>JARKIP010000022.1:47822500-50322500 GCA_029990175.1 Petunia secreta | reverse complement strand
CTAAGTGTCGATCATCACTAATCCTACTGATAATCTGCTAACCATGAATATAACTGATAAATGGAATAAGCATAAACCTAACTGATGAGAATTATGCAATGCAAAAAAGCTGACAAGGCTAACATAAGCTGACATACATAACATACTGACTGAACCACACAGGGACATATCTACAGGCCTCTAAGAGTGATGAACTGAATATACAAAGGACATGACAAGGCCCCGACATACCCAAGCTGGCTGACTGTACACATACCAAAATATAAGTAACTCCAGGAGTAAGCGGAATGACTCCAATAGCTGATAGATGGCCTACTAACATGGTCCAAGCGTTGATCTATCTACATCTGCGCGGCATGAAACACAGCGCCCTAAAAAAGAGTGTGAGTACGATATGTACCAAGTATGTAAGGCATGAACATATAATATATCATAGCTGAATGAAACTGTAAGGCTGGAATATAGATATGTAAATATGAGATGGAGCATAGCAATATAGCTGGAAATCTGAAGAACGTACTAAACATGATCTGAATATAAACTGAGCTCTAGCTGAATCTGAAACTGAAGACTGAGCTGAACTATACTGATAAATAACTGTAATATGACTGACAACTGGTAACTAGAAACTGGAACTGATAGCTGTCAACTGATACTGACACTAAGAACTGGTGGATGATAACTGAGAACTGATAACTGGTACTGAGCTAAAACTGAACTGTTATCTAAACTGATACCTGTCTGGTGTTATGGGCTATATCCCCCAAATCAGGTAACTGAACATCTGGTACCTGTCTGGTGTTATGTGTTGTATCCCCCTAAATCAGGTAACTGAAAACCCGAACTAGTCCCTGTCTGGTGTTATGGGCTGTATCCCCCCAAATCAGGTAACTGAAAACCGGAACTAGCCTCATGTATAATCATGTAGTGCATACTGTGGCTATATACGCGTATATGACAAACCTGGTGGGTATTATGGGCTATATCCCCCCCCAACCAGTAATATCTAGTCTCTCTGGTCAGAGTGTGTGAATGACACCCGGTTACACTAGGTGTTTCAACTCCCGCCTGAACCAGAGGAGCTATATCCCCCAGACGGGTAGTATCAGACGCGACCGGACCGTGTGTCCAATGTCCAGACTCTATGGGGGACTCCAAATCACATATAACATGATCACAATATAAGCATAAGCATGTATGAGGCATAACACATGTGGCAACAATATATATGAACTCAAAGGAATGATAAGAAAACTCTGGATGGAATTGTAGATACAACCTGAAACTTAGAATTTGTCTAGCTCTTTGATTTTTATAAAAATTTCGGCAGAGTTTCCTCTGAAACTGGATGATCCGCAAAAATAGAAACAACACTATACTATACATGGGAATGGATACCTGGATAAAATGATAACATAAACAAATTAACTGGATAACAAGATGAGAGTTGGCATAACAATTCCACGGATGTACAGAATTTCTAGACAGTACCAGCGTCCTGTATTAGATCATAGTTTTGAGGGTGCAGATAAAAGTTATAGACCTCATGGTCTTCATGACAGTTGTAGATATATGTCTTAGGATTCTAAAGATTCTTAAAGCATCTAAATATCAATTTTTTACAAGGAGTTATTTTCAATATACTAACAACTGTCCAAAGATCAAAATGATTTTTCATATTTTGAAATATTTTGTCTTGCTGATTTGGACGTCTTTCACCTTGGATTTTAGTACCAAATTAAGTATATACAAGTTTTACTTGATACCATACAAGTTTCTCTCAAGAAACACTAATTTTAGAACTAATAAAGGCTTCAAAAGCTAAAAGATACATGCCTTGCCAAAAGAAAGGTTTAGTCTTACATATCTTTGATGTTTCTCGCTTCTAAACCTTGTCTCCTTTGAATTCCACACCTTCTAAAGCTTAAACAAGCTATATAATAGAATTTAGGTACTTTACTTATCCATTAAGTAATTCTAAAACTCAAACTACAGACGAAATTGAAGGTAGCATAACGTTACCTTAATCACGTAGAGCGTTTTGATGCAATCTGTCTTCAATTTCGAGTTAAGATTGATGTTGTTTCTTCAAAATCATAAAAAATTGCTTCATACTAAAGAACTAACTGTTTCTACCCTGGTTTTTCTGAGAAAGAGAAGTTTTTCTCTTTTATAATGAAAATATTTCATTTCTAGCCCTCTTTTGCGTTTATGTCCCTTTTTCTAGTCTGAATTCTGATACTCATATCTTTTTATCCAGATATTGTATGAACAAACCGTCAAAAGTTTTGGAAACTACACTCCAATACCTTCAATTTGGTATATCATATGCCCCTAAAATACTTCATATAACACACGGAATTAATTGCTGAAAAAGCTTCGTTACAAGTTCTTAGTCGGTTTTTCCGCAACTTAAATCCGATTTTTCCCAAACTTTATATTCAATCTATAAACATCATATATGGTAATATTATGACTTTAAACTCACTTAAATCATTCTTAACATGCCATTAGAATGATATACGTCACTTTAGACATATGGGGTGTAACATACTGGGATGGTCGAGGCAAAGGTTATGAAGAGAGAAACTTAGTCTGGGAACCAGTCATATCTGATTGGGGAGTGCGCTCACGTGAATTTCGTGAGACTTTACCGGCTAAGACAGAGAAGCGACCAATGTACTCACCTAATGCTCGTCCCAATTGGAAGTGCATTTCTGAAGAAACGAAAAGGAAGCAAGTGTTGCTTCCTAGAACACCCGAACCTATGAGGGTGGTGATTGAAGAAACGAAAAGGAAGCAAGTGTGGCTTCCTAGAACACCCGAACCTATGAGGGTGGTGATTAAAGAGCCATATGTACTCCTACAACCTACAAAATGGCCTAGAGATTGGGTTGTAGGAATCATGATAAAGCATGGTTATGAACCTGGTAAAGGTTTGGGCAAGAACCTGGATAGCATGGTTGAGCCGATTAAAATTGTGATGAGGCCCGACAATGAAAAGGCTGGCATAGGGTACATTGTAACTTATGAGAAGAGTATGGAAGAAGCATCACTGGGCGTCAAATTCTACAAGAAAAGCACCAAGACTCTCCTGCATATTTTCGTCTCGTCTGGATACTTGGATGGCCGAAATGGAGAAGTGTCTGCAGCGCAAGGAGTTGAGCCAAAGATAGCTGATGCTGAAGAGGACCTGCTGGCAGGAGTGCAAAATTTGTTCATATCTGATGAGGACTGTTGTGTGATCCTGGAAGAACATGTTGAACCTCCTAGACTGACAAGGGCTGGATCTGGAGCTACATTAAACAATTGGATCAGCAACCGGGCCCGAGCTTACCGTGGACCTTGGTAGAGCTAGGGATAGAGTTTATTTCATGTTTTCCAAAAATAAAACCCGACCTTGAGTCATGGAATTTGCATTTTCTTGCTTCATATGTCTCCCTACAAACTTTGTTTTGCAAGGATTTATAAAATAAAATATCGCACTATTTCCCATTTAATTTTTGTTTTAATCTCTTAATTTTGCAATATTTTATTTTTCAGCATTCAAACCAATAATCCCATTGAGTCTAATATCGCAACGTGTAATGAAACAATAGAGCTTGAGGAAACTGGGTTTGATTATGAATATTTTGATGAGACCACACAAGAAGAAATTGAAAGATTTAAAAATAAGCCTAAGCCAAACCTAAAGGAAACTGAGGTGATAAATCTAGGAGATGAAGAAACTATGAAAGACACAAGGATCAGTGTGCATCTCACCGCCGAAGATAAAAAACGGTATACTGAGTTTCTTAAAGAATATGAGGACGTATTTGCCTGGTCGTATGATGACATGACTGGCATAAGCACAGATGTGGTAGATCACAAATTACCCATCAATTCGGGCTTTCCGCCAGTCAAACAAAAAGCCCGAAGTTTCAAGTCGTCAGTTCTATTGAAAATTGGGGAGGAGGTAACCAAGCAGCTCAACGCAGGAATCTTGAAAACAGTCAAATACCAAACCTGGTTAGCTAACATTGTCCTGGTGCTGAAGAAAGATGGGAAGCTCAGAGTTTGTGTGGACTACATGGATCTGTAAGCGAACCCGAAAGATGATTTTCCTTTGCCAAACATATACATCCTGATTGATAATTGCGCGAAACACGAGCTAAAATCATTCGCGGATTATTTCGCCGCCTACCATCAAGTTCTCATGGATGAGGAGGATGCCGAGAAGACAGCTTTCACTACCTCTTGGGAACTTATTGCTACAAGGTTATGCCGTTTGGGTTGAAGAATGTTGGGGCAACTTACATGAGGGCAATGACAACTATGTTCCATGACTTGATGCACAAAGAAATCAAAGTCTACGTGGATGATGTGATCATCAAATCGAAGAAGAGTTCAGAGCACCTTGACAACTTGCACAAGTTCTTCAATCGCTTACGAAAATATAATTTGAAGCTAAATCAAGCAAAGTGTGCTTTTGGTGTCCCAGCAGGGAAGCTTTTGGCTTTCATCATCAGTAGAAGGGGTATCGAGTTGGATCCATCCTAGATCAAAGCCATCAAAGAATTGCCGCCCCCAAAAAGTAATAAAGAGGTCATGAGCTTCCTAGGAAGGCTCAACTACGTCAGCCGTTTCATAGCGCAATCTACTGTCATCTGCGAGCCAATCATCAAGCTACTGAGGAAAGACACAGTGATCGAGTGGATGGAGGACTGCCAAAAAGCATTTGATCAGATAAAGGAGTACTTATCCTGCGCACCTGTGCTAGTTCCACCCGAGCCTGCGCGACCTTTGATCTTGTACCTTTCTGTGGTAGATTCGAAATTTTGGTTGTGTACTGGGCAACATGATTCAACTGGAAGAAAGGAGCAAGCAATATACTATCTAAGCAAGAAGTTCACTCCTTACGAGGCCAAATACACATTGTTAGAATGCACGTGCTGTGCGCTGACCTGGATAGCACAATAGCTGAGGCAATACTTGACATCTTACTCAAAATTACTGATATCAAGGATGGACCCTCTCAAGTATATCTTCCAAAAACAAATGCCTACTGGAAAGTTTGCGAAATGGAAAATGCTGCTCAGTGAATTCGACATCACTTTTGTCACTCAAAAAGCGGTAAAGGCTCAAGCCCCCGCTGATCACATGGCCGAGAATCCTGTGGGAGATGACTATGAACTACTGCACACTTATTTCTCCGATGAAAAAGTCATGTTCGTAGGAGAGGATATCACCGAAGAGTGTGATGGTTGGAGGTTATTCTTCGACGGAGCAGTGAATTTCAAAGGAGTCGGCATTGGAGCTGTGTTAGTCTCGAAGACTGGACAACATAATCATGCCACAACCAAAGTGAGGTTTCCTTGCACCAACAACATGGCGGAGTATAAAGCTTGCATCTTGGGTCTTAGATTGGCAGTAGATATGAATATACAAGAGCTGTTGGCAATCGGAGATTCCCACTTACCGATTCACCAAGTCCGAGAAGAATGGACAACAAAGAACTCCAAGATACTGCCATACCTTGAGTGCATAAAAGAGCTTAAGCAAAGGTTCACCAAGATAGAGTTCCGGCATGTACCCAGGCTACAAAACTACTTCACGGATACTTTGGCTACCATATCTTCCATAATAAAACATCCCGACAAGAACTACATCGACTCAATACCTGTGGCAGTAAGGAAGCAACCAACATATTGTTACCATGTAGAAGAAGAATCAAACGGACAACCTTGGTTATACGACATCAAAAGGTTTCTCAAAGACGGAATTCACCCAAGGCATTCAACAAGTCTCCAAAAGAAGACGCTATGGAGATTAGCAAACGGTTTCTTTTTTAGCGGAGAAGTTTTGTACAAAAGGACACCTGATCTGGGATTGCTGAGATGTGTGGACGCCAAAGAAGCTGCTAAATTGTTGGAAGAAATACACTCTGGGACGTGCGGCCTACATATGAATGATTTCGTGCTTGCAAAGAAGATTTTGCGGGCTGGCTATTTCTGGATGACAATGGAGCATGATTGCATAAAGCACGCAAAGAAATGTCATCAATGCCAAGTCCATGGAGATATGATTCGACTGCCTCCTAATGAATTAAATATCATGGGATCACCTTGGCCTTTCGCTGCTGGGAGAATGGATGTCATAGGGTTTATCGAGTCAGCCGCTTCCAATGGACATCGTTTCATATTGGTGGCCATTGATTATTTTAACAAATAGGTAGAAGCTGAATCTTACAAGTCAGTGACAAAGAAAGTGGTGTCAAACTTTGTCCATGACAAAATGATATGTTGTTTTGGCATTCCCAAATCCATCATCAGTGATAATGGGTCCAATCTCAATAGTTACCTAATGAAAGCAACCTGTGAGGTTTTTAAGATCAAGCACCACAATTCCACCGCATATAGACCCCAAATGAATGGTGCGGTCGAGGCAGCCAACAAGAACATCAAGAGGATATTGCGCAAGATGATAGACAATTCAAAGCAATGGTACGAGAACCTAACTTATGCTCTGTTAGGGTACCGCACCACAATGAGAACATCAACAGGGGCTACTCCTTACCTGTTGGTGTATGGCACCGAGGTAGTGATACCAGTGGAGGTCGAGATACCATCCTTCAGAATCATCCAAGAGACACAGTTGAAAGACGCTGAATGGATCAAAGGAAGAATGGAGCAGTTTGCCCTCATCGACGGCAAAAGACTAAATGTAGTGTGTCACGGGCAATTATTTCAGAGGAAAATGGCTAAGGCATTTAACAAGAAAGTTCGAGAGAGATCCTTCAAACCTGGACAATTGGTACTGAAGAAGATATTTCCCACTCAAGAAGAGGCAAAACGCAAATTTGCACCAAATTGGCAAGGGCCGTACATAGTCCACCGAGTTCTGAATGGAGGTGTGTTGATACTGGTAGAAATGGATGGTGAAGTTTTGCTGAAACCAATCAACTCGGACTCTGTCAAAAGATACTATGGATAAGAGTTTGTACTAGTTAGTGATTTCGTCATTCTGCAATACATTATGTAATCTGAAATACGTTACGACCTGATTCCCCAAGTGGGATACGTAGGAAACCTACTCAAGGTTCGGTCACATAAATATTAAAAATTCCATTATTCCATAAAGCAAACACTGGGGCAGAATTTTTGAGGAACTCTAAAAAATTCCTAGAGGACAAACATAGTTGACACTAGGGCAGAAATTTTTGAGGACCTCCTAAAAAAATTTCAAACACAAACTGGGGCAGAATTTTGAGGTCGCCCTCAAAATTCGTCTGATGGAGTGTAGAACAGCTTGAAGAGCGACAACTATGGCTTTACACAACGCGACTTGTGACTCAATAAGATAAAATATTTCACTTCATTTCTTTCTCATAAAAATTTTCAAAACGTTTGTGTTATTTACTGCTTTATACATATCTCTACCAGCTCGGCCAAGGTCCTGAAACTCATGGGCAGCGAGCGCGAAGTGAGCCAGGAATACACAAACCAAACAACCCCGCACAACTCACCAATCATTCTTTGGATGCATGCATAAAAAGATACGCTACTCAGAAATACATGACACACATGTTTCGACAAAAGTTATCCAATTCCTCTTACTATATTTAAATTAGCTGAGGGTACACAGCTCGAAGCGTCGACTGAGGGTACACAACCCGATGTCAATTTTTCATTTAAATTAGCCGAGGGTATACAGCCTGAAGCGTCGATTGAGGGTACGCAGCCCGATATCGATTTGTCATTTAAATTAGCTGAGGGTATATAGTCTGAAGCGTCAGTTGAGGGTATACAACTCGATATCGATTTGAATTTAAATTAGTTGAGGGTACACAGCCCGAAGCGTCGATTGAGGGTACACAGCCCGATATCGATTTGTCATTTAAATTAGCTGAGGATATACAGCCCGAAGCGTCGGTTGAGGGTACACAGCCCAATATCAATTTGCATTTAAATTAGCTGAGGGTACATAGCCCGAAGCATCGATTGAGGGCATACAGCCCGATGTCAATTTGTCATTTAAATTAGCCGAGGGTATACAGCTCGAAGCGTCGGTTGAGGGTACACAACCCGATATCGATTTCCATTTAAATTCGTTGAGGGTACACAGCTCGAAACGTCGACTGAGGGTACACAACCCGATATCGATTTGTCATTTAAATTAGCTGAGGGTATACAGCCTTAAGCGTCGGTTGAGGGTACACAGCCCGATATCGATTTGCATTTAAATTAGCTGAAGGTACACAGCCTGAAGCATCGGTTGAGGGTGCACAACCTGATATCGATTTGTCATTTAAATTAGCTGAGGGTATACAGACCGAAGCATCAGTTGAGGGTACACAGCCCGATATCGATTTGCATTTAAATTAGCTGAGGGTACACAGCTCGAAGCGTCGACTGAGGGTACACAGCCTGATGTCGATTTGTCTTTAAATTAGACGAGGGTATACAGTCCGAGGCATCGGTTGAGGGTATACAACCCGATATCGATTTGCATTTAAATTAGCTGAGGGTATACAGCTCGAATCGTCGGTTGAGGTTACACGGTCCGATATCGATTTGCATTTAAATTAGCTGAGCGTATACAGCCCGAAGCGTAGATTGAGGGTACACAGCCCGATATCGATTTGCATTTAAATTAGCTGAGGGTACACAGCTCGAAGCGTCGGTTGAGGGTACACAGCCCGATATCAATTTGTATTTAAATTTTCTGAGGGTACACAACCTAAAGCATCGATTGAGGGTACACAACCCAATATCGATTTTCCGTTTTAATTCCTTGCGGAGGGTACATAGCCTAATGCATCGACTGAGGGTACACAGCCCGATGTCAAACCTAACATTTGGCACATCAAAGGACACACAGCCAAGCATAGCAAACATACCTGCGTACGGCAAAGAATCCTGGACAGACGATCCAGCCCGATAGGGAGGTACGTTCTACATTCGCTCATACATACATTATTGTGCAGACTCATCTTTATTGCAGGATAAACACTCGGACAACACGAACATTACAACCTAACTCCTCAACAATTCCCGTAAATCATAAGCATTCCTCTTGAGTGGTGACAAAATTAGTAGTTCTGTCAACGTCTTTTCCCGAAGACTCTTTCATCATCCCCGGGCAAAGAGGGGCAGCTGTTGACACCTAATTTTGTCCCTCCTGTCTCAATAGCCGTTATTCAGACAAATTTCATTGATAACCACATAATTATCTTAGACTCACTTCTATCCTGAGTCGTTATCTCATGCATGTACACAATTAGGCTACTTTAGAAGCATTTGCACGAATTACAAAACTTGCATGTCTTGTCAATATTTTTTACAATTATTTCTGATTTGAGGAAGACACCTAAATTACTTTTAAAACATAATATATTAGATTTTCTTAATTATTTAGCCTTGGTAATTATTTCGCTTAATTTTATAATTTTTTCATAAATATTTTACGGAGTTTATATGCATTTATACTTAATTTATATGCTTTTATACATTATTTATACACTATATATACGCATACACACACAGAGGCATATGCACACACATCATCACATTTTAACACCTCAATGCCTACGTGGATCGATCTCAGCCGTCCACGTGTACAATCCGACGGCTGAGATCCAAGTTTCCATTTTAATTACAAACGACCCCTCCCCCCTCAAAACCCCAGGAGCCCTTTCATTTCTCTCCCTCAGCCAACTCCCCTTTCTCTCTCCCTCTTTCTCGTCTCAACTTGTCCTCACTACTATCGTCGCCGGATTTTGGCCATTCCCATCGGTGAAATACGAAACAACTTATGTATTCGTAATCCTCGTCTCCTCCGCTGCAAAACCCATACCCATTTTAAAATGTTCAAGCGAGGGCTATTTTCAATCCTCGTCGACGGGCTCCTGCTGCTGGAAAAGTCTCCGGCTTGGTTTGAAGACGTCCTAAAATGATATTATCACCAAAAAATGGTGAGAAATTAAACCTTCATGTGAACTCGATTTGGGATGGGTCAATTTGACCCGACTCCGACGTAAAATGGGTAATTTTTTTTCCTTTTTGTTTGCTTCAGTCTACGTGATACCTATGTGTTAACATGCTTAGGCGACAATTATTGTATGTTAAGTTAGTATGATTATTAATCCTTGAATTAGTTCATTAAATTGACTGGACATTGCTCTAAATTTTGCACGTTTAAAGGTTGTCTCTGTTAGTGTTAAAAAATTCATGTTGGTTTCTGAATTAATCGCTATTAGCCATGTCTTACAGTGCATCTATTGCTTTGTTCCATCGAGATACATGTTTTTGTGTTTACATGGGTAAAACTGAAATGATGAGTTGGTTTAAGCATGATTGGGTGGTCTTGAATGATTTCAATTTGAATTGTTGATTGATATTTAGTTCAGGCATTGATTAAGAGGATCTTTCCATCAGAATTCTTGATTGATGACTGGATTGGGGATCAGTTTTGAGGTCAATCTGATTTTAACTGGGAATTGTCAAGTTAATTGGTTGATTCCGAGCCTCAAATTAGCCTAAATATATTGCAAAACATGATTGTGAACCTAGACTTTATTTGGGGTTCAAGGGAAGGGATCCCAGTTTGTTTAGGATTTATTTTACCTTAATCTGTGGGGCTTGATTAATCTAAACATGGAAGGGATATTAGGTTGATTGTCTTAACTATGGGAAGTAATATTCCCTTGCCTTCTTTACCTGTTAGAACTGATCCCCCAACACTTGCCTATATAAACTAGTCCTTTTTCTATACCAGACACACTTCCAACAGGAAAAATAATTCAACACACACAGAAAATATATACACAGGCACTAAGGTTCCTTCTCTGAAAAGGCATTAAAAGCATAGAAGAGTAGGGATTGTTGGCTTAGTTTTCTGGGCTCTTCCTGCATACTGAACATTGGTTCTAGGGGAACACTGCTTGTTTTCTTTACTGTCCATGTTGGCTACTTTTTTGACAAGGTATAAGTCATGTCTCTGTTAGCCTCAAGGTTTCATCTAATGATTTTGATGATAACAAACCAAGTTATTTTAGTTAATGAATATTCACTTGTGGTTAATCTATTTGTGTATAGAGTTTGTACGTGGAAAAAGATATGGAGAAGGAATTTCTACCAAGAAGATTTTCCACTCTATGAAAAGAATAGATTTTGGAAGATTACCATTATTGGGATCTAACTTTACTATGGAAAGAATATTAATTATTCTTACTAATACAAAGAGTGGAATATTGGTTACCAAAATTCAATGAAGTACTCTACATTATTTACGGAAGAAAGTTGCTACTACTATTTATATTCTTGGGAAGTCGATATGCAGAAAGTACGAAAGGAAGCAATAATCATTCTCAGAGGTTCTACCATGTCAAAGACAAATAGCAACTATGAAGGGATGGTACTGCTAGTCTAATAGGGAAGAAGATCATAAATTGATTGTAAGCCAATCTCTTAAATATATATATTACCATGACATAATATGTCAAGGAAAGAAAACGTGCCAGGAATCTTTTTTGGAGGAGACATAAGGAGGTCTTCGTGCAAGAGGATTTGAGAAAGGAAAATCACTATTATTTATGATGATCTGCTTTATACGGAAATAAGGATTCTATCACTACAAGTTATTTTTGGCTGATATATTTTTGTACTCAATGAAAAGAAAGTTGAGATATAAGGAAGAGGGATTTTATGCACAAGGCATGGATCTTAAAAGGATACAAATCAATTGACGTGCGGGAAAGGCCATATTTTAATTGTGCTCTACAAGGAGAAATATATTTGGAAATTTCAGTAAGCATTTGTCAATAATAACGTGAACTCTACAAAATCAGCGAAGGAGAATTTTTGGGAAGGAATACTACGGAGCAGCAAGAGCCATAACGAAAGAGAGTCAGTACAAGATTCATGAAAGTTGTCCAGATTCATTATGAAGAATACAAAGGCAACGGTCAACAATATTTATGAAAATAATTTAGCTCTAACTTTATTCTCAAAAAGGGATCTCAGTCTTTTTTAGGATCAATTCTCTTGGGTTGATTGTCTCTCACAATAAAGACTCCTCTCAATCAGAATTCATGTGAAGTCGATCAAGAAAATCAATTTGAAGATTGCTATACAAGGAAAGTCTCAACTACTAGTTCAAGATTCACAACTATTTATTCAGGAAATCACTAATTGAGAAGATATGCTTCTATTGACATTCTACATTCTCTCTAAGCTTTTACTTATCATTGTATTTTTGAGAGCTCACTAGTATTCAAAAAGAAAAGAAAGAGAGGAAAAAGTAGAGGTGATAGTTGTGTCAAGAATAGTTTCTTTAGTGAGCTAGAAACCAAAGTCCGTTGTTGGTGAGCGAGTGAAAACCATCTTTGCGTTGTTGGTGAGCGTGTCAAAACCAAGCCTTGTTCGTTTGTTGGTGAGCGAGTGAAAACCAACTTTGTAGAACGTTGGTGGTGAACGAGGAAAACCACAAACCTTGTAACCAAGATCAAAGAGCTAAAGAGATAGCTCCTTTGCAACCCAAGGGGACTGGATTAGGATACCACATTGGTTCTGAACCAGTATAAAATATCGCCGTGTCAACTTTATATTCTGCACTTTAATTACTGCACAGTTTATTGCGTATCTTTATTCTGCTCCAGTATTAGTTGACTGTCTTGGTAAAGCAGTCGACTGAAACTGTTTAAAAGGATAAAAAGTTATAATTCACCCCCCTCTTATACTTTCAATAGGTATCAGAGCCACGTCTCACATCTTTATTTTTGTTTAGCAGCAAGTGAGTAAAGATCCATGGAAGAGTATCAAATCATGGGGGAAATCTTTCAAGAAGGACATCCATCCAATAGGCTACCGTACTTCAATGGAAAACAATATAGATATTGGAAGTCAAGAATGAGAATCTATGTGCAGTCTTTTGATTACCAAGCTTGGCTAGTCATCCAGGATGGACCTCTATCAATTCCAGATGATGGTGGAAAGAAATCAAAAGGTAACAAATCCAATTCTACAACTAGGTACACGAAGGAACAACTTGATGTTATGCAGACTAATGCTAGAGCAATTAACTTGCTCTATTGTGCTATGAGTGGAGAAGAATATGACAAGATCTCAAGTTGTAAAACTGCAAAGGAGATATGGGATAAGTTAGAAATGACTTATGAAGAGACTGAAAATGAAAAAGAGAAGAATGCATTCACGTCAACTCTTGACAAATCTGGAGATGAAACCGATCAAGAAGAAACGGTGGACATCTGTTTTATGGCTAATAATGAAACTAGTGAGGCAAGCTTTTTTGAATGTGATAATTGTCTTGAGCTTCAAGAAGACTTAGACAATCTTCTAGATGATATGAAAAAAGTTCTTAAAGAACTTAAGAAGATGAAAATAGAAAGGAAAGACTTGAATTTTCGGCTTGAAGAACTTCAGAATAAAAATAAGTTGCTTCAAGAAGAGAAAGACAAGAACATTCGGCTTGAAGACTGTCACAGTGAAAACAAATTACTTCTAGAAGAAAAGAAGGATCTAGAAATTTGTCTTCAAGAGTATGAGACTGAAAATGCCTTACTTCATGAAGAAAATTCCGAGTTACGCAAACAAATCAACAAACTGCAAAGAGCATCTAGCCACTACCGTGTCCGATCAGATAAGTCGACTCACATCCATAACAGCTCCAAGTCAACTAAGAAAGGATCTACTAGCAGACACTTCACACCAGATAAGTCGACTCATAACTATTTCAAGTTGACTAACTCGGCATCTACAGGTAAATATTTACTTCTTATATTACGTGTCACTATTGTGGTAATTCTTGACATAAAGCATTTGTATGCAATTATTCTAGAGATCATATAAAATCGAAATATGTTTGGAGACCCAAACAAATACATGCACCATCTCCTACATATGTTACTAACCATGAAGGACCCAAAGAGAATTGGGTACCAAAAAAAAACTAATCTTTTTTATAGGAACTCCTTGAGTCCAGCCTTAAAGAGAATAAATGGTAAGTGCATAAAGGCTGATCAAGGTCATTCAATTTCTTCTCACAGCACTGAAAATGGATATCTTATTGGTGACTTAAGACCAGTCGACTAATTCGGTTTGAGTCGACTGCCTACTCTAATTAGTAATCTGATTGGTATGAATAAAAATGCATATATCCATGTTTTAGATATCTTGAATGTATGTCTTATCTCATTAACATGAAATCTATCATATTAGCCAAGCGAGCATGAAATATTTTTACTTTATATCAAACATACATGCTCATGAAATCGTTTGCTTGAGATAAATCTTGATTTGAGCTACTTGTGATATGTATTTCCTTGGTAAGAGTATTAATGTTTATTCAAGTGCAAGAAAGTTACTTTTCTATAAGGGCATCCGACACATAATACATTCGGCTATCTTAAAGATGCGAATGTTGGAAAAGAAAAGGTATGTATTTCTACTGTTCATACTTATCCATGCCTTACTCAAACTATATGTTTGAGCAATTTATGTAATACATCTGAGATCATTGAGGTAAAGTTAAAGATTATCTCTTTGGAGCCTTTGATATAAGCTTAATTTTTCTCACGTTCCTTTTTGGCTCCAAAAATGAAATAATGTGAGGTATTGCTCTTTACTATATTCAAACTCACTAATATTATTTGATTATCACTTGTTTAGTACCTTGTGTTAAAAGTATTGCTATTACTATTTGCTTTATGATTTAATTGTCTCTGATCTATCTTTGAGAACTCTTTACATGAGATATGAAAAAAAAATCAACTATTGATTAATACCTCATTTTGGCCGCATAAAGGTAACCACTATCATGGTAAGGATAATATCGGTAAGATTCACAATTTTTTCATTAATTGCACTTCTTTATTTTTTAGAATGTTAAGTGACTAGATATCTATTTTTCTTTAGACTAATATTTCTTTGAGAAAAAAAGGGTAAATGAAGATGAAAGGTACACATTGGATAGCAATCAATTAAGTGACATTGATTTATATGCTAGTTGAACTAGAAAAATCATGAAGGAGCATTAGCAGCGTATGATGTATTTCTTTCATTAAAGAAGAGTTGAAAGAAAATGGAAAAGACCTAGTACAAAGATTTATTACCAAGCCGAATGATCTACAATCCTGAATATTTAGACTCGAGCTTGATGAAAGGGTAAGGTTGTGAGAAACAAGGGTACATTGTGGCCCAAGGTTTCAGACAACAAGACAGTTATTTTCTCTTTAATTTTATGAAATTATTCTTATTGATATTTGCAAAGGTTATTGCATACCGATGAAAATTGATTGAAGAATTCACTAAGCTTCTTTGAGATGATGAATTTCGAGATGAGCAAGAGGAAGAATTGACCTTCTCCTTCAAGTTTCATATAAGTAAACAAAAGTTTCTTCAACAAGGACGAATATTCAAAGGAACAACTCTAAAGATTTTTGCGTATGAATTTCGTCAATGGAATATCAACCAGAGGTCAACAACTCACTCCATGCCATTAGATCAAGGGTACTATGTAAGCTCTCCCTAAGGTATGTAAATTTCACCATGCAAGTGTTTCTTCACATTGAGGAAAATATTTGGTATGGTAATGTTGGATAAGGTCGTATCCTTTTATGATGAAAAAGAACATTCTCTTAACTTTTATATGCATACCTCGTATGTGCTTTCAAATATATGGTTGTTCTAGTCACTTGAAAATACTATCAGTTGACTCTAAGGCCAGTTTATGTATCTAACAATACTTTGATTAATTAGACATGTCTTGGAGTTGTTCATCTGACTAAAACTTTAGCTAGAAGAATATGCTCTCAATGATTAATTATATGATTCGTGAATGATTATAAAATATTATTCTTAGTCGACTCATATGTCCAAGATGAATCACTTGCCTATGAAGTATGATCCCTAGATGTCTATGAATTGTGATCCTCAGTGGCGTGTATGGACATTTTCAGTTTGTGAATCATTTATATGTTTGGAATTTAAATATAACTTAATCCTCTAGTTATAAGTTCATGTAGATTTACAAAATAGGTTTACAGTTGACTATATCTCATCTGCCTATTATCAGTTTTGTAGTTGACTACACTTCATATTCCACCCTTTTGATAATGACAAAAGGGAACATATTATCTTGTACAAGATTCATGCTTTGTTAGTATTCTTAGACAGGAAATACACAAGGAAGAGAAGGAAGTATGAAGTAAGGGGGAGCCTTTCCATTCTGTCATGCTTAAACTTGAGAATCGGAGAGCGCACACTCAGGGGGAGCTCACTAATTCAGGGAAGTCCACATCCTTCTTATCATCTTTGTTTTATTTATATATTTTATTAAATTAGAAGGTCTTGGTCATCTAGTTAGGTCTAAATTGAATATGTGCAATGATGTTTGAAAGTATCGTAAAGTTCTTAAATGGTTATATGAATACTTGCAAAAGGTTGTCCACCCTTTTTGATAATGTCAAAAGGAGAGAAAATAACATGTACAAAACAATGAAATTGCATAGAGTGCTTGACCCATTATTCCCTTTTCAAATATGTTCATGTTTAAAAATACATGTTTTGTACATGATGGTTTGTCATCATCAAAAAGGGGGAGATTGTTAGCCTCAAGGTTTCATCTAATGATTTTGATGATAACAAACCAATTTATTTTAGTTAATGAATATTCACTTGTGGTTAATCTATTTGTGTATAGAGTTTGTACGTGGAAAAAGATATGGAGAAAGAATTTCTACCAAGAAGATTTTCTACTCTATGAAAAGAATAGATTTTGGAAGATTACCATTATTGGGATCTAACTTTACTATGGAAAGAATATTAATTATTCGTACTAATACAAAGAGTGGAATATTGGTTACCAAAATTCAACGAAGTACTCTACATTATTTACGGAAGAAAGTTGCTACTACTATTTATATTCTTGAAAAGTCGATATGCAGAAAGTACGAAAGGAAGCAATAATCATTCTCAGAGGTTCTACCATGTCAAAGACAAATAGCAACTATGAAGGGATGGTACTGCTAGTCTAATAGGGAAGAAGATCATAAATTGATTGTAAGCCAATCTCTTAAATATATATATTACCATGACATAATATGTTAAGGAAAGAAAACGTGCCAGGAATCTTTTTTGGAGGAGACATAAGGAGGTCTTCGTGCAAGAGGATTTGAGAAAGGAAAATCACTATTATTTATGATGATCTGCTTTATACGGAAATAAGGATTCTATCACTACAAGTTATTTTTGGCTAATATATTTTTGTACTCAATGAAAAGAAAGTTGAGATATAAGGAAGAGGGATTTTATGCACAAGGCATGGATCTTAAAAGGATACAAATCAATTGACGTGCGGGAAAGGCCATATTTTAATTGTGCTCTACAAGGAGAAATATATTTGGAAATTTCAGTAAGCATTTGTCAATAATAACGTGTACTCTACAAAATCAGCGAAGGAGAATTTTTGGAAAGGAATACTACGGAGCAGCAAGAGCCATAACGAAAGAGAGTCAGTACAAGATTCATGAAAGTTGTCCAGACTCATTATGAAGAATACAAAGGCAACGGTCAACAATATTTATGAAAATAATTTAGCTCTAACTTTATTCTCAAAAAGGGATCTCAATCTTTTTTAGGATCAATTCTCTTGGGTTGATTGTCTCTCACAATAAAGACTCCTCTCAATCAGAATTCATGTGAAGTCGATCAAGAAAATCAATTTGAAGATTGCTATACAAGGAAAGTCTCAACTACAAGTTTAAGATTCACAACTATTTATTCAGGAAATCACTAATTGAGAAGATATGCTTCTATTGACATTCTACATTCTCTCTAAGCTATTACTTATCATTGTATTTTTGAGAGCTCACTAGTATTCAAAAAGAAAAGAAAGAGAGGAAAAAGTAGAGGTGATAGTTGTGTCAAGAATAGTTTCTTTGGTGAGCTAGAAACCAAAGTCCGTTGTTGGTGAGCGAGTGAAAACCATCTTTGCGTTGTTGGTGAGCGTGTCAAAACCAAGCCTTGTTCGTTTGTTGGTGAGCGAGTGAAAACCAACTTTGTAGAACGTTGGTGGTAAACGAGGAAAACCACAAACCTTGTAACCAAGATCAAAGAGCTAAAGAGATAACTCCTTTGCAACCCAAGGGGACTGGATTAGGATACCACATTGGTTCCGAACCAGTATAAAATATCGCTGTGTCAACTTTATATTCTGCACTTTAATTACTGCACAGTTTATTGCGTATCTTTATTCTGCTCCAGTATTAGTTGACTGTCTTGGTAAAGCAGTCGACTGAAACTGTTTAAAAGGATAAAAAGTTATAATTCACCCCCCCCCCCCTTATACTTTCAGTCTCATCCTGTTATTTGTCTTCATGTTTGAACCGTTATGCACATGTTCCCTTTGACTGCTTCCTGCCTGTTTTTCCTCTACCTATGCTGCATGTTTGGGGCTCTGCTTGCCCTTTGCTAATATTTTTACGCAGTTTGTTTAAGGATAGTCCTAAAGACTATACCAGTATAGTATCTACAGGTTTTTCTATTGTTACTAATGGCCTGAGAAGAGGTTTCTCTTCCTTAATGAAAGCTGAGCCTAAGCAGGCTGTTCTCCAGTGCATACAGGGCACCCCTTGACCCCTACTCTTCTCTGCTCTTTTCTCCCTTAGAAATTGTACCCTATCTTGTATATTTGTTAAGAACCCTGCCTGTATCTATGTTTAAAATAAGAGGTATACAACCTTGAGGTTGTACACTTGGCTATTCAGGGGCCTTTTCTTAACCCTCACGATTCTGTGTGTCTGCATCATTACCAAGTCAAAACATGAATTTGCATGAGGTCTGGTCGTTGATAATACCGCTTCATTTAGATAACAACATGAATATTAGCATGATCATTGTATGCACAGTCTTTAAATCTCAGGTTACATTGTTTAAAGTGAGATATTCTATGTGAAACCTGGAAAATTTTACAACAGGGGCTAAACGTGTAATATTTGCATAATCTGGACTGTTTCTGTAAAAGTTGAGACTGCCCCTCTTTGCATAAATAATTCAGGCCCAAAACTATTTTTAAATGTGGCCTTTATATGAGTTAAAACTATTTTATAGGGGTGTATAAGTGATAGGAGTCGACTATACGAATATATAAACGTTTTCTAAGGTCTAAAGCTATTAATTACTCATGTATTTGCATGCCTATATCTATATCTATATCTATATGTGACAGCCCTTTGTTTGCACTTCTATGCTTCTGTGAAACCCGCTTTTGAAAACAACCCACTTCTCTATATTCTTTCCAAAATGGATCCCTAAATTAAAATAGCCATTAAGGTTAGGGCTCGACAATTAATGAAGAGTCACACCAACCCTAAATGGCTAACATTTCATTTTAAAAACAACAACCCTTTAGTTTTAACCAAAATCCGAAATGATTTATAAAAGTGGCTATTTCGCAAAACTGCCTATTTGCACAAAATCAATAAATAAACAGATTTGTAATATCTTTTGCAGATTTGACCTCATTTGCGATTAGGTATTTGTATTAGAGGCCTTGAAATGCGATTAGGCGTAAAATATAGGTCGTATGTGTAAAGTTTGAAACTCATTTGTATGTGTGTTGTTTAAACTTGCATAGTTATATTTACTTTCATAAATGAGACACTAAAGTGACCTTTTAAGTTAGTATTGCCTATAATAGTGCTCTCAACCTTACCAAGACATCCCAAAATACAGACTCGGGCGGGAACCACCTTTCGTGGGACTTGGGGAAGTGCTAACACCTTCTTCCCCGAGTCATTTGGACTTCTTACTCGTTGAATCTCTGAAACCAGACTAGTATGATAATTAAACTCGACCTTAGACGCTTAGGTGGCCTAATGCACCTTAGAAAACTATATTAGGTGGCGACTCCAACTTTTGAACTCAAACGAGTTACCCAGTCAAATCCGAAATCCGACTCATTCCGAGTTAAGTCTAAAATCGGGTGTGACAGTGATGCTTTGGCAAAGAAGAAGTAGAAGGATGAGGGGGTGGGGCTGCTGGTGTGGTAAGTGTTTCAAAAGAAAAGAGAATTTTAATTAGGGTCAATATTTATAAATAAGAGATACGCATATCACTTTTTGATTGGACTACTTGACACATCATCGGCGAGTATAACTCACATATTTGGCTTGTCGCACCGGAGTGTTCATAAGACACATTGATGACAATATGAGGTGTCTATTTGATGATTTGATAAATTGAGTCATTTAAGTGGGAATCCGTGGCAACTTAAAGGGGTCATCTATGTATTCTGCCTTTTAGTAATAATACTATAATTTACAATAAACGCTTGGGGAAGATTTTTTTCGATTGAAATCGGAAAAGAAAAACAACAAACTAGAAAAGCACAAACAAGCAGCATCAATAAAATATTACCCCTCTAAAATCCTACTCATCCCCACGGACAACCTTATAACCTCATATAGCCTCTATAGCAATATATCTATCAAGCAGAAGAACCAAAAGGCCCTTCTTGAATCCTTCTCATCCTCACGAATGACCTCAAAACTACATGTAGCCTCCGTAGCCCACATACCTATCAAGCACCTCTAAACTATGAAAACTGCATGAATAAATCCAATAATATGTATTCCAAAGCAAAGTTAATATACTTACAAAGAGTAGCCCATTGCAAGATCATAAAGTGTGTGAGTAAGATAGATAAAGACTTACGGATTGAGTTTGGATTCCTTTTAAAAAAAATAGAAACATCTCAAAAAATAAGGCCAACAGGGTTTAACAACCTACCATGGGCTGCTGAGAATAGTCGTTTTGCCATGAAGTTTTCATCTACGAGATGACCATACATGACTATGGTTGCAATTATGGCTAAAATCATAGAGTCGAGAGTTCTAAATTAACCCATGGTGCATGTTGATCCTTAGAAATTATATCAAAGATAAAATTACTGATGGTTGTGCCATAGAAAATTATAAGTGCAGCATGTATTGGATAAAAGCTGGCCAAACTTGAGAAGTTGACACGTGTCTTCCACTTGGCACGAACGGACTTTCTAACGGACAGACATCCAACGAGCAGATGTTCATCACGAATAGACCTAAAGAAGTTATGAAGCATTTCAACGGTCAACACGGCTTAAATAAGCAATAATTAACACGATCATCCACGATCAACCTATTAATGATCATTAAGACAATCATTACAATCCAGCGGTTATAACTCCAACGGATAGGTGACCGGCAGTTGCTTATCCAAGCGGATCCACGCCCAGCGATTACAAAAACCCCAACGGGTGCCCACCAGGCTTATAAATAGCACTCGTCTTATTCGATTGTAGATCATCTGAACTTCATATCTGAAATATCAATAAAATACTCTCTCTCTCTCTCAATCATGCTCAGTTGTTCCCTTTGCTCTTATTTAGTTCTCTGCTTTATTCACCTGAAGAGCAATTGATATCGAAGAACTCTCCCTGAGGAAGAGTGATACGATACGGTTTCTTCTCCTTGTCGACATTTTGCATATTACTTTTATTAGTTCATACGTGCTTATAGTTATCATCTCTGCTCATCATATAAACTCTTAATCTCAACTATTGATCGTGACCCCGCTAATACAAATTTAATTGTTAATTGGCCTAAAATCGGATCTAGGTTAAACAATTTGGCGACCACAGTGGGAGCCGGTCAATAAGCCTTCGTAGGTTAATAGTTTATCTTTACTATTATCTCCATTTTTGTCTATCCTTTTTGCTCTATAACTAACATAGCAGAAAGCAACTCCCAACGAGCTATCGTAGGCGGAGAGCAGGTAAGCACCCCTACACTCCATCTTGATTATTCCCCTCATTATTCCACCGATTATTCTCCCGATTACTCGTCCGACGGGCAGCAGCAATCTTCCCAAGGACCGGTCAGGCCGCGATACAGGCGTATGCGCTCTCAGAGCGCTACTCCACCTAAGAGACGGCGCCATAGGAGTCTCTCCCCTGGCCAAGGGAACCTCCAAGAAACACTTTTTGCTTTTATGCAGCAGCAGGCAGAAGTAAACCGAGGAATAAACGAGGCACTCACCTCTCTCCGTAGAAGCAACCCTTCGGCTGCGAGGGTCGAAGCTACGGCGCCTGGTCGTGACGCACCATCTTCACATACCTCAAGGCAAGGCGGAGAGCAGAACAATGGTGGAACCGTAGATCCTAAGACCCAAGTCAATCAAAATCGGAATGGAGGATCCATGGCGCCAACGGATGTGAGCCTTGTTGTGGAAGCCCTCACCAAACAATTCAAGGAAAGCCAGGAAGCACTTCAGAAGTCCCTCCACGAGAGAATCGATCAGATACCAAGCGCCCCACCCACACTAAAGAAAGTTGATGTCCAGCGTTATTCACAGCGACCATGGAAGAAGGAGGCAGCCCCAAAAGCGATACCTAAAACGTTTAAAATGCCAAACATCCCTAGGTATCGCGGAACGTCTGATCCCAACGACCACCTCATGATGTTCAGTAACTTTATCAAAGCCAGCGACCTCACCGACGAGGAGATCGAGTCTGTTCAATTGAAGAAGTTCGTGGAAACCCTAGCAGACGGAGCTCTGCGATGGTATTCAATGTTGCCACCCAACTCCATTGGATCTTTCGGAGAGATGGCCGAGTTGTTCGTGAAGGCGCATACAGGTGCACAGAAAACGGAGACCCGCATTGAGGACATCTTTGAGATCAAGCAAAGACCCAATGAGTCTCTCCGCAAGTATGTGGATCATTTCCAGAGGGAACGTATGTTGCTCCCCAAAGTACCACACAGATGGGCAGCAATCGCATTTACCAACAGCCTAGATATCAGGAGCTTGGAGGCCACGCGTAGACTTTATGAGTCTCTTCGTGAGTTCCCAGCAGCCAGTTGGTCAGACGTCTACAGTCGTTACAACTCTAAGGTACGTATCGATGAAGATAAATTAATTGGAACAGGTACTCGAGGAAGATCTCAGGCACGTAGCGGTGGACCCGGCGGAAAGGCCGAGTCAGAGAAAACAGACGTACGCTATAAACCGTACCCGGATCAGACACGCAGCCATTCCAAAGGACGCAACCGCAACAACAAAGGATTATCTCGGCGAGATAATTCAGAATCAAACCTCTGCGGAGCACCAAACTTCCCAAGCTTCAACGTGGAAACATCTGAGGTAGTAGCGGCACTCAAAGACATGGGAGAAAAGGTCAGATGGCCAAAAGACATGAAATCCGACCCAAGCAAGCGAAACCAGGATAGGTGGTACGAGTTCCATCGTGACCACGGCCACACCACCGAAGACTGCAAAGCCCTCAGGTATGAAATTGCTCATTTATTGAAACAGGGATTCTTGGAGGAGTTCCTGACCGAGAAAGGAAAGTAGACTCATGCAAAGGCTCAGCAAAACAAACCTGGCCCTCCGCAAGTAGCCTCCCCGAGGAGGACAGTTAATGTTATTTCAGGTGGGATCGAGGTGGATTCTGTTACTGTCACAACAAAGAAGTATGCAAAGGTTTCCATCACAAACAACAAGCGCCCACGTTCAGAAGAAGTAATCACATTTGAGGACTCTGATGCAAATGGTTCGCAATTCCCACATGCTGATGCATTAGTCATAGCGTTATGTGTGGCGGAATTCGACGTCAAGAGAGTACTCATTGACGTGGGCAGCTCTGCGAATATTATCCTATCACGGGTTGTCAGAGAGATGCAGGTGTCAGACAGGATCATGCAAATATCTCGAGTTTTGTCCGGTTTCAATAATTCCAGTGAGAAGACTCTCGGGGAGATTACCCTCACGACCCTTGCCGAAGGAGTAGCAAAGGAAACAACTTTCCATGTTGTCGATGCGGATCTAGCCTACAATATCATATTGGGCAGACCTTGGATCCACGACATGCAAGTTGTTCCTTCTACTTATCATCAGGTGTTAAAGTTCCCATCCGAATGGGGAGTACGTGAGGTTCGAGGGGAGCAGCGCTCTGCCCGAGATTGCTATTTTGTGGCCCTCAAACTTCCCGAAGAGAACAAATAGCAATTACAGCGGCCGGGACCAGACATACCACCCGAAACGGCTGAGTACGAAGTCCCAGAATTCATCGCGAAGATGGACGAGAAAGAAAACCATATGCCAACTGTTGAAGCTTTGGATCCCAAAGAGCTGTTCACTGACAAGCAAGAACGGAAGGTGTATCTGGGGACCGAGCTAAACAAGCGCCTACGAGAAGATAACCTTCAGTTTCTCAAGGAGCGGCATACAACATTCGCCTGGTCTCACGCAGATATGACAGGTATCTCTCCTGACATCATCACTCACAGGTTGAACGTAGATTCGTATCACCGCCCAGTGAAATAAAAGACGCGCCAGCAAGGAGCCTTCCGGAACCAGGTCATCAACGACGAGGTTGACCGGCTGCTGAAGATCGGTTCAGTACGTGAAGTCAAGTATCCAGACTGGCTAGCCAATGTAGTTGTCGTACCTAAAAAGAACGGCAAATGGCGAGTCTGCATCGACTTCACCGATCTAAACAAAGCCTGCCCGAAGGATTCATATCCTCTTCCCAGGATAGATCAACTGATCGATGCAACGGCCGGGCACGAAGTGCTAACCTTCCTCGACGCATACTCCGGGTATAACCAAATATTGATGGATCCTGAAGACCAGGAGAAGATAAGGTTCATCACCTGTCGAGGTACGTACTGTTACAAAGTTATGCCTTTTGGACTAAAAAATGCAGGTGCAACCTATCAGCGTCTAGTCAATCGAATGTTTCACGACCATATCGGGAAGACTATGGAAGTGTACATCGATGACATGCTGATAAAATCTAAGCGAGCAGAAGACCATTTGGCACATCTGAAAGAAGCTTTTCGGATCCTGGATCAGTATAACATGAAGCTAAATCCAGAGAAATGCGCTTTCGGAGTTGGATCGGGGAGGTTTCTTGGATTCATTGTTTCTCAGCGTGGCATTGAAGTCAATCCCTCTCAGATAAAAGCCATTGAATCTATCCCAAATGTACTTCACAGTAGGAAAGACGTCATGAAACTAACAGGGAGAGTAGCAGCTCTACGAAGGTTCATCTCCCGGTCATCTGACCATTGCAAAAGTTTCTTCGATGTCCTAAAGCAAAACAAGGAGTTCGAATGGACTCCCGAATGCCAACAAGAATTGAGAGATTTGAAAAAGTATCTATCCAATCCTCCGCTGCTCTCCACGCCTCAGGAAGGTGAACAGCTGCTGATTTACTTGGCCGTCTCAGAGTCGTCGGTAAGCGCTGTGCTAGTTCGGGAAGACCAAGGTAAACAACTTCCTATCTACTATATTAGCAAAGCTTTAATTGATGCAGAAACACGCTATCAACCTTTAGAAAAATTAGCACTGGCATTAGTAACTGCTGCTCGTAAGCTACGCCCTTATTTTCAAAGTCATTCGATAGCTATGGTTACCACTTTTCCTCTGCGAAATGTTCTACACAAACCTGAATTTTCAGGAAGGCTGGTGAAATGGGCTATAGAATTATCTGAATTTGATATCTCCTATGAGCCTAGAGTAGCAATAAAATCGCAAGTCCTAGCAGACTTCGTAGCAGATTTCAGCACTAACATATACCTTGAGGCAGAAAGGGAATCTATTCTTTATGCAGGGCAGGCTCCCGGCACATGGACCCTTTACACAGATGGCTCCTCGAGCGTCAAAGGGTCCGGCCTTGGACTGGTTCTTGTTGCTCCATCTGGCGAAACGGTAAGGCAGGCTATCAAGTGCCCATTCATTACTAACAATGAGGCCGAATATGAGGCCGTTATTGCAGGATTGGAACTAGCCCGAAGTTATGGGGCAACCTTCGTCAAGCTGAAAAGCGACTCTCAACTCGTGGTCAATCAAATTAATGGAGGTTTCGTTGCACGAGAATCCAGGATGCAAGTGTACCTCGCCCGAGTGAAAGAGCTCCTAGCACAGTTTGGCGAATGGGAAGCAGTCCAGATTCTACGGGAAGAGAACCATGAAGCCGATGCTCTTGCAAACATGGGATCAGTGGCAGAGATAGGGGCAGCCAGCTCCTCAGCTGTTGTTCAACTTCTCTACACAACCATGGATAGAAAGAAGTTCGAAGTTTAATACAATCAACGCTACTTGGGGCTGGCGGAATGAGATAACAAATTATCTTATCCATAGAACTCTACCTGCAGATGCGAAAGCTGCACGCAAACTCCGAGTGAAAGCTGCCCGATATACAATTCTCAACGGCGAGCTTTACCGGAGGATGTTCGTAGGACCTCTTGCAAAGTGCCTTGGACCTAATCAGATCAATTACGTAATGAGAGAAGTCCACGAAGGCTGTTGCGGAAATCATTCCGGAGGTAAGGCACTAACCCGAAAGCTGATTCGTGCAGGCTATTATTGGGACAAGATGGAAAAAGATACGAACGAATTTGTCAAGAAGTATGACAAATGTCAAAGGTTCGCTCATCTTCTCCACCAACCAGCAGAGCCACTCCATTCGATAATCTCCCCGTGGCCTTTCATGGAATGGGGGATGGACATCGTTGGCCCTCTTCCCACAGCACCAAGGGGATGCGCTTCTTATTGATCATCACTGACTACTTCACAAAGTGGGTCGAGGCGGCAGCATACTCAAGCATACGACAAACGGAAGTCGTCGATTTCCTCTGGCGTTTTGTCGTATGTCGTTTTGGAGAACCCAAGGAAATAGTCATGGACAACGGCCCGCAATTCGTCGGCCAGAAGGTGACTAGATTCCTCGAGGATCTACACATCAAGAGAATCACTTCCTCTCCATACCATCCTGTTGTAAATGGACAGGCAGAATCTACCAACAAAATCATCGTTGAGTCCCTCAAAAAGCGCCTCGAGCAGGCAAAGGGATGTTGGGTAGAAGAGTTACTTGGAGTAGTATGAGCTTACCGCACAACTATAAAAATGAGTACCGGAGAAACTCCTTACTCATTAGTATATGGTGCAGACGCTCTAATCCCGGTTGAAATCGGAGAGCCCAGCTTACGAAACGCACATGCCACTGAGGAATCAAACTCAGTCAATCTATCCAAAGAGCTGGATCTTCTCGAAGAACGCAGAGAGCTTGCTCTTGTACGGGTAATCGCCCAGAAAGAAGGAATCGAGCAATACTACAATCGGGGACTGCGCGTACGAAGTTTTCAAGTCGGGGATTTTGTACTCAGAAAAGTCTCCCAAAGCACTCAGGAAACAAATTCGGGCAAGCTTGGTCCTAACTAGGAAGGCCCCTACAAAGTAATTGCTTCGGTCGGAAAAGGATCTTATCGTTTAGCACAACCAGACGGCTCAATTGTCCCGAACAGCTGGAATGTGGTCCACCTCAAAAGGTATCATTTTTAAGTGATAAAACGGTTAGTCATCTAACACCTACCTTTTATCTTTGTGAAAAGTTCTTACTTTTGATTATATACTTTTTCTAAATGGTACTAACGACCTGAACAAGGTCAGATCCGTTTAGCTCAACTGGCAGAGCTCGAAGTTCTTCAACTTCGCGGCTGTGTGTTCGAATCCCACAACGGACACACTCCTCGTTTGGTTATATGTGTTCTATATGCGACTCACCGACAACTCTTTTCATGTTATCACTTTACGTGTTCTAACATAAAAACAAGGAGGGTGGTGAGAGGCCCCTGTAGGCCAGATAAGACCTTCATAAAGGATAAAGACCTTACCAAGAGGCAAAAGACCTTACCAAGAGGCAAATTTTTAAAGTTTTTCAAATCAAAAACTTTTACGTGACACGACTTCCACAGCAAATAAGAGGAGTCATTCACAAATCAAAAACTTTTACGTGATAAAACTCCCACGAAAAATAAGATGAGTCACTCACAAAACAAAAATTTTGCGTGACAAGGCTTCCACGAAAATAAGAGAAGTCGATCACCAGGCCAACAACTCGGCCAGAGCCAATCAACAAAGCTATGCAACAACTTTCAACTATAGAAACGATAAGCAAAGTTACACGCACAAAGCAACGATTCGGCCAACACTCTAAAACGACCACAATTCGGTCAGACCAGTTACAACTTACCTCTTCCTAACAAAAGGTTAAGTTAAAAACATTCGGTCCTTTACAACTTACGACCTCTTCCTAACGAAAGGCTAAGTTAAAATCATTTGGGCAGACTCTTGAAGATACGAACTTAATAAAGTCCTCACTTCAGAAAACTCCCAATCACAAGGCTCGAAAGCCACAACACATTCAAACAAAAGATCAAGAAGTTCAAACTAAATATAGTCACTGGAAAGATCTAAGCAGCATATATACATCATCTTTCTGAATTGATAAAATGCCGAATACGACTGACAGAAATTCGCAGAGTGTTCAAAGGCCAAACAAACCGGCCATACAAAGGACCAGAGAGTCTCTACTAGACTTCTGTCCACCAACAAACAAGTCCGGCTCTCGCCAGACAAAATAAAAAATACATCAGTCATAGATTGAGAAAAAGGGCATTAGCATGAAGGGCCATGACCAGGACTCAACGCACCAACTCCGTCAGTCCTGCCGTCATTCCCTGAGTCCTCGCCGTCATCTTCGTCTCCATCACCATCGTCATCACCTTCAGACTCTTCAGAGGAGAGACCCAATGCTTGGTGTATTCTTCGAACAGCGTTCTTTGTTGTCTGCAGCATCTCTTCGACATTAACTTGTCCAGCCTGAATCTGCACGAGCAATGCACGCTTGGCTTCGAGGGCCGCAAGCTTGGTCTTGATTTCCGACTGATCACGTATGTTTGCCAAGTCCTTGGTTAATGCGGTCTGAGCACTCATTAATTGAGCGACCTGATCCTTGGCAGCCTGGAGATCAGCCCGGGCTTTAACTGATTCTTCGTTTGCTCTCTGCAGACCCATCTCAAGAGATGCACGGTCTTCGTTAGCACTGTTCAAAGAATTTCGGCACTCTTCAAGCAGTCTCTTTAAACCCTGGACAGAGCGTGCGAACCCTTCTTTCTCCTCGAGAAGAAGGTCCTTTTCCCTGGTAAGAACGTTGATTTGCTCAAGACGATCATTGTTGATGTCAGTCAACCGATTAACTTCTCCACCAAGGAAACCACATTGCTCAATCAGAGTCTTGTTATCCTTCAGAGCTTCTAGCAATTCTTTTTTCACCTCAACCACTTGATTAGCATTGTTAAGCCTGGAGCGAAACATGATCTCAGCAGCCAGCATACTCGACTGAAAAAAGCAAAGTAAGTCAGGATTAAAAGTCCGAGGCTAGGAGTTATTCCAAAAACAAAGCAGGAAAAAACTTACCCGGGCAGAATCAGAAGCAATCTGGAAGGCCAACTCCTCATCAGTTAACCCCCTCAGCACCCACTCTTCAAAGGGACCGATGAGCGTCCGCCCCGTCACTAACTCGGGGACTCCCCCGTGGAGTACGGACAGTCTCCTCCTCGGCCCTTCTCCTGTCACTACGGAGATGAGGCCTTCGCCTAAAGGGAACATCCTCCTCGATCTCAGTGTCCGAAAGAGTAATAACCTCCCTAGTTATATCCTCTCCCCGTGCGGACTCGGGGACTTTAGCAGCAGCCCCGGCATTCTCTCCTACGGGCTCCGGTACACTGGCCCTAGAAGAAGGATCACCGTCAACCGACGAGGTTTGCCCGGCAGCCACACAGACTTCTTCTGCGCTCCACCCTCACCTTGGCTCCTCTTCTTCCTCTTCAAGGAGCCTAGTCAACCGGACAGGAGCTCTTCGCCGCCCTCCCTACTGCGCAGAGCACCCACTGAAGCTAATATAGCCTCAGCTTCAGCTTCTGGGTCAGCCACAGGCTCGGGAGGCCCGTCATGGGGAGAAGCAGGAAAGAAACCTCCTGAAGTGCCCAAACCTATTAAAAGATGGAACGGTCAGATATGAAGAAGATTCAAAGAAGAAGAATGATCATGAAAGCAGAAACATTCTCACCATGATTTTGTACAACCAAGCCTTGCTGAGTGGCAAAATACATCCACTCTCTCTTCTCAGGGGAAAATTCCCTCAAAATTGGCTCAACCCACGCGGTCAAATCTTCAACAGAAATGAGTCCATCGTAGGGTTTCTTGGCTGCTACAAAATTGAACGGAGTCAGAAAACGAGAAGAAGAAAAAAGCATGAAAAATGTCAAAAAATACTCGGGGACTTACGCCTCTTGTTCCAGACTTCTGGAAGGTAAGCCTTGTCATCAAAAGTCAAGGCCGAGGAGCGCACAAACAGAAACCGATGTGCCCAGCCTCGGTCACCGGTATCCTCAGAAATGCGCACCAAGCCCTTGCTTCCGCGCATTCTAGCATTTACATAGTCGTCCTTGAAATTTTGTATACTATACAAAGAAATAAAATGCTCATAACCAAAAGATTGATCGGTTCTTTCCGCGAACCAATCCAAAAGAGTAACTATTCTATACATACTGGGGCTTAGCTGCCCCGGACAGAGGAGATACTCTCGGCAGAGCCTCTCCAGCACAGGATACAGGGGCAAGCTACTCCCCACAGTGAAAGGGTAGGTGCACATGGCTGTCCACCCAGCCCTATGAGAAGTAATATTCTCCTCTTCAGAGACCGGTGAGAGGGGAACCTCATCGCCCCAGTGGCAATCCACCCTTACTCGGGGGATCACCTCTTTTGTGATCCCAGACTTATACCTATACGCCGGCCAGTTCCGCGTATCACCTTCTCTGTTATGAAATGACTTAATATTACAATCCGCTTCAAGTTCACCCCATTTCTTGGGGATTATCTCCGCAGCCGTGGCTTGAGTAGCCCGGGACCTGGGAGTGGCCACCGAGGAACTACCATCGACATCAGTACCCTGGTTTCTTCTGGATCGGGAAGACATGGTTGCAAGGAAAATATGAAGTTATCAGGAAGAATTCAAAGCTAGTTCAAAGTATTTTCAAAGAACAGCAGAGAAGAAATAAATGCGAGTAAAAAGTTTCTCATCAGGCAAACCCCTATTTATAGGAGCAAAAATTCAGCCCCACTAACTTCCTTCAAGACACGTGGAGGCTATCAAAGAAACCTCGATCAGATCTGGCCGTTCAATATGGTTCATCAAAACATTATAGTATCATCATTATCCTGGAAAAGAGCAGTCACCTCGCGATCAACAGGCGACGTGTGCACGTGACTGAAGCGGTTAAAATCATTACTTTTTACCCTTGGGCACGCAATAGTCATTTCGGAATGACCTGCAGTCTCGCAGACATGCCAGCTGCAATTACTTTTTGTTACGACGCATTAAATGTGCACGTCATGGAAGCTTGTCACTTAGCTGATAAGGATCGTACGTCACCAAAATACGTCACACAAAGACAAAAATTCTCAAGGGATTCCCGCCAAAAATTGTATCCACTCCTCGAACAGATACTCTGCTCGAGAAGTGCGGGGACTATCTGTATTGGATAAAAGTTGACCAGACTTGAGAGGTGACACGTGTCTTCCACGTGGCACGGATAGACTTTTCTAACGGACAGACATCCAACGAGCAGACGTTCATCACGAATAGACCTAAAGAAGTTATGAAGCATTTTAACGATCAACACGGCTTAAATAAGCAATAATTAACACGATCATCCACGATCAACCTATTAATGATCATTAAGACAATCATTACAACCCAGCGGTTATAACTCCAACGGATAGGTGACTGCCAGTTACTTATCCAAGCGGATCCACGCCCAGCGGTTAAAAAAAAACCCAACGGGTGCCCACCAGGCTTATAAATAGCACTCGTCTTAATCGATTGTAGATCATCTGAAATATCAATAAAATACTCTCTCTCTCTCTCAATCTTGCTCAGTTGTTCCCTTTGCTTTTATTTAGTTCTCTGCTTTATTCACCTGAAGAGCAATTGATATCGAAGAACTCTCCCCGAGGACGAGTGATACGATACGGTTTCTTCTCCTTGTCTACATTTTGCATATTACTTTTATTAGTTCATACGTGCATATTGTAATCATCTCTGCTCATCATATAAACTCTTAATCTCAACTATTGATCGTGACCCCGCAAATACAAATTTAATTGTTAATTGGCTTCAAATCGGATCTAGGTTAAACACAGCAAATATAAATTTTATATTGAATGTTAGTGCCATTGCACGAAAGAGTTGAGAGAAAACTTACAGAAAGAGTGATATATACTTTCAAAGAGTAACATATTGCAAGACCACAAAGAATGTTTAAAATATCAAAAATAGGTAATTAGTGGCGCTGCATATCCTATCCAAGTAAATGCTTAAGCAAGTGCTATGAATAAAGCGAGCTAAAGACTTATTGGTTGCGCTGAAATTTCCTTTTTGAAAAATATTGAAGATAAAAACATCCAAAAGATAGAGTAAATAAAGTTTAACAACCTCCCACAGGCTGCTGAGAATAGTGGTTTTGGCATGAAGTTTTCATCTACGAGATTATTATACAAAATTATGGCTACAACCATGGCTAAAATTATAGACAGGACAGTTCTAAAATTAACAGATGGTGCTGGATAATTCTTAGAAATTCTATCAAAGATAAGAATACTGATGTTTGTGCCATATAAGACTATAAGTGCAGCAAGTACACATTTTATATTGAATGTTAGTGTCATTGCACTAGAGAGCTAGGAGAAAACTTGCAGAAGATAATAAATTTTGGAAGATAAGAGAATATATTTTATAATTTGACCATACAAATTTATTGATCTATACCTAGTCTGTTATTTTATTTCTTGTGAATTATAGTATACTTAAGATATTTATGTTATTTTTTTATATAGGATATCAGAATTTAGAACCATATATTATAAAATAATATGAAAGATTTTAATTAGCTTTGATACAACATTTTGAAAAACAAATATAAATGTTTTGAGTAATAATACTATAATTCACAATAACATTAAGGAAATATTTCCTTTGATTGAAAATGAAAAATAAGAACAAGAAAATTAGAGAAAGCACAATCAAGTAGCAACAACAAAACACCCCTCCTAAAATTCTTTGTTATCCTTACGAACAACCTTATAACTACATGTAAGCTCTATAATCAAGCAACTCCAAACTATGAAGGTAACACGAATAATCTCAGCAACATATGTTCCAAAGAAAAACTAATATACTTACAAAGAAAAACTAATATACTTACAAAGAGTAGCCAAAGTGTGTTTAAAAGTACCAAAATAGATATTTAGTGGCACAACATAGGCAATCGAAGTAAAAGTACAAGCAAGTGTTGCGAGTTAAGAGAGGTAAATACTTATGGATTGAGCTTGGATTCCCATTTTGAAAAATAAAGAGGACAGAAATATCTCAAAGAGAGGGCCAACAGAGTTTAACAACCTCCCATGGGCTATTGAGAATAATGATTTAGGCATGAAGTTTTCATCCACGATATGATTTTACAGGACTATGGCTGCAACCATATCTAAAATTATAGCATGCTAATTTTAAAATAAACCTGAGGTGCAGCATGATCCTTAAAAGTTTTATAAAAAATACGAGTACTAATGATTATGCTATAGAACATTATAAGTGCAACAAGTACACATTTTGTATTAAATGTTAGTGCCATTGTTGGTGCAAGGTAAACCAATGAAGATTAAGCTTAACAACCGAAGAAAAAAATTAGCGGAAAATAAAGATAGAAGCAAGACAAATCTCTTCCTTTTACCTCGGCACTGATGCCTTGTATCGCAACCATGAGATTGGCTAACAACACCTCAGGCACTACAATGCCCTTTCCATCGCCTCCATTCCCAGCCGTGGTATCTGCACAATTCAAAGACCAAGAAAATAATAAGGTTACAAATAACCTCACACACTCCCTCACTTTTATTGGGTGGTGCTTGGGTCCACTCAATTTGTGGGTTCAGTCACTCAAGAATATGTAGCCAATGGCTTTCTCGGTTGATCAACTTCTCTCAGTTCCTTCGAATTTGACAAGTCACGTTGTCTTCTTCGGGAAGAGTGAATTGATGTTGACTCAATGGAACGGACGCTATTTAACTGCGCTCGGGAAGTCAAAGAATTGTCTATGAAATTTGGACTTCGGTCAACCCATGCACGAGTTCCTATAAGCTCAAACAATTTAGTACGATCTCAAGTAGAAAGATTTACTCCAGAGATCCACCAACGAGAATTTATCGAACACAAGAAAAGTAAAAACCTAGGAGAATCTACCGTTCCTTTCCTCTTTTGGAAACCTCGGACACAACAACCTTTGTACGGATAAAAGTGGTCCCTGCTTGGTACGGATTAGGGTTTAACCTTATCCACTTTCCCTTTTCTAGCCATCAAAATTTGTACCTGGGGTTTTGATTTTAACACTTTACCCTCTTTCTTCTTTAATGGAACAGTGAACTCAGTTCCGACGTACGGACAACTTTTCAAATCTTGTTCACAATCCACAAACACAAGATTCAGCTCAAGATTTGGTCGTCTCTGGTAACTTTAACCTCGGAGAAGATTCAAGTTTCTAGTCGAGCTAAGAATACAGCTTCACTTATCCGTACAGTATTATAATGTAACAATTTTCTGGCGTACGGATGGTGGTTGTTTGATGAAACTTTGAAATTTTAAAACCAAACTTCAACCCAAATCAACTAGAACCACTAGTCTTCGATAAACAACAACCAAATCACTACTGGGGTTTCTACAACAACACCACGATAAAATAGTCCCAACAATGACGAGAAACCCTAGTCGACAAACTGTGTATGACAGGTGCTCATTCGAATCCTCGGATAGTGGTGAACAAGACTCAATTGTTGTTTGATCCAAACAACCAACAATCAAACCAAAAATTTTGAATTTTTTTCTTTTCTACTTTTTTTTTTTTTTTTTTTTTTTGTAAATAAAGACACAACAGTAACAACATCAATCAAACGAAGATGTAGCTGAAATTGAAAGACACAAACGCACGAGATAAAGACGAACAAGATTGTGGTTGTAAGAACAAGCCCTAACCGTGCTCTAATACCAAGATAGTGCAAGCTAAACAGATAAATATTAAGCATAACAACCGAAGACAAAAATCAGTGGAAAATAAAGATAGAAGCAAGACAAATCTGTTGCTTCGTTAGAATGAATCCGAAGAACTGGTCTCGGTTCAAACAATGGAGAACAAGGAGATGCACATATACTATGGAACAATCCTCAAGAAGAACTCATGCTTCTTGCAAATTGAATGACCAAGAAGAAAATATTCAAACGATGACACTGAATGATGCAAGTTCTTTAAATTCCCACGACGGGGTCGGCTCTCAACGGAGACACAATTAGCATTCAACTAAATTCAACATTCATACAAAAACTAAATGTCTACAAATGAAATGAATGGAGGTTTATATAGACAATACTAAGGGCAAAATAGTAAATCGATCACAGACTACCAATAAGAGTAAGCCACGCAGGGCTGAATAAATTGAGTGTTTGGTCACTCCTTCAGCCAAACACTTGAATTCGAACACTTGAGATCGAACTCTTGAACTCGGACCCTCTCCCTTCGGTTGTTTGTTTGCTTTACTCTTCAGCTTCAATATTGAGTGTTCGGTCGCTCCCTTCTTTGAGCTCAAGCTTATGGATGAAGCCTCCGAGTCTTGAGCTCGGCCATTCAACTTCGGAACGATTTCTTTCTCCTAACCACGCTAATTGAATGTGAACATCGTGCAACAACTTGGCTTGGCTTCGTGTCATCGGCCTCGATGGATTGAACACTTGATCAGCACATGTTCGGGCTGCATCAATTGTACTAAAAAACTAGTGAAATGTAGCGTTCCAGAACCCCACAACTCTTTTTTGGCAGAAAAGGGTCTCTGATTTTCTTTCCCATTTTCTTTTATTTCTAAGTCTGATTAACACTAATCATGGACCAAATTAACACTTTTAAAACTTGAGGGTATTTCTTAAAACATACATAATAATTATTTCAAACCTTGGGAACACCACACCTCACTCATCAGTTAACCCCTTTCCCCTTCCCCGCGTGGCTTTTCTTTGCCCCAACTTCACACTTCATCTCCTTTTTCACTCCAAATTCTCTGTGTTTTCAAGGAATCCGACCAGCAAATACAACAAAGTATTTTATATAAAAGGTAAACTATGTCGTTCTCATTTAAACTGTGGTGTAAATGTCGAACCTTGGTTTTAGATTTTAATTTTTTCGTCGATAGTGATTAACGATGATTTGGGTGTTTGTTTTTGTACAAAAGGTGTAATATTGTGTTGAAATTGAATGGCATTATGTGTTTTAATGGGTAAAGTAGTTCCGAACTACAAAGGGTATTTTCAATGTTCAACTGAAATTTTTAGGGTGTTTACATTTTTTGGTTAAATTGTGACGATTTTGAGGGTTTTCTGGGAACCAACACTGCTTTATTTAGTTGCAAATTGAAGTTATTTCTATTATGTGTCTTGATGTTCCGAACACCATCTGAAGGTTCTAAACATCTAATAGGATGTTCATGTTTTTCTTCTGTAACTAAATTTAGTATCCCCTTGTTTTGCTTTGCAGAAAAATGGTAAATTTAAGACCGAGAAATAAAGATGAAAATGAGCAGAAGAAGCAGCCTACAAAGACTCCCAAGAAGGCGATTTCTAAGAAAAAGGGCCCTTCGCCGAAGAAGAAACTTGACAAGCCTAGTACTTCAGATTCGGAACGTACTCCAACAGATTTAGAACCTACTCCTAAACGCCCAAGAACTACTAAACCCACTAAAAGAAAATTAGTTGTGGAGAGTGACGAATGTAGCCAAGGAGAAGTAGCAGGTCCACGGAACAAAGGTGATAAACAAGAGGAAAGCCAAAGTCCAGCACCAAGTTACGATCTAAGTAAAGGTGGGGAGGATTTGGAGAGGGCTGCAGATGAGGGTGAAAGAAGGGTGGATTTAGATGACGCCGGTATTGATGAACTGTTAAAAAGTGAGTTTTTGAGGACTGGAGTGGAAGATGGAGATGGTGAAAAGGAAGAGGAAGATGGTGATGGTGAAAAGGAAGAGGAAGATGGTGGTAAAAAAAATGTAGAGGCTGATGATTTAAGTAGAGAAAAAGGAGAAGAAGTAGAGGGGGAAGCAGATAAAACAGGGGAGAGTCCAAGAAGCAGCAAAAGAAGTAGAAGAGAGGCGGAGGATGTAATTTTAAAAAGCAACTTTCTGAAGGATCGTGAAAAAAGAGTTCAAATAGATGGGGAAGCTGTAAATAATGCAGGTGGAAATGTTGAAGAGGAAGCAGGTGAAGAGAAGGAAGCTGCTGAAGGAACATCTGGATTGAAACTGGAGGAAGACCAGGTAATAGTTGAATTGAAACGCGTATTGTTCGGAACGCCAGTGTTGATGTTCTACACGACATTTTGTACGTTCCCAACATCAACATTAAGGCTGGTAGCTCTCGTTCGGAACACGATACATGTTGTTCCCAACAGTAGCAACTGTCGTTCAGAACCTCAGCATACTCATGTTCCGAACATTTAATAATTTACTATCATTGTGATTCATTTTATTAATTTTATGCTAAAATTATGTGCAGTATGAAGACGTTGGTCATGCTACTTTCAAGAGTAACGTTGAGGGTCTCTTCAAGACCTTCCTGACCAACAATGAACCTTTTAATGGGAAGATTACTGTTCGTTCTTCGTTGGCTAGGGGTATGATACAGTTCAAGGAGGTACTGAAAAAATTGCAGGTGAGAAGGGGATTTGCCAATAGCTGTTTCGGTCCTTTCTTGCAATTACCGAAATATCCACTGTTTGGCACCAAGTTGGTGCATAACCTCCTCATGCGAAGGATTATTTGCAAGAAGAAGAAAGAGGTTTGGATATCCTTCAATGGATTGCCAGCACGTTTTGGCCTATCCGAGTTTGCACTAATGACAGGGCTAAACTGTGGGCCCTATCCAAGTAAAGAGTACATGGATAAAATGAATGAAAAGGGGAAGGAATTGTGGAAGTTTGTTGTTGATTATTTCCAGGAGAAAAAGAGGAAGGAGAAGGAGAAAGAGAAAGGGAAAGGAGGAGAAGAAAAAGGAGGAGAAGGAGAAGGGTAGTGGGAAGCGGAAGGGGAAGAAGAAGGAGGAGGAGTCACCCTCAGCCTCACCTTCACCCTCACCCTCACCTTCACCCGCAAAGAGGAAGTTCAACAAGCCCAAAAAACAAAAACAGCCGAAGAAAAAGCAAGCTGTGAAGTCTGGTGACTTGCTTGAGTTGGTATGTTCTAGAACCTGTCCCAAGAAGTGGTATTTAAATCTGTGCATGGCTTGGTTTGTTCATACTATTCTGTGTGCGAGGGATTCCAAATATGGAATAGAGGAATGGGTGGTGTGCTTGTCCGCTGATCTTGCGGCATTCCAGCGTTATCCTTGGGGTAGGATGAGTCTTGAATTAACAATGGAATATCTGATCAAGCCAATGGAACCTCGTGCAGAAGGAAGCCAGACTTACAATCTTTATGGCTTTCCATGGGCATTCATGGCCTGGGCTCATTAAGCCATTCCTGCCTTGAGACCAAAGGATTTGCCAAAAGAAAAAACAATCCCAAGGATCATAAACAGGCTTACTGAAATTTGTGAAAGAGATACGGACAGGTTGTTTGACCAACAAGATGTTCCTGTAAGTATTCCGTTTTCCATATATGTTATGTAATGTTTGGAACAACCTCGTTGTTGCTGAGATATTTCTAATTGATGTTCGGAACATCTTAATGAAGAACCCTCAACTTCTACAGTCAACAATGTTCGGAACATCCTTTTCCGATGTTTTCGAACAACAAGACTTTGTTCCAAACAACATTAAAAGATTCTTAAAATTTAGTTGATATTTATTTAATGTTGTTGGGTATATTAACAGGTTGTTCACCCTTTCCTCATTCCTACCGATGAAGAGCTGGACATGGATTACTTTCTAGACCTCATGCCATTTGATGACTCAGAGGACGACACAATAGATCGTTTTTGTAAAGTGTTTGAGGATGCTTGCAGCATTGGCCTTGTTGGTGGCACTACAATTTGTATCTTCAACAACAATCCTGCAACCCCTCCAAGACAAGTGATAGAAATTAAAGCTATGGAAGCCCCAGAAACGACGATGTTTGGAAGTGATGGTGAATACAAGGAAGAGGGAATTGGTGGCCTGCAAGATGTAAATATTGACATTGGAAACAAAGGTGATGGTGATGCAGTTCGCGGTGAGTTTGAAGTTGCCGGTATCACTGAAGTTGGTATAGTGAAGAGGAGCTCCAATTGCAGAGGCTGCAAATGTGGTGAATGCAGTGGAGGGAAGCAATGGAGCAAAAGATTTTGGCTTACGATCAAAAGATGGTTGCTTATGATGAAAAGATCGTGGCTTATGAGAAAAGGATGGTGGCTTATGAGCAACAGATCGTGCCTTACGAGACAAAGGATGGTGCTTCTGAGCAAATCAAAGGTGATTCTTCTGGTGGTGATGGATTCGACATCCCCAAATGTAGCAGTTGCAATTGCAAAGAGTGCGACGATTGGCGTAAAGGCATGGTGATGGAGATGGCGGCCGTGAAGGAGACGATTGAGCAGTTGAAGCGCAAAACAATTGTAAAACCTGCAAAGGCTGTGAAATCACCACAAACAGAAGAGGAGAAGAAGCAGGAAGAAGTTTGGCCTAGTCTGAAAGTGGATATTTACAAGTCATTGAAGCGGAAAAAAGTTATGGCCTTGACCGCATTTATGAAAAAGAGGAAGAAACAAAAAGATGTTTTTCTTGGAATGCCGATGAATTACCTAGATTTCAAAGAACTGATGGACAAGATTGTGTGGCTGTGGGACATTATAAGTTTATTTTAGAATGATTTTCTGAACTTCACATTGTTGTAGGGAACATTCTAACTGTGTTCGGAACATCATTAGTATGCTTGGATCAACAAAAGCATTTCTAGCTTCTCATAGATTTATAGAACATCACACAGTCGTTCCGAACATGGAATGATGTTCGGAAAGACAGACATTTCCTTCACTCACTTATACTCCAATTATTATTTGTCTCTCTTATATGTTCTGCAGTATGTTGAAGCTGTGTTGACAATGATGCGGGAGAGGCATTTGAATTACCCCTATCATTACGATCAAAGTGACCTCATTCTGGATATGGCATTCTTGACAATGATGAAAAAACGCTACTACCAACTGGAAAAGATGCGTAGGATGATAAGATACCACTGGATGACGCGTTGAATGCGTATAAGTTTGATGAGGAGTATCTGAAGTATGCACATGGAGAGCTACCCTACCAAGGGGGTAGGTGTTGGGCTGGTGCTAAGAGGATCTTCGCCGTCTTCAACATCAACGACAATCACTACGTGTTGGTGGTGTTTGACATGGTTGAAGCGAAGGTTTGGGTGTATGATTGCAATCATGGTGTTAATGATGATGAAAAGTTCTTGCCAATAATTGTTCCCATTCTGTACATGTTCCCGATCTATGTCAGAAATTCTAAGCTATTCAAAGAATTGGATCCGATGTGTAATAAAGGAGACATGTGGTTGTTCGAGAGAGTGCCAAGATCACTTTGTCCACAAAATCTAACAGGGCAATCCTGTGGAGTGTTCGCGTTGATGTACATTGAGCATCTCATTACAAACACCTCCATGGGCAAAATTAATGACAATGAGGCTGATCGGTGGAGGCGACGTTTAGCCGTTTATATTTACGACGGCAAAATGAAGCCTTGATTTGGGGAATATGTAATATTTGGATAATCTTTTAACTTTTTTTTGGTAATGTAATTAGGTATGGATGACTTTTATTTTATTAGCCAAGTAACAAGTAACACTTAACAGTAACAGCTTTTGATGTGCTTAAATATTAAATATTGACGATTATTACATCAGTTCCAGAACGACATCAATCTGTTCCTGAAATGCAAAGTGATGTTCCAAACATCTGCAACATTTAATTAAGTTTACCCTGGAATGTGAATGTGAACTCGATGCTCCACTTATAGGTGCTCCCCTTGTGAATGTGAAGAAAGGGGCAATCGACGAGTCTGTTGGGAAGGGCTTTATCGAAAGTGACTTTTGATGAAACTCGTAACCGTTATGTACTACTCAAACGAGCGCAACAGATAATATTGTAACTGCTGTACCTTTTAGATTTTAACATGATGTTCGGAACATTATTAAATATCGTTCGGTATACTGTGCTTATTTTAATTATAGATAGATTAGTTTTTTAAGAAAAAGAACAGAGCATATCAAGTGCTCATCAATTATATGGAACAAGATATATATATGTTTTGCGCGGAATAACGATGTTCCAAACGAGATACTCTAATTGTATAAAGGTTAATAATGTTCCAGAACGACACAAAACCTTTCTGAACGGCGTCATGGAGTTCTGAACTAGATAAAAGTAATTTCCATTGATAATCATTGTAGTGCTTTACAAAAAAGAATGCTAGTTATATTAGCATTCAAATGGAGAAACTGCACATTACTGTCAGTGCTTTACAAAAGGAATGCTACTTATACTAGCATTCTACCAAAAGATACTAGATTATAAAGATTAAAAAAGAAATATATAATAACATTAATAGGAACATCCAAATCTAGCGTGAAGGAGAGGAGTAGAAGTCAAGGTAATGGATCCCCTTATCAGCAAGCAGCCCTTTGAGCATTCTTGTGATCCTACGCCTTTCCTTCGCCATCTTTCTGACGTCCTTTTTGTAGTCATGTAGGAATCCCTCAAACTGGAACTTCCAACCCCACACTTCTGCCCTTAGTTGTTCCAATATGTCAATAGCCCTTTCAGTTTGTGATTCGTCTGCAAATGATAATGCCCTAGAGGTGGAGGCTATATTAGCCGTGGAGGCACCTCTAGCCGTGGAGGCTCCTCTGGCCGTGGAGGCTCCTCTAGCCGTGGAGGATCCTCTTGCTCCTCTTGTTCGTGGTTGACGTGCCATTTTTTAAGATGAATAGTTTGTGATTCCTTGAATTGTAAGTTGATGAATATGGATTGAAATGCTTTGAGCCGTTGGGTATTTATAGAAGTTGAGAGAGGCAACCGAAACGTTTGTAGCCGTTTCGTGTATTGGTATTTGAGCGGGTTGTATTGCAGCCGTTTCTGTATTTCAAATTTTGAACGGGTTCCGAACGTCAGCCTATATTAGTGTAATTGGTGTAACGTATCCACGAAATGATGTTCCGAACCTCATTTCGACCTACCTGCAGACCTAGTTAGTTTACGAAATGATGTTCACCTAGTCTAGTCTACGAAATGATGTTCCGCACATCATTTCGGCCTACCTGCAAACCAAGTCTAGTCTACTACTCTAGATGATAGGTGTATTGGTATTTGGAAATTGTATTGTAGCCTTTTTTGAATTTCAAATATTGAATCTCTTGTTCGGAACGGCAGTGTACATAAGTATAATTCGCGTAACATATCTTTTACACGATGTTCCGAACATCATTTCGATCTAGCCCAATGTCGTGATAGATTATTACATTGGGCGCGTGAACAACATTTATTTACCAACGGTAATAAAAATACACCACCCAACACATTATATATGCGTTCATTATTTGTAAAACAAGTTTACACAATTACATCAAACATCCAGATTAAAATGTCTAGTAGATCCGTTAATAGCGGCAGTGTTGTACCATTTTGTCGATGTGGAGATTATGCGAAGTTAACAATATCGTGGACGCAGCTAAACCCAGGAAGGAGGTTTTACGGATGCAAATATGGTCAGGTTAGGTGGTGGGTTTATTTTCTTTCTTGAATTTATTTGTTTGTTGTATTTATTTTATTTTATTTTATTTTTTTATGAAGGCAAATGGCTGCAACTACTTTAGATGGCATGATGAAGAGATGTCAGATCAAGCAAAGAGAGTAATATGGGGTCTACTTAAGAAGTTGAAAGCTGTTGAAGAAGAGAGGAAAGCGGCACGTTTATGGCGGAAAAAATTGGGTTTTGGGGTACTAATAGTCGTGGTGCTAATCGTTCTCATATTCTGTACTTGGATCAAGTGTTGGTTCATAGTTTAGTTTCTATATTTCCAATTGTTATGTTTTGTGCAGTAATGATCAAGAAATTTCATTTGAAATTGTTATTTTGTCCTATAATTTACTAATGTACCCTATGTCGTTCCGCACGACACACTTCATGTTTCAAGCATATCGCGATCTGATCTGAACAAATCCGTTAACAGAACGATGAAGATAGCAATATCGAAATATGCCGCTCCGAACGTGTTCTTCACGTGACAAACATATTTAGCATGTTCGAAACCACAAAGATGGATGTGCAGTCATTTGTCACTCTAACAAGTATGCTTGGTAATTTAGGGTGATACTGATCATCTCACTTTAATTACATAGTCATAATGATCATCATTTGCCACTCTAACAACTCTAAGTGGCTGTTTGTCACTCGAACCACTCTAGATGTGAAGAGTGTGATGAAGATAGCAACAATAGAAGTTCGCGCTCGGAACATCGCATGAACGCGACAAACGTCCCGTTGATGTTCGAAACATCGTTATATGTATGGATCATCATAACAAGTATAGTTTGTTATTTATAGTGATAGTGATCGTCATTTGTCACCCTATCAAGTATAGTGGGTCATTTCTAGTTAAAATGACCATCATTTGACACTCTTACAGGTATGTTGGGTCATTTCTAGATTATAAGGATCATCATTTGTCTGTCGAACAACTCTAGTTGGCCATGTCTACACATAATGGTCATCATAATGCACCCTTACAGGTATCTTGGATCATTTTTAGGTATAATGATCATCCTTTATCACTCTTACAAGTATAGTTGGTCATTTATTATATGTATGGATCATCATTTCTCCCTACACCAAGTATAGTTGGTCATTTATAGTGATAGTGATCATCATTTTTCACTCTTACAAGTGTAGTTGTTCATTTATTATCATATTGATAATCATTTTCCACTCTTACAAGTATTGTTGGGTCCTGCCTAGTCATAATGATCATCATTTCCCACTCTAACGACTCTACTTGTCCATTTCTACTCATAAGGATAACCATTTGTCCCACAAACTACTCTAAGTGGTCTTTGTGATGAAAGTGGATGAATTTATCGCTCTTACAGGTATATTGGGTCCTTTGTAGGTATATAATGATCATAGTTTGTCAGTCGAACCACTCTAGATGTGAAGAGTGTGATGAAGATAGCAACAATAGAAGTTCGCGCTCGGAACATCGCATGAACGCGACAAACGTCCCGTTGATGTTCGAAACATCGGTATATGTATGGATCATCATAACAAGTATAGTTTGTTATTTATAGTGATATTGATCGTCATTTGTCACCCTATCAAGTATAGTGGGTCATTTCTAGTTAAAATGACCATCATTTGACACTCTTACAGGTATGTTGGGTCATTTCTAGATTATAAGGATCATCATTTGTCTGTCGAACAACTCTAGTTGGCCATTTCTACACATAATGGTCATCATAATGCTCCCTTACAGGTATCTTGGATCATTTTTAGGTATAATGATCATCCTTTATCACTCTTACAAGTATAGTTGGTCATTTATTATATGTATGGATCATCATTTCTCCCTACACCAAGTATAGTTGATCATTTATAGTGATAGTGATCATCATTTTTCACTCTTACAAGTGTAGTTGTTCATTTATTATCATATTGATAATCATTTTCCACTCTTACAAGTATTGTTGGGTCCTGCCTAGTCATAATGATCATCATTTCCCACTCTAACGACTCTACTTGTCCATTTCTACTCATAAGGATAACCATTTGTCCCACAAACTACTCTAAGTGGTCTTTGTGATGAAAGTGGATGAATTTATCGCTCTTACAGGTATATTGGGTCCTTTGTAGGTATATAATGATCATAGTTTGTCACTCGAACCACTCTAGATGTGAAGAGTGTGATGAAGATAGCAACAATAGAAGTTCGCGCTCGGAACATCGCATGAACGCGACAAACGTCCCGTTGATGTTCGAAACATCGTTATATGTATGGATCATCATTTCTCCCGAAGATAACAACATTAACAATTGTGCGATCCGAACGGCTGTTTAATGTGACGAACATAATGGTGGAGTTCCGAACATTTGTTTTCATTCTGGATATTTGGACGTGGATAATGTTAATGATCTTCAGTTATATCTGGAACATAACAGGTGCGTTCCGAACATTTGTTTTCATGATGGAACACACCTATTATGTTCCGAACGTGTTGTATGATTTTATTAAGTTTTCCAGAAATGGAGTAGGCCAAGTTGTCGTTTGGAACATCGTTTTTAATATCCTAAACGACAGTTGATGTGTTGCGAACTATAAGCAAACAGGATGGTTTGGAGACAGTTTAACAATACTAATTAAAGACCTTCATAATAATATTAATTGAACAGAGATACAAAAGCATATTCATAAACAGTAGAACTACTTAAACATCTAATATATAATAGCGTCTTCGTTATTGTTTGGATCTCCACCGAATTGATTTTGCAAAATCCTCTCAATCCGATCTATCTGCAATTGCATCTGCTCAAGTTTTGTCTCGAGTGTTTGAATGGACCTCTCACAATTATCTGCTACCTCTTTGATGTCAACAACTTCATAATGCACGTCTAGCAGTCTTATGGGAAGCGACTTGTTTGGAGGCTCTCGGACTCGGTGGTACTTATTCCATGGATCGTTTAATGCGTTATTGGCCATCTGCATGAAAAGTTGTTTAAAATTTAGAAAAGAATCAAAGTGGATAGTTATGTTTAAGGAAATATAAACAGATTAGATGGAGAAATCGTTTTAGAAAAAAGGCAGAAAATATGAAAAACTTGAGTACCTCAACTTGTTCTTCCTTGATATAGAAACTAGTGAAAACTGAACGTAATACTTGGTTAATGCGAAATGAATTGTGAATTGAGTGTTCATCAAAGTGGAGGTATTTATAGATGTTTTGAAGCAAATGAAGGGACGCATATTTACAAGTGTCAATGTGTTTTTTGAAATAAAGACCTCACAAGCTTTCACATGCCTTGACATCGTTCGGAACATCACATGTAATATCCTAAACAAAATGGATGTGTTGCGAACAATATGCAATTATGTACACAACATAATCACAAAAGATGCAGTAAAGCAAATCTGTGCAAACCATAAGTTAAGAAACAAATTTGGCCAAATATGTACACAATATAAATTATACAAGTAGGACGAAAAGTCCATTATGCAATTCAATAAATATCCAAATAATCCAAATAATCGAAATTATAACGAGGACCATATAAATATACAATTCACAAACTCAATTCGTAGGCTGACTTGTAGCCTCATTTCCACTACGAACAACGGGGCATGTAGTTTTCTTGTGCCCATATCTCTTGGAGTTGCCACATTTATTTCTCCTCTTTGGAAGACGCTCCCCAATAGATCGAATCCGGTTAACCCTTCTCCTTCCACGGTTGTTCGGCTTTGGGGGCGGAGGCACTGGATAAAGTATCTCTTCAGCAGGGACGACCCATGATTCTTCAGGAGGTACTGCATTGACAGGCTCTGCATAGGCAAGGATGTATGCTTGTGTTGTGTAATATCCAGAAGTGTATTCATACACTCTACTTCCATATTCATCGCCATGCAACCCCCTAATTGCTGCCATAGCATGTACACAAGGTAACTGATCAAGATCGAACTCCCTACATGTACATGTCCTCACATATAGATCAACTTCTGCCTCATGCCCTGGACTAATGATTTCGAAACAATAAGTTCCCTTCCTGTTGACAACTAGCTTGTCTCCCACTTCTTTATTCTTCCTTATTTTTATTTCAACGTCTGGGACGCATAAATTTGGGTGGTTGATTAACTTCATGGCCCTAGTGTGGAATTTTTCCGCAAAGTTCCTACCTATATCCTTCAAGAGGGTAGCAATGGGGTATTCTCTTTGCTCTTTCAGCATGGAATTAATGGACTCAGCTATGTTTGATGTCATAACTTCAAACCTATTAAAAAGAATAAAAATTATAATAGTCAAAACATGTTCCTAGCACAAGTGCAGATATAGGAATAAGAAGTGCGGAACATTAGTCATGTTCCTAACATGACTCACACGTTCAGAACTCCGATAATGAGTTCGGAACATCATCGGAAAATAAATATTCCTATAATATTCTGAACATATATGTTATGTTCGGAGAGCGCAATGTGACGTTTGGAACATATTGAAAGCAGACAGTAATATTACCTGTTTCCTGGGAAATATAATCTGCTCCATCTATGATAGCCAACAACATTTTCAAGATAATCCGCTACCCTCCAATCAATAGCCCTGATCTCATTCATAGCATCATTGAATTCCTCTACCCTGTATGCCTTTGCTGCAGTGTAGTATTTATGAAGACTGAATCCAAACTGAAACTTTGTTCGGATGCTTTCACCAAGGTGCCACATGCAAACTCCATAGTGTGCAGAAGGAAACACTTGGGCGACCATTTTCGAGATGCTCGGATGTCTATCCGAAACTATGCACAACTCTTCACTATCTGAAACTATGCAGCGTAATTGTTCGAAAAAATACTCATATGAGGCGTCACACTCTTTGTCTACAACACAAAAAGCAACAGGGAATACGTGACTCATTGCATCCTGAGCAACATCAGACAGCAAGACCCCTCCATACTCGCCAGACAAATGTGTACCGTCAACGGCTAGGACTTTTCTCACGTAAGTAAATCCCCTGATCCACGCTCCATAAGAGAGAAAAAAATACAAGAACTTCCCTGTGCTAGAAAGCCTCAAATCTGTCTTGGTTCCTGGATTCTTGCTCCTAACCATATAAGCATAAGCATCAAGAATTTCAATACCTTTCGCATGTGTTCCCCGTGTCAAAGATTTTGCAAATTGACAGCCCCTAAGACACTTCCAGTAGCTAACCTTACAACCAAAATCGTTGTTAAGGGACTCCCTGACAGCTTTTGTGGTTGGACCTTTTCCCATTAAATATTTACCTTTCATGAACTCACCAATTATCCGGGCAGAGGCGTGTGAATTATGACTGGAATGATGTTGGACACCGCATGTGTGCATGTTATTGTAAACGCTAATGTAGAACCTATCATTACTTTTATACCTCATTGCCCTTAACCACCATTTGCATTTCACATCTAAACATCTAGCATTAAAAATCTTTGCAGTATTCTTCAATGGTTTGTAATTAAAACGATGTTTAACTGCTGCAATCTTCAATTTGGTGACCATTTCTTTCTTATTGGGGAAAGTCATACCTTTTTCAAAACCTGTGCCATCAACGAAGTGAAATATCGGCTCGCTGCTTTGTGTTGGAAACACAGGGGTATAAATGGCAGGATGTTCCTCTACATATTTGTCTTCTACTTCTTCTTCTTTTTCTTCATCTACATCTACGCCTGCTCTGTTTTTTTCTACCCCTCCTCCTCTGTCTTCTTCTGCTACTTCTTCATGTAAGTCATCCAATCGCTGACTAAAATCATGCCCTCCACTATTTGGCATTTCTTGGTCATTAGAACCAACACATTCCTCCGTCGTTGAAACCACAATTACCCTTAGTGTGGGCCTAGCACCGTTACGATCAACGTCAGCCATATAAAGGCGTACATCATCATCGTTTCTTATTGTAACGGGAGGAGTCTTTTGATTTGCGGCAACACTCAGCATGTAAGTAATGCAAATATCCCTCGGATTGTCTCTTATCCCCCAACTTCCGATGATTTTGTTAAGTAGAACATCATACGTAACATCTCTAGGCACAAGAATGGGTCTTGACTCTTTAACCTTCGGAACCCAAGCATAACATTTAGAACGCTCCACCCATTCACCTTGATAATTAACTCCCAATATAACCTCACCCATCGACGGTCACCTGCAATAAATTGGAATGACCAACTATTAGTATTACTAATATTTATACAGTATGTTTCCAAACCTCCATGTTCTCGTTTGGAACATCTTCCTGACGTTCTGAACATCAGATTACAGATTTTCATTGCTCGATGAAAGATGTTCCGAACCTCAGTATTGCTCGTTTGGAACATCTAATAAAGACGTTCTGAACATCACCTTACACTTTTTCGATGCTTAATGCAAGATGTTCCAAACTTCAACAGAACGCTCAAACATCCTACAGAATGTTCCGAACATTATCTGTGAAAATTCCAATAATATACATACGCCGCGTAAAACGCTAGCGATATGTTTGGAATTACAATTACGGCCATAGGAAAGTCGAAATGGTGTTTGGAATTTCACGCAGATTGTTCGGAGGAACTGAATCCGTAACAACCCCGAATCAACAAAAACAACAAAAAACATGTTCGAAAATTTAGTACACTTACCGGAGATGACTGGATTGATACGATTAAAATTGGAGGAACAAGATTTATCCTTTAATGGATAAGAAACGACGACCAGATTTAACGAAATTCCGTATAACCCAAATGTGGGGGATCTCAGCTTGTATTGCCTAAAACTGGAAAGGATATTCAAGATAATAAGCTCAGCAGCTATGGTGGAATGGGTATTATTTCGAAATACGAAAGGAAGCTCAGCAGTTATGGTGGAGCTTTGGGCGGGAATAGAATGTGAAAAAATGGAGGGAAAACGGGGGAGAGGAGAGAGGGAAAGCAGCTAGGGAATGGCCAAATTTGGCAAAAAACTACTTTATATACATGGACTATTGTGCAACTTACAAAATATTGGGGTGAGAATGTTACATAGTTAATAACACTAATTAAATGAGGACCCTAGAATTCATGTTTAAAACTTGAGCCTTTTTCCACACAAAAAAGACTTGGGGAGACCTGCCATGCCAATCCCCCAAAAAACTAGGAGAAAACTTTTAGAAGATAACAAATTTAAAAATCGGAAAAGGGTCAGTATTACCCCTCAACTATGAGAAATAGAGCAATTATACCCTCCATTTGATTTTGGTATCAAAAATATCCCTCCGTTAACCAAATAGGGCCACTTTTACCCTTCTAACTAACTGATTGTCATTAGATGGCCAAATATCCATCTCCTCTCTTTCTAATCTCCTTCAACATGTAATACCGATTGACCACCCTTATGCTCCCTTCATCCTCAACAACCAGCGACTCACCCTTAAACTTCTTTGTCTCTTCTATGATCTATGATCAAACTCCACATGCGAGACCTCCCAACTAGAGAATCTCCACCACTCTCTTCGCCATAAAAAAGTAACATATCATTGGAACAGGAAAAACCTTGCATATCTGCAGCTTTTATAATCCAAATTACCATCATGCTCTTTTCTTCTTTCTTTTTATTGGTTAGCTTTTTTCCTATGTAGTTCACACATGGTGGAGCTCAAAAATTCTTGCAATCAATTTTTTTTCCTATTCATAGCACAACTTTAAATAGTGTAAAAGCTCATCCAATCGGTACTTTTAAAAGCTACATCTATAGCTCTGGAAGAAAAGGGATTAAGAAACATGAAAAAAGAAGGTTGAAACTACTTTATTGACATTGAGGTAGAAATAATTGCTCTGAGTCTATTACAAGTATAGATCCGAGAGAGGAAACAATTTGATTCCATTTTACAAAACTTTCCCGTGAACTTGAGTATTTGGCATTGTGCAGCTTTGAACAACAAAAGATCTTGTTGTTTCCTAATGTTGGATGCTTCGAAAATAATCATCGTGCGGCGCTCTTTTTTTTTATGTAGCTTTTGGCCATGGAGGAGATGATCGGATAGAGGTGGAGGTGGCGGGAGGAAGATAAATGGGTTCTCCTAAAATATAGACGTGGCAATTTATTCAACTAAGATTAGTTAAAGTCTATTAAAGGTCTAATTGACTATATAATGACAATCAGTAAGTTAGGAGGGTAAAACTGGCCTTATTTGGTTAACGGAGGGGTATTTTTTATACCAAAATCAAACAGAGGGTATAATTGCTCCATTTCTCATAGTTGAGGGGTAAAATTGACCTTTTTCCGTTTAAAAATTTCAAAGAATACTTTATAATTTTATCATGCACAACAATCTGTACCTAGTTAGATATTTTATGTCTTGTTAATTAGAGTATAATTAAGATATTTATGTTATTTTTTATGAGGTATCAGAGCTTAGAACTACATATTAGAAAATAATATGAAAGATCTTAATTAGCTATGATACCATATATTGAAAAATAAATATAATTTTTTTAGTAATAATACTATAATTCACAACAAATATTAAGGACAAATTATGTTTGATTGTAAATGAAAAAGAAGAACAAAAACGAAATTAGAGAAAGCCCAATCTGAGTTGCAAAAACAAAACACATTCATCTAAATCCTACTTATCGTCACGAATGACCTCATAGCTACAAACTATGAAGGCATCACAAATGAACCCATCAACATATGTTCCAAAGCAAATATATATATATATATATATATATATATATATATATATATATATATATATATGGGGGAAGTGTTCCAACTCAATAAAAATGGGAAAGCAACAACATAACAGGTATAGAGTACTGAGGATTCGCAAAATAACTGATAATAAAATAAAAGAAAAATAACACTAGGATTGTCCAGACACAACTGGTACATCCAACAAGTGATAACATCCAAAAAATATCTACTAAACATCCAAAACATCTCTTAATCAATCTCCTAATTATCCAAATTATTGAGGATACTAAGAAGCTGCTGTGAATACACAGTTTCGCGGACAAGTCGTGTAGCGACTCTAAGCAATAATCACATGGGTGGCTCAATGAAATTGGGGCCCTAAAGCCAACACCTAATAAAGTGCTTAAGTTTTTATACTAGTATTCATGTATATTTTGAATTTAAAGTTCATTCTTTTAATTTTTTTAGCTGAAAACTACAAACTGATCTTTTTAAGAATTAACCCCATTAAATAGTTTTACTGATATAGACATGTTTGATTAAGATAAATGAGTTCAAATTGTACAATGCTAACATTAGTAATAGGTTAAATCTTCCTTTCAAGGTTTTACATTAAAAAGATCAAGTTTTCCATAGTAGAATTTTGTTCATATTTCAGAACCTTTATTTAAACTACTCAATTTTTTGACAATTAGAATCAATGTAATGTATTGAAATAATTGATTACATTTTGTTTACTTGAAAAAATAATACTCATTATAAATAAATATAATTAAAGTTTGGGGCCTTAAACTCATAGGGGCCTAATGTAAAAGCTTTAGTAGCCTTATCCTTTTAGTCATTCAAGGGCGACAGGTCAGGCTTCTGCCTAAGTCTCTAAATGGTATTCAGAAGCTGAATATGGCCTTGGGTTAATGGATTTGGATTAGCTCCAGTAGATGTAGCGGCAGTAAGTATCAGTAGTGCTTAGGGATTCAACACGTGGTATTTTGTACTTTTAAAGTTGAATTTCATTTTATTTTGTATTTTATTTATATTATATTAAATGTAATTATGAAATGGCAAGAAGGAGCTAATTTGTCACGGTTTTTCATGGGAAACAACCCTCTTTTCAACATTTTGAACGTAATTCTCGTTCTAAGGACCAAATTAAATTATTTCTTTTCTAATTTTTATATTATTTATTTTTTTATTTTAAAAAGAGTACTCATATTCTAATGCATTCTTTCAATATTATCACAACATTTGTTAATCACCAATAATAGTTATTACTTTAATTATTGCATCACATAAATATTCACTACTGACAACGTTGTGTTTGGGTGAGTTAATGCGGTTCACCTGTAGGTTCTATATTGACTTTTTATTTATAAAAATATGGCTTTCTTATTTACACCTATGTTGATTCCATACAAATAATGGTTAATTTAATATCTTCAAATAATTTAGACTAGTAGATGTTTCTCGTTTTGTCAATGGCAAAACCATTGATTGAGTTTCGTCGATCTTCCTACTGATTGAATCAAAAAGATACAAAGGAGATATATCTGTGTGTTGGCCAAGTCAAAGGCAGAAGCAGATGGGTGAGTTTGTTCCCGTGCCAATTATATTTAATACAAATAAATAAAATACAAATAAAATGGAATACTGTTAGAAGTACAAAATGCAACTACTGATACTTACTGCTGCTACTTTTACTGGAGCCAATTCAAGAAACGCTTCAACAACCAGCGACTTATAATTCTAAAACCTTTCTGCAGGAATATGTAGGTACCTGCAGCGATCTAACAATTCAGTTGCACTGTTACAGTAGTCCATCATAGTCTCTCCCCCAACTTGTTGCAGCTCATTATGACGTTGAGTCCAGCCATGGAAGTGAAGAAAATAATAAATGTCAAAGGCCGCTGCAACGTAATTTCATATTTCTCTGGGCTTTCAAGATTTAACGATAAAATCATATCGGCGACACATGCAGCCACACTGTTTAAGAGCCAAAAACAGACCATCATTGTAGCGTATTGCCACATTTCAACAAGATCCCCTTGGTTTGCTGCAGGTTCGCCTCCCTGGCCTATATAAACAAGCTTGTGAGTTATTACAAGTTCGTCTAAAAAATCCCTCAACCACACAAGGAGATTGCTTCCATTGGCATTCAGTATCGTCCTTGTCCAAGGAGAAAACCCTCAGTCAAAGTCAATGGCATATGCCTGGTCGTTAACGGCAGCGGCTATGGTTTGTGATAAGAGCTACGTCGTTAGTTATCAAAGCAAAGCTGATATACTTACATAGAATAGCCCAACGCAAAATTATAAAGTGTGTTTAAAATACCAAAATAGGTATTTAGTGGCGCAACATGGGCTATCAAGTAATAACATAAGCACGTGTTGTGAGTAAAGAGAGGCGGATTCTCCTCTTGAAAAATAAAGAGGACAGAAACATCTCAAAGATAAGGCAATAGAGTTTAACAACCTCTCACGGGCAGCTGAGAATAGTAATTTTGACATGAAGTTTTCATCTACAAGATGATCATATATGACCGCAACCATGGCTAAAATAATAGACAAGACAATTCTAAAACTAACCTATGGAGCATAGTAATCATTAGAAGTATCATCAATAATAAGAGTACTGATAGTTGCGCCATAGAAGACTATAAGTGCAAGACTTAATAAAAAAATAGGCAGAACGCTCAAATGGACACTCATACTTATCCATTTTAACCATAATCACTATTGTGCTTTCGAAAGTGTCAAACTGCCCCTCCTATTTGTTCCAAACATAATATTTAAACCCTCCTGCACTGATGTGTCTTGTATATTGCTTATGTGGCAAATGAACGTGAGCCACACAGTTTTTTAGTACGTGGAACAGTGTAAATACAGTGCCAACGGCTATTTTTTGGTCTTTTTAAGACTCTTTCACTACCAAATCATTTACCTTCATTTTTTGCTTTGTCTTTTACTTCTTTTTCCTTAGTTTCTTTCAGCCTTCTTCTTTATTCCTTAGCCTTATTAAAAACCTAATTAGTTAAAGAACAGATCATTTAACAGACCTAATTACTTAAATTCACAATTTATTAAAGCCCTACTTAGTTAAAAAAAACTAATCCTTCAACAGTCCTATTTAGTTAATGTTACTACCTAATAGTTAAAATAACAGATAGATAAAGTCCTAATTAATTAACAACCCAATTAGTTAAAGAATAAATCATTTAACAGTCCTAATTACTTAAAATTATGATTTATAATTAGTTAAAAAATTAATCCTTCAACAGTCCTACTTAGTTAATGTTACTGCCTAATTAGTTAAAATATTAGTCAGAGAAACAATTAAGGAAAAATACTTAGTTAAAGTTCAAAATAATTAGTTAAAAAACAAATCCTTGCTCAGTCCTAATTACTTAAAATTATAATTAATTAAAGCCCTAATTAGTTAAAGTCCTAATCCTTCAACAGTCCTAAAACATTCTTAAATTTCAAATCAATCAAAGCCCTAATTAGTTAAAGTCCTAATCAACAGTCCTACATTCCTATCTAAATAGATAAAGTCCTAATCATCTTTGTTCAGAAAATGTTTAAAGATAAATTTTTAAAGTCACTAAAGGATGTTTAAAGTCATAGAGCCTGTTAACGACTGAAGAATCAATTAAAGGTTGTTTAAAGTCATAATTTTATATAAGGAATAAACAATTTAAAAGGGTCCTACAAAAGTCCTAATTGATTCATACTAAATATTCGAAGATTCGTTTTCATCGATTTAAAACCCTAATTTCTATTAATAAACGATAATCAATCAAGAACCCTAATTTATAAACATAATATGACTATGTGTCGTTAATCTTTTGAAAATCCTAATTATTATAACTAATCACAATTTAAAAATCGTCAAACAAATCCGAAAAAAAAGGGCTAAAATCCTTACCTCAAATTTGGTGAAATCTTCAAATTATCCTTTATATGTTCTTGATCTGATTTGAGGACCATTTCACCGAACTTAATTGATGGGTAAGTTTGGGTAATCAATGGGTAAGAGAGGGTAAGAATGAGGTGTTCTTTTCTTCTTGTTTTTACTGTCTATTTAGTTTCCCTTTTTTTTTGTAATAAAATTAGGTGGCATATGATGTGGCACAATTATTTGACGTGGAAGCCACATGGCTGCGTTTGTGCACCACGTTTAGGTGGGAGGGTTTAAAAGTTATGTTTGGAACGGGTAGGAGGGGCAGTTTGACACTTTCCAAAGTATAAGCGTGATTATGGTTAAAATAGACAAGTACAAGTGTTTATTTGAGCATTCTGCCAAAAAAATACCTATTGAACTTTGGGTGAAATCTCTATGATATACATAATTTTACCGGCGTCTTTTTACAAACAAAAATTTGTAAAGTGTGGCTACGACACACCTCTTTGGGGCTACACCATTTTTTCCAAAACATCTGTACTCCACGGCAAAATATAAACATGACACGTGTCACTACTGTGCTTGAAAAGAAACTATTTTAAAATTTGCACTTGGACCCCTTCACCACGTCCCTTCTCTTTCCGATCCATCTTCAACCATCAAACACCAGTAGAAACACCACTGTCACTTCACCAATCCATCCCATATCTTTTGGCACTCCTCAACTTACACACATACATTAGTTTGATATATTGCGCGCAATTAACAAAATGAAATTCTTGTCGAAATTAAGCTCCTCGCTTTTAATTTTGAAATTTCTAAACATGATTTTATGACGCTATCACCGTTGCTGCAAATAATCTCGGTTTAAAATATTTAAATTTTAAAATCTTTAAATCTAGACGACAAACCCTTCACATTCAATAACTCAATTAGGAAAATTCAAAGACAATTCCATAATCGGTGTAATTGAAAAAACAAAAGCAATAAGAATATTTCAGCAAAGTCATTTAAATCTAAATTTGAAGCTTCAAGACCTTATTATAATATGTTGTATGAGAAATATGCGAGTCATTTGATAGATATATATATTAACTTGATGTTAGGTTTGTGTCAGAAAAGGGGATTTCCATGGATGATGTCGGAGGTTTATCTAATAAGGAACAACTTGACTAATGGGAAATCGTGTTTTGAAGATGGAGGAGTGAGCGGGGATATAGTGAAGAATACCAAAGAGGAGGCGGATAAGAGGGTAGGGTAAGGAAGATACAAATAATTTGAGGAAAATAAAAAGAATGTTATAAATACATGTATGTAATATAAATTTGGATGACCACTATTCTCCACTACTCTCTATTTATTCACTTGTAACATATGATTTACTACCCCACTTTCTCCTACTTAATTCCTCCCCACTTTCTCCTACTTAATTCCTCATTTAGGGATGACTTGTGAACTTCCTATGTATTAGAGTCTTATAAATAGAGTACACTTTGTCTATGAAAGACACACTTGAAACACCTTGAGAATACAAGTTCTTCCTTATCCTCTCATATACTTTTGTCTTGTTCTTACTTTACTATTAGTTTTATAACACATTATCAGCACGAAGAGCTCTAATATTCTACAAGTCAAGTTTCAATCTTTCCCAGTTACTAATCTTTTTCAGCTTCATGTGTCTAAGTATAATTTTGTTATAGATTAATATATAAATAAGAAAAGTGAACACCTTATGTTACAAATGAACTACGGCTAGCAACTTGCTTGACCAATGAATTATTTAACATTTTTTTTATCTTCACATATATATATATATATATATATATATATATATATATATATATATATATATATATATATATATATATATATATATATATATATATATATATATATATATGTGTGTGTGTGTGTGTGTGTGTGTGTGTGTGTGTGTGTGTGTGTGTGTGTGTGTATATATATATATATTACATTCAATAAGGAATAGAGCATTAGACATTCTTGTTTTGATTGATAATAATTCTAATCTATTTTGTTTTCTTTGATAGTTTTCATTATGTCAAATTTATCAAAGCTTAAATTTGTGGCACTTGACATATCCGGAAAAAACTATTTGTCATGGGTGCTTGATGCCAAAATACATTTGGATGCCAAAGGTCTTGGTGATACTATCAAAGAAGGAAATGAGACATCAAGCCAAGATAAGGCTAAAGCCATGATTTTTCTTCGCCACCATCTTGATGAAGGATTAAAAACAGAATATTTAACCGTGAAAGATCCACTTGAATTGTGGACTAACTTAAAAGAACGGTATGATCACCTTAAAGCCATGGTACTACCAAGGGCTCGGGATGAATGGATTTATTTACGTTTACAAGATTTTAAAACTGTAACCGAATATAATTCTGTTGTTTTCAGGATCAGTTCTCAACTGAAATTATGTGGAGAAAATATTGATGATGCTATGATGTTGGAAAAGACATTCTCTACTTTCCATGCATCGAACATGGTGTTACAGCAGCAATACTGCGAAAAGGGATTTACAAAGTATTCTGAGTTGATCTCATGCCTTCTAGTGGCTGAGCAACATAATTCCCTGTTGATCAAAAATCATGAAGCTCGTCCCACTGGATCTGCTCCGTTCCTTAAGGTGAATATGGGAGCACATGCTCCATTCCCTGAGGCGAATGTTGTAGCAACAAATAATGTGCCTGAAAGAAGGCAAAATAATTACCTTGGTAAAGGCCATGGTCGTGGGCGCGAAAAGGGACGAAATGATACTCGTCGTCACGGTGGAAATAAATATGAGAACAATAAGGGTTCTCAAGCTAATCCTTCAAAAGGAAAGAATAATAATATTTGCCATCGATGTGGTGGGAAAGGTCATTGGGCGAAAATTTGTCGTACGCCGGAACATCTTGTCAAGCTTTATCAAGCTTCGCTCAAAAGAAATGAAAATAATGTGGAGGCACATTTGACCTTTCAGAATAATGACAATGGGACACATCTGGCACATCTTACTGACAAGCATGATGAGATGGAGACGTATCTTGCCGTAAAAGATGATGATCTTTTTGAAGGCCTCCCAAATATTACCTATTTAGAAGCTGGAGACTTCTTTGAGAATCTTAACTGAAGAACTGATGTTGTAACTGGGGAATAAAAATAATAAAGAATAATGTTGTCCTTATTTTATGTTTTAAAGTTAGGAAAAAAGTGTCATCTATATTTGTGTTTCAATGTTTAAAAGTACTTTTCTTGTACTTTATTTTTAGTATTTCTTACTATGTAATTTTTTATCTTTTTATGAAGAAAATGAAAATTCCTCAGTCTTCAGTTGGATTCAAGCTCAATAACAAAAATATATGTCTCTTGGATAGTGCTACAATGCACACAATTTTAAAGGATAAGAAATATTTTTCTTATTTGATTAATAAAGAGTCCAATGTTAGTACAATATGTGGTAGTACAAAGTTGGTTGAAGGTTATGGCAAAGCCAATTTATTATTACCTGGAGGAACAAGTTTGGCTATTGATGAAGCCATGTATTGTAGTAAGTCTCAAAGAAACTTGTTAAGTTTCAAGGATATTCGCCAAAATGGCTATCATATTGAGACTAAAACTGATGGAAAGATTGAATATCTTTATATTACTACAATAATGTCGGGTGAGAAATATGTTCTTGAAAAGCTCCCCGCTCTTTCCTCCGGTTTGTACTACACAAACATTGGTACAATTGAATCACATGTCATAGTAAACAAAGGGTTTACTGAATCAAATGATTTTATTATTTGGCATGACCGCTTGGGCCATCCCGGTTATAATATGATGCGCAATATAATTGAGAATTCAAATGGGCATACATTGAAGAACCAAAAGATTCTTCAGTTTAAAGAATTCTCTTGTGCTGCCTGTTCTCAAGGAAAGCTAATTACTAGAGCATCTAAAGTTGGGATCAGGATCCTTGTATTTATGGATCAATACATGGTGATATATGTGGGCCCATACACCCTCCATATGGACCATTCAGATATTTTATGGTTTTAATAGATGCATCTACAAGATGGTCACATGTGTGCTTATTATCAACCCGCAATATGGCATTTGCGAGGTTGCTTGCTCAAATAATAAGATTGAGAGCACAATTTCCAGATTATGCTATTAAGACAATTCATCTTGATAATGATGGTTAGTTTACATCTCAAGCATTTAATAATTATTGTATGTCAACTGGAATTACAGTTAAACATCCAGTTGCTCATGTTCATACTCAAAATGGTCTAGCAGAATCATTTATCAAAAGCCTCCAATTAATGGCTAGACCAATGCTTATGAGAACTATATTACCCATTTCAGTATGGGGTCATGCTATTTTGCACGGAAGCTCTTGCTCGGATTAGGCCGACAAGTTACAATAAGTTCTCCCCACTACAATTGGCTTTTGGTCAGGAGCCAAATATTTCTCATCTTAGAATTTTTGGATGCGCGGTATATGTGCCAATTGCTCCACCACAACGCACAAAGATGGGACCCCAAAGAAGGTTTGGAATATATGTTGGGTATGAATCTCCGTCTATTATTAAATATCTTGAGCCCATGACGAGAGATTTATTCACCGCAAGGTTTGCTGATTGTCATTTTGACGAATCAGTTTTCCCAACATTAGGGGGAGAGAATAAGCAGCTGGAAAAAGATATTGACTGGAATGCATTAACACTATCTCATTTAGATCCTCATACAAATCAATGTGAACAAGAATTTCAAAAGATAGTGTATTTGCAAAATATTGCAAATCAACTGCCAAATGCATTCACTGACCTACCAAGGGTTACTAAATCCCACATTCCAGCTGCAAATGCTCCTGTTCGAGTTGATGTCCCGGTAAGACAATCTATAAGTGCAAGTGAGTCTAAGGCACGGTTGAAGCGTGGTAGACCACCCGGTTCCAAAGATAAAAATCATCGAAAAAAAAAAGGAGCAATTGATCAAAAAGATCAAAATATGGAGGTAATTGCTCAAGAAGAGCATAGAGACATAACAATTGATAAGTTCTCTTCAGGAGAGGCTCAAGTACCTGAAAATACTAAAATCAAAGAGATCTCAATGAATTATGTCTCTACCGGAAAAATATGGAACCGAAATGATATTGTTGTTGGCAACACTTTTGCATATAATGTTGATGTTGATGTGATGCAACATAATGATGATCTTGAACCAAAATCTGTCAATGAATGCAGACAGAGAAATGATTGACCAAAATGGAAAGATGCAATTCAATCAGAATTGACTTCACTTGAAAAACGTGAAGTTTTCGGACCAATTGTCCGAACACCTGAAGGTGTAAAGCCAGTGGGTTATAAGTGGGTATTTGTGCGAAAATGAAATGAGAAAAATGAAGTCGTTAGATATAAAGCACGACTTGTGGCACAAGGATTTTCGCAAAGACCTGGCATTGATTATATGGAAACATATTCTCCCGTGGTGGATGTAATCACCTTCAGGTATCTCTCAAGTCTGGCAGTACGAGAAAAACTTGATATGCATCTAATGGATGTTGTCACAGCCTATTTGTATGGTTCATTGGACAACGAAATTTTCATGAAAATCCCCGAAGGGTTCAAAATGCCTGAGGCATTTAAAGGCTCCCGAGAAGCTTGTTCAATAAAGCTTCAAAAATCCTTGTATGGGTTGAAACAATCGAGACGCATGTGGTATAATCGCCTTAGCGAATAGCTGTTGAAACAAGGATACAAAAATAATCCAGTTTGTCCTTGTGTTTTTATAAAAAGGTCTGGATCTGGATATGTCATAATAGCTGTGTATGTTGATGATTGATAAGGGTTTGTTCTATTCGAATGAATCCAAGTCACAATTGATTGGTAATGCCGATGCGGGTTATTTATCTGATCCACATAAAGGTCGGTCCCAAACGGGCTATTTGTTTACATGTGGAGATACAGCCATTTCATGGCATTTAGTGAAACAAAATATTGCTGCTACTTCTTCAAATTCATGCAGAGATATTGGCTATTCATGAAGCAAGCCGGGAATGCATTTGGTTGAGATTTATGACTCAACATATTCAGTACATTTGTGGTTTCCCTTTGAAGAAGATTCCAACAATATTATATGAAGACTATAGCGCGTGCATTGAGCAACTGAAGGAAGGATATATTAAAGGAGACAGAATAAAACACATTTCACCAAAATTCTTTTTCACTCATGATATTTAGAATATTGTGAAATAGATGTTCAACAAATACGGTCGAGTGATAATCTAGCGGATTTGTTTACCAAGGCATTACCAACCTCAACATTTGAGAAGCTTGTTTACAAGATTGGAATGCGTCGTCTTCGAGATGTCAAGGAGTGTCTTCATCAGGGGGAGTAAATACGCGATGTACTCTTTTTCCCTTAACAAGGTTTTATCCCACTTGGGTTTTACTTGTAAGGTTTTTAATGAGGCAGCTCTAAAAGCGTATTACAGGATATGTGTACTCTTTTTCCTTCACTACGCTTTTTCCCACCGGGTTTTTCCTAGTAAGGTTTTAACGAGGCACATTATCTTCCAAATGATCATCCAAGGGGGAGTGTTACAAATACATGTATGTAATGTAAATGTGGATGACCACTACTCTCCATTTATTCACTTGTAACATATGATTTACTACTCCACTTTCTCCTACTTAATTCCTCCCCACTTTCTCCTACTTAATTCCTCATTTAGGGATGACTTGTAACTTCCTATGTATTGGAGTCCTATAAATAGAGGACACTTTGTCGATGGAAGACACACTTGAAACAATTTGAGAATACAAGTTATTCCTTTTCCTCTCATATACTTTTGTCTTGTTCTTACTTTACTATTAGTTTTACAACAAAGAAAAAGTTATAATCAACAATAAGTTTTATTTAAAATAAAAAAATACAAAATATTGACACGTGGTGGTGACAGCAATTTTTTCAGACAAAAATAATTTGCTCACTCGCCTATCTTGTGTGAAATCATGAATATGCCAGCTGTGCAAAAGAGGTGTGTCTTAGGTACACTTTTACAAATTTTTATGTGTAAAAACTCATTGTTAAAAATTAGGTGGATCACAGGGATTTCGTCCATTATTCGATGGATATTTTATGTATTAAGCCTCAGTCCAACAAATGCACATTTTTTGTTGAATGTTAGTGTCATTGTACTAGAGAGTTAGAGAAAATAGGTAGAGGATAACAAATTTAAAAAATTTTAAAGAATTTGACGATACACAACAATTATTCTGAAAGATTTTAATAAGCTCTGATACCACATTTTGAAAAATAAATATAAATATTTTTAGTACTAATATTATAATTCACAACAATTACTAAACGTTGTTTGTACATTTGAAATTAGTAGATATAAATTTCCATTGGCTAAATAGCATAATGTTCATTTCTTTAAAATATTTTTCTTTGCACGTATATATAAAATTAGCTTATGAGTGTTTAATTCACAATTTGCTTAAATGAAGGTGTAAAATATGGAAAAAAAAATTGTCATCTTTAACTTATGTTGTAATAAGCACAATTTTGAACTGTTCATTCTTATTTAAAGCATTTAAGTTGTATTTTAGTTTGTCAATTTATTTAGTACTTCATGTAAAATGTAGCATTAGAATAATCTGAAAGCTTGAACTTGACGCTATGTGAACTTAACCACTTCTATCTACTTCTTCATTTGAACTCAATAAATAGAAAAAACTATCAAATATACTATGTTATGCATCGGTTTTACTTCTTTTTTTTGCAAATGTTGTTCTTAAAATACATCATGCAGTACTGTTTTTAAAATGTAATTCACTTTATTTTGGTGCCCAATTATGATTGGGTTTGATTTTTAAGGAAAGACAATGGGTAATAAAGAAACAATCGCTAGTCTTCTAGAAGCTGCTCGTGAATCTCCATTACCGTCTGTAACTGAGTTGATCCAAGGTTGTGCTGATTCACTCACACTACCACAAGGCTATATATTGTTATCTCAATAGCTTAAGTCTTATACTAAAGTAAACACAAAGTGCACATTGATTATCTGTATAGGAGAAAAAGTCGCATGCAGTCTTCTTGAAACGACCTCGGTCAGTCGTTTCGAAAGTTAGGACTTCGATTGGCGTGCCGATAATTTTAAAATATTCGTAATGTCCATTAGAACCTGTCTGTAAAATTTGAGCTAAATCAGACCTCGTTTGGTAGGCATCGGAAGAAGGTTTCAGTTTTTATTGGCGATAAATATTAAAAAGAGATTTTCGAACTCGGTTTTGCCGAATGAGCTCCGATTCGAAATCCGAAAGCGCCGTTAGGTTCGTATAATTATTTGTGATTTTTGTAAACTTTCGAAAGTGAATTTCGATGTTGTTCGGCTAGTTTCCGCTAAAATGCCGAAAGTTAAATAATTTGACTTTTTCTATTTAAATTCGCATCTTGAGTTTCGGGAACCCGATTTGAAATCCGCCTTCGCGAGTATGTTACATATATTTTTTATAACTCATATGCAAAAGTTGAAATTATTTCGAATATCGTAGGGATCCATTTTAATTTTCGTCGCGAAAAGAAAATAAAAAAAAAGGGAAAAAAGACAAAACACAAAAAAAAGACAAAACAAAGAAGAGAAAAGCAAAAGTGGGCGGTGGATATATATAGCTATGAATGATATGATCAGAATGAGGAAAGGATACGAGAAACAACGAGAAAACAAAAACCGAAACAGAATCAGGGAAAACGAGAAATAGAGAAAATTATCAGAAAAAAATGTCAGAAAATAAGAAAAGAGCCGGAAAAATAGTAGAATTTTCACTCCGAAACATTCATGTGATCCTAATATATTATTTGAGTTTATTACGTGTGTTTGAATATGTTTTAACGGTAAAACTTGGAATATTAGACATCGTTTTAATAAGTTCAATTGATAGTTTAAAGGGTCAAATGGACCCTGAAAATGGAATTAATTATATATTCGTATTCAGTGCATTATGGGCAACATATAAATGTAATTTATTTGGGGTTTGGTTATGTGACCTTAAATCCTGTATATAGGCCTGGCCTGCGTATTGCGTATGCGAATAGGGTATCAGGTTCCTAACCAGATTGCCCTAAGATGTGAGGAATGAAGCCTTTAACCTAATTTGTTATATTTTTCTGCTTATTTTTCTGCTTATTGAACACAGTGGGATCGTTTGGCAATGAATCCAAAGGACAAAGCGGTTATGGAGTTGTTGAACTAACTTTGTAACAAGGTAAGTGTTTATATCCATTTCTTTGGAGACACCTGGCCTCGTGGATTTTCTACCACGTGCTCCTTACGTGTGTAGCTGCCGATAGGAGTACTCATTACGCCTTAGCTTTGGATTTACCTTTTATATTATATGTTATGTCCTGTTGTTAGTATTGCATTGAGGATTTGAGCATTGTATTCTGGCTGTGAGTTGGCATCTATTTCCTGGCTGTCTATGAGAGTCCCGCACCGGTGAAGTGTTATAATTGCATCACATTGCATTCATATGCATTATATGTCATTCATATGCATTACATTGCATATCATATTGGGTTCAGGAGTATTCCGCCCCAGGAGCAGGAGGATTCCGCTCCATTGTATCATATTGAGGGTAGAAGGATTCCGCCCCAAGAGCAGGAGTATTCCGCTCTTATGTCAGATATTGAGTGCAGGAGTATTCCGCCTCAGCTTTACATTATATCGGGTGCAGGAGTATTCCGCCCCAGGAGAGTGCAGGAGTATTTCACCTCTGGTTTATATTATATCGGGTGTAGGAGTATTCCGCCCCAGGAGCAGGAGTATTCCGCTCCAGTTGGTTATCAGATTGGATTCCCCTCGAATGCAGGAGTATTCCGCTTCGGGATGGGATTACGGGCACATGTGACCCTTCGCATCATATTTCATTTCATTTCATTTCATCTCACTTCATTTCATTTCATCTCAATTCATACTATTGTGTAGACTTGCGGTATATGACTATTGTTCTGCTTATATGTGCATTGCTTATTTATTGATATGTTTCTGGCACGCATCCTTGGTTGAGTGTATAAGTTTCTTACGTGTTTGCGGTTGTTATCTGGCTCTGCCTTTTTATAATTTAAATAAAAGGAATTTGGTCTATCTATTTCTTTTCTCCCTGGCTAGCTATCCTATTCTTTAAGGTGGCTAGTCTGCCCCACTTATTGAATCTTTTTTACTCACCCTTGTTTGTTGTTTGTTTTTGTCTATCTATTTCATTTCGGCAGATTCGCTCCAGGATTGAGTTCGCCACGTTCTGAAGGAGCGAAGACGACTTCAGCTGTCAGGGTGAGCCAGCTTTTATTCCGGATGGCCACCAGTTTATTGTTCATTATTTCAGTTGCATTTTGCTCCCTTCAGGAGGTATCTGTCTTCTTTTGTACTCTTAGATGTCTGGTTTGGATAGCCCTAAACCTAGTATATTGGGTAGTCAGCTGTAATTTCTTTTGTACAGCTTAGAGATATTAGTATCTCTGTATTTTTTTAAGTCTTGTCCTTATTTATGAATTATTATATTTATTTTCCTAATTTAATTGGTAATGAGTGATTATACATAATCCTAGAACATACAATTTGTCCAGGGTCTAACCGTATTTGTTTCACTAGTCTACTATACAATCACATGTTTAGAACACGAACTGTAAAGATTAAACTACAGTATAAGGTCGTAACTGTTACAGAATTGTTCCAATTCGTAGAAGATTGCTTATCTTCTCCATTGGGAATCCTTCATGAAAGTTCTTCAATATTGAAGAAGAGAGTTTTCCATTTGTTTATGGAATAGCAGGAAGGAACGTTGTTTTCCTCTTTTTTCTAGAAGTGAAAAAGTGTACGTTGGTTTCTTCTAAAAGAAACCTTTTAATACTTCTGTAGGGATACAACTTTTCCCAAAAGTTGTGTCTCTTTCCCTTTTTTCTTTTATTAAGTATTTAATATATATAACATATTATATATATTACTTATTTGTACATGGATACGGGTTGACCCACATGGGTGCCCGAATCCTATTTCCAACATCTCCCACTCACACATAGTTGGTCAACTCCCATTCCCAATCTGTAACATCCATACATAACGACTAGACCGTGTGACCAGTGCATACTTCGAGAGCTTAGTTGTTATACATCTGTTAAAAATATATAACATCTCGATTAACGGAACCTTGGTGTAGATTGTAGTATGCAGTACCCTAGATCATTTATCACATTCATATCTCTCACAATCTGTTTATATTAATTTGAGTTCATCATTATGTTATTAAGTTCTTGTCCCAAAGACAAACATAATGGGTCGACCAATGAACACAATTAATGTGATAGTACTCATTAATGATCTTCCTTATCTCATGAATCTCTTAATCTCAATTTGATTTGCTTTTCTAGAAATATCCTGCCAGACCGAATCATCCATGATCTCTAGGCAACACCCTAAGCTAGCAAACACCAAATTGAATCTCGAGAAACTGGTCAAAGTCATAGGGTACAAAATAAAAGAAAATTACTTTTAATTTTCAGGGCTTCACACGATAAACAAGCAGAGATTAAACTAGTATCGCCCATAGGTCACTTTATGCATACGTGGTATGAATCACGTATCACAGTATTGACTCCTTTCCCGTGGAGCGTATGTCTTTCAAAAAATTAAATACTGTGCAGATGATAGTTCAGACAACCTATGTCTAACTTTGAGTTCACAAATCTACTCATATATTTTATCCTCCAGAACTCACATCTGGTATTAAGACAGACTCCCACTTAATCAAATATGATTAATCAAAAAATACAAGCGACATTCTTATTATAAACTTCAAGCTCTCTATTATTATCACATCTGATAATAATGAGTTTATAATTGTCTCATCCCTATTAGTCACCTAGACAATAGAGGCGGTTTCCTTTGTGAATAGGCCAACCTTTTTGTCTGTCCGACATACTTCAAATTTATGTACTAAACATAAAAATATTCTATGTACATGAACCAACAACCAGCAATTTAGGCTTCAACTACATTAACTTCAATAATGCAGTTTTATGTGAACATGCTTGGGAAAATTAAAGTATAAATACATCAACATCTACGCAAACTCAATGCCTTCACATATCACTCATAAGCACCGAATGCTATGGGTTTCACTATATGCGTCTAGATGTATTTCATGTTCACTTTTCTATGTACAACTATGTCTCTCAGGAAATTATACTTATATCAATATGGTATGTCTTCTAATGATATATGAGACTTTTGTGTAAGCTATTGAGACTTGACTATCAAACTTGATTGTCAATAATTCAATAGCACACTATCCAACACACCCAAATTTATCATAAAAACATTTAAGCCAAACAGCTCTGCACAGTTGCTGAAAGCGCTACAAATTCAGCTTCTACTGTAATATAAGGCTATTGATTGTTCTTGCTATTCAACAATATACTCATCTTTATTGTTTAGCAAAGAAGGACATACTCAGATTTAGATTTTCTCTCATCTAAATCTCCTTCTCAATCATGGTAAGTATAGCCTTTGAGTTGTAGATCTCCTCCTTTACTTTACAAGGATAATCACAAGTGCTTTTAAGATACCTCAGTATCCTTTAACTGCTTTTCAGTATTCCTTTTCATATCATATACTTGTGGGTTCACGAGGACACATCCTCCCACTAGAAACTTCACCTCTAGAAATAGGAGTATTAATGGGTTTGCACTATTGCCTATAAAATAGTTCAAGAAAAATTCTTAATATAAGATTTTTCTGAAAGAGACAACAATCTCTTCGAACGATCTCTTGAAATCTGAACTTCAAGGATTCACCCATATTTTTTCGATACTACATTAAGTCTTTCGCGTATTTTAAGAACCCTTTTGTTCTCAACGACGCTATTATCCATTAGTAGATCAACCAATTTCAACTCTTGGTTTGGTTTCACTAACTCCATTTCATGTTCCATTGTTCTAGATAATTATCCTTAGCAGGGTATTTAAGAGTCTCATTTTATCTTTCGTTGCTCTTATTCATCTTGTGGAGTAACTATATATGCTTCCCCTTTGATCTCAAATCGACGATGGGGAATATGTAGACGACTCATTCGTCGAGGTTGAGATTGATAAAATTGATTTATCAATTGATAGATACTCCCACTGGGACCAGGAATATTAAATAAATTCTTTTAGTCGTCTTGGTGCTACACGGAATAGATCCATTGTGCACAAAATGACTCTTCCTCAAATTCATTTGACTAACAATATAAATAGATTCTCTTTTGGACAACGTATTGGTGTTAATTGGAACAGATCCATCATCACCAAATATGACTCCCACTCAAATCCACTTAGCGTTAGTAGCAGAAGCAATCTGGTCCACAGTTTCATAAAGAGACAAGTCTTGACTTATCTCACCCTACTTAGGAAAAATATTAGCTAATAAATATGTTACATCATGTAACTTCGTGATCCAATTTAAGTTACTATGCTACTGTCTTGTTCACTTATGAACATACAATGTTGAGACTTCTTGGAGTATCATAAAAATGTACACATCCTTCCCCTTGGAACTAGTTTTCCATGAGGGAAAAATAAACTTTATGTACAAAAACAGCACAAACCCAAGAGTAAAAAAGGTATTGGGCTTTCATCAATCCATAACATTATATGAATATGAGTAACTTAGAACAATCTCATAATCCGAATCACAAATGTCATAATGTACCAACTACAATGAAATGCAATGTCATTTTCATGAGACATCACAGATATATCCAGATTCTCAAGAGCGTATTGCTCTTTTTGGGTACTGGATTTTGTTGTCAGCATTAACACTTTTGTTAAGCTCGGGACAATATTCTTATAGCAGTTGACATATTGATATGAACTAGTATAAACTTATAGAGACAACTATGTACTTTCTTAGAGCCTAAAGTTCATATACATACTAATCTTTGAAATAATTTTAACTATGTTAATATTTATTTCACGTTAGATTTGGAATCGAAAGTTCACTATGTTCCCAATCATCATCCAAAATCTAATATTTAATAAATCTAACATAATCAATTATTAAAAGAACACTCGTCTTAAATTACTTAAATTCAAGACCAATAATTATAAATTCTATAATAAATATAAAAATATGTTCAATAAAAATTCATTGAATCTAAAAACCGTACAAGTACACATACTTGTAAATTTTATCACAGACAATTGCATAATCCACTACACCTAGTCATAATTTTTCTATATCACTTACAGAACAAAATTATGACTTAGAACAAACATGTACATATGTAAGCATATATATACAATTGTATATGTTTTATAGTTAGTGTAGTCAGTAAAGTTTAATATAACAAAAAACACTTTGGCAAGGTGCGTCGGTTTAGAAATATATTTCTTTTGGAACATACAGAAATAAGGGGTACTTGCATCCAAGAAAATTCTGCTTAGGTGAGCTTTTCACCATGAAGACCACAAAGATCCCTTCAGTGACTCATTACCATGGCCTTTTGGGTACGTTGGCAAAAGAAACAAAGAATCAATCTTAGTTGGATTGATTATCCTTTGTCAGTTTTGTTGCTGATTCTTGGAAAAAAACACACGGAAGAAAAACAACTAATCCTTTTCTATGAGTTTCATTCTCCAAAGGCACACTTTGGAATTTCACACTTCCAAGAATTAACAACGAGATCCAGACGTTTAAGCCTGTACAATTCTATTTTACTGAGTCCATAGAAAAAGTTGAAGTCCACTTCATTTAAGGAGAAACTTGTCAACTTCTTAATTACACAAATTAAACACCCAATTACGACACCATTAGTTGCACCTTAAGGTGTTTCTGTTCGTTCTCACAGTTAAACAGAAATATTTGTAAACCCAATAACGACACACAGTCAGGGCTTCAAGATAGTGTGCGAGAAAAACAGATTTTCACAGAACTAGACTTAAAGCCAAATAAACCACTGTTGCCTTCAAAAACTTTCCAAACTTTCTACGGTATTAATTAATTACTTTTGTCCCAAAACCAACGAATGGCAAGTGACCAAAGTAAAAAAATTGTAGTAAGAAACAAAAAATTCTAATTGCAAATAAGTCTCACATGCTTGGCATAAGGCATACCTAATCAGTAGTGTCGTTCTAGAATGATATTAGGTTGATTAATTAAGTTCTACATAAAAAACCAAAGTCCAACGCCAAAATACTCTTTTCATCCGTCGGGACAAGAGCGACATTGCCGAGACAACAAATAACAGTAAATAACTCAATAATTCATGAGTTTCTCTTTTTAGTTTTAGACTAGGAAACAAATAATTCGGGCTCTGATACAATGAGTGATTATACATAATCCAAGAACATACAATTTGTCCAGGGTCTAACCGTATTTGTTTCACTAGTCTACTATACAATCACATGTTTAGAACACGAACTGTAAAGATTAAACCACAGTCTAAGGTCGTACCTGTTACAGAATTGTTCCAATTCGTAGAAGATTGCTTATCTTCTCCATTGGGAATCCTTCATGAAAGTTCTTCAATATTGAAGAAGAGAGTTTTCCATTTGTTTATGGAATATCAGGAAGGAACGCTGTTTTCCTCTTTTTTCTAGAAGTGGAAAAGTGTAGTTGGTTTCTTCTAAAAGAAACCTTTTAATATTTCTGTAGGGATACAACTTTTCCCAAAAATTGTGTCTCTTTCCCTTTTTTCTTTTATTAAGTATTTAATATATATATATAACATATTATATATATTACTTATTTGTACAAGGATACGGGTTGACCCACATGGGTGCCCGAATCCTATTTCCAACAGGTAAAGGTTCGCCCGACAAGTCTAGGGGAGGATGTCGGGTGCCCGCACGGCCTAGCCGGATTCTGGGTCGTGTCACTTCTGAAGTCTTTATTGAGGCTTCATAGTTTAAGAATATGCCATGACATGCTTAATTCAGTGATTGTGTTTATTTCTAACAAATACATAGACGACGTAATACTAATCGACTGTGAGTTTATTCAATTTAACACAACAAATCTTTTTCAGAGGATGAAACTTTAGCATACTTGCTCCAACTTTTTCTTCGTACGACGCTGCCAGAAGGATTGCCTCAAGCTGTTACCATATTGTGTGACTACCTCCACACCGACACACTGGATGACCTGAGGCGGAAAAGTCCTGCCTTTATATACCGTGCTTGTTGCACATGGATTCCACAACAAATCTGCAGGGTTGTTTATTTGTACAACATCATGGACTGTCACTTGGTACGGGATAGTGTATTATATACTCTTATCATGAATGCAGGTGGAAACTAAGATGATGACCTTCAGAAAAAATATTCTTTCTTGCAATAAAAAATGGGCAGTAGGAATCAGCCAAATATGTTAGCATTAATGAGGCATATGTGTGATCATCCTTCTGACGAAAATACAGATGTTAGTCCAGAGTATATTACGAAGGAGTTCTACAAGGTTTGTCTAGAATCTTTTTTTGAGTTGGTGAAGCAATGTTTGTCTAAAAATCTAGTGATGCCGGGGGATCCTGTTGATACAAACAAAGCTGGAGTTACAATGTTTGAGTTTGCTTCAGATTCCTGATTCATATTTCTTTTGTTTGAAAGGAAGGAGATTAATTTCCAATTCATTTGGGATTCTTATGAGATCATCAACGGTCCAAGTAACTAGAAACTGGCCTAGTCCTAGACTATTCTTTTTCTAATTTGGATGACCCAATTCAGATTCGGCAGAAGCGAAAAGTGAGTAAGAATAGTTTGAAAAACTTATTCAATATGGTGTCTTCAAGAAGATATAATGAAGCTGATTTAACACCAGATAAGGATGGTCAACATTGACTAGCACCTTTTCTAGTAGAGTATATGAATCTCGAGTTCTTTTCTTTTCTAAACGAACCCAAATGAGCTCTCTTTCTCAATTTTTTATTTTGCAAATATTTTAAACTTTTAAACCGAATGTTCACTTATTAAAAAAAAGATATTATATTATATTATATTATATTATGTTATATCAAATTATATTATATTATATTATATTATATTATTTTTTTAAATGGGGTATCAGAACTTAGAGCTACATATTAGAAAATAATAGGAAGATTTTCATTAGCTCTAATACAAAATTATGAAAATAAATATTAATATTTTTAGTAATAGTACAATTATTCACAACAAATATTAAGAAAAAAATTTCTTTGATTGAAAATAAAAAATAACGAGAAATAACAACAAATCGTTTCCTCAAAATTCTACTTATTTATACGAATAACCTCATAACTGTATGTAACCTCCATAATCAAGCACCTCCAAACTATGAAGAAAAACCATTTCAAGATCACAAAGTAGATTTAACAATACCAAAATAGATATTTAATGGCGCAACATGGGCAATCCAAATAATGCACAAGCAAGTGTTATGACTAAAGAGAGGTAAAAACTTATGAATTTTGTTCGGATTTCCTTTTTGAAATATAAAGAGGACAGAAATATTTCAAAGATAGGGCCAACAAAGTTTAACAACCTTCCACGGGCAGCTGAGAATAGTGGATTTTGCATAACGTTTTCATTTATGAGATGATCGTACATGACTGCTTGCAATCGTTGCTAAAAGTCATAGGCATGACAGTTTTATTATATTAACCCATGTTGTAGGATAATTCCTAGAAATTCCTTCATAGATAAGAGTACTGATGGTTGCATCATCGAAGACTGTAATTGCAGCGAGTACACATTTTGTATTAAATGTTAGTGCCATTGTTGACACCCAATTTTGCCCCGGAAATTTAATAAAGATCTAATTATTTTTAAAAATTAAAGCCAATTTTGGAAAATCAAAAGTAATGGTTTAAAATCAAAAGAAAATGCTACAATTGCAAATGTACAGTCTTGATTTCAGTCCATCCGCGAACCCCTTTTATTTAATCAATTATCCAAAAAGGTGTTAAATTCATTCCTATAATTTAAAATCAGCCTATGCGCACAATTATTTCACTTACCTAAATTATCCTAAATGAAGGCTACAATCGCAGCTAACCCTAAATCCCAGCTTATCTATGCAAAATATATATACAATACCTATAACACACACATTACATGCGCATTTACCCTCCCTTTAATCAGAAATCCCTAATTCTCACGCGACCCGCAACCCAGTCACCCGTCTTCTCCGTACAAGGTTTTGCTGGACAAGTAAGACTGTTCCAGCTGGTTTCCTTGGCGTTTTCCCTCTCTCACCAGTACAACGAACAAGTAATCCCAGCCGTTCATTTAAATTCGCGAATCAGTCCGAGCCTTCGGATCAATTCTGTGAGGATAAGGACGAGATGGGTGTAATTTTTACCCTTCTCACCCTTATCTCACAAGAAATAGATCATAAAGCAGAAGGGTAATTCGGATTTTTATACCAAGGTAAAAACCCTAATTTTCTTGCTATATATTCATCATTTTTTAGGGTTTTAGAGGTTCTAGGTTTTTCTATCACAAAAAACGACAGCTTATATTTTTCTTTGAATTTTTTTAAAAAAACTTGAAACAAAGAAAAAAGACATACAGTCACTGGTTGAAGGTTTTGTTTGAGCTTCTTCATACTTGTCTTGTGTTAGTGTGGTCAGTTGTTCGAACATATTTTCAGACCATCGCTTCAGTTCACTGCTTCTAATCAGGTCAGTTTCAAGTCCTTTATAGTTCTTATATGTATATATATATATATATATATCAGTGTTAATGATGAATGTTTTGCTCTTTAAAATCTGGTTTTGAACTAGATATTAGTATGCTATTGTGAGAAATAGTTTAAAATCAGTTTATTTGCAAGGTTCAGGTCTTTAAATGTTTCTTCATGTAAGAGCTATGCATTAGAAACTTAGACCGAATATTGGAAAATAAAACAAGTTAAGATGAGCCTTGAGCTTCACTTATATAAAGTTGGAATCATTAATGTATTTTAGCTCCAAATCAACCTTTTAAATGAATAAAATTCAATCTTTAGTTATAATATAAAGTGAGCGAAGAATTTTAAGTTAAACCCTTTAGCGAAAAGGTTATTTTTCATTGTTTATGTTGAGTTTTGTTGTTGTTTTCCTGGTTCTGAAGTAGAAAAGAGGTGCAGTTTGGTTCAGTAAGGGAGTTTAGTGTGTATGAGCAGTGTGTGTGTACAGTTTGCAGGATGGTCTATGAGTGCAGGTATGAGTGATTGATTCAGGGGGCTGTTTGTGTTAGGTGCAGGGTGTTCTGGTGGTCTTAGGGATGGTTAGGTTGTTGTTTGTGAGTGCAGGCAGGTTTGTATGTTTGCAAGTTCAAGGGGGTCAGTTTAGGAAGGTGTTTAAGGGTGCTTGTTTGTGAAGTAGTATGCAGGTGTATGAGCATGTATGCAGAATTGTGTTTGTGAGGATGTAAGGTGTTTCCAGTTGAGTTCAAAGGTGTATGTGCAGTTTCAGGGGGTATGCAGGTTTGTGGGTTTTGATTTGTGTGCAGGTGAGTGAATATTTGAGGGAGATTGCAGGCCTGTGGGTGGTTGTTAGTTATTTGTAGATGTTGTTCTGGTGATTTTACAGGTGTAGGTTTGTGTTTTCTGGATGATTGTGTTATGAGATGCAGTTTTCTGTTTATTTCTACTTCATTATGAAGTGTAGGGAACTAGAAGTTAAGGGTTCTTATTGCTCTGGTATGTTGAAGGTCATGGGAGCAGGTAGCCTGGTTCTGTTTTGGCTATAGGAGCAGCATTAGCAGGGGTTCAGGTTGTTTCATATTGTTGAAGGGTATGTCGATTGTAGTAGTAGCAGTTTGGTTCTATGAGGTTCAGGGAAGTGTAAGTATGCAGGAGTTGGTTTGGGGCTGTTTGAGTGAGAGTTTGAGTAGGAGTTAGTTCAGGGGAGCCTGGATCAGTATAAAGAGGTCAGGGGTAGAGCTGTTCTAATTCCTGTTTAGTTTGTCCAAGTTTGTTTTTCTAGTTATGAGTTAGAAGTAGAGGATTCAATGTAATTAATCTCTGAATGGGTGCTGGTTCTTGCTTGAGCTTCCTGTTTGCATATCGTAAAGTCAATTTTTTTTCCTATCTCTGTGTTGTTTGTTTGATTGAAAGATTCATTTTCCTGGCAATTGAAAGTTTATCCGGAGCTATTCAGTTATGATTATAGGCCTGGTGTTTTGAGACATCTGATCTGTAGGATATAGGATGTTGTTGCTGGAGGGCCTTGAAAGGGCATTAGTTTGGTTCTTATATATCAGATAGTGGGAGTTAGTGGGTTCAGGAGCTTAGGTGCAGTGAGGAGTGTAAGGTGATGGTGAGTCTGTTTTGAATAAGCTATTTGCAGATGATTAATTAGCCTTGATAGGATGCAGGTTGATAATGAGACATGATGGAGTATGCAAGTTGCATACTAAGAGGCGAAGCCCCTGGTATCTTTTAAAGATCGGTGAGGTCCCTCTCGGGAATGGCTTTGCGTGTGTGTAGGCCGATGTTGACTAACCAGCTGCAAATTCTTATAGAATGAAGTATGTTTGTCGTATGCTAGGAGAGTGAAGCCCCTGTGTCTTTAAATGACTAGTGGGCCCCTCCTTCAAGACCAGTGCGGTCTTGGCTACCTAGGAAACTGCGAGGTTTGATTAAAGCCGAGGATCCGTGAGGAGCCCTATGAGCCAGGTGTATTGTCACGCCCTAAAAAAAATTATTTATTAAACTGCGCGGGTGCGAGTTTATTTATTTAAAGGCTCGTGACTGGTGTTCAAAAAGGTACAAATTTATTTAGAGAACTCGGAGTCGCCACTTGACATAGTTTAAGGTGTGCCAAGTCACCAAAGGTACCTTGGAACACCTCTGACTCGTCTAATGGTCTGCGTTAGAGATTCGGGTAAGGTTCTCAGTTGACTCTCGGGAAGGTGTTAGGCACCCTCGAGTCCTGTGCCAAGCACAGTTGCTTTATTGTCGCGATTTTAACTTATTAAAATATGGTTGTTATATTAATGCCGTTAATTTGAATATGATACTTTGACTTAAGAAAATTAAAAGCGTTATTCTTATCCAGCCTCACGGAGGACTGGACGAATTTACACTTTGTTTCATAGTAAATAAATGAATAAATGGATAATAAAAATTTATTGCGTATTTCCCAAACCTTATAAAGGGTTTGTCTACTTTCTAAAAAAAAAAAGAAATTTAATTAGTTTAAAAATAATAATTAATTTGGTATTAGTTTGACTTAATTTAATTTTTCTTTTAGCCTAATAAGTAGATCACAAATCATACTTATCTATTTGCCTAATCGTATAAAATAAATCTCGGTTTAAAAAAAAAAGCTTAACAGGACCGGAAGCCAAATGATTCTATAAAAATTGGTGGCTATGTATCAAAGTAATGACTGTTTATTCACGACTTAATTTGGTAGACTGTTTTAAATTTTTTTTGTAAAGAAAGGATGTGGACCGGTTCATTTTGCGAAAATGAGCCGTCTAGAAGTTGTCTTGCAAGATTGTACATTTTTTATACTTTATCAAAATTTTTAAACTGTCGTGCGTAATACTTTTTTTTGGAGATAAATCTTAAACTTGTTAAGTAGCCAACTTTAACAAAAGATTGGCATATATAAGCAAAGTCACCTTCACAAAAGAGTGACACATGCTAATATCAACTCAATTACAATTTTAGGTTCATTTCTGCAAATGTAAATACAGTGTTCAAATTGTTTCAAATTGTCCACATTACTCTTGCGCACATGGTTCTTTTCAGCATTTGGTTTCACCTTTCAACCTATTTTTTTTTAGAATTCATGGTTTGCATAGTTGTATCAATTTATTGAAATAGCCAGATTTGCCTATTTAAATTAACACTGCACTTATATCCTATTTCTTTGCCTAACCATTTCAGATTTAAAACAAATAATTTTTCAGAATTTGCAAATATGACCAGTTTACAGAAATAGCCCTATATTACAGAAATGGCCAGAATTCAACATTTTTTCAATTTTTCGATGGTTAAAAAACCTAAATTTGCCTAATATTTAACATTCTGTCCAGATTTTTAAATTTGCACAAACAGCCTCTTTTCAAAAACGGGCCAGATTTTAAAATAAGAGAACGTACATGTTGAATTTTAGTGAATGAAAAAACTAATCCTATACAACAGTCCCAAATACCCATTCCAATCACATTTCATACATTTGAGGATAGCTACAAAAATAAACTCTTAAATATGCAATGGCTAGCAACTTTCATTATTTTTTTTTAGCACAAATTCAAGACTTTAAAGAAAACTAACCTATAACACATGTGAGCATATTTTTTAAAGGAAACATGCTGATTTTATTTCATTTTTATAGCTAAAATGATAAAACATATAAGGTAAATTGTGTTTACCTTTGAAGCAAAAATTCCTAGCCAACGAGAAAAATGGACAACAAGGAAACACAACCAAAGACCAAGCGACTTCTACTCCAAACCAGCAGCTAAAACAGCCCCTTTTATACCCTATTCAACCTTTAAAACCTTGAGATTTATGCCCCAAAAGACCTTAGATGTAAAGGCTTTTGGTTCTAAATCTAACTCTCTAAACTTACTATTTTTTTTAAGTGTTTTTGTTCACTCTTTTAGTAAAATTTCAGCAAGTAGTTGTGTGTTAAATGAGGGCATTCAATGCCCTTTTTATAGCTAAAAGTGAATGCAAAAGGTGGGGCTAAAAGGTGAAGTGTGGACTTGTACAAAAGTACAAGCCCACACCCCTATACTTGAGTGTTTTAGGCTATTTTTCAGCATGGTACAGCAGCTGAAAAGCCACTGTTTCAGCCACCAAACACAGTCCAAAAGCTGAAATTGTGCAAGAAAAATGTCCTTTAAAAGGACACCCAAACACTCATTATATTAGGTAAAGGACTAGGACCAACTATACACACTAAATCAGCCCCAAAACTAAGCCTAAACTAAACTAATGCTAAGGGACAATCAGATTTCAAAATCAGACCAAAACAAAGAACTAAACTAGTCCAAAACAAAAGGCAAATGAACTGAATTACACAAAAATACTCATTACTTAAGGTCCTAAGCAAAAATCATGGCTAAACAAGGCATTGAACAACTCAAACAGACACACATACACAGTCTTACATTTGTGAACATCTACTTCTATTATCTGATTAACAAAAGAACTTCAATATAACATAATTCATCAATGGTAGAAAGATTTAGACAACAACAATAGTCAGCCTAAGTGGATTTCAATTATGCCATCAACCTACAACCTGATTTTAACAAACTGAACCTCAATAAACACCCTAAAACTGAACAAGCCATGGGAAATACAAACATAAAACAACTGGTTTGCGGCTAAAACCGAGTACTAACATATTTCTACTACTATCAAAGATCTAAACAAATAGAAAGAAAACATCAAGGACTGAATCGGCTAACCCGTGGCCAAAGGGAAGCAATCGCCAATGTCTCGCTGCACTGCCTCGACTACGTTGAATCATCACAGCTGCGTCGCTACTGTCTCGCTCTCAAATCAACCTCGAATCATCACTGTTTTTTCAGCTTCCAAAATTGCTACGACGCAAATCAGTTTCGCAACTGCCTCCTCGCCTCTAAAAATCCTCATCATAGCATCACCCTAACACAGCCTAAACAATGCTAAAACAGTCTCTCCAACGACATCACCACCATAGCTAAATTAATGAACAGTCACCTCCATCGTTACAGTCCAAACACAAGCAAAATCAGAGGAAACGTTGTCTCCGTTCATCATCTCCATAGAAACAAATCAAAACAGACATCAAACAAAAAACAAAAAATGAATCAGAAAAAGAAGAAAAGAAAAGAAGAACAGAAACGGAGAAAGAAACAAAAAGGGAACGGGTAAAAGGGAGAGCGGTTTTGGGGAGATGGGGATACGGGGGTGAGAGGGAAGTGAAGAGGAGGAGAGGGAACCAAAAACTTACCGAAAAAAATTCAAAGTCGCCGGAGTCGTGGTTTGACCGAAACTTCAAAGCCCGATCTACGCGAAACGGCTTGAAATTTGAAGAAAACAATCACGGAAACGGAAAGAGGGGGTCAAGATCTATTGAATGGTGTATTTTTATATTTTTTCCGGCCACCGGAGGTGGTGGCCGGCGGCGGCAGCACGGTGGCCGGCCGGTGGCTCCGCCGTGGAGCGATTTCCGGCGAGTTGAGAGAAAATTTCAGCATGGTGGCCCTATATTCTGATTTTTGTGTAAAAATGAGAGAAAAATGTTATTTTTGGCTTATATAGTTAGTGAGTATGGGCCGGGTTATAGATATGGGCTGATGGGCCAATGTATTGGGCTGCATTGTTTTTACAAATAGCCATTTAAAAGGCACTACGTACAAAATTAATAAACATAAGATCACATAATCTACACTAATCATCACAATTAAACATAGATTGCAAATAAACACATAACAAGTAACTTTGTTAATTTAACATCCTAATTAAAGATAAATTTAGTCAAAATTAGGTGATTACAGCTGCCCCTCTTTGTTCGGGAACACGAAGAGTTTTCGGACAAAGAAGTAATCAAAACTAATTTTGGTTTTTCGGTTCTAGCCGAGAACATGCTTTTCAGAATGGTGACCGTACCTTGAATTTCGGTTCTAACCGAGAACAAAGTTACCTACATATCCCCGGACTAAGGAATCAGGTCAGTGTAGTTCCTCGCGTGCGGTAGCTGGGACTACCGCATTCAAACAGACACTAGACTCACTAAGACTCACTAAGACAACACTTAGACACTCTAAACTACTTAAGACAAAACTAGAGACTCTTCTAGACACACTTGGGGCTAATACTAGACACTCTAGACTACTAGGAGGCTGTCGTTGCTGAGTACTGGTTTCTTGCTGGTGGTCGTTGCTTTTACAAAGAAAAATGGAATTACAACATTGAAAGATGTAAAAGTTAACAATTCCTAGACTATATCTTCATGCTTCCTTGAGGTAAATCTCGGCTTGAAAGACAAACTCCATCGCCCGTTGTATAGGTAAGCACCATCTGAAACTTGAAATGGCCGCATCCGTTTCAAGCAGGTCTTGACTTGAAGCTGGGAATGGTTGCTATCTTTGAGCAGGACTAACTTGAAAAGGAAATGGTTGCTATCTTTGAGCGCAAATGACTTGAACTAGATGTAAGTGCTATCTTCTAGCAAAAATGACTTGAAAGGAAAATGATCGCTATCTTTTAGCAGATCTTAACATGGAAAGGAGATGACGCTATCTTTGAGCGAGACTGACTCGAAAAGGAAATGATCGCTATCTTTTAGCAGATCCTGACATGGAAAGAAAATGACGCTATCTTTGAGCGAACTGACTCGAAAAGGAAATGATCGCTATCTTTTAGCAGATCTTGACATGGAGAGGAAATGACGCTATCTTTGAGCGAACTGACTCGAAAAGGGAATGATCGCTATCTTTTAGCAGATCTTGACATTGAAAGGAAATGACGCTATCTTTGATCGAAACTGACTCGAAAAGGAAATGATCGCTATCTTTTAGCAGATCTTGACATGGAAGGGAAATGACGCTATCTTTGAGCGAGGCTGACTCGAAAAGGAGATGATCGCTATCTTTTAGCAGATCTTGATATGGAAAGGAAATGACGCTATCTTTGAGCGAAACTGACTCGAAAAGGAAATGGGTGCTATCTTTTAGCGGGACTGACACGAAAAGGAAATGGGTGTTATCTTTTAGCGAAACTGACATGGAAAAGAAATAACGCTATCTTTGAGCGAAACTGACTCGAAAGAAAATGATCGCTATCTTTTAGCAGATCTTGACATAGAAAAGAAATGACGCTATCTTTGAGCGGAACTGACTCGAAAAGGAAGTGATCGCTATCTTTTAGCAGATCTTGACATAGAAAAGAAATGACGCTATCTTTGAGCGAAACTGACTCGAAAAGGAAATGATCGCTATCTTTTAGCAGATCTTGGCATGAAAGGAAATGACGCTATCTTTGAGCGAAACTGACTTCGAAAAGGAAATGATCGCTATCTTTTAGCAGATCTTGGCATGAAAGGAAATGACGCTATCTTTGAGCGAAACTGACTTCGAAAAGGAAATGATCGCTATCTTTTAGCAGATCTTGACATGGAAAGGAATGACGCTATCTTTGAGCGGGACTCGAAAAGGAAATGATCGCTATCTTTTAGCAGATCTTGATATGGAAAAGAAATGACGCTGTCTTTTAGCGGGAATTGACTCGAAAAGAGAATGGAGTTCCGTCTGATATCTGGCGCACCTACCCCAATTCAAGTGGTCCTAGCTCTTTCTTGGCAACATAGCAAATGTCACACTTACTTTCTGCATCGTGGATACACCCTGTTTCAGATCTTGCAAATAAGCTTAGCGACTCTTGTTCTATTCTTCACAGTACTGTGGGATGAACAACGCCTAAAGCTTCTCCCAAACATATCCACTCTTCATGATACAATTTTGGTATGTCGTCCTTCCGGCCTGATGTGCGGTGCTGGGCTCCAATTATCAATGTTGATCATGACTTGCTGCGAACTTTTCCATTGTCGAGGGTGTGCCCCGCTTGCTGGAATTAAACCTGAATCCTGAAAGACAGAGTTTTGCAATTTTCTTTTGTTGCTCATGTGAGGTTAGCGCCGAAAGGGCGAGGAATTAACGATGAGGCAAGATGTACAAAATGGAATAAAAAGTTTAAGGGCGAAAGTCGTTTGGACAGGGAACGTCTTTCTGAAGAGGGAAACTTATCTGGCAATATACTGGCGGCCTTGATGATCATGACATGTATCTTGGATGACCTCGTCCGACCAGTGCCACTTGTTTGTTGAGAGTTGATCCATGGAAGATATCAAACCATAACCAAGTTGAGGTGACCCTCAAGTCGACTAGTAGCGCCCTTTCGGGTTTTCGCCAACTAGCCTCTCTCTTTGATCTTTTCCCTCACTGTTTGTCTTGCGGCGCCTTCTCAGGTTTTCACCGATAAGACTTCTTTCTTTTCTTTTTCTTTTTTTTTCATTTTTTTTCTTTTTTTTTTTCAATTCAATTTACAACACCAACATCTCTTGAAACATGTGAATAGATGATACAAAAATGATAGAAGTTTGTTTTTATTTTATTTTATTTATGAAATAAAATAAAAACAAACTTCTGCCCCAGTTTAGCATAAAAAGGGGATCTAAATTTCCTTTGATGTTGGCCGCAAACTTGAAGGCAAGTTTTGCGTCAATAAAAGAAAACAGGGAAAGAGGAATTTTCTCTTATTGCGACCGCACCAGAATGGTTGCCTACGTATCCTTTTGAGAGGAATCAGGTCAGACGTAGCTCTAGGCAAATGCCCAGGTTTCTTTTTGATGCTTTTCAGTTTCATTTCATTTTGGTACAATTACATTGATTCCAAACGGAGAACATGTCTCGAAAGTACAATGTTCAAAGTGCTAATAAGGGATACATTTTGGGATAGCAAAAGAGAACAAAAGTCTTGCATTCATCCCGATTTGAAAGCCATCTTGGAGTCAAATGTAGTACCTCTTGACCCCGTCTGCATTGACGGGTATTTCAGTTGTCCTGCCTTCCGGATCTGTAAGGTACAAGGCGCCATTTGGCAATACTTTCTTTACCAGGTATGGCCCTTGCCAATTTGGAGCAAATTTTCCTTTAGCTTCTTCCTGATGAGGAAAGATTCTTTTCAAGACTAATTGCCCTTCTTTCAAGTCGCGCAAGCGCACTTTCTTGTTGTAGGCTCGGGCCATTCTTTGTTGATACAATTGACCATGACAAACTGCATTGAGCCTCTTTTCGTCAATGAATGACAACTGTTCCAATCGGGTTTTGACCCATTCCGTGTCCTCAATTTCTGCTTCCACAATGATCCTGAGAGATGGTATTTCAACTTCAGCGGGTATGACTGCTTCAGTTCCATATACCAATGAATATGGGGTGGCACCTATGGAAGTGCGCACAGTTGTGCGGTAACCAAGCAGAGCGAAAGACAACTTCTCATGCCAATCACGAGATCCTTGTATCATTTTCCTAAGGATCTTCTTGATATTCTTATTGGCTGCTTCAACCGCACCATTTGCCTTCGGTCGGTAAGGCGTGGAATTTCGGTGCATGATCTTGAATCTTTCACACACGTCATTCATTAAATGACTGTTCAGATTTGCCGCATTATCAGTGATGATGGTACTTGGGATACCAAAGCGACAAATAATGTTAGAATGAACGAAATCCACCACGGCTTTCTTGGTCACGGACTTGAGAGTGACAGCCTCAACCCATTTGGTGAAATAATCTATTGCAACCAGAATGAATCTGTGCCCATTTGATGCTCTTGGTTCAATAGGCCCGATAACATCCATCCCCCACGCTGTAAAAGGCCAAGGGGCTGACATTGTGTGCAACTCTAAAGGAGGTGAATGTATCAAATCACCGTGTACTTGGCATTGATGACACTTTCGCACAAAAGTAATGCAGTCATGTTCCATGGTAAGCCAGAAGTATCCTGCTCTGAGTACTTTCTTAGCTAGCACGTGCCCGCTCATGTGGGGTCCGCAGATCCCCGAATGCATGTCATTGAGAATTTTCGTGGCTTCAGTTGCATCCACACATCTTAACAATCCCAAATCGGGTGTCCTTTTGTACACCACTCCGCCACTCAAAAAGAAACCACTTGCTAGTCGTCGAAGGGTTCTCTTTTGATTGTTTTCCGCCAATGGAGGATACGTCCCATCTTGAAGGAAATTCTTGACATCAAAGTACCACGGTTGACCGTCAATTTCTTCTTCAATCACATTGCAGTATGCATGTTGGCTTTGGACCTGAATCTCTAACGGATCAATATGGGCTTTATCAGGATGGACAAGCATTGAGGCTAATGTAGCCAATGCGTCAGCCAGCTCATTATGTATTCTGAGAACATGTCTAAACTTTAGAACATCGAACTTTTGGCGAAGGTCGTCCATACACTGCTTGTACATGATCAACTTAAGGTCTCGAGTTTCCCATTCACCCTTCATTTGGCGTATCAAAAGATCTGAATCTCCGATCACCAGCAATTCTTTGATGTCCATGTCTAGAGCCATACGCAAACCCATTATGCATGCTTCATACTCAGATGTGTTATTAGTACAACTGAAACGGAGTTGGGCAGCTGCCGGATAGTAATGTCCCGTGGGAGAGATGCCATGGCCTTTTGAATTAGAAGCACCGTCAAAGTACATTTTCCACACGTGCTCTTCTTCATTAATCAACTCTTCAAGCACATCTACCTCCTCATCAGGGAAGTAAGTCTTCAATGGCTCATAATCATCATCTACCGGGTTTTCAGCCAAATGATCAGCTAAGGCTTGAGCTTTCATTGCAGTTCTGGTGACATAAACTATGTCAAATTCTGTGAGCAGGATCTGCCATTTTGCAAGCTTGCCAGTTGGCATTGGCTTTTGAAATATGTACTTCAATGGATCCATTCGGGAAATCAGATAAGTGGTATAGGACAAGAGATAATGTTTCAGCTTTTGTGCGACCCAAGTTAGAGCACAACACGTCCTTTCCAACAAAATGTATCTGGCCTCGCAATCTGTGAACTTCTTGCTCAGATAATAAATGGCCTGTTCTTTCTTTCCCGAGGCATCATGTTGCCCCAGTACACAACCAAAAGAGTTTTCATTGACTGACAAGTACAAAAATAATGGTCGTCCAGGCTCGGGCGGAACCAAAACAGGAGGATTTGACAAGTATTGCTTGATCTTATCAAAGGCTTCTTGGCACTCCTCGGTCCATGCAATCGATGCATTCTTTTTCAACAACTTGAGGATCGGCTCACATATTGTGGTAAGTTGAGCAACGAACCTACTGATGTAATTCAACCTGCCTAGAAAGCTTTTAACATCCTTCTTGGTTCGAGGGGGAGGTAATTCTTGTATTGCTTTGATCTTTGCGGGATCCAATTCAATACCTCGCCTACTAACAATGAAACCCAACAATTTTCCAGCAGGCACACCAAATGCACACTTGGCTGGATTCAGCTTCAGATTGTACCTACGGAGCCTTTCAAAGAACTTTCTGAGATCTCTCACGTGTTCTTCAGCAGTTCTAGACTTGATGATCACATCATCCACGTATACTTCTATTTCTTTATGCATCATATCATGGAAAATGGCAGTCATAGCCCTCACGTAGGTTGCCCCAGCATTTTTCAAGCCAAACGGCATCACTCTATAGCAATAAGTTCCCCAAGGTGTAGTGAATGCCGTTTTGTATGCATCATCTTCATCCATCTGGATTTGGTGATATCCAGCATAGCAGTCAACAAAGGATTGTATCTCATGTTTGGCACAATTGTCCACGAGAGTGTAAATGTTAGGCAACGGGAAATTATCTTTGGGACTTGCCTTGTTCAAATCTCGATAGTCGACACATATCCTTGTTTTTCCATCTTTCTTGGGAACCGGAACAACATTTGCAACCCAAGTAGTGTACTGAACCGATTGAATTACTTTCGCATCCAGCTGTTTCATTATTTCATCATGGATTTTCTTGATCATATCAGTTTTGAACTTCCGTTGCATTTGTCTCACTGGAGGAAAACCGGGTTGAATTGGCAATTCGTGGACTATCAATTCAGAACTCAAACCCGGCATCTCATCATACGACCATGCAAAAACATCTCGATATTCAAAGAGCACTTTCCGAATATCATTCTTCACTTCAGGTAGGGCATGCATGCTTATCTTGGTTTCCCTCACATCATCAGGGCTCCCAAGATTAACATCCTCTGTATCAGCCAAATTGGGTTTAGGCTTGCCCTCATGGCGTTCAACTTCCAGGCCTATCTCGAAATCTGCCTGTTCCCCGTCATATTCGATCTCATTAACAGATTCCTCAATGTTTTCTTCGTCACTTTCAACCTCAACTATGGTTATGGAGCCAAAATCAGATTGCGGTCCCTGGATGGACGATAAGTTCCTTGAACATGTCATGATATCAGGACCAGCGGATATATCACTACAGATAAACAAAAATAGAATAAAATTAGGAATATGAACAGAGATTAAAGGAAAGCTTGGCTCTTGGGCCTTTCATTAATGAAAAAGGGTTTGAGTTACAAAAGGAAAGATGAGCAAAATAATACACTTGGCATACAACCCTTAGAATATCCAAGTGTATTCAAAAGAAAACTGTAAAACAACAGTCTACCAAGACCCCTTCCTGATGGGGAAGGGAGTTGCATTCCAGTTTGTCAGGTGCACGTCCGGGCCAATGTACTGAATTGAAGCATTACTGGAGCCTTCACCCGGCTGTACCATGCAGATTTCAAAAATGCCACCTAGATCAAATGGTGCCTCCTGATTGTCTTCCACTGTGTTGATATTTGTAGCGACAACCTTTGGTTTCATAACATAACCCACAAAAGACTGAGCGAGACACGGAATTGGCTTTGGGAGAGACCAAACTTCCGACTTCTTTTTCTTTGCTTGCTTGCGATCAGCTGCTTTTGGCTTGAACCCTAGTCCCCACGTGCCTTGCACACCATTTGGATAAACTGGATTTACCCTGCCTTGTAGTGATGCTCCCAAACCCTTTCCAAATTGGAAACCATGCTTTAACATTTCGGACGCCATCATGATAGACGTCTCTGACACTCTTGGGATGGGTATAGGTTTCCCTTTTGTTACTTTTTCCACATACACCACATCGGAGGTTTGATACATGATGGTCGGGCGTGTAGTGACGGCTTCAAGGGCTGGTACGTCCAGGCTATTGTTAAACTGTGAGTCATCCTCTCCATAAACCACGACAGCTTGATTATCCCAAGTAAACTTGACCACCTGATGAACTGTGGATGGTACTGCACAAGCCATGTGAATCCATGGTCGGCCCAATAACAGATTGTACGATGCATCCGTTTCCATGACTTGGAACTCAATGCTGAAGGTAGCGGGACCAATGGTTAACTCAAGATTGATGATGCCCAAAGATTCTCGAACTCCACCATCAAAAGCACGAACAGCAGAGGAACTTGCCCTGATTTTGCTCATATCCACCCTTAGACTCTTCAGTGTAGACAGAGGGCAAATATTCAATCCTGCGCCGCCATCTATTAGAACACGTGTGACATAGGAGTCTTCACACTTAACTGAGACATGAAGCGCTCGATTATGACCGGTTCCTTCTGCTGGCAGCTCCTCATCGGTGAACATCACACGATTAGTCTCAAATACTCTGCCAGCAAGTGCTTCCAGATTAGCCACAGTAGTTTGTTCAGGAATGTAGGCCTCATTCAATATCTTCAACAGTGCATTGCGATGTGCTTCAGAGTTCATAAGCAGAGACAAGAGTGATATCTGAGCTGGAGTCTTTCTCAATTGCTCGACGATAGAATAATCTGTCGATCTCATTTTCTTCAAAAATTCTTCAGCTTCTTTCTCAGACACAGGCTCTTTGATGGGTCCTTGGTCTTCTCGACCTGGCTTTGCCTTTCTCAATTCTTCCGGGGTAAAACATCTCCCGGACCGGGTTAGACCATTTACATCTGCAGCAACCTCCATGATTTCTTTCCCGTTGTAAGACACAATTGTCTTGTTGTAGTTCCAAGGAACAGCCTTTGTACTTTTGACAGGGAGTTGCGCTGCTTGAGTGATGATAACCGGTTCACACTTCTTTGCCTTAACCTCGAAGACCGGAGTTTTCTGGCATGATGCCCCTTGCACAATAAATGTTGGTGCATTGTCATGAACTTTTTCCTGCTTTGCAACCGGAATTGTGAAACTTGGCTCAACAGCAGTATCTTGCTTTGCTTTGTTGACAGACGCACTTAACTTTCCCCTAATTACAACAATAAACGGCTCAGGGCCTTTGATGTCTGGAGAGGGACCAACTGCCACAATCTGCCTGGCGCCTTTCCCTTTCAAGTCCTCTTCTATGCATACCATCCCTACCATGGGTACGTTGTTTTGAACATCATGAGCTGGTAAAGGATTTTGATTCACATTTTGTGTTTCATCCCCCACGACTTTTATCTGATTATTGTCTATCATTGCCTGGATTACCCTTTTGAGTTCCCAGCAGGATTCTGTATCATGTCCAGGTGCTCCAGAATGAAACGCACAATGGCGTGAATGATCAACCCTTCCATTGGGGTTCACTTTTCCCGGGATTGGCTTCAACAGATTGGCTTGTTGCAATTTTTCAAACAAATTAGTGTAAGTCTCCCCCAGTGGGGTGAACTGCCTTTTCTCTTGTTGCATGCTTCTCTGTTGCATGTTTGGACGAAAACCCTGCGGACCTCGTGGTCGATAAGGCATCTCCTGGTGAGCCTGGAATTGAGTATGTGCCTGTTGATTGTTATATTGGACTGGAGCAGGGGGTGGACGCCACTGTGGACCAGATAGAGGCTGAGCATAAGATGCTGCATTTACAGGGAATGAAAACTGCGGCATGGCAAATTGTTGGCCGTGAGTTGGATAGAATTGTTGTGGCGGGGGTGCCTGAATATACCCTTGACGGTCGTTGTATCTCCCATCATTTCTTCTCGGTCCAGGACCAACCATTGCCACTTCATCTTTTTTCTCTTTCTTCTTCCCAAAAGTACCTGACCCTGATTGCAACGCTTGGGTCGTGGCTCTCAAAGCTGTTTGGCTAACAATCTTGCCTGCTTTGATTCCTCTCTCAATCATCTCCCCAATTTTTACTGCTTCACTAAATTGCTTCCCAAGGGCAGAGGCCATCGCCTGGTAGTATGTTTCGTCAAGCACTTCGATGAATTCTTCGACCATTTTATCGTCTGGGATCAAAGGGCTCACACGCGCCGCCTGTTCGCGCCACCTATAGGCATACTCTCTGAAGCTTTCGCCTGTTTTCTTTGTGATCGTCTTCAAAGAAGAACGATCAGGAGCAGCCTCCATTTGGTAGCCATAATGATTTAGGAAAGCGCTGGCCATGTCGTCAAAGGTGACCCACTTGGAAACATCTTGTTGCACAAACCATTCTGTGGCCGGTCCTCCCAAACTGTCCGCAAAGTACGCCATCAATAATTCGTCCTTCTCGATACCCCTCATTTTGTTAAGGTATATCTTCACATGGATCCTCGGGTCACTTTGCCCAGTGTATGGATCAAATTTGGGCACAACAAAGCCTTCAGGCAATGGCACATGAGGGAATAAGCACATGTCTTTGTATGAAATACTGGTTTTACCCCCTTGCCCTTGTATGTTTTTCACAGTTTGCTCCAGGCTTTTCAATTTCCGAGCAAAGTCAGCCTCTTCTGTTTTCCCCAATCTTTCGACATCAGCATGTGATTCTGGGTGGTGTCCATGATCATACGACTCAGTGGGGCGGAGTACATTACCCCGGATTTGGTCGAATTGTTGATCACGAGCCCTCAACTGTGGGTCACTGTTTGACCTTTGCAAAGTGTGTCCTGCAGGAACAGTGAATACTGTGGCAGGAACTTGGGCTTGGCCATGTTGTCCATGTTGTGGGAATTGTGCCCCAGGTTGTACAGTAGAGGGTCCAGCTACGTTGTCAGTTTCTGGATGTGGACCGAACCCTGGAGGATAACGGGGGTCTTCTGCCATTGTAGATTGCCCTTGCCCTGGTGGCTGAGCATTCGCCGTGAAACCAGCAGCACCTTGCGGAGCAGGAGGTGCCTGAACTGCCGATAAGTTACGGACCAGTTGCATCATCATTTCTTTCATGGCCGTGAAATCCTCGGCCATCTTAGCCTGTTGTTCAGCCAAGCGAACCAGCTCAGTGTTCTCAGTTTCTTCGGCCATCGTTGCTGGAGTGTCTTCTTGAAGATGTGCTTCAACCACTTCTGGAACAGGCAGTGGTCCCTTGATTCTGGTGGAATAGGAATGTGGGGCCAGCACGGCAGTTGCTCAAGCTCTATCAAATCAAAACACGTTAGTGCAACAAGATAGCATGGAATATGAATTTGCTCGTCGGCCTAAACAATACCTAAGGTCGTTATGCGTCATCCCAAATTGTTTTAGATTAGATCCCCAAGTGTATTATTTGATCTCTTTTCTCTTCTTTCTTTCTTTTTTTTCTCTTTTCTTTTCCTTTCTTTTCTTTCTTTTTTTTTTTTTTTTTCAAGTGAGGCTAGAGGGTGAAATGAATTGACACATAAAAATAAGCAAAAATATCTTCATTACTTCAAAAGAAAGAGTACATACGGTGCTTCCGGAGCACGACCAAAAGGAACGTACAAATGACTTAAAAAGGTGAAAATAAATTACAACATGCCAAATTCAAAAGCGACATAAAGTACAACAATGCCAGGATGTAAAATAAATGACAAAAAGCAATAATCTGCATCATCTTGGCCTGATGTATCTACTAGGGTGACTGGGGCACAAAGTCAGCTGGCTCCTCTGGGTCGAACTCAAATGGCTCCACGGGATCTGCTGGCGGGCCTTCTGCAAAAGTACGACGCAATCCATTCAAATCTGTCGCAACTCTAGTGACGAAGGGAAGCACATGTGGGAGTATGTCCTCTGCGGGAAGCCTCCTATTCTCATCGATGGACCGTGCCACATATGTAGCGGAGTCATAAACTTGCCGATAAGCTACACTGATGGTCCGTCCTGCAGCCTGTATATCTCGAAGTCGGTCCTGTGCTAGCCCTCTGAGCTGCTCACCCTGCTCTAATGCCCTGTCAAGTCGAGCTCGAGAATCTATGGCATCCTGGCGATGATACTCTTCCCTTTTCCTGCTTTCCAACAAAGCTGCCCTGTCGGCATCCCGCTCTGTCAATGCCTGTGAGTGCATGACACGGAGTCGTCTGACTGTGTCTAGGTGCTGATGCGCGAAACCCTCACTCTCTGCCTGAGCAGCTCTGGCGGCATCCCGCTCTGTCAATGCCTGTGAGTGCATGACACGGTGTCGTCTGACTGTGTCTAGGTGCTGATGCGCGAAACCCTCACTCTCTGACTGAGCAGCTCTGGCGGCATCCCTCTCTGCAATTAAGCTTTGTATGGTATCACGGTATTCCTTCCTAATCTCGTGCCTAGCAAGCTGAACCTTCATATCCAGCCTGGCCTCAGTGTCAACCATGCCTGCTCTCGACCTCGCGGGCATCTCTCTGGGTATGGGCTGATGGTAATACCAAAACTTATACTCCCGAACGACCTCCCCCTTAGGTCCATCCTGAACCTGTGTGCTTTCTGCGAGGTGCCTCCTAGTATCCCACAGGCGCAGGATCTCACCTCTAAGAGTAGCTGGGTTGAGAGGATAGTCTGAGGCATATGCACTCATGTCCTCAACTATTGGGATCTCCTGCTTTCGACCCAACTGTCTAAGTACACGCAGAGGAACATAAGGCTGGGATGCTGTCAAACCCATCAGAACGAGAAAAGGACGATCCACGCATCTGTGTACAACCTCCCTCTTAGGAAACCAGCTACACTGCCACAAAATCTTGTCCGGCGTGAGAGAGTTCAAGAAAGACCTCCAATCTGGCTCACTTCCTGGGAATTTATACCTATCGATGTGTTCGAGATGGTATTCAAGATAATCGATGTCACAACACCTAAGAATATCACGAGGTGGGCAAGGGCGTACATGCTCCAAGAACCAGACCTGTAATAGAAGGTTACACCCCTCAAAGAAACCGCTCTCTCCCTTGTGGCATCGAGTCAAAGCATGAAACATACTACCCAGAATCGTCGGGATGATAGTGGCATCTGGTGCTCCACCATACAAAGCTGCCATGGTCCAACTGACCTTAATGGATATCGCTCTATCCGGTAATGGGAAAACCAACAACCCTAGCAAAGCGAACACAAAGACCTTAGGACAGAGGAGTACCCAATCTTCATATTTCAGCTTATCGTGGAACTCAAATCCATACTTCTTAAAACCATTATCGGCCCCAAAACGATCATAAAGGTAATCGAATGAAATCCAGCCTTGACGAACACTAGCGATTGAGAGGTCCGTTCGTAGCTTGATATTATTGAAAAAATCACGCTCATTAACCTTCCTCGGAGCAATCATATTCTTTTTCTCAAAATCCAGCTTAAGAAGCCCAGCTATTTCCTCGAGGGTCGGCGTCATCTCAAACCCCTTAAAACAGAAGGTATTTTGGTTTGGGTTCCAAAACCCAACTAGTGCACTGACCAAGTCTCGCCGCGGGACAATAGTTTTAGTCACAAGGTCAGTCAGAAAACCAATCTTCTCCTGGACTATATCTTTCTGCATTTCACTCATTGTGTCCCACCAAGACTTTAGAGATTTATCCGATTTGGGTGGGCCATCAGTCATCATAATAGAGGGTGGAATGGCATCAGCAGGGTATTTTCTTTTGACTGTCCTAGAAGATGATGCAGCCATTGTTCCTAATAAAAAAATGTGTCAAATGTTTGAAAGCCTGAGAACAACTTAAAACAACTGACCGACAGAGCAAAACAGATGCCTAAACTGCTAATTCGAAACTCCAATTTTCAACAAAACTTTTGTCATTGTAATGACGTAAAGTTGACCCTAAGAGAATCGAAAAATTTTGCCATCATAACGGCATCAGGACTGACTCCGGGAAATTACCAACATTGGTATTTAGATGTAATTTATAAAAGAAAAAATTCGACGTTACAACGACGCCACATTGACATCAAAACAAAATTTTATTTCCAGTGATGAACACTACAGTACTTTTGCAAAAATTCGCCGGCATAACGACGTGAAAAACTGGATCTCAAAAACTCCCAACATCGGTATACGAGCCTTTTTCTAAAAAATTCGCCATTATAACGGCGTGAAAACTGACACGAAAATTTTTTGACTTTCTAACTACTAAGTATGTACATATTTTTTTTTGTAAAATTTTCGTCATTATAACGACACAAACTGACATATACAAAAGACGGCAAACAATGACGTTTTTACAAAAATTTGCCATTACAGCAGTATGACTCAATTTTATAAAAATAGCAAAACATTTACATTTAAAACATAAAATTCAACCTCTTCCTCACTTTTCCTTTCATTTTTCTCCTTTTTTTTTCTATTTTTTTTCCTTTTGAAATCCGTCTCTCCCCAACTTGGTCAGCATAACAACCTTTCCTAATCGCATGCAACACATAGAATGCTTTTTTAGACAAGTCTTTCCCGGGAAGTGGGTCCCGTTCAGACAAAAGGTAGTCAACCTAGACAAGTGCAATACCGGTGTATCGCACCTCATTAAGTCGGATATGATGCAGATAATTGGGCCTAAAGGTTTAACTCTAGGTGACACAACTGACTCAGTGTCTAGACTGGCTGAAAAAACCCGGTGGACAAACCGAGCGGAAAGCGCATCAGGGCCATCCGGAGACAGTGTGTCCGGCCTAAAACCCCGTCACGCCTTCCTCCTAAATCATGGGCAATTTAGTAAGAAGTCCCAGATGCCACAAGCAATCTGGTAAGTGCACGTGTGTGTGTGTTTTAGAGACTCAGAGGGTTGCGGAGGAAGACAATTTTATATACAGTTCAACAATATCAAAGCAGTAACATTCAACTTTTCATGTGGTAATGGCAAGAATATAACAACCAAATATTTAATAAATTAAAGCATGCGACAATTTTATCAAAGCCGGAGATTCTAGTTTTCACTAATTATCCCCAGCGGAGTCGCCAAGCTGTCACGCCCTAAAAAAAATTATTTATTAAACTGCGCGGGTGCGAGTTTATTTATTTAAAGGCTCGTGACTGGTGTTCAAAAAGGTACAAATTTATTTAGAGAACTCGGAGTCGCCACTTGACATAGTTTAAGGTGTGCCAAGTCACCAAAGGTACCTTGGAACACCTCTGACTCGTCTAATGGTCTGCGTTAGAGATTCGGGTAAGGTTCTCAGTTGACTCTCGGGAAGGTGTTAGGCACCCTCGAGTCCTGTGCCAAGCACAGTTGCTTTATTGTCGCGATTTTAACTTATTAAAATATGGTTGTTATATTAATGCCGTTAATTTGAATATGATACTTTGACTTAAGAAAATTAAAAGCGTTATTCTTATCCAGCCTCACGGAGGACTGGACGAATTTACACTTTGTTTCATAGTAAATAAATGAATAAATGGATAATAAAAATTTATTGCGTATTTCCCAAACCTTATAAAGGGTTTGTCTACTTTCTAAAAAAAAAAGGAATTTAATTAGTTTAAAAATAATAATTAATTTGGTATTAGTTTGACTTAATTTAATTTTTCTTTTAGCCTAATAAGTAGATCACAAATCATACTTATCTATTTGCCTAATCGTATAAAATAAATCTCGATTTTAAAAAAAAAGCTTAACAGGACCGGAAGCCAAATGATTCTATAAAAATTGGTGGCTATGTATCAAAGTAATGACTGTTTATTCACGACTTAATTTGGTAGACTGTTTTAAATTTTTTTTGTAAAGAAAGGATGTGGACCGGTTCATTTTGCGAAAATGAGCCGTCTAGAAGTTGTCTTGCAAGATTGTACATTTTTTATACTTTATCAAAATTTTTAAACTGTCGTGCGTAATACTTTTTTTTGGAGATAAATCTTAAACTTGTTAAGTAGCCAACTTTAACAAAAGATTGGCATATATAAGCAAAGTCACCTTCACAAAAGAGTGACACATGCTAATATCAACTCAATTACAATTTTAGGTTCATTTCTGCAAATGTAAATACAGTGTTCAAATTGTTTCAAATTGTCCACATTACTCTTGCGCACATGGTTCTTTTCAGCATTTGGTTTCACCTTTCAACCTATTTTTTTTTAGAATTCATGGTTTGCATAGTTGTATCAATTTATTGAAATAGCCAGATTTGCCTATTTAAATTAACACTGCACTTATATCCTATTTCTTTGCCTAACCATTTCAGATTTAAAACAAATAATTTTTCAGAATTTGCAAATATGACCAGTTTACAGAAATAGCCCTATATTACAGAAATGGCCAGAATTCAACATTTTTTCAATTTTTCGATGGTTAAAAAACCTAAATTTGCCTAATATTTAACATTCTGTCCAGATTTTTAAATTTGCACAAACAGCCTCTTTTCAAAAACGGGCCAGATTTTAAAATAAGAGAACGTACATGTTGAATTTTAGTGAATGAAAAAAACTAATCCTATACAACAGTCCCAAATACCCATTCCAATCACATTTCATACATTTGAGGATAGCTACAAAAATAAACTCTTAAATATGCAATGGCTAGCAACTTTCATTATTTTTTTTTAGCACAAATTCAAGACTTTAAAGAAAACTAACCTATAACACATGTGAGCATATTTTTTAAAGGAAACATGCTGATTTTATTTCATTTTTATAGCTAAAATGATAAAACATATAAGGTAAATTGTGTTTACCTTTGAAGCAAAAATTCCTAGCCAACGAGAAAAATGGACAACAAGGAAACACAACCAAAGACCAAGCGACTTCTACTCCAAACCAGCAGCTAAAACAGCCCCTTTTATACCCTATTCAACCTTTAAAACCTTGAGATTTATGCCCCAAAAGACCTTAGATGTAAAGGCTTTTGGTTCTAAATCTAACTCTCTAAACTTACTATTTTTTTTAAGTGTTTTTGTTCACTCTTTTAGTAAAATTTCAGCAAGTAGTTGTGTGTTAAATGAGGGCATTCAATGCCCTTTTTATAGCTAAAAGTGAATGCAAAAGGTGGGGCTAAAAGGTGAAGTGTGGACTTGTACAAAAGTACAAGCCCACACCCCTATACTTGAGTGTTTTAGGCTATTTTTCAGCATGGTACAGCAGCTGAAAAGCCACTGTTTCAGCCACCAAACACAGTCCAAAAGCTGAAATTGTGCAAGAAAAATGTCCTTTAAAAGGACACCCAAACACTCATTATATTAGGTAAAGGACTAGGACCAACTATACACACTAAATCAGCCCCAAAACTAAGCCTAAACTAAACTAATGCTAAGGGACAATCAGATTTCAAAATCAGACCAAAACAAAGAACTAAACTAGTCCAAAACAAAAGGCAAATGAACTGAATTACACAAAAATACTCATTACTTAAGGTCCTAAGCAAAAATCATGGCTAAACAAGGCATTGAACAACTCAAACAGACACACATACACAGTCTTACATTTGTGAACATCTACTTCTATTATCTGATTAACAAAAGAACTTCAATATAACATAATTCATCAATGGTAGAAAGATTTAGACAACAACAATAGTCAGCCTAAGTGGATTTCAATTATGCCATCAACCTACAACCTGATTTTAACAAACTGAACCTCAATAAACACCCTAAAACTGAACAAGCCATGGGAAATACAAACATAAAACAACTGGTTTGCGGCTAAAAACGAGTACTAACATATTTCTACTACTATCAAAGATCTAAACAAATAGAAAGAAAACATCAAGGACTGAATCGGCTAACCCGTGGCCAAAGGGAAGCAATCGCCAATGTCTCGCTGCACTGCCTCGACTACGTTGAATCATCACAGCTGCGTCGCTACTGTCTCGCTCTCAAATCAACCTTGAATCATCACTGTTTTTTCAGCTTCCAAAATTGCTACGACGCAAATCAGTTTCGCAACTGCCTCCTCGCCTCTAAAAATCCTCATCATAGCATCACCCTAACACAGCCTAAACAATGCTAAAACAGTCTCTCCAACGACATCACCACCATAGCTAAATTAATGAACAGTCACCTCCATCGTTACAGTCCAAACACAAGCAAAATCAGAGGAAACGTTGTCTCCGTTCATCATCTCCATAGAAACAAATCAAAACAGACATCAAACAAAAAACAAAAAATGAATCAGAAAAAGAAGAAAAGAAAAGAAGAACAGAAACGGAGAAAGAAACAAAAAGGGAACGGGTAAAAAGGAGAGCGGTTTTGGGGAGATGGGGATACGGGGGTGAGAGGGAAGTGAAGAGGAGGAGAGGGAACCAAAAACTTACCGAAAAAAATTCAAAGTCGCCGGAGTCGTGGTTTGACCGAAACTTCAAAGCCCGATCTACGCGAAACGGCTTGAAATTTGAAGAAAACAATCACGGAAACGGAAAGAGGGGGTCAAGATCTATTGAATGGTGTATTTTTATATTTTTTCCGGCCACCGGAGGTGGTGGCCGGCGGCGGCAGCACGGTGGCCGGCCGGTGGCTCCGCCGTGGAGCGATTTCCGGCGAGTTGGGAGAAAATTTCAGCATGGTGGCCCTATATTCTGATTTTTGTGTAAAAATGAGAGAAAAATGTTATTTTTGGCTTATATAGTTAGTGAGTATGGGCCGGGTTATAGATATGGGCTGATGGGCCAATGTATTGGGCTGCATTGTTTTTACAAATAGCCATTTAAAAGGCACTACGTACAAAATTAATAAACATAAGATCACATAATCTACACTAATCATCACAATTAAACATAGATTGCAAATAAACACATAACAAGTAACTTTGTTAATTTAACATCCTAATTAAAGATAAATTTAGTCAAAATTAGGTGATTACATGTATGAGCCTTGCAAAACCGAGGAAACTGAGAGGTTTGACTAAAGCCGAGGATCAGTGCGGTTTTATTTTTTGAAAGGCCAATTGGCGCCTTTCATGATTTGCAGTCTGGTAATGAAAGATCATTGAAAGTTCATCCCAGGGTATGGTGAAGATAATTGGGATTTTTATTTGTAGTTGTTGGAGGTTAGTAAAAGCGTGGAGAATTGTTTGGCGTAGGAGCTAGTCCTGGGCTGTCTCATTTCCTTTAGGTGATAGGATAGGATAGTGCGGGAAGTCTCTAGTAGAACGTGTTATGATTACTGCACGTTATTGCATTTGTTTACGATTGTCTTGGAATGAATGCTAATCTTTTGTTTTCTTATTTTTCTTTGATATGTACACATTTTGGGACGAGTTGGAATAAAACTCACAAATTGGGATGGCATGCATTTGGAAGTTATTTGATCCGCTCCGCATTTTCGGGACTTGATTTCCTCGAAAAATGTAAAAAAAAAAAAAAAAAAATCAAAAATCTCTAAATTCAAGGCTCAGTGATTGAGTTGCTAAATCCGGATTCTATCTTCTAAACTCCCTCTTTCCAGCCCCCTTTAGAAAAACATGTTATAGGAAGCCCTGAAAACCGGACTGAGACTTTGCATGTTGGAAGGTTGGTAGGATAGCCGCTTTATTAGAGTTATTATGCTTGTCGCATGTTTCTTGTCTATCTATTTCGTTTCGGCAGGTTCGCTTCAGAGTTATTATGAAAACCGGACTGAGACTTTGCATGTTGGAAGGTTGGTAGGATAGCCGCTTTATTAGAGTTATTATGAATTGTTTATGCAATTGCTTATCCCGTTTCTTTGGGACGCGCCAACTAATTTAAGGCGTAGTAACCTCTCGTCAATTATTGAGTGCAAAAGAACTAAAATTTACATACAATTATACAATCTTCATTTATTATTTATATTTAAATTAATTATTTATCATTTACTTATTTATTTATCCATTCATTAGATTAATTAAGTGGTATTTATTATTAATTTGTTTAATCGATCAATTTAATTATTTAATTTTAACTAATCATTTATTGTTTAATCAATTATAATTATTTAGTTAATTAATTAATCAATTGTTATTCATTTATTCTTTATATAATTGAATTCATATAAGTATTTATTTATTTAATAAAGTTGTCATCTATTTTATTATTCATCTATCCAATCATTTAATTAATCAAATTATTATTATTTATCTAATCAATAATTTTATTTGCTTACTTAATTTTATTTAGCCCTTATTTATTTAACTAATTAATCAATCAACCATTACTTAATTATCCATTTAATTAATGTTAAATTGGATCATTTATTTATCTAAGTATCGGCATAACCAAAATCTTATCTTATTTCTATTATCCTTATTTAAAATTAATTTTATACTTAGTATCCTTAACAAATTCGTGAAAAACCGTCGGATTAACCGCATTTAGCGGATTTTCGAAAGTGCTCCCGCGAGGGACTTTCTTTCGAATTTAATAGAACCACTTACCTAAGAATCTCTGATTTTAATAATTTCCTTTTAAATAAGGGAATAATTGCACTCTTTAATTAACGTTAGGTTCCTAATGATCCTTAAATTAGGTGGCGACTCCAAAGAAGCCCTTTGGAGTCTCCATTTTGTTGAAGTCAAATTCCGATGCATACTTGTGTGCATTTTTGGGAGGGTTCAAAAGCGTGGCGACTCCGCTGGGGATAGCATTTGATGGATCTAACCAAAAAGTTTTCACGAATTTGTTTGTTTGTATTGTTTAAATTGTTGAAACGACCTCGGTTAGTCTTTTCAGAAGTTAGGACACCGATTGCCGTTCCGATAATTTTAAAATCTTCGTTAGGTCCAGTGGGACTTATCTTTAAAATTTCAGCTAAATCAGACCTCGTTTGGTAGGCATCCGAAGAAGGTTTCAGTTTTTATTGTCGATAAATATTATAAAGAGATTTTTTAGCTCGGTTTTGGCGAATGAGCTCCGATTTAAAATCCGAAAGTGCCGTTAGGTTCGTATGATTATTTGTGACTTCTATGAACTTTCGAAAATGAATTTCGATGTGCTTCGGCTAGTTTCCGCTAAAATGCCGAAAGTTAAATAATTTGACTTTTTTTCATTTAAATTTGCATCTTGAGTTCCGGGAGTCCGATTTGAGATCCGCCTTCGCGAGAACGTTACATATATTTTGTATAACTTGTATGTGAAAGTTGGAATTATTTCGAATATCGTAGGGTGCCGTTTTAATTTTCGTCGGGAAAAGAAAAAAAATGAAAAAATGAAATAAGAAAAAAGACAAAAAAAGTTTAAATGAATGGCGGTGGCTATACAGGGATATATATATATATATATATATATATATATATATATATATATATATATATATATATATATATATATATATCCTTTCATCGTTATTTTGAAGAAAAAAAAAAAAAAAAAATAAGATGGAGCAGAACTAAATTATAAAAGCAAAAAGAGAAAATATAGGAGAAAAATGCCAGAATATGAGAAAAGAGCCGGAGAAAAGATAGAATTTTCACCCTGAAACATTCAGGTAATGATCTTAATATATTATTTTAGTTTATTACGTGTGTTTGAATATATTTTAACGGTAAAAATTGGGATATTAGACATCATTTTAATAAGTTCAATTAATAGTTTAAAGGGTCAAATGGACCCCGATAATGAAATTGATTATATATTTGCACTCAGTGAGTTATGAGCAACATATAAATGTAATTTATTTAGGGTTTGGTTATGTGACCATAAACCCTGTAATAGGCCTGGCCTGTGTATTGCGTATGCGAATAAGGTATCAGGTTCCTAACCGGATTGCCCTAAGATGTGAGGAATGAAGCCTTTAGCCTAAATTGATATATTTTTCTGCTTATTGAATAGAGTGGGATCGTTTGGCAATGAAACCAAAGGATAAAGCGGTTGTTGATTAGCAAGTGCTAACTTTTGGGAAAAGGTAAGTGTTCATATCTATTTCTTTGGAGGCACCTGGCCTCGTGGATTTTCTACCACGTGTTCCTTACGTGTGTAGCTGCCGATAGGCGTACTCATTACGCCTAAGCTTTGAATTTACATTGTATATTATATGTTATGCCCTGTTGTTGGTATTGCATTGAGCATATGAGCATTGTACTCTGGTTTTGAGTATTGCATATACTTCCCGGTAATCGATGAGAGTCCCGAGCCGGTGAAGGATCATTATTGCATATACTTCCTGGTTGGCGATGAGAGTCCTGCACAGGTGAAGGTTCATTTTTGCATATACTTTCCGGCAGTCGATGAGAGTCCCGAGCCGGTGAAGGGTCATTATTACATATACTTCCCGGTTGGCGATGAGAGTCCCGCACCGGTGAAGGGTCATCATTGCATATACTTTCCGGTAATCGATGACAGTCCCGAGCCGGTGAAAGGGTCACTATTGCATATATCTCCTAGTAGACGATGAGAGTCCCACGCCAGAGATAGGTATCAGGTATATGTGACTTCATTGCATCATACCGCATTCATCCCATTTCATTGCACCGCATACTGACTATTGTGTGTATTGTGTTGTGTTTTATGTATGCGGTATGTATACTATGTCGTGGACATATCTCAGTTTGGCTATATATTTCTGGCTCGTCTTCTGGGTTGCGGGGATCGTGTTGCACGCTGGAACAATACAAATATATGGATCGGATTGCCCGCCGCAACGGTATATATATATATGGATTAGGTTGCACGCCGCAACAGTATAAATATATGGATCGGGTTGAACACCGCGACGGTATGATGTATTTCTGATTGTTGATATGTTCGGGATACCTATATGTTCTGGCTATCTTACGTTCCTGGTTGTTAATGAGTTTGTGATTCCATACGTATTTCCAGTTATTATCTGGCTCTGCATTTTCATAATTTAAATAAGAGGAATTTGGTTCATCTGTTTCTTTTCTCCCTGGCTAGCCATCCTATTCTTTGAGGGGGCTAGTCTGCCCCACTTATTGAGTCCTTTTGACTCACCCTTGTTTGTTTTTTGTTTCTTGTCTATCTATTTCGTTTCGACAGGTTCGCTTCAGAATTGAGTTCGCCACGTTGTAAAGGAGCGAAGATGACTTCAACTGTCAGGGTGAGCCAGCTTTTATTTCGGATGGCCACCAGTTTATTGGTTATTATTTCAGTTGCATTTTGCTCCCTTCAGGAGGTATCTGTCTTCTTTTGAACTCTTAGATGTTTAGTCTGGATAGCCCTAAACCTAGTATGTTGTGTGGTCAGCTGTAATTTCTTTTGTACAGCTTAGAGGTATCAGTATGTCTGTATTTCTTTCTAAGTATTGTTCTTATTTATAAATTGTATTATATATATTTTCTTAATTTAATTGGTAAGGATTCGCCCAACTGGTCTAGGCAAGGATGTCGGGTGCCCGCACGGCCTAGCCGGATTTCAGGTCGTGTCATATGGTATCAGAGCCCATTTTAGAGTCTATCCCGACAAAGACAGTGTCTAGTAAAGTCTCGCTGATGGGTACGTAGACGTCCGTACTTATCTACGAGAGGCTATGATGGCATTTAGGAAGTTTCACTTCTTTCATTTCTGCTCGTGCGTCGGTCTAGGATTCAAAAGTATTTTCGTTAATTCCTTCGTGGTAATTGTTTATCCTCGTGCGACAAATCAACAAACGGTATGAGTTCAAGACGAAGCAGTTTGGCCTGGGTTTAGTATTGACGAAGCCCCGAATGTTTTGATCGTGCTGACGATCTAGTTACGGAGGTCCCAGGTGTACGAGCTCGCGATGGGCAAGGGAGCAGGACCTTGTGGTTCCCTTGGCTCTCTACGATGCTTTTACGAGAATCTTGGCGATGCAGATACCGTAAGAACCTATTATTCGCGGACAACATATCATGTTGCCGCATGTGCGGACGTTCGATCTCAGGGAGCTCCTTTTCTGGCTCTTAATATTATTGCAGTGAATTATGTTCCGGAGACAACATGTGTTGTGCCTCTAGTTATTCTGGCTGGTTAGCTAGCCCGAGTAATGGCTCGGTCCGAGTGTCCGAAGAGGTTGCATTATTTTATGCGATTGAACATCCCGATATTCCCAAGCAATGCATTAGATAATCCCTGTGTAAGTTTTTTAAAATAAAATGATGTCAGCGTATCCTTCAGGCTTTTGATTATATCGAGTGGTATGGTGTTGATTATTCTTCTTTCCAGTTTCAGGGTCCAGCCTTGAATTGGTGGGCCGCTCTCTTATTAGCTAACTTGGTTTCGGTTTTTCTTCTAGATTCGTGGAAAAGTTCCTTTCGAGTAGCAAGCGAGATGAAAAGTGTTTCCAGTTTGAGTGGATTGGACAGGGTAGCCTGTCGGTTAACCTGGTGGTGTTTCAGAATATGAGATTGAATTCTATAGAATGGCTGAATACGCATTAGAAATAGTCCATGAGCCTTTCGAGAGATTCAAAGATTTATTGATGACCTTTCCTTTTTCTTGAGATCCCACATGGCTCGAGAGATTGAGGTCGAGATTTTAGTTGATGTTGTTGTTGATACTGCCCGAAGATTCGAGGCATAGCATAAGTTAGAGCGGGAGAGCAAGAGATCCCGTGGCCCTAGTGGGCAACCATGGTACCTCATATGAAGGTAAGAGTTCTGACTATTTTGGGAGGTTACCTTCCAGGTTATCTCAGCTTGTGTTACATGATTCTTAGAGTGCGCCAGTAGCTCGTCAAGATCAGAATCAGTCTTTTCTTTATAGGTATCAACAATCTTTCCAGCTTCCACTTTTCAGCGAAAAAGTGGTATCATTGTCGTGAGTTTGGCTATTCTTTGAGTATTTTTTCTTACTCCGGCAAGTAGGCAGTCGTCTTTTCTCTCGTCATCTGGCATCTGCACAGTCGCAAGGATTTCATTTAGATCTCAATTAGCCAGAGAAACGCCACCATCCAGTAGAGGTCGAGAGTGTGGTGGCAGTGGTTCTTCAGGAGGTGATTATCAGGATAGTGGCTTAGCTCAGCTGCAGAGGCAGTTCTATGAACTGTCAGTCCGCCAGGATGCTGAGGTATCCGATGCAGTAGACCCTGAGATTTCTTCTTCTCTTAAATATGAGTAAGATTTGATTCTTTCGATCGATTTGGAAATGGTGTGTCTTATCATGTTTCAACGGTTTCCTTGGATGTCGTTTCTATTAGTAGAGGGGTAAGCTTCTGATATGATTTATTCCTGGCATTTATGATTAGCCTACTAGTTTATCTGGTTTAAATGTGAGAGATTTGTGAGTGAGTATCGGTATTGTTTGCTTGGCATCTTGTTGTGCCTCATTCTGTTATAATGTCAAGTTAGTCTACCGCTCTTTGGAATTCAGTGTTGGTAGGATGATAGGATTCTTATTCATCACCATCAGAAAGTGTCATTATTTCTTCCGATGTAAAATTATTAGTAAGTAATACTCGATCTATGTGTCTTCCTTTGGTTCAAGATGCTTGTAGAGTCATGTTATTCTATGAGCTTATCTCAATTTTAAAAGGGTTTTTTAGTAAATTATCAGGGTTTCCTTCTTATTGGGGGGTTAAATTGGCATAGATGTCATTCCATAAAGCTTATTTAATATCTATATCTTCAATTGCGATTCTTTGGTTAGCCTGACTCGAAAGTAGTGTAGCTCTGGGAGCCAAGCAAATAAAAAGATGAGCTTCCTGAAGCTTTAATTATTTCTATCCTCAGTCCATTGCCATCTCTTCTTTGTCCGGTACTAATGAGCTCAGGCGGTCAGTAGCCTTTTGTGATGTTCCCTGTGTTGAGCCAGAGTGCATGTCAAGGTGGCCGAATAAGCACATTGTTGTTTTTCGGGGCTACTAAGGGTAATGAGAGGCGTCATTTGAGCTTTGATTTGATCCATCAGGCGGTGGTGCTTATGGAAAAGGTATGGAGTTGTGAACTCAAGGGTTGCAGCTGTTTGGCAACTCGAGAGCGTAATTTGGTAGCTCAGGTCTGAGCCACGTTCTCTATTTAGCTAAATCTTCTTTAGTCCAGCAGACTGTGCGGGGATGGGTATTCCTAGTCAAATAGCTGCATGAGTTTGTGCTTTAAGTGGAGGAGTATTCCTCCAAATACTGAATGGTAATACTAAATCTCTAAGGTGTTGATACCATTTTTTTCATGACCCAACCTAGGGCCATTACAGAAACCTACAATGAGTGTCGATCATTGTTAAATCCACTAATAATCTATTAATGATAGAGATAAGCTGGCAACCTGATCATATATACGTACCTATCTGCTGAAAGCATAAAGTCTGGAAGATGACACGACTTTAACTTGCTGGCAATTAGAACGCTGAGCCACAAATTCTACTATGTCACACTTCATTCTGTCCCACCAATGAATTTTCTTAAGATCATGGTACATCTTAGTCGAACCTGGATGAACAATGTATTTGGAATAATGTGCCTCTATCATAATCTGTCCACGTAAATCTGCAATATCAGAAACACAAAGTCTATTTTATGCATGAGAACACTGTCAGTAGTAACCCTGTATGGTGACTTCGGTTTTCTTCTGGCTATCTTTCTGTATTCGACTAGAACTGGATCCTCATACTGACGCTGTTTTACTTCATGAAAATTTAGAGTTAAAGGTCTAGTGCAGCTTATCGTCCATCCATCATTGGCATATCTCCTTCACACCTCAACTCTTTGAGAAGTTACTTTAGCGTTATAAGTGCACATGTAATCAACTTTGTTGCTGGTATTCTGCCTCAGTTCATGGTCCAACTACATGTCTCTTTTATTTTCACTTTTTCAAGTCATAATATTTCCAATTCAAAGACAATACCTAAAGTAGATGTTCAGTCTGGAGATCATTCCTGGTCTGCATCATACGATCCAGTAGTATTTGCATGATCTTTATCCTTATATGATAGACCCTGTTCAGATGAACCTTTGACATACATTAGAATATGAGTAAATACATTCCCAAAAGGAGCTTGCGGAACAACACTAAAATCAACTAAGATGTTGCATAGTGCATTTGTAAAAATAATATAGCTTGCATCAAATCTTCTATAGTGTGTAGTAACAAGGTCCCCCTATTGGATCAAGCGTAAGCTAACTCTTAGTTCCATCAGACTGTTCTATATCGTAAAGTATATCGACGAGGTGATTCATCTGCAAAATCATGTTAATCCATCCAGAGTTCCGTGTATCTTTGTTTCAAAAAGGTAGAGCTCTCCTCACGTGTTTGAGAAAGTGTCAGCTTAGTCCGAATAAGTTGGGCAATGATGTTATCATATTATCCATATATGTTTTATTCCAAGAGTTCGGTGTTCATGTTATAATTCTGATTCTACAATCATAAGATAATGTCCGTGGAGTAGCTTATGAAGGTCGTAAAATTTCTTTTGTTGTCTGTGCGGAATTTTCTTTAAACTTAGGCTCATTCGAGGACGAACGAGAGTTTAAGTGGAGGAGAATGAAACGACCTCGGTTATTCGTTTCGGAAGTTAGGACTCCGATTGCCGTGCCGCTAATTTTAAAATCTTCGTTAGGTCCATTGGGACTTATCTGTAAAATTTCAGCTAAATCAAACCTCGTTTGGTAGGCATCGGAAGAAGGTTTCAGTTTTTATTGTCGATAAATATTATAAAGAGATTTTTGAGCTCGGTTTTGGTGAATGAACTCCGATTCAAAATCTGAAAGCGCCGTTAGGTTCGTATGATTATTTGTGACTTTTATGAACTTTCAAAAGTGAATTTCGATGTGGTTCGGCTAGTTTCCACTAAACTGCCGAAAGTTGAATATTTGACTTCTTTCATTTAAATTCGCATCTTGAGTCCTGGGAGTGCGATTTGAGATCCGTCTTCGTGAGTATGTTACATATATTTTGTATAACTTGTATGCAAAAGTTGGAATTATTTCGAATATCGTAGGATAATGTTTTAATTTTCGTCAGGAAAAGAAAAAATAATGAAAAAATAAAATGAGAAAAACGACAAAAAAGTTTAAATGAATGGCGGTGGCTATACATATATATATATATATATATATATATATATATATATATATATATATATACTTTCATCGTTATTTTGAAGCAAAAAAAACAAGATGGAGCAGAACTAAATTATAAAAGCAAAAAGAGAAAATATAGGAGAAAAATGCCAGAATATGAGAAAAGAGCCGGAGAAAAGATAGAATTTTCACCCTGAAACATTCAGGTAATGATCTTAATATATTATTTTAGTTTATTACGTGTGTTTGAATATATTTTAACGGTAAAAATTGGGATATTAGACATCGTTTTAATAAGTTCAATTAATAGTTTAAAAGGGTCAAATGGACCCCGATAATGAAATTGATTATATATTCGCACTCAGTGAGTTATGAGCAACATATAAATGTAATTTATTTAGGGTTTGGTTATGTGACCATAAACCCTGTAATAGGCCTGGCCTGTGTATTGCGTATGCGAATAGGGTATCAGGTTCCTAACGGGATTGCCCTAAGATGTGAGAAATGAAGACTTTAGCCTAAATTGATATATTTTTTTGCTTATTGAATAGAGTGGGATCGTTTGGCAATGAAACCAAAGGATAAAGCGGTTATTGATTAGCAAGTGCTAATATTTGGGAAAAGGTAAGTGTTTATATCCATTTCTTTTGAGGCACCTGGCCTCGTGGATTTTCTACCACGTGTTCCTTACGTGTGTAGCTGCCAATAGGCGTACTCATTACGCCTTAGCTTTGAATTTACATTGTATATTATATGTTATGCCCTGTTGTTGGTATTGCATTGAGCATATGAGCATTGTACTCTGGTTTTGAGTATTGCATATACTTCCCGGTAATCGATGAGAGTCCCGAGCCGGTGAAGGATCATTATTGCATATACTTTCCGGTTGGCGATGAGAGTCCCGCACCGGTGAAAGTTCATTATTGCATGTACTTCCCGGTAATCGATGAAAGTCCCGAGCCGGTGAAGGGTCATTATTACATATACTTCCCGGTTGGCGATGGGAGTCCCGCACCGGTGAAGGGTCATCATTGCATATACTTCGGTAATCGATGAGAGTCCCGAGCCGGTAAAGGGTCACTATTGCATATATCTCCTGGTAGACGATGAGAGTCTCGCGCCGGAGATAGGTATCAAGTATATGTGACTTCATTGCATCATACCGCATTCATCCCATTTCATTGCACCGCATACTGACTATTGTGTGTATTGTGTTGTGTTTTATGTATGCGGTATGTATACTATGTCGTGGACATATCTCAGTTTGGCTATATATTTCTGGCTCGTATTCTTGGTTGCGAGGATCGTGTTGCACGCCGGAGCGATATAAATATATGGATCGGATTGCACGCCGCAACGGTATATATATATATGAATCGGGTTGCACGCCGCAACGGTATAAATATATGGATCGAGTTGAACACCGCGACGGTATGATGTATTTCTGATTGTTGATATGTTCGGGATACCTATATGTTCTGGCTATCTTACGTTCCTGGTTGTTAATGAGATTGTGTTTCCATACGTATTTTCACTTATTATCTGGCTCTGCGTTTTCATAATTAAATAAGAGGAATTTGGTTCATCTGTTTCTTTTCTCCCTGGCTAGCCATCCTATTCTTTTAGGTGGCTAGTCTGCCCCACTTATTGAGTTTTTGACACACCCTTGTTTGTTTTTTGTTTCTTGTCTATCTATTTCGTTTCGGCAGGTTTGCTCCAGAATTGAGTTCGCCACGTTGTGAAGGAGCGAAGACGACTTCAGCTATCAGGGTGAGCCACCTTTTATTTCGGATGGCCACCAGTTTATTGGTTATTATTTCAGTTGTATTTAACTCCCTTCAGGAGGTATCTGTCTTCTTTTGTACTCTTAGATGTCTAGTCTGAATAGCCCTAAACCTAGTATTTTGGGTGGTCAGCTGTAATTTCTTTTGTACAGCTTAGAGGTATCAATATGTCTTTATTTCTTTCTAAGTATTGTTCTTATTTATAAATTGAATTATATATATTTTCTTAATTTAATTGGTAAGGGTTCGCCCGACGGGTCTAGGGGAGGATGTCGGGTGCCCGCACGGCCTAGCCGGATTTCAGGTCGTGTTAATTGTATGTCGATATTAGTATGCGTAGCTTATTTAATTATTGTTGAAACTAGCATGATTATATCTATTGTTTATTTGCAAGCACGCTTAGATTAATCTAATTGATTGTTGTGTGTCACGAAAGCATGTCACTACACCCTTATTTGTGCACATATATCAACTGGCATTCCGTTCATACTTCCCCCACTCCTGGGAACCTCTTGCATTTTCACCCCAAATATCCGCGAGTTGTGCCCATGCGCACCCGCACATTCTTCCACTAAAGAACCCTGTGACGAGTTGGTACACCGGTGGCTATCGTAGGAGTAATTCAACTGTGAGACCGCTTGCCACTCACCTGTTTGCCTCAACCATTAACCCACTCTTAGATGGAGCTTTAAGAGCATGCATGCATGCATTTAAACCTTAGTCTTGACCCGGTCCTTGGTACCGCCTCCATAGTCAGGATTCCACCTTAAAAATTTTGTTTTCATTGTCTTATAGGTTAAAGAATGGAGCAACAGTTTGACAAAATCTACATGGTCACTGAAATCCCAGAGAAGTTAAATTTTTGGTGGGAAAGCTTTACTGACCGAGAGCAAACTACAATTCAGGGAAAACTAGGCAGAATGGTGGACTTGCTTTATTGTGTCACCCCAAATCGCAATTTGGTTTAGGCTCTTGTCCCGTTCTGGTATCCGACACAAGCCGTATATAAATTCAGGGGCTTTGAGCTTACACCCACTCTAGGAGAGATGGTTGGAGTAACCGGTTTGAAGTGTCAGGGCAGGGAAATGATCTTCCCAAATTATCAAGGGGGAATGAAATTCCAGCAGAAGCTGGGGCTAGACACAGATAATAGATTGGGTTTTGTTGACAGTGATTGGGTTCATTTATATTATTTGTATACGAGATTTGGAAGTAGATGGGGTTACCGTGATTTCGGGACGGAGTTTGCTTGTAGTAAAGAGACTTGGGAGGAGAGGCGTGTGAGAGCTTTTGTTGTCGCCTTTCTAGGTGTCATAGTCTTCCCTAAAGAAAAAAGACATATCAGAACATGCATTGGTTCAGTGGCCCATGCAATGTTTGACGGGATTAACAAGAACAAGTCCACCACAATTGTTCCTATGATTCTAGCAGAAATGTACCGGGCTCTAAATGAATGAAGAAGGGATTCGACGTATTTCGAAGGTTGTAATCTTCTTCTTCAAGTATGGGTGATAGAACAAGTGTGCCATCGAAAGCCAATGATGGATATCTGTAAAGTGAAAAATAGCCGGGAAGTAATAAATCCTATTGCTACCCAAAACACGAGAACAAGGTGGTGTAAAAAACCTGAATGTTTTGCGGGATGGTATGATTTCTTGGCCCGCCTTACTGATAAGCAAGTAATGTGGAAGTTAATTTATGTTCCTGGAGATGAGATTGTGCTTAGGACTTCTAAGCGGAACTACATCGAGTTGACTGGTTTAACTAGGCTTCAGCCTTACGCACCTTTGAGGGTCCTCCGTCAGTTTGGGATGGAACTATATATTCCCCGCTGTGCCGATATGTCAAAATCAGAAACTCATTACAGCCTGCCAAAGCCAATTCCAAGAATGAAAGAAATTCTCGAAGATTGGAGGAATCTGCAAATAGTAAAGGTGTCAACAGAGCACCAAAGTTGTACACCAGAATATCTCGCCTGGATCAAAGAGGAGCGGACCTTAGGTCTCAGTCCGCCAGGAAGAGTTAGCTATGAAGATATAGACATGACGAAGAAAATGAGACAGGCAAGAGCGGAAACCAGTCATGGTGAAACATCCACCCCGGCAAGAAGAAGATGAAGCAAGCAGGAATATGATGCAGCACTTGGCAAAATGACAGTTTATTTATTTACTTTTAATGTATTTTCTATTATGCTTTCTCTTGTATTTTCATTTGTTATGTAATGATGATATATTGAAAAGAAAAAAAAAAGAAAAGAAAAAGAGAAAAGAAAAAAAAAAGAAAAAGAAAAGGAAAAAAGAGAAGAAAAGGAAAAAAAAAAAGAGAAAGCGGAAAAAAAAAAGAACGAAGAAAGTTGATTACAATGATGCAGACTTGATGATAAAGATGAAGCAAGGAAAGCAGGATTCAGTCACAATAATGCACCCACACCAGCATGATGTAGTTGACTGGCAAAGTGGTAGCTTTATTTTAGTTTTTGATGTATTTTCGATTATGTCTTTATGTTTATTGTATTTTTCATTTGCTGTGTAAGGATTATGTATGAAGAAAGAAAAGAAAGAAAGAAAGAAAGAAAGAAAGAAAGAAAGAAGAGAATGAAAGTATGGTATTATGTTGTGAAAGATAATTTTGTATCAACTTTACCTATTTAATGATTTACTCTAAATTTGAATTGCTCAAAAATGGTTGTGACTGTTTTTCGTTATCATTTATTTGCGCGATTAGGCTTACCTCTAGCACAAAGAGCCACCCTATACGGTAGGACGCGTCCGCATTTTAATTTTACGCACATTACTCGTGGTTGCCACATGCCTTAATTTATCGCTCGTTTAAATTGCAAAAGCGCTACGTGACGCGTGCTATGTGATTATGTGCAATTTTACCAACAACATGCAAACTAACACAGTTTACTTTTTGAATTTCTCTTTTGTTTTATTTATTCCCAATTAGAAGTTTGATTTGTGCTGATTGAGCTGATCCAAAGACGTCTCTGCACATTGATATATATTTCAGAATTCGACAATGTCTGGTATCGAGGATCAGCCTCCCACTCTCAGTGACAAGACTCTCAAAACTCCCGGATCTTCAAGGGGAAACGTCATTCTTGCTCAAGATGACCTTATTCTAAGTCTGGCTAAGCAGATACAGATTTTGAGTGATGAGCTGGCAACGATTAAAGGGCAAGCCCCTCAAAACACACTTTCAAATGCCAATCCTATTCATAATGCACCCACATATCAAAGCAACCCACTCAACCAAACGCCACCACCAAACCGCACTCAAGTTAGTCAAAATACCCCCGCCCGCTCAACAAAATACCCAACCCGCTAGTTATCATCCATATTATCCATATCCTAGACCCCACTCCTCATTATCAATATTTTCCTGCCAAAGACAATCCTCGTCCTCCACAATCTAAAGCACCCATTGTTGTGGCTGTTGCTCCTCAAAATGCCAATGAAACGAGACAGGGATATCCCGAGGCGTAGTATTATGAGCACGACCCTAATGGCAAGAATTTGGACTTCACAGACTATGCGCCAAAGAATGAAGTGCCCGTAACTGTGGAAAAACAGCGAAAGACAGCTGAGCAAGAGGAGATAATCCAAACGATGAAAATCATGCAGCAATCTATCAAGGATTTGCTGGTGTCTAAGAAACGTCAAGGCGCCTCCTACCACAGTCTTTATACCCTGACATTACTCCTCCTCCCGGGTTAAAAGTGCCAAAATTGATATGTATGATGGTCATAGTGACCCATTTGCTCATTTGACCAAGTATCTCAACATAATGAGGGTTGCAGAAGGCAAAGAGGAACTTCTGATGGCTTACTTCAGTCATAGTCTGGAAGGTATTGCTGCTGAATGGTTTGCAAGATAGGATATAAGCAAGTCGAATGAGTTTGATGATATAGCCAATGATGTCATGAAGCAGTTTGAATATAATCTTGCGATGGTCCCTGACCTTATAACCCTAGCTAATTCAAAAAAGAAACAGACAGAAACTTTTAGGGAATACGCCCTGAGATGGTGTGAACAGGCAGCACGGGTACAACCCGTGATGACCGAGAAGGACATGGTGAAGTACTTCATTAGTGCTCAAGATGACTCTTATTACATACATATGCTCCCTATGATGAGTGCACCTTATGCCGAACTTCTTACGATGGGAGAGATGGTGGAAGAAGGCATCAAATCCGGTCGGGTTGTGAGCTTTCCTGAAATGAAATTAAGTGCCCAAAATGCTCAAGCCAGCCCAAACAACTCTAGAAGGAAAGAGAAGAAGGAAGAAGTCACAGCTGTTGTTGCAAGCATTGACTGCCACCCAGCTAGAAGGCTGAATTTTGATAATCAACCTGCCTACCCTACTTACCAAAATGCCCCTCCTTATTACCGAAATGCACTCCCTCCTTACCCAAATATTCCTCCTCCTTACCCAAGTGCACCACTCCCAAATTACCCTAGTCACTATCAAATTCCTCCCGCCTCATATCCTATTTACCAAGCACAACCTAGTTACTACGAACCAAGAGCACCCGCACCACAACAATACCCTCCTCGCCAACAAAATTACCAACCAACTCCTAACTCACAAGCACCACAAAATTACCAACCCCATGCTCCTTTCCGTCCGAATATGCAAGGACCTAACCAGAGCTACGAAAGGAAAGCACCCAAGACCTATACTCCTATAGCTGAATTCTACGGTAAGTTGTTTGAAAGACTGAGAAGTGCCGGAGTTGTGCAGCCTATTCCTGATAATACTCCAAATCCTCCTCCAAGGTGGTATGATGTTAACAAGCGTTGTACTTATCATTCTGGCGCTACGGGCCATGATATTGAACGGTGTTATGCCTTCAAGGATAAAGTCAAAGCTTTGATCAAATCAGGCACTATCCAACTTACTGGTACTCAACCGAATGTGCAAGATAATCCTCTTCCTGTTTATGGCAACAATGTTGTCAATATGATTTCTTTTGATGAGGAGTTCGACTTGAAAGGAACCATTGTTCCCGTTAGCAATGTGAGAGTTGCCGATGGGACCCAAATATCTGTGCAGGTTAGAACACCCATTCTAGTACAAGCTGGTATCCCAAAGTTAACCGTTACTGTTATGATTGCCTCCCCCCTTCAATATGATAGCAAAAGGGTTCCTTGGAATTATTCTGAAGTGCCTATCGGAAGTGGGAGGATAACAGTTGTTGTTGCTGCTGCACAAGGCATGACCAGGTCCAGTAGATGCTATATGCCTGAGAAGTTGGGTTAAGGCCTTGGGGAAAAGGAGGGCATTGTAAGAAAAGTGACTGACACTGAGGCTGAGGAATTCTGGAGAAAAATGCAGTCGAAAGACTACTCTATTCTGGAGCATTTGAATAATACTCCTGCTCGTATATCCATCATGTCTCTGCTGATAAACTCCGAAATACATAGAAATGCATTGTTGAAAGTGCTCAAGGAAGCGGAGGTGCCTGTTGAGACCACGAGTGAGAGCTTAGCCGTCTTGGTTGTCCAGATCCTAGAATCTCACAAGGTGTCCTTCTTCAAAGAAGAGCTTCCACTCGGGGGTCTGGGGCACAACAAAGCCTTACACATTTTTTTCAAATGTAGGGAGAAGTTTGTCGGGCGGGTGTTGATCGATGGTGGTTCTGGGCTCAATATATGTCCATTAGCAACCTTGAAGTAACTCGGAATCGACGCTGGCAAAATCAGACAAAGCAAAGTGAAAGCAAGGGCTTTTGATGGGTCTCAAAGGTGTACCATAGGAGAGGTTGATCTTGATTTGCAAGTAGGTCCTGTGAACTTCTCTGTAGAGTTTCAGGTGTTTGACATCCCCTCGACCTATAATATGCTGCTTGGAAGACCCTGGATCCACATGGCTGGGGCCGTCCCTTCCACTTTATATCAAAGTATGAAATTCATATGGGATAACAAAGAGGTCGTGGTTAAGGGTGAGGAAAACAACCCACTCATGCTAACACCACAATTCATATGGTAGACAGTGCACTGAGCTTAATGGGACTGTTTTCCACACTGTTGAGCTAATGAATGTCACTTGGGCATCCAATGATGATTCGAAGAGAGGTGCCCTATCCAAGGTCCCCAAGATGATTGCTGTAGAAATTTTGAAGTACGGTTTCAAACCTGGCTCAGGATTGGGAGCAAATTTGAATGGCATTACTGAACCCATTTGCTTACCCAAGAATCTAGGTACTTTTGGCTTGGGTTACTGTCCTACCAAAAAAGAGATTGAAAAGGCCAAAAGGAAACCAGGCATTATTATGCCAGAACCTCTTCCTTCCCTATAGCAGTCATTTGTCCAAGCACCGGAAACGACCATAACAGATATGGTTGAAGGAGTTAGTAATTTGTTTCTGAGTGATGATTGGGAATGCAGTGTTATTATTGAAGACTATGTTAAGGAGTCACATGTGCAGAATGCCAAGACAAAGGATCCGATGGACAATTAGACCTGTGTCCCAGTGGAAGAGACTTGGTGAATGAACTCACTAGTTTAATTTTGGCATCACAGTCAGATTGAGGCCCTGAACTGTGTTTTGCCTTTGGTTTATGTTTATGTCTTTTCAAAATAACTTGTTTACATTCTGCATGTTTTACTTTAATGTATTGCCTCCCTAAACTAGACTTTTGAAACAAATAAAATGCACTGCATTCCCATATCATTATTTGCTATGCTTTAATTATTTTCTTTATTTTACGCTTTTGATTAATGTTTGTTTCTGTTTCAGCTTTCCATTTAACAAAAATGCCGAAACTTTGCTTGTGACATATAATGAAACAACTGAACAAACTGGTACCGAGGCACTGAATATTGGGGAATTTGATGAAGATTTTGTTCCCGATGAAATAACAAGAGAAGTGGATCAGTTTGAGAACAAGCCAAAACCAAACTTGGAAGAAACCGAGTCAATCAACCTGGGAACTTCAGAAGATGTTAGAGAAACCAGAATCAGTGTTCATTTGACCTAGGAAGAAAGAAGATCTTATATTGAACTATTGAACGAGTATCGAGACATCTCCTGGTCTTATGATGATATGCCCGGTCTTATGATGATATGCCCGGTTTGAGTACAGATCTTGTTACTCACAAGTTGCCAACTGATCCTTCATTTCCGCTTGTTAAGCAAAAGAAGAGAAACTTCAAAACTTCCATAAGCAAACAAATCTTGGAAGAAGTGCAAAAGCAATTGACCGCTAAGGTGATTCGATCTCTCAAATATCCCACTTAGTTAGCAAATATTGTGCCGGTACCCAAGAAGGACGGAACAGTTAGAGTTTGTGTTGATTATCGTGATCTCAACAAAGCAAGTCCAGAGGATGATTTTCCATTGCCAAGTATTCATATCCTTGTTGATAGCTGTGCAAAACATGAGCTTTGGTCTTTTGTCGATTGTTTTACTGGTTATCACCAAATTCTAATGGATGAAGATGATGCTGAAAAGACCGCTTTCATCACGCCTTGGGGTGTATTTTGTTTTAGAGGTATGCCTTTCGGCTTGAAGAATGCCGGGGCAACGTATATGAGAGCAATGACAACTCTTTTCCATGATATGATTCATAAAGAGATTGAAGTCTATGTAGATGATGTTGTTATAAAGTCAAAGAAGAAAGAAGATCATTTGACTGATTTGAGAAAGTTCTTCAACCGCCTTTGGCGGTATAACTTGAAGCTTAATCCTGCAAAATGTGCATTTGGTGTTCCCGCCGGTAAGATGTTGGGTTTTACTGTAAGCCGGAGGGGCATAGAATTGGATCCATCTAAAATCAAGACTATCCAAGACTTGCCTCCTCCAAAGAGCCGGAAGGATGTGATGAGTTTTCTTGGCTGCTTGAATTACATAAGCCGCTTCATTGCACAATCCACGGTTATTTGTGAACCGATAATCAAGCTGTTGAAGAAAGATGTTGTTATTGAGTGGCCGGAAGATTGTCAAAAGGCTTTTGATAGGATGAAGGAGTATCTATCTAATCACCTGTATTATTTCCTCCTGCTGTAAGACCATTGATCTTATATTTGTCTGTCTCAGAAAATGCATTTGGATGTGTCTTGGGGCAACATGACAAGACCGGGAAAAAGGAACAAGCCATTTATTATCTAAGCAACATGTTCGCCCCTTATGAAGCCAAGTATACTCTTTTGGACCGAACTTGTTGCGCCTTGACTTGGACCGCACAAAGGTTAAGGCACTATCTTTCATCCTATACAACTTATCTTATCTCGAGGATGGATCCTTTGAAATATATCTTCCAAAAGCCGATGTCCACGGGGAAGTTGGCAAAATGGCAGATTCTATTAAGTGAATTTGACATAGTTTATGTTACCCAAAAGGCGGTAAACGCACAAGCATTGGCATATCATTTAGCTGAAAATCCTGTTGATGACAACTATAAGCCATTGAGAACTTACTTTCCCGATGAAGAAGTCTTGTTTCTGGGTGAGGACATCTCTTCTGAATATGATGGTTGGCGTCTTTTCTTTGACGGAGCAGCAAATTTCAAAGGTGTCGGTATTGGAGCTGTCTTAAATTCTGAAACGGGTCAGCATTATCCCGTTTCGGCCAAGCTCAGATTTCCATGCACTAACAACATGGCTGAATATGAAGCATGCATTTTGGGTCTTCGATTGGCAGTTGATATGAATATACAAGAACATTTAGTGATCGGGGATTCTGACTTGCTGATTCACCAAGTGCAAGGCGAGTGGAACACCAAGAATGCAAAGATTCTTCCTTATTTGCGTTGTGTCCAGGAATTGTGCAAAAGGTTTGCAAAGATTGAGTTCAAGCATGTTCCAAGAATTCAAAATGAGTTTGCCGATGCTTTGGCAACTTTATCTTTTATGATCCGACATCCTGACAAGAATTATATTGATCCTATTGAAATCGAATTGCATGATAAACCAGCTTATTGTTTTCAAGTTGATGAAGAACGAGATGGCCATCCATAGTACTATGATATCAAGAATTATCTCAAGGTTGGGAATTATCCTGAAAATGCAACAAGTGTTCAAAAGAAGAGCATTCGGAGGTTAGAAAATCAATTCTTCCTAAGCGGTGAAATCCTATATAAGAGGACCCCAGTATTAGGACTCTTAAGGTGTGTTGATGCCGTTGAAGCCAATAAATTGCTTATGGAAGTGCATGCAGGAGTTTGTGGACCGCACATGAATGGTTTTGTCTTGGTAAAGAAGATCTTGAGAGCGGGTTATTTTTGGCTAACTATGGAAACTGATTGTGTTCAGTTTGTGCGGAAATGCCATCAATGTCAAATTCACGGAGATATGATCAAAAGACCTCCTTCTGAACTTCATGCAATGAGTTCTCCCTGGCCTTTTGTTGCTTGGGGAATCGATGTTATTGGTCCTATTGAGCCGGCCGCTTCAAATGGACATCACTTTATTTTGGTGGCTATTGTTTACTTCACCAAGTGGGTGGAAGCAACTTCTCACAAGTACGTAACCAAGAAAGTGGTGTCAGATTTTGTGCGCAACAATATCATTTGCAGATTCGGAGTTCCTGAATCAATCATCACTTATAATGGTGCAAACTTGAATAATGATTTAATGAGAGAAACTTGTGAAAGCTTCAACATTACTCATCGCAACTCTACTGCATACCGGCCTCAAATGAATGGAGCTGTTGAAGCGGCAAATAAGAACATCAAGCGTATTCTTCGCAAGATGATTGATAATTATAGAGATTGGCATGAAAAGTTGCCTTTTGCACTTCTTGGGTACCGTACCACCAATAGAACTTCAACTGGGGCAACTCCCTATCTTTTGGTGTATGGCACAGAAGCAGTCTTACCCGCGGAAGTAGAAATTCCTTCTTTGAGAACCATTCAGGAAGCTGAGTTAGAAAGTACAAAATGGGTGAAGATCATATGTGAACAGCTGATGCTTATTGATGAAAAAAGAATTAATGCAATTTGTCATGGGCAAATTTATCAAATCGCATGATCAAGTCTTTTGGCAAGAAAGTGAGAGTGAGGGACTTCAAACCAGGGCAGTTGGTTCTGAAGAAGAACTTTCCTAATAAAGAAGAAGCAAAGGGCAAATTTGCACCGAATTGGCAAGGTCTATATGTGGTTCACTGGGTGTTATCTGGAGGAGCACTGATTCTGGCAGAATTGGATGGTCAAGTTTGGCCAAAAGCAATCAATGCAGATGCCGCCAAAAAATACTATGTCTGAGGCAATCACAAGTTAGCATTGTTCTGAATGTAATTTTGATGTAATGCGAACTACGCGTGACCTGAATCCCAAGGCGGGATACGTAGTAACTCACATAGAGTTTGGTTGCATTGCTATAAGAATTTCCCATTTTCCCCTTGATGTAAAATTTGAACTACTTCTGACCTGATTCCTGGAATGGCAACAGGATAAGTAGGCAATCCCCGTCGGATTCGGTCAAAATATTGTAACACTTTAGACTTGTTTGTCTTTTATGATGTAATTCCGAACTACGCATCTGGGCAGATGTGTAGGTTTTCCAATTCGGATATGGTTTCGTACTTAGATTGCCATATTTTCCCCAAAAATTTTTATGTAAGCAGAACTACGCACAGTCTGATTCCCGTGGAGGGATACGTTGGCGATCTTGACGGGCTCGACTCTATAATATTAAAATTTTCAGTTTCCCCTAAGGCAAGCAACTGGGGCAATTTTTGCAAGATGAATTGAAGATATGGAAGATGATAACTGGGGTAAATTTTGCAAAACGAGTTGGAGATTCAAAAGATCATAACTGGGGCAGATCTTACAAAATTGGTATTGCTTATCAAAGGCTAGGATGGAAAAGTTATAAGATTTTCAAGATTGGTGCAAGTTGTGGATATATAGGACGTTCAGTTTGTTTCAAAATATGTCATGAGTTTCAGTTGAAGCAGAAATTTTAAATGCATTCTAACTTTTTATTTGCATATCAATGATTACTTGCTTACTATTTTATCAAATTACTTTATTTTTTGCCTCTATCTTAAGATAGATTATACTATTGAGTTCATAATCCAAGTCTCAGAGTATGGTTTTCAAAGCCCAAGTCTCATGAAGAAGAGGAAGCGATAGCAGCAAATTCAAGATGAATCAGTACAAATCAAACACCCCTCCCCAAAACTAACGAATTTTTCTTTGAGAGCAGGAACATGAAGGTTTAAAGGGAAAGCGCATTCAGACTAAACAAGCAACACCAATCGAATTGACGGCGCATATGATTCTGATTGACAGATCATTCAAATTTACTCTTGCGGCATCTAAGCATTACATTTGATTATTGCCGAAAGGGCGATGCTTTTCTTTCCTGTACATCTTAACATTACGATAGAATTTACCTCGCGATAGTCTAAGACAAACCGGCTGAAGCACCACTTTCGGCGTGTTTCACGATGTCGGTTGTCTTACAATATTGGAATCTTATATTTAAAGTAGATTGATAGTCTAAGACAAGCCGGCTGAAGCACCACTTTTGGCGTGTTTCGCGATGTTGTTTATCTTGCAATATTGGCATCTTATATTTAAAGTAGATTGATAGTCTAAGACAAGCCGGCTGAAACACTACTTTCGGTGTGTTACGCGATGTCGGTTATCTTGCAATATTGGCATCTTATATTTAAAGTAGATTGATAGTCAAAGACAAGCCGGCTGAAGCACCACTTTCGGCGTATTTCGCGATGTCGGTTGTCTTGCAATATTGGCATATTATATTTAAAGTAGATTGATAGTCTAAGACAAGCCGGCTGAAGCACCACTTTCGACGTGTTTTGCGATGTCGGTTATCTTGGAATATTGGCATCTTATATTTAAAGTAGATTGATAGTCCAAGACAAGCCGGCTGAAGCACCACTTTCGGCGTGTTTCGCGATGTCGGTTGTCTTGCAATATTGGCATGTTATATTTAAAGTAGATTGATAGTCTAAGACAAGTCGGCTGAAGCACCACTTTCAGCGTGTTTCGTGATGTCGGTTGTCTTGCAATATTGGCATGTTATATTTTAAGTAGATTGATAGTCTAAGACAAGTCGGTTGGAGCACTACTTTCAGAGTGTTTCACGATGTCGGTTGTCTTGCTATATTGGCATGTTATATTTGAAGTAGATTGATAATCTAAGACAAGTCGGCTGAAGCACCACTTTCGGCATGTTTCGCAATGTCGGTTGTCTTGCAATATTGGCATGTTATATTTTAAGTAGATTGATAGTCTAAGACAAGTCAACTGGAGCACCACTTTCAGAGTGTTTCGCGATGTCGGTTGTCTTGCAACATTGGCATGTTATATTTGAAGTAGATGATAAAGATAGGAAATTCGACTTGAGACATCATGTCTCGTTAGTCATCTTATCTTATGAAAGCCTTGCATTCTACAATTCGTTCTCACTTTACTTATTGTTTCACTTTATTGTTTCAGAATAATGATCAGCCTAGAGATTCCCCGGGCGGAGCACCTCGTCAGTTGATCGAAAGAAGAACTTATTGATTATATCAGAACCCCTATTTACAATTTTACGATATCAATCTTTTATTTATTATTCCACTTATTATAATTTATTAGCAGTTGCTCGCTTACCGTTTGTCGAGATTGTTACAGAATTTTGGCAGTACCGCAGCAGCATTTGGAGCATAATGTGGAACTCTTTCTTAGTAATGAACTGGGGCAATCGTTGATATGAGTTAGACTCATCAACAAGGATATGAAGAATCACACTCAAACAAGAAAATCTATCCTAATCTATTGTTTCAGATTAGGACGTCAGTTTGAATTCCTTCCTATTCGTGCGTCTTGCTTTGTTAATCGTGCGGGTCTTCGTATCTAAGTGTAGTTGAACTACATATGGCCTAATTCTCTTTCAACCTGAGATATGTAGGCAACTCGAAAACCGGAGTTCGGCCATATCCACGCCCATAAGCCTCGCACTTTGGTCCTTCGAATCAAAAGTCCTTGGCTTTATCGTGACAAAATTGGTTTCATGTCAACTTCTTTACCCTAAAAACTCTTTCATCCTTTCTGGGTAAAGAGGGGCAGCTGTTGACATCCAATTTTGTCCCGGAGGTTTAATAAAGATCAAATTATTTTTTAAAATTAAAGCCAATTTTGAAAAATCAAAAGTAATGGTTTAAAATCAAAAGAAAAGGCTACAATTGCAAATGTACAGCCTTGATTTCAGTCCATCCGCGCAACCCCTTTTATTTAATCAATTATCCAAAAAGGGGTTAAATTCATTCCTATAATTTAAAATCAGCCTACGCGCGCAATTACTTCACTTACCTAAATTATCCTAAATGAAGGCTAAAATCGCACCTGGCCCTAAATCCCAGCTTATCTATGTAAAATACATATACAATACATATAACACACATATTACACGCGCATTTACCCTCCCTTTAGTCAGAAATCCCAAATTCTCACGCAACCCATTACCCCTCCGCGACCCGCAACCCAGTCACCCGTCTTCTCCGTACAAGGTTTTGCTGGACAAGTAACACTGTTCCAGCTGGTGTCCTTGGCGTTTTCCCTCTCTCACCAGTACAGCGAACAAGTAATTCTAGCCGTTCATTTGAATTCACGAATCAATCCGAGCCTTCGGATCATTTCTGTGAGGATAAGGACGAGAAGGGTGTAATTTTTACCCTTCTCACCCTTATCTCACAAGAAATAGATCATAAATCAGAAGGGTAATTCGGATTTTTTTACCAAGGTAAAAATTCTAATTTTCTTGCTATATATTCATCATTTTTCAGGATTTTATAGGTTCTAGGTTTTCCTATCACAAAAAATGGCAGCTTATATTTTTCGCTGAATTTTTTAAAAAAAACTTGAAACAGAGAAAAAAGGCATACAATCACTGGTTGAAGGTTTTGTTTGAGCTTCTTCATACTTGTCTTGTGTTAGTGTGGTCACTTGTTCGAACATATTTTCAGACCATCGCTTCAGTTCACTGCTTCTAATCAAGTCAGTTTCAAGTCCTTTTACAGTTCTTATATATATCAGTGTTAATGATGACTGTTTTGCTCTTTAAAATCTGGTTTGGAACTGGATATTAGTATGCTATTGTGAGAAATAGTTTAAAATCAGTTTATTTGCAAGGTTGAGGTCTTTAAATGTTTCTTCATGTAAGAGCTAAGCATTAGAAACTTAGATCGAATATTGAAAAATAAAACAAGTTAAGATTAGCCTTAAGCTTCACTTATGTAAAGTTTGAATCTTTAATGTATTTTAGCTCCAAATCAACCTTTTAAATGAATAAAATTCAACTTTAGTTATAATATGAAATGAGTGAAGAATTTTAAGTTAAACCCTTTAGCGAAAGGCCCCTCTCCATAGTTTAGCTCTAAACTCCACAAATTGATGCTTGTCATGATTAACAATCAACTTAGCTTTAGAAGGCAACTGAGCATATGTAGTGAAGCAGACATTAGGAAAATCTTAAACAATGTTAGCAAGGCAATAAGCTAACTTGTTACCCTCTCTCAATGTATGTTGAAATTGAAACTCCCCTAACTGTCTCCACCTTTGAATATCATCAACAATAGATGCTATAGATCACAATGGTTGCCAGTGGCCCTCAATCACTTGCTTAACCACTAAGGAATCTGTTTCAATAAGTATAGGGCCCAAATCATGCTCCACACAGTATTTCATAGCCTCCCTAATGGCCATAGCCTCAGCCATCATATTGTTATGTTCTCCAATCAGCTTAGCAAATGCATACATAAGATCACCTACACCATTCCTCACACCGAAAGCAATAGAGCTAGGGCCTGGGTTGCCCTTAGAGGCACCATCAATATTTACTTTTAATACACCAGGACTAGGTAAATTCCAACATACTTTGATATACCTAAACCTAGGCAAATAGTTTTCTAATGCATGCACAATTTCTGGCCAGGATTGCTTCTCCACATAAATGTAAGGAAATCTCAATTTGATGAAGTAGAAAATGTTGCTAGTAATCTCGTAAAAATCCTAGAGAAAGACACAGTTTTATCATGTCTAATAGCATTTCTCCTCTTCCATAAAGACCAAACTATAAATGATGGCACAGTGTGAAAAATATTTTGAATCCATGGCTTATGCCACTATTTCCACCACTTATAACAAAGCTGATACAAGTTTAAATTGTCCAGTTGAATCCCAGCAGGTTGAGCAAAGAATTTCCACAAACTTGTAGCCACAGGCTTGTCCAGAAAAGATACTCTCTAGTTTCTACCTTGGCCAAAACACAGCACCAACATCTAGAAGGGAAATGGTATTCCATTCTCTTCAGTTCTTCATCAAGAGGAAGCTTAAACTTTCACATCCTCCACATCATGAATGACACCTAAATAGGCATCCCTTTGACCCACATAAACTTAGCATCCTCAAGTTTTTTTTGAAGTGGCAGGTCCTCCACTTTTCTTTTCCCTTTTTTTTAATTCTAAGGATGATTAGGACTACTCAGGATCTAAATTAGCAGTTTTAAAACTTGTGGGCCGTTATTAAAATATTGAAAATCATCATTTCAAATCTTGGAATTACCAAAAATGGACCTGTGTGTCTCTCTCTCTCTTCTTCTTCCATAACTTCCATCACTTCACAACTTGTACGAATACTCAACCAAAGTTTTCTCAATATCTCCGTTGTTCCTTATTTTTTCAAGCAATCCGGCCATCAAAACAACATATATTCATAGTGTGTTGACCATCAAAAAGGTAAATATTGTCTTTCTTTTCAAACTGTGGTGTAAATTTAAAAACTAGGATTAATTTTTATTTCTTTGTCATATGTGATTAAAGTTGCTTTGGGTATGTGTTTTTGAACAAAAGGTGTAATATTGAGTGGAAATTGAACGACATTATGTGTTTATATGGGCAAAGAAGTTCCGAACTACAAAAGGGGATTTTCATTGTTCTAATAAAATATTTAGGATTTTTTATGGTTCTTCCTTTTCTAGGTCTTGTGTGAACCAACACTGATTTATTTGTTTGCAAATAGAGGTGATTTACAATTATACGTCGTTTGTTGTTTCGAACATCCTTAAATAGTTCCACAATAGTTCATAAGGGGTTAAGAACATCTCATTGGACATTCATGCTTTTCTGTAACTAAAATTTGTATTGTTTTGCCGAAAAATGGTAAATTTACGCTCGAGAAATTTAACACAACAGAAAAATGAAGTTGAGCCGAAGAAGAAGCCTACCAAGACTCCCAAGAAGGGAATTTCTAAAAGAAAGGCTCCTGAGCCAAAGAACAAGCCTACTCCTAGTTCCGAACATACTGCTACAGATATAGAACCTACTCCTAGACACCTAAAAATAAGGAGAAGATTGGTTATGGAGAGTGACATTGTCGAAGGAGAAGTAGGTCCTCAAAACCAAGGGGAAGCAAGTGCTCAACAAGAGGAAAGCCAAAGCCTAGCACGAAGTTACATCTTAAGTAGAGGTGGGGAGGCTTTGGAAAGAGCTGAAGATAAGGGTGAAAGAAGAGAGGATTTAGATGACATCACTCTTGATGAACTGTTAAAAAATAACTTTTTGAGGCCTGGAGAGGAAGATGGTAATCGTGAGAAAGATTCTAAAGAAAAGGAAGATAAAGAGGTGGAAAAGTTGATCATCGTGAAAGAGATTCTGGAGAAAAAGATGAAGATGGTGATGATCCTGGTGGGAATTCTAGAGAAAAAAGACAAGAAGGAGATGAGTCAAGAGAGGGTCCAAAAAGAAATAAAAGAAGAAGAAGAGAGGTGGAGGATGAAATTTTAAAAAGAAACTTTTTGAGAGATCATGTAAAAGTAGTTAAAACATGTGGAGATGTTGAAAAGAATGCAGGTGAAGATGTTGTAGATTAGAAGGAAACAGAAGGAACATCTAAATAAAAGGTGGATGAGCCCCAGGTTATAGTTGAATTGAAACTCATCAACTGTTTTGAACATCCATGTGAATGTTCTAAACGACTTATCTAATGTTTCCAACATCTAGATGAAGGCTAGTTTTATTTAACAAATCGTTCTGAACACCCTAACTAACGTGTTCCAAACGCTTAATTAGTCGTTTAGAACATCTGCACCACTATGTTTTGAACATTTTATTATTTTCATGTAATGTCATTTATTATCGTTCTAATTTATTTTATTGATTATATTCTAAAATCATGTGCAGTATGAAGATGTTGGTCATCTTTATTTGAGGAAGAATGATGATGCATTCTATAATACATACCTGGTCAACAAGGAAGCTTTTCAGTCGAAGATTACTGTTCGATCGTCGTTGGACAGGGGCATGATCGAGTTCAAATCTGTTTTGAAAAGGTTGAGTTTAAGAAAGGATTTTCCTCATAGTTTTCGGTTACTTCTTGCAATTACAGGATTATCCACTGTTTGGCACCAACATGGTGCATAACCTCCTCTTGAGAAGGATTTTGTGTAAGAAGGAGAAGGAGGTACAGATTGCTTATAATGGACTGCCAGTATGTTTTGGCCTATCTGAGTTTGCATTGATGATAGGGCTAAACTGTGGTGCTTATCCAACACGAGATTACTTAGCAGAAATGAGGGAGAAGGGGAATTCATTGTGGAAGTTGGTTGTTTATTTTGCCAAGAAGAAGAAGCGAAGGAGAATGAGAAGAAGGAAAAGGAGAAGGAGAAGGAGAAGGGGAAGAAGAAGAAGTCACCCTCACCCAGCAAGAGGAAGTCAATAATCTCAAAATTGAAAAGTAGCCGTTGAAAAGGAAAGTTGTGCCGGGTGCTGACTTGCTTGAATACATCAAGTCTAAAAAAGAACCCAAGAAGTGTTTGTTCAATCTATGTAGGGCATGGTTTGTTCATACAATTCTTTGTGCGAAGGATTCGAAATATGGGATAGAGGAATTGGTGGTGTGCTTGGCAGCTGATATTGGCGCATTCTAGAGTTATCCTTGGGGTAGAATGAGCTATGAATTAATCATTAGTTATCCGACGAAGCTAATGGAAAATCGTGCGGCCAGTGCAAGTCAGTCGTACAATCTTTATGGCTTTCCTTGGAAATTCATGGCCTGGGCTTATGAAGCTATAACCGATTTTAGGCCAAAGGATTTTCCAACATATAAAACAATCCCAAGGATGATAAAATGGATTACTGAGAAGGTCGAGAGAGACACGGACAGGATGTTTGAGGAACATGATTATCCTGTAAGTATCCAATTTTATATTTATCTTATGATGATGTTTGGAAAATCTATGTTGAAGTTGAGATATTTCTCTTAGATGTTCGTTATTAATTCATCGCTCGTAGAAGTTCGGAACATCGATGGTAGATGTTTTAAACATCATATGAGACGTTCGAAGCTCTTTTGTTAGTTTGTTCCAAACATCTTACAATAACTTTTTAAACTTTATTTGACATTATCTTTTAAAATTTAATTTTGGTATATTAATAGGTTGTTCACTCTTTCCTCATTCCTACTGATGATGAGCTAGAGCAGGATTTCTTTCAAGACATTGTGCCCTTTATTGACTTTGAGGATGACTTTGTTGATACTTTGTGTGAAAGCTTGGCAGATGCCACCAACATTGCTCTTGTTGGTGGCACTACAATTTCTATTTTCAAGAACATTCCTGCTACCCCTCTTGAACATGTGATAGCAAGGAAAGTCAAAGTTAAAGGATAAGAAAAGAAAGATGAAGATGTTGATGATGAAATTGATAGGCTGTTTGGAAGTGATGGCGAATATAATGAGGAGAAAGTTGAATAGGGAATTGATGATTTACACTTTTTGAATGTTCAAGAGGGAAACAAAGATGAAGGTGATGGAATTACCTTCTCTAGTTGTAAAGGTTGCATATATGATAGAGCAAAAAATTGTGGCTTCTGAGAAACCCAAAGCTGATTGTGGTGGTGATGAATTCAGCCTCTAACTGTAGCAGTTGCAATTGCAATGATTGCATCAAGTGGCGTAAAGACATGGAGATGAAGATGATGGCCATGCATGCAACAATTGAAAAGTTGAAAATCAAAAGAATTATTAAACCTGCAAAGAAGGTGATATCACCATACACAGAAGAGAAGAACAGAGGGAATAAGAAGCAGGAAGAAGTTTCTCAGAGGTTCCTATGGATATCTACAAGAAATTAAAGATGAAGAATATGGATGCCCTGAAAGAGTTTATGAAGAATAATAGTTTGAAAACATTTGTACTTCTTGGAATGCCAATGAATCATAAAGATTTCAAAGTTCTGATAGACAAGACAGAGTGGCTGTGGGACATTGTAAGTTTTTTTTACTGATTTTCTAAACTTCTTTTTTGTTGTTTGAAAAATATTGTATGAGTTCCGAACATCTAACATATTCTTATAACAATTCACAGTTCTAAAATCTCACAATTTTCTAGAACATCTGACTTATGTTCAAACATTTGTGTGAGATGATTTGAACAACTGACAATTCCTACACTCTCTTATCCCTATTTATTTTTCTCTCTAATTTTTTCTGCAGTATATTGAAGCTGTGATGACCATGATACTGGAGAGGCATTTGAATTACCCCCCACCATTATGATGAGGCTGACATCATTCTAAATCTTGCATTTTTATCAAACATGACTAAACATTACGTCCAAATGGAAGTAGATGCGAAGAAAGATAATCTCTCGATGAATTCGTTGTTGAAGACGTATTCGTTTGACGATGAATTTCTTAAACATGCACATGGTAAGCTACCCTATATATGGTGTAGGTGTTGGGCTGGTGCAAAGAGGATCATCACCATCTACAACATCAACAGTAACCATTATGTGACGGTGGTGTTTGACATGTTGAAAACCAAGATTGTGGTGTATGATTGCAATTTGTGGATTTATGATGATGACACTTTCATAGAAGTTATGATGCCCATTCGCTACATATTCCCGATCTATGTCAGAAATTCAAAGCTCTTCAAAGACTTGGATCCCAAAGTGAAGGAAGGAGACATATAGGGGTTTGAGAGTCTGCTAAAAACCTTTGTCCACAAAATCTAAGTGGAACTTCATCTGAAGTTTACTCCTTGATGTACATTGACCATGTGCGCATAAATACCCCCATGGACAAAATTTATGATAATGTGGCAGATGATTGGAGGAAACAAATGAAACCTTAATTTTAGTCTGTAATATTTGGATAATTTTTTAAATTTTATTTTGGTATGTAATTATTAATGGATAACTTTTGTTTTGTTAGCCAAGAAGTGCATGGCTAATATGGTCATATTTTTATATGTATTACCTATATGTTTTATTAGCAATGTGCTTTTGTTATGTTAAATTACTCGAAATTCAAACAAACAATCAAATATAATATATTTGTCAATTGTTCAACATTCAAACTGAAAATGATAGAGTAACAAATTAATTTTAAAGGAAAAGATGTTCCAGAACGACTAAAAGTCGTTCCATGCATAACATTAGATGTTCCAAACTTCTAAAACTCATAGTGTAAAGGATTAACACAAATTCGTTTCAGAACGACTACTAGTCGCTCCGTACATAACAACAGATGTTCCAAATGGTTAAAATTTATACACTGATGTTCCAGAACTAGACAAAGATATTCTTGATTGATCAGAGATTTAATCGCTTTACAAATGGTATGTTGTTGTTTTGACAAATGGTATGCTAATTTTATTAGCATTCAAACCAAGAAATTACATACTAAACATTCAAAAAGAAATTACATAATAAAAATTCATATAAACATCCAAAATAAAACCAAATAAACATAAACATTCAAACTTAGGGTGCTACTGCTGGTGAAGGAGGTTGTGAGTAGTAGTCAAGGTAATGTAATCCCTTATCAGCAAGTAGCTCTTTAAGCATTCTCTTTAGCCTCCTCATGTCCTTCTTCATCCTTCTCACGTCCTTCTTATAATCATGGAAGAAATCCTCGAACTTGAACTCCATCCTCACTCTTCATCCCTAAGTTGTTCCAAAATATCATTCGACCATTCAGCATGTGTTGAATCTGGTGCTTCATGTGTGTTTTGCCTTAAAGTGGATGCTCCTCTTGTTCTTGGTCGAGGAGGCATTTTGTAATGTTTTGATTGTTGTTGTTAGTTGTTGAATATAGATTGCGATAGTTTGATTGTATGTTGAGTATTTATAGGAGTAAAGTGGTAATTGAAACGTCTTTTTGGAAGTGAGTGTTGATGTAACTGGTAACCGTTATGCGTATTGTAGCCATTCTGTGTACTTTTTGGTATTTGAGGCAACTGTTTATTGTAGCCGTTTTGTATACATTTCAAATTTTGAATGTCCTGTTCGGAACTTCATCCTATGGAGCGCCTCTTATATTGGGTAGAATGTTCCGAACATATTTTGATAATCCGGCCCAACCTCATGAACAACACTTATATTGGGCGCGTGAAAAAAATCATATATCAGCATAATAAAAAATACCACCAAACATCATTATATATATGTTCATTCTTATTCAAACCAGATTATAAAAACAAATCCAACATCTGTTATATTAAAATGTCTAGTAGATCTGTTAATAGTGGCAGTGTAGTACCATTTTGTCTATGTGGAGATTATGAAAAGTTAACAACATCATGGACTTAAGAAAACCCAAGAAGGAGGTTTATGTGTGCAAATCTGGACAGGTTAGTTGATGGGTTTGTAAAACTTTTAGTAGTGTGAATGTTCTTCAACTCTTGTATGTTCTTTTATTTTTTTGTAGGAAAAGGGCTACAACTACTTCAGATGGCACGATAAAGAGATGTCAGACCAAGCGAAGAGAGTAATATAAGCTAAGTTGAAAGTTGTTGAACAAGAAAGGAAGGAGGCACGATTATGGCGCAAAAAGTTGGATGTAGTGGTCGTGCTAATTGTGGTGCTAATTGTTCTCATATTCTGTAATTGGATCAAGTATTGGTTCATAGTTTAGGTTCAATTTATTTGCACTTGTCATGTTTTGTCTAGTAACGATCAATAAAATTTCATTTGAACTTGTTATGTTTTCAAGTAAATTATGATTGTAATTTATCGTTCCGCACGAACCAATAAAATATCCAAACTACTACATATATGTTCTGAAAAATTATAAAAACATACAATGAAGATAACAACAATTAAATTAGAGCGTTCCAAACGACTGCATAAATGCAACATGTATAATTGGTCATGTGTAGTGATAATCATCATCATTTGTCACTCAAACTCGTATAATTGGTCATGTCTAGTGATAATAATCATCATTTGTCACTCTAACTAGTACAATTGGTCATGTGTAGTGATAATCATCATCATTTGTCACTCAAACATAATGTAAGCGTTCTGAAGTATTAGGTAAACCAGCTGGAACATAAATTAGATGTTCCGAACGAATTTTGTTTCCGGTTTAAGGTTAGGGTTGGGTTTTGAGGTTTGAGGTCAACATGTTCCGAATAATAATAAAGACGTTCTTAATTTATTCAGAAAACTAAGGAGTATTTTATGTTTAGCGACCGTTCGGAATGTCTGATTATAATGTCTTAAACGACTATAATATGTTGCGGACGACAAGATCAAATATGTGCACAATATAAATTTAAATAGTATAAAGCAAAGTTTAATGACAACAACATAAATTACATAAATTATACAAGCAGGATGAAAAGTCCATTATACAATTCAAATAACAAGAAATAAATGAAATTGTTCAAAGTTTACGGGTAGGACGAAACATCCCGTTCATAAATTTAATTTGTAGGCTGACAGTAGCTTCAGTTCCACTATGACCTATGGGGCATGTAGTTCTTTTATGACCATATCTCTTGCAGTTGCCACATCTATTTTTCCTCTTTGGTAGAACTTCCCTAATAGATGAAATCTGGTTAACCCTTCTCCTTCCTAGCTTGTTCGGCTTTGGGAGCGGAGGTACTGGATAAATTCTCTCATCAAGAGGGATTATCCATGATTCTTTAGGAGTTACTACATTGACAGGCTCTGCATAAGCAATGAGGTATGCTTGTGTTGTGTAAAATCCATAAGTGTAGTCGTAGACTCTACTTCCATATTCATCACCACGCAATCCCTAATCGTTGCCATAGCATGTTTACAAGATAATTGATCAAGATCAAACTCCCTACACGTACATGTCCTCTTATGTAGATCAACTTCTCAAATCCTAGGCTAATGATTTTGAAACTATAACCACCATTCCTAGAGACAACTAGCTTATTTCCCAAATCAGTATTCTTCCTTATTTTAGTTTCAATATCTGGGATACATATGTTTGGGTAGTTGAGTGACTCCATAGCCCTCGTGTGGAGATTTTCTGCAAAGTTCCTACCTAACATTAAAACAAAAGTTCAGAACGACGAGAAAGACGTTTGGAACATCATCAACGAAAAAAGTAAACATAATAATAGATATTCAATATATAGCTAGGATGTTCGAAACGCCAAGAAGGACGTTTGGAACAAAATAGCAGAAAAACATGGCAATAATATGAGACATTGTTATTTATAGTTTACCTGTTTCCTGAGAAATGTAATATGGTCCATCTAAGATAGCCAACAACATTTTCAAGCAAATCAGCTATCCTCCAATCAATATTTTTGATATCATCTGTAGCATCCTAGAACTTCTCTACCCAGTATACCTTTGCTGCAGTGTAATATTTATGAAGATCTTATCCAAACTGAAACTTTGTTCGGATGCTTTCACCAAGGGGTCTCATGCAAAATCCATAGTGAGCAGAAGGATACACTTGGGAGACCATCTTTGTGATGCTCGGATGTCTATTTGAAACAATGCATAACTCTTCACTATCTGGGAGTATGGTGAGTAATTATTCAAAAAAGTACTCATTTTAGGCGTCACACTCTTTGTCTACAACACAAAAAGCAACAGGGTAGATGTGACTCATTGAATCTTGAGCAAAAGCAGACAACAACATCCCTCCATACTCGCCAGATAAATGTGTACCGTCAACGGCTAAGACTTTTCCCACGTAAGTTAATCCCCTGATCCACGCTCCATAAGAGAGAAAAAAATACAAGAACTTTCTAGTGCTAGAAAGCCTCAAATCTGTCTTGCTTCCTGGATTCTTACTCCTAACCATATAAGCATATGCATCTAGAATTTCAATATCTTTCTCATGTGTTCCACGGGTCAAAACCTCTGCAAATTGACAGTCCCTAATACACTTCCAGTAGCTAACCTGACAACCCAAATCAGTGTTAAGGAACTCCCTGGTAGCTTTTATGGTTGGACCTTTTTCCTTTATATATTTATTTTTCATGAACTTACCATTTATCTCGGCAGAGGCGTGTGAATTATGACTAGAATGATGTTGGACACCGCATGTGTGCAAATTATTGTAAACGGTAATGTAAAACCTATCATTACTTTTATACCTCATTGCTCTTATCCACCACTTGCAATTCATATCTTGACATCTAGCACTAAAAATCTTTGCCGTATTCTTCAATGCTTTGTAATTAAAATGATATTTAACTGCAGAAAGCTTCAATTGGGTGACCAATTTTTTCTTATTGGTGAAAGTCATACTTGTTTCAAAACCTATGCCATCGAAGAAGTGAAATTTCGGATGGCTACTTTGTGTTGGAATCATAGAGGTATGGGTATACATGGCGGGATCCTCCTCTACATATTTTTCTTCTTCTTCTACGCCTCCTCTGTTTTCTTCTACCCCTCCTCCTTTGTCTTCTTCTACTTTTTCATGTACATCATCCAATTGCTGACTAAAATCATGCCATCGACTATTTGACATTTCTTGGTCATTAGAACCAACTCATTCATCTGGCCTAGAAACTAGAGTTGCCCTTTGAGTGGAGCTAGCACCATTACGATCAACATCAGCCATATAAAGACGTACATCATCATCATTTCTTTGTAATGGGAGGAGTCTTTTGATTTGTGGCAACACTCAGCATGTAAGTAATGCAAATGTCCCTTGGATTATCTCTTATCCTCCAGCTTCCAATGATTTTGTTAAGTAGAACATCATACGTAACATCTCTGGGCGCAAGAATGGGTCTTGACTCTTTCACCTTCGGAACCCAAGCAAAACATTTAGAACTATCCACCTATTCACCTTGATAATTAACTTCTAATATAACCTCACCCATCGATGCTCACCGGTAATAAATTGGAATGACCAATTATAAGTATCAAATTGATAATATTTATACAAGATGTTCCAAACATCCACATTTTTCATTTGGAACATCATATGTAGAAGTTTTGAAAATCTAAATACAATTTTCATTCATAAAGATAAGATGTTCCAAATTTCTTAAAAGACGCTCCAAACATCCTTCTAGGATGTTCCGAACATTTGATGAGAAAATTCCAATATTTATATATCACGTGTAAAATGCTAACAAGACGTTTGGAACTACTGTTACAACCATAGGAACGTCTAAAAAGATTTTTGGAATTATTGCAGGATGTTCAGAGAACTTGCATTCGAATCAACCTCGAATCAAGAAAAAATAGGTAAAAGCATGTTCTAAAGTTAGTACACTTACAGGAGATGAATGAAAGGACATGATTACACTTAGAGGAAAATATTTCCTCTTTAATAAATAAGAAACGAGCAGCTTTGGCAAATTTAACTAAATCTCGTATAACCCAAATGCAGGTGGTCTGAGCTTATATTTCGTAAAAGTGGGGATGATATTGAGTAAATAATGTAGAGGACAAGATTATTTCGATGTAGGAAGAAGCTCCGCAATGCAGCTATGATGGAGTTTTGAGCGGAAAATGGAATGGTGAAATTGGAGGGAAAAATATGGGAGATGAGAAAGTGAATGGCTACGTAGATCTAGGTTTATGGCCAAATTTTGTAAAAAAGTGGTCTTTTATATTTGGACCATTGTGTAATATAAAAAACTTTGGGGGTAAGAAGGTTAGTTAGTTAGAGATTTTAATACCATTAATGATAAGAGGACCCTATACGACATTTTTAAGACTTGAGCCTTTTTCTATTCAAAGAAAACTTGAGGGGCTCTGCCATGCTAATGCCCCATGTTAAGTTTACCCGTGGTCACTCAATTATTGTTTCATTATCACAAAGTCACTTTTATTTCTTTCGTTACCCAAAAATCACTATCCTTTTCTCCAGTATACACCAAAGTCACTCTGGCCCTTTTTTACTTAAAACTAGCCAAAAAATTGATGTCGTATCTTTAATTAAAAATAATCTTCTTAATTATAGATTAATATATTAGCCCATTTCTTTAACCCTTTACACAAATGTGTGCTCTTTAAATAGGAACTAAGCAAATAGTGATCTATCAATCCTTTGATCTTGCCCTGGCAAAAGCTCACACTGGATAATTGATTTTAGGCGAAATAGGTGACCAGTTCCCTAAAGTTGGCAAGAAAAGCCAGTTGGCTGCCTTAACCGATCCCTATATCATTTGGCTACCTGGTGCTGGCTTTACACTGTGCCAATTTCTCGATCTAGTTCAGACTCATCACTCTAACTAATGTCTCGTCCAGGTCCGGGGGGTGAATTGGGCCCTTTGAATGAATAGTGAACCAGTCCTACGAGTGGGTGGATCCACCGCAATTATTGTGGCAATTCTTTTTAGTCATTAGTTAGTCTATCAAGCAGAAAACTATGACTGAGGAAGTCTCAGGGAGGGCACCCCCTATTAAGGTAATTATATGCCATTTGTGGCCCCCCACATTAGAACACTCTGAATCCGCTGATTAGGAAGAGAGAAAGGAAGAGGTTTTTTCTTTAGATAAAGATGAAGCTCGTTCCTAGCCAAACACTAATACCTTAATTGAATCGGTCAAGATCAAATCTGTTTATCAAAGTGCTTCTTCGATTGCTCAAGACAGCCTCGCGAGCTGGGCTTTTAGGGATGAGGCCTTTTGGGGAAGCCAAGTCAATTTCGTCCACGGGGAGAGAGCAGGCGAAGCGTGTCGTCCGTAATGGAAAGAAAGATACCACTACTTCGCCTCTTTGTTGGACCTCCGGCGCGAACACAGTGATCTCTGACCAGGACCAGGAACCAATTCGAACACGAAAATAGTAGTCACCAAACCCAAAGAAATTTGACTCTTTTTTTTTTATGAAGGCGAATTGGCAATTCCTCTACCCCACATTCTCTTTCTTTGTTGTGAAGTGGATGTGGATTCGAACCACACAAGGATTTTCAGTTCAGTGCCTAGGGCCTACTGAAGCGTTGCAGATCCTAGCAGAGTCTCATGAATGAAAGTCTAAGTGATGCTCATCAGTGTCGGGACAAAGCAGCTTTTCACAAACACCTCACCCCATACAACTAGTTCCATTCCAATATAAACAAACAAGAAAACATAGTGAGTTTTATACACACGCCGTTTAAATAAATGTAAAGTTAAAATAAAAAAGATAATTAAAAAAAAAAAGACAGGTGTCTGGCAAAAAGAAAAAGACATCATTTTTTTCATTTTTCTTTCCTTTTCCCTTTCTCTTTGTTTTCAACTCAATTTTGCTTTCTCCCCCCACTTTTTTAAAATTATTTCAATGAGACCATTTTTGTGCCTCTCCCGTCCCACCCTCTATCAAGAAACCCCAACTTTAATTTTTTCTTTCCTGTATAAAAGATGACAAGATTATGTACTTCACCTTTCGTGATAAAAGTTTTTCCAATTCTATCTACTTCATCTTATCTTGTGGGAGATGTGCATAGACACGTCGAAAGAGCTAAGCCCAATTAAATTTGTATACTCTCTTAGGTAAAGCTGTTGATTCTAGCTATTGTGAATTACACTAATTTTGAAAAATGGATTTCTTTTCACCGATTATTTGGGTTATGAATTAAAGTTTTCCTATTTCTAATTTTTGGAGTTCTATCCTTTAGATTTTTCTTTATGGGTTGAATTATCATGATCTTTTTTTTTTCATTTGGATAATAATGGGTTTGAGAATCGTGTGGTTCTTGGGTGAAATATAGTAAAACCTTATGTGGAATTTGGATAAATAACATATCTGCAATTGGATTTCCTTTATTCTTAGTTATGATAGCTAAAGGTGTTACTATATATTCGAATTTGTTTGAGGTCACAGCTGTCACTACGATGGTAGGGTGGTTGAAAAATGGTTGTGCCACTGATTATGGCGGTCGACAGAGAAGAGACGAGGAAGAGAGAAGAAAAAAAAGGCTGAATATGTAATATCAAGTAGTCACACTCTCTATATAAGTGTGGCACACGCACTGTGCCATGTCGACAATAAGTGTCTGATTGGCACGGTTCAAAACTAGCATCAGGTAGCTATTAAATAGAGTTGATTGCCTCTATGGTCACTCAACTTTGGGTAATACGCCACCATGGTCACTTATTTTTGTTTTGTCTTTCTATGGTCACTCAACTTTGGGTAATAGAACAGCATGATCACTTATCTTTATTTTGTCTTTCTAAGATCACTCAAATTTACCCAGTTAATTCTCATGGTCATCCAACACAAAATTCTACAAACTTCCGTTAAGTATATGCTGACCTGGCAACTAATTTTTTTATGCAAATTACAGAAAATGAAAAAAACTAAAATTATTTAGGAGCAACCCACTTTAGACTCCACCTAGCTCCAATCCGAGTTAAACTTGATCATCTGACCTTGACGAATTAGCTGCATTCATGCATTTTATAAGCAGAAATTTTTATGTAAGTGGTGTAGATTTTTAATTAATTATAAATATATTTCACAATTTGTTTAAGTAGTACAGTTTTTTATTTAAATACAGAATTTTGATAGTTGATATTGACATCAATTTAGCGGATATAATAATAGCTTCAAGTTTATGTTAAATGAACTGACTATAGCATATCGTTTGCTGGTTAAAATGGTTATGCTCTCTTGGAAGAAAGAATTCCTAGACAGCAGTTTGATAGGATATGTTGTAAAGAAGTTAATTATATGGTTAAAATGGTTATGTTATCTGTTGAAGAATTTAAATAATTTTACAATGGTTTGATGTCTTCATTTTGCTTTGGATAATATATGCTCTCTTTTGTTTGATGCTTTATTTTATTCATTTCACTTTGTAATGGTACGATAACTGTTACATATAATTTGTTGGATGAAATATGAAAAAGATAAAAGAAACAGAAAAAAGAAAAGCAAGTTATTTTGCAGTAAGGAAGTTCTGCTAAATTCAATTCTTGGGTCGGTTTGGGGCTGGGTGGGGTCTAAGGTGGGTTGGTTTAGTTTTTTTTTTATTTTTGTAATTGGCAGAATACATAGATGGCCCCTCGAAGTTGGACCAGATTCCCACTTAGACACTCCTACTTTTGAAGTGATCAGATAGACACTTATACTATACATAGATGTGTCTCTTGAACTCCTCCGGCTGACATGGTAAAATGTGTGTTTTGGACTTATCTTTTGGCGCGTGTAGATATTAAATTTGATGTTTTTATTTTTGTTTTATTAACATGGACCCCACATTTTCACCCCAAATGAATATCACTTTTTCGTTAGCCATACGTTCACCAGAATCAATGGTGAATTTTCCACTCTGACGGTGCTGGAGCTGTTGTGACTTCACAAACTTCATCAGATGTCAAGGGGATATAGTCAGGACACTTAGCATAAAAATATAGTATAATCGAATTGACGGTGGGATACCACCGGTCAAAAGTAGCAGGTGACCAGTAAAGCTGCAGCAGTAGCCAAATGCAACGGGTCAACATAGATAATAAACACTATAAGGATTATCAAAGACAAAAACTAATATGTTTTGGGAACATCATTGAACAGCAGTCAAATGAGGGTGAAGGAGCGACAACTGACGGTATCACTACCGACTCCACCACTCCCTTTCAGTTTTATAGTTTCAATAACAGTGGACAGGAGCGAAGGAGACGACGAATATAACGAAGGATAGATAGGGGACGACTAGCACCGTCGAGTTTTTAGATTAAAACTCCGGTGACGGTCATGTTTTCTCTATTCTCGTCGTCTGGTCTTTCTCTCTGTTTCTGCCCAAATCACCATTAAAGCACCCTAAGACCACAAAACAAAAATCACCATTTTTATAGTTGAGAAAAACAGGCATCAAACAACCACCAAATCCACTACGCTAGTAAAATTAAGCTCCAGTCAAAATCGCCGGTGACAAAGCCTCAAGAAAAAATTGAACGGAAGTACAAGAAAGGGGTTGGGGAAGAAGATGAGAGGGGGTCAGACGGAATTTGTTTGCCTTAATTTAATTATTTTAGTTTTTCTTTTCCTTTTCTTTTTAAAATATATTAATGTAGATTTATTTTATTAAAATAATTTACACGTGTCACAACCTAATTTGCTAGTTTGCCACGTCACTCGCATTTGTTATTCACGCACAAGGTCAGTACAACACAAGTATTTACGAGACACACTTATGCCTAGTAGAAGTGTCTATCTGATCACTTCAAAAGTAGGAGTGTCTAAGTGGGAATCCGGTCCAACTTCGAGGGGCCATATATGTATTCTGCCTTTGTAATTTGCATAAAAACTAAAGTTGTCACGTTAGCATAGACTTAACGGAAGTTTGTAGAGTTTTGTGTTGAATGACCATGAGAGTTTACAAGGTAAAGTTGAGTGACCATAAAAAGACAAAATAAAGATAATAACCATGGTAACCTATTACCCAAAGTTGAGTGATCATAGAAAGACAAAACAAAGATAAGTGATGGTGGTGGCCTATTACCCAAAATTGAGTGACCATAGAGGCAATAAACTCCTATTAAATATAGAGGTCCGTTGAGGTAGCTAACTGATTTTTTTTACCAACTTTAAGGAACTGGACACCTATTCCGCCTTGACTTTAATTGAAATTTTTTCAAAACTAGTCAGCCTATACTAAAACCATGGCCCAAGTTTTGTTTAAACATTATGTACCCACACAACCACAACATTGGAAGTATACTATTAGGGTATCAAACTTGTATACCGTTGGGATATACGTATACTAGAAAGGTATACAACAAAAGATATTGTATATCATTGGAGTATGTTGCTGCTATGTGATATACAAGCTTGGGGTATATGCGGCTATGGGATGAAATATTTTTAGCCAAATCCCCAGTTTGGGTAAATATTTTAAATATGGCTACTTTTAGTTCAAAATAAAAGTCACTAGATATACAGGATAAAAATATTTTTAGTTACAGTTAGCACCTTCTAACGAATTCAAATACTTAAATTATTAGTATTACTATGATCTTGTTGCTAATGTAATGTTAAATCAAATGGACTCACTAGAAAAATAATATGGGAAAAAAATAACAACAAGCGGTTTCTATAATATCACTTCTAATGTTGAGTGGTTAATTTGTTATTGTTTTAAGAGAAGATTTGATTTAGTGGACTATCAACCACACTAAGTGCTATCCACGACCCATGTAATAATTATTCCACCCATGCAAGAGTTCTCATTTGGTTTATTGTATTAGGATAGTAATTAATTCTAACATAAAATCTCAAATATATAACTAATTAATTGTCCGATTGGTTTCATAACCAAAAAATCAATCTAAGTATAACTAATTCTGCATTATTTTGACGATATCAAATATAATCAGCATCATACTAATAAACTACTCTACGACAAAAGTGACATTAAAGTGAATTAGTGTAATAGGTTAAGGAATTGGGTTGATATATTGACTTATAATTAAGAAGATTATTTTTTTATTAAATATGCCATGTCATTTTTTCGGCAAGAGTAACTTAGTGTAAATAGGAGGAAAGATGAGTGATGAAACAATAATTGAGTAACCACCGGTAAAATTAACTCAAATAAAAGCAACTAAGCAAGGCGTGCATTTTTCACACATTCAACATCTATAACAGGCAGTTAACTTCGTGGTCCACATATCTTTTTTAATTTTTCCTGGACTCGCATAGCTAGAAAAATCGTTCAGTGAGATATTATGATGATTCTCTAGGATGCTAGGTCCACATATCTTTTTTAATTTTCCCTGGACTCGCATAACTAGAAAAATCGTTCAATGAGATATTATGATGATTCTCTAGGACGCTAGGACGTTTGGTTCAAAGATAAATTATAAAGTGATTATAATACATGAATTAGTAATGCATGGATTACTAATATATGAACTAATAATACACAAATTATTTTTTATTGGATGTTTGGTTTATTATTCTATAAATTAGAATTACAAGATATTTTTTAAAGTAAAAGCAATGACTTTACAATTATACCCTTGGATGTTTGGCCTTCATTAGCTCATAAGAAAAAAATAAGGGTAGTATTGTCATTTTGGTGTTTAATTCATGTATAACATTATCGATGGATTGTTATTCCATTTTCTACTAGGTATTAGATAATACACCAATTGGTGTATTAAGTTAAAGGGATTTTTACCCTCTATACCCATACAACCTAAACTATTTACCCATAATACCTATTTGAAAGTCTATACCCATTTAAATTAAATTAATTACTCCTACTACCCATTTGTTCACATTCCTCAGATCAGACGCTAGAAACTTTTCTTCTCTCTTACTTTTATTCTCTTTATTTCTCTCTCCATTCCTAATTCCTCAACCTAAAAATTGTCTTCTTTCTTCATTGTTAACTCTTTAATTTCACCAGCAACTACTCAAAACTTTAGTTCTGTAGTATTAATCCATTTCTTTGATGTTTTGGTGGTGGAATTTGCCTATTCGTTGTAGTATTTTTGAAGCTTCAATTTTCACCTTGAAAGTTTTTTGCTTGATTCAAAGTGGGTATCACAAAATATTATTTCTATCACCTTGGAAAAGTTCATACTAAAGTTTTATCCCATTTGGAATTGATTTGAGGTGTTTGGGAGATGATTTTTTAATATCCACCATTGTTGAGCTTGAAGCTCTTGAAAATGAAATTTTAACCATTTTATTTGTTTTTTAATTCGATGTTGGTGTTGCAAAATATTACTTATAGTATCTTGAAAAAGTTTATAATAAAATTTGGTCGCATTTGGAGTTGATTTGAGATGTTTGTGATATTATTTTTGATACCCACCATTGTTGAGCTTAAACTCTTGAATATGAAATTTCAATTTTTAATTTATTATTTGATTCGAAGTGGGCGTTGCAAAATATTCTATCCAGTATCTTTGGAATGTTGATGCTAAAATTGTCTTATTTGGAGTCAATTTGTTTAATTCGATGTTGGTGTTGCAAAATATTACTTATAGTATCTTGGAAAAGTTTATAATAAAATTTGGTCGCATTTGGAGTTGATTTGAGATGTTTGTGATATTATTTTTGATACCCACTATTGTTGAGCTTAAACTCTTGAATATGAAATTTCAATTTTTAATTTATTATTTGATTCGAAGTGGGCATTGCAAAATATTCTATCCAGTATCTTTGGAATGTTGATGCTAAAATTGTCTTATTTGGAGTCAATTTGATGTACTTGAAATCAGATTTATTGCACTGCAAATCAAAAAAAAAAAACTGCATAGTTAAACTGTATACTAGTATACTGTTACAATTTATGATAATAATATACTGCTATAGTATACAGTTTACTTTACGTGTACTACTTGTATACTTCAACTGTATACTATAATAGTATACTGCTATACTATATTGTTTACTACAACAGTATACTTCACTGAATTTGTATATTCTTTAGTATACGTCATGTTATATTTAAATCGAAGTGTGGCTGCTATCAAACAAATAAATATTTTGAATTTTGTTGCTTTGACTCCTTTGATAAACACCTTTTTTGTGTTTGGGTCAAAGTGTGAGTTGCTATTGAGCATATTAATGTTTCAAGATTTTTTGTTTTGCATTCAGTATACCTTTTTATATATCGTATACTCTTATCGTATACATACTATTTGTATTTGGATCGAAGTGTGAGTTGTTTCGAATAAATTAATGTTTTGAATTTTATTGCTTTGAATTCAATATATCTTTGTGGTATACAGTATGCTCTTTTGGTATACCCCTTTTGATGTTTGGATCGAAGTATGAGTTGCTATCGAACAAATTAATATTTTAATTTTGTTATCTTGAATACAGTAAACTTTTTTGGTATACTCTTTTGGTATATACCTTATATTTTGGATCAAAGTGTGAGCTGCTATCGAACAAATAAATGTTACGAATTTTGTTGTTTTGAATTCATAATACCTTTTTGCTATACCATATACTCTTTTGGTATACACTTTCTTTTTGGATCGAAATATGAGTTGCTATTGAATAAATTAACGTTTTAAATTTTATTGTTTTGAATTCAGTATACCTTTTTGGTATACTCTTTTAGTATACACATTTTTTGTATTTGGATCGAAGTGTGAGTTGTTATCGAATAAATTAATGTTTCGAATTTTATTTTTCTTAATTCAATATACTTTTTTAGTACAGCGTATACTCTTTTGGTATACCCCTTTGTTGTGTTTGGATCGAAGTGATAGTTGCAATCGAACAAATTAATATTTCGAATTTTGTTGTTATGAATTCAGTATACCTTTTTTTTTGTTTGAATTTAGTATACCTTTTTAGAATACCGTATACTCTTTTACTATACACCTTTACATTTTTTGGATCAAAGTGTGAGTTGCTAGCAAACAAATTAATGTTTCAAATTTTATTTTTATGACAAAAAAGTATACCTTTTTGGTATACTGTGTATACTCTTTTGATGTATATTTTATTTCTTAGTGAATATCTTGAATAGTATAATAGAAATGTCTATATTATTGACATATTACACAGATAAATTTTCTATTATATACATTTATTGTATACAATATACTTTACTGGTATACTATAGTATTGAAGCCCAATATAATTATATACTCTTGTGGTATATAATATATATTATATTAATATTATAAAGGTAAAGTAAACGAGATACATAATATCAGTAACATCTTTTCATAACTAAAAATATTTTTCTACTAACAAAAAAAAAGAAAAGAAAAAAAGTACACTATATCAAGTATTTTTCATAAATCCTATAAAAAAATACAGTAAATAAAAACAAAAAGGTATATTGTACCAATTATAATTTATTATATTATTTTATATAAAAATAGAAAAAATAAAAGAAAGAAAAAAGTTATACTATATCATTTATCTTTCATCACTTAATAATGAAACAAACAAAAAATAAAGAAAAAAATGATTAAAGTAAAATAGTAATATATCAAAAAAATTAAAGGAAAGGTATATATTGTCTTAATTTGTTCACTAGTATTAAAAATAAAAATAAAAAATTGAGAAATAGAGCAAAATAGTGAATGAAAATACATTAAGGAAAAAAAACCAATAAAAAAAGTTTTAGAAAATGATAAAAATGAATTACTATAAAGGAAATAGAAAAAGAATAAGAAATAGAAGAAGACATGAAACGTTCTGGCCTACTGGGCTCAATGAACTGGCTTACTGGGCTAAATTTTGAAGGTAGACAGGGGCCTAAAATAAAAGGGCTAATCACAAATATATACAACCCTAACACCAAAATTACAAAAAAATAACAACATTATTCCAATTTACATAAAATACCAACATTTCTTTACACATTATGTACAAAACCAACAAAATTAACAAATTAGGGTCCCTCCTTCTTCCTACTGCCCCTCCCCTCCCCCCAAACTGCCACCACCCCAGGTGGCGGCGCCGCCTAGTCACCGCTGGCCACCCACTGGATTTTTTTTTTTTTTTTTTGTATCTAAAATATGAAATACACACATAAACATCGATTTCTCTTTGAAAATACACTTGCAACATACATATAAACAAAAAATACATGTAAATATACAAAAAAAAAAATATTTTACATATACTAGACACACATACATACAAGGATCTACGGATCTACAAATTAAACATACAAATTTATGTATGTCACACATACATTTGACATACACACAAAAACAAACACAAAACATACAATAGATGCTCAGATATACATGTTCATACAGTAACATACACGTTCATACACTTGTGTGCTGAAAAACATTACATGTATATACACGAACATACAGATACATACATCTGCATCTGAATATCTGAATATGTTTATTCAAAATCAAAAAAAAAAAAAAGGTGGAGAAGCAGATCTGAAGAATATATAAAAAAAATACATATATATACATAAAATACACACATATACACATACAAAATGAAACAAAAAAAAAGGAAAAAGAAGAGAAGATCGAGAAACAGCAGGCTCTAGTCTCGCCGGAGGTATAGTAGCAGCGACGGCGGGCAAGGGAGGGTGGGGAACGACGGGAGGTGGGTGGGTGGGAGGGTGGGTGCGTGGAGGAGAGGAGAGAAAGAGAGAGGGAGAAGTTAGGGCTTTGGATTAGAGAGAGAAAGGAAAATGATAAAATGGTATGTTTTGTAAAATTCATACAAATGTCGTTATGTTGTATAATTTCTTAATAATGTCGGTATTTTTTGTAATTTCACTGTTTAATGCGTCAATTAGCGTAAAAATGTCTAAAATAAAATGGGTATGGGTTGTAATTATTTTGTGGGCATTTGTGTAAGAGTAAAAATAATGGGTATGGTGGGTAATATGTTTGGGTTCAGTGGATAGTTTTGTCAACATCCCTAAGTTAAACCACATGGCCCAAAATCCAAACCAAACATGGGACAAAGTTATACCACATATTGTACATGGATTAAGTTAACCTATACCTCAAACCAAATGACTCCTAATAGTTGTTACTCAATAATACATATACCGACAAACTTAACATAAGGGAATTCATAATATTTTGACTATCTTAATACTAGCAGTTAACCTACCACAACATACAGTTACACAAGTTTGAGAACAACCAAGTGAATCCCAGAATATTTACATAGTGAATACACTATCCTTGATGAAATCTTACATGCTTCCAGCATTCAAGAAATGAATGTTACTCGGACTTGCTGGATAATCCCAAGCAGTCAAAGTGAAAAATTGTTGCAGTAACTACAAATGTGCAATTGAAAATATGAAGCCATGACCTTCCCACATAAATCTACTCTTCAACATCTTCTCGCGTCAAGCATTCTCTCATCTAACGAATTACACGTTTCACTTTAGGAGCTCCTACGCTGCAAACACATACAGCAGACTATTACTGAACAACACTAAAGATAGGAGGTTAGGACCTCAGCAATAGCGACATACTAGGCAACAAATGTAGGAGATCAATGGGGCATTTATCAAACAGACCTCCATAACTAAACTTCTAAATGTGAATACAGAATTGGAAGTGCTCAACTGAAGAAATTTCATAAGTAGTCAAAGGCACCTCCCCCTCTCTCTCTCTCTCTCATTTGATCATCCATTACCCGAGTAATCCACCAACCCAACCCTTCTCCCCCCCCCCCCCCCCCCCCCTCTCCCCGCCAAAAAAAAAAACCCCTCCCATGAAGATGGCGAAACAGAAAACATGAAAAGTTTCACTCACTTTGTGCTGCTTCCTAGAGTTGATGAAGGAACCTGACTGTACAGGGACATTAAAGGGAGGCTCGTTGCCTTTAGGCACATATATCAGAACTGTTATTGGAAAAGAATGTTGAAAATGAAATTTAGAAAGAAAGATCCGCACACCTACAATTCTTGCACCATGTTGCCAATAGACCTAGCATCCTCCTTAAAACTTGCAGCAGGAGCATCATCAACAAATCCGGATTGCTGTTCTGTAACTTCAAGTTGAACAAACTGCAATGAGTTGTTGCAAAATAATATGCATCACTTTCTAGCATATACTTTTCCTTTTCTAGTAGAATCTTTTCTCAAAGTAGACACATTCACCCCACCCTGCCCCCCCCCCCCCCCCCAAACCCCTAAAAAGAGACTATATTCCTCTGCATTTCTTTCTTATAGACACCTAATCTTTTTCGTGCATATGGATCACCCATGATGAGACAATAAAAAATTAAAATCATACCACATTCCTTGGTTCCTCGACTATGGGGTCTGACAATTCTATCTCACAGTTACCATTTCTAGCATTATAATCCCTCAGCTATAACGACTTTAGTAAGTCCTGTAAGTTTTCTTTCATGACAAGGACTCTTTGCTCCACTTGCCTTAGATGCTACGTGCCCCCACCCATAACCTCCCTTTGCCAGTGACATCCATTGTTCTCCTTCTTCCCTTCCCTCCCCCCAGAACGTTGCACCCAATACATGATCTAGTAACATAGGTAGTCCGTAATCTGCAATATTTGCAAAAGTCTATAGTAATTCTAATTTTCTGCTAGAGAAATGGAGACAATATTGGAAGCTATGAACTAAGTAGCTGACAGTATTATTTGGATACTAAACATGCATATTGTGAATCACTGTCTCTCTCTCTGAAATTTCAGCTACACAGATCATGACCAGCTTCTGACAGACTTCCTTTTGCTGTCCTAAACTGTTTCATCTTCCATCTTTTGTTAGAGACAGTTACATGATATTCCATTTTTTGTTACTTTTGTCGTAACAAGTTATATCTTATGTGGATTTTCTTTGTAATATGTACATCATATAGAAACTTCAAGAATCACTATTTTAATGTTTGACTGAGAATAAGTTCTAATGCTGACATACACTGTGGTAAAGCTAAACTTTCTGTCAATACTACTGTAATAAGTTAGTCAACTCCAAGGTGCCAACAAATAAACTTAAACGAGAAAAAGATGGGACTTGGGAGCATTCCTCATAGGACTTGGAAAAAAGAAAGAAATTTCACTACCGAATTTTTCTGCGATCTCTCCTTCATGACATTCTTTACCACAGCACCAAATAAGTAAACGGAATTAATAAAACATGCATACCTTAAACCTGCATTGAGACTTCCCATGCGATTAAGGTAGAGACACCTCTGAACATATGAAGATTCTTTGCCAAAGTAAGTGAAGTTTCTCCAATAACTTGAACTGGAAGAGAAGATGAAAAACAATCCTTATTTACCAGTAAAGACGGGTACCTGGTTGTCCAATCAAAGTCTCTTGCTAATTCCAACTAGAATAAGGTATTTGAGTCAACAAACACATCAGAGGACCCTCTCTCTCTCTCTCTCTCTCTCTCTCTCTCTCTCTCTCTCTCTCTCTCTCTCTCTCTCTCTCTCTTCCCTGGTGCTGGCCATGTCAAGATGTGCAAAGATAAATAAGAAGGATAACTAATTCCATATTGCTTTCAGTTTGCTGTTCTGTGCGCCCCTGGACTCATCAGAGCTCTGATGTCAGTTGTGTGGACATTGTGTACCATTTCAACAAAGCATCCCCAGCACCTTTGTAGCCAAAAACAGTTACGGCAGCTGTCGTATGGCAAATCTATGCTATTCTTCGTCATACAGGTCAGCTTCATGGTTTAACATTTACTCAAGCTCAAAGACGTACAGTCCTCTGTGCACATACTTGAAGTTCCTAGATAATAAGTACAATTGTATCTATTAACCGCTACCAATTGATAGAGCTGCCAGAAAAGAACGTGCCAGCTTCATTTGCTTTTCTCTATCTATGGATTTGGCCGCCTTTTCCTCTTTGCTTTCAGATCAACTGCAATAATCGAAATGTTGTCGGTACTATTTCTTCCAAGAGCTATTTCAGTCAAGCTGTCAGCAACTGCTTGAGCTGCAGGAGTCTCACCATCTGTCATAGATCTGCGTCGCCGTCTCAAAATGCGACGAGCCACCTCTCCCACCTCGTCATTTGACATGACATCCCAAAGGCCATCACTTGCCAGTATCAGACACTCGTCCTCATCACTCCTAGTTGTGAAAGTTACTTCAGGCACAGGGATAATCCATGGTCTCAAGTACCTATCACCTAAAGCAAAAGTAGTAAGGAAGTGATGAATTACAATCACACACAAGGATTGAAAAGATGGAGCTGGAGGCTCTAATTTTAGAAAGGAAATGGATTTCCCTTTCTACATTACTGATAAGTATATCAATTAATTGTTTCTTTAGTACTTCGTATTTTGAACTTATTCTCTGTACTTGCAACTTCTGAGCTATACTGTCGCTAATTTTCACCAATAAAAAAAAGGTAAATAAGCTTAACCTTGAAAACAACAGAAAAAGGCAAAGAGAATATGCTTCAAAATAAGGAAATCCATTATCCATTGCATGAAGCAACTAACAGTATTTTTCATGGAACTTACCCAAATGTAAACAGATTTCTGGACTTCCCAAGAGTGAAGAATCTATAACACAATGTTACGCAAGTCTTCAAGAATTCTACAACATCTCCTCCTTCCTTTTTCATAAGCATTTACATTCCAATTCCCTATCTAAACATTTATTTGTTTTGTTGATATGGTAAACTTCACTTCCATTCCCCTACCCAAGAGCCCTACACTTTCTAACTTTGCTCCATTAGTAACTTGAGCACAACCTTGCGGTTGTAGATGGACAATCTTCACCACTAGAATATCCCCTCTTATCCTTATGTAAACATTATAAGAATCTATTGAGACTAGAACAAAATTGCCACTGGCCAATGCTCCAACAAAGAAGCTACCGACTCCTCCCACCCTCCCAAATCCAAAAGATTGACAGAAAAGAAAATTTCAGAAAAGAACTTCATTTCCTCAGCTCTACCCCAAAAGAAGAGCAGCGACATCGCCCATAAAGTCTCTGACAAGTCTCAAAAAGTAAATCATTAATAGGGATGCCATCACTCAATACTTCTGATGGAAACCCAGTCTGCAAATCATTCTCGGCACTTAAAGGATTACTCTCTTTCCCTCCAGAACCATATAATCTCTACCCCTTGTGATCTAAATGTACTTATCTCCAACCAAATTGCATTTTCCAAGTGGCTCAAACAGAAAATGAAAAGAATTTGAAGACAACAAGGCTTATCATAACTGTTGCTTGCAATCTAACTATGCGTAAAAACAAATGGAATAATAGAGGTGGTATTGCTTTCTCTTTGTTAAGGTAAGGTTTGACACCTTTCAGAATTCATGCGTAAGAAGGTAACGAAATAGGTGAAATAATTATACCTGAATTAGATAGATGTGACCTTGTCATTAAAAAAAAAAATTATTGGGTGTGACAACTTTGGTACCATTTAATAACATGGTGCATTACGTTGCGCAAGGTAATCTAAGCTCGATAAGATATAAAACAGGTTGAGTGCTCAGTCTTATCGTGTATCCTTTCATGGCACTGGCTTTCTATGATTATATGAATGTAGCTAGCAGTTGTGAAGCATGGATAGCTCTAGCCCTTAATCTTTCACAGGATTCAAAATAATGTCATGGAGTTCAAATTTAAGTCTTCTCATCAAATGTTACCATGATATGTTAAACACCAGAATTGCAAATATCACTGCCAACCCAGTAAAAAAATAACTAAATGCTTTAAGATTTTAAACCACCAAGTTTGAAAAGGAATTAGACTGTGTTACATACACAATTGAATCAATCAGCTATGTGACAATTCCAAATTAGTTGGTCAATAAAAAAAAAAGTAATGAAGTAACTAACATCAAGCATATCATTAAGTATCCCTGCTGTGTTGCCAAAGGCTCGCGATGGCACGCTAAGTCCTGAAGCTTGGCATAGCCTATGTTGGATGTGACGCCTCGCTTAGGACCTTAGGTAATGCTTTAGTGTAGACACCAAGGCACTAAGGCATGCGCCATGTCTCCAAGGACTTTATCAAGAAAGAAGGCAACACTAACCAATAAATATAGATGGCAAAATCATACATCATTTGTTAACGAGAAAAATGAATACCTTTCCTTTCCTTCTTTTTTTCCTCATAACTGAGAAATCCTCGAGGGCCTATGACATGCGACTCAAAATTCAGTGGATAATGGATCCGCCCTCTACCCTTCTTCAGTTAAATAACAAGGTTTTGTATGTGGTATGGTTTGAAAATGCAACATGTGTTCACCTGCAGATCATGTGTTGCGCTCTTACCACTAAACCAGAGCCCTAGAGGTTGTTTTGAATGCCTTTTTGCAGTTATTAGGAATAAGAATTCCTAAATTTAGTATAAAATTACTAATCAGTAAAACCTGAAATTTCATCATTACATCTACTTAGAAACTTGAAATGCCTTTTGAACCTGATCCGCAAATTCTTTTATTTTAAAATATTAAGCTTAATTGTAGTTTTTTTCAGTTCTTGCTGTTTGTATCTATAGTTTTTTTTTTTTTTTTTTTGCATTATACATATATATATATATATATATATATATATATATATATATATATATTTTTTTTTTTTTTTTTTTTCTTCATTAGCACCTTCCTTTAACTACATCCGACGCTTTAATCGAGCTTTGCCCTTAAAATCCCAACAGACCTTGGCAGTTTTCTACTCAACCTTTGACGACTCAATTTAATCTGAGAACACTTCTTTTCATTTCTATTCAAGAACTGTCGGTTAATTAGTAAATCTTTTGCCAGGCACCACAAGATATCCTGCTCCTCAAGAGCACGTGATCATTCAAAAGCATCTTACTGAATCATATATTATATTGCTTTTGACAGGTCTATGTAGTCAAACAGGAAAATAGGCAATTTATTTTTCCTTTGAACCAGGGGAAATCACTTCTAAGAGCAGTCACAATAAATGGAATGATTAACCTTTCTCTACGCGAGTTATAACATTCTACCAACAATGACATCACATTTGAGTGCAGTCACGAGAAATGGAAATCTAAGCTTTCTCTTCAAGAGTTATAGCTTACTCTATAGCATGTAAAAGTCATAAATAAGATCAAATTGATAGTCAAGACAGAACACCAAAAAGAAAACCTTATTGAAGAAAGACCAGACCTATAGCTCTTGACATGGCAAGAACTCCGAATACTCTAGCACCATTCCAGTTTATAACTTTCCCTCCTTGTCCTTCAATTCGTAGAAGTTCATCTTCTCTATCAGGCTGTAAAAGTAACAAGAAGTGTCTGTCTTTAAACCTGGTCAATGGCATTAATCATAATGATAATGGATCTGTTCCTGATCCAAGCATTAGAGAATATTCCAAGAAGTCATGGTAAAAACATATCTCATAATTTCATTTCCATATGCGACATGTATCTCAAGTAGCAAATCTTCGAAGTCACATAATGAAAGATACTATAAAACCTAGTAACAGATAATTAGGCAATTGTATCCCAAGAGATATGAGAAACTAGTGGTACCAAACGACCTTCTGATCAACGGTTAAAGCAATTGTATCAGTCCCCCTGCAAAGTACTGCCCTTGAATCACCACAATGTGATGCTATGATTTGGCAACCAGATAGAATGATCACAACAGCTGCAGATCCAACCATTTCCAGTGATGGTGCCTCAATGAAAAACTCATTATCTGCTCTCTCAAAACTTCTAAACAATGCTGCTTCCCACTTTTTTCGCCAATGGTGAACATCGACCTTTTCTGGGTCCCGTTCTTCTGCTACAACTTCATGCATCCTTTTCTCACAAAATTGGGCCACCTATGAATTTAGACAGTTACAGATAACTCTTCAGCCTCTTAAATAAGGTTATACTTCAAGTATTTCAAATACCCTTCATAGATATTGTAAAAAAAACATACAGAAATTCAGAGCTGCGAATTTTCAAAATTGCAGAAAATAAACAGATTCTATAGCAGCATTAATGAAGTATTCTGGCCTCAGAAGATAAACAGAATCTACAGTCAGCATTAGTTGTCGCTTAGCTTAAAAAGTTTGTCCTGAAATAGTTGTCACTTTAGGATCCCAAGACTACATTTCGTAGTTGTTTCCATCTATATCCTTAATCACTAAAGAAGTACTAGTTCCTTTTAGTACTACTCAATTCTTAAAAAGCATTTAATAGGGTTAACTTAGCAAAACATATAGCGCATTTATTGATTTCTTAATAGGCATGAAAAAGCTTAAAGCGCCAACTAAATTGGACGGAGGGAGTATCTTTTATCAGGTTTAACTAAAATCTAGTTTTGGACCTTAGTTTAATCGTTGCAAAAGATTTCAATATGCAATTTATAATAGGAGGCAAGTGAATGCATGTTGTAGAGACAATACCAACAGAAGCACTTGAAAGTCAAAGGTTACACATCGATCGTCTTGGGTGCATTATACACGATAAAATAGAGCCAAAAACAATTAAATTAAATTAAATTAAATAAATAAACAAGGCGGGAAAACGGAGGATATAAGAAAGAGTCCGTGCTAGTAGTCAAAAGTAAAAGCTTGATGGTTGAGCACCATTTATAACTTCAAGTATCTTCCATAAGTCCTGCTAGTGTTACAATAGCCAATTTTAACATCATTTATCACTACAAGCTAATGCTGCCAACAACCACCACTACGAAATTTCAGAGTGTGCTTAATCAAACGGACAATTATACAACATCCCATAAAATTTAGAACTTCATTGGCGGACCTAAAATTTTCGTTAAAAGATATCAAAATATAAAAAAGTTAACTAACGAAAAATTTAAGGAAATTCGATATATAGTATATATATGTAAGAAAATTTTTTACCTAACTAAACCGTGTATCTTCATATTATGAAGGGGATATCATATACCTACATAAATGGAGTACTTTTTATTACAATTATATGCTTAATTAATTTTTAATCAATGAAAAAAAACCATATTCATATTTGAAGAGAGCACGGATAAAGATGTCATTTTTTTAGACCAACTAAAAACAAAAATGTATTACTTAAATTGCTATAGAAAGTTGCATGAAAACAAGTTTAAGAGTGTTGATGATCTCCACATTAGCCCCATGGTCCCCATCAACATCAATGGTCCCAATAAAAGAGAGGAAAATGACACTAGAGGGAAATGTAGCCCCCATTACCATCATTTCACGTTACCATTCCTTCAATGCATCAGTTAAATTATGGACACATATAGTAATACATTACATATTGGCACGCTGTCTTAAATTCTTTTGAGGTGGACCTTACTTTGCTCATACGTGTCCTTTCACTAATACAGGTCAACAGAAAATAGAAAGAATCATCAAAAGCTAAAAGGACATTTTCCCTACTGAATATAAAAAGAAGGAAAATATTGTGTTCAACAATAGCCAGGAACATACTTCTTTCCCAGGAATCCCTTTATGATCAACATACATTCATAAAACTTTTACTAATAGTACTAGTTATTCGGCTGTTATATATTCTCACCATTACGTTTATCAAAATTTTACACATTTATATATATCTAAAAATATTTCAACTTTAAATTTTTAATTTTACCATAATAAATTACTTATAGTAGCAAAAAAAAGTTATCACATGCTTAGACCACACAAATTTCATATTTTTACTTAAAATCTGTAACTAGTAGAACACGGGGCGGATCAACCTACACTGAAGGAGGTATCAATTGATACCCTTCGTCAAAAAATTTTGATATATATATACGTAAAAGATTATTTTCATATAGATATATGTACTAGTTTTGAGTCCCTTTAGCAACAAAAAATTTTCTAATTCAGTAATAAAAGGGGTATCAAACTTATAATATAGCTCTTTAGTTCGAGTACCCTGCACAACAATTATATTTTCTAACTCCCCATAACAAAAACTCTGGTCCACCACGGGTCGAACACGATTAATTGTTGGACATAGGGAGTAACTATGATACATGTAGGTCTCATTTTAGTTGTGGCGATACCACAAAACTGTTTTTATTTGAATCAACGTTTTTTTTTTTTTCTTAAATACTTAAAAATTTCCAATTACAATAATTAAAAATGTAAATAATAAGAATAAATTTAGGGAATAATGTGGTACCTGAGATCCACCATGACCATCATAAACACCAAAAAAATGAACCGGAGAAACCTCAGTGGAAGTTGTAGAACCAGGAGCCGTACAACCTCCAACGTGATCGCAGGTGCAGGATAGTAATCCTGGTACTACCCTCACTGCATCCTCCATCTCTTTCCTTCTCCCAATCACTGACGTCAACCCCCACGTCACTCCCTTATTATTCCTACCCACACACTTCAAATTCAAAACCCTAGCCGCCACCGGTAATAACATCTCACCGGACCCTCCTGCGCTACTAATAGCTGAAACATCGCCTGAACTGGAGGAACTTAAAAGATTACTGTCTTCAGAGCTGAAAATTGAGGATACACTTGAACTTGTGGGAGTCAACTCTAGGTCAGAATTAGTGTTGACTAATTCGTCTTGCTCCATTTCTACTTGTAGCAGCTTTTCCATTGTTTTGTGAAAATAGAGGAATTGAAGAGAAGAGAAGACAAGTAAGCAAGGGACACGTGGTGGAAGGATAAAAGTTAGGGGAAATTGAATGATAGTTGTACTGAGAAATGAGTTAGCTTGACAAGTGTCTTTAACAAATCGGCTGTGGGGCTCCCTTATTTTCCTGCTCTCTCTTTTGACTTCATTTATAAATGGAAAGCAGTGACGTGTAATTTTGCTTCAATGCCTATGTCGTCCCTAGAATTTGGTTTCATACATAGGAGAGATTGCAATCGTCCAACTAATAGGAGTATTAGTTAATTGTTCTCAGCTTACCCTACGATTACACTTACAATAACATACATACATATAAATAGAATCAGTATCAATAAATATTACCTCCGTTCCATTTTAAGTATTCATTTAAAAACAATTATTCTAAAATAAATATGATTTTAATTATTTTTTTAATCTAACCCTTGCTATTAAAGAGGACAAATGTGATTAGTTTATTCATTTTCCAAAAGAAAGATGGGGAAAAATTGCAAAAAGGTTGTTTTGGAGGCTTTACATTTAGTTTTCATTCTTCTGTCGGGTTTGTAAAATTCTTTTTTTCAAAATGTATAGTAAGATGAGACACACGGTACCACCTTTCCTTCAATATGGTTCTGCCACTGTTGATTAATTATACTAATGTTTATGATTATTTAATAGTTACATGTTATTTGTCTTAATTGGACAATGCAAAAACATATTTTAGCATATAAATTTATTGATGATACACATACTCTACTTTTTATTTCTAGATCTGTTCAAGAATTTTGTGAAATTTTATGCAATTAATAACAAAATTATTGTTTTAACTTTAGATAATGCTCTAAGTAATAGTACTGTAGTGGAAATTCTAAATTTATTTTAATCCACTTTTTCTTGACACTTTCCATTATTTGACATGCATGATTATAACGTGGTATTGATGGCCTTGAGTTGTTTGAACTATCTATTAAAAAAAAGTGTATGTGAGTTATATACTTGGCTCCCAAATAATGCGACGTCGTAATCTAAAGAAATTATGAAGCTTGTAGACGGAAATATATTAAAATCTTTAAAGAAGTTGAAAATAGGTTGAATTCTTATATAACATATTAAGTGTTGCTTATAAATACCAATAACCTCTAACAATAACATTTAATGGTCATGTAAGTGATGAATATCAACTTAATGATTTTGATTGGCAAACTGTTTCTCATCTTAATATATATATATATATATATATATATATATATATATATATATATAAAGGAAATTTTTTGGTTGCTACTAAAGAATTTTCACTTGTTTATGATCTTACTATTTCTTCTATGTTGTGGTATAGCAGAATATCATTTTTATATTACAAATATAAATGTTATCATGTATATCAAGCAGCTATGATAGAAATGACTTCTAATTTTGAAAAAAAAATATTATTTATTTTATTCCGTCTCCTTATTCCAATACTTATGCATTAATAATTTTGTAAAAGTTTATCTTACTATTTCTTCTATGTTGTGGTACAGTAGGAATATCATTTTTATATTACAAATATAAATGTTATCATGTATATATATCATGCAGCTATTGTAGAAATTTCACAAAATTCTATAACGTAGTGGTATTGATGGCCTTGAGTTGTTTGAACTCTCTATTAAAAAAAAAAGTGTATGTGGGTTATATACTTGGCTCCCAAAATAATGCTAGACGTCGTAATCTAAAGAAATGTATGAACCTTGTAGACTGAAATATATTAAAATCTTTAAAGAAGTTGAAAATAGGTTGAATTCTTATATAACATATTAAGTGTTGCTTATAAATACCAATAACCTCTAACAATAACATTTAATGGTCATGTAAGTGATGAATATCAACTTAATGATTTTGATTGGCAAACTGTTTCTCATCTTAATATATATATTAAGGAATTTTTTGGTTGCTACTAAAGAATTTTCACTTGTTTATTATCTTACTATTTCTTCTATGTTGTGGTATAGCTGAATATCATTTTTATATTACAAATATAAATGTTATCATGTATATCAAGCAGCTATGGTAGAAATGACTTCTAATTTTGAAAAAAAAATATTATTTATTTTATTCCGTCTCCTTATTCCAATACTTATGCATTAATCATTTTGTAAAAGTTTATCTTACTATTTCTTCTATGTTGTGGTATAGTAGGAATATCATTTTTATATTACAAATATAAATGTTATCATGTATATATATCATGCAGCTATTGTAGAAATTTCACAAAATTCTATAACATAGTGGTATTGATGGCCTTGAGTTGTTTGAACTATCTATTAAAAAAAAAAGTGTATGTGAGTTATATACTTGGCTCCCAAAATAATGCTAGACGTCGTAATCTAAAAAAATGTATGAAGCTTGTAGACTGAAATATATTAAAATCTTTAAAGAAGTTGAAAATAGGTTGAATTCTTATATCACATATTAAGTGTTGCTTATAAATACCAATAACCTCTAACAATAACATTTAATGGTCATGTAAGTGATGAATATCAACTTAATGATTTTGATTGGCAAACTGTTTCTCATCTTAATATATATATTAAGGAAATTTTTTGGTTGCTACTAAAGAATTTTCACTTGTTTATTATCTTACTATTTCTTCTATGTTGTGGTATAGCAGAATATCATTTTTATATTACAAATATAAATGTTATCATGTATATCAAGCAGCTATGGTAGAAATGATTTCTAATTTTGAAAAAAAAATATTATTTATTTTATTCCGTCTCCTTATTCCAATACTTATGCATTAATCATTTTGTAAAAGTTTATCTTACTATTTCTTCTATGTTGTGGTATAGTAGGAATATCATTTTTATATTACAAATATAAATGTTATCATGTATATATATCATGCAGCTATTGTAGAAATTTCACAAAATTCTACAATATGTTTTTGAACAGATCTAGAAATAAAAAGTATTGTAGAATTTTCACTTATTTATTATCTTACTATTTATTCTATAGTGTGGTATGACTACACGGGACTTGATTTTTTTTTTTTTTTTTTTTTTTTTTGCTGAAAAGAAAAGGTACGTAGACAGCTCTTTGCCAAAGCACACTCAATCAATTGTCAATCTCCAGTCCAAAGTTAGACTAGCACAATCTATTCTTACTTGGAAATTGAGCTAGACTACAGTAGGAATATCATTTTTAAATTACAAATATAAATGTTATCATACATCAAGCAGCTATTTTAGAAATGACATTTAATTTTGAAAAAAAATATTATTTATTCTATTCGTCTCCTTATTCCATTAGTACTTATGCATTAATCATTTTGTAAAAGTTCATGGTACAAAAAACACGTATTCCAACCATATTATAAAACGTATTCCAACCATATAATTAATAATGAGTTATAAGTTCCTGAAACATAATATCCAAATGAGCAACCTGATATGTCTTCTATACTTCCATATGATAAGAGGATGTATAAGTCTTATTAAAATGAAACAGATAATGTTGCACCAAATGTTCCTACTTCTTCTTTACTTTTATCTCAACCTTATAAAATATCAGCCTTGATAGCAGTTTTTCAAAGCTTGGGTATATAATAGGTACTCAATCACCTCTTCTTCTTTTTTTTTTCAAGGGGGATACATTTCTATATCTTCACTTTCTTTGATATTTTATGTATTGGGTGAAAAACACTACTAAAAATACAGTATTTTCAGACCGAAATTCGGTTGGAGCTCGTTGTCCGACCGACGCGGTGGGATAATTCAATGAATTTTAATTAAATTTTTTTTTTACTTTAGCCGACCGCAGCGGTCGGACAGGAATTAAAAAATTCTGACCGACCGCAGCGGTCAGAACGCGGTCGGTAGGCAACAGCTATAGGAACACGGGCATAGCAGCCCGTTTTTCATTTAACACAACACCCACTTCTCTCTCTTTCTCCCCTTTCTTTCTTTCTCCATTCAACCCGATTCCAAAGCCAAATCCAACCCAAATCTATTAAAAAAAATACTCTTAATCTCTTAGTTCCATTCCTCTACAACTTGGTAAGTTTAATTTTCATAGTTTTCTTCCTATTTTCCCCAAATCCGAAAACCCTAACTTTTTTATCTATTTTTTTATAGTTCTTCCATCTATCAAAGTTGGGGATTAGTAAATTAGTGGTGGTGGAGTACAAAACCATCCCTTGAGGTGAGTTTTATGGTGAAACACCAATTTTTTTAAAAAAATTTAATTTTAGCTCGTTTTTGTCATTTTTTCCTATTTTTGAATTCTAGCTCATGAAATTAATCCATGACATAGTAGTTGCTATTTGGTTGTGAACTAGGTTACATTGTGTTGTTGTTTGGTTTGGGAATTGTTGAAGCTAGTTTGACATTTTTGTTGGTATTGTAAAAATTAGGTTGATTGGAAAAGTGGGTATTGTTAAAAAAATGATTGGGTTATTGAATGCATATTTAGAAGATGATAAATTGGAAAGTAACACTTTGAATGGGTTGTTGTAGTGAAAAAGTTGGTGTTCCATTGAGAAGAGTACACTTTGAATGGGTTGTTGTTGATCAATGTTGTTGATGGGTTCCTTTACTAGTGTTGTTGTTGTTGAATGTTGTTAATGGTGTGTACTAGTGTTGTTGTTGTTGTTGTATTGCTTTGAGAAAGAATTGTTGGTGTATAGTGTAGTTTGGTAGTTAGATTCTTTGAGGCATTTCATCAAATAAGTGGTGCGCAACAACTAAGTTGAATAGTTTGCAAATAGTTTTAAATTACTCCAACTAAGTATAGATAAGTAAATAGTTTTATCATTTTGAATAAATAGATATAAGTTGCAAATGAGAAGTGTTATTAATTACTAAATGATAATCTTAGAGAACAAATTAGTTAGTAATATAAAAATAATTGACTTAGAAAATTATACAATTACTTAATCTTATGAAAATTGGTAGTGTATCAAAGAAATGTTTGTTTAAATATTTGCAATTTAATATGCATCTCAAACGTGTAATTTTTGTGTAGATATGGTTAATGAAAGTCGTAGTTGGATGTATAATAGAAATAATCCCGGCCGGCGGGGGATGAGGGCAGAATTTGCAGTAGGTGTTGAAGATTTTATTGAAAAGGCGAAAACACTTGATGATATTATACGGTGGGGCCAGATTAAGTGTCCTTGTCTGGACTGCAAGTGCATAAAAGAGAAAAATTTGGAAGATGTTGAAATGCATCTTTATATGAAGTGTTTTATGCCAGATTATTTTGTTTGGGTTTATCATGGAGAGTCTAGGGATGTGGGGGGTGATGTTCATTTTCAAAATGCTTATGTCGGTGGGAGTGGTCCGATCTCAAACGAGGATGATCTTGATAATTATCGAATGAACGATATGGTTAATGATGCTTTTGGAATGTACCCAGAGGAGCCATCCCAACCGGGTACATCGCAACCAAATGTTGAGCACATTCCTAATGATGAGGCAAAACTCTTCTATAAACGGTTGGAGGAAGCTAGTCGTCCATTGTACGAAGGCTCAGTGCATTCCAAGTTGTCAGTTGTTGTTAGATTGTTAAGTATTAAATCTGATTTTAGTATATGTCAAGCAGCCATGGATTCCATCATTGACCTTATGAATGATCTCAATCTGACTAACATGGCATTACCAACTAACTATTACCACACTAAGAAGTTGGTTTCCACGTTAGGTCTTTCTACCCAGAGAATTCATTGTTGTGTCAACGGTTGCATGTTGTTTTATAAGGATGATGCAGAATTAGATAAATGTAAATTTTGTGAGGAGCCTCGTTACAAGCCGGTTTTAAACCCTAAAAAGAAGCCGATACCTGTTAAGTCGATGCATTACTTACCCCTTATACCTAGGTTAAAGAGGTTGTATGCGTCGATGAGCTCTGCTCCTCATATGAGATGGCACCATGATCGTACGAAACAGCCAGGCATTCTAAGCCATCTTGGTCAGGCATGGAAACATTTTGATCAGGTGTATCCGGCATTTGCTAGTGAACCAAGAAACATAAGGTTGGGTCTATGTTCAGATGGGTTCACTCCTTTTGATGTCTCGTCTACACCTTATTCTTGTTGGCCCGTATTTGTCACGCCGTACAATTTTCCGCCCGAAATGTGCATGACTAGTCCTTATCTGTTTTTGAATTGCATTATCCCAGGGCCACATAACCCGAAAGCCTCGATTGATGTATTTTTGCAGCCTTTGATTGATGAGTTAAAGTTATTGTGGTATGAAGGTGTGGAAACATATGATATATCAATGAAACAGAACTTTCAACTGCATGCTTCTTTGATGTGGACAATAAATGACTTTCCAGCTTATGGAATGTTGTCTGGGTGGTCCACTGCTGGTAAGCTCGCTTGCCCTTATTGTATGGAAGATACAAAAGCATTCACTTTGAAAAATGGTGGTAAGTGTACATGGTTCGACTGTTGCCGTCGATTCTTGCTAATGGATCATCCGTTTAGGAATAACAGTAATGCTTTTATGAAGAATCAGGTTGATTTTGAGGAGCCTCCGCGAAGGTTGTCAGGAGGAGAAATATGGGATAGGGTTAAGGTGTATCCTAAGGTAACTGGCCAACGGCCATCTAAAGCACCTGGCTATGGTATTGATCATAATTGGACTAAACAAAGTATCTTTTGGGAGTTGCCTTATTGGAAGGATAATCTTCTTCGACATAACCTGGATCCCATGCATATTGAGAAGAATTTTTTCGAGGCTGTCTTTAATACAGTGATGGATGTCAGAAACAAGACAAAGGATAATGTGAAGGCCAGGTTGGACCTTGAGGAACTTTGTAGGCGACCTGAGTTACACTTATCTCAAGTTGGCAACACGATTTGGCTTCCCAAGGCCAGTTACACATTCGGATTGGATGAGAGAAGAATGATTTGTGATTGGGTCAAGAATTTGAGGATGCCTGATGGATATGCTTCAAACTTAGAAAGGTGTGTTGATATGACAGAAGGAAAATTGACTCACATGAAAAGCCACGATTGTCACATCTTCATGGAAAACTTGCTCCCAATTGCATTCAATGGCTTGCCTGATAAAGTTTGGAAACCACTTACAGAGACGAGCCTATTTTTTAAGGAGCTGTGTTCTAAGACATTGAGGGAAGAGAATCTTAAGTCGTTGGAAAGTAACTTTCCTGTTGTCGCGACTAAGTTGACAAAAATCTTTCCCCCTGGTTTCTTTAATGTAATGGAGCATCTTCCAATTCACCTCGCGGAAGAGGCACTATTGGGAGATGCATTAAATCTAGATGGACTGAGCCATGGCCATTCTGGGGTCAGGTACCATTCCCTGTAAAGATGAGCATGTTTGACGATTTTCAGGTAATAACTATATTTTATTTTTTAATAATTTAGTTAAGTGTCACTTTTTTAGAAATCTAATATTCAATAATTATTTCAGACAAAGTGTATATGGCATCCTGCATTTAATAGCATTGCCAAAAGCAATTTCCTTGGAAAATGCCAAGATAGAGTGAAAGGTAGCATGTATGATTGTCGAAACAAAGGAAAGAAGCCCGAGTGGATATACGATCACGTTTGGGCACAACTTCTACAATATTGGGATACTGAAGAATTTAAGAAGAAGAGCGCCCAAGGAAAAGCCGCACGAGCCTCCGAAAGGGGTGGATCGCTGCACACCGGGGGTTCGGTTAGCGCAGCGACTCAACGGATGATATTGGTAATTTATTAATTAATTGTATGTATTATTTTATGTAACTCACATTAATTTTCCATCTAGCTTGTCATCTTTTTAATTTTGTAGGAAAGGCAAGAAGGGCGGCCAGTTCGTGTGCCTGAAATCTTTAAGAAGAGGCATATATACAGAAACAAAAAAGGAGAGGAAGTGTGGGTCGAAGACCGCGCTAAAGAGCTATATGTAAGTTATTAAATTCAATCTTTTAAAGTTATTAAATCCGTCAATATTTATCAATCTAATTCTTGTTATTAAATTTTATTTTAGGAAAAGGCTACGGCGGTCTATGAAGAAAGGATGTCGACTCAGGTATCCGAGTGTGGTAGCAGTACCCCAGCTCAAATGACACTAGAAGAGGAAACCGCACTATAGTTGGAGGTGAATGGCGGAGTAAAGAAGGGAAGTGCTTACGGCCTTGGATCGCAGTATGCCTCAGAACGTCTAAATCCAGGTTTGTTTGGCACTTACACTCCTCCTGCTAGTTCAATTAATCCCTCGGTGGAAGCCGCTTTGCGCAATGAAATCGAAGAGCTTAAGAAAAAGAGTGAAGAAGAACGTTTGCGCAATGAAGAAAATATGAGAACCATGCGGGAAATGATGCAGAACATTATGTGTGGTGGTGCGGACAAGGGAAAGAAGGGCAAGGGCAAGAGCAAGACCAAGAGCAAGAGCAAGAGCAAAAGTCGGGGGAAAGGCAAGAGCAAAAGTTAATACAGCTCTGAGTCGGGTTCTGAGTCTAGTTCTGAGGCAACAGAGTAGTAATAATGGATTGTTGATGTATTAGACTTGTTTTAGACATGTTTTAACTTGTTTGGATCACTATTCGGATTGGATATGTTATGTAAAATGTTAAACTTTCTATTTAAAGGCAATAAGCCTTGTTTAGACTATTATTAAGGCTTGAGAAGCCTAATCTTCTTCTGGGTTCTGTTTTTTCTATTTTTTACAGGTGGTGTAGCTCTAATTGCAGGTTTTTTATTGCAGGTATTACACTGCCTACCGACCGCAGCGGTCTGAAAACGGTCCGAAAATTGGCAATTTTCCAGCCTAGAAATAAGCAATTTCCCACCGCAACGGTCGCCTGGCCCACCGCTTCGGTCGCCTAGCCCACCGCTGCGGTCGCCCGTTTTCCCAGTTTTTTTGAAATCTCCCACCGCGTCGGTCGCCCAGTTCAACATTATTTTTTCCACCTATAAACTAGGCGACCGCCGTCCGACCGTATTTCGGTCCGACGTCCGACCGCGGCGGTCGGAAAGCTTTGAGCGACCACTATTTGGTCGACCGCCTTGTTAGGTCGGACAACAGTCGCCTAGCCGACCGTTGTCCCACCGTATCGGCGGTCGGAAAAGCCCTGATTTTTAGTAGTAAAATGGTTGTCACACGTGGCTCCTCGAGCGTATGATTCGGAGCACATCAAATGGAGATTCACAAAATTTGCACCCAAGGTAAACAACATTACCACTGAGACGAACACCTAGGCCATAGTTCTTGATGTACCCCAAGGAAAATAGCCTCGATGAATCAATAGGCTCGTGTCCCCGAAGTGGAGGATCCTAGCCTCAGTGGACCACTTCTATTTCAGCGGAGTGATTGCTCCACGATCTCAGCCCACTAACTCATCTTCCTAGGGGATAGGACGTGGGCAAAGCCACGATTAGAACATAGAGAAAGTAGCTGAACTTCTCCAAGCCGATGGCCTATAAATAGCATTACTTTGGTATTGTAAACATCTCGAAATTATACTAATAACGGTTATGATTATTTAATAATTACATGTTATTGGATATATCTTAATTGGGTAACGCAAAAAGCATATTTTAGCATATAAATTTATTGATGAACCACATACTTTACTTTTTATTTCCAGATCTGTTCAAGAAGTTTGTGAAGTTATATGCAATTAATAACAAAATTATTTTTTTAACTTTAGATAATGCTCTAAATAATAATACTATACTGGAAATTTTAAATTTATTTTAATCAATTTTTTCTTGACATTTTCCATTTTTGACATGCATGATTATAACATAGTGGTATTGATAGCCTTGAGTTGTTTGAACTATCTATTAAAAAAAATATTTGTGAGTTATTGTTTATGCCTAAAATTGTACGTGTAGGTTAAACAATTAATTATAGTTGAGGTCACAAGCAATATAGTAACTACAACGGAAAAGTATATAAATATAATGAAAACAGTAATGAATGAACAAGACGAAATAATTAATAGAAAGACAGAGTAATTCTTTTTCCTTGAGAATAGCCGGATTCTGTGGTGAATCGTATCATGTACAATACAATGTAAGGAGGGGGTATTTATAGTAGTGATACGCAGTCCTAAATAAGGTAAAACACAAAGACTAATAAGGCTATGGGACCTATAACTAAAGGCGGTGGTATACAGTAACCCTAACTAGGAGACTGTAAACTTTAGACGCGGTACACCCAGCGTTAGGGGTGGGCATAAATTCCGAAAACCGAAAAACCGAACCGAACCAAATTAATTTGGTTTTTCGGTTTCGGAATTTCGGAATTTCGAAACACTATTCGGTGTAAAAATTCGGTATTTCGGAATTTCGGTTCGGAATTCGGTTTTGAGGTGTCAAATTCCGAAATACCGAAATTCCGAATTTTTTATAGTGAATATATTTAAAATATATACATAATACAATTCTAATTACTAAAACCAAACCCAAGTCCAATTCTTTCTTAGCCCAAATAGCAAATATACTTTATTCACACTTCTTTCTTCCTTATTCTGCATTAAAGAGGTTAAGTTGCAACTTCTTGTCGTTTTTTTTGTAAGTTCTCTATCTGTATTATAACCAGATGAATAAATACTTTGTGATATAATTAATTTTAATTGTAGAAATCACTTTGTTTGAAGGCATGATTGTATTAAAATGTTACGACCTTGGCCTGCCATACTCTTCAATAAAATGTTATAAGTAGATGCCAGAAATTGATACGCTTATAAATTTCTATCATTGACAGAGTTAATAATATTATTGAATATTGTTTCTTTTTCTTGCTATCATGTTTTGGGTTGTGGTCCTTGAAAGCACGTTGAAAGCTTATTAAGGTTGAACAACATTAGGAGTTGGTACAGTGACACTTCGCCACTTACTACAAAATTTGGTTTTGTAAAAATGCTATTAATAGAACGACATAAATTGAAATAAAAACCGAATTATAAAATCGAAACCGTACCGAAAAAACCGAACCGAATTACATAATTCCGAACCGAACCGAATAAATTTTGGTTTGGTATTTGGTATCGACATTTAAGTACCAAAAACCGAAATTCCGAATTTATAATAACCGAACCCGAACCGAAATTCCGAATACCCACCCCTACCCAGCGTCCTATGATCGTGCCGCCTAAACGGCCGTTGGCTTCAGGAGCGGGCGTGTATCCTCTGCAACCGGTGACTTGTAAGATAAGTTTAGTCATGCCAGCTGGACTCATATCCCCGTAATAATAGGTGACATATTTTTGCCCACATAGTCAGTCTCCCCACTTGCTAAATGTTGACGCAAGCAGTTAGGAAGTGAAAGCAGTGTGGATGTGAAAAGATATCTCACTGACTCCTCAGTGAGACTCTGCTATTCCATTGTTTTGTGCTACTTTGTGAATAGATACAATTAAAATAGAGAAATTGAAGAGAAAAGAAGACAAGTAAGCAAGGGACACGTGGTGGAAGAATAAAAGTTTGGGGAAATTGAATGATAGTCGTACTGAGAATTGAGTTTCCCTGACAAGTGTCTTTAACAAATGGGATAATTACATATAGTATAACTTTATCTACTTTTGTTACAGTATATATATATATATATATATATATTTTTTTTTCAAAACTTACAAAAAATAGCAACATTTTTGTTGTTTGCTACAAAAAATAGCATAATATATTTAAAAAGAAAAGAAATATAATTTAAAAAAAGAAGATAAATCTAATCCTATAATATTTATGCACCCAAATCATGTTTAGATAGGTTTAATTCTTTTTACATTTAAGACCCATTTTCTCTCTCCCCTCAAAACCATATATTAAAAATTAACAATAGACATACGTAAAAAACAATAGCCATACAATACACATACAATAGCTATACGATAGACATACAAAAGACTAACAATAGTCATACAATACACATACAATAGCCATACAATAGCCATACTATACACATACACCATACGATAGACATACAATAGAATTAGTAATTGGGTAGTTGTAATCCCAAAAAAATAGGAACAGATAAAAAAAATATGCCTGTAATTATGGGCGATTTTGGTGCATGGTGTATCTTCAATTTTATTGAATAAATCTTTTTTTAATAACTTGTATATATAATGTTAAGAAATTATTGCTATTCTTGAAAAGTGACATAATGTTGCTATTTTATTATAAACCTGTTATTATGTTTGTATATTTGTATAATTTAGCCTTAACAAATCAAGCGGGGGCCTCCCGAAGATATTCGTGCACTTTCTTTTGACTTCAGTTATATGAACGCAAACAACAGCAAATTCTATATGTTCCCATAAGTGGGGTTCTAGGAGGGTGGGATGCCCAAAAAAAAAAAGGGAAGTGCTACATATCAAAGATTATGCAGGCATTATCCTACCTCGAGTGAGTAAGATAGAGAGACTGTTTGCAATAGACCCTCGGCTCAAGAAAAACAGTTCTGAAAACGTGTTTGAAGAATTTCAAAATTTATAGTATAAAATAAGTTATGAATATTTTTGTATTTATAAATTATTCACTTTGTCAATTTATTTGTAAATTTTGCGTTTTATACGTAACTGAAGAAAATATTAATAAGTAGGAGGACTTTTTGATTATTTTATGTTTATTTATATCTCTTTCTAATAAATATTTATTCTAGTTTTTATTTTCAAAATTAATTTGCAGTAATGGCAAAGTGCAAAACAATTATTGATTTTATCTTGATATGTTAAAACGACAAATACTCTGAAATAAACACTTTTAGTAACTATATGACAAATAAAAATGAGATGGAGCTAGTATCTCACTAAAAATAAATGAGAAATATGAATTTAATAAGATTCTTAATTTAGAAAGAAGTCATTATTTGTTGAACAAATAAAAAAATATTTAAATAAATTAAAAGGGATGGAGTATAAAAGAAAATTAAAGAAGGAAAATAAAGCTGATAATTAAAGAAAATGGACGGCAGGAAGCAAATGCACTGACGTAGTATAATTTTGCTTCATTGCTTTCGTCATCCCTAAAATTTGGTTTCATTCAGACGGGCGATAGCAATAGTTCAACTAATATTAGTCAATCGTTCTCAGCTTACCTTACAATTTCAACTACAGATAGAATTTGGATCAACAAATATTAGTGATAAGTTGTAAAACGTGTCGATTGACGATTCTATACAAATCAGACCAACTCTCTACTAGTGAATTCAATACGCGGTCATTAAAAAAAAGTATATAACTGATGAGCATTGATATAACTTTTATTAATGTAATGAATATTTATTCTTAGATTAACTTAATTTTTAATATATACTCCAACCATAATACTACCAAATATTTATTACGTTGCAGTCTGATGTCTTTCTTTTTAGATCTTCGGGAACTTTGGTGATGCAGCTCGACAGACCCATTTGAAAAATGGAGAGGTGATGATCACTACTAAAAAAAGCTGAATCTGCGACCACCCAATCGGTCGCACATCGGTCGCCAGGTCGACCGATCGGCGACCGATACGGGTAGTCGGAATATTAATGGTAGCAAATAGCCCTGCGACCGAAAAACGGTCGATATTTCGACCACTATGCGACCGAATTTCGATCGCACAATAGCTCACATACAGTGACCAAGTATGCGACCGATTTTCGGTCGCACATCCTATTGCGACCGAAGATCGGTCGCATACTTGGTCTCATTTCTGGGAATTAATGGTGACCAAGTATGCGACCGAAATTCGGTCGCATAGAATGTGCGACCGAAAATCGGTCGCATACTTGGTCTCAGTTGTGACCGCTATGCGACCGAAAATCGGTCGCCAAACCTGTAAAAACCTGCAATAAAAATCCTGCAATCAGGCAGTAGCAACAGCAAAAACCAGCAATTCAGAAACCTGGACACCAATACACAGCAATAAAACAGCAATCCAAACATTTCAAAAACATCCGATCATTTCAAAAACATCCATACACCATTAGTTATATCCTAAAATTGTTAACAATACAACTTCACAAACATTCAAAAGACTACTGGGGCTCGGGCGAGGCTGAGCTAGACCCGGACTCGGAAGAGGAAGAGGAGCTGCGGCGATGCTTGCTCTTATGCTTTCTTCTCGCTTTCTTCTTCTCCTTTTTGGCAAGGAGTTTTTTGATCATGTCCTGCGTTTCTTGATTTACCCTCGACAGCTGTGCGATCTGCTATCTCATTTGAGCCATCTCAGCAGGATCAACGGAGCTCGACGGAGAAGAAGTAGCTGAAGAGCCCAAAAAGCGAGAATTATGCTTATCCGGAGCATATAGCGATCCAAGACCATAAGCATACCCCTTCTTAACCCCTCCAACAGTATCGACCCATATTTGCTTTTCTTTCTCGAAAGTCAAGGGAGCCGGGGTGCTGCTTCCGGCGTCCGATGCTTGGGTCGATGTCCAGTCTTCCACGGCCTTTGTAGCCTTTTCCTGAATAACATAAATATAGTAACGATGTTAATAGAAAGACTAAACGTTGAAGGATTGAGGCGACTAAATATCGAATTTTACAAACTTACCCATGCCTCTTTTGCGCGGGGCTCGACCCACTCTCCACCGCCCTTCTTGGCACCCTTTGTATGCCTGATCTTGTGCAGCTCGAGCACGGGAATAGTGCGCTTTTCTTTCTTTTCCTACAAATTAAAAATCATAATATGTTAGACAAAAAAGCAACTGTTCAAGTAAATAATCAATCAATTAAATATACTGTACCAAGCGCATCTTTTGTGTAGCCGCGCATTAAAGTCCATATCTACACAAAAATTGCCAAATTGAGAACAATCCAATTGGTACCAATTTTTAATAATCCTAGCCTTTTTTTGAATATCCATTGATCCGTTTGAATTCCATATTATCTAGTAAGTGCAATGCAATACAAAATGCATACAATTTATCCGGTTTAGTCATAAGATGTTGCAAACATGAACAATCAAAACAACAATACCTAAACCCTAACTTTAAATGCATAGCGAGTATTCCAAACACCACAACCCATGACAAGACATCAACACATTGCAAACAACTCTACCAAACAATTCCCAACATATCACAACAATTACCATAATTAATCACAAACATCACAACCCTATATTTAAAGTTCATCAACCCAAAACAACTTATTATACATCACATTATATAGAATAAACTAATTATAACTAACAACTAACATGTAAACAACATATATAGGCTCTCCATTATTTAAAAATATATATATAATTAAATTCGGATTATTAAACCAAAAAAAAAAAATTACCTCTACTTTGTATTGGATCCAATGGCAAGAAAGTATGAGTTACCAATGTGCTATCCACCCAATAACTACAAAAAAAAAGTGAATTAAAAAGTCATTATATGAGTTTTTAAAAAAATAACAAAAATTACTAAAAAATAAAATTTACCTTGAATTTGTAGGTGTAGATTGTGTTAAATGTTATGTTGGAGGTAATAAAGTAGTAATTTAAAGTTATATGGGGTTTATAATGGTGGGAAGTTGATTATGGGGTGGGGGAGGTTCGGTTTTTAGGGATTAGAGGTGAAATGGGTTATGTTGAAATGGGGGAGAAAGGGGTTCTGCCCGTTTTTAGTCACAGTTAGGCGACCGATTTTCGGTCGCCTAACTTTGACTAAAAAAGTCAAATTTTTCAAAGACCGATATGCGACCGATTTTCGGTCGCCACTTTTTTTCGTTGAATGTGCGACCGAAAATCGGTCGCACAGCTGTGGAGACTGATAATCGGTCGCATGAGGGTGGTTGCAGATTCAGCTTTTTTTTAGTAGTGGATGTGGGCAGAGATGAAGCCGACGAATAAGCAACAGGCTGAGGGGTGGCTGGAGAAGTTCTGAATGGCACGACAGCAGGTTGGAGCGGCGACGAAAAAATCCCGATCAACATTACTATAGATTTCTACTCTCTCATGGCCATGATTAGTATAGATCATACCTTTGCCAAGATAACCCTTGAGGTACCTCAAGATCCGGTCCGAGGAAAAAAAAGGACCGTCTTTGAAAAAAAAAGGAACTCGCTAAGCCTTCTGATGTCATTCTTTTAGATCCTTTTTGCATAGTATACGTAATTTTTTTAATAAAACATTAAAATCAATATTTATAATCACCTACTTTTTGAACAAAATATCAAAAATTACGTAAAATTAGTTGTGATAATTATTGTGTGATTTTTGTTAGATTTTTGCTCTTTATTTAGTAGTTTTAATTAATTATTCCCTCCATTTCAAAAAGGATGAACCTTTTCACCTTTTGAAAGTCAATTTGACTAATCCTTGAACCTAAATTAAACTATACTAAATTAATATTTTCAAATAAAAATTTGCATATTCAAAAACTATACGAAAAGTACTATAACATGCAACTCTTCGCATATCAATATGATAAAAAAAATCATCTTAAATTGTTGGTCAAAGTTCATCCAGTTTGACTCTCGAAAAGCGAAAAGGTTCATCCATTCTGAAACAGAGGGAGTAATTAGATAGAAAATACTGAAAAATTACCAAAAATAGAATTTTGAATTTTAGAGTTAGAGCCTGTTTGACATTGTTGCAAAAAACTGCTTATTTTGAGAAGTACTTTTGGCATAAGTACTTTTAGATGATAAGCAATTTGTGTTTGGACAACTCATTAGAGAAGTACTTTTGATAAATAATTTGTGTGAGGTTAATTTTTATGAAAAATCCTTTTGTGTGTCAATTACTAAAAGGACATCCAAGTTTATTTTAAATTTGAATTAATAGAAACAAAAAAATAATTTTAAATATTATCATAAAAGACTTTGATTAAAAATATTTATTTAGTTGAAATGTAAAATATAAAGTAAATGATATAAATTTAAGCTGTTGGCAACAACATAAAATATAGTTTTAAAGTGATAACAGAATTAAGAATTTCTTGTAAATACTTACTTTTAAAAGATGACTTAAAGAATAGGAGATCCTATATATACGGTTGATAGAAATACTTAAAAATAAAAACTAGTCCTAAGAGGGAGAGGATTTGTAAAAGTACACAATAGAAAAAAATAGGAAAATAAGAAATATAATTTTATTTTGAGAGATATGGTTAATTAATGAGGAATAATTTGGTAAAGATGGATTTTGGTAAGGATATTTTTATCTTGAAAAAATTGGTAAACTGGTTCTGCTTCTGCTTCTTGGAAGAAGTAGGTATTTGTAACTTCTCCCCAAAAGTAGAAAAACTGCTTCTGCTTCTACCTAAAATACTTTTTTTTTGTTGCCAAACACTTCAAAATTTTAAAAAAGTACTTTTTAAAAACAAAAAGAAAAAAACCACTTTTGGTTTTGGAGAAGCAATGCCAAACAGGCTATTAGTGTTTTAAGAATTCTTAGGTCAAAAGGTGATTTCATTTTAAATTTTAAATTTTTGTATAAAAGGCGTGTCCAAATGGGAGGCAAACTAGAGGCACAAAGTGACCACAAAGGGTGAAATTTATTACATGGGTACATACACCATTTTGAAAAAAGTAAATTTGGTCACATATGACTCTTGTACTTTTTACCCATCTACCCATTTTTTTACTTTGTCTATTTAAAGAGAGTCTTTTCCCTCATTACACACCAACAATATTTTAATAAATAATTTTACTAGTCTCAAACTAAAGAACTAGATCTCAAACAAGAAAAGAGTGAACAATAGTGAGTTAAAAGTTTAAGAAAAAATAATAAGAGTTAGTTAAAAAAAAGTGAGAGGCTAAGAGGAAGAAAATGTAATGACTATTTTTATACCTATTTTTTGACGATTAGTTAGCTAGCTTCGTATTCTATTGGCACTTATTATGGTGCAACAAATATAATGACTTTTTAAGTTCGTTTATTAATATATAGTTACTAAGCTCAATACCTAGTAGTATATTTGATCCAAAATAATCAAAAAAGTTAAACAAAGTTTGAAGTTTGTGTCTGAACAATGGAGAGGGTCTTCACTAGTTTGTGGGTCTATTAGCTGTTGGTTGTTGCTCGGTTTTCATGTTCTCGAGTTGACTGTGGGCTTGGTCATCTTTGTTTTGCTTTGGAGAATTGGCTATTAGGTAAATACTTTTTCACTTTGTATTGTCATTTGGCTTACTGTTAAAATATAAATGGAATGGCTTAAATCAAGCCCCCAAAAATATGAATGTCCCTCTATATGTTGGTCATGTCTCGTGGCATATTTTACATCTCTTGTGTTGATTAAAAAATGGAAAGCGGATGAATGTTTAAATTTGGCCACTGCATGCTTCTCGCGGGTCACTTTACGTTTGTACGATAATAGTGGAGTGTTTGATAGCTTTAAGTGTGACTTGTAAATAAATTTCAGATTTGCAAATAATTTACAACTTCTGTAAAGGGACAGAACTGAAAATACATAGACCAAGACAGGACATTGGTGCAAACCAGCTTAAAAATTAGACTTGATGTGCAAATCTGACTATGCTTTTATTTGCGGAATTTTTCATAAAAGTATAAGTTTTAGAAATTATTTACAAAACATACTAATATTTTAGCAAAATTACCCATTATAGAGGAAGGGAGAAGTTAATTACAAACATAACAAAACATAGCAATATTTTCCCATAACATACCAAACCCTTATATTCTTCCTCATATTTTCCCCCACTATCACTTTTGCTCCTTCTATTTTCCTCCTATTTCACTTTTCCTCCCACCATTTTTCCCAATTTCACTTTCACTCCTCCCATTTTCCTCAATTTCAATTTTTCTCATCCCATCCTCACTGTATCTCGTTGTATTTTACTGTATCTCGATGTTTCTCAACTACCAACTACCTCGTATCTCGTTGTATATTTCCGTATCTCACTTTGTCTGCATTATTCTGTAACGTATCTAATTATTTCTAGACTGTATCTAGATCTTTCTAGATTGTTTTAGCGTTTGTTTTATTCCATTTTTGCGTTGTTTCTCACTATTTCATCTGTTTTGCGTTGTTTCACATCATTTTTTATATTTTATTTCAGAATTTTTCACTATCTGTTTTTTACTGTTTCAGCGTTGTATTTGCACTATTTTTGCCCAATATCGAACTGTTTCTGCACCATTTCAAGTTGTGTTCAGCACTGTATCCAGGGGCGGATCTATGCCTAAGGGACCGGGTGCCACGGCACCCGCTAGCCTCGGCAGAAAATTTGTGATTTATGTGCAACTATCTGAAGAAAACAGATATATAAAAAAAGTGGCACCCGCAATACAAAGTGAGGTGCTGGTGCCAGTGGTCGGGCTTTGCCTTTGTAGTCTCTTCTTACCGCTAGGTCCTGTTTTCGAATCCCCTCTGTAATTATTTTTCCTGCCACGTTTTGTTTTCTTGTCCTTTCGCCTGCCCTTTTTCGTTTGTTCCTGTTTGCTTTCCTTTTGTCTTTTCCTTTTTCCCAGCTTCATTATTCTCTAACCTCAAAACATAGCCTGTGTTTTCTTCCTTTTCTTTTTATTTCCTTTTATCTAAATCTCTTTTTTTTTTCTACCATTACAAGAATACTTTATTTCATGAACAATTTATTTTTATTTTGGTGATAATATAAATTGATTTTATTTAAATAATTTTTCTTGTTTTGATAATGCGACGTTAATCTATACAAACTAAGAATAATTTAGGCAATATCTTCTATCGAATTTAAAATATTAAGTGGCTTGATTACTAAATCTTTTGAGTTTTGAATTTTATAGATTGAAATTTTAAAGCTTTTGTTATGCAAAGAATTGTCATTAAACCTAAGAATTAAAATAAATTTATTAACTTGAAATTATTGAAGTGAAATTAATCTACTCAAACAATGAAGATAAAGTAATTAAGTTACATTTTAAAAATACACTCTTTTATGATTTTTCTTTTTCTTGCTTTTTTCATTTGCAAATTTTTTTTGTAATATAGTTGTAAAAGCGTGAAAAAGAAAACAGTGAACTGAACTGAACCTATTTGTCTATTGCGTATAGAAGACTAATAAACTTAGTTGAATTAATAAATATCTTACTGAACTGACCCGTCTTTCATATTCGGTCATTGTGTCAAAGGACAAATATAAAGAATGGCACCCGCTACCATGAAATCCTGGATCCGCCCCTGACTGTATCTAACTATTTCTGCACCATTTTAGGTTCTGTTCAGCACTGTATCTCATTGTATCTGCATGATTTTTTCTCCGCATCAAAGTGTATCTCACTGCATCTACGCTGTTTCAGCACTGTTTCAGATTGTTTCAGAACCGTTTTAAATTATTTCAACACCGTATCTAACTATTTCTCGACTGTATCAAGCTGTTTCTAGACCGTTTCAGCATTATTTCATCCCATTTACGCATTGTTTCTCACTGTTTCTAAGCTATTGTCACCTTTTTGGCTTTGTTTCATATAATTTTTTACATTTTGTTTCGAACTTTTCACTTGCGGTTTCAGACTGTATCATATTGCTTTGGCACCGTTTTAGACTGTATCATAGTATTTCAATTCCATTTTGAGACTGTATCATAGTGTTTCTACACCGTTTCAAATTATTTCAACTCCGTTTCCGACTGTATCATAGTGTTTCAATATCGTTTCAGATTGTTTCAATACCGTTTCAGACTGTATCATAGTATTTCAATGCCGTTTCAGACCGTATCAGACTGTTTCAACACCGTTTCAGACTATTTCAGCTCAATTTCAGACTCTATCATAGTGTTTCAAAACTGTTTTAGATTGTTTCAACTCTGTTTTAGACCGTTTCAACCTATTAAAGTCTGTTTCAGCAGCATTTTAAAAGTGAGTTTCTTTTATGTTAGATTAAAATACATGAAAAGTTGGACCCACCCAAGGAATTTCATTCAAATCGGATCCAACCCTGGATTTGATTATGATGCAGCGACTATGAACCAATAAGGTAACTCAGAAAATGCTCCGGGAAATTGAAGTAAATGAATAGCTATTTTACACTCATGTTTAATATCCAATTCTATCAACAAACAAACATTCAAATCCACCGCCGCCCAAACACCCCTACCCAATCCTCACTCAATTCCTCCACTCTTATCTAATCTTCTCCTCATTCCTCTCCTCCGATTTCGATTTAACTCGTTTCTCCTCATTCCCGTATCGAGAAGCTTAAAGAAGGTCTTAGATTTTGGCCGCGATTTTGAGGCGATGTCGACGGTGGAGCTGAAGTAGTGGTGATATTGACGTAACAATACTCTTTCTGCTTCTGCTCTGCTTGTTGTTGAGTGATTTTCCATGGGTTTTTTTTGGGTGATTTTTGGAAATTGGGGGAAGAAGACAATGATGAGGGATTTCAGTGGGGTGGGTGTAGGGAGGGAGAAGTGTAGAGTGTAAGAGTACAAAGGTTGTCATTGGTTTGCTATTTGGTTTCCTGTGATGACATCCCGATTGGTGGTTCCGCAACGTCAACACAGTGGCGTTGAACCTGCTCTGTTGGGGGTGGAGTTGATCTTTGAATTACTGGTTCTGCTTGATGCTACAACCTGTGATCTCGCCAGCGTACGGTGGCGCGCAGTGCACAGGCGGTTTTGGACCGTGGCGAATTGGGAGAGTGTAATTGTGGTGGGGGTGGGGTTGAAAAATGGGGGTTTCTGAGGCTTTGATTTCTCTTTCTGATTTGTTTGATTTCTTTTCTGATTTGTTTGTTATTGTAAAATATGTTAGGAAAATAATGTTATATTTTGTAATTTGATAAATATTGCTATTTTTTTTTTTTGTAATATAGGGGTATAAGTTTATATATATGTGTAAAAAATCCTTTATTTGCAAAGTGAAACATACAGAATCATTTAGAAATTTGCATGCTCAATTGCTTTAAATTTTAGCCTTTAACTTATGGCCACAGGTGTTTAGCAAAGAACAAGTTTTCATTCAAGAGTTATAAAGTTTTTGGGTATATGTATCAACTGTCACTTGCAAATCAGTTTGTTTCATGTTGATAGCACACAAATTTATTTTATATTGAAGATAAATTCAATTTTGTGGTGTTAAGCAAGTTACTAAATCAAGGCGTAACAAACAAAGCGCAAAAATACAACAAATATTTTCAAGAGTCGAAATGCGTCAAAAAGTAATTGTGCTTGCACAGGACTCTGGGGTGCCAAACACCTTCTCGAGAGTCAACCGAGATCCTTACCCGGAACTCTTACGCAGACTACTAAACGAATCATAGGTGTTTCAAGGTATCTTTTTGGTGACTGGGCAAACCTTTAACTTATCAAGTGGTGACCCCGAATCTTTTAATAATTTAGGTACCTTTGTAACACCAGTCACTTGCATTTTTGAAATTTTAGAGCGTGACAGTTTGGCGACTCCGCTGGGGATGAAAGTAAAAACTGAGAGTCTCAGGCTTTAATAAATTGTCGCCTTTCGGCTTGTGAATGTTATTTGTTACGTTGTTTGTTGCCATGTTTGGAATGTTATTGCTTTGATATTGTTGGATTGCATATAAAATGTCTTCTTTTGTACACCTCTGAGTCTTCTAGAACACTTGCACACTTGCACTTACCAGTATTGCCTACGACATCTGAGACTTTCTTACTATATTGCCCATGATTTAGGAGGAAGGTGTGACGGGATTTTAGCCGGACACACTGTTGGCGGATGACCCTGATGCGCTTTCTGCCCGATTTGTCCACTGGGTTCTTCAGCAAGCCTCGACACCAAGTCAGTTGCGTCACCTAGAGTTAAATCTTTAGGCCCAATTATTTACATCATATCCGACTTAGTGAGGTGTGTTATACCGATTACCGAACTTGACTAGGCTGACCCCTTTGGGTCAAGATGGGGCACACACCCCTAAAAAGACACGTCTGAGGAATTTTATTATGTTGCATCTATTTAGAAAGAGTTGTTATGTTGACCCGCTTATGGGGGCGAGTGTCGAAGAAAAATGGGAGGGGAAAAATGAAAAAAAGTGTATTCTACCAGTGTCTCAGAAATTATGTTTAGTTGTCATTTTACGTCGTTATATTGGTGAGTTTTTCAAGAATTCATTGAGTTTAATTTTGTGTCTGGGTTTGGTCCCAAGTATTAAAATATAGTTTTATCATCATTTTGCACCGGTATAATGGAAAAATTTTCGGACCCTTTTGTGTTTGAATTAGAGTCCAAATCTAGTCCTGAGTTTTGAAAATAATTTTATGAGGTTTTATGCCTTTTTAATGGCAAAATTTTGGGAATTTTGTCATGTCTACATTTAGGTCAATAAATTGTCTAAGGTTTGTCCTATCGTGTTGGCGTAGCAGCCCGTTTTGCAAATGCCACAAGATGTTTCAAAATATAATTTTATTGCGCCCAATCTTTTCATTGTCGTAATGTTTGATTTTGGAGTCATCTTTCAGCGAAAAATAAAAGGTTTGTGTTCATAATCCGGTTTTAAGTTTTGTTTGAATATCGTGTTGAGTATTAATTTCTCATTAAAAAGAAATTTTTTTTAGGTTCCCACTTTATTTCACCTGACAATAAATTGCAACTGCCTTAGTTGTATTTTGCATTGATCCTTGTGGAATAATCTGACTCCACTCAAATGTTGAGTCTCGTTATTTGTACGGACTGACCATCCCAATATCATATTAGTCTATTTATATCTTTTGACTCATGGGTCGTATTAAATATTATTTTTGAGTCCATCTCGTGTCATTGTTTAAATTATGTTTGTTGTGTCAAAAGGGATAACCGAAAACAAAGAAAAAAAAAAGAGAAAAAAAATCCAACCTTGTCCTTGTTCATAATTTGTGTCGCTTTGATTTGTCTAACGCGACTTGTAGAAAATCTTTTGGGGACACGATCGGTACATGCGGCTTGCATCGTGAACGATTTTGGGATGACGCATAACAATCGTAGGCTTGCAATCTATGATTCTTTTGTGCTAACCTGGATTGTTGCCCATAAGTTTTGGAAATTTGTGTTGATTGAACAGGCGCTTCAGCATCATACCACTCATTCACAATAGGGTCAAAGGGACATGTGGTCATGTCATCCGATGAGGAGACCCTCGATACCAGTTCAGATGAATGTTTGAGGAGGCATAATTAGAGGTTAACTAGGAAGGTCAATATACGAAACAATTGATTGCTGACATGGGTCACACTATTACCATGAGATAGTCCCACCAGAAGCCCATCTTTTTCCTAGTTGAATGCTTCACGAGGTCCAAAGGAGGCAGGTTCTTTCCCAAAAGATGAAGAGAATGAGAAATGACATGATCTGTTATCGGATCTGAGGCACGTACTTGGTATCAACATGGTGCGAATTGGTGAAGGGCCTAGCAGTGCATAAATCTAAAAATCGGTCCTGACGAGCAACTGTGCAACTGAAGAAGCATTGTAGCTTGTTTTGCTATCCTTTCTATGTACTTGGGTATTAAGAGTTATCCAAGTGCATTTATTTTTCTCCTTTGATATTCAAACCCTTAAATATCTAATTCAATAAAAGGCGAGATCCATTTCTCATCTTAATTTTATGTCTTTTATCTTTCTTAACTCTGTCCTTTTAGTGTCCTGTTTAATATTTTATCGACCTTAATAACATGACACGCGTGCAGAATTTATCTTTTGATCTTAACACGTGGTTTGACAGAATTATAAGGAGAAGTATGGCAAGAGAGGGAGTGAAACAGTAGGGGATTAATCATTAGTAAGTCATTTGATGAGGGAAGTGTGCGAAAGTTTAAAAGCGTGCATGGTTAGTTGAAGTTGAAATGCCATTTTCGAGAATCTTTTTAGAGTGAAAGTCTGGAAGAAGTCCCGTCTTGTTTAATACTAAGTTGACTTATTTTGCATAATTGCACAAAGACATTCTCGGGTCGGGATGACGAACGACTTTTATTTCTGCTACTAAAACATTATATCTTTTGTCATCCTTTTTTAGGCTTGTTTTGTATTTTCTACTCTCCTTGGAATCCATGTGATTGTAACTAAAATAAAAAAGAAGGGAAAAAAAAAAGAGAAAAAGAAAGAACAGGATAAACAGAGGAAAAAAACAGAACAAATCTATCATTGAATGGTAGAGCTACGTCTTACATAATTCTTCTCAAAGGATACATAGGCAATAATTCGGGTGCAGTCATAATAGGAAAAAGTTCATTTTTGCCCTGTTTCTCATTGACACAAAACATACCTCCAAGTTTGCAGTTTGTATAAAGAAAATCAAGGGCTCCAGGAAGTTTTATATTTTTTTACTTAACAACGGAAAGTCAATACACCTTTGTTTTCTCTGTGTTCAACCTTGGGGGAAATTCAAATTAACTTGGTTTTTTTATGTTCATATCCGTAGGAAAATCTCAATATTCCCTTATGTTTTCATATCAAGAGAAAACTCAAATTTTCACGTGTCATATTGGAAAAAAAATCAAAACAAGAAAATACCTCAGTTTATCCTAAATTGAGGCAGAAGATTATTTTTTATTTTTTAAGAAAGAAAGGGGAGAAAGTTAATATTCCTTTTTCATTCTTTGTCTTCATTTTGGGGGAAAGTCTTAACATCCCCTATATTTTCATATCAAAAAAATTCAAAAGAAATTCCTCAGTTTTCACTAAACTGAAGCTAAAGTTTGATATTATTTTAAAAGAAAATAATTTCAAGAGTTGTAACATTCACCAAGTCATCTCATGAGATGTTTTCATAATAGAGAGGAAAACTCAAGAAAAAAAAAATCCATAGTTTAGACTAAACTGGAGCACCTGTTTGTATATGTTTTAAAAGGAGGACCTCAGAGGTTGTAGTGTTCATCCAGTCGTCTCGTGAACTATTTCTCGAGCTTTACATTCCAAATAAAGATCCTCCTAATCGATCATTGAGAATGTCAAGCCGAATAGACCGTTAAAGGACTGCACTGAAGTCACATATTATTTATCAATAATCTCATTCAGGAGATAGGATCACGAGGGTCATTAAAGAAGAAATCTCCGAGGGAATCATTATTATGAAAGATAAATAAACAAGTAGAAGAGAAAGATAAGGTCGATCGGAAAAAAGAAGATGAGAGGTCGACTGGGGAGAATGTGAGAAAATGGGTCTACAAAGAAAGGGAAAAAAAAGGAAAAAAAGAAGAAGAAATAAAACAAAGTCTTGTCGGTAAAAACTTGAAAGGGCACGGTAAGACAACAGTGAGGAAAATAATAAAGAGAGAGGCTAGTTGATGAAAATCTCAAAGGGCACTACTAGTCGAATGAGGGTCGGTAGATTTTCCATCAATCAAGATTGGAAAACCTGCGAGCAAAGTTAAGGATAGACCGTGTGCATAGATCAAGAGTTAATTCCAAATGCATCTCATGTCTACTAAGGTTGTCTTTTCACCTCTAGATAGAGTTTCTTTTTTATCTTCCAGGGGCATCTTTCTTCCGATGTCTCTACTTTGAAATCTTCACTTGGCCTTTCATTTTATTTTTTTCACATTTCTTCCCATTGATAAAATTAGAAACGAGCAAAGAAAGTTTTTCACAACTTGCTTACAAGTTTCATAGTTGTATTAGAGCAATTCAGGACCAACCTTGATAGTTGGAGTCTAGCACCGACAATCGGCTGAAAGGATTACACACCAAGAATTGTACCATAAAGAGCTCGTCAGAGAATATATATTCAGACTTCAAGCTGCAGTTTGTAATCTTCAAGTCAAGATCCGCTCACCATAAGAGGACATTTCATTTTCAAGTCAAAGCCCGCTCGAACGACATTTTCAAGTTTTCAGGAGTTTCAACTTTCAAGTCAAAACCCATTCAAGCGTTAATTTCAAGTTTTCAGTAGTTTCAACTTTCAAGTCAAATCCCGTTCGAGCGGTAATTTCAAGAGCAATAATTTCAAAATTTAAGCCAAGGCACCTACTTGAAGAACAAGGGAGTATATTCAAGAAGCCAAGGCACCCAGCTGAAGAACAAGGGGATATATTCGAGAACTAAAGGCACTCACCTGAAGAATGAGGGAATACATTTGAGCAAGAAGAGGCATCCACCTAAAGAACGAGGCAAATCATATCATGAAGTCAAGGCACCCACTTGAAGAATGAGAGAGTTTATTTCAAGAAGCCAAGGCACCCACTGGAAGAATGAAGGAGTTTCTATATAGAAGTTGAAGCACTCATTTGAAGAATGAAGGTAGTCATTTGAAGAAGTCAAGACGCCAACCTGAAGAACGAGGGAGTTCACTTCAAAAAGTCAAGGCACCCACCTAAAGAATGAAGGAGTTCATTTCAAAGAAGTCGAGGCATCCACCTAAAGAATGAGGGATTTCAATTCAAAGAAGTCAATACACCCACTGAAGAATGAGGAAGTTCATTTCAAGAACTCAAAGAACCCACCTAAAGTATGAGGGAGTTTATTTCAAGAAGTCAAAGCACTCACTTGAAGAATGAAGGAAGTCATTTGAATAAGTCAAGGCACCCACCTGACGAATGAGGGAGTTCATTTCAAGAAGTCAAGGCACCCACTTAAAGAATGAGGGAGTTCATTTCAAAGAAGTCGAGGCACCCACTTGAAGAATGAGGGAGTTCATTTCAAAGAGGTTAAGGCACCTACCTGAAGAATGAGGGGGTTCATTTCAAAGAAGTTAAGGCACCCACCTAAAGAATGATTGAATTTATTCTTAAGAAGTCTAGGCACCCACTTGAAGAATGAGGGAACTCATTTAAAGAGATCAATCATCCAAGACCCACTTGAACCAAGAGTGGTGGTTTTTATTCTCAACAATAGCAAGATCCACCTGAATTGCGAGCGACAATGATTTCATTCAAGTTTCAGGAAGAGAAAGATCCACCTTTGGAAGCATGAAAACTTAGTCTAGGAATTGTAATTTTTTATTTTCAATGTTGTAATTTTCACTTTTCTTTGTAAGGCAAATGACCACCAGCTAGCAACTAACAACAACAATTCCAAGTGTGTCTAGAAGTGTTTCAAGTCAGTCCCAATTAATCTAGAAGTTTAGTGTCTGTCCAAGTGCTGTTTAATGTCATGTCCCTGTGTGTTAGAAGTGTTTTGGGTCAGTCCTAGTGTCTCAAGCGCACTCTTGGCTAAAACCAACAAGTCAAAATTAGATGTCGATTACGTCTTTGCCCGAAAACTCTCCGTGTTCTCGATCAAAGAGGGGCAACTATAATAACCTAATTTTGGCACAAAATGCCAAAAATTATGTAAAATATTTGTGATAATTATCGTGTATTTTTTTTATTTTTGTTTAGCCATTTTAATTAATTAATTAGATAGAAAATATTAAAAAATTACCAAAATTAGGATTGTAAATTTCAAAGTTAATGTTTTAAGGATTCTTGGGTCAAAAGGTGGCTTGATTTTAAATTTTAAATTTTAAATTTTTGTATAAAAAGTGTGTCAAAATGGGAGTCAAACTAGAGGTACAAAGTGAGCACAAACGGTAAAATTTTTCACCCCTTATTTTAAAAAAAAAAAAATTTGGTCACATGTGACTTTTGTACTTTTTACCCATCTACCCATCTTTTTACTTTGTCTATTTAAAGAGAGTCTTTTCCTTCATTACACACCAAAAATATCTTAAACAAATATTTTTACTAGTCTCAACTTGAGAACTAGATATGAAAGAAGAAAAGAGTGAACACACGTGAGTTAAAAGTTTGAGAAAAATACTAAGAGTTAGTCGTAAAAAAATAGTGAGAGGATAAGAGGAAAAAAATCAAAAAATTTAAACAAAGTTTGAGGTTTGTGTCTGAAAAATGGAGAGAGTCTTCACTGGTTTGTGGGTCTATTAGCTGTTGGTTGCTTTTGTGCTAGTGGTTGCTCGAATTTCGTGTTCTCGAGTTGGCGGTGGGCTTGGTCATCTTTATTTTGCTTTGGAAAGTTGGCTATTAGGTAAATACCCTTTTCATTTTATATTGTTACTAGTTTCTGGACACGTACGATATACGTGTACCCTATATTTACTAGTGCAAACATTATATATACATATACGCATATATATAAAACATGCATGATATATATAATTTGAAGGAAAATATACTACTTAAAAAATAAATTATGAGCCTATTCAATCTTCCAAGAACGGTAAACTGTTACTTTCTCATTAAAGTAACTTGTTTCTTGAAAATTTGATTGTTTTTTCTTAATAGTTTACTATTTTCTCAAATCATACCCATTTTCAATTTTCAAAGATATAAGCAAATTAGTCTTCATGTACTGCAATCTTCTAATTACATTGATATCACATGAAGACAAAGATACCCAATTTGTACAACTAAACGTCTAAATCCAAATTGGCAGATTTACAGGTTGTTTGAACTTTTTTGTGAATCTTTACACACTTATACAACCTCACCTGCTTATGTATATACTAAGCCTGAAAACTTAACGTAAATGTATTTAGTCGCTTTCCTTGCGCTCTCAACTTTGCAAATTTGTTTTTTTTCTTTGGGTTTTATTTGAGAGGTAAAAAATAGTTAGGAGGATGAAAACCTTATATCATAAAGGATTCGAACAACTGCCTCAAATACAATACTTAGAAGTATCATTTGTAGAATCTCAACCTCCACAGGCTTATTAGCTAAGTGGCGATTTGCATACAATGCACTTAGTCACTTTTTTTAGATTTTCATAACTCTACTGTGCGAAAGTGGAATATGCACGTGCAATGAGTATGTTTGTGTGTTGATATATATCATGAGCGATAAGGAAATAGATTGAGTAATATCTTTCTTAATCGGGCACAAGCAATTCACGTAAATCTCCTTCCTTTAGAAAGACGGGTAGGTTTACAATTTGATCAAATATTCTGAGACTTGAGAAGTCCTGCACCGGGATCAAGCTTTTTTATAATCCATATTATTTCCAACACTTTGGAGCTAAGCGAGACTAAGATGTATTTCTAACTCTGAAACAGTCCATCAAAAGTTGCTATAGTTGAGCTCACCTCGGCAATTCCAGCTGCAGTTAGGGTCGCATCTCTCCTGTGAAAGGAGCAACAGGAAATTTATCCCATTTTCTTTCCTGCTCTATACAAACATACGTCCATTTAAAAAATGAAGTTGCTCTTCCTAGTTTTCGCACCGTCTCAGCTACTACAAATAGAATTGGTTAAGCGTAAAGAGCATAAATTTGCATGTTAAAATAAGACGTGGTCCTATGTGAATAGGGAACATGAATTTTTTATACATCACAAATAATATGTACTATAATCTTAACTGACTTACTTTTTAATTCAAAATACTTCGATTTTAAACCATCAACGAAATTGACAGAGTTTTGTCTAAGCAACCAGAGAGAGGAAGAGCAAAAACTAAAAGAAAGTCTCTGGTAGTCGATTATGAAACAAAGCAAAATAAAAAATATTACAAAGATCACTTATACTTTCTGCCACCTTATGCATGGAGTCACCATGCATATTTTTTTCATAAATATGTAGTTGAACATGCTTGTACATAGTTTTAGATCCACAATCGAATTTAAGACCTTGGCTCGATATCTTCGATCATCCCGGTGCTTGGTGAATTTATATACACCAGGGGTCTCAATTCTCAAAGTGTTTTAGTGGAAATAGTAACCACTTAAAGTGTTATTTAGGTACATGGGGGATCTCAAAGTGTTTTAGAAGATTAAATATCTACTTGAGGCGTTTCTCAGAATTGTAAGAGTTTACAGACATAATGACTCTTAATACACGATTTTCTGTATGTACTTTTGTATCTAAATGTTTAAATTAGTCCATCTGTCTTTTTGTCTTCCTTGTTTAGTTGAATTAAATTAAAATAACGTTCAAATGGATAATAATCAACCATTTTATATTTTGTGTTTATTGAAACAACTGACTTTCCAAATTCTGGTAAGAATTTTAGGAGGTGATTATACCATTTGGAACAAAAATAATAAAAGAGTAGATGTTAGGTAAAGGACAAAATAGATATTCATTATTTTAAGGGTATTTTGTAGTCTAACTTTAATTCAGGGATTTTCACTACATACAGAGTCAGAGAAATATGGAACGCCATTTGGGATAAAATTATAAATTAATAGTGTCTATTCATTTGCTCCAACATGTATACTAACCAAACTTATTGTTCTTGCTCAAGCTTAATTAATTACTCCGTTCATCGAATACATAAGGTCTTCGTAAAGGTTGTCTCAAGGTGTCCACATGTGTGTTTTCTAATTTCATTTTCTTTTACTATGAATTTTTTGTATCTAATTAGCATTTATTATAATGTATATTTATGCGGTCCATTGATTTATTTTTCCATCCAGTCAATTGCAATTGAGTTTTAGTTTAGCACAAATATATTAAAGGGCAAATAAGGCAATCAATTATATTTATAGGTATTTTCGTAAATTAACTTTGACTTAAGAGATTCTCACTTTTATAATAACTAGTCTTTGGGCACGCGCCACGCGCGTGAGGCCCATAGATATAAATAAAATAACTTTTAAATATACATAAATATTATCATAAAATGTGTTTGAGTTATAAAAGAGTATATGTTGGTGACTATTATTTGAATAGTCCATCAATTTCCCGATCGGCAATGGCTTCTGAATGTTATATGTTTACTTGACAAAAAAATTTCTTAATGTATTGTCAAAGCTAAACTTTTCTAAAAATAATACAAGCGCAAGCGTATGCACCTAAATAGAGATATTGCTATCAGAAACCATGATAAAATGAAGATAACTCAGTGATATGAATGTACTTCTAGATTGTCATGAAGGGTAGAAAGTGGTTGAATAGACAGATAAATGTCTAATTATATTGTCTAACATGTTAAAGTTATATACTACTAATAAATGTATAATTATATTGTCTAACATGTCAAAGTTATATGCTACTAACTTATTATTTTCTACCTATCACGTATGCGCAAAATTATTTCAAACCATGAGAATCTAATAAGGACCAAAAAGGAAAGCAAAAAATGCGAAGAGATTAAAGCTACCTCAGTAGAATTAAGTCAATTGCCACTCTCCATCCTGATAATGGCAAGCATCTCTTGAGTCCCTCATGGAAAATTCATCTTTCTCTAGATTGAAAAAACTAAAGAAATAGAAGATGATAGAACAAAAGGCTATTGATGATGTAAATAAATACTCTTAAGCAAAAAGATTGAAGTATGCATTGTGTTGAATGTTGATATAAATTAAGGGAAACGATAGACTTAACGGCATGACAGTAGGACACGTGAAAAAGGAAGTGTGCAGTAAATCTTAGATGTAATCTTATTTTTTCGCATTAATCATAGAACATTTTGAATATTTGTATTTTGTGAAAAATATTGCATTTGGAAAAGTTACTTGTTGAAAGTGATACATGAATCTTAATAAAAAAATTAAACTTGTATACTCTGAATATTACAAATACATGTATCTTAATAGTTCAATGAAAATTCCAAGACATAATTCAAATTTTCAAGACTAACCCTATAGCTAAACTTGTATATACTAAAATCAAAGGCATTATTTAGTTTTTGAAGGGCAAAATGATCGTTTACTTTTTGCTATAGGGATTGGCTCTTTTATAATAGTATAATATGATATGACTAGCTTTGGACACGCGCATTGTGCGTGTAGCCCGTGATCAAGAATTTTATTTTAAAAAAATAAATAAATGATTGTTAAATTGTGATTGACATTGAGTTATAAATTTATATTTTACTAATTTATAAAAAGTGTAAATATAATGGAATTCGAGAAAAGAAAATCAACTACTACTAAATACTCAACGTGTCAACCCCAAAACATCTAAGTTGTCCCCAATTCATCTAAGAGTATTCTGATACCTGCATGAAATAATATAATTTGTATAAAGAAATTATATTATAAGGTTGTAATAATAATCTTCATGTCTACTCCAAAATTTGATCATTTAAATTTGACATGCAATTGTTAAATATTTCCTACGTGTTTTTCTGTCATGTCTAGCTTTAAAAAGCCATTGGGAGGGAGGAGGGAGAATGAATGATCAACTAAAGCTGTTATCTTACATATTTAATCAAGAAAATAAAATTACGGCAGTACCTTATTGTACCAATTTTCCAAATTAGTTGACCATGTGTCATATCAATAAAATAATTTTGACATCTTCTAACAAATCACAATCGTTCATTGGAGTTCAGCTACACTTACATCTTTAATTTATTGGAAAATATAATGTTGAACTCGTTTAATAGTCTCACTTATTGTATGGGCCTAAATCAGTTTAGGTGTACAAATCGAATTTGGATTCGAATATAAGCAATTCTTCGTCTCAAAGTTGAAATAATACACGAAAAAGATATAAATGCGAGAAAATGAACTGTTCTTAAATATATAATTGTGAGTACAAATTTGGGCAGAGTTTCAGTATGAATTTCTAGATGCCTATGATACAAAATGATCTGCTATTTATAGGCATGAAGGCCTTGCCCACGTTCTCCACCATCAGCTGATGCGTCTCCCACGATCTGGACATTGAATGGAGTAGTTAGTGGGGTAAAGTAGTGGGCTGCAAAGCTGCTTGAACTGGGGGGAATTCGCCGAGGCGCGAACAAGTGGCCTCGGTGGCGACGCCCTGCTGGTTGACCGAAGTGGCTGTTACCGAAGCTCAGCTTGCGGCTCGCCTTCGGTAGCAGCCTCGGTGCAATGGCCTAAGCTTGCGGCTCGCCTTCGGTAGCAGCCTCGGTGCAATAGCCTCGGTGATTTGCCCAATCGCTTCGGCGCTTGTCTTGTCGGTACGTGTTCGGTTGTGAAGATTTGCGTGACCGAGGCGAATCATCACAGGTCAATTTTTACCCAATAAAGATAGTCCCCCCACTCCTCGGTCACCTACCGGGGTAACCGAGGAGTGGAATGAAGTTTAGCGGGAAAGTGACGTGGCTTGATCTTATCCAAGTATTTCAAAACTTGTCAACGGTGCGCGTCTCATCAGGTCACTTCTCTTGGACACATGGCGTCCATCCGTTGGTCGCCTAAATGGTCACACCGTAAATTCGGTCTTCCCAACGTTACAATGATGACGATGATGTCATACCATTTGATTTTTCCATACCTATAAATAGGTGCTTACCAAACCTTTCTCCTTACTTCCATCTTTGAGCGATCAATAGTGCAAAAAAGCAAAAACCACTTTCATACTTTCTTCAATCTCCAATTTCGAGAAAGCTTCAACTTTAGAACTGCCACCATGTCCACCACTGTGTCTAGGCAAGATTCAAGCGACTCAGGTGAAAGGGTGCGAGCTCCGCCCTTGGCTACAGCCACTGCTAGTGGCGACGTTGTTGCCGCTGCGCCGGCGGTCCCAACGGCGGCAATGGAGGGTGGAGAGGTGTCTTCCGGCGTTGGTGGTCTTAAACGTCGCAAGGCTAGGGCCATGCGTGATTTGGCAGCAGAGGAGGAGGAAGTTGATGGCGGGGAAGATGACGCTATGCTTGATGACGTCTTGGTTGGAAATTTCAGTGGCGTCATCCTTAGAGGCGATGACGATGGAGGCGACGGTGAGGGTGACGACGCCGAGGGCGATGATGCCGTGGGTGAGACCGAAGGCGGGAGCATCGCCGAGGGGGGATCTTCGGGGCCGGTGATTCCCCTCGAGCAGGAACTTAAGCCTCACCAAATAATTCCCTCCCACTTCGATAATAGCAAGGATTTGAAGCTGCAAGCTCAGACAGCCGATCAGGAGGAAAAGAATAGGAATATCCCCGTGAACACCACGCCGACCCGCATAACTCAAGCTCATATTGAGCGGGTTCGGAGGGAGTGCCGCTTTGGGCCCGAGGTGAAAGTGATCATTCCAGACCCAACAAGCCGAGTATGCCACAATATCGAGGGGCTTTCATTTGCTTACACTTATCATTTCACTCTTGGTTTCTCCCTCCCGGTGCACAAAGTCATTGACGATTTCTGCCGGGCCTACAACCTATGCTTGGCCCAACTTGGCCCTGGCGTCTGGAGGGTCGTTCAGTGCTTAGATTGGATGAGCACGGAGGCGGGGGTAGACTTCACCTTGCAACACCTCATTTCACTTTACTACCCCTACTTCCACAAGGCTGGGGTCGTCGGTCTAAACAACCGAGGTAAATTTGCTCTTCTTCACAAGAGTGAAGACCACGGGGACCGGGGTTGGAGTGACCGCTACATCTTGTTGGAGATAAGTGTTTTATCTACCGAACCTAATTTCCCCGAACTGTGGAACAACACATGTAAGTATTCTTCTTTTTGCCTTTCATTCCTCGGTGATTTTGTTTGAGCTAATTGACCTCGCTTCCTTGTTATCTTTTCATCCAACAAGGTTGACATCATGCCCCCTGCGGGTTTGACTGAGTGGGTCCGGGCAGTGACCGATGTTCGCAAGCGCCCCGTTAAGACTTGGATGAAGATGGCGGCTGAATTTGGTTGGCAGTGTAAAAGGCATGGTAAGTTTTTGATGATGCTTTGATAGGTGGGTCGTTTTGAGATTTTGATTTTGTTTTATTGACTTTCCTTCCCTCGGTATTAGGTTTTCCGAACCGTGCCGTCAACACCAAAAAGAGTAAGAAGAAGAAGAAAGAAGAGAAGAAAAAGAAAGACGGGGAGGAGACCGAGTCGGATAATGATCTGGCTGCGGTGGCTGGAGAATATAAAGGGTTGAAGGCTTCAAAGTCTTCAAAAACATCCAAGGGAGCTTCCGGTCAAGGGACCTCCAAAGGTAACATTCGTCCTCGGTTGGTATCATCAAATGTCGTTCCTTTTTTGTTTTCTTATTCTAACTTTTTCCATTGTTGCAGGCATGAAGAGGAAGAGGGCCACCTTAAAGAAATCTTCCCGCTCGGTGGCTCCTCGCACCGAGGCGGAGATTCCTCCTCAACCTGAGGCGGCGAAGACTAGTTGATGAGCCCGATGACGCAGCTGCTGAGGCTTTGGTTCAAATAGGCGTTGATGTCATTGACCTCGAGGATCAAGAACTTGAATCCGAGGTAGCTACGGCAAAAGCTAAGGGCAAGGCTAAAGTCGCGGAGGCTGGCACTGCTGCGCTTGAAGAGGGGCCTGGCACCGGGGCGATTAGGGCGCATTCAGAACCCACGAGGATTTCATCCTCGGTGGGGTCTTATCAGAGGCTCGAGGTGCCAATTTCCTCAAACTTGTTAGCTTGTGGCCGAGACGAGCTCTTAAGCCTCACGCCCTTGTTGGGGCCGACCGAGGATAAGATTGTGCAGGAGTTTACTTCTGGTCAACTGTACAGCACTATGGCTTCCAATGCTGTAAGGGTAGGTTTCTCCGTACTTGAACTAAAAAAAAATTATCTTTACCTTCGGTTCGTAGCTGACCTTGATTCTTTAATCTTTGCTCAGAGTTTCATCCTATCACTGAAGGCCATCGAGATCGAGTCCTCGAGGACTGCCGAGGTTCGACGCGTGGCTCGCTTATGGGATCAGCAAAAGGACAAATTCAACGCACAAATAGCTTCGCTGAAGGCTGACTTGGCCAAGTCCCAGTCCGATCTGCGTGAAGCCGAGGCGAACTCCGAAGCTAAGATCAAAATCCTCGGTGATGATTTCCAGGCTGAGCGCTCGAGGCTGGAGGACGAAGTTGCGAGGCTGTGTGCCGAGTTATCTGAAACAAAGGCCGAGGCTGTGAATATGGCCAAAAAACATCATGAGCAGCTGAAGAATCATCTGCTCCATATCAAGAAGCTGGAGAGTGAGAACTCCAAGCTTTCAGCTAAAGATGCTCAGATTGCGGCCCTTCAAGATGAGATCGCTGATCGAAAGAGTAGGGCTGCACTTAAGGTCAAGAGGGCTGAGCTGGACAAGCGATGGGCCATTATCAAGTCTCGACTAAGGCTGCTCAAGCATTGCCGCGCCGGGGAGACTGACTTAGATGAGGAGATTGCGAAAGCCGAGGTGAAATCGGCGGAAGCTCAGGCGATCATTGATGAACTCCCATCAAGTGAAGCCTCGAGTGGCGATGAAGATGAAGAAGAGGATGAAGATGCCGAGGGGGGCTCCGAGGACGGAGGTGATTCTCCCCAGGCATAGACTTCTTGTAGCATTGTTTTGTAAGCCTTCGGGCTTTTATGCTTGTACTTTGGACCTTCGGGTCATTTTTTGAATGTAAATATTCTGAGCCTTCGGGCTTTTTTAATGAAAGACTATTTGTATCTTTACTTCGTGTGTTGGCTTTTTACATATACCGAACACTTTGAAAATAAATGATATACTGGCAAGACTTAACTGAATTTAATCGGTGCAAACTTAGGACGACGTCTCGCCCTCGAGTCGATGCATTGTGCAGCTTCGGAATGCAAGATTTACACAGATAAAATGAATGAAACCAAAGTCATTTTATTGATATCAACGAGCCAGAAGTCGGCTATTTACATAGAACCAAGTCGAAGCGGACCTTGGGTGAAAAACAAACTTTCAATAAAAGCAAATTGACAATACGCCGCTACCGGGCTAATTTACAATGTACTAAATCTATTCCTCGGGCGAAAGCCCCCAGTTGTCGGATAGATAAGCTTCGGTTAGGAGGCTCGATGTCGACCTCAATATCAACCCTTCTCACTCCCCCCAGTGTTCGGTTTTGAATCTTGATGAAGATCCGAGCACTGGACACAGTTCGGTTCGCTTCCTGAAAAGGTCAAGCAAAAAGATGGAATGAGGAGTAAGTTAGTACATTTTCTTATCAATGCCATGGGAGCGTTGTTCAGCTCGGGGCTGTTTAGTTTAAAAAGATTGAAAAGTATTTACCTCGACTAGAAGTAGTATCGCTTCAGATTGGAGATATTCCAATTCAGAGGTTCGGGTTCTCCTTGCAAATTCTCAATTTGATAAGAGCCCTTTCCAACGATTGCCTTGACTCTATAGGGTCCTTCCCAATTTGCAATAAGCTTCCCCCCGTTATCTTCCTTTGTTGATTGATTTACAGTTTTCAGCACATAATCTCCAACCTTGAAGTCCCTAAGTTTGGCTTTTCTATTGAGGTAAGCCTCGATCTGCCTTTTTTGGGCAACTAGCCGAACCAAAGCTAATTCCCTTTTTTCTTCGAGCAAATCTAGCTCTATGCGCATTGCCTCTTGGTTGGCATCTTCAGCAGTGTGAGCGTACCGAAGACTTGGTTCGCCCACTTCTACGGGGATGAGGGAATCCATGCCATAGGCTAGTGAGAAAGGAGTCTCACCGGTGGTCTTCTTCTCCGTTGTTCGCATGGTTCATAACACCCCCGGTAACTCTTCGGGCCAAGGACCTTTTTTCTCATCAAGCCTTTTCTTGAGATTTTCAATTATAATTCTATTTGAAGACTCGGCTTACCCGTTGGCACTTGGGTGATAAGGGGTCGAAGCAATTCTTTTGATCCCCCATTGCTTGAAGAAATCAGTGATAGCTGCCCCCATGAATTGTTTACCGTTGTCACAAGCAATTTCTCTTGGGACGCCGAACCTGTAGATGATATTCTTTTTGATGAAGTCGATTACTTGCTTTTGCTTTACCTCGGTGAGAGCCGCTGCTTCCGCCCATTTTGTGAAGTAATCGGTCAATACTAAGATGAAATGAAACGAACACCACCTTTTCCTTTGGGCAATGGTTCGACGACGTCCATTCCCCATTTCATGAAGGGCCACGGTGATACCACTGAATGTAAAGGCTCGGCCTGTTGGTGGATCATCCGCCCATGGCGTTGGCACTTATCACATTTCTGCACGAAAGCTTTCACATCGGCACTGATTGTAGGCCAATAATACCCAGCTCTTAATAATTTACGCACCAAGGACTTTCCCCCCGAGTGGTTGCCACATTCGCCTTCGTGCACTTCATCCATCACGTATCTTGCCTCTTCGGGACCCAAACATTTGGCCATCGGGCCGCAATATAACCTTTTGTATAAGTTACCCTCGATTAGGTGATACGCGGCTGCTTGGGTCCTTAACTTCCTTGCTTTTTTTTTGTCTTGGGGAACAGTCCCCGAGTCGAAGTAGGAGATGAACTTACTTCGCCAATCCCATCGGTTATCCACTGAATTAACATGCAATTTCATCTCTCTCATTTGTGCGGATAGCAGCCGAACCACTGAGTCAGTCCCCGAGTGAGTTTTGTCGATCGCCGAACCAAGATTCGCCAAAGCATCAGCCTTGGTATTCTCCTCCCGAGGCACTTGTTTAACTCTCCATTCTTGGAATTGTGCCAAGATCCTTTGTGCTCGATCCAAGTATAGTTGCATTCTGGGCTCCCGAGCCGTATAATCACCGAGGACCTGGTTCACTACCAACTGTGAATCACATCGCAGTTCGATTCTTTCAACCCCCATTTCCTTAGCCAGCTCCAAACCTGCTAAAGCTGCCTCATATTCTGCTTCGTTGTTGGTTACTTTCTTGAACCGAACCGAATGCCTGACTTTCTCCCCGGTGGGTGCTCTCAAGACTATGCCTAACCCCGAACCTTTGGAGTTCGTTGCCCCATCGGTGTAAAGTATCCATAGTCCCGAAGAGGTTTCTTTTGCCATGGAGTTTCCTTTTCCGCCTCGGGCAAAATTCCAATACTAAAGTCAGCCACGAAGTCTGCCAAGACTTGAGACTTAATGGCAGTCCGAGGTTGATAAGTAATGTCATACTCGCTTAACTCTACCGCCCATTTGGATAACCTTCCTGATAACTCCGGTTTATGCAATATATTTCTTAAAGGGAAGGTTGAAACTACTGCTATTGAGTGACATTGAAAATAGGGTCGTAGTTTCCGAGCGGTAACAAGTAAAGCAAGTGCTAATTTCTCCAAATGTGGATACCTGGTTTCAGCGTCGAGGAGTGTCTTGCTCACATAATAGATGGGCTGTTGTTTGCCATCTTCTTCCCGAACCAGCACAGCGCTGACTGACACCTCGGACACCGCCAAGTACACCAGCAATGTTTCACCTTCTTTTGGCTTGGCAAGCAACGGTGCGTTAGCCAAATATTGTTTCAAATCTTTCAACGCTTGTTTACACTCCGGTGTCCATTCGAAGTGATTTTTTTTCTCAAAACGGAGAAGAACTTGTGGCATCGCTCCGAGGACCTTGAGATGAATCGACTCAAGGCGGCGACTCGGCCAGTCAAGCGTTGAACCTCTTTCACCCCGGTTAGCTCCTCGGGGATTTCCTCAATAGCTATAATTTTATCTGGGTTGGCCTCGATTCCTCGTTCAGAGACAATGAATCCCAAGAATTTGCCTGATCCAACGCCGAAGGCGCACTTCTCAGGGTTCAATTTCATACCGTATTGCCTCAACACAGCAAAGGCTTCCCTCAGATGGTTCAAATGATCCTCCATTTGGATGGATTTGATGAGCATATCGTCTATGTAGACTTCCATAGACTTTCCAATATATTCTTTAAACATGCGACACACATACCTTTGGTAGGTCGCCCCGGCATTCTTCAAACCGAAGGGCATCATTTTGTAACAGAAGGTACCTCGGTCAGTGATGAATGAGGTCTTCTCTTCGTCCTTTGGGTCCATGAGAATTTGATTATAGCCCGAATATGCATCCAAGAAGGTCATGCATATGAATGCAATGTGATGCAATAATAACCCTTCACCGGCGGGGGACTCTCATCGACAGCCGGGAAGTAGATGCCAACTCACAGCCAGAGTACAATGCTCAGATCCTCAATGAAATATCGACAACAGGACATAACATATAATATAAAATATAAATCCAAAGCTAAGGCGTAATGAGTACGTCTATCGGCAGATACACACGTAAGGAACACGTGGTAGAAAATCCACGAGGCCAGGTGCCTCCAAAGAAATGGAAATAAATACTTACCTCTTCCAAAAGTTAGTACGGCTAATCAACAACCGCTTTATCTTTTGGTTTCCTTGCCAAACGATCCCACTCTATTCAATAAGTAGAAAAATATATCAATTTAGGCTAAAGGCTTCATTCCTCACATCTTAGGGTAATCCGGTTAGGAACCTGATACCCTATTCGCATACGCAATACGCAGGCCAGGCCTATGTACAGGGGTTAAGGTCACATAACCAAACCCTAAATAAATTAAATTTATCTGTTGCCCATAACTCACTGAGTACGAACATATAATCAATTCCATTATCGGGATCCAATTGACCCTTTAAACTATTAATTGAACTTATTAAAACGATGTCTAATATCTCAACTTTTACCGTCAAAATATATTCAAACACACGCAGTAAAATCAAATAATGCATTAAGATCATTACCTGAATGTTTCGGGGTAAAAATTCTACAATTTTCTCAGCCCTTTTCTCATTTTCTGGCATTTTTTTCCCGTATTTTCTCTTTTGCTTTTGCGTTTTTGGTTCTGCTCCCTTCTCGATTTTAAGCTTCAAAATGAAGCTGAGGGATATATTTATCCCTTACCAGCCTACCGCCACTCCATTTAAATTAGTTTTGTCCTTTTCTTTTTTTTTTAAAAAAAAATTCGCTGCTACAATAAAAATTAAAACGGTACCCTACGATATTCGAAATAATTCCAACTTTTGCATACCAGTTATAAAAAATATATATAGCATACTCGCTAAGGCGGATCTCAAATCGGGTTCCCAAAACTCAAGATGCGAATTTAAATAGAAAAAAGTCAAATTATTTAACTTTCGGCATTTTAGCGGAAACTAGACGAACAACATCGAAATTAACTTTCGAAAAATCTGAAAAGTCACAAATAATCATACGAACTCAACAGCACTTTCAGATTTCGAATCGGAGCTCATTCGCCAAAACCGAGCTCGAAAATCTCTTTTTAATATTTATAGACAATAAAAATTGAAACCTTCTTCCAATGCCTACCAAACGAGGTCTGATTTAGCTCAAATTTTACAGATAAGTCTTAATGGACTTTACGAATATTTTAAAATTATCGTCACGCTAATCGGAGTCCTAACTTCCGAAACGACTTATCGAGGTCGTTTCAATGTGTCTGCATCTTTCCATGTGTAATTCTCTTAGAAGCTGTTTTCATTTAATCTAACTATGTTATTTCTTTAATTTGCTATGTAGATACAATGGTTAGCACACGTTGTGGGGAGCGTAGTGGTATCAGTAACAGGGGTGGCAAGAGGAAGGCTGATGGAAGAAGCGAGACGTCTGAAAATGCTAGCAAAAGAACTAGAACTGCTAGCAGTAAAGCACGATCAAATGAGACCCAATCAGAGAGCCAAGCCAGCATAGATATGTGTGCACCTGTAAATGTTAATCAAATCATTAAAGAAGTTGATCAACAAGCGGCACTCATAGATAGTGGATCAAAAAATGAGGACTGTGCAACTCAGGTAGGTGAAAATAAAGAGGGCGATTTAAAATGCAATAAGGGAGAGAAGAATGCAGTGGAGAAAGAAAATGAAAGGGTTACTGGTGATAGAGAAGAAGAGGCTGGTGAGTGGTGATAGAGAAGATCAGACTGCTGAAAAAGTTGTTAGTGAGGGTATTGAAAAAGAAGGTGATGCTAGTGGAAGGGATGGAGTAGAAGAAGGTGATGATAGTGGAAGGGATGGAGTAGAAGAAGGAGCTGCTAATGGAAGGGATGGAGTAGAAAAAGATGTTGTTGTTGTTGTTAGTGGAAAGGAAGAACAAGTAGAAGGTGTTGGTAGTGTTAGTGGAAGGGAAGAACAAGTAAAAGGTGTTGGTAGTGTTAGTGGAAGGAAAGAACAAGTAGATGTTGTTGCTAGTGTTAGTGAGAGAGAATAACAAGTAGAAGAACAAGAATGTGGAGTTCAAACACAAAGTGGAGAACATGTTGGTACTGATAGTAGAGTACAACAAGAAGGTGGAGAACTTGTTGGTACTACTGCTGGAGAACAAGAAAAAGGTGCAAAACGTGATGCCTTGAGAAATTGGAGGTTCTTGTTGAGAAAGATGATACAGGATGATGATAATGCTGAGGAGGATGCTGAGGACTTGGATAAAAATGATGATGATGAGGAGACGGTTGAAGAAGAAAGTGGTGTTGGTGCAAAATCAGTAGAGGCAGCCCCAGAAGTGGGATGTGTTTATGTGCACACATATAAATAATGTGTACACACAGATATTTCATGTACATATAAGATATATTTGCACACATACAATTTATGTGCGCACATATAACTTATGTGTACACATATATCTGTTGTGTACACAAAGAAATGATGTTTGAAAAAATGTAACTAATCAATATCTCTTAAAACATTTATAGGTTGAGGAGGGCACAAAGACTTTCCATGCTGATATAAATCTCAGGACCTTTATGGAGGAACATGGAGAGTTCACCGTGGGCAAGGTCGCACAAAGATCCTCCCTTTTCGGGGATATAAAGAAGTTTCGAGAGGCTTTGACTAGTCTGGATATGTTGGATGAATTTAAAAGTTCAGTGTTTGGGCACTTGTTGGGTCTGAGTGATAAATCAATTTTTCCTCCAAAATTAGTCCATGTGCTCCGATTGCGGACCATAAAATGCAAGAAGACATAGGAGGTATGGTCAAATTTAATCGACTTCCTGCTCGGTTTGGGCTAAACGAATTTGCATTAATGACGGGATTCTCCTGCCATAATTACCCTAGTGATGTTTTTCTGGATATTATGAAAACGATGAGGTAACAGATGTGGGACACGTTATTTGAGGAGAATGAAGGAAAAAAGGCTATTTCTGGAAGTGAGCTCTTGAGAGTGATCAGTGAAGGTGATCTAGATGCCAGAACGAAGTTTCGTCTTTCCCTAGCTTGGTTTGCGCACTCAATCTTATGTTTGAAGGATGCGCGCACAAGTGTTGATCCTTTATTTGCCATGTTGGCTCATAGGCCTACCACATTCTTCGCCAAGTATCCTTGGGGGAGAAACAGCTTTGAGATGACAATTCAGAGCCTAGTCAAGCCAATGTCCGTTGAAATGAAAGGATACAACCTGTATGGCTTCCCATGGGCATTCGTTGCATGGGCATATGAAGCCATTCCATCCTGTAGCACCTAGAATTTGATGATAAACATACAGAACAAAGGATGATAAGATGGATCCCTACGAAGCAGGAGAGAGAATGTGATCATATCCTTCACCATGTTGATAACCCGGCTAGTGATTTTTCAGTTATCATCTATTTGGTGTTTACACATAGTTTATATGTGTACATATATTACTTAAATGTGTACACACAAGTAAAATGTAAGAATATATTACACATAGTTCTTTATGTGTAAACCTAACATATATGTGTACACATAACTTTTATGTGCACACGTTTATTCCTGATTTTATTTTTTTTCTAACACAACTTTTTGTGATGGGGTCGCAGGTGGTGAGCCCATTCTTTGTGCCTACTCCAAGGGAGAAGAGAAAGGTTTTCATGAAAAATTTGTTGCCTTGTGGATGAGGAGGATGAGTTGATCGATCAATGACAAAAAGACTTAAAGGTGCGCAAAATTTGAGGCTGGGGGATGTTGTTGGTGGTGGAAGAGCTGTTGCAGTTGTTGGTCTTGATGCAGAGGTTGTTCCAGAGCATATTGATACAAGAATGGATGTTGTTCCAGAGCATAGTTACAGAAGAATGGATGTTGTACCAGAGCAAAGTGATAGAAGAATGGAATCCAGAGCCAAGTGGTGATGGAAGAGGAGATGTTGGAGATAATGTTGTTGGAGATAATGTTGTTGGAGATAATGCTGTTGGTATGAGTGCTGACTTTGTTGATAGGAGAGTTAGAGAGAATGTTGACTGTAGTAGTGGTAGTAGTAGGCTTTTTGAATAATCTGGTGGATATGGAGGTGAGGCTGGTGAGAGCACCTCTAGAAGACATGGATATATCAGGTGCTCATTATGTGAAGGATGTAATGAGGAAAAGGAAAATGAAATGAAATTGTTGAAAGAATTGAAGGAAACCGTGGAATTCCTAAAAAGGTGTGCTAAGGCGAAGCCCAAGAGGATTGTGTACCTTTCTAGGACACAGATGTCTCCATTTGTTTCATCATTGAAGAAGGCGAGGGCAACAAGGGCAAGCGCAGCGGAGGCGACAAGGGCTAGGGAAACCAGGTCAAGGGCTGCAGATGTTCAAGAGCAAGAGAGGCTGCCTGTTGATCTTTATAGACCAGTGTTTTTAATGCATACATGAAGGAGAAAAACAGGGAAAAACGCCTTTTTCTGGGTCACGAATACAACTGCCTCGACTTCCAAAATGTAATCCGCATGAAGAAGTGGATGGAGAGTCAGGTACACTTTTCGCTATATATGTACCTTTTTTGTGTACATGTATGATTTATGTGTACACATATTATTTATGTGTATACATATTCTGGTATCTATAGACATCAAGAATATGTGCATTTCTTCCTTATTTTAAAAAGGAAAATAAATTCAGAGATTCTTAGGTAAGTGGTTCTAAATTCGAAAGAAGGTCCCTAGCGGGAGCACTTTCGAAAATCCGCTAAATGCGATTAATCCGGCGGTTTTCACGAATTTGTTAAGGATAATAAGTATATAAAGCTAATTTTATTTAGGATAATAGGAATAATATAAATAAGATAAGATTTTAATTATGCCGATACTTAGATAAATAGATGACCCAATTTAAGATTAATTAAATGGATAATGAAATAATGATCAATTGATTAATTAATAGAATAAGTAAAGGTTAAATGAAGTTAGATAATTAAATAAAACAAACTAGATAAATAATTGGATAATAATAAAGGATTAATTAATTGATTGAATAAATAGATAAATAAATAAGCAAATAAATAACTTAAATAAATAAATGAATACTTACCAATTTTAATTAAATAAAAGAGTAAATGAATAATAATTGATTAATTAAATAAATATTTAATTGATTAAATAAATGATTAATTGAAATTAAATAAATTAGATTAAGTAAATAAATAAATAAAGGATTAAAATTTAATTGATTAACTAAATAAATAAATTAGATTAGATAAATAAATAATTGAATATTTAATATAATAAATAAAGAAGCAATTCGAATGCGAACTATGATGAGGGTATGATTTTTAGTCGAATTTGATTTTGCACTCATTAATTGACAAATGATTCTAAACATCCATAAATTAATTGGCGATTCGCAAAGAAATGATACAAAGCATTCATATAACAACAATTTAAGTAATTTACAATAATTATTCACAACAAATACCATTTCTATTCTACAGGGCTCCTAAAACATTCTTTTCTAAAGGGGACGGGAAAGAGGGAGTTTAGAAGATAGAATCCGGAAGCGCAAACTCAATCATTGAGCCTTGGACTTTGTGATTTTTATTTTTCTTTCTTTTACATTTTCGGGGATATCAAGTCCCGAGAATGCGGAGCGGATCAAATAACTCTGAATGCATGTAGCCATCCCCGTTTATGAGTTTCACCCAACTCATTCCCAAGGTGGTTCATGCCAAAAAGAATAGAAGAGAAATGGAATTAGTAAATGTCCGAACAGCCTTATAAGCTAAGTAAACACATTAAATTGCATCGATTCAGTCAACTAATTAAAGAAAAGAGCAACTCTAGTTACTTAACTTATCACATGCCACTTAATGAGGAAGAAAACGAAACAGACTAGAGAATTGATCTTGAAAACCACCAAGTAAACATTTGATTTGCTAAACATTGGATTATCTTTAAACTACAGACGACTATCAACCATCTGAACTAAGTTTACTCATGCATCCATGATGCATCCATGTTCAAACAACCAACCAAAAAGAACAAGCGAGAATTTCACATAATAGAACAAAAGCTCATTCACATTTATTAAGACATTAACATAGGCATGCTTCAGTATATCCGGCGACAAAATAATTTCCTTTTCACTTCAATCTGCTATCTATCATTACTCCTTTATTACAACTGTCAGACTACCATATTAGACCTCAACTAGAACAAGCTAAGACATTACAATTTCAAGAAATAAAACACAAAAACAAATGCAATATTCAGACTACCAAAGATGAACCAGGATAGGCTAGGACCAGAACTTAAGGCCCTAAGCTTGAGCTCACACATCAACTCCAAGGCTACAACTCAGACAACTGCTATGAATTCTATTATGAAAACAGGAAAGATGTATGAAACTAAACCCAAAAACCAAGGCTGGAACCAACTGAACTTTAATAAGAACTTGACAAAATCATTAGAGTGACAGATGGGGAAGAGCGCAGATTCCCTATTATGCAACCGTTTCAAATAAGACCAGACAGGGTTCACTCATTAACCGTCACTTTTACCAGCTGCAGATAGGCTTTGCATTACTACGTGTTGACCAATGCTATTATTACAATCGTTGTGCCTTTACAACTTTGCCACGGCTACCACAATAGTCAACATTTTGATGCAAAAGTTATATAATGATGCATGTGAGAAAGGTCATCTAATAATCAAACAATCAACTAGTAAAGAACAGATTCAGAGGCACAATGGTATTGTTCAGGACATGCAGAAAACTGGAACTAAGGAAAAAGAGCTTAAGAAAGCACTTAATAATCCTTCAAAACAGAAATAACCCACAAACACTCTATAGACCCTTCAATACCTTCTAGAACCCATCTCTTAACCTGAACTAACCCTTACAAGACCTGGCAACTCCTCATAACATCTAACAGCCTCCAGAGACAACATGGGACCTGAGCAAACCCCAAACACCCTGCACACCTCACATACCTCTCATATCTCCATGAATGCACCAAAACCTGAACTCCTACTGCTCCTATACTTTTACTCACTATCTGGACAACTAACACTACTAGAAACAGAGCAGCACACACACATGGACACAATCCTACACCTGCACTAATTCCCTGAAACTACAGCCGCAACATCACTTGATACAAGCACCACAAAGCCACCCCTGTTCCAATACATAACTCAGAACCTAAGAGAATAACTTCTCCATGAATAGAACTCTCTTTCTAATCAAAGAACCTGAAACAGCTACAAGGGAACAACTAAAACACCTATACTCTCTCCAAACATCCTGCACTACCTGCACTCTAGAATCAACCTGCACCTTGCCTATAGACCTCCCTCACTATCTGCAGCATCTCTTTTCTACTTGCCTGGACAAAGTCCAGTCTCCTAAAGCAAACCAGAAATGCATACAGCTCCCCTACTGCCCAGACACAACCGACTCACACTAAACACAACCCCTGAACCCTTCACTGCCTAGAAACCACACCATAAACTGAACACCCCGCCATGACCTGCAACCAAGAAACAAATTGCACTCCTTGACCTACTTTTCCCACTGCCTGCAACCCTAAAACAATCTCTAATGCACTTTTTCCTAAAACAATTCCACCTGCACATCACTAACACCCTCTACTCCTTCTATGCAACCATAACAGACCATTTCAAACTCACCTGGACCCCCTGAACTCCTTTACAGCCTGCATACACACCTACAAACTCCTCTCATCTCACAGGAACCAAACAACTTCATTACAAGCAGGTGCTAAACAGAGAACATACACTCACTGGCCAAGACAAACTGAGACTAGGAAAATAAAATTGATTTATTCTTTAGGGTGAAAGATTTTTTTTAAAAAAGATTTAACTTAACTTTAATTGATTTTGTTACTAAACAAACCAATCAAAAGGGTGATTAAATGGACCAATGGAAATACCAAACTATGAACAGGGAAACACATTCTAGATATTATAACTTACTAATCGCATTCAGAGCCAGAAAATCATAACATTAAGTTCATCATAAGCAAAGCATAAAAAAAATGAAAACTATACCTTTTTTGGAGCAGGAACCGGGGCTAAGGACTGAAGAATGCGACTCGAATGAAAGCGACCACGCGAACAAGGTCGGCGACTCAGATATTGAAGAAGCGATACATAAAATGAAGCGATAACAAATACGAAACCGATGTTTGAATCCCAAACAGAAACCAAAATGCTAACTGTCTTTTTCTTTTAAAGGTTAAAACTGAAAATATATGCCTATAGGCTCTGCCTCTTTTTCTCTCTATCTCTATCCTAGAACTGGAAAATAAAATAAGAAAAGGACATTATATACCTCTGCAACTAGGATTTTGGACTGAGGTTTTGAAATTCAAACCAGACCCAAGATAGACATTTCCTTGCCAAGATTAGGATGGAAATTGTTGAATCCCTAAAGATTGTACAAGTTCCAACCTTATCTATAAGAGTATGCCCGTTGAGGATGAATCGAAGGCTCGGATCGACCCACACATGAACAAACGTCTAGGATTCGTCCAACTCATGCTCGTACGAAGAAGAAGACAAAAATTTTAAGTTGGGGTGTCATTTTGATCAGATTTGGATGCGTTTTGGGTGAGAATTGAAAGAGAATCGGGCGAGTTTAGGGTTTTCGCGGGTTGAAATTGGGGAATCGGGTTGGGGGTAAGCTGAAATGAGAAATGGATGGGTAGTATAAAGGTATATGTATTGTTTGCGGAAATGGGCTAGAACTTAGGTTAGGAGCGAAATTAGCCCCTCTCAGGTTTAAGTCAATGAATAGAGGATTGCTAGGGTTGGCTAGAATTAAGGCTATGCCTTGCAATTTTGATCTATTTTCTTCCAAATTAATCAATAGCTTTTTGAGTTTTAAAATTAGCCTTATTTAAAAATAATTAGACATTAATTCAAAAATTTGGGGACCAAATTGGGTGTCAACAGCTGCCCCTCTTTACTCGGAAAAGAATGAAAGAGTTTTCAGGGTAAATAAGTTGACGGGAAACCAATTTTGTCACGACAAAGCCAAAGACTTCGATTCCAAGGGCCAAAGTCGAGGCTTATGGATATTGCCGAACTCCGATTTCCGAGTTACCTACATATCTCAGGCTGAAAGAGAATCAGGCCATATGTAGTTCAACGATACTTAGACACGAAAACTCGCACGATAGATTGAAAAAGACGCACGAATAGGAAAGAATTCAAATTGACCCCTAATCTGGAATGAAAGATTAGGTAAGACTTTGCTTGTTCGAGTGCGATTCTTCAGATCTTCGTTGACGAGTCTAGCTCATATCAACGATTGCCCCAGTTCACTGCTAAGAAAAAGTTCCACGTTATGCTCCAAATGCTGCTGCGGCATTGCCAAAATTCTGTAAAGACTTAACAAACGGTAAGCGATCAACTGCTAATAAACTATAATAATTTGAATAAGAAATAAATAAAGGGATAATATAAAATTTTAAATGCTGGTTGTGATGCTATCAACAAGTTCTTCTCTCGATCAACTGACGAGGTACTCCGCCCGAGGAACCTCTAGGCTGATCATTATTCTGAAACGGTAAAGTGAAACAATAAGTAAAGTGGGAACTAATTTGTAAAATGCAAGGTTTTCATAAGATAAGTTGACTAACGAGACATGATGTCTCAAGTCGAATTGTCTATCTTTATCATCTACTTCAAATATATCATGTCAATATTTCAAGACAACCCACATCGCGAAACACTCCGAAAGCGGTGCTCCAGCCGACTTGTCTTAGACTATCAATCTACTTTAAATATATCATGCCAATATTGCGAGACAACCGACATCGCGAAACACTCCGAAAGGGGTGCTTCAGCCGACTTGTCTTGGACTATCAATCTACTTGAAAAAAACCTGCATATCCTATTTGTGGGTAGAAGAACCCAAAGTATCCTATTTATGGGTGGAATGACCCGAATATCCTATTTGTGGGTGGAAGGACCCGAGATATCCTATTTGTGGGTGGAAGGACCCGAGATATCCTATTTGTGGGTGGAAGAACCCAGATATCCTATTTGTGGTGGAAGAACCCGAGATATCCTATTTGTGGGTGGAAGGACCCGATATATCCTATCTGTGGGTGGAAGGACCCGAATATCCTATTCGTGGGTGGAAGGGCCAAGAGATCCTATTTGTGGGTGGAAGAACCCAAGATATCCTATTTGTGGGTGGAAGGACCCAGATATCCTATTTATGGGTGGAAGAACCTAAGATATCCTATTTGTAGGTAGAAGGACCCAAGGATATCCTATTTGTGGGTGGAAGAACCCAAGATATCCTATTTGTGGGTTGAAGGACCCAGCGATATCCTATTTGTGGGTGGAAGGACCCAGCGATATCCTATTTGTGGGTGGAAGGACCCATCAATATCCTATTTGTGGGTGGATAAACCCTGTATCTTGCAAAATCTGAAATCGCCTGGCTTGTGCTGGTGATACGATAATCGAGCAAAAGCTAAAATCACAAAGAGAGAAATAGAGTCGTTCTGCATATGCGATAAGGCAAATATTCTTCGAGGAACTAATAGTTGCGAGTTCTTCTCGTTTTGCTGCTTGAGATTTTTGCATTCAAAGAAAAATTGTAAGTACTATAAAATTCCTAGGAAGTCGCGACACTTTGCATTGCTCCTTCCACCTTGATGCTGAACTTTGCGGTAAAATACAAAATTTGCCCCTGTTTAATCAAAGAACAATTGTTAGTTTTGATCAAATAACGGTTGGCTTGTTTGAACACCAAATTTAGCTTCAAATCTGCATTTTCCTTGCATGGCAATCAAATGTGTTGCTGCTGTGAACCCAAGATATCCTATTTGTGGGTTGAAGGACCCAGCGTTATCCTATTTCTGGGTGGAAGGACCCAGCGATATCCTATTTGTGGGTGGAAGGAGCCAACGATATCCTATTTGTGGGTGGATAAACCCTATATCTTGCAAAATCTGAAATCGCCTGGCTTGTGCTGGTGATGCGATAATCGAGCAAAAGCTAAAATCACAAAGAGAGAAATAGAGTCGTTCTACATATGCGATAAGGAAAATATTGTAATATCCTAGTTAAACTAAGGGCAACTTAGTCATTATCTAAAGGGAATTTAAAAAAAAATAATAATAAGTAGAGCCAAAGCCACAAAGGACTTTGGCAGAGACCAAATTCACGAGAATTAGAGGCAGACGAGGCCATAAACCTCTGAAACAACAGGCAGCAAAACGAAGAGGAAATCATTACAAATACAAAGAAAAAAAAATACAGAGAAGCTAGAGAAGGTTGAAGGATCCAAGGTAATATATTCTTACTTTGTACTTGAGTTTAAATATAACAAAAAAAATTTGGGAACATCAAGATTTCAGTAAACATGGAGAAGTGAAATTTTTGGGTGGGGGTCTACCTAATGCTTTTGAAAGAAACAAAAGTACTAGTAATGAATGAGCAATAAGGTTTCAGGTTGGCACTCGTTTTATTACTAGTTTTGGGTAAATAACATAATTAACTAGTGGTATGAAAACCGAGGATGGGGTACGTAGAATTTATTATTAAATTGTCTAAACAAGAAAACTAACACGAGATTGGTCCGATATGATTATAGATTGATTGAAGAGGTGTTGGATCGTTTGTGGAAGATACACTTGACCTACACGCGTCTGTACTGTGAGTGATGACCTTACTGCAATTTGTATTTCCATAACCTGCATGGTTTCTACTTGATTTTGAAGTAAAATGTGTTACTGAATATTTTGAATTGCATGGGACAAGTCCTTTTACAAGATATGTACCGAAATAGTTATTTGAATTATTTTAGCGTTACAAGATTTGATTTTTACCGCTACTTGACATGTTTTACCGCTATTTGGAATATTGTACTGTTACTTGAAATGCCCCTTTACTTTGTATAGAAAATATATATTTTGGGATGAGCCTTGACAGACCCCGTAGCTAACGACGGGTACGTTAGACCTGGTGCACCTTGTATACTCCGGATTACCGTTACAGTCCTTGCTAGTGGGAAGGTAGAACTAGCTTACCGTTACTGATTTCCTCAAGGAGGAATTTATACTGATTACATGATTTGTTCTTGGAAATCTCCCTAACCTATATATACTTGATTTAATATAGTGATTACTGAATTTATTACTGGTTTGATATTGGTTACTGTTTACAAGAAGTACTTGAAAAGACTGATTTATGTTGTTATTTTGAAAGTGACAACTAAATTATATGTGTATTTCTGCATAAGATATACTGGCATGTTTTTGACTTGTCCCCACTTAAAAAGGTTGTGGATAAGCGTTGTTACTCACTGAGTTGCGACTCACTCCTCGCTATATTTTTTCCTTCCAGACACAGCAGGTGCCGTAGCCGAGGATCTTCATTCTTAGAGTCGCGAGTTGACAATCCTGGTGAGCCCCGCATTAGTTCGCGTGGGCAAGAGCTTTATTTATTCATTATTGTCTTTCTTGAAAACTCTTAGAGTCGCTCCATTAGTCATTTGTCAGTCATTCTTTTAGTCAGTTGGATTATTTATTTTTAAGCTAGTCTTGAGAGTATTTGGTCTTTATGAACTTATCACAATCCTGTTAGACGTTCTCGTAGTCTGTGGGAGATAAATGTGGTATTTTTATTGTTAATGCGTAAGAATATTGGTTGTTTTGCTGGGTTTTCTGTTTGTTTAAAACAGGTAAAATTTTGGATAGGCCTAAAAACAGGGGTAACTCTGCCCGATTTTCTGTAGAATATTGATAAGGCTTGTTTAGGGACTTAGTTCCTAAGCGCCGGTCATGGTCCCAAACTGGGTCGTGACAAAGTTGGTATCAGAGCCAGGTTATTCTTGTGACTAATGGAGCACACGTCAGTAGTAGAATCTCTATTATGGTTATGTTGCCGGCCATTCCCATAATCGTTATTCTGCGAGGGCGTGATAGGATGTTTCGTGTCTTTCTTCCTTTCTTTCTTTCCCGTTCCTTCCGTACGTGTGAAATGACTACTGCTAAATAGATGAATCTAACGTTAGTTATTCTATTACTCAGATGGCTGGTAAGACAAGATCTAAAAAGGCGGCCCGAGCTGCTCCGAATTCCTCCACTGCTGGGCCGTCATCTACCTCAGTTAGGAAAGGAGGTAATACTCAGGGACGAGGCCAAGCCACTACTACGAGGGCTGGTGTTACTACAAGAGCTACAAGAGAGCCTACTCGAGAAATTGAGGATAATCCACCTCCACCGTCATATGAGAATGCTACTATTGAGGCACTTAATGCTATGCAAAGGTCCATTGAACTCTTGAATGCCAGAATGGATAGACAGGAAAGGGCTAGACAACAGAATGTTGCTCCAACGCAACCTCAGGTACCTACACAGGCTCAGGCTCAGGCTCAGGCTCAGACTCAGACTCAGACTCAGACTCAGGTTCAGACGCAGACTCAGGTTCAGCCATAGACTCAGGCTCAAAGACAGACTCAGACTTTTGGTAACAGAGAAGTGTCCTTACCAGAGTTCTTGAAACTGAAACCACCAAGGTTCACGGGTTCTGACACTACAGAGGATCCTCAGAGTTTCTTGGATGGTACACTTCAGGCGTTGCGTGCTCTTGGATGTTCTAGTGAGAGATCCGTGGAACTTGCAGCATACAAGTTGGAGGATACAACTAATACTTGGTATGAAACTATACTTTTAGAAAGGCCCACAGAAGCAGCACGATTGACATGGGATGAGTTTACTAAGTTGTTCATGGATCGCTTCCTCCCTGAAAGTCTGAGGAAGGAATACGCTAGGCAGTTTGAGAGATTAGTTCAGACTCCAGATATGGATGTATCGACATATAACACTAAGTTTACTAAGCTGGCTAGATATGCACCTAACTTAGTGCCTAATGAAACATCTCGGTTTCAGAGGTTTGTTGATGGGTTGGTTGATCGTTTATTCAATGCAGTTGCTCCGCAGATGAAGAATCTGAATTACTCTGATGCACTCGACCTTGCCAGAAAGATTGAAAACAGGGGTCGTGAATCACGGGCAGCTAAAGATTCATATAAGAAGGCTAAGACCGGGGGATCTTTCACTGAGGGAGTTAGCACAGACCGTAGAGCAGAGAATCATGTATAGCGACAGGGTTTTCAGACAGGGACAGACTTGGTTTCCCAGTCATCCGTTAGAGCACCTCCTCACAAAGATAATGCTAAGGGGCTACCATTATCATCTGGACATCATAGCTCTGGACAGATATATGCTACTGATTCAGTATGTCAGACTTGTGGTAGATTACATTGGGGTCCGTGTCGTGTTCTGACTGGAGGGTGCTTCCGGTGTGGCAAATTGGGACATCACATACAGGATTGCCCTCATCCTCAGAGAGAGTTTAGCCAGGCTTCTGTGCAGGCAGCGGCACCTATGCAGTCTGCTCGTAATAATACAGGTACTGCTGGTAGAGGTAACAGAGGTAGAGGTGGCGGAGATCGTGCCATGGGTAATCGAGGACAGGGGACTGCAGGTAGAGGCCAGTCGAGAGTTTTTGCATTTACTAGGCAAGATGCTCAGGCCTCAAATGCTGTGGTTACAGGTATTCTTTCTATTTGCTCACTTGATACACTTGCATTGTTTGATCCAGGATCTACCCACTCCTATGTGTCCTCATTCTTTGCTTTGAGGTTTGATAGACAACCAGAAATATTGCATGATCCTTTTCTAGTTGCTAATCCTATGAGAGATTCTTTACTTGTTGAATATGTGTATCGTGCTTGTCAGATTCGAGTTGAGGGTAGAGACATCTTAGCTAATCTAATTGTACTTGATATGGTTGATTTTGACGTACTGATGGGTATGGATTGGCTATCTTCTTGCCACGCTACCCTCGATTGTCATGCGAAGGTAGTTAAGTTCGAGATGCCTAATGAACCTAGTTTTATTCTGAAAGGGGATCAAATTCCAGAGATGTGTAATGTCATATCATTTGTAAAAACTCAGCAGTTAGTGAAGAAAGGTTGTTGGGCATTCTTAGCTATGGTGAGAGACACAAGAGATGTGACTCCTAGCTTAGAAATGGTTCCAGTGGTGCAAGAGTTCACCGATGCATTTCCTGAGGATTTACCGGGACTACCTCCAGTACGTGATATAGATTTCAGCATTGATGTAGCACCTGACAGGCAACCCATATCGATTCCTCTATATCGTATGGCACCAGCGGAGTTGAGGGAGCTAAAGGAACAATTGTAGGAGTTATTGAACAAGGGATTTATCAGACCAAGTGTATCCCCCTGGGGTGCACCAGTGCTATTTGTGAAGAAGAAAGATGGGTCCCGAAGAATGTGCATTGACTACAGACAGCTGAACAAGGTAACGGTACGTAATAAATACCCTTTGCCTCGTATTGATGATCTGTTTGATCAGTTGCAGGGAGCTGCCCATTTTTCAAAGATTGATCTTCCATCTGGTTATCATCAGCTCAGAGTTAGTGACAAAGATATTCCTAAGACAGCTTTCAGAACTCGATACGGGCATTATGAATTCCTTGTGATGCCTTTCGGGTTGACTAATGCTCCAGCTGCATTCATGGATTTAATGAATAGGGTGTTCAAGCCGTTTCTGGACAGATTTGTCATTGTATTTATTGACGATATCTTGGTGTATTCTCGCAATCAAGAAGAACACGAGGCTCATCTGAGAGTTGTACTACAAACATTGCGGGAACATAAGCTTTATCCGAAGTTCTCTAAGTGTGAATTTTGGCTAGACTCCGTAGCATTCCTTGGGCATGTGGTATCCAAGGATGGAATACTGGTAAATCCTAAAAAGACGGAAGCAGTGCAGAAATGGCCCAGACCCACCACTCCTACAGAGATTCTCAGCTTTCTGGGTTTAGCAGGTTATTATAGGCGTTTTGTGCAGGATTTTTCAAGAATAGCAGCACCATTGACCAAGCTAACACAGAAAAATGAAAAGTTTCAGTGGACAGATGAATGTGAGCAGAGTTTTCAGAAGCTCAAGACATGTTTGACCACTGCACCAATTCTAGCCTTACCATCCAGTTCGGGAGGATTCACGATATTTTGTGATGCTTCGAGAGTGGGATTAGGGTGTGTTCTCATGCAAAATGGTCGTGTGATAGCTTATGCTTCGCGACAATTGAAGAAGAATGAACGGAACTATCCCACTCATGATCTGGAGATGGCTGCAGTGGTATTTGCACTGAAAATTTGGAGTCACTACTTGTATGGAGAAACATGTGAAATTTATACTGATCACAAGAGCCTAAAGTATATTTTTCAACAGAGAGATCTGAACATTCGGCAGCGTCGCTGGATGGAACTTCTCAAGGACTATGATTGCACTATTCTATATCATCCAGGGAAGGCCAATGTTGTGGCTGATGCATTGAGCAGAAAGTCCATGGGTAGTCTGGCACATATAGCTCCTGTAAAGAGACAGTTGGCCAGGGATATTCACAGGCTCGAAGGTACAGGTATCAGGTTCAGCGTAACTAATTCTAGTGTGTTATTGGCTTATGTTCCAGCCAAGTCTTCATTGGTAGAACGTGTTAAAGCCACTCAGTACGAGGATGAACGATTGTGCAAATATCGGGATGAAGTCCTAGCTGGTAAGAGCAAGAATATGATTGTTGATGATAATGGGGTTCTCCGACTAGATAACCAGTTATGTGTACCAGAAATTGATGGGCTAAGACGAGTTATTCTCGAGGAAGCTCACCATTCTAGATACACTATACATCCTGGATCCACTAAGATGTACCGTGACCTGAAGCAATTGTATTGGTGGGAAGGTATAAAGAAAGATATTGCTAACTTCGTTACTAGTTGTTTGACTTGTCAACAGGTTAAAGCTGAGCACCAGCGACCCGCAGGACTACTACAACGGCTTGAGATTCCAGAGTGGAAGTGGGAAAGAGTTACCATGGACTTTGTGACTGGGCTACCTCGTACACTTAAAGGTTATGATTCAGTATGGGTGATTGTTGATTGGCTTACAAAGTCAGCACACTTTTTTCCGGTTAAAACTACTTACAGTGGTGCGAGATATGCACAGTTATACATGAATGAGATTGTCCGACTCCATGGAGTTCCACTGTCCATTATCTCTGACAGAGGATAACAATTCACTTCTCACTTTTGGAGGTCCTTTCAAAGAGAATTGGGTACTAGTGTAGACCTGAGCACCGCATTCCATCCTCAGACCGACGGTCAGTCTGAACGTACTATACTGATATTGGAGGACATGTTGAGAGCTTGCATTATTGATTTTGGAGGTAGTTGGGATGCTTACTTGCCTTTAGCTGAGTTTGCTTATAACAACAGCTATCAGGCAAGCATTCAGATGGCTCCTTACGAGGCTTTATATGGTAGGCGTTGTCGTTCTCCAATTGGATGGTTCGAAGCCGGTGAAGTTAAGGTGTTAGGACCAGACCTGATACAAGAAGCTATTGATAAGGTCCAGTTGATTAGGCAGAGATTGCTCACAGCGCAAAGCAGGCAAAAGTCTTATGCAGATAAAAGAAAAAGGGACTTGGAGTTTGCAGTTGGTGATCGTGTGTTCTTACGAGTTTCCGCGATGAAAGGCGTGACACGATTCTGGAAAAGAGGGAAGTTGAGCCCGAGATTCATAGGACCCTATGAGATACTTGAACGAGTTGGAGCCGTTGCTTACAGTTTGGCTCTTCCTCCAGAGCTATCTTTTATTCATCCTGTGTTTCACGTGTCTATGCTACGAAAGTATGTACCGGATGATTCTCATGTGCTTGAGACACCGACTATATAGCTTAATGAGAAATTATCTATGAGGAGGAACCCATAGCCATACTCGCGAGCCAAATAAGGAAGCTACAGAGAAAAGAGATTGTGTTTGTGAAAGTTTTGTGGAAAAATCATACTGCTAGGGAAGCTAATTGGGAAATGGAAGATGATATGCGAGCCAAATATCCTCACTTATTTCACCCTATAGGTATGGTCTTAGTTTAAATTCGGAGACCGAATTTCTTAAGGGAGAGAGAGTGTAATATCCTAGTTAAACTAAGGGCAACTTAGTCATTATCTAAAGGGAATTTTAAAATAACAATAATAATAAGTAGAGCCAAAGCCACAAAGGACTTTGGCGGAGACCAAATTCACGAGAATTAGAGGCAGACGAGGCCATAAACCTCTGAAACAACAAGCAGCAAAACGAAGAGGAAATCATTACAAATACAAAGAAAAGAAATACAGTGAAGCTAGAGAAGGTTGAAGGATCCAAGGTAATATATTCTTACTTTGTACTTGAGTTTAAATATAACAAAAAAAATTTGGGAACATCAAGATTTCAGTAAACATGGAGAAGTGAAATTTTTGGGTGGGGGTCTACCTAATGCTTTTGAAAGAAACAAAAGTACTAGTAATGAATGAGCAATAAGGTTTCAGGTTGGCACTCGTTTTATTACTAGTTTTGGGTAAATAACATAATGAACTAGTGGTATGAAAACCGAGGATGGGGTACGTAGAATTTATTATTAAATTGTCTAAACAAGAAAACTAACACGAGATTGGTCCGATATGATTATAGATTGATTGAAGAGGTGTTGGATCGTTTGTGGAAGATACACTTGACCTACACGCGTCTGTACTGTGAGTGATGACCTTACTGCAATTTGTATTTCCATAACCTGCATGGTTTCTACTTGATTTTGAAGTAAAATGTGTTACTGAATATTTTGAATTGCATGGGACAAGTCCTTTTACAAGATATGTACCAAAATAATTATTTGAATTATTTTACCGTTACAAGATTTGTTTTTTACCGCTACTTGACATGTTTTACCGCTATTTGGAATATTGTACTGTTACTTGAAATGCCCCTTTACTTTGTATAGAAAATATATATTTTGGGATGAGCCTTGACAGACCCCGTAGCTAACGACGGGTACGTTAGACCTGGTGCACCTTGTATACACCGGATTACCGTTACAGTCCTTGCTAGTGGGAAGGTAGAACTAGCTTACCGTTACTGATTTCCTCAAGGAGGAATTTATACTGATTACATGGTTTGTTCTTGGAAATCTCCCTAACCTATATATACTTGATTTAATATAGTGATTACTGAATTTATTACTGGTTTGATATTGGTTACTGTTTACAAGAAGTACTTGAAAAGACTGATTTATGTTGTTATTTTGAAAGTGACAACTAAATTATATGTGTATTTCTGCATAAGATATACTGGCATGTTTTTGACTTGTCCCCACTTAAAAAGGTTGTGGATAAGCGTTGTTACTCACTGAGTTGCGACTCACTCCTCGCTTTTTTTCCTTCCAGACACAGCAGGTGCCGTAGCCGAGGATCTTCATTCTTAGAGTCGCGAGTTGACAATCCTGGTGAGCCCCACATTAGTTCGCGTGGGCAAGAGCTTTATTTATTCATTATTGTCTTTCTTGAAAACTCTTAGAGTCGCTCCATTAGTCATTTGTCAGTCATTCTTTTAGTCAGTTGGATTATTTATTTATAAGCTAGTCTTGAGAGTATTTGGTCTTTATGAACTTATCACAATCCTGTTAGACGTTCTCGTAGTCTGTGGGAGATAAATGTGGTATTTTTATTGTTAATGCGTAAGAATATTGGTTGTTTTGCTGGGTTTTCTGTTTGTTTAAAGCAGGTAAAATTTTGGATAGGCCTAAAAACAGGGGAAACTCTGCCCGATTTTCTGTAGAATATTGATAAGGCTTGTTTAGGGACTTAGTTCCTAAGCGCCGGTCACGGTCCCAAACTGGGTCGTGACAAATATTCTTCGAGGAACTAATAGTTGCGAGTTATTCTCGTTTTGCTGCTTGAGATTTCTGCATTCAAAGAAAAATTGTAAGTACTATAAAATTTCTGGGAAGTCGCGACAGTTTGCATTGCTCCTTCCACCTTGATGCTGAACTTTGCGGTAAAATACAAAATTTGCCCCTTGTTTAATCAAAGAACAATTGTTAGTTTTGATTAAATAACGGTTGGCTTGTTTGTACACCTAATTTGGCTTCAAATCTGCATTTTCGTTGCATGGCAATCAAATGTGTTGTTGCTGCGAAAATCTGTCATTCTTGAAAATCTCCCTTTTGCACAAGAGAAACCATCTAAAACTGCTTTGGCTTGGCTTATTTGGGAAAAATGAAATTTCATTGATTTTGGGACTAAACCCAATAGGAGTAGCAAAACATAACGTAGTTCATTACAACTAGGATGAATAGAATTGCGACAGAGTAGTTGAAACATAAGATAGTTGGGCAATGAAATGCAATTTCAAGCTGCAAAAATGCAGTCTTTTCAGTCTTCTTAGCTTGCAAACCGCTTCTTCTTAGAATATCTTAGGGCTAATGCCTCGCCATTAACATGAATTGTGCCTGCGGGAGGAATGCTGCAATAACCACTTAATGGATCTTCATGCACAATTATTTTGCCACTATCAATCGTGCTTTGAATCTTGTATCTCAAGCCACTGCATTCTTCAGTATCATGACCTTGGATATTTGAATGTTAAGCACAATGCTTTAACAGATCAAAATGTGGAGGCAGATGCTTAGGAATTGTCCCTTTCTTTGGTTGCAAAAGTCCTTCAGCTTGCAATTTTTCAAATATGCTTGTCACAGACTCGTCTAGAGGAGTGAATGTATTCGACTTCCTCTTCTGTGACACCGGATAATCGGAATATGATTGTTGAAACTGACTTTGAGAGCCTTGCAAATTTGAGGGTTTCTCTGATTCAGTGGTGTACCCAAATAAACCAGAAGGGATTTCTTCTGTTGCTATGCCTTCTTCTATCATTTTTCCCAGCTGGATCAATTCAGAGAAGCTGCTTGCATTATTTACGAACATTTTAGCATATTATATGCCTTCTTGCATGTCAATGAAAGCTGCTATTAGCCTTTTCTCAGGCAAGGGAGGATACATCTTAGAAGCCTCTAACCTCCACCTCATAGCATATTCTGCAAAAGATTCATGAGACTTTCTTTTAATGTTGCGCATATCAAACACATCAGGATCTCCTACTATGTTGAACTTGTATTGTTCCATAAAGTCATGAGCCATTTCCTCCCATGTGTGCAATTTGGAAAAATCTTGTTTGGTATACCATGCAAGTGCCATTCCTGATAAACATTGAATGAAAAATCTCATCCGCAAAGCTTTATTTTTGCCAATTCCAATCAATCTGCTACAATAATCCTTCAAATGAGCATAGGGGTTCCCCTTTCCATCGAAAGTGTTGAATTTTGGTATCTTATACCTATGTGGAAGCTCAATATCCGGATGAATGCATAAGTCTTCATAACATAAACTCTGAATGTTCCTAGAGTGCAACTCATCTCTAATGACCTTGTGCAAATTGCGGATTTGTCTCTTCATGCTATGTGAATCAGTTGTCTCAACTTCTTTTCTAGTCAATTCTCGTGGGCGCACTATCACTTGATTTGATTGACTCCCCACAGCAGGCATAATGCTAAAAGGTGGTTGGCATAAAGTTGCAGCTGGCCGAGCATTTGGATTGGTAAGATATTCTTGTGAGTTTTGTGGATATACGTTATGTATAGGCATTGGGTAATGAGGCATTGTTAAGTAAGGTGGATTAGAGATAAAGCTTGTATTCGGCAAAGGTTTGCTGGTGTTGACAAAGTTGACAATCCTAGTCCTTTGGACCACATGTTCTTCAATATTATCATTCTGTGCTTGCAAGATGCCCATACCAGCACTGGTTGCCTGAGGCTGCTTTGCCATGTTGTTTTGTCCTTGATGCAGATTCTCAGCCATTTCAGTATTCAATGCTAGCCAATTTAACAAATGAATTCTACACATTGAACAAAAGCAAGTTAATACGTAAAATAGCAATGCATGCATAAAGTTTTAAGTATAAAATAGGCCATTACGCCGAATGGATGAGACCAAAATCTCGACTCAACAAAGGAGTAAAGTATTTGAGAGCTCGAAACTTAATGATCAAAAAAATTTGATTTTTGAAGACGCGAGTTGAGAAAAATAATTTAGGAAGTTTTTACTAAATCAGTATGCGTGCTAGACCATTTTGGCACAAATTGCTAAATGGTCGGCTTATTTTGAACATCAATACTTTGCTCGACTATCGATTCTTCCCTGCAAAATGACAGTCTGAACCAATCCTTGAAAACCGCTTCTAATAACGACCAAACCAACTTAATGTTCTCAACTTGCAAAATTCTGCCCCAGTTATGACTTTCGATACTTCAAATTGCTTTGCAAAAGCTGCCCCTGTTGCAATCTCCCACGACTTCTACTTGCTTTGCAAAATTTGCCCCAGTTTCTATCTTTGGGAGATTTAAAATTTAAACACTAAAGGGTCGAGTCCGATGGAGGAGCCTACGTATCCCTCCTTGGGAATCAGACCGTGCGTAGTTTTGCTTACATAGAAGAGAATTTTCAAATACCGGTGATGTTTGGCATTTTATGCCAAGGTTTCCTTAATATTACCGCATGTTTGAGCTTGTTATTCGCTCGTTTTATAGCTTGTGACTGTGGTTTTACACTGATTTTATGTCGGGGAGTGAAAGTGAAATTGGATCCTACGGCATTGAATGCCTTTTTGGGGGTTGATGACCTCGATTATGAGGATTTGAGGGAGTACATCAAGAAGCCGGATTACACGGCTCTGAGGGATACCCTATGTGGCGAGGGCTCCACTCATAAGTGGGGGCGAAGTGCGGCTGGGAGACATAAGTTTATGCATTTCTCACAGTTTCTCAAGCCGGCTCGTGTATGGATGAGGTTCATAAATGCACGGATACTACCATGTTCCCATTACTCCGAGGTCACTAAGACTCGGGCGTGCATGGTGTACTTTTTCATGATTGGGAGGCCGGTGAACATTGGATACTACATGCTGCGCGTGATGAAAGAACAACGAAAAGAAAAATCATGTAGTAGATTGTACTTTGGGAACCTCTTGACCCGTTACTTAGAGAAGGCGGGCGTCCCCGTAGATGAGATTGGGGATCGCATTGTCCCTGATATAGGGAAGCCTTTTGAAATTGCTTCGGTCAAGGGGGTGATCACCACGGCACCGGTAAAGCTGACGGCTGACGAGTGGCGGGAGGCAGACGCCAACTTGTCCGCACGTCAGTACTTGATGATTGAGGCGATGGCCCGTCAGTCGGGCGTTGATTTGACTGCTATTGACCGCAAGGTCCCGCTCATGGAGACCTCGAAGGGTCTGCTTGGCACGATTCGAGCTAGAACGGTGGATCCGCAGGAGGATGAGAACACGGATTCAGATGTTGTGGCCAATGATCCGGACAGCGAGGTCGAGGCAGCTGATTCTGAGGGCGGTGGCTCTGATGAGGAGGAGGATTAGGTCCCCACTCCTGCGCACCACCCAGATTTCAGGGCAGTTTTCTTGTACTCTTACTTTTGCACTTACTTCTTTGTCGCACTGGGACATTGCTTAGTTTAAGTGTGGGGTGGGGTACTGCCCTTTATCTATTTTTGAGGTTAGGATGCATGTACCTTAGGACTTTTTCTTGTGTCACTTGACTTTATTTTGATTTATTTCTTGCTTTAATATATGAAAAAAAAATAGAAAACCAACGAAAAAGAAAATTCCAAAAAGATTTTCCTTTTAGTTTTATTAGTGGTACATGTCATCCGCCCCGTGGTTTTTCTTATGGCCGCGGTTCTTTTCCACGGGGAGGCCTTTGAACCGGGTAGTTTTTATTTTTAGGATTAGGATAGTTAGTTGTAGGTGACCCTAGACGTAGGAAAAAGGTAGAATGCTAGGTGCCTTTGATTTGTTTGATACCGATGGACTTGGACTTGATTGCATGTGCTATTTGTGGTGTCCTTGAGTTTTAATTTTGATGCATGCCTAGGAAAAACATGGAACGACCTCCTTGAGATGCTTGAGTCCGCTTGCTCCGCTTGCTTGTTAACCTTTGTGCATGAGTGCTTAAATTTTCACAAGTTACATTCTAGAAGCTTAGTTGAGAGTTGTTGATGGAACCTCTTTGTGTGAAAAATGTGCAATGTGAGTTGTGAGGCATGTTCTTGTTTACTCCATGTTTGCATATTAATGTCTAGAACTTGCCCCGTGTGTGTGCAAAGCGAAATCCTAGGTTTGCTCTAGTCGGGAAATGATACAAGGCCTTCTTTTGTTAGCCTACCCTTACATATATACCTTGAAAAAAATTGTTGTTGTGATTTCTTTGATCCTTTTTATTGGTACCCACACCCCGAACCTACCCATTTGTTCTTAGTTGACTCTTTTGGCCCTTTACTCCTTAAGCACTTTATTGATATTTTGTTGTTGATTGGAGTTGTGGTTGGATGTTGGGAGGTTTTTGAGTGGAACTAATGAAGGGAAATAATTGTTAAAATTGTGAAGTAGTGAAAAGCATTGGCAAGGTTGGATGGAATTGAAAAAAAAAAAAATAGCAAAGTTGAAAAGAAAAAAAAAATTGTGGAAAAGAAAAAAAAAGAAAAAAAAAAAGAGAAAGATGTCCATTCCTTGCTAGTGTGTGCTTAAAAAGAAAAATGCTACTTGTTGGGAAGGTGTATGTATGATATTTTTGATTGGGTGGCTTGTTGAGAATTGTGGAGAAATATTTGTGATGTATTAAAGTGCTTAGGGAGGTAGTCACTATTACCATATGTATCCTACCCGCCCCTTAGCCTACATTACGACCTTTCTAAAGTCCTAGTTAATCCCGATTGGAGTGAGCTTACATTAGTGGAGTCCTATACTACGGGCAAGCCTATGGTACGTTGTGTGCAACATGTGAGACTTTCATGAGAGTGAGCGAATTCATTGGTTATTGCCCCCGTTCTATTCATGATAATTTTTGTTGTGTGTGATCTTTGGGGGGGCACTCTCTTTCATATTGGTGAGGGCACGTGGTTTGCATGAAGTAGGTAAAGTTGATGGCTCTTGGTTGAGTAGATAGGTGTGATTTTGTGGGAGCATGGTTTCATTAAGTTGAGTTTGTGCACTTGAGCTATTTTGGGGTGGTTGTTCTCATATTTTTGGTTTTGGTAAATTGTTGGCATGTTGTGGACCCATGGTAGTCATGTGCGCATTGGTTCGATGGTCGGTATCAACCATAGTCATAGGCAAACCTGTTTTACCTGGGATGGGAAGTGAGATGTGACTTGCTCGAGGGCGAGCAAGGGTTCAAGTGTGGGGTGGTGATGTTTGGCATTTTATGCCAAGGTTTCCTTAATATTACCGCATGTTTGAGCTTGTTATTCGCTCGTTTTATAACTTGTGACTGTGGTTTTACACTGATTTTATGTCGTGCGTGTGTAGGTTGTTACGCAGTATATTTGGAGCTTTTAGGAGCTTGAGTGAGCAAGAATTGATTGGATATTGATTGAAGATTGGATTGAGCACACGAGGGCACGACACGAGCAAGGTTTCGGACCAAGGAAGTCAGTTTTCGACACGAACAAATCTGGTGCTGAATTGGGAAAAATCAGTTTAGCGCCCAGCCAAAAACTGACTTCCTTGGTCCGAAACCTTGCTCGTGTCGTGCCCTCGTGTGCTCAATCCAATCTTCAATCAATATCCAATCAATTCTTGCTCACTCAAGCTCCTAAAAGCTCCAAATATACTGCGTAACAACCTACACACGCACGACATAAAATCAGTGTAAAACCACAGTCACAAGTTATAAAACGAGCGAATAACAAGCTAAAACATGCGGTAATATTAAGGAAACCTTGGCATAAAATGCCAAACATCACCACCCCACACTTGAACCCTTGCTCGCCCTCGAGCAAGTCACATCTCACTTCCCATCCCAGGTAAAACAGGTCTGCCTATGACTATGGTTGATACCGACCATTGAACCAATGCGCACATGACTACCATGGGTCCACAACATGCCAACAATTTACCAAAACCAAAAATATGAGAACAACCACCCCAAAATAGCTCAAGTGCACAAACTCAACTTAATGAAACCATGCTCCCACAAAATCACACCTATCTACTCAACCAAGAGCCATCAACTTTACCTACTTCATGCAAACCACGTGCCCTCACCAATATGAAAGAGAGTGCCCCCCTAAAGATCACACACAACAAAAATTATCATGAATAGAACGGGGGGCAATAACCAATGAATTCGCTCACTCTCATGAAAGTCTCACATGTTGCACACAACGTACCATAGGCTTGCCCGTAGTATAGGACTCCACTAATGTAAGCTCACTCCAATCGGGATTAACTAGGACTTTAGAAAGGTCGTAATGTAGGCTAAGGGGCGGGTAGGATACATATGGTAATAGTGACTACCTCCCTAAGCACTTTAATACATCACAAATATTTCTCCACAATTCTCAACAAGCCACCCAATCAAAAATATCATACATACACCTTCCCAACAAGTAGCATTTTTCTTTTTAAGCACACACTAGCAAGGAATGGACATCTTTCTCTTTTTTTTTTTCTTTTTTTTTTCTTTTCCACAATTTTTTTTTCTTTTCAACTTTGCTATTTTTTTTTTTCAATTCCATCCAACCTTGCCAATGCTTTTCACTACTTCACAATTTTAACAATTATTTCCCTTCATTAGTTCCACTCAAAAACCTCCCAACATCCAACCACAACTCCAATCAACAACAAAATATCAATAAAGTGCTTAAGGAGTAAAGGGCCAAAAGAGTCAACTAAGAACAAATGGGTAGGTTCGGGGTGTGGGTACCAATAAAAAGGATCAAAGAAATCACAACAACAATTTTTTTCAAGGTATATATGTAAGGGTAGGCTAACAAAAGAAGGCCTTGTATCATTTCCCGACTAGAGCAAACCTAGGATTTCGCTTTGCACACACACGGGGCAAGTTCTAGACATTAATATGCAAACATGGAGTAAACAAGAACATGCCTCACAACTCACATTGCACATTTTTCACACAAAGAGGTTCCATCAACAACTCTCAACTAAGCTTCTAGAATGTAACTTGTGGAAATTTAAGCACTCATGCACAAAGGTTAACAATCAAGTCAAGCAAGCGGACTCAAGCATCTCAAGGGGGTCGTTCCATGTTTTTCCTAGGCATGCATCAAAATTAAAACTCAAGGACACCACAAATAGCACATGCAATCAAGTCCAAGTCCATCGGTATCAAACAAATCAAAGGCACCTAGCATTCTACCTTTTTCCTACGTCTAGGGTCACCTACAACTAACTATCCTAATCCTAAAAATAAAAACTACCCGGTTCAAAGGCCTCCCCGTGGAAAAGAACCGCGGCCATAAGAAAAACCACGGGGCGGATGACATGTACCACTAATAAAACTAAAAGGAAAATCTTTTTGGAATTTTCTTTTTCGTTGGTTTTCTATTTTTTTTTCATATATTAAAGCAAGAAATAAATCAAAATAAAGTCAAGTGACACAAGAAAAAGTCCTAAGGTACATGCATCCTAACCTCAAAAATAGATAAAGGGCAGTACCCCACCCCACACTTAAACTAAGCAATGTCCCAGTGCGACAAAGAAGTAAGTGCAAAAGTAAGAGTACAAGAAAACTGCCCTGAAATCTGGGTGGTGCGCAGGAGTGGGGACCTAATCCTCCTCCTCATCAGAGCCACCGCCCTCAGAATCAGCTGCCTCGACCTCGCTGTCCGGATCATTGGCCACAACATCTGAATCCGTGTTCTCATCCTCCTGCGGATCCACCGTTCTAGCTCGAATCGTGCCAAGCAGACCCTTCGAGGTCTCCATGAGCGGGACCTTGCGGTCAATAGCAGTCAAATCAACGCCCGACTGACGGGCCATCGCCTCAATCATCAAGTACTGACGTGCGGACAAGTTGGCGTCTGCCTCCCGCCACTCGTCAGCCGTCAGTTTTACCGGTGCCGTGGTGATCACCCCCTTGACCGAAGCAATTTCAAAAGGCTTCCCTATATCAGGGACAATGCGATCCCCAATCTCATCTACGGGGATGCCCGCCTTCTCTAAGTAACGGGTCAAGAGGTTCCCAAAGTACAATCTACTACATGATTTTTCTTTTCGTTGCTCTTTCATCACGCGCAGCATGTAGTATCCAATGTTCACCGGCCTCCCAATCATGAAAAAGTACACCATGCACGCCCGAGTCTTAGTGACCTCGGAGTAATGGGAACATGGTAGTATCCGTGCATTTATGAACCTCATCCATACACGAGCCGGCTTGAGAAACTGTGAGAAATGCATAAACTTGTGTCTCCCAGCCGCACTTCGCCCCCACTTATGAGTGGAGCCCTCGCCACATAGGGTATCCCTCAGAGCCGTGTAATCTGGCTTCTTGATGTACTCCCTCAAATCCTCATAATCGGGGTCATCGACCCCCAAAAAGGCATTCAATGCCGTAGGATCCAATTTCACTTTCACTCCCCGAACTGTCACCACATCATCCTCCTTCCAAGCTTTCTCGGGCTCCCAATTTGCATACAATTCTTGTACCATGTCCAAGTTGGCGTGCCCCGGACTCTCAAATACCGAGTCCCATTTTAGAGCAATGATCTTTTCGGCCACACTTCTAAACTTTTGCATCACCGGCCGTTTATCAATGGCTTGCTCGGGTATGTACCCCACAAGCCGCACATTCTTGTACCATGTTTGGCAATCCCCCTTCTTTACAAAAGGGAGGCCATACCGGGTCTTGCCTCCGGGACGTGGTATCGGCACCGCGTCCTTTGGAATCTTAGCCTTGCCTTTAGCCTTTGGTTTAGCCTTGGGTTTGGTCGGTGCCTTACCCTTTTGCTTGGTAGTGGAAGGCCCAGCTTGAAGTGATTGTCTCGAGCCCGAAGCGGAGGAAGAGCTTTTGGTTGGCAAAGAAGTAGTCACCATGGTACCTATTCAACAATAAAAGATCAATGTGAGATAGATAGATAGATAGGTACCAAGACCATACAATGCAAGCTCAATTGGTGGGGTACCACCCCACACTTATCACACACTCTATGTGTCAATCACTCAACTCAATGACACGAGCAACCCCACACTTAAGCAAAACTAGCCTTGGGCAAAATATGCCACGTTTTGAAATATGAAAATCAAGCTAGTGTGGGTGCATCATGATCAATTCTTGTGTGTGTACAACACCTAATGTCCATAATAAGCCTAAGGAATGCATTGCTACTCAAGAATTCACAATGTTATTGAATTTGTATCATTGAGGCTTTTTCACAAACACTTGGTGTGCACAACTTTAAACTAGCAATTTCAATGATTTTTTTAATGTGCCAACCCTCCCAAATTGTTGGGAGATCTCTTTTTACAAGTCACAAGTATATACCAAGCATCATTAACAAGTTAAGCACAACAAGATTGAATTTTTATGCACAAGCTTGTAACTAGCTAAGAAATCACCCATGAGCAATAATAAGTGCAACTTACATGTTAATGAAGAGAAGAGAAGAAGAATTTACTTACTTGAATGCTTTAGAATGAATTGCACAAGATTTGGGAGGATTCCAAGTGTTGCAAGTGAATTAGTGTGTGCTTAGAGAGAAATTTGAGTGAAAATAATGAAGAAGGGGTGTGAGAAATCGGGATATAGGGGTTGGGATTCAAGTAATCGCGGGTCAAAACCCGTTGACCCGACTTTTTTTAAAAAAATTTGGCCTTCCGCGTTAGGCCCCGCGGCGCAGGCCTGTCGCGGACAGAAATATGCACATTCTGCCAAGCTCAGCGCGGTGGGAGGCGCGGGGCGCTCCCAACCGCGCCAGGCTTCTTTTTTCCAGCTTTTATTTGGCGCTTTGGGGTGCGCGGGGCACTCCCGAACGCGCCCGAGCACGTTTTTTCGCACCGATTTTCGATTTTAAGTACAAACCCAAGCGCGAGACATGTCTCGAGACGTCCCATACCCCTCAATGCATTCATTTCACCTTGTTTAGCTCACCCGAATCCTGCAAAAACGACACACAAAAATAACTAACTACGTGACACTATAAAATGAAAACTACTAAACTATTACAAGTACAAACTCGGGTTGCCTCCCGAGAAGCGCCTTATTTAACGTCGCGGCATGACAGGTATGGATCAAGGGTCCCTCAAAGTGATGGAAGTGTGGTGATCCACCGCACCACCCCAATAACGTTTCACCCTTTGACCATTAACCAAAAATGTTTTCTCCGAATCCGGGGCCCTCAATTCAACCGCTCCATGTGCGGTAACACGAACAACTTCAAAAGGCCCCGACCATCTCGACTTCAACTTGCCCGGGAATAATTTCAACCTCGAGTTGAACAACAATACAAGCTGCCCGGCCTCAAAAGTTAGATGATGCTCTCTGGGCCTATCGAACTGCATTCAAAATACCTATTGGAACCTCTCCATATAGGCTTGTTTATGGTAAGGCTTGTCACTTGCCGGTTGAATTAGAGCATAAGGCGTATTGGGCTATTCAAAAGCTCAACCTTGATATGGCCTTAGTGGGTGAGAAGAGGATGCTCCAATTGCATGAGCTTGAAGAGGCTATTTCTCAGCGAATTTATTTTTGACGGCTACAAATCAATTAGCGCGTACCAGACAGGCCCGTACGCGAAATTTTTACCGAGTGAGTGGATGATTTTGGGCTTTTAGATTTGATTGGATGACTCTTACTAACTGCCAAGAGCCAAGAGTTATTCAATGAAGTGACTTCAGTCCATTTTCCTTATTTATATAGTTCATTAATTTCAAAAATCAGTCAAAGGACCTCAAAAAGATAGTGGGAAAATCTTATACCAAATAGAGTGATGGCGAATTGGTTGAGTATATAAAGTGGGATAAGGTTAAGAGATAGAAAATATAAGTCAAAGACTCGTGAAATAAAGAAAGATTTCAGAATCCTACGCTTTTAGTTTGGGGATGATAAGCAGTAGCCACCTTGTGGCGAACCCCATACTTAGCCAATAACTTATTGAACAACCGGTTACAAAAATGCGTACCTTCATCACTAATGATAGCCCGCGGTGTCCCAAAACGAGTGAAAATATTCTTCTTCACGAACTTCACCACCACACTCGCATCATTCGTTGGAAGTGCAATAGCCTCCACCCATTTCGACACATAACCAACTGCTACAAGGATGTATTTATTGCCCATAGAAGGTGGGAATGGACCCATGAAATCAATACCCCAACAATCAAACAGCTCAATCTCCAAGATATTGTTCAAAGGCATCTCGTGACGCCTAGTAATAGTACCCGTTCTTTGGCAACGATCACATTGCTTCACTAGTGCATGTAAAGCTCATTCACATTTATTAAGACATTAACTTAGGCATGCTTCAGTATATCCGGCGACAAAATAATTTCCTTTTCACTTCAATCTGCTATCTATCATTACTGCTTTATTACAACTGTCAAACTACCATATTAGACCTCAACTAGAACAAGCTAAGACATTACAATTTCAAGAAATAAAACACAAAAACAAATGCAATATTCAGACTACCAAAGATGAACCAGGATAGGCTAGGACCAGAACTTAAGGCCCTAAGCTTGAGCTCACACATCAACTCCAAGGCTACAACTCAGACAACTTCTATGAATTCTATTATGAAAACAGGAAAGATGTCTGAAACTAAACCCAAAAAACCAAGGCTGGAACCAACTGAATTTTAATAAGAACTTGACAAAATCATTAGAGTGACAGATGGGGAAGAACGCAGATTCCCTATTATGCAATCGTTTCAAATAAGACCAGACAGGGTTCACTCATTAACCGTCACTTTTACCAGCTGCAGATAGGCTTTGCACTACTACGCGTTGATCAATGCTATTATACAATCGTTGTGCCTTAACAACTTTTCCACGCCTACCACAATAGTCAACATTTTGATGCAAAAGTTATATAATGATGCATGTGAGAAAGGTCATCCGATAATCAGACAATCAACTAGTAAAGAACAGATTCAGAGGCACAATGGTATTGTTCAGGACATGCAGAAAACTGGAACTAAGGAAAAAGAGCTTAAGAAAGCACTTAATAATCCTTCAAAATAGAAATAACCCTCAAACACTCTATAGACCCTTTAATACCTTCCAGAAACCCTCTCTTAACCTGAACTAACCCTTACAAGACCTGGCAACTGCTCATAACTTCTAACAGCCTCAGGAGACAACATGGGACCTGAGCAAACCCCAAACACCCTGCACACCTCACACACCGCTGTATATCTCCATGACTGCACCAAAACCTGAACTCCTACTGCTCCTACACTTCTACTCACTATCTGGACAACTAACACTACTAGAAACAGAGCAGCACACACACCTGGACACAATCCCACACTTGCACTAATTCCCTGAAACTACAGCCGCAACATCACTTGATACAAGCCCCACAAAGCCACCCCTGCTCCAATACATAACTCAGAACCTAAGAGAATAACTTCTCCATGAATAGAACTCTCTTTCAAATCAAAGAACCTGAAACAGCTACAAGAGAACAACTAAAACACCTATACTCTCTCCAAACATCCTGCACTACCTACACTCTAGAATCAACCTGCACCTTGCCTATAGACCTCCCTCACTATCTGTAGCATCTCTTTTCTTTGTCCAGGCTCCTAAAGCAAATTAGAACTGCATACAGCTCCCCTACTGCCCAGACACACCTGACTCACACTAAACACAACCCCTGAACCCTTCACTGCCTAGAAACCACACCATAAACTGAAAACCCTGCCACCAAGAACCAAACTGCACTCCTTCACCTACTTTTCCCACTGCCTGCAACCCTAAAACAATTTCTAATGCACTTTTTCCTGAAACAATTCCATCTGCACATCACTAACACCCTCTACTCCTTCTATGCAACCATAACAGACCATTTCAAACTCACCTAGACCCCCTGAACTCCTTTACAACCTGCATACACACCTACACACTCCTCTCATCTCACAGGAACCAAACAACTTCATTACAAGCAGGTGCTAAACAGAGAACATACACTCACTGGCCAAGACAAACTAAGACTAGGAAAATAAAATTGATTTATTCTTTAGGGTGCAAAGATTTTTTAAAAAATTGATTTAACTTAACTTTAATTGATTTTGTTGCTAAACATACCAATCAAATGGGTGATTAATTGGACCAATGGAAATACCAAACTATGAATAGGGAAACACATTCTAGAAATTATAACTTACTAATCACATTCAGAACCAGAAAATCATAACATTAAGTTCATCATAAGCAAAGCATATAAAAAAAATGAAAACTATACCTTTTTTGGAGCAGGAACCGGGGCTAAGGACTGAAGAATGCGACTCGAATGAAAGCGACCACGCGAACAAGGTCGGTGACTCAGATATTGAAGAAGCGATACGCAAAATGAAGCGATAACAAATATGAAACCGATGTTTGAATCCCAAACAGAAACCAAAATGCTAACTGTCTTTTTCTTTTAAAGATTAAACTGAAAATATATGCCTATAGGCTCTGCCTCTTTTTCTCTCCATCTCTATCCTAGAACTGGAAAATAAAATAAGAAAAGGACATTATATACCTCCACAACTAGGGTTTTGGACTGAGGTTTTGAAATTCAAACCAGACCCAAGATAGACATTTCCTTGCCAAGATTAGGGTGGAAATTGTCCAATCCCTAAAGATTGTACAAGTTCCAACCTTATCTATAAGAATATGCCCGTTGAGGATGAATCGAAGGCTCGGATCGACCCACACATGAACAAACGTCTAGGATTCGTCCAACTCATGCTCGTACGAAGAAGAAGAAGACAAAAATTTTAAGTTGGGGTGTCGTTTTGATCAGATTTGGATGCGTTTTGGGTGAGAATTGAAAGAGAATCGGGCGGGTTTAGGGTTTTCGCGGGTTGAAATTGGGGAATCGGGTTGGGGGTAAGCTGAAATGAGAAATGGATGGGTAGTATAAAGGTATATGTATTGTTTGAGGAAATGGGCTAGAACTTAGGTTAGGAGCGAAATTAGCCCCTCTCAGGTTTAAGTCAATGAATAGAGGATTGCTAGGGTTGGCTAGAGTTAAGGCTATGCCTTGCAATTTTGACCTATTTTCTTCCAAATTAATCAATAGCTTTTTGAGTTTTAAAATTAGCCTTATTTAAAAATAATTAGACATTAATTCAAAAATTTGGGGACAAAATTGAGTGTCAACACCTCCTGCTCCTGGGGCGGAATCCTCCTCCACCTAAAATGAATGCAATGGAGCAGAATCCTCCTACTCCTGGGGCGGAATCCTCTTGCATCCAATGCGTATGCAATGGAGCGGAATCCTCATGCACCAATTTGAATGCAATAGAGCGGAATCCTCCCGCTCCTGGGGCGGAATGCTCCTGCACCTATTATGAATGCAATGGAGTGGAACCCTCCTGCTCCTAGGGCGAAATCTTCCTCCACCCAATATGTATGCAATGGAGCGGAATCCTCCTGCTCCTAGGGCGGAACTCCTGCACCCAATATGTATGCAATGGAGCGGAATCCTCCTCCTCTTGGGGCAGAATCCTCCTACACCCAATATGTATGCAATGGAGCGGAATCCTCCAGCTCTTAGAGTGGAATCCTCCTGCATCCAATATGTATGCAATGGAGCGGAATCCTCCTGCTCCTGAGGCGGAATCCTCCTGCACCCAATATGTATACAATCGAGCGGAATCCTCCTGCTCCTAGGTCGGAATCCTCCTGCACCCAATATGTATGCAATATAATGCATATGAATGCAACATGATGCGATAATAACCCATCACTATCGCAGGACTCTCATTGACAGCCGGGAAGTATATGTCAACTCACAGCCAGAGTATAATGCTCAGATCCTTAATGCAATACCAACAACAGGACATAACATATAATATACAATGTAAATCCAAAGTTAAGGCGTAATGAGTACGCCTATCGGCAGTTACACACGTAAGGAACACGTGGTAGATTATCCACAAGGCCAAGGGCCTCCAAAGAAATGGATACAAACACTTACCTTATTTCAAAGTGCTACTCAACAACCGCTTTATCTTTTGGATTCACTGCCAAACGATCCTACTTATTCAATAAGTAAAAAATATATCAAATTAGGAATAAGTAAAAAATATATCAAATTAGGCTAAAGGCTTCATTCCTTCTGTCTTAGGGCAATCCGATTAGGAATCTGATACCCTATTCGCATACGCAATACGTATGCCATGCCTATGTACAGGGTTCAAAGTCACATAACTAAACCCTAAGTAAATTACATTTATGGGTTGCCCATAACTCACTGAGTACGAATATATACTCAATTCCATTATCAAGGTCCAATTAACCCTTTAAACTATTCATTGAACTTATTAAAATGATGTTTAATATCCCAATTTTTACCGTCAAAATATATTCAAGATCATTACCTGAATGTTTCGGGGTGAAAATTCTATCTTTCTCCGGCTCTTTTCTCATTTTCTAGCATTTTTTTCGTTTGCTTCTCAGCTTTCCCGTTTTTATTCCTTTCTATGTTTCTAATATCGTCCTTAGCTTATGGATACCGCCTTTCCTTTTTGCTTTCTTTCTTTTATTAGTTTGTCTTTTCCTTATATATTTTCTTTTTTTTTCTTTAATATTTTTTTTTCTTAACGAAAATTAAAACGGTACCCTACGATACTTGAAGTAGTTTCAAATTTCTCAAGCATGTTATACAAAATATATATAGCATACTCGCTAAAGTGGATCTCAAATCGGGTTTTCCGAAAGTCAAGATGCGAATTTGAATGGAAAAAGATCAAATTATTAATTTTCGAAATTTTAGCCGAAATCGGCCGAACAACCTCGAAATTCACTTCAAAAATTCGCACAAGTCACAAATAATCATACAAATCTAACGGTGGTTTTGAATTTCGAATCGGAGCTCATTCTCCAAAATCGAGCTCGAAAACCTCTTTTTAAAATTTACCGACAACGAAAACTGATACCTTCTTCCGATACCTACCAAACGAAGTCCGGTTTAGCTCAAATTTTACAGACAGGTCCTAATGGGCTACGAATATTTTAAAATTATCGACACACCAATTGGAGTCCTAACTCCCGAAACGACTGCCTAAGGTCGTTTCACAGTAGTTGTCATATTGATTCTCAAATGTCTCAAATCTTGGTTAATTGGAGTGCCTATAATGGTGAATCCATATTCCTATGTTATAATGTAAGTGGTTTGAGTGTTCAAACGAGTTCTCATGTATCCCCATCATTGGAGCATTAGAATCTTAAGATTTTGCCTTTTTATTAGACAGTAGTTGTCATATTGATTCTCAAGTATCTCAAATTATCATTGTTGGAGTGTCCACAATATGGAATCCATGTTTCTATGTTGAAATGGAAGTTGTTTGACTGTTCAAACGAGTTCTCATGCATTAATTATGCTTTTGGTTGTTGATAATGATTGAATGTACACACACATAACTTTACGTGTACACATAAAATGTATATGTGTACACGTATATAATATGTGTACACATGTAAGGTTTACATGTATACATAATTAATATGTGTAAACGACTTCTAATTATTTGGTACACGTCAAACAAGTTGTGTACAAAATTATGTTATGTGTACACATAAGTTATATGTGCACAATACATTAAATTTTTAAGTGTTTCTATCTATCGTGTTACAATTTTGTTTGTTCATTTTACGCTGAAGAATAAAGAAACAATAGGTAATGTGTGCACAAAAGACATATTAAACAGAAAAATAGATGAAAAACAAATAGGAACTATAAGTTTACAAATGGTTACAAATATAAGAAATGAACATATATGGTTCTATGAAACAACACGGGGACCTCCAGAATCTACAACTCTCCGATGGGGACACGTTGTTTTCTTATGGCCAAGTCTCTTGGATATGCCACATCTATTTTTTCTACATGTAAATGCTTCACCCACCGAAGATATTCGCTTGGTCTTCCTTCTTCCTCATGTGAGTTTCACAAAAGGCGGCTTTATCTTCCTCTCATAAAGCTCTGGTGGTGCATTCCACAACTCCTCTGCAATCATTGGATAGATTAAGCCGTCATACGCAAAAATGTATGCATTTGTAGAATAAAACCCCGATGTATATTGGTATATCTCATTCCCAAACTCAAACGCTCCTCCATATCGACATCTTAAGGCTTCCATAGGATGTGCATAAGCTAGTTCGTCCAAATCCAACCTCTGACAAGAACAAGTCCTTTGAATTAGATCGACACTAACAACCTCATCCCCAGTACCGACATTGTAAACATGATTGCCAACGCAATAAACATAAAGCTTGTTGCCCTCTGTGACATTTTTCCTTAATATTTGTTCAATCGAAGGAACATAGGGCTTTAAGTGCTGTAAGAATATGGTACGCCTATGATGAAACTTTTCAGAAAAATTCCTCAAAATTCCATTGAACATTGCAACAATGGGATATTCTCTTTCATCCTTTAGCATTGCGTTAATTGACTCAGCGATGTTTGAGGTCATCTCACCAAACCTACACATATATAACTGATTCTTACAACGTGTACATATGATTCTGCATTTATTTAAATGACTCCACATGAGATAGGCGTGTACACATTTAAACTTACGTGTACGCATAATTAATATGTGTACACGTATTTAATATATGCACATAAGTCTACATTTTAAAAAATGACAACACACGGACACATATAAGTTGTATGTGTACACATAAAATATATGTGTACACATGTAATATTATGTGTACATATATACATTACGTGAACAAATATGGCGAAGGTATGTGTCCGAAGGCACATGACTACACATATAAGGGATGTGTACACATATAATATATGTATACACATAATATATTATGTACACATATTAAATATGTGTAGAAAGTATTACCTGCGGCCTGGAAAAAAGGCTCTGCTCCAGCGCTCAAACCCAACCTGCTCAAGATATGTGGCAACCCTTGGGCACAATGAACGAATTTACTGGAAATGTTCCTCAAACTCAGCGGGCATATATGATTCGGATGCTTTATAAAAATAGGATACAAATTCACCACAATGAAGCTTTGCACGAATACTTTCAGCCAAGTGCCACTGACAAACTCCATAATGAGCTTGTGGAAAATACTTTGAAACTGCTTTGGGGATGCTTGAATGCCTATCAGAAACAACACACAACTCATCGGTGCTTGGAAGTATGTCGACCAAATTTTCAAAGAAGAAATCATAGGAGGTATCACATTCCACGTTTACAACACAAAATGCTACAGGAAAAATATGCGTCTCCGAGTCTTGTGCTATGACAGACAACAAAACTCCTCCATACTTTCCCGACAAATGAGTTCCGTCTACAACGATGACTTTCCTCATATGCGCGAAACCCCTTATCCATGCACCAAGAGCTATAAAAACAAATACATAAACCTTTGGTTGTCATCAACCTTCAACGTTGTATGTCTACCCTCATTTGTCGCCCTAGGCATATAACGGTACGCATCCAATATCGCATAACCGTGCTCCAGAGTCCCTCTTGTCAAAGCCTTTGCAATAACAGTCCCCATCCGGCACTTCCAATAACTAATGTTACAACCCAAATCCCTACGGACTGCAGCTTTAACATCCTTTATTGATATACCTTTTCCTTTTCCCTCTTCATAACTATTTTCAAGTATGAACCGATGAGTTCTGCAGAGGCATGTGGGTGATTACTTGAAAGATGCTCTAACCCGCATGAATGCTTGTTCCTGTACACAGTAATGATGAACCTATTACTGTCTACGTACTTTATGGCCCGGATCCACCACTTGCAGCTCTGATTTACACATCTCACACACAAATTTTTTTTTGTATTCTTCAGTTTCTTGAAACAATAATGCTTCTTCACTGCAGCAAAATGCAAGGCATTTATTAAGGCACACTTGTTTTTGAAGGCTAAACCCTTATAAAAATTAGTGTCGTCGTCGTCCCCATCCTTTTGAACGCTGCAGCCTGCTTTAGAACCTCCAATGTTAACTGTATTGCTCTCAACTATAGGAGTCGGACTGAATTCCATTTCTTTTTCTTCTTATTGTTCTTCTTCTTCTGGTTCTACTTCTGCTCCTCCTCCTCCTTCGTGTGCTTCTCCAACATTTTCTTCTTCTTCTTCTTCTTCTCCTTGATTCAGTGGAATTTCCATATTCAACGAATCTTGTAGATCCATGTCATCCCATCCACTAGAAGAAAAATCATCACGCATCCCATCATTATGCACAGGCTGTTCATTTGAAACCTCTACAGACCTATCAACCAAATATACCCTTAAAGTAGGTCTATTTCCAGATCCGTCGCCATCGGCAAGGTAAACAAGGAGATCCTCATCGTTATTTATTTTACAAGAATGACTCTTTTGCTTTGAAAAGATGCTAAGCATGTATGTAATGCAAAGATCATTTGAATCATGACTTCCCCCACATCTAGTAATGATCTCGTTAACCAACTCAGAATACGTAACATCGTTATTCAAAATAACTGGTACCGTCTCTCTTGTCATCGAAATCCACGTGAAACATTCTGGGGTCTCAATCCATTCACCAAGAAAATCAACTGCTAACAGTAGTACAACCATTTATGGTGCAAAAATACCTGGATGCATCAGAAATTCATATGCATTAGAAGCTGAACACACAATTAAGATGTTTTCACATATAAAGTAAAATGTGTACACATATATGCTGATGTGTATACATATTTATTATGTGTACACGTCAATATAATATGTGTACACATACACATATTTGATGTGTACGAACAAAAAAGATGCAACGTCAGCCGATGTGTACACATTATATATTATGTGTACACATAATTATTATGTGTACATATATATTTGATGTGCAGGGTGCAACTTAATATGATGTGTATATGTCTCTCATTATGTGTACACAATCTTACATAAGTGTACACATATTCTTCGAATCCGTACACATCAACTGTCCAGAATTTATATTTTTCATAAAATGCAGAAACGAAACCCAGAAATCACAAAACAAACTGCATTATACAATGTACAAGACTGCACACTTACTGGAGCTCCTTTCTAGCGAAAATGTGCCAGATCTTTAAAACAAGTTTAAATTGCGGAAAATAAAATTTTGAAAAAGCTTTTCGATTTGAATTGGAATGGGTTTAAATTAGGTTAGAGATGAAGAAAAGTTTAAAATATCCTTTAATAGAAGATAGATTTGAAGCAAAATTAGAAAAAAAAAAAAAAAGCGGGAACAAGCAGCTGCGCTGCAAAAAATTTGGGAAAGAAGAAGAAGAATGGAGGAGAGAAATATAGGTTTTTTGCCTTTTTTGGCTATTGAATTATTATATATATAGAGGACCATTTTGCACTTATTCAAACTTTGGGGGGTAATTTTTTATGGGACCACGTAACACTCCTTAATCATTAATTAGATGGGTGTCCCCACACCCAATTCTTTATAACTTTATCCCCTTTTTTTCTTTTGGGACTCAAGTCCCCCTCACCCAAAGAGCACATCTCATATTGCCAAACTTATGCTCACCACAAATTAGTGCATTTAAAAGAAAGACAAAAAACAAATCATATACGCACCAAATTAAATCTCCAACAATCGAAAGCGAGGTTATTTTTCAATGTCATAAACTTCGATGTGCTTTCAACTTGTGGAAACATGTTAAGGCAGACATCTGTGAAGACATGCATGTAAATCCCAATCAAAACTATTTATAAGATGAGAATTCCATTTAAGGATCTAGGAATATAAACGGTCCAATTTGTAGATTGGAAAATGTAAAGGCTTCACTCACAACAAAAGCAATTTAATACTCTTCATTGATCACATTCAGATCATGTAAATGTATTTGAAGTATCTCTACAATTTAATGGTTTTTAAAGAGTACAACACTTATAGGTAAGTGAAGCGATGGACCGATTAAATAGTAATTAAGCATTAGTGGAGGGCTGCCATTAAAATAGAATTTTATGTTTTAATTAAAATAATTTGTAGGGGTATTTTAGTAACATAAATAGTAAATGAAGGTATTTTAGTAATATAATTTTAGTATATGGGATTCTCATTTTAATATTAACTAGTTTTGGACACGTGCGTTGCACGTGTGTCCTATACAAAATAGTGCAAAATATAAATAAAAAATAAAGTGTAGTGTGATGAGCAACTAAAATTATGAAGTCTTAAAGTAGAATATAAACTTGATGGATATTACAACAATATGTTGATGTATTCTTGATATTTTAGGTGATGGATTATCAACATTAATTTATTTAATTCATGTAGTATACAGTAGAATGCATTGTTGTAGATTTGGATCGACTGTAATATTGTATTTTCTCCAAATAATTTTTGATGCTTTGTAAGAAAAAAGTAAAGGAACACAACGATGATTTATAAATGAACAAATTAAATTCAACAACAGATGGGAAAGTAGCTAAAATTACAAAAGTTCAGCCAACTAAAGTTTCTTTTAGAACAATCAAGATAACTTCATATTTAGAGATATTCCCAATATTAAACACTCGGAAGTGATATAGCTCACATCCAAAGTATTTTCTAGAAACTTTAAATAACTAATGCTTCTTTCAGTTTGATCATTTTATCAAGAAAAGGATTGTGTGTCATCAACTCTGTTAATCCACTTGATTCTTTGCTTTGTTGATGTGTTATCAGCCTTAATTTAATCTACTGCACTTACTCAGTACCATCTTGTGGTAGTGCTCCGATGCCTCTTCTTTAACATCAAAAGGCCAAATTAATTAGTTCAAAATACGACTAAATTTCTAGTGTAATAGTTGCCTTGAAACTTGGATAAGCCCTTACCATATCAGTGAGTTGAAATTTTTTACCAATAACAGAAATAACACTCCTATGGAAAATGTTACATTGAATTATAAAAAAAATTAAAATAATTCAAAGTCCATATTTATATTGAATGTTACTGTTGTTTAGAACTCAATAAACTATTAAATCGTACCCTGCAAAAGATTCTCCCTTAGCGAATTATTGAAATCTGGAAAAAGTTACAAAAAATAAAAAGAAAAAATCGTTTAAAAGTCCTAATAAAAGTATACCACTTGGATTTGGCTTCTTTTCCTTTCGTCCCCAACCTCCACGCTTTGTCCTTTCTGTTAGCCCCTCGGTTTGGAACATGATAGACGTCGGCTGTTGGCTATGCTAAGGTTTTGATATGTTGCACCTTGGCATAGGCAGGTTGTGAAGCAATGTATAAGTCGTTCGATGTGGGCTTGACATCGTGTGTCTAAGTGTGCAGGTTTGACACTTGGGCAAGACGGCTAAGCGGGTGTCTTGATGATGGCAAGACAGCCTTGCTTGTGTGGGCAAAGTGTGGACTTAGAGTGGGCAACGACAAGGAACGATAGGCATTGCAGGTTGGCTAAGTAAGCTGCACGTGAGTGGCACGTGATGGGCTCATATGGCACCCAAAATGGGGCATGTGAGCAGCTGATTGTCTAAGTGTGAAGCTGAGTTGCTGAACGGATGGCACAAGGCGTGCAAGGCACGTGAGCGCCTGAATTAGGAGCAAGCAGGCCGAGTTTTAGGCAGTCATGGGCCAAAACGTGGCTGACTTGGCAAGACAACTGCCTGGGCATGTGCCAGGCATGCCTGTTTCGTTTGTAACTGTCCCAAACTGTTCCCCTTTGTATTTTAAGCATTGTAAACGTTGAATAGGGCATTCAGATTATATTGTAAGCCTTTGACAACGAAAGTCCTTTGTATTATTGAGTGAAGTAATAATATTAAAGGTTGGGCATTTCCCGTATATGCTTGTCTCGTCCCTACGTTTGTCCCTTTGATTCTGATTATTGTATGTATGTGGTTGTGCTGCTAACGTTAGGCAAACCTTGTATGAACGTTAGGCAAGAAGAAGGCTGAAGTCATAACGAGTTTGTGGCTGCCGTGCAGCGTTTGATTTGCAAAAAATCGACCCTATAACAACTGGTATCAGAGCTCGGCTGTAACGGTGCTATGGCTGGGAACACGAGTGTAGAATTGAGGGAAAGAGTGACTCATTTGGAGGCACTGGTTGGGATAACTGACGACGCTATTGATCTGGTGGATTTAGTGACGCAGATCAACCGGTTGAAGGCAGATTTGGACCTTGTTCGTGAAACTGCTGAAGGGCATATCGTCCAAATCGCAGATCTGAAAAAGGAGAATGAGAATGTGAACTTAGAACTCGTTCTATTGCGTAGGGAGTTGGCTGCTGCTCCTACTCATACTCATGATGAACGTTCTAAGGTAAAAGTCCCTGAACCTAAAGCGTTTAATGGTGCACGTAGTGCCAAAGAAGTTGAGAATTTCTTGTGGGATATGGAACATTACTTCTCAACCGCCCGAATTGCTAAAACTGAAAAGGTAAACATCACAACAAGTTATCTTGCGGGAGATGCTAAAATGTGGTGGAGAACAAAGATTACGGATGATGAGAGTTCCGGTGGTCCCAAAACTGATAGTTGGGACAAGATGCGCAAGGAAATTCGTGAGCAATTTCTGCCTAGCAACGCGTCATGGCTTGCTAGAGATCGTTTGAAATGTTTGAGGCAGACGGGATCCATTCGTGAATACATTAAAGAATTCTCCTCTTTAATGCTTGATATTCAGAACATGTCGGATGATGATAAATTGCATAACTTCATTTCTGGAATGCAAGGTTGGGCGCAGAATGAATTAAGAAGGCAGAATGTGAAGGATCTTCCTTCGGCTATTTCTGCGGCGGATTCGTTAGTTGACTATGTACTAATCGAACTTCTGAAAATCCTTCTACTTCAAAGCCAAAGAAAAAGGCTGAAACGAGAAGTGATTGTAGGAAGGAAGGGCACAAAGATGTTGTTGATAAAGGAAAAACGAAAGTTGATAACAATGCTGCCAAGGGTAAAAATGCTGCAAACAACAAAGGTTGTTGGATGTGTGGAGGAGATCACATAGCCCGAAACTGTCCCAATCGTGGAAAAGTAAACGCAATGCTTGCAAGTTCAGAAAAGGGAAGCGATGATGATGGATGTAGCGGTGCTGCTTTGGTGAATCCACTTCAATTGCTAGGTACAATGTCTTTGCTAAATGCTACAGGTGATAGTCTTAAAAGCCCTCATGCTTTATTGATGTATATTGAACTGAAACTTGGGGATAAAACTGTTGTGGCAATGGTTGACACGGGTGCTACTCACACCTTTGTCTCGGCTAGAATTGTACATGAATATGGTTTATCTATTAACAAGTGTCCGACTTACATGAAGACTGTTAATACTAAGGCACAAGCCATTGTAGGCATGGCTTATGATGTGCCTGTTTCGGTGGGGAGTTGGTGTGGTAAGGCAAATCTGATGGTAATTCCGTTAGATGACTTTGATTTGATTCTTGGAATTGACTTTATGAAGAAACATTGTCTTGCTCCAATGCCTCATCTTGATGGTGTGATGATGATGCATGAATCATCACCCGGTTTTATCAAATGTGTTTACCCGCATGGGAAGGGAAAGAAGAAAGACAAAAGTGCTTTGATTTCTGCTATATCAATTGAAAAGGGCTTGAAGAGAGGTGATGAAACTTATCTTGCTGCTATGATTGAGCTCAAGCCTGATGTCAAAGTTGAAGTACCTGATTGTGTTGCTCAAGTCTTGAGTGACTTTGTTGATGTTATGCCCCCTGAATTGCCCAAGTCTTTGCCGCCTCGGAGAGCTATTGATCATAAGATCGAGTTGCTGCCTGGTTCTGTGCCTCCTGCACAATCTCCTTATAGAATGGCCCCAAAAGAGTTAACTGAATTGCGTAAACAGTTGAATGAATTGCTTGATGCAGGTTTGGTTCAGCCGTCAAAAGCTCCGTTTGGTGCCCCTGTTTTGTTTCAAAAGAAGCAGGATGGATCATTGAGGATGTGCGTGGATTATAGAGCATTGAATAAAGTGACTGTGAAGAACAAGTATCCGGTGCCGCTGGTGCAAGACTTGATGGATAGATTGACAAAAGCTTACTGGTTCACGAAGCTTGATTTGCGGGCAGGTTATTGGCAAGTTCGAATTGCTGAAGGTGATGAAAGTAAGACAACCTGTGTGACTAGATATGGGTCATATGAGTTTCTTATGATGCCGTTCGGTTTGACAAACGCTCCGGCTACTTTCTGCAATTTGATGAATGATGTGCTTTATGAATATCTTGATGATTTTGTTGTCGTGTACTTAGACGACATTGTGATTTATAGCAGGTCCCTTGAAGAACACATTGATCATTTGAAGTTGGTTTTGTCTCGGCTTAGACAATATCAGCTTGATGTCAAGATGGAGAAATGCGAATTTGCTAGACAAGAGATTAAGTTCTTAGGACACTTGGTGAGTCAGAACCAAGTGAGAATGGATCCTAAGAAGGTGCAGGCTATTGTTGAATGGCAGGTTCCTAAAACTGTCAAGGAGCTGCGTTCGTTTCTCGGTTTGGCAAACTACTATCGCAAGTTCATTGCTGGGTACTCAAAGAAAGCTACTGCTTTGACTGATTTGTTGAAGAAGAATGTGAAATGGGTGTGGTCTGAGGCATGTGATGATGCTTTTAACAATCTGAAAGAAGCTATTGCATCTGAGCCTATTCTAAGACTGCCCGACTTTGAGTTGCCGTTTGAAGTGCACACTGATGCGTCGGATAAAGCTATCGGGGGTGTGCTTGTGCAAGAGGGTCATCCTGTTGCCTTTGAGAGCCGAAAATTGAATGGTGCTGAACAACGCTATTCAGCACATGAGAAGGAAATGGTTGCCGTAGTTCATTGCTTGCAGATTTGGAGAGTTTACTTGCTCGGAACGAAGTTCATTGTGCGGACTGATAATGTAGTTAAGTGCAAAGCAGGCTAGATGGCAAGAGTTGCTGGGTGAATATGATTTCGTGTGGGAGCATAAACCGGGGAAACATAATCAAGTGGCTGATGCATTGAGCCGTAAAGAGGTATTTGCTGCGGTTTATTCCATTAGTAAACTTGAAACTGATTTTCTTGAGATGATAAAACTCTGTGCAATCAATGATCCTTGGTACGTGAAAGTAATGAATCAAGTGAAAGACGGAACAGTGAGACGCTACTGGATTGAGGACAATCTGCTCCATTTCAAAGGGGGGAGAATTGTTGTGCCTCAAGGTGGTGGACTGCGTCGTGACCTTATGAAAGAGGCGCATGATACTACGTGGGCAGGTCATCCCGGTGTTGAAAGAATGTTTGCTTTGCTATCCCGGTCTTATTTCTGGCCTAAGATGGAAGATGACATAGAAGCGTATGTCAAGACTTGTCTAGTGTGTCAACTAGACAAAACTGAAAGAAAGAAAGAAAGAAGCTGGATTGCTGCAGCCGTTACCCATTCCTGAACGGCCTTGGCTATCAGTTTCTATGGACTTCATTGGTGGATTTCCTAAAGTTGACGGTATGGCATCAATCATGGTAGTTGTTGATAGATTTTCCAAGTATGTTGTTTTTATTGATGCTCCTATTGCTTGTCCAAGTGATGTTGCTGCCGAGTTATTTTTCAAGCATGTTGTGAAACATTTTGGCATGCCTAGTAATGTTGTAAGTGATAGAGATGCACGGTTTACAGGCAGGTTTTGGACGTCGTTGTTTAACATGTTGGGAACAGATTTGAAATTCTCTACAGCGAATCATCCACAAACAGACGGCCAAACTGAACGTATCAATCATCTGCTTGAAGAATATTTTTGTCATTATGTGACTGCAAGTCAACGAAACTGGGTGGAGTTGCTTGATTGTGCACAGTTTTATTACAATATGCACAAGTCAAGTGCAACAGAGTTGAGTCCGTTTGAGTTGGTTCTTGGCAGGCAGCCCTTGTCGCCGCTTGATGTAGCAAAACAGAAAACAGGAGGGAAATGTCCAGCTGCTTATAGATATGCTCGTGACCGGACTGAGTTGATTGCTGAAGCTCAAGATAGCTTAAGGAAAGCCCAGAAAAGAATGAAGAACTATGCAGATTTGAAGAGGCGAGCTGTTGATTACAATGTTGGAGACATGGTATTGCTGAAGTTGACGCCTCAAATCTGGAAGAAAATTGAAAGTAAAACACGTCATCGGGGTCTGATTCAAAAATATGATGTCCCTTTGAGGTGGTGCAGAAAGTCGGGAAGGTTGCCTACAAATTACGGCTGCCTGAACGGTTGAAAGTACATCCTACTTTCCATGTGAGTTTTCTGAAACCTTATCATGAAGATGCTGAAGATCCAAATAGACACAAGATCAAGAGAGCGCCACCTGTGGTGCGCACACAGTTTGATGACGCTCAAATTGAGAAGATCTTAGATCATCGGGTCCTTGGTATGTCAAACAAAAATAGGCGGACAGAATTTTTGATTCAATGGAGAGGCAGGGCTGAAACAGATGCAACTTGGGAGAAGAGTACTTCTTTGTGGCAGTTCGAAGATCAGCTTGAGGACTACTTGAAATCAGCCTCAACGAGGACGTCGAGTTCAGCTAGTGGGGGTGGTTTGTTAGCCCCTCGGTTTGGAACATGATAGACGTCGGCTGTTGGCTATGCTAAGGTTTTGATATGTTGCACCTTTGCATAGGCAGGTTGTGAAGCAATGTATAAGTCGTTCGATGTGGGCTTGACATCGTGTGTCTAAGTGTGCAGGTTTGACACTTGGGCAAGACGGCTAAGCGGGTGTCTTGATGATGGCAAGACAGCCTTGCTTGTGTGGGCAAAGTGTGGACTTAGAGTGGGCAACGACAAGGAACGATAGGCATTGCAGGTTGGCTAAGTAAGCTGCACGTGAGTGGCACGTGATGGGCTCACATGGCACCCAAAATGGGGCATGTGAGCAGCTGATTGTCTAAGTGTGAAGCTGAGTTGCTGAACGGATGGCACAAGGCGTGCAAGGCACATGAGCGCCTGAATCAGGAGCAAGCAGGCCGAGTTTTAGGCAGTCATGGGCCAAAACGTGGCTGACTTGGCAAGACAACTGCCTGGGCATGTGCTAGGCCTGCCTGTTTCGTTTGTAACTGTCCCAAACTGTTCCCCTTTGTATTTTAAGCATTGTAAACGTTGAATAGGGCATTCAGATTATATTGTAAGCCTTTGACAACGAAAGTCCTTTGTATTATTGAGTGAAGTAATAATATTAAAGGTTGGGCATTGCCCGTATATGCTTGTCTCGTCCCTACGTTTGTCCCTTTAATTCTGATTGTTGTATGTATGTGGTTGTGCTGCTAACGTTAGGCAAACCTTGACTGAATGTTAGGCAAGAAGTAGGCTGAAGTCATAACGAGTTTGTGGCTGCCGTGCAGCGTTTGATTTGCGAAAAATCGACCCTGTAACACTGTCCATGTATATGTTCTTGTGTTGGAAGATGAAATTATTAACTGCATACCAAATTAATACTTATAGTCTCTTGTAAATGTTTAATGGTAAACACATACATTCTCATTATATAATACATAATTATAATGTTGAATGAAAACCTTACTTATAAATTCTTTTCCTGCGTTTAGAAAATGATTGTGCTACATACAACTAAAACATAAAATCATTTCACACAATCAAAAAATAAAAATCAATCTGCACTGAAAAATAGTGATTTTGAAGAATACGATAGCATCTTCCTGAAACTTCAAAAAACAAAAATATATGGCTACTAAATGTTGAAATAGATCAATTATTTTATGATACAAAAAGAAAACAATTTCTTTAGAAAATTATTCATTTAACTCATGCAACGTAACTTGAAGAAATATGAATATGCTTAAAGTATAATGTCTTCACTAATCAAATGAATCTAACAAAATTAGAACTTAGCAATGAAGAGAAAGGTTTCACTAGAAATTCAATACTCACTACACTAACATAAAATGAGTAAGACAAGGAATCCAGAAGAATCTGCATATATTCTTGAATATAGTAAGTTTTCAAGGCAAAGAAAAGTAGTGCTGCCTAAAATACAATAAATTATTTACTAAGCAGATGAAACCTATATGAATCTACCAACAAAAGAAAGAAAAGTTGTAATTACTTGTCTTCATTAAGAAATACCGACGCTTATAAGAAATTTGACCAAGGAGTTCTTTCTGTAGCTTGTGATTACATTTGACAAATTATTTTCTCCAAAATGACAGCCACCTACAAAGTAGAGGAAGTCTTCTTTTTCTTGTTTACCCATTTCTCTACTGAGCTTTGCATTGTGCTTTTATAGCTAGTGAACTAAGCTAATGAACGAATTCTTTCACTATTAGACATTCATTATAGTCTTTCCATATTCTAGTGGTTTTTAAAGACCTTTGAGAAGATTTTAAATCCGAGTTTCAAGACATGTTTTTCAATTTTCAGGATAAGTATAATTAACTTAAAGCAATTATAGATGAACTTATATATAAAATTATATGAATAGTATGTATTCAGTTTATTATTTCATGAGGGAACTGAAGGGTTTCAATTTTATCATGTTGATGTAAATGTAAGGAATTATACCTAGCAAAGGTCTACAATGAAAATAGTTGAAAATGGCTCTTGGAGAAGCCAAACGCAAAAAATTTCAAGCCAAACGCAAAAAATTTCACCATATGCCCTCCATAAGGAGTGGTTTTATAAAATTATTCATGCTAAGGAATGTTTTAGCAGAATGCCTTTATTTAGTCCGCAAGCCAAGACTTCAAGACAAAAAAATTATAAATCTTGACAATTGGCTATACTTTAAGGGCAAGTGCTGTTTTGCCAATACTTGAAGTTATATGGCAAGAATGCAGGGAAAACTGGAAGGGGCAAGTCTTGAAAATTGTCAAGACTTACGATGCAGTGCAGCAAGTGTTGCCTATTGCCAATACTTGTCGTGCAAGTGTTGGAAAATCGATCAGCGGTCAATGGCAAGTCTTGGCAATTGCCAAGACTTACGGCCTAGTGCGGCAAGTATTGCCTATTTCCAATACTTGAAGGGATAAGTGTTGAAAAGCAGAAAAATATAACAGGAAGTCTTGGCTCTGGATTTTTTTCATTAAATCTTAACGGGGGCATTTTTGCAAACCATCTCTTAGCGCGGGCAAAAAGACAAACCATTGCTTCCCGTGTCATATTTTTGCAAATGAACCAACCAAACGAGTTGATAATCTGTTGAGTTTCTTGGGCCAAGGAGATACATTAACATGACTCATGTGTTACAAAAAATTTCACCATATGCCCTCCATAAGGAGTGGTTTTACAAAATTACCTGCGCTGAGGAATGTTTTAGCAAAATGCTCTTATTTAGTCCGCAATCCAAGACTTCAAGGTAAAAAATTTGTAAGTCTTGGCAATTGGCTATACTTCAAGGGCAAGTGCTGTTTTGCCAATACTTCAAGTTATATGGCGAGAATGCAGGGAAAACTGGAAGGGGCAAGTCTTGACAATTACCAAGACTTACGACGCAGTGCAGCAAGTATTGTCTATTGCCAATACTTGTCATGCAAGAGTTGGAAAATTGAGCAGGGGTCAATGGCAAGTCTTGAAAATTGCCATGACTTACGGCCTAGTGCGGCAAGTATTGCCTATTGCCAATACTTGAAGGGATAAGCGTTGAAAAACGGAAAAATATAACGGAAAGTCTTGGCCCGAGTTTTTTTTCATTAAATCTTAACGGGATATTTTTACAACCCATCTCTTAGCACGGGAAAAAAGGCAAACATTACTTCCCGTGTCATATTTTTGCAAATGAGCCCACATGTTATGCAATAGTAAGTGCTATAATAAATAGAAAAATGTGAAAGGGTGCACTATTGAATAAAGAACAAACAGATTGCTTAAACTTAGAAGGTTACCATTTATTTTGAATTTTATACTTTAATTAAAATTATTAATGAGGGTTATTTAGTAACCTAAATAGTTAGAAGGGGTAGTATAGTAATATGATTTTACATTAAGGAATTTTTACTTTTATAATAACTAGTTTTTGAACACGTGCATTGCACGTGAATTTCATTTCCGTAAGTATATGCGTAATGCATTATTTTGAGAGAAAAATATAAGTTTCAAAACTTTCAGACGATATTCATATTGAACATTTAAGTCCTGTTACCTGTGTTTCCGAATTACATTTAATACTCTCGTTAACACTATTCCCTTCTCAAAGATGTAACCTTGCTTTCTTAAAGGTACATGCTACATTTATACCAGCCTAACACAGAAACACCATAAATCGATGGCCACAATTAAAAGCCTAAATACAAAAAGCAAAGATTTGTAGGTTAATTTCTCAAAGCTTTTTTGAATCCTCATACAACACTACCTGTTCATATATAGGCTAAGGCTAGAATTTTAACATAAAACTCATGTAGTTTTTTTTTTACGCTCTAAACTTCACAAAGTAATATTTTTATTTTTGGGCGATTAAAAGTACGGCCGAGACCGAGGAAATTCTATAAGAAATTCCTACTATATCCATAAATTAAACAATATTTTATACATCAAGCAGCTTTTTTTTTTCACTTTACCCCATCGTTTCATTAGACTGCACTTCACAACTCTTCTGCTACATTATTGATAACTTCATTTCTTAAAGAAAAGCAGGGATCTAACTTGCTTATAACAAATATTTGGATTTTGGCAAGCAAAAGTTAAACACCTGGAATTTGGGTTAAAAAAAAACACACAATATAAATCAAACTTCTTGAAACATAAATAGTACTCCCTCCGTCCCAAATGAGTGTCTACTTTTCCTTTTTTATTTGTCCAAAATGAGTGCCTCTTTCCTTTTATACCAACTCTTTAAATTTAAGATTTATTTTGGACCACTGGATTTAAAGACACGGGCCCACATTACACACATCTTTCATTTTAAACCACAAGATTTAAAAGTCTTCCTTATTTTCTTAAACTCTGTGCCCAGTCAAACCCATACACTCATTTTGAGACAGAGGGAGTAAGCTACTGAAGCTTCGGAGAGAATTCATGAATGGATATGGAAGCCTGAAGCAACATCATTTAAAGGGAAAAAAGATACAAAAAGAGAATGAGAAACACTGACCTTTGATATTTCTGGCACATGCTACACTTCCATCTTGTCTGCCCGATTTTTCAATAAAAAGTATTGAATTAAAGAAGAATCACGAGAAAATATGGAAAAACTGTTACATATGGTTGGTTTTTACATTGTAACACACCTATAAGCATATCATGTATAGGTCTATACAATATCCTTAAACATTCTTGTTCTTTCGTCGGTCATGTGGATGATGATTTTTAATACAAAAGGAATCTTAAAATGTTTGAGAGGAATTAGGTTTCTACTCAAGAGTGTTCTTGAGAATTTTAGATGTCAACAAACCAAAGGGTTACATAAAAAATATATACAAACTGAATGGTTCCTAATACATTGTCTCTGCACCATTTTCGTTTAGAGGTTCAAATTAGTTGTCATTAAGTAGATAAACTATATGGGAATTTGAAAAGTTAGATTTTGATGAATAGAAACTGAAATACATTTATTTTGGATAATGTGTAGGCTGTGCATAATGTACTTCAATTAAACCAAATGCATGTAAGTATTCAGATCGAACCAAATTTTCTATACTCTTTATACAAAACTATTTTTGGAGTAACTTTTGGTTGAAGGGTAAAATGGGTGTTCACTATTATTTTAGGGGCTTTTCAGTAAAATGATTTTATATTAAAGGATTCTCACTTTTATAATAATGATATGATTAGTTTTGAACACGTGCGTTGCACGTGAATTTCATATTAATGAGTTTATTCCAGAAATCAAATACACATTATCTCATTTTTATGTTAATATTAAATGAAAGTAAATTCTAGAAAATGCTAAATATTTAATTATCTAGCTAAAAAAAGAAATCACATCCATCAAAAGTCCTTCGGTGTGATGTGCATAGACAAGCATCAATATGAGTGTTGTTTAACAAAAATGGCAAACAAAATAGTAAAAGCATCGAGTAAATTGTCTTTAGGTTTTGATACACCTTTACAGTGATGTTTCTCTTTAGGTTTTGATACAACCTTTACAGTAAATTGTTAGCGGAATTAGACTTTCATTTCTATTTCTTCAAATCCAGCATGACATGTGTCAAGAAGCGACCCATCAATAAGATAGGATGCTCTGTCCCAACTAAGAAGAGTAGGAAGATTCCAACTTTAAATCTTGTGCTTGACGGTGATCATCTCTGCCACGTCCATAGCAATTAAAAATAAAAATAAAAAAGTGGCGAATGTCAATAGTCTATCTGTCCTTCATGTTAGCTACATACTCCCTCTGTTCCACTTTAGATGAACCCATTTGACTTTACACGGAGTGTAATAAAGAATGGAAGACATTTGAAACTTGTGGTCTAAAATAAGTTATAGATATTTGTGTGGCTACAAATCATCTAGGAATGAGTAAAAGTGAAAATTTCTTTCCAAATTTAGAAAGAGGTCATTTTTTTAAACACACTAAAAAGGAAATAGGTTCATCCTTTTTTAAACAGAAGGAGTAGTATGGAAATAAAACTACCACATATTCTCTAATAATTGCATATAAAGGACTGAAGGTTATTCTAATGGTGGGTATCAAAACTTCCACCTTGTTGGCAGGGTTCAAATCCCCATACCTCGTTCCTCTTCTCTAATCCCCTTATGTTATTAAAGAAAATCGATATAGCATATATAAACCAAGAAACAAAAAGGGGGACTCATGGAGATAGAAAAGTAAATTTTACGTAGATGATGAACAACCATCCAAACAAGGTGTTAGTTGTGTATACACATCATGAGCATTAAAAGTCCAACAAAAGCGAAACTGGATTCCATGTTCCTACAAGAAGAAAACGTTCTAATTAATAATAAGTTATGTCCTTTCATATCTAATTTGCAAATATAACCAAAACCAAACCAAACCAAAACAATTATCAAAAAAGTTCATTTACAAAAAAAATAAAAATGAAACGTCATCTTACTTCTTCCGCTACCACCTCTTTGCCCTTATCCGCCAAAACTTCAACTTCTAAATTGAATCAAGATATGAAAACACTCAAATACCAGAAAGTAATGTCCTTTAGATGAATCTTTTTCTTGTTTTTATTTTTTTCAAGTAACCTGCACAAATTATTTAAAGAATTAATTGCAACCTGTAGCGTGTATATAGAAAGTACAGTATACAAAACTAAATAGTATAACATTTTTTGCAAATGCACTTTCTCTTTTGTGTAAACTTGTAAAATAATAAACAAATAACATGCTGTTGTAAAACTAATAGTAAAGTAAGAACAAGACAAAAATATATGAGAGGAGAAGGAAGAACTTGTATTATTCTCAAAGTGTTTCAAGTGTGTCTTCCATAGACAAAGTGTCCTTTATTTATAGGACTGCAATACATAGGAAGTTACAAGTCATCCCTAAATGAAGAATTAAGTAGGAGAAAGTGGGGAGGAATTAAGTACGAGAAAGTGGGGTGGTAAATCATATGTTACAACTGAATAAATAGAGAGTAGTGGAGAGTAGTGGTCATCCACATTTATATTACATACATGTAATTGTAACACTCCTCCTTGGATGACCATTTGGAAGATAATGTGCCTCGTTAAAACCTTACTAGGAAAAACCCGGTGGGAAAAGGCCTAGTGAAGGAAAAATAGTACACATATCCTATAATACGCATTTAGAGATGCCTCATTAAAAACCTTACAAGTAAAACCCAAGTGGGATAAAACCTTGTTAAGGGAAAAAGAGTACAGCGCGTATTTTACTCCCCCTGATGAAGACACTCCTTGACATCTCGAAGACGACGCATTCCAATCTTGTAAACAAGCTTCTCAAATGTTGAGGTTGGCAATGCCTTGGTAAACAAGTCCGCCAGATTATCACTCGACCTTATTTGTTGAACATTTATTTCACCAATATTCTGAATATCATGAGTGAAAAAGAATTTTGGTGAAATGTGTTTTATTCTGTCTCCTTTAATATATCCTTCTTTCAGTTGCTCAATGCAAGCGCTATTGTCTTCATATAATATTGTTGGAATCTTTTTCAAAGGAAAACCACAAATGTGCTAAATATGTTGAGTCATTAATCTCAACCAAATGCATTCCCGACTTGCTTCATGAATAGCCAATATCTCTGCATGATTTGAAGAAGTAGCAGCAATAGTTTGTTTCACTGAACGCCATGAAATGGTTGTATCTCCACATGTAAACAAATAGCCCGCTTGGGATCGACCTTTATGTGGATCAGATAAATAACCAGCATCGGCATAACCAATCAATTGTGACTTGGATTCATTCGAATAGAACAAACCCTTATCAATAGTGCCTTGGAGGTATCTAAGTATATGCTTAATACAATCCCAATGTTTTGAGTTGGGGAAGAACTAAACCTTGCCAATAAGCTTACAGCAAAAGCTATATCTGGCCGAGTATTGTTGGCAAGGTACATCAATGCACCAATTGCACTATGATATGGTACTTCAGCACCAAGAAACTCTTCATCAGTGTCACAAGGTCGAAACGGATCTTTATTCACATCAAGTGATCTCACAATCATTGGAGTGCTCAACGGATGTGATTTATCCATGTAAAATCTTTTCAAGACCTTTTCTGTATATGTAGATTGATGAACAAATATTCCTTTAGGCAATTGCTCAATTTGTAGGCCAAGACAAAAGTTTTCTTTCCAAGATCTTTCATCTCAAATTCTTTCTTTAAGCATTCTATTGCCTTTAGGAGCTCTTCTGGAGTCCCAATGATATTCAAATCATCCGCATACACAGCTATTATGACATAGCCCGACCCAGACCTTTTTATAAAAATACAAGGACTAACTGGATTATTTTTGTATCCTTGTTTCAACAGGTATTCGCTAAGGCGATTATACCACATGTGTCCCGATTGTTTCAACCCATACAAGGATTTTTGAACAAGCTTCTCGGGAGCCTTTAAATGCCTCGGGCATTTTGGACCCTTCGGGGATTTTCATGAAAATTTCGTTGTCCAATGAACGATATAAATAGGCTGTGACAACATCCATTAGATGCATACCAAGTTTTTCTCGTACTGCCAGACTTACGAGATACCTGAAGGTGATTGCATCCACCACGGGAGAATATGTTCCAATATAATCAATGCCAGGTCTTTGCGAAAATCCTTGTGCCACAAGTCGTGCTTTCTATTTAACGGCTTCATTTTTCTCATTTCGTTTTCGCACAAATACCCACTTATAACCCACTGGCTTTACACCTTCAGGTGTTCGGACAATTGGTCTGAAAACTTCACGTCTTTCAAGTGAAGTCAGTTCTGCTTGAATTGCATCTTTCCATTTTGGCCAATCATTTCTGTGTCTGCATTCATTGACAGATTTTGGTTCAAGATCCTCATTATGTTGCATCACATCAACAGCAACATTATCTGCAAAAGTGTTGTCGACAACAATATCATTTCGGTTCCATATTTTTCCGGCAGAGACATAATTCATTGAGATCTCTTTGATTTTAGTATTTTCAGGTACCTGAGCCTCTCCTGAAGAGGACTTATCAATTGTTATGTCTATATGCTCTTCTTGAGCAATTACCTCCATATTTTGATCTTTTTGATCAATTGCTCCTTTTCTTTTTCGAGGATTTTTATCTTTGGAATCGGGTGGTCTACCACGCTTCAAGCGTGCCTTAGACTCACTTGCACTAATAGATTGTCCTACCGGAATATCAACTCGAACAGGAGCATTTGCAGCTGGAATGTGGGATTTAGTAACCCTTGGTAGGTCAGTGAATGCATCTTGCAGTTGATTTGCAACATTTTACAAATACACTATCTTTTGAACTTCTTGTTCACACTGATTTGTACGAGGATCTAAATGAGATAGTGTTAATTCATTCCAGTCAATATTTTTTTCCAGCTGCTTATTCTCTCCACCTAATGTTGGGAAAACTGATTCGTCAAAATGACAATCAGCAAACCTTGCGGTGAATAAATCTCCCGTCATGGGCTTAAGATATTTAATAATAGACGGAGATTCATACCCAATATATATCCCCAACCTTCTTTGGGATCCCATCTTTGTGCGTTGTGGTGGAGCAATTGGCACATATACCGCACATCCAAAAATTCTAAGATGGGAAATATTTGGCTCCTGACCAAAAGCCAATTGTAGTGGGGAGAATTCATGATAACTTGTCGGCCTAATCCGAACAAGAGCTGCCGCAGTCAAAATAGCATGACCCCATACTGAAATAGGTAATTTAGTTCTCATAAGCATTGGTCTAGCCATTAATTGGAGGCTTTTGATAAATGATTCTGCTAGACCATTTTGAGTATGAACATGAGCAACTGGATGTTCAACTGTAATCCCAGTTGACATACAATAATCATTAAATGCTTGAGATGTAAACTCACCAGCATTATCAAGACGAATTGTCTTAATAGCATAATCTGGAAATTGTGCTCTCAATCTTATTATTTGAGCAAGCAACCTCGCAAATGCCATATTGCGGGTTGATAATAAGAACACATGTGACCATCTTGTAGATGCATCTATTAAAATCATAAAATATCTGAATGGTCCACATGGAGGGTGTATGGGCCCACATATATCACCCTGTATACATTCCAGAAATGCAGGGATCCTGATCCCAACTTTAGATGCTCTAGTAATTAGCTTTCCTTGAGAACAGGCAGCACAAGAGAATTATTTAAATTGAAGAATCTTTTGGTTCTTCAATGTATGCCCATTTGAATTCTCAATTATATTGCGCATCATATTAAAATCGGGATGGCCCAACCGGTCATGCCAAATAATAAAATCATTTGATTCAGTAAACCCTTTGTTTACTATGGCATGTGATTCAATTGTACCAATGTTTGTGTAGTACAAACCGGAGGAAAGTGCGAGGAGCTTTTCAAGAACATATTTCTCACCCGACTTTATTGTAGTAATATAAAGATATTCAATCTTTCCATCAGTTTTAGTCTCAATATGATAGCCATTTTGGCGAATATCCTTGAAACTTAACAAGTTTCTTTGAGACTTACTACAATACATGGCTTCATTAATAGCCAAACTTGTTCCTCCAGGTAATAATAAATTGGCTTTGCCATAACCTTCAACCAACTTTGTACTACCACATATTGTACTAACATTGGACTCTTTATTAATCAAATAAGAAAAATATGTCTTATCCTTTAAAATTGTGTACGTTGTAGCACTATCCAAGAGACATATATCTTTGTTATAGAGCTTGAATCCAACTGAAGACTGGAGAATTCCCATTTTCTTCATAAAAAGATAAAAATTACATAGTAAGAAATACTAAAAATAAAGTACAAGAAAAATAATTTTAAACATTGAAACATAAATAAAGATGACATTTTTTTTCTAACTTTAAAACATAAAAATAAAGACAACATTATTCTTTATTATTTTTATTCCCCAGTTACAACATCAGTTCTTCAGTTACGATTCTCAAAGAAGTCTCCAGCTTCTAAATGGGTAATATTTGGGAGGCCTTCAAAAAGATCATCATCTTTTACAGCAAGATACGCCTCCGTCTCATCATGCTTGTCAGCAAGATGTGCCAGATGTGTCCCATTCTCATTATTCTGAAAGGTCAAATGTGCCTCCACACTATTTTCATTTCTTTTGAGCGAAGCTTGATAAAGCTTGACAAGATGTTCAGGCGTACGACAAATTTTCGCCCAATGACCTTTCCCACCACATCGATGGCAAATATTATTATTCTTGACTTTTGAAGGATTAGCTTGAGAACCCTTATTGTTCTCATATTTATTTCCACCGTGACGACGAGTATTATTTCGTCCCTTGCCGCGCCCACGACCATGGCCTTTACCACGGTAATTATTTTGCCTTCTTTCAGGCACATTATTTGTTGCTACAACATTCGCCTCAGGGAATGGAGCATGTGCTCCCACATTCACCTTAAGGAACGGAGCAGATCCAGTGGGACGAGCTTCATGATTTTTGATCAACAGGGAATTATGTTACTCAGCCACCAGAAGGCATGAGATCAACTCAGAATACTTTGTAAATCCCTTTTCACGGTATTGCTGCTGTAACACCATGTTCGATGCATGGAAAGTGGAGAGTGTCTTTTCTAACATCATAGCATCATCAATATTTTCTCCACATAATTTCAGTTGAGAACTGATCCTGAAAACAGCAGAACTATATTCGGTTACAGTTTTAAAATCTTGTAACCGTAAATGAATCCATTCATCTCGAGCCCTTGGTAGTACCATGGCTTTAAGATGATCATACCGTTCTTTTAAGTTAGTCCACAATTCGAGTGGATCTTTCACGGTTAAATATTCTGTTTTTAATCCTTCATCAAGATGATGGCGAAGGAAAATCATGGCTTTAGCCTTATCTTGGCTTGATGTCTCGTTTCCTTCTTTGATAATATCACCAAGACCTTTGGCATCCAAATGTATTTCGGCATCAAGCACCCATGACAAATAGTTTTTGCCGGATATGTCAAGTGCCACAAATTCAAGCTTTGATAAATTTGACATAGTGAAAACTATAAAAGAAAAATAAAATGGATTAGTAATAATAAAAAATTATTACCAACGAAACCTTAACAAGGATATGTAGTATTATGTTTCTTGTCTGTTAGTAAAAATTTTTTTAGTAAAGGTGCAAGTATGTTACAGTGTATTATAAGAATATAATAAAGATAAAAAAAATGTCAAAACTTTTTATAAATTAATATAATGAGCAGTAGCTCATGGACAACCAAGTGTACCAACAGTAGCTTTTATTATTTTGTACCTATTCGCATGAAAATTATTCATGAGGCTGCAATAACAAGGGAGTAGCAGATATCATACCTTAGTTGATGGCTAGGAAAATTTGAAACTTAGCTCGAACAAGATTAGAGCTATTTCTTGCTGATAACGTGTTGTAAAACTAAAAGTAAAGTAAGAACAAGACAAAAATATATGAGAGGAGAAGGAAGAACTTGTATTATTCTCAAAGTGTTTCAAGTGTGTCTTCCATAGATAAAGTGTCCTCTATTTATAGGACTCCAATACATAGGAAGTTACAAGTCAACCCTAAATGAAGAATTAAGTAGGAGAAAGTGGGGAGGAATTAAGTAGGAGAAAGTGGGGTAGTAAATCATATGTTACAAGTGAATAAATGGAGAGTAGTAGTCATCCACATTTATATTACATACATGTATTTGTAACACATGCCAACTTATGTTACAGAGATCACCATTTTGCCAAAGAAAAGTGAAAAGACGGACATCATCAATCTAGTGGCGTGTATATAGAAAGTACAGTATACAAAACTAAATAGTATAACATTTTATATAAATGTACTTGCTCTTTTGGGTAAACTTGTGAAAAAATAAACAAAAACCATGCCAACTTATGTTACAGAGATCACCATTTTGCCAAGGAAAAGTGAAAAGAAGGACATCATAATCCAGTGGAATATCGGTCGAAGAATTGTGAACAAACATCCTACCCAAAATATTATGTGATTGTTGTGCAGTTGTTTGAAGAAAGTTCTCTGTGAGATGTAGCATTGATTTTCACAAGATAGACTGAAATCTTCCCCTAGCTATATACATGTTGTGCAGTTGTTTGAAAAAAGTTCTCTAGATGTAGCATTGATTTTCACAAGATAGATTGAAATCTTCCCCTAGCTATATACCTTTTTTGGTCGATTTCTGTCCGATCACGCAAAGGACACGTGGTCAACTACGTGGAAATGTGAGAATAGTTTCCGAAGACATTACAAAACGAGGTCAGGTTGGAAACAACTTCGATCATTGATGTGATCGATTATGTTGCATTGTGATCGGAATATTTCTAAGACAACTGTTTGATCAGATAACGACGTCTGATCTTATCCCGCTTTTATCGAAACGGATCTAGCGCAATTTGTTGGACGTGGGTAGCTGCTGAAGAGACGTGGAAGAGTGGAGTTCTTCTAGGGTTGGGAACTCCATACTTCACTCACCTATAAATAAGCCCCATTTCCCTATTTGTAAACTTACGTTCTTCTGAACAAAAGTACCCCTTCTTCATTCAATTACGTCATTATTATTATAACAAATCCACCATTGTTGCAATCTCAACTATTGTATCAAACATTAGTCGCAGCTTGGTTCAAACTTGGAGGAGGATTCATCTCTTTCAACGAAGCACCAACCTTTGATCAATCAATACAATAAGCTTTACTGCTTTCGTTTACTGATTTATTATTGTCTATTTCACAGTCTGCGTGCTATTTTCATTGCTTGATATATTTGTCCATTGCCATCGATCGCATTAATTTATTAACATACCATTAAACGTGTCGTTAACTTATTACTAGATATATTTCTTCATTATTGTCGATCGCATTACTTAACTGGCATTACGTTGGTCATATTGTTAATTCATTGCTTAGCATATCTGTTTGCTGTCATCGGTCACGATAAGAAGTTATTATTATTCTGATCTTAGCACTGTTTTGATAAAATTATCATTGATCCACTAACTCCAATTTTATCGTTTTATCAACTCTGTCATCGATTAATTTACACAGTCTTGCTTGCTTAGCGTTGTCATCGTAATTTCGCTCATCGAATCTTATTAAATCGTTCACTTGATATTAAGCTAGGGGTATTCATGGGGCGGTACGGTTTGAGTTTGAGCTTATCGGTAACGGTATATCGGTTAATAGTATGCAATTATGTAAAACCAATACCGTACCAATAAGCTATTGGTTATCGGTTCTTAAAGGTTCGGAAGCTAACGGTTTGGGAACCGGTACATCGAAGTAATTCATGAATTCTCGGGGGATGGTTGTCATAGGTAAGGATTTTAACAAGTGTAATCAACAAGAAAGAAAAGATAAGAAAGTCTGATCAATGACTCGAGAAAGCAAAATCAATTATAAAATGGGTCAGACCCAATAATTAAAGTGTATGAGTATTGGCATATAACCACCAATAATAATAATAATGGAAGTTTAACCTATAAATTAAAGTTGTAAATTAAAATTAAATGACTTAATATACTAATAATAAATAAAATAAAATATATAAAAATTATACAAAAATACCTTATCATTTATCGGTACGGTAACGGTAAAGAGATCTAGAAACTGTTACGGTACCGATATCTTATCTGTATTGAAAATTAATATCATTACCGAACCAATAACCATTATACCGATACCATTATGCTTATCGGTAGCAGTAACGGTTCGGTAAACGGTACCGGTTCGATTTTGCACACCCCTATATTAAGCGGAATTAGTATTTTTTATCGTATTCGGAATCATATAGAATCGATCGCTTGCATTCGTCTGGTCTTCTCATCATAACTCGTGGATCTGTCTTTAACTTCACATATTCGATCATATTTGTCCCTGAGTCAAACTTACTATATAACCTCATCGAAATCATCATTATCTGTTCCTTCGAATTTGATGCTTGGACTGTTTCGAATTAATACTTAGTAGACCGATCACTTGTCAACGTAAATTGCTCATCAACCGGTCAAATTAAGATATAAAACGGTAGCCTAAGACTCAACTAAATACAAATTTAATCGTGATACCTAAAATACATTTTTAGGAAATGCAATACATTACAAAAATAAAAGTTCCATCAGTTATACATTTACTTGTTTCAAGGAATACCAAAAGATTTCACAAGTGGGAATAGTATAATCAGGTGCAAACTGGTTCAATGAATTTGGTTACGGATAAAGAAAGAAGTGATCATGAGCGGTTTTTATTTTTTGGTACAAAAGTATTTCAAGAATAGTGTTTAGCTGAAGGGTAAAACTGTTGTTCACTTAAATTTTAAGGATATTTTAGTAATTTAACTTATACGTAAGGAATTTCTACTTTTATAATAATATGATTTAGAAATATAATCAGAAGAATTGTTGAATTGAATTCAATATTCACTAACAATTTATAACAAATAAAGAATGTAAATTGGGTAATACATATATCATTGAATATATACTTATGATTGGAAAGTAAAAGAAAATCAAAGGTTAGAAATAATTGGTGTATTTTCATTAAGGCCTCACAAAGTGTGATAATAACTCTGGAGTCCTAGGAGATGCCTTTCCATATGCTTGGTGCATTGTAACTGGACTGTAATTTCATTTTTTGGTAGAAATATTATTGAAGGGCATAATGTGTTGGTTAGCTTCCATTAAACAGTTTCGTAAGTTAGCTAAAGACTTGAGGGCAGCACTAAAGTTTCTAATGATTAAGGCTTCATAAATTTTGCTCTTTTTTGTGTAATTTATTAAATTAAATTGATTATTGCTTTATTTTTATAGATGTATTTTAGATGAAGGGTAAAATTGTATATCAAATTTATATAGGAGTATTTTAGTATTTTGACTTTCAAATTGAAGGTTCTCACATTTATAATAATACTAGTTTTAGCGTACGTGCGTTGCACGTGTACTCCACGAAATAAGAATAAATAAAGTATAATTAAGGAGAAAGAATAATATGTTATAGAAATTGACATCCACATACTATATGCAACAAGCAATTAAGTGGAAGAAATGTATGTAAAAATTGATATGCCTGTGAAGCTTCTATATAAGAGGTGTTCAGACTTCAGCGTGTCATTTTCTATGCAAAACTCGCATGGCTTTGAAATTCAGGAACATGTAAGAAACAATGGTAGTTAAATTTAACATTCAACTTTGACTTCTTATAATAAAAGAATGATCTGCTTTTGCCTCAGTTATTGTACTTGGAGTAATAATATACATCTGAGTATTATTACATTGAGATTACCCGAGATATATTGTTGTTGTAATAGTATATTTTTTAAACTCAAAAAACTAAATAATTTAGTTAATTAATTTAAATATTAGATGTCATTCTATATAATAGGATATATTGTATATCACGTAGTCAATACTTTTTTATATTTAGTTAAATAATAGTATATCTTTGTTCAGTTTATCTATTAGGATCAATACTTTTTTTTTACATTATTATACATCCTGATAGTGCAACATATCAATAGTAAACCATGATCGACGGTCACTTAATTACTAGCAACGATCATTGTAAATATAACCATTCCACAACTACGTACTTTGTGTGTTTACTCCGTACCAATAAGAACTAACTTCATAAAAACCACACGAAAAAATATGTTTGCGTTTTGTTAAACTCAAAATACATTAACACCTCCATATCGTTCTAACTTCCTCAACCATTCTCTCCCGTTGATGCCACAAAACCTTCTCAATTACTAATGTATTGATATTTATCTTTAGTTTACTGGTATTGCAATAATTAAATGAGAATAATTAGAAACTATCTCGGGGATAAGAAGAACGAAAAGCACATGAACATAACATCAAGCAAGAAAAAGTGAGATCCAGTAAAAAAAATCATAACCAAGTCCAATTCAATAATACAAGTATTTCTAATATAGATTTTTTTTTCTTCTTAAAATCAAACATAGAATCATATAACAGACATCTAGATATATTAATGATATAGGTTGTAGATAATGTTTTTTTCTTTTACTGACAAAAGGTCTTTTAGATCTAGTGTTAAATTTTATTTTGAAGTTCACACAGTGATCAAGTATTTTATCTAAACCAAACTTAATTAAACAAATAAGAAATGTACATATACATAAACTAAAAGAACAATATAAATAAATTAAGATAAAAAACATAAATAAATTAAGATAAAACAAATTCGTGTTGACAACTTTACCTTTAATAAAATTGATTTTGAAGGGCTCGTTGCGCGTATAATCATGTCATAAATCATCTTCAATATAAATTTTATATTTATTATCTAGATATGACATTGCTGCTTAAATAAAAAATAAAAGTTATTCTTGAAAGTAGTAACATGAAAGACCGTAGTTGAGAGTGGTAACAAGGAGATCAATGTCAACCTAGAATTTCTGACGAGACAAACATAACTCACTCTATATGTTCCAAATTTTTTTTCGCAGTTTACTTATAAATTTTTCATAAAAATAATAACAAACTGCTATATTACAAAACAATTGACTATTGTACATAAATTAGAACAACAATACTTACTGATTATCAATTTAATAGAATAATTGCGTATGATGAATCTCTATTTAGAAAGTCAAATATTAGCGAAAAATACCAAAATTAGCAAATAAGCATTGTCCAATATAATGGAACTTAAATATTAACTTACCTTGGTTGAAAAACACCAAAGGTTTCCCCTAGCTAAGAGTAAGTCGGAGATAAGATTCCTGCACAAAATATAGTTTTGATTAGAAGAAGCAGTCATAGATATATGAAAGGTACAAGCAGTATTAACGGGCAATTCAATAATAGAAACATAAAAAGAAAAAACTCAAAAACAAAAAGTAGACTGTGAATTTACATCAAAGAGAATTAATAGGATCATGCATCAAAAAATTATGAGAAAGTAGAACTGATTATGAATCCCTTTATAGAGATGCAAGATCCGTTCAAACTGAAGTGTTTTTGTCCATTTAGAGTTGTCATGACATTGTAACTTTTAAAATATCCAATTGTATTAATTCTTTTTTTAGGGGTTGTTATATTATACAATTAACGTTCTATATAAAGTAGAAGTAGCTAGATATCTAAATATTATATATTTTTTAATATGTATTGTTTAACCTAGATCCGATTTTAGGCCAATTAACAATTAAATTTGTATTTGCGGGCTCACGATCAATAGTTGAGATTAAGAGTCTATATGATGAGCTGAGATGATAACAATATGCACGTATGAGCTAATAAAAGTAATATGCAAAATGTAAACAAGGAGAAGAAACCGTATCGTATCACTCGTCCTCGGAGAGAGTCCTTCGATTACAATTGCTCTTCAGGTGAATAAAGCAGAGAACTAAATAAGAGCAAAGAGAATAACTGAGCAAGATCGAGAGAGAGAGTATTTTATTGATATTCCAGATATGAAGTTCAGATGATCTACAATCGATTAAGACGAGTGCTATTTATAAGCCTAGTAGGCACCCGTTGGGGTTTTTGTAACCGCTGGGCGTGGATCCGTTTGGATAAGTAACTGCTGGTCACCTATCCGTTGGAGTCATAACCGCTGAGTTGTAATGATTGTCTTAATGGTCATTAATAGGTTGATCGTGTTAATTACTGCTTATTTAAGCCGTGTTGACCGTTGAAATGCTCCATAACTTCTTTAGGTCTATTCGTGATGAACGTTTGCCCGTTGGATGTCTGTCCGTTGAAAAGTCTATTCGTGCCACGTGGAAGACACGTGTCACCTTCTCAAGCCTGGTCAGCTTTTATCCAATACAGATAGTCCCCGCACTTCTCGAGCAGAGTATCTGTTCGAGGAGTGGATACAATTTTTGGCGGGAATCCTTTGAGAATTTTTGTCTTCGCATGATGTATTTTGGTGACGTACGATCCTTATCAGCTAAGTGACAAGCCTTCATGACGTGCGCCGTAACAAAAAGTAATTGCAGCTGGCACGTCTGCGAGATTGCAGGTCATTCCGAAATGACTATTGCGTGCCCCAAGGGTAAAAAGTAATGATTTTAACCGCTTCAGTCACGTGCACACGTCGCTTGTTGATCGCGAGGTGACTGCTCTTTTCCAGGAAAATGATGATACTATACAGTTTTGATGAACCATATTTAACGGCCAGATCTGATCGAGGTTTCTTTGATGGCCTCCACGTGTCTTGAAGGAAGTTAGTGGGGATGAATTTTTGCTCCTATAAATAGGGGTTTGCCTGATGAGAAACCTTTTACTCGCCTTTATTTCTTCTCTGCTGTTCTTTGAAAATACTTTGAACTAGCTTTGAATTCTTCCTGATAACTTCATATATTCCTTGCAACCATGTCTTCACGATCCAGGAGAAACCAGGGTACTGATGTCGCTGGTAGTTCCTCGGCGGCCACTCCTAGGTTCCGGGCTACTCAAGCTACGGCTGCGGAGATAATCCCCAAGAAATGGGATGAACTTGAAGCGGATTGTAATATTAAGTCCTTTCATAACAGAGAAGGTGATACGCGGAACTGGCCGGCGTAAAGATATAAGTCTGGGATCACAAAAGAGGTGATCCCCCGAGTAAGGGTGGACTGCCACTGGGGCGATGAGGTTCCCCTCTCACCGGTCTCTGAGGAGGAGAATATTACTTCTCATAGGGCTGGGTGGACAGCCATGTGCACCTACCCTTTCACCGTAGGGAGTAGCTTACCCCTGCATCCTGTGCTGGAGAGGCTCTGCCGGGAGTATCTCCTCTGTCCGGGGTAGCTGAGCCCCAGTATGTACAGAATAGTTACTCTTTTGGATTGGTTCGCGGCAAGAACCGATCAATCTTTTAGTTATGAGCATTTTATTTCTTTGTATAGTATACAAATTTTCAAGGACGGCTATGTAAATGCCAGAATGCGCGGAAGCAAGGGCTTGGTGCGCAGTTCTGAGGATACTGGTGACCGAGGCTGGGCACATCAGTTTCTGTTTATGCGCTCCTCGGTGTTGACTTTTGACGACAAGGCCTACCTTCCAGAAGTCTGGAATAAGAAGCGTAAGTCCCCGAGTATTTTTTGACGTTCTTCATGCTTTTTCTTCTTCACATTTTCTGACTCCGTTCAATTTTGTAGCGGCCAAGCAACCTTACGACGGACTCATTTCTGTTGAAGATTTGACCGTGTGGGTTGAGCCAATTTTGAAGGAATTTTCCCCTGAGAAGAGAGAGTGGATGTATTTTTCTACTCAGCAGGGTTTGGTTGTACAAAATCATGGTGAGAGTGTTTCTGCTTTCATGATCATTCTTCTTCTTTGAATCCTCTTCATGTCTGACCGTTCCACCTTTTAATAGGTTTGGGCACTTCGGGAGGTTTCTTTCCTTCTCCTTCCCAAGACGGGCCTCCCGAGCCTGTAGCTGACCCAAAAGCTGAAGCTGAGGCTATACTAGCTTCAGTGGGTGCTCTGCGCAGCAGGGAGGGCGGCGAAGAGCTCCTGTCCGGTGGACTAGGCTCCTTGAAGAGGAAGAAGAGGAGCCAAGGTGAGGGTGGAGCGCGGAAGAAGTCTGCTCGTATGACTTCCGTGGCTGCCGGGCAAACCTCGTTGGTTGGCGGTGATCCTTCTTCTAGGGCCAGTGTACCGGAGCCCGTGGGAGAGAATGTCGAGGCTGCTGCTAAAGTCCCCGAGTCCGCACGGGGAGAGGGCGTAGCTAGGGAGGTTATTACTCTTTCGGACACTGAGGTCGAAGATAATTCTCCCCTTAGGCGAAGGCCTCATCTCCGTAGTGACGGGAGAAGGGCCGAGGAGAAGACTGTCCGTACTCCGCAGGGGAGTCCCCGAGTTAGTGACGGGGCGGAGGCAGGTCCTTCTCGCGTCGATAAGGGGAAGAGAAAAGTTGGTGAAGAAGAAAAAGAAGAAGTGAGGGAAGAAGCAAAAGAAGAAGCTTCCCAAGAGGGTAGCCAGGGTCCTCGCGTTTACTGTTTCGAGGATCTGGAGAACGTGTCTACTGAGGGGGAGGCCCCCGTCGTTCTTCGTGAATGTAAGACCATAGACCCTGGAGCGGAAGGTGATTCCAACCTTTCCTCATCAAGGTTCGTTTGGCGGTCAGCTATTGGTGGTCGGACAGAATTGGGTGACATCAGGGGAGTGCGTTACAAGTTTGGGCCGAATTATCCCTCTGAACAGGCTTGGGAACCTAATTTCTGTGAGAGGAAGCACACTTTGAAACTTGCTCCTGATGTCAACTTCGTAACCAGGCCACGCAGCTTGGCTAAGGCAGTCTCCTCGCTCATCGGTCCCCGTGAAGAGTGGGTGCTTAGGGGGTTAATCGATGAAGAGTTGGCCTTCCAGATTGCTTCTGATTCTGCCCGGGTAAGTTCTTTCCCGCTTTGTTTTGGGAATAACTCCTAGCCTCGGACTCTTAACCCTGACTTACTTTGCTTTTTTCAGTCGAATATGCTGGCTGCCGAGATCATGTTTCGCTCCAGGCTTAACAATGCTAATCAAGTGGTTGAGGTGAAAAAAGTATTGCTAGAAGCTCTGAAGGATAACAAGACTCTGATTGAGCAGTGTGGTTTCCTTGGTGGAGAAGTTAATCGGTTGGCTGACGTCAACAATGATCGTCTTGAGCAAATCAACGTTCTCACCAGGGAGAAGGACCTTCTTCTCGAGGAGAAAGAAGGGTTCGCACGCTCTGTCCAGGGTTTGGAGAGACTGCTTGAAGAGTGCTGAAATTCTTTGAACAGTGCTAACGAAGACCGCGCATCTCTTGAGATGGGTCGGCAGAGAGCAAATGAAGAATCAGTTAAAGCCCGGGCTGATCTCCAGACTGCCAAGGATCAGGTCGCTCAGTTAATGAGTGCTCAGACCGCATTAACCAAGGACTTGGCAAACATGCGTGATCAGTCGGAAATCAAGACCAAGCTTGCGGCCCTTGAAGCCAAGCGTGCATTGCTCGTGCAGATTTAGGCTGGACAAGTTAATGTCGAGGAGATGCTGCAGAAAACAAAGAACGCTGTTCGAAGAATACACCAAGCATTGGGTCTCTCCCCTAAAGAGTCTGAAGGTGATGACGATGATGATGGAGACGAAGATGACGGCGAGAACTCAGGGAATGACGGCAGGACTGACGGAGCTGGTGCGTTGAGTCCTGGTCATGACCCTTCATGCTAATGCCCTTTCCCAATCTATGATTGATGTATTTTTTATTTTGTCTGGCGAGAGCCGGACTAGTTTGTTGGTGGACAGAAGTCTAGTAGAGACTCTCTGGTCCTTTGTATGGCCGGTTTGTTTGGCCTTTGAACACTCTGCGAATTTCTGTCAGCCGTATTCGGTATTTTATCAATTCACAAAGATGATGTATATATGCTGCTTAGATCTGTCCAATGACTATATTTAGTTTGAACTTCTTGATCTTTTGTTTGCATGTGTTGTGGCTTTCGAGCCTTGTAATTGGGATTTTTCTGAAGTAAGAACTTTATTAAGTTCGTATCTTCAAGATTCTGCCCGAATGATTTTAACTTAGCCTTTCGTTAGGAAGAGGTCGTAAGTTGTAAATGACCGAATGTTTTTAACTTAGCCTTTCGTTAGGAATAGGTAAGTTGTAACTGGTCTGACCGAATCGTGGTCGTTTTAGGGTGTTGGCCGAATCATTGCTCTATGTATGTAACTTTGCTTATCGTTTCGATAGTTGAAAGTTGTTGCATAGCTTTGTAGAATGGCTCTGGCCGAGTCGTTAGCCTGGTGATCGACTTCTCTTATTTTCGTGGAAGCCTTGTCACGCAAAATTTTTGTTTTGTGAATGACTCCTCTTATTTGTTGTGGGAGTTTTATCACGTGATAGTTTTTGATTTGTGAATGACTCCTCTTATTTGCTGTGGAAGTCGTGTCACGTAAAAGTTTTTGATTTGAAAAACTTCAAAAATTTGCCTCTTGGTAAGGTCTTTTGCCTTTATGAAGGTCTTATCTGGCCTACAGGGGCCTCTCACCACCCTCCTTGTTTTTATGTTGGAGCACGTAAAGTGATAACATGAAAAGAGTTGTCGGTGAGTCGCATATAGAACACATATAACCAAACGAGGAGTGTGTCCGTTGTGGGATTCGAATCCACAGCCGCGAAGTTGAAGAACTTCGAGCTCTGCTAGTTGAGCTAAACGGATCTGACCTTGTTCAGGTCGTTATTACCATTTAGAGAAAAAATATATAATTAAAAGTAAGAAATTTTCACAAAGATAAAAGGTAAGTGTTAGATGACTAACCGTCTTATCACTTAAAAGTGATACCTTTTGAGGTGGACCACATTCCAACTGTTCGGGACAGTAGAGCCGTCCAGCCCTGCCAAACGATAAGATCTTTTGCCGACCGAAGCAATTACTTTGTAGGGGCCTTCCCAGTTAGGACCAAGCTTGCCTGAATTTGTTTCCTGTGTGCTTTGAGAGACTTTTCTGAGTACAAAGTCCCCGACTTGAAAACTTCGTACGCGCAGTCCCCGATTGTAGTATTGCTCGATTCGTTCTTTCTGGGCGATTACCCGTACAAGAGCTAGCTCTCTGCGTTCTTCGAGAAGATCCAGCTCTTCGGATAGATTGACTGAGTTTGATTCCTCAGTGGCATGTGCGTATCGTAAGCTGGGCTCTCCGATTTCAACCGGGATTAGAGCGTCTGCACCATATACTAATGAGTAAGGAGTTTCTCCGGTGCTCATTTTTATTGTTGTGCGGTAAGCCCATAGTACTCCAGGTAACTCTTCTACCCAACATCCCTTTGCCTGCTCGAGGCGCTTTTTGAGGGACTCAACGATGATTTTGTTGGTAGATTCCGCCTGTCCATTTGCAACAGGATGGTATGGAGAGGAAGTGATCCTCTTGATGTGTAGATCCTCGAGGAATCTAGTCACCTTCTGGCCGACGAATTGCGGGCCGTTGTCCATGACTATTTCCTTAGGTGCTCCAAAACGACTTACGACAAAACGCCAGAGGAAATCGACGACTTCCGTTTGTCGTATCCTTGAGTACGCTGCCGCCTCGACCCACTTTGTGAAGTAGTCAGTGATGATCAATAAGAAGCGCATCCCCCTTGGTGCTGTGGGAAGAGGGCCAACGATGTCTATCCCCCATTTAATGAAAGGCTTTGGGGAGATTATTGAATGGAGTAGCTCTGCTGGTTGGTGGAGAAGATGAGCGAACCTTTGGCATTTGTCACACTTCTTGACAAATTCGTTCGTATCTTTTTCCATCTTGTCCCAATAATAGCCTGCACGAATCAGCTTTCGGGTTAGTGCCTTACCTCCGGAATGATTTCCGCAACAGCCTTCGTGGACTTCTCTCATTACATAATTGATCTGATTAGGTCCAAGGCATTTTGCAAGAGGTCCTGTGAACATCCTCCGGTAAAGCTCGCCGTTGAGAATTGTATATCGGGCAGCTTTCACTCGGAGTTTGCGTGCAGCTTTCGCATCTGCAGGTAGAGTTCCATGGATAAGATAATTTGTTATCTCATTCCGCCAGTCCCAAGTAGCATTGATGGTATTGACTTCGAACTTCTCTCTATCTATGGTTGTGTAGAGAAGTTGAACAACAGCTGAGGAGCTAGCTGCCCCCATCTCTGCCACTGATCCCATGTTTGCAAGAGCATCGGCTTCATGGTTCTCTTCCCGTGGAATCTGGACTGCTTCCCATTCGCCGAACTGTGCTAGGAGCTCTTTCACTTGGGCGAGGTACACTTGCATCCTGGATTCTCGTGCAACGAAACCTCCATTAATTTGATTGACCACGAGCTGAGAGTCGTTTTTTAGCTTGACGATGGTTGCCCCATAACTCCGGGCTAGTTCCAATCCTGCAATAACGACCTCATATTCGGCCTCATTGTTAGTAATGAATGGGCACTTGATAGCTTGCCTTACCATTTCGCCGGACGGAGCAACAAGAACCAGTCCAAGGCTGGACCCTTTGACGCTCGAGGAGCCATCTGTGTAAAGGGTCCATGTGCCGGGAGCCTGCCCTGCATAAGGAATAGATTCCCTTTCTGCTTCAGGGTATATGTTAGTGCTGAAGTCTGCTACGAAGTCTGCTAGGACTTGCGATTTTATTGCTACTCTAGGCTGATAGGTTATATCAAATTCAGATAATTCTATAGCCCATTTCACTAGCCTTCCTGAGAATTCAAGTTTGTGCAGAACATTTCGCAAGGGAAAAGTTGTAACCACAGCTATCGAATGACTTTGAAAATAAGGGCGTAACTTATGAGCAGCAGTTACTAATGCCAGTGCTAATTTTTCTAAAGGTTGGTAGCGTGTTTCTGTATCAATTAAAGCTTTGCTAATGTAATAGATAGGAAGTTGTTTACCTTGGTCTTCCCGAACTAGTACAACGCTTACCAACGACTCTGAGACTGCCAAGTAAATCAGCAGCTAGAGCAGCGGAGGATTGGATAGATACCTTTTCAAATCCCTCAATGATTGCCGGCATTCGGGGGTCCATTCGAACTCCTTGTTTTGTTTTAGGACATCGAAGAAACTTTTACATCGGTCAGATGACCGGGAGATGAACCTGCGTAAAGCTGCTACTATCCCTGTTAGTTTCATGACATCTTTCCTGCTGTGAAGTACATCTGGTATAGATTCAATGGCTTTGATCTGAGCGGGGTTGACTTCAATGCCACGCTGAGAAATAATGAATCCCAGAAACTTCCCCGATCCAACTCCGAAAGCGCATTTCTCTGGATTTAGCTTCATGTTATACTGATCCAGGATCTGAAAAGCTTCTTTCAGATGTGCCAAATGGTCTTCTGCTCGCTTAGATTTTATCAACATGTCATCGATGTATACTTCCAAAGTCTTCCCAATATGGTCGTGAAACATTCGATTGACTAGACGCTGATAGGTTGCACCTGCATTTTTTAGTCCAAAAGGCATAACTTTGTAACAGTACGTACCTCGATAGGTGATGAACGTTGTTTTCTCCTGGTCTTCGGGATCCATCAATATCTGGTTATACCCGGAGTATGCGTTGAGGAAGGTTAGCACTTCGTGTCCAGCCGTTGCGTCGATCAGTTGATCTATCCTGGGAAGAGGATATGAATCCTTCGGGCAGGCTTTGTTTAGATCTGTAAAGTCGATGCAGACTTGCCATTTGCCGTTCTTTTTAGGTACGACAACTACATTGACTAGCCAGTCTGGATACTTGACTTCACGTACTGAACTAATCTTCAGCAGCCGATCAACCTCGTCGTTGATGACCTGGTTCCAGAAGGTTCCTTGCTGGAGCGTTTTTTGTTTCACCGGGCGGTGATACGGATCTACGTTCAACCTGTGAGTGATAACATCAGGAGAAATACCTGTCATATCTGTGTGAGACCAGGCGAATGTTGTATGTTGCTCCTTGAGAAACTGGAGGATATCTCCTCGTAGGCGCTCGTTTAGCTCGGTCCCCAGATACACCTTCTGCTCTGGCTTGTCGGTGAACAGCTCTTCGGAATCCAAAGCTTCAACGGTTGGCATATGGTTTTCTTTCTCGTCCATCTTCGCGATGAATTCCGGGACTTCGTACTCAGCCGTCTCGGGTGGTATGTCTGGTCCCGGCCACTGTAATTGCTATTTGTTCTCTTCGGGAAGTTTGAGGGCCACGGAATAGCAATCTCGGGCAGAGCGCTGCTCCCCTCGAACCTCACGTACTCCCCATTCGGATGGGAACTTTAACACCTGATGATAAGTAGAAGGAACAGCTTGCATGTCGTGGATCCAAAGTCTGCCCAATATGATATTGTAGGCTAGATCCGCATCAACAACATGGAAAGTTGTTTCCTTTGGTACTCCTTCGGCAAGAGTCGTGAAGGTAATCTCCCCGAGAGTCTTCTCATTCGGGTTCGTTAACATTTACCCTTGAAGTGTAACGGCCACAAACGTCCGTCCAGCTGACCGCTGGGGATTCGCGGAGAGATTCATACAATCGACGCGTCACTATGGAGCTCCCCCTATCCAGACCGTAAGTAAACGCGACTATCGCCCACTTGTCTGGCATCTCGGGGAGTGCTGCTAGCTCTTCCTGGAAACGATCTATATACTGGCGAAGGGACTCGCCGGGCTTCTGCTTCACTTCGAAAATATTCGTTATACGGATACTTTCTCGACCTCCTTTTGCGACGACTTGCTGGGAGTTGCTTTCTGCCATGTTAGTTATAGGGCAAAAAGATAGACAAAAGTGGAGATAATAGCAAAGATAAACTTTTAACCTACGAAGGCTTATTGACTGGCTCCCACTGTGGTCGCCAAATTGTTTAACCTAGATCCGATTTTAGGCCAATTAACAATTAAATTTATATTTGCGGGGTCACGATCAATAGTTGAGATTAAGAGTCTATATGATGAGCTGAGATGATAACAATATGCACGTATGAGCTAATAAAAGTAATATGCAAAATGTAAACAAGGAGAAGAAACCATATCGTATCACTCGTCCTCGGAGAGAGTCCTTCGATAAAAATCGCTCTTCAGGTGAATAAAGCAGAGAACTAAATAAGAGCAAAGAGAATAACTGAGCAAGATCGAGAGAGAGTATATTTTATTGATATTCCAGATATGAAGTTCAGATGATCTACAATCGATTAAGACGAGTGCTATTTATAAGCCTGGTAGGCATCCGTTGGGGTTTTTGTAACCGCTGGGCGTGGATCCGTTTGGATAAGTAACTGCCGGTCACCTATCCGTTGGAGTCATAACCGATGGGTTGTAATGATTGTCTTAATGGTCATTAATAGATTGATCATGGATGTTCGTGTTAATTACTGCTTATTTAAGCCGTGTTGACCGTTGAAATGCTCCATAACTTCTTTAGGTCTATTCGTGATGAATGTCTGCCCGTTGGAAGTCTGTCCGTTGAAACGTCCGTTCGTGCCACGTGGAAGACACGTGTCACCTTCTCAAGCCTGGTCAGCTTTTATCCAATACATGTATTTTTTTGGATTGAAATATGGTATAATAATTATGGCAGTAGATATAGTAGATGTAGACAATTTTCTTTTTAAGGAGAAAAGCGGAATTATATGTTGTAGTTTTTAGTTTTTGAAATAAAAAGCTTCTAACCCTTGTAAAAGAGAAAATATATTCCTAAATTTATCGGTGTCTTTAGATTTAGTGATAGAGTAGGACTCCACAATGACTTGCCGAAATTAATAGCATAGTTGACGTCAAATTAAAGTCATACTAAGTATTAAGATTAAACTTCTGGAGAAAAGAAGTGTAAAATAAAATATAAAAACATAGTAAATGACGACTTTGTCTTCTATAAATTTTTTAATGAAGGTCAAAAAGTTCCATCAACATTTGCTAAGGGTCTTCGTGCTTTTAATATAGTATAGATAGGAGTAATTTTGATATGTAGCCATTTTTGGACGTGCTCATTGGAGACTATCCACCGTTTCAAAATTCATTGAAGAATAGCAAAAATTCGCGCACACACTTAAGCTCCATTAGTGTTGGAAAAACACCCCAGACTAGTTCATAACATAATACTAGGCCTTTGAACAACACTTGTTCAAAACCCAAGTATTTTGTTATGGGACTGAAGAAGTCTCATAACAAAATAATCACATAACAAAATAACGGGACCTTGAACTAACATTATTTTATCCCATAACAAAATAATGGGATTTATTCCCATAACAAAGGTCCCATCAAAGGGATAAATCTCATTATTTTGTATGAGGTTTTATATATAAAGCTTCAGTCCCCATAACAAGATGCTGGGGCTTTGAACAAGTTTTGTTCACAGCTCCAGCATTTTGTTATGGGACTGAAGCTTTATACCAAGTCCCATAACAAAATGCTGAGGCTGTGAACAAAACTTGTTCAAAGCCCCAGTATTTTATACTGAGGTTAGTTTACTGAAGCTTCCCAGTATAAGTACTGGGCTTTGAACAAAACTTGTTCAAAACTTCAGTATTTATACTGTGATTTGTCCGGAAGTGACTAGTCTTCAAACAGTTTTGCATCGCTGGCTAGTATTCATTTAACGCCGTCAAAACAGGTTGCGTGACTAAATTTTTACTATAGATAGATGATTATATGATTGGGCTTACTGTTTAAATATAAATGAAATGACTTTAATCAAGCCCCTTAAAAATATGAATGTCCCTCTATATGTTGGATATGTCTCGTGGCATATTTGAGACCACTTTTTTTTAGTGGTTTTACATGAGAGACCATTTTTTGGAACTTCAATTCTTGTTGGTTGAATTTTACCAGGATTGAAGTTCAACTTCAGCCCACCACAAGGGTTGAAGTTCAACTTCAGCCCATAAGGGTTGAAGTTTACGCATTTATGCCTAAAAGGGGCATGAAGTTCAATCCAAATGTTTGAACTTCAGCCTACAAAGATTAAAATTTCAAAAAGTGGACTCTTATGTAAAATCAATAAAAAAAGTGACTTCAAATCAAATACCAATGGCAAAACTGGCAGTGGGCGAAATTTTTACCATATTTTACATCTGTTGTGTTGATTAGAAGATGGAAAGCCTATGAAGTCTAAATTTAGCCACTGCATGCTTCTCATGGGTCACTTTACGTTTGTACGACAATAGTTGTGTGTTTGATAGATTAAGTGTGACTTGTAAATAAATTTCAAATTTGCAAATAACTTTAAACTTGTGTATACGGACAGAACTGATAATACATAGACCAAGATAGGACATTGGTGCAAACCACCTTAAAAATTAGACGATGTGCAAATCTGACTCTTAACTACACTTCTATACAATTTTGAAACTTTATTTGCAAATCTGACTCTTAACTACACTTCTATACAATTTTGAAACTTTATTTACAAAAAATAGTAGTATTATTCATATTACAAAATATAAAATTATTTTTTATGTACAAGCTCCTACAAACAACTAGAAAAAAAATCTTAGCATCCACCCCACATCCCTCCCCTATGCCGCCTATTGCCCCCACTGCAGCTGCTGGACTGCCGCCGCCGCCACCAAAATCTGCTGAAAGAGTCAGAAAATGGTGCAGAAACGGTACAAAACACTAAAAAAAACGGTGCAGAAACAGTTTGAAACAATGCTAAAACAAGTAAAACAGTGTAGAAACTAGTGTAGAAATAGTGCAAAATTATGCATAAATAATGCAGAAGTACAGAAATAGTGTAGAAACAATTAGATAGAGTGCACAAACTGTGCAAACACTTAGAAACAATGCCAAAACAGTCTAGATACGACCAGATACAGTGCAGAAACAACCAAATACAGCTAGATACAGTGAGATACAATAAAAAAAATCAAATCTAACTGAAATAATATCAAATATGACTAGGAAACAAAAAAAATGACCTGAAAACACAAGATGTAGCCCAAAAATACTAAATTTTACTCAAAATCATCATATTTGAACCAAAAAAACTTAAAATATAGGAAATCGGGGGTATGGGAGATGATGGAGGAGAGGATAGGAGATATGTAAACACCTACCGAAAAAGTGACTCGGTGGCCGGAGTTACGGAGTTAGGTGTTGGCCAAAACTTTGAAACTAGATCTACGCGTTTCACGAGAATTTGGTAAAAGTAGTAGCAAAAATAGAAAGAGGGTGTAGAGAGGAATTTAGAAATATATATATTTTTTTTAATTTTTCGGCAGAGGTCCGACAATAGAGCAGCGGAGGGTGCGAGGTGGTCGGTGGCGGCAGGAGGGAGGTGGAAGAAGAAGAGAGAGAAAATGGGAGAAATAAGAGAAGGAGGCTAGTAATTTTTTTTTAATTTTTATATTTAAGGTTTATATACTTTTGCTATTTTCATAATTAAATTTTTTTTATTTACAAAGTGAAAGCGAAAAGGTATCGCGAAGCCAGTCACCGGGACAGAATCATTTGGGAATTTTCATGTTCAATTTCTTTAAATTTGAGCCTTTAACTTATCGCCACATGTGTTTAGCAAAGAACAAGTTTTCATTCAAGAGTTATAAATGTTTTAGATATATGTATCAACTACCACTTGCAAATCAGTTAGTTTCACGTTGATAGTACACAAATTTATTTTGTAGTGAAGTTAAATTCAGTTTTGTGGTGTTAAGCAAGCTACTATATCAAGGCGTGACAAACAAAACACAAAATTACAACAAACATTTTCAAGAATCTAAATGCGTCAAAAAACAATTGTGCTTGCACAGGATTTGCGGGTGCCTAACACCTTCCCAAGAGTCAATCGAGATCCTTACTCGGAACTCTGACGCTGACCACTAAACTAGTCATAAGTGTTCCAAGGTACCTCTTTGGTGACTTGGCACACCTTTAACTTGTCAAGTGGCGACTTCGCATCTCTTAATAATTTAAATACCTTTGTAACACAAGTCACTTGCCTTTTAGAAATTTTAGAGCGTGACAATACTCCTACTATATAGTGGGAGACATGAGAAGACACATTTGTTGCATATATTTTTGTAGTTTTATATACAGATAATAAATTCAATAAAAACATTGCATACATTTTTATAGTTTTATAATGATTTTGCAGATTAGAGAAGAGAAGTCATACACCTATTGTGCTATAAGTTTCTATCGATTACTACATAATTTGTTTAGGTGTAGTTTTAACTCAAATTATAAATATTAGGTCTTAGGTGAATCCTCCCATCCAGTGGTGGAGCTACCTTCGGCAAGGGGTTCAAAGTCTCCTTCACCGAAAAATTATACTATGTATACAAGATAAAGTCAATTTTTTATATACAAACTATATGTTGAACATTTTGACACAAAACCAAAGCTTCACTTTTCAAATTTTTGAACCCTTTTATTTGAAAACCTGCTTCTGCTCCCATCTTTCATTCCTATTTTAAGGTTGTTCATATCTAACAGTTTGTTATAAAAATATTCAAGGATTAGATAATGAACTATGCGGGTAAACCAAAAATGAGAAAAAAGAAAAAGATTTATTGGTCCACATAAATCTTTATGTATATATATTTAGGTAATTAAACAGAAGCAATAAAAAGGCCTTGTTGCAACTCCAACATATTATTATAATACATAACATAGGGTGCATCAAGTGGTGCCACTGCTACAATATATTGATCCATTCTAAAGGGTGGTATCATAACCAATTAGTCCACCAATTTTGACCAAGTACGTCAGTCCTTTATGATAATTTACGCAGTTGCCTTTGGAAACGCCCATAAATATGAAATTATTTGTAATATGGTGTTTACCCTGTTAATAAAATGACACCAAAAAATTAACATTGACCTACAGGTTCAATTTTATTTATTTGACTTCATGTTCAAACAAAAACGAAAATGAAGAGTCATTGGTTACCATAAATGGTCCCGTGTATACGCTGAAGCTAATAGGGGAGATATGATGACAAGCAACATAGTAGAGTCTATTAATGGAAGAAATAAACATGCACGATCGCTACCTATCATAGAATTGCTGGATGCAATGAGAGATATGGTTAGAAAGTGGAATTGGGAAAACAAGAAAAAAGCCATGGGTACATTTAAGATCCTAAGTAACAAAAATCAGAGTATTTTCAAGAATAGTATGGAAGCTTCACGGAAAATGAAGGTATGCAATAAGTAGTCAAATATATATTGTTTCATAATCTGTTCTCTCTTTCATTTACAAATTCATTTACTAATATATATGCCTAAAACAGGTCATACCTTCAAACGAATACTTGTACGAGGTGCAAGATAATGGAGCAAAACATGTAGTATGCCTGCGATATAAGACATGTACATGTAGAAGGTTCCAGTTGGATGAAATTCCTTGCCCTCATGCACAAGCAGTGCTGAAATACAACAACTTAGACCCTTATAAATACTGCTCACAATTGTGCACAAAGGAGAACCTTGTGAAAACATACCACAATGCTGTTTTACCAATGCAAGACCAGAACGCATGGACAGTCCCTGATGACATATTGTTAGAGGAAGTCCTACCACCTAAAGGACGAACAAAAGCTGGGAGACCAAAGAAGTGCAGAATTAAAGCAGGCTGGGAAGTCAAATGCAAAGCTTGCATGTAGCCGCTGTGGAAGGCAAGACATAATCGAAAAACTTGTAGAAATCCTCCAATGCTTACATAGATGAGTTTTGCCTGTAACAGATTCAGAACTTGTCAATTACTTAGTATTACAATCTTCAACAGTTCTATTTATTATATAATGCAATTTTATAAGTTTAATGACTTTAAGTTCACCAAAACCTGATATTCATAAAAAACAAATGATTAAGGTTTCACAATTATTGTGTTTTCTACAATATATTTCACAAGATATTAATAATAAAATTATGAACTTAAACATTTAATAATTCATAAAGATTGACCACCAAACCAAAAATGAAAGAATTAAACCAGAAGGTGAAGGTAAAAACACTTCAGATACTCACTGAGGAATTCAAATTTCATCTTAACATATCACCAATCAATGTATAAATAATAGATCAAAATTACTAGTGAACCTTTAGATATTAAACATAATGTATCAACTCATCACTAAAATATATGAACTAGTTGGATGAAAACAGTGCTCCTAAATGAAGCCTTTCTATTTTTTATATATGATATATGATACCACCTGCACACCAAATAAAAAACAAGTTCAGGTATTCAAGTCTGAATGAGAATAAATTACTGCCATACTAAAAAAATAGATAATGAAAGAATAGTACAAGGATAATGCAAACTTGAAGTAGACACTGAGGCAAACAGGTTTCCACGTAACATATCAGCAAACCCAGTATATGAAATACTAGATAATACAGACTAGTAATCAATTACATATAGAACTTAATTTAAAACTACCTCACTAATTATAAAACATAATCAGTAACATTATCTAATAGTCAAGACTTTACAAATTGATAAATTCATATAAGCCCCATTTAAAATATTACAAACGTATTTAAGTCCAAATTTCTATAATAACTTGCACCATATATAATAAAGAAGAATAATACAATCACTTATAACAAAAGAAAACTAAATATGTGCCAACAAAGTTCGGTTACATTAATATTAACTACAAAATAAAACTACAATAAACTAACAAACATTATAAAATAAATAAAGGTAAATATTAAAAGTCAATACTATGTGAATATTTCATTATAACCATAAAGAACCAACAAAAAAAATTATATAAACTTTAAATTAATAAAGTAAAAAACCAAAATATAACCATTAAATACCATTCTATAAGACCAAACTAATTTAACAATAGAAAATGTCAAAGCCATATTAGGCAACATTAGCATAGAAAAAAAAAAAAAAGAACAGCTAAATTGTTCAAAGCGTTCATCACAGAAATAAAAACATTCAGTTCTAACAAACACAGCACAACTAAATCAGCATAATTAGTCTTCGGATCACTTTGCTGATTTGCCTCCTGCTTCCTGAGTCCATAATCCCACAACAGCGCACCAAAACACTTCCGATATCTTCCAATATTGCAACCAGAAGGAGGCGAGTCACGTCCATGCATGAAATGCTCAGCCAATGTAAGAGCAAAAACACCATAATCTCTGAGCAGAACACAGAAAATGTTACACTTCAAGAGACAACAATATAAAAAAAAAAACAAAGAAATCAAAATAGAACTTACGATTTGAGAACACCAGTCATGTCATATATGTGTAACACCTCCCACTTTTCAATATTCGGTTTATCACCAAATATATAATCTGCAGGGTTCAAATCATCCCTCATATCATAGAAACCCATTGCAGACAAGAACAAAGGAATCAGAATGGCATATGGCTCAACAGCTCGAATGAGTTCATCATCATAGTAAAAGTTGTCCAACTTAGAATCATACACATATAAAACCCTTTTCTTGAAAGATAACCTACCCAGAATCCAGTGCCAATCATCAACCACCTTTATAGGCAAAAGAACATCATCTACCAAAGGCCATGGCATATTACAACGAATCGATAACCCCTTCATATAGTCAGATATGATATGATTATCAGTAGCAACAGTAAGAGCTTTGTTATTTTTCAGATAACTCTTGTAAATATCCCTAATAGTTGAATCAAATAAACAGTCCGTTGTTGTGAAAAGACCGTTGACAGATGGATCATGCTTAGCCATTTTCCTCAGATAATAGAGAATAACATCAATATGCTATAACAAAATGATATAATATTAGTAATATAAAATAAATTAATAACTAAGTACAATAATTAAAAAATATTCACATACCGTTTCCTGCAATGGATTATCAACAGAGTACATAGTATGAAACCATTCTTTGGATGAAACAAGGCAGACACCAAAATCAAATTTTGGCCGAAGAATATTAGCAGTAAAGTGGTAAGGAGGATCCCTGTGAATTTGGAAAACAAAATTATGTTTAGTTGAATACAGTAAATATATATGTTAGATAAGAAAACAGAAATAACAATTTAAATTATTACCTATTCTTCATCATCCGAGTTTTTATCCAAGAAGAAAAGCTTTTGGACAACTTAGAATCAAGTCGGCGCCATGGTTTGCTATTGAATGGATGCTTCCTTGCAAATACAGAATTCAATGCAAAATTTCCTCTGTTAACGGAATGTCCAGAACTACAAACCACAGGTGATCTATAACACCTTAACGACTTCCTAATAGGCACAGATTTATGCTTTGAGAGCAGCCGCTTAATGCGTTTATCAACAACTGAAACACTTTTTTCCTCGCTTACAAGGTCCTTCTCACTGAACTCGTCAATATCCTTAAACAGACTAATAAGTTCCAAATCATCATTAATATCAGTCCCTTGTCCACTATTATGAGTTGCATCTAACATAAAATATATCAGGTTCTAGAATTGATAAAATAATGAAACGTAATAGACAATATTATAATAATCCCTGAATATATCGAACCAACTAATGAACTAAATAACTCATTTAAAAATTTATTATATTACCTTCACAACCACCATCAGAAATAATTGGATCAACACAATCAGACTTAGCAGAAATGTCAACTTTAATGCAACCATCTTCCAGAGCCGATTCATTCAAGACATCCAATGCTGCGCAACAGAATATATTAAATGAATAAGCTATTAGCAATAAAAAACACATTAATATTTAAAATAAACATATATTTTAATACTAACATAAGAATATTCAAATGAAAACAAAACTGTTATAAGCAACTCACGTTGAACCACTTGTTCTGATATGGCACTGTTGCTACCCTCGCCAGAAGGGAGATCATTTCTTCCATATATTTTCGCTTCCTCTTGTGTGTCAAATATCCTGAAATTCGGATAACCACCAGCAACATCCTCCATTGCCGTATCGGATACTAAATAAGAGAATACACATAAATCAACAAAAATTATTAATTACCATAAAAATTCGCATTTGAATCAGTGTTGTTAAAATATATGAAAATAAACTCACATTTATCCTCATTGGATGCTTCAGCTAAAGCATTGCGAACAACAGATTCACGCATTCTATTCTCAACAATTTCATCAATTATAATCAAGTCATCAGTGGTTATTGAATCAAGTCCTACAGCCTCCACATTTGGATCCACACGCGTCTTAGACAGGCGTGAGTTATCTCCTGCAGATAAAACATATGCTTCAACTAACAGAAGAAGACAATAAAAGTAACAAAGCAATAAAATAAACACAGAATAAACAGTTTTAATAGCAATATATAACCAATATCTTTGTTCCCAACACTCGCTTCTTTGTCAGAAAATACCGCCAAATCAGACATCAAAACTTCCTGGTTCTTTTGATCACCAACAATACATACTGCAGTGCCTGCAACTAGGAAAAAACATATTAATTAACAAACACCCCAAAAAAGTTAATAAAAATACCATACAAACTTTAACATACAACCTGACTGTGGAATTACATCACATGCAGCTTTTTTTTTTTCCAGATTCCTGAAGTCTTTTCTCTACACTAGCATCAATAATATATAAATCCTCAATAGACATAGAATCAACAGCTGTATCATCACGATCATGGATACCAAGTTGACCCAACTCAATCCTGCTAGGTATTGATCAAAATACCAAAAAACATACATAAATATTAAGACATCAATATGAACAGAAATTATAAAGACCTATCCATTACCATTAGAAGGACTGCTGAGTACATTCCCAAAACTGCTTCACCTTTCCCCAAAGGTGCAAGATTAAGTGACGCATCTTTGCTGCACGACGAAATACCTACACCTAAAAATAGAAAAATATTAAAATATTAACACCTAACATCTACTTAAGATACTAAATAACTATATATAACCATTTCTTACAAATCAGACTATAACAAAAGTAGCTCTACAAGGGAATTAAAAACTGACCAATGACAACTTTACGACTTGCAGATTCCTGAAGTCTTTTCTCCACACTCTCATCAATTATATTTAAATCCTGGGTGGACAATGATTCAATACCATCACCATTTACATCTTGGTTCCCAAATTCACCAAAGTCAAGTCTTCTAGGTACTGATAAAAAACAACACAATATCACAATCCACCATATCTTCCAGAGTTTGAATATATCTAAAACAATAAGATTACATCAATATTTACAATATTTACATATAAACACAATATATGTAAAACCTACCAATAACATTTGGATCACTGCCATCATCCTTCTCAATAGCCACTGCACCTTGCATACTAGGCGATTGATTCAAAAATGCTTCCGAATTAGCAACAGAACAACCTGCCATTAAAGTCCAAAATAAAATAAATTAAAGCAAAAAAAAGATCGTACTTACATAATATTAAACTAAACTAAATAAATAAATAAAGATGATCTGCAGTAAAAGATATAATAATACAATAACCATCATATACTTACCAGGACCATTTATGTCCCGAGGTGTACGCATAGGCGTAGCATCAGTGCCAACAACATTTACGACATCACGACCAACATCATTATCAGATCCAAATCCACCAAAACTAAAAGCACCATCCATACCTACATCCTGTATTGATATTACATAAACAAATAAATATGACTAATAAATATATCTAATAAAAGTGGATAAATATTAAAATACTGTTAACAACCCTGCTCCATTCCCTTAGCATCTAACTTATTTGAAATCTGTTCCAACTCGTTGAACAATCGAACAGCTGTGGACACCATAAACTCTTTCAATCCCGCAACCGCAACAGTGTTAGACTGAATTTTCTCCTTAAAAACAGCTTGTTCTTGTAAAAAAACATCCATTTTTTTCATAATATCTACTCTCCTCCCATACATATCACTATCACCATCAACCTGGGCCGATGCATAAGATCCTGCATAATCAGATTCAACTTGACAACCAATATCAACATCGATATTTGATTCATTTTCCTCGGGCAAGTTCATTGACTGAATCTCAATATCTGTAGCATTAATACATTGCACAACCATCTGAAATACACCAAACCAAAAACATACTCATATCAAATAAATATCAAAAAACAAAATATTGAATTTCACATTTATTTAATATCAAGGAAATAACAGAACACAAAGAATTACCTTGTCCCCAGTTAGTGAAAAAAACCCCCTCTGTACTTCATTAAAAGCAAGATGCCTCGTAACTTCCCAATTAAGAATACGCGGGACCTTATTAGCAACACGGCTAGCAAGCTTGCCATGAACTGTGGGGCAGCATTCAAAAAACCATACAAGCAAAGCGTATGGCATCCCTGCAAATCTGTAAGAAGATTTCCACACACAAATCTTGTTGTGCAACGATTCAATAGTTGCAAGAAAAATCTTATAACCCCACGGATATGATTCCCATTCACCCGACTCTATAATATCAAAATGCTCAGAGTCTATATAATGAGGGTTAGTTTCACTATTCTTGGTAGAATAAAGAAAGGTATTGATAAGGTATAAAGCTGCAATTTTGATAGCATCATCGTCATTGTCCCACATTTTATTTTTAAAACATTCTTCCAATGCAGATTTGCTAACCTTATCAACCCCACCAAAATACTTAACAATAAGACGATTATCCTCCTTAGAACTATAATCTTTCATAAAATTACCTACACATTTCAAACCTGCAACCAAAGCAAATTCCCTCAAACCAAATTTTATTTTTTGGTTATTGATTATAAAAAACAGCGCATCATCAGTTGGGCCTACGACTTCTCTAAACAAGAGAGCAACAAGAACCTGATTCTGAACATGAAATGCAGGCAACTCCAGAAAATGACCAAAACATGTAGCTTTAAACCTCTTATATAATCCACCAGTTAACCTTTGCTTAAGCTCTGAACTAATCTCCTTATTGCAATGCACATTAATTGGCCTATTTCCCTGCTTTTCCTTTGGAGTGAAATATTCCCATGTCTGACAAATGCAGAAAAAATGAATATACACAAATAAAGAAATATCTCTTAATATTGAAACATAACCAGCTAATATTCAAATAATATTTATAAAATAATAAACTGGATAAGAAAACAACAAATACAAATAAACAAAATAAATCTGAAAAGACCTCAAAATACTACTACATATAATAAATAACAATTTTGAATAAATGCAGAACAAATAAAGTACCCATATTTGACAAATATAAAAAATTAAATATACTACACTATTTACCGTAAAATAGAAATATATCTTTATAAATATAAATACATTAAACTGTATATATTGAACTCAATTTATAACAATAATCACAAAGATAACAAACCTAAAACTGCAATAAAGAAAACTAAAATACTGAATATTTTAAAGAACACTTTTGAAAAATTATTAGAAGCAACTTATTATACTTGTAACCTTCACCAACATAAAAACTAATAAATAAGGTCAGAAACTAAAAAATGTATAAACACATTACCTTCAAAGCATGACCACTATTAGCATCAAAATCAGATTTAACAACATATCCCTTACGTCTGACCTTCTTATTTGGAATAATTTGTGCATCATCAACCTCAACCACATCATCTTCAAAATGCACAACACGATGTCTCTTATCAACGGCCTTCCTTTTTAAGTTGCATGCAGCCTTAGATCGAGTCATACTGGATGAAATAGATGATGCATGCGTAACTGGTTGTGATATAGAGGAAATAACGGATACAGATTCAGTAAATACATCATCTTGTGAACTATTCTGTGCATGCATAGCTGCATCATCACCAACACGACGACCCCTCCTACCACTCATATCCGTAGATAACAAGAGTATGTAATACTAATATAACAGATACTTAGTGAAAATTAACATAGAATTATGCAAACAATTGAAGCATTTAAAGAGAGAAGAAGAAATGAAAAGGTTCTGCGTTGGAATTAATTGTAAAGTACATACAGAAGTCCTATAGAGAATGTAAACGATCGCGTGTGGGAAATAAAAAGAAAAGCTGCAGACGTTATAATTCCATTCACAAGCCCTAGATTATCGCGCCTAATCAGAACATAACTTCCCATATTCCCTTAATCCCTTAATTAATGGGATAAGATAAGTTAAACTCCTCCTCTTCCCAATATAACCGGTTACACATATCTATACAATTAATAAAAAAAAAACTGTCAACTTCCCCTAAAATAATTAAATAAAGTCGTTTAAAATCATAAAATACAATAAAAATAATTAAATATATTACTTCAAATTAACTGATTGGCTATAAAAAGAAAGACAGAATATAAGGTGTTTATAAATGGTAAATATTTTTACTAAATGTTCACCTGGGGTAAATTTCCCTGCGTAAAATGTTTGATTAAAAAAGTATAGATTTCTTTTTCCTTCCACTCCCAAAAAAATTAAAAAGCAAAAACTGCATTTTATATGTTTCGGATTTATTTATTTACTTACTTACATAAAAATAGGAGCAAAATCACAAAGAAAAAAAAAATAACCACTAAGAAACAAGAAAAACAAAAAACATATGCGAAGCATTATCTTATAGGATGTTGAAGGAGGAACTAAATCACATGTGAAGTCCACTCGTTGTAGACATCTCTCAAACCTTCTCGGATTTCTACTTTCTTTCTACTTTGTTTTTACCTCGAATTTTGTTTATTGTAATGGTTTGGAATTACTATGTATGTGTTTTACTCTCAGCTAAAATTTCTGCCGTTAACAATTTAATTAATTTCTCTTTCTTTATATTCCATAACTGAAATGACTCATAATTGAGTAGTAATTACATATTACATAATTACCAAAATCTCCTTGAGAGCTCATAGTTTTTCCCTTATTACACTTTTCAGGTTTCAATAAATGTGTTTTTTTTAATAAAAATATGAGAAAAATCAAAAGAGAATGATAGAAAAGAAACTGTGGTTTTTCATTACATTTTGATGTAATAGTGGCCATAGAAGCATGCCACACCATCTAGCTATAGACCAGAATTATTATTATTATTATCATATATATATATATATATATTCACATCCTGCCTTGGCCGAAAATGCTGCCTACACTCCCCAAGAAGCCTTTTGTGACTTTTTGGATCCTGCATTTCATTCAGATGAGTTGAACAATTCATGTGATTGTTTACAGTTGGCAATTGTATGCTCCCGGATTAAACATAAGAATCCAAAAAAGTGTGCCTTTCTTTGGATTGATTCATTCATTAGTGTCCACTTGTGATTTGACCTACGGCTGATTAAAGGATAATATATATATATATATATATATATATATATATATATATATATATATATATATATATATATATATATATAGAGAGAGAGAGAGAGAGAGAGAGAGAGAGAGAGAGAGAGAGAGAGAGAGAGAGAGAGAGAGATATTTGAGAGGAAAAATCAAATTGTATAGGACGTTTTAAATCTTGCACATTAGAATGTGATAATTGTCTTGGAATTTTTACTTCAAACCCAGTAGTAGGGAAGATCTAAGATTTTAAAAAAGTACGAGCATAATTATAAAAATATTTATTGAGATTTAAACTAGACAAGTGTAATTTTTTGGTTTTTTAATTTTGCATGAAATGGATAATATCATAAAACTAAAAGGAGGTTGATGACTGTAACAGTTACACATCTCGGCTAATATCAATACATAAAAACTAATGATCTCCCAAGAAGTATCTTGTTCTAGAAGTAAATATGCAACACAATAACTACTAGAAATCCACTTCCTACCGGAGAAAGTGACAGTAAACTTCTTACTATTGATATCATTGCATGTTTATGTCTAAAATTTGATTGAGAGGAAAACATCTAAATTAATATGTTGGGCAACAGATAATAATGATATATCGAAGAAAATAAAGTAGGGTTAGACTTGTATTGCTTGAATATTAAGGAAGGAAGTAGGATTCTACTCAAATCTCAGCGTAAGAATTACAATGGGGAGATTGAGGTATTTATCGGCCAGTCTTTACCCAATTCTAATTCTAGGACAATACTTTTATGTATGGTCTTTAGGTATATTACAAGAGGAGGTTGCCCAAATTTTATCCTAAGTATGGTTGAACTAAAGGCGGCTAAACTATAGTAATGCATTTATCAGTTCTGCGTCCGTGCGGCTTGTTCGACCGTAGCTGAAGAAGCTAACGTGTCCTCTGTCGCAATCCACTTTTTAACCTCTTTAGACCGCGCACTTGGAAAGGGTTTCCAACTTGAATAACTCGTCTGGAGTTGAATTTTGGAGTCGCCACTTAATAAATTTCCTAGGCGTATTATGTTATCTAAAATATTTCCAATTAATCGTAAAGATAACTCCGAGTAGGTCTTGCTAGTCAGGGATTAAGGTAAGCGTTCGAAATAACCTAGAAGAAAGGGGTTAAGTACCTGCTAAATTACACTAAGCATGGTTCCCGTCCGATTTCAATATTGAGTTTAAGTTATGTTAATATAAATAAGATGTGTAAAAGAAATCATAGTATAATAGATCTCTATTTAGCCAAAGGTAGTCTAATCTCAAAAGGGTTGAAATCTCAATAGATCTCTTATCCTAGTAGACATTTTAGTATAATTTGTAGGTATAGTATTGCATAATATTTGTGTTACAAAAATAGCCACAGATTGTAAAATTAACATGATAGCCAATGAAAGACTCTATGTTTTATTATCCTATTTGGATCAGAACCCTGTTACTATCAGAGAAAATAGTTTTAAATTCCACTATCAAGTATGTAGCTCAAGCAATTTCCATCATATCCGTAGGGCTTAATTCTCTTTAACTCTTATACCCTCTTTAAGTTTTAAACTAAAATGTATGCCCGTAATTTACATCCTAAAAGCTTGCTAGCACCCCAATTAAAGCCATTGAGACAACTACTTTTAAAAATAACTAAACTCCTAAATTTATTATGCCCCAAACTAGACTCTATTAAGCGTTTCAAATAATAGGGTCATGCAAATCACACAAATCAAGGTTTGTACTAATAATTTTAATTTTAAACTTAAGAAAAGTAGGCCTCCAAATTAATAAAGATTAATTTACACAACTACAATGTTAGAGACTTGTTTACATAAAGACAGCAATACTACAAAACTTACAAAACTAGCAATATTTTTTTTTAAAATATAGCAAATAGACATAAATTATATATAAAAAACTTAGATCTCCCTTCTTACCTTGCAACCTCCCACCCATCCACATCGATACCCACAACCATTCTTGCTGGCCGCCGCCTCTGACCACCATCGCCAAGCCACCGCCAGTTGCTGCCAGCTGCCTGTGATTTTTTTTATGCTTTTCCTTTTTACAATAGAAAAACAAAGGACATGTAATCCCTCATCTTCAAACCAACATCATAAACACTATAACCACCATAGAAGAAGAAGAAGGAGGAGGAGGAGGAGGAGAAGAAGAAGAAGAGAAGAACTATACACATAGTTTTGTTGCACATTTAATATAGTAGTTGAGATACATTGTACATGTAATTGATACAGAAGATATACAAAACAAATACACATGCAAAATACACCTCAATACACATCATATATATTTTCGTTACACTTTGGAACTCTTCCGTTATCGAAAAGATAAATGATATACAGTCGACATACAATTGTCATACACTCGCCATAAAATGGCCATACAATAGCTATACATTAGCCAAATAGTCGCCATACAATTACAAAGAGATATGAAGCAGCAAGAAAAAAATGAAGCAACATATTTTCGCCGAAAAACACATGAGATACAATCGCCATACAGTAGCCACACGATCGCCATACGTGCCCCATATAGTTTCAATAAAAAGGAAAAGCACCAGGAAAAAAGAAAATGAAGTAGCAAACAGCCGGAGATAACGGAACACCAGAGAAGACGAAACACCGGAGGAGAAAAATCAACTGCTGCACCATAGCTCGCCGTGGCCGGTGAAATAAAGAAGCGACATCATCTTTCACTGGCAAAGCGAACCAGTAGCAGCATAACCTCATCACCTTCTTCGAAGAAATGGTACTAGTGTCGCCGGATATGGTAATGGAAATTTAACATCGGCTGTAGCAAAGTTGTGGACGTAGAAGGGAAAGGGGGTGGGTGTTGACGGCTGTTTGTGATAGAGGGATAGAGAGAGAAGATAAGGAGATATTTGGGTTAGGGATTTTATTTTACACACACTATTTAATTTTTTTCTATGTTTTGTAACAAATATTAAAAATATCGGTATTGTTTAAAAGTAATTAAAGTATCTTTATATTTAGTAAGTTTCATAAAGCTATATATGGTGTAATTTATCCATTTCGAGTAGAAGCCAAACTGTCACGAAGCCTTAAACGCCTGCTGCTGCATTTCAGAATGTAAAATTTTTCATAAAAAGTCAAGTTTTAATACTGTCTTTCACTTTAGCCTTTGCAAAAATAGTTGAGTCTCAAGGATGCCATAATTGCACAAACAGTCCAAAATTGACTTTGAATTTCAGTTTTAAACCTATTAAAAAAAAGACTAAAATTTTCAGAAAAATTAGTTTTGCACAAATAGTCTAAATTTCAATATAGGCTTGCATTTTCATCCCCTTTTATGATTTTGCAGAAAAAATTCCCCCGTTATAATTCGATTTTAAAACCTGTTCTATTTATAAAAATATCACACTATACACTTAACACCAAACAGTATTGTTCTCGACTTTAAACTTCTATATTTTTATTACCAACATGTTAGAAAAAGTAAAGAGAACAGATAAGGAAAGGGCCGTTGTTTAGCCTAATAAGTAGCACTAATCTTGCTACATCTTTTCACACTGCTTTTGGCAATGGTTTTGTCAATGATACAGTTGCTGTTTTGGCAGCCACTTCATGCTGTGTTTAACCTCGACTTTTCACCTCAAAAGAGCATAATTGTACAGGTAGGAAACCTAGCAAATACATTACCATAAAGGGGTCTAGGGGAATAATCCACACACAAATAAGAAGGAAGAAACAATGTGTTGTTTGCATTTGGAATGGACTACTCAATTTAGTGCAGTCACCACTTCTGTTTAGCCTAAATTGTTGACTTGGTTCCTGCACACAAAAGTAATTAATGGTACAGTCTTTTGGACTATCCGATGGTTATCCAGACCTGAAACCGACCTAAATGCGCCCCTGCAATAAAGAGTTAGCTCCTCGGCTAAAGAAGACCGACTGACAGACTGAGTATGCATATATACACAAACAATCATGGCTCATGTTAATCAGAAGCAGTCATATGACTTTATTAAGATGTCATTCATTCAGTCATGGGTCTACCATACTGAGCCTTGAACTAACTAGAAAAAGAGAAGAAGCAAAACAATGCTACTGCAACAAGGTTCCAGTAAGTGGGGTAAGCAGCAAGACAAAGCAAAACAAAAGAGAGAGAGAGAAATGAAGAAAGATAGAGAGTATTACAGGGAGAGGAAAGAGGTTTTCAGTGTAAAGAAGAGATGTGTAAAGGTATTAGAAGTTATTCAAGGTGTGTAAGAGCAAGAGAAGAGATCTGTAGGTGTGCATCTTGGAAAAAAAAATAGGGGAGTATTAAGTTCTAAAAGAATTCTGAATTCTATTTACAACTAAAATGAAGGTATTTTGGTTTTAACAATCAATGTAAGTGAATATTTTCTCAACAGCTACAAACTATATATGGTATCTGAATCACGCATTTTTGTAGAAATAGGAGTTCTTTTATTACTATTATATTTTCAGCATTTAGAAAGAAAAATATGACTTATCACACAATGCATAAATTGTAAATGAGCATGTCACTCACAGCCACGGTATTGAACACGATGGTTGTATTTTACGAATAATCGAATAGCAACAGCTCCAAACGATTGGACTCTTCAAAGACTCAATTCAGTGATTAACATGACATGATCGATATTTAACTAATTTGGCTATGACTCGATTGTAAGGACATTAAGGCAATAGATCAAGCAGTTGAGTAATTAACACGATCATCCAAACTAAATAACCTTAAATCTTAGACTAGTAAACGCGTCATTGATTTAATCAAGTAATTAACATGTCAATTTTTCCAAGAGAACTCAATGGATCAAATAGGAAAAAATAATAAAGAATAAATAAGAAAAAGGAAAAAATATTACCCGTTTCAGTCGGGACGGGCTTGAAGAATAGGGATCAGGTCGTTTCAGTTCTAGATTGACCCATTTGCTTTGTTTTTGCTCAATTCGGGAAGATCTGAGTTTGAATCCTCCATATCTTTCCTTTCTCATGAAAGATTTCCTGGTTTGCAATTGATTTGATAAGATTCTCGTTCAAACTTTCATTTTCTTTTTAGATTCGAAAAACCATGAGAGAGAGAGATTTTGGTTTCTTCGTGTAAAAACTACATAGTGAATGAGCGAGGAGGAAGTTGATGCCAAAAAGGTATCGAATGAGCTGATTTGAACAGAATAGGAAGAAAAGAGAAGAAGAGCGAAGGGAAAAGAGAGACAGATGAGAGAGGAGAGAAAAAAAAAAGAAGAAACTGAGAGAGAATCATTATATTATCATGCTTGAACGAAATGTAATTAACATACAACACCTATTTATACTAGCTAGGATCACATTTTTCATCAGCTAAAATCAAAATATTTAAATACAATTCATAACCGAAAATCCTGCCAATTTACTTAACTAAAATTTGAACTAAAAGTGCCAAATCAGTTACCATGTCATTGATGAGCTAGATTTTGTGTATCAATACCCCTGTGGAAAAACACCTTTGTCTTCAAGGGTGAATGAGGAAAGCAAGCTCTCAATTCATTAGCATTCTCCCAGGTAGCATATGAATCATCAAGATCGGACCACTTCACCAAGCACTGAGTGACAACTTTATTTCCCTTTTTCACTAAACTCCAGGTAAGAACAGCAACATGGTATGGGCAAAAGGGGCTATGTAAGTTAGTGACAGGTGGGTGGATGATTTCAGTGGCACAACTGGGCAAAATTTGAGCTGGGAGATGTAAAAGGTATGGTGAATTTTGACTTCAGAAGAAAGAAGAAGTTTGTAAGCAACAATACCAATCTTTTCAATGATGAGGTAAGGGCCAAAATACGTAGAAGTGAGTTTGTGGAAATGGGAGTTGGATTGAGTGATCTGTCTATAAGGCTGAAGCTTCATATAAACCCAATCACCAACAAAGAAGTACCTATCAGTCCTATGAGCATTAGCAAAGGCCTCATCCTTTACTGAGCTCTAACTAAATGAAACTTAGCAAGCTGGAACTTGAACGCTCTTTCCAGTAAAATGTTGTCCACTTTAGTAGCCTTAGTGAACCCAGGTAAATAGGAAAGATAAGTAAGAGGACGATAGCTATATAACAGCTCAAAGAGGATAGTGTGGATAACATAATGGTAAGTGGAATTATACCACCATTCAGATAACGGTAGGAAGGTGAACCAATCATAAGGGGAATCAGTGCAGAAGCATCTCAGATAAGTCTCAAGACATCTATTTAGCACCTTAGACTGACTATCAGTCTGAGGATGATAAGCAGAAGATGTCTGAATATGTTACCCTAAAGAGTGAGTAACTTCTGTCAAAAAGAGCTGACAAAAATAGGATCTCTGTCACTGGTGATGGAAGTTGGAGGACCATGTAGCTTAAGAATATTGTCCATGAAAATGATAGCCAATGATTGTGCAGAACAAGGGTGAGACAATCCAATAAAATGACTATATTTGGTAAACCTGTCAATGATGACCCAAATGGCAGTTTTACCTTTGGACTTAGGTAAGCCTTCTATGAAGTCCATATTAATGTTAGTCCAAGGCAATGTAGGAATTGGGAAAGGTTGGAGGTACCCAGGGGAAGTTGCAGTATCATACTAGTTCCTTTGGCACACGACACAATTTTGAATGTAATGAAGAATATCTTACCTAATGCCTTTCCAATAGAAAAATGACATAAACTTCCCGGTAGTAGCATCTATACCAGAGTGGCCACCAGATGGAGTGCCATGCCATAAGGAAATGAGTCGAGTTCAAAGGTAAGAATTATTACCAATGACCAATTTTGCTTTTCTTCTTAGCTCATCATTAATCCAAGTATACTGTTTATTGGGAGAGGTAGGCAATTGGGCAATCAAGGTTTGAAGTTCAACATCTTCATCCCAACTCTGCTTAATAGCATCCCCCAAATCAGACTGGGTGTTAGTCATCATGATAGCAAAAAGTTCAGCACCTGGCACCCTAGAGAGTGCATCAACAACCACATTTTCCTTTCCCTTCTTCTAGTAAATTTCAAAGTCAAACGGAAGCAGCTTAACAAGACATCTGATCTGAGAGTTAGTGTGTAATTTTTGTTTCAACAGGAACTTCAATGCCTTCTGATCTATTTTGATAATAAAATGTTGTCCCAGCAAGTAGTGAGACCATTTGGTAACAGCAAACACCAGTGCCAACAACTCTCTTTCATACACAGATAAGGCAGCATGCCTTGGAGCCAATCCTTTACTTATAAAAGCAATGTGGTGATCTTTCTGCATAATAACTACCTCAATACCATATCCACTGGCATCAGTTTCAACAACAAAGACCTCAAAGTAATTGGGCAATGCCCACTCAAGAGCATTAGTGAATGCTTGCTTGAGAGAAACAAAAGCCTGATCAACATCATCATTCTAAATGAAGTCATCCTTCTTCAACAATTCAGTGAAAGGTTTACTAATGAAACCATAGCCCTTGATGAACTTTCTGTAGTAACCTGCCAGCCCCAAGAAGCCCCTCAACTGATTGAGTGTAGTGGGCACTTGCCATTCTTGCACAACTTGTATCTTCTTGGGATCTGTAGATACTCTATGAGCTGAGATAAAGTGACCAAGGTATTCTACCTTAGCCACACCAAACACATACTTAGAGTGTTTTTCATAAAGTTGATTAGCCAGTATAATGTCAAAGACAACCTGCAAGTGACCCAAGTGAAAGGTCATATAGTCACTATAAATTAGAATATCATCAAAAAGACCAATACAAATTTTTTTGAGAAGATGCTGAAACAAGTGATTCATCAGGCCTTGAAATGTAGAGGGAACATTAGTGAGCCCATAAGGCATCACTAAATATTTATAATGACCTATATGTGTTCTGGAGGCTGTCTTAGAGATATTAGCAGTGTCCATCCTAATTTGATGATATACAGATCTCAAATCTATCTCAGAGAAAACCTGAGCACCCCTTAATCCATCCAGCAAGTCATCAATAACTGGAATAGGGAATTTATCCTTGATAGTGGTGAAGAAAAAGGACTATTCAATTCCCTGTAATCCACACAAAGCCTCCAAGTACCATATTTCTTGGTTAACAACACCACTGGTGAAGAAAAATGACTATTCTTGTACTCAATCACACCTTGTTCAAGCATATCATACACTAACTTATCAATAATGTCTTTATTCATAGATGGATATCTGTAGGGCCTTATATTAACAGCTTTAGCATCTGCTTCGAGTGGAATTCTATGATCAAAGGATCCTCTAGATGGGGGCAAGGCAGTTGGCTAAGTAAAGATATGCTGATAATTATGTAGTACTGAGGCAAGAGCTGTTGTGGGAACCACTGCAGAAGTTAGTTGCAGAGAGAATAGTTGACTGGGAAGATCATTTTCAACCTCAGATGGAATACAATGCAACATGAATATCTGCTCTACTTCTTCCATACATTTCTTATTCAATGACTTTGATTGAACAGCTTTACAAGAAGCTGGTTTCCCCTGAATAACATGCTTTACTCCTTATTTGGTATAAGACATAGTCAAATGTTAAAAATAAAAAAATACTGGACCCAAGGACTTCATCCATAAAGCTCCTAGAACCAAATCATATTTCCCCACAGGAAAAGCTATCAAATCAGAAGCATAGGTCATTCCTTTGATTACCCATTGAAACTTCTTCACCGTACCTGAAGCATTTTCTGCAGTATTGTTACCCAGAAGGATAGGACTAGCCTTAATAGGAGTTACTTCACAACCTAACTACTTAATTGACCCAATGTTCATGAAATTATGGGAGCTACCACCATCTAACAAGATGTGAAGAGGTTTTTTTGTCACTATTGTCTGTAATTTGGATAAGTTGAGCACCCCTAAGGCCATTTAGTGCAAATAATGACAACACAGGAGTGTCCTCTTCAACCGTATTAACCTCCACCTCAAGAGAATCATTGTCCTGCTCACCTTTCATATCCTTTTCACTCAATAGTTCAGAATCTATTTCCTACACAAATATTTGTTTGGGCAAACTACATTTATGTCCTATGACATACTTTTCATCACAGAAAACATTGACCTTTAGCCCTTTTTGCTTGCATTAAGATGGAGAAATAATTACCCTATTCTTAGAAAGTGAGGGATGGTTAGCAATTGGAGGAACTGGTTTAGGAGGAGGAAGGAATCCCCTGGTTTCGATACAGATAATTCCTATGAAGGTCTCTTATATGGTAGTGGTGATGTAGAAGCATAAGTAGTGGCTCTTTGAGATCTAGCATTTGATGACAAGGTTATCTCAGCTAACCTAGCCAGCCTATAGGTTTGGGGAAGAGTGATACGATCATGCATCAGAATAGGATTTACGAAGTCATCCTTAAGGCCTCCTAAGAAACATTCAATTGCTTGTTCAGTCGACAAGTTGCAATGACAAGTAATCTCTCAAAATCTAGTTGGAATTCTCTAACAGAACCAGTTTGCCTTAATTTTTTTAATTCAATCATAGGTCTAGAATAATCACTGGTGAATGATTCAGTTAAAGCAGCTAAGTATTCATTCCAATCAGGTAAGCCAACAGCACTTCTACATTTCAAATAACCCTAGTGCCAAACCAGGGCATCATCATCTAGATGCATAGCAACTAGTTTAATTAGATGTTCTACTGCAGTTTCATCCACAGAAAAATACTGCTCAATTCTATACAACCAATTCTTCAAGTTCTCACCATTGAATCGGGTAAAAGGTAAGTTATGAGCATGATTAGAAACATAAGGTTTAGGACCCGGAATACCTTGACCCAATTGCAATACAGATTCCTTAGACGGCATTGAAGATCAACTCGTCGCCTTGTACTGATTCTGCAACTGTAATCCATCAATGGAGTTTTTAAGGGTATTAACCATTGCGAGTACATCAGCGTGCCTACGTTCCATATCACTACACAATTCCTGTTGTTTTTTGACTAATGCTGCATGCAGATTCATTTGCTGAGCAATGAGGTCCTCAAACTGATCGTGCAATTTCGTCGAAATAACAACTGAATCATTAGTAGTATGACGTTTAGGAGACATTTTCGAAGTTGAGGAGCGATGCTCTGATACCAATTGATGCCAAACAGGTATCGAATGAGCTGATTTAAACAAAATAATAAGAAAAGAGAAGAAGAGCAGAGGGAAAAGAGAGACAGATAAGAGAAAAAAGAAAAGAGAGAAGAAATTAAGAGAGAAATCAGTATATTATCATGCTTGAATGAAATGTAATTAACATACAACACGTATTCATACTAGCTAGGATCACATGTTCCATCACCTAAAATAAATATATTCAAATACAATTCATAAACGAAATTCCCGCCAATTTACTTAACTAAAATCTGAACTAAAAGTGCCAAATCAGCTGTCAGTTCAGTGATGAGCTGGATTTTGTGTAACAGAAGTTGCACTGGTGTCGTGTATTTCCGGATTTGGTGGTGCAGACGGGGCGATTTTGGGTGTATTTGGACGAAAAAAATAAAAGATGGGGGAGTAGTAGGGGACGGCTGGTGAGTTGTGTGAGTGAATGGAGGAGTGATTTTAGGATTAGAGTGTGAAGAGGTGTGTGCGCAATATCTTTTTGGTAATTAATTAAAATTTTATTACCAAAATTGTTCATTACAGCTCCTCCAATCCTACTGGGATGACATGTCCCAAACTCAGCAGGTACTCAGGATCTCATCATGCCAAACTAACACATAGCTTGGATATGAATCTAATTATTTCAAAGGCTAGCTAGCTTAGGAGAAAGTATCTCACGACAATGGACATCTTGAATAATCTGCCTTACCACCCTTGATGCCTCCAGTTTCTTCCCTTGGTGCAACTTATTGTTTATGTTTTTCCATATGTAGTAGACTCTTCCTGCCAGCACTATTCTATCAATTTCAGCTCCAATATTTCTCCCTGCTGCATGCTCTATAACCCAGTTCACCTCCCCTGCCAACTCAATGCTTGTCTTTGAATCCCTTGCCATTGTAGTAATATTGTCCAGATTGTTGCAGCATCAGGACAGTTAATGAATAAGTGTGAGACACTTTCATTATCTCTCTCACAAAGCATGCATGCTTGTGTATTAGTAATCCCCCATTATTTAACCTATCTCTTCTGGATAATCTCTCTTGCAAGGCTAAATATTAAACTGAACTTCCATTTAGGCACTCCCAAGTTATCACAAATCAGCTTCCTCCATGCTACTTTTTGCATTTCTGCTCTCAGCTTCACATACACTTTCCTGATTGAGAAGGGATTCATGTGTTTAAATTTTTGAATTATTAGACCCATTTGGTCTATATATTTCTTTACTTGAAGTATCTTCCTGACCACCAAGGAGGCTGGCGAAGCTGGCCTATCTAGGTCTAAACAATTCTTGGTATAGTAGATGTGAATCTGGAGCACCCACAACTTGTTTTTTTTATTTCACAGATTCCACAAAAGCTTGCATATTGCAGCTTTGTTCCATACATGTAATACGCTATTTTAAATAAGGGCAAACTAGTCATTTCATAAGTTATTTAAAAAAAAAAAAGGAAGAAAGAAACGAAGCTGAGCAAACAGAGACTCTATAGAGTCCATTTACAAATAGAATTGGTACCAGGGGGATTAGGGGAAGGGTGACGCAGCTTTTCCCAAACTTACAACAATTTCAACAATTGCAAGAGAAAAATTGGAGAAAGAGGAGCTCGTTAGGCACTTGGGTTAAGTCTTGCGGGAACCATTCAGCTGAGAGACATTTTTGGCTTGGTAGGGGTAAACTTTCCACTGTCTTTTTAATCTTATTCTCTGATTTATGTAAACTTGCTAGGCATAAAAGAATTTAAAGTACCTATGGAATACCTGGGCAGTGACTTTTGTTAGGCCCTAAGCTTATACAATGCTTGGGAAGAATTGACACGTATAATACAGTGAGTACATTGCAACAAGACAAAAGAATGTTATGCCTAGGTTACTGTAAATTCTTGGTAATTGCTGTTTACCTACTATTGATATTAGCAGAAAAAGGAAAAACCTAGGAAATATTTCTAATACACATCATAAGTAAGGACTTGGCTAATGAGTTTTTGACATTAGCTATGAACTATGCTAAACAAGAAAAACTAACTCGAGATCGACGCAATGTGATTATAGATTGACCGGATGAGGTGGTGAACTGCTCGTGGAAGATACGGTTAAGCTACGCGCGTTTGTACTGTGAGTGATGACCTTACCACAATTTGTGTTTCCATAACCTGCATGGTTTCTACTTGATTTTGAATTAAATGTGTTACTGAATATTTAAACTGCATGTGGGACAAGTCCTTTTACAAGATATGTACCGAGATATTTACTTGAATTATTTTACCGTTTCAGGATATGGTTTTACCGCTACTTGACATATTTTACCGCTATGTGAAATATTGAATTGTTTCTTGAAATGCCTTGTACTTGGTATAAGGATTATATATATATATTTGGGATGAACCTTGACAGACCCCGTAGCTAACGACGGGTACGTTAGACCTGGTGCACCTTGTATACTCCGGATTACCGTTACAGTCCTTGCTAGTGGGAAGGTAGAACTAGCTTACCGTTACTGATTTCCTCCGAGAGGAATTTATACTGATTACATGGCTTGTTCTTGGAAAATCTCCCTAACCTATATACTTGGTATAATATAGTGATTACTGAATTTGCTACTGATTTTATATTGATTACTGTTTACAAGAAGTACTTGAAAAGACTGATTTCTGTTTGTTATTCTGAAAGTGACAATTAAATTATATGTATATTTCTGCATAAGATATACTGGCAGGTTTTGACTTGTCCCCACTTAAATCGGTTGCGGTTAAGCGTTATTACTCACTGAGTTGTGACTCACTCCTCGCTATATTTTTCCTTCCAGATACAGCAGGTGACGTAGCCGATGATCTTCATTCTTAGAGTCGCGAGTTGACAATCCTGGTGAGCCCCGCATTAGTTCGCGTGGGCAAAAGCTTTATTTATTCATTATTGTCTTTCTTTGAAACTCTTAGAGTCGCTCCATTTAGTCATTTGTTAGTCAGTTGTCTTATCTTTGAGTTGGTTATTCAGTTAATAAGTTGGTCTTGCCAGTATTTTAGGTCTTTATGAACTTAGTACTTCTTGTCAGACGTTTCTGGTTTATTGGGAGTTAGATAGAGCACTTTGCTTTGTTAATGCTTTAAAAACGTGGATTTTGAGTAATTATATTGTTATTGGTATGTTCAGGTTTTCTGGTTGATACAGGAAATTTTTGGATAGGCCTAAAACAGGGGAAAATCTGCCCGATTTTCTGTAGAATTTTGATAAGGCTTGTTTAGGGACTTAGTTCCTAAGCACCGGTCACGGCCCCAAAACTGGGTCGTGACAAAGTTGGTATCAGAGCCCTAAGTTATTCCTGTGACTAATGGAGCACACGTCAGTAGTAGAATCTCTATTATGGTTATGTTGCCGGCCATTCCCATAATCGTTATTCTGCGAGGGCATGATAGGATGTTTCGTGTCTTTCCTTCTTTCTTGTTTCTTCTGTACGTGTGAGACGACTACTGCTAAATAGATGAATCTAACGTTAGTTATTCTATTACTCAGATGGCTGGTAAGACAAGATCTAAAAAGGTGGCCCGAGCTGCTCCGAATTCCTCCACTGCTGGGCCGTCATCTACCTCAGCTAGGAAAGGAGGTAATACTCAGGGACGAGGCCAAGCTGCTACCACGAGGGCTGGTGCTACTACAAGAGCTACAAGAGAGCCTACTCTAGAAATTGAGGATAATCCACCTCCACCGTCATATGAGAATGCTACTATTGAGGCACTTAATGCTATGCAAAGGTCCATTGAACTCTTGAATGCTAGAATGGATAGACAGGAAAGGGCTAGTCAACAGAATGTTGCTCCAACGCAACCTCAGGCACCTACACAGGCTCAGACTCAGACACAGACTCAGGCACAGACACAGACTCAGGCTCAGCCACAGACTCAGGCTCAGAGACAGACTCAGATTTTTGGTAACAGAGAAGTGTCCTTACCAGAGTTCTTGAAACTGAAACCACCAAGGTTCACGGGTTCTGACACTACAGAGGATCCTCAGAGTTTCTTGGATGGTACACTTAAGGCGTTGCGTGCTCTTGGATGTTCTAGTGAGAGATCCGTGGAACTTGCAGCATACAAGTTGGAGGATACAGCTAATACTTGGTATGAAAATATACTTTTAGAAAGGCCCACAGAAGCAGCACGATTGACATGGGATGAGTTTACTAAGTTGTTCATGGATCGCTTTCTCCCTGAAAGTCTGAGGAAGGAATACGCTAGGCAGTTTGAGAGATTAGTTCAGACCCCAGATATGGATGTATAATATAACACTAAGTTTACTAAGCTGGCTAGATATGCACCTAACTTAGTGCCAAATCAAAACATCTCGGGTTCAGAGGTTTGTTGATGGGTTGGTTGATCGTTTATTCAATGCAGTTGCTCCACAGATGAAGAATCTGAATTACTCTGATGCACTCGACCTTGCCAGAAAGATTGAAAACAGGGGTCGTGAATCACGGGCGGCTAAAGATTCATATAAGAAGGCTAAGACTGGGGGATCTTTCACTGAGGGAGTTAGCACAGACCGTAGAGCAGGGAATCAGGTACAGCGACAGGGTTTTCAGACAGGGACAAATATGGTTTCCCAGCCATCCGTTAGAGCACCTCCTCACAAAGATAATGCTAAGGGACTACCATTATCATCTGGACATCATAGCTCTGGACAGATATATGCTACTGATTCAGTATGTCAGACTTGTGGTAGATTACATTGGGGTCCGTGCCGTGTTCTGACTGGAGGGTGCTTCCGGTGTGGCAAGTTGGGACATCACATACAGGATTGCCCTCATCCTCAGAGAGAGTTTAGCCAGGCTTTTGTGCAGGCAGCGACATCTACGCAGACTGCTCGTAATAATACAGGTACTGCTGGTAGAGGTAACAGAGGTAGAGGTGCCGGAGATCGTGCCATGGGTAATCGAGGACAGGGAACTGCTGGTAGAGGCCAGTCGAGAGTTTTTGCACTTACTAGGCAAGATGCTCAGGCCTCAAATGCTGTGGTTACAGGTATTCTTTCTGTTTGCTCACTTGATGCACTTGCATTGTTTGATCCAGGATCTACCCACTCCTATGTGTCCTCATTCTTTGCTTTGAGGTTTTGATAGACAACCAGAAATATTGCACGATCCTTTTCTAGTTGCTAATCCTGTGGGAGATTCTTTACTTGTTGAATATGTGTATCGTGCTTGTCAGATTCGAGTTGAGGGTAGAGACACCTTAGCTAATCTAATTGTACTTGATATGGTTGATTTTGACGTACTGATGGGTATGGATTGACTATCTTCTTGCCACGCTACCCTCGATTGTCATGCGAAGGTAGTTAAGTTCGAGATGCCTAATGAACCTAGTTTTATCCTGAAAGGGGATCAAATTCCAGAGATGTGTAATGTCATATCATTTGCAAAAGCTCAGCAGTTAGTGAAGAAAGGTTGTTGGGCATTCTTAGCTATGGTGAGAGACACAAGAGATGTGACTCCTAGCTTAGAAATGGTTCCAGTGGTGCAAGAGTTCACCGATGTATTTCCTGAGGATTTACCGGGACTACCTCCAGTGCGGGATATAGATTTCAGCATTGATGTAGCACCTGACACGCATCCCATATCGATTCCTCCATATCGTATGGCACCAGCGGAGTTGAAGGAGCTAAAGGAGCAATTGCAGGAATTATTGAACAAGGGATTTATCAGACCAAGTGTATCCCCCTAGGGTGCACCAGTACTATTTATGAAGAAGAAAGATGGGTCCCTAAGAATGTGCATTGACTACAGACAGCTGAACAAGGTAACGGTACGTAATAAATACCCTTTGCCTCGTATTGATGATCTGTTTGATCAGTTGTAGGGAGCTGCCCATTTCTCAAAGATTGATCTTCGATCTGGTTATCATCAGCTCAGAGTTAGTGACAAAGATATTCCTAAGACAGCTTTCAGAACTCGATACGGGCATTATGAATTCCTTGTGATGCCTTTCGGGTTGACTAATGCTCCAGCTGCATTCATGGATTTAATGAATAGGGTGTTCGAGCCGTTTCTGGACAGATTTGTCATTGTATTTATTGACGATATCTTGGTGTATTCTCGCAGTCAAGAAGAACACGAGGCTCATCTGAGAGTTGTACTGCAAACATTGCGGGAACATAAGCTTTATGCGAAGTTCTCTAAGTGTGAATTTTGGTTAGACTCCGTAGCATTCCTTGGGCATGTGGTATCCAAGGATGGAATACTTGTAGATCCTAGAAAGACGGAAGCAGTGCAGAAATGGCCCAGACCTACCACTCCTATAGAGATTCGCAGCTTTCTGGGATTAGCAGGTTACTACAGGCGTTTTGTGCAGGAGTTTTCTAGAATAGAAGTACCATTGACCAAGCTAACACAGAAAAATGCAAAGTTTCAGTGGACAGATGAATGTGAGCAGAGTTTTCAGAAGCTCAAGACATGTTTGACCACCGCGCCAGTTCTAGCCTTACCATCTGGTTCGGGAGCATTCACGGTATTTTGTGATGCTTCGAGAGTGGGATTAGGGTGTGTTCTCATGCAAAATGGTCGTGTGATAGCTTATGCTTCGCGACAATTGAAGAAGAATGAACAGAACTATCCCACTCATGATCTGGAGATGGCTGCAGTGGTATTTGCACTGAAAATTTGGAGGCACTACTTGTATGGAGAAACATGTGAAATTTATACTGATCACAAGAGCCTAAAGTATATTTTTCAGCAGAAAGATCTGAACATTCGGCAGCGTCGCTGGATGGAACTTCTCAAGGACTATGTTTGCACTATTCTATATCACCCAGGGAAGGCCAATGTTGTGGCTGATGCATTGAGCAGAAAGTCCATGGGTAGTTTGGCACATATAGCTCCTGTAAAGAGACAGTTGGCCAAGGATATCCACAGGGTCGAAGGTGCAGGTATTAGGTTCGGTCTATCTAAATCAGGGGCGTTATTGGCTTATGTTCCAGCTAAGTCTTCATTAGTAGAACATGTTAAATCCACTCAGTACGAGGATGAAATTTTGTGCAAATATCGAGATGAAGTCCTAACTGGTAAAAGCAAGAATATGATTGTTCATGATAATGGGGTTCTCCGACTAGGTAACTGGTTATGTGTACCAGAAATTGTGTGGCTAAGACGAGTTATTCTCGAGGAAACTCACCATTCTAGATACACTATACATCCTGGATCCACTAAGATGTACTGTGACCTAAAGCAGTTGTATTGGTGGGAAGGTATGAAGAAAGATATTGCTAACTTTGTTGCTAGTTGTTTGACTTGTCAACAGGTTAAGGCTGAGCACCAGCGACCCGCAGGACTACTACAACGGCTTGAGATTCCAGAGTGGAAGTGGGAAAGAGTTACCATGGATTTTGTGACTGGGCTATCTCGTACACTTAAAGGTTATGATTCAGTATGGGTGATTGTTGATCGGCTTACAAAGTCAGCACACTTTTTGCCGGTTAAAACTACTTACAGTGGTGCGAGATATGCACAGTTATACATGAATGAGATTGTCCGACTCCATGGAGTTCCACTGTCTATTATCTCTGACAGAGGATCACAATTCACTTCTCACTTTTGGATGTCCTTTCAAAGAGAATTGGGTACTAGAGTAGACCTTGGCACCGCATTCCATCCTCAGACTGACGGTCAGTCTGAACGTACTATACAGATATTGGAGGACATGTTGAGAGCTTGCATTATTGATTTTGGTGGTAGTTGGGATACTTACTTGCCTTTAGCTGAGTTTGCTTATAATAACAGCTATCAGACGAGCATTCAGATGGCTCCTTACGAGGCTTTATATGGCAGGCATTGTCGTTCTCCAATTAGATGGTTTGAAGCCGGTGAAGTTAAGGTATTAGGACTAGACCTGATACAAGTAGCTATTGATAAGGTCCAGTTGATTGGGCAAAGATTGCTCACAGCTCAAAGCAGGCAAAAGTCTTATGCAGATAAAAGAAAAAGGGACTTGGAGTTTGCAGTTGGTGATCGTGTGTTCTTACGAGTTTCCCCGATGAAAGGCGTGACACGATTTGGAAAAAGAGGGAAATTGAGCCCGCGATTCATAGGACCCTATGAGATACTTGAACGAGTTGGAGCTGTTGCTTACAATTTGGCTCTTCCTCCCGAGTTATCTTTTATTCATCCTGTGTTTCACGTATCTATGTTACGGAAATACGTACCAGACATCTCTCATGTGCTTGAGGCACCGACTATACAGCTTAACGAGAAATTATCTTATGAGGAGGAACCCATAGCCATACTCGAGAGCCAAATAAGGAAGCTACGGAGAAAAGAAATTGTGTTCGTGAAAGTTTTGTGGAAATATCATACTGCAAGGGAAGCTACTTGGGAAATGGAAGATGATATGCGAGCCAAGTATCCTCACTTATTTCACCCTACAGGTATGCTCTTAGTTTATATTCGGAGACCGAATTTCTAAAGGGGGAGAGAATGTAATACCCTATTTTAAATAAGGGCAAACTAGTCATTTCATAAGTTATTTAAAAAAAAAAAAGGAAGAAAGAAACGAAGCTGAGCAAACAGAGACTCTATAGAGTCCATTTACAAATAGAATTGGTACCAGGGGGATTAGGGGAAGGGTGACGCAGCTTTTCCCAAACTTACAACAATTTCAACAATTGCAAGAGAAAAATTGGAGAAAGAGGAGCTCGTTAGGCACTTGGGTTAAGTCTTGCGGGAACCATTCAGCTGAGAGACATTTTTGGCTTGGTAGGGGTAAACTTTCCATTGTCTTTTTAATCTTATTCTCTGATTTATGTAATCTTGCTAGGCATAAAAGAATTTAAAGTACCTGTGCAATACCTGGGCAGTGACTTTTGTTAGGCCCTAAGCTTATACAATGCTTGGGAAGAATTGACACGTATAATACAGTGAGTACATTGCAACAAGACAAAAGAATGTTATGCCTAGGTTACTGTAAATTCTTGGTAATTGCTGTTTACCTAGTATTGATATTAGCAGAAAAGGGAGAAACCTAGGAAATATTTCTAATACACATCATAAGTAAGGACTTGGCTAATGAGTTTTTGACATTAGCTGTGAACTATGCTAAACAAGAAAAACTAACTCGAGATCGACGCAATGTGATTATAGATTGACCGGATGAGGTGGTGAACTGCTCGTGGAAGATACGGTTAAGCTACGCGCGTTTGTACTGTGAGTGATGACCTTACCACAATTTGTGTTTCCATAACCTGCATGGTTTCTACTTGATTTTGAATTAAATGTGTAACTGAATATTTAAACTGCATGTGGGACAAGTCCTTTTACAAGATATGTACCGAGATATTTACTTGAATTATTTTACCGTTACAGGATATAGTTTTACCGCTACTTGACATATTTTACCGCTATGTGAAATATTGAATTGTTTCTTGAAATGCCTTGTACTTGGTATAAGGATTATATATATATATATTTGGGATGAACCTTGACAGACCCCGTAGCTAACGACGGGTACGTTAGACCTGGTGCACCTTATATACTCCGGATTACCGTTACAGTCCTTGCTAGTGGGAAGGTAGAACTAGCTTACCGTTACTGATTTCCTCCGAGAGGAATTTATACTGATTACATGGTTTGTTCTTGGAAAATCTCCCTAACCTATATACTTGGTATAATATAGTGATTACTGAATTTGCTACTGATTTTATATTGATTACTGTTTACAAGAAGTACTTGAAAAGACTGATTTCTGTTTGTTATTCTGAAAGTGACAATTAAATTATATGTATATTTCTGCATAAGATATACTGGCATGTTTTGACTTGTCCCCACTTAAATCGGTTGCGGTTAAGCGTTATTACTCACTGAGTTGCGACTCACTCCTCGCTATATTTTTCCTTCCAGATACAACAGGTGACGTAGCCGAGGATCTTCATTCTTAGAGTCGCGAGTTGACAATCCTGGTGAGCCCCGCATTAGTTCGCGTGGGCAAGAGCTTTATTTATTCATTATTGTATTTCTTTGAAACTCTTAGAGTCGCTCCATTTAGTCATTTGTTAGTCAGTTGTCTTATCTTTGAGTTGGTTATTCAGTTAATACGTTGGTCTTGCCAGTATTTTAGGCCTTTATGAACTTAGTACTTCTTGTCAGACGTTTCTGGTTTATTGGGAGTTAGATGGAGCACTTTGCTTTGTTAATGCTTTAAAGACGTGGATTTTGAGTAATTATATTGTTATTGGTATGTTCTGGTTTTATGGTTGATACAGGAAATTTTTGGATAGGCCTAAAACAGGGGAAACTCTGCCCGATTTTCTGTAGAATTTTGATAAGGCTTGTTTAGGGACTTAGTTCCTAAGCGCCGGTCACAGCCCCAAAACTGGGTCGTGACAATACAGGCATATCATTGATATTTAAGACTCCTGCAACTTTGGGAAAACATAAGGTATCCCAAGAAATTGGAGCTTTTCTTGACACTTTAGTTGCCACTGTCCATCAAAACTGTCTACATGTAGTTTCAATCACCTTCATCACTTTTTTTGGGTATAACATAAATCAGAGACCAATAATTCTGAAGTGATAGAAGAACGCTCTTGATAAGCTGCAGCCTCTCTGCATATAATAGGAACATGATGGTCTAACTAGTAATCCTAGCAAGAACTTTCTGCAAAAGTGGTCCGTATTGGCCAACGGTAATCATTTTTGTACTAAGAGGCACCCCAAATACCGAAAAGGTAGAGTGCCCTGAGAGAATCCTAGCTTAAGCAGTATACTCTGTTGAGTTTCAGGTTGAACCCCACCAAAATACAAAGAACTTTTATCTTTATTTGCAACCATACCAGATGCTATAGAGAAGCTCTCAAAGCATTTATATAGTATCTCCACGTAAGTGCTATATCCTCTACAAAACAGTAACAGATCATCAGCAAATCCCAGTTGCATAATGCCCAACTTTTCACACCTTGGGTGATAATTGAAGTCAGGATTATTCTTCAAGGTCCTCAATAGTCTAGTTAGGTATTCCATAGCAAGCATAAACAAGTATGGGCACAAACATGATCTACTTCACAAATTTGTCCGAAAAGTTCAAGCTAATAAGTATTTGCTCTACGTAACTCCATTCAACAGAGTCATATGCTTTCTGCATGTCAATTTTGATCATACACCTTGGAGACACCCTTTCCCAACTATAAACCTCGATCACTTCATTTTTTAGAATGATATTATCTGCAATGGCTCTACAAGGAACAAAAGTATATTGACCATTGTCTACAAGACAATCCATCACTTTCTGCATTCTCCCTGTTAACACATTTGAGATAATTTATATAAGATAGAGCAACAAGAGATTGATCGATATTCTTTGATTCTAAAGGGATTAGGAACTTTTGGAATTAGCGTCACAATAGTGCAATTGATGGGCCTATACAGGTTGCTTGTGTTAAAGAATAATAGAACTGCATCAATGATATCCTCACCCATAATTTGCCAGGCATTTTTGAAGTAGTAGGTATTGTATCCATCACATCCCAGGGCTTTATCTTCATCTTTGCTACTCATTGCCATATAGACTGCCTCCCTGGTGATAGGTTCTACTAGAGCTAATTTTTGATCTCTATGCAGTATTCTTCAACCTTTTATTATAGCTGGGTCAATAGCATGCAAAGAACGGAGTAACCTTTCCTAGTAGCTATTTATGCCTAAATTATTCGTCTAGGTTAAACAATTAATATGAATGAGGTGACAAGCAATACGGTAAATTACGACAAAAAAGTAAGTAAATATGATGAAAATAAGGACAAGTAAATAAGCAAGAAATAATGAAGAAAGCAAAATAAATTTTATTCCTTAAGAGTAGCCAAGTTTGGTGGCAAATCGTGTGTTGTGTATAATACAATGCAAAAGAGAGGTATTTATAGTAGCGATACCCAGTCCTAAATAACGTAAAATATAAGTACTAATAGGGCCATGGGCCTACAATTCAAGGCGGTTGTATACTAAACCATAACTAGGAGACTGTAAATCCTAAGCGACGGGATGTATGCCCTTCGCCCTGTGACCAAACCGCCTAAACGATCATTGGCTATAGGAGCGGGCATATATCCTCAGTGCCCAGTAACTTGTAAGATAACTCTAGTCTCGCTAGTTGAACTCGTATCCCCAGAACAATAGGCCAGTCCCCCATTTGCTGAGTGCTTACATAAGCAGTAAGGAAGTGAAAGCGGCGTGATGTGAAAAGATATCTCATTGACTCCTTGAGACTCGCAGTCTCTTTGACTAGTAATGATATTGAACTCTTCGAGAACTTCGCGTGCTTTCTTTTGATTCGCTGATACCGATCTCCTAGACCTTTTTCAGTAACTACCATTAACTGCTCAAAATCATTTTATATCTAGTCATAATGATGCGTGACCATTTCATGCCTCATCCTTATCCCTTTACGCCTATAAATAGTGACTTCATGGCAGTGGAAAAATAACTACTCTTCTTCATAAAATAATTCACTTCTTCAGCAATTCCTTATGACAGTGAGAAGCTATTCTTTAAGAATGTTTGCCTTTGATCCTGGTTTGATATTCTCAGAAAACCTTCTTTGTTCTAGATGGATGTTGCATGAAGGAGTAAGCTCATCTCCAGTTACCTTCTCTTTTCTTTTCATCCATGATGGAATGAAAGAAGTCCCTCGAGTCATGAGTTTGATCGAGATTCTAGTGATGTCCTTTGAAATATTTTCATTGTTTCACGTGCACTGATTATGGTGCGCTCATCTTCTAACACAGCGATTACTGTGATATTCTTCTTGTCATGCAGTGATGCAGGGAAAATTGAGCCAAAGCGCCAACAAACAAGAGCCAAGCTCGAGAGCACAAAGAATACAAGTCAAGGACTCCGGAGGAGGATTCAAGAGTGATTTGAGGTCATGGACTTGAGCACCATCGAGGGAGGACCGACTGGAGGAACACCTAGAGTCTATTTTGAGTCATCTCCACACATCCCCAGAAGAGGCGGACCGCCCACATCACTAGGCGGATCGCCTAGTTGAAGACCAACTCTCTGGATCTCAAAGGAGGCGGAGCGCCTCGGAAAATGGGCGGACCGCCCACTTTCCTACACTCTGCAGTAGGCGGACCGCCTACTCTGCTAGGTGGGGCACCTACTCTGCTAGGCGGGGCACCTATTTTGCTTAGTTTTGGACGGGAATTTGACGTGTAATCTCTAGTTTTGCCCTACGAGGCTTGTATTGTTGTTATCTCATTTGAGGGATTTTTAGACATTACACTAGGAGTGTGGCACACGTATAAATTCCACACTCAGCCATTTCATCCATTAGCTAGATTTTGAGATTGAAGAATGGAACTTAGAAGAGACTTGACCCTTCTTGTTTGAAGCTTGAAGGTTCGTGTACCCCGTTAGCTTTGAATCGAGTGGATGTTATCCTAGTATGGATCCTCGTTAGGTTAAACTTTATTTCTCTCTCACGAATATTCAATCATGGTTTGATTCGTTTATCCATTCTTTCTTCTACTTCTGTTCTTCACCATCCCTATTTTTCTTCTTATTGTGTTTACTTGCTTCTGCTACTTTATCGTTTCCGTGTATTTTTACTCCGCGTCAGTTTGGTATTAGAGTACGGCTAGGTTTTTTTCTTACAAAACCTTGATCGTGTCATTTTATCTTTGTGTTTGTTGTTGCTGTTGTGTTCTTGTTGTTCTTGGAAAGAAAAAGAAACAAAAAAGTGAAAAAATTGAAAAATACAAAAAAATTGAGATTTGAGTATTGAAACGGGTTCCTCATTCATTGTAAAGTATTGGGGATTGAACTATGATGTACTCCCGTTGATTTGGTATCCTCCTATCACGTTTTGGTGTTATGGATTGAAATTTCAAAAATCAAAATCCCAAAATTTTGAAAACCCTTGAAATCGCTTCAAACTTTAATCAAAGCTTTTTTTTTTTTTTTTTTTTTTTTTTTTTTTTTTTTTTTGGAGTAAAAACTATTGGGGATTGTTTAGATTCATTGAAAATACCTTTGGGTACCTTTGTATTGCAAAAACAAGTTGAAACCATTTGGAATTTGGGTGCAAAACGATTTAAAAACCCGTAGTTGAAAAGCTGCAGATTCAGCTTTAGGTGGACCGCCTCAGGATTTAGGCAGACCGGCTCAGCAAAGGTCCTTCTCTGGACTTTGGTAGGCGGAACGCCTCCCCTTGTTGCCTGCTTCTAGGTAGTTTTTTCATACATTTTCACTTGTTCTTTGCCTCCGGGCTTCTTGGTTAGTGTTTCTTGGGTAATTGTCCTACTTGAAAGACACTAACTCTTGAGCGTATTAGGACATTCATGCGTTTAGGAGATTAGAATTCAAAGAAGAGTCATAGAACTTTTTTTGGCCTCAAGTGCATACTTTAAAAAACCGTCCGTCCGTAGAGTCCCATTAACTCCACTCCGAACCAATACTTGGACATACTAGTTGTGATCACCGTGGTTTCTAAGAGAATAAGGCCTTGCCCTTGAGTATTCATATATTGAGTGATACACGTGAGGGAGTGAATTTTGTGAGGTTCTCTCTCTTATTGGTGCAACTATATCAGATGAAGATTGTAGAGGTTATGAATCGCGTGGGGATGATGTGAGTTGCTATGACTCGTATGGAGATGATGGAGACTATGGTTCCTATGTTGATGATGAAGGGCATTACTATGATGATGCGGGAAATTATGGCTTCTATGGTGATGAAGCGGTTCACTATGACGATCGTGAAGTTGATGAAGACTATGAAGCTTATGATGATGAATATGTTGATCCTTATGCTTCTAGTCAAGAATACGAAGATGGTGACGCTTCAAGGTACAATGTTCCTACTTAATCTTCTTGTGATTAATATGAAAATGTTGATAGTGACATAGAGAGAATTAATGATGAAGTTGATTATATGAATTATTCATGTGCATCTTCTCTTGGTGTTTCTAATGGCGAACAAGGGAGTAGTAGAGGTCCTTCAATTAGTTTGGGAGGGGGTGGCGGTTATTCCATTAGAAGGAGGAAGATTGCATCTTCTAGTTGTGCTAAGCGACCTAATGCTTCTAATTCTCATGTGAAGGGTGGTTTGAGAGATGGTCTTGCTCTTGCTATAAGGGGATTGTATTGTTCTATCAATGTCGTAAGGGGCTTGGATAGTTGTAGTAGGGGTAGTGCTATTGCCAATGGAACCAAGGTGAGAGGTACTTATCGGTTCCATGGCAAGGTTCCTTCCTCGACTTTCAACAACACTTTTAATATTAGAAAAGTGACGGGAAGTGGAAGTTGCACTTGCAATATTGCTAGTAGAGGAGGGATAAGGGAGAGCCAAGTTGGTGGTGTTAACACTCGTGGGCATTCAAGTTCTCTCTTAGATGAATCTCTATGAAACTTGGGTAGACGCAGGTTCGTTGTTGAGGTGAATGGTTATGGAGGAAACTTTCTCAAAATTGAAGAGACCGATACCAATTGTATTAGCACCTCTTTGGTTGATAGGTTAAGGATACCATGCCGTGCGCTAGAGCATTCTTATGAGTATGACGGAGTGGGGGTTTCTAAGGAAGCTCGGGTGCTCCTATCTCATAAGAACTACAAGGGTTGTGTTTGGTGTGATGTGTATCCCATGAAACACTATTATATTTGGCTAGGTGAGCCATGGTTGCATGACAAAAGGCTACAATATAGTGTTATGAAGGATGCGTATCTTGTGGGCATGGGACAAAGGGTTTATGACTTTGTACCTTATCGGTCAAGAGGCCAATTGCCTACTAGTGCACCTTCTTTGGCTATGCAAAGAAGCAAGGAGCAAGAACTTCATTCCATGGATCAAAATGAGCAATCAAGAAGTCCTACAATCACAAGAAATGGTGGGAAAAGTGCGAGTAAGGGGTTGACAAGTGTCAACAAGGTGAACCCAAAACCACAAGCTTCAAAGCCAAGTGGTTCACAACCAAAGAAGAAGGAGACATCAAGTGATGAGTCTCCAAGTCCTAGATTCCAGGTTGATGTAAAGATTCCACCTACTCCGTCTATGGGCATTCTCGGACCTTGTCCCAACTCACCCAAATATGAGAGACAAAAGATTGAGAGGAGTAAGGGAGTGACCGGTGACAACTCTCGAGTGGAAAAAGGAGAGGCTGTGTTGAGTGATGTGAGTGGGTTGTCACCACCCGCATTTACACACGACCTTGAAGAAAAAATGAGGGAAAAAGAATCGTTGAGAGTGAGGGCACCCCTTATTCTAACCTTAACCCTTTATCTTTTTATTGTTTGAATTCTTGTGTAGGAATTCTTGGAGGCAAACTGATGAAGCCTCAATCATGTTTCGAAGTGGAAAGACAAGGTGAAGATGATCCCAAATGTGAGCTACAAGGTGAAGAAGCTAGCCATGATACTTCAAATGCATTGAGTGAGCAAGATGGCAACTCAAGTGTAAGTGTTAGTTCTTCTTTCCTTAAGCATGATACTTCCTTGTTTTATGATAGTGCTTGTGAAAATTCTATGCTAGTTGATGATTTGTATAATTACAATGTGTTTGCAACCAGTGTAGAGTTGAATGGTCAACTTGTGTGTTAATGTGAACCACTAATTGAGAGGGTTGAAAAGCCACATCATGATGTGAGCTCGGTTTTCATTGATTCTCTCTTTAGTGAAAATATTATAGTTGACCTTGTTTCTGATTGCTAGACACCCCACCCATATTTGATAGAGGAGAAGATGAGTGAAATGAATATCCTATTCTTCCCTTTGATTGCTTACTTGATGGTGGTGGCCTTATGCGTTGCAGTGAGGGTGGTTGTGACCTTTAGGAGTCTCTAGTGTATGAGATGGATCGAATTATGTTCGATGTCTCCTCAAGTATGGATGTTATCTCTAGTTTAGATACTTCACCTTTGCTTACTATTGAACTTGAGAAGTGTGCCTATACTAATCCTTTGTATGACGGCAACTTCAATGGAAATAATGATTCGTATCAAACTAGAGTAGAGTGTGAGTTTGAACCTCCATGGATTAGAGAGCTTAACTCTATTAACAATCCCTTGTCTGATTGTGATGGTGCATCTTCCAGTAGCCCTAATCTCGAGTGTGTGGACTATAATGATGAAGAAGCTATGACGAGGACCTTCTTTGGTAACTTGTCTAGTGAGGAGGATTGTCTTGGAGGTGAATGTGTAGGTGAGGAGGTACCTCTTGGTGCGTGTAAGAATGCTTTTAAAAAGGGGAGTTGAGTATTTGATATTAGTTGTCGCTTGAACTATTTTGCTTACTACATTCCATATGTTGATCATACCTTGAGTTTTGAGCATGCCAAAGCCATTGTGTAACCTTGTGATAAAATTGCATTGAAGGCTTGGTGTGTTGGTCATAAGCTTAGGGGTCGTTGGGAATTTGATTGCTATATCTTATATGTTCCATGTCCTATTGATCTCTTTGCTTGTCTTTGTGATGGATGCACTTTCTTTTTGAGTTAAGTACTTGTTTTTACCTTTGGAGACATGAGCTTTTTTTATTAGTATTGATGCTTGGCTCTATCATAATAGTGTGTTTTCCACACTATTTGTACTAACCTACTCTTGTAGTAGGAAGTTTAGATTGTGTGCCTTTGCTTTTAGGTATTGATGGTTTGATTTCGAGGACGAAATCCTTTCAAGAAGGGGAGGCTGATGCGGGGAAAATTGAGCCAAAGCACCAACCATCAAGAGCCAAGCTCAAGATCAGAAAGAATACAAGTCCAGAGCTCCGGAAGAGGATTCAAGAGTGATTTGAGGTCATGGACTTGAGCACCATCGAGGGAGGACCGACTACGGACCAAGGAGGAAAACCTAGAGTCCATTTTGAGCCGTCTCCACACCTTCCAGGAAGAGGCGGACCGCCCACAGAACTAGGCGGACTGCCTAGTTGAAGACCAACTCTCTGGATCTCAAAGGAGGCAGAGTGCCTCTGGAGCGGACTGCTCACTTTCCTACACTCTGTACTAGGCGGATCGCCTACTCTGCCAGGCGGGGCGCCTATTCTGCTAGGTGGGGCGCCTGTTTTGCTTAGTTTTGGATGGGAAATTGACTTGTAATCCCTAGTTTGGCCCTACGAGGATTGTATTATTTTTATCTCATTTGAGGGCTTTTTAGACATTACATTAGGAGTGTGGAACACGTATAAATGCTACACTCAGCCATTTCATCTATTAGCTAGATTTTGAGATTGAATAATAGAACTTAGAAGAGGCTTGACCCTTCTTGTTTGAAGCTTGAAGCTTCGTGTACCCCGTTAGCTTGGAATCGAGCTGATGTCATCTTAGTATGGATCCTCGTTAGGTTTAAGATTCTTTCTCTCTCACGGATATTCAATCATGATTTGATTCGTGATTCTTTCTTCTATTTCTGTTCTTTCCTGTCCCTACTTTTCTTGTTATCGTGTTTACTTCTTGCTTCCGCTACTTTATCGCTTACGTGTGTGTTTACCCCGCATCATGCAGGGTTGGGACGCTTAGCCCTTTCAGCTTCCGTGTGGCTTCTCCGCTAGGATACCTCGTGTGTCCGAAACGTTCCTTCAATGGTACTGGGCTAGCGATTCATCGCTTGGCTCTATATCACAACATATAAGAGGATATAGCTTCACAACAGCGGGTGACTAAGGTGCCACTGAACTTTGGAGTCCTTCGTAGTTCATGGCCTTCACCTTGGTTATTTTCTTCAGTTGAACCGCTATTGTAATGCTCTATCAGCCGTTGACTGTGGGATACCCGAGGGAAGAGGCTCCATTGTGATGGATTCCCAGCTCAAGCTTTTTTTTCTTTCGGCGAACTCCTATTTGTGCTTGAAGATCGGCGGGATTAAGCACTCCGGTTTGGCCAGCTGAGGGTAAAGCGGATGGTCAAGCTTCGCTTCTAGTTTTCTAGTTTCTCTTTGAGTTCAACTGATGAGATACGGGAAGGTCAGGCCTGTACTCAGGTGCTTCCGGGATCCCTTGCTTTGATCAAGCAAATAGGCTTTGGTTACACCAGCGGTCGTATACCTTAAAAGAATGCTCGGGCCGATATATCTCGGCCTAGAAGAAAAGAATAACTCCGGACTGTTTATGGCGTATAGCTACAATCCAGATGAAGGATTTTTCAGCCATGTTAATTGTGAAGAGCTCTTTGTTTTTAGTCTTCAATTTCCTTTTTTTCTACAATTGTTATAAATAAATGTTGTGTTCAGGAAGAACTAAATGTATATTATGAGCCTACGGGCTGTTTGTTATGAATAAAACGAATGTTCATCAATATTTCATACGTACTTGTTTTATTACGCATTTTGTAATGTGTAACCAAGCAGTATGTTTGTGCACCTAGATATTAGATGACTTCAGGTTGTCCTGACTATTCTAGTTGTTTAAGAACGTGTGTCAGTGTGCCTGCCTTGAGCAATTATGCTCGTTGTGCACCAATAGATGGCGGCTAGGTTGCATCCGTAGCAGATGGTTGTTTGCACTCACAATGGGACGACTTTAGCCCGTGTGGAAATGGTCCTTTTGCGTTTTGAGACAAAACATCTTCGCTTAGTTACTCGAGCATTTAAGACTTTCTGGCACTATGCGGATAGGCATCCCATCAGTGGGAAACTGTAATTGTTGATTTAACGAGATCAACGTTCGATTAATGCCTGGTGGCTGAGTTAGATGTGGTCTAACTCTAAGCAAGTAGTGTACTCTTCTTTTTATAGCAAAAAGTGAGTGTATTAGTTCAATTTAGGTCTGGCGGGGGCCAAGAATAGTTGGATCATAGATGGATCTAAAAAAATGAGTAAAATTGACTAAGTAAGATAGTAGTTTTATTGATAGAAGAGGCGCGGGGCCTGTGATGCTGTGGGTGAAAACCCGTAACATGTGTGATAAATATTATAACCAAAAGGAAATAACAAACACAATAAATGCTTTCTCAAGCAAAGGTACTTTATGTTTGATCATTGAAAGATTCCGGGTCATTCGGTTGGGCTTCTCTATTTAAGGGTGCTGAGCCTTGAAAGTCATCCCCCGGGTCGATGACGACCCTGTGGTACAGATGCTCGCCGATTAAGCAATAGTGAACATCCTGTTTCTGCAAGAAAATGCTTTCGAACTTATCTTCGGGAAGATCTCGTTTGCTCAGATAGTTGACAAGCGCATCACGCTGCCCTCTGAAGGATCCTTTATCTGGAACTTTCATGTTTAACAGGCCTGCGGGGGTTAGCTCAATTATCATCTGCCTATTGTCCGGGTTTTCGGATGCTTCGGCGTCTCCTAAGATTTCTTCTTGGTGGATGAATTCCCACGCATGAAAATTTTCTAGGATTGCCTGATTTTCTTCTTTCGATCTGGCTTGCAGATGTCCTCAGCTACAAAGATCTTCCTAACTTACTGACCATCAACTGAGATTTGTTGTACAGGCTGATCTCCCTGGCCCCCAGTGTGTAGCTAAGTCAAGGGCTTGAATTATGGCTTCAGCTTTTACGGCCTGATGGTAGACAATTCCAGATGGAGTTTTGATCCACAAATCGATCTTCTCCGAGTTGGGATTCATTCCCATGCGAATTTCCCAACAGCTGTACTCAATTACTGCTTCATTCCTGAGTGACTCTTCAGCCTTCCATTCCAGTTCTTCTGCAAAATCTGAGGTAAAACCTTCCAACGTCTGTGTCTTGATATCTGTACGGGGATGATAGATGACATCGTACTCTCCCAACTCTTCCGCCCACTTTGCCATATCTTTTGACAGACCAAGCTTAGATAGAATGGCTCACACCGATATCAAAGTGACTAAACTGACCGAGTGCTCCTGAAAGTATGGTTGCTATGAACTGGAGCGGCAAGGGCAAGAACTTGTCTATGCGCTGTGGCATCCTGCTGGCGTACTTCACAGAACTTGCTACCCGTTCTTTTCTCGTACAAGGACTGCATTCGGAGCTATCTCAGATATTGAAACGTATAACAGTAGGTTCATCTCTGGCTCAGTTACCACTGGAATCTGCAGGAGTTGGATGTTCGTCCGGGCCATCGTCAAAGAACATTGTATCAGCCAGAGGGGTCCTCCTTGCTTCCGTAGCAACTCAGAGTGACAACATACCAATTCAGCTGCTCTCAGGACTAGATAATCCATCAGCGGCAATCGAACTCGCAGCTTGTTGAGTTCCTCCCTAACCTCACGCTCTAAGGAAATAATTCTCAACTCAGAAGATGTAATCCTAACTTAAGTAAGGCGACATTTCTCGGGGAGAGGACGCTCACCTCGTAGGTCAGCGACCAAGTGCAGGTTTTGGGTATTTGAAGACCTGATAAATTGTTGAAGGCACTCACCTGACATCGTGTACCCATGGCCGTTCCAGGATTACATCGTACGAGAGATTGCAATTCATCACATGGAAAATGGTTGTGCTCATCACGCCCGGTATAAGTACCGGTAGAGCTAGTTCTCTAGCGGATGCTTCCTGAATTCCGTTGAAACCCATTATGTTTTGAGTACTCGAGGATATTTAAGGACAGTGGCTGAATTTGCCCCTGGATAGTATTGGCACCGTTCCCCGAGTCGATAAGAGCCCACTGGATACGCACACCGGATATATCCACAGGTATAATGAGATCTCTTTGTTGGTCTGCTTGCTCCTCCAGGTCAAATCGGATAGATTCGAATGTTATTCTTCTCATGGAAGTCCCACTCGCCGTATCCGACCGTTCGTCCACAAAGATTGCGTTGATAGTCTTCAGGTTCTCAGATTATGAACCTTTAAAATGGCGGGGCCCTTCTTCCAGCAGCTCCTTGAAATGTCCTTCCTTTAGCAAGTGTTCAATCTCGATCATCAAGGCTTTGCAATCGACCGCTGCGTGGCCGCCGTTGCGATGAAAGTCGCAATAGGGCGTTATGTTTCTTCCTGTAGATCCTTTCATGTTAGATAGCCATCAGACCCTAGGCCCCAGTTTACTAAATTGATTGGCAACTAGGTCCACAAAGTCCCTTAAATTTTGGGGTTCTGTTTGCTTCTCCTGGGATCCGGAGCTGGATAATTATTCTCCACCCGGCGACTGCTTGATTTTGAACCTTCAGCTTCATCCTTCTACCATACCCCCCATCTTCTAGGAACGGACTGCCAAATCTATTCCTTCGCTCGTCCTAGGGATTATGAGAATGGTCTGGTTCCAAATGAATTTCTCAGTATACCTCTGATATAGCGCCCTCCATGTGGATACTGGGTGTTGAGTTAAACTCCACTGTAATTATCGGGTAGCTAAAGATCCCTTTGAATTTAGGATTTTTCTGAAGGCTACCACAACGATATTATCAGGGTCTGGAGGGAGCTTCATGCATTTGTTCCGAAATCTATCGAGGTAATCCTTCAGCAATTCGTTGTCATGTTGTTGTATCTCGAAGATGTATTCCCTACGCTTCTCCTGCTTGCGGGCACCAGAATGCGCTTTCTTGAATAGGTCTTGCATCTGAGTGAATGATTCGATGGATCCCATTGGTAGCTGAGCGTACCAAGCAAGGCCTTCTTCGGTCAGGGTTGAGCAAAATCTCTTCACCAGAGCAGACTGAATTTCTTCTTCGGTAATCTCGTTACTCTTTACAGTTGTATAGTGAGCAGTGATGTGCTCGTCCGGATCGGTCATTCCATCATACTTCAAGTTATCTGGCAAGTGAAAGTGCTTTGGTATGCGGAGTGGCACTGCGCTTGCTTTGTAAGCATGTTTGTAAAACTTCTGCCCATCTACCACGGTAACTTGGGGTGGAGCACCCTGCCTGTTACCGATTCGATCGTGGATGGCCTTCATCTTCTTTATATATTCCTGAATGACAAGGGCTACCTTAAGTTCTTGATTGTTGATCGTCATTGATCCTCCCGGGGCGGCATCCAGGTTGAGCCTATGATTGGGAACTGATGCTGGCGAGTTGTCTGTGGGCGTCGGTCTTCGTGGGGATAATGGCCTCTGAGATGAGCCCGTGAACACTGCTCCCACTCTATGGGATATCCCTTCAGCTATGTTGTTCGAGTTCCGCTTGGACGCAGTTTTTAGGATATCCAGGAGGAAACCTTTGAACTCTGAATTACCTCCTTGCGGTTGATCTCTTTCGCTATCGTTAGCCATAGGGATTGAATCATGAGAAGAATCTTTTGGCTGCTCGACGAAATACTTTTGTTAAATGCTGGGGTTGCTGAGATCCTTCACAGACTTGCCTGTTGCATCTGGTGTTCTTTGGAACGCTGCTACCGTTGTCCGACATGATTGCGCCTTTTCCTTCATAGAATACCTACAATTTCCTGGGCGCCAATGACGCCAAACTGTTTATGCCTAAATTTTTACGTCTAGGTTAAACAATTAATTATGAATGAGGTCACAAGCATTACGGTAATTTCGATGGAAAAGTAAGTAAATACGATACAAATAAAAATAAGTAAATAAGCAAGAAATAATGAAGAAAGCAAAGTAAATCTTATTCGTTGAGAGTAGTCGAGTTTTATGGCGTATCGTGTGTTGTGTACAATACAATGTAAGGAGGGGTATTTATAGTAGTGATACCAAGTCCTAAATAAGGTAAAAAAAAACATGTACTAATAGGGCCATAGGCCTACAACTCAAGACAGTGGTATACTAAACCCTAACTAGGAGACTGTAAACCCTAGGCGTCAGGATGTGTGCCTTGCGCCCTGCGACCAAACCGCCTAAACGGTCTTTTGCTCTAGGAGCATGCGTATATCCTAAGTGCCCGGTAACTTGCAAGATAAGTCTAGTCTCGCCAGCTGGACTCATATCCCCGTAACAATAGTGGCATATTTTTTACCCACACAGTAGCTTCTTGTTAAAGCTTATTATCTCAATTTATATCAGCTCTTCATCTTGCAAGTGTCTCCCCATTCATCAATCAAAGTTCTGATCTTATTTTGGGCAATCTTGCTTTTCACACTAGACCATATTATCCTTGACTTCTGCCTGAGAATGTCTCTTAAATCAGACTCCATTTTTCCAGTTCATTCTTGGCTTGAGTTTCTTTTTCTGCTAGTGATGCAATAAGGTTTCTGTCTCTCATTCTACTCTGAATCTCCCGCAATTTAAATCTTTCTTGCCTGACTTTGGTATCTAACCCTACAAACTCCGTGCTGTTCAGGTCCTTTCAGTCCCAGTTTTAGATGCTTTAGATTTTTCCAAATATGCTCCATACCATCACCTTGGCTAGTTATATTCCAGCTTGCTTCAACTATATCATGAAATTGTGGATGTTTCCCCCAGTAACTGAAGAACTTGAAAGGTTTTTAAACCTTTCCTATGGTTTTCTACAAAGTTTAGCCATATAGGAGAGTGGTCATAAAATCCAAGATCCATCTACATAGACCTTGCATCATCCAGTCAGGGTTAATAATTGCCCTATCAATTCTGCTTTGCACATGATTATTAGTCCAGTTAAACTCCCTCCCCACATACTTTAGCTCTACCATATTTGTATCAATTAAGAATTCCTAGAAATCCTTGACTTCCATATCTTGTATAGTTGTACCAATGGTGCGATCTTCTACATTCAATACTACATTATAGTCACCTAAAGCTATCCAAGGCCCTTGCAGACTTTTCTCAATGAACCTCAGGTCCCTCCACAATTCCTTCCTGGCATCCACTGTATGCAGACCATACACTGTAGTCATGCTGAATTTACTAGCATTAAAGCTAACTTCTCCATGGATATACTGGTTATGCACAGGTGTGGAAATGCATTCAACCTTATTCATATCCCATAGCACCCATATTCTCCCTTTTCCATGTGATTTATAGTTGTGACACCATCCCAAGTAGGAGCTACCTTTTGAACTATTTTTATTGCATTTTTCTCTCTAACTCTATATTCACTAATACATATTAAGCTAACATTATTCTCTCTAAGAAACACCTTTAACTCATTCTGTTTGTACACCTTATTCATCCCCTCATATTCCATGCTATAAGTTTCATTTTCAATTAATTGGAGGAATAGTTTCCTCTCCTGTCCATCTTGGCTCCCAGCTTTCCCTTCATCAATGAATATTAGGAGTTTTTCATTTCTATCATCTCCCAATTGTCGCATCCTATTTTTTCTCCGAAACGGTTAAAGTTTGAAATAGGGCTCGACTTATTGGAACTCACGGGTAAAGAGTTGGAGTCGCCACCTAATATATTTTTTAACTAGGCGTATTAGGCATCTACTTTATTTCTAGCTAATTTGGTAATTAGGTAAGGGTTCAAGTTAACCCGAGAGGAAGGGGTTAGGCACCTCTCAGGCTCCACCAAATGTTGTTACCACCCGGACTAAATAATTGGGATTCTAAGCACTTAAAAATAAATAAGTAAATAAGATAACTAACTAAAATAAAAAATTAATTAAATGATTACGATAATATGCATATAATAATTAAGATTAGATGAAAAGGTTTAAATTCACTAATTGGTTTCTTTCAAAGGTACCTCACAACAAATACGATAAGGAGTTAGAGCGACAATTAATAATAATAATAATAATAATAATAATAATAATAATAATAATAATAATAATAATAATAATAATAATAATAATAATAATAATAATAATAATGATGATGATGATGATGATGATGATAATAGTAATGATAAGAAAATGTAAATAATGATAATAGTAATAATAAAAATATTTGTGATAATAATAACATTAATAATAATAACAATAATAAAAAGTTATTTTCTTTTAACTATTTCCTTAAAAATTAGGCAATCTTCCGGCCAAATTTACCTCACAAAAAATACAAAGAAAATGAGTTGGTATTGTAATCAGTAATAACATTAGTAATAGTAATAGTAATAGTAATAGTATGAAATTAATAATAGCAATAATAATGGACTAATAGTAATAATAATAATAAAAAAAATAAAAAAAATAGATTTTTTAAAAGTGTAGGCTCAGGTTTGTAAGAATCGGGTAGAGGTTAGGAATGTCAGTACGGCTGTAAACACGGGGCCCTCCAGTTGCCATGCCAAGCACCGATTGCACCACTCCATCGCCGGCTTGTTTTGCAATAAAGCTCATACATGTCATCATCGCCTATTATTTTAGGGACATGGGGTAGCAAGTACGTAATGGGACTGTTTAGGCCTCCAAACGTCATTGGCCTAAGTGTAGTATCATGTTCAAATTAGTCATGAGGCCTCAAGTTAATTATTCAAGTATTTTCCTTGGGCACCGATATAGCATTGCATCTGTTAAATAAATTTCAACAAAATAAATTGAGATCAGCAGCACCACATTTATCCAAAGCTGAAACTTATAAAAGTTAGTAAGTTAGTCAAACACGTTGTAAGACCAAATAATATAAATAAAAAAAAATGTATATATGAATAGCTAAAGGAGATAACAAGAACAAAGAATGAAGAGAAATACGTTGTGAGACCAAATAATATAAATCCAGACAAATGTGTATATGAATAGCTAAAGCAGATAGCAAGAACAAAAAATAAAGAGAAATAGCAATGACCACAACGGTAAAAAACATGCCGCAGAGAGGACGAAAAGGAAAAGGGAGCGATTTCCGGTGGCGGAGGCCCGGCGTCGCTGCTATCTAAACCTCGAAATTTTTTTATTCCTTTCACTTTCAACAATAGACCAAGCATAAACAAAGAAGAAAAACTGCTTCCCCGGGGACCGGACCTTCCGGCGGTGGTGGGTTTCGCCACTGTGGATGGTTGCTGATACCACCGCTACTCCGCCTTCCTCTAACACCCATGTCAACAACACTCAATAACAAGAATCAGGACAAAAGTGAAATCAAATAAAGACAGAAAAATAAGGATTTAGTGATGGGTGTTTCCGATCTGAATCCCCATTTTGTAATACTCCCTATTTTCGATATGTTTTTCTGGAAAGGGTGATGGCGTATATGTGATGGTTCTGAATTTTGTAATGATTTTTTCCCCTTGGTTTCGATCTGGTTTCCGTTGGTGTTATCACCATTTTCCGGTGGGTGTGTGATGGTGTGTGTTTTGGTGGATAGTGGTTAAAAGAATTTGTGGGTGTGTGGTGTCTGTATCTGGTGTTGTATATATTTGGTCTCTGATTTTGGTGTGTTTGTGTGTAGGTGTAATGGAGAAGACAATGAGGGGGGCCACTAGTGTAGTACTGTGTCTATGCTCCTTGTATGATGTGTGTGTTTTGATTATTGTGTATTGGCTGTGGGGTATGTGTATTTATGTATCTGTGGTAAGGAAAAGGTAGGGGAGTGAAATGTATGTGTTGTTGTGCTCTTCGTAGGTGTGCTGTCTGTGAATGGCTTTGGAAAAAAGACGAAGGAAAGGAGAAAGACGGGGTTTGGGGGTGGTTTGCCGATGGGTCCCTTTGCAATACTGTAGTCTCTCTCTTTTTTAAAGGAGGAGAATTGGAAAAAAAAAAAAGCTGTTGGGAATTAAAGGTAATTGGGAAAAGAAAAGATTGAGAGAAGATTAGGGAGGGATTTTAGGGATTTTTTGTAGAGATGGAAAAAATGACTAATTAAAAGATAACATGAACATTTTGACATTTTGAGTGGGGTACAAATCGTGGATGTATTAGGTTAAGAGACTTGGTCAGGTTCAAAGAAAAGAAAATACCTTAAAAGTGAAATTCACATATATTGAAATAATTTAAATTCAAAAGAATTCTAATTGAAATAAGTATGGAAAATTATAATGAAAAGTAATGAGGTTAAATTGGACCAGACATTTTAAATTAGGTAGGATATTTAGTCGGACTAATAATAGATTTAAAGGTTCACAACAAATGAAAATATAAAGAGGATTTTGTATGTACATAGTTTTCACTTTATCTCGATAAATGAATAATCTCGCCTTCAATATGAAACGACATCGCTTAGTCGTTTCGGAAGTTACACTCCCATTGGCATGTCGATAATTTTAAAATATTCGTAAGGTCCTGATCTGTAAAATTTGAGCTAAATCAGAACTCATTTGGTAGGCATCGGAAAAAGGTGTCAGTTTTTATTGTCTATAAATATTAAAAAGAAATTTTCAAGCTCAGTTTTGGCGAATGAGCTCCGATTCGAAATCCGAAAGCGCCATTAGGTTTATATGATTATTTATGACTTTTGTGAACTTTCGAAAGTGAATTTCGATGTTGTTTGGCTAGTTTCCGCTAAAATGCCGAAAGTTAAATAATTTGACTTTTTCTATTTAAATTCGCATCTTGAGTTTCGGGAGTCCGATTTGAGATCCGCCTTCGCGAATATATTACATATATTTTGTATAACTTGAATGCAAAAGTTAGAATTATTTCGAATATCGTAGGGTACCGTTTTAATTTTTGTCGCGAAACGGAAAAATAAAAAGAAAAAAGACAAAAGACAGAAAAAAGACAAAATGAAAGAAATGACCAGAGGCGGTGAGCATATATGCTGCACTTAGCATACATGCTAAGTACAGAAACAGGAAAGGAAAACGCAGAAGGAGAAACAGAAAACACTTAGGAAAAAAATACCAGAAAATAAGAAAAGAGCCGGAGAAAAGATAGAATTTTTACCCTGAAACATTCAGGTAATGATCCTAATATATTATTTGATTTTATTACGTGTGTTTGAATATATTTTAACGGTAAAATTTGAAATATTATACATCGTTTTAATAAGTTCAATTAATAGTTTAAAGGGTCAAATTGACCCCGATAACGAAATTGATTATATATTCGTACTCAGTGAGTTATCGGCAACATATAAATGTAAATTATTTGGGGTTTGGTTATGTGACCTTAAACCCTGTAAATAGGCTTGGCCTGCGTATATGCGAATAAGGTATTAGGATCCTAACCGGATTGCCCTAAAATGTGAGGAATGAAGCCTTTAGCCTAATTTGATATATTTTTCTGCTTATTGAATAGACTGGGATCGTTTAGAAATGAAACCAAATGACAAGCGGTTATTGAATGGATGTACTAACTTTGTAACAAGGTAAGTGTTTATATCCATTTCTTTGGAGGCACCTGGCCTCGTGGATTTTCTACCACGTGTGTAGCTGCCGATAGGCGTACTCCTTACGCCTTAGCTTTGGATTTACATTGTGTATTGTATGTTATGTCTTGTTGTTGGTATTGCATTGAGGAACTGAGCATTGTACTCTGGCTGTGAGTTGACATCTACTTCTCGGCAGTCGATGAAAGTCCCGCGCCGGTGAAGGGTTATTATTGCATCACCTTGCATTCATATGCATTATATGTCATTCATATGCATTACATTGCATATCACATTGGGTGCAGGAGTATTCCGCCCCAGGAGCAGGAGTATTCCGCTCCATTGTATCATACTGAGGGTAGGAGTATTCCGCTCCATTGTATCATATTGAGGGTAGGAGTATTCCGCCACAGGAGCAGGAGTATTCCGCTCTATTGTATTATATTGAGGGTAGGAGGATTCTGCCCCAGGAGAGTGCAGGAGTATTCCGCCTCAGCTTTACATTATATCGGGTGCAGGAGTATTCCGCCCCAAGAGAGTGCAGGAGTATTCCGCCTCTGGTTTATATTATATCGGGTGCAGGAATATTCCGCCCCGGGTGCAGGAATATTCCGCCCCAGTTGGTTATCAGATTGGATTTCCCTCGAATGCAGGAGTATTCTGCTTCGGGATGGGATTACGGGCACATGTGACCCTTTGCATCATATTTCATTTCATCTCAATTCATACCATTGTGTAGACTTGCGGTACATGACTATTGTTCTGCTTATATGTGCATTGCTTATTTGTTGATATGTTCTGGCACGCACCCTTGGTTAAGTTTAGAAGTTTCTTACGTGTTTCCGGTTGTTATCTGGCTCTGCCTTTTTATAATTTAAATAAAAAGAATTTGGTTTATCTGTTTCTTCTCCCTGACTAGCTATCCTATTCTTTGAGGTGGCTAGTCTGCCCCACTTATTGAGTTCGCCACATTGCGAAGGAGCGAAGACGACTTCAGCTGTTAGGGTGAGCCAGCTTTTATTCCGGATGGCCACCAGTTTATTGGTTATTATTTCAGTTGTATTCTGCTCCCTTCAGGAGGTATCTGTCTTCTTTTGTACTTTTAGATGTCTAGTCTGCATACCCCTAAACCTAGTATGTGGGTAGTCAGCTGTAATTTCTTTTTACAGCTTAGAGATATCATTATGTTTGTACTTTTTCTAAGTCTTGTTATTATTTATAAATTGAATTATATTTATTTTTCTAATTTAATTGATAAGGGTTCGCCCGACAGGTCTAGGGAAGGATGTCGGGTGCCCGCACGGCCTAACCGGATTCCGGGTCGTGTCAGTATTGACTTGACCGAGCTGCGAAATATTTGGGCAGCGAGTTTTATAAATGCACACAATTCAAATAGGTTGGCATGATTAAGCACGAAAACACGCACAATTGACGCTGATAGACTTGAATAGCTAAAGTAGGTATTAATTGGAAGGAAATGTAGAGTGACATCCTAATTTGTAATGAAAGATTAGGCAGATTATTTGTGGGAGCATGAGATGATCGACTTTGGGCGTGTCGGAATTTGACAGAAAAGGTAGTTTGCAGGTACGACAAAGGCATTGTCGAAGATGAGGGAACATCCATAGATCGAGTGTGGTAAAAGAGGCTTGTAATCATCCTATTTATGAAGATGTGGTGCACGACACACCCATAAAGAGGAGTTTACATAGGCATAGTTTCCACTATAACTCGATAAATGAGTCATCTTGCCGTCAATATTGTCTTGAATGAGCTGGGGAATATTGAGAAAATGAAGCACGATGTATGCACACGATTCAAATAGATAGACACGAATAGGAAGGAATACGAAGCTGGCGCCCATTCGGCAAGGAAAGATTAGGTAGATCACAGGTGCGAGTATGTAACTGTAGCTTTGAGCACTTTAGAACTCGTCAAAATAGGTAGCTTGTAGGTGTAGCAAAAACATTGTCTGTAGGATTAAGCTTCTCGAATTAAATTTTAGGATGATGCTTTGTAAGTATTTGAGGTTTTATGGTTGCACAACTTTGCGTGTGGTAGTGATTTTGGGAGCGGGTGTGGCAGTATGGCGCAGGGGTTCGTGAAGAGATCGGGGAGTCCCTGCAGCAAAATCAAGATAAATACAAATAGAGATAAAGATGAAGATAAAGTAAACTTCCCTGTTGAGTTGAGCTCTCCTTTGTCTAGTCTGCTTTCAGGTGCTCAGTGCTAGGGAATGTGAGCATCTCCTCTGAGGATATCCATTTGCTAAGTGCTTCTCGTCGGGGAATAATTGCTTCGTCGCGCCGAGCTGTCATTGGATCAGCTTGCCAGTGCAACACCCGATTGTATGTCCAATTCTCTTCACCCTTTAAATGTGTGCTTGTCACGTTGGGCTATATACCCCGTTTTGTATTGAGTTGTGTATCTTTTCATGAAGGGTTGTCTATCATTCTTTTATTTGGTTACACACCCTTTGTCATGCTATCCTTTTACCGGGTTGTCTACCCTCCAGGCTGTTTAGTCCATGCTATACCATTTCTTTCACTGGGCTGTCTATCCTCCAGGATGTCTACCTATTATCATGCCAAACTCAACATCGGGCTGTCTACCCTCTGTCATGCCAAACTTCTCACATGGCTTTCTACTCTCAGGACTGTCTATCCTTTGCCATGCCAAATTCAACATCGGGCTGCCAAACTCAACATCGGGCTGCCTACCTTTTGTCATGCCAAACTTCTCATAGGGCTGTCTACCCTGAAGGTTGTCTAACCTTTACCATGCCAAACTCAACATCGGGCTGTCTACCCTCTGTCATGCCATACTCAACATCGGGTCGTCTACCCTCTGACATGCCAATCCTCTCACAGGGCTATCAACCCTCAGGGCTTTCTACCCTTTGCCATGCCAAACTTAACATCGGGCTGTCTACCCTCTGTCATGCAAAACTTCTCACAGGGCTGTCTACCCTTTGCCATGCTAAACTCAACACCGGGCTGGCTGCCCTCTGTCTTGCAAAACTTCTCATAGGACTGTCTACCCTTTGCCATGCCAAACTTAACATCGGGTTGTCTACCCTCTGTCATGCCAAACTCAACATCGGGCTGCCTACCTTTTGTAATACCAAACTTCTCACAGGGTTGTCTACCCTTTGCCATGCCAAACTCAACATCGGCCTGTCTACTCTCTGTCATACCAAACTCAACAGTGGTTGGGTACCCTTTGCCATGTTAAACTCAACATCGGGCTGTCTACCCTCTGTCTTACCAACCTCAACATCGTTCTGTCTAACCTCTGTCATGCCAAATTTTTCACATGGCTGTCTACCCTCAGGGTTGTCTACCCTTTGCCATGCCAAACTCAATATCAGGCTATCTACCCTCTGTCATGCCAAACTCAACATCGGGCTGTCTACCCTTTGTCATGCCAAACTTCTCACAGGGCTATCTACCCTCTAGACTGTCTACCCTTTGCCAATCCAAACTCAACATCGGGCTATCTACCTCTCTGTCATGCCAAACATTCTCAACAGGCTATCTACCCTCAGGTTTGTATACCTTTTGTCATTCCAAACTCAACATCGGATTATCTACCCTTTGCCATATCTTTTTTTATCAGGTTGTATACCCTTCAAACAAAAGTAAAGTAAAGTGAAATAAATAAAATATCATTGTTATGTCATGCAATGTGCTAAGAAGGCTATCATGTTGCTTTTGTCATGCCTTTCTTGAAATTGTTAAGGGGATCTCAAAAATTTCTGCCCCAGTGTCAGCTTGCATCTTTTGAAATATTTGAGGGGATCTTTAAAAATTCTGCCCCAATTTATTGCTTATGACAGATCACCGAGAGAGGGTGGTTGCATTGCACTGTACACGAACGTGTTGGTTAGAATCTGCACTCGTCCTTTAGTGCGGTGATTGGGTATATCAATGACTATGAGTATGTGTATATTTGCATGCTCAGACTGAGGTTCGGTGTTTGGATTTTGCCAGATTTGGAGGTTGTCCAAAATTATATTTGTCTTAGATTGTGATGGGGTGTCTTCATATTTCATGCTTTTTTTTTTTCGAAAGTCACAGAGCTAACTTTGATGGATTGGCCTTTGTAGAAAGTGTAGCTGTGGTTTGAGAGTCGGAGTTTTCCTTTGTTGGTCCTTGTTGTACCAGTGTCTTGCTTTGGTCAATCAGACTCCGAACGTTGTGTTTCAGTGTTGGATATCTTGTGGTGTCATGGTATTAAATGTGTAGGTGAGGAGTATAGGTCTTGTTAGATCAAATTTAGGAATGGGTATCTAGGGAGTAGTTTGTTTGTTGGGTGCAATATCTTTTTACTGAGCTAAAGGAGTAAAGGCGTGAAGTTTTGTCCTTTTGTATGTCCTTGATTGTGTTGAGCCTGATAAGGTTGTTGTTGAAAGACTTGACAGAGGGAAGTTGTTTATTGTGTGAGTTGGGTGCAGTATGAGGTTGTGAGTTTTGAAAGCTTTCGTTGTATAGTGATTAGATTTCTTTGTTGTGACTCTCGTGTGGGTAGAGTCCCAGCTGATTTTGTTTGCCTATAACAAGTTGTACGAAAGTAGGATTGGGACCATCTGGTTTCTCTCGGTGTCCCATGTTGGTGGTTTTAAAATTCCTTGTTATAGAAGGAAATGTTTTCAGCTTGGCATGCCACTTCGGCTTTTCTTAATACAGATTCTTGACCAATTTTGGTGTTTAAGCACAGAGCGACCGTAACAAAGTGGTGAAATACACAAAATTGTGCGGGCACATTAGCAAAGATTTAACGCAAAAATGACACATAAGCTTAAGAGGATGCCTAGAATACAGATGACAGATTAGCGCACGAATTTGGAGATTTTCATAGAACGCACAGATATCACAAGAGATTGCCTAAGTGATTTATGTACCAGTCAAGGCAAGGGTTTTGGTCAAACGACCGACGCTTGTTTAAGCGGGAGGTGAGGAGTTGAGTATCAATGAAAAAGTGGTAAAGATGTTGTGTAAGGAATACATTGTGTTGTGCGAAAGAAAGGGTGTTCGGGTTTTATCAAACACCAAGACTTTGAGTGCATTTGTCATCCTTTCTTGAAAATTTGTCTGTCATGATGCCTATGTGTCTTTCAAAGAGATACTCAACGTCTTTCATACTTGTCAGCCAACTGCTATAATATTAGTCCTTGTACCAACTTTCCTTGTTGGATAATATCTTATTGTTGAGCTACCGGACTCAATATAGGTTGCTTACATTTCATGTCTACTCTTAGATCGCTGCGTCCTATTGTGGTTGTTGTCATGAGAAATCATATTTACTCCAATAAAGCCTTCAACTGAAATTGCTCCACGAAGTTTATCCGCCCGTGCTTTTATATCAAAGCAACTCTTGCTCTTGTAAGTGTCTCAAATAACTTCATCGTCTTGTTTTATCCTTGCTAGTGGATAGAGATATGCATCCAAATGCTTAAGGAGTTCTCAGGTCTATCATATGATAAGAGCTTCGTCATTGTGTCATTGCCATCCCTTTCAAGTTGAATTTGCTTGCCTGTGTTGGTTGTTGAGCGCAAGTCTTTGCTATATCTCTGTCTTTCCGATATTATCTTTCACTAGCCCTTTGACTTCTATTTTGATCATGATAGGAGCAAGTTGGAAAGTTCTTTAGATCTCAGTCATGTATTACAGGTGGTGTGACTGTGTAGACCAGAGCAACAAAGATGATCCTTGGATACTGGTGTCATAAGGTCTTAAGGTGTGTCATATGTGCCTTTGAGTTTGACCAATATTTCTATTGCTTTGTCAATTTTTCTCTCCATGTGCATAGCGCTTGCTGGAACAATTGGGGTACCGAGACAATAAGCCTGGCCGTTTTCATTCTCTTGAACAATTGACTGTGGGATTCGACTAGTGGAATGTAGTTTCTTTTCGGTCTTTTGTTTGCATCGGGGTGAGGCCTAGAGGGTATGGTGGTGCATTTCAGTAGTTGGGTTAAGTGTTTTGCTGGTATGGTGGATGATTTGGTACTGGGATATGGAAAATAGGTCGAGTGGGCTGAGTTTTGTAAACGGGATATTCAGGTGGTATGTGAGGCTAGGGATAAGAAGGTGGTAGCATTTGATAATAGTGGTTGAAAGTAGGGTCTTGAATGGTTGCAACAAAAGAGACTTCATCTTTCTTCTTTTTAAAAAGGCTCACATTTCCAGACTGGATAGCCTTATTAGCAATTTGTAGTGAAGCGAAGATATTATAGAGAGAGGAGAGGGCTGGTGGGTATCGCTTTGAAAACCTCTTATTTCGAAAAATCCCTGGCAAGTGCACTTGCTTAACCATATCTTTTGCCTTGGTATTCGACTCTAGCCAACCTTTCGTTAATAGATTTTTTAGTTTGGTAGTGAGTTAGGGACAGTTTGGACTTGTGAAAGGTTTTAGATATCAGGATTTGGGCATAAAGTAGGGAGAGGAGGTGCCTTGGTAGGAGATTCAGTTCGGGAAGGGATTCGCTTAGGTAGAAAAAGACTTAGAACAACGAATAAATTCATGCAATGCACACATTTCCAATAAAAATGCATCCTATAATGCGAATGATCATTTTACGCACGATGATTTGAAAAACGCTTTGTGCCACATGTATCATTTCGTTTGCTAAAATGCGAAGCCTAAAAGATAATATTGCATTTATTAGACTTTTGTTACATTGGTTGATATTGAAATAATGCAAAAGGTAGAAAACATTGCTAGAAGGTTAGATCATGGCCAGGTGAACATCTTTCTTGTTGATCCATCCCCAGAAGATTCTTCTTCTTCTTCTTCTTCTTCTTCTTCTTCTTCTTCTTCAGACGAGTCTTCCTCGGACAAGCTTGCATCTGATGAGTATCCTTGGAAGATGATATTGTCTGCATCAGTTAAAGCGGGGATATGTCAAGTTCTTCAGCATTTCCCAAGCCTTTCTTCCTTTCTCCACTATTCCTTTGTTTGCCACAGAATTCATTCCCTCACTAGCCCATACGGCGATAGAGTCTATGCGTTTTGTCAGGAGTTCTGCCGCCATTTGCCTTTTACTTTGTTCTTTGCTTCGACCAAATTTTGCTTCTTTGCTATTTTTGCTTGTGTCCTTGCCAGTTTTGTTTGCGTAGCTTTTTGTACTCAGTTTCTAACTCATCAGCATTTTTTTCCCTTTTTGTTGTTGTTCATGGTTTGACTGCTCTTTTTATGTCTTTCCTAAGCCAGTCTGGATAGTCTTAATCATAGCCTGCGTCAGACCTGTCTCGTCCTATAGTCTCGAATCCCATTTATTTTCTTTCTTTCCAAAGTTTTAATATCTTATCTTTGAATGGTATCACTCCTTCAAAAATGTCTGCTTTGAAACTTCTGATGTCTGCAATTTGGGGTACAATCTTCTTTCTTCCTGCTTGTCTAAGTGCCCTTAAAGAAGTATATGGGTAAACTCCTCTAAAGCCCACTATGATGAGAAATGAGCCCCTTCCCGATCGTATGATCACTGTAGTGCTAGGAAAGTAATCAAATATCCATTGTATACTTTCGGATGTCAACTGACAGAACATGTGGTGCCAACCGTTGGTAGTATGAGTCAAGATGTAGTTTTCTCTTGGTATGGAATGGAAAGCTTGCTCTGTGCTATCCACCCTTTGCAAATGCTCCATCAGCCAAATTTGTAAAAGCAAATTGCAACCTTTGAAGAAACCAGCGCCCTTCTTACATCATTCTAAAGCACAGTTCATCTCTGCGACGATCATAGATACTAGTGTATATTTTTTTATTAATATCTTTGAGTAAGGCATCAACGATTGAAACCATGTAAACATCAACTCGTCCTTTGTGTTGTGGAAACACGAAAGTCTCTAAAAAGCTGGTTACAAAAGCAAGTACCGTCCCCTCTTACCAATCTGCCTAGTTAATGCTGAAAAAGTCTTCGGATTTTTGAAATGCTTCTCCATACCCAAATTTGATGTAGAGGGAAGTCCGAAAAATTCCCGACTGCCTTATACTGTCTGTGTATAATTCTGGCTTAAACCTTACCATTTCAAAGAACTCCTCGGGTGTAATGTTCTTAGGAATCAAGACTTCTTCACTTTTATATGGTAATTGAGTTAACCCGCCTATTTCTTCCAGTAATGGTGTCAACTCTAAACTCCCAACATGAAAAACTGCTCGTTCTCCATCCCAATAGTGTACCGCTGCTTCTATCATCCCTTCCACTGCAGTGTGCTCCATTAGTGAAATCATATTCCCCAACACCATTTTGACTCGATCTTTTTGATCTATGCTTAGGTCTCCCCACCAATCTCTGAGAAACTCAGGGATTTTAGCGACGATGTCAAATGTTCTATTGGCCATGCTCTTTTGGAAAAGCTGAAGGACGATAGGAAAAGGGAAAATATGCCTAAGATTTGCTTTATTGCGAGCGAAATGATCAATGTGTGGCACGAGCTTTTGAAAATAATGCAACAGAGAATGTGAAGAGATGTGTCGTTGTGGGTTGAGAACCCTTTAGACGAAAGTTGCTAATGGACCTTTGACATGCCAAGGATGTCAAGTCTTTATATAACGCTAAAAAGATAATCTTGTGTTATGTGTCATCCCATCTACCAGGTTGTCATTTCTGCTTCAAATTGGGCTTTTAATGCTTCTTCGGTTACCATTTAAGCCTTTGAATATCATTTAATACAGAATGATTCTAGTCCTTTGGGAATAAACGGTCGTTTCTAATTTAATTTGGGCTTTTAATGCCTCGTAGGTTACCTTCATGCCTTTGAATGACATTAAATACTGAATTATTCCGACTGTTTATGAATAAACAATTATTTCTAATCCAATTTAGGCTTTTAATGCCTCTTAGTTACCTTCGTGCCTTTGAATGACATTGAATATAGAATAATTTCGACTGTTTATGGATAAACAACCATTTCTGGTTCAATTTGGGCCTTGGACGCCTATCAGGTAACCTTTGTGCATTTGAATGGCATTGAATACAGAATAATGCCGATTGTTTAATCATTTCTAATTCAATTTGGACTTTTGACGCCCATTAGGTAACCTTTGTGCCTTTTGAATGGCACTGAATGCAGAACAATGCCAATAAACGATCCATATTTGCACATTCGATCCCCTAGGCATATGCAAAGAGATCATATCCAACGCTCTTTGGGGGTTAAAAACAAGTTCAGATTGTCTGAACATGCTGGCCTATTAGACTTGATGACATGTCGACTAGTGATATGCCATGATGCATGATTCCTAGCATTGCTATTAAGGAATGGAGTTAGCTTGACCAAATTTTATTATCCTTCCAAGTGGATGACTCGGGAGTGGGAACTTCTCGGACCAAATAGATTCCAAGTCGTTCCCCCTAGGGATTTTTTTAGAGAAGAGGTGGTTGTAACCACCGTATTTTCAATACATGATTTAGAAAGTTTCCAGGAGTGGCGGAAGGTATGCGCGGTATGCACAAGTTTAAAAATGTACATGTTTTGAAAGAAATGCACAAGTTTTGAAAAAAATGCACATGTTTTGAAAGAAATGCCCATGTTTTCTAAAACTGCTTAAATATTGTAAATATGTACATATTGAAATATTTCATAAAATAAGTTTTAAAAAAGATGAGTAAAAAGAAAAACAAACAAGTAAGTTTCGAAAATTAGGATAATATAAACTAGACAATATACTAAAAATGCAAAAAGAATCATGAAGTGAAATTGTTTTAAAGAAAAAGATTTAGCAAATTTATGGAAGATTTGAAAACCATTGAAGTATGGGTTACGTCGTAAGAACCTTCCAAGAGTGAGTTTACTAAACAAGGACATGGTTCCCCCAGGCGGACAACCAAGGGGTGGAAACGCTTAGAATTGTTGGTTGTACCACGGACCAACTATACCCCAAACCGTTCCCCCTAAAGGGTTTTTTGAGAGTGAAACAGCCATGAGATCTACGTAACCATTTATGGTGTGCGCAAGTGTAAAATCTTCCAGGAGCGGAGGAAGTGTGACTGATATAAACAATTATAAAGTGAGTAAACCGAGCACTTAAAAAATAAAGTACCAAAATTTGAAAATTCCAAAATAAACCTTAATCCCGCAAAAAAATAAAAAGAAAAAAAGTTAGTATGTCAAGAAAATTAAAAAGTAAAGAATCCAAATTTAAAGTCCGTTATGGTTAGAACCTTGATATCCCCAGCGGAGTCGCCATTCTGTCGCATCCTATTTTTTTCCCGAACCAGTTAAAGTTTGAAATAGGGCTCGACTTATTGGAACTCACGGGTAAAGAGTTGGAGTCGCCACCTAACATATTTTTTAACTAGGCGTATTAGGGCACGTACTTTATTTCTAGCTAATATTGTAATTAACTCCGAAACTTAGTCTATGAATCAGAAATCTAGGTAAGGATTCAAGTTAACCCGAGAGGAAGGGATTAGGCACCTCTCAGGCTCCACTAAATGTAGTTACCGACCGAACTAAATAATTGAGATTCTAAGCAAGTAAAAGTAAATAAGCAAATAAGTTAACTAACTAAAATGGACAAGTAATTAAATGATTACGACAATATGCATATAATAATTAAGATTAGATGAAAAGGTTTAAATTCACTAATTGCCTTCTTTTAAAGGTACATCGCAACAAATACTAAAAGGAGTTAGCGCGACAATTAATAATAATGGTAATAATAATAAATAATAATAATAATAATAATGGTAATAATAATATTGATAATAATAATGGTAATAATGATAATAATAGTAATGATAAGAAAATGTGAGTAATGATAATAGTAATAATGAAATTGTTATTGATAATAATAACATTAATAATAATTAATAATAAAAGGTTATTTTCTTTTAACCGTTTCCTACAAAAATAGGCCATCTTCCGTCCAAATTTACCTCGCAAAAAATATAAAGAAAATGAGTTAGTATTGTAATTAGTAGCAATATTAGTAATAATAATAGTAAGAATGATATTTTGATATTAATAATAGCAATAATAATTAAATAATAGTAATAATAATAAAATAAAATAAAAGAAAAATGGATATTATAAAAGTGTAGGCTCAGGTTTGTATGAATTGGATAGAGGTTAGGGATATCAGTACAACTGCAAACACGGGGACCCTCCGGTTGCCATGCCAAGCACCGATCCCACTACTCCATCGCCGGCTTGTTTTGCAATAAAGCTCATACACGTCATCATCGCCTATTGTTTTAGGGACACGGGGTAGCAAGTACGTAGCGGGACTGTTTAGGCCTCCAAACGTCATTGGCCTAAGTGTATTATCGTGTTCAAATCAGTCCTTAGGCCTCAAGTTAATTATTTAGTTACTTTCCTTGGCCACCGATATAGCATTGCATCTGTAAAATAAACTTTAGCAAAATAAATTGAGATCAGCAGCACCACATATATCCAAACTTGAAACTTATAATAATGAGTAAGTTAGTCAAACACGCTGTGATACCAAATAATATAAATTCAAACAAATGTATATATGAATAGCTAAAGTAGATAACAAGAGTAAAGAATAAAGAGAAATAGTGATGACCACATCGGTAAAAAACAAGCAGCAGAGACGACAAAAAGGAGAAGGGAGCGACTTCCGGTGGCGGAGGCCCCGCGTCGCTGCTTCCTCAACCTCGAAACTATTTTCTTTCTTTCAATTTCAACAATAGACCAAGCAGAAACAGAGAAGAAAAACTGCTTCCCTGGAGACTCGACCTTCCGGCGGTGGTGGGTTTCGCCATTGTGGATGGTTGCTGATACCACCGCTACTCCGCCTTCCTCTAACACCCATGTCACCAATTCTCAATAACATGAATCAGGACGAAAGTGAAATCAAATAAAGACAGAAAAATAAGGATTCAGTGATAGGTGTTTCTGATCTGAATCCCCATTTTGTAATACTACCTGTTTTCGATCTGATTTTCTGGCAAGGGTGATGGCGTATATGTGATGGTTCTGATTTTCTGTAATGGTTTTTCCCCATTGGTTTTTATCTGGTTTCCATTGGTGTTATCACCATTTGTTGGTGGGTGTGTGGTAGCGTGTGTTTTGGTGGATAGTGGGTGATGGAATTTGTGGGTGTGTGATGTCTGTATCTGGTGTTGTATATATTTGGTCTCTGATTTCTGTGTGTTTGTGTGTAGGTGTACTGGAGAAGACAAGGAGGGGGACCCCTAGTGTAGTACTGTGTCTGTGCTCCTTGTATGATGTGTGTGTTCTGATTATTGTGTATTGGTTGTGGGGTGTGTGTATTTATGTATCTGTGGTAAGGAAAAGGTGGGGGAGTGAAATGTATGGGTGGTGGTGCTCCCCCGTAGGTGTTGTGTCTGTCAATGGCTTTGGAAAAAATACGAAGGAAAGGAGAAAGACGGGTCTTGGGGTGGTTTGCTGATGGGTCCCTTTGCAATAGTATAGTCTCTCTCTTTTTTAAAGAAGGAGAATTGGAAAAAAAGTTGTTGGAAATTAGAGGTAATTGGGGGATTTTAGATTGAGAGAGATTAGGGAGGGATTTTAGGAATATTTTGTAGAGATGGAAAAATGACTAATTAAAAGATAACATGATCATTTTGATATTTTGAGTGGGGTGTAAATCATGGATATATTCGGTTAAGAGACTTGGTTAGATTTAAAGAAAAGAAAATGCTTTAAAAGTGAAATTCACATATATTGAAATAATTTAAATTCAAAAGAATTCTAATTGAAATAAGTATGAAAAATTATAATGAAAATGAATTAGATGAAATAGATGGTATAGAAATTGGACCGGACATTTTAAATTAGGCTGGATATTTAATCGGACTAATAAATGATTTAAAGGTGCATAATAAATGAAAATATAAATAAATAATATATAAAATGTATAAAAGTGGGAGAAAATACGTATAGAATAATTGAGGTCAAATTAAAGTATTTAAGAATAAATAATCACGAATAGTCATAAAACTTTATCTTATGCAATTACGCAAATAGCCACATTTTCACAAGTAGCCTGAATGATGTAAATGACGTAATATAATCACAATTAGAGTATATAATGTATAAATAGGGAATAACACACGTAAAATACACACATAAAGGAAATTGGAATGCAAATTAGATTAACTAAATATCAACAAATATTCATTAAAGCCACAATTATTTATTAAATATTATAAGTGCCTTAAAATCGCACAAACAACCACATTTTGACAAATAGTCTAAATGATGTAATTTTGTAATATAGCCATATTTAAGTATGAAATATATAAGTAGAAGATAACACATGTATATGCATGCCTTCTAATGCAAATTATGCACAAATAGTCAAACTGCACCTTTAAATTAAATTGTAGCTGATTTTAGAAAAAGGAGAGATAAAACTGGGTGTAAACACTAATGATTCAAACCCATTGAAAATATTCATACCAGGCTGATTTTGGGCTTTCAGTGCATGTGCTATTTCTTCTTTTCGCTAGTTGCCATTCCTGTTCTTAGATTCCTTGATATTTCCCACTGCTGCATGCTGCATTTTGTCTCTTTGGCTTGGACATGTTCTTTACCCACCCACACTTGCTTTCCACCCTGATTTTTTAGCAGACTGAGGTTTCTCATTGTGGTTCTTGGTAGTTTATGTCTTCGTAGGTGGCTTCTTATTCACAGGTTCTGGTTGGGGTGGAAAGTTCCACAAATTCCCCTCCATTTGGCAGTCATGTCTAACCTGGAAGCGTTCATGATAGTATGATGGTCTCCGATCATACTCCACTGTTTAATTTTTTCAAAGCATCCACCATTAGGGTCCCTAGCCATCACCTTACCTGGCAACTCCATTGTAACATATATTTCAACCAACAGATGAGCATAAGAAATCCTATCAATATTTGTTGTGCATTCATTTGCAAAAATAGGGGTACTCAAATAGCTCAAATTTCGACTCAACAAATCCATACTCGAGCAATTCAAAGGCAAATTTGGTAATATGACCCAAAGTGATGTCAATTTCAGCACCCCCTTGTTAAAGTCAAAATCAAGACCTCATGCCTTAGTATTTATTGGTTTATTCTTGATAGTGTGAGGCCCTGATAGGAGTAATTCATCCCTATCTTCGATGCTAGTAAATTTGATCACAAAAGTACCCTTCATTATGCCAATAGATCCTAGGCTTTGATGCAAAATTCTATTAAGCTGCTATATATCTCTCCAGGGCTCCGATTGAGGGGTCCTCACCCACTACATCCAAGATTATAGCTGGCTTCCAATTCTCTATCTCCCTATCTGCCATATTTTTTTTCTAGATCAACAATCTTAATTCTATTTTGAATTTTAGGCGCTATGTAATTTAGTTCATACCTCTTGTAGCTAGTCGGTTGCCCCCAAAATCCTGTTCCATGGTTCTCATCCTGGACCAGATTCAATTTCCTTTGAGCCCCAGGTGTCGCTGTTTTTGGAACTGGTTCTAGTGAAACCCCAGCTTGCTCCACTTTGCTTGAACTCGCTGAATTTTCCTTACTCGACTTATCCCCAATCCGTGCCTTCGGTGCCTCAGTATCACTTTTGGGTGTGATAAGGTGTTCCTTGCTTAGGTTAGGACATTCTTCTGAAATCCTTGGTGTTTTGGATGAACTTGCGACGTTCTTCATCACGCTTTATGCTTCGATGATGATGAATTTTTAGACTGTTTGCTTAACTTTAGAATTCTTCGTGGGTCTACCTCTCTTCCCTACCATATTTGGTGAAGGCGTTTGTTAGTATTCACCACCAATCATTGCAACTAGAGAGAATTTGTATATAAAGAAGTTTGAATAAGTGATTTTTAGCTTGAGTTGTTGGATTTGGGAGATAAAGGGTCCAGATTGTGCCAAGCTGCACGCGTGTACATATGCGTATTCAAGCATGTAAGCATATATACATTTCTGTATGTGTGTATAGCTGAGTGGAAAGGGACAATATACTAATTGTGAATGAAGGAGTTGTACCACGTCCCTGGGCGAGTTGTACGCGTGCACGAAATGTGTTTTTGACCGTCTTGGCTTAGGTTGAAACTTACGTGAGACTTGTGTAGCGTATGTGTGGATAAATAGATGATGATGGGGACTAATGTAGTAGAAATAAATTTATTATAGACTAATTGGCTAGTATTTAATTAAAATGCTAATAAATATAAATAATTAATCTAAAAATAGGAAAAATTATAAATAATCATAAATAAATGTATTTGTTCACAAATAAATATAAATGACCTCAAATAATACTAATTAGATGTATAAAGTCACAGATAATTGATAAATGGTACTGTAATGCATTAAATCACGCAAATAGCCACAATTAGGATATGTATATTTAAGAACTAGCCTAAATAATGTAATTACGTAAATATAGTCACAATTAAGTTAGTATAACATAATTAGAGGATTAACAATAGGAGGTTACGCATATAAATACATGCTATCTAATGCAAATTTGTTTGAAAAATAATATTATATATTTTTAATTAAATATAGCCAAATTGCGAAAAAGAGAGGGACAAAATTGGGTATCAACAGCTGCCCTAATTGTCCGGGAATGATGAAAGAGTCTTCGGGCAAATATGGTTGACGAAGTAGCCAATTTTGTCACGACAAATAGAATGAGATATAGCCTGTGCGAAGGTGTTTATGACGCACGAGTAAAGGTTTCAGGCACGATTTTAGGAATGAGAATAGAAATTTATGATAAGAAATGGGAAGGACGCGACCTCTTCTCAATATTTTGTCTGGAGATCTCTCTGTCATTTGTTTTCAGACCTTTGTGAGGGATGCTTCATTTCGACCACCATGTTAGAAATACCTGCTTATCTGTCATGTAAGTTGTAGTGCTTTCATTGAAAGTTGCACCCTCACTTGGGAGACATTACTTCCTCATTTCATTGACATCAATATCTGAACTTTGATCGTCTTCCTTTCCACTTTTATTTCTATTCTGCTAAAACAGATATGTGCTGCTTTTGTGAGACCCATGTTGTTTTCTCACTGACATCTTGCCTGCTGACGTAGACCTTATGATTTTCTTCATTGCTATCTTGCCTACTGTCGCGGACTATATTCTGTCTTTCATCGATGTTTTTCCCATTGATGCAAACCCTATGCTTATTCAATGTTTTCTTGTCCACTGACACGGACGCTATGAAGATTTCATTGTCTTGTCCACCGACGCAAACCTTATGCTGATTTTTTTGCCGTTTTGTCCACTAATGCATGCCCTATGCTGATTTGAATACTGTCTTGCCCACTAACGCAGACCCTATGCTGATGTTTCTATCTTTCCCACTAATGCAGACCCTATGTTGATTTCATTTCTATCTTGCCTACTGACGCGAACCCTAAGCCGATTTCATTTCTATCTTGCCCACTAACGCGGACCCTATGCTGATTTCATTTCTGTCTTGCCCACTACGCGAACCCTATGCATATCTTTTTTGTCATGTCCATTGACGCGTACCCTATGCTTTCTTTCATCCACTGATGCGGATCCTAATGCTTTCTTTCATAGACACACGCGGATCCTAATTCTTGCTTTCATCCACTGACGCGGATCCTATGCTTTCTTTCACCCACTGACACGGATTCTAATACTTTCTTTTATCCACTGACGTGGATCCTATGCTTTCTTTCATCCACTAACGCGGATCCTAATGATTGCTTTCATCCACTGACATGGATCCTAATGGGTTCTCTTATCTACTAATGTGGATCCTATGCTTTACCTCCATCCACTGATGCGGATTGGCAGTGTTTTTGGCAATTTTCGAAATTTGATTTCATAAGATTGCTGGTATACTTGGTATATGTATAGAACCTGCACACAAAGAAAATTTGTGAGTTTTGGGGGAGGTTGACGTGCGCATGTTCTATGTTGATTATTCTACTGCTACTTCTTGCTTTATTCTCTCTTGCGATATCATCCTATTATTGAACATCGAACCTTGGTCGAGCTAGAGAAAAAAGGAGTAGGGTATGCATGTAACTTTTTAAAAATATATGGCTATTTAAAGAATAAGACAAATTTATTCCATTGAATTATAACTACGACGCGTTGTTCTCTCTTGTATCCATTTGTTTCCCATAAATCACCAGCTTAGAAATTTTGAGGAAGGCTGCTTGTAATTTCCTTGAATTTTTTAGGATCCCTAAAAAATTCTGCTAGTGTGCTGAAATACTTCTTTTAATTTTTTGAGGAAACCTCAAAAAAGTCTGCCCCAGTGTCCAATCTGTGGGGAAAATAAACTTTTCTTATAATGTGACCATGCACAGGGTAGGTTGTCTATGTATCTTATCTTGGGAATCAGATCGCTACACAGTTTACAATACATCGTGATCGTATTAATGGAAAGGTTGTTGATGCTGACTTCAGTTGTAGTGTATCTTGACTGCTTTTGTGTAAAGGGGTTTTCTATGCATTTCACGATCTATTTTTGTTGGCATTGATGTTCCTCCTGTCAATACTGCATGCATAAAAATAATCCTGATCTGTCTCAATTTGGAGAATTTTGCTTCGGGGTAAACTTTCTTGCTCTAACTTCCTTGTTGAATGTCTTTATCGTCCTAATTTCTTGTTGTGTTCACACTTTGCTGTTTATGAGCATCACTTGCTTGAGTCTGCTTTTGATCCATTCAGTATTGCCTAATTCTGCTTCTCGTATGTATTTCTACTGCTTCACCTTGAATTGTAAGTCACCTTCTTCAATATCTTCTCGATGCTTTTACCTCATTAATTTTCTACAAGATTTCTGTGATCAACCTCGATGTTCTTAAATATCCTTTGTCGAATCATCACATAAAATAAATTTGCAGAAAATAAATGATGTATACTCATGAATAGAAAATTCTTTTATTATTGGACTTGTGAAATAGTCTTTAAAGGGAAACAACGATGCAATAAATTTGAAAAATAAAGAACACAAAGCTAACGACTCGGAGTCGTATTTTATCTAAGAAAATAACTAAGGCTCCCACTCTACTAAGGTTCGCGTCAAGCCCGGATGGCTGGTTCAATTTTTCAGCATAAATCTAAATTCAGCTTTTTGGATGTTAGGAACCTCGGCATGCTTTCCTGGAACTGCATCACATTCTTCCATGAGTCGCTCTTTTAGACCAGTCAATTTTGCTTCATTCACATCTTCTGCAGGTCTTCTCCTCGGGAAAATTGCCATGTAGCATGAAAAGACATATGTCAGCCTTAGAGTTAGAATAGATTGCTCTGGTGGATGATAACCTCTTGTATTCTTTGCAAGACTTACGTATAACAATCAGATCTTACCAGGGACAGGGACCAGACTATAGAGCTTAATTCAAAAGAATTCGGGCTTGCCTTTTCAATTCACATCTATGAGCGAGGATTCCTCTATCTCTTGCTCGCTTTGATCGGACTCTGATAACTTAGGAAAGAATGATGGGTCGCTAACAAGACCCCTAAATGACCGCTCAGAAAGCCTACCTCTTTTTTTTTCCCAATCTGTTCGATTAACCTTACTCATAAAGGGTCTTGACCTCTATGGCGCTAAGGCTTAGCTCATCAAAGAAGTGCGCCAAAAGTGGAGGATGGTATCATATTCTCTTATAAGAGAGGCACACCTGCTTTTAGCTCGTAACATCTTTTCTTATGCCAAACTTATTTTTACAGTGTGCCCTTGCAGCAATGACTTTTCCTACCTTTTTTGCCTTCATAATTGTACCTTCTAGACTGCATTGAGTTTTAAACTCAACCATGATCTCTTTTTTGTCTCAATGATTGGGCAGTGGGTTATTGTGCACATTTGGTGGATTTAGAAGAATGACATTTTCATCTATTAGGTCTTGTATCTTATCTCTTAGTGTCAAACATCTTTCTGTATCTAATTGTGCACATTATGAGTACTGGCTCAAGTGCTCAGGAAGTGAAGTTAAATGATGTGCGAGCAATAGTCCAGCTGTAGTCCTGGGTCATCTGCACTATTTTGACTGGCGACTGACGCTTCATTCCTTGAATACACATGCAATTATGCCTGATTGGTTCCTTAGGTTTCTACATCTTCCCAAGAGCCGTCATTTCGCTCTTCCATTACTGCTCCAATTATATTCGTATCCGCCATTATGATCTCTTTAACCATTTCAAATCTCCATCCTTATCTTCCTATTTCCCTCTCCATATAAAGATTCTTGCCTTTGCCTTCTTTTCACTATATTCTCTTCCTCTACTAGAAAATTGTGTATTATATGGGTATTTTTTTTGGGATTTTAGAGAAAAATCCACAGGTAACTTAATTTCTTGTGAATTTTCCTACAAAAATTTTTCGAAGGATATATGTTTATTGGCAACTAGTATCTACGAATTATAAAAATCCCTAGGTAAATTAGCTAATATCCCCATGTACGTTTACTTGGGGAAATTAGGATTTTTCGCAAGAGTTACTAAAAATCTGCAAGAAACTTTTCGTAAATAATCTTGAACAAAAGGAAATTTGCTGGGATTTTTTCATGCGAAATAATCCGCAAGTTATTCCCCATGAAGATTCCCAAGTAAAATCCCATAAAATTTATTACAATTCTTCTACAAAAGTGATTTTCTTAGGGAATATAGTCGAAAATCCCCAAGTAAAATTTATGCTACTCAAGGCATTTTCCCATGAAATTCCACAGTAATTTGTACAAATTTCAAATACTCATTTATTAAAATCCTAAAATTTTGTTCCATTCAACTCAATTTGTATTGTACGTATAGATTTTATCCTAAATTTTTAACGAATCCTTTAGCACAAATCTAATATAAGTAATAACAAAGTAAAAAATTATTCATAGCAGTAGAGCATATAATAATGATCAATTCTTAATTGGACAAAAAATTAAAAAACATAAACATTACATCCTAAATAATGCTATCAATCATCAACTATCTCAATACAAATTGGACTCATTTACAGTCGAATTATCGAAGTCACTACATCATTTTCACGCTCAGAAACTTGATAGCCTTCCGGAGTAAAGATGATGGTTGGAAATCTACATTCTTCCACAACGCTGCATCTTGTTGGTTGAATCAATGCATCTTGTTGGTTGAATCAATGTTAGGTCTCCAAAAAACCACCTATAAGGTTTTTCACATTACAAACGAAGAATAGTGAGAACTCACGTGCACCTACCAGACCAAAAGAGCATATGTTAAGCTCAGTATTCAATCTGTTGACTAAAATTAACCTATGGGATTTTTTTTTCTTACTTAAACGTAACAAATTTCATGTTTGAGAACTCTTAACATTTTACTAGGGCGATTGTCCTTTCAAAACAATTGGAGGCAACCAAACAACACAAATGATGTGTAAGTAACTTAATGTAGGATAAAGCTGTCAAATAAAAAGCAATTGAAAAAAAAGCATTTTGAAGATGTCCCATGCTTTGAAGGATGATTATGACACCTCACAACAAAATTAGTGGATGCATTTCTTAGTAAATACAAATATCTTTAATATTGTTCTTAAAATTTTCTATGCAATATATTGAAATGACCTTATGTAGTCGTTTCGAGAGTTAGGATTTCGATTGGTGTGCTGATAATTATAAATATTCGTAAGGTCCATTAGGACCTGTCTATAAAATTTGAGCTAAACCGGACTTCGTTTGGTAGGTATCGGAAGAAGGTATCAGTTTTCGTTGTCGGTAAATTTTTAAAAGAGGTTTTTGAGCCTGATTTTGTCGAATGAGTTCCGATTTGAAATTCGAAAGCGCCGAATAGTTCGTATGATTATTTGTGACATGTGTGAATTTTTGAAGGGAATTTCAAGGTTGTTTGGCCGATTTCGGCTAAAATTTCGAATTAATAATTTGATTTTTTTCCATTTAAATTCGCATCTTCAGTTTCCGGAACCCGATTTGAATTCTCCCTTTGCGAGTATGCTATATATTTTGTATAACTTGCTTGAGAAATTTGAAATTATTTCGAGTATCGCAGGGTAAGAAAAGAAAATATTAAATAAAAGAAAAGAAAATATAAAAGGAAAACACAAAATAATAAAGAAAGAAAGAAAAATGGAAAGGCGGTGTCCAAGGACGATATTAGAAATAGTGAAAGGAACAAAAACGGGAAAGATGAGAAGCAGACGAAAAAAATGCTAGAAAACGAGAAAAGAGTCGAAGAAAGATAGAATTTTCACCCCGAAACATTAAGGTAATGATCTTAATGCATTACTTTAGTTTATTATGTGTGTTCGAATATATTTTCGCCCCAGGAGCACGAGGTTTCCGCTCCATTGCATACATATTGGGTGCAGGAGGATTCCGCCCCAGGAGCAGGGGGATTCCTCTCCATTACATTCATATTGGGTGCAGGAGGATTTCGCCTTAGGAGCAGGAGGATTTCTCTTCATTTCATACATATTGGGTGCAGGAGGATTCCGCCCCAGGAGCAGGAGGATTCTGCTCCATTGCATACATATTGGGTGCAGGATGATTCCGCTACAGGAGCAGGAGGATTCCGCTCCATTGCATCATATTGAGGGTAGGAGGATTCCGCCTTAGGAGCAGGAGAATTCCGCTCCTTACATTATATTGAGGGTAGGAGGATTCCGCTCCATCTATTTGGCACAAGTTACACCATTGCATCATACTGCATTCATCCCATTTCATTGCCCTGCATGTTGACTATTGTGTGACTATCATGTTGTATTTTGTGTATGCGGTATGTATACCATATTGTGGACATAATTCAGTTTCCCTATATATTTTTGGCACGTATTCTGGGTTGCACGCCGCAACAGTATAAATATATAGATCGGGTTGCATGCCGCAACAATATAAATATATGGATCGGGTTGCACGCCGCAAGAGTATAAATATATGGATCGAGTTGCATGCCCCAACAGTATAAATATATGGATCGGATTGCACGCCGCAATAATATTTGCATATAATAAGATGTAATTCTGATTGTTAATATGTTCGGGATACCTATATGTTCTGTCTATCTTATGTTCCTGGTTGTTTATGAGTTTTTTGAATTCCATACGTATTTCCAGTTATGATCTGGTTCTGTTTATTAAATAAAAGGAATTTTGTTTATCTGCTTCTCTTCTCCCTGGCTAGCTATCCTATTATTTGAGGTGGCTAGTCTGCCCCACTTATTGAGTCCTTTTGACTCACCCTTGTTTGTTGTTTGTTTTTTGTCTATTTATTTCGTTTCGATAGGGTCGCTCCAGGATTGGGTTCGCCACATTGTTCAGGAGCGAAGACGACTTCAGCTGTTAGGGTGAGCTAGCTTTTATTCTGGATGGCCACCAATTTATTATTTATTATTTCAGTTGCATTTTGTTCCCTTCAAGAGGTATCTGTCTTCTTTTGTACTCTTAGATGTCTAGTTTGGATAGCCCTAAACCTAATATGTTGGTCAGCTGTAATTGAATTATATTTATTTTCTTAACTTAATTGGTAACGGTTCGTCCGACGGGTCTAGGGGAGGATACCGAGTGTCCTCACGGCCTAGCCGCATTTCGGGTCGTGTCATACATACAACCCCAACTTTGAGATTTGGACCCACAACTTATATGCTAGATGATTTAATTTGTAAATACTAGAAAAAAGTGAATTACTAATCATTTCCCAAGAAAATGAAATTGCCGCAGTAACAAGCAATGGCGATAGAAAAATTAGGCATAAGTTGCAGGAATATTAGCTAAGCCATGAACTTTCTGATGCTTTGATACGAGTCTAGCTCCTCCACTTGCCATTAATAACCTTATCAATGCTACAAATTTTAAGTCAAATTAAATGATTGAAAATAAGATTAGGGAGACCAAAAAAACAAACCTGCTAATAGAGTCAGAATAATAAACCATTCAAGAAAGTAAACAAGGTGGAGAAAACGCTCTCTAGCTAGGAGGCGATTTACAGGCGATGCCTATGTGATTTACACGCTGCTTCTTCTTGACAACACCCATGGCCAATCAGGCCACTGGGCAGCCCCCCACTGGGGTTGCTCAGCCTCCCCCAATCCCCTCCACAGCCTCCTACGCCGCCGTGGTCGTCCCCCCAGCCCAAAATATTATTAACCCAGCTACTGCAGCCCCTACCTTACCCATTCGTCACCCACAAAAAATCAATGGCAGACCCACAATGTTATGGAACAAAAAAGAAGTACAACAATCCATTGCGTCAACTAAGCTCATATACGGCATCATTGCCAAGTTTACATATGGTTCTCCGGAGTTGAATGATTTATGTAAAGTTATCCCAACATAATGTGAGATTAAAGGGCATTGCGTCATTGGTTCTTTGGATTATCGTAGCATCTTGATTAGGTGCTCGTTGTTTGAAGATTACGTGAATTTACTCTCAAAGAGACATTGGTTAAACATTGGTTGTAGCTCGTTTTTAATGCGTACATTGAAGTGGGATCCATGGTGTGACCCTACGAAGGAGACATCAATTGCTATAGGATGGATTTCTTTTCCAAATTTGCCTCCTAATTTCTTTGTGAAAGAATGTGTTTTCTCCTTGGCTTTGGCAGTGGGTAAGCCTCTACATATTGACGCAGCCGCCATTAATCATACTCGTCCAAGTTGTGCTCGTGTGAAGGTAGAAATTGATTTATTAGGTGACTTTCCTCATGAGATTGATATTGTAGAAGATGATGAAGAATCGGGGAAGAAACATTCAAAATGCATTAAGATTGTTTACAATTATTTACCAAAATATTGTACACAATGTTGTTTGCAAGGCCATGATGATCTTGAGTGTCGTGTTCTTCATCTCGACCTTTATCAAGAGAAGCTTGTTCAAGATCATGGAAATCATGACAAGGATGATCAACCACCAGTTTCACGTGTCCTCAAGAGTGGAAAGATTGTGGAGGAAGCAGGCCCTAGCAACAAAAAACATGATGCTATTGTTGAAGGTAAGCAGGCAAGGTTTCAAGGGACTGGGAATAGAATGAACAATAATTATCGAGAGCAAGGTGTGTGGCAGGTTGTTAACAAAAACAAGGGAGTAGTGCACCAAAATCTAGAGGATCGAACACATGTTAAGAAGCATTCTTCCAATGCTTTTGCAGCTTTGCAAATTGAAGATGAAGATGTTTTACAAGTGGTTGATAATGAGGGTGCTCACGCTGATGGAATCCAAACAGAAAAGAAGCAAGACAAGGAGGTAGGTAAGTTAGTTGGAAGCTCTAACACTAGGGTGCAGACACAGGCAATTAAAAGTGGTGTGGAATTGACTGAGCCTCTTATTAAAGCTGGAGGAGGTGGGGTTCTGGATAAAGATTTGCTTAGATCTCGTTGAGTTATTATTATTGATGAGGCTGTCCAGGTCCTAGGTAAGGAATTTTTTTCAGCTTAGAATCGAGGTGGGAATAGTTTTAAAGCTGGGAGTTTTGTTGCCCTTGATCAAAGGGATGGAGCTGCAGTTAATAATGTCCCAGATTTTAATGTGCATGAAAAGCAGCAGGAAGTTAATTGTTCAGGAGTCAACAAGAGAATTAAAGCTGAGGGGTCGCACTTAATGCAGGCCAGTATTAATGCTTCAGGTTCAGCGGGTATTAAAGCTGTGGGTCATAATTTCGAGTCGGTTGCAGATTTTAATTCAACAGTTGGCATTAATGCTTCAGAGTCAGAAGGCATTCAAGCTGAGGGTGCGAATGTATTGAGTAGTAAAGGGTCAGCTGCACGCTTTAAAGCTGAGGGTGTTGCTTCAGGTTTTAAAGCTAAGGGTGTGCGTAATATTAATGTTGCGTCTGATTTGAACGAGGTTGTTAATGCTTCAGCTGCTATTAAAGCTAAGGGTGCGAAGTGTGAAAATGGCTTTGATACAGATTGTAAAGCTGAGGGCTCAATTAATGCTGTGTTGGTATTGAAGGATGTTGTTAATGATTCAGCTGGTATTAAAGCTAAGGGGTTGACTTTAACCCCACGTGAGGGTGTTCTTTGCATTGAATCAGTTTTGGGAAAGGAGTTAATTAATGTGTCTCCTAGAATCTCTGGGACTGCATTTAATACGCAGCTATTTAATGATGACGTGAAGATGTTATTGAATAAAGCTGTTGGATATTCTCCAATTCCTGATTTAATACCTCTATCTACTTTAAAGCAGCTCATTACAAATCCAAATTCGACACAGATTATGCCCATCCTTGATCTTTTAAAGTCTCATCCAAATCCCATTGAAGGCCACGTTCCGCTTAATACCTCTGATCATTCCGTTCTTTCCCAGCTGAATATGGCTCACACTACCTCCAATTTGCAACAATCAGGGAGTTTTTCTAAGGGTATTTCGAAGGAAGATTTTACAGATGATGAAAAGGTTTTGATAAATTCTTTACAACTCACAGATAGCAAAGCAATTTTGCAAAGGCAACAACGCCATTCTCCTATGAAACAGCAAGTGGAGCAGGAAGATGTAGGTGAGGAAATTGATATTGAAGATGAGGAGAAAGCTTCAACAGCTGATAATTTCCAAGATGTGGCCAGGGAAGGTGATTTTTCACCTAGAGATGTACCAAAGAAAGGAGGCAGATGTATCAAAAAAGAGCATGGTCCAATTTCCAGGATCCAGCCTATAAGGAGTTCCAAATCCAAAGTTTAAATGATGAATAAAGCTTTGATTTGGAATATTCGATCAGTTAATACGCAGGAGGCGTTTACAAGGTTGAATACTTTGCACAGGCATCATCATTTTGATTTTATAGGGTTACTTGAGCCTTTTCAGGAGCCCTGTAGAGTTTAATATTATGGTATGAGACTTGGTATGCATTGGTCTTTTACTAATGTCAATGGTAAAATTTGGGCTTTCATAGGGGAAGATTATGCAGTGACAGTAGTGGATGACTAGGAGCAACAACTTACTCTGAAATTGCATCATATTGTGCAGGCTCAGGATTTTTTTCTTACCTTAGTTTATGCTAAATGTGACAGAATTGAAAGAATGGAGCTGTGGGATTCTTTGCATTTTTTAGCATGTACTATGGTTAAGCCGTGGCCTATTGGAGGTGATTTCAATGTTATTCTTTCTGAAGAAGAAAAATATGGGGGGTCTTTCAGTATTGTCACAGGAGGTGGATGATTTTGCTGCTACTATAGCTGCATGTGGTGTCACTGACTTAGGGTACACGGGTACCATTTACACCTGGTGGAATGGGAGAATCGAAAATCAGTTTATTTTTGAAGAGGATTGATAGATGATTTGCTAATCAGGAGTTCATGGATTTCTTTTCTAAGATTGACATTGAGTACCTGGCCAGGACTGGATCTGATCATTCTCCTTTGTTGATAAAGTGTTCGACTGATTCTTCTACTATTATTAAATCCTTCAAATTTTTGAATTTCTGGACTGATAATGAATACTTCTTGCAGCTTGTGAAGGATAATTGGGTTTGTGATTGTGTAGGGGATCCTTTTATTATTTTTCACAGAAAATTGAAGAAAGTGAAGCAGGCCTTATCAAGGTGGAGCAAAGCTACTTTTGGCAATATTTTTCAGAAAATTGCCTTTCTGGAAGATACTATTAAAGCACATGAGCTTAAGCTTGAAGAATCACCTGATGCATATCATAGGGAGCAATTGAAGAAAGCTGAAGCTGAATTAAAAAGGGTGCTGCATTTTGAAGAGGAATTTTGGAAGCAAAAAGCAGGCTTTCAGTGGTTCAAAGATGGTGATAGAAATACTAAATTTTTCAATGCTCAGGTACAAGGCAGGAGGAAGAAGCTTAAAATTCACAGAATCCATGATAGGCTTGGAAATTGGCTTAATGCTGAAGAAGATATGGCTGCTGAAGCTGTGGAGTTTTTCCAACAACAATTTGCAAATGATGGCCAGGAATTGAATTTTGATTTGCTACTTCATGTTCCTGAAATGGTTACTGCTGATCAGAATCTTGCTATTGAGGAAATTCCTTCCATGGAAGAGATGAAGAATTCAGTATTTGGTCTGAATGCTGACAGTGCTTCAGGCCCTGATGGCTTTACAGGGAGGTTTTATCAAGTGTGCTGGGATGTTATTGCTGCTGATCTTACTAGTATGGTGCAGGCTTTCTTTGTGGGACATGATATTCCTAGATTTGTATCTCATACAAATTTAGTGCTCCTCCCTAAGAAGCCTAATGTTTCTACTTTCTCCGATCTCCGACCTATTAGTTTGAGTAATTTCTCAGACAAAGTGATTTCCAGAGTCTTGCATGACAGGTTAGTTGATTTATTACCTGATTTGATATCTCCTATACAGGCTGGTTTTGTTAGGGGAAGAAGTATTGTTGAGAATGTGCTGCTGGCTCAGGAGATCATTAATGATATTAGGAAAAGAGCCAAAGATGCCAATGTTTTCATCAAACTTGATATGATGAAGGCTTATGATCGTGTGTCCTTGTTGTTCTTGTCAAAAGTTCGTAGGAAGATGGGATTTGGTGAGAGATGCATTGATATGGTTTGGAGGCTCTTGTCTAACAATTGGTACTCAATTCTTTTTAATGGCCAGCCGCATGGTTTCTTTAACTCTTCCAGGGGTTTGAAGCAAGGGGATCCTTTGTCTCCTACTTTATTCATTCTTTCAGCTGAGGTGTTGTCCAGGGCCCTGAATGCTTTACATGAGAATGCTATGTTCAAAGGATTTGCTATGCCTAAGTGGAGTCCTCCTATCAATCACTTAGCATATGCAGATGATACTATTCTATTTTCTTCAGCAGATACTACCTCCCTGAGGCTGATTATGGGGGTGTTGGATGCCTATGAGGGTGCCAGTGGCCAGAAGATCAACAAAGAGAAGAGTGCTGTTTATTTGTATCACAGGGTGGAGCAGAAGATTGTTGATAGGGTGGAGCATATTACTCAAATTCCAAGAGGTACTTTTCATTTTACTTACTTAGGGTGTCCGGTTACACACAAAAGAAGAAATAAGGCGCTGTTTAATGATCTTGTTACAAAGATTAGGCAGAAGTTGCAATCTTGGAAGTCAAAAATGTTGTCTTATGGAGGTAGCGCTGTTTTGATTATGCATGTTCTTCAAAGTATACCTATACATCTTTTGTCTGCAGTTAATCCTGCGGATAGTGTTATTGATCAACTTCATAGGATTTTTGCTAATTTCTTTTGGAATAATTCTGAGGAGCATTCAAGGAGGCATTGGGCCTCTTGGGACACTTTGTGTAAGCCACCAGCTGAAGGGGGTGTGGGATTTAAATCTTTATATGATGTTTCAAACGCTCTATTTGCTAAATTGTGGTGGAACTTTAGGACAAAAACTTCTCTTTGGGGTACTTTTATGGCCAATAAGTATTGTAAAAAAAATGCATTACTCATTGTGCCATACACTGATGGTTCTCCTATTTGGCAAAAGATGTTACTTGTTAGGGAGATGGTCGATCATGAGATTATTTGGCATATTAGGCGAGGATCGTCTCATTTTTGGTATGACAATTGGTCGCGTGTTGGTGCCTTGTATTTTGTTGTTCCTCGCAGGTTTTATGTAAGGGCAGAGTTGAATGTGGTGAAGGATTTCTTCACTCCAATTGGATGGAACCAGAAGCTTCTTCATGAAGCCTTAACACTTGATTTAGCTCAACATGTTCTTGACACTGTCCAGCCGGGTAATATTACGCAGAGGAGAGATTTTGCATCGTGGGGGCTTACTTCGAATGGACAATTTACGGTGAGTAGTGCCTATAATTATGTTAGAGCCTAACGAAAAGTCAAAGAAGAGTATAAGTTTATGTGGTTGAAATGCATTCCTTTTAAAATCTCCTTTGTCCTTTGGCGCGCTTGGAAGTGTAAATTGCCTTTAGATGAGGAATTGAAGAAAATTGGGTTCAACGTTCCTTCACGTTGTTGGTGCTGCGTCAATCCTAAAGAAGAAACTCGTGAGCACTTATTCATTACAAGCTCTATTGCAAAGAGTATGTTGTCGTATTATGCAAATGCAATGGGGTTTGTAATTCATGATTGGAGATTTCGTCAAGTGATCAACAAATGGTGCAGTGTAGAACTCGTCCTTGGCTGAGGTTTATGTGTCAAGCTTTGCCTGCTTTTGTCATGTGGGAACTCTGGAAGAGATGAAATACAATGGCTCATGGTGGTAAAGTATCATTCCAGCGTGTTCTTCATGAAATTAATTGGAATCTGCATAAATTCCTAGTGGTGTGTCACCCAGGTATGTATTCAGCCCCAATTGAATGGCCATTGATGGTTAAATTTCTTGAAGAATTTCGGCCGAGGTTCAGTTACGTCAAGGTTTGTTGGCGTTGTCCAGATTTGGGCAAGGTTAAATGTAATACGGATGGCGCATGTCGAGGAAATCCCGGATTGAGTTCATATGCATTTTGTTTACGTAATGAGGAGGGTGATTTGATTTTTGCCAAGGAAAAATTAATAGGTGAAGGTACCAATGTGAGGGCTGAGGCAGTTGCTATTCGTCAGGCTATGAAGTATTGCATAGAGCATGTTGCTTCTCCCATTGTTATAGAGACAGATTCTTTGCTACTCAAGAACATCATAGAAGGTGAGTGGGCTGTTGTTTGGAGTATTTCTGAAGTCGTCGAAGAGATTTTGGCTATGAGGAGACGGGGTGATTTTCATTTTGCTCATGTATTGCGCGAAGGAAATAGGATGGCGGATCATTTGGCTAACTTGGCGTATCAGTTGAATGAGTTAGGATTTCATAGCTTCAATGAGCTAAATGTTATGGGAAGGAGAATTCTTATTTGGGATAAGGCGCAGCTTCCCATTTATAGAGCTAAGCTAATGAAAAATGGGCCAAGGTCACAATGAGGAAGGGGCTACGTTTTTAACTAACCAAGTTTGTTCATTGTGCAGGTTTAACAAAGCGTTGATTTGCAGCATTTTTGGCTTTTGGATACTTGAAGCAACTGCTTCTTTATGGCAATTTGATCTGTTGATACTCTGTTGGTCGTGGAGTTTCATCCGATGCTGGGATTGCATTGCGTGTGAAGGGTTCTGCTTCATTTATCCTTGGATGGGTGTTACGATTTGCCTACTTTTTTGCATGTCGTGATTCTCCTACATTTCTAACGATGTGAGGCACAGCTTTTTGATGAGGATTTTGGTGTACATAGGCAGTTTTATGCTTTTGGACAGTGTTGCAAGGGCTCGTGCAAGGCCAAGCGTAATAAGGGTGGAGTACCTTTGCTCTTCTCTTGTGCGCGATTTCCTCACGTCGCGTCCCCCTTCGCGCCCAACATTGCTTTGATATTTGCATGGACGTACTCGCGCCATGGCCAGCGCGCCTCGTTCTCTATCGTGCTGGACAAACAGAATGTTCAGTTCTCTTGCGCGCGCTTGGCATGCGTCGCGCCTTTCATCGCGCCCTGCAGGGAGAATTTTTTGGTTCCTTTGTTTTATTTTGGTGCAGGCTGTTTTTCCACTGGACGATCTTGCTTGCTTTTTTGGTGGAATACCTTTGTTGATCACAAGGACGTCACGATCTACCTATATTTTAAAGGATTGGAGCTTCAGATTTTTGGCTTGGATATTGACGTGGATAGGCAGTGTTGCAAGGGGATCGCTTGGGGCGCTGTATGAGCATGGTTTAGCTCACCACTGCTCTTCAATTCCTCGTTGTTACAATTGGGTACAGGCTGCTTTTCCAATGGTGGATCACACTTGTTTTTTGCTTCCTTTTATGGTGGATAACAATTGCTTATCACATGGGTTGACGGGCTTTTTATTGTCACTTATCCTTACATCAACATTGGAGTGCAAGGGCTTTCACTTACACAAGGATAATCATTTAGAGGCCTGGACTACTGGAGATACACATGCGATGCTACACCAATTAGATACTGCGTACATTGATTACCATTTTCTTAATTATATAGCTTTAGTCATTTACAATACAATTTTAGCATCTAGTGCACTATGTGTTAAGTACTTTGTTCTTATTAATTGTGTCTTCATATTGGTGGTATTAGCATGTTATCATGCTCAATCCAATTGGGGATATAGTTTTCAAGGGCGGGTTTATAGGAGTGCACTAGTTAGTTCATCTAGTTTCCACAAGTTGCTTGTTCATTTTTTTTTTTGTAGTTTGTAAAGACTTGTTTATGTTTTTTGGTTTATTAATAAAATTTGTCACTAAGTCCTGATAATAATAATAATAATAATAATAATAATAATAATAATAATAATAATAATAATAATAATAATAATAATAATAAAAAACCGTTCTTTCCAATTTGGTCATGATGACGATGATGAAGAAACTTCATCGAGTGGCTTATTACTCGACGCCAAAGCCATGGATTCAATGGCTTCTTTTTAAATTCTAGGGAGGAGGTAATGAGTTGTCGGCTGGATGAAATAAGGAATAGGGTTAAATTTTTGTGAACTAGGGCAGCGTGTTCTAAAAATGGATTGGGCTCATTGGCGAGCTTGTGCTTTACATCTTTTTACTATATACTTCTTTGTTACTTTTTTTTTTCTTCATGAAAGTAAGGTTAGCTAAAATTTAAAGAATATATAAATTGTCTTTATTAATATAAATAAAAGAATATTAACATGAGATCATTTTGTAAAATAAATGTACTAGTTAATGGAGCACATAGCTCTAATCGACTCGATTTATTTAGAAAAAGACTATGCTCGATATCATTTAAAATTTTACTCGACTCAACTTAGCGCAGTAGATTGGAACTCAATAAAGTTGGCTCGAACTCGCTTGATTGCATAAAATTTTTATTAAAAAAAGTTATTCATTACGCTCACAACTTTTAATGTTAATGTAATTAATATTTAACATTTGATTAATTTATAAACAGCCTCTACTATCTGACCATAATGTAACTTACGCCAGCTATATACTTGAAAAATACAATTAATAATTTAATTTAAGAATTTAAAATTATTAAAATGGTTAAATTTGTAATATGAATGAAAATCTTGACTTTAGTATTATTATTTTGTGCAAATTCTTTTATTTTATTATTTAAAAATATAATTTTTTATATATTATATTTAGTTTAATAGACAACATTATTTTTATAATAAATTATTAATTCACATTGCTCTAATATCTTTTCTGAATCAATAAATTTAAGATGAATTATTTTTAACACATTTATTCTTGGTGTTCTTGATTCAATCTCTAAAACTCTTTATATGATACTTTGTTTCGACATTATCACAAATCGAAATTCAAATTCAACTCTCTTTAAACCTTATTATTATTTTAACGTATCAATAAATTGAAACAACTATAGACATTGCGTGTAGAAGATCCTCTCCGACTAAGCTTAGCTTTGTTAAATGGTAGCTAAGCTCGGTTGAGCTCAGTTCATATTCAGCTCGGCTTGATATAATTTAAATCTTGGTTTGACTTGACTAGACTGGGACACATTGATATAGTAAGCTCTCGATCGGGCTCACTTGGCGCATGCAGGTAGTTATTACATTTTCCTCTGCATCTCTTTACTTCTTCTTTTTGATTATTTTCTCAAAGCAAAAAAGATTGATTAGGAAAATTTAAAAGTAACACAAGAGAATTTTTCCAAGGATCCAAACTAAATCGCAAGAAACAACCCCTTGTAAATTTTCATATAACAAATTCTCAGGTAATTTTTCGGTTAACACAAATCTACATTAAAATTCACAAGAGATAATCCGCATAAATCTACCTATAACAAATCTCTAGATAAGTCTCCAAATAAACAAATTTCCTTCAAAATCGCAAGAGATAATTCACAAATGACTCCCCAGGTAACAAATCCTTAGGTAAATTTCAAGGTGAAAAAATATCCATCAAAATTTGAAGGAAATAATTCGCATGTAAATTCGTATGTAATAAATCCTCATGGAAATTCTTAGATAAAAAAGATCCCTATGTAAATTTGCATGAAATAATCTGTAGGTAAATCCACATGTAACAAATCTGCAGGTAAATTCTCAAGTCAATAAATTCCCATCAAAATTTGCCTGAAACACTCCGCAAGGAAATCTGCAGGTAACAAATCTATAGGTAAATCCCCATGTAAACTAATCCTCAGGTAAGGTCGCATCAAATATTCCAAGAAGAATCTTTTGGTAAAATTACCTATAAATTTGCTAAGTAAATATTTTTTCCATTTCCTCATTCGTATATCTGGGGATTTACTTGAAGATATCTCACTTGCGGATATGTATTCCAGGTAATTCCCCAAATAATATTTTAGCACTAAATGGCGCCAAAAATACCTACAGATTTTCTTGTCAAATTTATATCCGCGCGTAAATATACTACGATTAAGGTATTTTCAAAATTTCGCAGGAAAACCCAAAGAATTACCTATAAAAAATATCCTAGGAAAAATCTCCATTTAAATCACACTTTTCCAGTAGTGTTCCTAATCTCTTTTTGAAAGTAGCTTTAGTCCTTTGTAAAATTTTCATTCATCTCTTCTCTTTTCTGATCATAGTTTTGACTTATCATCTTCCTAACTTTGAACAAGGCTCTTTCACCCTTCCGGTGTTTAGCCACTCTAGGGTCGGAAGGAGTGTGAGAGAACTAAAAATTTGGAACGGACTGGTGCCTTTCCCTTCTTCACACATACTGCAGTTGGAAAGGAAGAAACCCTTTCTAAACTAAGGTGTGGTTCGGACTCTAACGAGGTGTTCAGGGTAGGGTTTGCTGATAAACGTGCGCCAATTACGACGCAGTTACCAACTATGGTAGCGGTTGTTGTGGTAAAAGTCTTGTGTTTCAAAGTGGATCCATTTAGATGTCAATGCTTCGTTAAGCCTATGTTTTCGTTGTTGAATTAACTATAAACACACAATCACATAAATCAAGAACACCTAGTAACCATAATAAGGATGTGAGTAAAAGGACGTACCTTTATCCGCCATAGCAACACAGCAACGGAAGACGAACCAAGTTGAGTCTTTCCTCTCCTTGGGCTTATTAGAACCGACAGCTTAATGAGAAGTTGTCTACAACAGGTTAAGCCAGGAGAGGTTACCTAGCCTCATATGTATAGGCTTAAAAGCCTTAACCTAATGGGCCCACCCATAATAGGTCCACAGGTTTATCAACCGGCCTACACTATTGTCGGCCTACACTAACAATACATGCCCATCATAGAATCCACAAATATGTGGCCCGTGTATTGTCCACCAACTATTTACAATTAGTCCGTTTTGGTAAAACCAAATAAGTTAATGTTAAGTCCATAATAAATAATTCTAACATTCTCCCACTTGGACAACATTATCTTAACTATTTAAAATATTTTGAAAAAGTTTATTTATAAAATGACTCTCGGGCTAAATAGACAGTGGCCACAAACATATAGCGGTAGAACATTGTTTCCAACATGATCTAGTCAAACAAAACTATCAATGTCGAAAAGCAGCAGTACGTGCGTCAATCAACGACACAAGACTAGTCCACAATTACAAACATTGAAATCTTGCTGACAGACCTAAAGGTGTGGTAGTGTAGCAAGAAATAGTCAACATGACTCCAAAACAAGACTATTTCATTGTCGGTCCTCCAAACGATTTTCCATAAACAACATTGGGCGACCAAACAACATGCACACCAATCAGAAAATTGTCAACATGATTTTCTATTACAACATTTTTGAGCAACTAAATAACATGTGCTCTACCAGAAAATCATAATTTTTTCCGAGCCTCAACATGTGCAACTAATCATGGTGTGCAACAGCCAAGAAAATCCATATGGTATAAATAATATGTCGTATATGTTTCTATAAAGATCCAACAAAGGCACAACATGGTCTTATCAACATGAGACATATCAACCACATAAGACAAGAAATCTTAAGAATTTATAGGCATCAAAACTTGACAATAGATAAACCCACACAAATGTATATATTATATTTAATTATCATGATGTATCAAAAATGCCCATTACCAAGTAGTTATAACAAATATTTAAGGGAAACATATACCAAATAAAAGACTCCCACTGATCAAGTGCATACATTGGACTCTAACATTACAAATAACAATTAGGTTTACAACATGAGTCCAAACACTTGAACAAACAAATAAAGTCACAAGAAACATAATAATTTATCAATTGTCTCCTTCACCTTCCCAATTTTCTCACAAAGTGTGTCAAGCAATATAGTTAAAATTCAATTAAGCAAATGATACACTCACCGTAATGATATGAAATTATTAGTCATATGCCCTCTAAATGATACTATATCAACAATTGTCAACTTAACATTTCATAAACACAAACACACCAACAATTGTCAACTTAACATTTTATAAACACAAATACACCAACAAAATTAAAGAAGTCGGCTAAATTATGATATGGTGATCCATATGACTTCTTTATAATATACATAAAAGAATGTGTATCCATCATAAATCAAGCATATTGATCATTTAGTTAACAAGTAAACATCAATGAGCTAATGATTAATTAAAGTGGCAATATAGATTCATGGACTCAATCAAATTTGAAGTGTTACATGATAAATTTATCATTCAAACAACAATAAACACGTAATCACAACTTTTCACATTGAATCTATATTCATTATTATATTAAAGATTTCAGTGTTAGTCAATTATTTGATAAACACTAACCAAATATAACTAACATCATTGACATGGCCTAACCATTAAAATCAAATTACATTGTCATGTAAAAATAAAATTGAACAACACAACCTACACAAATGGAATAATAAATATGAATTTACTCCCACTGTTTAACAGATTCATTAAAACTTTAAGAATTCCATAAACTTCAGTTTTTTTTTAATAGAAAATGTTCTCTTGAGAAACTAAGACTTTCCTCATCGTTTTCAAAAATAAAAGATCATGTATATGTTATAGAAAAGTAAAGCAATACAAGAATTACGCGTTGAGCAAAATCAATAAATTATCTCATAAAGAAAATGATATATACTTTCACCCCAATTAACAAGAAAGAAAGAAAAATAGACTTCACGACATATAACACAATAGAATCGTAATATATATTGGATATTTTGTTATTACGAAAAATTCATTATCAACATAGTTGAGAGTTTAACAACAACAGAAAAGGGAGTCACAACAACCAATTCAAGTAGGAAGTTTATCAACATTGACTCCTTGATATAAAAACTCTCTTATTCTCATTTATAAGTGTTATGCACATATAGTTTGTCATTTAATGCAAACAATAAAAATTATTTACATATAGGCTAGGTTGGGAAGAATACATGTATAGCCAAATATTTCTCATAAGGTTCTCAAAAGAAATAATGTTAATATTAGTTAATTTTATGTTTATCATAATATCAATATTGGATCTTCAAACACAATCATATATTAATTAATCAATATGTCAAATAATCTTTAGTAAAATAATAGAAAGGTATAGATATCAAATAAATTCAACGAGCACTTATTTAACGCAAAATAACTTAAAGAAAACACATATTTCTCTAGTATTAATAAAATATTTTCAACTCAAGTAGGTTTAATAAAAGTTGACTGACAAAACAAGGTTTCATGTCCATAAGATTTAGGTCAAAATTCAAGACTATGCTTCATATAAGAGCAGTAAGAAAACTCTATTGGTGATATTAATACGAGCCATTACAATATTACCCCTTTGGGCAGGTAACGAGAAAATACTTCAGTATTAGAAAACTTATCCCTTTTGGGCAGACAAATTTGTGAAACTAAAATACTTTCTTTTCTCAGGCTCATACTTCAATTTTGAGCAAATGGAAAATAATAATAATAATAATAATAATAATAATAATAATAATAATAATAATGACAAAAATGATATGAGGTGACCCTAGGCAAATAATGTGAGCCTTCACAGTGTTACCCCCTTTGGGCAGGTAACGGGAAAACATCTTAGTATTAGAAACCTATCCCCTTTGGGCAGATAGATTTACTAAACTAAAATATTTCCTTTGCAGGTCTCACACCCACCACCAAATTAAAATACACAATAATCTCCTTTGGGCGGGATAGTATGTAATAATCTAGTGAAATCTCATAATGCACAGAATGAAAAAGCCTCACAAGACTAAAGCAAATACGCCACTTTGGTGCACATCATTCACTTCAATCCACAAAACTAATTCAATTAGGGATTTACAAAAAAAGTTGCCCAAGCATACGAAACAACATTTATGTTAATAGATCCTTAACGGGAGATGATCTCTCATCCCAAACAATACTTTCATCTATCGGTAATTAAATTTCAATTAAAACATGTCACTTTAATAAGCCTCAACAAGCTTTCAACCTCATAATTGCATAAATAGATATATCACATAAAATGAACTACAACTATTAATGCAATGACATAATTCTCGTTTCCAGTTGTAGACATGCACATAATATAAGGATTGAACAATATAATCTCTTTAATGTAATATTATACTCTTCAATATCATAATGAGAAAATAATTTTTCCTCTTAATGGCTTCAAATTAGAGGTACATAACTCGAGATGAATGCTCAAACAAATATCAAAAATATTTTCAAAAGAAATAAGAAGCTTGAATGAGTCATCGCATACCATATTATGAAGGACGTCGAATAAATATTTCTTCATGTGAAAGTATCGCCTACAAGTTAGCTTCCAAGACATGTGTGTGTCTCGAGAACTTGTAAATTGTTTAGCTCATATATAATACATGATGAAGTAAAAAGATTGTCACTTTTTGTGAACTATGTGTTATGCGAATAAGATAAATTATGATAACTCGTGACAATCATTTTGTCATTTTGAGGATAGTTTTCCAACTGACCCCTTTTCTTTAAATCAAACAAGACTCCCATAAATCTTGTTGAATTTAATCAATTGGATATATTTTAAAATATTTTGGGTTTAACACTCTGTAGACAATAAGTATCATGATCCTAATGCAAACTCCTAATTATTAACTGATTGAGGAAGATGATTCTTACACACAATAAGTAATACAAAACGTCATGATCTCAAAAAAAATAGTCATAGAACATTGCCGTAATAGCACAGACCATAAGTTTTCTCAAAACAGTTTGACGACCGTATTAATCAAAATAATTTAATTTCATATTCAAAAGATAAGACACGGTCTAAAGATATACCTCAAAAGGTTACAACATTGTCATCACAATCTTGGTCGTTAAGAATTTTAATAAGAGAACAACTTTGGAATTGAAAATTATTTAGTTAAAGTGGAAGTTGAAGTTGAACTCGTGGACTAACAAATAACTTAAAAGTTATAGTAATTTAGAATCTGTCCTTTAATCATTATCACATGAAAACACTTAAAATAAGCTATCCAATGAAACGAATTCTTATTCGAGTGACACAGCTGTACTAAATTCATGCGGTATAAAGTTTTACTTTTCATGTAATAAGTACTATTATGCAGATATCCTTACTTGAACATGAACTCCTGTAAAAAATTTGAAACATATATAGCAATGACCTGTTGCCATTATTGAAGAGTACATAACCTCTACTTTCAGACAACTCAATATTTCACCCTTTGACATATTGCATAATTCAAAACAATAGACCAAATGCATATAAGAACATCAAGTTTGACAACGATGAGACTCAATCTCTCTTTTAAGAAAGACTCCAAGTTTGATAATCTTTTTCTCTGATTAAAAATTTACGTTTAGCAAGTAAATATATAATGCAATTATTTTACATTAAACCGAACTGAGTACTACTATTCATAATGGAAACTTTTCTTTCCGCCACATTAATGCAGAGACACTTAGATAAGCAAGCCAATAACCACATGTATACACGTTGATAGATCTATCCCTAATTACTGAAGCTTGAATTTTGTAGAATCAATGATGGTATTAATTGATACACTGACAAAATTAATGTCATCCCAGGATGGTTTTGATTGATACACTAACATATTAAAATATTTAAAGATCATTGCTTTGAATCTCTAATAAGAAAGAATACTTTCTTTTTCTAGATTCCTTATGTCATCAATTGACGATCTGCTCAAGTGCATATCAATAGTATAAATAATCTATTGAAGGATTTCCAAAGAAACATTAACAAGAATTTCTTAGTAATTTAACCTATTAACCCGGTGCTCAACAGACGGACAATCGCACTAGTGAAATTAAAATCGGCGGCTTTCAATAGGTTAAAATATTAAACAAACACGGTAAAACATGCGGAAGCTAATTAGTATTTTGATTCTTAGAAAATAATTGTGATAGAACAATTTCAGGTACATCGAAACAAAACGAAACATCCAGCCGGCTCAACTTTCGTTTCAGGAATAGAATTGCAGATTCAATCATAATACAATTCACGATTGTTTCACCAACAAGTAATTTGATCTCACATCAACAAAAGCAGGATTCAAAATCTATGTGATTTGCTCTGATACCAATTGTTGAATTAACTATAAACACACAATCACATAAATCAAGAACACCTAGTAACCATAATAAGGATGTGAGTAAAAGGACGTACCTTTATCCGCCATAGCAACACAGCAACGGAAGACGAACCAAGCTGAGTCTTTCCTCTTCTTGGGCTTATTAGAACCGACAGCTTAATGAGGTTAAGCCAGGAGAGGTTACCTAGCCTCATATGTATAGGCTTAAAAGCCTTAACCTAATGGGCCCACCCATAATAGGTCCACAGGTTTATCAACAGGCCTACACTATTGTCAGCCCACACCTAACACAAGAAACAATACATGCCCATCATGGAATCCACAAATATGTGGCCCGTGTATTGTCCACCAACTATTTACAATTAGTCCGTTTTGGTAAAACCAAATAAGTTAATGTTAAGTCCACAATAAATAATTCTAACATTCGTGGGTTTTTCGGTTTACCAAGGCTCCTGTGATGCAATAAGGCTTCTTGTCTCTTTCGACCTCATCTCTTTTTCTTTTGCTGGTACACAGTGTTCGCTTCTCATAGCCACCGGGCTATAGGGGATTTAATCTCTATGCTTGTCTACGACTTGACCATCAACCCTTTTTCATCCATCATATGTTAATAGATATTATAATATTTCTTCGGCTGCTAATCATTCTCCACTATGAGCGCGACTTTCTTCCTCATGTAGACCATGCAACTTTGGAATATGAGATTGAGTTCTATAGAATGGCGAGATGCATTAGAACTAATCTATGAGCCTTTCGAGAGATTCAAAGATTTATTGATGACCTTTCTTTTTCCTGGAGATTCCAGATGGCTTGAAAAATTGAGGTTGGGACTTCATTTGATGTCGTTGTTAATATTGCTCAAAGGTATTAGGTATACCATAAGTTAGAGGGGGAAGAGTTAGAGCGGGAGAGCAAGAAATTCCGTGGCCCTGGTGGGCAACTATGGTACCTTATTTGGAGGTAAGAGTTCTGACTATTTTGGGAGGTCACCGGCTAGGTTATCTCAGCTTGTAGAGCGTAATTCTCAAAGTGTGCTAGTAGTTCATCAAGATAAACCCCATTTTCATTTTGTAGCTATCAATAATCTGCCCAGTTTCCATTTTCAGTGAGAAGGTGTTATCATTGTCGTGAGTCTGGTTATCCTTTGAGGATTTTTCCCTTACTTCGGCAAATAGGCAGTCGTCCTTTCTCTCGCCATCAGGCACCTGTACAGTCGCATAGGATTTTATTTAGATCTCAATCGGCCAGAGAAATGCCACCATTCGATAGAGGCCGAGAGCGTGGTGGTAGCGGTTCTTCTAGAAGTAATTATCAGGGTAGCGGCACGGCTCAGCCGCAGAGGCAGTTCTAAGAACTACGAGTCTGGCAAGATATTGAGGTATCTGATATAGTAGACCTAAGTATTTCTTCCTCACTTATATGTGTGTAAGCTTTGATTCTTCCGATCAGTCCGAGCTTCGTTTATCTTACCGTATTTCTATGGCTTTTTGGATATTGTTTCTATTAAGAATCGATTGCGGTAGAGAGGTGAGCTTCTAGTATGATTTATTCAGGGAATTTGTGAGACCCTACTAGTTTATCTGATTTAAATGTGAGATATTTGGGCGTGAGTGTCGATATTGTCTACCTGGCGTCTTGTCGTGCCACCTTCTATTATTATATCAAATTAGTTTACCTTTCTTCTCGGACTTCTGTATTGGTTGGATTATGGGATTCTAGTTCATCACCATAAGGGAGTGTCATGGTTTCTTCCGGTGTAAAGTGGTTAGTAAGTAATATTTGATCTACGTATCCCCTCTTGGTTTAAAACGCTAGTAAAGTCATGTTATCCTATGAGCTTGTCTGGGTTATAAAAGAGTTTCTGCTAAATTGTTAGAGTTTCTTTCTTATTAGGAGGTCAAATAGGCATGGATGTTGTTCCATAAAGCTCATTTAATATTTGTTTCTTCAATTACGATTCTTGGGCTACTTTGACTCGGAAGTAGTCTAGCTCTGGTAGCCAAGCAATAAGAAGATGAGCTTCCTGAAGCTCTAATTATTTCTATCCTCAGTCCATGGCCATCTCTTCTTGTCCGACACTAGTGAGCTTAGGCGGTCAGTAGCCTCTTGTGATGTTCCCTATGTTGAGCCAGAGTGCGTGTCAAGGTAACTGGGTAAGCACATTGTTGTTTTTCAAGACTTCTAAGGGTAATGAGAGGCGTCATTTGACATTTGATTTGATCCATCAGGCGGTGGTGCTTATGAAAAATGTTTGGTGCTGTGAACTCGAGAGTTACAACTGTTTGGTAACTCGAGAGAGTAATTTGGTAGCTTGGGTCTGAGCCGCGTTCTCTATTTAGTTAAGTCTTCCTTAATCCAGCAGGTTGTGCGAGGATGAATATTTATATTCAAATTAGTTGCATGAGTTTATGCTCCAAGTGTCTTCCTCCAATTGATACCGAATCATAATATTAAATCTCTAAGGCGTTGCTGAAGCATGAGCTAATTCTTAGTTTCATCGACTTGTTCTATATCGAAGCATATATCGAAAAGGTGATTATCGGCTGAATCATGTTAGTCCAACCAAAGTTTCGTATATCTCTGCTTCGAAAAATATAAACTCTTTTCTCGTGATCGAGGAAGGATTAGCTTAGTCAGAATAAGCTGGGCAATGGTGTCATCATATTATCCAGATACGTTTTATTCCAAGAGTTCGGTGTTCGTGTTATAATTCTGATCATGTAATCATGAGATTATATCCGTGGAGTAGCTTATGAAGGTCGTGCAAGTTCTTTTGTTATTTGTGCGAATTTTTCTTTAGACTTAGGCTCGTTCGAGGACGAAGGAGAGTTTAAGTGGAGGAGAATGAAACGACCTCGGTCAGTCGTTTCAAAAGTTAGGACTCCGATTGGCGTGCCGATTTAAAATATTCGTAATGTCCAATAGGACATGTCTGTAAAATTTGAGCTAAATCAGACCACTTTGGTACGTATCGGAAGAAGGTTTTAGTTTTTATTGTCGATAAATATTAAGAAGAGATTTTCGAGCTCGGTTTTGGTGAACGAGCTCCGATTCAAAATCCTAAAGCACCGTTAGGTTCGTATGATTATTTGTGACTTTTGTGCTTTTTCGAAAGTGAATTTCGAGGTTGTTCGGCTAGCTTCTGCTAAAATGCCGAAATTTAAATAATTTGACCTTTCACATCTCTTCACTACTACAGGAATGTAACAAATCATTGCTTAATGCTTCTACGTACTTCATTTAACATTCGAGGACGAATGTTCCTAACGAGGGAAGATTGTTACACCCAGTATGACGTATATCATTCTAAAGACATGTTAAGAATGATTTAAGTGAGTTTAAAGTCATAATATGACCATATATGATGTTTATATGTTGAATATAAAGTTTTTGAAAAATCGGATTTATGTTGCGGAAAAACCGACTAAGAAATTGCCTTGTAACGAAGCTTTTTCAGCAATTAATTCTGTGTGTTATATGAGGTATTTTAGGGGCATATGATATACCAAATTGAAGGTATTGGAGTGTAGTTTCCAAAACTTTTGACGGTTTGTTCATACAATATCTGGATAAAAAGATATGAGTATCAGAACTCAGACTAGAAAAAGGGACATAAGCGTAAAAGAGGACTAAAACTGAAATGTTTCAAGTATAAAAGGAAAATTCCTTTCCCCTGTCGTCATTTTCAAGAAATACAAAGAGAGAAACAGTTCTCTCATTAAGTGTTGAGCAAATTTTATGATTTTGAAGGATGGACGTCAATCTTAACTCGAAATTGAAGACAAATTGCGTCAAAACACTCTACGCGATTAACATAACGTTATGCTACCTTCAATTTCGTCTATAGCTTGAGTTTTAGAATTACTTCATGGCTAAGTAAAGTACCCAAATTCTGTATTATAGCTTGTTTAAGTTTAGAAGGTGTTGATTTCAAGGGAAACAAGATTTAGAAGCAAGAAGCATCAAAGGTATGTAAGACTAAACCTTTCTTTTGGCAAGGCATGTATCTTTTAGCTTTTGAAGCTTTTCTTAGTTCTAAACTTAGTGTCTCATGTGAGAAACTTGTATAGTATCAAGGAAACCTTGTATATACTTAATTTGGTACTAAAATCCAAGGTGAAAGATGTCTGAATCAGCAAAACAAAACGTTTCAAAATCTGGAAAATCATTTTGATCTTTAGACAGCTATTAGTATATTGATCATAACTCCTTGTACAAAATTGATATTAAGATTCTTTAAGAATCCCCAGAATCCTAAGACATATATCTACAACTTTCATAAAGACCATGAAGTCCTTGTACAAAATTGATATTGAGATGATTTAAGATTCCCTATAATCCTAATACATATATCTAAAACTTTTATGAAGACTATGAAATATATAACTTTGATCTACACTCTAAAAATTAGGTCGAAAGGCAGGACAGTAGTGCTGTCCAGACATTCTATCTGCGGATTTGTTAGGTCATCCAGTCGTCTCCTCTTGTAATCTGTTTAACATGTTTATGTTATCAGTTTATCCGGGTATCCATTCCCGTGTATAGTATAGTGTTGGTTCTGTTTTTGCGGATCATCCAGTTTCAGAGGAAACTCTGCCGAAATTTTTATAAAAATCAAAGAGTTAGACAAATTCTGAGTTCTAGGTTGTATCTATAATTCTATCCAAAGTTTTCTTCTCATTCCTTTGAGTCCATATCTATTGTTGCCACATGTGTTATGCCTCATACATGCTTATGCTTAAATTGTGATCATGTTATGTGTGATTTGGAGTCCCCCATAGAGGCTGGACATTGGACACACAGTCCGGTCGCGTGGGTATCAGGTTCCTAACCGGATTGCCCTAAGATGTGAGGAATGAAGCCTTTAGCCTAATGTGATATATTTTTCTGCTTATTGAACACAATGCGATCGTTTGGCAATGAATACAAAGAATAAAGCGGTTGTTGGGTAGCAGTGTTAACTTTGGAACGAGGTAAGTGTTTATATCCATTTCTTTGGAGGCACTTGGCCTCGTGGATTTTCTACCACGTGTTCCTTACGTGTGTAGCTGCCGATAGGCGTACTCATTACGCCTTAGCTTTTTAATTTACATTGTATATTATATTTTATGCCCTGTTGTTGGTATTGCATTGGCATATGAGCATTGCACTCTGGTTTTGATCATTGCATATACTTCCCGGTAATCGATGAGAGTCCCGAGCCGGTGAAGGGTCATTATTGCATATACTTCCCGGATGGTGACGAGAGTCCCGCACCAGTGAAGGGTCATTATTGCATATACTTTCCGGTAATCGATGAGAGTCCCGAGCCGGTGAAGGGTAATCTTTGCATATAGCTCCTGGTAGACGATGAGAGTCCCGCACCGGAGATAGGTATCGGGCACATGTGCCTGCATTGCATCGTACCGCATTCATCCCATCTCATTGCACCGAATACTGACTATTGTGTGTATTGTGTTGTCTTTTATGTATGCGGTATGTATACTATGTCGTAGACATATCTCAGTTTGCCTATATATTTTTGGCTCGTATTCTGGTTTGCAGGGATCGGGTTGCACGTCGCAGCGGTATAAATATATGGATTGGGTTGCACGCCGCAACGGTATAAATATATTGATAAGGTTGCACGCCGCAACAGGATGAATATATGGATCGGGTTGCACGCTGCAACAGGATGAATATATGGATCGGATTGCATGCCGCAACAGGATGTATTTCTGATTGCTGATGTATTCGGGATACCTATATGTTTTGGTTATCTTACATTCCTGGTTGCTGATGTGTTCGGGATACCTATATGTTTTGGTTATCTTACGTTCCTGGTTGCTGATGAGTTTCTCATTCCATACGTGTTTCTAGTTATTATCTGGCTCTGCCTTTTTATAATTTAAATAAGGGGAATTTGGTTTATCTGTTTCTCTTCCCTGGCTAGCTATCCTATTCTTTGAGGTGGATAGTCTACCCCACTTATTGAGTCCTTTTGACTCACCCTTGTTTGTTGTTTCTTTCTTGTCTATCTATTTCATTTCAGCAGGTTCGCTCCAGGATTGAATTCGCCACGTTGTGAAGGAGCGAAGACGACATCAACTGTCAGGGTGAGCCAGCTTTTATTCCGGATGGCCACCAGTTAATTGTTTATTATTTCATTTGCATTTTGCTCCCTTGAGTAGATATTTATCTTCTTTCATACTCTTAGATGTCTAGTCTGGATAACCCTAAACCTAGTATGTTGGGTAGTGAGCTGTAATTTCTTTTGTACAGCTTGGAGGTATTAGTATGTATGTACTGTTTTTTCTAAGTCTTGTTATTATTTATGAATTGAATTACATTTATTTTCCTAATTTAATTGGTAAGGGTTCGCCCGATGGGTCTAGGGGAGTATGTCGGGTGCCCGCACGGCCTAACCGAATTTTGGGTCGTGTCACATCTTCAGCAAACGTCCGACGTAGACTGGGCTCGCCTATTTCAACTGGTATCATGACTTCTGAACCGTACACTAAGGAGAATGGGGTTTCCCTTGTGCTTTCCTTTGGTGTAGTTTGGTACGCACATAGCACTCCCGACTCTTTTGGCCATTTGCCTTTGGCTTCCTCCAGTCGCTTTTATAGACAATCTATGATTGTCATGTTTGAAGACTCTTCTTTCTAGTTTGCCACTAGGTGATAGAGCATCGAGGTTATCCTTTTGATCTTCCCTTCTTTCAAGAATTCTGTGATCTTTGTCCCTACGAATGAAGGCCCGTTAGCACAGGTGATTTCGATGGGGACTCTGGACTAGCATAGAATTTTCCTTCATATAAATTGGATCATCTCTTGCTCTCTTAATTTTACGTAAGCTGCCACCTCTACCCATTTAGTGAAATAATTGATTAATACGAGCAGGAACTTTACGCCTTCGGGCACTTTGAGTAACGGCCCTACGATATCCATTCCCTAGTTCATAAAAGGCCATGGGGCTATTACGGAGTATAGCTGCTCTTCCGGCTCATACAGTCTGTGTGCAAACCGTAGGCACCTATCGTATCGTTTGACTAATTTGTCTGCGTCACATTCTATTCGAGGACAATAGTAACCTGCTCTAGTTATCTTGTGGGCTAACAATCTTCTTCCCGAGTGATTTCCACAATGTTCTTCATGAACCTCTCTCATCACATAAGCGACCAGATCCAGGCCTAAGAATTGTGCTAGCGGTCCACCGAACATCCTTCAATATAGTTCTCAATAGATCTTATAGCATCAGGGTGCCTACACCATTAACCTCATGCTTATCTTCCTATCATCGGGAAGCAGTTGTTTTCCCAAGTAGTCTATAACCAAATTATGCCAGTTCCGAATGAAGGCTGTCGTGTTCACCTCTTGGCGTCCTAAGGCTGAATGTGTCAACTGTAATACTGCATCTGGGCTATCATGACTCATATCTACGGCTGCGACTAAACTAGCTGGTGCATCCACTCACGTATTCTTTTTCCTTGGTACTTGCACAATTTCCCACTTTTGAAACTATTCCAAAATCACCTCTACTCTCGCCAGATATCCCTGCATAGGTGAGTCTTTGGCTGCGAGCACTCCTTTTACCTGATTACTTCTATATGCGAACCTTTTTTAAGCTTAACTTCTCTCGCTCCCAGTGCATAGGCTAGCTCGAGACCATGGATGATGACCTCATACTCTACTTCATTATTTGTGATAAAGGGAAGCTTATCGCTTTTCGAAGTGCTTTACCATAGGGGGTGACAAGCACGAGCCCGAGTCGTGCTCTTTTGATGTTTGATGCCTCATTTGTGTAGATCGTCCATGCACCGAGCGTCATGCCTCCCATAGCTTGTAATTCATATTCGACCTTGGGAAGTATGTTAGTAGTGAAGTTGGCGATGAAATCCGCCAGAACTTCAGAATTTGTAGTCGTATGCGGCTGATAAATGATGTCTTATTCACTCAGCTCGACTACCCATTTGGCTAGGCCCCATGAGAATTCAGGTTTGAGGAGAATGGTCCTTAGTGGGAAGGACGATACGACTACTATTGTGTGACTTTTGAAATACAGGTGTAGTTTATGAGCAACAGTGACCAGGACTAATCTAGAGTCTCTAACTGCTGATAACGAGTCTCGTCGTCCTGCAAGGACTTGTTGTCATAGTATATCATAGACTGTGCTCTTTTGTCTTCGTGTGCAAGTACGACAGTCACGGCTACTTGGCACCGGTAAGTATAGCAATAGTCGTTCCCCTTCACGTGGTTTGGCTAGTAATGGCGGGTTTGATAAGTATTTCTTTAGATCTCGGAGTGCTTGTCCTCGTTGCTCCATCCATTCGAAGTTTTTTCTTTTCTTCAGCACGTTGAAGAATTGATGGCAATGCTTGGATGACTTAGATATAAATCTACTCAGCGTAGCCGTTGAGTTTCTTAACTTCTGCCTCACTTTTGAGCACCACTCATATTCCCTTGATTACTTTTATCTTTGATAGAATTAGCCTTCATTCCTCAATTTAAGACGAAGAAACCCAGAAACATTCCCGAAGATACTCGAAAGGCACATTTGCAGGATTAAGCTTTATGTCGAACTTATCCAATATATAGAACACTATCTCCAGATGCTTGATGTGGTCCTTTGCGAGTTCTTATTTTACCAACATGTCGTCGATGTATACCTGCATTATCTTCTCAATTTGATCCTTGAACATTAAGTTGACCAGCCATTGAGAGGTGGCCATGACAGTCTTAAGACCAAATGGCATCACTCAGTAGTAGAGAGGCCCTCGATATGTAATGAACGAAATTTTCTCCTGATCGTCCGGATCCACAACCAGAAGATCTTCCATGGTATCACGACCCCCAGGAGATACAATACAACTACGCCCTCGCACTCTGTTGAGCGATAGTGCACCTCTAGCTTGATGAGACCCTCAAGGGACACCTTGAGGCTACTGTTGCATAGGAGTCGGAGTTAAGAAAAACGACGGGTATTACCGTGAATATGTAGATAAGGGCAATCCTTCTTATGATGCCCTAGATCATGGCAATAAAAACACCTTGAGCTATACTGGTGTTGCATGAACTGTTGATGACTGCTAGGAGAAACTGAGGCTGACTTTGTTGAGGCCTTGGCTTGTTCTGAAACCACGCGCAGGGGATTAAACTGGTCTAACAGGATGCCTACTCTGGTGCTGATAACTCCTACCTCCAAATGAGGAACTAGAACACCCTAGACCACATGATCTCTTACTCTCCCGCTCTAACTTCTCCAGCTCTAATTTACGATATGCCTCATATCTCTGAGCAATATCAACGACGACATCAAATGGGCCTCAATCTCACGAGCCATCTTGGACTGCAAATGAAGAGATATCCTGTCAATAAAATGCCTGACCCTCTCGGAGGGCTCATGCAAAAGATTTGGAGCATACTCAGACACCTCAGAAAATAAGAGCTCATACTTTGATACTGATAGGTTACCTTGTCCAATCCTCTCAAACTCACTCATTTTCTCATCTATCTAACTATGATGAAGAAACTTCTCTATGAATCGGTGAGAAAACTCACTCTAGGTCAGCTAAGGCAAGATATGGCTAGCTGATCGAAGTGCAGTCCACCATGCCAAGGCTGGACCCTCAAACTGAAAGGCATTATAATCAACACCATACTGCTCAAGATAACCAAGGGCCTCTTAAATACGCTGGCATGTTCAAGAAATTCAGGAGGTTTATCATATGCATGGCCTGAGAATGTCGGTGGGTTAAGTCTGATAAAATAATGCAGCCTCTCCAGATTATTGGCCTGGACTGCTACGTAGGCTGGCTGAGCAGCCTGAACAATCGGAGGCAAAATACCTACTGCCTCTGAAATAAGGGCTCCCCGAGCTTGAGCACTAACATCTACAGCATCCTGAGGAGCTGCTTGAGGAATAGGAGCATCTACAACAGCCTGAGAAGTTACCACAGGAACATAAGTTCCGTGGGGCATCTACGCCGCCAAGAATATAATAAAAGCAGCATGAAGTATCGGGGGAAGTAATATAATAAAAGCACCAGGAGCTGGCATTGTTGGGGCCTCAGCAGCTGTAAAAAATACCCCACCTACTATTACGGGGATACAAGTGCAGCTGGCGATACTAGACTTATCTTATAAGTCACCAGGCACAAAGGATACACACTTGTTCTACGAGTTATGACCGTTCAAGCGGTACATGCATAGGGCAAAGGGAATACATCCTGCCAGCTTAGGGTTATAGTCTCCTAGTTAGGGCTTTGTAAATACTACCGCCTTGAGTTATAGGCCCATAGCCTAACTAGTCTTTGTGTTTTACCTTAATTAGGACTGGATATCCACTACTATAAATACCCCTCCTTACATTGTATTGTACAACAGATCGATTCACCATAGAATTCGGCTATTCTCAAAGAATAAGACTACTTTATTTTTCTTGATCATTATTTCTGACTTTTACTTATTTACTTTTCCATCGTGTTTACTGTATTGCTTGTGACCTCATTATAAATTAATTGCTTAACTTGGGTGACTAATTTTAGGCATAAACAGCAGCTGGACCAGCACGATCTACTACTCTTGCGGCCTTGGTAGCTTTATCTCTGCCTCAACCACGACCTCTACCACGGCCTTTACCGCGGCCAGCACTACCTCCTCGTGGAGCAGCAAGCGTAGGAGTTGTTGAACCCCAAAAAAAAAACCCCGAAAAGGATAAATTCCAGAATATCAACAGGATGGACTTACTCTTTTGGAGTTTTTGGAGTCGCCATCCAATTTAAGGAAAACAGGGAACCACATTAACAAATGCGTGCAAAAAAAACTCCGTTTTTGGAAAAAGGCAGTCTTTTCAGAGATTCTAAGTAAGTGGTTTTGTTAATTTCGAAAGAAGGTTTTTAAGGCACTTTCGAAATTCGGTAAAATACGGTTAATCCGACAGGTTTCAAAATTAATTTGCAAGTGCTATTTATGCGCTTTTCTAAAAATAATTAATTGAACTATTAATTAATTCAACTAATTAAATTTAGTAAGTTTTCAAAAGATTTATAATTATTTGGAAAGCTTTAACTATTTTTCAAAATAAAATAAAGTAAAATAAAAGTGCATTTTCTTTTAAACGAGAACGATTTGATCGTCCTAATTTCTTTGCCAACTCGTATGTGATAGTGCATAAATGGAACTTGCCTAATTTCAACTTAAAACACGTGTTTCTCATCATAAGATGGAACTCAGGTTTCAAGTCGCTTTTTGTAAAGTTGTTTCGGGACATTTAGAAGTTAATTAAAACTTCTTTATAACTTTTGACTTTTTTAAAGAAACTACTTCGTATCAATAAGATAGAAGTCTTTTGTTATTGTCACTTATTAATTGGTTTTGAAAATTTATGAATTTTTGCACGCATTTGCTTAAATGGCATGATTTGCAATAAATTAAATAACGACTTCAAAGTAAAGGAAATGAACATAGAAGTAAAGCAATTATTCAAATAATCCAATATTACTCATAAATAAATTATTAATAAATTATTCTACAAAATTTAAATAAATATCCTTTAGGAAAGGGAGGACAAAGTTAAAGATAGAACCCGAGAGCGATTAGGAGTTGGCAACATGAGTGCATGAGGTCCGAAAACAAACTATCCACCCTCGACCATACTAGACTATGCAGCGAGCTTCAAGAATTGCAATAGACGTAGTCTGATTGAATATGGACTTGCAAACCTCAGAGTCCAAATAATGAACTCATTCCAAAATAGTTTCATGCCAATCAAGAAAGGAAACAGAAGGATTAGAAACTAATATTAATAACGAATGCAGAGAAGATGCGAACATAGATAATGCACACGGAAAACTGAATTTGAATAGCATATTTGACTTAAAATCACACCAGATACAATGCCTAATCAAACAATAGAATCTTGAGCAACAATCTAGACTTAAATCTTTTAACAAAAATTTAACATACAGCCACATAGTGGTATCAAAATTGACTTTAGCCATCAAACAAAGTTTCTTAAGCTGATGAAGGAACCTTCAGACAATGACATAGCTGATTCGCTTGACCAAATTAAGTGATAACATCTTAACACATAAACTCCATATCCTAACAGTGAACTAAATGCAATAGTTTAACGAAAATCAAAATATGCTTAACTCTTTAAAAGGCTGAACTTAGAAAAAAAAACACCGGATATATAAACTTGAAATCGAAAGAAGTAATCTAAGATATATACTTTCAGATAACTTACAGATTTAAACTTTCACCTTAAGATTAGACAAAACAATGTTTCATTATCATAGCAAAATACACTAATAGCAGTGAATGAAACCTTCAAGCTCCAGACATGATATATTAGCTCAAAGGGAAATTAGACATAAGGCTTACTTGAACAAAGTTCAATACCAAAACTTCACCCTAACAAACTGCTACTAAACTCCGGACCTAACTCTCTTACACTTCTGCTCCTTACCTCACCGGAATTCAAGAGCCCAGAATATACTAGACTACCTGCGAACACAACAGACCTCTCACACAAGACCTAAGCTCCCTACAAATTAGCCTGCTAAACTCTTCAAAATCACAAACACTCCTTTCACATTCTCACCATTTCCAGGACTTGCAACACCCTATTCCCCTTGAACTAGACACCTGGATCTGCAGCATACATAAACTTTCCAAAATCCTGGAGAAGCAGACAAAAAGTCTACTCCTTTACCTCTCCTAAATCCAGACCAGAAACAACAACTGACACCAAGACACCTCTATGCTTAACCAAAGACACCACCTGCACCTAAACTAGACCCCTGCACCCCACCTAGGAACCACCAGAACCTCTCCTAAGCTCCTCTATATTAACTCACCTCTGCCTGCAAACTAAAACAGCTTCCATCAAGCTCCTTCACATATCAACATACTCCAGAAATAACCTGCACACTCTTTAACCCCTGCAGCAACATCAGACCCTTATCTATCCCAAAATAAGACAGAAACAGACCTTCTAGACAAGTGTAGGCTACTAAAAACTCTCTCACACTTCCCCGCACACACATACATATCTTCTACAAACCATCAGACCTATCCCATCTACATTACCATAACAGACCACTCTTTTGGCTAATGAATCAGCAGCAAAACTCCAGACAATTACAGTAAAAAAAACTCATTTTTACTATTCCTTATTTCCTAAAGTTATCATTAAAAAATCAAAGATTAGATCTTTAGAAGTGAAACAGTTATAAGACTTAAGCAAACACTAGAAAAATATTCAAAGAATCAAATTTCCTTATTCATAATGTTTCAAATGTTTTTTATCGAATAAGTTTCCATTTTACTTTCTATAAACATAGATATGGTTTTCATTTTAAAACTTCATAACATAAAAAGAATACTGACTAGATTTCATAGAAAAAAACATCATTCACCATTCACAACATCAAAATCATATCTCAAAGACACATACCACAACAAAAGAACAGAACATGTAAAATAATGTGAAATTGACCTTTTTTGGTGTAGTGAGCAAGGGTGAGGGATCCGAAGATGCGACTCGAACGACTCGAATGAGGTTGACTATGCGAATAAGGTTGACGGCTTGAAAGAAAAAAATGATATGCGAAATCGAGCAAAGACGGGGATACTGATGCTTTATAGACTAAGAAAAACTGAGAAAACTTCTTTACGATTTTGCTACTGTTTTTTCTATATTTGTTTGTTGCTTTCCTTTTCCGAAAGACTCATCCTCTAATCATTGTTGCTTCCCTCTTAACCCTCTCTGCTCAAGCCGCTGCTGCTCTCTCACCCCCTCGCCGCTGCTCATGAACTCCCCTTTTATATCTCCACGATTAGGGTTCTTAGGAGGCCAAAACCAAAAGAGAATGACCAAAAAATCCCTAACGGATCTTAACGGATAAGGATTGTATCAAAAGGACGACGTTGGAGGAATTTCATTCGTTCATGGTATGATTTTTGGCTGGATTCGTGTGGGGTCGATGGATTTTGGGGGGAATTTGAATTGGGGTCGCGGGTTGGGAACGGGTCAAGGAATTGGGTTGGGGAGTTCGGGTAAAACTGAAATAGGAAGAGAGATTCAGCCCGTATGTGCTTTGTGTGTGCAATGTATTATGTATTTTTGCGTAAATAAGATGGGATTTAGGGCTAGGCACGATTTAGCCTTCATTTAGGATAATTTAGGTAAAAATGAATTAATTGCGTGCGTAGGCTGATTTCAAATTATAGGAATGAATTTAACCCCTTTTAGGATATTTGATTAACTAAAAGGGGTTGCGCGGGTAGGTAGGATTTGAATGCAGGTCTTACGATTTTGGTCATTTCTCTTTAAAGCCAATTATTTACTTGCAATAACTGAAATCCGGGACAAAATTGGGTGTCAACAGGAGCTGCCTCTAACTCTTTTGCTTCCCGTTGAGAAACTGCACGTGTTCTCACCATTTTCTGCAAAGAGCTAACGAAGAAATTTAATTTACATAAGAAGACTCACGCACGATAGGGCAAAGAATAATGAACATTTCCTAAATGCAAAAATAGCCTCTAGTAGATAGGTACAGACGTCTCTGTCCGATCAGTGAGACTCTACTAGACACTGTGTAGGAAAAAATACGCCACCTATTATTTAGAGATATGAGTCTAGCTGGCGAGACTACACTTATCCTGCAAGTCACCGGGTACTGAGATATACGCCCGCTCCTAGAGCCAAGGACCATTTAGGCGGTTTGGTCATAGGGCGCAGGGTACATATCCTGCCGCCTAGGGTTTACAGTTTCCTAGTTAGGGTTTAGTGTACCTACGCCTTGAGTTGTATGCCCATGGCCTTATTAGTATTTGTATTTTACCTTATTTAGGACTGGATTTAACTTCTATAAATACCCCTCCTTACATTGCATTGTAAGCAAGACACAATTCGCCCCCGAAGTCGGCTACTCTCAAGGAATAAAAATTACTTTGCTTTCTCTATCATTTCTTTCTTAATTACTTGTCTTTTCTTTCATCGTATTTACTTACTTTTTCCATCGTAATTTACCATATTTCTTGTTACCTCATTCATAATTAATTGTTTAACCTAGACATACAAATTTAGGCATAAACAGTTTGGCCCCCACCGTGGGGCCTAGGCAATTGTAGGTATCCTATGAAGGAAAAGGTGTAGTCATGTAAAGCCGCAATACTGCCATATGACACATCGATAACGAGATTCAATAGATAATCCATGACTCGATTAGTACGTATGAAATTGGAAAATACTATCCAAGATCAAAATCCAGTTATCCGTCGTCAAGATCAGGGTTGTACCAGCATATTGACCTTCATAAAGAAGTGTAGTCGACAGATAAAAGACCCATCAACATAATCTTCGGGGGGCCCGGGTTGGAAGCAACGAGACCAAATCCATCATGGTCAGTGAGGTTCACTAGCAAATAGCCAAAAAGACACACCTCAACACCATCGAGTTCGATGATAGAGATTTGCAGCGAGCCCACCACCCACACGATGATGCCTTAATATTTACTCTGCGTGTACATGATGCTCGAGTCAAGTGTGTGTAGGTGGATCCTGAGCAGTGCAGTCAATACATTCACTGGAAGATTGTCTGTCACATAGAGATGTAGAATCAGGTAATCCGTAGCGCGTATACCATAACCAGAATTAACAGTTCCAGTGAGAAGTCTGTGGGAGAAGTCCTCATCTAGGTACACCTGCCAGAAGCAGCGCGGTTGATGTCTTTCTAAGTAATGACATGAGATCTTTCATATAACATTATCCTTGGGAAACCCTGGTTTCACGAAGTACTGTTTTTCCGTATAGACTTCACCAGGTACTCAAGTACCCGACTCCTTGGGGGGTGAAAGAAATTTAAGAGGAACAGAAGCTATCTCAGAGCTGTTACATGACTGCAGTGATCGATGCGACCAGGAAAGAGACAAAAAATTAGAAGAAGAAACTGGACAAGTTGCTTGGGCCCAATCTAGCCACTAGCGTACTCTTAGGACATGGAGTCCATGAGGCGACTAGATCCTACGAACCAACTATCATACCCACCGACCCGAAGGAAGAAGATCAACAGACTAAAGCTACAGTTGACGACCTTGATCCAGTAATCTTCGACTAGGAAGTTCCGGACAAGAAATTCTACGTAGGGGCCAAGCTCTTTACCAAAGCAAAACAAGAGTATTCTAAAATCCTGCACTCTCGGTCGGGCACCTTCGCCTTGACACACACTGATATGCCAGGAATATCAACTAGTGTTTTCATCCATAATCTAAACGTCGATCCAAACTTCAAGCCAATCAAGCAGAAGAAACGATAGATAAGCTGCGAGAAGGGGCAGGCGGTTCATGAAGAAGTCGAGAAACTACTCAACAAAGGTTCCACTCGCGAGGTTCAATACCCCGACTGGCTATCAAACGTCGCAGTGGTTCCCAAGAAGAACGACAAGTGGAGGATGTACATCGACTTCATAGATCTGAATATAGAATACCCAAAGGATTCCGTCCCACTGCCTAACATCAGTCAACTCATCGATTCAATGGAAAGGCATGAGGCCTTGAATTTTTTAGATGCATACTCGGGATACGATCATATTCTCATGAACCCAGATGATCAAGAAAAGACTTCTTAAATCACGGATAGGGGGACTTATTATTATAAAGTGATGCCTTTCGCACTAAAGAACGCAAGAATGACTTATCAAAGATTAGTGAACCTGATGTTCAAGGAGCAGATTGGAAAGACCATGGAAGTTTGTATCGACGACATGCTGGTCAAGTCAGAATTTGCCAAAGATCATACTGGCCATCTAGTGATAGCATTCTATCTAGTGAAGATCGAAGCAATCGAGGAAATACCGGAGGTCCTGTAGAGTCAAGTTGAAGTTAAAACGCTCGCAAAACTCAGCCAGCTCATCATGCAGTCATTAGAGAAGTGTCATCAATTTTTCAATGTCCTGGAAAAGAATAAAAGCTTTGAGTGGACGGAGCAATGCAGAAAGGTGCTAAAAGAGCTAAAACAGTATCTAGCAAATCCCCCGTTGCTTACCAAGCCACGCGAGGGAGAACAATTATTGATTTACCTAGTTGTTTCCAAAGCCGTCGTTAGCACCGTCCTAGTACGAGAAGAGATTAGGGTGCAGTCACCAGTGTATTATGTCAGCAGGTCTCTCCTAGACTTAAAAAACAAGGTATCAACATCTAGAGAAATCACCCACGATAACGGTCCCCAATTCATAGGCGACAAGATCACAACTTTTCTTATAGAATGGGAAATCAAGAGGATAACCTCCACTCCTTACCACCCTTCAACTAACAGCCAAGCCAAATTTTTAAAAAGGACGATATTGGAGAATCTGAAGAAGTGGCTCAAGGAGGCTAAGGGAAGATTGCTCGAAAAACTGCCTGGAGTCTTACGGGCCTAACGAACTACTTCCAAAGCCAGAACCGGAGAAACACTGTTTTTACTGACGTATGGACAGAAGCTATGATTCCTTTGGAAATTGGAGAGTCCAGATTATGGTGGACATTCATCGAAGAGGAGTCCAACGACGAAGCCTTGAAAGCCTCCCATGATCTCTTGGACGAAAGGCGGGGGATAACAGCCATTCGTCTTGCAGCCCAGAAGCAGCGAGTAGAGCAATATTATATGCAAGGGAAATTCCACGGTCCTTCAACATCGGGGACCTGGTCCTTTGCAAAGTTCCTTAGAAAACCTAGCAGGCCGGAGCAGGAAAGCTCGCTTTGACTTGGGAAAGACCATACAAAGTGCAGGGTATCGCTGAAAAAGGTGCATACATTCTCAAAGACATGGAGGGGATAGCCATTCCAAATAACTGGAATATCACATGGCTGAAAAAGTACTACTCTTGAAAGGCTGACTAAGCCTGAATACTCGTGATATGTATTTTTTCTTTTTCCTGGTCTTCTCAAAATTATTTACAACAGGCTCTCCGCCCCGCTCTTTGTTTTACAACGGGAATTTAGCCTCGATCCTTTTTCACATGACTCCGCGCCGTATCAATAAAACTACTATTCCAACTAGTCAGTTTTGTCCAATTATTTAGATCTATCTACCATCCAACTATTCATAGCCCTGGCCAGACCTAATTTGAAGTAATATACTCACTTTTCGCTACAAGAAAATGTCTAATTCGGCCACCAGGCATTAATCGAGGGTTGAACTAGCTAAATCAACAGTTGCACCTACATGCCGATGGAGGCGCCTGTCCACATAGTGCCAGAATGTATTAAATACTCGAGTAACTAAGCGAAGACGTTCTTTCTCAGAATGCAAAAGGACCATTTCCACACGGGCTAAAGTCGTTCCATTGTGGGCGTAAACAACCATCTGCAATGGATACAACCTAGTTGCCGTTTATCGTTGCACAACGGACGTAATTGCTCAAGACATGCACACTAACACACGTTCTTAAAAAACTAGAATAGTCAAGATGACCGGAAGCCATATAATATTTAGGTGCACAAACATATTGCTTGAACATACATTACGAAATGCGTAATAACACAATTCATTTCATTAATAACAAACAGCCCATAGGCTCATAATAAACATTTAGTTCTTCCTGAATACAATTTTTATTTATAACATATGTAGAGAAAAAAAGGAAAGGGAAGACTAAAACTGCAAGTTCCTCTGAATTTTCACCCCCCGAGATTCTTCTTATGCATTGTAGCTCTTTCATCAAAGTCTCTCCCGGAATTCGAAGCCGAAATTTCAAACCTGGCACCCCAAGCAGCAACATCTTTGTGATACTGCACCACGGGGGGATAAAAATCAGCCCAACTGAGGAATCCCTCAGTAGAATAGGGAGGCAACAGAATGGGCACCAAAGACTTCATTTGGATTCACTTGGAGAGACTCCAATGAGGAATCCCCATTAATCTCGGAAATGCCTTATATTCTCTCTTCTCCGAACGATTGGAAGTTTATGCAAACTCAAAAATCAAGGAACAGGCCAGAGCTATACAGCCACCCTGAATGCTTTTGGTATGGAGAATACTTTCGAGCATCAACGCTTGAAAAAGGAGAGGATATCTCTGGACGCGCTCCTCGTGCAAAAGAAGTTGCTTTGGGGATATGTTCCTAAGCAACTAGGAGATGAGCGAACTACCGGAAGCCCGAATGGGATGGCATTTTGTGTTGGCCTAAATCTGATTAGGACAATAAATCAAATTCTTTTGGGTTAACACGAAATTGTTTGTATCAAAGTCGTGAGATAACAGGAAATACAACAAAGAAATTCGAACAATGGCAAATGGATAAAAGGTAAGTGTTTGTCGATTATTTTATGGATGCCTTTATATAGTCTCCCAGTGACTATTTATAGTCTACTATAATAAAAGGGCAATAAATACATTTAATGGTCATTATTCCACGTTCAACCATGGTCATCCCATGATCTTCCTCTTAAATGCCCATATAACGGTCGACGGTTACAGAAGACAAAACCACATTCGCCAAAGAGTAAAACTTCACCGAAGAGTAAACTGTTTGCCCTATGATGGTTATCCTTCAATCACCCCGAGAAATAATTCTTTAGTCAAGATTTATTCTTGCCCGAGGCATCTATCCTCGGGAACAAAGCAAGCTTCTTCAGGGGGTTGTCTTTAGAAGACTAACCAAACTATGCCTCGAGCCCTAGCACCAAGGCTCGGTAAATTTTCACCCAATACAGATAGTCCCCCCACCCCTGGAGTAGTTGGTAAAATTTTTCAAGGGGTGGAATGAACTCAGCGAGAAAGCAACATGGCAAATTATCCGCCAAAGAATTTGAAAAGGTAACCATCTCTTCAACATCACATTCACTGCACGCGACATCTTTTGAGCGGTCGAAACCCCTCATTTTACCTTCCCAATCTAAACACAATGATGAAAATTTAAAGCACTTGTGCAATTCTTCTCCTATAAGGTAGCCAATGCATCCGTTATTTTCACTACTTCCCATTTTTCTGATCAACAGTGAAAGCTTTCTACAACTCACTCTCTCTTTTTTGAGAATTTCTTTCACCATTTCCTTTTCTCATTCTGTCCAAAACTCTTCTAGGCCATCAGAGGAAAGAGTTGTTGACGACAATACTATGGTGGTGGGTGACGAGTTGGTGAACGTGCCTTTTCCGTTGCAAGTTATACTGCCGGAGGAAGGTGAAAATGAAGCCACCTCTCACTCGAGTGACCGCCATAATTCCACTAATTAGGAAGAGACATCCATTGAAGACAACGAAGTAGTGACTGAAGAAGTTGTTGATGAAAACGATAATGAAGCAGAAATCGTGGAAATTTCAAAACTCAAGAAGAAAATTTACACCGGAGAACTCAAACCTCATCAATTAATCCCCTCAAAATATGACCTTGGCAAAGATTTTAGATTATAAAAACAAACAGCTTCTGACCTCGAGAAGAACAGAAATGTGCCCGTTCAACTTTCCCTGAGCCTAATCACACAGGCTCACATTGATCAGGTTTGGGAGGAGTGTAATTGGGGCCCTGAGGTCCAAATTGTAATTCCTTCCCCGGAGAGTCGTACTTGCGATAGAGTGACAGCTCTCCTTCATTTATACTTATCTTTTCACAATAGGTTTTACCCTCCCTATTCATCATGGTGTTAACACTTTTACCGAGCCTACAAGTTGTGCTTAACCCAGCTGGGTACCGACTTTTGGAGGGTTATTCAGTGTCTTGATTTCTTAAGTCAATGAGCTAAGATCCCTTTTACTTTTCATCATTTGATTTCCCTTTTCTATCCCACTATGCAAGAGGATGGAGTTGTTCAATTGAACAAATGAGGCAAATTTTCATTAATCACGAAGAGTGACGACACCGAAGGCTGCGACTGGTGTGATCGGTTCGTTCTCGTCCTAACTGCTCTTATTTCCACCGAGGTTGGGTTTCCCGAAGTGTTGAACAAAACTCGTAAGTGGCCAAACCCTGGCCAAAGAGTTTGGAGAATTCTTTTCAGCAACCTCTCATATTTTCAGCAAATAAACTTCCAATCAACCCTTTGAAGAATTTGACTACTTGGGTGCAAGCGATTATCGATGCCAAGCCGAGGCCAAAGAGGTCGTGGATGATCTAGGCTGCACTGGATGAGATTCAGTGGTCATGCAAATGGCACAGTAAGTGTGCATAATCACCTACAGCTCCTCGGCGAGGCCTGATTGACGAGCCTGAGGACGATGATACTCGTGATAAAGTCGAGGTGATTAACCTTGAAGAACCAAGCCAAGCCATAGAAAAGGTTAAGGGTAAGGCCAAGGTGGCTAAAAGCCTTCCCTCCGAGGAGAGAACAAATGGTGATCCAGCCTGAATTTTAGGAGAGGGCAACTTATCATCCCGCTCGGGCTGCTTCCCGGCCTGATCACCCCTCGGCTTCCATGATGAACCCTAGAAGGATTGGCATCCCCTATGACTATGCATGCTGGATGACACAGTGGCCGTTCCCATCAGTCTTTGGGGCTTGCTTAGACCATTAGAGCGAGAACGCCTCAAGTATTTTCCCATCGATGACTTGATGGCCTACGCAGCTCAACACGCAGTTCATGTAGTCTCCTACTACTTTAAATCCTTTTTTCCTCAATTACCTTTTCCTCTTTATAACCTTTTTAACCCTATTTGCAAAGTTATTTTTACACCATGAAGGCGGCTGAGATTGAAGCTCACCGAAAGGCAAATCTTAGAAAAGTCGGGGAACAATGTAATCGCATAAAGGCTGGACTCTAAGCTAAAGTCTCTGAGCTGGAGACACATTTGCTCGATTCTGAAATTAAGTTGGACCGAGCCCGCAAAGCAGCTGACGAGTCAGACCTTGAGCTAACCAAGTCCCGCGAGATCATAGCAAACTTGAAGCCGATAAAAGGACTCAAGAAAAAACCCTTCGGGCTAAAAGTCAAAGGAAAATTGATGCGGCGAATGCGACGATCAATGATCTAACTAAAAAGTTTCAAAACAAGTTAGGGGAATCTTCGTTAAAGGTGTACGAGCTTGAAACAAAAACCCAAGCCCTCGAGGATGAAGTTAAGACACTTCAGGGCGAAGGATCCACTTCTTCATCTGAGCTTAAGTCTAAGTTCAAATACAAGCTGAAGTCCAGAGCTACTACAGCCCGTGTTAACAGAAACTAGCTATTATTCAGACCAAGTTGAAGACTTGGATGAAGAAATAGTCAAGGAAAAAGATGGTGTTGCCAAAGCTCATGCTATCTTATACAAGCTTCCCTCGAGCAGTGAAAGCTCGAGCAATGAAGATGAAGAGAATGAAGGTTCTGATGCTTCAACTTCTAGAGGAGACAAGGCTAATGAGTGAGAGCTCCTCAGTGTATTTTTATTTTTGCTTAGGCCTTCGAGCCACAGTCTTGTAAATATTTTTATGTTGGCCTTCGGGCTTTTGATGAACTATGAATGCTTCAAGTGTTAATCTTTATTTTGTATTGAAAAGGTTTGACATGTCACTTGAGTATTTGCTTGCAAGACTTAGATAAATTTTACTTCAGACAAAGCTAGCTTATAACGATGCCTCGTCCTTGAGCTAAGGCTTAAAAATAAAATCTGGCTTCATACAACGGATAAAAAAGAAACTTGAATTAAGTTCAAGATCTATTCTATTGATGAAATTCGAGCCAATTTATATAAAACTTAGTCGTGATGAAACTTAGGCAAGATCTCATTACAAAAGCCACCTCGGGCGATTACGACAAATAACTAAGCCAACTCCTAAGGGAACAGTCTCCGGTGTACAGATAGCTAGTCTTCAGGTTTCGTGTTAAGTCCTCGGTTATTGAGTGACTCGAAGGCTGACTGAACTAACTCCCTTTGCATCCCCCAGCTATAGGGTGTGAATAATGAAGATCCGAGTACTGTGTACCGTTCTCTTCGCTTCCTGAAAAAGCCAAGCAAAGAATAACGAGGAGTTAGTATTATTCGACCCAAGTGTTGGAGCGTTGACAGCTCGATGCCATAGGTGAAAGACTATGTTTGACGAAGGGTAACATAACTCAATGTTATAAATAATAGTGCTTTAAGTTGGAAATATTCCAATTTAAAGGCTTTTGATTGCCTCGAAGATCCTCGAGATAAGTCTGCTTAGAGCGGCTAGTCGGCCAGTCAAACGTTGAATTTCTGATCAGGAAACCTTTGTTTAAATCAGTACAATCGACACACATCCTCCACTTGCATGTTTCTTTAGCACGACCACCACGTTGGTGAGCCAATCGGGATATTTAACTTCTCTAGTGAAACCATTACCGATCAACTTGTTTTCTCCTCCTGAATTGTCTTTTTCTGCATGCCAGCATGTTGACACTTCTTTCGTTTCACGGGAGGTGGTTGATGCAGGGAAGAGTTCCGGAGCGAGTTGACGAAGCTTCAGGCCTAGGTGCCCCGCCTAAGCCACCAGGCACTCTGCCCAAGGGCCTGCATAACCAGGCGCTCCGCCTAAGGGCTTGGGCGCTCCGCCCCAATACTTGGAATCCATGGCGGATCAACCTAGTGTGATCCCGTGATTGGTTCAAGTTTCATTCTCTCTCTTGAATATTCAAATCATGGTTTGATTCGATTCCTTCTATTTCTGTTCTTCCCCATCCCTTATTTCTTGGTTATCGTGTTTATCTTTTGCTTCCGCTACTTGTTGTTGATTCCGCCCGTTTACCCTACATCAGTCTGGTATCAGAGCAAGGCTCGGGATTTGTTTTTACAAACCCTAGATCCGTGTTCATCGTGCCTAGTATCTTTTCTTTTTATTTTCTTGTGTTTGAAATTATTAGAAAGGAGAAAAAACAAAAAAAAAAATTTGAAAAAGTTGAAAATCCAAAAATTTGGCATATCTTGTTGGTGTGATTGATTCTTGATATGGGTGTTATTAGATTGATCCTTTTGGAAATGCATCGTTTGATACCTAAATCTCGTTGTTTGGATTGGTGTTGCGGATTTTGAAAATTTGAAACCTCCAATTTTCTTAAACCTTTGAAAACCCTTGTTCTTGAGCTTGTGATTTGATTCTTGGGTTTGGTTGATTGTTGATTATGGATTTGATAATGAGGAATGTTCTAGATTGAAAACCCACCGATTTGATACAAATTTCATGAGATTTGAAGTTGTATAACACCATAATCGAAGAATCAAAATCCATTTTGAAACCCTTTTGAACACCCACTTTGAATTTGAATGATAACTATGCTTTGGTTGTTGGATCTTTATAGGTGAAGTTCATTGGTATTTGAAGAGAATATCATTATACAACATTGGGTACCTTAAATTTTAGCAAAACGTGTTGAAATCGATCCAAAATTTGGGTTGAAATTGAAGAAAACCCATTTTCGGAAAGGCTGGAACAGGGGCCCAGGCGGACCGCCCACCCCCTAGGCACCCCTCCTACCTAGCTCACTGCCTACCAAGGAAAGCGGACCGCCCACCTAGCCCAGGTGGACAGCCCAATGTGCTGGTTGCTTCGGTTGGCTTCGTTTCATGTGTTTTGGTGTTTGTTTCGCTTCCGTACCTCTTGGTTAGTGTGTCTAAGGTATTTGTCCTACTTTATTAGCACTAATATTTAAGGTTTTAGGGTATTGTGTGTCTTGGAGTCTTACTTAAAGTCGTAGAACTTGCTTGCTTCAAGTGTGCATTTAAATAGCTTCCGTACGACGAGTCACATAAACTCCATTCCGAACCATTACTTGGGTGTGCTAGTTGTTGATCTTGCCATTGTGAATACTAAGAGAACAAGAAGGTCTTGAGTGGAAAAAGGCTTGAGTGGTGAGAACAATAGAGTTTGGTCACAAAAGCCAACGACCTTGAGTGTATACACGAGTGGAAAGAAAATTGAGTGACATCTTTTGAGTAATACACGTGAGGGAGTGAATTGGTGAGATCCTTTACTCTTTGATTACAACTATGGCTTTGGATGATGATGGTGTAGGGTATGACTCATGCGGAGATGATGGAAACTATGGTTCCTATGATGCTGATGGGTATTGCTATGACAATTCGGGGAACCAAGGCTCATATGATGATGAAGTGGGTCACTATGTTGATTATGAAGATGAAGAAGAATATGAGGCTTGCGAAGATGAATGTGAAGATTCCTATGCTTCTAGTTAAGAAATTGAAGATGGTGACGCTTCAAGGTATGATGACCTTACTTACTCTTCTTGTGATAAATTTGAAAATGTTGATAGTGACGTAGAAAGAATTGATGATGAGGTTGATTATATGGATTGTTCATTTTCATCTTCTCTTGGTGTTGCTAATGGTGTGCAAGGGAGTAGTAGAGGGCCTTCCATTAGTATGGGAGGAGGTGGTTGTTGTTCCATGGGAAATGGGAAGCTTGCATCCTCTAGTTATACTAAATGACTTAATGCTCCTAATTCCCATGTGAAGGGTGGAATGAGAAATGGTGTTGCTCTTACTACTAATGAAATATATTGCTCTAGTAGTAGTGGTAGGAGTAGTGCTATGGGCTACGGAACCAAAGCGAGAGGCACTTATGGGTTCCATAGTGGTACTCCCTCCCCGACTTTCAACTACACTTCTAGTGTTGGAAGAGTGACGGGAAGTGGAGGTTATTCTAGTGGTGTTGCCACTAGTGGAGGGATAAGGAAAACCCGATTTGGTGGTGATGCTAGTCTTGGACATTCAAGCTCTTCTTTGGATGTGCCTATACGAAACTTGGGTAGAAGTAGGTTTGTTGTTGGGGTAAATGGTTTTGGAGGAAACTTGCTCCAAATTGGTGAAACTGATGCCAATTGCATTAACCCTTCATTAGCTAAAATGCTAAAGATACCATGCCATGATTTAAAGTACCCCTATAAGCACAAAGGAGTTTGGGTTTCCAAAGAGGCACGGGTACTCATATCTCATAAGGGTTACAATGAGTATGTTTGGTGTGATCTGTATCCCGCACAAAATGTGGGTGTTTGGCTAGGTGAACCATGGTTGCACAACAAAGAGGTTCAATATAATGTTAAGCGGGATATATATCTAGTGGCCACAGGTCAAGGGGTTTATGAGTTTGCAACTTAGGGAAAGTGGGGCAAGATGTCCATTGAAATGCAAGCTTGGATTATGCAAAGGAGAAGGGAGCGACAACTTCAATCCATGGTTGAAATTGAGCAATCAAGAAGTCCTATGAACATGAGAAATAGTGGGACACCATTGAGGAGAAGTCCTACAATCACAAGCAATGGTGGGACTGGTGCAAGAAAAGAGTTGGAAAATGTCAACAAGGTGAACCCGAAACCACAAGCTCCCAAGCCAAGTGGTTCACCAACAAAGAATAAAGAGACATCGAGTGATGAGTCTCTTAGTCCTAGATTCCAGGTTGATGTTAAAAGTCCACCTACTCCGGCTATGGGTATCCTTGGGCCTCGTCCTAACTCACCCGAATTTGAGAGATAAAATATTGAGAGGAGTAGGGGAGTGACCATAACATTCCTGAGTAGAAAAAGGAGAGGATGTGTTGAGTGATGTGAGTGGAATATCACCACGAATCTACACCCAACCTTGAAAAGAAAATGATGGAAAAGAAAGAGGGAAAATAAATTGTTGAGAGTGAGGACGCCCCTTATTCTAACCTTAACCCTTTGTCTTTTTCTTCTACTTGTGTTAGTTCTTGTGTAGTCATTCTTGGAGGCAAATCGGTAGAGCCTCAACCATGTTCCAAGATTGAAGGACAAGGTGAAGAAACAATTCATGACAGTTCAAGTGCATTGAGTGAGCAAGATAGCTACTCAAAGGTATGTGATAGGTCTTCCCTTGAGCATGTTACTTCCTTGTCTTATGATAGTATTTGTGAAAACTCTATACTAGTTGATGAAATATGTGATTACAATGTGTTTCCAACTAAAGTAGAGTCGGTTGGTCAACTTGTGTGTGATTGTGAACCACTAGTTGAGAAGGATGATAAGACAGATCATAATGTGAGCTCGGTTTTCATTGAACCTCTCTTTAGTGAAGACTGTGTACTTGACCTTATTTGTGACCGTTGTTATGACACCCCACCTATATTTGATAAAGGGGAAGATGAGTTGAATGACTATCCTGTCCTTTCCCTTGATGAATTGCTTGATAATGATTGACTTATGTGTTGTAGTGGGGATGGTAGTGACCCTGAGGAGTCCCTAGTGGATGAGATGGATCGAATTGTATTCGATGACTCCTCAAGTGTGGATAATGACTCTAGTTTTTATGCCTCACCTTTGATGGGTAGTGGACTTATTTTCACAAACCCTTTGTTTGAAGTGGATTCTCAAAGAGGTGATGGTGAATATCAAACTAGAGAAGAGTTTGGATTTAAACCTCCATGGTTTGGAAAGTTGAACTCTATGGACAATCCATTGTTTAGAACTCCAAGTAAGATGGGAGACCTTGGTCTTGATTGTGACGGTCCAACTTCTAGTAGTCCTAACCTTCATTGTGTGGACTATAATGATGCAGAATTTATTTTGGAGACCTTTCTTGGGAGTTTGCTTAGTGAGGAAGATTGTCTTAGAGGTAGATTTGGAAGTAAGGAAGCCATTCTGGTGTGTATAAGAGTGCTTCCAAGAAGGGGAGTGGAGTATTTGATGTTAGTTGCCAATTGAACTATTTTGTTTACTCCACCCCCATATGTTGATCACACCTTGGGTGTTGAGCATGCCAAAGCCAATGAGTCACATTGTGATAGTAATGCATTGAAGGCTTGGTGTATTGACCATAAGCTTGGAGTTCATAAGGAACTTAGTTGCTTAATCTTGTGTGTTCCATGTCTTATTGATCTGAGTGCTTGTCATTGTTGAGCCAAGAACTTGTTGTTTCCTTTGGAGACATAAGCTTTTTGATTACTATTGATACTTGGCTCTATCACAAAAGTGTGATTTTCACATCACTTGCACTCACTCTTGTTGGGCTTGCCTACTCTTGTAGTGGGAAGTTTTTGTTTTTTCTTTTTGGACTTAGGGATCATAGGAATTTTAATGGCTTAATCTTGCATATTCTCTCCCCTATTGATCTCTTTGATGAATCTTGTGTTGAGCGCACCTATTGGGGAAGCCAAGTACTTGTTGTTTTATTTGGAAACATGTGCTTTATCATTGTCAGTGATACTTGGTTATACCATAAGAGTGTATTTTCCACACTACTTGCACTAACCTACTATTGTAGTTGGATATTTGGCTTGTTCTTGTCTTTGGTTGTAGGTCTTGATGGATTGATTTCGAGGACGAAATTCTTTCAAGAAGGGGAGGATGATGTAGGGAAAATCGAGCCTAAGGCACGTACTATCATGAGCCGGGATTGGAGGATGCAAAGGACGAGACGCCAATAGCATCGGGGAAGAGTTCGGGAGCGAGTTGAAGAAGCTTCAGGTCTAGGCGTGCTGCCTAAGCCACCAGGCGCTCCGCCCAAGGGCCTGCATAACCAGGGGCTCCGCCCAAGGGCTTGGGCGCTCCGCCCCAATTTTGCTACTGGTCCAAAGGAACCATTCCAGGGCGCTCCGCCCCACTCTTTAGGCGCTCTGCCTACATCATAGCCAAGTCAAGGCGGGACTCCATTTTTAGCCTAGTATTATTTACTAGTTTGACCCTACGTGGTCTTTGCTATTACACCCAACTTGTGGAGTTATTTTAGACTTTATTTAGAAGTGTAGAACCTCTATAAATACTATACTTAGCTCATTAGATCATTAGCTAGATTTTGAGATTGAAGAATAGATTTAGAAGAAACTTGGTCCTTCTTGTTGAAGCTTGGCTTCATGTATCTCTTACTTGGAATCCATGGCGGATCAACCGAGTATGATCCCGTGATTGGTTCAAGTTTCATTCTCTCTCTTGGATATTCAAATCATGGTTTGATTCGATTATCCTTTCTTTTCTTCTATTTGTGTTCTTCCCCGTCCCTTATTTCTTGGTTATCGTGTTTATCTTTTGCTTCCACTACTTGTTGTTGCTTCCGCCTGTTTACCCTACATCAGTGGTTGGGATCCACGTTTAACTTGTGTGTCATTATATCTGGGTCAATCCCTACCATGTCTGTGTGAGACAAGGCGAAACAATCATCATTAGCTTTCAGCAACCCAATGAGAGCTTTCTTTAACTCGGTATCCAGCTCCGAGCCCAATCATACTTTTCTCTCTGGGAATTCCTCTAATAAAGTAAAAGATTCCAACTCTTGAATCTTTGAGTCCTCAGTATTTTATTTCCGAGGTTCTTTTATGAATACCTCGGCCTTCTTAACTTCTCTTTGAACCATTCCTGGGCGCTCCGCCCAACTCTTTAGGCGCTCTGCCTACATCACAGCCAAGTCAAGGCGGGACTCCATTTTTAGCCTAGTATTATTTACTAGTTTGACCCTACGTGGTCTTTGCTATTACACCCAACTTGTGGGGTTATTTTAGACTTTATTTAGAAGTGTAGAACCTCTATAAATACTATACTTAGCTCATTAGATCATTAGCTAGATTTTGAGATTGAAGAATAGATTTAGAAGAGACTTGGTCCTTCTTGTTGAAGCTTGGCTTCATGTATCTCTTACTTGGAATCCATGGCGGATCAACCGAGTATGATCCCGTGATTGGTTCAAGTTTCATTCTCTCTCTTGGATATTCAAATCATGGTTTGATTCGATTATCCTTTCTTTTCTTCTATTTCTGTTCTTCCCCGTCCCTTATTTCTTGGTTATCGTGTTTATCTTTTGCTTCCGCTACTTGTTGTTGCTTCCGCCTGTTTACCCTGCATCAGTGGTTGGGATCCACGTTTAACTTGTGTGTCATTATCTCTGGGTCAATCCCTACCATGTCTGTGTGAGACAAGGCGAAACAATCATCATTAGCTTTCAGCAACCCAATGAGAGCTTTCTTTAACTCGGTATCCAGCTCCGAGCCCAATCATACTTTTCTCTCTGGGAATTCCTCTAATAAAGTAAAAGATTCCAACTCTTGAATCTTTGAGTCCTCAGTATTTTATTTCTGAGGTTCTTGTATGAATACCTCGACCTTCTTAACTTCTCCTTGAGAGCTTACTTCAAGAATCGAGCTTTCCTTCTCATTAGGCCCTGGGCTAAGTAATTTCTATTTGGATGGCCTTACCGAGGTGACTCCACTCTTTATCACAACCGAATAGCATTCTTGAGCTATTCCTTGCTCACCTCGGATGGCACGAATTCCCCATGGGTTGGGAATTTAATGACTTGGTGCAAGGTAGTGTTGACTCCTGTTTTGATAATTACAATTGACTCCATGTGTTTAATAGCTAACTCAATCTATCTTATGTCCTAGGTCTCCAGTCGAATGAAATCTAAAAGGAAGAAAGCCAAGATACTACCAAGCTCTATCTATGGAAAAGAAATAAATCGAATGAAATTTGAAAGGAAAAAGGCCAAGATACTGCCAAGTCTTATGTATGTGAAATGAATCAGTACATGCCAATCAAGAAAAGAGTTCACTCTGGAGTATCTCTCCTTATCTCAAGCTGCATCAATCAAGGAATCCAGCCGTTTAGAATTGCTGCCGATAAAGGAAAGAAGTTCAAAAAGAATCAAGATCAAATCAAGGCTACAAGATTTATGGAGAGAAATCAGCACTCCTAAAAGCTCTTGACCTTATTCTCTAAAAGGAAAATTCAAAAATTTTAGAGGATCAAATCTTTTGGGTCAATATCTCTTCATTATGGAGATCTGCTCTACGAAATCAAAGGAATCTCTGAACAGCTGTACAAGATAAGAACTTAAAGAGGCTACAACTATATATATTCAGACATCCTTCCTGTGGAAATTACACAACCTTAAGCTTTCTAGCATTCACTTTTAAAGTCCTGAACCATTGTAATCTTTAGAGTTAGTTACTGTACACGAAAAAGAAAAGAGATATCAGAGAGAAAGGAAGGTTAGTGAGTTGGTTAACTCTGAAACCAACAGTGTATCGTTTGTAGTGAGCAAAGGAACAAAACCATACGTGTCTATCGTTGGTTGTGAACGAAGGAAACCCATCACCCCTGTACTTTGAAGAAACTAAATAGATTGTGTCCTTTTCTTTCTGCTATTGAATTTACTATTCTTGACTGCCTCAGATCTAGTCGACTTAGCAGTCGACTGAAACTAAAATAAAAGATTAAAAATTTATATTTCACCCCCTCTTATATCATCAATTTGTATCAGACAGGTCTCACATATCTTTGTTATTTTACTTTGCAGCAAGTGAGAAAAGATCATGTCCGGACATATTGCTACTGGGGCTCTACTTCAAGAGGGAACTTCAATTGCTCGACCTCCTTACTTTAATGGACAACACTTTAGTCATTGGAAAGTAAGAATGGAAATATTCATGAAATCCATTGATTTTAAAGTCTGGCGTGTCATTACTAAAGGGCCATATGAGATACCACTGGACAAAGGCAAGAAACCTGAGGGGCAAGACTCAAAAACACCTTTTGATATTGATGACTACAATGATGAGCATAGAGAGATTATTCAGTTGAACTCCAATTTCTCCAAAGCTCAAAATCTCTTATATAATGCTATCAGTGGTGAAGAATACGGAAAGATCTCTAGTTGTAAAACAGCCAAAGAGATGTGGGATAACTTAGTTGTTACTTATGAAGGTACAAGCAAAGTAAAGAAAACTTGAATCAACCTTCTAGTTCATGAATACGGACTTTTCAAAAGAAAGAAGGAGAAACTATTGAGGATATGTTTGCTAGATTCAGTAAAGTGGTTGGTGAACTTAAGTCTCTTGGTAAGATATATACTAGTGGAGAACAAGTTAGGAAAATTCTGAGAAGTCTACCAGGTTTGTGGCAACCCAAAGTGATCAACATTGAAGGATGAGCTCTTAATTCTCTCTCATATGATGAACTTCGTGGTGACCTTATTGCTTCTGAGAAGACTCATCATCAAAGGAAATCACAGACCATTGAAAAGAAGTAAGGAGTTGCTTTCAGTGCTGACAACACAGACCCTCCAAGTGACAATGATGATATTGTAGAAGAATGGGCCTTAATATCAAAGAACTTCAGCAACCTTTTAAGAAGAAACAGACAAAGAGGGAACCGCAGATTCAACTCTCACATAAACACTCCAAGCAACGATAAAGAGAAAAATAATAGGTGTTGCTATGAATGTGGTAAGTATGGTCACATTGCAGCCATCTGTAATGAGGCTAAGAAGAAGCAGCCTAAGAACAATTACAAGAAGAAAGCCTTATCTGCATGGAGTGATAAAGAAGGATTAGAAAATGAAGAAGTAGCAAACATATGCTTCATGGCTGAAGCAGAATCTAGCAAGGTACGTAATTATAATTTTGAAAATTGCTATGCTTTACGAGAAGACTTAGATTAGCACTAGAAGAAATGAAGAGTATTTTAAAGGAATTTTCTAAGATAAAGAAAGAGACTGAAACCTGGAAAACCAAGTTTGAAGTATGTGAAACAGAACGAGATTTCTTTCAACAAGAAGTCCAGGATTCAGAGTTCAAATTAAATGGAACCAATAAGTCTACTAGTCAAAGCTCTATCAAATCTAATACCACTCCATTATCCCCTACCTCTATCGCGGCTATTCCTGGTAGTTTGCAATTCACTAGTAGCGAGTCGACTAAAACTGAAACAGAAACCAAATCTCTCATCATATGCTATTACTGTGGTAACTGTGGTCACACCGGTACTAGATGTAGACTTAAAAGAGCTGACACTAGAAAATGGAGATGGATTCCTAAAATCTCATTGAACTCTTATGTTGCTAACCATAAAGGACCCAAGACAGCTTGGGTATCAAAACATCAGTAGCACTGTTTGTTTGCAGGAACACCAAAGCAAAGGAGCTTTCAAAGGAAAATGAATTCTAGACAGCGGGTGTTCCAGACATATGACAGGTGACAAATGTTGGTTCAAATCAATCACAAGCATAGACGGTGAACTAGTTAAATTTGGTACAATGGAAAAGGTATTGTAGTTGGTGCTGGCAAAGTCTTCCTAAACCAAGCATGCGACATAAATGAGTTACTTCAGGTAAGTGGTCTAAGACATAATTTGCTTAGTATAAGCCAACTCTGTGACTTTGGATATCAAGTTTGGTTTGAAGCCTCTAGATGCATTATACCTGACTCATGAGGAATTGAAATGCTTACGGGATCTAGAGATAACAATATATACAAGTTAAATGATGTCTCATCTACACCCAATTATATGTGTTTAACTTCTGTCGCATATGATCCTTGGCTATGGCATAAGAAATTAGGGCATGTTAGCATGCATCTCATTTTAAAATTATCTAAAAAGGATTTAGTTGTTGGTCTGCCAAAATTAATTTTTGTGAAAGATCATGTTTGCGATGCTTGTCAATTGGGAAAGCAAACTAGGTCATATTTTAAATCAAAAGATATTGTTAATACATCAATGCCTCTCCAACTTCTGTACATGGAATTGATTGGCCCTACCAAAACTGCCAGCATTGGAGGAAAAAGGTATGCATTTGTTATTGTTGATGATTACTCACGCTTTACATGGGTTATTTTGTGTCTCACAAAGATTAAGCTCAAAAGAATTTTGAGTTCTTTTGCAAGAAGGTTCAGAGGGAAAAGGGATACTTCATTACTACCACAAGAAGTGATCATGGTGGATAATTTGAAAGCAAAGCTTTTGAGTCCTTTTGCAATAAGCAAGGAATATCGCACAATTTCTTTTCCCAAGAACTCCCCAGCAAAATGGTGACCTTGCAAGACATGGCAAGGACTATGTTAATGGATCATTCTTTACCAAATAAAATTTGGGCAGAAGCCATCAGCACCTTGTCACATTCTTAACAGGTGCCTCATTCGTCCTATCTTGAAGAAAACTCCATACGAACTCTGGAAAGGTAAACGATCTAATATTAGCTACTTCCATCCATTTGGATGCAAATTTTTATTCATAACAACGGGAAGGACAGTCTTGGTAAGTTTGATCCTAGAAGTGATGAAGGTATTTTTCCAGGCTATTCTAACACTAGTCGCTCATACAGACTATTTAATAAACGTACACTATTAGTAGAAGAATCTATGCATGTTGTATTTGTTGATACTAACAAGTTTTTGAGAAAGATGAAGCTGCAGATGTTGAGCGATTAAATTCGGGGAATTCATCCTCAGGTGCTGAAAATAGCATCCAGTCGACTAAAGAACCCTCCAAGGCAAACGTTGAAAATCAGAACAAGTCGACTGAGCACTCCACCGCAGTAATTCCAAATGAGTGGAAGGATGAACTTGGCTACCCTTACAAATTTATCATAGGGGATCCTCAAGACGGAATGCGAACCAGAGGCTCCTCAAAACAGAATGCAAATCTTGCCCTCATCTCTCAAATGGAACCCAAAAAGATTGAAGCAGCATTAAATGATGAATGTTGGGTAAAGGCTATGGAAGAGCAGTTGGCTCAATTCGACAAATATTAGGTATGGACACTTGTTCCTCAACCACAAAATGCACCTATCATAGGTACGAAATGGGTCTTCAGAAAAAAATTTAATGAAGCGGGAGAAGTAGCAAGAAACAAGGCAAGACTTGTTGCTCATGGTTACCCACAACAAGAAGGTATAGACTACGATGACACTTTCACACCCGTCGAAAGGTTAGAATCAATTTGCATGTTACTTGCTTATTCATTGTTTAAAGGTTTCAAACTATTTCAAATGGATGTTAAAAGTGCTTTCTTAAACGGTTTCATAAAGGAGGAATTTTTCGATAAACAACCACCCAGTTTTGAAAACGTAAAATTTCCATCACATGTTTTTAAGTTGACTAAAGCTTTATATGGTCTAAACATGCTCCAAGGGCATGGTATGAAAGACTAAGTACCTTTTTGTTAAATCATGGATTTAGTCGAGGTAAGATTGATACTACCTTATTTATCAAATGTTCCTCCATTAGAAATTTTCTCATTCAAATTTATGTCGATGATATTATATTTGGAAGCACTAACTCTGTCTTATGCAAGGAATTTGCTGAATTATGCAAAATGAATTTGAGAGGAGCTTGATGGGAGAGCTCACCTTTTTTCTTGGTCTTTAAATCAAGCAATGCAATGAAGGAATATTTATCAATCAATCCAAGTACACAAAAGAGCTACTATTAAATATGGTATGCACAGTGCTAAAGTTATGGGTACTCCTATGAGTCTTTCTACAAATCTTGAGGTCGATCAAACCGCCTATCGTAATTGTGAGTTGGTTAACTGTGAAACCAACAGTGTATCGTTTGTGGTCAGTGAAGGAACAAAACCATACTTGTGTATCACTAGTGGTGAACGAAGGAAAACCATCATCCCTGTACTTTGAAGAAACTAAGAGCTGAAGAGATAACTCCCTTGTGACCTATGGGGTCTGGATTAGGAATCACATTGGCTCTGAACCAGTATAAAAATCGATTGTATCCTTCACTTTCTGCTTTTGAATTTACTATTTTTCACTACCTCAGATCTAGTCGATTCAGTAGTCGACTGAAACAAAAATAAAAGGTTAAAAGTTAATAATCCACCTTCCCTCCTCTTATATCATCAATTAGATGGAACAACTTCTATCTCATGAATCTAGGGCCTTTCGAGGATAACATTGTAAGCCATATCCTCGGCCATCACTTGAAAAATAGTTTTCTTATCAACTCCTTCGTCAATTGTAGTAAGAGTGATTTCTCCTAGCGTCTTCTCTGTGGAGTTGTTGAATCATGTCACTATGGTTGCCTTCAGGGCGACGAGGTGCTTCAACCACATCTTCTTAACAGCCCCGTAATTAATGATATTCACCGAGATGCCAGGATCGATCAAGACTCGCTTGACATCACAATCATTAATCCTCAACATGATCACTAGGGAATCATGATGGGAAAACATCATTTCATCACAATCTTCTGCATAAAAAACTATTTCATTTTTCGACCCACCAGCTCGGGTCCTGTTCTCCATGGTGAATCAAAGTTTTGCGAATTTCTTCGCAGCAGCACAGTTGACACCATTCACCTCTGATCCCTAGTTATAACATTCACAACTCTTTTAGGAGACTGCGCCCTCAGCAGCTATCTCACTCCCCTATTCTTAGCAAAGTTCTGCTTCCCCTTATCAGTGAGATACTGTACTAATAACCCATTTTTGAGAAGATAAGCCACCTCGAGGCGTAACACTTTGCAGCCCTCAATGGCATGCCCATAATCCATATGAAACTCAAAATATTGAGTCCGATCTCTTTTCCCGGGGGGTGTTCTCATGTCCCTCGGCAATTTTACCCCTTGATCTGTCATCCCTTTTATAGCATTTACCAACTCAGAGGTGGAAATGTTGAAATTTTAATCAGGGATTCAGGGCAAGTCTTTATTCTTGGACACCAAGAATGGTCCCGAGGAGTTCTTTTGGTTAGCATTCGTGCTGACTTTTCCCCCTAGCCTTTGACTTACATGTTGTTGCCCTCCAAAGCGTTCGCTTACATGCTGCCTTTATGAATTATAAAGCTTGTATCGTCCTTTAGAGTTCCCTCACGGTGCATCGGCACGTCGAGAGGACTATAAATGACCTCCATATGAATTATACCGGCCTGTCACCCTCTATTCAGCCTCCTCGAACCTAATTTTTGCAGTAGCCCTGTCGTGCAATTCATCCCAAGTCTGAGCCTGATACATCTGCAGCTCTTTCTTCAATTCAACAGCAGCCTTGAAGTTACTGACATTTATATTTCTTTCAAAAACCTTGACCGCCAAATTGTCATCCATTTTTTCCAGATGCATTCATTCAGCTTGAAAGCGTTCGAGGAAGTCTCTTATTGGCTCGAGATATTTTTGCTTAACCTCGAAGATATCCTCCCTTCGCTTGAGGGTTTTCTGGGCTCCAGTATTAGCTTTAATGAACCTATCAGCCAATTCCTCGAAGTTCGATATTGACTCGGAGAGGAGGTGCATGTACCAACTCAACGCTCATTTCTCGAGGGTATCAGCAAACTTCTTAGGAAACATGGACTCCCTTTCCAGCATGGTCAAGTCATTGCTTGACCATAGCCATATATTCAGTTATGTGATCAACAGGGTCAAATTTCCCATCATACTTTTTCAAGATTTGCAACTTGAAATGCTTGGGGATGGGGGATGGAGCAGCTTCGGGCTTAAAAGGTTTATGTTTGCATTTTCTCAATATCTAACACTCGCTGGGGCTTTTTCACCCAGGGACGTTTTCGAGCCGCTTTTCTATGCTGACCTCGAAATTCTTTTTCCATTTTTCAAAGTTCGACGAGATGCTGGTTTCAGCGACCGTTGGGGCTGCCCTAAAGGGAGGGTGCCTAATGGAGCAGACCCAGAGCCTAAAGATGCGGCTCCTTTTGGAAGTCTCCCTGTTGTTGCACCCGTAGGGACAATGTTCGGGATGCTTCCATTAAGAGTAATAGGTGGAACATCGGTGGGATTTATTGAACTTTTCCTATTTCTTAAAAAATCAGCAAATTGCTCTTGAAGCCGTTGTAAAGTAGTTATTACGTACAATTGGACTGTGTCGTTTGAGCTTGCTGAAGAGGGATCCATTGGCAGTGGTGGAATGATCCCAGCTGGTGGAGTTAAACCGGCTGGTGGAGTTAAGCTGGTTGGTGGCACTACACCAATTGGTTGAATTAGAGCTCCACCCCTGACGATGTAGCGCCAGTAGTCGGGTCGGGAGTTTGGACCATTGTGTTGTCGGAGTTATTAGTATTATCGGCCATTAAATAAAATTGACAGAGATGATATGTAAGCCAAAAAAATACGACTTTGGAAAAAAATGTTATTGCTAGTTCCCCACAGTCGGCGCCAATTTGTGTTGACCTAAATCTAATTAGGCCAATAAATTGAATTTGTTTTGGGTTAACAAGCAATTGTTTGTATCAAAGTCGTGCGATAATAGGAAATACAACAAAGAAATTTGAACAATAGCAAAGGGATTAAAGGTAAGTGTTTGTTGATTATTTTCTGGATACCTTTACATAGTTTCCCAGTGACTATTTATAGTCTAGAAAAATAAAAGGGCAATAAATATATTTAATGGTCAGCCCATGATCTTCCTCTTAAATACCCATATAACGGTCGACATTTATAGAACACAAAAAACCATTCGCCAAAGAGCAAAACTTCAACGAGGGGTAACCTGCTTGCCCCGTGATGGTTATCCTTCTATCACCCCGAGCAATAACTCTTAGTCAAGATTTATTCTTACCCGAGGCATCTAGCATTGGGAACAAAGCAAGCTTCTTAGGGTGGTTGTCTTCTGAAGACTCAACCAAACAATGCCTCGAGCCCTAGCGCTGAGGCTCGGTAAATTTTCACCCAATACACATTCCTCTGCTACCACACGCCAGATTACAAGAAGAATATCACAGCAAATCACCATGCATGATGATGCAACGCGTCAGAATTGATACGTCTACCACAATGAAGATCTTCTGAAGAACATCACCATTAAAGTTCCAGCCGTGCATCATGGCTCGGGGGACTTCTTTCCTTCCCTCACGAATGAAGAAAGAACAGAAGATAACTATAAATTAGTTTCCCCTTGTAATATTTGCATGCTTCATCCTCACGAAATGAAGAAGAATTTCTGGGAGTATCATACCAAGATCAAAGGTCACACATAGATAAGTTTTCTGAAAAATGGATGGAATATTTTCTGAAGAAGTGTGTGATTCCTTCCATTATCAGAAGGCCACTATTTATAGGAGGAGGGGGGAGGGTAAGGATGGAGCACAAAACGGTCAAAGCGTCGTAATTGCTGAAGATATAAAACGATTCAAAGCAGTCATTAACGTTCTTTTGAAAGGTGCATGGAATCGATATCAACAATCAGATGGAAGTATGTGAGGCTCTCGAAGAAGTCATTATTATTCTTGGTCAGAGAGACTGCGAGTCTCAAGGTGTCAGTGGGATATCTTTTCACACCTATGCTTCTTTCACTTCCTGATTGCTTGTGTCAGCACTCAGCAAGTAGGGGGACTGACTATGTCGGAAAAAATACGCCACCTATAGTTACAGGGACACAAGTGCAGCTGGCGAGAGTAGACTTATCCTACAAGTCACCAAGCACTGAAATATATGCCCACTCCTAGAGCTAACGACCGTGTGGGCAGTTTTGTCATAGGGCGCAGGCACACATCCCGCCGCCTAGGGCTACAGTCTCCTAGTTACGGTTTATTGCACCGCCGCCTTGAGTTGTAGGCCCATGCCCTTATTAGTATTTGTATTTTACCTTATTTAGAACTAGGTATCACTACTATAAATACCCCTCTTTACATTGTATTATACACAAGACACAATTCGCCACCAAAGTCGGCTACTCTCAAGGAATAAGAATTATTGTGCTTTCTCTATTATTTCTTGCTTAATTACTTGTCTTTTCTTTAATCATATTTTCTTACATTTTTCATCCCAATTTATCGTATTGCTTGTGACCTCATTCATAATTAATAGTTTAACCTAGATGTACAAATTTATGGATAAACACTGTCATGACCTGGAAAAACTCTAAACCTGGGCTCTGATACCAATTGACTTGACCCAGATTTCTGAATAGGTCATACGGGCACTCGACTACTTCCCTTCGACCTGTGGGCGAACCCTATAACTCAAATGGAGACAAATGCTATAAATTTTACTTGAAAATACTTGAATATAAACTTAATCACCATAAGATGGCTCAAATCATACATATATATATATATATATATATATATATATATATATATATATATATATATATATATATTTGTGTGTATTTATTTATGTAAGCTCTCTGAATAAACAAAGGTGACTACCTAAAATACAAGTCAAGAGGTTTCCAGATCCGACACCTATGAGTCAAAGAATATATACATCTCCCAAATGGAGCAAAATAAGATAAAACTATAGGTAGTGTCTACAGTTGGCGGCCTTAATGAACAAGTTGACTCATCACAGAAAACTGGAAACGTTATGCCCCTGAATCACGGTAAGTTGTCGGAATAAACACAGCTGACTACCCAAAATATAAGTCAAGAGGTTTCCAGATCCGACCTCTACGAAGTCGAATGTAGCTACTACAATATCTACAGCTGGCGGCCTTAATGAACAAGCTGGCTCATCACAGACAATTAGAAACATCCTGCTCCTCAACCACGCTGCGGCTGGCTAGGTCCTGAAGCAGAATCTGCCAAAACGAAAGACACAACAATTAAATAAAGAGGGAGTGATTCATAAAGACTCAGTAAGTAAGGAATAACTAGCGATCTCGAAGGATAAGTGTACTAGTTAGGGAAAATATAATTGTAGCAACCAATCAACTAAGTCAATCACTAGCGAACAATACAATAATTCCTTATAGCTCACAAAACACACACAACCATATGAAATAAATGTATTATGATGCAATGGGGTTGCATTTGCCCAACACCTATCTCTGGCATGAGACTCTCATCGCTTACCAAGAGATATATGCAATAATAATCCTTCACTGGTGCAAGCCTCTCATCGACCGCTGGGAAGTACATATCAAACCCATAACTTGAGTGCAGTACTCCTATGCGCAATGCAATACCAATAACCAGTCATAACATATGAGGTACATATCAAACCCATAACTTGAGTGCAGTACTCCTATGCTCAATGCAATACCAATAACCAGTCATAACATATGAGGTACAATGTAAACCCGAATCTAAGGAGTATAAAGTATGCATATCAGTAGCTACGCACGTAATGAACATGTAGTAGAACATCCATAAGGTCAAAGGTCGTCAAGAAGATGCATATATTCACTTACCTCTAATGTTGGGTCATAATAGCTACTGGACGACCTCTTTCCCTTTTCGACACCTCTCAGAATAATCTTTCTCTGAGCCAAATAAGTTCAATTGTACATATGAGTGCCCACATGATGACTATTTAATGATTAAAGGAAAGAAAAAAAATTACCAAAATACCCCTAGACCGGACATAGCCAAAACCTCATAAACTATACATTTTTAGACTCCTCACAGTTCCAATAACATCTTTAGTTTTCATATTCGATTTCGTTTTCATCAAATTTCCCAATTTCATAATTTTTAGGATTCTAACTCAATTCCCCCAATTCAATTTCAACAGATTCTAGCTTAAGATTAAAGAATTCACATAATTAACTAACTTAAAACTGATACCTGATGATACTAGGATGATCTGGTACCTCTATTCTACATTGGAACTGTTTGGAAGTGTTTGAATCGAGTTTTGAGAAAAGTTGATCGACCAAACACTTTTATACTTTGGGACTTGCTGGTGAGTGTTGGAACTTGCTGGTGAGATATTTTGGGTCTAAACTGGACCCTACAAAGCTTGGATTGACCCCAAAGTTTTCACACAAGTTATGAAACACTTATATGACGTACTCGCAAAGACGGATCTCGAATCAAATCCCTAAAACACAGGATAACGGGTCCCACGGGAAGAGGCCAAATTATTAACTTTTGAAACTTTAGCGAAAACTCTCGGAACAACCTCGGAATTCACTTTTAAAAGTTAAAACATGTCACATATGACCATACAAACATAACGACGCTTTTGTATTTTTAGTCGGAGCTCATTTGCTCAAATCGAGCTTGAAAACCTCTTTTAATCTGTACCGACAACCAAAACAGAAACTGAAACTATCTCGGTCAGTCGTTTCGAGAGATAGGACTCCGATTTACGTGCCAATAATTTTAAAATCTTCATAAAGTCCATTGGGACTTATCTATCAAATTTGATCTAAATCAGACCTTGTTTGGTAGGCATCGGAAGAATGTTTTAGTTTTTATTGTCGATAAATATTAAAAAGAGATTTTTGAGCTCCGTTTTGGCGAATGAGCTCCGATTCAAGATCTGAAAGCGCGGTTAGGTTCGTATGATTATTTGTGACTTTTGTAAACTTTCGAAAGTGAATTTCAAGGTCGTTCAGCTAGTTTCCGCTAAAATGCCGAAAGTTAAATAATTTGATATTTTCTCCATTTAATTTGCATATTGAGTTTCGGGAGTCCAATTTGAGATCTGCCTTAGGGAGTATGTTACATATATTTTTTATAACTTGTATGAGAAATTTGAGATTATTTCGAATATCGTAGGGTACCGTTTTAATTTTCGTCGCAAAAAGAAAAGAAAAGGGGAAAAAGACAAGAAAATAAAAGCAAAGGCGGTGGCTAAAGGGATTTATCCCTTAACCTATGTATATACGTAAGTGAACAGAAACATCAAATGGAAATGGAAGCAGAAACATAAAAACTTAGAAACGAAATAGGAAAATGCCAGAAAATGAAAAAAGAGCCGGAGAAAGGTAGATTTTTCACCCCGAAACATTCAGGTAATGATCTTAATGCATTACTTGAGTTTATTACGTGTGTTTGAATACATTGTAATGGTAAAAATTGGGATATTAGACATCGTTTTAATAAGTTCAATCAATAGTTTAAAGGTTCAATTGGACCCCGATAATGAAATTAATTATATTTTCGTGCTCAGTGAGTTATGGGCAACATATAAATGTAATTTATTTAGGGTTTGGTTATGTGACCTTAAACCCTATACATAGGTCTGGCCTGCGTATTGCGTATGCGAATAAGGTATCAGGTTCCTAACCTGATTGTCCTAAGATGTGAGGAATGAAGCTTTAGCTTAATTTGATATATTTTCTGCTTATTGAAGAAGCAGGATCGTTTGGCAGTGAATCCAAAGGATGAAGTGGCTGTTGAGTAGCAAGTTGAAACAAGGTAAGTGTTTCTATCCTTTTCTTTTGAGGCACCTGGCCTCGTGGATTTTCTACCAGGTGTTCCTTAAGTGTGTAGCTACCGATAGGCGTACTCATTATGCCTTAGCTTTGGATTTACATTTGTATATTATATGTTATGTCTTATTTTTGGTATTGCATTGCGGATCTGAGCATTATACTCTGGCTGTGAGTTGGCATCTACTTCGCGGTTGTCGATGCGAGTCCCACGCCGGTGAAGGGTTATTATTGCATCATATTGCATTCATATGCATTACATTGCATATCATATCGGGTGCAGGAGTACTCCGCCCTAGGAGCAGGAGGATTCCGCTCCATTGCATCATATTGAGGGTAGGAGGATTCCGCCCTAGGAGCAGGACGATTCCACTTCATTGCATTTATATTGGGTGCGGGAGGATTCCGCCCCAGGAGCAGGAGGATTCCACTCCATTGCATCATATTGAGGGTTGGAGGATTCCGCCCTAGGAGCAGGAGGACTCCGCTCCATTGCATTTATATTAGGTGCAGGAGGATTCCGCCCCAGGAGCAGGAGGATTCCGCTCCATTGCATCATATTGAGGATAGGAGGATTCCGCCCCAGGAGCAGAAGGATTCCACTCCTTACATCATATTGAGGGTAGGAGGATTCTGCCCCCGAGTAGGAGGATTCCGCTTCATCTATTTGGCACACGTGACCTCATTGCATCATACTGCATTGATCCCATCTTATTGCACCGCATACTGATTATTGTGTGTATTGTATTGTGTTTTATGTATGCGGTATGTGTACTATGTCGTGGACATAATCTCAGTTTGCCTATATATTTCTGGCTCGTATTCTGGGTTGCGGGGATCGGGTTGTACGCCGCAACGGTATAAATATATGGATCGGGTTGCACACCGCAGCAGGATGTATTTCTGATTGTTGATATGTTCGGGATACCTACATGTTCTGGCTATCTTACGTTCCTTGTTGTTAAAGAGTTTGTGATTCCATACGTGTTTCTAGTTATTATCTGGCTCTACCTTTTCATAATTTAAATGAGAGGAATTTAGTTTAATTTTTCTTTTCTCCCTGGCTTGCTATCCTATTCTTTGAGGTGGCTAGTTTGCCCCACTTATTGAGTCCTCTTGACTCAACCTTGTTTCTTGTCTGTTTCTTGTCTATTTATTTCGTTTCAGCAGTTTCGCTCCAGGATTGAGTTCGCCGCATTGTTCAGGAGCGAATACGACTTCAGCTATCAGTGCGAGCCAACTTATTCCGGATGGCCACCAGTTTATTGTTTATTACTTCAGTTGCATTTTGCTCCCTTCAGGCGGTATCTGTCTTCTTTCGTACTCTTAGATGTCTAGTCTGGATAGTCCTAAATCTTGTATGTTGGGTAGTAAGCTGTAATTTCTTTGTACAGCTTAGAGGTATCAGTATATCTGTGCTTTTTCTAAGTCTTGTTCTTATTTATGAGTTAGATTTATATTCATTTTCCTAATTAAGATGTTAAGGGTTCGCTGGATGGGTCCAGGGGAGGATGTCGGGTGCCCGCACGGCCTAGCCGAAAATTCAGGTCGTGTCAGAAACTTTCTTCAAAAATCTACCAAACGAGGTCCGAATCAGCTCAAATTTTTACAGACAGGTGCTATTAGACCTTACATAGCTTTTAAAGCTATCAGCAAGCCAATCAGAGTCCTAAATCCAAAAACAACTAGCGAATATCATTTCATGTTCTAAATTTATGTAGAACTTGTTGCTGTACAATTTATGTAAAAGGTACTAAGATGTTCTCTATTGTTCTATAAGAGAAATTGAAAGTGTTCTCTTCCAACTATGTGAACAAGATGTTAACTTACGTTTGTCGAAAATATGTTAACTTGAAAGTGTTATATGATTTCCAGTTTATGTTTTTTTACAATTAAACAAATTTTTTTATTCATAAAATAATGTAAGTGATATGGAAAATGGTATAACAAATTAAGCAGATCAAGTCGGTGATTTCTTCTTTTTTCTTTTTAATGTGAACCACGTTTACATATTCAGACTCGTAAGAGTAATGGGAATGAAAAGTAAAATAATTTGATAATCTATGGCATTCAAATAACTTAAATAACGATCGATACTAAAACATAATAGCTTACAGATTGTAGTACTCGAAAAAAGACAACCTAGTACACTTAAACATAATAATAAAACTAATATTTGAAAAATAGACAACCCAGTACACGAAAATAAAATAATAATAAAACGGAAAATATTGGATCAGTGGACAATTAGTATCGCATGCATCGCTATTTGGATTGCCAAACAGCCTGCCATGCGAAGCATCAACGACTGTTTTGGCTGGGATTTCAAATTTGGCGTTGCTTCATGGTCTTCGACAACTAGGATGGTATGGGTTACTACGGTATCAATGTAGAAACACCTCCTCTCTATTTTCTATAGTCCAACACTGTCAAGAGTGGAGTATCATTATTCCAACAATAGATTTTATAGAGTACTATGCATTAATTTTACTACTAGCTAGAGATTCTTTTACAAAGTTACTTGTCAAGATGATATACTTGTTTCACTTGATGGTATCAATATTTAATTATGTTCAATCCAAGAGAGTAAATGTAATATCTATGGATGCTACTATGATTCTAACTAGTCATTACTTATTCTTAGCAAGTTTACATTTTTTCATGATTGTAAAGACCTTATCTTTTTTTTTTTGTTGATTATTATTAATAAAATTAGCAACTAAGCTCATAGCTTAATGGTAGTTGCTTAAAAAAAAAAAAGTGGATTGAAGGGAGTATTATGGATGTTTGTATAATAAAAAAATGACATCAAACATATAACGCACTTATTTAAGGACAACTGCTACATTGACTACCAACTCACCGTTGATTGGATATCGGCCATGTCGTGCTAGGTTTGTCTGCATATTTTTCAAACACATCCATATACTAAAGGACCACTATCCATCTTATTTGAAATTTTAGTTGTTCTTTATCTTCTTTGTCGATTGGGGAGGCGATAGAACTCATTACTTCACATTTGGAAATTGGAGATGGCTAATATGTCTCGTGCCCAACTGGTAAGACTGATCTGGTACATGTTGTGACATAGCTCTCAATGGTGAAATGCTAACTCATGAAACTCTTAGCTAGCTGACTAATTCTGTTAGTAACTTTCATGACATATGAACATGGATAGTGTAAATTAGTCTACTTATCAGAATAACATTCTTTCTCATCAACTTGACACAATGGAGATTACCACCTGTTGCATCCACCATCATTGATGTAACCATATATTCCCATGTAATTACATTAAAACCAAAAATAAAATGGCTTTTTGAATTTTTAACATTCTTCTCCAACTTTGTTTTGAACCTCTCGGTCCATTTTTCCCCTGCTCCTGAAGATATAGCATCATCTGTGACCTGCGAGTGTACTGAAATTTTAATAATCGATGTGACTGGCAACTCACACTCTCTCTTCAACGGCCCATTAAATGACTCTGAAAAATTTGATGTCAAAATACCCTTTTTACCTCTTATCATAACAAAGGGTCCTTTTCTCTAAAGGAACTTCAATGAGGTATTCAAACGCTTTAAGATTATATTCTTGAATTTTCAACAATTCACAATCAAAATTCCTTACTTTGTATGATGCAGTTGCACTCCACATCAAATTACTTAAGTCCTTATTTGGAAAATGAGATTGAATGTTGCTATTTAGATAGCACATGCAAAATCGATGGAAGGCTCGTCGCTCTTTCAAATCACTCAATTCCAACAAACTAGTCAAGATTCCTTTTGCTCTATCAGATATCAAACATATATAGTTTCTACCCCCTTACCATATGTGTGCTCAATTTTTCAAAAAACTACTTTCATGCCTCTTTCGACTCCTTGTCATTAATGGCAAATCCTAGAGGAAGAATATCATTATTTCCATCAATTCCAACAGCAATTAGTAATTTTATGTCATGTCAACAATACATATGTTTTCCATTTATTGAAATAATAGTGTTGAATGTTATGAGTCCATCAATGCATGGTTTGAATACCCAAAAAACTAAACTTCAAAGGTTTTACCTCCATTCAACTCATAGACTCTTCGTGTTTCTATTCCACAATTGTTCCAGGATTAGAGTGCTAAAATGCTGCAAAATAACGAGGAAGATCACTAAATGATTTTTTCAAATCACCACACACCAATTCAAATGCGAGTTTACGCCCAAGCCAAACTTTTTTGTATGAAACTTGATGACAAAACCTTTCATGAACTATAGAAATAACATCGACTACCAAGAACTTAGGATTTTTTCTCATTTGGTTTACCAAAATAGATGCAACCAAATCTGTCTCTAAGTTGGCATGACCCTGAGAAAGACCTTCAATCTCGCATCTATCCTTACCGATATACGTTCCTATCTTCCAAATATTTTCATCACGCTTTCGACCTCGAATAAACCATATCTAGCCGGATGAATCATGCAACCTACGTGGCACGACCCATAGTGACTTGGTTGATGTCACCACCCTAAATTTCTATTCCTGCGCAAACTCCAAATCTTGACCGCTCTTTTCAACTTTTCATTATAGCTAAAATGTACTCCTTTTTATAGGTCCTTGTTGGGATCCTCATGCCAAACTGAACCATATTCAATCTCACTTTTACGAGTTGGCATGAAAATATCATCCTCATTTTCTAGTATCCTAAAGTAGGTTATCTCTTCCACATTATCAGTCGAACCTTGGCTAAATTGATTCCGAGCACTAGCATCAAAACCATTTTAAGGAAAGTCGCCAATATTGCCAATATCTTAATCAGGTTCACTTTCTACATTTTCTTCCTCTCCAACATCTTCTGGCGGCTCGTCTTCTCCTAACTTTCATCACTAGATTCAGTATTTGAATCATTGATAATATCACGAATTTCCTCATGAATAATCGACTACTACCAATGTACCTCTGCCTGCTTCGACCTTCATCAAATGGTTGATAGCTATGCCTGCTCGGATTTATATTAAATAATTGATTGTTACGCCTTCTCGGAACATCAACAAATGACTATTGGTAACTAGATGGTGATGCACTATTTGACACCACATTAGCGTGAGACTGATTATATCCAAATTTTGTGTTGTCATGCATGAGTTACTGCTTGAATGATGGTTGAAGGATGGATCTGTAAAATGATGTGACCAACCATTGAAAATCCATAATTTTGAGAAAATAAATTTATGCGATAACCATGTTGACCACTGATTTGAAAAACGATATCTCGATTTGTGGGCACAGTATTTACATACATTTCCAAAATACTAACATGGATATTATCAACAAATTAGTGAGGTACGGAAAAAACTGTAACAAAGATGAGCAATTATCAATTTTATACACAAGGAGCCTTGCATTGTTACCTTGAAACGAACAAGGGTATCTTTTAAAAATAGTAATTTCAATATCATCACTATTTATTCCTATTTTCTCGTGCAACATTCCAACCAATTCAGCATAAGTAGATGTAACAGGAACAAAAATAATTATTTTGGCACATTCAGCATATCTACATCCGTCTATTTCAGTAATTATTTCTCCACCCCAGCACAAATCAATTATCACATTATGGCTAAAGTTAGTCATCTTTCCTATAAAAAAAATTGAATATTGATGATAATAACTGGAAAAAAATATAATATGAAAGACGAAGCTTTTTGATTTTATAATATGAATAACAGAAAAAAAAATGACTTAATCAAGTTCATACCTGTAAGTGGCAAATTCTCTCAACAATAGTAAAAATGAGAATAAACTTAGATAGCTACTAATTTAAACATTGCTACTGGAATGTGTTTGCAAAAACTTAGAGTGCTACTGTAATTTAAAGATTTTTACTGGAAATAGTTTGCAGAAATTTAAAGATTCCTATTAGTGTAATCAACTCGGAATATACGAGAAAGAAATCCCGAATCACGGTTAGATCTAAAAATGTAATTCATAATAACGAAGTAGGTATCACAGCGGTACGAGAGATTCCAAATTTGCAGATGAGAAGACTAGGATGCAAGGCCTGTGAATAAATTATATAATGATGTTACCATGAATTACGTTTTACATTATAGTCGATATTGCCACTAACATATAAGCAAGGCAACTGCAACACAACTCTGATTCTAGTTTAGTAGAAAGACGTAGCTCAAAGTTACAGTTTATGTTGAAACGTTACTTCAGCTATGTTTTTTCCTCTGTTTGTGCTGATATTAGTTTTAGTCTGTTGCGATTTTTGAATAAAATATTATATAAGTCGTTATTCAGGATTGCGTTTATACTAGTTGTGTAAATTTTTAAAAAGCACTATTATTTTTGTTAATTAGTGTAAAAAGTAGCTTACTTCATTCAAACTTCTTTAGTTTTATGTTGGTATTCTCCTTACAATGGTATTCTTACCATGTTTGTTCTTTTCAAGCATATTTCAAAAGTATACTTTCTTTAGCCAAAAGTCTATTAGAAAAAGCCACTCCATTTTGGTGGTGATAAGCTCTGCATGCATTATACCCTCCCTATATCTCACTTATGGTATATCACTGATATATTGTTCTTGCTGTTGTAGAATATAATTTAGAGGATATTTTGGTATAAAAATTATCTCTAAACCCTGGGATACTTAAATTTCAAAACACCCCTTTAATGTTTAAGCTCCTGCTTTATCCCTTTTGAAATATATTAAATCATATACTATCAAAAAAAGCCAACAAGTTAGAGGTAAAACTATAAAAATGTGAAATGGAGTGAATCTAGATAAATTCATGACAATTGAATCATAAGCAGATATTATAAAGAGCATACCATGAGTGAAAAGTGAAATTAATACAATGAACTCAAAAGTATCAAACGTCTCTGTTGGAAAGAGAACACATCCCAAATGGTAACAGTCACATTTAATAATAGAAGAATTTGACATAAATATGTAGATTGTTTCTTGTAAAAAAAATAATTTCAGAGTAAATGGGCAATATTTAGGAGAGGTGTGCCAGTGCGAGAAAAAGATAATTTTTTTTGCATCACATCATACCCCCCCCCCCCCCCCCTTATGAAAGGACTATTTTGCCCCCCAACTTGTGTTAATTCACGCTGAAGGTTTCCTTCTCTCTTTCCCCATTCCTGGCCTCCTTCTTTCTTCTTTGTGTGGCCCCCAACTTGTTTAATTCATGCTAAAAGATTTTCTTCTCTTTTTTCCTATTTCTTCCAGTGATTTGAAGGTTTTTATTGCTTATGGCTATTAGATATTCATGTTTTTCATAGAACTTAAAATATTGACCATGTCCAAGAGTTGCATAGACTTTCTCTGCAAGTTGCTTATTGCAGTAGAGTTTAAAGTCTTGGCTATTGCCAATACTTTCAGAGATGTTCTGTGTAAGTTGTCGCTTCCACCAGAACTTAGAGTCTTGGCTATTGCCAAGAGTTGCAAAGACTTTGTCTCCAAGTTGTTCACTGCAGTAGAGGTAGAAGTCTTGGCAATTGCCAATACTCTTAGAGTTTTTTAGTGTAAGGTCCTCCTTGCCAGAACTTAAAGTCTTGGCTATTGCCAAGAGTTGCAGAGACTTCGTCTCCAACTTGTTCACTGCAGTAGAGGTAAAAGTCTTGGCAATTGCCAATACTCTTAGAATTTTTTAGTGTAAGGTCCCCGTTGCCAGAACTTAAAGTCTTGGCTATTGCCAAGAGTTGCAGAGACTTTCTCTGCAAGTTTTGCATTGCAATATAGGTAAAAGTCTTGGAGATTGCCAATACTTGCAGAGACTATTTGTACAAGTTGCTCCCATTGTTGACACCCAATTTTGTCCCGGTCGTGTTAACTAAAGCCTAATTATTTAAAATTAAAATTAATTGTTGAAAATTAAAGGTAATTCATAAATTTCAGTTAAAAGTGGCTAAAATTGCAATGCGTAGCCTTAATTTCAGTTACCCTTTGCAATTTCTCCATTTATTTATATATTAAAAGGGGGCTAAAGTCGTTTCTATATTTAACATCAGGCCTAATCATGCAAACATATTATATACACACCTATGCGCATAACCCGTTTTCCCTAGGTCCCCTAATTAGTCCATCTCCTCACCCACATCAGCATATTTCCCCAATTCCCATTCCCCTCAGCCCTGATCCCAAAAAGAAACCCTACACCCATTATTGTTCCCTCACGCACCACACTCAAAAACCCCCCCACATTATTTTTCATTGAGGACTATTCACTATCTTCTACCGTACACCCCTCATTTTCTCTCACTTTTCCTCACCATTACACCCAAACACACACAAATAGATCTGAAATAGTAATCGAAACAGGGGTAAGGAGATTGGGGTTTGGGAACGGGACAGGGGCAGAGATGTAAATGGGTGTTGGTATTTGTTCAACCGAAACTTCATCCGTTGTGCCGTCGAACTCTGTTCCCTTTTTGTTTCTTTGATTCATGGCTTAAATGGATGAGGGTGTTATGGAGTCGTAGTGACGCCCCCCACTAAGAGGGTTGGTGTTGCTCCTCCTCCTATTTCACCGCTGTTCGGGTTCATCATCACCGTTGTCCCACCATAATTTGTTTGACCATGGGTGTCGCTCTTGTTTTCTGCTGTTAATTCGCCCGTTGTCATTGCTAGTCGTTCACTAGAATTTTGATGTTTGTAAGATGGTTTCCTCTCTCTACGCGAACGGTGGCTGTGAATTTTGACTGTTGGATCAGTGTTACATTTCTCTGATTCAGCAGATCCATTGACGTTTATTGGGATTTCAATCCTCGTGCCTTGCGCTCTGATTTGGTTCTCCTCTGTTTTGTTATTCAATACGAGCTTCACTCGTTAATTTGGCCCTCACTAGATTTACTGATTGAAATTATATCTTTTATAAGCCTCACTTGTTTGTTTGGCCTATTAGATCTTGTCACTGTTTGCTCCTTTCTTGTTGACTGGGTTTTGAATGTTGACTGGTCTTGAACATGTTGCTACACTTGGCCCTCGATGATATTTATCAGAGTTGGCATTCACTATTGCTGGACTTTATTATTCGGATGATATGGTGTTACACTGTTTGAGACCTATGAAAATACTTTATTTTGAGGCATTTGAACTTAAATGAACAATTACTACATGGCCAATGAAAATACATATGCACGTATTGAGGCCTCGGGATCGATTTGAACACGATACTACACTTGAACCGTCCCGTTCCCGTGTCCCTAAAGCAAAAGGCGATGATGAAAGTATGAAATTAATGCAAAGCAGGTTGAATTGAGTGGTGGGTTTGGTACTTGGCATGGCAACACGGTCCGGGCTCCGTGTTTGCAACCGTACCAACATCCCGAGCCTCTGCATGACGCGCCATACAAACCTAAGCCTAAATTTTGCAAAACAAACCCCATTTACTAGTATTATTATTATTATTATTATTATTATTATTATTATTATTATTATTATTATTATTATTATTTATATATATTTATTATTATTATTATTATTATTATTATTATTATTATTATTATTATTACTATATATTTTATTATTATTATTATTATTATTACTTTATTACTTTATTATTGTTATTTTATTTCGTTAATTATTATATCTTATTCTCATACTAATCCAACTTTACTTGTTTGTTTTGCGAGGTACATTTTGGCACGAATAATTTATGGACGAGTTTGGCTAACTCACGAATGAGAATAATCCATTGCATTGAAGGCATTTGGGGATTGAATTCGGACTCAAGCATTCAAAATGAGACATTAAAAATTTAGAAAATTCAAGACTCCCACGAGTTGATCAAATTCCCGGGTTTTATCTTTAACTTTGCCTTTCATTCCTTAGAAATATTTATGTAAATAAAATGCGTGAAATATTTATTTATTAGTAATATTTAATTATTTGTATATTGTTTTACTTTATGTTCATTGCCTTTTATTGTGAAGTCGTTATTTAATTTATTGCAAATTGGGGCCGTCTTAGCAAATGCGTGCAAGTAAAAAATATTTTGCAGATAAGCTTTATTCGATTAATTATTTTTATTATTATTATTACTATTATTCAAATAATTCTTTTGAAAGAAAAGCACACTTGTAAATATTTAGAAACCTGTCGGATTAACCGTATTTTACGGAATTTTGGAAGTGCCTTAAAAACCTTCTTCCGAAGTTAATAAAACCTCTTACTCAGAATCTCTGAAAGAAAGACCGTCTTTTTTATAAAAATGGAGTTTTTGCTCGCATTTGCTAATTTGGTTCCCTGTTTTCCTTAAATTGGGTGGCGACTCCAAACACTCCAAAAGAGTTAGTCCATCCTGTCGATATTCCGGAATTTATCCTTTTCGGGGTAATTTTTGGGGTTCAACAGCATGGCGACTCCGCTGGGGAGAAATAAAGGTTTTGGCCATAAAGGTTTCCAATTATTTGCAACTAGCATGGCTTATTTATTTGCTTTATTATATCTGTTTGTTTGGTTTGCCTTATAAAGCATGTATTATATTTATTTGTGCATAGTCTGCATTCCGTTCATATTTCCTCCCTCATGGAGTCTGTCAATTCTCTTTCACCTCCTCGATTTCATCACTAAGCACCCACTTGACGGGTAGTTATGCAGGAAGGGCATTGCCCTTACCTCATTCTTTGAAACTTCTTTCGTGTCACCAAAAGTTAGTTCGGGATATTGAGATTGCCTGGTTTTGTCATGGCCAGTTCTACTGCGTTGTGAGGCCAGGTCTATCCCGCATAGGTCGAGTTAGCCTCAACCGTTAGCCCACTCTTAGAAGGAGATTAGGTCATGCATGCATATACACCTTAGTTTGGACCCGGTCCTTGATACCGTTTCCAAAAATTAAGAAACCGCCCTTTTGTCAACGGGTTCTTGAAACCCAACGACAGTGCATATTATGTGCTGTGTGATAACGAATCCTTAGTCCTAACCATGTTTTGAGTAAAATCAGATTTAGAATTTTGTCTCCTATGTTATCTTTGGGTCAAAAAAGGAAGAATTTAGCAGAATTGAGATCATAGACAAAATTGCAGTCCGGGGGAAAGTTCGGCAGATTTGGTTGGTTTGTGTTTTGGAGATGGCCTGGTGTAGTGAGATCTAAGAGGAGAAGCCCCTGGTGTCTTTGAAAGGATCAGTGAGGTCTCTCTCGTGAATGGCTTTGCGTGTGTGCAGGCCTATGTTGATTATCCAGCTGCAACTAGGAGAGCGAAGCCCCTGTGTCTTTGAATGACCAGTGGGGTCCCTCCTTGAAGACCAGTGCGGTCTTGGCTACCTAGGAAACTGAGAGGCTTGATTAAAACCGAGGACCAGTGAGGAGCCCTATGAACAAGGTCGGTGAGCCTTGCAAAACCTAGGAAGCTGAGAGGCTTGTCTAAAGCCAAGGACCAGTGAGGTTTTATTTTGAAAGGCCAATTTGCGCCTTTCGTGATTTGCAGTCTGGGATTGTGGAGGCAGTTGGAAATTTCTCTCTGGATATTGTAAAACAATTGGGAATCGTGCTTGGAGGAGTGTGGATGTTTGCAAAAGCTATGGAGGATTGTTTCGGGTTTTAAGCATTTGGGTTTAGAATTTTGTGCAGATGGTGTGGAGAGCATGAGCTGTGTCACATGTTAATTGTTTGCCTTACTTTATTTGCTCAAAATGCGTTAAATACTAGGTGTTGCTTGCTTGTATGCAATCCTATGAATGACATGCAAACTATCTTAGTTACCCTTTGAGAGGTTTCTTTTGTTTTGTTTATTTCTTTAGTAAATGTTGGATTTGTGAAGTGGCTGACCATCCACCATGCAAAGGTTTCGAGATATGATTGATGGTAGACGCTCTAGCTCGTGAACGATGCAGCACCAGAAGCTAATGACATTGCTTGAAAGAACTTGGCGATTAAACTTAGTAGCATTGTTTTCAATTTTAATTTAGATTGAGGCCCTGAATTGCATTGTACTTTAAAGCTTATGTTATTCTGAATCAACTCATTTTGAATTTATAAAAGTTGAAATAAAATTCATCGCATTATTATTATTATGTTATTTACTCTTGCATTTGTTTTCATTGCAAAATTAAAATTGATAAACCTGTCAAAGCTTTGCTTGTAACGTATGGCAAAACAACTGAACAATTTAAATCGACGCACTGAAAGTTACTGTCTGTGCTACTTGGATATCGCACTATCTGTTAGACTTCAACTGGGGCAGCTTTTATTTGTTGGTATATGGCGTTGAAGCAGTGACGCAGAACTACGCACGGTCTGATTCCCAAGGAGGGATACGTAGGCTCCCCCATCGGGCTCGACCCTTTAGTATTTAAATTTTTATTTTCCCCCAAGAAGGACAACTGGGGCAATTTTGCAAAGCGAGTTGGAGATGCGAAAGATAATAACTGGGGCAGAATTTTGCAAGAAGCGGCTTTGGGTATTAAAGATGAGTTGGCAAGAATTTTGAAATTGGTTAAGCAAACAGTGCGATGTCTACGACAAAGGACGTTCAGTTTGTTTTAAAGTATATTACAAGTTTAAGTCAAGGCAAAATTTTCAAAATGCATCTTTGACTTCATTTGCATCCGCATTAAAATATATTATCTTGCCTCTATTTTTCAAAGTCTATGCTATTTGAGTTCATGAGCCAAGTTTTTGAAAGCAATTTGCAAATCCAAGTCCAATGAAGACGAGGAAGCAGCAGAAGCAGCAAGATCATGATGAAGTCTGCACAAATCAAACGCTTCCCCATTCCTCCCCAAAGCTAACAATTTTTCTTTGAGAGAAGGAACATGAAAGCTTGCAATGAAAGGATCATTCGCATTATGGATGAACAATTTATTGAACGCGCATCCAAAGTTGCCTTGCAAATTGCGTCGCATTGCCCTTTTCATGACTTAAAGCATTATGTTTTGTCATGAGTTATTGCCGAACAGGCGGCATTTCTACCTCTATGACTTTCATTCCTAATAGGCGACAAAGTCGAGGCTTGTTTTTGTGTTTTCAAAACTAAGCCAAATAGGGCATCGCTTTGTTTCAGGCTATAATCCGCACAAAGCCATCATTGCTGGATTGTCTCGCCAATTGATTTATCAATGGCTATCGCACTGACTACATTTCCGCAATACTTTACTTTGCACTTATTTTGAATTATGCCTTCTCACTTGCTTTAAAATTAACGCCTTGCTTTACTCTTTCAGGTTGACCATCAGCTACAAGAATTCCTTTTGTCGGACAATCTCGCCTATTGATTCGCCAAATGGCTCTTGCATTGCTCTACATTCCCGCACTACTTTTCTTTGTACTTGCTTTAAATTACGTCGTCGCACTTGCTTTAAAATTGATTCCTTGCTTTACATTTTTCAGGTTGACCACCAGGCGGGGCTTCTCCCTTGTTGGACTTTCACGCCTATTGATTCGCTAAATCGCTTTTGCGTTGCTTTACATTTTACGCTAAATTGTTTTGCACTTGCTTTCAATTATGCCTTTGCACTTGCTTTATATTATGACTTGCTTTACTTTCAGGTTAACAGGTCAGCCCTGAGACCCTCCTTGCTTTGTGCCGAATCGGATCACCAGCTGATTTGTAGAAAATCAATTCCAAGACCCTCCTTGCTGCGTGCCGGACCTGTTTGCCAGTTGATTTGTCAAGATTGTTCAAATTTCTTTGCACTTGCTTTAAATTATGCCTTCACATTTTCTTTATATTATGACTTGCTTTACTTTAAGGTTAACCGGTCAGCCCTGAGACCCTCCTTGCTTTGTGACGGATCGGATCACCAGCTAATTTGTAGACAATCAATTCCAAGACCCTCCTTGCTGCGTGCCCGACCGGCTTGCCAGTTGATTTGTCAAGATTTTTCAAATTGCTTTGCACTTGTTTTAAATTATGACTTCGCATTTTCTTTGTATTACGTCTTGTTTTACTTTTCAGGTTAACAGATCAGTCCCGAGACCCTGCTTGCTTCATGTCGGACCGGTTTGCCAACTGATTTGTTCGACAATCAACCCCAAGACCCTCCTTGCTGTGTGCCCGACCGGCTTGCCAGTTGATTTGTCAAGATTGTTGAAAATGCTTTGCACTATGCCTTCGCATTTGCTTTATTGCTTCGCCAGTGGATGGGAAGACAATTTATCAAAGATATTGCAGCTTGCACTTACAAATTACGTCATGCCTACCGTAAGCAATCAGGGGCCTTATTATGAGTCTATCGTGAGCAAGCGAAGACTTCATTAGCATTGAAGCCTACCATAAGCAATTGGAGGCATTATTTAGAAGCCTATCATAAGCAATTGAAGGCTCTTTTATTATTGATCTTACCGTAAGCAATCGGGGGGTCTTATTATCAAGTCTATCGTGAGCAAGCGAAGATTTAATTAGCATTGAAGCCTACCATAAGCAATTGGAGGCCTTATTCTGAAGCCTATCATAAGCAATTAGAGGCCTTATTCTGAAGCCTATCATAAGCAATTGTCGGCTCTTTTATTATTGATCTTACCGTAAGAAATCGGGGGGTCTTATTATCAAGTCTATCGTGAGCAAGCGAAGACTTCATTAGCATTGAAGCCTACCATAAGCAATTGGAGGCCTTATTCTGAAGCCTATCATAAACAATTGAAGGCTCTTTTGTTATTGATCCTACCGTAAGCAATCGGGGGTTTTTATTATCAAGTCTATCATGAGCAAGCGAAGACTTCATTAGCATTGAAGCCTACCATAAGCAATTGGAGGCATTATTTTGAAGCATATCATAAGCAATTGAAAGCTCTTTTGTTATTGATCCTACCGTAAGCAATCGAAGGTCTTATTATCAAGTCTATCGTGAGCAAGCGAGGACATAATTATCATTTGAAGCCTGCCATAAGCAATTGGAGGCGTTATTATGAAACCTATCATAGGCAATTGAAGGTTCTTTTGTTATTGTTCCTACCGTCAACCATCAGTTTCTCAAAGATTATTCGCCTTAAATTGAACATCAGATTCAATAAGAACTGAAGGCATTCAACGCTTTGCAGCACTATCAATACAAGCAACAGGACCCAACTTTGCTTATTTGTTTTGCATTATCTTGCCTTTATTAATCCAATTTGCAACTTTATTTTGCAGGCTGCTGTCAAAATTAGGCTCGTTCACCTTATAATCGAAAGTTTTAGGCTCGTTCGCCTTCTAATTGAACGTTTTAGGCTCATTCACCTTACAATTGAAGTTTTGGGCTCGTTCGCCTTATAAATGAACGTTATGTTACCTGCGTAAGATATAGATTAGCCAAGTCAAATTGAGGCATTATGTCTCGTTAGTCGACTTATTTTGTAACAACTTTATATTCTGCAATTCGTACTCGCTTTACTTATTGTCTTGCTTTACTGTTTCAAAATAATGATCAGCCTAAAGGTTCTCCGGGCGGAGCGCCTCGTCAGTTGATTGAAAGAAGAACTTATTGATGATATCACAACCCGCATTTACAATTTTATGTTATCACTCTTTTACTTCTCATTCCAATTATTACAGTTTATTAGCAGTTGCACACTTACCGTTTGTTGAGATTATTACAGGATTTTTAGCAGCACCGCAGCAGCGTTTGGAGCATAACATGAAGCTTTTCTTAGCGACGAACCGGGGCAATCGTTGATATGAACTAGACTCGTCAACGAAGACCTGAAGAATCGCACCTGCATAAGTCATCAACCCTAGAGGTAAGTCTTTTGTTAACCCTGAGTCTGAGATTTGAGATTGAAGACAAGATGGCTCGGTTATCAAGATGCAGTAGAAGCTATGTCCGTGTAAACCCCTCTTTATGGGTGTGTCGTCGACCACATTTTCATAACTTGGGTGATTACAAGCCTCTTTTCCCGCACTTGAGTAGTCGTTACTATCTCGTCTTTGATTTTCAAGTCGCGTCGAACTACATATGGCCTGATTCTCTTTCAGCCCGAGATAAGTAGGCAACTCGGAAGCCGGAGTTCGGCCATGTCCATAAGCCTCGCGTTTTGATCCCAGGAATCAGAGTCTTGGCTTTACCGTAACAAAATTGGGTTTCACGTCAACTTTCTTTACCCTGAAAACTCTTTCATCTTTTTCGGGTAAAGAGGGGCAGCTTTTGACACCCAATTTTGTCCCGGTCGTGTTAACTAAAGCCTAATTATTTAAAATTAAAATTAATTGTTGAAAATTAAAGGCAATTCATAAATTTCAGTTAAAAGTGGCTAAAATTGCAATGCGTAGCCTTAATTTCAGTTTACCCTTTGCGATTCCTCCATTTACTTATATATTAAAAGGGGGCTAAAGTCGTTTCTATATTTAACATCAGGCCTAATCATGCAAACATATTATATACACACCTATACGCATAACCCGTTTTCCCCAGGTCCCCTAATCAGTCCATCTCCCCACCCACATCAGCATATTTCCCCAATTCCCCTTCCCCTCAGCCCTGATCCCAAAAAGAAACCCTACACCCATTATTGTTCCCTCACGCCCCACACTGAAAAACCCCCACACTATTTTTCATTGAGGACTATTCACTACCTTCTACAGTACACCCCTCATCTCTCTCACTTTTCCTCACCATTACACCCAAACACACACAAACAGATCTGAAATAGAAATCGAAATAGGGGTAAGGAGATTGGGGTTTGGGAACGGGACAGGGGCAGAGATGTAAATGGGTGTTGGTATTTGTTCAACCGGAACATCATCCGTTGTGCCGTCGAACTCTGTTCCCTTTTTGTTTCTTTGATTCATGGCTTAAATTGATGAGGGTGTTATGGAGTCGTAGTGACGCTCCCCCCACTAAGAGGGTTGGTGTTGCTCCTCCTCCTATTTCACCGCTGTTCGGGTTCATCGTCACTGTTGTCCCATCGAAATTTGTTTGACCATGGGTGCCGCTCTTGTTTTCTGCTGTTATTTCGCCCGTTGTTATCGCTAGTCGTTCACTAGAATTTTGATGTTTGTAAGATGGTTTCCTCTGTCTACGCGAACGGTGGCTGTGAATTTTGACTGTTGGATCAGTGTTACATTTCTCTGATTCAGCAGATCCATTGACGTTTACTGGGATTTCAATCCTCGTGCCTTGAGCTCTGATTTGGTTCTCCTCTTTTTTGTTATTCAATAAGAGCTTCACTCGTTAATTTGGCCCTCACTGGATTTACTGATTGAAATTATATCTTTTATAAGCCTCACTTGTTTGTTTGGCCTATTAGATCTTGTCACTGTTTGCTCCTTTCTTGTTGACTGGGTTTTGAATGTTGACTGGTCTTGAACATGTTGCTACACTTGGCCCTCGATGATATTTATCAGAGTTGGCATTCACTATTGCTGGACTTTATTATTCGGATGATATGGTGTTACACTGTTTGAGACCTATGAAAATACTTTATTTTGAGGCATTTGAATTGATATGAACAATTACTACATGGCCAATGAAAATACATATGCACGTATTGAGGCCTCGGGATCGATTTGAACATGATACTACACTTTAACCGTCCCGTTCCCGTGTCCCTAAAGCAAAAGGCAATGGTGAAAGTATGAAATTAATGCAAAGCAAGTCGAATAGAGTGGTGGGTTTGGTACTTGGCATGGCAACACGGCCCGGGCTCCGTGTTTGCAACCGTACCAACATCCCGAGCCTCTACATGACGCGCCATACAAACCTGAGCCTAAATTTTGCAAAACAAACCCCCTTTACTATTATTATTATTATTATTATTATTATTATTATTATTATTATTATTATTATTATTATTATTGTTATATATATATATATATTATATTTTTATTATTATTATTATTATTACTACTTTATTACTTTATTATTGTTATTTTATTTCATTAATTATTATATCTTATTCTCGTACTAATCCAATTTTACTTTTTTGTTTTGCGAGGTACATTTTGGCACGAATAATTTATGGACGAGTTTGGCTAACTCACGAATGAGAATAATCCATTGCATTGAAGGCATTTGAGGATTGAATTCGGACTCAAGCATTCAAAATGAGACATTAAAAATTTAGAAAATTCAAGACTCCCACGAGTTGATCAATTTCCCGGGTTTTATCTTTAACTTTGCCTTTCATTCCTTAGAAATATTTATGTAAATAATATGCGTGAAATATTTATTTATCAATAATATTTGATTGTTTGTATATTGTTTTACTTTATGTTCATTGCCTTTTATTGTGAAGTCGTTATTTAATTTATTGCAAATTGGGGCCGTCTTAGCAAATGCGTACAAGTAAAAAATATTTTGCAAATAAGCTTTATTCGATTAATTATTCTTATTATTATTATTACTATTATTCAAATAATTCTTTTGAAAGAAAAGCACACTTGTAAATATTTGGAAACCTGTCGGATTAACCGTATTTTACGGATTTTTGGAAGTGCCTTAAAAACCTTCTTCCGAAGTTAATAAAACCTCTTACCCAGAATCTCTGAAAGAAAGACCGTCTTTTTTATAAAAACGAAGTTTTTGCACGCATTTGCTAATTTGGTTCCCTGTTTTCCTTAAATTGGGTGGCGACTCCAAAAACTCTAAAAGAGTTAGTCCATCCTGTCGATATTCCGGAATTTATCCTTTTCGGAGTAATTTTTGGGGTTCAACACCCATTGCAGTAGAGTTTAAAGTCTTGGCGATTGCCATAACTTTAGAGATTTTTCAGTCTTTGCAGCAGAACTTAAACTCTTGGCAATAGTTGCATAGAACTTTACCCTTGCAACTTAAAGAAATCTTACGTTGAATCTTCTCTTGAACAAAGCAATCTGTAAAAGGAATGGAGCTTTATGGTTCTCTTGATAGAGTGAATGGAGAAAAGGAAGGGGAGGGACTGGGGCGCATTTTTTTACTGATTTGTAGGGGTATTTTGGTCCGAAAAAAGTTTCATTAAACTAATGAGGATATTTTTGCTAAACATCTGTTAGTGAGGGTATTTTGGCAAACCAAAGCTTCCCGTGTCATATTTTTGCAAATCACCCAATATTAACCCACACTTATAGCCTAAATCCTGTTGGCCCACGAATCTCTGAAGAGTCGGTCCACAGCCCATAGTCCATCCAACAGTCAAAATATACACGTCAGCAATCCCACAAAGATAATTAACTTGTTTATGATTGGTTGCACACCAGCTTATAAAGAGCATAAAGTTGCTCTGTTTAACCGATGTGGGACGAAGAGCATACCCATAGGAAAAGCCAGTAACCGCTGCATTTACGTTGATTAACCTGAACCGCCGCAATATTATTAAAAAACCACTGCTAACCAGTTTTTCTTGCAGCAGTAACTAAAAGCGCTGCAAACTCTAAGTAATTTCGGCAGTTTGCTAAACCATCACTAAGAAGCTGTTTTTTTGTAGTGTAGAAAGAGGGATAAAGGATTTTCGTTTGTTAGAGAAGAAAATGATAGGCAATTATCAATAGATGGAATGTATGGAATCTTCATCCCGTGAGGTAATGTGAAGGGAAATAGATGGTATTATCAAAGAAGACAGAGGTCCTATGGTCGAATCTTAGCGCTACCAAATATTAAAAAGTATTGTTACGTATTTGATTCATAAAAAAGAATAAAGCCCGCACGTGAGGGGCGTGTTTAGTAATATATTTAAAGAATAAAAAGTGTTCTCTTTCTAAAAGCTTAAACTTTTAGATGAGTCGGCAACACAATTCATCAATAACTTTGGACAAGTGTTTATTTCTCCATTCTATCATGCCATTTTGTTATGGGGTGTATGGGCATGTCAGTTGAAATTCAATACCTTACTTTCGCAAATACATAAGGGGGCAAAATGCAAAGAGCTCCACAATTTATATCAATCGCAATCAATAACTGTACTTAATCGTAACAATAGTTGAGTATAATAATAAAAATCAAATAAAAAATAAAAGATATTCAACTCTTTAACATTGGTAATCCAACCTTGGGTTTCTTGTTTCCTCCTCTTCTCCTTCCCCTTTGTTATGCTTTTTGTTACACCCCGTATGTTTAAAGTCACGTATATCACTCTAAAGACATGTTAAGAATGATTTAAGTGAGTTTAAAGTCATAATATGACCATATATGATGTTTATATGTTGAATATAAAGTTTGGGAAAAATTGGATTTAAGTTGCAAAAATACCGATTAAAGATTTGCCTTGTAACGAAGCTTTTTCAGCAATTAATTTTATATGTTATATGAAATCTTTTGGGGAGATATCATATACCAAATTGAAGGTCTTTGAGTTTAGTTTCCAAAACATTTGACGGTTTGTTCATACAATGTTTGGATAAAAAGATATGAGTATCAGAATTCAGGCAAAAAAAGGGACATAAGCGCAAAAAATGACTAAAACTGAAATATTTCAAGTATAAAAGGAAAATTTCACCTCCATCTCGTCATTTTCAGAAATATAAAGAGAGAAAAAGTGCTCTCAATATGTTTTAAGAAAATTTCATAATTTTGAAGGAAAGACGTCAATCTTAACTCGAAATTGAAGACGAATTGCGTCAAAACGCTCTACGCGATTAAGGTAACGTTATGCTACCTTCAATTTCGTCTATAGTTTGAGTTTTAGAATTACTTCATGGTTAAGTAAAGTACCTAAATGTTGTATTATAGCTTGTTTAAGCTTTAGAAGGTGTGGAAATCAAGGGAAACAAGGTTTAGAAGCAAGAAACATCAAACGTATGTAACACTAAACCTTTCTTTTGGCAAGGCATGTATCTTTTAGATTTTGAAGTTTTTTTTAGTTCTAAACTTATGTTTCTTGTTATAAACTTGTATGGTATCAAGGAATCCTTTTATATACTTAATTTGGTATTAAAATCCAAGGTGAAAGATGTCCGAATCAGCAAGACAAAACGTTTCAAAATCTGAAAAATAATTTTGATCTTTGGACAGCTGTTAGTATATTGATAATAACTCCTTATACAAAATTGATATTAAGATGCTTTAAGAATTCCCAGAATCCTAAGACATATATCTACAACTTTCATTGAGACCATGACGTCTATATCTTTGATCTACACTCTGAAAATGATGTTGAATGTCAGGACAGTGGTGCTATCCAGACATTATATATGCGGATTTGTTATGTCATCCAGTCGTCTCATCTTGTTATCCGCTTAACATATTTATGTTATCAGTTTATCTGGGTATCTATTCCCGTGTGTAGTATAGTGCTGGTTCTATTTTTGCGGATCATCCAATTTCAGGGGAAACACTGCCGAAAATTTATAGAAATTCAAAGAGTTGGACAAATTCTGAGTTCTAGGTTTTGTCTATAATTCCATCCAGAGTTTTCTTATCATTCCTTTAAGTCCATATCTATTGTTGCCACATGTGTTATGCCTCATACATGCTTATGCTTATATAGTGATCATGTTATGTGTGATTTGGAGTCCCCCATAGAGGCTTGATATTGGACACACAGTCCAGTCGCGTGTTATACTACCCGTCTGGGGAATACAACCTCTCTGGTTCAGATGGGAGTTGAAATACCTAGTGTGAGCGGGTGTCATTCACACACTCTGACCAAAAATATTAGATATTACTGGCTGGGGGGACATAGCCCATAACACCCACCAGGTTTGTTATATACGCGTATATAGCCACAGTATGCACTGCATGATTATACATGAGGCTAGTTCAGGTTTCAGTTACATAATTTGGGGGGATACAGCCCATAACACTAGACAGGTACTAGTTCAGATGTTCAGCTACCTGATTTGGGTGGATATAGCCCATAACACCAGACAGGTACCAGTTCAAATAATAGTTCAGTTTTAGCTCAGTACTAGTTATCAGTTCTAAGTTATCAGCCACCAGTTCTTAGTGCCAGGATCAGTTGACAGTTATCAGTTCCAGTTTTTAGTTACCAGTTACCAGTCATATTACAGTTATTTATCTGTATAGTTCATCTCAGTCTTCAGTTTCTGATTCAGCTAGACTTCAGTTTATATTCAGATTATATTTAGTACGTCCTTCAGATTTCCAGCTATATTGCTATGCTCCAGCTTATGTTCACATATTTATATTCCAGCCTTACAGTTTCATTTAGCTATGGTATATTATATGCTCATGCCTTACATACTTGGTACATATCATACTCACGCCCTTTTCTGTGGCGCTGCGTTTCATGCCGCGCAGGTGCATATAGATCAACGCTTGGACCACGTTAGTAGGCCATCTATCAGCTATTGGAGTCACTCCGCTAACTCCCGGAGTTACTTATCTTTTTGTATGTGTACAGTCAGCCAGTTTGGGTATGGCGGGGCCTTGTCCCGTCCTTTGTATATTCAGTTCATCACTCTTAGAGGCCTGTAGATGTGTTCCTGTGTGGTGCAGTCAGTATGTTATGTATGTTAGCTTATGTTAGCGTTGTCAGTTTTTTGCATTGCATAATTGTTATCAATTAGGTTTATGCTTATTCTGTTTAACAGTTATATTCATGCTTAGAAGATTATCAGCAGGATTAGTGATGATCGACACTTAGTGTTGGTCATCCGTCGCGACCCTAAGTCGGGTCGTGACAAAAGTGGTATCAGAGCAGTTCAGTCCAAGGGTGTCTACAAGCCGTGTCTAGTAGAGTCTTCTTCAGGAGTATATTGCGTGCCATACTTTTGAATAGGAGGCTACAAGGCACTTCAGGACAGTTGTCTTTCTTTCTTCTCTAGATCATGCGATAGAGCCATGATTATAGAATTCAGCCCTCTAGAAATAGTGTTTTTAGCAAATCGATGCCGCCGAAGAAACTAACAACTACCCAGAAGGGCAAGGCTATTGCCGGCCAGGGTATTAGTAGAGTGCCACCTGAGGTGGATGAGAATGAGGAGTCCAGTCCTGAGGCTCCATCTGAGGCCTCACATATCCCTTCAGTTCATGGCCATATCAGAGGTACTGCAGCTACCACACCTTCAGCTCCTCAGCCTGATAGTCAGGGACAGGAAGTGAGGAATGCCATCAGATTATTGACCAGTGTTGTAGTTGCTCAGACTAGAGAACATTGTGCAAATGCCCCGGGAGATACAGGATCCAAGATCAAGGATTTTATCTGACTAGAGCCTCAAGTATTTACTGGATCTCGTATAGGGTATTGAGGGTCATGCACATGTCAGACATAGAGTCAGTAGATTTAGCTGCATTTAGATTGCATGACCAACAGTAGGGTGGTATCAGACGCGGGAGCTACCAGAGGGCCAGATTTTACTCCGGCGACTTGATAGGAATTCTTGGATACCTTCCTTCATCAGTATATGCCTATAGAGACACAGAGATCACGTGTTGATCAGTTCCTGACCTTGAGACAGGAAAGTTTGAGTGTAGAAGAGTATAATTATCGCTTTAATTTCTTAGCAAGTTTTGACCCAACTGTGGTATCCAGTATGGAGGGTAAAATTCACAAGTATGTAGTGTGACTAGGTCCACGCCTGGTGAATGAGTGTATGACGGTTGCTATGCAGTCAAACATATTACACATTCAGGCATTTGCTTTATCACTTGAGGAGAGGAAGTAGAAACAGAGAGCCGACAGGGATAGAGGGTTACATAAGAGGAACAGATTGTTTTGATCATTCGGAGAGACATCCAGAGTGAGTAGGCAGCAGAGTGTTAGACAGCCACCAGCTAGTATACTTCCAGAGTCTCGTGGCCTGAGATCTGATAGACCTCCTCAGTCCAGAGCTAGTCAGACATCACAGACTTCAGGATTTAAGCATTGTGGTACTTCTGCACAGGCCAGTCAGACATATCCCAAATGTCCAGATTGTGGTAGACGCCACTTGAGACTATGTAAGTTAGGAGTTGATACTCGTTATATTTGTCAAAAGGCAGGACATTTCATGAGAGATTTTCCTACTAGGGGTGGTAGTGGTGCAGTCCAGCTAGCTAGATCAGCAGTTGCTTCCTCAACTCCAGCACGCCTTCAGGGGCATGTTCTTCAGGATGATACCTGCATAACTGAAAGAACTTAAGGAGAAACTGAAGGATTTGTTAGATAAAGGCCTCATCAGACCCATTATTTCCCCGTGGGGAGTCCCGGTATTGTTTGTGAAAAGAAAGACGGCTCTCTATGCATGTACATAGATTACAGACAGCTGAATAAAGTCACAATCAAGAATAAATACCCTCTGCCCAGGATTGATGACTTGTTCGACCAGCTCCAGGGTGCCAAGTGCTTCTCGAAGATAGATTTGCGATCAGGCTACCATCATGTTAGAGTCAGAGAATATGATATACCTAAGACTGAATTCAGGACTAGGTACGACCATTATGAGTTTTTAGTGATGTCGTTTGGACTCACTAATGCCCCTGCAGTATTTATGGATCTGATGAACAGCGTATTCAGTCTTTATCTAGATTTATTTGTGATTATATTTATTGATGATATTCTCATCTATTAAAAGTCTGAATCAGAGCACGCGGAGCACCTACGCACAGTATTGGGTACTCTTCGGGTCCAGCAATTATATGCTAAGTTCTCAAAGTATGAATTCTGGTTATATTCAGTGGCATTTCTTGGCTATATAGTTTCAGCATAAGGAATTAAAGTAGATGGCCAGAAGATTGAGGCTGTGAAGAATTGGCCTAGACCTACGACACCAACTGAAGTACGTAGTTTTCTGGGTTTTGTGGGTTATTGCAGAAGGTTCGTAGAGGGTTTTTCCTCCATCGCAGCTCCACCAAATTGACACAGAAAACAGCTAAATTTCAGTGGTCTGATTCTTGCGAGCACAACTTCTACGAACTAAAGAACAAGTTGATAACAACTCCAGTAGTTACATTTACAGAGGGCTATGTCATTTACTGTGACGCTTCTCGAATCGGTCTTGTTTGTGTATTAATGCAGCACGGAAGAGTAATTGCTTATACTTCAAGGCAACTGAAAAAGCACGAGCAGAACTACCCTACTCATGATTTAGAGCTTGCAGCAGTCATTCACGTATTGAAGATTTGGAAATATTATTTGTCGGGTGTTCATGTTGATATTTATACAGACCACTAGAGCCTCCAGTACATATTTAAGCAAAAGGAGCTAAACCTACAACATAGGTGGTGGCTAGAGTTGCTGAAGGACTACGACGTGGACATTCTTTATCATCCGGGTAAAGCGAATGTTGTTGCTGATGCCCTTAGTCGTAAGTATATGGGTAGTCTATCTTATTTACAGCCACTGAAAAAAGAGGTAGCTCATGCACTCCACCAGTTGGCCAGCATGGGAGTTAGATTAATAGATTCAGAGGATGCAGAAGTTACAGTTAATAATGCAACCACTACTTGCCTAGTGACATAAGTAAAGCAGCGCCAGTATGAGGATCCAGTTCTAGTTCAATACAGACAAATAGCCAGAAGAAAACCGGAGTCACTATACAGGATTGCTAGTGACGGGATTCTCATGTATAAAGATAGACTTTTTGTTCCTGATGTTGCAGATTTACGTGGACAGATTATGACTGAGGCACATTATTCCAGGTACACTGTTCATCCAGGTTCGACTAAGATGTATCATGACCTTAAGCAGATTTACTGGTGGGACGGAATGAAGCGTGACATAGAAGAATTTATGGCTCAATGTCCTAACTGCCAGCAGGTTAAAGTCGAGCATAAAAAACCTAGTGGCTTGTTACAGGAAATTGAGATTCCATCATGGAAATTTGAAGCAGTGAATATGGATTTCATTACAGGCTTGCCCCGCACGCAGAGCAAGTATGACTCTATTTGGGTTATAGTTGACAGGCTTACTAAATCAGCTCATTTCTTGACTGTTAGAACTGCATATACAGCGGAGGATTATGCTAGACTTTATATCAGAGAGATAGTACGCCTACATGGTATTCCAGTATCTATCATTTCAGATAGGGGCGCATAGTTTACAGCTAATTTCTTGCGATAATTCCAGACAGGTTTAGGGACACAGGTGAATCTGAGTACAACATTTCATCCATAGACAGATGGACAGGCTGAGCGGACCATTCAGACACTAGAATATATGCTTAGAGCTTGCATGTTCGATTTTGGAGGCAGCTGGAGTGATCATCTACCGTTGATGGAGTTTGCATATAATAATAGCTATTATTCTAGCATACATATGGCGCCATATGAAACTTTGTATGTGTGCAAATGCAGGTCTCCTATAGTATGGTTCGAGGTTGGCGAGTCTGAATTGATAGGTCCAGATTTAATCCAACAACCAGTTGATAAAGTCAAGTTGATCAGGGAAAGGTTATTAGCAGCTCAGAGTAGACAGAAGTCTTATTCAGATAATTGACGTCGAGATTTAGAATTTCAGATTGGCGATTGGGTATCCCTAAAAGTATCACATGTGAAATGTGTTATAGTATTTGGAAAGAATGGCAAGCTTAGCGCTATATTCATTGGTCCATATCAGGTTATCAGGCGAGTTGGGCATGTTGCCTATGAATTAGACCTTTCAGCAGACCTTCAGGAAGTCCTTCCAGTATTTCATGTTTCCATGCTCAGAAAAATATGTCGGAGATCCTTCTAGATTTGTACCAGTAGATGATGTACGAATCACAGAGCAGTTAACTAATGAAGAGGTGCCAGTTTCAATTTTAGATAGGCAGATTCATCGACTAAGGACGGAAGACATTCCTTTAGTAAAGATGCTATAGCAAAGCAATAATGTTGAAGAAATAACTTGTGAAGCAAAAAATGACATGAGAGCCAAATATACACATCTCTTCGTTACTTCAAGTATGCAACAGATCGTTGCTTAATGCTTCTACATACTTCATTTAACATTCGAGGATGAATGTTCCTAACGGGGGAAGATTGTTACACCCCATATGTCTAAAGTCACGTATATCACTCTAAAGACATGTTAAGAATTATTTAAGTAAGTTTAAAGTCATAATATGACCATATATGATGTTTATATGTTGAATATAAAGTTTGGGAAAAATCGGATTTAAGTTGCAAAAAAACAGATGAAGGATTTCCCTTGTAACAAAGCTTTTTGAGCAATTAATTTCATGTGTTGTATGAAGTCTTTTAGGGATATATCATATACTAAATTGAAGTTCTTGAAGTGTAGTTTCCAAAACTTTTGAAGGTTTGTTCATACAATTTCTAGATAAAAAGATATGAGCATCAGAAATCAGGCCAAAAAAAGGACATAAACACAAAAGAGGACTAAAACCGAAATGTTTCAAGTATAAAAGGAAAAATTCACCTCCATATCGTGGTTTCTAGAAATATAAAGAAAGAAGCAGTGCTCTCATTATGTTTTAAGCAAATTTCACGATTTTGAAGTAAAGACGTCAATCTTAACTCGAAATTGAAGACGGATTGCGTCAAAACGCTCTACGCGATTAAGGTAACGTTATGCTACCTTCAATTTCATCTATAGTTTGAGTTTTAGAATTACTTCATGACTAAGTAAAGTACCTAAATGTGGTATTATAGCTTGTTTAAGCTTTAGAAGGTGTGGAATTCAAGGGAAACAAGGTTTAGAAGCAAGAAACATCAAAGGTATGTAAGACTAAACCTTTCTTTTGGCAAGGCATGTATCTTTTAGCTTTTGAAGCTTTTATTAGTTCTAAATTTAGTGTTTCTTGTGAGAAACTTGTATGGTATCAAGGAAAACTTGTACATACTTATTTTGGTACTAAAATCCAAGGTGAAAGATGTCCGAATCAGCAAGACAAAATGTTTCAAAATCTGAAAAATCATTTTATTCTTTGGACAGCTATTAGTATATTGATCATAACTCCTTGTACAAAATTGATATTAAGATGCTTTAAGAATATCCAGAATTCTAAGACATATATCTAGAACTTTCATGAAGACTATCAAGTCTATATCTTTGATCTACACTCTGAAAATTAGGTTGAAAGTCAGAACAGTGGTGCGATCCAGACATTCTATCTAAGGATTTGTTATGTCATCCAGTCGTCTCATCTTAATATCCGTTTAACATATTTATGTTATCAATTTATCCGGGTATCCATTCCCGTGTGTTGTATAGTGCTGGTTCTGTTTTTATGGATCATCCAATTATAGGGAAAACTCTGCCGAAATTTTATAGAAATTCAAAGAGTTGGACAAATTCTGAGTTCTAGGTTTTGTCTATAATTCCATCCAGAGTTTTCTTATCATTCCTTTGAGTCCATATCTATTGTTGCAACATGTGTTATGCCTCATACATGCTTATGCTTATATTGTGATCATGTTATGTGTAATTTGGAGTCACCCATAGAGGCTGGACATTGGACACACAGTCTGATCGCGTGTGATACTACCCGTCTAGGGGATACATCCCCTCTAGTTCAGGCGGGAGTTGAAACACCTAGTGTGACCGGGTGTCATTCACACACTCTGACCAGAGAGATTAGATATTACTAGCTGGAGGGGACATAGCCCATAACACCCGCCAGGTTTGTTATATACGCGTATATAGGCACACTATGCACTGCAGGATTATACATGAGGCTAGTTCAGGTTTTAGTTATCTGATTTGGGGGGATACAGCCCATAACACCAGACAGGTACTAGTTCAGATGTTCAACTACCTTTTTTAAGGGAATATAGCCATAAAACCAGACAGGTAGCAGTTCAGATAATAGTTCAGTTTTAGCTCAGTACTAGTTATCAGTTCTCAGTTATCAGCCACCAGTGCCAGGATCAGTTGACAGTTATCAGTTCCAGTTAGTTTCCAATTATCAGTCATATTACAGTTATTTATCTGTATAGTTCATCTCAGTCTTCAGTTTCAGATTCAGCTAGACTTCAGTTTATATTCAGATCATATTTAGTACGTTCTTCAGATTTCCAGCTATATTGCTATGCTCTAGCTATATTCACATATTTATATTCCAGCCTTACAGTTTCATTCAGCTATGGTATATTATATGCTTTTGCCTTACATACTTGGTACATATCGTACTCACGCCCTTTTCTGTGGCGCTGCGTTTCATGCTGCGCAGGTGCATATAGATCAACGCTTGGACCACGTTAGTAGGCCATCTATCAGCTATTGGAGTCACTCCGCTTACTCCCGGAGTTACTTATGTTTTTGTATGCGTACAGTCAGCCAGTTTGGGTATGGCGAGGCCTTGTCCCGTCCTTTGTATATTCAGTTCATCACTCTTAGAGGCCTGTAGATGTGTCCCTGTGTGGTGCAGTCAGTATGTTATGTATGTCAGCTTATGTTAGCCTTGTCAGCTTTTTGCATTGCATAATTTTATCAATTAGGTTTATGCTTATTCTGTTTAACAATTATATTCATGGTTAGAAGATTATCAGCAGGATTAGTGATGATCGACACTTAGTGTTGGTCATCCGTCGCGACCCTAGGTCGGGTCGTGACACTTTTCCCTCATTGTTTCCATGTTACAAGCTTGTTTTAGAAACTTGTTTGGTTAATTTCTATTTTTAAAGGGTCCTATACTACTATAACACTAGGCGACTACCCCTAAAACCCACACCTTTTTTTGTAACTTGTTCTCCAATTTTGGGTTTTCCCTATCAGCCCATGTATCATCTTTTGGGTAAACACAATCTGTCTTTTTCGGGTTATCACAATTGAACGTGCCTTATTTGGAAGAAAAAAATGAAGTAATGAATGAATTTATGAGAACACAGTCTATAATTTTCACACTACAAAAAATAAATAAATAAATAAATAAATAAATAAAGCTCTTAGCGGCGGTTCTACTAAACCGTCGCTATATTTTTCATCTCAGCAATTTTTGCAGCGGTCTATGAAGTGCCGCAAAATTAATCAATTTTAGCGGCGGTTATGGAACAATTGCTGCGGTTTATTTGCATTTTGCGGCAGTTTTGTACTAAATTTACTTTTCATAGCAAGAAAATAATATAATGTGTCTTAAACTAATATATGCTACAGTTAGAAATATATTACGATAAAAAGAAGTGCTGTTTAGAGAAATATTTTAGAAAAATAAAAGTTATGAACTCAAATTATATACTAATAATTACTACAATTAGTGAAAATGACTAAAATATATAGTACTCCTATGAGATACTAAACAATAAAAGAAAAGGAATATTACATTTTCTTAAACACACACTACACTCCTCACCTCAAAATACATTACACTCTTCAGTCCTCACCCCCAAATCGTCACTGCTCATTACACGCTATAAAAAAAAGGTTTGCTTAATATCTCCATTCGTCTCTTCCTACAATATTATTTGGTTTAAATTGTCTCAAACTTTGTTTGCTTATCAGTATTTGCTTAAAATCGTCGCAAATCACTACACTTTGTGAACTCTGATTTTTGCTTATAAGTAAGTATTTGCTTAAGTTTTTTACTTGCATAAGATTGATTTAGGGATTCTTTACTGATAATTAACTTCGATTTGTGATTAATTTAGGGTTTCTTCACCATGTGATTGATTTACGGTTATATTTTTTGTTCACTCTTATTTGTTATTTGTGCGAAATTGATTTAGGTTTATCGCTTTATCTTTTCGATTTTAGTTTTTACTTGGTGAAATAATCTATAATTCTGCTATTTGTTTTAATGACACAAAATTTGCTATTTGTTTTAATGACACAAAGTGATAAAGTGAGAATAATCGCTTTTGGTATCTCGATGCACGCGCTTAAAGTCCAGGAGTTATGATCATTTAGGAATTATGCTCGTTATTTGTTTTGTTGTGCATTCTAGTTAATTTGTGTTATTTCTATTCGATTATGTTTATTTCGAATCTATTTTTGGAGAAAATATGCTAATTAATTTTTACTTTTTATTCAATCTCAGTTTTATTGTCATAATACTGCTATTTGATTTTCTGTTTTAGTTAGTAATCGCTCTTGAGTATTTTTTGCCGATAATTTGTGCTTACTAAAAAGTTACAAGTCTCATGGAAAGTGCTATATGATGCTCTTATTTTTAGCATCTCTAATATATTTAGGGATGGATAAGAGATGGATATTAATGTTGCGACTAACCTGAATTCAAGGAAGGGTTGGTAAAGTTTTTAGACTTTGTATTTACTAATGCGTTGTCTGATAATAAGATAAAGTGTCCTTGTCGTATTTGTGGGTTTAGACTGTCTCAGAGTAGAGCTGAGGTGTTTGATCACTTGTTGGAAAGTCCTTTTCCAGCTGGTTACACTGTATGGTTATTACATGGTCAGAAGAATGAAGGATAAACATCAGCTAGCAGACATGAAATTCGATACATTGTAGCTCATGGTGATCCAATGAGAGACATGATTAATGATGCATTCAACTTCTCTGGACAACCTACAGACCAAGGGTATTTCTCATCACAAGGACCAGTAACTGAAGGTGAAATTAACATGTCTCTCTTACTTGATGGTCCAAGTGATAAAGAGAAAGAGTTCTATGAGCTGATTAAGAACGGGGAACAAGAACTTTATCACGGATGCACGCAGTACTCAAATTTTCTTTCTTAGTGAGACTTTATCACATTAAGTGCATGTGTGGGATGAGCGAAAAGGCCATGAAGATGATAATAGAGCTACTGCATGATGCCTTTGAGCAAGCAAAGATCCCCCAATCATTCTACGAGGCCAAGAAAACTATAAAATAACTAGGTCTTAATTATAAGAAGATACATACATGTCCCAATGATTGCATGTTATACAGGGGAGTAGATAAAAGAAAGACAAGAATGCAAGCGATGCGGCACATCCATGTGGAAACCAAATGCTAAGAAACATTCTTCCAGTGAGCCTGAAGTGGGTAGTAAGAAGAAACTTCAACCTGCAAAAGTTCCTCGTTATTTTCCTCTGATTCCACGACTTCAAAGGTTGTTCATGTCTAGTAAGACATCTGCTGATATGAGATGGCATGGAATTGATCATAATAATGATGGCTTATTAAGGCATCCAAGAGATGGTGAGGCATGGAAAAAGTTCGACTCCACTTTTCCTGAATTTTCTCAAGATCCCGTAATGTTCATCTTGCCTTAGCAAGTGATGGGATTAATCCATTCAGAAATATGAGCACTAATCATAGAATTTAGCCGGTAGTTCTCATTCCATACAAGACCTCTTCTTGGATATGCATGAAGTAGAGTAACTTCATTCTCTCTATGATAATTCCAGGTATTCAAACAGACTGAATTCAATTTCTTTCCAATGGATACATGTGTTTTATGTTTTCAGAAGTTCGGACCTCTTAGCATATCATTGGTTCTACTATCCTTTCGTTTTATTTATTCTTCACCTTCATGAAAGATGCATCCTCCAGTTATGTATTTAAAAATGTACTACTCCATGTCTTCAACAAAATTATTTCTGATAGCAAAGACCTACTCAGTTTTTAATTTACATCATTTTTGTCTTTTCACTTTTTCTTGAAATGCATCTCACAAGGAGCAATACACTTTCTGAGTTTTCTAGCTAGTATCTCTTCGATAAGATAATTGTGTCAGCTATTGAGATCAATAATGCAGCCCTAGTTTCTGTATTACTATGCTAAGTAATGATGACTACGCTAAGTTAGTCTGATCCCTGCATTTGAAAGATGAATTGGTTTTGTTGAAAACCTTACAATTTTAACAATATAGTTTGATTGTTTTGTGAGATGGCTTGATTATTAATGATAAATGATAGCTCATGTAATAATTCATCCAAAAAAAATGATCGTTGTCGTTTATAATTTCTATGATCATTAGTGTGATTTTATCTCCCTTGTTTCTTTACTCTGTTTATTTTGTGCAAGTGGTCATGGTTTAATATTTCAATTCTAGTGCTCAATGAACTTTCCACATTGATTCTCTATATTTAGAAAGTCACACATGCACACTCTATTCTTTTTTCTTTTAATTTTCTCCTTCCTGCCTCACTTCATTGTGTTTGCAGCTATGTACTTTTAGTTGTGGGCTGAACTGCTTCTCAAAATTGCAGGTTCTTTTCTTTCACTTTTATTCATGAAATAAATTAACTTTACTCTCTCAATAATAATTTCAGGTAAGCGAATACCAGGGAATGATATTGATATTTACTTACAACCTTTGATTGATGAACTGAAGAAGTTGTGGGATAGTGTACAAACATTTGATGTTGCGTCAAATAAAACTTTCAACATGAGAGCAGCATTGACGTGGACAATAAGTTATTTCCTCCGTTATGGGATTTTGTTGGGTGGAGCACGTATGGTAAGTTTGCTTGTCCCATTTGCAATATTAATGCCAAACCATGTCGACTTCAATATAGTAGAAAATGGTGCTTTATGGGTCATCGTCATTTTCTAAAAGCTGGGCACAAGTTTAGATTGGACATGGTTCGATTTGATGGTACATTTGAAGAAATAAATCCACCTATACAATTATCAGCCTCAGACATCTTAAGACTAGTTGAGAATCTGTGTGTTTTCTTTGGAAAATCACCCATAGCTGAAGTCAAAGGGAAAAGAAGACGTGGGAAAAAATTTATCCAGAGTGATGATTCACACTGGAGAAAAAAGAGTATATTCTTTGAACTTCCATATTGGGAGTTTAACTCATTGTGTCACAATCTATGTCCAATGCATATCGAGAAAAACGTGTGTGACAATGTAATAAATCCTCTGCTCAATGAAACTCAAAAGTCAAAAGATCACATTAATGCTCGAAAAGACCTACAATCAATATGACATGACCCAGAATCCGGCTAGGCCGTGCAGGCACCCGACATCCTTCCCAAGACCCGTCGGGCAAACCCTTACCAATTAAATTAGGAAAATAAATATAATTGAATTCATAAATAAGAACAAGACTTAGAAAAAAACACAGACATACTGATACCTCTAAGCTGTACAAAAGAAATTACAGTTGACTACCCAACATACTAGGTTTAGGGCTATCCAGACTAGACATTTAAGAGTATAAAAGAAGACAAAAACTTCCTGAAGGGAGCAAAATACAACTGAAATAATGAAGAAAAAACTGGTGGCCATCCTGAATAAAAGTTGGCTCACCCTGACAGCTGAAGTCATCTTTGCTCCTTAACAACGTGGCGAACTCAATCCTGGAGCGAACCTGCCGAAACAAAATAGATAGACAAGAAATAAACAACAAACAAGGGTGAGTCAAAAGGACTCAATAAGTGGGGCAGACTAGCCATTCAAAGAATAGGATACCTAGCCAGGGAGAAGAAAAACAGATAAATCAAATTTCTCTTATTTAAATTATAAAAAGGCAGAGCCAGATAATAACTGAAAACATGTATGGAACCATAAATTGATAAACAACTAGGGACATAATATAGGTAAAACATATAAGTATTCCGAACATATCACCAATCCGAAGTACATGAAACGTACACGAAACATCGCACTGTAATCCCACAATACACAACAACCAGTGCAATGAAATGGAATGAAAGCAGTATGATGCAATGGGGTCACATGTGCCCGTTATTCCGTCCCGAAGCGGAATACTCCTGCATTCGAGGGGAATACAATATAGTAACCATCCGGAGCGGAATACTCCTACTCCTAGGGTGGAATACTCCTGCATTCGATATAATATAAACCAGAGACGGAATACTCCTGCACTCTCCTGGGGCAGAATACTCCTGCACCCAATATGATATAAACCAGAGGCAGAATGCTCCTGCACTCTCCTGGGGCGGAATACTCCTGTATGCAATATGATATAAACCAGAGGCGGAATACTCCTGCACTCACCTGGGGCGGAATACTCCTGCACCCAATATGATATATACCAGAGGAGAAATACTCCTGCACTCTCCTGGAGCAGAATACTCCTGCACCCAATATGATATAAACCAGAGGCGGAATACTCATGCACTCTCTTGGGACGGAATACTCCTGCACCAAAAATGATATAAATCAAAGGCGGAATACTCCTGCACTCTCCGGGGGTGGAATACTCCTGCACCCAATATTATATAAACCAGAGGCAGAATACTCCAGCACTCTCTTGGGGCGGAATACTCCTTCACCCAATATGATATAAACCTGAGGCGGAATACTCCTGCACTCTCCTGAGGTGGAATACTCCTGCACCCAATATGATATAAACCAGATGAGGAATACTCCTGCACTCTCCTGGAGCGGAATACTCATGCGCCCAATATGATATAAACCAGAAAATATAATGCATATGAATGCAATATGATGCAATAATAACCCTTTACCGGCGGGGGACTCTTATCGACAACCGGGAAGTATATGCTAACTCACAGCGGGAGTACAGTGCTCAGATCCTCAATGCAATACCAACAACAGGACATAACATATAATATACAATGTAAATCCAAAACTAAGGCGTAATGAGTACGCCTATCGGCAGCTACACACGTAAGGAACACGTGGTAGATTATCCACAAGGCAAAGGGCCTCCAAAGAAATTGATACAAACACTTACATTGTTCCAAAGTTAACATTGCTACTCAACAACCACTTTGTCCTTTTGATTCATTTCCAAACGATCCCTCTGTGTTCAATAAGCAGAAAAATATATCACGTAAGACTAGAGCCTTCATTCCTTACATCTTAGAACAATCTGGTAAGGAACCTGATACCCTATTCGCATACGCAATTCGAACGCCAGGCCTATATACAGGGTTCAAAATCACATAACCAAACCCTAAATAAATTATATTTACGGGTTGTCCATAACTCTCTAAGTATTAATATATAATCAATTCCACTATCGGGATCCAATTAGCCCTTGAAACTATCAATTGAACTCATTAAAATGATATCTAATATCCCAATTTATACCGTTAAAACATATTCAAACACACGTAATAAACTAAAATAATGGATTAACACCATTACCTGGATGTTGTGGGGTGAAAATCCTATTTTTTTCTGCCCCATTTCCTTTCCTTTTTCTCATTTTTCTGGCATTTTTTCGTTGTATTCCTCGTTCTCCTTTCTCGATTATGTTTTTGTTGCGTTGTCTGTGCAGCTGCAAAGGGATGATTATATCCTTTAGCTTACTAATCGACTTAGTAGTTCCCATTTCTTTTTTTTCTTCTTTTATTTAATTTTTTTTTTCTTTTCATTTTCATGGCGACAATTAAAATGGAACCGTACGAAATTTGATATAATCCTAAATTTCACATACAAGTTATACAAAATATATGTAACATACTCGCTAAGGTAGATGTCAAATCGAATTCCCGAAAGTCAAGATGCGAATTAAATAGAAAAAGATCAAATTATTAATATTCGAAACTTTAGCCGAAATCAACCGAACAACCTCGAAATTCACTTCAAAAATTCACACAGGTCACAAATGACCATGCAGACATAACAACGCTTTCAGATTTTGAATCGGAGCTCATTCGCCAAAAATCGAGCTCGAAAACCTCTTTTTATGATTTACCGACCATGAAATATGAAACCTTCTTCCGATGCCTACCAAATGATGTCCGATTTAGTTTAAATTTTACATACAGGTCCTAATGGGCCTTACAAAGATTTTAGAATTATCAGCATGTCAATCGGAGTCCTAACTCCCGAAACGATTACCTAAAGTCGTTTCACAATGGGCATAAAATCTGATCTTTGGCCTGATGAGAATGAAGATTATCCTTCTGCTATTTTTAGTATGTCAAATGAACAGAAGGATAGATTTTTTAGCACTTTAAAGAATGTGGTTTTTCCGGATGGTTAGTCATGTAATATTTCTAGATGTGTCGATATGAAGCAGCATAAATTGTTTGGGTTGAAAAGTCATGATAGTCATATTCTTATGCAGCAATTACTGCCAATAGAATTGAGGAACGTGATGGATAACTTAGTGTTAGCAGTTTTAATAGATCCTTCATCATTCTTTCGGCAGTTATGTGCTAATGTCGTGAATCTCATGGACCTTGACAACCTCTAGAATCAAATCATTCTCATTTTGTGTCATTTAGAAATGATATTCCCTCCATCTTACTTTACTGTCATGGTTCACTTAATTGTTCATTTAATTGATGAAGTGTGTCGTGGTGGCTCGATGCATTATCGATGGATGTATCCTATAGAAAGATAAATTTAGACTGAATTCTTTAACCATTTTATTTAGCTATATTTGATCTATGTATAAATAGAGATTTCTGCATAATTGAAAGTTTTTTATAGACGCTATTATTTGAAAAATTTTGTTCAAACATGTTGAAGATGATCTTATGATGTTATTATAGTATTTGATCTCATCCCATTAATAAACTTGATCTATCTGAAGAACTTTGGAATACCTGGTACTAACTTAAACTTTAAGACAAACTCGTCCTTACTCCATACTTGACATTTGACAGTATCTTAGCAACAAGCTCTCCTTACTTGATATTTGACAATTTCTTGGCAACAAGCTCCAACTTAGTTCAAATTAGTTGTTTTTTATTGCATGATTCATTTGTATTCAATTAATTTTATTCACATTCCTTTAATTTAGACTACTATTTTTATTTTACTATCCTCATACATGTTGTGTTAAATACAGGTACTTAAGGCGTTTAAAGTCTTATGTGCGTTATATGGCACAACCTAAAGGCTCAATCGCTGAAGGTTATTTGGCCAATGAAATTCTAACGTTTTGTTCAAGATATTTTGATAACTTCAACTTTAAGATAAACTGGTCCTTACTCCATACATGACATTTGAAATTTGACAGTATCTTGGAAACAAACTCTCCTTACTTGACATTTGACAATTTCTTTGCAACAAGCTCCAACTTAGTTCAAATTAGTTGTTTCTTATTGTATGAGTCATTTGTATTCAATTAAATTTATTCAGATTCCTTTAATTTAGACTACTATTGTTATTTTACTATCCTCATACATGTTACGCTAAATACAGGTACTTAAGGCGTTTAAAGTGTTATGTGTGTAATATGGCACAACCTGAAGGCTCAATCGCTGAAGGTTATTTGGCTGATGAAATTCTAACGTTTTGTTCAAGATATTTTTAAGATGTTGAGACAAGAATCAATCGGCCGATGCGTGTTAATGACCACCCTATTGATGTAGAATACCAGGAAAAGGACACTATATTTCCGAAAATTGGTAAATCAGTAGGGGGTTCACACTATAAGCTTTCAGCAATGGAAAAGTTACAAGCACATCGTCATGTGCTAGTTAATTGTCCAGTAGTTCACTCATTTCTCCAGTAAGTAAATTAGAAAATTACACAAGTATTATACTCCATACTTTTAAAATTTATTTTCAATGTAGAGGGAATTTAGGAGAGAAACAAAGAGAAGGTTAAGGAGTCGGACACGATTGGAATCAGAGATAGATAAAGTTGTGCACAGAGATTTTGTTGGCTGGTTTCGAAAGCGAGTAAGTGAAAGTTATATTATTATCTCTTCTTCGTATTTTAAAGGATTAATTAATCATGTAATTAATATGGTTTACTTTTTATGTTAGATTATGAATGACGTTAATAAGCATTCCAGGGAAATTAAGTGGCTTACAGTCGGACCACTTGAACAAGCCAAACAATACAGTGCATACAATGTGAATTGATTTAAATTCAAAACTCTATCACGAGAACAGGGGTTGAATACTCAAAAGAGTGGAGTATTTGGTACATTTAATACTAGAAGTTATGCAAGCAACCATGACAAGAATATGGCAGTTGGAGGTGTTCCGTACTACGAAAAATCGTGGACATAATTGAATTGAACTACAACGATCAATTTACAGTTACCTTGTTCAAGTGTCAATGGGCTAATACCACTACAAAAAAAAGGCATAAAAAAAGATGAGTTGGTATTTACATGCGTTAATTTTTCCCGTTTGATACATCTTGGTGATTGGGAAGAGCATGAGTAGTACATATTGGCATCACAAGCACAACTTATATATTTTGTTGATGATGAAATGGAAAAAGAATGGAGTGTTGTTGTTCATCTAAAACCGAGATACTTGTATGATGTGGGAGGAAAAACAAAAAAAGAAGAGTCAATTTATGATATTTTTTTTCATCGCAAAAAGACTTGGATAGGTGGCTACCAGATAGTGATCAAGCTATACGATCTGCAAGGGATGATAGAGAAGACAAAGATCCAATAAATTCCTAGTTGTAGTTTACTTGGTGTTCATTGTGTGTTTTTCTCATATCAATTTGGTTTAGTTTCTTTTCTGTAGATAGTTTAGTCCAATTTCTGCATATGATAATTTGATTGTTTCTTCATGAGAACTTACCAAACTTTGACATCTCTTGCATTTCTCCTAAAAGCTGTCAAAACTCAAAAAATACAAGATACGACCCAACACCATCACCAACGGGTGGACCAAAGAAATTAGTAAATGTCTATATATGAGTTATGCAAGAATAGATTTATGGCAAAAGATGTGTATGATAGTCTTCTGTTTGATGATAATGAGAAAGTCAATGCCTACTGATTTATGTTTTTTGTGGGCTTTCTAAGCATGCTTATAATATACTCTAGTACATATATATGTCACGCCTGTAAAACATCAGACTAGGTAGAACTATTTTGTTTCTTGCTCTTCTTTTACTTCCAATTGAGGAAAGTGGAGTTGTTTTATTGTTTCAGGAAATCAATTCTACAACAACAAAAAATCCAGTATTATAAATTCATTTAAATTATGACAAAAACTACACTAATTAAAGTATACATGGCAGGTTAGTTGATGATTGAATACATGTGGAATCCAAGCAAGAAAAATGGAAGAAAGGATACGCTTAGATTAAAGAGGGTTAAGAAAGGAAGATTGAAATTGGAAGATGTCAACTATATATTAAAAGGAAGCAACAGGCTCTAAAAGAAACTAAGGAAAGATTTCAAATAGAGAATATCGACAATTAATGTCTCCAGGGCCAGCTGTGCCGTGTGAAAGCAATGGAAGGTGTGAACATTAATTAGTAGCTCTCCCTTATTCTAAAAAAGATTCCATAGCACAAAAGAATCTTTTTAAGAATCTTTTTGAGGATCAATTCACTTGGGCCAAAGCATCTCTCTTGGAATAAGTAATATTGCAAACATTTTGTCAATGAAAATCATTATCTCAAATCAATCACGAAGGAAACTTATGGCAGAAGATCAATCAAGGCGACTGATTGGAAGATAACACTGAAAAGCCCTTGTAATGGCTACTCCAAGAGAAGACTATAAATAGAAGCAACAAAGTTACTTACACTTATATTCACTGTCTACATCATTCTCTAGCTTTTACTTAATACTACTCTATACTTGAGAGTTTATGAGTGTTCAAAAGAAAAGAAAAGAAAGAGAAGATCATGGTAGAGGTAATAGTTGTGTCAAGGTGAAGTTCGTCTGATAAACTATAAATCAGACTTGGTTTTTGTTGGTAAGCGAAGGTCCGAAACCAACAAGTGAATCGTTAGTTGTGAATGATAAACCATATGGTGTACTTGAACCAGTATAAATACTGTGTCACATTTTTTACTTTTCTGCATATACTTTCTGTTCAGCTTTTATTTTATATGTACAGTCAACTGTATAATCCTCTAAGTCGACTAACTAATCTATAAATGAACAATTCATCCCCCTCTTGTTCTTTCAATTGGTATCAGAGCTTGGTTTCACATTATTTTGTTTGTTTGCCTAACAGCAAGTGAGAAAAGATCATGTCTTCACATGTTATCAACGAAGCTCTACTACAAGAGGAAACTTCTACCACCAGACCTCCTTACTTTATTAGTAAGCACTAAGGTCATTGGAAGATTCGTATGGAAACATACGTTAAATCGATTGACTATAAAGTCAGGCGTATTATAAAAAAGGAACCATATGATTTGACTACTACAAAACCCACTAAGAAGCCTGAAGGAGACACCTCCACTGCTCCAACTTCTCTTGATATGGATGGCTATACCGATGAGCAAAGGAAGCTAGTTCAACTCAACTATAAGGCTGGCAACATTCTTTACGACGCTATCAGTGGAGAAGAATATGAAAAAATATCCGGTTGTGAGGCTACAAAAGAAATATAGGATAAGCTGGAAGTTTCGTATGAGGGAACTAGTAAGGTAAAACAAACAAGAATTAATCTTTTGGTCTATGAATATGAACTAATCCAGATGAAGGAAGGTGAATATGTGGAAGAGATGTTTGCAAGGTTCAGCAAAATTCTTGGTGAGCTGAAAGCACTTGGAAAAGTCTATACTAATGGAGAGCAGGTTAAACAGATTCTCCGAAGTCTTCCTACCATTTGGCAACCAAAGTCATTAATATAGATATTGGAGATATGAACAAGTTATCCTATGATGAACTAAGAGGTGACCTGATTACTTTTGAAAAAACACATCTCAAAAGGTATGCTAAAGAAGAAAAGAAGAAAACTGTGGCTTTCAACACCACAACATAGGAAGTCGACTGTGATTACCAAGAGGATGAAGAGATCCAAGAAGAACTCGCTATGATGTCTAAACACATTAACAATTTGATGAAGAGAAGATGGCAATTCAGAAAGTCCCGAACTCAGTACAGGAAGGACAATCTGAACAATAATAACAAAAATGAAATCCAATGCTACGACTGTGGAAAACTTGGACGCATTGCAGAAAAATATCCTGAAACTAAGAAGAAGCAGTTCAAAGGTAAAAACAGGTCATATGCAGCCTGGAGGAATGAAGACGAATGCGAAAAGGATCAAGAGGAAAATGCAAACATCTGCTTCATGGCTACCAGTGATTTCAAGTGAACGAGGCATGACGTCTACTGACTCGAGTGAGGTACGTTGTAAATTTTTAATCCTGATGAAGTACTTGATGAAATGGAAAAGATTCTGAAAATTTTAAAAACCTTGACCAAAGAGAAGGAAGAATGGGAACTTAAACTTGAAGTAGATGAAATCGAAAGAGATTTACTTTTAAAAGAGGTCCAGGAGTTAAAACTTTAACTAAATGGGTTGCGTAAATCAACTAGAAGCTCCATTAGATCTAACCAATCGACCTATCAAAACAAATCAAAAGGGAAAAAACCCATTCACAAATCATTATCAAGTTCTTTTATTGAGTTTAATAAAAATGTTTCTATTTGCTATTATTGTGGAAAATCTGATCACACTAACAATGCAGAATTAGAAGATATAACCTAGGTAAGTGGGTATGGAAACCCAAATTTAACTGTGAGGCTAGCACCTCAAAGAATAACTTGCTTGGGTACCTAAAAATCTATAAATATATTATTTTACAGGAACACCACAAACGAGCACATGGAAAAGGAAAATGGTTTTTAGATAGTGGGTGTTCCCGACATATGACAAGTGACAAACAACTATTCAAATTTGTCACTAAAATTAATGGTGGATCTATCAAGTTTGGAGGAGATGCGGAAGGTAAAATTGTTGGAATTGAGATAATCTCTCTTAGTCTGTCATGTGAAATTAAAGAAGTTTTCTTAGTGGATGGATTAAAGCATAATCTGTTAAGTATCAGCCAACTTTGTGATGGAGGAAACAAATTTAAGTTTGAATTATCCAGATGCATCATTCATGACACAAAAGGTAAAGTTTTTCTCTTTGGATCTAGGGAGAACAATATTTATGTTCTCAATAATGGCGGTACTTCAAATGGTAAGAATTTATGTCTAGCATCTATTGCAGATTATCCATGGATTTGGCATAGAAAACTAAGACATGCTAGTATATATTTAATTGAAAAACTTTCAAAATGCGATCTAGTCATTGGTCTTCCAAAGCTAGCTAAGGTTTTCAAAAAAATCATATTTGTGATGCATACCAACTTGGAAAACAAACTAGATCATCTTTTAAATCAAAAGATATCGTTACAACATCAATACCTCTTGAACTTTTGCATATGGATCTTTTTGGTCCCATAAGAACAGCTAGCATTGATGGGAAAATATATTCATTCGTTATTGTTGATGATTATTTTCGATTCACTTGGGTGATTTTTCTATCTCACAAAGATGATGATCTAAAAAACTTTGAAGTATTTTTGCAAGAGAGTGCAAAGAGAAAAAGGTTACTACATCTCTACCATTAGAAGTGATCATGGTGGAGAATTTAAAAGCAAGATGTTTGAAGAGTTATGCAATAATCAAGGCTATACTCACAACTTCTCCTCTCTAAGAACTCCACAACATAATGGGGTAGCTGAGAGAAAGAATAGAACTCTCCAAGACATGGCCAGAACCATGTAGTTGAACATTAACTCCCAAATCACTTCGGGGTCTAAGCAGTTAGTACTGCATGTCATATTTTAAATAGATGTCTTATTCGTCCTATCTTAAAAAAAACTCCTTATGTGCAACGAAAGGTAAGCTCCCTAACATTAATTATTTCCATCCTTTCGGATGCAAATGCTCTATACATGACAATAGAAATGATAAGCGTGTAAATTTGATCCTCGAAGTAACGAAGAAATATTTCTTGGTTACTCTAACACCAGCAGATCGTATAGAGTGTTTAATAAAAGAACTTTATGTGTTGAAGAATCCATGCATGTAGTTTTTGATGATTCTTGGAAAAATACCGAGAAAGTTATATTGACAAGTGATGAAGAAGAGGTTCCACCCCAGCCGGGCCGATCTCTGTCCCAACATCATGAAGTTTCAGCTGAAAGGACAAATGAAGATCAATAGCCCTTAATTGAAGAAAAATCAACCAAGTCGATTGTTCAGCCAGATATTGTGCTCCTCTATGAATGGAAGAGTGAACCAGATTATCAACAAAAAATTATCATTGGTGATCCACGCGACGGTATGAAAACTAGAAGATCCCTTAATATTGTCCTCTCCTTCATTTTGTAGATTGAAGCTGAAAGAATTGATGAAGCACTTCAAGATAAGTTTTGGATTCATGCTATGAAAGAAGAGTTAGAACAGTCTCAAAAGAATCAAGTTTGGAAACTTGTTCCCAGACCCAAAGGCATCTCAGTGATTGGAACCAAATGGGTCTTCCGAAACAAGTCGAATGAGGAAGACAAGTTGATGAGTAATAAAGCTCGTCTAGTTGCTCAATGCTACTCTCAAACCGAGAGAGTTGACTATGACGAGACTTTTGCTCCAGTAGCACGATTAGAATCTATGCGCATGCTTTTTTTTTTAAGAAAATACTACTAAGCTCGTAGCTTAGCGGCTATAAAGTATAAACTAATACTATGTAGCCTACCTAGTGTACTATTCCTCTCTATTATATTCATCTCAATGAGTTGAGCGCCAAGTAGTAATACCACCATTAAAGACAAATACAATAAATTAAAATAGTACGTTACAATGAACCAATAAAAAACCAGGCTAAAAGTTCCAAATAAACCAATGTAATAAATTGCATATCTTTCTTCATATATGCAGGACCTCCAGGAGTCACGAAATTGGCCAAAAACCAAAGCAGCAAGTAGGAATGTGAAACGCTCCATCGAGTCCAGTGATAGCATATGCTGCGTAATTCCAATGGAGCTGAGCAGTACAATTGAGCAATTAAATCCCCATGATGAATCATCATGTTGGAACAGTCGAGCAAACAAAAAGCCCGCTGAAACGGATACTTCACTAGATGCTTTTTGCCAATGAGAAACATGTATATCAACATTGATAATTCTAGCAACAATGACCAAAGCATAACCCAGCTGCTCCATTAAACAAATTAGTGCACCAAGAGCTGAATGAAATTGAGCGGACTCGTTAAAAGGACGAGTTTCTCGCTTTGTAAAACGACATCCCTCCCCTTTAATAGACCTTGGGAAAGAGAAGTAACTACACTGAAAGTCCAGGAAACCCAGCTGCTTAAGTGAACAAATTAACGCCCAGTTGATGCCATGAATTTTAAGGGCTACACTTGTCCAGTAGGCGTGGAAAAAATTGCACCTCCAAAGTGTATCCATCGCGTCGAGCAAATTGCATGTCAACACGTTGGGACAAGCAATCACATAGGCTGCAATTTCCTGCATTGAGACGAGAATTAGTAGATGAAAATTATACCAATTAAAGCTCCAATGAACAAGCTAAAATATGCTGAAGAACAGGCGCATGAAAACAGTCGTAGGAACATCTGCAAGGAATCGACTTTTACGAGCACAACACGCTGAATTAGGCCTCCAATTGAGTGAATTTTACAAGGCCTTGTGTGTTCAACAGACATGAATATAGAAGCATAACAAAATGTCCTGAAACAGCAACAATTAACATCTTGAATTGCATCCAATGTACCTGCAAAACAATAAAAAATGTGAGAGTAAAAACAGCCTAATGTCCTCATACTCCTTTCCCCCATCATCTTTTTACCACCCTTGATCGAATTGATGGAAATTGCACCTTATACAAATTAATTATTTGCCTCCCCTTAGTAGAAAAATCATTAAAACTTGCGTAGCGCAATTCACCCTCATAATCCAACACCTTATTAGCAAGATAGTCCGCAACTTGATTCCCTTCTCTAAAAGTGTGAACGATTTTAAATTGCTACCCCATGATATCCTTAATATCTTCCACCACACTAGCTATTGCCCATGGGGTTTCCCAGCAGCCTTCAATAATATTCTTCAATAAAAGCGAGACCGTCTCCAAAACTGTTGGAAAAAAACTCAAAGCTAAACAACTTCGCATAGCTTCTAGGATAGCTATCACCTCTGCATAAACATTAGTACACATTCCTAAAGATTTTGCCACAGCCAGGACAACATCCCCATTAGAATTTCTAATACAAAAACCAAACGAACCCAAGCCTGGATTCCCACGACAAGCCCCATCAGTGTTTCATTTGTACCACCCAATCTGTGGAGGAGACCATCGCACCAAAGTGTGACACAACCTCGGAACGTAAGCTCTTAACTGATCCACCATAGCTATCCATGACAATGGAACATTTTTCATATCTGGACACTTCGTAATCAGCAGCTTGTGCAACGTAGATGTCACCTCAAATTCAAGGCGCGCATACGACACCTGACCTCCATGCATTAAAGTGTTGCGATGCTTCTACAATTCCCACACAATAACTGACGGAGCAGCCTTCAACAATAACTTCAACAATAATCGAGCACGGGCAGACCACAACTTTACAATGCCTTGACGTAAATAGCAATTAACAAGCGAAATACCTACATTAGACGCAAAGAAATTCCACAATCTCAATGCATAAGGACTTTTAAAAAAACATGCTCTGTTGTTTCCTCCCTGGGATTTCTACAACAATAACACCTCGAGGCTAAGCAATATCCCATCTTCCTAAGAACTTCATCCAGTGGTAATTTAAACTTCCACAAGCGCCACATTAAGAATGAAATTTTAAACGGAAGCCCTTTCACCCACATCTTTTTGTAGAAATCATTCACAGTACCTTTCTGCCTAATAAAATTCCATGCCGAATTAACAGAAAACTTACCATTTGGAGTCAATTTCCACCATGATTTATCACTGCCACCATCCTGAATAATAGCAGGCAAATACAAAATATGATCCGCAATAAAACCCAAGACTTTTTCACGAACTAGCTCCTCATTCCAACTATTATCAATAACATAATCCTCAACCAAATCAAAGCATCCATCAACCATCCAACCAGCGGGAAGAAGCTTATGAATAGCACCCAAACCACTCCAGTTATTATATCAAAAGTGCGAAATTCCAGCCTTGACTTGCCAAAAAAATTATTGATCGATACGGTCCCTTGCCAAGAGCATTTTTTTCCAAACATATGACCCATCCGTATATTGAACAACAACTGCATTAAGCTTCTTGCAATATTTATTTGCCATGAAAGTGCCCCACAATGAAGATTTTGTTCTAAAATTCCACCATAATTTACTAAACAATGTCATAGAAACATCATAGAGTGATTTAAAACCAAGTCCCCCCTCACCGGGAGGAAGACAAAGAGTGTCCCAAGAAGCCCAATGCATGCACTGAGTTTTCTGAGAATTTCTCCAGAAAAAATTAGCAAACAATTTATGCATTTGATTAATGATACAATTTGGAGGATCTATGGCTGACAACAAATAAATTGGCAAGCTCTGCAACACAGATTTGATTAAAACTGCACGACCTCCACATGATAGCATCTTGGCCTTCCAATATTGAAGCCTCCTCATAATTTAATCAAGAATATCATTGTAGTAACGCTTTTTCCTCCTTTCATAAAAAATGGGACACCCCAAATAATTAAACGATAGAAATCTACGTAATACCTTGCACCAGCTAAAAAACCTATTCCTCAAAATTTTTGTGAAGATAAATGGCACTTTATTCTTTATTAACACGCTGCCCCCGAGACGTCTTCATAAGCACCCAACACACCCATTACCAACCTCAAAGAATTGTTGTCCGCAGAAGTGAAAAAAATTATATCATCGGCATACGACAAATGATTGATGAAAGGCCTCCACTTAGGCATTTGATACCCTTTATACAAATTATTCTGAAAAAGAGGATTCATAGCTATAGAAAGTACCTCAGCAGTTAGGATAAAAAGTGAAGGCGAAAGCGGATCACCTTACTTTAAACCCCGAGTAGAATGGAAAAAACCAGTGGTCTGACCATTAAAAAGAACTGAATACCAATTATTGCTCACCAACTTGAAAATCATATCAACAAAGGTGTGGCAAAAACCCATCATCATTAAAACTTTAGAGAGAAATAACCACGAGACCTGATCATAAGCTTTCATCATATCCAGCTTAATGACCATATTCCCATCCTTAACCCTTTTATTTATATCACGAACAATCTCCTGAGTCAGTAACACATTCTTAATAATACTCCTACCCTTCACAAAACCAGCCTGAGTAGGAGAAATTATAGCAGGAAGAATAGAAGCAAGTCGATCATGAATAACTCTAGAAATCACCTTATTAATGAAATTACTCAAACTAATTGGTCTTAAATCTGAAAAAGTAGCAACATCATTTTTCTTAGGTAAAAGAACCAAATTAGTGTGAGTAATATACTTAGGTAAAAATTGCCTGGAGAAAAAAGCTTTCACTAATAAGGTGAGATCTTCACCAATAATGTCCCAGCAAACCTGAAAGAATTTACCATTGAAACCATCCGGACCAGCTGCGCTATCAACATTCAGGCCAAACACTGTCCACTTAACATCATCTAAAGAAGGAGCCTTAATTAAATCATCATTCTGAGCCTCAGAAACCATGGAAGGAACATGCATAAGAAGATCGAAATTCGAAGGCTCTTCATCCTCCTTAAATTGTTGTTCATAAAAATAAGCAGCCTCATTCGCCATTGCCTCCTTAGAATTAATCCAATTACCCCATCTATTTTTAATTCTATGCACCTGGAGCTTGTTTCTTCTACCTTTGACATGAACATGAAAAAATCTGGAATTTTTATCACCTTCCTAAAACCATTGCATACCTTCTTTTTGCCTCCAAAAATCTTCTTCCAGAGCATGATATTTAATTAATTCTGCCTCTGCTCTCTTAAGCGCCTCTGTTAGCTGCACTAGGAGTATCTTGCTATTGTAATTCATGAATTTTAACAATATCTTCAAGAGATTTAATTCTATCAAAAATATTTCCAAATGTGTCTTTGCTCCATCTAGAAAGTACTACCTTCAACTTCTTCAACTTGGAGTGAAATTTTAAAAAAAGGGTTGCCCTCCACATGATCACCCCAACATTGGCGCACCACCTCCAAAAATTCAGCATGTTGTAGCCACATATTTAAGAACCTAAAAGGTTTGACAATAGTGCGCGTATCAAATTTACAAGACAAAAGCAAAAGAGCATGATCCGAGCCAACTCTAGGAAGATGTTCTACCTTAATGGAAGTAAAAGCGACCGTTCCACCATGTAAACACGCTGCCTATATAACCTAAATCAATAAGCCCACAATTCGCAATCATGTTGGCAAATTCTTCATACTCTGGGAGAAGCACTGGAAGCCCACCATATTTTTATTCATCAGAAAGAATCACATTGAAATCGCCACCGACCATCGAAGGTTTATCAACACCCTCGGACAATGAATAAAAAGAATCCCGCAGATTAATTCTTTCAACACTTGAACGTTTTGCATAAACAAACGTGCATAAGAAATCTTGATCTAGCTCCTGGCTATACAAATTCAAAGTGAGATGTTGAACATGATCATGCACTACAATCACATCAAACCCATCATTTACAAACACCCACACTTTATTACTACAATTAGCAATAGCAAACGGCATCCTCAATCTTCTTTTATATCGATCAATATGTCTAGCTGCTTGAAATGGTTCCATCAACCCCACAAAATTGAATTTATATCTATTGTGAATTGTTGTAAGATGCTGAAAAGCTTTTTTGGTCTTGACCGACCTAATATTCCAAATCAAAGCTTTATTCATCAATTAATTCTTTTTTGTCGAGGCGGACCTCAAGGGTTGAACTCTTTGGGGAGCAATAGCAAGGTCTTTCTTAGTCCGCTTCCGTCTCTTCAAAGTCTTCACCTGCTCATTGTTATCACCACTTGGTTTCTCGAACACCTTCAAAGGACTCAACTTGCTTGTTTGTTTTCTAGGAGAAATCTGCGCCCTCGCTGCTGCCTCATTGAAATTGTGAGATGTAGACTCATCTTCTTCCTCCTCTAACAATCTTCCTGGGCTTAAAGGACCATCTTGTAACCTGTACACCAAGGCTGGAGTAGAAACAATAATATTAGGTAATTCACTCATATTGGCTACGAGTTCATCATCTGTAGGCAAGCATTTGAAGATCTCCAGGTTAGCTGCCTCACTTCTCACAATAGCCTGCCTCTCATTGAGTTGTCGAATCAACAACTTCTTGTTCAAAGTGGAAAGGGAGAAATTCGTGTTAGCATCAGATCAATCACCTTCTATAGGAACAATAGTATTTTGTGGCGTTGAATCCTTGAAGTTAAGCTCGCTTAAAATATGCTTCGACCCAAAAAAATTCCCTGCATCCTTATAAATACGAAACTGTTGTGTGGATGCCTCCTAGGAAATTAAATTAATTCCAATCTCACTATGCTTAGGCGACGGAGGATGTTGAGAGGCTGCTACCAAAATTCTAGAGGAATCAGGACACGCATCCCACTGTGAATTCTGATAAGGATGTTCTTCAGTATACAATGCAACATTAAGTTTGTCCACACCTTTTTCCTCATTTAAGCTGCTACAATGCGCATGCTATTACCTTATGCATCCGATAAAAATTTCAAATTATATCAAATGGATGTCAAAAGTGCATTTTTAAATGGTTTTATCAAGGAGGAAGTTTATGTTAAACAACCTCCACGTTTTGAAAGTAAAAAGTTTTCTCACCATGTTTTCAAACTATCTAAAGCACTCTATGGCCTTAAACAAGCCTCAAGAGCATGGTATGAACGACTATGTTTCTTTCTCATGAAACAGGGTTTTACTCGTAGAGTAAGTGATACAACTTAATCAAGTTAAAAGGTTAGGTCTAATGCACGCAAGCCAAGTCAAGAAAAGGTATTTATCAAACAAACTCCTAATGGAAATATGATTTTATAAATCTATATTGATGATATTATATTCAGTAATACTAATCAATCTTTGTGCAAGGAGTTTGAGACTTTGATGTAGGGAGAACTTGAGATAAGTATGATGGGAGAGTTGACTTTCTTCTTTGGGCTTCAGATTAAGCAAACTGAAAAATAAATTTTTATTTGCCAATCCAAGTACACCAAGGAACTAATTGCAAAATTTGGAATGAGTGAAGCTAATCCCGCCAAAACTCTTATGAGTCCAGCAATTAGCTTGGTTACTGATGAAAAGGGTACTGACGTGAATGCCTCACTGTATTGAGGCATGATTGGATCTTACTTTATATATATGCTAGTCAACCATATATCATGTTTACTATATGCAGATGTGCCAGATTTCAATCAGCTCCCAAAGTATCTCATTTGATGGCAGTCAAAAAAATTATTCGCTATCTTGTTGGAACTATATCCTATGGCTTATGGTATCCTCGTACTAATCATTTTGATCTTAGAGGATTTTCTGGTGTAGACTATACATGTGATAGATTTGATTGTAAAAGTACTGTGGTGCAAGTTTTTTTCTAGGAAAGTCACTTGTCTCTTGGCACAACAAGAAACAAGATTGTGTTGCACTGTCCACTACTGAGTCAGAATATTTTGCTTTTGGACATTGTTGCACTCAACTTTTTTGGATGTCACCACAACTCTCTGACCATGATTTGCATTTTAAACCTATTCCTATGTTATGTGATAATAATAATGCCATAAATCTTACATACAATCCAGTTGATCATCCTAGAACAATGAACATTACTGTTAGTTATCATTTTATTAGTGATTATGTTCAACTAGAAGATGTTGATATTACTTTTGTGAGCACATATTTTCAATTAGCTGACATTTTAACAAAGCCCCTACTTGAAGAGCGTTTTTTCACATTAAGAGAGTCACTTGATATTATTTCTGATCCATGTTAAAATAAATTTTCACTCATTAATTTTATTTTCAGCATATCTTGCATTGCATTTAGAAATAATATTTTTTTCTGCACTTTAAGAGTCACTCGAAACTAATCTTGATCTGTGTTAGAATAAATTTTCACTCATTTTATCATGGATTGCGTTTAGAAAAAATATTTTATGCATATATAATAAGTATTGTGTGAGTACCATAATCAAGTATGACATAATATTCCGTCCGTCCGTCCTAAATTTGGTAAACATTGCATGATTATTACTTGCCTTGTCCTTATTTAATGTGTTTTGCACAACTATCACTCCCTTTTTTCTTATTGAAAAGGCAAAAGTAGATTATTTTCCCGCTTTCCCAAAATCATTATTACTCCCCCCTCTGCAATATCTGTTTAGACGCCACCCTTTCGACTGATTAGATGCCTCAATTCAATTCTCCAGAAAACTCTCTCCACTTCCTCCTCCTTTAAAACTCCTCTTGTCTCCACTCAACAACTCACATCAAAATCAATGGGAAAGGCAAAAAGGAACACCACCCCCCACTTGAAAAAGTCCTCGCGTTACTTCCAGGGTTCCCTTCTCCTCCTCTCCGGTACATATTGATTCCAACCACTCTGAAAACACATCATCCCTTCCTGAAAGATCTATTGAAAAGCAAAACATGGCCACCAACGGAAAAGGGAAACGTTCTGTTGAACCAGATGAAGTCGATTCCGTCAAGCATGGAAAAATAGAATCCCCTAAATTTGATAAATTTTTTATTTTTTGGACCTCTACTATGTTGAAAGGTTTCATTCCTTAAAAGACAAGCCTATGGCCTATGGGCGTATTGTTGATTTTGATGACATGGAAGAACTCAACTGTAATATTAAAACTTTCTTTACTTTTCAATACGATTTTCTTGGGTTGTATATTTGGGTGTAAGTTTTCTAGTTTCTCTTAATTCTTCAAAGTTAGCTGGCCAGCAAAATGTGAGGTAACCTTTGAACAAACTAAAATGTAAATTTGCAAAAATTATGCTTATATTCTTGAAGAGCAATAATTTGGTCCTTTGATTTGTTGTGTGAATTTCGAGTCATTGCTCATATTTTTACCGCTACCACTTTACTTCCCACAGAGCACTATGACACAGAGGGATAACCTTCTTGTCTATTATCTTGTCACTAAAAGAAAGCTAAATTTGTGTGTCTGGATTATAAACTATATGCTTGAAAATGCTTCTGATATGTCGCCTCTACCTTATGGAATGTTCATCATGAAAATTCTTATATTTTATCTGGTAAACTTGCCTGGATACAAAATGATGACTGTGTCTGCCTGCTCTAATTCTCATGCTTTTGACTCAATGAGTTATGTTAGTGCTAAAGGGGGTTGGGTTAAAAATGCAATCAAAATACGCCTCGTGGAACCACAGGAAATGCCCCTGTCCAAACTGCCAATGCTGGGCCTTCGCAATCGTTTAATCCTGTGTCATCTGAGGATTTAATTAAGATTTTCTAAGGAAGTTGATAACCTTAAAGGTCTTCTTTTGAGTGTTCAGTACAAACAGGATCAGCTGTCTGCTGCTATTGCTGAAGTTGAACTTGACAATGGGCGAATCTTAATTAAGATTGACAATGATGTTTGAGAGTCAGCTGCAGAAATTCATCATGTGCATGAAAGGATTGGTGCTGCGTATGGCGACATCCAAGGGCATATTAAAACTTTTTCTACAGATATACAAGGAAAATTGGACAGAATGACAAAAAATGTGACCAACACCCTGACATATTTCCTTGCTCCCTGTTGATTTTACCCTTTATTAATTTTTTGATTATGTAATATTTAACTTATGTTAGGATGCTAATTACTCCCTTTATGCTGATGCCAAAAGAGGGAAAAAAGACTGTAGGATAATCCTTATCTTTTGCATACAAAACTCTAATTTGAATGCCGGAAGTGAGGGGGAGTCAACTTGGATAAAGTTGGCTCTCTCTCTCTCTCTCTCTCTCTCTCTCTCTCTCTCTCTCTCTCTTTCTATATATATATATATATATATATATATATGTGTGTGTGTGTGTGTGTGTATGTATATCTTTTGTCTAGAATAATGTGCAGGAAGATAGGAGAGTAAAATTATGTCTTACATAATGATAAAGAGACCTACAAGAAGTTGACCAATACAAATCAGGGAAGCACCTTTTCACATCAAGTTCTCTCTCTCTCTCTCTCTCTCTCTCTCTCTCTCTCTCTCTCTCTCTCTCTCTCTCTCTCTCTCTCTCTCTCTCTCTCTCTCTCTCTCTCTCTCTCTCTCTCTCTCTCTCTCTCTCTCTCTCTCTCTCTTAAAAAATGGGGAGATTGTTAAACTCATTTTCATTGTGAAAAAAATTATACTAATTAAAATATATGTGGCAGGTTACGTGGATGATCGACGATAGGTGGAATCAAAGCAAGAAGAATGTAAGAAATGATACGCTAAGATTTAAGAAGGGCTAAGAAATTGAAGCTTGGAAGATATCAGCTATATATCGAAAGGAATCAACATGCTTTAAAGGACGACAGCTAACTAAGGAAACATTCGAATAGAGAATATCGATAATTAAAGTCTCTAGGGCCAACTGTACCGTGTGAATACTAATTACTGGCTCTCCATTATTCTAAAAAAGATTCCATATCACAAAAGAATTTTTTTGAGGATTAATTCTTTTGGGTCAAAGTATCTCTCTTGTATTAAGAAATATTGCAAAATATTCGGTCAAAGAAAATCATGATCTCAAATCAATCATGAAGGAAAATTATGGCAGAAGATCAATTAAGGTGGCTAATGGGAAGATATTACTGAAGAACCCTTTCAACTGCTACTCCAATAGACGACTATAAATAGAACACCTTGACAAAGAAGTTACTTACGTTTCTATTAACTGTCTACATCATTCTCTAGCTTTTACTTAATACTATCACTGTATACTTGAGAGTTTACGAGTGTTCAAAAAAAAAAAAAAGATCAGGATAGAGGTAATAGTTGTTTCAAGGTGAAGTTTGTCTGATAAGCTATAATTCAGACTTGTTCGTTGTTGGTGAGCGAAGGTCCAAAACGAACAAGAGAAGCGTTAGTGGTGAACAATAAACCACACTTGAAACTAAAAAAGAGCTAGAAGAGATACTTTCCCTATGACCCAAGGGGATTGGAGTGGGCTTTTAGGAGGAGAGATATTAGGCTCGACATAATAATGAGGACCTGGAGCGGCTCGATGGGTTGATTTGTCAGAGAGAAACTCAAAGCAACTATATAGGCTGATTTGAGAGTGAAGCCAAGAAAAGTGGAATATTCTAACGGTTGGGTTGTTGTGTGCATGGGCTCGCCAAAGTTTGGCTCTTATACCATGTTAAAGAATCTGAGCATCGAATACATAAGCTTAAAGCAATGGGTGGAATGGCTCAGGACTTTATAAACCCCTTTGGTAATCCTTGCACAACCGATGTGGGACAAATGTATTATATTCTCTAACATTTTAAGTCGACTGACTAATCTAAAAATGAATAAGTCGCGCCCCTCCCCCCCCCCCCCCCCACACCCCACCCCCCTACTTTTAACTAGTGGGTCCGGGAAATCAAATAAGTAACGTTTATTTCCTTCTAATTGATGCTATTCTTCTATTTGTTGCAGTGACTGCTCGTGTGCTTCCGTGACTGGTAAACAGTGCACATACAGCTATTATGAGATCGATCAAATCTAAGCTGAAGATTGCTTAATTTTATGGCGAATAAGAAACCTGTCACATGGGTCACGGTATAAATACTTTGGTTATAATTTTACTAAGTAAATTATATAATGGTCAAGATGATCAATGCAACTATGCAAGTCATCATTTTAATTCATACAGTGCAACAGTACCATGTGCAATCATTTTTTATTTGGGTGAAAAATCAGTCGAGCCTCATGCTCTGACACACCTGTTGAGTTAACTCTTCGAGGGGAGAACTAAGGGCAAGATGCATCGGCAATTTTTGATGAAATTCGTGTCTCGGACATGCGTAGGCTTGGTTCTCTGGGCGATTAATACAACCTTCGAAGAAGTCATTATTCTTTGGTGCAGTTAATTTCATAACTGTTACCCGTTACTGCTGTATTAAAGATGAAGATCATGGGCTAGCCATGATTGAACGTGGAGTAATGACAATTAATTTTATTTATTGTTCTTTTACCCTTGTAAGCTATAAATAGTCACTTTGTAATTATGGAAAGACATTCAGAAAAATAATCCAAAACACTTACTTTTGCTTCATTGCTATTGTTCGATTTCCTTTATCGTGTTTCTTGTTATTTTCAACTTTAATACAAACAATTGCTTGTTAACCCAAAACAAATTCGATTTATTGGCGTAATCAGATTTAGGCCAATACACATTTTTCATAACAGTTACTTAATGTTTGATTAATATTAATTCAAACATGTTGAAGAAAACTGTCACAGAGATCACGGTTCGCATTAAAGATCGTCAGCTAGCTCCTTTGAAGAACTGGAAGAAATGAAATATATTACTAATTGAGAACAAAAGATATATCAGTAGCATGCCCAAATTGTTGATTCAAGGAATTGGTAGGCAACACTGTCAATCTTATTGGACGAGATTCAAAGAATAAGCATATTAAAATATATCCACTTGTTAATTAAGGCGCCTTTGCTGGCTGATGGCGGTGGCAGTGCAGGTGACTCGGAACTTGGAAGCGGCAAAGAGGACAAGAGTTGTGGAGAGAGAGCCAGTTGATAAGGCAATTTGAATGGAAAACATGTCCACACGGCACTTGTTTGCCTTCAACACTTGATTCAAAGCCTTCCATACACACTGTACAAACACCTATCATTTCAACGGTTGGCATTTCATGAACAATTTTGGTGAAAGAGTCCCTCGTTGGTTTCCTCTGGCTGTAATCATTAGTTTCGGGCTCTGGCATAGTTAAAGCCATGTCGAGATCGAAAAGTTGATCCAACAGCAAGGTGCTTGACATTTTTCTTGTGTAATAAGGCTAGTATACTATTTGATGCTCTATAGAAGAGCTCTTACAACTATATATATATATATAGTGGGAGTGCTAGTTTGTTCCTTCCAATGACCAAGCATATTACGGGGTTTCCTGGATACGGTGGTCGGTCAGTCACGTGTGTGGTTTTCGACGATGCAACATATCTACTTCAAACTATTCTTTTTCTTCCCTTTTTGTTATAGTATGTTCCCTCCTGTCATTCTAAGTTTATAAATTTGACTGATTACAAAATTTAAGAAAATAATAAAAATATAAATTTTTAAATTTTTTGGTTTAAATTAAATATGTGTGTAATGTGGGCCAATAACTTTAATCTTGTGGTTCAAAATAAATTTTAGAATTAAAAAGTTACCAAATAAAGAGACACTCTTTTTTCGGACAGACTAAAAAAGAAAGGTAACACTTAAATTGACACCAAAAAAATTTAATATTGTGTAATTCAAGAGGCCAAGATGATTCAAACACAATCCGAATTATTATCAATTCCAACATTTGTTCCTCTGTCCATCTTAATTTATATAGAAAAGTTTGAATTTGTACAAAACTTAATAAGAAAATAAAACCTTTAAAACTTGCATACTGTGGTGTTAATAATTTGTACAGATTTTTATAACAATACTATAATATTTGTGTAGTTATAAACCCTTCTCATTGAGAATAAATAAAAACTTTATATTAAATTATTTAAAATTTAAAAAGTTGACATTTATTTTTTCGATGGGTTAAAAAATATCGTCATATAAAGTTGAACAAAGTAACAGTTTTTCCATATTAAAAGCACTCCCTTTTGTTCAATTTGAATGGTACTTCCTATGTCCCAATTTATGTGGCACCATTTTCTTTTTTGTTTGTCCCAAAATGAATGGTGCATTTTTCTTATTTGACAACTATTTAATACACCATCTCTATTTTATCCTTGTTGGGCCCTACATACTTTTAAAGCTACCAATAATTTTTTTCCTAATCAAATTTTCTCTTTCTTATTTTTTCAAAAGTAAAATTGAAACTTTACAAGATCAATCTCTACTTTCTTAAAATCCGTGCCGGATTAAATGGTGCCACATAAAATGAGAAGTCTTAACTAGGTATTGCAATTAGGATAGAAGAAATGCTTTTGGCACGATGCACAAGTAATTTTATCGTTCAGAGTTGAATGGTACAATAAGAAGTTTAAAGTTAATTTTTTTCAAATATAACAATGTGTCCTTTTTAGAACATATTATAAATATCATATAAAATGAAATTGATTTAGTAAGTAGTAATTAAAGAAGAAATTTAGGCTTCTAATTAACTTTACCGATATTATAATACTCCCGTCCCATTTTAGTTGTCGTTTTAATTAAAACACTTTGTCCCAAAATAGTTGTCGTTTAGAATTCAGAATTAATTTTATTAGTTGTTTCAAACTAAATCTTTAATAATTAGAAAATACTAGTTTTTTTAATATTGTTCTATTTTTAAAAAGCATTAAATATGAGTTACTTAGTAAAATATTTATTGTATTTATTGATTTCGTAATAGCATGGAAAAATTTAAAGTGACAACTAAAATGGAATGGAAAGAGTACTATTATAAAAGTTTTCTTTCACTGATCTGTTAGTACTACTTCCTCGTATCCACAAAGTATATTAAGAGATGTAAAAAGACTTCTAAAAATTGTGATTTAAAATAAGCATAGATACTTGTGTATGACTATAAATCATCTCATTAGTGCAAAGTAAAAAATTTGAAGTTAAATTATTTTAAATTTTAAATTATGTCCTTCGAGGAGGTATTATTTTTAATAAGCCAAAAGAGAGTACAATTCAAAATTGAGAAATCAGACTATTTGAAGCGTCTCCAAGGCATTTTAACTAATGGTAATGGAATGGCCGCCGACTACAGGATAGTGTTTTTAATTGAAATAGCAACTAACTAGCATCATTGATTCATTTCCACGTTACTGATTATACTGTAGTGCTAGTCAGATTCAAAGTTTGCCAATTGGCGGCTCGTTATCCTCTATCCTTTGTCTCTTTCTCCATATTCCTGCCATGGTGGGTGGAAAGGTAGTTTGAATCATGAATTATTCAAATATGGCTTCACTAAGACCATCTAAACATTGTGCAACTAATTAAATTGATTCTGTTAGTTGATTAAACTTATCCTTTCCCATTTCCCACACCACAAATCTATATATACATGTAAAGTTGTTCTCAAAAAAAGTGATGTAACATTTCTCTTTTAGTCAGCCTGACATTTATCTTTTTGATCAAATTTTAAGTGTTTTCCTTAAATTGTACACATTTCATTCCGTTTAGTTGTCATGTCACATATCGTACAGTAGTGGTGGGATGAATGAAGCGAGGGTTGCCTTCTTCTATTAGATAAGAAAATATCAACCTAAACTTAAATATAAGTTTTATAGAGTGGTCATTATACCAGTTATATTATATGGAGCGAAGTGTTGGCCAATCAGGAACACATACATTCAGAAGATGAGCATAGTATAGATGAAAATTATTAGATGGATGCATGTGCATACTAGGATGGATGGACAAGCTTAGGAATGAGGTCATATATGACAAGGTGGGAGTGGCCCCAGTGATCGACAAGATGCGAAAAGCGCAGCTACGATAGTTCGGACGTGAGAGAGGATGAGCACAGATGCTCCGGTGATGATGTGCGATAGATTGACAGTGCTGGGTATACGAAGAGATAGAGGTAGACCGTTGAAAAATTGTGGGAAAGTGATTAGATAGGATATGGCCCACCTGCAAATCACTGAGGACCTGAACCTTGATAGGAAAGCGTGGAAGTCGAGGATTAATGTAGAAGGTTAGGTAGTAGTAGAACGGTTTTTGACATATTAGTAGTTGTATTATTGATGTATGTACTATTTCTATCTTATTTTTGTCTTTATTGCTATTGGTGCTTTCTCTGCCTTTCATTGGAAGATCATGGTCTAGGGTGGGTTTTCGAGAATTTGTAGTTTTAATTTTAGTTTTATTTTTCATCTTTTTATTATTTTTTCTATTTTTATCTTTTATTTTTAAATTTTACATTTTTATATTTTTATCTTTGATTTTTTAATCTTTTATTTTTATTTTTATCGTATTTTATGCTTGGATAGTTTTATTATTTCCTCTACATGGTTGTTCATGGGTACTGCTATGTTGGAATCCCGCTCTTGTATTTTTCGTTCTTCTCCAAACTGTTTTCGAAACTATCTTTTTTGAGCCGAGAGTCTATCATAAACACCCTCACTACTTCAATCTAGGTAGGAATAAGACCTGTGTACACCTCACCCTCCCCAGACCCTACTTATGGGACCATATTGGGTATGATGTTGTATTGGTATTGGTATTCTCTATTTACTTTGGTATTATTTAGTTTTTAATATGTTCTCTACTTTGGTATTTTCAATCTGTTTTTGTCAAATATTTATCTAAACTATTTTTTTATTCGACGTTCTATCAGAAAAAGTATCTACACCTTGGTGGGGGGTAAGATCTGTGTACATTTCACCCTCCCTAAACCTCACTTGTGGGATACTACCGGGTACGTTATTGTTGTCGTTGTCGCCCTTATTTGTTCTTTCATATCAATTTAATAATACTCTTACTTTAGCTACATTATTCTCTCTCAATATTTATTAGAGTAAGGACAAAGGTGATGAAAATTCATACTCTCTTGATTTTCTGAAATGACAAATAAATTGTACCAAGTTTTTTTTTTTTTTTTTAATTTGGTTTTGTTAGAATTACAAAGTGTTTTCTTTTCTTTCTTTGTTGACAAAGCCAAAACGTAATTGTATAGGATTATAAGACATTAATGTGACGTTCTGCCACATCATGAGCCAAATAATACAACAGAAGCTTCTAGAGAGGCCAAGAGTGGTCTAGAGTGTCGAAGACTCTAGAACCTTGAAGGCTCTTGATTTAGGGCTTCATTAAAATGTGTAGAAGTATCTAGATCATAGGAGAATATTGGTTGGAGTTGGAAGGAATCAAAAATTTATGTAACACTCTAGAAGACCCAAGAAAGAGCATGTTAACTTCCACCTAATTAATGTAGTCTAGAACCTTCCCTAGAGTAGTATAAATAGGAGTAGGCATTTCATTTGCACTTGTCCAATATCCAAGTCGTCTAAATAGTGTCTAGCATTGTAACCTAGCATCCAAACCAAGTTCCTTAGCTTTCCTTTCTTTGTACAAAATATTTGATCTTAATATAAGTCTCTTTGCCAACAACTTGTGCTTTAACTGTGTGCAAAGTACTTGGCAACTTTGCTTGCTTGACTTAGAGATTATCCAAGGATTTTAGATTGACATTTTAGGTGTCTTATAGAGGTTCAAAGGCTGAACTTGGGCGTTGCTTTTGGGAAGCAATTATCTAAGTGCCGACACGCCGTCTAGAGCGAGTCTAGGGTCGTGACAACATGAGCGGGTCAACACCGTGAGTGTTTTACGTGGTTCTTTTGGAGAGAAGTTATGTCAAGTGATAAGGAAAATAAAATTTCATTGGAGGAAGTTGCTTGTGATCAATATGCTGCCGCGGGGACAAAAAGAAGGAAGCGAGGGTCAAACAAAGCATGGGATACGCAAGCGGAAGTCATGGTCGATGCAAAAGTAAATGTGGTTGATGATGAGGAGGGCAATAGTTCATCCATGAAGAACGTTTGTGGTCGGGTGAAGCTTTTGGAAGCTAGTCTTGGCACCTTTAATCGACGTGTGGAGGCCATGGAGTCCAACCTCACTATATTGGAGAATCAAGTCGTTGGGGAGTTGGAGAAACTTAAACGGACCATGATGGAGGTACTCAAGGAGGATGAGTATTGCAAAGGGAGAGTCCGCAAGTTGGAAGACATTTTTGGAGTTTCCATTGCTGACCAACAAGGGCAAATAGAGGCCTTGCGGAAGAGCTTGGAGGGGACCATGGTCGGGACTACCAGGGGCGTGGTACTTACACAAGGGACGAAGGTGAAGGTCCCTAAGGCAAAGGAGTATGGAGGTGCACGGGACGCACTCGAGGTGGATGACTTTCTTTGGAAGATGGACAAGTACTTTGAGGTAGTCAAGGAGGATGAAGAAGTTGCCAAGGTACGCAACACCTCAATGTACTTGACCGAGGTTGCCGCGCTGTGGTGGCGTCAGAAATATGCTTACATGGAGAAGGGGCTATGCAAAATTGAGACATGGGAGCAGTTCAAAAAGGAGTTGAAGAAGCAGTTCTACCCGCTGAATGTGGTGTACGAGGCTAGGTGGAGGCTAAGGGAGCTCTGACAGACGACCACGATTCGAGAGTACATGCGTGAGTTCACCACCTTAATGCTGCAAATCCCGACTTTGTCCGAGGAAGATTCTCTCTACTACTTCACGGATGGGTTGCAAAATTGGAAAAAGCAGTAGTTAAGAAGAAATCACGTAGCCAATGTGGACGAGGCCATAGCAGTAGCCGAGTCACTCGTTGACTTCAAGATGGAACTTGTCAAGTCCAAAGGGGAAACGCCGAGAAGGGCGAGGGAGATCATGACAAGGACGAAGGGGAAGGAATAGCTGAGGCACATAAGTGCAATGTCAAGGGGCCAGCCCAGAAGAGACAGGGGTTTAAGGGCAACGACAAGGGGCTGAACAATGGTGGGGAGTATGTGCCCAAGGGAGGGTGCTACTTTTGTAAAGGGCCTTATCGGTTGAGGGAATGCCAAGAGTTAGGGAAGCTTGCAGCAATGGTTGGGAACTTTGCGCAAGCACACGAGGGTGATACAGAAGAGACCGCCTTCATCGGTGGGATACTGTTGGAATCTAAACGTGGAGTACAGGATACTTAGGCCTATCTTGGTGCCATGCATAGGGATCATGGCGGCAGCAAGAATATTTGGGCAGATATAGTTGAAGAGGATGACGAGTTGCAAAATGGTGGCACGCTATCAGACTTAGATGATGTACCAAGCAAGGGGGCCAAGCTTTCTAGCAAGGCTGGGACCACGGACGGCAGCCAAGTAGGAAGTGGAAGTATGGACCTGGTGCTTGAGAAGCTGCTAAACTTTGTCAAGTCATGGGGAGATTTAGGAAAAGAACACGGGAAGGTATCCGATGGGCGGAGGATCGAGGCCATAATTGCGAGTCGTCTAAAGTACAAACGGGGCAAGAAGAAAGGTGGCCAGTATCTTGTGACGTGGGTAGCGAACCATTCAGTAGGGCATCATGGCTAACAGACGAAGATCTTTGGCAGCACCAAGACGAGGTTCGCGCGTATATGTCGGTACTTTGTGCCGAGGGCGGCACAAAATATGGTCGGGAGAGTGTGACCTCCCACCACATCATGAGCGAAATAATGCAACGGAAGCTTCTAGAGAGGCCAAGAGTTGTCTAGAGTGTAGAAGACTCTAGAACCTTGAAGGCCCTTGATTTAGGGCTTCACTGAAATGTGTACAAGTATCTAGATCATAGGAGAATATTGGTTGGGGTTCGAAGGAATCAACAACTTATGGAATACTCTAGAAGAGCCAAGAAAGAGGATGTTAACTTCCACCTAATTAATATAGTCTAGAACCTTCCCTAGAGTAGTATAAATAGGAGTAAGCATTTCATTTGCACTTGTCCAACATCCAAGTCTTCTAAATAGTGTCTAGCATTGGAACCTAGCATCCAACCAAGTTCCTTAGCTTTCCTTTCTTTGTACAAAATATTTGATTTAATATAAGTCTCTTGTCAACAACTTGTGCTTTAACCGTTGCAAAGTACTTGGCTACTTTGATTGCTTGACTTAGAAATTGTCAAAGGATCTTAGATTGACACTTTAGGTATCCTATAGAGGTTCAAAGGCTAAACTTGAACGTTGCTTTTGGGTAGCAATTGTCTAAGTGCCGACACGCCACCTAGAGCGAGTCTAGGGTCCTTGACACTAAAGCCCTATTATGTAGTCGGCGCCACAAAGATGGTCGCACATGTGGTAGTGGAATTATTTTCAATTTTAGATAATCTTTGTTATAATAGAATTTTTGGGTTGACAAGTTTGAAGTCAACTTTGTGCAAAGTTGCAAGGTGTTTATTGGTTTCTACAATGGATAAATATACTTATAGTAGGATAATATATATTGTATTTATATCTACACACTGTTATAATACATTGCTTGAAGACTTTCTCAAAAGTAGTTAATACAAAAGACTGGAAGAAAATTATGAAATGTTTTAAGACTTCAAATTAAAAGCATTCATTATGCATCCTTGTTTATCTAAAGCAATCCGCCGTATTGACTTCCAGGTTGATGTGCTTTACGGATGGCGTCCCTATCTATTCCATAATGACGTGCATCATTGATAAAATGACCCTCAATTTAGATATAGATTATTCAAATTCCTTTTTTAGATAAATTTTATTAGAAACTAAATAATAAAAGGTACTGTAAATCATAATAACTTATAATTTAAAATATTTATGAAAAACATGATAAAATAAGAACTTCTTTGACTTCTAAAATAGTAATCTATATATATCACCACATAAGCTGAACCATAATGACTATTACCTTGGATATATATATATATATATATATATATATATATATATATATATATATATATATATATATATATATAAGCAAAGGCTTAAGATTGTACTTAAGTGCGACTTTCAGTACTGTTGGCAATGCAAATATTTTTACCAAAAAATTGGTTGTAAAAGCTACTCTTAAGTTATATGCATATTGAAGCCTATTATGCCAATGTCTTTATTTATAATTAAGTCATGTACACAAATGATCACACTGTTCAGGATTGCCCTTAATTGGAATTATTTACATAAGTCAGATTCCCACTAATGAATTTTTTTGCAGTACCTATGCTCATTAACTAATATTGTTTAAATCTAGTTATTAGTTTAATGAAGGTCTCAGTCCATTTTATACAGTTTTTGCTTGAAAAGTTTGAAGTCAACTTTCATGCCATGTTGCAAGCTGTTTTTGACAAGTCGTTCTTTAATAAATTGCTGCATTTATTGTCCGGTACATGCGGCATGGCGGATCGTAATGAATTCAACTTGGCATTTGCCTCTGACAAAAAGAAAAGTAAAACAGAAGACTAAAGATACTCCCATGAACGCTCAAGAAGTCTCAAATAGCACTGCCTAAATACGACGACCCTAATCTGATAGTGATTATCGTACGATCGACTATCTCACTGGCCAAATCGAATGCTTACTAGTTTGCTCTTATTCATATAAATCATGTGACCACTGAAATCCATAATCAGTAAATTTTACTAGGTTGGACCGTCCATAGCATAGTAAGTAAATTATGTATAAACTGAACAATGCAGCTATCTAAAATAGAACACAATTACTCACCCACAAAGTCAAGGAGTACCTAAGAGTACTGCTTGCACCCTAAATATTGGTTCCTCCGTCATTATTCTAAAAAGCTTTATTTCCCACTCGGTGAATTCTGGGATAATTCGGATTGTTGTGTCCCACGACATATGTTACAATGATTGGTGGAAGAAAATTTGTTACAATATTTGTGACCTTCAAAGTTTGCATTATTTTGGAAGTTGAGTTTTTCAAATGAGAAAATTTGAAGGTTTCAACTTGATAGGATAAATGACGATCAATAGGCGTAGATCTGAAGATGACAAGACTAATTCGTTGGTGGTGGCGGACGCCATAATTGAAAAATTCTGCAGGAGCGATTTTATGTAGAGCCAAATAAAATGAAGAAATTAATAAAACGTCTATGAGTTAAAAGAAAAAGCAATGTATTTCTCTCATGATTGCAAGCGGGTGCAGACTCCTAAGTTCATAAAACAAGATTTCATTTTCTAACTCTAACTGATGTTAGAAATTTGCAAGATATGGCCAAATATGGCCCACAAAAGAAAGCGCATTATTGGCGTATTTTGGTCCATAGAAAAAAGAGCATTATTGGCAACTTCTACATCTTTTATTTGGAGGAAATTTTGATCACTAGCTATTTTTGGACGCGCTCATTGGGGACTATCCACCGTTTCCAAATTCATTGAAGAATAGCCAAAAATTCGCGCGCACACTTAAGCTCCATTAGCGTTGGAAAAACACCCCAGACTAGTCCCATAACAAAATACTTTGAACAAACTTGTTCAAAGCCCAAGTATTTTGTTATGGGACTTTATATATAAAGCTTCAGTCCCATAACAAAATGCTGGGGCTTTGAAAAAGTTTTGTTCACAGCCCCAGCATTTTGTTATGGGTTATGGGACTTATATATAAATCTTCAGTCCCATAACAAAATGCTGGGGCTTTGAACAAGTTTTGTTCACAACCCCAGCATTTTGTTATGTGACTGAAACTTTATACAAAGTCGCATAACAAAATGCTGGGGCCTTGAACAAAACTTGTTTAAAGCCCAAGTATTTTATACTGGGGTTAGTTTACTGAAGCTTCCCAGTATAAATACTGGGGCTTTGAACAAGTTTTGTTCAAGGCCCCAGTATTTATACTGGAATTTGTCCGGAGGCGGTTATTTCTCAGCGAATTTGTTTTTGACGGCTACAAATCAATTAACGCGCGCCAAACAGGCCCCTGCACGAAAATTTTACTTTATTTGGAGCACTGTTGCCTGCTTATAGGCCTTTTAATCCAAAAAATTTTACCCAGTGCCCTTAATAAGACATGGTCTTACCTAATTGCGCCACTTACAAATGTTTTAAGTAAATACCCTCCACATCAGACCCTCCCTTCTGAAAGGACTATTTTGCCTCCAACTTGTTTAATTAACGCTGAAAGGTTTTCTTCTCTCTTTCCCCATTCTTGGCATCCTTCTTTTTTCTTTGTGGGGCCCCTAACTTGTTTAATTTACGCTGAAAGGTTTCCTTCTCTCTTTCCCCATTCCCGGCCTCCTTCTTTCTTCTTTGTGTGCTGGAAATTTGGGATTTTTTTTTTTCTTGTGCTTGCTTGATTCCAGTGATTTGAAGATTTTTATTGCCTATGGCTATTAGATATTCATGTTTTGCATAAATCTTAAAATCTTGACCATGGTCAAGAGTTGCATAGACTTTCTCTGCAAGTTGCTTACTGCAGTAGAGTTTAAAGTCTTGGCTATTGCCAATACTTACAGAGATGTTCCGTGTAGTCTTGGCTATTGCCAATACTCTCAGAGATGTTCTGTGTAAGTTGTCGCTTCCACCAGAACTTAGAGTCTTGGCTATTGCCAAGAGTTGCAGAGACTTTGCCTCCAACTTGCTCACTACAGTAGAGGTAGAAGCCTTGGAAATTGCCAATACTCTTAGAGATTTTTAGTGTAAGGTCCCCATTGCCAGAACTTAAAGACTTTATTATTGCCAAGAGCTGCAGAGACTTTCTCTACAAGTTTTGCACTGCAATATAGGTAAAAATCTTGGCAATTGTCAATACTTGCAGAGACTATTTGTACAAGTTGCTCCTTCTACTAGAGTTTAAAGTCCTGGCAATTGTCAATACTTGCAGAGATTATTTGTACAAGTGGCCCCTTCCGCTGGAATTTAAAGTGTTGGCTATTGGCAATAGTTGTAGGTCTTTGTCTGTAGTTATAGAGACCATGACAATAGGGCTTAAAGTCTTGGCAATAGATAAGAAGTCTCTACAAGCCTCCCATTGCAGTAGAGTTTAAAGTCTTGGCTATTGCCAATACTTTAGAGATTTTTCAGTGTAAGTTTCCCTTTGCAGCAGAATTTAAACTCTTGGCAATAGTTGCAGAGAACTTTACCCTTGCAACTTGAAGAAATCTTACGTTGAATCTTCTCTTGAACAGAGCAATGGGTAAAAGAAATGGGGTTTTATGGTTTTTCTTGATCGTGTGAATGGAGAAAAGGAAGGAGAAAGACTGGGCGCGTCTTTTTATTGGTTTGTAGGGTATTTTGGTCCGAAAAAAGTTTCATTAAACTAATGAGGGTATTTTTGCTAAACATCTATTAGTGAGGGCATTTTGGCAAACCATTGCTTCCGGTAGTATATTTTTGCAAATCAGCGCTTTTATTCTATGGTATTGTTGGCGGATTCATAGCCATTTGTTGGGCTAAGCCTTTTGTTATAAATAGCAAGTCATTTTTTGGTTTGAAACACACCTCACATTTTCTCACTTGCCTTCTCATTTTTTAGGCATTTGAATCTTCTCCCTTATGTAATATTTCACTTGTATTCTTTTGGAGGGAAATAAATATTAGATTGATTGTGTCCGAGGACGAAGGCGCAAATAAATGGCTGAACCTCGTAAATTCTGGTGTTCCTTTTATTGTTGTCTTACTTACTATTTAGTGGTGAGTAAATCAACCACTATATATTTTGCTTCCGCAACAATTGGTACCAAAGCCATGGTTTTTTTCTGAGTATGCATTGCAGCATAGTATGATCTTCCACATCATAAAGGAATTACTTCGGTCTGTATTGTCAACTATTAAATAGTATTTTTAAAAAAAAAATTGGAGACAAGAAAAATGAAGAGTCCACATCGACTGTCAGTACCACGTCGTTAGCATCTTCTCTTATGACAATAGTTGTGTCAAATGCGAAATTTGTAGTTGAAATTTTTGACGGGACGGGATATTTGGGATGTGATAGGGCGAGGTTCTTGATGTCCTTTTCCAACAAGGACTAGATCTTGCCATTGAAGAAGATAAACCAGATGCTATAGGAGAAGCAGATTGGAAGATCATCAACTGTGTTGCTTGTGGTACCATTTGATCCTACCTTGCAAGGGAACATAAGTATCCATACACAAAGGAAACTTCTACAAGTAAATTAAGGAAGGCACTGGAGGATAAATTTTTGAATAAAAAAATAGACAAAATAAATTTCACATGAACAAAAGACTGTTTCGCTTCACGTATGTTCCCGGTACCACAGTGAATGGTCACATCACCAGTTTTAACAAGCTGGTTACAGATTTGCAAAATATGGATGTGACTTTTGTTGATGATGATCTAGCCTTAATGTTGTTGGGGTCACTTCCCAATGAATTCGAGCACCTCGAGATTACTCTACTTCATGGGAAGGATGAAGTGTCTCTCAAAGAAGTTTATTTTGCTTTGTACAACTACGAATAAAGAAAGAGAGAAAAATACAAGGGCGGAGAAGGAAAAGAACTAGTTGTGAGAGATCATTCTCAAGATCAAACGAGAATAAGGAAAGTGAGATCCAAGTCAAAAACATGACCCAACAAAGATGAATGTGCCTTTTGTCGAGAAAAAGGACACTAGAAGAAAGACTGTCCAAAGCTGAACCATAAGGCAAAACATAACAATGGAAAGGCCATTATGGATTCAAATGTAGTTGATTATGATGACTCAGATTTCTCACTTGTTACAACAGAGCCATCCAAACCATCTAACATATGGCTGATGGACTCTGCTTGTAGTTATCATATGTGCCCCAATCGGGACTGGTTCGTTGATTTTCAAGAAGGAGAATATGGAGTTATTCACACGGCAAACAACAACCCTCTTATTGCATATGATATTAGTTCTATTCGATTACGGAACCATGATGGAATGACAAGAACATTAACATACGTTCGGTACGTACCAGATTTGAAGAAAAATCTCTTTTCTGTGGGAACTGTAGAATCTAAGGGGTTCAAAGTCGCTGCAGAAAATGGAGTAATGAAAATATGCTCCGGTTGTTTGGTGGTAATGAAGGGAAATTTGAAAAAATAATAATTTGTATCACTATCATGGTAGTACAATTATGTGGACAGCGACAAAGACATCCAGTGATGACACAGAGGTAGTAGCAACCAAGCTATGGCATATAAGCTTGGGACATGTTGGAGGAAAATCCTTGAAAATTCTATCAGATTAAGGATTGTTAAAAGGGGTTAAAACTTGCAACTTAGAGTTTTGTGAGCATTGTATCAAAGAGAAACAGACAAGGGTTAAATTTGGGACAGCTATCCATAATACTAAAGGTATTTTAGATTTTGTTCACTTTGATGTTTGGGGTCCTTCCGAAACACCTTCATTAGGTGGGAAGCACTATTTTGTAACCTTTCTTGATTACTTTTCTCGGAGAGTATGGGTGTATATGATGAAAGCTAAGGATGAAGTGTAGGGAATTTTTCTCAAGTGGAGGGCGATGATAGAAACACAAACAAGCAGAAAGATCAAGTGTGTTCATACAGACAATGGAGGAGAATACGAGAATGATCTTTTCAAAGAGGATTGTGAAGATGATGGCATCTGTTAGACATTTCATGGTTAGACATACACCACACATAATAGTGGCAGACCACATAAATCGAACCTTGTTGGAAAAGGTTCGGTTTATATTATCTAATGCTGGCTTGGGCAAAGAATTTTGGGCTGAGGCAATAAAATATGCATGCCACCTCATTAATCGTCTACCATCTGCTGCTGTTGGTGGCAAGACACCATTTGAAAAATGGTATGGAAAACCTGCTGAAGATTATGACTCTTTGCATGTGTTTTGCTCAACTGCATATTATCATGTGAAATAGTCAAAATTAGATCCAAGAGTAAAGAAAGCTATATTTATGGGGATCATCTCTGGAGTCGAAGGATACTGTTTATGGTCTCCAGAGACAAGAAAAGTTACATTCAGCAGGGATGTTAGCTTTGATGAATCATCAATGACAAAGAAGGTAACAGTTGAAGATGTCGACCAAACTGATGCTTCAAAGCAGGTGGAGTTTGAGGGAAAAATTATTTTCCCAACATTGGAAAAAAATGAGGAAACAACATAGGGTTTTTCTGTAGAAGAAGTGCCAGTTGAAAGGGAGGTTCCAACTATATAACCTCATCAGTAACTTGAATCAATTGCAACCAGCAAGCCAAAAAGAACGATAAGAAGTCTAGTCTTTTTAGAGATATGGTGGCTTGTGAAGCCTCAATTGTAGCTAATGCTATTCCTACAACTTATAAAGAAGCAGGCCAATATGCAGAAGAAGATAAGTGGAGGATTGCCATGAATGAAGAAATGCAGTCCCTTCATCAAAATCATACATGGAAATTGGCCAATCTTCTGAAGGGAAAGAAAGCAATTCGGTGCAAATGGGTATATGTAAAGAAAGAAAGATTTCCTAACCAAGAAGCTGTTCACTATAAAGCAAGATTGGTGGCCAAAGGGTATTCTCAAAAGGAGGGAATTGATTATAATGAAGTGTTTTCTCTAGTTGTAAAAGACTCATCCATTAGCATTTTGTTGGCTTTAGTAGCACAGTTGGATATGGAACTAGTTTAGTTTGATGTAAAAACTGCATTTTTACATGGAGACTTAAAAGAGAAAATCTATATGACTCATCCAGAACGATTCAAAGTTGATGGAAAAGAAAATATGGCGTGCAAACTTGAAAATTTATTGTCTGTATAGAAACAATCCTCTAGACAATGGTACTAGTGATTCAACAAGTTTATGTTGCGGCAAAAGTACAGAAGAAACAAATACGATCATTGTGTGTATTTGCGAAAGCTTGAAAATTGATCCTTTATATATCTTTTTTCATATGTTGATAATATGTTGATAGCTTCCAAGAGTCAAGAAGAAATTGAGAAGCTGAAGATTCAACTAAGGAAGGAGTTTGAGATGAAGGACCTGGGTGAGGCAAAGAAAATTCTTGGCATGAGATAACAAGAGATAGGCATTCAAAGAAACTCTTTTATCTCATATAGAATATTTGAAGAAGGTGCTAGATTGATTTGGTATGAATGAGAAAATAAAGTCGATTAGCACTCCGCTTGCTCCTCATTTTAAGCTCAGTGTTGCTATGTCGCCAAAGAGCGAAACTGAACCAGAGCATATGTCAAGAGTACCATATGCAAATGCAATTGGTAGCTTAATGTATGCAATAGCTTGCACAAGACCGGACATTTTACATGTTTTTTGAGTTATAAGTAGGTATATGTATAATCTAGGAAAGGAACATTGGCATGCTGTGAAATAAATTCTATGGTATATACATCATACTGTAGATATTAGATTATTATTTGAGTGGGAAGATAATTAGTCTATAGATGAATACTGTGATTCAGATTTTGCTGGTGATTTGGACAAACGAAGATCAACTAGTGGTTACGTATTTACTATTGAAAAAGCACTAGTTAGTTGGAGGCCTACTTTGCAGTCAACAGTTGCTTTGTCTACCACTGAGGTAGAGTACATGGCAATTATAGAGGCTGTTAAGGAGGCAATTTGGCATCAAGGGTTGCTTAAAGAGCTTGGTATTGAACAAGATACCATCACGGTATTTTGTGATAGTCAAAGTGCAATCCAACTGGCAAAAAAACCAAGTGTATCATGCAAGGATCAAGCACATTGACGTTCGATATCATTTTATCTGAGAAGTTATAGAAGAAGGTGAAGTCATGGTACATAAAATTTGAACTACAGATAATCTTGCTGATATGTTAACGAAAGTTGTAACTGCGGTCAAGTTTCAACATTGTTTAAACTTGATCACTATTGATGAACATTAAAATTGAAGTTGAAGACACAACCAAAATTTGGCATCGGGAAAAATTTGAATATGGGGAATCTTGCCAAGATGGAGATTTGTTAGATATTGGCAAGATATGGCCAAATTTGACCAACAAAAGAAAGCGCATTGTTGGCATTTTGGTCCATAGAAGAAAGAGTATTGTTGGCAACTTCTAGGTCTTTTATTTGGAGCCTTGTTGGCCGCTTCTAGGCCTTTCATTTTATGGCATTGTTTGCTGATTTAGAGTCATTTATTGGGCTAAGCCTTTGCCTATAAATAGCAAGTCATTCTTTTGTTTGAAACACACCTCATATTTTCTCACTTGCCTTCTCATTTTCCAAGGCATTTCAATCTTCTCTCTTTTGTAATATTCACTTGCATTCTTTTGGAGTAAAATAAATATTTGATTGGTTGTATCCGAGGGCGTAGGCATAAATAAATTGCCGAACCTCATAAATTCTGGTGTTCCTTTTATTATTGTCTTACTATTTATTAGTTGTATTTTGTTATATTAGCAGTGAGTAAATCACCCATTATATATTATGCTTCCACAATTGTTGTTCCTGCGTTCAAATAAATTAGAAGATACAAAAAACCTGCAGTATATAATTTGTTAGTAATAGGACGATCTCGAGCCCAGAAGTTACTTGTGTCTCCTTAAGAAATCTAACCCCCTCACAATGCCCAAGGTTCACGGGTTAATTTCTCCCAGGATGAAACGGGATAACAATTCTACCGTAGCGGCACTTCAAATGGTAGAACACGGCGAACACAAAGGAACGGAGCAAATCACACGACTCACTTAATATGCAGAAAGAGAGGGGATGCAGTAAGATATGTTCTCTGTCAGTGTTTTTTATCTGCCCGAGTGTTTCTATCCTCTGCCCGAGGTTGTGTCTATCTGTCCGAGTTTGAGTCTATCCTCTGTCCTCTATCCAAGGTTGAGTCTTTATATCTCAAGGACTGACGAATGACCAGTTTATATAGCCACCCAAGGGCAGATGAAGAGACACATCTGCATTTAATGAGAAAACGTGGAGGAATTAATCTACCACTAATAACTGACTTTATTGTGGAGGAATTAATCTACCACTAATGACTGACTTTAATGTGGAGGAATTAATCTAACACTAATGACTGTCTTTAATGTGAAAACGTGGAGGAATTAATCTGCTGAAGTCACTTCAGCTGCCCGGTACTGAACTCACTTCAGCTGCCCGTTACTGAACTCACTTCAGCTGCCCGTTACAAAAACGGATTAAGATTAATAACTTAAAATATTAATTAATATTTTAGTTTTGTTGGTCCAAAAAGTTAAGTCAATCAATCATATCAATTGACCGAATCCGAAACGAGCGAGCAACGACGACGGCGCAAGGCTTCCCTTCTTCTCAACCCTTTTAAGAGCTAAGAGAAGTAAATCTCTATTTAAACCCAACAAAATCTTTTTCCTCTATCAATGTGGAAGAAAGTGCATTTCCTTACAAAAGGAACCTTTTCACCTTTCACCCATTTCCCATTCACATTCTTCCACTAAACCCAACAATCCCCCACATGAATGGGGAATGGCTATATTGGAAATATGCATGACAGACTTGTGTGATTTGTAAGAAAGAATTAGTTGCATCGGGATAAGTAGGTTTCTCTTTGAACTTTCTGTAGTGAACATACATCGGATATACTCGATCAATCGGTAGATTTGATATCTTTGAACCGTTGAGCTTTGGTGTATACCTAGACAACGTAAGTCACACAACTAACCCTTAACCGTCTTTGGTTCTCACTGTTGTGTTCGTTTCAGCCATGAACACCGCCTGGTTTCATAAGTGCTTAGAGAACTGGCCATACCGAATTCTCCTTGAAGCGGCTTCCGCTTCACACTTACATAGGTGATTTCTAAATGTGTAACCCTATAGATATACACTGTTTGATAATTACAATATCAAACTTAGATAATCATTAAAAAATGCCTCTAGCATTTTATCCTTGGTTCTTGAACATTGTCTCATCACGAGAATGGACCAAACATTTAATTGACAATGTTGGACCGTCATACACAACTTTGTATTCTCGTTGAACCTAGTTCTTGGGATCTCCAGTCTCCTAGGTAGAGTTACCGCCGTGATGGCTTGTCCTTGGCCATAGTCCCATTCCCTTCGATGAACACTCAACCGCCTCTCTAGTTAGGCCTTTTGTAAGCAGATCCGATACATTATCCCTTGATTTCACGTAATCAACGGTGATAATTCCTCTAGAGAGCAGGTCCCTAACGGTTTTATGTCTTCGTCGTATGTGACGATTCTCACCGTTATACATGATATTCCTTGCTCTTCCTATAGCCGATTGACTATCACAATGTATACAAATTGGTGTCAACAGTTTAGGCCAGAACGAAATGTCTTCCAAAAAGTTCCGAAGCCATTCAGCTTCTTCACCGGCTTTATCTAAAGCTATAAATTCAACTACCATTGTAGAGCGGGCAATACACGTTTGCTTGGATGATTTCCAAGACACCGCTCCTCCACCAAGTGCGAAAATATATCCACTTGTGGACTTAGAATCAGTTGTGGCGGTGATCCAATTGGCATCACAATATCCTTCAATGACTACAGGATACTTGTTATAATGCAATGCAAAGTCTTGGGTGTATTTTAAATATCCCAAAACACGTTTCATTGCCATCCAATGAGTTTGATTGGGATTACTCGTGTATCGACTTAGTTTACTTATAGCACAAGCTATATCTAGACGAGTACAATTCATGATGTACATCAAACTTCCCAAATCACGAGCATAATCCCGTTGCGACGTGCTTTGACCTTTGTTCTTTTTAAGAGCAAGGTTTACATCAATAGGAGTCTTTGAAACTTTAAAATCCAAATATTTAAATTTTTCAAGCACACTATTGATGTTGTGAGATTGAGACAAAGCCAGACCTTGAGGAGTCCTATGGATCTTAACACCTAGTATTAAGTCGGCAACTCCTAAGTCTTTCATGTCAAATTTGCTAGTCAGCATGCGCTTTGTAGCATTTGTATTGGCAATGTCATTACTCATTATCAACATGTCGTCCACATATAAGCAAACAATGACTAGATAATTAGGAGTGTTCTTAATGTAGACACATTTGTCACACTCGTTAATTTTAAAGCCATTTGACAACATTGTATGATCAAATTTCGCATGCCATTGTTTCAGTGCTTGTTTTAGTCCATAAAGCGACTTAACAAGTTTACACACCATCCTTTCTTTACCTGGAACTACGAACCCTTCAGGTTGTTCCATGTAAATCTCTTCCTCCAAATCCCCGTTTAAGAACGCTGGCTTAACGTCCATTTGATGGATTTCAAGACCATACACGGCGGCTAACGCTATTAACATACGTATGGATGTAATTCTGGTTACCGGCGAGTATGTGTCAAAGTAGTCAAGACCTTCTTGTTGTTTATACCCTTTAACAACAAGCCTTGCCTTGTACTTGTCAATAGTGCCATCAGCTTTTATTTTCCTTTTGAAAATCCACTTAGAACCTAATGGTTTGTTTCCAGGAGGAAGATCAACCAACTCCCAAGTATGGTTGCTCAAAATAGATTCTATTTTACTATTGACTGCCCCTTTCCAAAATGGAGAGTCTGAAGAAGACATTGCTTCTTTACACGTCCGAGGCTCATTTTCCAAAAGGAAAGTGACAAAATCATCTCCAAATAAAGTAGAAGTTCTTTGACGCTTGCTCCATCTTGGTTCTTCCTCATTTGGTGAATTTCCTTTGATTCCTTCCCGAGGTCGTTTGGATCTTTCACCAACTGACTCACATTCCTTCTTATACGGATATATAGTTTCAAAGAATTCAGCACTATCTGATTCCATCACCGTATTAACATGAATGTCGGGATTTTCTAATTTATGAACCAAAAACTGATATTCTTTACTTTTTATAGCATACCCAATGAAAACACAATCAACTGTTTCGGTCCAATCTTAACCCGTTTGGATTTTGGGACTTGCACTTTTGCCAAACACCCCCACACTTTGAAGTAATTCAAGTTGGGCTTCCTTCCTTTCCACTTTTCATATGGAATGGAAAGTGTTTTGCTATGGGGAACTCGATTGAGTATTTCATTAGCCGTGAATATAGCTTCCCCCCACAAGTTCTGGGGTAGACCCGAACTTATCAATAAGGCATTCATCATCTCCTTTAAGGTTCGATTTTTTCTTTCCGCAATCCCATTAGATTGAGGTGTGTAGGGGGCAGTTGTTTGATGTATAATGCCATATTCCAAACATATTTGTTCAAAAGGAGATTCATATTCTCCACCCCTATCACTTCTTATCATTTTGATCTTTTTGTTAAGTTGCGTTTCAACTTCATTTTTGTATTGCTTGAATGCGTCAATTACCTCATCTTTACTACTAAGTAAATAAACATAGCAGTAACGAGTGCTATCGTCAATAAAAGTTATGAAATACTTCTTTCCACCGCGAGATGGTATTGACTTCATGTCACAAATGTCCGTATGAATTAAGTCTAATAGTTCAGAATCCCTTTCAATTGACTTGTAAGGGTGTTTCGTATATTTAGACTCAACACATATTTGACATTTTGACTTCTCGCAATCAAATTTAGGCAATACTTCCAAATTGATCATTTTCCGCAAGGTTTTATAATTGACATGTCCCAAACGAGAAGGGTCATCTCCTTGCGCTTATGTTTCAAGTAATTTTTAAAGTCCTTCCACAATGGAGGTAACTTTTCAATCATGGCTGCAACTTGAAACGCCTCGTTGATCACCAAACCTTCAGCAAGGAGATCATGTATAATGACTTGAAGTTCTTGGACTTGGGACACAACAGATCTGTTATCCACCATTTTATAATCCAGAAATTTGGCAGCCACAAATTTCTTCAGTTCAGCGTCTTCAGTCTTATACTTCTTTTCTAAAGCATTCCACAGTTTCTTAGACGTTTCAACATTACTATAAACGTTGTACAAGTCATCTTCCAAGCAACTTAGAATATAATTCTTGCATAGGAAGTCAGAATGCTTCCAGGCCTCAATCACAAGGAAGCGTTCGTTTTCAGGTGTTTCATCAGTCAGGACTGGAGCATCCTCCTTAATAAACCTTTGCAGGCTTAAGGTGGTCAGATAAAAGAACATCTTTTGCTGCCACCATTTAAAGTCCATACCAGTAAACTTCCCCGGCTTTTCTGCAGGTGGCATAACCGTTGCAGCAGCACGGCTAGGCCCAGCAGCACTAGAAACTGTGGTAGCATTAGTCCTCACAACAGGGACAGTTGGATCCACTCCGTTTGTCATCTCTGTCAAAATTACACGAGCAGAAACAATATCAATAAACTGTTTAAACAATTGGAGTAGAAAAAACCACGAAGGCTTTTAGTCTCCACAAACAGATTATTTAACAGTAATTAGGAGTAGAAAAACCATGAAGGTTTTAGTGTCCACGAGCAGATTAATATACAGTATAGGAGCAGAAAACCACAAAGGTTTTAGCCTCCTTAACCAATCTCCTTAAACAATATTTATTTAAGTGCAGAAAAATAAATAACAAGAGATTTCTTAAGCTTGTTGTTCCTGCGTTCAAATAATTTAGAAGATACAAAAAACCTGCAGTATATAATCTGTTAGCAATAGGACGATCCCGAGCCCACAAGTCACTTGTGTCTCCTTAAGAAATCTAACCCTCTCACAATGCCCAAGGTTCACGGGTTAATTTCTCCTAGGATGGAAGGGGATAACAGTTCTACCGTAGAGGCACTTCAAACGGTAGAACACGGCGAACACAAAGGAACGGAGCAAATCACACGACTCACTTAATATGCAGAAAGAGAGGGGATGCAGTAAGATATGTTTTCTGTCAGTGTTTTTTCTCTGCTCGAGTGTTTCTATCCTCTGCCCGAGGTTGTGTCTATCTGTCCGAGTTTGAGTCTATCCTCTGTTCAAGGTTTAGTCTCTGTCCTCTATCCGAGGTTGAGTCTCTATATCTCAAGGACTGACGAATGACCAGTTTATATAGCCACACAAGAGCAGATGAAGAGACACAGCGGCATTTAATGAGAAAACGTGGAGGAATTAATCTACCACTAATGACTGACTTTATTGTGGAGGAATTAATCTACCACTAACGACAGACTTTAATGTGAAAACGTGGAGGAATTAATCTGTTGAAGTCACTTCAGCTGCCCGGTACTGATCTCACTTCAGCTGCCCGTTACAAAAATGGATTAAGATTAATAACTTAAAATATTAATTAATTAATATTTTAGTTATGTTGGTCCAAAAAGTTAAGTCAATCAATCATATCAATTGACCGAATCCGAAGCCGAAACGAGCGAGCGACAACGGCGCGAGGCTTCCCTTCTTCTCAACCCTTTTAAGGTTAAGAGAAGTAAATCTCTATTAAACCCAACAAAATCCTTTTCCTCTATCAATGTGGGAGAAAGTACATCTCCTTACAAAAGGAACCTTTTCACCTTTCACCCATTTCTCATTCACATTCTTCCACTAAACCCAACAAGAATTTGATAACAAGACTCCAGCTCATACTAAACAATACAAAGCTATATTTATTTTGTAGTATGTACAATCATAATTTACTTGAACTCAAGTTTTATTCAACTTAGTTTCATTCTTCGAGTTGGTCTCCTCAATTTAGGTGCATTGGAGTCCTTTCCAACTTCCAAGATTATCTGGATAATGCAATGTAGCTTTTTCATTCTCTTGCAGTATCATGGAGCTCCTAGAAGAAAGTACATATAGTTACTCGTTCGAGCACAAAATCAAAGGTCAGCAGCGGGAACATCTAAGCTTACTTGACTGCAAATTAAGCTACCTTTTCGAGCTAGGAGTTTCACTACCCCATGCTCCAAAACTTTGGTGTGATCGCACAACAAATTCTATTTTTCTTGCTCAAATAAAACACATTCAACATGATTTTCAGTTTGTTCGAGAAAACTTTGTTGCTAAAGATGTTGAGGTCTATTGCATTAGTTCAATAAATCACGTCACAAATATACTCACCAAACCTTACTAGAAGACAATTTTGAGTTTATAACAATAGTATAAGCGTGTTGCGGTGAATATGTTTACTTTCTGGCTGGGTCTATAGGAATATGGGGAAGTTAAAATAATATTAGGGAATTTTACATAAATTACCAGCCAATATACTCCGCTCACAACTGCCTAAACACAGCAACCTGATTACAAATAATAGCTGGAAAGATTAGGACAAACCCCCAAACCTAGAGTTTACCATTACCGACCACCATCAGCCTCTCCTCCACTATTCTCTGTTTCTTGGCTCCCATAAAAAGATGCTAAGCCTTCAAAAATCCCATTATGCCCCATTTAAAAATGTTTTAATTTGAATGAAAAATCACATATAGCAATTAGTACTTTGAATAGCTAGAGAGAAATAGAAAACAATGAAAGAAAAGAATTTGGGAAATGAGTTTAGGAGTGTCAGTAGTTCGGTTCTGTGTTTTTTTAAAAATTTTGTACCATACCAATTTTTCGGTTATTCTACTATATATAACCATTTGTAAATTTTTAAAACAGTCTCAATCGTATTGGTTTCTCTTTGTTTTTTGTACGGTTAGATTAATTTTTGAATTTTTTTAATAACATCGTCATAAAACTACCACATCAACAAAATTGTATTTTTGGCATATGCAACAACTTATAAAAATATGTCATTTTTATTGCAGAACTCATATGAATCTAGTGACTTGCCAGAATGGATTCATTATAATATGCGATATTTAAGCACTCTTAAATATCTAGTGTCTAAACAACATTATGAGGGAGAGTGGGTAAGAATGAATAAACAAAAAGCTAGACAGTTATTTACATTATTTCGACTGTTAAACTCTCAATTGTTCACTTTTTTAAAAAAGAAAAAAAAAATATCCATGATGAACGCAAATAGTCCTCGAAGACCTTATATAATAAACTATGTCACTTCTATAAGAACTAAATTTATGGGAATTTGGAATTTAAATTTGGCGAAAGCACTACATTATTGAAGCATGTTAGTACCAAGTTGTAGTACTAGTACTATTAGAGTAGGTTGGAACGTTTTTAGTATTGATTTCACCACAAGGATTAAGGGTGAAAATATTTATGCTTTGTTGTCTTTAGACTTAATTAAATTATATTATATATAGTTATTCATATAAGTTTCATATATAAAGTACATGTTATGCATATAAATTTTTTCAATTCGGTTCGATGTTTTTTCGATTTTATTTTATAAAATAAAAAACCTAACCTAATTATTGGTACAGTTATGACTTTGCGTAAGAACCTACAATGTTATTACAAAAACCTAAAGTTCAGTTTGGTTCAGTCAGATATGTCGGTTTTCAAAAATCCATTGATACTCCTAAATGAGTCGGTTAAACTAACTTTGTGTGGAGAGTATTTATACTTGGGAGATTTACAAAAATACACACATATTCTATTTTATTTTCATGGCTATAGAGATTACAGTAATACTCATAAATTATTTACATATTATACCCATTAGTTAATTACTTTCCTATTTTGAGACATAAACAAGGAACTCAAATCCTTCTCTTATTATTATTATTATTATTATTATTATTATTATTATTATTATTATTATTATTATTATTATTATTTATTTCTCTCCTTTTCTTTTATCATTCTTTTACTATTCTTTTCTCATTCTCCGTTTACACTCTTTATATTCTTTTCTTTTTTTTCTTTCTTTTTTCTTTCTCCTGTTCTAGCACTATTCATGTCTTGCCCATTCATTGTTTCTTTTTTTTATTTATTTTGTTTCTCCGTAATCTTCGTACACTCATTTTTTTGTTTTTTTTCTCTTTCTCCAAAAAAGTATACTTTGTTCAGAACAATAAAATTGAAATATTTATTTGCTCGATAGTATCGCACACTATAATCCAAACACAAATTGTATATCAAAAGAGTATACAATATACCAAAATAATATACTTCATTAAAGACAATAAAAAATAAAATCTATGTGTTCTGTAACATCTCGCACTGCAATCAGAACGTAACAAGGTATACAAAAAAAAGTACATAGTATACAAAGAAGGTATACTTTGTTCAAAAAAAAAAAAAAGTTGAAAAATTTATTTGCTCGATAGCATCGCACACTTTGATCCAAACTGAAAAAGGTATACCAAAAGATAATACAATGTACCAAAAAGATATAATTCTTTAAAAATAATAAAAATTAAAAATATCTATGTCCTCCGTAACATCTTCCACTTCGATCCGAGCATAACAAGGTATACCAAAAGAATATATAGTATACCAAAAAGGTATACTTTGTTCAAAAGAGTAAAGGTATACTAAAAAGGTATACTTTGTCTATACCAATAGAAATTTATAACAATCATTTGTTCGATACTATCTCACACAAGAGTATATACTCTAATGGTATACAGTATACTGCAAGGGTATACAGTGGTAACGAAAAATATGAGTACACTATTTCAAAACATAACATTCTTCAAAGGAAAAATAACATTGTATACTATAAAAGTGTACAATATACAATGATTAAAAGATTAGAATAAACTAATTCAAAACATAACATTCTTCAAAAAGAAAAATAAAATTGTATACTATAAAAGTATACGATATACTTCAGTGGTATACAAATACTCCAAGGGTATATAGTTATAACAAAAAGTTTGAGTATACTATTTCAGAGCATAATATTCTTCAAAAGAAATAAAATAGCACTGTATACCGTAAAAGTATACGATATACTCCAAGAGTATGCAATGATAATAAAAAATATGAGTATACTATTTCAAAACATAGCAATATTCAAATGAAAAGTATAAGATATACTCTAAAGGTATACTCTAAAGGTATACTTTATTTATAATAACAAAAATAAAAACATTCATTCAGTGGATAGCATCTCACACACTAATATATCTACAAAAATATATACTAAAAAAATTGAGTTTACACATGATAGCTATAGGCTGGAATCACATTGAAACATGATATATCACTACGCTATAATAGTCGAGCAATAGTTGAAAAAAAAGGAAAATTCCCTTCAGCGAATGGAATAGAGGTACATATTCCGCAGTTATATTAGTCAAAACTCAATCATATTATTAAGTACTTTAGTTTAATTTGATGAACTTGAGCCTGTAGTATATGCAAGGACCCGTTAGTTAGAAGAAATAATCCTTTGATCGTATTCACCCATTATAAACAATGCCAGTAGGATAAGGTAAATTGCAAAGGCAGTTGTTTTTGTATAACTATAGTATAATGTTTGCTGACAGAAGATAAATAAATTTAACAGAAAACTAGATGTATTCGTCTTTAATATATGAAGGACAACAAGCAAAGAAATCTAGTAAATAAAGTCAACTGATAGAGAGTGGGGACAGGTGCTAAAACGATAATGTTTCTTTAAAAAATTTAGATTGATGTACAAATATTTCCTGGTCATAAGTTATGGACTTTTCTTGAAGCCAGTCCTCATGTCCTTCGGGAGCATCACTCTTTTGTCTGTCAAAGTGCATTCACGAAATCAGCACTAGGCACATTGAAATTATATTCAAAAAATATGGGATAGATCTTTTTCTTTAGACACTAAAGAATTCCCCGTGGTGTTCCTCCTATTAGTACCGATGCTAACCTTCCCCTCGAGCCTCTAGCTCACATGCTACCCTCCGACCCTTTTGCTTACATGATACCTTCGGGAGTTGTAAGGGTCATATCGACCCTTTGAGTTCCCTCGTGGTGCATCAGCGCGCCGAGATGACTCGGGGCAGCCCTTATATCCAGAGCTTCGGCCTACTAATCTCCATTCTTTCCTCTTTCAATCTAACTTTCGCGAAAGTTTTATCATGTACCTCCTCCCATGTTTGACCTTGCCATTATTAAAGGTCTTTCTTTAGTTCAGCAGCAGCCTCAGAATTACATGCATTTATTGTTGCACTTGGTGCACCTTCGTAAGACACTAGGGGAGAATGAATAGTGTCCTTACCTGATTTTAGAATTCTAAAACTTTCTTTTAACTTTCTGCGCCTAACGCACAAAGAACCAGGTTCCTTGCAAGTTTCACCTATCTATGAAACTAAACAAATTGCGGAAACGTAAAGAACAAAGAGATTTTTACGTGGAAAAATCCTTGATCAAGGGATAAAAAACCACGACCCAAACTCTTGGGATTTCACTCTTCCACTAAAGGAAAACCCGAGCAAGTTTTAGACTACAACGTAATGTAATCAAGGAACTAGAACCCCCTAGTACCTAGAACCTTCCAAGCCACACGTTAGCTGGTAAGGTTACCTCTATTTAATCTCAAAAAGTAATCTCTACTAGATGCTTCTAAACAATTGAATAGATTACAACTCAATAGCCTATAACAAAGAACCTAAAACAACAGACTTATCTATGAAACTGCTCCTTCGTAAGGTTCTGCTGCTCAGTCTTTATTCTTGCACACAAAGCTTCTCACGATCTGATTGTACTTGATATGCTCTGATGAGATGTCTTTTGTGCGTTCAGATTCTGGCCAAATTAACTCGTATATATAGGAACTAGACTTAACCGGATCCAACTAAGTTTAGGTATCCTTTTCCTCTTTGAAATCAGTTTAAACAATTTTACCCATATTTTCTTATTTAAAACCTAAGTTAATTTGCCTTATGTTCCAATCCATCGTTTTTTAGGAATTGCGTCCTTCTCAGCACCGCCTCTAGCTTCTTCTACTTCCGGTAGGATTGGAACTTTGGCTCCATCCGTTCTCTTCTTTCCTTTTTCAACTCTGACTTTATCATTTCGTTTAACAGTTGGTCTTCTCAAATCAACTGTGAACCCTTTCATGGTTCACTTAGCACCAGGTCCTTTGTCATCATCAAAACTCATCCTTTAACAAATTCCCCCTTTTTGATGATGACAAACCGTTTTGTCTCACCGAGGGTTTATACTCTCAAGAACCTATAAAAATCAAACACTAACCAAGAACCAGGGTAGTAATAGTTAGGCGAAAAATAGGTCACAAATATACAATGGACTAATATACAACTAACTTCCCCCTTTTGGCATCATCGAAAAGTTTAACAGTTGTCAGAACCTACTCAACTTAAATTAAGTCTAGTTGACTCTTGTGCCAAAGGCAGCAAGCCAACCTTTAAACGTCAGGAACCTGTTTCAGACAATAAATACTAGCAGATAGGATATTTATATCAACATACATGCAAAACCGGCTTAAACATCCAAAGCAGCATTCAAATATTACAAACCAAAATATAAGATTCTCTTAAAACAGGCCAAATAAAAAGAACCCAGAGGGAACTAGGGAAAGGAACTGATTCAAAATTGGGGAATATCAGGGATGTTAAAGTGAGCAAGCAACAAGGCGACGCGACGTGACGCGAGTTTCCTTTCTTTCACGCTCCAGCTCTGCATCCAACCTTGTGTTTTCAGCATTCATCCAGGCCAGCTCATCATTTTGCCTTTCAAGCTGCCTCCTGAACCCCTCAATTCTCCTGTCTACTCTATTGTTCCTCCTTTCCTCAGCATCATCCTCCATATGCTCTGCTTCATCAGCAGGTTCACGATCCAACACATAGTCACAGGACTTTATAATGTTCCTCCCAAACAAGTCATTGTGGTCCGACTCAGTCCACTTACCCGCAGGCACCCCAAAGAAATCAAATGCCTTCCCTAGAAGAAACCCATAGACCAGCGCATGTTTGCCTAACCCCATATCAGCTACTCTACCAACGTGCATGATCATCAATTCAGGCAGATTAATACGAACCTCTCAATCTAGCAGGTCCATATCGGTCATATCCAGAAATTTGGCCTCACTCCTCCTCTCTGACCTCTGCAACAGGTTCTTCAGCACAAATTTAAAAAGCAACTGGTAGAAGGGTTGCATTGCCTTCTTCTTAACTTGTGTAGCCCTTGCCAGTCTAGGTCTCCCTGCAAATTTTCGGGTCACCTCCAAAGCAGACACACCATCTCCTCTAGTCGGCCACGAGTTCCTCATGTACTCACTGTAGCTCTGAGAATGAACACCCAAAATCTCACCCAGTTCCATACTATCAAACTGGATTACCAGCCCCTTGACTATGGTTGTCACAATACCTTCACTCACTGTGCAATTGGAATAAAATTCTCGAACCTCTTGCTCTCTCAGTTGTCTTGCATCATCACTGAATAGGTTCAACCAACCTTGAGCTCTCAACTTTGCACCAAGTTGAGTCATACCCTCTAGCTCCAGGTCAGTTAGAATTTTACCCTTCACCATTGGTAGACCTCTAAAGTAGGCCACCCTCCTCTTCTTATCTTCTTTATCATCACCAACCATCAACTTTGATTTGGAACCTCTCATGCGAACCTCAGGTTCCTCCACAATCTTCTCCTACTGCTCTCTCATAGAACCACGAGTCGCAGGTCTTCTCATATGACTCCCTGTTTTTCTACTACTTTCTCCCATACCCTCTGCATCTCCAAAACTTCCCATTTTGGAACTACCTATAAATTCTCCTCCCTTTACTAGCCTTCTTTTCTTCATAGATTGTTTTTATTCCTGAACCACCGGCCTCTCTCCCAATCTCCTCTGTTCCTCCACCACCTCAACATCAGTCTCACTGGAGGAACCTTCACTAGCTTGAGGAGTGGGATTGGGCTCAGGCAACACAACATCTAAAGCCTCAGTAAAACCTACACCTTCTACATTCTCTTCCACATAATCATCAATATCTCTCAGATCTGCGTCATCACCTGTAACAGAACCAGAGAACGAACCAGGTTCTTTCTCAGGTTCCTTAGCAGGTTTAGTAGATTTTCCTTCTCCCTTGTCACTAACAGTCTTTTCTACCATAGGAACTGTCTCAGGAACAGGTTCCTCAACAGTTTTCTCAGTTTCTTTAGTAACAACAACATCAACCTCTATTTCAACGACCTTTTCAATATTTTCTACAACTACCTCCTCCTTCTCTCCAACTACAGACATAACAGGCTCTACTAAATCTACAGGCACAGTAGGTAAACTAGTATCGACGACCATAGTACCAGTAGGAGAACTAGGGTTTACCTTTTCAGTTTCATGGACGATTTCTTGAGTCGTTTCAATGATCCCTTCCTCCGTACCAGTTTCTGGAACACTTTTCCCCTTACTAGTTGCTTCCTCCGACAACTTCTTCTGTCTCAATTTCACAAACTTCCTCGCCATAGCCATAGAACGACTCACGACTAGTTGCTTTGCCTTTTGATTTAGTTTAGATAATTTGAGTTTTGGAGAAGAGAGTTGAGAGTCTACTTTGGAACTTGTCGACAATTTGTTTTACAGAGGATTGTGTTTTTGGAGAGAGAAAATATTTTGAGATAGTTTAAAATTTTTCAGTCGATAGAAACAATGTCTTTGATCAAGTAGTGGAATAATGAAGGGTTTAGGTTTATCGGGAAGGGGAACCGGTTGATGGGATACGAAAAAGATGCTTTTCATTATGACGCATAGGAGCTGACGCCATCATGGTTCAAAGAATTTGAATCTTAAAAGCTTTACGCTAATCCGGCGCCAACTGAGGGTGATTGGTAACAAATTAGGCCACGTAAGACAACGTTATATTCAGTAAGTGATATAGAATGTGTACCTGAATGTCCACGTACCAGTTTCTTTGATTATATATTTGCCAGTATCTAAGTCATGAAAACAGGTTCCAAACAGGTTAGGAAGCAAAACAATTAGGTTTTCATAGTAGAATCAACTAAGCAAAGTTAAGCAAAATAAAAACAAGTAAACTTCACTAGCCAATCATTGGGAGAACCAGGTGCTGCTTTGTTCACTGTATCTTGGTCATCCCTAGCTCAAGCCTGTTCTTTTCAAATTGTACCTTGTTCAATGCCTTAGTGAAGATATCAGCAATTTGGTCCTCAGTCCTGCAAAAGTTCATAGTAATTAGGCCTTTCTCAATATTGCCCTTAAAAAGTGATGCCTAATATCAATGTGCTATGTTCTCTTGTGCTGGACCGGGTTCTTGGCAATATTGACTATACTGGTATTGTGACAAAAAAATTGGAACTGGTCCACACTTGATTCCAAAGTCCTCCAGCTGCTGCTTGATCCATAATAACTGTGAACAACATAAAGCAGCTGCTACATATTCAGCTTTAGCTATGGATAATGCCACTGAATTTTGTTTCTTTGTAGCCCATGAAACTAACAAGGACCTAGGAAGTGTGCCATCCCAGATGTAATTTTCCTATCAACTAAGTGACCGGCATAGTCAGCATCTGCATACCCAATTAGATCAAAACTTCCACCTTTTGGGTACCATAAGCCAAGATCTTGAGTTTTTTCAAATATCTCAAGATTCTCTTGACTGCAGTTAAGTGTGACTCCTTTGGTTTTGACTGGAACCTTGCACACAATCCCGCACTATAAACAATATCTGGGCGACTTGCAGTTAAATATAGCAAAGAACCAATCATTCCTCTGTACTTAGTTTCATCCAGGTCTATCTTTGTTCCAGGAGCAATGGGTGTGTTCATATCCTTAGCATACTTCATATCATACTTCCTTAACAGTTCTTTGATGTACTTCTGCTGGTAGATCATTGTGCCTTCCTGAGATTGCTTGATTTGTAAGCCTCAGAAGAAATTTAGCTCATCCATCATACTCATCTCAAATTCACTTCCCATCAGGGCGGCAAACTCCTTGCAGAGATTCTCATTAGTAGCACCGAAGATGATGTCGTCTACATACACTTGAACGATCAGCAGGTCCTTGGCTTTTTTCCTTAAAAACAAAGTATTGTCTATCTTACCTCTTGTAAACCCATTCTTCAATAAGAACCCAGACAACCTTTCATACCAAGCCCTAGGAGCATGTTTCAACCCATACAATGCCTTGTCAAGTTTGTAGACATGATCAGGAAACTCTGTACTTTCAAAGCCAGGTGGTTGAACCACATACACCTCTTCATTCAATTAAGCATTCTGCACTCTTCACATCCATCTGGTACAGCTTAAACTCCATGTAAGCTGCAAAAGCAATAAGCATCCTAATGGCCTCCATTCTAGCAACATGTGCAAAGGTTTCATCAAAATCGATTCCTTCTTCTTGAATATAACCTTGAACCACTAGTTTTGCCTTGTTCCTTGTCACTATGCCACGTTCATCCAGTTGTTTCTAAATACCCATTTAGTACCAATGATGGATCTGTCCGTTGGTCGAGGGACCAGGTGCCATACCTTACTTCGTTCAAACTGATGAAGTTCCTCTTGCATCGTAATCACCCAGTCTGGATCCTCAAGTGCTTCACGTACATTCTTTGGTTCTATTGAGGACAGAAACGCAAAAAAGGCACAGAAGTTCTTCAAAGCTCTTCTGGTAACAACTCCAGCGCAAAAGCTCTGAGATGTGCAATATTAGGTTTCCTACCTCTGATCAGCTCATAGGGAGTTTTCTCTAGCAAAGGATGGATAGAACATCGATTCAACAAGTAGCAAGCGGTGTTGACTTCTTCAGCCCAAAAGTTCTTTGATAAAACCGCTTGACAGCAACATTGTTCTAGTCATGTCCTCCAAGGACCTGTTCTTCCTTTCAACTACATCATTCTGCTGAGGGGTCCTTGGTGCAGAGAAGTTGTTATCCACACCATGTTTGTTACAATATTCAGCAAACTTAGCATTCTCAAATTATGTACCATGGTCGGACCTTATACTCACTAGTTGAAGCCCCAGTTTCTTCTGATTGACTCTGACCCAGTCCTCGAACATATCATATGCTTCATCTTTAAATCTGAGGAACAAAGTCCATGTGTATCTGGAGTAGTCATCAACTATTACCATTACGAATCTCTTACCTCCTCTGCTCCTTACCCTCATTGGTCCACACAAGTCCATGTGAACCAGCTCAAGTGGTTTAGAAGTACTAACCACTTTCTTTGACTTGAATGAAGATTTTACATGTTTCCCCCTCACACAAGCATCACAAATCTTGATGTTATTGAACCTCTTGCTTGGCATTCCATGAAACAGGTCCTTTGACACCAACTTATTCAATTGAGTCAAGCTTGCATGTCCTAGTCTCTTGTGCCACAACTGACTATTATTCTCCAGCACATTCAGACAAGTCAAATTATTTTCAAGAAGAGACCCTAATGTCGCCTTGTACACATCATTAGCTCGTTTCCCTTCCATTATCACTTCACCAGTATATAGGTTCTTCACAGTGCAACCTACAGATGTGAAACTCACTGAGTTTCCTCTATCACATAGTTGAGAGATACTTAGAAGGTTGTGCCTCAATCCATCCACACAGAGTACATTGTCAATAGCAAGATTAAGGGATCTCCCAACCTTTCCAATACCAATAATTTCACCGCTTTTGCCTCCTCCAAAAGCCACACTACCCCCTTGAAATGCTGTGAGTGAGAGAAAGTTTTTTCTATCTCCTGTCATGTGCCTGGAACACCCACTATCAAGAATCCAGCTTGGGTTGTTCCATCTCACTCTAGCCTGGAAAAGAAAATCAAGGGTTAGTAACAGGAACCCGTACTAGCTTGGGTTCCTTTTTGTTATCGAATGGATGAATCAGATCTTTTCTAGCCCAATAAGGTAAAACTGATTTTTTATTCTTTTTCACTGCATCTTTTGCAACACTGCATTCATTCTTAATATGTCAGTCTTACCACACAAGAAGAAGAGTTTGTTGCGAGAAAGTCCTACATATTTACTATTAGGGTTCCAAGCAAGTAAAGGTTTCCTATGTCCCAATCCAGTTTTACCTCTATTATGATTTTCATGCAACCAATTCAAAGCTTCAGAAGACTTGTTCCATTTAGTGAGTCTGGTGAGCTCAGAGCTAGCTTTTTCAACCTTCTCCTGAAGAACCCGGTTCTTCTCAGTTTCCTGATGCAGAGCCTGGTTTCTCTTTTCAAGCTCAGCTACAAGGTTGATTTGAGCCTCACTAACTCCTTGCTTACCAGAAACTTCTTTCAGTTTTTTATTCTCAAGTTCGAGTGCAGAACCTAGCCTCTTCTCACAAAGCACCTGTTCCTTTAATTGAAGAGTTTCTAATTCGACGGCAGAGACTTTCTGATTTAGTTCAAAAGCTTGAGTTTCACTGGCAATTAATTCCTTTTTAAGATCAGATTTAGCTTTTTCCAAGTTTTTATTTTTTATTGAAATCTCAGACGAACTGACCTTAGTTGGTCCTTCTCAGAAAGTGCTTGTTCCTTCTCAGACCTCAAAGTTTCAATCTCCTCAATTAAAGTCAGGGCAAGCAAATTTAATTCCATGGGAGAACAATTTTGAAGTCTAGGTTTTAGTTCATCGAAACTTACTTCAGGTGTATCATCAATTGAAGGTTCATTATCAGCCATTAGTGCCAAAGAAGAGTCATCTTCTGGTTCTTTTTCTTCTTCATCACTTTCGCTTTCAGAAGGTCCCCATGTTGCATAGAATGCTTCTTTCTTTTTTCTCCTTAATGCTCTGAAGTTGGGAGGACGTTTGATCTTATTAGGTTCATTCTCCTTTAAAGCCCCAGACCTTTTCCACTCAATATCCCACAATGGGCAGTCCTTTATAGCATGATCCTTCTTGTTACTTTTAATACACCCTGAGTAGTCAGGATTTTCAATTATGTTGTTCTTGGCGGGAATGGCTTTGGTTCTTCTTCTTTCGAAGCCTAAGGTTTTTCGTACTGCATTGACCAAGGCCATCTCATGCTCAGATACTTCATACTTAGAACCTCCAGTTGCCTCTAGAGCTAGGTTCTTCTCCTTCTTGGGTTCCACCTTCATTCTTGATTGTTTCATAAGCTCATGGGTTTTCAGACTACTAACGAGTTCATCTAGCTCAATCTTGTCCAGTTCCTTGGACTCAATGATAGCTATAACCTTTGATTCCCATGAATCAGATAGAATCCTGATCACTTTTTCGACCAAATCTTCATTAGTTAGAACCATACCTAGTGATTTCATCTCATTTGTTATGATTGTAAACCTGGTCATCATCTCCTGGATGGACTCATATTCACCCATAGCAAACAACTCGAACTTTCTTTTCAGCATCTGGATCCTTGACTTCTTCACACGTGAAGTTCCTTCATGAGCAATTTGTAGAGCATCCCAAATTTCTTTGGCAGTCTTGTATGAAGAAACTCTGTTGCATTCATCAGGACCAAGTCCACATATGATGAGCCTCTTAGCTTTTGCATTCTTCTCCACCATCTTGAAATCAGTATCAGTGTACTCAGATATCTCTTTGGGAACAGTTTGATGATTGGGTGGCTGTCCAACAGTTTTGCTTGGAATAAGAGGTCCATCCTTAGTAATGATCCATAGCTGAAAGTCTTTAGCTTGAATAAAGTCTTCCATTCTGCCTTTGCACCAACCATAGTATTGGCCATTGAATTGAGGAGGCCTGTTGTCAGATTGTCCTTCGGTGATTATCGATGGTGCACTCATTGTTCAGATCCTTCTCAAGATGTTAATCTTTTTTTCGAGAGAACCTGCTCTGACACCACTTGTTTCACTTGGTGCACCTTCGTAAGACACTAGGGGGGATGAATAGTGTCCGTACCCTAAAACTTTCTTTTAACTTTCTGCACCTAACTCACAAAGAACCAGGTTCCTTGCAAGTTTCACCTATCTCTGAAACTAAACAAATTGCGGAAACGTAAAGAACAAAGTGATTTTTACATGGAAAAATCCTTGCTCAAGGGATAAAAAACCACGACCCAAACTCTTGGGATTTCACTCTTCCACTAAAGGAAAACCCGAGCAAGTTTTAGACTACAACGTAATGTAATCAAGGAACTAGAACCCCCTAGTACCTAGAACCTTCCAAGCCACACGTTGGCTGGTAAGGTTACCTCTACTTAACCTCAAAATGTAATCAATACTATATGCTTCTAAACAAGCGAATAGATTACAACTCAATAGCCTATAACAAAGAACCTAAAACAACAGATTTATCTATGAAACTGCTCCTTCGTAAGTTTCTGCTGCTCAGTCTTTGTTCTTGCACACAAAGCTTCTCACGATCTGATTGTACTTGATATGCTCTATTGAGATGTCTTTTGTGCGTTCAGATTCTGGCCAAATTAACTCGTATATATAGGAACTAGACTTAGCCGGATCCAACTAAGTTTAGGAATCCTTTTCCTCTTTGAAATCAGTTTAAACAAGGTTACCCATATTTTCTTATTTAAAACCTAAGTAATTTGCCTTATGTTCCAATCCATCGTTGTTTAGGAACCGCGTCCTTCTCAGCACCGCCTCTAGCTTCTTCTACTTCCGGTAGGATTGGAACTTTGACTCTAGCCGTTCTCTTATTTCCTTTTTCAACTCTGACTTGATCATCTCGTTGAACAGCTGGTCTTCTCAAATCAACTGTGAACCCTTTCATGGTTCACTTAACACCAGGTCCTTTGTCATCTTCAAAACTCATCCTTCAACATTTATATTCCTTTCAAATTCCATGATAGCCAAGTTATCATCCACTGTAGGTAAGTCCATCCTCTCCGCTTGGAAGCGCTCAAGAAAATCTCTAAGAGGCTCTATGTACCACTGCTTGATTTCTAAGACGTCCTCCTTTCGCTTGAGGATCTTTTGAAAACCGGTGTGTGCTTTGATGAATGGATCAGCCAATTCATCAAAGCTTGAAACTTACTCAGAGGGTGGATATAAGTACCAACGTAGTGCCCCCTTCTCGAGGGTATCCCCAAAATTCTTTAGGAACAAAGATTCTCTTTCCACTGGGGTTAGATCATTTTCCCTCACCATTTCCATATATTCAGCCACGTGATCAGCTGGGTCAGTCGTACTATCGTACTTCTTTAAGATTTACAGCTTAAAATGCGTCGAGATGGGGCCCGGCACCGCCTTTAGCTTGAGGGCTTGCTGCCTACGATTTGCAATGTCCAACACCTTTGATATTTTCTAACTCTGGGGACGTTCTCCAGCCTCTTTTCAAGTTCCGCTCGAAGTGTCTTTTCCATTTTTCTAGGTCCGTCGGGACGCTTGTTTCTGCAACCGTGGGAACAATTCCAAAGTCGGGATGCCATGAGGAGCAGTCTCCGAGCCTCCAGACGCAGCTCCCATTTTGAAGTCTCCTTGCCGTTGCGTCCGGAGGAACAAAAGTTGGGATACTTTCGTTAGGAGCCACAGGTGGAGTGCTGGTGGGCATAGTATTGGTCCTTACACTTTCTGCAATAGTTTGCAATGATTTACGTATATCTGCTTTAACTATGCCATGTTTGGCAAATTGTTCTTGAACTTGCTGCATAAATTTCATAGTATATGCATTCCAAGCATCATTTGACCCCGATGAGGAGGGGTCAGCCGGAGGCGGAGGAGGAACAAATGCACTAGTTACAGTAGTGGAGGAACAAATGCACCATCAATGTTATTTTCCTAACGGGGCGAGGTTGATTTCTATCAACGCTATCAGTGTTATCTACTATTGTAACCGATCAAGATGAACCTGAACAATCGCGTTGCACAACTTTGGAACAAAGCGTAACTACTTGATCCCCACAGACGGCGCTAAATTGTATGATCCCTAATCGGATTTACCAATACAATTTAATTTTTTTTGAGTTACAAGCAATATGATATATTAAAGTCGTGATAAACAAGGAAATAGCAAAAATAAATGAGTAATGTGAACATAAGATGAACAATCTCACTATGAATAAGTTGAGAGTAATTGAGCAGAGTTTTACCTATATTTGTGAATGCTTTTACATGATTACACAGGTGCAATTTATAGAAAAATAGGCTAGAGACAATTAAGGGCATTAATTAGCCCACTCTCTCCACTTAAAACGTGTCCAATTCCATGATCTTCCTCATTAAATATTGAGCTTGTGGGATGAGATCATGGGGGATTAATCACGATGAACCCGGACCGCCTGTCCCAAAGTTTAGACTTGTATGCCTCGGGGCGTCATACCATTCATCGGGGACACTTGTAACCTTTAGCCTAGGGGCTTATCCTCGATGCCTATAGCATAACTCCCCGTGGTTGTGTTATATTTTCTGTTGTCAATGCCTCGAGCATTATGCCTCGGCTGCCACGTGTCCACATTGTAATTTTACCAATACAATACCTAATGCCATCAGTTATCTCCGGAGTTATGGAACTTGCCAGCCAATATATCACAAGATTGTTAGATCTATTCCATTGAAGATAAAAAAAAATGAACTTTTCTTCAGGTTTAGGGCATGATCAATCAATGAAGGCTATTTTATTATTGGTGAATAAGGAATCTATAATATCTCTCTTGCATCCACCAAAACTAGTGCCAAAAAAGGGCACATGCACGAGAGAGGTTCTAGGGATGTCGTTGGAATGTTGAATAGAGAGTTTCTATAATCAATATTTTCAGAAGTTTTATTAGCGGTAGTATCATTACTAGTTCTCATTTTGGATTCAATTAAGTACATAATGAATACTACGCATGCTAAATTCAAGCAGAAATAAAATTAGGGTTACCACAATCCTTCACTATCGGAACAAGTCATGGTCTTCATAATAATGGAAAACAAATTGGCAGCGGAATACAATGAGTTGCCGATGTTGGAGCACATGCAAAATCGCCCTCATCACCATTAAAGTATCCCATAAAACAAAATACATTAGATGCACATAGCTAATCATCAACAATAATCCTCCATATGATGATCAACACACAAGGTCCACATAAGGAAAAAACAACCAGAAAACACATTGGAGTTTTACTGTCATAAAGTCGGTGGTCGAAAATGAATAATATATGGTAAGGGTAACACCACTCGTTTCAGATATATAAGAGTTCCTGCTCTAATTTGAGAAATGATTCGGTTATCCGACTTCGTGAAATAAGAGGCCCACTTCTATTTATATTTGGTCTCAAAGTCCAGTTCAGATGCAGCCGTAACTGTACAAACAAATTAGCATCAATACCCTTAAACCCCTTTAAACTATCAACTTTTGTCAGTTTCCCACTTTAACTATCCGGTGTCTCCAAAACCCCCTGAATTATATCTTCCTTCATACTAAAACCCTACATGTTGGTTATCTGGCATAATGTGTGAAATAACTCGAAAAGGGGCGCACCACTGCTTTAGAAAGCCATGAAAATTGGCTCCACCTGGTCATGTGTAATGGCTAAATAGCCTAGCTCTTTGTTGTTCACCTTTCTTCTTCATTTTGTCACCTCTATTTTACATTTCTTCAGTTAGGTTCTCTGAAACTCCATCTCTTGTTTCCTCTGAAATTATTTAGCCCATTTCATTCCTCACCATGTCCCTAAGATGAAATCTCTTGGATTGGTTGGATGGTCTTGGTCATGCTCCTTCACAGTGTCCTTGAGATGATAACATCTCTGTAATCATTTCTTATTGGCCTATAATGAGGATTTGGGCTTAATTTCTAGCTTTAATTCCAATTCTAAAACGTCCTCTTTGTAATTTTCTAATTAGTTATTTGATACAAACTCTATAACTGTTGTGTTCAAAGTGAACTTACTAAAATTATCTTCTATTTTTGATATTCATTACTTTTACATATTTGAATAAAATTTGCTGAAACATATATATAAGATTTTCCCAAAAAAAAAAAAAAAAAAAAGAGATCTTTTTTCTCTACCCATCTTGATTTGTTGTTCCTTTCTTGAAAAAGTGATTTGTGTGTAGGACAGAGAGAAAAACAAAAGGAAATTGGGAGAAAGGAGAAAATGTTATCGGGAAAAATGTCTAAACTCATGTTCTTTGTTGGGAATGTGAGGTTAGAGAAGAAGAAAAGAAAAAAAAATCAAAGGTAAAACAAAAGAATAAATAGGAAAGGAGAAAAGGCAAATAAATAAACAAGTTTTTATGTTAGGCTTAAACTGTCATGTGTCATGCCACATGGCAGTTTTTTTCTCATTAATATAGAGAGTGTACCATACACACCTTAAAAAATCAAACGGGGGAGGGGGGGTTTAGTATAAGGTGGATATAGTTCGGGAGGGGGAGGGGGTTTGGGGACATCGAATAGTTAAAGTAGGTAACTGATAAGAGTTAGATAGTTTGGGCTATACATTCTTACAAAATAAATAACTAATTGAGCTAACTTGGTCAAAAAAATACAATTTTTTCTTTAGTCCCTAAGCCATATATGCTGGAAGTCCAATGACATGACCCGAATTCCAGGTTTGGGCGTGCGGCCCCGACATCCTCCCCTAAACCCGTCGGGCGAACTCTTTTAAATTGAATTCACAAAATTAACATAAAATCAACTTATAGATAAGAAATAAGGCTTAAAGAGACACAAACATAATTATACATAAGCTATACAAAAGAAGTTACAGCTCACTACACAATGTACAAAGTTTAGAGCTATACAGATTAGACATCTAAGAGTAAAAGAATACATACACCACCCGAAGGGAGCAAAACTAGAGTATCTAAACAAAACTAGCACTGGTGGCCATTTTAGACAAGAGCTGGCTCACCCTGACAGCTGATATCGCCTCTGCCTCTCAATCGCGTGAGATACTCGATCCTGGAGTGAAACCCGCCGAAATGAATAGATATCACAAAAAACAAACAAGGGTGAGTCCAAAGGACTCAATAAGTAGGGGCTAGCTAGCCGCATCAAAGCATAGGTAAGCTAGCAAGGCAGAAGAGATAAGCGAACATGAACTAGAAATGTATAAGCAACTAGAAGCATATAACCAACTAGGGAGGCAAGATAGCTAGGAACATAGAGATATTTCGAACCATATCCAAAACTAGATATACATATCGCATACAAAAAACATAACGTAACGGTCACACAATAGTTAGTAGCCAGTGTAACGAAATGGGATGGATGCAGATGATGCAATGTGGTCACATGTGGCCAACACTTATCATCAGCGCGGGACCCTCATCGTCTACCAGTAGATATAAGCAAGAATACCCTTCACCGGTGCGGGACCCTCACCGACCACCAGGAAGTTCATAAATCAATATTAACCTGCCCCGGCTCGGGACCCTTATCGAGTTTGGTGTTATAATAGACAGTCCGAGCGGAAATACTTATGCTCCTTGCAAATGCTTTGCCATGACGATGTGATATGCAATGTCACGCAATTCAAATCATTATACAATAAGTAAGCCTTGTGACTTTATAAGGATTCCTAACCTAGCAGGATACTCTATCTCCCAATTAATATTTATAATCATACCCGAACTTCAATTCTAAATTTTATATCAAGCTTACAATTCAATCAATAGGTATTCTTAACTATAACAACTTCTATCCTCATATAGCATTCACGCATCATAGCCTAACAATTAAAGTTCATATTATAAAGAAGATACCTCTATTCTAAGCTCAACACCAAGCCCAATATAATACACCTTTCATAAGGTTTCAGATCACAAAACAATAAACAATTATTCAATCGACAACCATAGTCCAATCTAACCTTTATGTTCTATTCATAATCTTGAGCCTACAGCTCCTCAATTAGCATTCATAACGAACATAACTCTCTTATCCTTAACTCGAAAATAACTACAGTACTTCCAGACACACATACCAGGCAACCAGGGCATGGCACGCTCACGGTCGGAGTATCATACTCCCAAGTACATAGTAAACACACAATAACACTGAACAACATAATAAACATTTATTCATGAAGCTCAGGCATAGTAAGTACATTTCTTCGGCGGCTACACACGTGAAGAATACGTGCGTAGAACATACCTTTTAATCTTGCGCCGAATCTACTATTGAATAGACTCCTTTTCTTTCCGACGCCTCTTGGAATCACTTTCCTCTAAGTCAAAGAAGATAAATTACATATATGAGCGCGCACAAATTGAACATTTAGCTATTACTCGGTGATGGAAGGAAATTAAAAAAATACCCAGGGTGCCGACGTGCCACCACTGCATCGCTTTCACATTCCAAAGGACGCGATCACGCTTTGGAGCTGCAAACCAAATGGCACACACGCCTCCACGCGCGTAATCGCGCAGGCTTATCCAGAAGGTGCAAAATTCTTCACCAGCACCTGCTGGTGTTGCCACTCGGGTCTGAACGTGACTCTACGAGACTCAGAATAAACTAAAATTTTTACACAAGTTATATAACACTAGTGTGATATGCTCGCAAAGACGGATCACAAAACGAATCCCCGTAACTCAAGATGTAGGTCCCATAGAAAGAAGTCAATTTCTTGACTTTCGGATCTTTAGTGAAAACTATCGGAACGACCTCGTATTTCACTTCCAAAAGTTTCCACAGGTCAGAAATGACCATACGAACCTAAAGTAACCTTCAGATTTTGAGTCAAAGCTCATTTACTCAAATTGAACTCGAAACCCTCTTTTAGACTTTAACGACAACCAAAATAGAAGCCTTCTAAGAAAACCTACCAAATGAGGTCCGATTCAACTCAAATTTTGCAGACATGTCATAATGGACCTTACAGAGCTTTAAGACTGTCGACACGCCAATCCAAGTCCTAACTCCTTAAATGACTTGCCGAGGTCGTTTCATTCTCCTCCGCTTAGACTCTCGTTTGTCCTCAAACGGGCTAGCGTCTTTTTCGTCCTGAGTACTCTATAGTCAGCACAGAGGACACTTGAAACAAACCCCCAATTTTCGATCGGACAATATGATAGCACCGACACCAAGCTCATAAGGCATTATTTGATAAGGCACGTCTCTTTTGTTAAGAGTCCAGATTACCCTTACTTTATTTGATTGTCGGTAGGAAAACTTTTCATTCTCAGAACCAAGATATATAGATGAGCTGGCATTGATCCCTACCGATCCAACTGGCTAACCACCTTACCCTAGAATACTTCGGGATATTGAAAGATCAACAAATTTGGAATCTAACCTATGCATTAGCGACATTTTGAAGGCTAAAAGAACTCTCCCCTACTTTACATATACCCATGCACTGGCTTGGAATAGAAATCATAGAAATTTCTTTTTAGAATCAAAACTTAATTAATATCAATAGTCAGGAACTTCTACAAGCTAAATTCGCACCTAACGGAACTAAATATATTATAATAACCCTATAAGGATCTCAGACACACTTTTGAAGCATCGACATAGGAAAGACCAGTTGAATTGGAATAGAGGCTGGCAATTCAAGCTGACGAGCCATCCCATCAATACGCTATTTGATATAATAAAAATTGCTAATAAACTTAAAACTCGACTTACACTTCGATGACACTTGAAAGATTTACCCTCGGAATCTAGAGTAAGAGAGATACTCATCTACTTAAATCACGACTACATAACTAATTAGAAATAATGATTTCCAGGATTCCCTTCCTTAGTACAGTCGGCTAAGGAAGACTTAGCCATAATATAAGCGGAACGCAACTCAGACAGGAGCTACCAGATTCTAATCTCGAGTTGCCAAGGAACTACAACTCTTGAGTTCACGATCTTTAAGCCTTCACGACAAGCACTACTGCTTGATGACTTAAACTTACAAGGTGGATAGGCGCTCTCCACTATTCTTAGCGGCCTTGGGACACAAGGAACACGCTACCTGGTCGTATTGACATTCATTCTGGCCCAACAGAGAGAATATCACTAGCGAAACCCAACCAATTAGTGCTAAGCAGAAGAGAGATAACACTAAACTCAGGATAACAATGATTAGAGCCTTTGGAAGCTCATCTTTTACTTACCTGGCTATCAGAGCTAGACTACCTTCTGAGTCAGGCTAGCAAGAAAATCACAATGGAAAAATAGACATTGAGTGGAGTTATGGCACAACGTTCATGCCAACCCAAACCTTTTCATCAGAAAGAAGCCCCAATAAGCCGCCAAAAGACACACTGGATAATTTTCTCTATAACAGGGACAAGCTCATAGAAAAAGATATCATTGTTAGTGTCTCACGCCAAGCGGGGACACATAGATAAATCTTTATTTACCAATCGCCTTACACTTGAAGGAACAATTACACACTCTGATGGAGGTGAATAACATTAAATTCAAGGAGAGAGACAAACTGACTTTTGACACATCAATCAGAGGTGGCACATTACGATGCCAAGCAGATAATACTGATATTTGCTTCCAAATCCCTCGCATCCTACCCAGACAAACAACAAGGGTTTCATAACCTCCAAAAATAAAACGTGCCGAAAACTCACCCTTCTAACACAATAGATCTTAATAGAAATAACATCCCCGGAAACTATGGAAACATAATAAGACAGGTGAATTCTAGATCGATCGAATGAATCAAATCTTACTCATAGGATGGAATAGTCATACTGATATGCCGAACCAAGGTGAAATACACGAATTAGATTTTTCTTATTGATTGCTTTTCACTCATAAAGAAAATAATATGCTCTGTAGGTGATAAATGAAAAACTTAGCATACTCACAACACCGAAGAGGAAAGAAAGACAACTCAACTCGGCCTGACAGTCGAGGGTAGTATACAACAATGCTAACTTAATAAATTAACACCCATTTCAAAATTCCTCCTTCCGAACTTGAGGGATAATTAGGGTCTCATGACCCTCAACAGATATAATATGATCCAAATCTAACCCTCTACCATGACTAGTCCTTAACTGGAACAACATTCCAGAAGAATCACAGAGACATATTAGAGTATATGAACTTCAAATCAATTCAAGAAGTGATCTAAAGGTCATATTTATAGATAAGTGAATAAAGAATTATCGGGGTCTATTTCATTAGATATCGTGATTGGCAATTCATAGAATTCCCTTTGCGGCTGGATCGATATCTGGGGTCGAGGGAAAGGGTGAGCGTTCCCCTACTGCAGAAGAGGACATTTCTTTTTGTAATGACTTGGATCGCGACAACGGGAACACCTCAAACCATAATAACGTTGAACAAACAGCTGATGGCGATGGAAAAGAAACCGAGGCTACTTCTGTCGAGGCGCTTGGTGCATTATAAGCACCAAGTACCGAGCACTGAACTGACTCGATAGTGGCCTCCCCGGATAATGAAAGCCCTCACCACGGGGCCTTTGATGATCTTAGTGTTGACGTATGGAACAATCTTTCTTATGATGGCCTTGATCATAGCAGAGATAACATCCCAAACAATTTTGGCGATGAATGAATTGCATCAGGTCATGGGGAAAAAACCTCTTTAGATTCCTAAATGGGACCTCTAACTAGCTTCATTGGACAGCCTGATGCAAAGCACCTGTTATTACCACCTTTAACTGGTCCCCATTCCCGAAATTACCATCGCGATTCACACATTTTTCTATCTGAACATCTCCAGCCCCAAGCGTGGCCATAGCCTGAAGCTGAGCTTCATGATCACCTCGGCCAGCGCCCCTATCTTCACCCCATAGAGTAACAAACATCTCACTTGTTGCTTCCGAATGTCTCGCATCTTGTTGAGATGATACACAAATTCTCACCATCTACGGGTGAGTCAGAGAAACAGATTTAGCCTTAGATAAGAAAGCTTACGCACGATCGGGAAAGAAGAAAGAATGGAAAATTCCTAACTACCACAATAACCTCCCATAGATAAGTACGGACGTCATCGTACCCATCAGAAGGACTCTACTACACACTATCTTTGTCTGGATAGACTCAAAACCGGGCTCTGATACCAAATAACATGACCTGAATTTCTGCTAGGCCGGGCGGGCACCCGAATTCCTCTCCTAGACCCATCGAGCGAACCCTTTTGAATTGAATTCACAATATTAATATCAAATTAAATTACAGATAAGAATTAAGACTTAAAGAGACACGAACATAATTAAACATAAGCTTTACAAAAGAAGTTACAACTGACTACCCAATGTACTAAGTTTTGGGCTATCCATACTAGACATCTAAGAGTACAAAAGAACACACGCACCTTCTGAAGGGAGCAATACTATCTAAACAAAACTAGCACTGGTGACCGTTCTGGACAAGAGTTGGCTCGCCCTGACAGCTGATATCGCCTCTACCTCTCTATTGCGCGAGCTACTCGGTGCTGGAGTGAAACCTGCCGAAATATATAGACACCACAAGAAACAAACAAGGGTGAGTCAAAAGGACTCAATAAATGGGGGATGGTTAGCCACCTCGAAGCACATGTAAGCTAGCCAGGGAGAAGAGATAAGCAAATATGAACTAGAAATGTATAAGCAACTAGAAGCATATAACCGACTAGGGATGCAAGATAGCTAGGAACATAGCAATATACAAAACATAACGTATGTCGCAACCTCCTTTTTACTTCCTCCGGACCGCGCACCCAAAAACCTTATTTCCGACTTGGGGTAACTCGTTTGGAGTCGCCATCTAATAAATTTTATAGACGTATTAGCACACCTAAAGATTTCTAACTTATTGAAAATGATAACTCCAAACTGGTCTTGCTAATCAGAGATTCAGGTAAGTGTTTAAGTTGACCTAGAAAGAAGGAGTCAGGCACCTCCTAAGTTCCATAAATGTAGTTTCCGACCGATTTCTATTTTGGGTTCAAGTCAATCAATTCTAGCTAAAGGGAGAAAAATTAAATAAAAATAAACAAAGAGGACATGAGATGCAAAATAAATAAATGGGCAGTTTGATACATTTGTATAACTAGTTTTAAATAAGATTCATACAACACAAATAATGATAGATTAAACTAGAAGAATTACTAACCAATTGAAAGAATAACCCTAAGTTTATTTATCCTAATCGGATCAGAACTTGACTTTTAGCGGAGAACGATAGTTTCAAAATCAACTATCAAATTAGTAGCTCGTGTAATTTAAATCATTTTCGTGGAACTTTAATATTCTCAACTCCCATAAACTCTTCGAGTTGTTTAACTAAAGCGAGTTTCTAATATTTAAAACGTCCTAAAGGCATTGCTAGCGTCCCCACTTAAAGTCCCAGAGATCATTGAGAGTACTAATTAAAAATATAAAATAAATAGATTCCCTAAATGTATTATGTGCCCCAAAGTAGACAACTACGCGTCAAATAATAAACAGTCATGCTATACATAGATAAAGTACTATTAACTGAAATAATTTTGAAAAGATAGGCTTCCAATTCATATGAACAAAGCAAACTGTGGAAAAATCAAAACAAGTTGCACGCCTGCCACTGATTGTTACGTTTCCAAAATTTGAGCTTGGCTAAGATAAGCCGATATTAACGTTACCCTGCACTTTTAGCCCTTTTTAAAAATAGTTTAGTTCCAACATATTAAAATTGCTTAAACAGTGTAGATTGGCATTAAGTTTTCAAGTTTAAACCTGTTAGGATATTGCCGTAAATTTTAGTTTTAATATTTTCTCAAACAAGCCAGTTTTCAACCTGTACTATGATTTTAGCCCTTCTAACACACAAAAGCAAGCAAGGGTTAGAAATGGCCACTGTTTAGCCTATTTGACTGCTGCACCTGTCCTTAATACTGACCTGCACCTCATGGTGCTTAATACATGCAAGGAATCCTAACAAATACATAAACATGGAGGTCTACAAGATTAACAAAGAGATGAAGAGATTAGTGCCTTGTGTGCACTCTAACGAACTGCCCAGATTTATCACGGTAACCATACTCAAATATGAGGCGGCAGATTCATTCTTCAACTCTATTAAAAGAGAGTTATTGTCCCTTGGTTCACTTTGCATATGAACACCCAACTCCCTGCCATTAAAACTTTCACAATGATATAGCTTTATAGCTATCCAGCGTCAAACCAAGCACGACTTGGCTCAAATGAGCCTACATAAAAGGTTAGTAGTTGGCCTAACAAAGGTCCAGGTAGTCAAGACATTCATTCAAATATAAGCACTAACAAATGAACCAAAATAGTGTTAAAGCCTTAACTTTTGAAGATCATTCATTCGATAAATATAATACCTTTATGAGTCCAATCAGAAAGAAGCAGCGAAAGAGTATTGCGGCGATAGGATTTGAGCAATGAATGATAAAGCAAACTAGCAAAACCAAAAGGAAGACCAAGAACCAAGATAGAAGAAGTTTTGTATTACGACTGAATAGTTTGCTAGAACTCTTGCGTGAGAGAGAGCAGTAGTATTTTCCAGAAATAAGGAGTGGAGAGGATGTGTGAGAGTGTCCTCTAGAGAGAGGAGAAGATGGGATGTCAAAGTATTGAGAGGTGTTGAATTGGGCTGTTTATATAGGCTTTGTGAGAGGGATGCTTGAGTTTTGAATTGCTATTCTAGAAGGGAATTTAAAATCTGTTTTCTTCAAGAAGGAAAGTGGGGAATCAATTATCAATTTAATTTTGATTGAAAAAGATATTTACAATAAGACTCTTTTCTCAAATAAATAGTCCCTTCGAATTTCAAACTAATCCCCCTTTTATACTCAAATAAGATCATTATGCACATATTTCCTACACTAGAATTTAAGTAATCAAGCCTTACTCAAATAAGATCATTATACACATACCAACCTTTCGGCTAAAATTAGGCTTCTCAGAAAAGGAAAACTGTGATATTAGGTACAACGGAAACAAATCATTTGTACTAAATTGCTTAGTTATATGTTTTAAAAAGAACAGGAAGCAAATATCTCTCTTGCACAAGATTGTAATGCTAGGCAGAACTTACAATATGAAATTCTCGTAATATCATAGTCCTATAGTTAACACAGTCAATTCAAACTGTCAGACTCTTCGAGACTCGAGTTAAACTAGCATAATTTTTACTAACAAATCACATATAGTCGAGTATCATTAACGAATGCCATACTCAATTAATCTGAAACAATCCAAATGGCTTAACATATTGACGGGTAATAAACATGAAATTTGATCTGAATTAGGCATAAGTCTAATCAGACCAATAACATATTATTTTCAAGAGAACTCAATGAGTCAATATAAAAAAGCAGTAAAAAATAAATAGAAAGGAAAGATGTTACCTGGTCGGGTCGGGTCACGTCTGACCTACTCGCTTCTGCCCCTTTTGTGATGATCCAAGTTTGAAAACTTCAATTTCTTGCCTTGTATATGTAGAAGTTGATGATGTCAATAATTCTTGCTTTGATTTGTTCGAATTCGAAGAGAGAAAGAAAGAGATAGAGATTTGACTCCTTCTTTGTGTGATAACGACAAGACAGAGAGAGAGGAGGAGACTGTGGGAGGCGAGACTGGCAAAGGAGGTGGTGCGGGGGTGAATTTGGACGTGTTTAGGGTGGAAGGGGATAGAGGGAGTGTAAGAGGTGGCAGCTGGTTTAAGTAAAGGGAAAGAGGGAAGTGTTTTAGGGTTTATTAGGTTGTGGGGGGGGGGGGGGGGGGTGAGTGTGTATATATTCCTGAGTTGTTAAGGGACTTATTATTAAATGGGGCTTTACGGAGTTGTACCACAAGCTTGAATGAGTTGTAAAGATGCCTAGTGTGTGTGTTTTGATGCGATGGATGCTTATGTGGTGTATGTGTGGAAAAAAATGACGACGAGGACTCAATATAGTGGCAATGGAGTTGTAGATTGACAAATTGGCTAGTATTTAATTAAAATGCTCGTGAATATAAATAATTAATATAGAAATAGGAAAAATTATTGATAAAATATAAAAAAATATATTTAGTCATAGATAAATATAAATAGTTATAAATAATTATTATATGATATCGGTAATATACAAATTTTCACCAACAGTCATAATTATAATATGCATTTCAAAAGAATAACCTAAATCATGTAAATTACGTAATATAGTCACAAGTAAGTAAATATAATATAAGTAGGGGATTTATAATAGGGTTACGCACGTAAATGCATGCTATCTAATGCAATTTTATTTAAAAAATTAATGTTACACCTTTTAATTAAATATACCCAAATTGCAAAAAAGAGGGAGACAAAATTGGGTGTCAACAGTTGCCCCTCTTTGCTCGGGGATGATGAAAGAGTCTTCAAGCAAAGATAGTAGACGGAGTAGTCAATTTTGTCACGGTTGACGGAATGACATATAGCATGTGTGAACGGGTTTATGACATACGATTAATGGTTTCAAACATGATTCAGGAACGAGAATAGAAATTTATGATAAAAAATGGGAAGGATCGACTTCTCCTCAAAACTTTGTCCGGAAGTCTCTCTCTATCATATTTTTCATGAATTTTGCGTTGGATATCTCATTGCGATCGACATGTTGAAAACTTCCTGCTTATCTGCCATATGAGTTGTAGCAGTAGTTGTATTCAAAGATATTTCCTCACTGGGAAGTATTGTCTCCTCGTCGCATAGGTATCAAACCCTGCATTCTGATTATCTTGCTTTCCACTTTGTGTATATCCCCACTAAAGCGGGTTTGAGTTGCCTTTTCATTGCCGAGTATCCGAATTGCTTGCTCAATGTTGTCTCGTCCGTATAATATTGACAGTAAGCTTTTCATTATCATCTTGTCCGCTAACGCGGTCCCTACCCTTTAATACATAGACACAAATCATATGCCCCTTCAATACTATGCCCACAAACGTGGACCTTATGCTTGTTTAATCGATATCTCGTCCATAAACGCAGACCCCATACATCTTCATTTCTGGCTATGTCCACAAACGCGGACCCTATGCCATTTTTTTAGCCGACTGGTCCACATACGTGGACAATGTACCTTTTCAACGCATGCCCACAAACACAAATCTTATGCTTATTTAATCGTTAACTTGTCCACATCGCGGACCTCATGCTGCTTCAATTCCGACTATATCCACAAATGTGGACCTTATATTGCTGATTATATCCACATACGCGAAACCTATGATGCTTTCACCATTATCTTGCTTATCCAAAAACGCGGACCCTATGATCCTTTCACCACTGTCTTACTTATCGACAACCGCGGCCCTATGATCCTTTCACCAATTCCTATGAAAATAGGAAACTTATATTTCTCATTCACAAATCCATCTTATAGAGATAGCACCCGGATATGGAATGAAAGGGGAGTAGGAATTTCAATTGCGCTCATATTCATTACCGTAGGAACTCTTTTGACTTCGGAAAAAACTTTCTTTATCAATATACTGTTTTTCTTCCTGGGCTGCAGTAAGTAGATCGAGAGGTCGTTCATTGTCTTACTTTTCGACAGTCGCGGATCCTATGCTTGATCAAAAGTTTGTCCGTCCACAAACGCGGACCTTAGTGCTTCAAATAGGCTAGTCCACAAACGCGGACCATACGCTTTTTATTGGCGAATGTGTCCGCTGACACGGACCATAATTGCTGACTACTCCCACAAACGCGGACTCTAGGTGACACGACCCGAAATCCGGTTAGGCCGTGCGGGCACCCGACATCCTCCCCTAGACCCGTCGGGCGAACCCTTACTAATTAAATAAGGAAAATAAATATAATAATTCATAAATAAGGACAAAACTTAAAACAAAAATACAGACATACTGATACCTATAAGCTGTACAAAAGAAATTACAACTGACTACCCAACATACTAGGTTTAGGGCTATCCAGACTAGACATCTATGAGTCAGAAAGAAGAAAGGAGCAAAATGCAACTGAAATGATAAACACAAAACTGGTCGCCATCCAGAATAAAAGTTGGCTCACCTTGACAGCTGAAGTCGTCTTCGCTCCTTCACAACATGACGAACTCAATCCTGGAGCGAACATGCCGAAACGAAATAGATAGACAAGAAACAAACAACAAACAAGGGTGAGTCAAAAGGACTCAATAAGTGGGGCAGACTAGCCACCTCAAAGAATAGGATAGCTAGCCAGGGAGAAGAAATAGATAAATCAAATTCCTCTTATTTAAATTATAAAAAGGCAGAACCAGGTAATAACCGGAAACACGTATGAAACCATAAACTCAACAAGGAATACAAGCCAGAAACATATCAACAAGTAAGCAATGCACTTAGAAGCAGAACAATAGTTATGTACCACAAGTCTACACAATGGTATGAAATGAAATGAGATGAAATGAAATATGATGCAAAGGGTCACATGTGCCAAATGAATGGAGCGGAATCCTCCTGCTCCGAGGGCGTTATCCTCCTACCCTCAATATGATGCAATGGAGCAGAATCCTCTTGCATCGATGGCGGAATCCTCCTACCCTCAATATGATATGGAGCGGAATCCTCCTGCTCCGAGGGCGGAATCCTCCTAACCCCAATATGATGCAATGGAGCGGAATCCTCTTGCTCCGAGGGCGGAATCCTCTTACCCTCAATATGATGCAATAGAGCAGAATCCTCCTGCTCCGAGGGCGGAATCCTCCGACCCTCAATATGATGCAATGGAGCGGAATCCTCCTACTCCGAGGGCGGAATCCTCCGACCCTCAATATGATGCAATGGAGTAGAATCCTCCTGCTCCGAGGGCGGAGTCCTCCTACCCTCAATATGATGCAATAATAACCCTTTACCGGCGCGGGACTCTCATCGACTGCTGGGAAGTATATGTCAACTCACAGCTAGAGTGCAATGCTCAGATCCTCAATGCAATACCAACAAAAGGACATAACATATAATATACAATGTAAATCCAAATCTAAGGCGTAATGAGTACGCCTATCGGCAGCTACACACGTAAGGAACACGTGGTAGAAAATACACGAGGCCAGGTGCCTCCAAAGAAATGGATATAAACACTTATCTCTTCCAAAAGTTAGCATTGCTAATTTCATTGCCAAACGATCCCACTCTATTCAATAAGCAGAAAAATATATCAAATTAGGCTAAAGGCTTCATTCCTCACATTTTAGGGCAAACCGGTTAGGAACCTGATACCCTATTTGCATAAGCAATACGCAGGTCAGGCCTATGTACAGGGTTTAAGGTCACATAACCAAACTCTAAATAAATTATATTTATATGTTGCCCATAACTCACTGAGTATGAATATATAATTAATTCTATTCTCGGGGTCCAATTGACCCTTTAAACTATTAATTAAACTTGTTAATACGATGTCTAATATCCTAAATTTTACCGGCAAATATATTCAAATGCACGTAATAAACTCAAATAATGCATTAAGATCATTAGCTGAATATTTTAGGATAAATATATCCCTTAGCACCGCCTAACTTTTCATTCCTTTTGGCTTTTTTTTCCCTTTAAAATTTCCTGCTATGGTAAAAATTAAAACAAAGACCTACGAAATTCGAAATAATACTAAATTTCTCAAGTAAGTCATACAAAATATATGTAACACACTCGCTAAAGCAGATCTCAAATCGAACTCCCGAAACTCAAGATGCGAATTTAAATAAAAAAGGTCAAATTATTTAACTTTTGGTATTTTAGCGGAAACTAGCCGAACAACCTCAAAATTCACTTTTAAAAAATCACAAAAGCCACAAATAATCATACGAACATAACGACGCTTTCAAATTTTGAATCAGAGCTCGTTCGCCAAAACCGAGCTCGGAAATCTCTTTTTAATATTTATTGACAACAAAAACTGAAACCTTCTTCCGATGCCTACCAAAAGAGGTCTGATTTAGCTCAAATTTTACAAAAAAGTCCTAATAGACATTACGAATATTTTAAAATTATCGGCATGCCAATTGGAGTCCTAACTTCCGAAACGACTGACCGAGGTAGTTTCATTCTCCTCCACTTATACACCCGTTCGTCCTCGAACGAGCCTAAGTCTAAAGCAAGATTCACGTTGATAACAAGAGAACTTGCACGACCTTCATAAACTATTCCACGGGCATTATCTCCTGATTACATGATCAGAATTATAACACGTACACCGAGCTCTTTGAATAAAACATATCTTGATAATATGATTACACTATTGCTCAGCTTATTTTAACTAAACTGACCCTTCCTCGATCACGAGAGGAGAGTTTTACTTATTCGAATCAAAGATACACATAACTTTAAATGGGTTAACATGATTCAACCGATAATCATCTCTTTGATGTACCTTTCGGTATAGAACAGGTCGATTGAACTAAGAATTAGCTTACAGTTGATGCAATAGGGGGAGCTTTTGAAGTAACTTGTCACTATACTCCCTCTGTCCCATTTTGTTTGTCATACTTTCCTTTTTAGTCTGTCCCAAAAAGATTGTCATACTTCTAAATTTGGTAATAATTCAACTCCAAACTTACTTTTTGACTCATTTATAGCCACACATATATCCATGACTTATTTTAGACCACAAATTTCAAAAGTCTTCCTTACTTTATTAAACTTTGTGCCAAGTCAAACTATGACAAACAAATAGGGACGGAGGGAGTACATTATAGAAGATTTGATGAAAGCTATAATATTTTTACGAACACACTATGCAACATCTCAGTTGATTTTAGTGTTGTTCCGCAAGCTCCTTGTGGGAATGTAGTTACTCATATCCTAATGTATGTCGAAGGTTCATCTAAACATGGTCTATCATATAAGGATAAGGATCGTGCAAATACTACTGGATAGTATGATGCAGACCGGGAATGATCTCCAGATTGAACATCTACTTCAGGGTATTGCCTTTGAATTAGAAAAATTATGACTTGAAAAAGTGAAAATAAAAGAGACATGTAGTTGGACCATGAGCTGAGGCAGAATGCCAGCAACAAAGTTGATTACATGTGCACTTATAACGCTGAAGTAACTTCTCAAAGAGTCGAGGTGTGAAGGAGATATGCCAATAATGGATGGACGATAAGCTGCACTAGACCTTTAACTCTAAATTTTCATGAAGTAAAACAACATCAGTATGAGGATCTAGTTCTAGTTAAATACAGACAAATAGCCAGAAGAAAACCGGAGTCACCATACAGGGTTACTACTGACGGTGTTCTCATGTATAAAGATAGAACTGTGTGTCCTGATGTACCAGATTTACGTAGACAGATTATGATAGAGGCACATTATTCCAAATACACTGTTCATCCAAGATCGACTAAGATGTACCATGATCTTAAGCAGATTTCTTGGTGGGACGGAATGAAATGTGACATAGCAGAATTTGTGGCTCAGTGTTCTAATTGCCAGCAAGTTAAAGTCGTATCATCTTTCCAGACTTTATATTTTCAGCAGATAGGTGCGTATATATGATCAGGTTGTCAGCTTATCTCTATTATTAATAGATTATTATTGGGTTTAGCAATGATCGACAGCCATTGTAGGTTTCTGTCGTGGCCCTAGGTTGGGTCATGACAAAAGTGGTATTAACGCCTTAGAGATTTAGTATTAGCATTCAGTATTTGGAGGAAGACTCCTCCATTTAAAGCACAAACTCATGCAACTATTTGAATAGGAATAACCATCCCCGCACAGTCTGCTGGACTAAAGAAGATTTAGCTAAAGGCTGAACGTAGGAAGACCTAAGCTACCAACTACCCTTTCGAGTTGCCAAACAGCTGCAAATCTCGAGTCACAACTCCATACATTTTCTATAAGCACCACCGCTTGATGGATTAAATCAAAGGTCAAATAGCACCTCTCATTACCCCTAGTAGCCTTGAAAAATGACAATGTTCTTACCCGGCTACCTTGGCACGCACTGTGGCTCAACGCAGGGAACACTACAAGAAAAAATGCTTTTAAGGACTAGAAAACTATTCCCTGAAAGTAGATTTCTGGTCCTAAATAGTCTTTAGCGACTAGAAAATTTCGGTCGCCACTGGTCGTTATAGCCTCTTTCCTTAAAGGGTTATACCGACTAGTGTATGTCTGGTCCTTAAAAGATATTAGCGACTAGAGAAATTCTGGTCCCTAAAAATGTTTTATGGACCACTTTTCTAGCCCTTAATTACAGAACTTAAGACACGAAATCTAGTCCCGAAGTTGATTCAGGGACTAGCTGTCTAGTCCTTAAATTGTTACTTCTTTGTTGATAGTTAAATATAGAGACCAAATTAACATCCCTAGCTAGACAATAATATAAAATATGTCCAACATATAATTCTTAGCAAAATGATAAGTCCATGTTCTCAAATCTGCCTCTTATATATAGTTGCAACTTCTAATCTCCAAAACCTGTAAAAAGTATCAAAAATTCTCTCTTTAGAAAAACTATACATATAACGAAAAGTAACTAGTATTTCTAAGAATTTAAGGCAAAACAAGGCCAAAAAAAAGTATAATGGATAACATTAAGGCCAAACTGATTATCAAAGTAATCGATAAAAAGAAAACGCTAATTAGAAATAAAGTGTGGATGTATGCAGCAGTAACAGGATCGTAAACTCTATCTATATTGAAGCCTGACTAGTTTGAAGTTACGTCGCTTATGGCCATTAAAGAGGAAAGGTAACAAGTCCCTAAAACTCAGCTTAATAAAATATGATCCAGGACTAAATGGCAAGTACATAGAGCCTAATTCAATAATTGTGGATGTATACAGCAACTATGTTGCTATGCAGTAGCAGCAGGAACATAAATAGCAGGAAGATAAGACACAGGAACATGAACATAAATAAGGAAGTGTGGATCTCGCCAAGCTCTGGAGACTTGGGATCACGAACGGGAGGAAATTGCAAGATTAATCAGTCGATAAAAGAAAAAGATCGCCCTTGTAAGTAGGACCAACTACTTTGAATTTATATTATACAGTAAATTCGTTTTTCTTCCTTGTAACAATTAAGTATGTTGAGATTAGTAAAGAAGTGATTTTGCTTTTAGTGAAGCTTTCAAGTGGTTGGCGTAGGCCAAAAAAATAGAATGCTCAACAAAGGATGGGAATTCTTCAGCACTATTCGAAGCCTACACTGTCAAGAAACAAAATTTGATTTGGACCATAGATATTATGCAGAATAATTACACATACTTTCAAGTACTAAAAATCTGGAGGAGAACTTTGCAAAGCAGCTTGGTAATGTTGCAGCAAGGATTAGATGAATGGGATGGGCAGATTCTACCTCAATGTTTTGGAGGGTGCTAGTTTCAAGTGTCCAGAAATTCAGCTAGCTCAATGAGCATAGTTAGCTAAAGGAGGTGGCGGCATTCAACAAAGCTGGGCAGAATGTTGCTCGCCTCAACGAGCGTTGTCGGCGAGCAGAATTTTGAGGGGGAGCGAACAATTTTTGAGCGGGCAGAGATGTGCTCGCCTCAGCGAGCGAAGCTGGGCGTGTTTATTCCAGCTGGGCAAATTTTTCAAGAGCTCAACGAGCGCTCCTAGCGAGCTCATGTTGGAATACTTGTGCACGGGCAGATTTTGGATGACCTCAACATGCACACCCAGCGAGCAAACTTGGAAATTATATTGGGATATCATTTGGAACAGTTCCAAAGCCTGTTCCTTAGGCGTACTTGGAACAGTTTCTTATGGTGTTCCATCAATCTATTACTTAGTTCTATGATAGGGTGAGGTACTAAATTCTTAAACATCAAATGACTCATGACAAATGTAGTATCAAGTCTGCTTAAAATGAAACATCTAAAAGCAAGTTTGTTCCAGATTCCTCAATTTTAACCTACAGCAGCGACTAAAGCTAGTTAAAAAAGATTCAGCAATTTACCAGCATCTTAAGACACCAAAAAAAGAATTAGCAGACAATACCAGAAGCCAAACTGCTTCAGTTAAATAATTTCAGCAAAAAAATAGAGAAATGAGTATAAATCAACAAGTACACCTGTAAGAGCAGGTGTTTGTCTGCCTATGTTATAACTTATGACAAATAATTATGCGCATCATATTGAATAGTTTATGTTTCTAAATATTAATATAACAGTAGTCAATACTAAAATTGTTCTTTAGTAACAACAGAAAATGGAAAATACTTTCATCTAAATTCTACTAACCTGGTATGTTCGTCAGTGAATAATCAGTCTCCTGAAATAGGTATTGTCGAAGGCTGGCCGTTGGAGAGTTGAGCTAATAACAGCTCCTTTAACTCCTTAAGTTCTTTCAAGTTATTTTCTACAGTTGAAAGGCGGTCCCTCAAAGATTGTTTTTCCTCTCGAGATGACCGTAGCTCAGACATTATTTCAGACTTTGAGGACATTCCACCTTTCAAATCTTTCGCCTTTACTCCACCCCCAAAGCCAAATACATGGCTACAATTTTGAGATCCAAAGCATTTTTCTACAATCTCTATGCTAGACAAAGACGGTTCTGATTGCACCAATTGTTGGAGTTGAGCCTACAAAATATATTTTAATCGGAATCAATAAAAGCTATTAGTAAATTATATGTTCAAGCAACCGAACGTACGTGTTTTTCAATTGACTCAGAATCGATAAGCTTTTCATTTTCTTGCGAGTCTCAAAGAAAATTGTTGCCAAATCTGGTGGATTTCCATCTTTTCGACCCTTTACATCAAATGTGTCAAAAAACAACTCATTAATATTTAAAATAGAGTAACTTGAGATTTTATGATAACATCTTTTGATAAATTATCTCTCTGATTGGTTTGCTACCAATGCGATGAGGCATCTTTAACTTGGACCTATTTTTTCTGTTTCTTTTGCTTCTCGCCTATATAAATTTAGCATTAAATTTAATTAGATTTAAACGAAACAATAAATTCTTAATTAAATAACTATATGATGACAATGAAATTATCATGTAGATATATGTCAAACCTGAAAACTTTCTATAAAAAAAATGATTCTTTACCAACCACTCCCATTATTTCTTGTCTATGCCCGTAGGCATATTCCTAAGAGCCTTTTGGATGCTCTTCCCCCTCGCATACTTGGCATGCAAATTACCTCTCCATCTGTCCCATACTTGTTTCATTTATTTGAAGATATGCTCGCTATAAATATTCATGTCATCGCTCTCAAACTTCTCCTGCAATGAACCAAATATAGGTTGAACCAATATCAGTTTGGAAGCTATTAACATTTAGTATAAAGAATAACAGTTGGAACAGTTTAATCATATAATCAGATATCAATTTTAAAAATTGTGGAAAACCAAGGGACAACGCTGAAAAGTAAATAGTTGGCTGCTCAAGTTTTCTTATAGTTGGCTGCTCACGTTTTCTCCAGGTTGTTAACAATTACATCAGCGATGTCCAGTGTCTGGTTGCTACGACGTTCAACCATCATACCATAAGGCGATCAAGGTGCATAATAGACATGAGGATAATAACCTACTTTTATCACTTTGTACTCAACAGTAGCAAGATGAAATTCAAAATCATAAACCAGACGGACATTGCAAGCATTTACATGAGGTTTAGCCCTTAACCAGATAGACATAGCAGGTTTGTTCCAGATTCCTCAATGTTGTTCTTACTGTGAACGGAAAGCTTGCAGCAATATATACAAGATTGTCTCAGAAGTGTAGTACTTACTTTCTTGGTGAGCTTTAGCAAATAGTACATAAGCAAATTGGATAAGTCATTACCTCATAGCTGCCCACATGTGATTTAACTTATCCTTTTTAATGTCATGCCACGATGATACTCCCAACGGACACATATTACAATCACGAACTAACTTTCCCAAGTGCCTAACAAACGATTTGTAATTCAACTATCTTACGTGTTCCTGCATTTGTGATGCAACATTTCACACATGGACATGGAATTTCATCAATTTCTTCTACTCTTCTAAAAGCGTAGTCTAAAAACTTCCTTACTTCATTGAAGTAAGCTTCGTCAAGTCTATCATCAACTTGCATCCATTCCTTATTAGGTGCCATAACAAGTTAGATAAACAGTAAAGAAAATCAAAAGTATCCTAAGACGCATATAATAAATATTATGTAAAGAGATAATATGTTGAGCCCATCATTTAAGAGGAACTAGATCAATAACAACCTAATTAAGCGGAATACATTCCGAGTCAAGTGGCAGCAGGTATAAATGTTGTTACTAAACTGTAAAATTCTTGGAATTCTGTTCCATTGAGTGCATCATACACCTATAGCAACTAAATTTGATTGTATATCACATGATGATGTATAGGATGGTATAATAAACTTAATAGACCTCCTATAATAGCTACTGTAACTTGACCATTCTCTCTTAAAATAATTTTCAACCAGACATTACTCAGTTGTAAAATCAATATTTTATATGATTTGCCCTGTTAGAAACTTGCTTTGATGAGATCAGAATTTTAGTTTGGATATGAAACTCGGATAGCAACGACTCAATTTTTGTGCCTACTTATTTGTAGCTAAACTGAACATTTGATATACAAATTGGATAAAATTGGTGCTCTTATTGTTTATCAGATTATTTTTATTTGGTTAAACCCAAAACACAATGTGCATTCACTAAGAGAACAATTATCACAAAAACACATTTAACACAAAATTATTCTATTCAAGAGTAAAGTTTTCCTGGAGCTAAACCACATGATTCCCATTTAAACTTACTTATAATTTTCGATATGTTAGAACTAGACATATTCATATGTATGTTCTTTCAAGTTATATGACAACTCACATCAAAAGAAAAAGTTAACTTAAAGGTAAAAATTGTAGTATTTGCCATAAATGCGAAACAAGGAAACACATAATTACATTCAATTTGTAAGCGGATGGTAATATCAAATCTATTCCCAGCTACGTTTAAATGAATCAAACATGGAAACACATAATTACTAGAATAAGAATGCAATACTCACCACATACTTGTCAAAGCGGAACGCGCACAACCTCTGTGATTTATAACAACAGGGAAACTGAAAATTTACTAACAATAAAGCTTTTGTTTTACCAAAACTAAATAATATTACATTTGACTTATAGAACATAATAGGTAGCATCACCAGCTAGAAGATCTAATAACTAATATAGAAACTACAGTTTCAAAATAGAGAGGCGGCGATGATGTGCTTTCCAATTTCAAAAAACAAAATAGAAAAGTTCGGGCTCTGTAGACGCATAAATAGAAAAGCTCAATCGACGACGAGTCGTTAAGTCCCAAAATAATGTCGATGTTCTCGCAAACATAAAGCGAAACAGACGACAAGTTATTAAGTCCTGAATTCAATCTTAGCAACCATTTGACCTTAACAAAGAAGGAAAAATAAAGGAAAATAGCGAAAAAGTTACTTACACGTGAGATACACAAAAAATAATTTTTTTTCTATTTTGGGATGACTCTGTCTGTGTAACAAAACATATTTAGTACCACTAAAATCTAGTGAGATCTCTCCTATTGCACATGTTAGCATATAAAAGAAAACAGAAATATCACTACTTGACAATGACATATCGATTAAGTTTCCACTATCTCTGAAATTCAGAAAGAAGTACATCATATAAAACTAAATTATGTAGTACAAAAAATATATCGGTGCAGGATTGAAGAGCACTCATTGAAATTCGTCTTCATTATTTTCGAAACTAAACTTAGTATATATAAAAGAACTAGTAAAGTTCCAAGAAAATAAAGTCAAATCTACCTCTATCAGAAAGTTTCAAATATTGAAATCTCTTCTTAAAAAGTTAAAGTTAGTATGAAAAACGAGCTTAGTGATAAGAATCTATCTTTTAAAGCTTCATCAGAAACAGAGAAGATGAAGATAGTAGAGGGAAGACAAAGAGGCAGTAGAAGAAAATAAGAAACAGAGATGCGAACACACTTACCTTAAGACAAGGAAGACGAACCAAAAGATTGAGGTTATTCCTTTCAGAGATTGAAGCTTCAGAGAGAGCTCAAAAGATGTTTCCTCCAGATTTGCCTTCACCGATCAAGAGAGCTTGTTAAGAGGCTAGGGTTTTGTGTTTGTACTTGGAGAGCTTTTGTTTTGTGTTTTAAGAAAAGAGGGAAATTGAAATATTTTTGTTTATTTGGTTTTGGCGCCTAGACCCCGCGCTGAATTATGTATTATGCACCAGATTTTTTTATTTTTTTAAGGACTTGATTTATTTTTCTTCCCTAAATTTAGAACTAAATGGGAAATCAAGGACTAGGATTAATACTAGTCCCTATAAGCCACATTCAAGGACCAGATTTCTTACTAGTCCTAAAATTTTCGTCCCTAAAGGCCAGTTTTCTTGTAGTGGAACATCACAATAGGTTACTGACCACCTAAGCTCACTAGTGCCGAATAAAGAAGAGATGGAAATGGGTTGAGGATAGAAATAATTAGAGTTTTAAGAAGCTCTTCTTCTTATTTGCTTAGCTACCAGAGCTAGACTACATTCGAGTCATGCTAGCCAAAGAATCGCAATTGAAGAAATGGACATTAAATAAGCTCTGTGAAACAACATCCATGCCAATTTTAACCTCCCAATAAGAAGGAAACTCTGACCATTTACCAGAAAACCCTTTTACAACCCAGATAAGCTCATCAAATAACATGACTGTACTAGCATCTTGAACAAAAGGAAGACACATAAATTACATATTACTTACTTATCACTTTGCACCGGAAGAAACGATAACACTTTCTGATGGTGACGAACTAGGATCCCATTATCCTACCAACATTGAATTCCGACGAGAGAGGTAAACTAACTTGATATAATAATAGAATGTGGCACAATAAGATGCCAAACAGATAATACCGACACTCACTGTCAAATCTCTCATATTTAAACCGGATAAACTAGTAAGGTCTTACAAATGCTAGAAATAAATCATACTAGAAGCTCACCCTTCTACCACAATCGATTCTTAATAGAAACAATATCCAAGGAAGCCCTGGAAACATGGTAAGATAAACGAAGTTAAGACCGATCGGAAGAATCAAATCTTACTCATATATAATGGAAGAAGAATTACATAGGTGTACTACATCGGATGCCTTAGCATCCTACTAGACTAGGAGTTCATAGAACTGCCTCTGTAGCTGAGCTAAGCCACTACCCTGATAATCACCTTCTGAAGAACCACTGCCACCACGCTCTCAACCTCTACTGGATGGTGCAATTTCTCTGGCTGATTGAGATCTAAATGAAATCGCTTGTGATTGTGCAAGTGCCTGATAACAAGAGAAAGGACGACTGCCTACTTGCCGGAGTAAGGGAGAACTCCACCAAAGATGACAGGCTCGCGACTATGATAATACCTTTTCAGTGAAAACTGAAGCTGGATAGATTGTTGATAGCAACAAAGAAAAAACTGGGTCTGATATTGACGAGCTACTGGCGCACTCTAAGAATCGCGTGACAAGGAAGAAGAAAGGTCATCAATAAATCTTCAAACCTTCTCGAAAGGCTCATAGACTAGTTCTAGTGCATATCTAGCCATCCTAAAATATTTAATCTCTTATTCTAAAATCCGGCAAGCTATCCATCCAATCAACTCCAATTGGCGACTCGTTTCATCTCGCTCGCTACGCGAAGGGAACTTTTCCACGAATCTAGAAGAAAAATCGAACCAAGTTAGCTAAAAAGAGAGCGACCAACCAATTCAAGGCTGGACCCTGAAACTGGAAAGAAGAATAATCAATACAGTGCCGCTCGATATAATCAAGAGCCTGAAGGATACAAATACCCTGACATAATTTTTTTTTAAAATCACGGAGTTTATCTAATGCATTGCTTAAGAATATCAGAAGGTTTCAATTAGGTAAAATAATGCAGCCACTTTGGGCACTCGGAACGAACCATTACTTAGGCTAGCTAACCAGCCCGAATAACTAGAGGCATAACACATGCTGCTTTCGGAACATAATTTACTAGGGCAATATTAAGAACTAGAATAGGAGCTCTCTGAGACCGAACATCTTCAGCTGCGACAACCTGATAAGCTGCCTAGAGAATAATAGGTTTTTGCGGTATCTGCGTCGCCAAGATTCTCGTAAAAGCATCGTAGAGAGCCAAGGGAACCACAAGGCCCTGCTCCCTTTCCCATAATGAGCTCGTATGGTTGGGACCTCCGTAACTATATCGTCAGCACGATCAAAAACTCTCGGGGCTTCGTTAGTGCTAACCCCAGGCTAGACTGCTTCATCTTGAACTCATACCGGTTGCTGATTAGTTGCACGAGGGTTTCACAATTACCATGAAGGAATTAACGAATTAACGAAAATACTTTTGAATCTTAGACCGACGCACGATCAGGAATGAAGGAAGTGAAACTTCCTAAATTCCATCATAGCCTCTCGTAGAAAAGTACGGACGTCTACATACCCATCATCGAGACTCTACTAGACACTGTCTTAGTCTGGATAGACTCTAACTCGGGCTCTGATACCAACTGACACGACCCGAAATCCGGTTAGGCCGTGCGGGCACCCGACATCCTCCCCTAGACCCGTCGGGCAAACTCTTACCAATTAAATTAGGAAAATAAATATAATAATTCATAAATAAGGACAAGACATAAAATAAAAATACAGACATACTGATACCTATAAGCTGTACAAAAGAAATTACAGCTGACTACCCAACATACTAGGTTTAGGGCTATTCAGACTAGACATCTAAGAATAAGAAATAAGACAGATACCTCTTGAAGGGAGCAAAATACAACTAAAATGATAAACACAAAACTGGTGGCCATCCGAAATAAAAGTTTGCTCACCCTGGCAGCTGACGTCGTCTTCGCTCCTTCACAACGTGACGAACTCAATCCTGGAGCGAACCTGCCGAAACGAAATAGATAGACAAGTAACAAACAACAAACAAGGTTGAGTCAAAAGGACTCAATAAGTGGGGCAGACTAGCCACCTCAAAGAATAGGATAGCTAGCCAGGGAGAACAAACAGATAAATCAAATTCCTCTTATTTAAATTATCAAAAGGCAGAGCTAGATAATAACCAAAAACACGTATGAAACCATAAACTCAATCAGGAATACAAGCCAGAAACATATCAGCAGGTAAGCAATGCACGTAGAAGCAGAACAATAGTTATGTACCACAAGTCTACACAATGGTATGAAATGAAATGAGATGAAATGAAATATGATGCAAAGGGTCACATGTGCCAAATGAATGGAGCGAATCCTCCTGCTCCGAGGGCGGAATCCTCCTACCCTCAATATGATGCAATGGAGCGGAAGCCTCCTACCCTCAATATGATGCAATGGAGCGGAATCCTCCTGCTCCGAGGGCGGAATCTTCCTACCCCAATATGATGCAATGGAGCAGAATCCTCCTGCTCCGAGGGCGGAATCCTCCTACCCTCAATATGATACAATGGAGCGGAACCCTCCTGCTCCGAGGGCGGAATCCTTCTACCCTCAATATTATGCAATGGAGTGGAATCCTCCTACTCCGAGGGCGGAATCCTCCTACCCTCAATATGATGCAATAATAACCCTTCACCGGCGCGTGACTCTCATCGACTGGCGGGAAGTATATGTCAACTCACAGCCAGAGTACAATGCTCAAATCTTCAATGCAATACCAACAACAGGACATAACATATAATATACAATGTAAATCCAAAGCTAAGGCTTAATGATTACGCCTATCGGTAGCTACACACGTAAGGAACACGTGGTAGAAAATCTACGAGGCCAGGTGCCTCCAAAGAAATGGATATAAATACTTATCTCTTCCAAAAGTTAGCATTGCTAATCAACAACCGCTTTATCCTTTGGTTTCATTGCCAAACGATCCCTCTCTATTCAATAAGCAGAAAAATATATCAAATTAGGCTAAAGGCTTCATTCCTCACATCTTAGGCCAGACCTATGTACAGGGTTTAAGATAACATTACCAAACTCTAATTAACTTACATTTATATGTGGCTCATAACTCACTGAGTACGAATATATAATTAATTCCATTATCGGGGTCCAATTGACCCTTTAAACTATTAATTGAACTTGTCAAAACGATGTCTAATATCCCAAATTTTACCGTCAAAATATATTCAAACACACGTCTAACTTTTCATTCCTTTTGTCTTTTCCTCTTTTTTTCCCTTTAAAATTCGCTGTTACGGTAAAAATTAAAACGAAGACCTACTAAATTCGAAATAATTCTAAATTTCTCAAGTAAGTCATATAAAATATATGTAACACACTCGCTAAAGCAGATCTCAAATCAGACTCCCGAAACTCAAGATGCGAATTTAAATGGAAAAGGTCAAATTATTTAACTTTCGGCATTCTAGCGGAAACTAACCCAACAACCTCGAAATTCACTTTCAAAAAATCAAAAAAGCCACAAAAAATCATACGAACCTAACGGAGCTTTCGGATTTCGAATCAGAGCTTGTTCCAAAACCGAGCTTGAAAATCTCTTTTTAATATTTATCGACAATAAAAATTGAAACCTTCTTCCGATGCCTACCAAACGAGGTCTGATTTAGCTCAAATTTTACAGACAAGTCCTAATAGACATTACAAATATTTTAAAATTATCGGCACGCCAATCGGAGTCCTAACTTTCGAAATGACTGACTAATGTCGTTTCACTAGGTCGCTTCAATGAACTATGCCCACAAATGCAGACTCTACTCTACTTCAAATTGCTAAACTACGCCCACAAATGCGGCCTATTTTGCTTCAAATTGGTGGACTATACCCACAAACCTGGACCCTAGGCTGCTTCAAATTAATGAACTATGCCCACAAATGCAGACCCTAGGCTGCTTCAAATTAAAGAACTATGCCCACAAATGTGGACCCTACGCTGCTTCAAATTGATGAACTATGTCTACAAACGTGGACCATACTCTGCTTCAAATTTCTGAACTATGCCCACAAACACGGACCTTATTGTTTATTCTTTGTTGTCATGCCCACAAATGCGGACCGTATGATTCTGTCTTTACTGTTATGTCTACAAATGTGGACCTTATACCTTCAATCAATGTTGAATTCCACAAATGTGGACCCTATATATCCATCGATGCGGATCCTATGCTTCTGTCATTTCTATCATGTCCATAAACACGGACCCTATACCTTCAATCAATGTTGAATTTTCAACAAATGCGGACGTTGTATATCCACCGAAGCAGATTCTATGCTTCTGTCATTAATGTCATGTCCACAAATACGGACCCTATACCTTCAATCAATGTTGAATTATCCATAAATGCAGACCCTATATATCCACAGACGCGGATCTCTGTGCTTCTGTCATTGCTGTCATGTCCACATTGCGGACCCTATATATCCACAGACGCAGATTATATGCTTCTTTAATTGATGTCATTTCCACAAATGCGGACCCGATTCTATGCTTATTCATTTGATGTCATGTCCACAAATATCCACCGACGCGGATTTTATTCTTCTTCAATTGATGTTATGTCAACAAACGAGGATCCTATATATCCACCGATGCAGATTCTATGCATCTTCAATTGTTGACTATGTCCACATACGCAGACCCTTTATGTTGTGAACACATATCATATGTTCTAATAATCTGATAAATTTCCTTCGCAACAGTTGTTTAGGTATACTTGGTTCCTGAGAAAAACTTGCAATAAAAGAAAATTTTGTGAGTTTTAACGGGGAGGTTGACTTGTGCATTTGTTGTTTTTTACTTTGTTGCTGCATCTTGCATAATCGCCTCCTTGTAATATCTTGCTTTTCGAGCGTCGAACCTTAGTTAAGCTGTGAGCAAAAGGCACAAGGAAGGGGATATGCGTGCGTTATGAGAAAACAATTTTTAAAGGGTAATGCAAATATGTTCCATTGATCATAAACTGCGACGTGTTGCTTGGACATAATCTCCTCTATACCCATTTGCTGCTTAAAGATCATCCATTTTGAAATTTTAAGGGAACCTCAAAATTTCTACCACATTGTGCTGTAGTGATTTCTTTGAATTTTTTGAGGGAACCTCAACAAAATCTTGCCCCAGTGTCCAATAAAATTTTCTTATGACGTGACTGTGCATTGAATAGGCCGCCTACATATCCCCTCTTGGGAATCAGGTCACTACGTAGTTCAAATTCCATAAAATGAATGTTGCTGATGTCGATTTTGATTTGCAGTATCTCATGATTGCATCTGAGTAAAGGGATTTTGATTGTACTTCGTGATACATCTTTTTCGATATTATTGTTCCTCTTATCAATACTGTGTGCATGACACAAGGATCTTGCTTTGTCTCGATTTGGAGAATTCCATTTTAGGGCCAACTTTCTTTGTTAAATGCTTTTTTCGTCATATTGCCTGTTGTGTTTATACTTTGTTGTCCATGAGCGTCAACTTGCTCGAGTCTGCTTTTGATCCATTCAGGATTGTCTAATTCTGCTTCGTCCCTGTATTTCTACTGCTTTGACTTGATTTGTAAGTCATGATTTCTTCTTGATATTTTCGTTTGCTCTCATTTAACTCATTTGTCTTCTGCAAAAAATTCTCTGATTGACGTCAAAATCCCTTTAAAACCCTTTGTTGAATCATCAAAGTCTGGCTTGTACTTGCACTTTCGATTGTTTTGTCACATATAGAAGTCACAGATTCAATAGAATTATAGAATTAAAATAATTTTGCAAAGACCAAATAAAAAAAGCGTTTACTCTATTATTGAAATTTTGAAATATTCTTTAAAGGACAAACGATGCAATAAAGTTGAAAAATAAGGGAAAGCTAACGGCTCGAGGTTGTATGTTATTTAAGAAAACAACTAATTCTCCAGCTCTACTAAGGTTTATGCATGATCGTGATGTGTTGCTACTTCAGTTGTTCGTCATAACTCCAAATTCAACTTTCTGAATGTTTAGGGCCTTAGCATGCTCTTTTGGAACTGCTTCACATTCCTCTATGAAATGATCAACTCAACTTTTCCTTCATGCGCATTTTCTGCTGGTTCTCCTCCCTCGAGAGTTGTCATGTAGCCTGAAAAGATGCTTGTCCTCCCTACAGTTGGAATAGACTGCTATAGTGGACGATAACCTTCCATATTCTTTGCAACATATTTTTCCATGCCAATCTTGACTTTGTTGTAAACCTTTGCATCAAACATAGTTTCTGCCTTCTTTGCTTGTATAATCGTACCTTCTAGACTACATTCTCTCCAAATTCGATCATATCCACCTTCTCTTCACCATGATTAGGCAGTTGGTTGTTGAACACATTTGGTGCCTTCAAATAAATGACTTTTTCACTGATTAGATCTTGTATCTTATATCTCAGTGCAAAATACTTCTCTGTCTCATGGTTATATGCGCACATTTTGCTATAGTCAAAGTTAGGTGAAGTATTTTCTGACATCTTTTGAGGCATTGGGGTGATGAGCCCAGCAGCTTTCAAGTGTCCAAATAGTTGGGTGCAGGATTCAGCTAGTGAGTGTAGTTTCTTTTGGGTCATTAGGGCGAGGCCTATGTGGTGTATTTCGGAAGTTAGATTGAGGGTTTTGCTGGTATGGCAGACAACTTGGTGTTGGGGTATGGAATATAGAAAAAGTGGGCTGGGTGTTGTAAACGGCATATTCAGATGGCATGTGAGGCTATGGATAGAATGGTGGTGGTATTTGCTAATAGTGGTTGAAAGTAGGGTCTTGAATGGTTGCAGCGAAAGCTTCGTCTTTCTTCTTTAAGGCTCACATTTCGGACTGGAGAGCCTTATTAGTAGCTTGTAGTACAGCTAAGTTAATAATCTTTCTACTTTTCAGCCCTTCTTCTACATCATCTCCCATCAACACTACATTAGCAAACTTCTGGTTTTTCATATGCAACAGCTTGTCGTAATATATGTCCTCCTGAATTCGGATAAATATGCTTACAATTTCTTTCTCATCCATAATGGGTTGTACTTTGGCAGCTTCTGCTCTCCACCTAGTAGCACATTCTCTAAACGTCTCTATGGGTTTCTTTTTCAACTTTTCCAGATAGAAACGATCTGGTACTAGTTCAGTATTGTACCCAAATCTTTCTACAAAATCTGCTGCCATGTCCTCCTAACCAGGCCATGTACCTGGGTTTTGCTTAGAAAACCAACTTAAAGCCTCTTCATTCAAGCTTCGACTAAAAAACTTTACTCATACTTTCTCATCTTCCCCAGCTACAATAAACTTGTCACAACATGTTCTCAGATGTACGAAATGGTCTCCAGTGACGTTGAGCAGGTCGAACTTTGGTATCTTGTATCCGTCTGGCAATTTCAAAGTAGGATAGATGCACAAGTCTTCATAAGCTAATCCCTTAGTGGTTTTGCCTAACTCAAACTTATTAAAGGCTACCTCCAGCTTACAAACTTTCTCTTTTGTCCCATTATCATTGGCTACCCTTTCTTCATCCTCTGCCCATTCATAATTTTTCATGGTTTTTGTCTGGCGAAGTGAGTTGTTTGGATTCAACAGTGAATATGGGATTGTAAGGCTGCAGATATGTGGTGTTGGTGCGATATAAGTTTGTGTTTAGGTAAGTAGGATGTGCATGAGGTGGTGCTTGATAAGTGGTGGGCAGTGTTGCTTGGTAAGTAGCAGGTGGTGCTGTTTGGTAGATAGCAGGTGGTGTTGTTTGGTAAGTAGTAGGTTGTGCTATTTGGTATGTGAGGGGTGGTGTTGTTTGGTAAATTGCGGGTGGATCTGCTGGCTGTATAAGGTCCTTTTCATTATGGTGGACTGGCCCACTTAGACCGAGTGGTTTCCCCTAATGGGCAGAGTTAACAACGGGTAACTTTGCCATTGTCAGTTTCTCTTCTAGTTCAATAATTTTTTGCTCTAAAGCATCAACATGTTTGTCATGCCCAACCGCGACATGCTTGCGGGGTGTCCCACTAGTCCCAATTTTATCGTCACTAAGAGCAACGTTATTCAACTCAAGCATAATGTTTCGTCTTCCTCTTCTTCTAGTTTGCAAGAAAGGAGGAGTTGTAATTGGACATGTAGCTCTTGTCCGATATTGATACTCAGCTAGAATACACAAGTCAACCTCAGGAGCGAGAGTAAAACTAAACAAGAAAATAATAAGTCAGTGTTGAGATAATTATTGCCAAATGCAAAACATATCACGCCTGTCGGAGGTAGGCCTAATGAGAGCAAACACATATAATATGTAACTTGCGTCATTAATGACGCTTTGGACGAAGTTGGCTAATGGACTTTAAAATTGAACGTGTATTATGAGTCATCCCATTTGTATAACCCAAATGAACGAAAAATATAAAATAATTGATTTTGTTGCATAAAAGTCGAAATAATGATTTTTTTTTTTTGTAACAGAAATAAATAATTTATTTTGTTATTTAAAAGTAGAAAAAAGAAAGAAATTAATTTAAATTCTATGTCTTTTTCGATCTTCCAAGTCTTCGTGATTTGTGATAACTTACAAACAAAATAAGCTATTAGACAACCCCCTTTCGAGAACGAATAGTGTACATTAGACACGTTTGATTTTAAACAAATGCATATGTAGCACATTTAAATGTCCTTTAAGGTCGAAAATCCGTTTGGATCATTTAAACATAGTGAACTAGTAGACTTAGACACGAGCCTAAGTCAAACTTTTCCTAAATATGACATGATGCATGATTCCTAAACAGAGTGTTCACTAAGAGCTGGGCTGACTAGACTGGATTTTATCCTCCCAAGTGGACAAGTAGGGAGCGGAAACTCTTAGAATTGTTGGTTGTACCACGGACCAACTAGATTCTAAGGCGCTTATGGTAAAGAATATTTTGACAGTAGAACGACCATGATATCCACGTAATCACTCTTTGTGTGTAAAAGTGTGAATTTTCCAAGAGTGGAGGAAGACATGAACGAAATGCACAAACAAATATCACATTATCCAAAATTATACCAAAAATAAGAGATGATGAAAGAAATGTGACAAACCTGCAGAGAAGAAAAGTTAGTCCCGTATGAAAATATTAAAAAAAATATACCTAATTAAGAAATCGTAATGGTTAGAACATAAAATCCCCAGCGGAGTCGCCATCCTGTCGCAACTCACTTTATACTTCCTCCGGACCGCGCACCCAAAAAAGTTATTTCCAACTTGGGGTAACTCGTCCGGAGTTAGAGTTTTTGAGTCGCCACCTAATAAATTTTCTAGGCGTATTAGGTCAGCTAAAGATTTCTAACTAATTGCAATTGATAACTCCGGATTGGACTTGCTAATCAGAGATTCAGGTAAGTGTTTAAGTTAACCTAGAAGGAAGGAGAAAGTCACCTCCTAAGTTCCACAAATATGGTTTCCAGCTGATTTCTATATTGGGTTCAAGTCAAGCAATTTTAGCTAAAGGGACAAAAATTAAATAAAATAAATAAAGAGGACATGAGATGCAAAACAAATAAATGGGCAGTTTGATCAATTTGCATAACTAGTGTTAACTAAGCGTCGTAACGATAGATTAAACTAGAAGAATAAATAACCAATTCAATGAATAAACCTAGGTTTATTTATCCTATTCAAATCAGAACCCGGTTTTTATCGGAGAAAGATAGTTTCAGAATCCACTATCAAATAAGTAGCTCGGGTAATTTACATCACCTTCGTGGGGCATTAATACCTTTAACCCTCATACCCTCTCTGAGTTATTTAACTAGAGCGAATTTCTAATGTTTAAAACATCCTAAAGGCTTTGCTAGCGTCTCAACTTAATGTCCCAGAGGCCATTGAGGCTACTAATTAAAAATATAAAATAACTGAACTCCCTAAATGTATTATGTCCCCAAACTCGACAACTAAGCGTCAAATAATAAACCGTCATGCTATACACATAAAGTAATATTAATTGACAAGTGAGGGTTGCTCAGTTGGTAAAGCACCTCCACCCACGACCGATAGGTCTCGGGTTCGAGTCACGCTAGAGGGGAAGTGTGGAAACACTATAGATCCTCCAAAAATGGGTGGGAAAAAATAAATTTTAAAAAAAAAGTAATATTAATTGAAACAATTTTGAAAAAGGCAAGACTCCAATTCAAATGAGCAAAGCTAACTGTGGAAAAAGCTAAACATGTTTCGCGCCTGCCGCTAACGGTTACGTTTCTAGAATTTCAGATTTGCAAAGATAAGCTGATATTAACAATGTCCTGCACTTTTAGCTCTTTATAAAAAAAAAAGTTTAGTTCCAGCATATTAAAATTGCACAAAATATCTAGATTGGCATTAAATTTCAAGTTTTAAACTTGTTAGGACACTGCCGCAATTTTCAGTTTTGACATTTGCAGAAACAAGCCAATTTTCAACCTATACTACGATTTTAGCCCTTTTAACACACAACAAGCAAGGAGAGCGTTAGAAATGGCACCTGTTTAGCAAATTTGACTGCTACACTTGTCCTAAATACTGACCTGCACCTCATGGTTCTTAAATACATGCAAAGAATCCTAACAAATACATAAATATGGGGTCTACAGGATTAACAAAGAGAGGAAGAGATTAGTGTCATGTGTGCACTCCAACGAACGGCCCAAATTTATCAAGGTAACCATAATCAAACATGAGGAGAAAGATTCATTCTTCAACTCTGTTAAAAAAGAGTTATTGTCACTTAGTTCACTTTGCATATGAATACCGACCTCCCTGCAATTAAAACTTTCACAATGTTATAGCTTTATAGCTATCCTACGTCAAACCAAACACGTCTTTGCTCAAATGAACCAACATAAAAGGTTAGTAGTTGACCTAACAAACGCCCAAGTAGTCAAGAAATTCATACAAATATAAGTACTTAAAAATGAACAAAAACAGTGTTAGTGCCTTAACGTTTGAAGATCATTTGTTCGATAAGTATAGTACGTTAATGTGACCGATTAGAAAAAAGCAGAGAAAGAGTATTACGGCGATAGGATTCGAGCAATGAATGCCAAAGTAACCCAGCAAAACCAAAGAGAAGGCCATGAAACAACAGAGAAGAACTTTTGTTTTACGAGTGAGTAGTTTGCTAGAACTCTTGCATGAGAAAGTAGTAGTAGTATTTTCCAGAGAGAAGGAGAGTAGAGGATGTTTGTGTCCTCCAGAGAGATAGGAGAAGAGGGGATGTCAAAGTGTTGAGAGGTGTTGAAGTGGGGCTTTTTATAATATATAGTCCGAGCGGAAATACGCCTACTCCAATGTAAATGCTCATTTAGGAAGATGTGATAATCAATACAACGCAATTCAAACCATCATACAATAATTAAGCCTTCCGACTTTATAAAGATTTCTAACCTAGCAGGATGCTCTCTCTTTTAATTCATATTTATAATCATACCCGAACTTCCATTCTAAATTCTATATCAAGCTTACAGTTCAATCAATAGGTAAATGAAACGACCTCGGTAAGTCGTTTTAGGAGTTAGCACTTTGATTGTCATGCCAAGAGTATTAAAAGCTCTGTAAGGTCCATTATGACTTTTCTGCAAAATTTGAGCTGATTCAGACCTCATTTGGTCGGTTTTCTGAGAAGGTTTCTGTTTCAATTTTTGATAAAGCCTAAAAGAGATTTTCGAGCTCCATTTGAGTAAATAAGCTCCGATTCAAAATTCAGAGATTTCTTCAGGTTCGAACGGTCATTTCTAACCTATGGAAAATTTCGGAAGTGAAATTTGAGGTCGTTCAGATAGTTTTCACTAAAGATCTAAAAGTCAAGAAATTGACCTCTCCTTGTGGGACCCGCATCTTGAGGTACAAACATCTTCTTTGAAATCTGTCTTCATGAGCATGCCAAAATAGTGTTATATAACGTGTGTATAAAATTTGAGGTCATTCCAAGCCTCGTAGGATCATGCTCGGACCCAAATTGCAGAACCAACAAGTGGTGGCGCAGAATTCTGCACCTTCCATATAGGCCTGCGCGATTGCACGTGTGGGAACACATGTGTGCTTCATTTTGTATCCCCAAAGCGTGCTCCTATCCTCCAAAATGCAAAACACCCTGTTTGGCGCGAACGTGCTGTTTCTGGGTGTAAAATGACCCATGTCGGTTTCTTTTATTTTATCTGAATTCCACATATTGCAATTGCTTCCAAGCCAAATTTAAGGTTTAAAATTATCCTATATCGTTAGGTAATGATTATAATCCATTTTATTATGTTAATTCATTAATTTAGATCATGAATTTTTAGATTTAGCTTGGGAAATCAAGTGGGCTAGAAACCTAAACTTATGGAATTGGGGAAAATTGTTGAATTGAACCCATAAATGCAATCCAATAGCATATTTTAACTTATGAGATTATGAGGAGTTCGGAAATATAAAATTTGTGGGTGTTCGGCTAAGCCCGGCCTAGGGGCATTTTCATAATTTCCTCACATCTTCGGACAATAGCTAAATGTTCAGTTTGTCCGCGCTCATATATGTAATTTTTCTTCTTTGACTTAGAGGAATGTGATTCCAAAAGGCGTAGGGAAGTGAAAGAGTCTATTCAATAGCGATTCGGCGCTAGATTAAAAGCTACGTGGTTTAATCCTTTTTTGACGGCCTTTGGCTTTTATGGATGTTCCACTCATGTCTTCTTCACGTGTGTAGCTGCCGAAGAAGCGTACTTACTACGCCCGAGCTTCGTGAATTATTTTTTATTATGTTGTTAAGCGTTATTGTGTGTCTACTATGTACTTGAGAATATGATACTCCGATTGTGAGCGTGACGTGTCCTGGTTGCCTGGTATATCTGTTAGGAAGTACTGTAGTTATTGTCGAGTTAAGGATAAGAGAGTTATGTTCGTTATGTATGATAATTGAGGAGCTATAGGCTTAAGATTATGAATAGAACGTAAATGTTAAATTGGGCTATAGTTGTTGATTGAATAATTATTTATTATTTTGTGATATGCAGCCTTATGAAAGGTGTATTATACTAGGCTCGGTGTTGAGCCTAGAACAGAGGTATCTTGTTTGTAATATGAAATTTAATTTTTAGGCTTTGACGTGTGAATGCTGCATGAGGATAGAAGCTCTGTTATAGTTAAGAATACCTATTGATTGAACGGTAAGGTTGATACAGAAGTTAAAATTGAAGTTCGGGTATGATTATAAATATGAATTGGGAGATATAGCATCCTGCTAGGTTGGGAATCCTTATGAAGTCGAAAGACTTACTTATTGTATGATGGTTTGAATTGCGTGATTGCATATCACATCTTCATGGCTGAGCATTTTCATGAGAGCAGGAGTAATTCCGCTCAGACTGTATATTATAACATCGGACTCGATGTGTGTCCCGAGCCACGACAGGTTAATATTGATTTATGTACTTCCACGTAGTCGACCGAGGATCCTGCACCGGTGAAGGATTATTATTGCATATATCTCCTAGTAGATGATATGGGTCCCACGACGAAGGTAAGTGTCGGGCACATGTAACCCCATTACATCATACTACATCCATCCCATTTCATTACATTGGCTGCTGACTGTTATGTGATACGTTATGTTTTGTGTATGCAATGTGTATATTTAGTTGTGGATATATGATTATGTCTACATTCCTAGCTATCTTGCATCCCTAGTTGGTTATATGCTTCTAGTTGCTTATATATTTCTGTTCATATTTACTTATCTCTTCTTCCTGACTAGCTTACCTGTGCATCGAGGTGGCTAGCTAGCCTATTGAGTCCTTTCGAGTCACCCTTGATTATTCTTGCGGTGTCTATTTATTTTGACAAGGTTCACTCCAGGACCGAGTAGCTCATGCAATTGAGAGGCGAAGGTGATATCAGCTGTTAGGGTGAGCCAACTCTTGTCCACAACGGCTACCAGTACTAGTTTTGTTTAGTTAGTCTAGTTTTGATCCCTTTGGGAGGTATATCTATTCTTTTGTACTCTTAAATATCTAGTCTTGATAGGCCTAATACTAGTATATTGGGTAGTCAACTGTAACTTCTTTTTTACAGTTTATGAATAATTATGTTTGTATCTTTTTAAGTTTTATTTCTTATCTATAAGTTTATTTTATGTTAATTTTGTGAATTCAATTCAAAGCGGTTCACCCGACTGGTCTAGGGGAAGATATCGGGTAACCGCACAGTCTAACCAGAAATTTGGGTCGTGTCATCTGATGCTTTTACCTTAAGAAATACACATAGACATCTATCTCCTTGCACCTAAGAAAAATACCACTAGCCACCCTTCGCTGCCTTTCTCTTATTTCCCTCACCAAAAAAACTCCATAGTCCACCACAATCAATCTCCTCTATCCAATCACCCAACCATTACTAAACAACTAACATAAATAGTGTATGATAAATAAATACAGTGCATAACAATGTATGTATATACATGATATACACTAGTACTTTGTGTTCACTGCCTACCCGTTCCAACCACTATGTATGCATCAACTCCTTAATGTTGTGTATACGAAAGTATATACATTACAGAGTGTCTATAGCTGATTCATCCAAACAATACCCAACAAAGGAACTACCCAAAGCAAGGTTTAGGCATCGAGCGAGCGAGCGAGCGAGCAAGCCGAGACTAATCGAGCCCGAGCCGAACCGAGCTTTATACATAGCGAGCTGAGCCCGAGCCGAGCTCAACCGAGCTTTGCTAGAGTATGACCGAGCCCGAGCCAACTTTTTTCTTGTGTCTCCATTCTTAGTAATATAACAAATAATTTATAAATTTTTCTTTTGATCATATTTATATATAGATAAGGACAAAAGTACTAGTATATCAATTGTTAACTATTGCATTAAAATATTAAATAACATGTAGACTTCTAATTTTTTTTCGGTAATTAAGCCTATTGAATGGAAGTTATATTTTTTTAAAAAAGTTTCATGATTAATCAAGCTAATCGTGTCGAGCCGAACTTTGACCGAACCGAGCTTGATCGAGCTTTAACCGAGCCGAGCCGAGCTGAGCTAAACTTTAAATGAGACCGAGCTGAGTCGAGCCGAGCTAAAAGATAATCGAACTAAGCCGATCTCCGAGCCGGCTCAGCTCTACGCCCAGGCCATTATGCAACTATATTGGAAGGGTCCGGGTCGATGTTCTCAGGGATTCAGCCTATAAAAAGTTGATTGTCTACATATTGAGATTCTTTTGAACTTAGTATTATATTCCTAAATAGATTCTTAGTTCATGGTATAATAATTATCTATTTATTTTGAACATGAAAGCGATACTAAAAAAGGTTAAAAGAATTGATTTGAAACTATTACGCTTTGTTTGGATCATTGTTACCCATTGTATTGTATTGTATTGTTATTATGATTACAACGTTTGTTTTGGTTGTTACCTTAATTTCGTTGTATTGTATTGTTAAGTTCCGTTGTTACCTAACAATGAAAAGACCCACTTTTTGTTACAACCGATCTGGTGGTTTTGCATTGTTACGCTTTTACACTTTCCCATCATGTCCTTAATTATAACCTTATAATCCTATTTTACCCTCTATCATATTTTCTTATTTAAATACACCCAAGTAGTTATTTTGACCTCATCTCCCCTCTTCTCAAAATACAGTCTGCCTCTCTTATTACTTTGTACGTTCTCTGCATCTCTTATACTTTATATGTTCTTTTTTTTTTTTTCGATACAAAATATATGATGACACTTTTGTTATTTGTTCTCTTGTATCCACGAAGTTTATCATCAAAAGAATTAATATTTATTTATTTTATTATTTTATCTAAATTATTAATAGTGTGAACTTATTGTTATGTTTAATATTATTAATTTTTTTTATTATTTTCATTATAATTTGCATGAATATATTTACAAGGTATAGTTGGTGATAAACTAGTAAATATAAACTGTATCAAATTATATTAAAGAAAATTTGTTACTTAATCTAATATTTAGAACAACTAAGGGTATATTAGTAAAATTATTAGTTACAGTACAATACAATACAATCAAAACAAACAATAATAATGTTACTAAACAACGGGAAACAATACAATCAATTCAAACGTTGTTTTTATAATACAGTACGATACAATACAATACAATACAAAACAATACATTACGAAATATTAGGCAACAATGATCCAAACAGAGTGTTAGAGAACGGATTGGAGTTGTAACCTCAATTCGGTATATTTAGCTAATAGCTTGGAGTATTTCACTTTAGTTTGTTGATGTCAGTTATCATAATCTAATTGTTGATTATCCATTACAATTTCCCAATCATAAAGAGCATTTCTCGACAAAGTTTTAACGTGACATAAGAATTATGGAAAGTCTTAGTTTAAATTTGATCTAGTTTACGTCAAGTGGGTCACAAAAATGAAGTCAGATGCAAATTATAAATTCTAAAACTTGCTAAACTTTGAAAACTTGAAGAAACACCTCACGTCCTAACCCTTTCCGTCTGTCTCGCTCTCTTTCCCTTTTTTCTTGATTCTTCTTTCTCTCCCAAAAACTGACGAAGCCTTCCATCATTTTTTTCTCTACTTTAAATTCAATGTTCTTCCCCTCATCAAGGCATCATCTCCCACTAGTACTATGGTAGATTTTCTTATTTCTTTTTCTAATTCGAGTTATCTCCACTGATTCATCATCTAGGGGTTAGGATTATAAAGAACAATGAAATTATGGTTATAGAAGAAGGAAATGTGGATTAAAAAGTAGTTCTGGATTATGAAAAATTTGGATTTAAAGATATTGTGTTGTTGTAAAATAATAAAGCTATATGGTGTCCCAAATAGGGGATCTTGCAAGAATTGCCGTATTCTCAGGGCGTGTATTATTTGAATTATTTTTTTTTTTTTAAAGTTGTTGCAACAAATTTAGAGGGTGTTTGGCTAAGTTTATACTTTTGCCTTATCTACATGTTTGGTAGTATTTAAAGTTCCTATAAGTCAAAATCAGTCATAAACTACAAATTGATCGGTCCAACTTATTTCTTTTCAGCCATAAGTTACTGCAAATCTTTTCTGTTGTTGGAATAAATAGAGAAGCTATTGTAATAACTTGAGATTTTATTTAATGAGTAAAATCTACTAAAATCTCTTAACCTTCAAGGTTTGGAATCAAGATCCCCTCTATCTATTGAATGAGACATGTTAACCTCTAACTCAATATTTTCATGGTGAGCGTTAAAATTTTCTATAAGAAAAATATTAGTTTTGATTCCATAAACTTTAAAAGTCAATTACAACACATTATAGAAAAATCTTTTGGCAAAAAGTCTATTGGTTTAATAGTTTTGTATGCTCAGCTCTACTATGTCTACATGTTTGTAATGTGATAGAAAATCAAATGGCATACTCTAATCAAGTATTGAAAAACTCTAAGGTGACTAACTTGTTGACGTCGATTTGCTAAGAATCTGGAAGCACTATACCATAGTAGTGCAACTTTAATCATAACTTTAGGTTCTTGGAATTCTGTCATCTATTCAACATTAAGTTTTTCTTTTTCTCTAGATAAAATATTTGCTCATGACAGGATTAGACACAATAATAGTAGTAGGTTCCATCATCAAGCCACGAGTATAAACACTTCATTGAAATTAACACTAAGTTGTGATTTGATGAATTTTCTTAAAATGAGATAAACAAAGGATAAATACGACTCTATCAGCGCCAATAATTCCTCCAAAAAGTGGGTTATTTTTTTCTTTTAATAATTTATGGGGACAGCTTCTTTTTTCAGTCATTGACTTTTTAGTCAAAAGGGTAATCTATCCCATTCAATAGGCGGGGAGGGTATCATTTCTCAACCTTAAAAGTTAAGGGGCTTTAGTAGATTTAACTCTTATTTAAAATTTGATTCTTATATTTGGTCGGAATTTTCCAACAATCTCAAGTTGTTGCGACAACCTCTCTAATTGTTCCAAAAAAAAATCTCAAGTCATTAGGACAACTATAAAATTTGTTGTACCAACTTCTATATGTCTTGGAAAATATTTGGGCAATTTGAGAATTTGTTTAATTATTTCTATGTTAGGATAAATTGTTTCTTTGAACTAGTGATGACTTTGATTCTCTTGTTTGGGTAGATAAAATGTCTCTTAAGATACGTGGGTGAATAGAAGTAATACCTTCTTAAATCCTATTATTATATATTAAAAAAAAATAGGACATGTCCTAGCAAAGTTATCAGATGAGAAATCGAATGAAGTTAAATTTCATGGCAAAAGAAATTTATCAGATGAGCAATCAAATGAAGTTATATTTCATGAACAGGAAGTTCAAGAAGGAACAAATGTAAGAACAAGAAAAAGAAAGAGGCACGCATACAGAGAGTGTAAAAGAATAAGAAATGACTGAGGATAAAGGTGATGAAGAAGAACTAAGGAGTGAGACAAAAAAGAATGAAGAATAACAAAGTGAATCTAAAGAGGATGAAGAAGAACAAAGTGAGTCTAAATAGGATGAAGAAAGAAAAAAATCAAAAGAGAACAGGATGGGAGAGAAGTTGCTGATGATACTCCTATAAATTATGATTAAGCGAATTGTGATGAAATAAGAACCAAAGGAATTGAATGATATGGATGCCTAACCATCTAAAGCTGAGGCAACTATTTCGGTTAGTGATCCCGATAGTCATTTCGTACCTGTATTCACCAAAAGCATCAGTATTGAAAGTATGACTTGATGATGCCTCTGTATGTATATGAAAATCATGATTGATTTTTGTTATATCAATAAAGGAAAAGGGATCAACGGAATTTAGACAAATATTTTTGTTACTTTCTAACTTTAGTTACTGTATGGGCCTAAATTGATTTAGGATTACAAATCGAATTTGGGTTATGAATACAAGCAAATCTTAGTATCAAAGTCGAGACAATACCAATAATAAGCGAAAATGTAAGAGAATAACATAATTTCAATATATATCAGTGGGTACAAATTTTGCCAGAGTTTCTGAATGATTACATTGTAAAATGAGAAGCTATTTATAGATACAAGAGACCTTGCCCACGTTTCCCATGACTGATCATGCCTACTTCCACGTTCATCATATCCATTAGTGGAGTTAGTGGGCCGAATTAGTAGGAAACCAGTTGACTGCGGGCGACCTCGTTCACCAAGGCATAGGCCGTTAGCTTCGGGCACATGACTTTGCAATCGACTGAGGTGACATTTCACCGAGGCAAATGTCTTGCTTTCTTTCCTCAGTCATTAACTTTGGTCTCTAACTTCGGCGACTTATGACTTGCCTCAGCTCGCAGCTTGCCAACACCTGTTCGATCACCCTCAGATTGTTTTTACCGAGCGCCACGTAGGCGAGCCGATTTTTACCCAATACAGATAGTCCCCCCACTCCTCGGGCAACTACCGAAGTTACCGAGGAGTGGAATAACATTTCGCAGGAAAATGATGTGGCTCAATCCAATCTAAGCGTTTCAAGATTTCGTCAACGGTGCACGTCTTTTCAAATCACTATTCCTTGAAACGTGGCGACCGTTCATTGGCTGCCGAACGGTCACACCGTTTTTCTTGTGAAACGACCTCGGTTAGTCGTTTCAGAAGTTAGGACTCCAATTGGCGTGCTGATAATTTTAAAATATTCGTAATGTCCATTAGAACCTGTCTGTAAAATTTTAGCTAAATCAGACCTCGTTTGGTAGGCATCAGAAGAAGGTTTCAATTTTTATTGACGATAAATATTAAAAAGAGATTTTCGAGCTCGGTTTTTGCCAAATGAGCTCCGATTCGAAATCCGAAAGTGCCGTTAGGTTCGTATGATTATTTGTAATTTTTGTAAACTTTCGAAAGTGAATTTCGATGTTGTTTGGCTAGTTTCCGCTAAAATGCCGAAAGCTAAATAATTTGACTTCTTTTCCATTTAAATTCGCATCTTGAGTTTCGGGAGTCCGATTTGAAATCCGCCTTCGCGAGTATGTTACATATATTTTGTATAACTTGTATGCAAAAGTGCGAATTATTTCGAATATCGTAGGGTACCATTTTAATTTTCATCGCGAAAAGAAAATAAAAAAAAAAAAAAAAGGAAAAAGAGAAAAGGACAAAAAAAGAAAGAATGAAAAGAAATGGCAGGCGGTGGTGAGGGATTTTAAATCCCTTAGCTTCATTTTGAAGCAGAAACGAGCAAATGGAACAGAAGCAAGAGACGGAGACATTCAATAAAATAAAAATGTAAGAAAATAAGTAAAGGGGCCGGAGAAAAGTAGAATTTTCACCCTGAAACATTCAGGTAATGATCCTAATATATTATTTGAGTTTATTACGTGTTTTGGAATCTGTTTTAACGGTAAAATTTGAAATATTAGACATCGTTTTAATAAGTTCAATTAATACTTTAAAGGGTCAAATGGACCCCGATAATGGAATTGATTATATATTCGTACTCAGGGAGTTATGGGCAACTTATAAATGTAATTTATTTAGGGTTTGGTCATGTGACTTTATACCCTGTACATAGGCCTGGCCTGCGTATTGCGTATACCAATAGGGAATCAGGTTCCTAACCGGATTGCCCTAAAATATGAGGAATGAAGCCTTTAGCCTAATATGATATATTTTTCTGCTTATTGAATAGAGTTGGATCGTTTGGCAATGAAACCAAAGGATAAAGCGGTTGTTGATTAGCAATGCCAACTTTTGGAAGAGGTAAGTATTTATATCCATTTCTTTGGAGGCACCTGGCCTCGTGGATTTTCTACCACGTATTTCTTACGTGTGTAGCTGCCGATAGGCGTACTCATTACGTCTTAGCTTGGGATTTAAATTATATATTATATGTTAAGCCCTGTTATTGGTATTGCATTGAGCATATGAGCATTGCACTCTGGTTTTGATTATTGCATATACTTCCCGGTAATCGATGAGAGTCCCGAGCCGGTGAAGGTTCATCATTGCATATACTTCCCGGTTGGCGAAGAGAGTCCCGCACTGGTGAAGGGTCATTATTGCATACACTTCCCGGTAATCGATGAGAGTCCCGAGCCGGTGAAGGTTCATCATTGCATATACTTCCCGGTTGGCGATGAGAGACCCGCACCGGTGAAGGGTCATCATTGCATATACTTCCCGGTAATCGATGAGAGTCCCGAGCCGGTGAAGGGTCATTATTGCATATATCTCCTGGTAGACGATGAGAGTCCCGCACCGGAGATAGGTTTCAGGCATATGTGACTACATTGCATCGTACCGCATTCATCCCATCTCATTGCACCGCATACTAGCTATTGTGTGTACTGTGTTGTGTTTTATGTATGCGGTATGTATACTATATCGTGGACATATCTCAATTTGCCTATATATTTCTGGCTCGTATTCTGGATGTGCGGGGATCGGGTTGCACGCCACAACAGTATAAATATATGGATCGGGTTGCACGCCGCAACAGTATAAATATATGGATCCGGTTGCACGCCGCAACAGGATGTATTTCTGATTGTTGATGTGTTCAGGATACCTATATGTTCTGGCTATCTTACGTTCCTGGTTGTTGATGAGTTTGTGATTCCATACGTGTTTCTAGTTATTATCTGGCTCTGCCTTTTCATTATTTAAATAAGAGAAATTTCGTTTATCCGTTTCTTTCCTCCCTGGCTAGCTATCCTATTCTTTGAGGTGGCTAGTCTGCCCACTTATTGAGTCCTTTTGACTCACCCTTGTTTGTTGTTTGTTTCTTGTCTATCTATTTCGTTTCGGCAGGTTCGCTCCAGGATTGAATTTGCCACGTTGTGAAGAAGGGAAGACGACTTCAGCTGTCAGGGTGAGCCAGCTTTTATTCCAGATGACCACCAGTTTTATGTTTACTATTTCAGTTGCATTTTGCTCCATGCAGGAGATATTTGTCCTCTTTTGTACTCTTAGATGTCTAGTCTGGATAGCCCTAAACCTAGCATGTTGGGTAGTCAGCTGTAATTTTGTTTTGTGCAGCTTAGAGGTATTAGTATGTCTGTGTTTTTATTTTAAGTCTTGTCCTTATTTGTAAATTGTTATATTTATTTTCCTGATTTAATTGGTAAGGGTTCGCCCGACGGGTCTAGGGGTAGATGTCGGGTGCCCGCACGGCCTAACCGGATTCCGGGTCGTGTCAGTTGGTAACAGAGCCATGTTTAGAGTCTATCCAGACTGAGACAGTGTCAAGTAGAGTCTCGCTGATGGGTACGCAGACGTCCATACTTATATACGAGAGGCTATGATGGCATTTAGGAAGTTTCACTTCCTTCTTTTCTGATCGTGCGTCATTCTACGATACAAAAGTATTTTCGTTAATTCCTTCATGGTAATTGTGAAACCCTCGTGCGATAAATCAGCAAATGGTATGAGGTCAGGATGAAGCAGTCTGGCCTGGGGCTAGCACTGATGAAGTCCCGAGAGTTTTTGATCGTATTGACGATCTAGTGATGGAGGTCCTAACTATAAGAGCTCGCGATGGTCAAGGGAACAGGGCCTTGCGGTTCCCTAGGCTCTCTACGATGTTTTTACGAGGATCTTGGCAATGCATATACTGCAAGAACCTATTATTCGCTAGGTAGCCTATCAGGTTGCCGCAAATAGAGACGTTCGATCTCAGGGAGCTCCTATTCCAGTTCTTAATGTTGCCGCAATAAAGTATGTTTCGGAGGCAGCATGTATTGTGCCTCTAATTGTTCTGGCTGGTTAGCTAGCCGAGGTATCAGTTCGATCCGAGTGTCCGAAGAGGTTGCATTATTTTACGCGGTTGAACCTTCTGATATTCTTAAGCAGTACATTAGATAAACCTCGTGATTTGTTTTAAAAATAAAAAGATGCCAGCGTATCCTTCAGGCTCTTGATTATATCGAGCAGTATGATGTTGATTATTCTGCTTTCCAGTTTCAGGGTCCAGCCTTGAATTGGTGGGCCGCTCTCTTATTAGCTAACTTGGTTCGATTTTTCTTCTAGATTCGTGGAAAGGTTCCTTTCGAGTAGCGAGCGAGATGAAAAGTGTTGCCAGTTTGAGTGGATTGGACAGGGTAGCCTGTCGGTTAATCTATTGGTGTTTCAGAATATGGTTCGAGAGATTGAGATCGGGATTTCATTTGATATTGTTGTTGATATTGATCGAAGGTTCGAGGCATACCAGCGGGAAGAGTTAGAGCGGGAAAGTAACAGATCCCACGGCCCTGGTGGGTAACCATGGTACCTCATTTGGAGGTAAAAGTTCTGATTATTTTTGGAAGTCACCTTCTAGGTTATCTCAGCTTGTAGAGCGTGATTCTCAGAGTGCGCGAGTAGTTCATCAAGATTACACCCAGTTTTTCTCTTTATAGCTATCGACAATATGTCCAGCTTCCATTTTCAATGAAAAGCTGTTATCACTGTCATGAGTCTGGTTATCCTTTGAGGAGTTTTTCCTTACTCCAGCAAGTAGACAATCGTCCTTTCTCTTGTCATCAGGCACCTGTACAGTCGTAGGGAATTTTATTTAAATCTTAATCAGCCAGAGAAACGCCACGACCCAGTAGAGGTTGAGAGCATGGTGGCAGTGGTTCTTCAGAAGGTAATTATCAGTGTAGTGGCTTAGTTGAGCCGCAGAGGCAGTTTTATGAACTGCCAGTTTGGCAGGATGCTAAGGCATCCGATAAAGTACACCCACGTAATTCTTCTTTCATTATATGTGAGTAAGATTTGATTCTTCCGATCGGTCTGAACTTCGTTTATTTTACCATGTTTCCATGGCTTCCTTGGATATTGCTTCTACTAAGAATCGGTTGCGGAAGAGGGGTGAGCTTCTGATATGATTTATTCGTGGCATTTATGATGACCCTACTAGTTTATCTGGTTTAAATGCGAGAAATTTGGGAGTGAGTGTTGCTATTGTCTGTCTGGCATCTTGTCGTGCCACCTTATATTATTATATCAAATTAGTATACCTCTCTTTTCGGAATTCCGTGTTGGTAAGATTATAGGTTTCTTATTCATCACCATCAGAAAGTGTCGTTTCTTCCGGTGTAAAGTGATTAGTAAGTAATACTCGATCTACGTGTTTCCTCTTGGTTCGAAATGTTAGTAACGTCATGCTATTCTATGAGCTTCTCTCAGTTATAAAAGAGTTTATCGATAAATTGTTGGAGTTCTCTTCTTATGAGAAGGCTAAATTGGCATGGGTGTTATTCCATAAAGCTTATTTAATGTCTATTTCTTCAATTGCGGTTCTTTGGCTAGCTTAACTCGGAAGTAATCTAGCTCTGGTGGCCAAGTAAATAAGATGATGAGCTTCTCGAAGTTCTAATTATTTCTATCCTCGATCCATTTCCATTTCTTCTTCGTCCGGCACTAGTGAGCTTGGGCGATTGGTAGCCTCTTGTGATGTCCCCTGTGTTGAGCCAGAGTACGTGTTATTGTAGCCGGGTAAGCATATTATTGTTTTGGATATCAGTTTATCCGGGTATCCATTCCCATATATAGTATAGTGCTGGTTCTGTTTTTGCGGATTATCTAGTTTCAGGGGAAACTCTGCCGAAATTTTTATATAGAAGTACCATCCATCAGGCGGTGGTGTTTACGACAAAGGTATGGAGTTGTGAACTCGAGAGTTGCAGCTGGTTGGCAACTCGAAAGGGTAGTTGGTAACTTAGGTCTGCCTACATTCATCTTTTAACTAAATCTTCTTTCGTTCAGCAGACTGTGCGGGGATGAATATTCCTATTCAAATAGATGTATGAGTTTATGCTTTAAGTGGAGGAGTCTTCCTCCAATTGATACCGAATAATAATATTAAATCTCTAAGGCGTTGCTGAAGCGTAAGCTAATTCTTAGTTCCATCGACCTGTTCTATATCGAAAGGTATATCGAAGAGGTAATTATCGGCTGAATCATGTTAACCCATTCAAAGTTTCGTGTATCTTTATTTCGAAAATATAAAACTCCTCTCTCATGATTGAGAAAGGGTCGGCTTAGTCCGAATAAGTTGGGCAATGATATTATCATATTATCCAAATATGTTTTATCCAAGAGTTTGATGTGCGTGTTATAACTCTGATTCTTTAATTATGAGATAATGTCCGTGGAGTAGTTTATGAAGGTCGTGCAAGTTCTCTTGTTATCTGCGTGAATCTTGCTTTAGACTTAGGCTCGTTCGAGGACGAACGAGAGTTTAAGTGGAGGAGAATGAAATGACCTCGGTTAGTCGTTTCAGAAGTTAGGACTCCAATTGGCGTGCTGATAATTTTAAAATATTCGTAATGTCCATTAGAACCTGTCTGTAAAATTTGAGCTAAATCAGACCTCGTTTGGTAGGCATCGGAAGAAGGTTTCAGTTTTTATTGACGATAAATATTAAAAAGAGATTTTCGAGCTCGGTTTTTGCCGAATGAGCTCCGATTTGAAATCCAAAAGTGCCGTTAGGTTCGTATGATTATTTCTAATTTTTGTAAACTTTCGAAAGTGAATTTCGATGTTGTTCGGCTAGTTTCCGCTAAAATGCCGAAAGTTAAATAATTTGACTTCTTTTCCATTTAAATTCGCATCTTGAGTTTCGGGAGTCCGATTTGAAATCCGCCTTCGCGAGTATGTTACATATATTTTGTATAACTTGTATACAAAAGTGGGAATTATTTCGAATATCGTAGGGTACCGTTTTAATTTTCATCGCAAAAAGAAAATAAAAAAAAAGAAAAAAGGAAAAAGAGAAAAGGACAAAAAAAGAAAGAATGAAAAGAAATGGCTGGCGGTGGTGAGGGATTTTAAATCCCTTAGCTTCATTTTGAAGCACGAGACGGAGACATTCAATAAAATAAAAATAAAAAAAATAAGAAAAGGGGCCGGAGAAAAGTAGAATTTTCACCCTGAAACATTCAGATAATGATCCTAATATATTATTTGAGTTTATTATGTGTGTTGGAATCTGTTTTAACGGTAAAATTTGAAATATTAGACATCGTTTTAATAAGTTCAATTAATACTTTAAAGGGTCAAATGGACCCCGATAATGGAATTGATTATATATTCGTACTCAGGGAGTTATGGGCAACTTATAAATGTAATTTATTTAGGGTTTGGTCATGTGACTTTATACCCTGTACATAGGCCTGGCCTGCGTATTGCGTATCCCAATAGGGAATCAGGTTCCTAACCGGATTGCCCTAAAATATGAGGAATGAAGCCTTTAGCCTAATATGATATATTTTTCTGCTTATTGAATAGAGTTGGATCGTTTGGCAATGAAACCAAAGGATAAAGCGGTTGTTGATTAGCAATGCCAACTTTTGGAAGAGGTAAGTATTTATATCCATTTCTTTGGAGGCACCTGGCCTCGTGGATTTTCTACCACGTATTTCTTACGTGTGTAGCTGCCGATAGGCGTACTCATTACGTCTTAGCTTGGGATTTAAATTATATATTATATGTTAAGCCCTGTTATTGGTATTGCATTGAGCATATGAGCATTGCACTCTGGTTTTGATTATTGCATATACTTCCCGGTAATCGATGAGAGTCCCGAGCCGGTGAAGGTTCATCATTGCATATACTTCCCGGTTGGCGATGAGAGTCCCGCACCGGTGAAGGGTCATTATTGCATACACTTCTCGGTAATCGACGAGAGTCCCGAGCCGGTGAAGGTTCATCATTGCATATACTTCCCGGTTGGCGATGAGAGTCCCGCACCGGTGAAGGGTCATCATTGCATATACTTCCCGGTAATCGATGAGAGTCCCGAGCCGGTGAAGGGTCATTATTGCATATATCTCCTGGTAGACGATGAGATTCCCGCACCGGAGATAGGTTTCAGGCATATGTGACTACATTGCATCGTACCGCATTCATCCCATCTCATTGCACCGCATACTGACTATTGTGTGTACTGTGTTGTGTTTTATGTATGCGGTATGTATACTATATCGTGGACATATCTCAATTTGCCTATATATTTCTGGCTCGTATTCTGGATGTGCGGGGATCAGGTTGCACGCCACAACAGTATAAATATATGGAACGGGTTGCACGCCGCAACATGATGTATTTCTGATTGTTGATGTGTTCAAAATACCTATATGTTCTGGCTATCTTACGTTCCTGGTTGTTGATGAGTTTGTGATTCCATACGTGTTTCTAGTTATTATCTGGCTCTGCCTTTTCATTATTTAAATAAGAGGAATTTGGTTTATCCGTTTCTTTCCTCCCTGGCTAGCTATCCTATTCTTTGAGGTGGCTAGTCTGCCCACTTATTGAGTCCTTTTGACTCACCCTTGTTTGTTGTTTGTTTCTTGTCTATCTATTTCGTTTCGGCAGGTTCGCTCCAGGATTGAGTTTGCCACGTTGTGAAGAAGCTAAGACGACTTCAGCTGTTAGGGTGAGCCAGCTTTTATTCCAGATTGCCACCAGTTTTATGTTTACTATTTCAGTTGCATTTTGCTCCCTGCAGGAGATATTTGTCCTCTTTTGTACTCTTAGATGTCTAGTCTGGATAGCCCTAAACCTAGCATATTGGGTAGTCAGTTGTAATTTCTTTTATGCAGCTTAGAGGTATTAGTATGTCTGTATTTTTATTTTAAGTCTTGTTCTTATTTGTAAATTGTAATATTTATTTTCCTGATTTAATTGGTAAGGGTTCGCCCGACGAGTCTAGGGGTGGATGTCGGGTGCCCGCACGGCCTAACCGGATTCCGAGTCGTGTCATCTTGCTTCTTCCAACGTTATAATGATGACCTTTCGGAACTTGTCTTCCTAATAATCTATAAGTACTTCCCCTCTAAGTTTCTCTCGGTAGTTTCATCATCTGTAAGCAACACTGATAAGAAGAGAGAAAACACCCATTTTAATTTTGATCAGCTTCATATTCGCAAGAAATCCTTGCACCCATAATTATCATCTTGTCTGCAACGCACTCTACTTAAGATTCCAGTGACTCAGACGAGAGAGCTTCATGCCTCGCCGCCACGATAGCTAGGGGCGATTTCATCGCCACCGTGCCGGCACTGCAAGTTATCGAGGGGGAGGGAGGTGGGGAAGCGACGCCAGTAGATAGTGGCTCTAAGCAGCGCAAGGCAAGAGCTGGGCGCGATAGAGCTGGGGCGAGTGAGGGTGTCAGTGTAGAGGGAGAAGATGACGTGGATGACGCCATGATGTGGCTGCTGCTGACGCTGAAAGGGTCAGCAATAGGGATGACTGTGGCTAGGGTGATGATGCCGAGGACAAAGATGATGACGTCGAGGCCACTATAGAGACCGGGGGCGAGTTGCCCGCTACCGAGGGTGGGCACGATGCCGAAGTTAGAGCTTCGGGTCCTGAAAAGAAACTTCCAAAAATTCCCCTCGAGCAGGAGCTCGAGCCCCATCAGATCATTCCCTCACACATTCGATACCGGTAAGGATTTGAAGCTGGAAAACATGTACCAACGCACAGCCCCTTTTTCCAAGGTATCGACGAATTTTTTCAAGAACATGAACTCCCTCTCGGTCGGAGTCAAATCGTTGCTTTTGACCATGGCCATATACTCGGTTATATGGCAACTGGGTCAGTTGTACCGTTATACTTCTTTAAAATCTGTAGCTTGAAATGTTTTGGGCTGGGTGCTGGAGTAGCCTCGGGTTTGAAAGGTATCCGACGACATTTCTCAATATCCAACACGCGTTGAGGTTTTCGAATCCCGGGCACATTTTCGAGCCGTTTTTCTATGTTGGCCTCGAAATCTTTCTTCCACTACTCAAAGTCGGACGCGACACCTTGTTGAGACAACGTAGGAGCTGCAGTCCCCGAACCCCCAAATGTGACTCCATTTGTAAATCCTCCTATGGAGGTTCCCATGGGGACAATATGATGATTGCCTCCGTTCCCAGCGAGGGCTTGTAAGGAGCTTCGAAATTGGTCATTAAATTGAGTTTGCGTCGCCGCTTGAGTGGCCACTTTCTCTCGTATCTGCTGCAATGAGCTCATCTGGAATTGATGAAATGGATCACTTGAGCTTGAGGAAGTTGGATCGGCTGAAATTACTCCTACGGGAGTTGGACCGATCGGAGGAGTTGACCCATTTAGTGGTGTTAAACCTCCCAATGTAGTGGAGTTAACGTTGGAATAGGGCTAACGGGCGGTGTTAAGACAACCGGAGGGATTGGGGTCCCTCCACTGGTTTTGGTAGCTCCCGTTGTTTGTTCAGGTGTTCCGATAGAAACCTTGTCGTCAATAATGTCGGCCATTTTTTAGTGAGAGTTAAAGTTGCAAACTTTGGAACAAACATTATTACCAAGTCCCCATTGACGGTTGCAATTTGTGTTGGCCTAAATCGAGGTAGGGCAACAAATCAAATTTGTTTCAGGGTTGATTGATAATTTGCTTGTATCAAAGTTATGATCAAACTGAGATTGAATTTAACGAGTCAAAAGCTTAACGGAATGAAATAAATGAGGCAAAAAATAAATGAGCAGAGAATGTATAAATAAACGAGACAAAGCTAAAGAAAAAGAATATAAGTATGTTGTTGTATTTCTGGATGATATTCATGATTACAAAGGGTTCCTATTTATAGGTGAAAAGAAGAGTGACGTTATCGTCGTAATAACTATGCTTTTATGGTCATTACTCTGCATTTGATCATGGTCAGCTCATGATCTTATTCTTAAATGCATGGGCAACGGTGGACAGTTACAAAGATCGGGCCTTACCCTGACGATGTGTTGTATTTGCTCGGGGATGTTATTTCAAGGCGATCATTCCGGGCTCTGCACTTTGGGCTCGATTTTGCTTCTCCTCGGAGGTGGTCTTTCGAAACAAAGGGTTATGCCATCTCCCCTCGTGGACTCGACTCTTAAGATCAACTTGAGCCAAACCTTGTGCCCTTGCTCAAGGTCTCGATGGTTTTTTACCCAATACATATTCTAAAATATATTTTTTTAATTATGAATATTGTGTCATGCCTCTAATTTGGGGCTATTAAGAAAAATGATATTTTCTCATTATGAGATTGGAGAGTCCATTATATGCAAAGAGACTGATAGTTTGCAATATTGACCAATCCTCATAATCGTGAGCATGTTTAAAGGGGGGGTTATTGTGTGGTTTTATTTGGTGAAAGGTGTGAGGCCTAAAAAAAATATTTTAGTTTACTAAATCTATTTTGTTAAAGGGGATAGTTTTCTAATACTAAAATATTTTTACATTACCTGTTTAAAGGGGGTAACACTGTGAAGGCTCACATTATTTGCTCAATATTCGCCCCATATCGTATTATCATTATCTTACGTTTGCCTATAAGGAATTCTGAAGCCTAAAAAATAAAGTATTTTAGTTTAGTGAATATGTCTATCCAAAGGGAATAGGTTTTCTAATACTGAAGTATTTTCTCATTACCTGCCCAAAAAGGGTAAAATTGTGAAGGCTCGTATTAATACACCATAAGATATTTGAATACTCTAATACGAAATTTAGTCTTGAACTTTTCCATCAAACTTATGGACATCAATCTTGTTTTGTCAGTCAATTTGAAAAAACCTACTTAAATTGAGAAGATTTTACTAATATTGAAAAAATATGTACTTTTTAAATTATTTCTTGCTAGAATAGCGTTTACTGAACCTATTTGATATATTTCTCTTTTTTCCGTTTGTTAAAGATGATTTGACATCATAATTCATTGATTTAATTTATTTATTTTGCTAAAAGGGTCATTATTGGTGTTATGATAAAGATTAAATTATCAAGTTTTGACATTATTTCTTTTGAGAACCATATGAAAAATATTTGACCATATTCAGTTTTTTTTAACCTAGACTATACGTAAGTAACTTTCATTATATGACATTAAATGACAAACTATATGTATAATGCTTATAAATGAGAAATAAGAGAGTTTTAATATGAAGGAGTCTATATTGATAAACTACCAGCTTGATTCCGTTTTCGACTCCATTTGCATTGGTGTGAAACTCTAATATATGTTGATGAAGATTTTTTTTTTAATTACAAGATATTCAATTAACACACACTTTGGAGGCTTTTTTCCCCCTTTAATTGGGGTGAAAGCATATGTCGTTTCTCATGCATAATAAACTAAAGATTAATATTTTTAAACTATGTTATTTGGTTTATAGACCTTTTTCGTTTGATAACCCTTTTTTTTAGCGATAAAATTTTTAATTTCTCAAGAAACATTTTCATTCTACGAATACACATATTCCAAAGGTAATTATATGTTGCTTCAAAATCATATGTGCTAAATGTGTATCTATGCAATATCGCTATTGAAGTACATTTTAAGTCTTTCTAAAGTTTAATATGTCACGCTTAAAAGTTGTAAATTAATTTGTTGATCAGTGGGAGTAAATATTATATCAACTACTCCATATTGTAGGTTATAATAATAAAACACAAATTCATTCATAGATACTTTAATGGTTTTAGAAGGACATGGAGTTGTATTTGATTGGTGTTCGTAATTGTCTTATCTTCACTGAAAAGCATGTAAATTCCTTGTGAAGGTCATGAGTATGTGTCTGTTGTTGTTTCAATAATTATCATATTACATCTGAAATTTATTTGTGTCTAGAAATATATATTCAAAATAATGTATCAAGCGTACTGACATATAGTATCTGGATGTCCCATTTTCTTATAGACTCTTTGATTTCATTTCATTATATCATTGATGTTTTTTTTTTGGTTTAAACCAAGAAAAATATTGATCAATGATCGATTTTTGTTCGAGACATTATTATATGTATATTATAAAGAAGTCATAATAATCACCATATCATAATTTATTAGACTACTTTAATGTTGTTGGTAGGTTTATGTTTATGAAATACTAAGCTAACAACGATTGACAAAGTTACATTTAAAGGAAATATGACTAACATTGAGTTTATGGTATAATTGATTGAATACATGTGACATTAGTTAATTTAACTATTTACATGGAACAGTTAATCAAAAATTTGGAAGGTGATGGAGACTTAATGGGACATCGTGTTTATTATGATTTCATTGGTTTGTTCAAGTGTTTGGCCGCATGTTGTCAATTGATTGTGATTTGTGATATTAGTATCTAATGTATGCACTTGATCTGTGCGAGTGTCTTATTAGATATATGTTTCCCTTAAGTATCTGTTCGAACTATTTGATAATAGGCATTGTATTTATACATGCATGATGATAATTATATGTGTTATGCACATATTGTGGATTGATTTATATTAACTAGTCTTGATGCATATTGAAGCTTAAGATTTCTCATCTTATGTGGTTGGTATGTCTCATGTTGATAAGATCATATTGTGTCATCGATGATCTTTATAGAGACATATACGCCATATTGTTTATGCCTTAGAGATTTTCTTGGCCGTTGCACATTATGATATGTTGCACATGCTGAGCCTCGGAATTATGATTTTCTGGTGGAGCACATGTTGTTTAGTTGCTCACATGTTGTAATAGAAAATCATGTTGACGATTTTCTAATGGTGCGCATGTTGTTTGGTTGCCCAATGTTGTTTATGGAAAATCGGTTAAAGGACCGACAATGAAATAGTCTTGCTTTGGAGTCCATGTTGACTATTCCCTGCTACATTGCCGCACTTTTGGGTCTATCAGTAAGACTTCAATGTTTGTGATTGTGGACTAGTCTTGTGTCGTTTATTGATGCAAGTACTGCTGCTTTTCAACATTGATAGTTTTGTTTTACTAGATCATGTTGGAGATGATGTTCTACCGCTATATGTTTGTGGCCACTGTCGATTTAGCCCGAAAGTCATTTTATAAATAAACTTTTTTCAAAATCTTTTATATAATTAAGTTAATGTTGTCCAAGTGGGAGAATGTTAGAATTATTTATTAAATATGGACTTAACATTAACGTATTTATTCGGTTTTACCAAAACGTACTAATTGTGAATAGTTGGTGGACAATACACGGGTCACATGTTTGTGGATTCCATAATGGGCATGTATCGTTTCTCGTATTAGGTGTGGGCTGACAATAATCTAGGCATGTTGATAAACCTGTGGGCCTATTATGGGTGGGCTCATTAGGTTAATGCTTTTAAGCCTATATATATATATATATATATATATATATATATATATATATATATATATATATATATATATATATATATATATATATATATGAGTCTAGGTCTCCTCTCCTGCTTTAACCTATTGTAGACAACTTCCCATTGAGCTGTCAGATTTCATAAGCATAAGGAGAGGAAAGACTTGGTCTGGTTCGTCCTCAGATATTGTGTTGCTATGGCATATAAAAATACTCTCTTTTACTCACACTTTAGGGTGGTTGCTAGGAGTTATTGATTTATGTGATTGTATGTGTGTTTTATGATTCATTCACATTACAAGCACACATCAAAACTCACCTCAACTTCCCTTCTTATAGTCAAATCTACCTTAACCCATGCATCTACCATTAATTCTTAAAAACTTTAGAAATTTACTAACTGACTAGCCCTAGGTTCAACTCTTTCGGTTTCTAGGTTTTTGGATAAAAATTCACATTCTTGTGGTGTTTTTCAATTTCTAACCCCATTTAAAACTTTGGTATAAAATCGTAATTGACATTTGAAGAAGGATTACTTTTACTGTGTAAAATTCCAGATTTTTCTCATTAATAGGTGTTCTTGAGATTTCCAAAAACTCCTATGACTTTTGGATATTTGATGTGAAGAATTGATGTTTTTAACTTGAATCAATTCGAAAATATATTTAGAACTCACCTTGATCAAGTAGTTAGAATTTTCATTTGTGTTTAGAGCTCCACTGAATCCTAGTTTTGTTAAACTAACTTAATTTGTCTCTATGCAAAACTAATCATATTTTTCTGGGTGCTCAATTTGGCCGGCCTTGTGCTAGACATGGCTGTGACAACTCTAGCGCTCAACCTAGTCTTGTGCTAGGAATGTGCTAGCATGACTATAGCGCTCAAACAACTCCCGAGGAATCCTTCGCTCTCCTCATCATGCTTGCACGCCCACCTTGCACGAGCATGCTTTCAGCTCGTACACGAGATTTTCCATAGTAAAATAATCATAATTTTTTGTAAAGGGTTCTGATTGATGAGCGGTTTGATGTGTTGCAAAATACACTCAAAGGGCTTTAATTTAGAATTAAAAAATATGGAAAACTTGTTAGACTCTAAGGTCATGTACAAATTTAGATATCCTTTGCCACTCAATACGGTCAACTTTATTTCTTACAACTCCAAATACCTTTTAACCATGTCATAGTTTAATTTCTATTCTTAAACAATATAAGGCTTGCTTGGACTCTTGTTAATCGTTAATTTCAAAATAAACAAAATAACAAAAGTTGACGTAATATTCTACAAACAAGCTAAGGAAATTTACAAAAGCTAGCCTGAAGTGAGGTTTTTAAATTTCACACTTATTAAAAATTGTTAATAAGGTTTTAGATTTATTTACTAAGTAAATAAATATGATTGTTTATATTTTTGTAACTGTATTGGGTAAAAATTTACGTGGCGCTCGGTAACACAATCTGAGGGTGACAGAACAGGTGTGGGCAAGCTGCGAGCCAAGGCAAGTCATAAGTCGCCGAAGTCAGAGACCAAAGTTAGTGACCTAGGAAAGAAAGCAAGACGTTTGCCTCGGTGAAATATAACCTTGGTTGATTGCAAAGTCATGCGCCCGAAGCTAACGGTCTATGCCTCGGTGAATGAGGTCGCCCGCAGTCAACTGCTTTCCTTCTATTTCGGCCCACTAACTTCACTAATGGATATGCTGAACGTGGAAGTAGGCATGATCAGTCATGGGAAACGTGGGCAAGGCCCCTTGTATCTATAAATAGCTTCTCAATTTACAATGTAATCATTCAGAAATACTTATAAAAACTCTGGCAAAATTTGTGCTCACTTAGATATATTGAAATTACGTTATTCTCTTACATTTTCGCTTATTATTGGTATTGTCTCGACTATGATACTGAGATTTGCTTGTATTCATAACTCAAATTCGATTTGTTATCCTAAATCAGTTTAGACCCATACAAATTGGTGTCGTCTGTGGGGATACGAGCATAAACGCTTTGTTCCAAAGTTGAACGTCCTTTCCGCTTGAATTCACATTTTTTACTCGACGATATGGCTGATAATAGCAGAAATCCCATTGAACCGCAGTTAACTCCTGATGGACAGACTAGCGTTCAATTGAACCCAAACTTTTCATCTTCGATGACAACCGAAGCTTTTAAGGCTTACGTTGTTGCCACACTGAAAGCTCTTCAAGAGCAGTAAGCTGAGCAGGCTAATATTAATATTGAATTTCATACCTCGTTAGAAGCGAGGAACAACTCATCTTCGAATGGAGTCCCACATGTGGTTCCAAGTGGAGGCCTCCTGCTCTTCATTTCTATGGGCGCGATAATATGGTGACCTCAAAATGGGGCCACATCTAGGGGTTTGGGTACATTACCGAGCACCACACCACACTTCGAGACGATCCCCACCGTGGCAGAAACAACCTCCTCGGTAGATGTTGACAAGTTAACCAAGGAGATCGAAGCCCGAGTTGAGGCTCGCATCGAGGCGCGCGTGGAAAACGACTCGAAAGCGTCCCCGGGGTGACTAAGGCCCACGATGTTCTAGATATCGACCAATACAGGCAATTTCTGTTTAAGCCCGAGCCTGCTCCAGCACCGACTCCAAAAAATTTCAAGCTTTTGTTTTTGAGAAAATATGATGGGACCACCGACCCCCAAAGAACATGTGACCGAATACATGTCAATGGTGCTAAGCAACGACTTAACGACGATAGAGAAGGAGTCGATGTTCTTAAAAAAATTCGGCGAATCTTTGGAGAAGGGAGCATTACGCTGGTACATGCATCTACCATCGGGGTCGATTTCCACTTTTAAGGAGCAGCGCAGTCCTCCAAGAAAAAGAGTTTTGGTTAACGCATTTGTTAAGGCTCATACCGGGGCGCAGAAAATCCTCTAAAGGAAAGAGGATATATTCGAAGTCAAACAACGGCCCGGCGAACCACTCAAAGATTTCCTCGAGCGCTTTCATGCTGAGCGCATGGAGTTACCTCCCATGGATGATACTCTAGCCATCATGGCGTTTGAAAAATGTATAAATGTTCGAAACTCTAAGGCCGTTGCCGAGTTGCGAAAGGAGCTCCAACAATATCAAACCTTGAAATGAGATGATTTGCACAACTGGGCATACACCAAGATAAGGTTGGAGGAAGCCGAATGGATAAATAATGGTCGAAATCATAACTATACGAATCGTAGCGAATCCTCATATCGCGCCGAGGCTCCGCGAGAAAACTCGAAGGGGAGGTATGAACCATACACCTCATCGAGGAAGCCTGTCAGTCAAAGGCTTGGAAATTCGCTTGGAAACTCGCTTGGAAACTCACATGTGAGCCAGCGGGTCTGCAGAAAGGTTTTTCGCAATACGAACCAAAGGAACTCCTCGAGCCCAGCTCTAGTCTCAAAGAATAAGGAGTTACCCCATATCCCCGATTACAACTTCAACATATCGACCTCGGAGTTGGTCAATATAGTGAAAGGGACAGCCGGGGTAAGAATACCAAAGGACATGAGAACTCGTGCTGACAAAAGGGATCAAAATCTACAGTGCGAGTTTCATGCAGACTATGGCCATCGCACTGAGGACTGCAAAGCATTGCGCCTCGAGGTGGCACACTTATTGAAGAAGGGTGTGTTATCTGAATTCCTCACTGATAAGGGGAAGGAAAACTACACAAAGAACCGAGGTGATGGACAACCACCTCGGGCACCACCCCCCGAAAGAGTCGTGAATTTTATCATCGGGGGAGGGAAGGGGGGCAGAGGTGAATGGGGTAAATTTTGCAGCTGCTAAGAAGTTCGCAAAGCTGTCAATCACCATGGAGAAAAGAACTCGAGTTGGCGGCTCGGGGAAAGAAATTGTGTTTGATGATGACGATTGTGATGGAATGATGTTCCCTCATCACGAGGCTTTTATCATTATGTTGAGAATAAATGACTCAGATATCAAACGATACATGATTGACCCCGGTAGCTCGATCAACATAATCAGCTACGGGGCCATCTAAAAGATATGGCTGAAGGGAGAGGTTATCCCTAAGGCAACTGTGTTTCCTGGCTTCAACAAATCCACTGAAAAGACATTGGGTGAAATCACACTCAAAATGTTCGCCGAAGGAGTTTGCAAAGAAATACTGTTTCAAGTTCTACCCAAGGACATGGTGTATAATGTGATCCTAGGTAGACCATGGATCATTCCATGGAGGCTGTTCCATCCACTCTTAATCAAGTGATCAAATTCTCTACCCCATGGGGAGTTCGGTCAATTAAAGGAGAGAAACGAGTAGCGAGAGAGTGCTATTCGGTTGTGCTGAAGAGTGGAGTCGTCCCGACCGGACCAAAGAAATAGCAATAAATGAAACCTGGGTCAAACAAAGAGGATCCCCAAGGAGAAATAGAGAAGATCCCAGTGTGCATTCAAGAACCTCAGAAACAAAAAGCCGAGGACTCAACTATTGAAGAATTGGAATCTTTCACGTTATCGAAAGACTTTCCAGAGAGAAAAGTGTTTGTCGGCTCGGAGTTGGACCCAGAGTCGAAGAAAGCTATAATCGAAGTCTTAAAGTCCAACAAAGATTGCTTTGCTTAGTCCCATTCAGATATGGTCGGTATCGATCCAGAGATCATGACCCATAAATTGAATATGGACCCCTGTTTTACCCCGATTAAAAAAAAAAAAAAAAGAAGAGGTCGTATGCCGGTGTTAAAAAGAAAAAAATAGAGGATGAAACTATGAAGTTGCAAGAAAATGGCTTCATAAGAGAAGTAAGGTACCCCGAGCGGCTGGCTAATATCATCGTCGTGCCCAAAAAGAATGACAAGTGGAGGATGTGTGTAGATAACACAGATCTAAACAAAGCCTGTCCCAAGGACTCCTATCCACTGCCACAGATATACAGGTTAATAGACTGCACGGCTGGACACAAACTATTAACCTTCTTGGATGCCTATTCGGGATATAATCAAATCCTCATGGATCCGAAGGACGAAGAAAAAACCTCGTTCATCATTGGCCGAGGCACCTTCTGCTACAAGGTGATGCCCTTCGGTTTGAAGAACGCCAGGGCGACAAACCAAAGACTGGTGCGCCGCATGTTCAAAGATTACATTGAAAGGTCAATGGAGGTTTACATAGATGATATGCTAATCAAGTCTATTCAGATGGAAGATCATTTAAACCATTTGAGAGAGGCTTTCACTGTTTTGAGGCAATACTGCATGAAGTTGAATCCTGAAAAGTGTCCCTTCGGTGTGGGGTCGGGCAAATTTTTGGGATTCATAGTCTCCGAACAGGGAATCAAAGCCAATCCAGACAAGATCAAAGCCATCGAAGAAATCCCCGAGGAGTTAACCGGGCTGAAAGAAATTCAGCGCTTGACTGGCCGAGTCGCTGCCTTGAGTAGATTTATCTCAAGATCTTCAGAGCGATGCCACAAATTCTTCTCTGTCTTGAGGAAGAATAACCACTTCGAGTGGACACCGGAGTGTAAACAAGCGCTAAGGGAATTGAAACGCTATTTGGATAATACGTCGTTGCTCACCAAGCCAAAAGATGGTGAAATGTTGCTAATTTACCTGGCGGTGTCCGAGGTGTCAGTTAGTGCTGTGTTGGTTCGGGAAGAGGATGACAAGCAACAGTCCATCTACTATGTGAGCAAGACATTCTTCGACGCTGAGACCAAGTACCCTCATTTGAAAAAACTAGCACTTGCTTTAATTGTTACTGCTCAGAAACTACGACCCTATTTTCAATGTCATCCAATAGTCGTAGTTACCACCTTCCCTTTATGAAGTATATTGCATAAACCGGAGTTGTCAGGGAGGTTATCTAAATGGGCAGTAGAATTGAGTGAATATGATATCACCTATCGACCCCGAACGGCCATTAAATCCCAAGTTTTGGCTGACTTAGTGGCTGATTTTACCGTTGAGATCTTGCCCGAGGCTGAAAAGGAAAACTCGATGTCGAAAGGTTCGACCTCGGGACTGTGATTACTCTACACCAACGGGGCAACTAATTCTAAGGGTTCGGGATTAGGCATAGTGTTGATAGTGCCCACCTGGGAAAGAATTAGGAATTCAGTTCGGTTAAAAAAAGTGATCAACAATGAGGCCGAATACGAAGCAGCTTTAGCAGGCTTGGAGCTGGCCCAAGAGATGGGGGTGGAAAGAATTGAATTAAGGTGTGATTTACAACTGGTGGTAAACTATGTGCTCGGTGAATATACGGCTCGTGAGTCCAGAATGCAACAATTCTTGACCCGAGCACAAAAAATCTTAGCTCAATTTCAAGAATGGCAGATCAAACAAGTACCTCGGGTGGAGAATACCGAAGTCGATGCCCTGGAAAACTTGGGTTCAGTAGTAGACGAAGGACACTCGGGGACTGATTCAGTGGTTCAGTTGATTTCCTCACAAATGAGGGAACTGAAACTAGAAGTCAACTCAGTGGACTACAAATGTGATTCACGAAGTAAGTTTATCTCTTACTTCGACTCGGGGACTCTCCCCCAAGACAGTAAAGAGGCAAAGAAGTTGAGGACTCAAGCGGCTTCGTACTCAATAATTGGGGGAAATCTATATAGAAGAATGTACAGCGGCCCGATGGCCATATGCTTTGGTCCAGATGAAGCTAGATATGTGATGGCAGAAATACACAAGGGCGAGTGTGGCAATCACTTAGGGGGAAAGTCTTTAGTGCGTATACTACTTCGGGCAGGATACTATTGGCCCACCATCAGCGCAGACGCAAAGGCATTTAAAAATGTGACAAGTGTCAACGCCACGCCCAAATGATTCATCAACAAGCTGAACCTTTACATTCGGTCGTGTCACCATGGCCCTTCATGATATGGGGGATGGACATCATTAGCCCCTTACCGAAAGGAAAAGAAGGGGTTTGGTTTATTCTTGTCTTAACCGATTATTTTACAAAATAGGTAGAAGCAGGAGCTCTCACCGAGGTTAAACAGAAAAAAATAATTGAATTTATCAGGAAGAACATCATCTACATGTTCGACATCCCAAGGGAGATCACTTGTGACAATGGTAGACAGTTCATAGGGGCAGCTATCACTTATTTCCTTAAGCAATGGGGAATAAAAAGAATAGTGTCCACCCCCAACCATCCAAGTGCTAATGGACAAGGCGAATCCTCAAACGGAATAATAATTGAAAACCTCAAGAAGAGACTTGAAGAGAAGAAAGTTCCTTGACCCGAAGAGTTATCAGGGGTACTGTGGGCTATGCGAACAACGGAGAAAAACAGCACCGGTGAAACCCCATTTTCCCTTACCTATGGCATGGATTCACTTATCCCCGTGGAAGTGTGCCAACCAAATCTTCGGTACGCTCATACTACCGAGGATGCCAATCAGCAAGCCATGCGCATAGAGTTAGACTTGCTTGAGGAGAAAAGAGAGTTGGCTTTGGTTCGGTTAGCAGAACAAAAAAGGCAAATCGAGGCATATCTCAATAGGAAGGCCAAACTTAGGGATTTTAAAGTTGGCGATTATGTGTTGAAGGCTTTGAATCAACCAACAAAGGAAAAGAATTGGGAAAACTCATTGCAAACTGGGAACGACCCTACAGAGTTAAAGCGATCGTTGGAAAGTGATCTTATCAAATCGAAGATCTACAGGGCAAATCTGAACCTCTGAATTGGAACATCTCCAATTTGATGCGCTACTACTTTTAAAACCGAGGTAAACATTCCTTGGTCATTTAAAATTCACCTACAGCTTCGAGGCGGAAAACGCTCCTAGGGCTTCGGTCGAAATATGCTAACTTGCTCCTCGTTTCATTTTTCTTGACCTTTTCAGGAAGCGGATAAGACAATCTCCAGTGCTCAGATCTTCATCAAGATTCAAACCCAAACACTGGGGAGGAGTGAAAGGCGGGTTGAAATCAAGGTCGACATCGAGCCTCCCAACCGAAGTCTATCTATTCAGAAACCGGGGACTGACACCCAGGAAATAGATTAGTACTTTGTAATTGCACCCGATAGTGGCATGTCATCAACTTTTTTTTTGCGCCTAAGTCCCACTTAGACTAGGCCTTATGTAAAAGCCGATCACGGCTCGTTGATATCATCAATGAAATAAACTTGATTCAATATCTCTTTGTTTCTATGATCTTACATACCGAAGTTATATTCTAGATGCATTGACTCGAGAATGAGACGTCGTTCTAAGTTCGCATCGATTTTGTATGATTGAGTCTTGCAAGCAAATTACTTTAAGTGTTCGGCTCAAAATCTTTCAAGAGGAAATACAAGGCTAACACTTAGAGCATAAAGTACAAATTCATTTCATTGAAAAGCCCGAAGGCTATAAAGTTGTTTACATCAAAGAAAAGGACCCGAGGGTCCAAAACATATACATCGAGAGGGCCCGAAGGCCTACACAAAAACTAAACAAGAGGTGAAAGCAGGAACTCTAAACTTCGAGCCCATCATCTCCCTCCTCGGAGGCCCCATCCTCGCCATCCTCATCACCTTCATCTTCATCTTCTTCTTCATCATCTTCGGCATCTTCATTGCCCAAACCTTCACTTGAAGGAAGATCGTAAATGATGGCTTGAGCTTTGGTTGCCTTATCTTAGGCCTTGGTAATTTTTTCCTCCAAGTTGAGCTTGACGGCGCGGCATTGTTTGAGAAGCCTTAGCCGAGACTTGATAATTGTCCAGCGTTTATCCAACTCCGCCCTCTTGGCCTTGATCTTGGCCCTATCTTTGTGATCAAAAACTTCTTCTCGAAGCGATTTAACTTCGGCCTCAAGAGTTGGAATCCTGGAGTTTTCGCCTTCGATCCTTTGAATGTGAAGCACATGGCTTCTTAGCTGCTCGTGATGCTTGTTAGCCATCTCCTCGAATTTACCCCTAGCTTGGGCTAACTCTGCACCAAGCCTCGCGACTTTGGCTTCCAACCTCGAGCGCTCTGCTTGAAAACTACCGTCAAGGGCCCGAATCCTAGCCTCAGCAATAGCCTCGACTTCGCGCAAGTCGGAGCAAGACTTGGACAACTTAGCTTTCAATTCAGCTACTTGAGCGTTGAAGTTGTCGTTCTGCTTGTCCCAAGAATGAGCAACGCACTGAACCTCTTCGTGCCTTGAGGTTTCAAGTTCGATGGCTCTCAGTGATAGAACGAAGCCCTAAATGGAAATCATCAAAGAACCATTGTATGCAAACAACTGAAGACAGAGGTAAAATCGAGGATGACAAGGCTTAACCTGAGTGCATTGGCAGCGAGGGAGTTGGCTAGCTGAGTTGGAGGAAACAGCTGCACGACGGCATCCTCCATTGGACCGAGCAAGGGCTTAAGGCTAAAAATGTTCCTTTGGGTGCTTGCCAAGAGATTAGAAGAAGTCAACACCTCAAGCTTTTGCAAGGATCCCGCCGAGGATGAAAGCCTTGCAGGCTCAGATTGCGCCCTATCGATGTCGACACCTACATCTTTCTCAACATCAACTTCCCCTTGAACACCTCGAGGTCAACCACTTCAACTTTCCCTCGAGTCTCCAAGCCCTCGACGTTTTCATTACTAGGCTTGTCGATCAACTTTCGGTGCGTTTCAACAACCGCCTCGGGCCAAGTGGAAGTCGTCGCCTCGGTACGAGGGTTTATCGAGCCGGAGGGTTTCTTTGGAACCGCCCTCTTTCTTTTCACACCTATAAAGGACGATGTAGAAGAATCATAAGCGTAAGAATGAAGAGAAGTAAATACTATTGTATTAATCGAACACAATGTTACCTTTCGAGGATCCTTGACCCGAGGACCCCCTTTGAAGGTTTTGAAGGCTTTGAGGCCTTGAGTTCTTACAGGTCACCAGCAAAACCTACTAGCGAAGCCATTTCGTCATCAGACTAAGTATCCTCTTCACCTTTCTTCTTCCCTTTTCCTTTCTTTTTCTTATCCTTCTTTTTGTTGAGGGCTCGGTTTGGAAAACCTGACACCGAGAAAAAGAGAATTAATGACAAAATCAAAAGCTTCGAATAACATCCTAGATAGAAGGTTGTAAACAACTAACCATGCCTTTTACATTGCCAACCAAAGTCAGCAGCTATTTTCATCTATGACCGAATGGGACATGCACGGGCTCCGATCACAGCTTTGACCCATTCGGTCAAACCCTCGGGAGGGACGATGGAAACCTTGTTGGCTAAGGAATAAAGAATGTGTCGAGGTTAGAATATGAGAACGTTCGCCAGAAAAAAAAAGATTAGGAACGAGGGAGCACTTACGTATTCTATTCCACTTTTCTGGGAAATCGGGCTCGGTCGATAAGACGCTAGTCTCCAAGAGAATGTAGCGATCACTCCACCCTCGGTCTCCATGATCTTCGCTCTTGTGGAGAAGCGCGTAGTTACCACGGTTCTTCAAGGCCACGACCCCAGCCTTGTGGAAGTACGGATAGTAAAGAGAAATAAGATGATGCAGAGTAAAATCTACCTCGGGTTTCTTACTCAGCCAGTCCAAACATTGCACGACCCTCCAAACACCAGGGCCTAATTGAGCTAAGCATAAGTTGTATGCTCGGCAGAATTCATCAATCACCCTATGAACAGGGAGAGTAAACCCAACGATGAATGGATAAGTATATGCGAAGGACAACCCTTCCACATGATCGCAGCATCTGCTAGCTGGATCGGGGATAATTATCTTCACCTCGGGCTCAAAATTACATTCCTTTTGGACTCGTTCCATGTGAGCTTGGGTAATACGAGTCGGCTTTGTTTGCACTGGTACGTTCCTATTTAACTCCTACAGACATGTTCATCAAGGCTCACACTAGATCCCAGAAGATCCTTAAGAGAAGAGAGGACATCTTCGACATCAAACAACGATACCTCGAGCTAATCAAGGACTTTCTCGAGCGCTTTCAGGCTAAAAGAATGGATCTGCTGAAAATGGATGATTGTTTGGCGGTCATGGCTTTTTAAGAAAATCTCAATGTGAGTAATTCTGAACCTGCGGCCGAATCAAAGAAAGAGATTCAACAATGGCAAGCCCGAACTTGGGACAAGCTGCATGATTGGGCCACGACAAAGATCAGGCTTGAGGAAGCAGAATGGAGAAGGACAGGTTGGAACAATTCCTACCGTGGTCGATCTGAGTCCTGTCGACGTGCCGACATGCCGCGAGAAACTCAAAAAATTGTTACGAGCCATCCAATGGAGCTCAAAAGCAGTATGTGAGTCAGTGCCCCGAGGGACATCCGCATGTGAGCCGACGACTTTGAGGAAAGTCTATCTTGTCTTCCAATAAAAAATCCTCGTGCCCGTCTTTAGTATCCAAAGAGAAAGTGTTAGCTTGGATAATCTTAGAGTTTTGACTGATGACTAAGGAACAGATCCAAGGACATGTTCCTTTGGATCACTGCAGCTGAATAAATAATTATGCAAAATCAATTAAGCAGGGAAATGAATTATTATCCTAAAATCTAATGGTTATCTTGATAATTATGCAGGGATGCACGAGATAGAAAAGAATGTATAAGATTGGGATAAGGCTAAAGGATTTTATATATCCAAGCAAAGAGTTCGATTAGGACTCAAACTCTGGAAGGCTTTGGAGTTCTAATCGCACAAAACTTCTCAAGACTTCATGTTTATAAATTGAGGAGCATTTAAGCTGTTGAAGGCACACATAAATACATAGAGTTTAGAGCAAAAATTCTAACTCATATTTATGTAGTCATATAAGCTACAAGGAACTAAGTGAAGAACCTGTTCCTTAGATCGAGTTATATTGTTCTTGGTCTTAGTTCATCTGTAGTAGGTGCTATTGAGTTGTACTATTTACTTTCTTAGAAGTTTTGTAAGAGTACACATTTTCATGTCTTGTTACTTGAAGAAACTTCACCTATTGTGAAAAGGGGTCACTATAGGGTTCGAGTTAGTCCTAGGTTAGTAAGAGGGAAGTCTTGTAACCAAGTGAGTCTTTCAAATAGTGACGTTGCAATCCTACTTGAGAAAGTAGGTCGTGGTTTTTTATCCCAAGTTGTCGGAGTTTTTCCACGCTAAATCCAGTGTCCATTTACTTATTGTTCATTTAATTCCGCACTTAAGAAAGGAAAGGAACATATCTGAGGAACTGGACCTTAAAGTAAAAGTGGTGTCTTGGAAAATAATAACTGGTATCAGAGCAGGATATCCTTGAAGAGGCTATCACCTAGGATTAGAATGAGTACATCACAAGAAAATTGTGAGGCTCAGTCTACTGTTAGGGCACCTTTGTTCAATGGAAAATACTACTCATGATGGAAAGAAAGGATGAGAGATCATCTTCCAACTAAGGACTATGAGTTATGGGACATCGTCACTGAAGGTCCCATGATTCCAATGAAGAAAGATGCAAAAGGGAATGATGTTCCCAAAACCATAAAGAAATGCATAGGTGAAGAATTGACGCAATGGGAAAAGAATGCCAAAGCTAGAAAGTAGCTTGTTTGCGGACTTAGCCCTGGTGAGTGCACTAGGATTCGAGGGTGCACTACTGCGAAAAAAATTTGGGATGCTTTGCAGGTTGCTCATGAAGGAACAAGTCAAGTGAAAAGATCTAGAGGTACACTTCTTTTTGCTGAATATGAAAGTTTTAAAATGAAAGAAGGAGAATCAATTTATGAAATGTACACTAGGTTTAATGCTATTTCATCTGAACTTATCTCCTTGGGAAGGGTTTTAACTGTTGAAGATAGAGTTGAAAAAATCCTAACTAGAGTTCTTCCAGTGTCTTGGAAAATTAAGGCTTATGCCATTATTGAAAGTAAGGATCTTACTACACTTTCCTTAGATGAGCTTATAGGTAATCTAAAAACTTATGAACTAAGGAAAAAGGTTAAGAACATAGGTGAACCAGTTAAAACTGAACCTAACTTAGCCTTAACTGCTGCTGATAAGTCTGTTGAAGATAAGGAACTGTTCCTAATAGCTAAGAGTGTCCAAAGATACTTGAATAAGAAAAAGGGGGCTAGTGGACAAGATAGGACTTTTGACATGAAACGGGGTGGAGAATGCTTCAAATGTGGAAGCATGGAACATGACAACACCAAGTGTCCCATCATGGAAGAAGAATGGAAACATAAGCAAGTTGATGCGAGAATAAATGCTAAGGAACAGGTCCGCACAAAGAGTGGATCTTCCAAAGCAAGAGTTGCAGGTTGGCAAGACAATGGAGATGATCAGTATAATGATGATACAGGTAATGAGCTTGCTCTAATGACTCTTTGAAATTCAGACATTGAAGAAGATATTGAGGTATTTATTTCTAAACTTAAAAATGATGTTAAAGGCATGACTAAAGAGAAATTAGTTAAAGTGATTCATACTTTGTTAAATGAGCTTAAATCTTCAAGTAATGCTAAAGAACAACTGTATGATGAAATTGAAAGATTAGGAGCTGAATACTAGAAAATGGTGGTAAAAAATAACACTTTGAAAAAGAAAAATAGCATGCTAAAAGAACAGGTCCTCACACTTGAGTCAACTGTTCAGGAACTACAAAATAAGAAAGTAGAAGTCAAAACAATTGAAAATGGTATGGGCATTGTGAATTCTCATAAGCTCATTAGAAATTGAAAGTCACAGTTGATGAACTACATATGAAAGATGAAAAGATAAGATCTTTGGAAGAGGTCTTAGTTAAAACAAAAGAAGAGGTAAGTAAAATTGTCAAATGGAACAAGTCCGCCGAAGCATTAGAGTGGTTACAGGAAAATCATACTGGTAATACAAAGGGTATTGGATTTATGAAATCTCAATCATTGCCCAAATGGGATCCAAAAAGTAAGTATCTAACACTTCCTGATATTTTGTTATGCACACACTGTGGGAACACTAGTCACCTGAAATGAAATTATCTATCTTTGAAAAAAGCTACACAAAATAACAGGTCCTATAAACCTGTTCAAAAATCTGTGCCTAAGAAAATTGTTCACACAAAGAAAGCATTGCCATTTTGGGCTAGGAGAGATTTAATTCACTCATCTTTTAAAGGAAAGGGACCCAAACTAGTTTGGGTTCCTAAAATTAACCCCTAGTTTTCTTTTGTAGGCTGAAGCGAAGTGAGGAACCACAAATGATACATGAACAATGGTTGCTCAAGGCACATGACAGGATACAAGGAACTGTTCCTTTCACTCTCAGCTTTTCGAGGAGGAAGCGTTTCTAAAACGACCTCGGTTAGTCGTTTCGGAAGTTAGAACTCCGATTGGCGTGCCGATAATTTTAAAATATTCATAAAGTCCATTGAGACTTATCTTTAAAATTTGAGCCAAATCAGATCTCGTTTGGTAGGCATCGGAAGAAGGTTTCAGTTTTTATTGTCGATAAATATTAAAAAGAGATTTTCAAGCTCGGTTTTGGCGAATGAGCTCCGATTCGAAATCCGAAAGTGCCGTTAGGTTCGTATGATTATTTGTGACTTTTGTGAACTTTCGAAAGTGAATTTCGATGGTGTTCGGCAAGTTTCCGCTAAAATGCCGAAAGTTAAATAATTTGACCTTTTCCATTTAAATTCACATCTTGAGTTTCGGGAGTCCGATTTGAAATCCGCCTTCGCGAGTATGTTATATATATTTTGTATAACTTGTATGCAAAAGTTGGAATTATTTCGAATATCGTAGGGTACTGTTTTAATTTTTGCCGCGAAAAAAAAATTATATAAAAAAAGAAAAAAAAGGAAAAAGGAAAACTAATGAAGTTAAAGGCGGTGGGCAGGAAGATTAAATCCCTTAAGCTCACACGCCTCATTTGAAATGATCAAAACAAAATATGAGCATAACAGAACGAGAACAAGACAGAGATATCGAAAAAAATGCCAGAAAATGAGAAAAGGGGCCGGAAAGAAGTAGAATTTTCACCCTGAAACATTCAGTTAATGATCCTAATATATTATTTGAGTTTATTACGTGTGTTTGAATATATTTTTACATTAAAAATTGGGATATTAGCCATCATTTTAATAAGTTCAATTAATAGTTTAAAAGGTCAATTGGACCCCGATAATGGAAATGATTATATATTCGTACTCAGTGAGTTATGTGCAACATATAAATGTAATTTATTTAGGGTTTGGTTATGTGACCTTAAACCCTGTACATAGCCCTGGCCTGCGTATGGCGTATGCCAATAGGGTATCAGGTTCCTAACCGGATTACCCTAAGACGTAAGGAATGAAGCCTTTAGCCTAAATTGATATATTTTTCTGCTTATTGAATAGAGTGGGATCGTTTGGCAAGGAAACCAAAGGATAAAGCAGTTGTTGATTAGCCATACTAACTTTTGGAAGAGGTAAGTGTTTATATCCATTTCTTTGGAGGTCCTTGGCCTTGTGGATATTCTACCACGTATTCATTACGTGTGTGGCTGCTAGTGGGCGTACTCATTACGCCTTAGCTTTGAATTTACATTGTATATTATATGTTATGTCCTGTTGTTGGTATTGCATTAAGCATATGAGCATTGCATTGTGGTTTTAAGCATTGCATATACGGTCTAGACTTTCTCTTAAGCTTACGTGTCATTTTGGCTTCAAGTCTTTGTTAATATGCCTACACTGGTTTGTGAATTTCACCACTTTGTTATGGTTGCTTTGCGTTTGGACACCGAAATTGGTCAAGAATCTGCAGTCAGAAAAGCCAAAATGGCAAGCCAATCTGAAAACACTTTCCTCTGTAACAAAGTCCTTTGAACCATCAACATATGACACCAAGAGCGTTCAGACAATCCCAATACCGTACGACCTGCATTATACTCACACGAGAATCATAACAAAAAAATCCGATCACTATACGACCAAGCTCACAAACCTCACATGTTTATTCCTTTTGCTCAGTCAAAAGACATTGCACCCAACTTACACAAAAAAAAAATAACCCCCCTGTCAAGACTTTCAACAAATACCTTATCAGGTTAATCAAAGACATACAAAAAGAAAAAATCTCATGCCTTCACTCTTTTAGTTCAGACAAAAGAGATTGCACCCAACAAACAAACTATTCCCTAGACACCCATTCCGAAACTCGATCCAACAAAGATCCATACTCATCACTCAGACATTCAATACCATGACAGCGCAACATATCCAACACTGAAACACAAAATTCAAAGTGTGATCGGCCAAAGAGAGTCAATGCTACAACAAGGACCAACAAAGGAAAATTCCAACTCCCAAAGCACAAGTACACTTCGACAAAGGCCAATCCATCAAAGATAGCTCCATGACTTTCAAAAAGGAAAGCATGAAACATGAAAGTACCCCATCACAACCTAAGACAAATACAATTTTGGAATATCTCCAAATCTGACAAAATCCAAATATCAAACCCTAGTCTGTGTATGCAAATATCCACATACTCATAGTCATCAATACACACAATCGTCACACTAAAGGACGAATGCTGATTTTAGCAAATACATTGGTGTTCAGTGTAGTGCAACCATCTTTTCTCAGTGATCTGTCATAAACAATAAATTTGGGCAAAATTTTTTAGGACCCCCTCAAAGATTCCAAAAGATGTAAACTTGTCACTGGTGCAGAAATTTTTGAGATCCCCTCAAAAATCTCAAGAAAGTCCTTATAAAAGCAACACGATAGCCTCCTTAGCTCATCGCATGATGTAATAACAACATTTTACTAGTTACACTTTACTTTACTCTTGATATATCGACTGAGGGTACACAACCTGATGTCGAATTTTGAACTTTTATTTTGTGGAGGGTACACAGCCCGATGCGTCGATTGAGGGTACACAGCCCGATGTCGATTTGTCATTTTAATTTAGTGGTAGGTACACAGCCCGATGCATCGACTGAGGGTGCACAGCCTGACGTCGATTTTGTCATTTTAATATAGCAGAGGGTATACAGTGTCGACTGAAGATACACAACCCGACGTCGATTTTGTCATTTTAATTTAGCATAGGGTACCCAGCCTGATGCGTCGACTGAGGGTACACAGCCTGATGTCGCTTTATCATTTTAGTTTAGCGGAGGGTACGCGGTACACAGCTTCGATTCTGTTATTTTAATTTTTCGGAGGGTACACAGCCCAATGCACCGACTAAGGGTACACAGCCCGATGTCGAATTTGTCATTTTAATTTAGTGGAGGGTACACAGCCCGATACATCGACTTAGAGTACAAAGCCTGACGTCGATTTTGTCATTTTAATTTAGTAGAGGGTACACAGCCCGATGCGTCGACTGAGGATACACAACCCGACGTCGATTTTGTCATTTTAATTTAGCAGAGGGTACCTAGCCTGATACGTCGACTGAGGGTACACAGCCTGATGTCGCTTTATAATTTTAGTTTAGCGAAGGGCACCCAACCTGATGTATCGACTAAGGGTACACACCCCGATGTTGATTTGTCATTTTAATTTAGAAGATGGTACACAGCCCGATGCGTCGACTGAGGGTATATAGCCCTATGTCGATTTCGTCATTTTAATTTAGTGGAGGGTACACAGCCCGATGCATCGACTTAGAGTACAAAGCCTGACGTCGATTTTGTCATATTAATTTAGTAGAGGGTACACAGCCCGATGCGTCGACTGAGGATACACAACCCGACGTCGATTTTGTCATTTTAATTTAGCAGAGGGTACCAAACCTGATGTGTCGACTGAGGGTACACAGCCTGATATCGCTTTATCATTTTAGTTTAGCAGAGGGTACGCAACCCGATGCGTCGACTGAGGGTACACAGCCCGATTTCGATTCTGTTATTTTAATTTTTCGGAGGGTACACAGCCCAATGCACCGACTAAGGGTACACAGCAGAGGGCACAGAACCCGATGCAAAGTTTGACATTGTAACATGAAGAAAGCCCGGAGAGTAGACGGTCCGGTGAAAGGATGGCACAACAAAGGGTGTGCAAAAAAAATGAAAGAATGATAGGGAACCCTACATGAAAAGATACACAACGCAATGCAAAAAAAGGGACATACAATCCGGCGTTGCATTGGCAAGATGATCCAACGATAGCTCGGCGTGAAGAACAACCTATCTCCTTACGAGAAGCACTTATCAAATAAATATCCCCTAGAGAAGAGGCATACATTCCCTATCACTGAGCACCTGAAAGCAGACTAGACGAAGGAGATATCAACTAAACATGGAATTCTACTTTATCTCTATTTTTTATCTGAAGTTGCATTTATCTTGATCTTGCTGTAGGGACTCCCCGATCTCTCGACGAATCCTTGCACTATACTCTCAAACCTACTCCCAAAATCACTACCAATTATGCAACCGCAAAACCTCAAATACACACAAAGCATCATCCTAAGACCCAATTCAAAAGGCGTAATCCTACAGACAATGTTTTTGCTACACCCGCAAGTTGCCTAGTTTGCCGAGTTCCAAAGCGTTCAAAGCTACAATTCCGTACTCGCACCAGTGATCTACCCAACCTTTCCTTTCCAATTGGGTACCATCACCCTATACCTTCCTATTCATGCCTATCTGTTTGAATCGTGCATATTTTTCGTGCTTTACTCCTCAATGTTCCTCAGTTCATTCAAGACAATGTTGAGGCCAAGATGACTCCTCTATCGAGTTATAGTGGAAAATGGGCCCATGTAAACCCCTCTTTATGGGTGTGTCGTGCACCACATCTTCATAACTAGGACGTTTACAAGCCTATTTAACCACACACGGCCTATCGATGTTATCTCGACTTCGACAACACCTTCATCGTACCTGTAAACTAACTATGCTGTCAAATTCCACGCTCGAAGCTAGTCATCTCATACTCCCACAAGTAATCTGCCTAATCCTTCATTACAAATTAGGATGTCATTTTGCATTTCCTTCCAACTAATACCTACTTTGTCTATTCAAACCTATCTGCGTCAATCGTGCGTGTCTTCGTGCTTAATCGTGCCCATCTGCTCGAGTCGTGCACATTTATAAAATTCGCTTCCCAAATTCTCTCCAGTTCAATCAAGGCAATATTGGAGGCAAATTTACTCATTTATCGAGACGAAGTGGAAACTATATACATATGAACTCCTTTTTAGGGGTGTGCAGTGCGCTACATTTTCATAACTAGGATGATTATAAGCCTCTTTTCCCACGCTCGATGTACTGATGTTATCTCATCTCCGATAGTAACTTTACTTTACTCTTCATTTATCCCGCCAAAAGCAAAGCATACACGAACCTAAACTTTACATACTTGGATAAATTTAGTCTTTACATCCAAAATCATACGTCATAAACAAATCGCACATGCGACATGCCATTCTAGAACTACACACGGCCTAATTCTCGTGAAACTCGAGATACGTAGGCAACTCAGAGACGGGGTTCGGCCAATAACACCCCCAAAACTCTCATTTTTCCTTTTCAATCATTTTGCATACCAGTCGTGACAAAATTGGTTACTCTGTCAATTATCTTTGCCCGAAGACTCTTTGATCATCCCCGGGCAAAGAGGGGCAGTTGTTAACACCCAATTTTGTCCCTTCTTTTTCTAAATTTGGCTATAATTTAACTTAATGGTGCAATTTGACTAATTATGCAAAGTGTGCATTAGAAATCATGCATTTACGTGCATTAGAAATCATGCATTTACGTTCCTAATCCTCTACTTATATGTTACATACCTAAATGTGGCTATATTACGTAATTTTACATCATTTAGATTATTTGTCAAAATCGTGACTGTTTGCCTAAATTAGTACATTTATAATATCACACAATTGCATCATCTAGGCTACACGTCAAATTTGTATCAATTTGTGCAAATTAGTAATTATCTGTGATTATTTATATTTATATAATTTTATTTGAGATTACTTAATAATTATTTGTGCATTTTATACAATATGTATATCGATATTTTTTGTTTTTGCATCTTTAAGTTGAATATTGACCAATTTAAAATAAAATGTCAAAATTCCTTTTATTATTATTATTAATTCCTCCATATTTCAAAATTACTACCAAAATTCTTTACTTATTTATATTTATTTTTATTTATTGAATTGCATTTTTCCTTTGAACCTAGACCAGATTTCTAACCAAATACATTCATTTATTTGAATTTTAAAAGTAAATATTTATTTTTGACAAAATCTCCCTAATCCATCTTCTTCCTAATTTTATATCACCATTTTCCCCACTTTCAAGACTACCAACATTATTGAGGAAAATCATTCAAATTCTCATCAAATCACTTCTCTTATTCTTTTCCATAATCCCCAAAATCTCTCCCCAATCCCTCTTTAATATTTTCCTATTTTTTTTCCTAATCCTAATCAATCACCAACAACTCTTTTAGAAAATTTTGGCTATATCATCAGTATCATACGGACATCAATACACAATACAGTACAATACAATAATCACACCCGTTCTTGGTTATTCTTCCTGACGCCAAAAAGGACACAGAGTACACACTCACACCATTGACGGACGCACCAACTCCTCTCCTTCCTCATTACATACATTCCATTACACACAGATTAATACTTTCTCCCTTCTCTATACAAAATACACACACACACACACACACACACACACAGAGTAAAACACACACCAGCGGACACCATACACTCACAGCCACTCCACCATCTTCTTCCTCACACACACCTCCCAATACATAAACATAAAATTCCACCATACACCTGCATCAACAGACACCCCGAGATCAGAAACAGAGCACAACTGCCATACCCAGATCCTTCTCTTCCTCGTTAAATTACACACGCCCTCACTTTACGAACCAGGCACAAAAGCAGATCAGAAACAGGGGATATGGGGATTTGGATACTGGGACTGCAGTAACGCCACCACCATCGGAAAAACCCAATGACAGCGACTTTAATTCTCTTTATTTATTCGTCGATCTGGCATTGAAAAAGGAAAGGCGGTAGCAGAGGTGAGTCGTAGCGATGCCGCTGCATATTTTCACTAGAAAAGCAGCCTGGTGTCGCTCCTCTTCCTCCATGCTCGATCGTCGTCTCCGTCACCTCACCGGAAAATCTTAACGGCGATCGCTGCTCTTTTCTGATATTGGAGTTCGCTGATGGTTGTCTTCTTCGATCAGTGATGTTGATTGTTTACTTGTTTTAACTCATTAGTAGTTTGGCTAGTTCTGCTAATTTGTGTTGAGTTTTGTAGATTCAATTGATATACCATGTAATGGTTTTGAGCAGGAGACCTGTGATGGCGTGTTTTTTGTTATACTGGTTCTGTTTTTGTCATATACTCGTTGTTGACTATTTTTACACTTAATCTACTGCTATGCTGTGTTGTTGGTTTAATTTTGCAGATTGTGAGCCTATGGTGCTAGTAATTGCGTAACTGGCCATTCAGATTGGTTATTTTGCGTTGATCACTAAAAAGAAGTAAATACTACAAGGCCAGAACAACGAATACAACAAATTGACGGATACTACACTTAAACAGGCCCATTCCCGCATCCCTAAAACAAATAGGCGTTGATGACATGTATGAGCTTCAATTGCAAAACGAGCCGACGATGGAGTGGGACATGCACTTGGCACGGCAACATGACTGGCCGACGTGTCTGCAGCCGGAACGACGTTTCTAACCTCCACCCGATTCATACATACCTGAGCCTACATTTTTATAAAATCATTTCCCCCCTTAATTTTATTATTATTATTGATATTTTATACTATTATTACTATTAATAATAATACTAACTTATTTTCTCTCTATTTTGTTCGAGGTGAAAAATGGATGAAAGACGACCTATTTTTGAAGGATAATAACTAGAAGAAAATCGTTTATTTATTATTATTTATTACTAGTATTTATTATTCTTTATTAAATTGTCTTACTAATTTATTTTTATTTTTACAAGGTAGCTTTGGAAGAAATCAATTCGTTGATTTAAAACCCTTTTTTCTTTCATTTAACCTTAATTAATTATATGCACATTATCATATCCATTTAATTACTTGTCTATTTTAGTTAGCTATTTTATTTGCTTATTTGCTTATTTACTTAGAATCACAATTGTTTAGTACGGCCGGTAAATCACATTTGGTGGAGCCTGAGAGGTGCCTAACCCCTTTCTCTCAGGTTAACTTGAACCCTTACCTAGATTTCTGGTTCATAGACTAAGTTTTGGAGTTAATTTGTAAAATTGGCTAGAAACAAAATAGGTTCCCTAATACGCCTAGTTAAAAATATGTTAGGTGGCGAATCCAACTCTTTACCCGTGAGTTACCTAATAAGTCGAGCCCTATTTCAAATATTAACCGGTTTGGTAAAAATATGATGCGACAAATTTTAATGATGTTACCCTTATGTTCTTAGAATTTCAGATTGAGCAATTTTGATTAAATTGGGTTGGACACTGTTTCTTTGATACATTCTCAGGCACATACTTCTAATTTATTCAGATATTATTAGAGTTTAAAGGTTATAGGTGTCTGGACTAAGTTGAATTCCACTTGAACTCTATTATATGACCACAAGTCCCATCAAAGAACCAGTTCCCAATTCCACTTGAACTCTCAAATCATAACGACTCTTTTTGGGAGACTTCCAAGAGTCCTTTAACGTTTGAAATTCAATCAATGAGGTAAGTGAATCAGTTTTCTACTTAAACTCTACCACAACATTCACTCCTATATATTTTCACACACACACACACCTTTTCATATCACATTATTTTCTTTCAAGTTTTTAAAATTTCAGAAATAATTGTGAATTATCTCCTTAAACGTATAATTTCCATGTCGCTTGCACCTGAAACTTTTTCTTCTACTCCTACAACTGAACAAACTCCAGTTACTAATCAAACTTCACCCATGGACACCATTTCACCACCACTCCCAGAAAATCCAATCCTTCTAAACCTAGAACACAGTTCCCTCTGTTGCAGAAACTTTAGAACAAGTTGAAGAATGTCTAGAGCGATGGTGGTGCATGAGCTTCATGTGAATATTGTCTTACCACCTGGTAATTTGAATGAGAGTGAGGGAGAAAAGGAGGAAATGAGGGGTTTAGGGGCTCCCATACAAGGGTCTCCAGGGTGTCCTATGGCTTCTTTTAGAGAACCCATAGAGGATGAACACATGATGGATGTTGGCGAAAATTAATATGACAGTGATGTGCCTATTATCAACCTCTTAAATATGAGAACAATGAGGTGGAAATTGCATAATTAGGGCCTCCTTGATCCTGAGACAATTTCTGAAATAAATGCCAAACTTAGGAAGATTAGTGAGGAAGAAAAAAATAAGGATACAGTTCTGTTCAGGTTAAAGAAACTGTTCCTTCTGCTCAAACCCCTACTAGTAGTGTTAGGAGAACTAGGAGTATTGGAAGGGTTGAAGAGGAAAGAATGACTGCTGCTCTAGGGAGGAGTAGGAAGGGAAAGCAGAAATAGGTACCTGAACTTGTTATTGAAATGGAGGATGAGTCTAAGGAACAACTGGAAGAAACTGTTCCTTTGACTAAAAGGAGGAAAACTTCTCAAAGGAAGTCTGCAAGGACTAATGGAAAATCCTCTAGTGCTGGTCATGCTTCCAAAAGAACCATAACTTCTGTGAGAACATTGGTAGATGAGGAGACACAATCTAGAGAGAATGAGGAGGTTGAGGATGAAAATAGTAAGAATGAAGCTAGAAAAACAGAGCATGTTGACTTTGAGAAAATAAATTTGTTGAAAGAAATAGTGCGTGCTGATTTAGAGAAAGAAGGGATGATTTGGCTGTTGCAAAAATTTGGAAGGCCGCTGAGGCTAAGGATACTAATGAGGGGATGCTCAAACAGATGTTTTTCTTCAGAGCAAATCTCAAGAACCTGGTCTTTCCAATCCATGATAACCCAAACCAAAGCCATCCTTTTGTCCAATGGGATTTAGCTTATTTCTAGTGCCTTATGCCTTTTTCTTTTCAAGTCTTTGGATAGTCTTGGAGTAATTGCTTTTAGTTTGTTCCCATGGTTGAAATCTTTTTTCTTATGATGTCATATCTTTGATGGCTAATATCATTTTAATGCAGTTGCTTTATGTTGACTTATGCTTGCATTTTGAGTTGCCTAAATGGCTATAAGTTGCTTGTTCTATTGCTTAATAGAATTCTGACTTATGCAACCTGTTCAATGATGCAAAAAGGGGAAGAGTAAGTATGATTTTGCTTGTGATGTTTATAACATGTTTAAGAACCTGATCCTTAGTAATGAAATTAGTTTCTACTAATATTGCTTTTAAGTTGCAAGTTGTGGTTCAGGACAATAAGGACATGAAGCAAAGTCTATAAGTTTGTCATCATCAAAAAGGGGGAAAATGTTAGTTTGGATAAGCTTGGAGTTTTGACTGATGATTAAGGAACAGATCCAAGGACATGTTCCTTTAGATCAATGCAGCTGAATAAATAATTATGCAAAATCAATTAAACAGGAAAATTAATTATTATCCTAAAATCTAATGTTTATCTTGATAATTATGTAGCGATACACGAGATAGAAAAGATTGCATAAGATTGGGATAAGGATAAAGGATTTCATCTATCCAAGCAAAGAGCTCGATTAGGACTCAAACTCAGGAAGGCTTTGGAGTTCTTATGGCACAAGACTTCTCAAGATTTCAGGTCTATAAATTGAGGACATTTCAGCTGTTGAAGGCACACACAAATACATAGAGTTCATAGCAAAAAGTCTAAGTCATACTTGTGTAGTCATATAAGCTACAGTGAACTAAGTGAAGAACTTGTTCCTTAGATCGAGTTATATTGTTCTTGGTCGTAGTTCATCTGTAGTAGGTGCTATTGAGTTGTACTATTTACTTTCTTAGAAGATTTGTAAGAGTACACATTTTCAAGTCTTGTTACTTGAAAAAACTTCACCTATTGTGAAAGGGGTCACTATAGAATTAGAATTAGTCCTAGATTAGTAAGATGAAAGTTTTGTAACCAAGTGAGTCTTTCAAATAGTGAAGTTGAAATCCTACTTAAGGAAGTAAGTCGTGGTTTTTTGATCCCAAGTTGTCGGGATTTTTTCATGCTAAAATCCAGTGTCCATTAACTTATTGTTCATTTAATTCCGCACTTAACAAAATAAAGGAACACATCTGAGAAACTGGTCCTTAAATTAAAAGTGGTGTGTCTTGGGAAATAACAGAAAGACTCGCCTCAGATCTCTTGCTACAATTTCAGCATATCAACCACGAAATTAGTGGATGCGATCAAAAGAATGAGTGATCAAGGTGTGAGGCTTCCTAAGGACATGAGAACGCCCCCGAGCAAGAGAGATCAAACTCAACACTGCAAATTTCATATGGATTATGGGCACGCAACCGAGGACTGTAAGGTACTGCGCCTTGAGGTGACCCATCTCCTTAAGAAGGGAGTGTTAGCTGAGTACCTGACCGATAAAGGGAAACACAATTACCCGAAAAATAGGAGAAAGGAACAACCACCTTGAACAGAATCACCAAAAAGAGTGGTGAATGTCATTACTGGAGGATCCGAGGTAAACATGATAAACTTTGCCGCTACAAAGAAGTTTGCAAAATCATCAAGTACAACGGAGAAGAGAGTAAGAGCTGGTGGATCAGGTAAAGAAATGGTGATTGTGATCGGATGATGTTTCCCCACCATGACGCACTAGTGATCACACTCAGGATCAATGGTTGTGATGTCAAACGAGCCCTAATCGATCATGGTAGCTCGATTAACATCATTAACTATGGAGCCATCAAGAAGATGTGGTTGAAGGACCTTGTCTTCCCAAAGGAAACCATATTAACAGGATTCAAAAATTCCACCGAGAAGACTTTGGAAGAAATAACCCTCACAACAACTATGGAGGGGGTAGACAAGAAAACCACTTTTCAAGTGATGGCCGAGGACATGGCCTATAATGTCATTCTTGGAAGGTCTTTGATCCATGAAACGGAAGCCGTACCATCGACCCTGCACCAAGTAATTAAGTTTCCAACCCCATGGGGAATAAGAGCCATTCAAGAGGAGCAACAAATAGCGTGAGATTGTTATTCGATTACAATAAAGATTGTTATTCGATTACAATGAAATGGTTAATTTGAATAGACCCCTTGTCCATTTTTTCTGAAGAAAACGAACGGAGAAAGGACGAACCAGGGACTAGTCAAATTTATCGACCGTTTATAATAAAAGACTTTTCAAATAAGTGAAAACTCAACAACCAGGGACATCAGCAGACAACACCCTCGGAGAATAAGCGATCATCTCACTGAGGGCTACCCTTGGAGACTCGCTCATTAGTTCGTGCTTTGATCTTTTAGTTTTCCTGCCTAAGTCCTGTTGCGACCAAGCATCTTTTGTAATAAAGGCTCGCAAATGCATCTTATCAATGAAATAAAATTTGATTCAACATCTTTTTATTGTCATTTATGCATAGCCAATTACTATTTAAGCCTCCGGCTCAAGGGCAAGACGTCGTCCTAGGCTAGCTCGAACAAAGGAAAAATATGAAAAGCCTTGCAAGCAAACTCATTCAAGGGCTATTGAACACAACTAATTTTCTCAAAAAGAGAAGTTCCATTCATAAAATGGCCCAGAAGCCAAAGTATTTCCAAAACAAGTGGCTCGAAGGCCTTAACAGAAAATGACAACAAAAAAGAAAAAAATGCTGCTCTAAGCTTTTGCCTCAGAATCATCTTCCTCATCATTAGAGCTCCCGCTGCTCGAAGGAAGACATTTCATTAAATTTTGAGCCGTAGTAGCATCGCACTCAGCCTTAGCGATCTCTGCATCAAGGTTAAACCCGCTACGACACTCCCTAGACTTTTTAACCTCGTTTGAATAACAGCCCAGTTCTTGTTGACCTTGGCTTGGGTCCTCCTCATTCCAACGGACCCAGGAGTCTACAAAAACTAATCGGGACCTGAATATCACCATCTAAGAGGCAGAGATTGGAGGGAATTTTGATATGACGAAATTTCTTCCAAGAAGTTGAGTCAGGAGCAGGCTCGGAAGCAGCTCATGGAATCTTGTTTTCCACTCGAGGTGGTTGAGCGTCATCTATTTTTACCGCAACTGAAGGCTGAGCTACCCCTTTACCTTTATCAATAGCTTGAAAAAGCTCTAGCTCACGAGAAAGGGAAAATACAACCTTCTCTTGGCCCTTTTCCATCTCCTCGGCAGGAGTGAGCTCGGGGAAAGGGACAGGCTCCCTTTCGAGGTTTTCTCTAATGATGATTTCTTCATTTTCAAAACTAAAAGGAAAGGGAAAAGTATAATTAGCAGAAAAACGAAGCAAAAGGAAAAGAAACGAAAGGACAAACACTCAACCTGTCTTAGCACCAAGGTCAGCTGACCCCTCGGGTACTGTTCCTCTCTCTCCATCTTCCTTTCCTTCTTTTTCTTTCCCCTTCAAAAGGTTTCCAATCAAACCTTGAAGGGCACTTAAAACATCCCCCGCCTTAGGGACTTCTTCTTTTTTGTCTTTCTTTTTTTTCTTTCGTTTCTTCTTCTTCGGTGTGGTGATCGCCCTCTTCGGGAGACCAACAACATAGAAAGATAAGGATTCACCAAGAAAAGACAACTCAAAGAAAATATGAAGGGCATTAACTTGGTTGAAGACCACTCACCGTGCCGTTTCCATGCCCTTCGGTTCTCGTCCAAGGCAACCAAAACCATCCATGATCTTTCCGATCTGGATTTGGCATCGATAATAGCTTGGACCCATTTGGTCAAATCCTTCGAGCGGGAAATCGGGATCACCTCAGCTAACACCATTCAAAGAAGGGGAGTTAAGCAAAGAGGTATCGAAGTAAAATCCAAAATGACCGAGGAAAAACGCCGAGGAGAATACTTACGTGCTCGGTTCCAGCGCTCGGGAAAATCAGGTTTCGAAGACAAAGGGTCAGTAGGCAAAAGAACAAAGCGTACGTTCCATCCACAATCCTCGATATCCTCTCTCTTGTTAAGCTGGAGAAGAGAGGGGTAGCAGAGGTACAAAAGATGATCAAGAGTAAAAGTGACCCCAGCTAGCTTACTCAAAAATTCAAGGCATTGAACATGCCTCCACATCCCGGGGCCAATTTGGGCTATACATAATTGATAGGTGCGGCAAAAGGTGTCCAACACCTCGGGGATAGGAAGAGAAAAACCTATTGTGAAGGGGTAGGTAAAAACAAAAGAGCACCCCTCGACTCTATTGCATACTCGGCTATCAGGGGTAGGAATACCAACCTTAACCTCGGGACCCTATTTGCAATTAGACCGAACCAAATGTATGTTCGCCTAAGTAATCAAACTTTGTGTATTTTTAACAGGGATATTCCTCCTCCTCCTGATATTCGACTCGGTCTGAAGCTGCATGACAAAGTCCTTCAAGAGGTCAATCTTGGAAGGGATAACATGGTGAGATTCAAGCTCAAGGTTATCTGAAAGAGGATTGTCATTACCAATATCTTTCATGGTAACATCATCCTCATCAACCAGAACTGCCTCGGCAGTGTCAGCTGTGGCTGGACATTGCTCTTGGCCTAAACCACTTGATTGAGGTAAATAATCAATGTTAAAATTAAGAAGGATAATAACATTCAATGGTTCGGGAACATTCACTAATTCACCACCAATGATCATGGTGTCGACGAAAGAGGGTGAAGAATTTGGTGAATTTGGCTTAGACATTTCTCATAAAGGAATTCCTGGACAGTAAAAGAAGAAAAATTCAAGAAGTTTTACTGTTAAGACAAAGGAAATACGTGAAGAAGAAGAAGAAGAAAAGCCGCAGCTATATATAGGTTAAGGTGCCATGATTACAATTACATGCGTAAGGCAAAGCAAGCAATCACGCCCAATCAGTTATTTCCATGCATTATTGACAGGAATATGGAGTGACAACCGACACTTTCGAATTTCACGGCGCACGAGCGGCCACGTCGATCTCCCGCCTAAACTCATTCCACTCCTCGGCAGATCTAATCGAGGAGTGGGAGGACTATCTATATTGCATAAAAAAACCACCGAGACCTTGAGCAAGAGCGCAAGGTTTGGCTCAAGTCGATCTTAAGAGTCGAGTCCACGAGGGGAGATGGCATAACCCTTTGTTTCGAAAGACCACCTTAGGGGAGAAGAAAAATCGAGCCCAAAGTGCAGAGCTCGGAATGATCGCTACGAAGTGCAGAGCTCATATGGCATAACGTCCCCGAGCAAGCACAACACCTCGTCAGAGCGAGGCCTGATCTTTGTAACTGTCGACCGTTGCCCATGCATTTAAGAAGAAGATCCTGAGCTGATCACGATTAAATGCAGAGTAATAGCCATAAAAACATAGTTATTACGATTATAACGTCACTCTTCTTGTCACCTATAAATAGGAACTCTTTGTAATCATGAAGATCATTCAGAAATACAACAACATACTTATATTCTTTTTCTTAAGCTTTGTCTCGTTTTTATATACATTCTCTGCTCGTTTATTTTTTTCCTCGCTTATTTCATTTCGTTAAGCTTTTGCCTCATTTAAATTCAATCTCAGTTCGACCATAACTTTGATACAAGAAAATTATCAATCAACTCCGAAACAAATTCGATTTGTTGTCCTACCTCGATTTAGGCCAACACAGAATATATCACAAATATTTTCGAACGATATCGAGAAGATAGAATAAATCATTGCGTACCATATATGGAGATAGTCGGAACACGATACTTCTTAACATGAAGGTATCACCTGTAAGGTTAACTTCCAAAACAAACACTATCTCGAGAACATAAAAATTAATAATTAGATCAAATCTAATTATAACAATAATAATACGCAATGTTGAACTTGATCAGTATAATCTTAAATCGCTATCAACAAAAATCAAAAAGTACACTGAATATGTAAAATGGAAGAGCTTACTTATCGCTACTTTATAACAGAAAAGGAGAATTTAATAGTACCACAAATTCATGTAATGACTCCAAGTATGTCATGTCTCATTCAAAAGATAGATTCTCGACTGCTATCTAATGGAATATTTTCATATCCTTAAATAATATGAGTGCTCACTCATTGAAGGAGAACGTGCTTAAAGTTGCTTATGAAGGTAGCACAATACAAGCTAAGTCACCATAATTCTAACTTCCAAGTACATATCGCAAATTAAACATAACAAGGATGTCGCTATAAGTAGATATCTTGGTCTTGTTCAAATTCTATCCACTGCTAAGTGAAAGTATTCCTCAGTAAGTCAAATTTTCAAGTAGGCTATAAAACTAATATATGTATATCTAAGTGAAAGTATCCCTCAGTAAGTCAAATTTTCAAGTAGGCTATAAAACTAATATATGTATATCTAAGTGAAAGTATCCCTCAGTAAGTCAAATTTTCAAGTAGGCTATAAAACTAATATATGTATATGATGAAGCTTTCATACACGGCAAGAAATATAGGATTAAGCTTTTATTATTTGGTTCCTCCATATGCCCAAGAAAATAAAACTTTGTATACTGCCTCATTCTTTCCCAAGCAATACAACTTTGTCAACACGGGAGCAACTTATTTACTTACTAAAAAAGGATGAATAATAAAATTAAAAGCACGGGGAGCAGCTTGCAACCTGAATGAGTTCACGCAGAACAAACCATTTATAAGAAAGGATTTATAAATTAAAATATTCTCATATAATTTGTTTCATCAAGATACCAAATTACAACACACAAAAACCTCCATTTTGACAGACAATTATTTGTTATAACCTAGTGATATCCCCAACATAGAGTGAGTAAGTCTCATAAGTCAAAATAAATAGGTCACTTTTATGCACACTATTTACCTCAACTCAATTAAAAAAAAATTCAATCCTCAAGATCACATATGCCATTGAGGCTCATGCTTCGCAACATGTATGCACAAATTTATTATGGTCTGAAGTATCCATTCTAAACAGTATTAAGAATCAATTAATAACTATTATGAATTGTGTTACCTTTTCATCACAGTGCCTTTGTCCCAAAGTACTACTGTAATCAGTATTGAAGCAAATCAATTAATTACTAAAGAACGACAAGTAATTAACTGAAAGGTACTAAAACAGATTCAACATGAAACCAAAACAATTAAGAGACTATATCTACCAGAGACTAGCTATTCATTGATTTCAAAACAGTGGAAGCTAGAAAAAATGTTTATCTTAAGTGACCACACATATAAAACATAATATAAACTTGACTTGAACCAAACAATAATTTATTGGTAAAACTTGTCACTTTGTGTTTTTCAGATTCATTTAAATTGATAATCAACTTTAATGCCTATCATTAAATAATATAAATAATTTCTTGAACATTGAATCAAAAAATAATAGAAGGATTATTTTAATAACATGACTTGTTAGCATAGGAGGTCAACAGAAAAACAATTGTCCATGGTTGGATCTAAATAATGGCGGCTTTCAAGTCAATGTATCAAACTAATACTATAACACATGCGGAAGCAAATTAGCAGTTTGATTCTTAAAATTAGTTTGTAGAAACAACATATTCAATGCGCCGAGTTTAAAGAACAGCCAACCGACTCAATATGTCTCAAGAACAAGCTTACATACTCGCTGCGATACTATTTATGGTTGTTTCACTAAATATAATTTGATCTCACATCGACGGTAGGATTCTAGATTTATGTGATTTATTCTGATACTAATTGTTGAATAAATTATAAAACACACATACAATCACATAAATCAAGAACACCTAGTAACCACCATAAATTCTGAGTAAAAGAGCCGCCATAGCAACGCAATAACTGAGGACGAACCACAACAAATCTTTACTCTCCTTGTGCTTATGAATCTGACAGCTCAATGGCAAGTTGTCTACAACAGGTTATGCCTGGAGAGGAGACTAGCCTCATATATATATATATATATATATATATATAAGGTTAAAAGCCTTAACCTAATGGGCCCATCCATAATAGGCCCGCCGATTTATCAAAAGGCCTACACTATTACCACCCAATACCTAATACAAAAAAGGGACACTTACAAAATTACCCACAAAATCTAAAATAATTACAGTCACTACCCACTATTTTCAAATATTACCGGACATACCCACTAAATTATTTACCCACTCTATCCACCCAGACTTGTATACCATAGTTTATGCAGTATACCATAAAGGTATATACCTATAAGGCATAGCAAAGGTATACAGTAATAAATGTCCCTCCAGACTTGTATATCATAATTTATTATGCAGTATACTTTAAAGGTATACACCTATAAGGCATAACAAAGGTATATAATAATAAATGGGTAGGTTGGGTAAATACTTTTAGTTTTATGGGTAGTATAATTTGTAATGGGTATGACTTGTAAATACTTTAAATTTTATGGGTATAGAGTGTAAAAATCTCTACAAAAAATAATACAGGCCTATTATGGAATCCACAAATCTGTAGCCCATGTATTATCCACCAATTAGTTACAATTTGCCCGTTTTGGTAAAATCGAAAAAATAAGTTAATGTTAAATCCTTAATAAACAATTCTAACATGTAAGGTTCGGTTTTCACTAAAAATCATGTCTATAAAGTGTCTGATCAAACGTCTTAATTAAATATTAATATATAAGTTTATTTTTTCAGGGGAAAACATGCATTATCGTGAACAATTTAAACCTATTATTATACGTTAAAGTATCATGATTGAAATATATTATTGATATTAAAATTCTTAGCCATGTTTATATGCTTTCAATCATTTGACAATTCATGGAAGTTCCAGAGTTTTATTTATGCTTTTTATACAACTATTAAGATATTTCTTTTATTTTTTCAAGTCAAGAATGATCTGTTGAACTTTGAATAATAATTTTAAGTTTAAGTTTGAAAGACTCACTACTAGAAACAGATCGAATTTAGAGGGAGGGGTACCGAGGGCCAGCCCTCGATGATGCTTTACTGAAGGACATCCCTCGGCACGCCATCGCCGCATTTAATAAAAATTAAAAATAATTATTTTATTTATGGCTACCGAGGAAATTCTCTTAGTGAAATTAATGAAAAAAGAAAATAAAAAAACTTTATAACTCCCGAGGGATTAAAATTTGACTTTGAAGAAAGGAAGAAGCTGAAAAGTTTAAATGAAAAAAATTAAAAAATTCAAAGCAGCAGCAGCAGCACCACCAGTCCAGTAGTAGCAGCGGCAGGAGCAGCAGCAAAGTAATAGTAGTAGCAGCAGCAGCAGCAGAGCAGTAGTAGCAGCAGTAGCAGCAGAGCAGTAGTAGCAGCAGGAGCAGGAGCAACAACAACAGTAGTCGTGGTGGTAGTGGTGGTAGTAGTAGTAGTGGTGGTAGTAATAGTGGTAATAGTGATGGTGATAGTGGTGGTAGTAGTGGTGGTGGTGGTGATAGTAGTGGTAGTGGTGGTGGTAGTGGTGGTGGCCGCAGCAGCAGCAAAAGGAGTAGTAGTTCCCTTGGTAAGTAAATTTAAAAAAATAATTATTTAAATTATTTTCTAGTAGTGACTCTGCTTCTTGGTTGTGTGATTTACAAGAACTACACGACTTTACTTAAGCTTGTACCAGAGTAGGAAGACTTAGAGTCCTGAAAGAAATAGAAGACTAAATTAGAAGTAATCTAAAAAAGATATTGATGTGGATTTTAATATTTGAATATAATTCGGACATCCCCTCAAAACTATCTGGTACATATCCTAACATCCCTCTTTAAGTAAAGTTGTAGATCAACAACAACGAGCTTGTCTCTAAGAAGAGGAATATGTAATTCTTGTAGGAAATATTGAAACTAAGTAGTTGTAGCAGCAACTAAACCTCAATATTCAGACTCAATACTTGAGCGTGCAACAACACGTTGCTTTTTGGAGCACTAAGGGACTAAATTAGGTCCAAGGAAAATACAGTATCCATGCATGGATAGGAGATCATCAGGACAACCTACCCCAATCTGCATCAAGAGCCCATTGATAACTAAAGTAGGAGACTTATGAAGATGTAAGCCAATATGCATTGTTCCTTTAAAGTAGCGGAGTACTCATAGCCCGAAAATGTGAAACTGTGGGAGAGTACATAAATTGGCATAATTTATTAATAGAAAATGACACATCTACTCTTGTGATGGAGACATATTGGATAGCTCCTGTCAAGCTGCAATAGAGAGCTGGATCTTCAAATGGGATACTACCCAAATGTGAAAGTTGCTGATCACTAATCATAGGAGTTGATATGGGACGTGCTCCGTCCATACGAGCTCGTTGTAACAAGTCTCGTATATATTTAGTTATTGACAAAACCAAACTAGTAGATGAAGTAGTGACTTCCACAACCAAAAGATAATGTAAGCTTCCAAGGTCTTTCAGAGGAAAATACACAGACAAATTTTGAATTAGAGCAGCGATGAATTCATTTGAGCTACTAGTTACTATTAAGTCGTCTACATAAATAAGAACCATGGTGATATGAGTAGCACATGAATGAACAAACAAGGATGTATCACACTTACAGCAAGTGAAGCCATAATACAGCAATGCTGAACTAAGCTTTGCAAACCAGGCTCTTGAAGCTTGATTAAGATCATGCACTGCCTTATGTAGTCGACAAACATGGATAGTAAATTTTTAATCAACAAACCCTGTAGGTTGAGTCATATATACCCCCTCTCGCAACTCGTCATGTAAAAATGCATTCTTTACGTCAAGTTGACGAAGAGACGACCCCTTAGAAAAAACCAATGTCAATAAAACTCTAATTATTGTAGGTTTCAAAACTGGACTGAAGGTCTCAAGGTAGTCAATGTCGGCTTCTTAATTAAGCGCATGTTTGGCCAAGCTGCCAAAATCAGCTTATTTTGAAAAATTCTTTTGAAAAAAGTGCTTTGTAAGAAAAGCAATTTGTGTTTGGTCACATAATGTGAGAAGTATTTTTATTATTTATTTATATTTAATAAATATTTAAAAATTAATCTTTAAACATGAAATTACGAAAAAGAATATGGACATAAGTTGTTTTTTATTTTTTTTACATGTCTATTCTTGTCCTTAAAATTCAAAAGCTCTTATTTTTTGGAAAAGCTACTTTTTTCAGCTTCTACTTAAAAGCTAAATAATAGCTTCTGCTTCTGCTCGAAAGCACTTATTTTTTACCAAAAGCTTGGTCAAACACCCTCAATATCTGAAATAAGTTTGTTTTTTTTTTTTTTTTTTTTTTTTTTTGAGAAAAATAAGTACTTTTGGCCTACTAGAAGCTTTGCCAAACAAGCTCTAAATCCTTTAGCGACTACGCGAGCTTTATATCACTCAATTGAACTATCTGGATGTAGCCTTAGCTTAAAGATCCACTTGCAACCAACAATATTTTAGCACGGGATACAGGTGCAAGGGTACAAGTCCCATTTTGAATTAGAGCATTGTATTCCTCTGATATTGCAGTGCTTCACTTTGGATCCTTGTTTGTTGGTGTAAAACAAGTTGGTTTAGGTTGAAGGGACGTCTCTTAGGTTATTTGGTGGAAAGATTGGCTTGAGGTTGACTGGATGTTGATTTGCTCCAAGTGGCCATATGATGTTGTGTGTGAACTGTGGAAGATGTTCGTTTTGGTTTGGTGGGAGGTCTGGACATAGCATCTTCAGGGTGAGGCAAGTCACATAACATATGGTGTAAATCAACTCAGAGGTTCATGGCTGGTAAAGAAGAGGGGGATACTAGATGTGTGAGGGGTTGATGGGAAAATATTGGAATTGATGGAGAATTGCTTAAGCTTGTAGTAGTGCAAGGAGCAACTACCTGTAACGTAGATCTGCCCACTGGTGGTGAAGAATAAATCATTTTGGGCGAATTTGTAGCAGCGTATGAAAATATTGACTCTTCAAATACAACATGGCGAGTAATATAGACATGACCACTAGCAACATGAAAACACCTATAACCTTAATAACTTAGGTTATATCCTAGAAAAACAGATTGGGTAGATCGAAAAGCAAATCGTGAGAGTTATAGGGTCACAAATAAGGATAGCAAGCACATCCAAATACCTTTAAAGTTATAATCAAATTATTTTCCTTATAAGTTTGTAAAGGGTGAGGTATTGCCAAGAATAGGAGTTGGCATGCAATTTATAAGATAAATGGAAGTGGAAAATTCATCGTTCCAACTTGAAGAGGAAGTGACGCATGAGCTGAAAGAGTTAAACAAGTTTTAATATTGTGACGCTGTTTCCTTTCGGCAGTACCATTTTGATCATGAGTATGAGGACAAAAAACTTGATGAAGAATACCCGCTTGTAACATTTTTGGTATTCTCCACCATAGTCAGATTGAACTATGTTAATTTTATGTTCAAAATAATTTTCAACCAGTGATTTGAAACTTAAAAAGATCGGATGAACCTTATTTTTAAATGACATAGGACAATAGCAAGTGTATTTTGTACAATCATCAATAAAGACAACATAATATCATAATTTATTGCTTGCTAAAAGAGGAGCAAGCCCCAAAACATCGGAATGAATTAGATATAGCGGATAAGAGGACAATGAGCTGGAAATAGGAAATGTGTGCTTATGGCTTTTGCCATATTGATAAGAAGCACAAACACTTGCAAGTTTATTCAAAGGAACATTTAGATTAAATGGCCTAACGACACTTTGAACTATCTTTATTGAAGGATGACATAACCGTCTATGCCAAACATCAAGAGAAGGTTTGGTAATAAGAAAAGCTTGAGGTTTTTTAGCTGAGTACCACATGGATCTTTCAGCGGAGTAAAGCTTGCAGACGCCATTTTCAGCTCTCCCTTCCAATAGGATCTTCTCCGTTACCCGATCCTTCACATGATAATAACGAGGGTGAAACTCAAAGTAAACATTATTGTCAGCAGTAAGTTATGCTACACTATATAAACTTTTAGTGATCTCAGATACAAATAAAATATTCTTTAAGTGTAGTGGTCGAGAAGATGAAAATAATTGAGAATCACAAAATATGAGAGATTTGAAAATCTGTTCCATTACCAACCATAAATTTCTCATTGCTACTGTAATCGCCTTGGAAAGTCACATTATTTAGATAATTGGTAAGATTATTTATAGTCCATGAGTCAGGATAACAAGCAGGGTCAGTAACCATATTTGCTTAAGCCACGAAAGCTGCCATTTGCATCTTAGAACTTGCTTGATAAGCATGATCAAACCGGTGTGTCCATATTTGTTAGACACTTGACATTGAGAGGAGCCCATATTATTTTGAAATTGTCCATGACTAGAAGTGGATCGACCACCACGACCCCTCCCCCTTTCAGATCTTCCAATTTTATTATTTTGTGCATTAGTATTATGAAAACTATTGTCATATTCTCAAGCCTTGTCTCATGACTTAGCAGTAGCTCATGGAGATCAACAAGGCTGATAGCTTCTGCCTTAGAGGTTACTGAAACAACTAAGGCATCGTAATCTGGACCTAAGCCCCTAAGGATGTCGAGAACAAGGTCCTTATCATAAATCCTCCATGTTGCTGCAGCAAGATTGTCAATGATGGATGTCATCATTTAACGATAGCCAGTCATAGAGGAGGTTTCTTTCTTTGTGGTCTGAAGTTGAAGGAGGAGTTGCATCTATTTTCCTTCGATCGTGATGCAAACATTATTTCAAATGTCTGCCAAACTTCCATGGTTGTGGAACAACCAACAACTTGTGCCAAAACACTCTAAGTAAGTGAAGAAAAAAGTCAACTAATAAGGAGTCGGTCTTGTTTTCGCCATGCTAAATATGCAAGATTAACAATTACCTCCCCTGAATTCTCATCAGTGGGACTGCTAGGTACAAACTTTGATGGACATTATGTGATCCATCAACATACCCTTCAATATTATGGCCTCTTAGGGCGGGTAAGATTTGTGACTTTCATAATACATTATTTTTTCTGTCTAACTTAATCAGATTTTGATGCGTAAAATTAGTTGAGTAAGAATTGTTGTTGTTTGTAGCTGTAGTCTATGAAGGGAGAACAAAGTCGGTGATTGATGGATTGGCCATGGTCGAAGGAAGCAAGTCATTGCTCTACTCTGATACCATGAAAGACTGTATACTTTATTGCTTCTTGGTTGAGTGGTTTACAAGAACTACACGGCTGCATTTACGCTAGACCAGAAGGAGGGAGACACAGAGACCAAAGAGAAATAGGAGACTAAATTGGAAGCTACCTAAAAGATATATTCACATGGATTTGAATATTTGAATACAAATCCTTCTGAAGATTATCTAGTACATATCCCAACAAAGTTGAGGTCTCAGGTTCTAGATAAAAGTTTTACAAAATATTATGGGAGTCACTTTAGATTCTGATAGATGTAAATTTGATCGTAGTCATATATAGTCGAGCTATAAAGTTCGATTACGATTACCCCGAAACTAATTTTTCCAACGTAGGTTGTGCTATACCTGAACAATATGATAAAGTTTCTATAGACGGACAATAAAATCTAGCATGCTAGACCTTGAATTATGTAGCACCATAGGGACGGGCAAATGATAAAGAAAACGAAAGATATCAGTTTCCAAGGCGATCATATTGCAGGCTAGAACCTCCTTCAATCTCCTAAAAGAATTGGTGAACTCCACTTTTGACTTTAGTAGGGACAACTTATCATTTTAAAATTTTTTTTCTTATTTAATTTGCCAGGTGTGGGCTGTCAAGGGATTTATTTCGAGCACACTCCATGATTCTTTCAGTGTAGAGGCTTCATAGATAGTAACTATTATAGTTCAATATTTCATGAAAAATCATATAGCTTAATGTTACATTATTTTAGTATAATGTTTTATGGTTATGAAAGTATGCAAGTTAGTCTTCAAAGAACATGCTGTCGAAGTTATATTTGACATTATACAAATGTTGCATTGAGGTTTTAAAATTTTCAAGGCAAGTTAAGAGTAGAAGTCAGTTTATCCGTTTGACAACCGACTTTCATACCATGCCTCATTCATAAATATGAGTGGCATCATTTTGTCATTATTCTACCATTTTGGCAACTGCTTTTGATTGAAAAGATAGCACTGAAAAAGCAGAAAAGAAGCAGAATTTTGTTGTGACTATTCTATGATTTTTTGAAAATCACTAGCTACTTCTTATTTAGTGCCCTTAAAAGTTATTGTTGGTAATCTTCCCATGTAAATTTCCCATAATCTCTGTTACGCGGCGACTTCTCGAGTTTTCTTAGAAGGACAATATAATGTTAGCCAATGGTCCCCGCCGTACGCTAGACTAGATTGTCAGTGTCGTGTGAGAAAACTGATGTCAATTACAGTGTGTATAAAGAGAGAAATTTAAAAGAGAGTCGTTGCAACTAGCTTGTATTAAGAAATCCAACCGATTACAAGAATGCCAACGTGATGTCGAGGGGGAAAGACACCAAAGCTGAAATATGAAAGCAGCATACAAAGATTCGTTACCTTATCACCCTACATATGTCTTAAAAATAAAAAATCAAGTCTTAGGAGCTGACAACAAAAGACTAGACATTCATATTAGAAATACATAAAGGTAAACTAACTATATTTACAATGGTGTGCGACACTTTGAGGGGCAGCGTCCTTGTCAGCGTCTTCACTGTGTGTGCACAAGACGCAGGGTGCGCGACTGTGGCGTGCGCAGGTGCGAGGCAATCAGCGTTGGGGCGTGCATGCGCAAGTCGCAAGACATTGGCGTACTCAAGTGCAAGGCGCGCAAGCGTGGGAAAATCAGCGTTGTGGCGTGCATGCGCATATCACATGACATTGGTGCACTCAAGTGCAGGGCGTGCGGGTGCTAGCAATGGGCATGCATTGAGGGCACTGTCTGCTTGCTGCACGCGGGCACGCGCAACCGGTAGGGCGACATACACTGATGCGCATATAGATGTTGCCGCAGCCAAGACCACGGGGCTGTCCGTGGCACTAGGCACTTTGAGGCTTGCCAAGGCGCCACCAGGCGCGCCCAAGGAGTCATGGGGAATGACTGAGAGCCCACCCATGACATTCTCCCCTACCTAATATGGCGACATAGTCGGAGACTTCCTTGCAAGATAATCAGCTATTAGGTCCTTGAAGGTTTTGAGGTCTATTCTTGTCTCCCATATGTTTGCTTCTCCATCATATCCGCTCTATTTCACCAAAAATTCCTGGTGACCTTTCCTTGAGGCATGAATAACCTGGTCATCAAGAATAGTTTATGTCACTTTCCTCCCGATTAACTTATTCTTAGGGATGCTTGGCATTTTGAGCTGACTTCAGGAAGGATCATCCTTGTATTTTGAAAAAGCTTTAGCAAGCTGACATGAAAGATGGGTTGTATCTTCCACCAAGCTGGTAGTTCAACACGGTATGTAATATTCCTAACACGAATTATAATGGATAGAGGTCCAATGTATTTTTGTATGAGACGTGGGTCATGAGCTCCTGCAAATAGATATCGCTTTGGGATCTTTACCATTACCTTGTCCTAAATTTTATATTCCCTAAAGCATCGGTTTTGATCTGCATACTTTTTCATCCTCTTTTGTGCTTTTCAAGATATCTCTGCACTATTTCTAAGTTGTTCTTCCACTCTTTTGAGAAACTCACAACATTAGGAGATTTGACACATTTGGTGCATCAACAATATGCAGGAGAAGAGGTTATTGTCCAGTGATAAAAGCGCTCTTATTGGTACTTGAGCACTTTTTGGTGTTGAAGAACAACTGGATATTCAGTAGCTTCACCCAATTCTTCTGCGTGCCAGTTACTGTGTGGGCAAAATTACATCACCTACTATTACGGGGATACGAGTCCAGCTAGCAAGACTAGACTTATCTTACAAGTCACTAGGTGCAGAGGATACACGCCCGCTCCTAGATCCAACAACCATTTAGGCGGCACGGCCATAGGACGCAGGGTATACATCCCACCGCCTAGGCTTTTCAGTCTCCTGGCTAGGGTTTACTATATGCCATCGCCTTGAGTTAAAGGCCTATAGCCTTATTAGTCTTTGTATTTTACCTTATGTAGGACTGGGTATCGCTACTATAAATACCCCTCCTTAGATTGTATTGTACATCTGATGATTCAACACCGAATCCGGCTATTCTCAAGGAATAAGAATTACTCTGCCTTTCCCTTAATTATTTCGTTTTGTTTATTCATTACCGCTTTCATTACATTTACATACTTTTCCGCTGTAGTTACTGTATTTCTTATGACCCTAACCATAAATGATTGTTTTATCTAGACGTACAATTTTAGGCATAAACAGTTTGGCGCCCACTGTGGGTCCTAGGAAATATTTGGTATTCTATGAAGGAAAAAGGCGCAATCATGTCTGACAACGATAGCATTCCAAAGAACACTTCAGGCATAGTAGACGAGTCTGCAAAGGATACCTGTGATCCTAGTGTACAACCTAAAGATCCCGCTGAGCAGTCGAAAGACACCTCTTAAGAACAAATCCTTGTTACCGACGAGGGGGAAGGCGATCAATCTGTAAGAGGTAATTCTGATTTCAGAGGTTTCATTGTAAATCTTCTCAAAATCGTGTCCAAGCAAAACTTCAAACAACATAGGTGATGGGATATCCTAGAAGTTAGGAGCGATGTTTGTCGAATCGTCTCAGAGGCCAGCATCTCCGCGAGGACCAGCGCCAACGAAAAATTCACCAGCATCAGCTCCTAATGGAAGGCTCAACATGGATTTTGCCCCTGGAGGCTCTTCAACAATCAACAACCAAGAACTCAAAGGAGCTCATATCATTCAGGACCTCATAAAAGAGATGAAGGCCATCCATGACTAAATTAGTAATATTCCGAGTGCTCCACCCCAAGTTACCACAGTAGATGAGCAGAAGTTTTATAAACATACATACAAAGCAAGTGTTGCACCGATCCGCACAGCAGAAGTTTTATAAACATACATACAAAGCAAGTGTTGCACCGATCAGCACACCAAAGCACTTTCGCTTTCCGGATAACTTGAAGTATGATGGAACGATTGACCCTGACGGGCATATTACTGCGTATTACATGGTTGTGAAGAGTAATAAGATTACTTAGGAAGAAATTGAGTCTACTCTAGTGAAGCGATTTGGCTCGACCCTGACTAAAGGGGCCCTTGTTTGGTACACTCAGCTACCAATGGGATCTATCGAATGATTCACTCAGATAAAAGACCTCTTAAAGAAAGCTCATTTTTGTGCTCACAAGCGGGAGAAGTTCATGGAAGATATCTTCGAGATATCTCAATAGGACAACGAGCTGCTAAAAGACTACCTCGACAGATTTCAGAAGGAACACATGTAGCTTCCTCGAGTTCCTGACAACATCGCTGTGGCACCTTTTGACAAGAGTGTGAATTCAAAAGGATCGTTGGCCGCCAGAGAGTTGTAGTGGTGCTTCACCCAGCACCCTGTGATCACATGGAGCACATTGCATCAAACATATACTGAAAAGCTTCACTTAGAGCCGGACAACTCTTATAACCCCAAAGATGAGCGAAGGAACAAAGTAGAGATCCTTTCTTTAGAAGGAGAAGAAAACGGAAGAAGGGTGAATCCAAAGGCTTAGAACCAATCAGGAACTGGAAGGCAGAACAACTTTCGAGCATCAGGATCTCAAGAGAAGTAGATGGAACCTCGTAACTTCATAGATTTGGGTTTGTGAGTCAACGTCGTGGATCTAGTCGCTAATTACTTTGGTAGATTAGGTTCAAGGGTCCGATGGCCGCCAATTCTGAAATGAGATACGGGGAGGAACGCAAAGCCCTATTGTGATTTTCATCGCAGCAGTGTTCATGCCATAGTCAAATGTAAAGCCTTGATGGTTGAAATCGAATATCTATTGAAACACGGGCACCTCAAAGATCTGATTGAAGAAGGACCACAACGTTCTAAAGCACCAAATTTCGAAAACCTGAAGACTATCAGCACAATCTTATCAACTATGGAACCTGACATCGCACGGGGGACTACGACGCCATAGAAATTGAAAGGTCTGATCCTATTTGGCTTGGATGAAGAGGCAGAACATCAAGGCGACCTAATCGTGCCCGTAGAAATTTCCGACTTACGCGTCCAGCGATCCATGGTTGATCCAGGAAGTAGCGTGAACATTATCCGGGGGAGATACTGCAGAATAATGGCTTATGCCATCGAGTATCCTCAAGCACTCGAAAGATAATTAGTTTCAATGGATCCCGAGAAGAGTTTGTCAGAGAATTAGTTCGACCAGTTCATATACCAGGCGTGACGAGCATAACCTCCTTCTAGCTATTGAATTGAAATCTATCATATGACACCATCTTGAGACGGCCATGGATACACAGTGTCAAGGGAGTACCCTCAACATTTCATCAATTTTTTAAATACCCGACCTTGCGCGGGATTGTCAACTTATGGGGTGAGCGGTCTTTGCTTGGAGAGTATTGACCTGCCAATGGCAGGTATCTTGGTGCACGGATGGTAGCCGATATAAATATTGCCAAAGAGGAGTCCATCAAATTTGAGGGCATGGAACGAGAAGTCAGAGAAGAAATCAGTGAACTACGGGATAGGTTTGCGGTAATGGATCAACTAGTCCCCAAGGCCACAAAATTGGTATGGCAGCTTTCTGAGGTGCTTCGAAGACAAGAGGGCCCCTATTGTTGATGCAAACTTACCTAACTATAGAGCAGATTAATATGCAGCTCTTACAGCTTTCGGTGATAGCTGAGCCAAAGCCGGGTGATTCTATTATTAGCGTGGAATAGAGTCCTTGTACGAGAAGAGAATGGGAGACAATTTCCCATAAAGTGTTCCAACAAAATACCCTCATGTCGAGATATGTTTTGGCCTTTGCCATTTAAGTTTATTACTGTCGTGATCATGGCGACCCAGGAACTGCACGCATACTTCCTTGACCATACAGTCAGCATGATCTCCTCCATATCGGTACAAACCATAATGTCTAAGCCCGGACTCTCAGAGGAGATGGCAGAATGTGCCGAAATACTAGGAGAGTATGACATTATCTACCAACCCCGGATAGCCGTCGAGTCATAGGAACTAGAGGGTTTCACCTCGGACATCGTGGAGAAGCTGAAACCATAGGCAGAGGATTCAATCAGAAATGAAGAAACGATCGAGTTTGGATGTTGGGAAATCAGCATTGGAGTAGGCCTGAAAAAGGAAGAAGCCGATCTCGATCTGATGGTACACCCGTTGGAATGGTATTTCGCAAGACCACCAGAGCTCAAATCGACGAAGCAGATATGGAGCCATAATTTAAGCTCTTGACTTAGTCTACATACTGAGGGCCAGGGAGGTCACCCTTTTCAGCGGCTCTCAACTGATTGTCGATTAAGTCAAAGAAGTTTTCACCACAGAGGGCATCTACACACCAAATCGGCAGGAGAAAATGAAAGCACTCCTGAAAAATTTTCAGATGTGGGAGTTTGCATATCAAGAAGAAAGTCTGAATGGAGGCAAAGCGTCCGAAGATTCGTACGATCAGCAGGTAATGGTTGAGTTAACACCTGTGGACTTGATGAACCTTGAGGTTCCAGACACAGGATCCGTCACAAGGTAGCGTCACGTGCTGGTCAACTACTTGAGCAAAAGAATCCTCCCTGAAGACAAATCAGAAAGTAGACAACTGCAAAAGCAAGCCGTTCATTATTATTTGGTTGGCAAAAAACTATACAATCGAATTGTCAAACCCAAGTACATGCCCCCGAACCTTCTGAGGGTCAAGCATAAAGTATCTTAAAGGCATTTATTTTTATGTTTTAAGTTTTTTATAACTTTGATTGAAGTATTTTCATACTCATCAATTATGCTATGGGTTTTCACCTACAACATCTCGGGCTTCCCGCCCCCTTTTATCAATAAAACTATTATTTTTACTTAGTTTTACTTGCATATTTAGATCCATCTACGATACAACTATTCATAGCCCTGGCCAGACCTAAGTTGAAGTAACTCACTCACTTTTTGCTATAAAAGTAGGGTACACTACTCGTTTAGAGCTAGACCATGTCTAGATCAGCCACCACGCATTATTTGTGAGTTGAACTCGTTAACTAAACAAATGCACCTAGACGCCGATGGGACGTCTGTTCGTATAGTGCCAAAAAGTTTTAAATATTCGGGTAACTAAGAAGAGACGTTCGAAGCCAAAGGCAAAAGTGCCTGTTATCACACGGGCTAAAATCGTCCCACTGTGGGCGCCAAAAGCCATCTCCTACAGATGCAACCTAGCTGCCAAATATTGGTGCACAACAGACGTAATTGCTCAAAGAAGGCGCACTGATAAACGTTCTAAACACTAGAACATTCAGGACAATCAAAAGCCATCTAATACTTAGCTGCTCAAACATACTGCTTGACTATACATTACAAAACATGTAATAACAGAAGTACGTATAAGATTATTGATGAATGACCATTTAATTAATAACGAACAGGCCGTAGGCTCATAATTATACATTTAGTTCTTCCTCAATACAATATTTTTTATAACAGTTGTAGAAAAAAAAAGGAAAGATAGGACTAAAAATAAAGAGCTCCTCAGGATTAACATGGCTGAAGATCCTTCATCTGGTTTGTAGCTACAAGCCGTAAACAGTCTGGAGTTCTTTTTTTCTTTTTGCAGCTTGAGATATGTCGGCCCGAGCATTCCTTCAAAGCATACGGTTGTTGGTATAACCAAGGACCATCTCTATGATCAAAGCAAGGTACCCCGATAGTGTCTGGGTACAGGCCTTGCCTTCCCGCATCTCGTCCGCTGAACTCAAAGAGAAACTAGAATATTAGCAGCCAGCTTGACTATCTGAGTCAAACTCAATTGGTCAAACCAGAATGCACAACCCCGCAGATCTTCAAGCATAAACGGAAGATAGCAAAGAGCGGAAAGGCTTGAGTTAGGAACCTACCATAGGGTAGCCTCTTCCCTCAGGTATCCTACTGCTAACGGCTGATGAAGCGTTACAATAGCGGTTCAGCTGAAACAGGTAACCAAGGTGAAAGCCATGAACCAAGGAAGAATCAGAAGCTTAGTGACACCTTAACCACCCGCCGTTGTAAAGATAAATCCTCTTGCATCCAATAAAATGGACCCAAGCAGTTGATCACTAGCCTGGTACCATTGAAGGAGCGGCCTAGACACAAGAGGTATCCTGGCGGAGAAGCTGCACAGAAGCTAAAAGGGCTAAGCGTCCTGACCCCACATGACAAAAAATTATAACAACAACCGTTGTGTTAGAAGATGGGCGCACCGTAATTAGTGCATGTGACATAATGAAGATATCCTAGAGGACATCGTTAGAATCCCGATCAAGCTTCATGATTCGGGGGACTTCATTCGTTTCCTCATGGACAAAGAAAAAGAAAGAGGTAGCTGCAGGCGAATTTCCTCCTATAGGTCCTTCATGCAACATCCATTCGGAACAAAGAATGTTTTTTGGAAATATCAAACCAGGATCGAAGGCAAACATTTATTAGGGAAGAAACGTTTCTTGCTATCACAAGAAATTAATAAGGAAGAGAAGCATTTTCTGAGGAAGAGTTTGTGAATTTTCAACTATCATTAAGTCTCTATTTATAGGAAGAAAGGGATAAGGATGAAGCACGAAACTATCAAGCGTAATTATTTTTGGATATATGAATTGATTTGGAGCAGTTAATTTTAGTTCCCGAAAAGGTGCATGGGATCGATATCATCCAATCAGAAGGAAGCACGCGACGTTCTCGAATAAATCAATATCATCCTTGGTGAAAGAGACTGCGAGTCTCAAAGAGTCAGTGAGATATCTTTTCACATCCACACTGCTTTCACTTCCTGACTGCTTGCATCATCACTCAGCAAGTGGGGGGACTGATTGTATGAGCAAAAATATGTCACCTACTGTTACGAGGATACGAGTCCAGCTGGCGAGACTAGACTTATCTTACAAGTCACCGGGTGTAGAGGATACGCGCCCGCTCCTAGAGCCAATGACCGTTTAGGTGGCATGGCCGAAGGACGCAGGGTAACATCCCACCGCCTAGGATTTGCAGTCTCCTAGTTAGAGTTTTGTATATACCACCGCATTTAGTTAAAGACATATAGCCTTATTAGTCTTTGTATTTTACTTTATTTAGGACTGGATATCGCTACTATAAATACCCCTCCTTATATTGTATTGTACATCAGATGATTCAACACTGAAGCCAGTTATTCTCAAGGAATAAGAATTACTCTACCTTTCTCTTAATTATTTCATTTTGTTTATTCATTATTTCTTTTATTATACTTACATACTTTTCCGTTGTAGTTACTGTATTGCTTGTGACCCTATCCATAAATGATTGTCCAACCTATATGTACAAATTTAGGCATAAACAGTTGCAAAATGTTGAAGGTATTCTTCGAGCATTCCATTATATCGCTCATTTAGCAATCAGGCTGCAGATGAAAGCTGGAACTTTGGCTTAATTTGGACCTGAGGCACTTGAAGAGCTCGATCCAAAAGTTGTTGATGAATCGTGAGTCACGATCACTAATAATATCTCTAGGCTGACCCCAATACTTCAAAACATGCGCGAAGAAGAATCTGGTCGTCTCTTCAATCGCTATATATTTTGGGTTTGCGAAAATTGCGTATATAGAGAACTAATCAACCACTACCAAAATAGTGGTTAGATCTCCAACCTTGGGCAATCCGGTGATAAAATCCAGAGAGACGCTTTCCCAAGGCCTCTTTGGGACAGGTAGCGGCTCCAAAAGTTCTGCTTGCGTCAAGCGGTCCGGTTTGTGTTTCTGACACACCAAGCAAGTCCCCACATATTGATCTACATCATCCTCCATCTGCGGCCAATAATATGCGCGTTGTAATATCGCCAAGGTTCTATCCGTTCCAGGATGCCAAGCCCAAAGTGTATCATGGCATTCCTTTAAAAGGGTCTTCCGCAAATCACCTCCCTTAGGCACATAAATGCGCTTCCCTTTTGTTTTGAGAAAAGCATCCTCCATATAGAACTCTCATGCTTTCCCTTGCTTCGCAAAACTGATTAACATAGGCAGCAGGATCATGACAAAGAAGATCCTTGATCTGATCCTTAATATTGTTGGTTACCTCGCTTCCCTCAAGGGCGGTAGGTATAGATACCGTGGCTATGTCGGCCCTTCGACTCAGCGCATCAGCAACTTGGTTTAATTTTCCACTCTTGTATTCTAAGTAGAAATTAAACTCGGCGAGAAATTCTTGCCATCTCGCCTGTCTTCCATTCAGTTTTACTTGCATCATAAAATATCTGACAGCAGTGTTGTCTGTCAACGAAGGGTGCTCCCAGTAAATAATGGCGCCATAAGCGCAAGCAATGGACCACCGCCAATAATTCCTTCTCGTGAGCAACGTAGTGCCGCTCTGCATCCTTCAGCTTCTGGCTCTCATAAGTAACCGGGTGCCCATCTTGCATCAGCACTCCACCAAGTGCAAAGTTTGAGTCATCAGTCTGTACTTCAAATGATCTGGCCATATCAGTGAGGGACAAAATCGGGCTACTTGACATAGCCACTTTAGAGCACCAAAGGCTTTCTCACACCTTTGCCACCACTCCGACGATGTTGCCTTCTTCAAAGTCAGTTAGGGGCACAACGATCAGGGAATAATCCTCCACGAACTGACGGTAGAAGTTGCATAGGCCTAAATAAGATCTTAGGGCATGAATATCCTTTGGTGATGGCCAATCAGCAATGGTGTGAATTTTCCCGCTATCCATTTTGATATGTCCCTCTTCGACTACATGCCCAAGAAAGTTGATTTATTTTTGGGCAAAAGTTCATTTCGACGTCTTGACATATAACTCGTGCTCCCTTAGCCTTGTCAAGACCTTCTTCAAATGCATCATATGGTCATCCGTGCTCCAGTTATAAACCAAAATATCATCCAGATAGACAACAAAAAATTCATCTATAAACTTCTGGAAGACTTGATTCATCAATGTGCACAACATTGCTAGAGCGTTAATTAAGCCGAACGGCATAACAAGAAAATCAAATGATCCATATATTGTGACACAGGTGGTTTTATGTTCATCTCCTTCTGCGATGCACACTTGCTAATAGCTTGATCTCATGTCTATCTTAGTGAATATCGTGGCCACACCCAGCCTGTCGAACAAGTCCGCTATTAGAGGAATAGGGTACTTGTTCTTCACAGTAATCTTGTTCAGCACTCTATAGTCCACACAGAGCCTTAAGGATCCGTCGTGCTTATTTTGAAATAGCACAATCAACTTGTAATAGGATATCAAGGGCACAATAATTCCAGCATCCAATATTTCTATCCATTGTCTCCGAAGTTTGATAAGTTCGGGTTGTGACATTTGATATGGTCCACGGGCCTAGTTCAATCTGATGATCAATAGTTCACTTAGGCAGTAATTGCCTAGGCATCTATTGTGGCATGACATCTTCAAAGTCTCCCAACATATCCTTCACAACCGAAGGAATAGGGTCAGCTACCCGCTTAATCTCGTCCAAGCATAAGGTAGCCAAGAACTTTGGTTCCTGTCGCTTGACACCCTTCTTCAGTTGCATGGTTGATATGCTCCTCTCGTTCAACTTTCCAGATAGTGTTGGAACTGTGCATAGTTTTGCGCCTATAATAAAAAGGTTACGCCATGCGGCAACAGTGCGGTCTGAGTTTCCCGCAAGAATTCCAAGCCAAGGATTAGTTTGAAATCATCCATTGTGATTATAGACAACATAGTCTTTCATTCATAAGGACCATTTTGATCGGGACTCCTTTCATCACACCTCTAACAGGTTGAGCTGGGGAGTTAATCGCCTTCACTCGATCATGACCCTTCTCCACGATAAGGACCATCGCTACGCTTCTATAGTAGCTAAATAATTATAACTCGCACAAGTATCTATCATTGCCTGAATAGGTCTTTTATTAACCCGAACATCGATGTACATCAATTTCCTTATTCAATCGAATTCCAGCAGCACTCAATCCGCCCATTTGTAGAGAAATAGAATAGAGTGTGTGGAAAACTGCACCAACTGGAGCTTCCTCCTCATCCACATTATCATCTTCTACTTTATCTTCCTCAAAAGTTTCCTGGGCAATCAGCTTTCTCTTTTCAGGGCAATCAGCAAACTTGTGAGGATGCCCACATTCATAGCAACAACCTTTAGGAACAAAGGCTCCCTTTACTTTGTTCTGAGATGCACTATTGTTGTTTTTTGAAAAGAAGGCCTTAGAGTAATTGGTACTCCGCTCTCTCTCACCTTCGCTAGGACCTCCCGATTGGACTGACCCCTTTTGTATCTATTACTACTAGCTGGACGAGCAGTCGTTGGAGGTCGATCATTTCGAGACTCCATTTGATAATCAACCACACACTCAGCCACCTAAATATTCCTTTCCAGTATATCCACCCATTGCCTCTGCAGCTCAGCGTGAGCATAGGGCTTTAAACCTTCCATAAAACTAAAGAGCTTATCCTTCTCGCCTATGTCGGGAATACTCAACATAAGTGTTATGAATTCACGCACAAATTCTCGCATGGACTTTGTCCGTCTCAAGTCTCTGAGCTTCTATTGAGCATTGTACTCAACATTCTCTAGGAGGAATTGTCCATGGATAGTCGTTTTCAGCTCCTCCCAAGTAGCCAATTCTTTCGTGCCATTCCTAATAGCCCACACCTTCCCGCGCCACCATAGTTTGACGTTTCCCTGAAGGTACGATGTTGATGTCTTCAATATTTGATGTTCTTCCAACCCACCAATGGCCTCAAAATACTCTTCCAAATCAAAGAAGAAATTCTTAATTTCTTTTGCATTTCGAACACCAATGTAATTCTTAGGTTCCAGAATCTTTAATTTTTGCCTATGAGGAGCCATATTCATTGCACCACCACCACCATTCCCTCCTTGTCTTAGAAGGCCTTGCATGACTAGTGTCATCAGATTATTTACAATATTTAACAATTCCGCATAGGACGCCGCATTATCATCTAACTATTGTTGTATGGTAGCATTCTTATCCTCGCTCACCTTCAGCCTAGCCTTGACCACAACAAGCTCAACACGATCGTTCTCAATGTCTTGGCTCATGTGAGCAACATCTGTCTCATTTTCCGGGCAAGACGACTAAGATCATCCAGTTTCTCCTCGAAACTGGATTTGAGATCTAGAATCGTCCCTGCGATCTCTCTTAGCATCTCGACTATTTCTTCAAGTGCACCAACCTGCTCAACGTTTGTCATTTGACAACCCGCCATGATCCGAACTGTCTATCAATATTTTCCTTCGTCGATTGTCAAACCTATGATCTGATACCAACTGTTGCGCGACTCCTTCTTGAGTTGCTTAGAAGGGCAATGTAATGTTAGCCAATGGTCCCCTCTGCAGGTAGACAAGATCGTCAGTGCCATGCTAGAAAACCGAAGGCAATCACAATGTGTATAAAGAGAGTAATTGAAAAAAAAATCGTTGCAACTTGCTTCTATTAAGAAATCCAACCGATCACAAGAAAACCAACGTGGTGTCGAGGGGGAGACACCATAGAAGAAATATGAAAGTAGCTTACAAATATTCGAATACCTTATCACCAAACATATGTATTAGAAATAAAAATCCAAGCCTTAGAAGTAGACAACAAAAGACTAGATATTCATACTGGAAATAAAAAAATATAAACTAACTATATTTCTAATGGTGTGCGGCACTTTGAGGGGCCGCATCCTTGTCAGCGTCTTCACGATGCGCACACAGGATGCGGGGCTTCGACGCACGCAAGCGTAGGCAATCAGCATTGGGGTGTAAATGTGCAGGTCGCATGGCATTGGGGCACTCAAGTGCGGGGCGCACAAGCTCGGGGCAATCAACGTTAGGGCGTGCATGCGCAGATCGCATGACTTTTGCACACTCAACTGCGGGGCGAGCAGGAGCTGGCTGCAGGTAGGCTTTGAGGGTGTTGTCTGCTTGGTGCGCATGAGCACACTAAACCGGTGGAGCGACATACGCAGATGGGCGTATAGATCTCTACGCGGCCAAAACCATGGGGTCGTCTGTGGCATTAGGTACTTTGAGGCTTTCCAGGGCACCACGAGGCGCGCCTAAGGAGTCATGGGGCACGACTGAGAGGCCGCCTGTGACATCTCTTGTGGACATTTTCTCAAGTACAAATGGATGTTACATATGCGGGATGGTATTTATTATATTATTTCCTTAATAATTTATTTATTATGTTTTCAGTTTACAGAAATGACTTCTACTTCAACCATTTACTTAAGTAGGGACAAGTCCTTGAACAGTTATCAACAAAGCCACACAATTACGATCCTTGCACTGTTACTTGCATATGATTTTTTGGATTTCAGAGGATTTATTCTAATTGAAAAGATACAGCAAATTATGTGATCAATGCATCGGAAGCACGTTACACACGACTTATAATTCATACCATCCATGAGTTTCAATAGATAATGAGTAGAACTACTATTGAAAATATGAACATAATTTGTAATTACAACATTCATTCCATCCGTCTCAACTTATGTCACACTAATTTCTTTAGTTAGTCCCAAAATAAAAGACCTTAGTGGCATGGGACAGAATGTGCAAGCTCTACGGGAGGATATGGACTCATCAAACTCAATTTAAGAAACAAAGCTGTCATTATCAAAACCTGCTGAGACCTGAGTAATAAGAGTGACAAATTATGGATAACATGGATTAATACGGCCTACTACATAAAAGCGAAGAGGATGGAGAATCTTAAAATTCCACATGAATGTAGTTGGATGGTGAGAAAGATTCTGGCAATGAATAAGATGGATTAATACCTACTACATAAAAGCGAAGAGGATGGAGGATCTTAAAATTTCACATGAATGTAGTTGGATGGAGAGAGAGATTTTGGCAAGAACTACAGGAAGCCTGATTGGCAAGCAGAGAACAGCTTCAGCAAATTCAGATACTATCTAGTAACAAAGGAAGCCTGATTTGTAATATCTACCGAAGCCTGCAAGAACTATCAGAAAGAGTCAGCTCAAAGACTTGGCTGTACCAAAACAAAGCTAGACCTAAAGCCATCTTCACCTTATGGCTGCAGCTCTAAGACAGATTGCTCACAGTGAAAAGACTTAGAAAATGGGGTATGACATTGCCACATGAATGTGTGTTATGCAACAGGGAGGTGGAAACAAGAGACTGTATGTACATGCAATGTAGTTCTCCATAAGAGGTCTAGAAGATTTTACTAACATAGGTAAAACAGGGGTACAAGCTAAGAGATACATCGAAAAGACAGCAACGACCTGAGATCAATGGCTAAAGAAGATCAAAGAGAGCTCAACTTATCAAGATGATGTACACTCAGTTTGTTCATGAAGTCTGGAGGGAAAGAAATGCACGGATCTTTTAGAAGAAGGAGATGCACCGTACCAGATTAGCAAGAAACATAGCTTATCTATGCAGTGTCAGGTTTGGAGATCAGAGCATCCAGGATTTTACTAGAGCTATATTCGTGCATTTGATTATCTTGTATGGCAAGGTGTAGAGTAGTGTAATTCTGTTAATCTGAGAAGCTATATGAATTGTATACAGGCTTGGCTTTGTAATTCTACCTCGGATAATTAATAAAATTATTACTTATCTAAAAGAATGGTAATAATTTAACTTTATAGAAATATTAATATGTGCACAAATTTTAATGATTTTTTATAAAAAAAAAATTAAGCCATAAAATGTTGAGGGGATGGACAGAGTCTAAAAAGCTCGAAACCACAAGTGTACACAGCAAATTACTTCATTACCGTCCATGTCTCCTCCTAAAAGATGTTGTAAGAAGTAGAACTGCGTGTCAAAGGGTAGTTTAGTGTGTACGCAGAATTTTTCTTCGAAATTCCCAAAGTAGTCACCGATTTTTTGTTCTTTACCTATATAAGCAAAAAAATTGGTTTAATCTTGACATATTAAGCACCGTCTCTTGTCTAATATTACTAAACGTTTCTTTCACGTTGAAATTCTGGTCATTAGGTGTCATGGCAATAAGATTTTCTCGCCTACGAAGTCCTAATTGAAAGTTGCTCGCAACTGTCAACATAGCATACAAGATCTCGCGAAATGAAATTCATATATGATACATAAGAGTAATTTAAAAGATACTAATAAAATTAAACATTTGATGAGATAAACTAAGAAAATAGGTACTAGTCCACTTGTCCCCTTCATAAGCTAAAATAACTTATTTTTTCTTCTTATAAAGGTCATAACAAACTAGGACCTTCCATTTTATTTCTACTTGTGGTATTCTATGAATATTATATACACCTACTTAATTTAAGATAAGGGTATGTGGCCATGCTAATGATAAACCATTTGTTAGAAGATAAATGTATACACAGAGTCCAAATAGAACGGGAAACGTGATCCACATATAACAAATAAACAAGCATGTACAAAATATATAGATACATAGATTTTCAAGTCAACTATATTCTGCCATATGCTCAACTACCACTTTTCAGCCTTTTTCGTTTGGGTGACGAAACAATTCCTTTTCTTTGACCCTTTACACAACTGTGACTATGTTTAATCATGAAGTTAAATTTCCTTACCAAAAACTTCTGACAGAAAATAATAAAACATTCCCTTGTATACTTGTTGGATGCGTATCATGAATGCAAAGTGAAAACCCCTCCAAACATATCTTCTTTTTTTTTTAAAAGGACATCATAAGATTGAAATTTTCGTATTAAACCCCTTGTATATACTCCTTCCGTTCCAAAATAAATGTCTTAATTTTGATTTGGAGCGGAGTTTAAGAAATATGGTAAGATTTGTGGTTCAAAATAAGCACTACATAAATATGTGGCTATAAATTAAAATATTTCATTAAGGGTAAGAAGTAATTTCAACTCAAAAAAAATTTCAAATTTAGAATTCTGTCATTCTTTTTAGAACTGACTAATAAGTAAATAGTGACATCCATTTTGAAACAGAGGGAATATTAAATTATTTTTAAAGAATATAACCTCTTCCAGCAATGTTTCCAAACTTTTATTGTTATGGATAGGCAAATGATCTGTATTAAGAGCATGTCGTCACTAATTTAAGCGCTTTGACTAACCTAAATATGAAACTCTCTTGGTCATAAATTGGTTTTCAATTTCTTGACGAATTCTCGACATAAATGGACGTGAATGTAACAAAAGTCCAAAGTGAATATTTTATCAGTCCTTTCCTGGAAGACTTCCTCATTGTCTGATCACCTTTATGATCATCCACTATATAAAGACAACCCTAGCTATCTCCTTGCCTTCATTCATGAATAATAACTTGCAAGAAAATTAAAGTCTCAATATGGATGTGCTGTTCGACCTTGACCTTGCTTTAACAGTGGTCAGATATTCCAGCGTCATGGCTGAGCTGCCGGAGCTTTCACCAACTTCTGACGACTACGTACTTGAAATGCCGACGATAAGTGCAGTTGGCTCCTGTATGGTCTGCATGGATGGCTTTGAACCTGATAAAGGTGCCAAAAAAGTTCCGTGTGGCCATGTCTTCCACTCAACTTGCCTTACAAAGTGGCTCAACCACCGCAAATCTTGTCCTCTTTGCCGCTTCACCATCTCTGCCAACGCTTCCAGCTGAGATCCATTTCCGGTGACTAGGGCACCATACTGGCCTGGATCCTCCTTGGGCATCTTTTCTGTAGTTCTACATCTTTTTCTTTTACTTTTTTATGTAAATGATAGTAGGATTTATGTGGAAGTACAGAATCGCTATGATAGGCAGAAGTCGTTCACAAGTACTTAATGTGTTTAACTAAGCGTATAGCTGTAAGTGAAAGGAAGATGTTAGCATGCGACATCATTTATCAGTGCATCGTTATGTTGTTAATTTGACCAAGTAGAATGGAGTTAAGTCGTGAGGTCAGAAACACAACATTCATATTGAGAGAACACATACAAGCAAGAAAGAATTATGGGCGTTGTTTCACTTGGTGCACCTCTGTAAGACACTAGAGGGGGGTGAATAGTATCCGTACTCGATTTTTAATCTTCTAAAATCTGCTTTTAACTTTGATCGCCTAGCTTACAAAGAACCAGGTTCCTTGCAAGTTTCACCTATCTCTGAAACTTAAACATAATACGGAAACGTAAAGAACACAGAGATTTTTACGTGGAAAAATCCTTGCTCAAGGGATCAGAAACTACAACCCAAACTCTTGGGAGTTCAACCTTCCACTAAAGGAAAACTGAGCAAATTTTAGATTACAACGTAATTCAATCAAGGAACTAGACCTCCCTAGTACGTAGAACCTTCCAAGCCACACGTTAGCTTGTCAGGTTGACCCTATTAAACTAAAGAGTAACCTCTACTAATTGCTTCTTAAAAAGCTGATAGATTACAACTCGATAGCCTATAATAAAGAACTAAAACAACAGACTAAACTATGAAACTGCTCCTTCATAAGGTTCTGCTGCCCAGTCTTTGTTCTTGCACACAATGCTTCTAACGATCAGTTTGTTCTTGATATGCTCTGTTCAGATTTCTTGAGTGCGTACTTATTCTGGCCAAATTACTTGTATTTATAGAGTTTGACTTAGCCGTTTCCAATTAAGCTTAGAACTCCTTTTTCACTTTGGATTCCGTTTCAAATAAAGTTTACCCATATTTTCTTATTTGAAACTCAAGTTAATTTGCCTAAGTCTTCAATCCTTTTCCTCTTAGGAACCGCGTTCTACTTCAGCACCGCCACAAGCTTCTTCTTTTCCCGATAGGATTGAGACTTTGACTCCAGCTGTCCTCGTTCTCCTTCTTCAACTCTAACTCGAATGTCCCATCTCACAGCTCAGTCTTCTTACTCAACTGTGAACCTTTTCATAGTCCACTCAGCACCAGGTCCTTTGTCATCTTCAAAATTATTCATCAACAAATTTCCCCTTTTTGATGATTACAAACAATGTTGTCTCACCGAGGGTATGTAAGCACAAGAACCTGTATAATAACAACCCTAACCAGGAACCAAGGTAATAACAGTTAGGGAAAAATAGGTCGCAAAACATACAATGAATTAAACAACATCTAACTTTCCTATTTTGGCATCATCGAAAAGTTTCACAGTTGTATAAACCTGCTCAACTTGAATTAAGTCTAGTTGCTCTAGTGCCATAGGCAGCTAGCCAACCTTTATATGTCAGGAACCTGTTTCAGAAAATAAATACTAGCAAATAGCAAGGATATTTATATCAACAAAAGTGCCAAACCAGCTTAAAACATACAAAACATTATTCAAATATTACAAACTAAATATAATAATTGTCTTAAAACCAGGACATAGAAAGAATCAACAAGGGGACTTGGGAAATGATTTAGTGCAAGTAACAAGGCAAGGCGACGAGAGTTTCCTTCACGTTTACGCTCCAGTTCAGCGTCCAGCCTGGTGTTCTCTGCATTCATTCAAGCCAACTCATCATTTTGCCTCTCAAGCTGCCTCCTGAACCCCTCAATCCTTCTGTCAATTCTAGCATTTCTCCTTTCCTCAGCTTCCTCCTCCACATGTTCTGGTTCATCCGCAGGTTCACCATCCAACATGTAATCACAGTATTTCAGAAAGTTCCTTCCAAGCACATTATTGTTATCCGACTCAGTCCACTTTGCGACAGGCATCCCAAAGAAACCCATAGACTAAGGCATATTTTCCTAACCCCATATCGGCTACCCTACCAATATGCTTGATCATCACTTCAGGTAGATTTATACGAACCTCACAATCTAGCAGGTCTATATAGGTCAGATCTAGAAAGTTGGCCTCACTGCGCCTCTCTGACCTCTACAACAGGTTCTTTAGCACAAATTCAAATAGCAACTGGTAGAAGGGTTGCATCGCCTTCTTCTTCACTTGAGTTGCCTTTGCTAGCCTAGGTCTCCCTGCAAACTTTTGGGTCACCTCTAATGCAGACACACCATCTCCTCTTTCTGGCCACGAGTTTTGCATGTACTCACTGTAGCCCTTAGAAGGAACACCTAAAATCTCACCAAGCTTAATACAGTCAAACTGGATCACCAACCCCTTCACTATGGTCGTCACAATTCCCTCACTTACTGTACAAGTTGAGTAAAACTCTTGAACCTCCTGCTCTCTCAGCTGTCTAGTTCGATCACGAAACAGGTTCAACCAACCCTAAGCACTCAGCTAAGTACCAAGCTGTGTCATACCCTCTAGCTCTAGGTTGGTGAGAATTTTACTCTTCGCCAATGGCAAACTCCTAAAGTAAGCTATTCTCCCCTTCTTGTCATCCTTGTCGTCTCCAACCACCACCTTTATCTTGGAACCTCTCTTACGAACCTCAGGTTCCTCCACAACCTTCTCCTGCTGCTCTCTAACAGAACCTCGAGTAGTAGCTCTCCTAGCATGAGTCTTCCTACTGCTTTCTCCAATACCTTCAGTATCACCGCAACTCCAAATTTAGTACTACCCACGAACTCACCTCCCTTTACCAACCTTCATTTCTTCACAACTTTTCCCTGATCCTGATTCACATGCCTTTTACCCAACCTCCTCTGTTCCTCAACAACTACAACATCAGTTTCACTAGAGGAACCTTCACTAGCTTGTGGAGTTGGATTGGCCTCAGAAAATACAACATTCAAAGGTTCAGTAAAGCCTACCCCTTCTACATTCTCTTCCACATAATCATCTATTTCTCTCGGATCTGCATCATCACCTGCGATAGAACCAGAGAACGAACCAGGTTCTTTCTCAGGTTCCTTGGTAGGTTCTGCAGATTTTTCTTTTCCCTTATCACTACTGGTCTTTTCCACCACAGGAACTGTCACAGGAACAGGTTCCTTGACAGCTTTCTCAGACAACTTTTCAACTAAACCACCCTCTACATTAACAGACTTCTCTTTCTCAAGATTTTCAACTACCTCCCTCTCCTTTACACTAACTTCAGCCATTACTTCCTTTCCTAAATTTACAGGCTCAGAAGGCACACTAGTTTCTACAATAACAGTACCAACAGGGGAACTAGGGTTTACCTTTTCAGCTTCTTGGCACTTCCTTGAATTGGTTCAAGCCTTTTATTCTGTACCAGCCATTGAAGCACTTTTCCCTTGCTAGTTACTTCCTCCGTTAACTTCTTCTGCCTTAATTTTGCGAACTTTTTCGCCATTACTACGGAACGACTCGCAGCCACTTGGTTAGCCTTTTGATTTAGTTTGGAAATTTTGAGTTTAGGAGATGAAGGGTGTGATTCAATTTTAGAACGAGGATGAGAGAAAATTTTAAAGAGAATTTTAGTTCTTTAACATTGATAGGAACAATGTATCTCTGATATCTTAGTGCAATAGAGAATGCTATTAGGTTGTATCGGGAAGGGGAATGAGTGATGGGATATGAAAAAGCTGTTATATCATAATGATGCATGGGAGCTGACGCCAGCGGATTCAAAGAATTTGAATTTTAAACAATCACTACTAATCTGGCGCGAAGTAAGGTTAATTGGTAACAAGTTAGCCACGTAAGCCATTTATTATACTCAGTAAGTAATATGGAATATGTACTTGAATGTCCATGCACCTGGTTCTACAATTATATCCTTCACTCAAAATTTTTCCAGCATCTAAGTCGTGAAAACAAATTCCAAACAGGTTAGCAAGTTAAGCTAGGTGAAACAAGGAAACTTCTCTAGCCAATCATTGGGAGAACTAGGTGCTGGCTCGTTCAGTGTATCTTGGTCATCCCTAACTCAAGCCTGTTCTTTTCAAATTGTACCCTGTTCAATGCCTTAGTGAAGATATCAGCAATTTGATCCTCAGTCCTGCAAAAATTCATAGTAATTAGGCCTTTTTCAATATTGTCCCTTAAAAAGTGATGGCTAATGTCAATTAACTTTGTTCTCTTGTACTGGACCGGGTTCTTGGCTATATTGACTGCACTGATATTGTCACAAAAGATTTGAACTGGTCCACACTTGATTCCAAAGTCCTCCAACTGCTGCTTGATCCATAATAGCTGTGAAAAACACAAAGCAGCTGCTACATATTCAGCCTCAGCTGTAGATAATGCCACTGAATTATTCTTCTTAATAGCCCATGAAACTAAACAAGGACCTTGGAAGTGCGCCATCCCAGATGTACTTTTCCTATCAACCAAGTGACCAGCATAGTCAGCATCAACATAACCAATCAGATCAAAACTTCCACCTTTTGGATACCATAAACCTAGGTCTTGAGTTCCTTTCAATTATCTCAAGATTCTCTTGACTGTAGACAAGTGTGACTTATTTGGCTTTGACTGAAACCTTGCACATAACCCGACACTATAAACAATGTCTGGACGACTTGCAGTTAAATACATCAACGAGCCAATCATCCCTATGTACTTAGTTTCATCAATTGAAGGACCAGTTTCATCTAGATCTATCTTCATTCCATGAGCAATGGGTGTGTTCATGTCTTTAGCAGACTTCATATCATACTTCCTTAAAAGCTCCTTGATGCACTTCTACTGATGGATCGTGGTGCCTTCCTGAGTTTGCTTTATTTGTAAGCCTAAGAAGAAATTAAGCTCACCCATCATACTCATCTCAAATTCACTTCCCTTCAGGTCGGAAAACTCTTTTCAAAGGTTCTCATTAGTGGCTCCAAATATGATGTCGTCTAGATATACTTAAGCAATTAACAGGTCCTTCGCTTTCTTCCTTAGAAACAAAGTGTTGTGTATTTTACCTCTTGTAAAACCATTCTTCAGTAAGAACCCTGACAACCTTTCATATCATGCCCTAGGAGCCTGTTTCAACCCATATAGTGCCTTGTCAAGTTTGTAGACATGATTAGAAAACTTTGTACTTTCAAAGCCAGGTGGTTGAACCACATATACCTATCCATTCAGATAACCATTAAGGAATGCTCTCTTTACATCTATCTGATACAACCTAAACTACATGTAAGATGCAAAAACAATCAGCATTATAATGGCTTCCATTCTAGCAACAGGTGTAAAGGTTTCATCACAATCGATTCCCTCTTCTTGACTGTAACCTTGAACCACCAGTCTTGCCTTGTTCCTTGTTACTATGCCATGTTCATCCAGCTTGTTTCTGAAAACCCATTTAGTACCAATGATGGACCTATCCGCTGGTCGAGGGACCAGGTGCCATACCTTACTACGTTCAAATTGATGAAGTTCCTCTTGCATAGAAATCACCCAATCTGGATCCTCGAGTGCTTCTCCTACATTCTTAGGTTTTATTGAGGACAGAAAGGCAAAGAATGCAGAGAAGTTCTTTAAAGCTCTTCTAGTAACAATTCCAGTATTCAAATCAGAGATGAGGTTCTCCAGTGGATGAGAACTTTGATACTTCCAAGGTTTAGGTTGAATCTCCTGACTAGTGTTTCCATGAGGAGCTGTGTCATCTGGATCGTTTTCATCTTGCTCTTCAGTTCCCCCTGTCTGAGTGCCTTCTAGTTCCCCCTGAGTCTGATCCTTATCAGCATGATCATTTTTATTTCCATTCTAGATCTCATGGTCTTCTACAGGTTCATCTCTAGCAAGACCAATCTCTTGATCATCATTTTCTTGTCTATTTGCAACAGCTTCAGATTCATCAAATACCACATGCACACTTTCTTCTACAGTCATGGTCCTCTTGTTGAACACTTTATAAGATTTACTTTGTGAAGAATATCCCAAAAAGATGGCCTCATTACTTCTAGCACCAAACTTCCTAGAGGTTCTTTTCCATTGTTGTGCACGAAACACTCGCAGCCAAATGCTCTGAGATGTGAAATATTTGGTTTCCTGCCTCTAATCAGCTCATAGGGAGTTTTCTCAAATAAAGGACGGATAGAACAACGATTTAGTAAGTAACAAGCGGTGTTAACTGTTAACTGCTTCAGCCCATAAATTCTTTGACAGACCGCTTGACAACAATATAGTTCTAGCCATGTCCTCTAAGGACCTGTTCTTCCTTTCAACTACACCATTCTGCTGAGGTGCCCTTGGTGCAGAGAAGTTGTGATCCATACAATGTTTGTTATAATACTCTGTAAATTTAGCATTCTCAAACTCCGTTCCATGGTCGGACCTGATACTTACTAGTTGAAACCCTAGTTTCTTCTGAATAACTCTGACCCAGCCCTCGAACACATCATATGCTTCATCCTTACATCTGAGAAATAGGGTCCATGTGTATCTGGAGTAGTCATGAACAATTACCATTACGAACCTCTTACCTCCTCTGCTCCTCACCCTCATTGGTCCATACAAGTCCATGTGAACCATCTCATGTGGTTTAGAAGTACTAACCACTTTTTTTGACTTGAATGAAGATCTTACATGTTTCCCCCTCACACACGCATCACAGATCTTGGTGTCATTGAACCTCTTACTTGGCATTCCACGAACCAGGTCCTTTGACACTAGCTTATTCAACTGAGTCAAGCTTGCATGTCCTAATCTCATGTGCCACAACTGATTATCATTCTCCAGCACATTCAAACAAGTCAAATTATTCTCAAGAAGAGAACCTAATGTAGCCTTGTACACATTATTTGCGCGTTTCCCTTCCATTATCACTTCACCAGTCTGCAGGTTCTTTACAGTGCAACCTACACACGTGAAATTCACCAAATTTCCTCTATCACATAGTCGAGAGATACTTAGAAGATTTTTCCTTAATCCATCCACACAGAGTACATTGTCGATAGCATGATTAAGAGATCTCCCAACCTTTCCAAAACTAACAATTTCACCGCTCTTGCCCTCTCCAAAAGCCACACTACCCCCTTGAAATGCTGCGAGTGAGAGAAAGTTTCTTCTATCTCCTGCCATGTGCCTGGAACACCCACTATCAAGAATGCAGCTTGGGTTATTCCATCTCACTCCAGCCTGCAAAAGAAAATCAAGGGTTAGTAACAGGAACCCAGACTAGCTTGGGTCCCTTTTTGTTATAGAATAGATGAATCAAATCTTTTCTAGCCCAATAAGGTAAAATTGACTTTTTATTCTTTTGCACTGCTTCTTTTGCAACTCTGTATTCATTCTTGATATGACCAGTTTTACCACACAAGAAGCAGAGTTTGTTGCAAGAAAGTCCTACATACTTACTATTAGGATTCAAAGTATGTAAAGGTTTTCTGTGTCCTAAACCAGTTTTGCCTCTATTATGATTTTCATGCAACCAATTCAAAGCTTCAGAAGACTTGTTCCATTTAGTGAGTCTGGTGAGCTCATAGTTATCTTTCTCAACCTTTTCCTGAAGAACCCACTTCTTCTCAGTTTCCTGATAGAGAACCTGGTTTTTCTTTTTAAGCTCGGCTTCAAAGTTGATTTGAGCCTCACTAACTACTTGCTTACCAGACAGTTTCTTCAGTTTTTTATTTTCAAGTTCGAGTGCAGAACCTTTCTTTTGGTAACTAAGCACCTGTTCTTTTAATTGACGACTTTCAAATTCGAGGTCTGAGACTTTCTATTTTAGTTCCAAAACTTAAGCTTCACTAGCAGTTAGTTCCTTTTTAAGAACAGTTTTAGCTTTTTCCAAGTTTTTATATTTCATTGAGTAATCAGACACAACTAAAATTAGTTGGTCCTTCTAAGAAAGTACTAGTTCCTTCTCAGTCCTCAAATTTTCAATGGCTTCAATAAAGTCAGGGCAAATAAATTTAATTCTATAGGGAAGCAAGTATGGAGTCTAGTTTTCAGTTCATTGAGACTTACTTCAGGTGTTTCGTGAAACGACCTTAGGTAGTCGGTTCGGAAGTTAGGACTTCGATTGGCGCATCGATAATTTTAAAATATTCGTAAGGTCCATTAGGACCTGTCTGTAAAATTTGAGCTAAATCGGACTTCGTTTGGTAGGTATCGGAAGAAGAGATCAGTTTTCGTTGTCGGTAAATTTTAAAAAGAGGTTTTTCAGCTTGATTTTAGCGAATGAGCTCCGATTCGAAATTAGAAAATGTCGTTAGGTTCGTATGATTATTTATGACATGTGTGAATTTTTGAAGTGAATTTTGAGGTTGTCCGACCGATTTCAGCTAAAATTTCAAAAATTAATAATTTGATTTCTTTACAAATTAAATTCGCATCTTGAGTTTCGGGAACCCGATTTGACATCCTCCTTAGCAAGTATGCTATATATATTTTGTTTGCTTGAGAAATTTAGAATTATTTCGAATATCGTAGGGTACCGTTTTAATTTTCGTTAAGAAAAGAAAATATGAAAGAAAAGAAAAGAAAATATAAAAGGAAATGACAAAATAATAAAAGAAAGAAAACAAAATGGACAGGTGGTGTCATAAGCTAAGGACGATATTAGAAACAGAGAAAGGAACAGAAACGGAAAAGCTGAGAAGCAAACGAAAAAAATACCAGAAAATGAGAAAAGAGCCGGAGAAAGATAGAATTTTCACCCCGAAACATTAAGGTAATGATGTTAATGCATTATTTTAGTTTATTACGTGAGTTTGAATATATTTTGACAGTAAAAATTGGGATATTAGACATCATTTTAATAAGTTCAATTAATAGTTTAAAGGGTTAATTGGACCCTGATAATGAAATTGAGTATATATTCGTACTCAGTGAGTTATGGACAACACATAAATGTAAGATGTTTAGGGTTTAGTTGTGTGAATTTGAACCCTATACATAGGCCTGGCCTGCATATTGCGTATGCGAATAGGGTATCAGGTTCCTAATCGGATTGCCCTAAGACATAAGGAATGAAGCCTTTAGCCTAATTTGATATATTTTCTGCTTATTGAATAAGCATGATCATTTGGCTGTGAATCCAAAGGATAAAGCGGTTGTTGAGTAGAACTTTAGCCTAATTTGATATATTTTCTGCTTATTGAGTAGCACTTTGAAATAAGGTAAGTATTTGTATCCATTTTTTTGGAGGCCCTTGGCCTTGTGGATAATCTACCACGTGTTCCTTACGTGTGTAGCTGCCGATAGGCGTACTCATTACGTCTTAGCTATGGATTTATATTGTATATTATATGTTATGTCCTCTTGTTGGTATTTCATTAAGGATCTAAGCATTGTATACTGGCTGTGAGTTGGCATATACTTGCCGGATGTCGATGAGAGCCTTGCGCTGGTGATAGGTTATTATTGCATCATGTTGCATTCATATGCATTATGTTGCAGTCATAAGCATTATGTTGCATACATATTGGGTGCAGGAGGATTCTGCCCCAGGAGCAGGAGGATTCCGCTCCATTGCATACATATTGGGTGCAGGAGGATTCCACCACAGGAGCAGGAGGATTCCGCTCCATTGCATTCATATTGGGTGCGGGAGGATTCCGCCCCAGGAGCAGGAGGATTCTGCTCCATTGCATCATATTGAGGGTAGGAGGATTCCGCCGCAGGAGCAGGAGGATTCCTCTCCATTGCATCATATTGAGGGTAGGAAGATTCTGCCGCAGGAGCAGGAGGATTCCTCTCCCTTGCTCTACCGCTCTAACTCTTCCCCTTCTAACTTATGGTATACCTAATACCTTTGAGCAATATCAACAACAACACCAAATAAAATCCCGACCTCAATCTCTCGAGCCATCTGGGATCTCAAGGAAAAAGAAAGGTCATCAATAAATCTTTGAACATTCTCGGAAGGTTCATAAACTAGTTCCAGTGCATATCCAGCCATCCTATGGAATTCAATCTCATATTCTAAAACACCAACAGGCTAATCGACAGGCTACCCTGTCTAATCCACTTAAATTGGCGATGCTTTTTTTTTTTCGCTCGCTGCACGAAAGGAACTTTTCCCCAAATCTAGAAGAAAAATCGAACCAAGTTAGCTAATAAGAGAGTGGCCCACAAATTCAAGGCTGGACCCTGAAACTGGAAAGAAAAATAATCAACACCATACCGCTCGATATAATCAAGAGCCTAAAGGATACGCTGACATCATTTTATTTTAAAAAAACTTACACAGGGATTATCTAATGCATTGCTTGGGAATATCGAGATGTTCAACCGCGTAAAATAATGCAACCTCTTCGGACACTCGGACCGAGCCATTACTCAGGCTAACTAACCAGCCAGAATAACTAGAGGCACAACACATGCTGTTTCCAGAACATAATTCACTGCAGCAATATTAAGAACCGGAATAGGAGCTCCCTGAGACCGAATGTCTACACATGCGGCAACCTGATAGGCTGTCCAGCGAATAATAGGTTCTTACGGTATCTGCATCGCCAAGATTCTCGTAAAACCATCGTAGAGAGCCAAGGGAACCACAAGGCCCCGCTCCCTTGCCCAACGCGAGCTCGTACAGCTGGGATCTCCGTAATTAGATCGTCAGTACGATAAAAAACTCTCGGGGCTTCGTCAGTGCTAACCCTAGGCTAGACTGCTTCATCTTGAACTCATACCGTTTGATGATTTGTCGCATGAGGGTTCAAAATTACCACGAAGAAATTAACGAAAATATTTTTGCATCCTAGATCAACGCACGATCAGAAAAGAAGGAAGTGAAACTTCCTAAATGCCATCATAGCCTCTCGTAGATAAGTACGGATGTCTACGTACCCATCACTGAGACTGTACTAGACATTGTCTTAGTCTGGATAGACTCAAAATCAGGCTCTGATACCAACTGACACAACCCAAAATCTGGTTAGATCGTGCGGGCACCCAACATCCTCTCCTAGACCCGTCGGGCGAACCTTTTCCAATTAAATCAGGAAAATAAATATAATTCATAAATAAGGACAAGACTTAAAAAAAACACAGACATACTGATACCTCTAAGCTGGACAAAAGAAATTACAGCTGTCTACCCAACATGCTAGGTTTAAGGCTATCCAGACTAGACATCTAAGAGTACAAAAGAAGACAGATAGCTCCTGAAGGGAGCGAAATGCAGCTGAAATAATAAACAATAAACTGGTGTCCATCCGGAATAAAAGCTCGCTCACCCTGACAGTTGAAGTCGTCTTCGCTCCTGAACAACGTGGCGAACTCAATCCTGGAGCGAACCTGCCGAAACGAAATAAATAGACAAGAACAAACAACAAACAAGGGTGAGTCAAAAGGACTCAATAAGTAGGGCAGACTAGCCACCTCAAAGAATAGGATAGCTAGCCAGGGAGGAGAAACAGATATACAAAATTCCTCTTATTTGAATTATAAAAAAGGCAGAGCCAGATAATAACTAGAAACACGTATGGAATGACAAACTCATCAACAACCAGGAACGTAAGATAACCAAAACATATAGGTATCCCGAACTCATCAACAATCAGAAATACATCCTGTTGCGGCGTGCAACCCGATCCATATAATTATCCTGTTGCAGCGTGCAACCCGATCCATATATTCATACCGTCGCGGCGTGCAAACCGATCCATATATTTATACCGTCGCGGCGTGCACTGATCCATATATTTATACCATTGCGGCGTGCAACCCTATCCATATATTCATCCTGTTGCGGCGTGCAACACGATCCCCGCAACCCAGAATACGAGCCAGAAATATATAGGTAAACTTAGATATGTCCACGATATAGTGTACAAACCGCATACATAAAACACAACACAATACACACATTAGTCAGTATGCGGTGCAATGAGATGGGATGAATGCGGTACAACGCAATGCAGTCACATATGCCTGATACCTATCTCCGGCGCGGGACTCTCATCGTCTACCAGGAGATATATGTAAACATGACCCTTCACCAGCTCGGGACTCTCATCGATTACCGGGAAATATATGCAATGATGACCCTTCACCGGCTCGGGACTCTCATCGATTACCGGGAAGTATACGCAATAATGACCCTTCACCAGTGCGGGACTCTCATCGCCAACCGGGAAGTATATGCAATAATGATCCTTCACTGGCACGGGACTCTCATCGATTACCGGGAAGTATATGCAATAATGACCCTTCACCGGTGTGGGACTCTCATCGCCAATCGGGAAGTATATGCAATAATGACCCTTCACCGGTGCGGGACTCTCATCGCCAACCGGGAAGTATATGCAATGCTCAAAACCAGAGTGCAATGCTCATATGCTAAATGCAATACCAACGACAGAGCATAACATATAATATACAATGTAAATTCAAAGCTAAGGCGTAATGAGTACGCCTATCGGCAGCTACACACGTAAGGAACACGTGGTAGATTATCCACGAAGCCAAAGACCTCCAAAGAAATTGATACAAACACTTACCTCTTTCAAAAGTTAGCTCTGCTAATCAACAACCGCTTTATCCTTTGGTTTCATTGCCAAACGATCCCACTCTATTCAATAAGCAGAAAGATATATCAAATTAGGCTAAAGGCTTCATTCCTCACATCTTAGGGCAATCCGGTTAGGAACCTTACACCCTATTCGCATACGCAATACACAGGCCAGGCCTATGTACAGGGTTTAAGGTCACATAACCAAACCCTAAATCAATTACATTTATATGTTGCCCATAACTCACTGAGTACGAATATATAATCAATTTCATTATCGGGGTCCATTTGACCCTTTAAACTATTAATTGAACTTATTAAAACGATGTCTAATATCTCAATTTTTACCGTCAAAATATATTTAAACATACGTAATAAACTAAAATAATGCATTCAGATCATTAGCTGAATGTTTCGGGGTAAAAATTCTACTTTTCTCCGGCTACTTTTCCTTTCTTTTCACTTTTCTCCCTTTTTTTCCATTTGTTACGTTTTTTGTTCAATTCTCTCCGTTTGTTCTAAGCTTTTATAAGCTTAAAGGACCCCACCGCCATTTGATTCATTTCTTTTTTTTTTCTCCTTTCTTTTGTTTTATTTTCTTTTCTTTTTTTTTTCGCGACGAAAATTAAAAAAGTACCCTACGATATTTGAAATAATTCCAACTTTTGCATACAAGTTATACAAAATATATGTAGCATAGTCGCTAAGGCAGATCTCAAATCGGGTTCCCGAAACTCAAGTTGTGAATTTAAATGGAAAAATGTCAAATTATTTAAATCTCGGCTTTTTAGCGAAAACTAGCCGAACTACATCAAAATTCACTTTCGAAAGTTCAAAAAAGTCATAAATAATCATACGAACCTAACGGCGCTTTCGGATTTCGAATCGGATCTCATTCGCCAAAACCGAGCTCGAAAATCTCTTTTTAATATTTATCGACAATAAAAATTGAAACCTTCTTTCGATGCCTACCAAACGAGGTCTGATTTAACTCAAATTTTACAAACAAGTCCCAATGGACATTACGAATATTTTAAAATTATCAGCACGCCAATCGGAGTCCTATCTTCCGAAACGACTAACCGAGGTCGTTTCAATTCCGCTCCATCTATTCGGCATATGTGACATCATTGCATCATATTGCATTCATCCCATTTCATTGCCTCGCATGCTGACTATTGTGTGACTATCATGCTGTGTTTTGTGTGTGCGCTATGTACACTATATTGTGGACATAATTTAGTTTGCCTATATATTTCTTGCTCGTATTCTGGGTTGCACGCCGCAACAGTATAAATATATGGATCGGATTTCACGCCGTAACTATATAAATATATGGATCGAGTTGCACGCCGCAACAGTATAAATATATGGATCGGGTTGCACGCCGCAACAATATTTATATATAATAAGATTTATTTTTTATTGTTGATATATTCGGGATACCTATATGTTCTGTCTATCTTATGTTCCTGGTTGTTTATGAGTTTTTTTGGTTCCATACGTATTTCCAGTTATGATCTGGCTTTTTTTAAAAATAAGAGGAATTTGGTTTATCTGCTTCTCTTCTCCCTGGCTAGCTATCCTATTCTTTGAGGTGGCTAGTCTGCCCCACTTATTGAGTCCTTTTGATTCACCCTCGTTTGTTGTTTGTTTTTTGTCTATTTATTTCGTTTCGGCAGGGTCGCTCCAGGATTGGGTTTGCCATGTTGTTTAGGAGCGAAGACGACTTCAGCTGTTAGGGTGAGCCAGCTTTTATTCCGGATGGCCACCAGTTTATTGTTTATTATTTCAGTTGCATTTTGCTCCCTTCAGGAGGTATCTGTCTTCTTTTGTACTCTTAGATGTCTAGTTTGGATAGCCCTAAACCTAGTATGCTGGGTAGTCAGTTGTAATTTCGTTTGTACAGCTTAGGGGTATCAGTATGTCTGTGCTTTTTCTAAGTCTGGTTCTTATTTATGAATTGAATTATATTTATTTCCCAAATTTAATTGGTAAGGGTTCGCCCGACGGGTCTAGGGGAGGATGTAGAGTCCCCGCACGGCCTAGCTGGATTTTCGGTCGTGTCAATTGGTATCAGAGCCCGGTTTAGAGTCTATCCAAACCAAGACAGTGCCTAGTAGAGTCTCGGTGATAGGTACGTAGACGTGCGTACTTATCTACGAGAGGCTATGATGGCCTTTAGGAAGTTTTACTTCCTTCTTTTCTGATCGTGCGTCGGTCTAGTATGCAAAAGTATTTTCGTTAATTCGTTCGTGGTAATTGTGAACCCTCGTGTTAATAATAAAAAAAATGGTAGGAGTTCAGGACGAAGTAGTCTAGCCTGGGGATAGAGCTATTCAAGCCACGAGAGTTGTGGATCATGCTGACGATCCAGTTGCACAGGCCCCAGCTGTACGAGCTCGTGATGGGCAAGGGAGCAGGGCGTTGTGGTTCCCTTGGCTCTCTACGATGCTTTTACGAGAATCTTGGCGACACAGATACCACAAGAACTTCTTATTCGCTAGGCAGCTTATCAAGTTGCCGCAGATGCGGATGTTATTCCAGTTCTTAATATTGCCACAATAAATTATGTTCTTGAGGCAGCATGTGTTGTGCCTCTAGTTATTCTGGCTGGTTAGCTAGCCTAAGTAATGGCTTGGTCCGAGTATCTAAAAAGGCTGCATTATTTTACCCAATTGAACCTTCCGATATTCTTAAGCCATGCATAAGATAATCCCGGTGTAAATATTTAAAATAAAATGATGTCAGCGTATCCTTAAGGCTCTTGATTATATTAAGCCGTAAGGTGTTGATTATTTTGCTTTCTAGTTTCAGGGGTCTAGCCTTGAACTGGTGGGCCGCTCTCTTATTAGCTAACTTGGTTCGATTTTTTCTGCTAGATTCGTGGAAAAGATCCCTTCGTGTAGCGAGCGAGATGTAACGAGTCGCCAATTTGAGTTGATTGGATGGGTAACTTGTCGGATTTTAGAATATGATATTAAATTCTTTAGGATGGCTAGATATGCACTAGAACTAGTCCATGAACCTTCCGAGAAGGTTCAAAGATTTATTGGTGACCTTTCTCTTTCCTTGAGATCCTAGATTGCTCGAGAAATTGAGGTTGAGACTTCATTTGATGTTGTTGTTCATATTGCTCGGAGGTATGAGGCATACCCTAAGTTAGAGCGCGAAGAGTTAGAGCGGGAGAGCAATGAGATCCTACGGCCCTGGTAGGCACCATGGTAGCGCATTTAGAGGTAAGAGTTCTGATTATTTTGGGAGGTCACCTGCCAGGTTATCTCAGCTTGTAGAGCGTAATCCTTAAAGTGCGCTAGTAGTTCATCAAGATAGACTCAGTTTTCTTTTTGTAGCTATCAACAATCTGTCCAATTTCCATTCTTAGCGAAAAGGGTGTTATCACTGTTATGAGTCTGGTTATCCTTTGAGGAGTTTTTCCTTACTCCGGCAAGTAGGCAGTCGTCCTTTCTCTCGTCATCAGGTACCTGCACAGTCATAGGGAGTTTCATTTAGATCTTAATCAACCAAAGATATGCCCTCATTCGATAGAGGTCGAGAGCGTGGTGGTAGTAGTTCTTCTAGAAGTAATTATCAGGGTAGTGGGTCGGCTCAGCCGTAGAGGCAGTTCTAAGAACTACCAGTCTGGAAGGATGTTGAGGTATCTAATGTAGTAGACCCCAGTATTTCTTCCTCACTTATATGTGTATAAGCTTTGATTCTTTCGATCGATTTGGAAATGGTTATCTTATCATGTTTCCATGGTTTTCTTGGGTTTCGTTTTTATTAAGAATTGATTGCGGTAGAGGGGTAAGCTTTTTGTATGATTTATTTGAGGCATTTCTGAGATCCTCCTAGTTGATCTGGTTTAAATGTGAGAAATTTGAGAGAGTGTGTCAGTATTGTCTGCTTGGCATCCTGTTGTACCACTTTCTCTTATTATGTCTATTCAGTCTATCTCTCTTTGGAATTCAGTGTTGATAGGATGGTGGGATTCTAATTCGTCATCATCAGAAAGTGTTATCATTTCTTCCTCTGCATAGTGATTAGTAAGTAATATTCGATCTACGTATCTCCTCTTGGTTCAAACGCTAGTAAAGTCATGTTATCCTATGAGCTTATCTAGGTTATAAAAGGGTTTTCTGGTTATTTGTCAGAGTTTCCTTCTTATTGGGAGGTTAAATTGGCATAGATGTCGTTCCATAAAGCTTATTTAATGTCTATTCATTTAATTGCGATTCTTTGGTTAGCCTACTCGGATGTACTCTAGCTCTGGTAGCTAAGAAAATAAGAAGATGAGCTTCCTAAAGCTCTAATTATTTCTATCCTCAGTCTGTTGCCATCTCTTCTTTGTCAGGCACTGGTGAGCTTAGGCGGTCAGTAGTTTCTTGTGATATTCTCTGTGTTGAGCTAGAGTGCGTGTCAAGGTAGCCGGGTAAGCACATTGTTGTTTTTAAAGGCTACTAAGGGTAATGAGAGGCATCATTTAACCTCTGATTTGATCCATCAGGCGGTGGTGCTTATGGCAAAGGTATGGGGTTGGCAACTCGAGAGGGTAATTTGGTAGCTCAGATCTGAGTCACATTCTATTTTTAACTAAGTCTTCCTTAATCCAGCAGGCTGTGCGAGGATGGCTGTTTATATTCAACTTAGTTGTATGAGCCGATGCTCTAAGTGGAGGAGTCTTCCTCCAATACTGAATACAAATATTAAATCTCTAAGGCGTTGCGGAAGCGTAAGCTAATTCTTAGTTTTATCGACCTATTCTATATCAAAAAGCATATCGACGAGGTGATTCCTCGGCGGAATCATGTTAACCCATTAAAAGTTCCATGTATCTTTGTTTCGAAAATATAGAAATCTCTTCTCGTGATCGAGGAAGGATCAGCTTAGTCAGAATAAGCTGTGCAAAGTTGTTATCATATTATCCAGATATATTTTATTCCAAAAGTATGATATGCGTGTTATAATATAGATCCTGTAATCAGAAGATAATGTCACGGAGTAGCTTATGAAGGTCGTTCAAGTTCTCTTGTTATCAGTGCGAATTTTTCTTTAGACTTAGGCCTGTTCAAAGACGAACCAGAGTTTAAGTGGAGGAAAATGAAACGACCTTAGGTAGCCGTTTCGAGAGTTAGGACTCCAATTTACGTGCTGATAATTTTAAAATATTCGTAAGGTCCATTAAGACCTGTCTATAAAATTTGAACTAAACCAGTTTCCGTTTGATAGGTATCGGAAGAAGGTATAAGTTTTCGTTGTCGGTAAATTTTAAAAAGAGGTTTTCGAGCTCGATTTTGGCGAATGAGTTCTGATCCAAAATTCGAAAGCGCCATTAAGTTCATATGATTATTTGTGACATGTGTGAATTTTTGACGTGCATTTCGAAGTTGTTCGACTGATTTCAGCTAAAATTTCGAAAATTAATAATCTTTTTTTTCCATTTAAATTCGCATCTTGAGTTTCGGGAACCCGATTTGACATCCGCCTTGGCGAGTATGCTATATATATTTTGAATAACTTGCTTGAGAAATTTTGAATTATTTCGAATATCATAGGGTACCGTTTTAATTTCTTTAAAAAAAATAATAATAAAGAAAAGAAAGGAAAATATAATAGGAAAAGACAAAATAATAAAAGAAAGAATGCAAAATGGAAAGACGGTTTCCTTACTAGAAACAGAGAAAGGAATAAAAACGGAAAAGCTGAGAAGCAAACAAAAAAATGCCAGAAAATGATAAAAGAATCGGAGAAATATAGAATTTTCACCCCGAAACATTCAGGTAATGATCTTAATGCATTATTTTAGTTTATTACGTGTGTTTGAATATATTTTGATGGCAAAAATTGGGATATTAATCATCGTTTTAATAAGTTCAATTAATAGTTTAAAGGGTTAATTGGACCCTGATAATGGAATTGAGTATATATTCGTACTCAGTGAGTTATGGGCAACTCATAAATATAATTTATTTAGGGTTTGGTTATGTGACTTTGAACCCTGTACATAGGCCTGGCCTGCATATTGCGTATGCGAATAGGATATCAGGTTCCTAATCGGATTGCCATAAGATATAAGGAATGAAGCCTTTAGCCTAATTTGATTTATTTTATGCTTATTGAATAAGAAGAATCGTTGGGGAGTAAATCCAAAGGATAAAGCGGTTGTTGAGTAGCACTTTGAAATAAGGTCACTGCTTGTATCCATTTCTTTGGAGGCCCTCGGCCTTGTGGATAATCTACCACATGTTCCTTACGTGCGTAGCTACCGATAGGCATACTCGTTACGGCTTAGCTTTGGATTCACATTGTATATTATATGTTTTGTCCTGTTGTTGATAATGCATTAAGGATATGAGCGTTGTAATCTGGCTATGAGTTGGCATATACTTCCCGGCTGTCGATGAGAGTCTTGCGCTGGTGATGGGTTATTATTGCATCATGTTGAATTCATATTCATTATGTTGCATTCAAATGCATTATATTGCAAACATATTGGGTGCAGGAGGATTCCGCCCCAGGAGCAGGAGGATTCCGCTCCATTGCATACTTATTGGGTGTAGAAGGAGTCCGCTCCAGGAGCAGGAGGATTCTGCTTCATTGCAAACATATTGGGTGCAGGAGGATTCCGCTCCATTGCATTCATATTGGGTGCAGGAGGATTCCGCCCCAGGAGCAGGAGGATTCCGCTCCATTGCATACATATTGGGTGAAGGAGGATTCCGCCCCTGGAGCAGGAGGATTCCGCTCCATTGCATACTTATTGGGTGCAGGAGGATTCTGCCCTAGGAGCAGGAGGATTCTGCTCTATTGCATACATATTGTGTGCAGGAGGATTTCGCCCCAGGAGCAGGAGGATTCCGCTCCATTGCATACATATTGGATGCAGGAGGATTCTGCCCCAGGAGCAGGAGGATTCCACTCCATTGCATTCATATTGGGTGCGGGAGGATTCCGCCCCAGGAGCAGGAGGATTCCACTCCATTGCATCATATTGAAGGTAAGAGGATTCTGGCCCAGGAGCAGGAAGATTCCACTCCATTGCATCATATTGAGGGTAGGAGGATTCCGCCCTAGGAGCAGGAGGATTCTGTTCTTTACATCTTATTGAGAGTAGGAGGATTCCACCCCAGAGCAGGAGGATTCTGCTCCATCTATTTGGCACATGTGACGCCATTGCATCATACTGCATTCATCCCATTTCATTGCCCCGCATGCTGACTATTGTGTGACTATCATGCTGTGTTTTGTGTATGCGGTATGTATACCATATAGTGGACATAATTTAGTTTGCCTTTATATTTTTGGCTCGTATTCTGGGTTGCACGCCGCAACAGTATAAATATATGGATCGGGTTGCACACCGAAACAATATAAATATATGAATCGAGTTGCACACCGCAACAGTATAAATATATGGATCGGGTTGCATTCCCCAACAATATTCTCATATAATAAGATGTATTTCTGATTGTTGATATGTTCGGGATACCTATATGTTCTGTCTATCTTATGTTCCTGGTTGTTTATGAGTGTTTTTGATTCCATATGTATTTCCAATTATGATCTGGCTATGTTTTTTTAAATTAGAGGAATTTGGTTTATCTGCTTCTATTCTCCCTGGCTAGCCATCCTGTTCTTTGAGGTGGCTAGTCTACCCCCACTTATTGAGTCCTTTTGACTCACCCTTGTTTGTTGTTTGTTTCTTGTCAATTTATTTCGTTTCGGCAGGGTCGCTCCAGGATTGGGTTTGCCACGTTGTTTAGGAGCGAAGATAACTTCAGCTGTTAGGGTGAGCCAGTTTTATTCCGGATGGCCACCAGTTTATTGTTTATTATTTCAGTTGCATTTTGCTCCCTTCAGGAGGTATCTGTCTTCTTTTTTACTCTTAGATGTCTAGTCTGGATAGCCCTAAACCTAGTATGTTGGGTAGTCAGTTGTAATTTCGTTTGTACAACTTAGAGGTATCAGTATGTCTGTGCTTTTTCTAAGCCTTGTTCTTATTTATGAATTGAATTATATTTATTTTCCTAATGTAATTTATAAGGGTTCGCCCGACGGGTCTAGAGGAGGTTGTCGGGTGCCCACACGGCCTAGCCGAATTTCGGGTCGTGTCAGATCGTCAGTGGAAGACTCATCATCAAAAGCCATAAGAACCAATGGAGAATCATCTTCAGGTTCCTCTTTTTCTTCATCACTTTCGCTTTCAGAAGGTCCCTATGATGCATAGAAAGCCTTTTTCTTCATTCTCCTTAATGCCCTGAAGTTTCGCGGACGTTTTGTCTTCTTAGGTTCATTCTCCTTTGTAGCCCCAGAATTTTTCTACTCAATTTCCCACAACGGGCAGTCCTTTATGGCATGCTCCTTCTTGTTACACTGGAAACACTCTGAATAGTCAGGACTATCAACTATGTTGTTCTTGGCAGGAGTAGCTCTGGTTCTTCTTTTCTCCAGACTTAAGGACCTCCTTACAGCATTTACCAAAGTCATCTCATGTTCATAAACTTCATACTTAGAACCACCACTCGCCTCTAGAGCTAGGTTCTTCTCCTTCTAGGGTTCCACCTTCATTCTTGACTGTTTCATCAGTTCGTGGGTTTTCAGACTACCAACATCTTCATCCAACTCAATCGTATCAAGTTCTTTTGACTCAATGATAGTTGTAACCTTTGATTCCCATGAATCAGGTAGAATCTTGATAATATTTTCCATTAAATCTTCATTGGTTAGGATTATACCCAGGGACTTCATCTCATTCTTTATGATTGTGAACCTGGTCATCATATCTTAGATGGACTCAAATTCTCCCATAGCAAATAACTCGAACTTTCTCTTCAGCATCTGGATCCTTGACTTCTTCACTCGCGAGGTTCCTTCATGAGCAATTAGTAAAGCATCCCCAGTTTCTTTGGCAGTCTTGTATGAAGAAACTCTATAGTATTCATCAGGGCCAAGTCCACATATGATGAGCCTCTTATCTTTCGCATTCTTCTCAACTATCTTCAAAATCAGCATCAGTATACTCAGATATCTCTTTGGGAACAGTTTGCTGATTAGGTGGCTGACCAAAAGTTTTGTTGGGAATAAGAGCTCCATCCTTAGTAATGATCCATAGCTGAAAGTCTTCAGCTTGAATGAAGTCCTCCATTCTGCCTTTCCAACATCCATAGTACTTGCCATTGAACTGAGTAGGCATGTTGACAGATTGTGCTTCGGTTATGATCAGTGGTGCACTCATTGTTCAGATCCTTATCAAGATGTTAATCTTTATGTGAGAGAACCTTCTCTGATACCACTTGTTGCACTTGGTGCACTTCTGTAAGACACTAGAGGGGGTGTGAATAGTGTTCTTACCCGATTTTTAATCTTCTAAAACCTGCTCTTAACTTTGATCGCCTAGCTTACAAAGAACCAGGTTTCTTGCAAGTTTCACCTATCTCTGAAACTTAAACACAATGTGGAAACATAAAGAACACAGAGATTTTTACGTGGAAAAATCCTTGCTCAAGGGATCAAAAACCACGACCCAAACTCTTGGGATTTCGACCTTCCACTAAAGGAAAACTGAGCAAGTTTTAGATTATAACATAATGCAATCAAGGAACTAGACCTTCCTAGTACCTAGAACCTTCCAAGCCACACGTTAGCTTGTCAGGTTGACCCTATTAAACCAACGAGTAACCTCTACTCATTGCTTCTTCACAAGCTGATAGATTACAACTCGATAACCTATAACAAAGAACTAAAACAACAGAGTAAACTATGAAACTGCTCCTTCGTAAGGTTCTGCTGCCCAGTCTTTGTTCTTGCACACAATGCTTCTCACGATTAGTTTTGTTCTTGATATGCTCTGTTGAGATTTCTTGAGTTCGTGCTGATTCTTGCCAAATTACTTGTATATATAGAGTTTGACTTAGCCGTTTCCAATTAAGCTTAGAACTCCTTTTTCACTTTGGATTCCATTTCAAACAAGGTAAAACCCATATTGCCTTATTTTAAACTCAAGTTAATTTGCCTAAGTCTTCAATCCTTTTCCTTTTAGGAACCGCGTTCTACTTTAGCACCGCCACAAGCTTCTTCTTTTCCCGATAGAATTGAAAATTTGACTCCAGCTGTCCTCGTTCTCCTTCTTCAACTCTAACTCGAATGTCCATCTCACAGCTCAGTCTTCTTACTCAACTGTGAACCTTTTTATAGTCCACTTAGCACCAGTTCCTTTGTCATCTTCAAAACTTATTCTTCAACAAGCGTGGCAGAAGATCAAACTGAACAACCAATACTGGAGTGTAGTTTCTAATTTGTTCTTAATTTTGTCTAGTTTATTGTAATAGGCTATAGAGTTGTAACCTAATTGCTTGTTCAACAAGAAGCAAATGTTAGGTACTTCAGTGGAGAACTTTGCACTTTAATGCTAGAGTTCGCTGAGAAATAGTTGCTATAATCATATTGGTTGTAGGCAGTCAAGGTGCTAGAGTAAAGCTCCTTAGGTTATAAGTTGTAACCAAAAACTTCTCGTTATCTTTAGTGAAGTATTTTCTAGATAAATTCCAAAGAGGTGAGTTGTGTTAATAGTTCCGCCCTATCATATTCCCCCCTCACAAAAATGGTATAAATATGCCCTTATACTTAACATTAATGTGTCAAATATGCCTTAAACGTATATTTGCACCATTTTCGTAACAGCGAGGGCATGAGTGGGTGGAACTACTTACGGATAGTAAATTTGTTGAATTTTGTATGGTGTACTTGAACCTTTTCCGAAGTATAACACTTAATATATCTCCTTGTGTGTTTTCATCACGCGACATGACCAGAAAGGGTTTGCTTTTCACCATTATATTAAAACATATAGGGGTACTTGGGATAAAGAAAAAACAGGAGGTACTAATTCAATCTAATTCAAATAAGATTAGGGTATAATGCGATCACCCGTAAACTGGCTTTTACAGACAAGTTTGGAGGTAATTAATGTAAATTCCATTAACAAATAACCAAAGACGTGTATATTCTCGTCCACTCGATAAGAAAACTTTATTCTTCTAGAAAGGTCTTACAAAACTAAGACGTTTGTATGTAGTTCGAGTTTTGGTCTTCTATGATATATTTTTTATGATATAAAGGTTAAGATTGCGAGGACGAGTCGCCTTGCCAATGATAACAAGTAGTTCAAGTGTTAGAACATGGATATACAAAGACCAGATAAAGGACCAACATGGTTCACTTTTGGCCGTAGGTGAACAAGTGAACAACCATGGTACAGAGTATTGATCCATAACTTTTAAGTCAACTAAATTCAGCCGTATGCTCAACTATCACTATCTCATTTTTTCGTTTGCACTTTCCTCAAGTGTAACTTCACGTATGATTATGAAATAACATTTTTTTTTTGACAAAAGTACTGACAACACACTACTAGAAAACGTTGAGTTAGCTAGGTAAGAGGTGGCGATCGAATTCCCTCTCTGAATTTCCTCGTCAAACCACAATTTCCCTCTCCATAATTTTTTTTAAAAAAATCAGTTGCTTGGCTAGGGAATTCTCTTGCCGGTAAAATAAAATCGCTTGGAAAAGGAATTCCTTCGCTAATTTAAAAAAACGACATGAATTCGCCCACTTCTTCAGATCTACAACATCCTCTCCCATCTTCTTCAGAAGAAACTCCCGCCTCCCCTCACCCAAAACCCCACTGCACCAACCCCGTCCCACCCCTGCTGGCGACCAAGATAACTCCGATCAGCTAGGTACCACTCACCCTCGTTTCAACTCGTGAGTTATTCCCCAATGTCACCTACCCCCGATATTCCTCACCCCCCCCCCCATACTTTTCTTTTATCGCTTTAACAATTTTTTTAAAATTTTTTTTCAAGGACACCGACAGCCATATATCACTGCCACCGGTGACACTCTTAAAAGGTATGATTTTAATTTTTTAATTGTATTATTTATTTGTTTTTAGTAAAAATTTAAGTATATTTATTTAATTATATTAATTTGTTACCTCTTATTAGTGTTCAAACTATCATATAACTTATTCACCAAAATTTATATATGGTTACCATTTACTACTAGTTACACTAATCATATGTTTGATTTCCTCCACTATTGAGAACTCAAGAATAAATAAATACATAAATAAAATCCACAAAAGTATGTGTAGAAAAGTAGTCTTGAATTTAGGAAGCTTATGAACTCATCCTATATATCTTGGTTAATATTTGTTTAAGTTGTGAAAGAAAGGTTAATATTTATTTAAGCTGTTTAGTTACAATCCTTAGTAGTAATAGATAATTATACAGTTAGCTAATTGAATTAGTTAAGTCGACTTAATGTTATGTGATGAATTGATGAACTTGGATTTAGTATGGTTGATGAACTTGGAATTAGTATGGTTGATGAACTTAAATTTGTTGTGTTGGAATCATTTTTAAGTGACTTTTTTATTTCTTCCATCACGATCAAATATATCATAGATATGAACGTCGAAGACTCAATTTAAATTGTTCAAGATTGGATCGAAGACTTCATTAAAAGGGTTCAAGATACGATCGAAGACTCAATTGAAATGGTTTAAGATACCATTAAAGACTCAATTGATCTGGTACCGAAATCGAACTTGGACGAAGAAGTTGAATTGCATAAGAAATTAATACAATAAGTTTTGGACATAATGTTACCTATTTTTCTTTCCTATTTAAGATGTAATTATGGAAAGACAAACTTTGTTCATACTAGACTTGATTTTTGCTTATGTATTGTGTAACTTTATTTTGGTTTGTTAATTAGACGTTAGACTACATTATTTGTTAATTGGATGTTTAACTGAATGCTATTATAACGGCTATTTTAGTTTTTGTTGCTCCTTCATATGTTGTTTCTAATGTTATCGTTTAGCAGGATACATATGATGGTTCCCTCACCAAATGTAATATATATATATATATATATATATACACACCCCCTAGAGAGGGAATTCCCTCGCCCAAAAAAAAAATATTTGTTTGGTTACAATTGGTGAGGAAATTCCCTCGCCAAATACACTAACACACTTTATTCAGATGGGGCCTACTTCATTGTTAGCGAGGAAATTCCCTCGTTGACACTCTTTTCTACGAACCTTTTCCCGAGGCACGTGCAGCGAGGAAAATTCTTCTCTATTGTGTGTTTAGAAAGAAAATTCCTTCGCCAAATTCCCTAACAAACAGATCGATTTCTAGTAGTCATACAATTTCTCCTATTAAAGAATATTGCGCGTACCAACGTGGAACTCATTCTGATCAAATAAGAAAATGCACTTTGTATCATTAAATACTACTAGTTGAATACAGAAGTCAATCCTTTCGTAAGGAATTTAGTTTACATATATTGATGGTGTAACGTTTTTTCATATTGTTAACATATTTTAACATCTTGTAGTTGGTTTGACTTTTATATATTAGGGCTAATTATAAATATATATAATCCTAACACTAAAATTATAAAAAGTAACAATATTATTTCACTTTACAAAAAATATCAATATTTTTTTACACGTTATATACAAAACTAATAAAACTAACAAATTAGAGTTTGTTCCTCCTTCTTCTTACGCCCCCTTCCACTGCTACCATCCCAGTCAGTGCCGCCACCTAGTCATCGACGGCCGCCGCCGGCCACCCGCCGGAATTTTTTTTTTGGATCTAAAAATGGAAAACACCAAAATACACATATATAAAAAAAATTTTAAATTACAGTTTCAAAATACATTTAAACAAAAAATACATACACATACACAAAAAAAATATGTTATACATACGGTAAACATCACATACATACATGGATCTACAGATCTATAATTATATCCCTCTGTTTAAAAAAGGATGAACCTTTGCGGAGTACGAGGGTCAAATTGACTAATTTTGACCGGGAATTTGTACATCAAATTTTTAATTTTTTTGAAATAAAATTTACATATTTAGAAACTACATGAAAAATACTATAAGTCACAATAGTTAACAATTCAAAATAGTTACAAAATATTTGTAAGATATGTGATCAAACATAATCTTGTTTGACCATTCAAATAGTAATAGGTTCATCCTTTTTGAAACGGAGGGAGTAAATAGAAATGTATCTGTCAAGTTTGGACTTACATACACACACATAAAACATACAATATATACTCAGAAATATACATTCATACAATGATATACACATACATATACTCTGCACTTGTAAAAGATATTCATGTACATACAGATACATACACCTGCACAAAAACTAAACATACACTTGCTTTCACCTTCAAACAACTACCAGCAACCACCCCAAACATACACATACCCGTGCATACAAAAGTATACACGAATCTAATTAAAAAAAAAAAGAAGGAGAAGAAGCAGATCGGAGTTCCGGCACCGTCGCTGCAGTAGTCCCGCATCAACAACATCATAGTATATCGGAGAAGCAACCACGCCAGATCGAAGAAGCAGCAGCCCCCAAATCGTAGCATCGGCTGCACCAGATCGGGAAACCACCACGAGCAGTGAAGAAGAGCAAAAATGACCGTGGTTTGGAGGTGATCGGCGACGGGGAGGCAGTGCTCAGGTGCCGGTAAATGGGTGGAGAAGGGGAGAGAAAGAGAGAGAAAAGCTAGGGTTAGGTGTTAGGGAGAGGGGAAAATGTGAAAATGGTAGGTTTTGTAATAAAAATACAAATGTTATATTTGGTAATTATTCAGTAATATCAGTATAATTTAAAATTTTCATGCTTAATGCGTCAATTAGCATAAACTTTTTTATATATGATCAGGTCATTTTTTACGTGTTGTAACACATAACCTGTCATATTTTTAAGATTGTAAATTTCACAATTAAATGGTTTCCTATAATATCGTTTAGATGATCTGTACTGTGTAAAAATATATTATCATTGCCGGTTAGAAAAACTCAAACTCAATTTTAAAATGAACTTTATTTCATGTCTTAGAAGTGGTAGTCAATTTTGGTTGACCATTACTCTGCATTATTGGACGTGTAGATCACTAAAGTCCAAAGTGAAACTTGTTAATTAGCGACCTCTCCCCTTTCCACGAACCCTTCCCCGCGTCATATATTCTTCCATATTATCCACTATATAAACACAACCTTTCCTCCTTTGCTTCTTCATTCATAAGTTATAACTTACAAGAATGAGTCTCAAGATGGATGGTATGTTCGACCTTGACCTTGCTTTAACGGTGGAGGAAGATTCCAATGCCACCACTGGGCTACCGGAGCTTTCGGTAACTCCTGATGATCACATTCAAATGAAGACGGTTAATACAGTAGGCTTTTGTTCGATTTGCATGGATGACTTTCAACCAGATGAGGGTGCCAAACAAGTTCCCTGTGGCCACTATTTCCACTCATCTTGCCTTACAAGGTGGCTTTCCCATCGTAAATCATGTCCTCTTTGTCGCTACAGTGTTTGCGCCACCACTTTGGGCTGAGATCTTCGGCGATTGCGGCGCTTCCGTGAGATATATCTTTTGGTGTACAATGACAATGTAAACGATTTGTTCTATTCACATTTTATTTTTTTAGGTTACTAATCTCATTTTTCAAGTCAGCTATCTCTAGTCATCCTTAGATGATCTTTAAAGTAAAACAATTTCTGTATATTAGTTAAATTATAGGTAATAGGAGTAAACTATTAAGGAAGGAAATGAGACGGGCTAAAAATATTTACAACTGTTTAATGATTTATGGACAACGTTTTCTGCTTAATTTAATAGCTTAGCACTAGTCAGTGCGTTGGGTGTAACATTGACCAAGTTGAACGGGTAAGGAGTTTCAAGCTGCAGCGGCTATATGGTTGAAACAATGGACAAATAACACTTATTAGGCATTACTTAATAGTACGTGATAAACACATTCAACTTTTCCACTATTCCACTGAAAGCTACCCCATAGTATACCATTTGTCCTTTTACTTTTTTTATTTTTTGAAATATTTTACGAATAAATTAAAGATAATGGTTTTTTGAGGACACTCTTTCTTGACCACAGATACTCATACGAGTTTCCTTTCTTTTTTGGTAAAACCATTCATCAGTTCTATCCGGAATTGGTCCAGATAGTACAGATTCACTTCGCGTAGGGACGATTAAAAGTTAGAGTGCTTTTATCAGGGTCCATCTCTCCATTCAGAGGGCTACATAAATTGAAAAACTGTGGTCAGAGGGAGGATCCTTTTCAAAGTTCAAAATTAGCACAAATTTAGCAGATGGAGTGAACCTTTTCTAAGGATTATTGGGAGAGACTGACGGAATCGGTGAGTGACGGTGGGAAATGGAGTGTAAGTATATTTAGCAAATGGAAGTCAGAAATAGAAGTCAAATGGAGGCAATTATGTTAGTCAAATATTGTATATTTAGCAAATGGAAGTCAGTTGAATTAGCCAACTGATCAACGTTGATTTTGGGTGGTAATTATGGGGTAATTATGTTAGTATAATGGTATATATGTTAAATAAGTCCACAACTTATTTTTTTTCCTTCCTTACATTGAATTTTGAATTAAAACTTTAATTCTCTAAAAAGTCTTCCAAAATTTTTTCATACAATAATTTTATGTTTTAAAATTTTTCTAATTTTAATATATATTATTTTAAAACAACAATAAAAAGTAATTCAATTTTTAATGCTATCATTGACTTCACATTTTAATAAAGAAACCGCTGCTAAATCTCACAAAAACCGCTGCTAAATACATTGATTTCAAAAAATCGCTGCTAATTACAGATAAACCACAGCTAAATACATTGATTTCAAAAAATCACTGGTAATTATAGATAAACTGCCGCTAAATAATTGATTTTCAGCTCTTGTTAAACCGCCGGTACAACCGCATGAATGTAGATGTTTAGCGGCGGTTGTGGAAAACCGCTGGAATAAAACCGCTGCTAAGACGCATTTTTTTTTTTGTAGTGGGATCAAATAGTTATTCAAATATTTTACTCTAACAACTTGTTTAGATGGTTGTTATATATTGTATTATACTAGATTGTATCGTATTAAATTATATTGTATTTGATTGTATTATTTTGGTAAGTCTAATATTTAGATAGATTGTGTTGTTTTTGTGTCGTTTCGTGATACAATAATTAGCAATATAAAGAATGAATTCATGTTCGTTTTCAAGACAGAAGTATGGTGCAGGGTAAAGTTACTAAAGACTAGGTAGGGTAAACGGTCATACGAAAATATTAAGAGGGAAAAGAGAGAAAAATGATACGGTAACGACGTGGTCACACCAAATCGGTCGTTACATAAAATGAGATTTTTCATTGTTATTGTTATAATCTATGCACCTCCTAAGGACACTAGAAGGGAGGGGGGGGGGGGGGGGAGGGGTTGAATAGTGTCTACCGATTTTTATTTTAGGAACCTGGTTCTTCTGAGTCAAGAACCCAGTTCTTGCCTTTGCAATTCTGCTGTTCAAACACGGCAACACACACCAACCACACACACAGAGAACACGAGGATTTTACGTGGAAAACTCCTTGCTGAAGGGAGAAAAACACCAACCAACACTCTGTGGTTTTAGAACGCAATCCACCAACACAACGAGCAAGTTTCTGATTACAAGACTCTGTAACCAAGGGGCTACACTCTAGACCCTAACCACTAAATAAAGCTAAACTCTAGATTTACAAAGCAATCTCTTACAAGTTCACCTACTACATATGCTTCTACAATAAGCCAATAGGTAAAAACAATGATCGCTCAAAATAAGACAACTTACAAAGCAATGAACCTAGACAGAATATCTAGACACAATCAACTCAGGCACACCAGTTGTCTTCTTCAGTTATCTCACGTAGAAAGATACTAGATCGCCTTTATATGCTCTCAACTCTCTGTTTGTAAATAACTGAGTTACGGCTGCATCACCTACTTGTATTTATACGGGCCTTGCAACCCTAGTTGAGTCCTACAAGGAATCCTTGTAATTATGGTAAGACAGGATTCCTAGTAACTCTTTTCCTTATTGAAGTCCAACTCCTATTCACACTTCGAAGACACAGCCTGGGCACCGCCTCTTTTAGTCTGACTAGGATACATATTCATTCACGCGCCACTATTCCTAGTTCCGCAGGGATTTGCAACCCACAACTCTTTTCGATCAGTCGTGCCCTTCTATCCAAGGAATAGGTGCTTCTCCAAGACCACTGAGTCCTTCTCGTTTGTCATTCTTCAAAACCAATACTCAACAAATTCCCCCTTTTTGATGATGACAAACAAATGTTGCCAAAGAACCTGCATAGACAAGATTTCCAAAAACACAAAAGTGAAAGATAACTAGTTCAAGAAATCGAAACAGATGAATTAGGTTACAAACACCCCCAACATTTCCTTCTTCCCCCTTTTGGCATCATCGAAAAGATTCAAATACCTGCATGAACCTGTTAGTACTATCCAGTCTAGAGCTCAAGGCCACAAGTCAGCAACAAACACACAGAAGCAGGAGTAAGGGCTCAATCAAGAGCCAAATATTGTAAAGCAAACAGTCATAAACATGAGAAAAATTTAAAACCATTATCCAGGGTGTGACAGCAGCACTACCCTATCCATTAGTACACAAAAAAAAAAATTGTTTGAAACAACCATCACATGTGCAAGGGAGAATGGAAGGAATTAACAGCATGTAGGAGAAGGGGCAGGAGGATAGGACAAGAGGACTCAGGGCTAAAGGTTGAAGTGTTTGACAAGTGACTCAAGGTGCTTTGTATTTTTGGCCCTTTCCATCACCAGCTCGGCCTCATATTTGTGGCAGTCTATCTTCAAACGATCAATTTCTTGATCCTTCAACTTCAGCTGTCTGTGGAGCTCTGCATTTTCAGTATTCACTTATGTCTTCCACTGTGTTGACATTTATAGCGACAACCTTTGACTCACAAAAGACTGAGCGAGACACGGAATTGGCTTTGGGAGAGACCAAACTTCCGACTTCTTTTTCTTTGCTTGCTTGCAATGAGCTGCTTTTGGCTTGAACCCTAGTCCCCATGTGCCTTGCACAGCATTTGGATAAACTTGATTTACCCTGCCTTGTAGTGATGCTCCCAAGCCCTTTCCAAATTGGAAACCATGCTTTAACATTTAAGATGCCATCATAATAGACGTCTCTGACACTCTTGGGACGTGTATAGGTTTACCTTCTGTTACTTTTTCCACATACACCACATCGGAGGTTTGATACATGATGGTTGGGCGTGTGGTGACAACTTCAAGGGCTGGTACGTCCAAGATGTTGTTAAAATGTAAGTCATCCTCTCCAAAACTATGACAACTTGATTATTCCAAGTAAACTTGACCACCTGATAAACTGTAGAGGGTACAACACAAGCCATGTGAATCCATGGTCGGCCCAATAGCAGATTGTATGATGGATCAGTTTCCATGACCTGAAATTCAATATTGAAGGTTGCAGGACCAATGATCAACTCAAGATTAATGATGCCTAAGGATTCTCGAACTCCACCATCAAAAGCACGAACAACAGAGGAACTTGCCATAATTTTGCTCATATCCACCCTTAGACTCTTCAATGTAGATAGAGGGCAAATATTCAATCCTGCGCCACCATCTATTAGAACACGTGTGACATAGGAGTTTTCACACTTAACTGAGACATGAAGCGCCCGATTATGACCGGTTCCTTCTGTTGGAAGCTCCTCATTGGTGAACATTACACGATTAGTCTCAAATACTCTGCTAGCAAGTGCTTCCAGATTAGCCACAGTAGTTTGTTCAGGAATGTAGGCCTTATTCAGTATTTTCAACAGTGCGTTGCGATGTGCTTCAGAGTTCATAAGCAGAAACAAGAGTGATATCTGAGCTGGAGTCTTTCTCAATTGCTCGACGATAGAATAATCTATCGATCTCATTTTCTTCAAAAATTCTACAGCTTCTTTCTCGGACACTGGCTCTTTGATGGGTCCTTGGTCTTCCCGACCCGGCTTTGCCTTTCTCAATTCCTCTGGGGTAAAACATCTCCCGGATCGAGTTAGACTATTTACATCTGCAACGACCTCCATTATTTCCTTCTCGTTAAGAGACAATTGTCTTGTTGTAGTTCCAAGGAACAACCTTTGTAATTTTGACAGGGAGTTGCGCTGCTTGAGTGATAATAACCGGTTCACACTTCTTTGCCTTAACCTCGAAGACCAGAGTTTTCTGGCATGATGCCCCATGCACAATAAATGCTGGTGCACTGTCACGAACTTTTTCCTGCTTTGCAACTGTAATTGTGAAACTTGGCTCAACGGCCGCATCTTGCTTTGCTATGTTGACAACAGACGCACTTGACTTTCCCCCAATTACAACAATAAATGGCTCATGGCCTTTGATGTCTGGGGAGGGACCAACTGCCACAATCTGCTTAGCGGCTTTCCCTTTCATGTCTTTTCTTATGCATACCATCCCTACTATGTGTACGTTCTTTTGAGCATCATGAGCTGGTAAAGGATTTTGATTTACATTTTGTGTTTCATCTCCCATGACTTTTATCTGATTGTTGTCTATCATTGCCTGGATTGCCCTTTTGAGTTCCCATCAGGATTTTGTGTCATGTCCAGGTGCTCCAGAATGAAATGCACAATGGCGTGAATGATCAATTCTTCCATTGGGGTTCACTTTTCCCGGGATTGATTTCAACAGATGGCTTGTTGCAACTTTTCAAACAAATTAGTGTAAGTTTCCCCCAATGAGGTGAACTGTCTTTTCTCTTGTTGCATGTTTCTCTGCTGCATGTTTGGACGTAAGCCCGGTGGACCTCGTGGTCGATAAGGCATCTCCTGCTGAGCCGGGAATTGAACATGTGCCTGTTGATTGTTATACTGGATCGGAGCATGCCATTGTTGACCTGACATGGTTTGAGCATAAGATGTCATATTTACAGGGAATGAGAACTGCGGCATGGCAAATTGTTGGCCATGAGGTGGATAGAATTGTTATGGCGGGGGTGTCTAAATGTACCCTTGACGGTCATTGTATCTTCCTTCATTTCTTCTTGGTCCAGGACCAACCATTGCCACTTCATCTTTCTTTTCTTTCTTCTTCCCAAAATCACCTGACCCTGATTGCAACGCTTGGGTAGTGGCTCTCAAAGCTGTTTGGCTGACAATCTTGCCTGCCTTGATTCCTCTCTCAATCTTCTCCCCAATTCTCACTGCTTTACTGAACTGCTTCCCAATGGTAGATGCCATCGTTTGGTAGTATGTTTCATCGAGCACTTCGACGAATTCTTCAACCATCTTATCATCTGGGATCAAAGGGCTCACACGCGCTGCTTGTTCGCGCCACCTGTAGGCATACTTTCTGTAACTTTCATTTGGTTTCTTTGTGATCGTCTTCAAGGAAGAACGGTCAGGAGCAGTGATGCAGCCCGAACACGTGCTGATCAAGTGTTCGATCCACCGAGGAGACCGATGACAAGAAATCAAGCCAAGCTGCTGCACGATGTGCACATTCACTTAGCCTGGCCGAAGGAAAACAATTGCTCCGAAGCTGAGTGGCCGGGCTCAAGAACCGAAGGCACTATCTTAAGATTTGAGCCCGAAGGCAAAATGAACGAGGATAATGAACTCGAAGACAAGTGAGCGTCCGAGGACACTGAGTTCGAGCAAGCTGCCGAACACAAACTTGTCTCAGCCCTGCGTGGCTTGTTTTTATTAGTCACTTGTGACTATTTACTACTTTATCCTTAGTATAGCCTATAAATAGTCCATTTCATTTCATTGTAGAGATATACAGTTTTGAGTTTATGAAAAACATAGCAAGTGCTATTGTGAGTCTCCGATGGAGCCGAACCCCGACGTGGGATTTTAAAGAACTTGTGTCAACCTGTGTTATTCGTTTGAACAATTTCTTCTTGATCATTCAATTTGCAAGAAGCGGCTCTTTCGTGAGGATTGTTGCATAGTATAGGTGCGTCTTGATTTCCCTTCGATCGAGCTTTGAGACAGGTTCCTCACTGTTCTTTCGAATCGAAGCAAGATTTGTCTTGCTTCTATCTTTACTTTTCTTGTTGTTTTCTTCCGCGTTTCGTGTTTAGCATTTCCCTCGGGTTTGCTTGCACCAAGCAGCCTCCATTTTGTAACCATAATGGTTTAGGAAAGCGCTGGCCATGTCATCAAAGGTGTCCCACTTCGAAACATCTTGTTTTACAAACCATTGTATTGCCGGTCCTCCCAAACTATCAGCAAAGTATGCCATCAACAATTCATCATTCTCAATGCCCCTCATTTTGTTAAGGTAGATCTTCACGTGGATCCTTGGATTACTTTGTCCAGTGTACAGATCAAATTTGGGCACAACAAAACCTTCAGGCAATGGCACATGAGGGAACAAACACATGTCTTTATATGAAATACTGGTTTTACCCCCTTGCCCTTGTATGTTTTTCACAGTTTGCTCCAAACTTTTCAATTTCCGAGAAAAATCATTCTCTTCTATTTTTCCCAACCTCTCGATATCGGCATGTGATTTTGGATGGTGTCCCTGATCATACGACTCGGTTTGGCGGCACACATTACCCTGAGCTTGGTCAAATTATTGATCACGGGCCCTTAACTGTGGGTCACTGTTCGATCTTTGCAAAGTGTGTCCTGCAGGAAAGGTGAATGTTGTGGCAGGAACTTGGGGTTGGCCATGTTGTGGGAATTGTGCCCCAGGTTGTACAGTAGAGGGTCCGACTGCGTTGTAAGTTTCTGGATGTGGACCAAATCCGGGAGGGTAATGGGGGTCTTCTACTACTGTGGATTGCCCTTGCCCTGGTGGCTGAGTATTTGCCATGAAACCAGTAGCACCTGGCAGAACTGGAGGTGCCTGAACTGCTGCCAAGTTACGAACCAGCTGCGCCATCATTTCTTTCATAGCTGCGAAGTCCTCGGCCATCTTAGCCTGTTGCTCAGCTAAATGAACCAGCTCAGTGTTCTCAGTTTCCTCGGCCATCGTTGAGCCTTTGATTTTCTTTTCTTTTTCTTTGATTTTCTTTTAGACTCCTACCGAAGCAAGCCTCTCAAGTGCTTTGGAGTGTTTTCATGAAGAAGTGCTTCAACCACTTCTGGAACATGTAGTGGTCCTTTAATTCTGGTGGAATAGGAATGTGGGGCCAGCACGACAGTTGCTCAAGCTCTATCAAATCAAAATATGTTAGTGCAACAAAATAGCATGGAACATGAATTTGCTCGTCGGCTTAACCAATGCCTAAGGTCGTAATGCGTCATCCCGAAACGATGCACGGTGCAAGCTACGTGTATCGATTGTATCCCCAAAAATTGCTTACATGCCTTGAGAAAAATCAGAACAAAATTGTAACTGGCACGTAATTAGAAGAAGGACAAACATGGATGATTTTTTTTTCGATTTTTTTTAACCTCTTTTTTCTGACTCAAAGACATAATTTAGACAAACGACACGAGACAGACTCAAAATAAACTGCTTATTGTGATACACGAGTCACAAGATATATACAAACGGACACATTAGGTGGGTACACCTGGACGATGAAAATAATGAGACTCAGCATTTTAATGGAGTCAGATTATTCCACGAGGATCGACGCAAAATACAACTTAGCTAATTGCAATTTATCGTCTGTACCCTGTCTTGATCTTGAAAAATACAATATAAAGTAAAGTGGGGCCCTAAAATAATTTTTTTTGTTTAATGAAATTTTAAGACTCAACCCGAGGGAGGTTCAGAACTTAAGAATAGATTATGAAACAAACTATTTTTTTATCCGAAAGGTGATTCTAAAATTGGATACTATGACAACACAAAGATGGACACAATTTTTTGAAACAAACTCTTTGATCTAATTCGAAAAAGAATCTTAAAGTATGTACAAAATTTGGCCATTATGACGACACAACGACACAAAATATTACACGAATTAGATGCAAAAAATTGGTTTACAAAAATTGGCCATTATGACGGCGTAAAACCCCGATAAATTGCTTTCCAAAAATATGGACTTGACTTGGACACAGACTCAAAGACAAAAGGGTCGCAAAATTTCGCTATTATGCTAGCGCAAAACTATAACGGCGCAAAATTATGACAAATTATTTCCTAATACTTGAGACCAAACCCAGACACAAAATTAGACTCTAAAAGTTCTTGAGAAAAAAAAATCGCCATTATAACGGCGTAAAATAACAACTAAAGATATTTTGAGACACGGGAGTAAACCCATTTTTCATTTTTGTCTCTTTTTTTTTGTTTTCAAAGTTTAACACCCACCCCCGGCAATCGGTCAGCATAACAACTTTCTTTCTACAACAAATGCAACACATAAGATACCAATAATGTGTCTTTTTAGGACACAGGCCCATCTTGACACAAAGGGATCAGTCTAGACAAATGCAATACCGGTGTACCGCACCTCATTAAGTCAAATATGATGCAGATAATTGGGCCTAAAGGTTTAACTTTAGGTGACGCCACTGACTAAGTGTCTAGACTGGCTAAAAAATCAGGTGGACAAACCGGGCGGAAAATGCATCAGGTCCATCCGGAAACAGTGTGTTCAGCCTAAAATCGCATCACGCCTTCCTCCTAAATTTTGGGCAATTTAGTAAGAAAGTCCCAGATGCCACAAGCAATCTGGTAAGTGCACGTGTGTGTGTGTTCCAGAGACTCAAAGGGTTGTGGAGGAAGACAATTTTTATACAGTTCAACAATATCAAAGCAGTAACATTCAACTTTTCATGTGATACGGCAAGAATATAACAACCAAATATTTAATAAATTAAAACATGCGACAATCTTATCAAAGCCGGAGATTCTAGTTTTCACTAATTTCCCCAACGGAGTCGCCAAGCTGTCACACCCTAAAAATTAACGAGTTTGGGTTATTATTTAAAGGCTCTGACTGGTGTTCAAAAAGGTACAAAATTATTTAGAGAACTCGGAGTCTCCACTTGACAGGTTTAATATGTGTGAAGTCAACAACGTACCTTGGAACACCTTTGACTCGTCTAATGGTCTGCGTCAGAAATTCAGGTAAGGTTCTCAGTTGACTCTTGGGAAGGTATTAGGTACCCTCGAGTCCTGTGCCAAGCACAGTTGCTTTATTGACGCATCTCGATTTATGAATATGTGGTTGTTTATCTTTAGGTTATGTTTTGACTGAATTTTCTTGAAGATATTAGGCGCATTCATTTTAACAGTTAAAATAAAGGTTTCGTCAAGTCACCCGCTGGGTAAACTGTAACACAACTTTGTAATAGTAACCCGAAGGGTATACTTTTGATCAAAATTGGTTGCTCAATTTAATTTTTCTTACAAATTTGCTTCTATCGATTTAGTTTCTTTTGCCTAATAAGTAAATTACGAATCATACTTATCTTTAAATCAACTTAGCTTTCTTAATTTAATTTTGCTTACAAATTAACTCCTCTCAATTTAGTTTTCTTTTTTACCTAATAAGTAGATCACAAATCTTACTATAACTGTCTAATCGAGTTTAAAACAAAATTTTAACACGAGCTTCATCATTGGCTTCTCTCATTTTAGTTTTTATTTTTCGTCTAATAAGTAGATCACGAATCATACTTATTAATATTGCCTAATCGTGTCTCCTTTAACCAATTACTAAATAAACTTCATTAATAATGAAACAAACAAGTTACTTTGTTTAATTTTCGTGAGTGTTACATGCGTAACTGTTAGCCTGATTTCTTTATGAAGCAATTGTGGTTTTGGTTTAAAAAACCAAATTAATTTAAATTAAGGTCACAACTGCAAATCATAACCAAAAAAAAAAAAAAACTGCTACTTAACTGTCAATGTTTTCGTCCATTCCAACAGACTATTTTTAGAAAGTTTTCACTACAAGTCCTAATTTGTTTGCCTATTTCGGATTTGTCCTAGATTTGAAAGTATATTTTGTTCAGCCCAGTAAAAGGACAAGAAAAAAAACCTGTTACATTTTTATGTCCATAGATCTGGACCCGAACACTCTAAAAATTACTCCAACGATTTCCTTGTCATTTTACTTAGCTAATTTGATCATTTTTTTTTTCGTTTTCCAACTTGACAACAAAAGATAATTATGCAAAAAAGAACAAAAAACATAAATGGACGAAAATAATTACTTTCTTTTACGTACTAGCAAAAGTTGAGCAAAGGTGAACTTCAAACATGTTTGATTTCATTTCACTTTCATATCCAAACATATTTAAAAAAGTACATGGTTAAGAAAGTATTTACCTTGTGTAGAAATTCCCAAACTAATGAAGCAAATGAAAAACCAACAACCTTTCACTCCAAAGTCAGCAACTAAACAACCTCTTTACACCCTTTAACTATGATTTGAACGTAAGAATTTATATCCTAAAAGACTCCTAAAGTAGTAATCTTTTAGTCCTAAATTCTTTTCCTCTAAAAACCTCACTATTTTCCCTTTGTTCCACAAATTTCAGATATGTTTTTCTCTGTTTTTAGTAGGTTCTTGTGTCTTTAAGAGGAGTAAAAATAGCCTATTTTATAGCTGAAAATTGAGGCTAAAAGGTGGGGTGTGGACTTTTACAAAAGTACAAGCCCACGCCCCTATACTTGAGTGCTTTTAGTCCTATTTTTTTAGCAAAAGTACAGCAGCTATAGCCACTATTTCAGCCATCTACAGCTGTCCCAAAGGCTGAAAATATACAAGTTGTGTCCTTTAAGAGGACACCCAATACTCATTATAGTACTAAAAGGACTAAGAACAACTATACAAACCAAATCAGCCCAAACTAACTTAAAACCAAGCCAAAGAGTAACCAGATCCTAAATTATAACTAAACTAGTGTCCTCAAGTTTCTGGACAATTCAAAATACTCAAACAACATGTTTTCAGATTCAACTTTCCTGCTTTGGACTCTTTTACAAACTTGTTTTATTCAAGAGTTACCATTAAGACTGAAAACAAGCATAACAAATACTGTGCTTGTTTGCACACTTTAACAAAATTAAACCAAAACCTCACATTTGAAATGGAAACCCTACCTGATAAGATCACAAAATTAATAGCTTAACAAATAAGTAAGAAACAGGTTTTGAACCAGATTCATGCTTAACAGATGACAACAACATTCGGATGCATTAATCACAAGAAACAAGCTCACAGGCTTACAAATCGATATCCAAAGCATCAACCAACATGTCTATACAACTTCACTATTCAAAATCAGTCAGACAGTACTCTGGTCCAATTAAAACTAATAAACTAAGACAATGACAATGCTAAGACATGTAATTTCATGGCTCTTTCATGCTAAACATTTATTTATTTTCAATACCAATTATACTCAATACATACATATGTAGAACTATTTTCGGAACAAAACTAAACAAAGATTGTGCAATTCATCCGGGTAAAAAAAAATCTGAAAATGACACACACATACATGATAACTTATGGATGAAGTTCAAACAAAGCCATAAAATACCCATGACTGGACAACTAAACTAACAGGAAAGAGAGACTACAAAAGATTCTCTTGCTAACCCGTTAAAACAAAGCATCGGTGATGTTGCGCTCGCTGCTTGCCTCGGCTTTACTGCCTCGCCCTGCTGCAGCGTTGTCATCGAGTCAATCCACACAAGCACAGCCTTCACATCCTCCTAAAGCAAATCACGAACACCAGCAACACTGCTACATCGCCCTCATCGCTGCCCAAACAACACTGCAACTGACACGACCCGAATTCTCGGTTAGGCCGTGCGGGCACCCGACCACCTCCCCTAAACCTGTCGGGCGAACCTCTATTGACTGAATCGATATAAATTGTGAAGAATTACCTTGAATGAAAATGAACCAAACTTTAACAACATAAGATAACTCCCAAGGATAGACAAATATACAAGCTGTCTGAACAATACAAATAACTACCCAGAAAATACAGTTTTAAAGGTTTCCAGATCAGACATCTAAGAAGGCCAAAAGATATACACACCTCTCGAAGGGAGCAAAAGTAAGGAAAACTGTAATATCTGAAGTTGGCGGCTGCAATGAACAGGATGGCTCACCGTAGACAGCTGAGAACGTACTACCCCTCAATCACGGCGCGACTGGCTGGGTCCTGGAGCAGAATCTGCCGAACGAAAAGAAAACACAAGAACAAATAGGGGGTGAGTCATAAGGACTCAATAAGTGAGGACAAACTAGCAACCTCGAAAAATAGATACGCTAGTCAGGGAAACAGAAGCCATAGTAGTCAACCAGATAAATCATTCACAGATAATTAATGCAATAAATCTTTACAGCTAAAAAAAATGCATATAAAGATATGCAATGATGCATCATGATGCAATGCGGTCACATGTGCCCGAAACCTATCTCCGGCGCGGGACTCTCATCGTCTACCAGGAGATATATACAATAATGATCTTTCACCGACGCGGGACTCTCGTCGACTACCGGGAAGTATATGCAGTAATGACCCTTTACCGGCTCGGGACTCTCATCGATTACCGGGAAGTATATGAAGTAATGATAGCCAGAGTACAATGCTCAGATACTCAATGCAATACCTGCAACAGGACATAACATATAATATACAACGTAAATTCAAGGCTAAGGCGTAATGAGTACGCCTATCGGCAGCTACACACGTAAGAAACACGTGGTAGAAAATCCACGAGGCCAGGTGCCTCCAAATAAATGGATATAATCACTTACCGTATTCCAAAGCTAGTCCTGTTACTCAACCACTTCTTTTTCCTTTGGATTAACTGCCAAACGATCTCTTTCTATTCAATAAGCAGAAAAATTATATCAAATAAAGCTAAAGGCTTCATTCCTTATGTTTTAGGGCAATCCAGTTAGGAACCTGATACCCTATTCGCATACGCAATAGCAGGCCAGGCCTATGTACAGGGTTCAAAATCCCATAACCAAACCCTAAATAAATTATATTTATACGTTGCCCATAACTCACTGAGTACGAATATATAATCATTTCCATCATCGGGGTTCAATTGACCCTTTAAACTATCAATTTACGTCATTAGGGAGATGTCTAATATCCTTATTTTTACCGTAAAAATATATTCAAACACACGTAATAAGCTAAGATAATGAGTTAACATCATTACCTGAAGATTTGGGGTAGAAATTCCACTATTTTTCCACTCCTTTTCCCTTTTTTCCTCTCTCTTTTCTAATTTTTCCTTTCTCTGTGTTTTGTTGTAATGTTTCTGTTTCTATCTAATGTTGCTGCTTTGCTAAGGGATTTAATCCTTTAGCCACCGACTGATCATTTTATTTTTTTTATAATAAATTCGCTACGACGATTAAAATTAAAATGGAACCATAGAAGTCGAAATGATCCCAAACTTTTCAAATAAGCTATACAAAATGTATTTAACATACTCGCGAAGACGGATCTCAAATCGGACTCCTGAAACTCAAGATGCGAATTTAAAAGAAAAAGGTCAAATTATTTAACTTTCGGCATTTCGGAAACTAGCCGAACAACATCGAAATTCACTTTCGAAAAATCACAAAAGTCATAAATAATCATACAAACCTAACGGCGCTTTCGGATTTCGAATCGGAGCTCATTCGCCAAAACCGAGCTCAAAATCACTTTTTAATATTTATCAACAATAAAAACTAAAACCTTCTTCCGATGCCTACCAAACGAGGTCTGATTTAGCTCAAAATTTACAGACAGGTCCTAATGGACCTTACGAATATTCTAAAATTATCGGCACGCCAATCGGAGTCCTAACTTCCGAAACGAATGACCGAGATTGTTACAGCAACAGCTCCTCATTCTCACACACCATAACATCCCCTCCAGAACAAGCACTTCCCTAATCAAATCAAGCAGTAGCAGCATTAACAAAACATACCCCTATCCCGCCAAAACACAGCCCTCTTCCCCTCCTAAGAAGTACGCAACAGCAACAACAACAACAAACATCACATCCCCTCCAAAATGTCAATAATACAGCCATCATCATTACAAAACGAGAAGAAGAAAGGAGAAGAAAGAAAACAAAAAAAATCAGAAAAGGGATCAGAGAAACGGGCAGGGGAGAAAGGATTTTTGAGAAACGGAGTATGGGAAATCATAGGGAAGGTTGAGAGTAAGAAAAAGAAATTACAAACTTACCGGAAAAGAGCGAACATCGCCGGAGTGAAGCTTTTACCGAAACTTTAAACCCCGATCTGCAGTTATTCATCGGTATTTTGGCGAAACCGAGTTGAAAAATGGAAAGAGGGGTTGAAACGAGTTGAATGGTTATTTTTTGTATTTTTCCGGCTACCGGAGGCGGTGGTTCGGTGGCGGGACAACAGCGGTGGCGCGGCTGGAGGCGATTTCCGGTGAGCTTGGAAAATTTTGGCAAGAGCTTCCCTAGCCTTGGCGGCTGGGAAGGGAATGAGAGAGAAATGAGGGGTTTTTGGGGTTTTTATATGGGATGAATGGGTCGGGTAAGAAAAATGGACTAACGGACTGAAATATTGGACTGATATTTTGCACATATGGCCATTTTTGAAGGCAATATACCATTTAAAAACCACTAAATTACTCTAACTAAAAATCAACAATATACACTAACAGCAAAACTAAACCTAGAATTATAATTACACATATAACAAGTAATTCTTTTTTATATTTTCTTCCACCATTAATGACAAATTTAGTTAAAATAAAAGACTAAATTTATTAAAAAAAATTCGACCAAAACCCTAAGGATCTAACACGGCTATTTCGAGCAATTTTTCTGTATTCGTGCCAAAATTAGGTGATTACTGGTGATGTCAAACATGATAGCTCAACTCAAAAGTGCTGGTCATATTCTCTCTAATGAGCAGCAAGTTCAGGCAGTGATCCGACCTCTTCCAAGTAATTGGGAACATCTGAAAGTAAACTTGACCCACAATGACAGCATCAAAACTTTTGGTGATGTTGCTCGCCATGTTGAGCTTGAATATGAGCGGCTTGGTGCTGCAAAAGCTATACCCATTGCCTATGTGGCATAATCAAGTGGTAAAAAGGCTTCAGGATTCAAGCGTAAAAATGACTGGAAGAAAGGTGGAAAGGGCAAGGAGGCTGGTGAGGGACCCTCAAAGAAGAGAAACAAACCAAATCTAAGAAGGGAAAATGGTTCTTTAAGAAGAAAGATGAGCAAGATGAAATGCTACAACTGCCAAGTGCCGGGACACTTTGCTCGTGAATGCACTGAGTCGAAAAAAGTAGCATTTCAAAACGCATCTCTAAGTGCTACATTTGTTTTTAGCACAGTTTTATTAACTGAATCTTATCCTATGTGGATTGTAGACTCAGGGGCCACCGACCATGTGACCCGTGATCGAGAAGCATTTGTGGAGTACCGTCGAGTACCATCTGGATCAAGATAGATATATGTAGGAAATAATGTGAAGGTTGATGTCAAAGGTCTTGGCATTTGCAGGATTGACTTGCGTGGTGGCCGTACTTTGATGTTGCATGACCTCCTATATGCTCCAGAAATTCGATGGAAATTAATATCTGTGTCTATCCTTCTTAATTTAGGTTTCTGTTTGAACTTCAGTCGCAATGTTGTGAGAATTACTTTAGACAATGTCTTTTATGGTTCTGGACATCTTTACGATGGTTTCTTTGTGTTAAGTTGCAATCCTTCTACTTATGACTATTATGTGGACCGTTGTGTTATGGCATGGTGTTCTAGTAATAGAGATGTTGACATTATTACATGGCATGCTAGATTAGGTCACATTGGGCAAGATCGAATGAATATATTTGCGAAGGAAGGACACTTGAGTTCTTTCTCGAAAATTGAAATGCCAACTTGTGAATAATGTCTTGCCGGAAAGATTACATGTAAACCTTTTGGGAAGGCTAAGAGAGCTGACTTCCCATTGCAATTAATCCATTCAGATATATGTGGTCCAATGAACGTGAAGGCAAGATCTGGTGCCTTGTATTTCATTACGTTTGTTGATGATTTCACGCGTTTTGGTTATATTTATTTGATTTTTTATAAATTCGAAGCACTTGAGTGCTTCAAATGATACATGAATGAGGTAGATAATCAATTAGATAAGAGTATAACAACTTTAAGAACTGATAGAGGGCGTGAATATCTTTCAAGACAATTTATTGACTTGTGTAGTGAAAAAGGAATCACCAGACAATTAACTATTCCTTATACACCTCAGCAAAATGGTGTAGCAGAAAGGAGGAATAGAATTCTAGTTGATATGACAAGATCAATAATGGCGCAAACTAATTTACCTATCTCTTTTTGGGGAGATACCTTATTAACTGCAGCCTATATATTGAATAGAGTGCCTTCTAAGTCAGTTCCTTCCACTCCTTATGAGCTATGGACCGGCCAGAAACAAAAGTTGGATTATTTACGATCTTGGGGTTGTGCTGCATTTATAACAGATTCTTTTAACAAGTTTGGTAAACTGGGTCCAAAAGGCAAGAAATGTATCTTTATAAGATACTCAGAACACTCCAAAGGGTATGTGTTTATTGGTGAATTGGAGGATGGAAGTGTTACTGAAATTGAATCACGAGATGTCACATTTTTAGAAAATGATTTTCCTAAGAAGGGTGAAGTAAAGGATGGGGAGCCTCTTTATGAAATTCTGAACTCAAGTGGTCAGCAAGTGTCTTCTGACACATTTGATGATCCAATTGATCAAGAATATGGTGCTGATCCGAATGGGAGCTTTTCATTACAAGACCCTTCTTGTGAATCTCAGTTTCAATTAAGAAAGAGTACCAAGAAAGGTGTACCTAAATGTAATTATGATATAGAGGATTACGTTTTCCTGGTATCGGCATCAGAAGTGAATGAACCAAATTCCATTGCCGAGGCTTTATCGAGCCCTGAAAAGGATGAGTGGATGAAAGCAATGAAAGAAGAGTTAGAGTCCATGAGAACCAACAAAGTCTGGGACTTAGTTGATCTTCTGGCTGAGCGTAAAGCAATAAAGAACAAATGGGTTCTGAAAATTAAACGTTAAGCGGATGGATCGATAGAAAGATACAAGGCATGACTGGTAGCAAAAGGCTTTACTCAACAAGAAGGAATTGATTATGAGAATATTTTTTCACCAGTTGTGAAGTTTACCTCAATTCGCTTACTTTTAGCTATTTTTGAGCGTTTGGATCTAGAATTACATCAAATAGACGTAAAGACAGCTTTTCTCAATGGAGAACTGAACGAGGAGATCTACATGGAACAACGTGTAGGTTTTAGCGTTAAGGGCCAAGAAAATAAGTTCTGCAAATTAAAAAGATCTATTTATGGTCTAAAGCAGTCTTTGAGGCAATGGTACTTGAGATTTCATAAAGAAATGATCTCATATGATTTTACTATGCTTGATGAAGACCATTGCATTTATGTTAAAAGGTCTAATAATATGTTTGTAATTCTTTCTCTTTACGTGGATGATATATTGATGGTTGGAAATAATTTGGAGTATCTAAAGATTATCAAGTCATGGCTTTCAAAGTCATTTGACATGAAAGATGTGGGTGAAGCAGACTATATCCTAGGAGTTAAGATCCAAAGAAACCGTTCCAAGAAATTATTGAGTCTGTCTCAAGAAACATATATAAAGAAAATTCTGGAATGCTTTCGGATGAGTGAGTGCAAACCCATGGATACTCCTGTAGCGAAAGGTGAAGCTTTATGTCTTGAAATGTTTCCACACACGCAAAGAGAGAAGGATGAAATGTCTCGAGTCCCATACTCAAGTGCTATCGGGAGCTTGATGTACGCTATGTTGTGTACTCGCCCTGATATCTATTATGCCGTAGGTCTAGTTAGCAGGTATCAATCCAATCCTGGAAGAGATCATTGAAAAGCTATAAAGAGGATATTTTGATACCTGAAAGGAACTGCAGATTATTCACTATGCTATGGTGGATCTGATTTGATGTTGAGAGGTTATACAGATGCTGATTGGGCTGGTGGCTTGGATGAACGAAAGTCAACATCTGGATATGCTTTCTTACTAAATGGGGGGGCTATTTCATGGAAAAGTAAGAAACAAACTTGTATTGCTCTTTCAACTATGGAAGCTGAGTTCGTAGCTTATACATATGCAGTACAAGAAGCTGTCTGGTTGAAGAGATTCTTTGAGCATCTAGATTTTGCAAAGAATCCTCAAGGATCGATAAGTTTATACTGTGATAGTCAGGCAGCTATTGATTTTATAAAAGATCCTAAACATCAAGAAAAGAACAAACACATTGATACCAAGTATAAGTACTTGAGAAACATAGTTGCAAGTGATGAAGTTCCAATACAATACATGCCTACACTGAAATCCTTTCACAAAGGCAATATCTAGAGACCAGTTTGAGAAACATGTTATGGCTCTAGGTTTGCGTAGGATATGACTAAATTTATGTATTGTAGAACAATTTGAATGTTATACTCATACATATATATATATATATATATATATATATATATATATATATATATATATATATATATATATATATATATATTGAGTTTGTATTAAAACTCATGTGCATGTGATGTAATTTATTTGTGATAAGTGTGTCAAACAAGTCGCGAGATCAGCTCTCTCACACGGGCGATCGCCTCTGATGTCGAGGAACTTGCAGAGATGAGACCAATTAGAATCTTGAATTGTACAAGGTCGTAAATAGTTTAAATGGTCGATCTTGATTAGATTTCAGACTTATGGATTTGTATATCCTATATGACTTGTTTTGTAAGCCAGATGTGAGTTTTTCAAACAAATTGGATTTGAGGATTGCTGGAAGAAAAACTCGGGTTGGACATTTAGAAGTGTCTAGACCAAGATTTGTACGGCGTTTATATATTTAGAAATAAGACACAAGCGCCAAATTAGGCAAGAACACCGTAGCATGTATTTCATACGACGTGTGCTGATCGACCAATAGGGTAATAGAAGAAAAGATCCCTGCTTCTTCATTGTGTGAGACCCTAAGAAAAACCAATATGATTTTTCATTGGAATACCCTTTGACCTTTTACTGTCTCTTGAAGTACCAATCTGTGTTGCTATTTTAGCATGTTACTAATAGCCACGAGTGATTCGGCAATGCGGTGCATGTCTAGGAAAGCAGCTGATTTGGGATGAATAGATTCAAGTAGAAAGGGAAGACAATTAAAATAATTTACAACTTAACTTGTATTCACAGGTCGACCATTACATTTACCACGAGGGTTTCAAGTGTAATTATGATACAAAGTTAAATAGGAACTCGAGTTCACCTCGTTCGAGGATGAGGGATCGGATAACTAGCTACTGGAGTAGCGTATTATGTCTGGGGTATTGCGAGTAATAAGATCCTCATGTTAATAGTGAATTCTTTTCGTATGTTATTGGATTTCTACAAGGAGCTATTGTACAACGTTAATAGGTTTAGCTCTTGATAATGCTCGCAGGTCGCACAAACTATTTGCCTGTATGAATTATATGTGTGATTGATATGGAACAGATTCAAATCCAGTCCATCATGTGCGAAGTGGGAGATGTTGGAAATTGGGCTTGGGCCGGTCGCCCATGTGGACTGACCCAACCCGGTCCATGACCCATTTATAAAGAGGATAAGACTCAGAAGTTACATGGGAGTTACCCTGGCAGTTAAAACACACTACTATTATTAATAGTGGGAAAAAGAACGTGAAAAGGTGGACAAAGTGGAACCTATGAAAACTGCTCTTTTATTATATCTACTCCTAACTTCTAAGAAAAAAGTATCTTCTTCTTTTCTTTCTTCTTCAATACACATAAGGTGAAAAGGTTCATTTAGCTTGTGGAAATTCACTTCGTTTCCTTTGTGATTCGAAGTCTGACTTGGGACAAATATCAAACAAACTTCTGCTGTGTTGATTACGTAGACAGGTACGCAAATATGTTCATGTTACGGTATTTAATTCCTAACACTATGTATATATCCATCTTCTAACACTTTGAACTACTTTTTGTTACATTCGCAAGGCCACTCGTCCTTGTATAGGGTGAAAATTGGTTGGCATACGTGGCACCTCGTGCACATGGTTCGGAGTGCATCGAGCAGATATTTATAAGCTAGAGCTCGGGACGGACAACAAGATTACCGAAATCATCAATCGAAGTTGTAGTCCACGATACACCTCGGTGAATGATCACCTTGGTCGACTAGTGGGTTCATATCCTAGAGGCGAAAGATTAAGCCTCGGTGGGTTGCCCCATTTTTAGCGGGAAAACTGCCCACGATCTCAACTCACTAACTCCACTTCCAAAGGTATGGAAACATGGAGGAAATTGTGGTTATTCAAGGGTATCTTAACGTGTGTTAGCATACAATTGGGACAAAACCTGCACCAACATTGTACCGCTATGATCATATAGATCTTTATGTTAATGAATGTGACCTAACAGAATCCTTTATGTCCTTTTTATATTTTCTTACCAGTTGACGGGCATATGGCTGCTCTATCAAGTTTTCTCTATTTGCCAGTTTCTCAGATGCATTCCTTTACTTAGTTCCCTGTAGCTTAATTACTACTCAAATAAAATTAAGACTCCTTCAATATTATAGCCTGACTCTCTTTGTATTTGTGCGTATCTTCAATAGGTGAAATGCTTCTCAATTTATAGGCCTCAAATCTTAAGAAGTCTTAAACAATTAGAACTCCAAATGCCTCCCGGTGTTTGAGTCCTAATTGAACTCTTTGCTTGGATAGGCGAAATCCTTTAGCTCTTATCCAATCTTATGCAATCTTTTCTTATCACTTATATTCCTGCATAATTATCAAGATAAATATTAAAATTAGGATAAAATTAATATTTCCCACTCAAATGATTTTGTGAATCAACTATATCAGCAACTATATCAGCTTGCAGATATTCAAAGGAACATGTCCATTGATCTGTTCCTTATGTCATCAGTCAAAACTCCAAGCTAACATTTTCCCCCTATTTGATGATGACAAACTTATAAACTTTTCTACATATCCTTAATGACCTGAAACATGACTTTCATCTTAAAAGCACATTAGTGTAGAAAATATTTCATCATTAAGGATCGGGTTCTTAATCCAGTTATAAACTTCACAAGAAAAATTATACTCTTAATTTTCTGCCTTTTGGCATCATTGAAAATGTTGCATAAGTCAGAATTAAATCAAGCAATAGAGCAGGAAACTCATAGCCTTGTAGGCAACTTAAAATGCATACATAATTCAACATAAAGCAACTACATTAGAATGATATTAGCCATTGAAGATAAGTCATCATAAGCAAAAAGATTTAAACCAAGGAAACAAACTAAAAGCAGATACTACTAAACTATTCAAAAACTAAAGACTAGAAGACTAGGAACTAGAGCTAAACTAAATCCCACTGGACAGAAGATGGCTTTGTGGTTTGGGTGTTCAGGTGTTGGAAGGATCAGGTCCCTAAGTTCTATACTGCAGCATCTCAAACATCTGTTTGAGCATCCCTTCATTGGTTTCCTTAGCTTTTGTAGCCTCAGTTTTCCAGAAGTCCCATTCTTCCTCAAACCTTTTGATCTCAACAGCTTGAATGGCAACTTGCTGCCTCAAGACCCTCACCCTGTTGTTAAAAAGCTGCTTACCAGCTCCAACCATTGGAGGGTCAGCCTTTACAGTCATATCACAACTGATCAAGGTGCAAACACCAAACTTTTCCTTCTTAGTAGCATTCTTTACCTCTTACAAGGGAATTCCCAACTTATCAAATAAGTCAGTCAGAATGAACCCAAAAGAAAGTGAATAATTCTTCTTCCCAGTGACAACTCTCTTAATTAGATAAATCATGAATGTAGGCCAGTTTATCTGCATATCAGTATCCAATAGTTCCATATGGACCAGGTCCATAAAACTGGCTATCCCTCTTTTCCTGCATAGGAAACATTATCTTGTTCACAAACTCAAACAACAGTTGGTGTTGAGGGTGCATCTCACTCTTGTGTACTGCTCTAGGTTTCTCCTCATGAGGATTTACAGCAAATTTTCTAGTTATCTCTAGGTCAGTAGGAAGTTTGGTTAAATCAGGCCAAACCTTCTTGATGTAGCTTTCATACCCCACAGAAGGAAGACCAAGTAGCTCCCCCAACTCATTTGTGTCAAAGTTGATATCCATGTCATGAACAGAGCTTGTGATCCTATCATTCTTGATGGTGCAGTTGAAGAAAAATTTTGCAACTTCAGCCTTTGCACATCTTTCTTGATCTGAAGGACTATGTCCTTCCAGCCCTGTTTCTCCAGTTTCTGCAGCAACCATATCATACCTTCTTCCTCAATATCAGTCACTACTCTACCCTTCAAAACTTTTCTAGTCCTAATATCATCATGGACAACCTGCTGAGCCTCTTCTCCGACATCCTCACTTTCACTCTCCTCACCTTCAACATACTCATCAGAACCAGAGTCGGAACTCTCATCAACCAAAGTTCTCCTTGAGGACCTGGTTCTTTTAGAAGACTGACCAGCCCTAAGAGATGTAGCAGTGCTTCTGGTACCCTTCTTTGAGAAATTTTTCTCTTTTTGGACTGAGGGACTACTTCCTCCACCTCATCTATAAGATCATCTTCTTCAACCACAAAATCCCCTCTCTCTCTCAACAAATTCAATATCTTCCTCAACAACAGAATCAAGAACCTATTTCCCTTTACCTTTTTTGCTTCTTTTAAGTGTAGCATTCATTCTTTCCTCAACTAACCTAGTACTCCCTCTAGTGGTTCTTACAGCAACAAAAGGAACAGTTCCTTTCTTTTGTGCAGAACTTTCTCCCAGTTTTTTCTTAAGTGCAGTTTTATAACTCTCACTGATCTTTTTCAGTTTTGCATTTATATCAGCAACAACCTGAGGATCACTAAGTCCTTTCTTTTTCAGTTTTCTTTTTATAACCTTTAAGTCCAAGAGATTAATGATGGGTGTTTCATCATCACTTTCACTCCCATGCACATCCCATTTCAACATCTCCCATAGGTTCTCTAGAAGCAGCCATGGGAGAACTAGTTCCCTCACAACCTTCTTTTCCCCCTCTCAGAAATAGGCAAACCCAAACCCCCTATATCAGCCCTATGTCCCTCAATATAAATGATACTAATAGGTTCAACATATTTTACCTGAAGTTCATAAACAATCATAGCCCTTGATAAATCTTCCACTTGTTCCAAAATAGAGGCAGCAGCGGGAACTGATCCTTCCCCCTGAATTTCATGTTCAGTATTTTTAGGGTTTTGTGGGTTTTAGGTGGTTTGAATGGGTGAAGGCGGAGTAGTGGCGGATGGTGATCAGTGATAGGGGTGGTGGGATCAGTGCTTGGAGACAAAGACAACTAAAATTTGATTCAAGAGATATCACACAATTCTTCATGAATTTTTCAAAAAAAACTAAATGAAAAATATGAGAAGAGAGAATGAGATTATATAGGAGTGGATTTTGTGATAATGATAGAGTTTGAAAGGATTTCCTTTCGGTTTCCTTGTTAAAAAGAAGTTCAGTCAGTGCAGGTGTCTTGAACGTTTCAAAATTTAGTCGTTATGATAAAGAGTTCAAGTGGGAGATGGAGTGTGGAACGGTTCCTAGATGGGACTTTAATTCAGAGAGATAGTGTTTGAGTGAGGCTTAAATTAAAATAGTTGTCTAACTTGTAGACATGTTTAGGGAACTGTTCATTTTCAAACCCTGGTGATTATTTGACGTATACTTCTTCTTTTAAGTGCCCATTCAGAAATGCACTCTTCACATCCATCTGATGTAGAGTGAAATTCATGTAGGTGGCAAAGGCTATAAGAAGTCTTACTTCTTCCAATTTTGCAACTGGAGCAAAAGTCTCATCATAGTTAATGCCTTCCTCTTGGCTATACCCTTGAACAACACTTCTGGTTTTATTCCTGATCACCATACCATCCTCATCAAGTTTGTTCCTGAATACCCATTTTGTTCCTATAATGGACATGTTCCTTGGTTTGGGTTTCAAATGCCAAACTTGACTCCTTTGAAACTGCTTCAAATCCTCATGCATAACATTGATCAAATATGCATCCTTTAGTGCCCCTTTTACATTTTTGGGTTCAACAAGAGATGAAAAGGCACTAAAGGCATACAAATTATGATTCTTGACTGCAGATATTGTTTGAATTCCAGCAGCTGTATCTGAGATTATCTGATCCACAAGATGTGAACCTTCATACTTATAAGGCTTGAGTATTAACCCATCCTCAAATTTACCTTATTGAGGAACAGTTCCAGATATTGTAGCACTAGTGGTTTGAGGGATGGATTCAACATTTGTTCCCCTTGTTTCTATGCTACTCTTATCAGTTCCATCTTGAGGAACAGTTCCTTGTGATTTATTTCTCACAAAATCCCCAGCTGATGTCTCCATTTGTTGAGAGCCAGATTCACCATGCCTCAATAATCCAATTTCTTCATCTTCCTGTACTTGTTCTTGAGATAAGCTATCAGATTCATCAAATTTAACATGCATATTTTCTTCAATTTTCATAGTTTTCTTGTTAAAAACTCTATAAGACTTGCTATTCAAGGAGTAACTGACAAAGACTCCCTCATTACTTCTAGGATCAAATTTTCCAAAGGCATCTTTTCCATTATTTTATATGAAACATTTACAACCAAAAGCCCTGAGATGTAAAATATTAGATTTTCTTCCTTTATGTAACTCATAGGGGGTATTTCCTAACAATGGTCTTGTCACTCATCTATTGATTATATAACAAGCAGTACATATAGCTTCAGCCCGAAAACTTTGTGGGAGATTTCCAGATAATAACATAGTTCTACCCATTTCTTCTAAGATCATATTTTTTCTTTCAACTACTCCATTTTGTTGTGGAGTTCTAGGTGAAGAAAAGTTATGATCAGTACCATTTTCATTATAGAAGTTAAAGAACATCTGGTTCTCAAATTCAGTACCATGATCTGCCCTAATAGAAACAATATGACTATCTAGAGTTCTTTGAGCTTTCTTAGAAAATATTGAAAATGCATTAAATGCTTCTTCCTTATATGTAAGAAAAATAGTTCAAGTAAATCTACAAAAATCATCAACTAGTACAATAACATATTTCTTATTCCCACGGCTCATTATTCTCAATAGTACATAAAGATCCATATGGACCAGTTTCAAAGGTTTTGTAGTACTGACCTATTTCTTAGGTTTGAAAGAAGACTTTACCTGCTTCCTCCTAGCACAAACCTTTTCCTCCTTGAACTTAATGTTAGGAAGACCTATCACCAAGTCGTTAGAAACAAGTTTGTTCAACTCTGAAAGACTAGCATGACCAAGTCTTTTGTGCCATAGGAGGGGATCATTTTACATTGCACTTAGACAACTCATGCTACCATCAGCTAGTGACAACAGATCTAGTTTACGGATATTTCCATGTGACACGACCCGAATTTTTGGCTTGGCCGTGCAGGCACCGACCACCTCCCCTAAACCCGTCGGGCGAACCCTTATAAATTGAATTCAGTAAATGAATAAAAATTCAACTCATACATAAGAAGAAGACTTAGTAAAGGCACAGGCATACTGATACCTCTAAGCTGTAAAAAAGAAATTACAGTTGACTACCCAACATACTAGGTTTAGGGCTATCCAGACTAGATATCTAAGAGTACGAAAGAAGAGAGATACCTCATGAAGGGAGCAAAATATAACTGAAATAATGAACATGAAATTGTGGCCATCCTGAATAAAAGCTGGCTCACCCTGACAGCTGAAGTCGTCTTCGGTCCTTTACAATGCGGCAAACACAATCCTGGAGCGAACCTGCCGAAATGAAATTGGTAGACAAGGACAAACAACAAACAAGGGTGAGTCAAAAGGACTCAATAAGTGGGACAGACTAGCCACCTCAAAGAAAATGATAGCTAGCCAGGGAGGAGAAAATATAAAAACCAAATTCCTCTTATTTAAATTATAAAAAAGGCAGAGCCAGGTAATAACCGGAAACACGTATGAAACAATAAACTCAACCAGGAATACGAGCCAGAAACATATCAACAAATAAGTAATGCACGTATCAGCAGAACAGTAGTTATATACCACAAGTTTAGACAATGAGATGAAATGAAATGAGATGAAATGAAATGAAAGGGGATGCAAAGGGTCACATGTGCCAAATGAATGGAGCGGAATCCTCCTGCTCCTAGGGCGGAATCCTCCTGCCCTCAGTATGATGCAATGGAGCGGAATCCTCCTGCTCCTAGGGTAGAATCCTCTTGCTCCTCTCAATATAATGCAATGGAGCGGAATCTTCCTGCTCCTATATAATATAAACCAGAGGCGGAATACTCCTGAACTCAGTAAATGATATAGCAATGTAATGTATATGAATGCAATATGATGTAATAATAACCCTTCACCGGCGCGAGACTCTCATCGACAGCCGGGAAGTATATGCCAACTCACAGCCAGAGTACAATGCTTAGATCCCCAATGCAATACCAACAACAGGACATTATGTATAATAATACAATGTAAATCCAAAGCTAAGGCGTAAAGAGTATGCCTATCGGAAGCTACACACGTAAGGAACACGTGGTAGAAAATTCACGAGGCCAGGTGCCTCCAAAGAAATGGATATAAACACTTACCTTGTTACAAAGTTAGCACTACTAATCGAAAACCGCTTTGTCCTTTGAATTCATTGCCAAACAATCCTACTTTATTCAATAAGCAGAAAAATATATCAAATTAGGCTAAAGACTTCATTCTTTATGTCTTAGGGCAATCCAGTTAGGAACCTGATACCCTATTCGTGTACGCAATACGCAGACCAGGCCTATGTACAGGGTTCAAAGTCACATAACCAAACCCTAAATAAATTACATGTATATACTGCCCATAACTCACTGAGTACAAATATATAATCAATTCCATTATCAGAGTCCAATTGACCCTTGAAACTATCAATTGAACTTATTAAAATGATGTCTAATATTTCAAGTTTTACCGTTAAAATATTCAAGCACATGTAATAAACTCAAATAATGCATTAAGATCATTACCTGAATGTTTCGGGGAGAAAATTCTACTTTTCTCATTTTCTAGCAATTTTTTTCTTCCACCACGTCATTTCATTTTCTTTCTGTTTTGCTTCTCATTTTCTGCTTTTCTTTTACTTCCCTATTCGATTTAAATAAGTTCAGCCACCGCCTCCAATTTGTCTTTGTCTTTCTTTTCTTAACGAAAATTAAAAAGGTCCCCTACGATACTCGAAATAATTCCAAATTTCTCAAATAAGTTTTACAAAATGTATGTAACCTACTCACTAAGGCAGATCTCAAATCGGACTCCCGAAACTCAAGATGCGAATTAAAACGAAAAAACTCAAATTATTTAACTTTCGGCATTTTAGCGGAAACTAGCCCGAACAACTTCGAAATTCACTTTCGAAAAATCACAAAAGTCACAAATAATCATACGAACCTAACGGCGCCTTTCGAATTTCGAATCGAAGTTCATTCGTCAAAACCGAGCTCGAAAATCTCTTTTTAATATTTATCGACAATAAAAACTGAAACCTTCTTCCGATGCCTACCAAACGAGGTCTGATTTAGCTCAAATTTTACAGATAAGTCTCAATAGACCATACAAATATTTTAAAATTATCAGCACGGCAAACGGAATCCTAACTTCCGAAACGACTATCCGAGGTCGTTTCATTCTCTTCCACTTAAACTCTCGTTCGTCCTTGAACGAGCCTAAGTCTAAAGAAAAATTCGCACAGATAACAAAAGAACTTGCATGACCTTCATAAGCTACTCCATGGACATTATCTCATGATTCCAGAATCAGAATTATAACACGAACACCGAACTCTTGGAATAAAATATATCTGGATAATATGATAACACCATTGCCCGGATTATTCTAACTAAGATGATCCTTCCTCGATCACGAGAGGAGAGTTCTACATATTTGAAACAAAGATACACGGAACTTTGGATGGATTAACATGATTCAACCGATAATCACCTCTTCGATATACCTTTCTATATAGAACAGGACGATGGAACTAAGAATTAGCTAACGCTTGATGCAATAGGGGGATCTTTTGAAGTACCTTTTCACTGCACACTATAGAAGATTTGATGCAAGCTATATTATTTTTACGAATACAGTATGCAACATCTCAGTTGATGTTAGTGTTGTTCCGCAAGCTCCTTGTGGGAATGTAATGGATGTCAAAGGTTCATCTGAACAGAGTCTATCATATAAGGATAAGGATCATGCAAATACTACTGGATAGTATGATGCAGATCAGGTATGATCTTCAGACTGAACATCTATTTCAGAGTATTGTCTTTGAATTGGAAATATTATGACTTGAAAAAGTGAAAATAAAAGAGACATGTAGTTGGACCATGAGCTGAGGCAGAATACCAGCAACAAAGTTGATTACATGTGCACTTATAACACTAAAGTAACTTCGCAAAGAGTTGAGGTGTGAAGGAGATATGCCAATGATAGGATCGACGACAAGCTGCACTAGACCTTTAACTCTAAATTTTCATGAAGTAAAACAGCGTCAGTAAGAGGATCCAGTTTTAGTTGTATACAGACAGATAGCCTGAAGAAAACTGGAGTCACCATACAGGGTTACTATTGACGGTGTTCTCATGTCTAAAGATAGACTTTGTGTTCCTGATGTTGCAGATTTACGTGAAAAGATTATGATAGAGGGACATTATTCCAAATACACTATTCATCCAGGTTTGACTAAGATGTACCATGATCTTACGCAGATTTACTGGTGGGACGGAATGAATTGTGACATAGCAGAATTTGTGGCTCAGTGTTCTAATTGCCAGCAAGTTAAAGTCGTGTCATATTTCCAGACTTTATGCTTTCAGCAGATAGGTACGTATATATGAGGAGGTTGCCAGCATATCTCTATCAGTAATAGATTATTAGTGGGTTTAGCAATGATTGACACTCATTGTAAGTTTCCTTCGTGGCCCTAGGTTGGGTCGTGACAAAAGTGGTATCAACGCCTTAGAGATTTAGTATTACCATTCATTATTTTGAGGAAGACTCCTCCACTTAAAGCACAAACTCATGCAGCTATTCGAATAGGAATAATCATCCCCGCACAGTCTGCTGGACTAAAGAAGATTTAGTTAAAAGCTGAATGTAGGCAGACCTAAGCTACCAACTACCCTTTCGAGTTGCCAAACAGCTGCAAATCTCCAGTCATAACTCCATACATTTTCTATAAGCACCACCGCCTGATGGATCAAATCAAAGATCAAATGACGCCTCTCATCCCTTAGCAGCCTTGAAAAACAACAATGTGCTTACCCGGCTACCTTGGCAAGCACTCTGGCTCAACAGAGGAAACATCACAATAGGTTACTGACCGCCTAAACTCACCAGTGCCGAACAAAGAAGAGATGGCAACGGACTGAGGATAGAAATAATTAGAGCTTTAAGAAGCTCTTCTTTTAATTTATTTGGCTACCAGAGCTAGACTACTTACGAGTCAGGCTAACCGAAGAATCGCAATTGAAGAAATAGACATTAAATGAGCTTTATGGAACAAAATCTATGTCAATTTAACGTTCTTATAAAAAGGAAACTCTGACAAGTTACTAAAAATCCTTTTATAACCCAGATAAGCTCATGGGATAACCTGACTCTACTAGTGTTTCAAACCAAGAGGAGACACGTAGATTGAATATTACTTACTAACCACTTTACACCAGAAGAAACCATGACGCTTCCTTATGGTGAAGAACTAGAATCCCATAATCCAACTAACACGGAATTTTCGAGAAAAGAGGTAAACAAATTTGAAATAATAATAGAAGGTGGCACGACAAGATGCCAGACAGACAATAGCGACACTCACTGTCAAATTTCTCATATTTAGACCAGATAAATTAGTAGGGTGTCACATATGCCAAGAATAAATCATACCAAAGCTCGCCCCTCTACCGCAGCTGATTCTTAATTAAGACAATATCCAAGGAAACAGTCGAAACATGATAAGACACACCATTTCCAGATCGATCGGAAGAATCAAATCTTACTCACATATAAGGGAAGAAGAAATACACGGGTCTACTACATCGGATGCCTCAGCATCCTGCCAGACTGGCGGTTCATAAAACTGCCTCTACCGTTGAACTAAGCCGCTATACTGGTAATTACCTTCTAAAGAATAACTGCCACCACGCTCTCAACCTTTACTGGAACGTGGCATTTCTCTGGCTGATTGAGAACTAAATGAAATCCCTGCGACTGGGCAGGTGCCTGAGGGCAAGAAGAAGGACGACTGCCTACTTTCCGGAGTAAGGGAAAACTCCTCAAAGGATAACCAGACTCACGACAATGATAACAGGTAAACTCCTCAAAAGGATAATCAGACTCACGACAAGGATAACACATTTTCATTGAAAATGAAAGCTTGACAGACTGTTGAAAGCTACAAAGAGAAAGTTGAGTTTAATCTTGATTAACTACCCGCGCGCTTTAAGAATCACGTGACACAAGGTGAGATAACCTGGAAGGTGACCTCCCAAACTAATCAGAACTCTTACCTCCAAATGAGGTACCATGGTTGCCTACTAGGCCTACAGGATTTCTTGCTCGCCCGCTCTAATCTTCCCGCTCTAACTTATGGTATGCCTAATACCTCTAACCAATATCAAAAACAACATCGAATGAAGTCCCAACCTCAATTTCTCGAGCTATCTGGGCTCTCAAGGAAAGAGAAAGGTCACCAATAAATCTTTGAACATTCTCAGAAGGTTTATGGACTAGTTCTAGTGCATATCCAGCCATCCTAAAGAATTTAATCTCATATTCTAGAACCGACAGGCTACCCTGTTTAATCCACTCAAACTGGCGACACTTTTCATCTTGCTCGCAGCACGAAAGGAACTTTTTCATGAATCTACAAGAAAAATCTAACCAAGTTAGCTAATAAGAAAGCGGTTTACCAATTCAAGGCTGGACCCCTGAAACTGGAAAGCAGAATAACAAACACCATACCGCTCGATATAATCAAGAGCCTGAATGATACGTTGACATCATTTTATTTTAAAAAAACTTACACAGGGATTATTTGATGCATGGCCTAAGAACATCAGAAGGTTCTATTGGGTAGAACAATGCAGCCTCTTCAGACACTCGGACCGAGCAGTTACTCGGGCTAGCTAACTAGCCAGAATAACTAGAGGCACAACCTATGCTGCTTCTGGAACATAATTTATTGGGGCAACATCAGGGACTAGAACAGGAGCTCCCTGAGACTGAACGTCTCCATCTGCGGCAACCTGATAAGCTGCCTAGCGAATAATAGGTTCTTGCGGTATCTGCGTTGCCAAGATTCTCGTAAAAGCATCGTAATGAGCCAAGGGAACCACAAGGCCCTCCTCCCTTGCCCATCGCGAGCTCATATAGCTGGGGCCTGCGCAATTGGATAGTCAGCACGATCCACAACTCTCAGGGCTTGAGTAGCTCTAGCCCCATGCTAGACTACTTCATCCTGAACTCCTATCGTATTCTAATTTGTTGCACAAGGGTTCACAATTACCATTAAAGAATTAACAAAAATACTTTTGCATCCTAGAACGATGCACGATCAGAAAAGAAGGAAGTGAAACTTCCTAAATGCCATCATAGCCTCTCGTAGATAAGTACGGACGTCTACGTACCCATCAGCGAGACTCTACTCGATACTGTCTTAGCTTGGGTAGACTCTAAATCAGGCTCTGATACCAACTGACACGACCCGAATTTTTGGCTAGGCCGTGGGGGCACCTGACCACCTCCCTAAACCCGTCGGGCGAACCCTTATCAACTGAATTCGGTAAATGAATACAAATTCAACTCATAAATAAGAAGAAGACTTGGAAAGGCACATGCATACTGATACCTCTAAGCTATACAAAAGAAATTACAGTTGACTACCCAACATACTAGGTTTAGAGCTATCCAGACTAGACATCTAAGAGTACGAAAGAAGACAGATACCTCGTGAAGGGAGCAAAATGCAACTGAAATAATAAACATGAAACTGTGGCCATCCTGAATAAAAGCTGGCTCACCCTGACAGCTGAAGTCGTCTTCGCACCTTCACAATGCAGCGAACTCAACCCTTGAGCGAACCTGCAGAAACGTAATAGATAGATAAGGACAAACAATAAACAAGGGTGAGTCAAAAGGACTCAATAAGTGGGGCAGACTAGCCACCTCAAAGAAGATGATAGCTAGCCAGGGAGGAGAAAAATAGATAAACCAAATTCCTCTTATTTAAATTATAATAAAGGCAGAGCCAGGTAATAACTGGAAACATGTATGAAACAATAAACTCAACCAGGAATACGAGCCAGAAACATATCAACAAATAAGAAATGCACGTATAAGCAGAACAGTAGTTATGTACCACAAGTCTACACAATGGTATGAAATGAAATGAGATGAAATGAAATGAAAGGTGATGCAAGGGGTCACATGTGCCAAATGAAAGGAGCGGAATCCTCGTGCTCCTAGGGTGGAATCCTCCTGCTCCTAGGGCAGAATCCTCCTGCGCTCAGTATGATGCAATGGAGCGGAATCCTCCTGCTCCTAAGGTAGAATCCTCCTACCCTCAATATAATGCAATGGAGCGGAATCCTCCTGCTCCTATATAATATAAACCAGAGGCGGAATACTCCTGAACTCAGTAAATGATATAGCAATGTAATGCATATGAATGCAATATGATGTAATAATAACCCTTCACCGGCGCGAGACTCTCATCGACAGCCGGGAAATATATGCCAACTCACAGCCAGAGTACAATGCTCAGATCCCGAATGCAATACCAACAGCAGGACATTATGTATAATAATACAATGTAAATCCAAAGCTAAGGCGTAAAGAGTATGCCTATCGGAAGCTACACACGTAAGGAACACGTGGTAGAAAATTCACGAGGCCGGGTGCCTCCAAAGAAATTGATATAAACACTTACCTTGTTACAAAGTTAGCACTGCTAATCGTAAACCGCTTTGTCCTTTGAATTCATTGCCAAACAATCCTACTCTATTCAATAAGCAGAAAAATATATCAAATTAGGCTAAAGACTTCATTCCTTATGTCTTAGGGCAATCCAGTTAGAAACCTGATACCCTATTCGCATACGCAATACGCAGACCAGGCCTATGTACAGGGTTCAAAGTCACATAATCAAATTCTAAATAAATTACATGTATATGTTGCCCATAACTCACTGAGTACAAATATATAATCAATTCCATTATCGAGGTCCAATTGACCCTTGAAACGATCAATTGAACTTATTAAAATGATGTCTAATATTTTAAATTTTACCGTTAAAATATATTCAAACACACGTAATAAACTCAAATAATGCATTAAGATCATTACCTGAATGTTTCGGGGTGAAAATTCTACTTTTCTCCGGCTCTTTTCTCATTTTGTGACATTTTTCTCTTCCTCCCCGTCATTTCATTTTCTTTGTGTTTTGCTTCTCATTTTCTGCTTCACTTTTACTTCCCTGTTCCTTAACTTTTCTTTATATAAGTTCAGCCACCGTCTCCAATTTGTCTTTGTCTTTTTTTTTTTTTCTCTTTTTTTCTTTTTTTTCTTTTCTTTTCTTTTCTTAGCGAAAATTAAAACGGTACCCTACGATGCTCGAAATAATTCCAAATTTCTCAAGCAAGTTATACAAAATATATGTGACCTACTCATTAAGGAAGATCTCAAATCGGACTCCCGAAACTCAAGATGCGAATTAAAATGAAAAAAGATCAAATTATTTAACTTTCGGCATTTTAGCGGAAACTAGCCGAACAACCTCGAAATTTACTTTCGAAAAATTAAAAAAATTTACAAATAATAATACGAACCTAACGGCGCTTTCGGATTTCGAATCGGAGCTCATTCGCCTAAATCAAGCTCGAAAATCTCTTTTAAATATTAATCGACAAAAAAAAACTGAAACCTTCTTCTGATGCTTATTAAACGAGGTCTGATTTAGCTCAAATTTTACAGATAAGTCTCAATGGACTACAAACATTTTAAAATTATCAGAACGCCAATCGGAATCCTAACTTCCGAAACAACTAACCGAGGCCGTTTCACCATGTCTATTTCCCTGCAAAATAACCTCTCTAGAGCTTTGGTTAGTCATAGTGCAACCAGTAGAAGAAAATTTAACATTATTATCTTTGTCATACAATTGAGATATACTCAATAAATAGTGTTTCAATCCATCTACTAGAAACACATTATCTATACTATGTGAGTCAGACATACCTCCCTTTCCAACGCCAATAATTTCCTCTTTCTTACCATTACTGAAGGAAACGCTTCCTCTTTGAGAAGCTGAGAGTGAAAAAAACGGTTCCTTGTGTCCTGTCATATGCCTTGAGCTACCATTGTCCTTGTACCATTTGTGGCTCCTCACCTTTACTCTAACCTATAAAAGAAAACTAAGGGTTAATTTTAAGGACCCAAAACTTGTTTGGGTTCCTTCTATTGAGAAAAATGATGAATCAGATCTTTCTTAGTACAGAATAGTAAAGCTTTCTTTGTGTGACCAATTTTCTTAGCCACATGTTTCTGAACAGGTTTATAGGACATGTTCCTTTGTGTAGCTTTTGCCAAAGATTGATAATTTTCCTTAAAGTGACCAGTGTTCCCACAATGTGTGCATAGCCATTTTTCAAGAAGAGTAAGATACTTACTCTTTGGATTCCATTTGGGCAAAGATTGAGATTTCATAAACCCAATAACTTTCCTATTATTATTCTGAATTTCCTGTAACCATTCTAATGCCTCAGAGGACTTTCCATTTAACAGTTTTGATCAATTCCTCTTTTGTTTTTACTAAGTCATCTTCCAAAGATTTTATCTTTTCATCTTTCTTGAAAAGTTCATCAACTGTTACTTTCAGTTTCTCTTAAGCAATAAGCTGATGAGAATTAGTACTACCTTTACCTTTATCAACTGTCCTAGTTTCTAAATTCTCATTCTAAATTCCTGAACAGTTGATTCAAGTGTGAGGACCTGTTCCTTTAGCATGCTATTTTTCTTTTCAAAGTATCATTTTTTGTTACTATTTTCTTGTATTCAATTCCTACATATCAATTTCATCATGCAGTTGATCTTTAAGATACTGAGATTTATAGCTCATTAAATACAGTATGAAATAGTCTGACTAATTTTTCCCTAGGCATGTTTTTACATCACTTTAAAGTTTGGATTCAAATACCTGTTATCTTCTTCATTCTCTGAATCTTCAAGTACCATAAGAACAAGCTCATCATACTGCTCATCTTCACTATCTTGCCAGCCATTAACCATGGCTTTGGGAGATCCACCTTTCTTGCGGACCTGTTTCTTAGTCTTTCTTCTTTTTTCAACATACTTCTTTCTCCATTCTTCTTCCAGAACTGGGCATTTCTGATGTAGTGTTCCATGCTTCAATATTTAAAACACTCTCCAACCTATTTCATGTTAGAAGGCCTACCCTGTCCACCAGACCCCTTTTTCTTATTTAAGAACCTTTGGACACTTCTAGCTATCAGGACCAGTTCCTTCTCATCATTAACAGATTTATCAGCAGCAATTAAGGCTAGATTGGGTTCAGTTTAACGTATGTTCTTAACCTTTTTCTCAGATCATAAGTTTTTAAATTACCTATAAGCTCATCTAAGGAGAGTTTAGTAAGATCCTTACATTCAATTATAGCACAAGCCTTAATTTCCCAAGTGTTTGGGAGAACCCTAGTTAAGATCTTTTCAACTCTATCTTCAATAGTTGAAACCCTTCCAAGGAGATAAATTTAGTTGAAATAGCATTAAACATAATGTACATTTCAGAAATTGATTCTCCTTCTTTCATTTTAAAACTTTCAAATTCACCAAAGAGAAGCGTACCTCTAGATCTTTTTACATGGTTGGTTCCTTCATGAGCAACCTCCAAAGCATCCCAAATTTTCGTACCAGTGGAGCAGCCTTGAATTCTAGTGTACTCATCAGGACCAAGTCCACAGACAAGCCACTTCTTAGCCTTTGCATTCTTTTCCCATTGCCTTATGTCATCATCAGTTCATTCCCTCATAGTTTTGGGAACATCCTTACCTTCAACATCTTTTTTCATGAGAATCATGGGACCTTCAGTGACTATGTCCGATAACTCATAGTCCTCAGCTTGAAGGCGATCTCTCTTCATCTCTTTCCACCATGAATAGTATTGACCATTGAACAAAGGTGGCCTAACAATGAACTGACCGTCAGAGTTTCCCTGTGGTGCACTCATTCTAATCCTAAGGTGTTAGCCTCTTCAAAGATAACATGCTCTGATACCAATTGATAGTTCTCAAGACACACCACTTTTACTTAAGGACCAGTTTCTCAGATGTATTCCTTTACTTTGTTAAGTGTGGAATTCAATGAACAATAAGTAAATGAACACTGGATTTTAGCGTGGAAAAACCCCGACAACTTGGGATAAAATAACTACGACCTACTCTCTCAAGTAGGATTTCAACTTCACTATTTGAAAGACTCACTTGGTTACAAGACTTCCTTCTTACTAACCTAGGACTAACTCCAATCCTATAGTGACCCCTTTCACAGTCAGTGAAGTTTCTCTATGTACTAGACTTGAATGATATGTACTCTTACAGAACTTCTATGAAAGTAGATAGTACAACTCAATAGATCCTACTATAGATGAACTAAGACTAAAATCGACAAGACTCAATCTAAGGAACAGGTTCTTCACTTAGTTCTCTGTAGCTTAATGACTGCTTAAATACAATTAAGCCCCCTTCAATGTTATAGCTTGACTCTCTCTGTATTTGTGTGTATCTTCAATAGCTTAAATTCTTCTCAATTTATAGGCTTCAAATCTTAAGAAGTCTTGAACAATTAGAACTCCAAATTCTTCCCCGTGTTTAAGTCCTAATTGAACTCTTTGCTTGGATAGCCGAAATCCTTTAGCTCTTATCCAATCTTATGCAATCTTTTCTTATCACTTATATTCGTGCATGATTATAAAGATAAACATTAGAATTAGGATAAAATTAATATTTCCCACTCAAATGATTTTGTGCCAACTTTATCAGCTTGCAGATATTTAAAGGAACATGTCCATTGATCTGTTCCTTTTGTCATCAGTCAAAACTCCAAGCTAACACTGGTAAAGTACAAGTGGTACCTCCAACTTCCCTTGCACTGTTAGTAAAGGTCTGAATCCGTGACCTAAGGTCTACTGGCTTGTACAACACTATCCGTTAAGCAATAATAGTTGATGTCACTTGAGGATATGGTGCCAGTATTTGCACACGTCAATTCAACTTCTTGTTCCCGGCCCTATCCTCACTTCGTCTTTCTTTTTCTTTTTCTCATTTCTTTTGTTTGCATGAAGAGATGAGGGGAGATAGTGGTTTGACACATCAAGTGCCGTCTGAGTATCTCCTAGTAGAAGGTTTCCAAAGATATTGCTGATGCCGTTAGGCTGGGAATTGGTGGTAACTATTAACTAATGGCCATTTCCATAAGCATGACAAACACAAAAACCTCCTACCCCTGCTTAAAAAATACTGTTTGTTTTGTTGATGCACTAGCTACAACTTACATATTGTTTGAAAGTTAAGGGAGGATTTAAGTTTTTTTTTCATATACCAAGAGACATAACAGGCAAGTTGAACCTTTCAACCTATTTGATCTCCGTCTTAGGACAAAACAAACTTGAAGTATAGAGGTACATTGACATTTTAACAAGAGAAACTTGAGGAATTATATTTTAGCTACTTGTCAGTATCACTGTTGTAATTGAACTTTTATTCTAGCTTATTGTACTTGTGAACTTTTATTGTAGCTACTTGTTCGCTTCCCCCCTATTTAAATCAACGGTGATGTTGTCTCCTTTCTCGAGTATATAATGATTTTGAATAGTGAATCCAGAAGAGCTTTTTATTCAACTATTTATGAAGTTTATAATCAGTTGCATATTAAAGACATCAAACTTAAATACCAAATAAATTGTTTGAGGTATACTTCGAAGGTACTAGGTAATATTCCTTTACCAGGATGATTCACCAAATTCAGCAGCATGGAATGTGATCTTTTTCTTTCCACTATGAAGAACTTGAAATATAAGGACATAAAGAAGCGTCTTAATATAAAGTTTAGCCACGGTGTTCTATCCAATGAACCTCCCTGATCATCCACACATTTACTATTAAACAACAAACAACATTTATTTTGTTAATTTCCAACCTAGTGTTCAGTACTCGTATTGAAACTTGACTAATTCGATTTTGTCCCAAATGGTGTCACTTGCGAGAGGGAGTAAAGTACTCTCTACTAAACGGCTACTTCGTTGCAAGGTTATTAATTCAATACCTATACCTGAGACAATAAGTATTTACCATTCCATTATGATCTTTAGTATTAAGAACAAAAGTAATTCAATTTGCATAGTATAAAAGCCAATCAAGGGACACCAGTATAGCAGAGTAGCACGTAGAGGACCAGTTAATCCTGTGATTTTTTTCTTGAAATGGTGTTAAATTTAGACTTTTTCCAATATATAGGCGTGTCAGAATTTTTTTTCAAAATGGTAGAAACGCTAAGGGGCATGACGTTCTCTATGTAAACCTTAACGTTAAGGTGTTAATGGCATGTTAGTTTAATGTATACAAAAAATGCCATCCATCTTGGATTTTTTCAAATATTGTAAAAATTAAGAAAACTACATAATTGTTGGCGTTTTCTTTGATAATTTATAAGTGCTTTTACTTTCTGAAAAACTTCATCTTAGATGGAGTTTTCTTCAACTGTCAATCAATAGTCAAACTTTTCAGCTTTTTAAAATATACATGATAGATGGCGTTTTTAGTAGTGGCAATAGTACCCACAATTATTGCGTTCAATAAATATTTTCTTTATAACCGAGTGGGGAAAAATATTTGTAACTCATCTCCCTTTTGTACACCATTCAACAAATGTTATTGAATTTTTTAGTTTTTTTCTTCCAGCCATTTCTTAGTGGTTTATTGAGGAAGAATTTTAGTTATTCAGCTTAATCTAGTAAGTCATATGTTTAGTTGATTTGTTTTTTTTTTTTTTGATGTTGTATACTTAGTAATGATTATTATTTTAATTGTGATAGGGTTAAAAAAAGTCGAATGATAACCGTGTGAGAGTTGCATTTTACTGAGGCGGAAAAATTATTTCTGAAAATAACACAGTTGATTACATTGAGCGTCCTCGTTCCATCGTTAAAATGTCGCCAGATGCTGAGTATGATTGGTTGGTTAGGAACCTGCATATTAAAATAAAAACCAACCTTGAAGAGGTAAGACTTGTTATTTCTGGGAGATAGCCACATTCAACTGTGCAGGATTGTGCTCGTTACGTAGAATTTCCAATTGTTGATGCTGAATCTTTGAAAGATTTTTCGTTGACACCTAACACCGTGCGTAATATGATGAACCTTAGTTTGCTTGAGATGTACATTAAAACTGAACCGTTGGAGGTTAACGAGCATCATGTTAATGAAGTAATGAGTGTGTTACCCGAATTTCCACTTTTACAAGCTTGTTAACACAATGTACATTGTATAAATATGATTTACCGTCAAGCAGTCAAGACCAGGGTTATACTGATTTTGAGATGAATTTTTCCGATCACAATAAGCCTTATTATGGTTGTAATGATGGTGCAGGACCTAGCAGGACATAAGAATTTCTTGAGATACGAAGAGTATCTGAAATACAAACTCGAGTAGAGGCTGATCATCATGCTGATCAAGGGGATGATGATTCGAAGGTAATATCCCAAATGAACAATATTATTCTATGAGATAGCAAGTTCTGGTGAAGAAAGTGGGGTGATGATGATGATTAACATCTAGCCGAAGAAGTACCCAATATACCACTTTATAATGGGTATAACCCATTTCTTTATGATCTTCAAGGACAGCCAGAAGTGTTGGCTTCTACCCGAGAGTCAGAGGGTGTTCAGTGCAGAATATGGATGGAGGCTAACACATCTGATCTTGAGGCTGGAATGTTGTTCGAAAGCAAGGACATGTTAAAGAGAGTTGTTAATAAGTGGAGCTTGCGGAACAATAGAGAATTTAGGGTATGGGAATTAAAGAAAAATACTGGACACTTGGCGGTGGGAGTCTGGTTGTAAATGGATGCTCAGAGCCAGGAACTTTACGTCAACAAATCTATGGAAGATTGAAAAGTACAACGGAAAACACACTTTTCATATAGGAGTAATTGCATCTGACCATTTCAACTTAGAAAGTAACATAATTTCCTCTATGTTGTTAACCCACAACAGGGATAATCCTTGGTATAATGTGAAAGATGTAATAAATACAGTTACGATTGCTAGAAATCATGTACCCTCTAACAAAATGGAGTAGCTCGGCCGAAGGCGTGCATTCAAGACAATATTCGGTGATGTTGATGAATCATTTTTTTTTGCTTCCTAGATATTTGTTTACTCTTAAACATTATAATCCAGGAAAAATTATCGAATGATTGCACGCAGAACAGTCAACAGCGAAGGTAAATATCTTTAAGTATGTATATTGGGCATTTGAACTGTGTATAAAAGGATTTACAACATGTAGACCTGTTATATTAATTTGATGGTACTCACATATATGGGAAATATGATTTGAAGTTATTGATTGCTGTGGGTGTTGATGCAAATGAATAGATATTTCCACTTGCTTTTAAAATGGTTGATAGGGAGACGAAAGAAGCATAGTCATGGTTTTTATCGTTACTAATGACTCATGTGGTAAAACATCGTAGATGAATAACTTTGATATCTGACACGGCTCCTGGAATACTTCGAAGTATAGAGGATTTATTTGCTTTGTAGGAGCCAAATTTATATCATCGGCTATGTCTTAAGCATCTTAAGAGCAATTTTCTATCGAGGTTTCCAAATAAGGAGCTCAAGGGATTTATGTGGAAGGCTGCAACTCAACATCAAGAATGCAAGTTCACTAGCACCATGGATCTCATGAAAGAAGCTAAACCTTAAGCGTACAATTATTTAATGAACATCCCACTAGATAAGTGAATTGTTTATTGCGATGGTGACAGAAGATAGAGCATCGATGGAAAAAAAAACAGAAGATAGGGCATCTTAACAAAAAAAATTCAAAATCATACAATGGTTTCATAAAGAAGGCTCGTGGATTGCCAGTTACAACAATGGTTAAGCTCACATATGGGCAGTTAGTTGAGAGATTTGTGTCCAGAAAGCAATATGTGCAACAACTCTTGTTTGAGCAAGAAAGCTTCACACCAATGGTGAAAGATAAATTCAAAAAATATGATAAGAAGTCGAAGCTTCATACTGTTAATAGATATAATCTAGAAACAGGTTGTTGAAGCTTAAGTTTTGATGATTGACAAAAGGGAAGAAAAACTTGAGTTTTGATGATTGACAAAAGGAAAGAAAAACTTGAGTTTTGATGATTGACAAAAGGGCAGAAACTGGAGACAGACCTGGTTCACAGACAGGTCCACCTTATGCAGAAAAGATGCACAGATACATTCCTGTCCGAACTGGAAAAGGAAAGAACCTGGAGAAGCAGTCTTACAATCCGAATTGGAGTTGGAATTGCGAATTGGAAAATTCGTAAAAGTTTTCCAAGGCGGCAAAGGATTGAAAACTTGGAGGGCAAGAAACCAAAATGTTATTTTATTTATGGAAAGAGTTCAAGGATGTGGAGTTAGAACTGGAAAAGAAAAATCTTAAGGAGGTTACCTTATTTACTTGGGAAAGAGCTTTTATTCTTCTAAAAAAATTTGGTCTCTTGATCTCTATACATATTACATGTTGGGGCTGCAAAAATTATTCACTCATTCACAAACTTCGTGAGTAAAGCAAAAGGCAAATATATTGAGAGAAGTATTGGAGTGAATCTGCAGAGTCTGCAAAGAAGAACCGGGCTAAAGACGCATTTCTTATTAGTTCTGTTTTGTCTAGATCTCTGTATTTAGGGCTTGAGTTGTTTTGGCCAGAATTATTACGCACTCAAGAATTCTCAACAGAGCAAATAAAGTGCAAATCATTCGTGAGAGCTATTGTGTGCAAAAGCAGAAGCAACGCAACAGAACTTGACAGAGTTGCAGTTTCATAGTGATATGTTGTCTTAGTTTTCTTTCATAGGCTATTGAGTTTTAATCTATACGCTTGCTAAGAAGCATAAAGTAAAGATTACTTTCTGGTGAGGCCGTTTCAACTTTACAAGCTATAGTGAAGCTTGGAAGGTTCTAGGTTTCAACCTTACAAGTTAGAGTAAGGCTTAGAAGGTTCTAGGTACAAGTTATAGTGAGGCTAGTTCCTTGATTGCATTGCGTTGTAATCTAAAACTTGCTCAGTTTTCCTTGAGTGGAAGTTTAAATCCCAAGATTGATGGGTCGTGGTTTTTATCCCTTGAGTAAGGATTATTCCACGTAAAAATCTTCGTGTCTTTACGTTTCCACATTGTGTTAAGTTTCGGAGATAGGTGAAACTTGCAAGGAAGCTGGTTCTTTGTGAGTTAGGCGAACAAAGTAAAAACAAGTTTTAGACTTTTGAAAATCGGGTAAACACTATGTGAGGTTTGATAACAAAACTTGTGAATGTCAAAAATGCCAGGCTTACCACATGCCTTGCTCACACGTGCTGAAGGTGACTTGAAAGATGCATAGGAATTCAAATAACTTGATAAATAAATTTTACAGCACACAATACTATTTGGAAGCATTTTGTTTATCATTTGAACCTTTTAGAGACGTAGCATATTGGCCGGAGGCCCCATTTAAGATTATTTGTATTCGTTCATTCATCCGGCGAACTGGTCGAAGAAGAACTACACGTATTCATAATGAGATGGACATTGGGCGTGCAAGATATGTCAAAGCATGTGGAATCTGCAGACATACATGCCATAATAGGCGTGCTTGCCCGAACTAGGAACATGTTTATATCAATCGTCAGCAATAGTTTGATATTGTGTTATGTATTAAGTCCTATTAATTCTTATGTATTTGATGTTTTTATTTATCAAGTAGTAGTAATTTGTTTGCTTATGTATCAAGTGTTGTAATATTTCTTCCATTCACTTTTTATTTTGTTGAGTAATCATTACATGTCTTTGGTCAAAAATTTCATTTGATATGACAATTCAAACAGATGAACCCTGCCGCATTAAAATACAAGAGTATGACAACTCAAGATAAACACGTGAACCTTGCTGCAATAAACAAAGCTGATAACGTCCCAAATTTTAATAGGATATAACTTAATTATTTATTAAACTACTTCTACTAAAAAAACAACATTTTAGGCTAGTTGAATTATTTTACAAATTGAATCATTTTCATAAGATTAATTAGGCAATGGCTAAAATTATCTGGTCAATGTAACAGATAATAGTTGTACATTATTTATCCAACTAAAATATATAACTACTTCAATAACTATTGTGGAATATGTATTATTTGCACAATAAAAAATACACCATTCTTTCATACAAATGTTATGTGTATTAGCCACGAAAAGAAAAGTAAGAAAGTAAAAAGAACAAAAAGAAACAATTAAAAAAATACAATGAAACGAGTATTAACCATGTGAAAATTAGAAAAGAGTCTAAAATATAATTGTACATATTTGCTTATAAAATATTACTGTACATATGAACTTCCATTAATGACATAGTATGAGTGTACTAATAATAAACATCCTCTAGGTTGAATATATGCTCGACACCTAAGGCCGTGATGATGTGCAAGACCGCGACCATTAGGATCGTCTACACCTTCAACAACTCGAGATATGCATCTACCTGGTGGCCTTCCTCTTGGCCTACCCCTACCCCGAATTGTAACCTACGGAAGTGGAGTTAAATCACCATCATAATCAAGGGAAATGGCATTGCATCGGTAGGATGTTGTCGTTCTTAGCACATTGGTCGGGGCAACTGGCGCATGCTGAATGAAATCTGAATCCATCCTAAATGGGGACTGGTATAGCGTGTGAGGTGAATATTGCATCCCAGGATCACCCATATTACTGAAACATGCCTCCCAAGGATCATATCTAGCAGAAGTACTGTCTGGCACATCATGTGTATGCGAAACACTAGGTATATGGACCAAACTGAGACATGTAACAGAGTTCACAGAAGGATGTGACTGTGTCCCAGGAGAGTGTATATCACGCTGCTATGTCTGTTCATGAAAGTGTATATCACGCTTCTATGTCTGTTCATGATGGCGTCCAGCATGTGCGCCACCTCTACCTCATCGGCGCCTAGGAGGTGGTGTGGGGTCAACATAGTCATTGCCTCCTGGATATTGGTTATCGATCCGATCTCTACCTTGATGACCTGCTGAAACAAATGCATTCAAAGCCAACCCCAAAACTAGAACAACTGTCATAGACCATTTTCACCAAGTTAAGGAAGGATAACAAAATAAGAGTACAATCTTTATGCATGAGAAAAGAAGGAATAGACAACTTGTGAAAAAGCAATAAAGAGTACTTTTTTTTCTATGGATAAAAACATTATAGCAGACTTCAAAAGGAAAAGTTTTTATGTAAAACAAAGATGCCTAAGTTATTAACTGATAAAGCAACAAAGAAATTCCTACATTTACAAGATAAATGTAATTCCTACATTCCACCCACTAATCTCATAATTATATATTTCATATTGTAACAAAAAGCAAGTTTAACTGAACAAGAATAATTATAAATATTACTGTAGAGTGTAGACTGTTTCTTATAACTACCAAACGACATTAAACATTTTCTCATCATGCAGCACACTGCATTCAAAGTTATTTAATCAAGGTGCCTAAATTTTTTTCTCATGGAATTTTTCTTCGGAGAAAACCAAATTGGTTACTTGCGCCAAAAAAAAAAAAAAAAAAAAAAAAAAAAAAAAATTGGTCAGTCAAGCATTTATGCCCTTATATTTGGTATCTGTAATACTCTCCCGATCTATTTTAGTTGATAGGGTTGACTTTGCATACATTTTAAGAAATCATAAATAAACATAGTATTTTTACTAATTTATCCTTTTATTTTTTTAGTATTTTCAAGAAAGAGCTACTAATATTGAGGTGAGTAACATTTAATATTAGGAGTATAGGGAAGAAATGGTAAATTTTACCTTAATATTTTAAATTGACAAACATTTTAGACCTTCTATAAATGGAATACCTTACGACTAAAATTGACCGGAGGGAGAAAACAAAGTGTCAATATCAAATGCTGTAAAGTTTGGAATGGGATCCTGTCTAGTGAAGACTTGTCCAGTATCATTCAGTAGGGTGCTGAGAGTTTGACAAGTGTCCTGCGTAAAAACCAATGGACAAGATCTAGTCTATTTAAAATTAATTTAACCATGGTTTTGTTTCCCTCTCACCTCCCATGGCGGGGTCGAAATCTTCTCAATCTGTAGCAACTTCGCAGCTACTAATGAAATAGAAATTGGTGTTCTTAAGGCATATCCACTTTACAGATATGCACGTGATAGAAAATGGCATCCAAGAAAATTTTAAACTCAAGTATAATACCCCAAAAGATCAATGTGATTCCATAGTAAATAGCTTACTCCTTACTGATTCTAAAAGGGACTTCAACAGTTGCAACTACATGAACAAACAATCTAAGTTGAAAGCCTGTAATCATGCTTTAACCAGTTTGTCATTTCAATAACTAGTACGATAATATTTTATGGACATTTTCACCTTAAGTAGCAGCAGGCAAATCACCAGATCCAAATGTAATCACATTAGGATGAATATGCCATTGATACTAGCTAGTTGAAATTTGCATTAGGTAAAACATATGATTCATAGTGAGTATCAACAAAGAAGGCAGAAGCAAGTTTTCTGACATGAAATATGTTTGGCAAATCTCAAACCAACCATGGGAGGTGAAAGAGGCAGAATACAACCATGGTTAAGTTAATATTTTAATTAAACTGATCTTGTCCATTGGGTTGTAAGCAGGATAGCTGTCAAACTCTCAGTACCATATTGAATGATACTGGACAAATTTTCACGGGACATGATCTCAATCAGCAAAGCTTCAGGCCAAGCAAATAAAGAGTACTTTTTTTTTCTATAAATAAAAACATTATAGCAAACTTCAAAAGGAAAAGCTTTTATGTGAAACAAAAAATGCCAAGTTATTAATTGATAAACCAACAAATAAACTCCTACATTTACATGATAAAAATGTGTGAAATGTACTGCGCAGTAGAACTCAAATGCTTGAAGCCCTTGAATAGTTAGCTTCATTTCATATTGTTTATATAGGAGAATATACAAGATTGTTAGAAGAGATAAGATTGAATTATCTAGAGACTCCTAATCGGCTAGACTACAATTCAAACTAATGTTATCAAAATATATTTGAATATATAAGATAAGATTAGGATGGTCTAACAATCCCCTTGCAAACTGAAGGTGGATCTTTCACCTTGAGTTTGTCTTTAAAAATTGAAACCTGGCAGTAGATAGAGATTTAGTTAGAATGTCCGCTAGTTGATACTTTGTAGAGATGAATTGAATTTGAAGATCTTTGCGAGCGACTTTATCCCTTACAAAATGAAAGTCAATTTACACGTGTTTGGTTCTTGAGTGGAAAACTGGATTGATGGATAGATAGGCAGCCCCAATATTATCACACCATAAAGTTGCAGCATGAGGAAACTGAATACCAAGTTCAAAAAGGAGTGACTGAATCCATGTAAGTTCAGCAGCTGCATCCGCCAACGCCTTGTATTCAGACTCTATAGATGAACGTGCAACTGTACGTTGCTTTTTGGATGACCAAGAAATAAGATTTCTGCCTAGAAAAATGACATAACCTCCCGTGGACTTGCGATCATCAATGCAACCAGCCCAGTCGGCATCTGTAAAGGCTTGCAAGTGAACATTGGGAGATTTAGAGATGAAGAAGAGCTGCTTCTTTGTGTGTTGGAGATACCTCAATATTCTTTTCACCGCTGTCCAGTGATTTAATGAAGGGCAGTGCATAAATTGACACACCTTGTTGACGACAAAGGCAATATCTGGATGCGTGAGAGTGAGGTACTGAAGAGCTCCAACAACATGTCTGTAGAGAGTGGGATCAGTAAAGGCTGGACTATCACCCTTGAAGAGTTTCACTGTTGTGGCCATTGGAGTGAGTAAAGGCTTACAATTCTGCATCTTAGCCTTAACAAGGAGATTATTGATGTATTGTTCTTGTGAAAGATGAATACCATTAGAATGTCGTGTGACTTGAACACCAAGGAAGAAGCTGAGTTTGCCAAGGTCTCTAATATAAGGTACTGCCAAGTTGTTCCACCATATATTCAAGAAACTTGATATTGCTACCTGTTACAACTATGTCGTCAACATAGACCAACAAATATGCAGTAATTCCATGAGAGTTGAAGATGAAAAGAGAAACATCAGTTTTAGAGGGTGAAAAACCTATGGAAATCAGGAACTGTTGGAGCTTTGTGTACCACGCCCTCGGCGCTTGCTTGAGTCCATATAGCGACTTTTGAAGCTTACAAACATGGTGTGGATACTGCGGATGAGCAAACCCCGGAGGTTGAGCCATGAAAAAATCTTCTTGAAGTTCACCATGTAAGAATGCATTTTGAACATCCAATTGACGCAACAGCTAATTATTAGTCACAGCCAAAGACAGGATAACCCGTATAGTTGTAGATTTCACAACCGGGCTAAATGTCTTATAAAAGTCGTGTCCTTCAACTTGATGATACCCCTTGGCCACAAGACGAGCTTTATAACGGTCAATAACTCCAGATGCATTCCTTTTGATTCGGAAAACCCACTTGCACCCTAAGACATTTATTGTTGGTTTATAATTCACTAAAGTCCATGTTTTGTTCTTCAGCAATGCCGTCATCTCGGCAGCCATAGCTTGGCGCCATTCCTTGAATTTGTTAGCTTCAGCAAAACATGTAGGTTCTGCTGAGGGTGGTGACAACAATAGAGAGTTGGAAAAAGTAGCGGAATATGTTTTTGGTTTAGAATTTCTCAATTCGATATGATGTGTGCGTTGAGTGGTACCTTGGACTCGCGTACGACGCCCTGGAGGTTCTGTTTGCAGCAGATTATTGGGAGAAGGAGGAGGCTGCTGCATTATGGAGTTATTAGCAGGGCCATCAACTTGAGAAAATATAGGAGGAGAAGAATTGGACATTGGCAGCTGCCTTGTTGAATCAGGAGACGCACGAATTGGAGAAGAATGAGCCGACCTACTTCTATGAGATATGGGCGAGGAAATAGGATGAGGAGCAGGAGTTGGTTGAGTAGAATGAGCTATCACTTCAGTGTTTGAGAAATTTGGGACAGCTTGGGATTCTGAACGTGGGGCAACTACAGAAGATAAAGTATTACTAACACGAACAAAAGGAGCAGATAACCAAGGACCAAAGTTGGATTTTAATGAGGGAGGGGGACCAAGAATAGATTGAGTAGCAAAGGGAAACACCGTTTCATCAAATCTAACGTGCCTTGCAACACAGAAACAGCCTGAGCTCCTATCAAAACACCTATAAGCATGGTGTTTGGTGCTATACCCAAGGAAAACACAAGGTTGGCTTCTATATGTAATCTTATGCTTGTTATAAGGTCGTAAATATGGAAAACACAAGCAACCAAACATTTTTAGGAAAAGGTAATCTGAAGCAGAGTGAAAAATTAGCTCAAATGGAGATTTACCATTATTAATAGGAGAAGGAAGTCTATTAATTAGGTAAACTGCTGTTTCAAAAGCAAAGTGCCAAAATTTTGAAGGTGTTGAGCTATGAGCCATGATACTTAATCATGTCTCGACAATATGTCGATGTTTGCACTCTACCTTATCTTGTTGTTCATGAGTATGAGGAGCGGCAAATCTATGAATTATTCCCAATTGAGCACAAATTTTGGACAAGGGACAAAATTCCCTACCCCCATCAGTTTAAAGAGCTTTTATTTTGGTATCAAATTGGCGTTCGACTAGGAGGCGAAATTGAAGAAAAATATTTTCAACATCAGATTTTAGAAAAATTGGATAACACCATGTAAATCCAGAAAAATCATCAACAAACACTAGCAAATATTTATGACCATCAGATGACAAGAATGGGGAAGGACCCCATACATCAGCAAAAATTAATTGCAAAACTGAAGAACTTTTATTAACTCGAGAAGGAAGCGACAATTTATGTGACTTGCCAAGTTGACAAGCACTACATAAGTTATTCATTCTGGAACTAGTGAAAGGAAGCTTGTGTTGATGAAGCACTTGCTGAAGAGCACGTTGATGAGGGTGGCCTAGGCGAAGATGCCAACATGAGGAAGATGTCTTGACTGCTAAATGAGCGGAAGGTGAAGTTGAGGAGCGACGCTTGATTGGAAAGGTGTAAAGACCATTGCTACTCATTCCGGAAAGAAGAGGTGTCTTGGTTGCTTGATCCGAGAAGAAAATAATTAGGGTGAAATTCAAAGAAAACATCATTGTCAAGTGCAAATTTTTTAACAGATAGAAGATTTTTAGTAATTGAAGGAACATGAAGGATATCTTTTAAATTGAACTTTTGAAGAGAAGAGTTAGAAAATGAGGTTGTACTAGTGTTATGAATTGCTAAGCCGTGGCCATTTCCCACTTGCAATTGATCATTACCTTTGTACTCCTCATATTGGTTAAAGCTTGATAAATCCGAAGTAATATGATGAGTAGCGCCGGTGTCTGGAAACCAATTTTGCGTCGCTGGAATCGGGGCTTGATGTGACAGATGTGCAGATGGGTTGATGGAGTGATTGTAGCGTTGGAGACAATCTGGAGCGAGATGGTTAGATCCATTGCAAATTTGACACCGCGACCTTGTATCATTCTGCCAATTGTTGGAATAATTGCTTCGACCACCACGACCTCCTCTTCCACGATTATTTCTACCACGACCCCTAAAGGAGTTGCTGCCCCGATCAAAATTGGTGGATTTTTTACTTAGATTGGCAACTGGAGTGACATTAAGGCCGGGAGAGGGAGTGGAAATAGATAGAGAGGACAATGAGGTTCCATTGATAAACTCATGGTTAAGGAAAAGGCTATGAAGCTTAGAGTACGTCATGGGTTCAGGCCGAGCAGAGAGTGTGGTGATAATGTCTTTAAATTCAGGACGGAGACCTTTGAATATGTAAATGTTAAAATCAGCGAGACAAAGAGGTCGCCCTGCAGCAGCTAATTCATCGGAAAGAAGTTTAGCCTTTTGAAGAAAATGAGTAACAGAAAGATCATCTTGCTTGAGATTTTGAAGTTGCATATGAATGTTAAGAATTCTTGTGTTCGAGGGGGAGGACAAGGCTGCTGCAAGTGCATCCCAAATTTCTTTGGATGAGTTTAAGCCGATGACAATAGGCAGAACTTCTTCGGAAAGGGAAGAGATCAGGAGACTCATAAGAAGTTGATCTTGTTGAATCCAGGGAGAATAAAGTGGATTTGGTTGAGAACTCTCAGATCCTTCAATGGGAGATAAGTCTGGAGGATAAGAATTTGATCCATCTATAAAACCATGAAGATTTTGTCCTTTAAGATATGGCAGGAGTTGAGTGTTCCAGAAGAGGTAATTGGTTGGTGAGAGTTTTATTGAAATAAAATGGTGAGCATGGTTGAGAGTATTGGACTTAGGAGAAGGCAAAGAAGTACTTGAAGATGAAGAGGATGAGAGGGATAGTGAAGAGGAAGAAGTTGCCATTGAGATGTGAGTAGGAGTCGAGAATAATCTGATGCTAGAAAAAGAGATTTGTAGATGTTTTTAGAAAGGGAACCCGGCTGATACCATGTGAAATGTATTGCGCAGTAGAACTCAAATGCTTGAAGCCCTTGAATAGTTGCTTCATTTCATATTGTTTATATAGGAGAATATACAAGATTGTTAGAAGAGATAAGATTGAATTATCTACAGACTCCTAATCGGCTAGACTACAATTCAAACTAATGTTATCAAAATATATTTGAATATACAAGATAAGATTAGGATGGTATAACAAAATGGACTTCCATTAGCGGATATCAAATCTTTCCCTATAGAGTAGAAAAAGTTCAGGTTTCTTATGACAAAATCATGTGTCTTGACAAGTTCCAAAGGTTCATAAAAATAGCATATATGAACAGGACATAGGAACTTAAAAGAAGAGGCTATCATATTTTATACACTCAAAGAAGAGGATGAAGCTGATTCCAGCAATTAACTTAACAAGAAACTACCATTAGAGCTAAATACAGAGGCAAACAAAAAGGGGCAATTTAATATAAACTGATGACCATGTCAATATAGTGCCTTTCACATAGATGGATTTTGAATAAGACTCAAGAAAACACCTACAAAAGCCAAGGCTTTTTCACTACTCTGACCACAGAGGACCCTTCAGAGTTTAGCAGGCAGTAAAATGAACAACCCATATCTCAACTATAGGCAGTAAAATGAAAACCCATAAAATGAGTTCATTACCCTTCCTACTATAGCCATGAACTAATCATTTACAAGTTATGTTTAAAATTTTTTATCCAAATATAGCCATGAACTAATTGCAATTGAAGGGTAAGAATTACAATACCAATTTCACGGACGACAGGAATTTCATTACTCATTAACCCGAACGAATCTTTATAAATCCTGTTTAACCTGGATCCGATTTTAGACCAATTAACAATTAAATTTGTATTTGCGGAGTCACGATCAATAGTTTAGATTAAGAGTTTAGCCAAATTAAATACGGAATTGCACTAATTACTAGATTATGAATATATATGCACGATTTCCAATGGAGATGTGATGACAAGAAATGATGATATGGAAATAATGCGAGATAATCAAAGATGAATAAGGTTAAAGCGTGAATAAAATAGACAGAAGGAACCGTATTAGATCTCTCGATCCCTGGTGAGGATTCCTTGATACTGATTATACTTGAAGACATTTAGAATGAAGTACCCAACAATGTACATGATGAATAGTATTGAGCAAGAGCAAAAGAGTATATTATTGATATTGTAGATAGAGAAGAGAATGTGTGTTACAATGATTCGAGAATGAGTGCTATTTATAGATTTGTTAGGCATCCGTTGGGTTTGTAACCGCTAGGTATATATCCGTTGGATAGGTAACCGCTGGATGTGTAACCGTTGCCTTCATCATCATTTACTAAGCAATCGCGTACGATTAGGTAACCGCTCATTCAAATCGCGCTGATTTGGGAAGCGTTATGTTACTGCTCTTGGCCTGCTCGTGAGAACCGCCTGGCCAGTCATCTATCTGTTAGATGTTTGTCCGGGGAAACCTCTGCCCGTGCCACGTGGCAGATACGTGTCACTTTTTAAGTGACGTCGGTTTTTATCCAATACAGATAGTCCCCACACTTCTCGAGCAGAGTTTTTGCTTGAGGAGTGGATGTGAATTTTGGCGGGAAACTTTATTCGGGAAGTTCAGTCTTCATCTCCAACATGACGAACCTCAGTGACGTGCGCACTTCATCAGCAACATGACAAGTTTCAGTGACGTGCTCATTAAATGCGCGATGTAAAAAGCAACTGCGACAGGCACGTCTGCACGTCTGCCGTCAGCTTTGAAGTGACTATTGCGCGTCCCAATGGTAAAAGTAATTATTTTAACCGCCTCAGTCACGTGCACACGTCCAATGTCAGTTGCGAGGTGACCGCTGCACTTCAGGGCAATGATGCTGCTTCGAAACTCGGCGAAACCTACTTCCTCTTTTGACGGTTGGATCTGATCGTGGCCTTTTTGATGACCTCCACGTGTCTTGTGGGAACTTGATGGGCCGGATTTTTACTCCTATAAATAGGGGTTTGCTGAATTTTAACCCTTTTACTTGCTTTCATTCTACAACTTCCAAATCTTGAAAAAAACCCTTGAATTTTCTTCAGTCTTCCTTCCAATTTTTCAATTCTTCTTTAACCATGTCTCCAAAGTCTAAGAAAAATCTGAACATGGATGCTGCCGCCGGTAGTTCTTCTACGGCTACCCCCAGACCTAGGGATGTCCAGGCTACTGCTGCAGAGATTATCCCCAAGAATTGGGGTGAACTGGAAAAAGACTGCAGTGTCAAGGCCTTCAACAATTAGGGAGATGTACGCGTATGGCCAGCGTACAGATTCAAGTTTGGGATCATGTCAGAGATGATCCCACGAGTTAGAGCGGGCTGCGGTTGGGACGTGAGTGTTCCCATTTTGCCGGTGTCTGAAACGGAGAACATTACTTCACATAGGGCTGGGTGGACGGCCATGTCCACCTACCCATTTACAGTTGGTTGCATGTTAACCCTACATAGGATGATAACACTTATGGACTGGTTCGCCGAAGAAACCGGTCAAAGTTTTGAATATGAGCATTTTATTTGTTTGTACATCATACAAATTTTTAAGGATGGTTTTGTCAACGCCAGAATGCGTGGGAGAAAGGGCCTGATACGCAGTTCTGAGGACACAAATGACCGCGGTTGGTTGCACTGGTACTTATTCGTGCACACCCAGGAATTGTCCATTAACTCCAAGGCTCCTTTCTCCGAGATCTGGAATAAGAGGCGTAAGTCCCCGAGTTCTTCTTTGGAATTTTCATGCTTCCTCTTTTTTGTTTACTCATTCCTTTGATTCTTCCTTACAGCTGCCAGGCTTCCCTATGACGAGCTCATATCAGTTAACGAGCTGACAGTATCGGTTGAGGCTATTCTGAAGAAATTCCTTGCTGAGCAGAGGGAATGGACATACTTTGCCACGAAAAAGGGTCTGACCGCAAAGGCTCACGGTGAGAACTCTTCGCTGTTTGCAGCTATCCCCTTTCTTCTTGGCTTTGTTGTATCTAACCGCTCTGTGTCTTTGCAGGTCTAGGCACACAGGGAGACTTCTTCCCTGCCCCTTCCCCTCAGGGTGTGCCGTCTGGGTCCGCTGTTGACCCTGAGGATGAGGTCGCAGCTATAAGAGCTTTAGCGGAGGCACTGTGCAGGAGGGAAGGCGGCGAGGAGCTTCTGTCTAGCGGCATTAGCTCCCTGAAGAGGAAGAAGAAGAGCCAAGGTGAGGGCGAAGCATGGAAGAAACCTGCTCATAAGGCTTCCGTTGCTGCTGGGCAGACCTCAACCATTGGAGGTGCGACCCCACCTGATGCCAGTGTGCATGAGCCTGAGAAGGAGAGCGCCAAGACTCCTGCTGAAGTCCCTGAGTCTGCACGGGGAGAAGGCTTCGACAAGGAGGTGATCGACATCTCAGATACCGAAACTGAGACTATTGAAAACCTCGTGAGAAAGCCCTTTCTTCAAAGTGAAAAGAGAAAGGTCGAGGAGGAGTCTGCCCGTACTCCGGAGGGGAGTCCCCGAGTTGATGACAGAGTAAAGGTGGCTCCTTCTCGTGCAGATAAGGGGAAAAGAAAGGTTGGCGACGAAGAAGAAGAAGAAGAGTAAGAGAAAGAGATCCCCCAAGAGGGCGGCCAGGGTCCTCGCGTTTTTTACTTCGAGGAGTTGGAGAACGTGGCCGCTGAGGGGGAGGTGCCTGTCTGTTTACATGAATGCAACACAAGGGATCCTGGAGTGGAGAATGATTCTAACATGTCAAAGACAAGGCTCACTCGGAGGACTACCATCTGCGGTCTAACCGAAGCAAGGGACATTTGGGGCGTGCGCTACAAATTTGGCCCAAACTTTCCCACTGAGCAGGCTAGGGAGCCTAAGTACTGTGGGAGGGAATGCACTATGAAGCTGGCCCCCAATGTCAACTTCGTGACCATGCCGGGCACTTTAGCCAAGGCGGTTTCATCGCTCATTGGTCCTCGCGAAGAATGGACAATGAGGGAAATGAGCGATGAAGATTTGGTTTTTGCCATTGCTGCTAATTCTCCCCGAGTAAGTGCTTTCCTTAATACTTTCTCGATTTGAAGTCAAGTCTGATGGCTGCCGAGTTGATGTTCCGTTCCAGGATCAACAACCCTGATCAGGTACTCGAACTGAAGAAAGAGCTGCTGGAGACTCTGAAGGAGAATAAGGCTCTGGTAGAGAAGTGTGGTTTCCTCGGGGGTGAAGCTAACCGGTTGGCTGAGACCGGCAACAAACGAGTTGAACAGATTAACGAACTCACCAAGGAAAAGGACCTTCTTTCTGAAGAGAAAGAAGGGTTCGCACAATCTACTCGGGACCTGGAGGCTCTGCTTGAAGAACGCACTCTTCGCTGAACAAGGCGCTCGATGAGCGTGTATCTTTAGAGATGGACCTGCAAAGGGCTAAGGAAGAATCTGCTAAAGCCTGAGCTGAATTGCAAGCCACCAGAGACCAAGTTGCCCAGTCGATGAGCGCTCAAGGCGCGTTATCCAAGGACTTGGCCAACTTGCGTGATCAGTTTGAGATCAAGGCTAAGCTTACTGCACTCGAGGCCAAGCGAACATTGCTCGAGCAGGTCCACGCAGTCAGATTAACGTCGAGGAAGCAATGCTGAAAACAAAGTGCGTCGTTCGTGAAGTGATGCAAGTGTTGAACCTTTCTCCCGAAGAGTCTGAAGAAGATGAAAATGAAGATGATGATGAGAGCTTGGGTGACGATTACAGAGCCGATGGAGCTAGTGCATCGGGTTCTGGTCGTAGTCCCCAAAATTAATGCCCCCCAAATTGATTAAGTTGTAGGTTTGTGTATCCGGTGAGAGCCGGATGATTGGTTGTGGATAGAGGTCTCTTAGGGACTCTTTGATCCTTGTTTGGCCGGTTCTGTTGGCCTTGATCACTGAACAAACTTCTGTCAGCTGTTTTCAGCATTTTATTGTTTTGTTAGGATAATGTATATATTTTCAAACCTTTTTAATTCAATGACTGTATATAGCCTGAATCTTTGATCATTCGCTTGGATGTGTTGTGGCTTTCGTGCCTTTTGTCTAAGAGCTTTTTAGAAGTTTGAACTTTGCTAAGTTCTGGTCTTCAAAAGTCTGTCCGAATGTTTTAACTTAGCCTTTCCCAAGGAAGAGGTCATAAGTTGCGAACGATCTGCGCAGATGTTTCATTGCCGATAGGTTCTGGCCGAATCATTGGCCTTGCGAACAACTTTGCTTATCGTTTTGATAGTTGAAATTCATCGCAGAAAGTTTGTAGTTTAACTCTGACCGAGTCGCTGGCCTTGTGAACGACTTCTCTTATTTTCGTGGAAGCTTGTCACATAAAAAGTTTTGAAAACTCGCCTTTTTACAAGGTCTTTCACCTTTATGGAGGTCTTATCTGGCCTACAGGGGCCACTTGCCACCCTCCTTATTTTTATGTTGAAATACGGGAAGATTTAACATAAAAAGAGTTGAGGCTGGTCGTAAACAGAAGAACACATATACCCAAACGAGGAGTGTGTCCGTTGAGGGATTCGAACCCACATCCGCGAAGTTGAAGAACTTCGAGCTCTACCAGTTGAGCTAAACAGATCTGGCCTTGTTCAGGCCGTTAGTACCATTTAGAAGAAATATAGCAAAAGTAAGAATGCCATAAAAGTAAAAGATAGGTAACCGCTCATTCAAACGGTAAGATCCCTTGCCGACTGATGCGACTACCTTGTAGGGGCCTTCCCAATTAGGGCCTAATTTTCCTGAATTTTCTTCTTGCGTGTTTTGAGATACCTTCCTCAATACAAAATCTCCAACCTGGAAACTCCGTACGCGTAGTCCCCGATTATAGTATTGTTCGATTCGTTCCTTTTGGGCGACTACTCGTACAAGTGCTAGCTCCCTTCATTCCTCGAGGAAATCCAATTCTTCGGAGAGATTGATCGAGTTGGATTCTTCGGTGGCATGTGCATAACGTAGACTTGGCTCTCCAATTTCGACTGGGATTAGAGCATCTGCGCCGTATACCAATGAGTAAGGTGTCTCCCCTATACTCATCTTTATTGTCGTGCAATAAGCCCATAGTACACCGGGCAGTTCTTCTACCTAACACCCTTTGGCCTGCTCAAGGCGCTGCTTGAGAGATTCAACGATTATTTTGTTTGTTGACTCTGCTTGTCCATTGACAACCGGGTGGTATGGAGACGAGGTAATCCTTTTGATGTGCAAGTCGTCGAGGAATTTAGTCACCTTCTGGCCGATGAATTGTGGGCCATTATCAATGACTATTTCCTTTGGCGCTCCAAAACGGCATACGACTTATCGCCAAAGGAAGTCGATTACCTCTGTTTGCCGTATCTTTGCATATACAGCCGCTTCGAACCATTTGGTGAAGTAATCGGTGATGGTTAGCAAGAAACGTACCCCTCTTGGCACAGCGGGGAGAGGACCAACTATGTCCATTCCCCATTTTAAGAATGGCCACGGGGAGATTATTGAGTGGAGCGGTTCTGCCGGTTGATGGAGAAGATGCGCAAACCTTTGACATTTATCACATTTCTTGACGAAAACGTTTGTATCCTTCTCCATCTTATCCCAATAATACCCTGTGTGAATCAACTTGCGTGCTAGTGCTTTGCCCCCAGAATGATTACCGCAACAACCTTCGTGGACCTCTCGCATCACGTAGTTGATCTGGTTTGGACCTAGGCATTTTGCAAGGGGCCCTGCAAACATCTTACGGTAAAGATCGTCGTTGATGATTGTATACCGAGCAGCCTTTATTCTGTGTTTGCGAGCCGCTTTCGCATCATTGGGCAGAGTTGCATGAAGAATATAGTTCGTGATTTCATTTCGCCAATCCCAAGTTGCGTTTATAACATTAACTTCGATCTTTTCTCGATCTATGGTTGTGCAGAGGAGTTGAACGACAGCTGAGGAGCTGGCCACCCCAATTCCTGCTACTGACCCCAAGTTTGCCAGGGCGTCTGCTTCATGGTTTTCTTCTCGTGGAATTTGGAGCGCTTCCCATTCGTTTAACTGGGCCAAAAGTTCTTTCACACGGGCAAGGTACACTTGCATCCTGGATTCCCGTGTGATGAAACCTCCGGTCACCTGGTTGAATACTAGTTGAGAGTCACTCTTGAGTTTGATGATGTTTGCTCCATAGCTTCGGGCTAACTCCAATCCTACAATTACGGCCTCATACTCGGCCTCATTGTTAGTAATAAACGGGCACTTGATGGCCTGCCTGACGGTTTCTCCGGACGGGGTGACAAGAACCAGTCTGGGACCGGACCCTTTGACGCTCGAGGAGCCATCAGTGAAAAGGGTCCACACGCCAGGGGCCTGCCCAGCATAGAGAATTGCGTCTTTTTCGGCCTCAGGATATATATTAGCGCTAAAGTCTGCTACGAAGTCTGCTAGGGCCTGTGATTTTATCGCTACCCTGGGCTGGTATGTAATAATAAATTCGCTTAATTCTATAGCCCATTTAACTAACCTCCCCAAAAATTTGGGTTTGTGCAAAACATTGTGCAAAGGAAAGGTTGTCACTACAGCTATTGAATAACATTGAAAATAAGGATGTAACTTACGGGGAGCAGTTACTAGTGCTAAAGCCAATTTTTCAAAGGGTCGATAACGTGTTTCCGCATCAAGTAAGGCTTTACTAATCTAATAAATGGGAAGTTGCTTACCTTTTTCTTCTCGAACCAAGACTGCATTTACCGAAGATTCTGAAACTGCCAGATAGATCAGCAACTGCTCCCCGTGCTGAGGCGTAGAGCGTAGTGGTGGATTGGATAGGTATTTTTTCAGATCTCTCAGCACTTGTTGACATTCAGGAGTACAGTTGAATTCCTTGTTCTGCTTCAGAATATCGATGAAGCTTTTGCACCGGTAAGATGATCGGGATATAAACCTGCGTAAGGCTGCCACCCTCCCAGTCAATTTCATGACGTCCTTTCGATTGTGGAGCACGTTTGGAATTGACTCAATCGCTTCGATTTGAGCGGGATTGACTTCAATTCCACGCTGAGAGACAATGAAGCCTAGGAATTTTCCCGAGCCAACTCCAAATGCGCACTTCTCTAGATTGAGCTTCATGTTGTATTGGTCGAGTATTCGGAAGGCTTCCTTCAAGTGTGCCAGATGATCTTCTGTCCGTTTTGACTTGATCAATATGTCATCAATGTACACTTCCATGGTCTTCCCGATATGATCGTAGAACGTACGATTGACCAATCGCTGATACGTTGCACCTGCATTCTTTAATCCAAACGGCATGACTTTATAGCAATACGTACCTCTGCACGTTATGAATGACGTTTTCTCCCGGTCCTTGGGATCCATCAATATTTGATTGTACCCTAAATATGCATCAAGGAAGGTGAGCACCTCGTGTCCGGCGGTTGCATCAATCAACTGATCTATTCGGGGAAGAGGATATGAATCCTTCGAACAGGCTTTGTTTAAATCAGTGAAGTCAATGCAAACTCGCCACTTCCCATTCTTCTTGGCCACAACGACCACGTTGGTTAGCCAATCTGGATATTTAACTTCGCATACAGATCTGATCTTCAGCAGTCGATCAACCTCATCACTTATGATTTGATTCAGAAATTCTCCCTGCTAGCGCTTCTTCTGCTTCACCGGACGGTGGTACGGGTCGACATTCAGCTTGTGAGAGATAATTTTCGGAGAAATACCCGTCATGTTTGCGTGTGACCAAGCGAACGTCGTATGCCGCTCCTTGAGGAATTGAAGGATATCTCCTCGTGGACATTCATTTAACTCTGTCCCCAAGTCGACCTTCCGCTCCGACATGTCTGCAAATAGTTCCTTTGGTTCCAAAGCTTCCACGGTCGGCGTGTAATTTTTCCGTGCCTCTAGCTTTGTGATAAATTCTGGGACCTCGTACGTTGCTTCTTTGTTCTCTGCGTCAGATCTCGGTTGCTGTAATTGCTATTTATTCTCTTCGGGCAGCTTGAGGGCCACCGAATAGCAGTCTCGAGCAGAGCGTTGCTCTCCTCGTACCTCGCATATCCGCCATTCTGATGGGAATTGCAGTACCTGATGATATGTGGAGGGAACAACTTGCATATCATAGATCCAGGGTCTTCCAAGGATGATGTTGTAGGCCATGTCCCCGTTGACAATTTGAAATGTCGTTTCCTTTGCTACTCCCTCGACAAGAGTTGTGAGAGTGATCTCGCCAAGGGTCTTTTCACTCGAGTTGTTATAGCCGGAGAGAACTCACGATACTGGCACGACCTTCTCCATTAGTTGCATCTTCTTGACAACTCGTGATTGGAGGATATTTGCAGAGCTGCCCGCATCAATGAGCACCCTCTTGATATCAAACTCTGCCACGCACAACGTTATGACCAGCGCGTCAACATGTGGAAACTGCAAGCTATCTTTGTCCGAATCTTCAAATATTATTGTTTCTTCTGGCTGTGGACGCTTGGTCTTTGTAATAGAGACCTTTGCGTACTTCTTCGCTGTGAAAACAATGGAGTCAACTTCGATCCCACCTGAAATGACGTTGACTGTCATCTTCAGGGAAGATGCTCGTGGAGGGCCATATTTGTTTTGCTGAGCCTTCGCATGAGTTAGCTTTTCCTTCTCGGTTAGGAGTTCATTAAAGAATACCTGTTTTAGTAAATGCGCGACCTCATACCAGGATCAGTTTTCATATCCTTTGGCCACTTGACCTTTTCGCCCATGTCTTTGAGGGCTACAATTAGTTCAGTCGTTTCCACGTTGAAGTTTGGTAGACTTGGGGCTCCACGAGTGCTTGACTCTGCATCATCTCTTCGTGATAGCCCTCTATTATTGCGACCGCACCCTTTGGAGTTGTTGCGTGATCGGTCAGGGTACGGTTCATAACGTACATTTGGCCTTTCTGACTTCATCTTCCTGCCAGAGCCGCCGCTTCGTGATTGACCCTTACCTCGGGCACTGGTTCCTGTCAATTTGTCTTCATCAATGCGTACCTTAGAGTTGTAGCGATTGTAGATATCTGGACAATTGGCTGCTGGGAATTCACGAAGGGATTCGTACAGCCTGCACGTAGCCTCTGAGCTTTTGATAGTCAAACTGTTTGTGAATGCAATGGCCGCCCATCTGTCCGGTACTTTGGGTAACAACATGCGCTTCCGCTGAAAGCGGTCCACATATCTTCGAAGAGAGTCGCCGGGCTTTTGCTTGATCTCGAAGATATCCTCCACGCGAGTTTCCATTTTCTGGGTGCCTGTGTGGGCTTTCACGAACAATTCAGCTCTTTCCGCGAAGGATCCAATGGAGTTTGGTGGCAACATAGCGTACCACCGTAGAGCTCCATCCGCCAGTGTCTCCACGAACTTCTTCAATTGGACAAATTCGATCTCCTCATCGGTGAGATCACTTGCTTTTATAAAATTGCTAAACATTGAGATGATCATTGGGGTCAGATGTTCCACGATATCTTTGAATGTTTGGCATTTTAAACGTTTTAGGTATCGCCTTTGGCGCTGCTTCCTTCTTCCAAGGCCTTTGCGAGTAGCGTTGAGCGTCAATTTTCTTCAATGTGGGCGGAGCGCCAGGTATCTGATCAATTCTCTCGTGGAGAGACTTTTAAAGCACTTCTTGACTCTCTTTGAATTGCTTGGTGAGTGCTTCCATGACGACACTCATCTCAGTGGATACCGCAGATCCTCCGTTCTGATTTTGGTTTGCTTGGGTCGTCAGATCCATGGTTCTTCCGTTGTTGGCCGCATTTCGCTCTCTATCTTTCCTTGAAGTGTGTGAAGAAGGAAAATCTCGACCTTGGGCTGCAGGGTCAGTCCTTGTAACTGGAGGGATTCACCCTCGAAGAGAGTTGATTGCCTCGTTTATTCCTCTGTTGACCTCCATCTGTTGCTGCATAAATTCAAAGATTGTTTCTTTGAGATTCCTTTGGTCAGGGGAGAGACTCTTATGGCGTCGTCTTCTTGGTGGGGTCCTGCTCTGAGATTGTCCACGCCCGTGCCGTTGTCTTCTGGGTCCCTGGGAAGAACGTTCTTGCCCGTCGGATGAGTAGTCTGGAGATTAATTAGGGCTGTCCTGAGGGGCACGTTCTTGACCGTTGTCCGCCACAGTCCGTTGTGAATCGCTTTCTACCATGTTAGTTACAAACAAAAGATCGACAGAAAAGAATACAATGCAAGAAAAACACAAACTATTAACCTATAGAGGCTATTGACCGGCTCCCACTGTGGTCGCCAAATTGTTTAACCTAGATCCGATTTTAGGCCAATTAACAATTAAATTTGTATTTGCGGAGTCACGATCAATAGTTTATATTAAGAGTTTAGCCAGATTAAATACGGAATTGCACTAATTACTAGATTATGAATATATATATATATATATATATATATATATATATATATATATATATATGCACGATTCCCAATGGAGATGCGATGACAATAAATGATGATACGGAAATAATGCGAGATAATCAAAGATGAATAAGGTTAAAGCGTGAATAAAATAGAAAGAAGGAACTGTATTAGATCTCTCGATCCCGGTGAGGATTCCTTGATACTGATTATACTTGAAAACTTCAGAACGAAGTACCCAACAAATGTAAATGATGAACAGTATTGAGCAAGAGCAAAGAGTATATTATCAATATTGTAGATAGAGAAGAGAATGCGTGTTACAATGATTTGAGAACGAGTGCTATTTATAGATTTGTTAGGCATCTGTTGGGTTTGCAACCGCTGGGTATATATCCGTTGGATACGTAATCTGGTTATGTAACCGTTGCCTTCATGATCATTTTACTAAGAAATCGTGTACGATTAGGTAACCGCTCATTCAAATCGTGCTCATTTGGGAAGCGTTATGTTACTGCTCTGGGCCTGCTCGTGGTAACCGCCTAGCCAGTCATCTGTCCATTAGATGTCTGTCCGGAGAAACATCTGCCTGTGCCACGTGGCAGACACGTGTCACTTTTTAAGTGACGTTGATTTTTATCCAATACAAATCTGATTCAAGCATATAGCCTGGAAGTGAAAAGGAAAGTCAAGTAAGCCTTACGACTAAATTAATTACTTGAGTGAACAAAAAGTTCAAGAATCTTACCAAAACCTTGTGCAAACCAGCTAAGGTTTTATATCCTTATTCAAATTGACGAGATGGATTACTAACAAGGTGACGTGTGATACTATTATACCAGTTAACATACTCATTGTCTATCTCGTCACCAAATTGAACTTCTCCAAATGCTAAGTGGTCCCTTCGTTCACTCCAAAAATAAACCTCAACTGCATACTTATGCTCCCAGTTAGTCTCAGCCCTACCCCTACGATCAACATCAAAATGCTTGAATTTCCATTCAATATCATGGGGGATATGTTGTGCCAATCCAAATTGACGTAACACCCTATTGGGTTGGTGCCACTCGACAACATCCCAGGCGATAAGAGGTACAATAGCCAGCCAGATATTTTGTCCTCGAGTATAGTAATCTGGCAATACAGCTAAGATATTGTCACTGTAAGGTTGCCATTGATCTTTTCCAACAACAAACAAAGAGATTAATTAGAATAGCAAACAAAGGCTGCCAATTAAACTTTTCCAACAACAAACAATAGATTGATTAGAATAGCAAACAAAGAGACTAACTAGAATAGAAAAAAAAGGCTAACTAGTACATTAGAGTGACCGTGAAATTTGATCGTACAAGCACAATAGCAATAAATATATATACCTGGTCATTCGTGAGTAAATCCAATTTGATCACAAAACAAATAAAAAAGTTGTGTTGCTTCTGTGTCGTGATGGAGTGCAACCGACCAAATAGAGGCTCGAGGTGGTCCAGCAAATCCATCAACGAGCCAACTTGGGCCATCTAATTGCAGCTCTCTTCTCAGCCTAAATGGTACAATTCTCTCATATATACTACCTAAAATATATATGAATACAACATTAATGTGAATCAAAATGATAATATAAAAATCTTTTGAAAGTATAATAAATTTTCTTACTTGCAGCAGAGGTAAAAAACCAGTGAGAATTTTACTCCCTTGTTGCGATCCATGACAAAGATACCTATAGAGTATTGCTAGTGAAGCTGCACCCCATGCATAGTCCCCAACATGATCCAGATCGTCAAGCAACTTTAGATACATCAACTTAATATGACAAGATGTATCAACTGGAAGAATCTCATCTATCCCATAACAAGTACAACCCAACACGTTGTTCAACTAGAACCTCAGCAGTCCAACTAGTAATCGGGAGTAGTGATGTAACATAAGAAATAAGAGATCTCATTTTTAAGTGACTTCCATCAAAATCAGTGTCAAGTGTTGCCCAACCAAAAAGACGCTGCATCATCCGTTGCCAATCTAGAGTTTGTAACTGATCATCTGTAATGGTTACAGGCAACCCATCGACAGGCAAGCCATATAGTACATACACATCTTGGACTGTAATTGTCGCTTCACTTGTCCTGAGGTGAAATGTATGTGTCCCCGGACGCCACCATTCCAATAATGATGTGATCATCGCATGATCAAGCGATGTATGTCCTGCTGCATAAATCTCATAAAACCCAGCTCAACACAAGTACTGCAGTACACGTTCGTGTAATGGATTCTCCTTGATATGCTGCCAAAACTCTCCATCAAGACGTCGGCATCTAGGCATCTTGTGTCTCTTATTATCCCATACATCCTGACTACGGTGTTCACTTTGTCCAACTAAAATACGATGGTCAAATGGATCCGGATGTATGATTAGTCGATCCATTTAACCTGAATTATCCAAACAACATAAAAATAAATTATAAATAAATTTATGCACACGACACTGGAGAGCAGCCAATTAAAAAATTGCTATCAAATTTGAAGTATTTTTAGTGGTACATAATGTGAGGTTTCATCAAGAAGACATGGAAACTTGAGATGAATGAAATTAAGCTGCTTTAGTTCAAAAGGATCATATATCAAATACTTTCATCTATCCTACTCGATAAATCTATTGTCATTGTCGAGTTTTTCTTTTTTTGGAAATAACTTTCCAGAATGTATGAGATATCTGTTTAGTCCAAAAACTATTTAACTCTTCAGTTCACTTCCTTAAGCTTAAAGGCTAGGTTGGATACACAAATTGAATTATCATCATCTGTTAAATGGGTATACTCAGAAGGAACATTTGTATCTAACTTTTTCATACTTGCAAAGTAAAAATTGAAAGTCATCTATTTTTATTCATTAACTGGTTAAGGAAGTACTTCATTCATTAGTAGGGATACGACATAATGGTAAGATTTCCATGCTTTTGATGCTTTATTCTAGAACAATATTATTTTCTCCTTACAAATCCACAATCTCTTCTCTATTTTCTCATCTCTATTTTCTTCTTTGTAACCTATCAAAATATGCAAATCCACAATCTCTTCTCTATTTCTCGTTTCTACAAAGTCCCAGTTGATCAATGTCATTTGTAAAGGGAAACTTGACAATATGGATAACAATAGTAAAGCTATTTTGCGCTCCTAGGACTTTGAAAATAATCTTGAATTATATATAGTGCGATTATTAGAGTTAATTAAATGAAAATCAATAAATATAAACCTTTTAACAAACAAACTGATTAAAAAGGTAAATACTTGTTTTACAAAATGGCTGCAATCACCGTCACAAATTTTATTTTTCTATAATTTTGAGTAAGGGGGACCATTTTAATGGAAGGGGTTGATCATGTGAAGAAGGAACGGGATGGGGACTGTGAATATTTACACAATGAGGTGGGGGCCCATGAGTTTTTTATTAAAAGTTAGGGCAAGAGTAAAGGAAAATTCGTAAATAAGGTAAAGAAGGTAAAAGGATTTGCGTATATGTATTATTTTGGGTGTTTTGATATGGATAGATATTTATAAGAAAAACACCATCAGGAGTGGAGTTTTTATAAATATTAAATTATCAAAAAAATGCCAGCGATTAAATAATTTTCTGAATTTTTACAATATTTGAAATACTCCAAGATGGATGGCGTTTTCTGTATAAGATTAAACTAACAGACCGTTAACACCTTAAAGTTATGCCCCTTGGTGTTTCTACCATTTTTTAAAAAAAAATTATGACACACCCATTGTATTGGGTGAAAATTCACCGAGCGTCTACACCAGGGCTCGAAGGATGGCTTGACACAGTTTCTCTGAGGACGACCCCTCCAGGAAAAATATCTTGTCCACTCGGTCAGCCGCCTCGGACAAAGAGAGACCGAGATCAAAGATCGGAGCTCGAGAGAATTGAAGAACAATGGGCGCGAGACAACTAGTCGACCTCTCGAGGAAACAAGCTCTACCTTCTATAACTGTCGACCATTGTAATGACATTAAAGAAAGAGATCATGGACTAGCCATGATCAACGTAACATTAATGGTCTTAAAGTACATTTATTGCCTTGGCACATTTTGTAAACTATAAATATTTATTCGTAATAGTTGACAGACATCCAGAAATACAAAACTACACTTACACTTTTGTTCACTATTGCTCGTTAGATATTTTCTTAGTTATCTTTCAGTCATTATTCTACTCCTTGCTCGTTTTCTAGCTTTGATACAAACAAATTACTGATTAACCCCAAAATAAATTCGATTTAGTGTTCTAATCAAATTTAGACCAACACAAATTGGTGCCATCAGTGGAGATTTGATAATAATATTTTTTTCCAAAGTCTACCTCCAGTTTATTACTAAATGGCCGATATCACTATTACCACTGACAACACGTCAATTCAGCCTGACCAATTAACTGGGGTTACTCAAACCAGTGGAGGAACACCAACACCTCCAATAGGTCCTACTCCTCCAGCAGATTCGACACCCCCTGTTGACCCAATCCCACCAGTTAGCTCAACTCCATTAACGGAGTTGACACCGCCAACTGGACTGACTTCCTCTACCGGGGTCATTCCAGCACCTCATCATCCAGTTCAAATGACCTATTTCATCATTTTGTGATAAGCGCTTTACAACAGATTCGAGAGCAATCAGCAGCTCAGGCGGCTGCTCAAGCTCTCTTTAATGATCAATTTCGCAACTCTTTACAAGTCTTATCTGGGAATGGTAGAACCCCAACGAATCCTATTGATATTCCCTTCGAGATGCCACCCAATAGGAACAACCTAAACGTTGTTCCTGTGGGAACCACAATGGAAGGAATCCAAAATGGGGTTATATCTGGGGGCTCGAGGGTGTGCTCCAGTTGGCACGCCGCCCTTCAGAGTAGCTCCCACAGTAGCAGAAACAAGCGTCGCATCTGACTTTGAGATGTAGAAAAAAGAATTTGAGGCTAGCATGGAAAAGTGTGTCGAAAATATCCCAAGGGTTCGAAAACCTCAAAGAGTGCTGGACATTGAAAAATGCAGTCAACAACCTTTCAAGCCCGAGACTGTTCTTTCTCTTATTCCAAAGCATTTCAAATTGCAAATCCTAAAGAAGTATAATGGGACCACTGACTTAGTTGACCATATAACTGAATATATGGCCATGGTCAAAAGCAATGACTTAACTCCAATCGAAAGGGAGTCTATGTTTTAGAAGAAGTTTGCTAACACTCTGGAGAAAGGAGCACTGCACTGGTACATGCATTTCCCTTCTGAGTCAATTTCTAACTTTGAGGAATTGGAATATGTTCATTAAATCTCACATTAGAGCCCAGAAGATCCTCAAGAGAAGGGAGGACATTTTCAAGGTGATGCAGAGATACCTCGAGCCAATCAAAGACTTCCTCGAGCGCTTTCAAGCTGTGAGAATAGATCTGCCAAAAATGGATGATAATTTGGCAAGCATGGCCTTTGAAAAGAACATCAATATAAGTAACTTTGAAGCAGCTGCTGAATTGAAAAAAGAGCTCCAATAGTGGTAAGCCCAAGGTTGGGATGAGTTGCTTGATCGGGCCTCGGTAAAAATTAGGCTCGATGAGGCTGAATGGGGAATGACGGGTCAGAGCAGCTCTTACCAAGGCCGATCTGAATCCTCTTGACGCGCCGATACGCTATGGGAAAGTTCAAAGAGTTTCTACGAGCCCTACAATGGTTCTAAAAAGCAACATGTAAGCCAGTGCCTCGGAGGGCAACATCATGTGAGCCAACGGCTCGGGGGAAAGGTTAGCTCATCGTCTAACCAAAAGTCCTCACGGCCATCCTTGGTGTCCAAGCAGAAGGACTTGCCTCGAATCTCTGAATACAACTTTAACGTATCGACCGATCAACTGGATGATAGATCAAGGCACAAGCCTGCCAATGGATATGAGGACGCCCATCAACTAAAAGAGATCAAACTCAGCATTGCGAGTTTCACATGGATTATGGGCATGCCACCGAGGACTTCAAGGTATTGTGCCTCGAAGTGGCTCATCTCATCAAAAAAGGCTTGTTGGCGGAGTACTTGACTGATAAGGGAAAACACAACTATGCTAAGAACCGAGGGGGGAGCAGCCACCTCGAGCGCAGTCTCCCAAAAAAGTTGTGAACGTCATCGCTGGGGGATCTGAGGTAAATGGGGCGAACTTTGCTGCGGTGAAGAAATTCAAAACTATCAATCACGATAGAGAAGAGGACCTAAGCTGGTGGGTCAGGAAAATAAAACGTATTCAGTGAAGAAGACTGTAATGAGATGATGTTTCGCCATCATGATGAATTGGTAATCATGTTGTCGATCATTGACTGTGAAGTCAAGAGAGTCTTGATTGATCCTGGCAGCTCGGTGAACATAATCAATTATGGAGCTGTCAAGATGATGTGGTTGAAGGACCTCGTCGTCCGGAAAGCAACTATAATAATGGGATTTAACGACTCCACTGAAAAGACATTGGATGAGGTAACTCTCATCACAACTGGTGAAGGAATTGATAAGAAGACCATCTTTCAAGTGATGACTGAAGACATGGCCTACAATGTTATTCTTGGTAGGCCATGGATTCATAAGATAAAAGCCGTGCCGTCGAATCTTTATTAGGTTATCAAGTTCCCAACTCCGTGGGGAATAAGGGCGATTCGTGGAGAGAAACGAATAGTGCGAGAGTTTTATTTGATTGTAATGAAGAGTGCAATCGCCCCCGTTGGCCTAGTAAGTAAGCAGCCAAGTTGCTACGGCCCCCCCTTTTTCTTCTTTCGTCCCCTTTAAGGGGAAAAAACGATACCCAGAGCTCGAGCTTTGGTCTTTACGCTAGATCACTGGGGGGAAAGGAATACATGAGGACTAATCGCGGTCGTTAAGTGATCATCGCAAGAAGAATAAATTTTTCTTCAACATCTTAATGCAAAGTTTAACAACTGGAGACTTCAACAGACAAGACTCCCGAAGAACAAGCGATCTTCTCACCGAGGGCTACCTTTAGGGATTTTTCGCTAATTAGTTGTTAATCATTTTTTCTAATCAACGTTAGTGCCAAGTCTTACCATGACTAGGCATTGCTTGTAATAAAGGCTCGCAAATGCGTCTCATCAATAAAATAAAATTCGATTCAACATCTTTTTATTGTTATTCGATATGCATAACAAATGATTATTTAAGCCTCGGCTCGAGGGCGAGACGTCGCCCTAAGGTAGCTCGATAAGCGATAGAAATATTCCTAAAAAAGACTTGCAAGAAATTTTTTCCAAGGATAAGATTTGAATACAACCAATATCTTAAAAAGAAAAATTCATTGATAAATGTCTCGAAGATTGAAACATTTACAAAACATATGGCCTGAAGGCCTTAACAAAAAAAAAAAGGCAAGAAGAAGTAAAGACGCTATCCTAAGACTCAGTTTCAGAATCATCTTCCTCGTCGTCCGAGCTCCCACTGCTCGCAGGAAGGCGTTCTATTAGTTGTTGAGATGTGATAACATTACTCTCAGTCTTAGCTATCTTAGCATCGAGATTAGCCCCATCGTGACATTGCTTGAGAGTCTTCAGCTTTGTTTGAATGACAACCCAATTCTTATCAACCTTGGCTCTGGTCATTCTAATTTTTCGCCTCGACGAAGAGGAGTCAACTTTATCTCGCAAAACCTTAACCTAGGCTTCAAGTTGTTCCTTTTCTGCAGCCAGCTCGTTTATCTTGAGCAATTTCTCCTTCAAGATGGCATATTCTCGCCTCTCTCCTTAACAACTGCCCTGGCCTCAACATTTTTTCTATTCAGCTCAGCCGCACAAGTCCTCTTCAAAGCCTCTATTTTCGCTTTGGTGAAGGACACAGTCTCGCGAGCTTTAAGCGCTTCGAGGTCAGATTTGTCAGCGGCTTTCTTGGCTTCGTCCAGCTCAATTTTTACACTAAGTAGTTGTTTCCTCAAGATCAACTACTTGAGACTGGAAGTTCACTCGTTCTTGCTCCCATTCTGCCTTCATTCTCTTAAGGCCCTCATTTCGATATACTTCTATCTCAATATCTCGAAGAGAGTTGATGAAGCCCTGTGGAAGGTAAATTGAAGGGTATTATGGAAGGAAAGTTGAGTAAGATTAAAAGTGGAACAAGTGATCAAATACTTACATGAATAGCGTGCTGAGCCGCATCAGCCATTAAATCCTCGATTGGAGATTCTCAGAGGCGTTCACGCTCCAATGGTCCAAGAAGCCCACGAAGGCTAATTGGAACTGTTATATCACCATCCAAGAGGTAGAGATAGGAGGGAATTTCAATACGACAAAATTGCCTCCGAGGAGTGGAATCCTGAGCAGGCTTGGAAGCGGCTCGAGGAATTATTCCCTCTGCTCGAGGTGAGCCACTAGCACTTGCTTCCATATTAATTAAAGGCTGGGCTATCCCATTAGCTTTATCAGCAACTTGAACCGGCTCTTGAGGGGTAGTTGCTGCAGTTTATTCTTGGACTTTTTCTAGCTCCTTAATGGGAGTGACCTCGGGGAAAGAAACGGGCTCCACTTCATCCTTGGCTCGTTTGGCCTCAGAAGTTTTCTTCAAAGAAGACGAATTTCTCTTCGAAGCTGAAAACAGAGAAGAAAATATAAGGATTTGTTCATTTGGACGGAGCAAAAAGTAAAACGGCATGTCAAACTTTTTGAAACTCCTGGGTAAGGTGACCCCTTGGGGACTGCCTTCTTTTCATTCTTCAGGTTTTCAATCAAACCTTAAAAATCATTAAAGGCATCCCCTGCCTCGGGGACTTTCTCTTTCTTGTATTTCTTCTCTTTCTTGCATTTTTTCTCCTCCGGTACGGTGATCGCCCTCTTTAAGAGACTTATAACAAAAAAGATGGAGACTCGTCAAGGGAAGTACTTAAAAGAAATATGGTGGAAATATAGGCAACCCACCGTGACGCTTGTGTTGCGCCCCGTATGTCTAAAGTACCTATATTACATTAATAACATGTTAAGAATAATTTAACTATATTTAAAGTCATAATATGACTATATATGACGTTTATATGTTGAATATAAAGTTTTGGAAAAATCGGATTTAAGCTGCGGAAAAATCGACTAAGAATTTTCCTTGTAGCGAAGATTTTTGAGCAATTAATTCCGTGTGTTATATGAGGTCTTTTGGCGACATATGATAAACTAAACTGAAGTTCTTAGAGTGTATTTTCCCAAACGTTAGAAAGTTTATTCATACAATTTCTGGATAAAAAGATATGAGCGTCAGAAGTCAGGCCAGCAGTATGGACATAAGCACAAAAGATGGCTAGAAGTGAAATATTCTTAGTATAAAAGAGAAAATCATCTCGTATCTCGTCATTTCCAAAATATACACAAGGGAAACAGTGCTTTTCTTGAAGGTGGAAGCTCTTCTTAGAGTTTTAAAGAAACAACATCAATCTTAACTCGAAATTGAAGACAGATTGCATCAAAACGCTCTACGCGGCTAAGGTACTGTTATGCTACCTTCAATTTCATCTATAGCTTGAGTTTTATAATTACTTCATGGTTAAAAAAAGTACTTAAATGCTGCGTTATAGCTTGTTTAAGCTTTCGAAGGCTTTGAATACAAGGGAAACAAGTTTTAGAAGCAAAAACATCAAAGGTATGTAAGGCCTATCTTCTTCTTTCGACTAAGGCATGTCTATAGTAACTTTCCAAGCTCTTTCTGCCTTCACAATTAGAATATTTTATGATGATATTGTATAACATCATCGTACCCTTTTATAAGTATATTTTGGTGAAAACGAAACAGGTATAAGGGTCTCGAATCAATCCCGAGGAGCAACACAAAAGATGGCTCAAAACTGAAAAACCCCGTTTTTCACTCAGATAGCTGTTAGTAGTTTGAGCATAACTTTTTGTAAGAAACTGATATTGGAGTGATTTAGGATTCTATGAAACTCCAAGCAATATATCTACGAATTTCATTGTACTGTCCAGAAATTCTGTGCAGCCATGGAATAATTTCGTCATCCGATCATTTTGTTTTGTTGTCCATTCAATATTTTATATAATCCATTAATCTATACATATCTTATAGCATTCCTTATAAATCTGTAAGCTAATATAGCATGTTTAGGTGCTCAGTTTTATCCAAAATCAACAATAGAATCTTTATAAGATGATTGGCCGACATTACGTTAATAATTCTGTTGTGTCGCTTGCTTTGTAGATAGCTGAACTTTCTTTTGCTTGATGTTATCATTCTGGCCAGGTATCCATTCCCGTGTATATTGTAATGCTGGTTTCTATTTTTGCGGATCGTCCAGTTTTAGAGGAAATTCTGCCAAAATTTTTATAGAAATTCAAAGAGTTGGACTAATATTGAGTTCTAGGTTATGTCTATAATTCCATCCAAGTTTTTCTTAGCATTTCTTTGAGTTCATATATATTTCTTCCACATGTGTTATGCCTCATACATGTCTATGGTTATATTATGATCATATTATGTGTGCTTTAGTATCCCCCAAAGAGGCTGGATATTGGACACACAGTCCGGCCGCGTGTATACTACCCGTCTGGTAGACACAGCCCCTCTTGTTCAGGCAGGATTTGAAACACCTAGTACGGCCGGGTGTTATTCACACACTCTGACTAGAGTGACTACTGGCTGGGGGGACATAGCCCATAACACCTGCCAGGTTTGTTATATACGCGTATATAGCCACAGTATATACTACATGAATATACATGAGCCTAGTTCAGATGTTCAGTTACCTGATTTTGGGGAACACAGCCCATAACACCAGACAGGTATTAGTTCAGATAACATTTCAGTTTTAGCTTAGTACTCCCTCTGTTTCAGAATGGATGAACCTTTTCGCTTTTCGAGAGTCACACTGGATGAACTTTGACCAACAATTTAAGATTATTTTTTTCATCATATTGATATGCGAAGAGTTGCATGTTATAGTACTATTCGTATAGTTTTTGAATATGCAAATTTTTATTTAAAAATATTAATTTAATATAGTCTAATTTAGGTTCAAAGATTAGTCAAATTGACTTTCAAAAAGTGAAAAGGTTCATCCTTTTTGAAACGGAGGGAGAACCAGTTCTCAGTTATCAGCCACCAGTTCTTAGTGTCAGTATTAGTTGACAGCTATCAGTTCCAGTTTCTAGTTACCAGTTATCAGCCATATTACATTCATTTATCAGTATAGTTCAGCTCAGTCTTCAGTTTCATATTCAGTTAGACTTCAGTTTATATTCATATATTAGTTCATGTTTATGATTTCCTGCTTCATTACTATAGTTCAGCACATTTTTTCATATTTATATTCCAGCCTTACAGTTTCATTCAGCTATGCTATATATTATATGTTCATGCCTTACATACTTTGTACATATCGTACTCACGCCCTTTTCTGGGGCGCTGCATTTCATGTCGTGTAGGTAAAGATGGATCAGCGCTTGGGCCACATTAGTAGGCCATCTACCAGCTATTGGAGTCACTCCGCTTACTCCTAGAGTTACTTATCTTTTGGTATGTGTACAGTCAGCTAGTTTGGGTATGGCGGGGCCTTGTCCCGACCTTTGTATATTCAGTCAGCACTCTTAGAGGCCTGTATAAATGTCCCTGTGTGGTTTAGTCACTATATTATGTATGTCAGCGTATGATAGCCTTGTCATTTTCCAGACTTTATGTTTTTCAGTAAATATGTATGTACTTATTACCAGGTTGCCAACTCATCTCTATTATTTATAGGTTATTAGTAGGTTTAGCGATGATCAACAGTCAGTGTCGGTTATCCGTTGCGGACCTAGGATGGATCGTGACAAAAGTGGTATTAGAGAAGTTCAGTCCTAGGGTATCTTTTGGCCGTGTCTAGTAGAGTCTTGTTCAGGAGTATGTTGCACGCAATACTTATGAACTGGAGGCTACAGGGCGCTTCAGGATGGTTGTCTTTCTTCATTCTCTAGATCGAGTGATAAGGCCATGATTATAGAATTCAGCCTTCTAGACGTAATGTTTGAATGCAGCGATGTTGCCGAAGAAATAACAGGTGCCTAGAAAGGGCAAGGCCATTGCCGGCCAAGGTACCATCAGAGAGTCACCTGAAGTGGAAGGGAATGGGGAGTCCAGACCTGAGGCACCATCTGAGGCCTCACAGATCCCATCGGTTCAAGGCAATATTAGAGGTGTTACAGCTACCATACCTCCAGCTCCTCAGCCTGATAACTAGGGGCAGGAAGTGAGGGATGCCATCAGATTATTGACCAGTATTGTAGTTGCTCAGACTAGACGGCACAGTGCAGATGCCCTAGGGGATGCTGGATCCAGGATCAAGGATTTTATCAGACTAGAGCCTCCAGTCTTTACTGGATCCTGTACAGGAGAGGACCCTCAGCATTTTCTAGTGACGATATCCATGGTGTTGAGGGTCATGCATTTGTCAGACACGGAGTCATTAAAGTTGGCTGCATTCAAATTGCATGACCTAACAAAACATGGGAGCTATCTAGAGGGCCAAATACTGCTCCGGTGACTTGACAGGAATTCTCGGATGCTTTCCTTCGTCAGTATATGCCTATAGAGACACAAAAAACACATGTTGATCAGTTCCTGACCTTGACACAGAGAATTTTGAGTGTAGAAGAGTATAACTATCGCTTTAATTTTTTAGCAAGGTTTGACCCTACGGTGGTAGCGATTATGGAGGATAGAATTCACAGGTATGTAGTGGGACTAGGTCCACAGCTGGTGAATGAGTGTATGACTATTGCTATGCAGCCAGGTATAAGCATACCAGGCATTCACACGTTTGCTTTATCAGTTGAGGAGAAGAAGCAGAAACATAGAGCCGACAGGGATAGTGTCACATATGAGGGGCAGATTTTCTGGTTCGTTTGGAGAGACATCTGGAGTGAGTAGGCATCAGAGTGTTAGACAACCACCAGCTAGTATACCTCTGCAGTTTTGTGGCCCGAGATCTGATAGACCTCCTCAGTCCGGAGCTAGTCAGGTATCACACACTTCAGGATTTCAGCATCATGGTACTTCTGTATCGGCCAGTCAGACATATCTCAGATGCCCAGATTGTAGTAGACACCACTTGGGACCATGTTAGTTAGGAGTTGATACTTGTTATATTTGTCGCGATGCATGCTATTTCATGAGAGATTGCCCGACTAGAGGTGGTAGTAGTGCTGCCCAGCTAGCCAGATCAGCAGCAGCTTCTTCAGCTCTAGCATGTCCTCAGGGGCAAGTTCCTCAAATACCAGCAGGTCGGGGTAGAGGCCGAAGTGGAGCTCCTACAGCAGGCGGTCCTCAAAACCGCACCTATTCTCTTATTGGTCGACAGAGCTAAGAGGCTTCACCAGATATAGTAATAGGTATTCTGTCAATAAATATTCTCGATGTATATGTATTGATAGATCCTGGTTCTACACTATCATATATTACTCCGTTTGTTGCTATTAAATTTAAAATAGAACCAGAGGCTATTAGACCTTTTGAGGTAGCCATTCCTGCTGGTGGTTTAGTAGTAGCTAGGCGTGCTTATAGAGGTTGCACTGTGATGATTGGTGACTATAGCACTACAGCTGACTTAATTGAGCTAGAAATGGTTGATTTCGATGTTATTCTTAATATGGATTTGTTGTCTTCTTGCTATGCTAATGTTGACTGTAGAGCGAAGACAGTCTAGTTTCACTTTCCAGGAGAATAAGCTATAGAGTGGCAGGGTGTTTCTGCATCGCGAAAAGGTCTATTTATTTCTTACCTTAAGGAAAGGAATCTAATCGCAAAAGGCTGCTTATATCATATTGTTTATGTTCGAGACTCAGAGAAGAAGACGTGGACTCTTGAGTCAGTTTTGATAGTGAATGAGTTCTCTGATGTGTTTCCAGATGAGTTACCTGGTCTTCCTCCAGAGCGGGAGATTGATTTTCCTATTGATGTAGTACCAGGTACGCAGCCCATATCCATTCCTCGCTACAGGATGGCACCAGCAGAACTGAGAGAACTAAAAGAGCAACTGAAGGATTTGTTAGATAAAGGCCTCTTCAGACCCAACATTTCCCCATGGGGAGCCCCGGTATTACTTGTGAAAAAGTAAGACGGTTGTCAATGCATTTGCATAGATTACAGATAGCTGAATAAAGTCACAATCAAGAATAAATACTCGCTGTCTAGGATTGACGAGTTGTTCGACCAGATCCACAGTGCCAACTACTTCTCGAAGATAGATTTGCGATCAGGCTACCATCAGGTTAGAGTCATAGAATGTGATATACATAAGACTGTATTCAGGACTAGGTGTGGCCATTATGAGTTTTTAGTGATGTTGTTTGGACTCATTAATGCCCCTGCAGTATTTATGGATCTGATGAACAGCGTATTCATGCCTTGGATTTTTTTGTGATTGTATTTATTTATGATATTCTTGTCTATTCAAAGTCTAAATTAGAGCATGCGGAGCATCTACGCACAGTATTGGGTACTCTTCGAGACCAGCAATTATATGCTAAGTTTTCAAAGTGTGAATTCTGGTTAGATTAAGTGGCATTTGTTGGCCACATAGTTTCAGCATAAGGAATTAAAGTAGATAGCCAGAAGAACGAGGATGTAAAGAATTGGCCCAGACCTACGACGCTAACAAAGGTATTTAGTTTTTTGGGTTTGACAGGTTATTATAGAAGGTTCGTGGATGGGTGTTCCTCCCTTGCAGCTCCACTGACAAAATTGACACAGAAAGCAACACAATTTCAGTGGTGAGACTCTTGTGAGCATAGCTTCCAAGAACTAAAGAACAGGTTGATAAGAACTCCAGTACTTACACTTTCAGAAGGATCTGAGGGCTATGTCATTTACTGTGATGCTTCTAAAATTGGTCCTTGTTGTGTATTGATGCAGCACGGAAAAGTTATTTCTTATGCTTCCATCGGCTGAAAAAGCACGACCAGAACTACCCTACTTATGATTTGGAGCTTGCAGCAGTTATTCATGCATTGAAGATTTGGAGACATTATTTGTACAGTGTTCCTGTTGATATTTAGACAAACCACAAGAACCTCCAGTATGTATTTAAGCAGAAGGAGCTTAACCTACGACAGAGGTTGTGGCTAGAGTTACTGAAGGGCTACGACGTGGGCATTCTTTATCATCTGGGTAAAGCAAATGTTGTTGCTAATGCACTTAGTCGTAAGTCCATGGGTAGTTTATCTTATGTACAGCCACTGAAGAGAAAGTTAGCTCATGCACTCCACCAGTTAGGCAGCTTGGGAATCAGGTTAAATTGATCCATATGATGCAAAAGTTACAGTTGAGAGCACATCCACTACTTGCCTAGTGACAGAAGTAAAACAACACCAGTATGAGGATCCAGTTCTAGTTGAATACAGACAGATAGCCAGGAGAAAATTGAAATCACCATATAGGGTTACTAGTGACAGGATTCTCATGTAGAAAGATAGATAGACATTGTGTTCCTGATGTTGCAGATTTACGTGGACAGATTATGACAGAGGCACATTATTCCAGACATATTGTTCATCCAGGTTCGACTAACATGTACCATGATCTTAAACAGATTTACTAGTGGGACAAAATGAAGCGTGACAGAGTAGAACTTGTGGCTAAGTGTCCTAACTGCCAGCAGGTTAAAATCGAGCATCAAAAACCTAGTGGCTTATTGCAGGATATAAAGATTCCATCATGGAAATGGGAAGCAGTGAATATGGACTTCATATATGGTCTTACCCCGTACGCAGAGCAGGTATGACTCTATCTGGATTATAGTTGACAGACTTACTAAATCAGCTCATTTCTTGACTGTTAGAACTACATATATAGAGGAGGATTATGCAAGACTATATCAAAGAAATAGTGCACCTACACGGTATTCCACTATCTATCATTTCACACAGGGGCGCACAATTTACAACTAATTTCTGGCGATTATTCCAGACAGGTTTAGGGACACAGATTAAGTCTGAGTACAATATTTCATCCCATGACAGACGGACAGACTGAGCGGACCATCAAGATGTTAGAAGAGATGCTTAGAGCTTGTGTGTTAGATTTTGGAGGCAATCTACCGTTGATAAAGTTTGTGTATATAATAGCTAGCATTCTAGCATACAGATGGCGCCATATAAAGCTTTGTATAGGGGCAAATGCAGGTCTCCTATAGGATGGTTCGAGGTTGGTGAGTCTCAATTGATAGTCCAGACTTAATCCAGCAAGTAGTTGATAAATTCAAGTTGATCATGGAATGATTATTAGCATTGCAGAGCAGACAAAAGTCATATGCAAATAATCAGCGTCGAGATTTAGAATTTCAGACTGGCGATTAGGTATTCCGGAAGGTATCATCTATGAAAGGCGTTATGAGATTCAACCAGAAAGGCAAGCTTAGCTCTAGATTCATAGGTCCATATTAGATTATCAGACGAGTTGGGCGTGTATCCTACGAGTTAGACCTTCCAGCAGACCTTCAGGAGGTACATCCACTATTCCATGTTTCCATGCTAAAAAAATGTTTCAGAGATCCTTCTATAGTTGTACCAGTAGATGATGTTCAGATCACAGAGCAGCTGACTTATGAAGAGGTGCCAGTTGCAATTTTAGATAGGCAGATTCGTCGACTAAGGACAAAAGAAATTCCTTCAGTTAAGGTGCTATGGCGAACCAATAATGTAGAAGAAATGACTTGTGAAGCTCAAAATCATATGAGAGCCAAATATCCACATCTCTTCACTACTTCAAGTATGATACAGATTGTTTCTTAATGCTTCTGCATACTTCATTTAACATACGAGGACATATGTTATTAAAGGGGGGAGATTGTTGCGCCCAATATGTCTAAATTACCATATATTAAATTTATGAAATGTTAAGAATGATTTAAGTATCTTTAAATTCATAATATGACTATATGACATTTATGTGTTCAATATAAAGTTTGAGAAAAATCGGATTTAAGTTGCGGAAAAACTGACTAAGGATTTGTCTTGTAATAAAGCTTTTTGAGCAATTAATTTCGGGTGTTATATGAGGTCTTTTGGGAACATATCATATGCCAAATTGAAGTTCTTGCAATTTAGTTCCAAAACTTTAGACCGTTTGTTCATACAATGTCTGGATAAAAAGATATGAGCGTCAGAAGTCAGGCCAGAAGAAGGGACATAAGCGCAAAAGATGGCTAGAAGTGAAATATTCTTAGTATAAAAGAGAAAATCATCTCTTATCTCGTCATTTTACATAAAAGACACAAGGGAAACAGTGCTTTCTTGAATGTGGAAGCTCTTCTTAGAGTTTTGAAGAAAGAACATCAATCTTAACTCGAAATGAAGATGGATTGTGTCAAAACGCTCTATGCGGCTAAAGTAACGTTATGCTACCTTCAATTTCGTCTATAATTTGAGTTTTAAAATTAATTCATGGCTAAGAAAAGTGCCTAAATTCTGTGTTATAACTTGTTTAAGCTTTGGAAGGCTTGGAATACAAGGGAAACAAGTTTTAAAAGCAAAAACATCAAAGGTATGTAAGGCCTATCTTCTCCTTTCGACTAAGGCATGTCTATAGTAACTTCCTAATCTAGTTTTCCTTCAAAATTAGAATATTTCATGGTGATCTTGTATAGCATCATTTTACCCTTGTATAAGTAGATTTTGGTGAAAAAGAACAAGGTAGAAGGGCCTCGACTCAGTCCCCAGGAGCAGCACGAAAGATGGCTCAAAACTGAAAAACTCATTTTTCACTCAGACAGTTGTTAGTAGTTTGAGAATATGTTTTTGTAAAAAACTGATATTAGGGTAATTTAGGATTCTATGGAACTCTAAGCGATATATCTACAACTTTCATTCAGATCCTAAAGTCTATATGTTCCACTTAGGCCATTAAAACTATGACGCAATACATGACAGTGGTACCGTCCAGAAATTCTGTGCAGCTATGGAATTGTTTCGTCGTCTGATCATTTTGTTTTGTTGTCCATTCAATATTTTATGTAATCCATTAACCTATAAAAATCCTGTAGCATCCCTTATAAATGTGTAAGCTAATATAGCATATTTAGGTGTTCAATTTTATCCTAAATCAACAGTAGAAGCTTTATAAAATGATTGGCTGACATTAAGTTCATAATAATGTTGTGTCGCTTGCCTTGTGGATAGCTGAACTTCCGTTTGCTCGATGTTATCATTCTGGCTGGGTATCCATTCCCATATATATTGTAGTGTTGGTTTCTATTTTTTCGGATCGTCCAGTTTTAGGGAAAACTTTGCCAAAATTTTTATAGAAATTCAAAGAGTTGGACTAATATTGAGTTCTAGGTTATGTCTATAATTCCATCCAAGTTTTTCTTACCATTCCTTTGAGTTCATATATATTGCTTCCACATGTGTTATGCCTCATACATATCTATGCTTATATTGTGATCATATTATGTGTCATTTGGAGTCTCCCAAAGAGGTTGGATAATGGATACACAGTCCGGTCGAATGTGATACTACCTGTCTGGTAGACACAGCCCCTCTGGTTCAGGCGGGAATTGAAACACCTAGTGTGGCCGAGTATCATTCACACACTCTGACCAGAGAGACTACTCGCTGGGGGGACATAGCCCATAACACCCGCTAGGTTTGTTATATACGTGTATGTAGCAACAGTATACACTACATGAATATACATGAGGCTAGTTCAGATATTCAGTTACCTGATTTGGGGGGACACTACCCATAACACCAGATAGGTACCAGTTTAGATAACAGTTCAGTTTTAGCTTAATACGAGTTATCAGTTCTTAATTATCAGCCACTAGCTTTTAGTGTCAGTATTAGTTGACAGCTATCAGTTCCAGTTTTTAGTTACCAGTTATCATTCATATTACAGTCATTTATCAGTATAGTTCAGTTCAGTCTTCAGTTTCATATTTAGTTAGACTTCAGTTTATATTCATATCATGTTTAGTTCATGTTTCAGATTTCCAGCTTCATTGCTATACTTTAACATATATGTTCATATTTATATTCCAGCCTTACAGTTTTATTCAGCTATGCTATATATTATATGCTCATACCTTACATACTTTGTACATATCGTACTCATGCACTTTTCTGTAGCGCTGCGTTTCATGCCGTGTAGGTATAGATAGATCGGCACTTGGGCCACGTTAGTAGGCCATCTACCAGCTATTAGAGTCACTCCGCTTACTTCTGGAGCTACTTATCTTTTGGTCTGTGTACAGTCAGCTTGTTTGGGTATGGCGGGGCTTTGTCATGTCCTTTATATATTCAGTTCAGCACTCTTAGAGGCCTGTAGATATGTCCCTGTGTAGTTCAGTCACTATGTTATGTATGTCAGCGTGTGATAGCTTTGTCTATTTTCCAGACTTTATGTTTTCAGTAAATATGTATGTATTTATAACCAGATTGCCAGCTCATCTCTATTATTCATAGGTTATTAGTAGGTTTAGCGATGATCGACACTCAGTGTTGGTTATCCATCGCGGCCCTAGGTTGGGTCGTGACAGCTTGCATGACCATTGGTTTTCCTTCAAAGTAGCCAAGACCATTCATAATCTCTCTGATCTTGACTTTGCACCAAAAAGGCTTTAACCCATTTGGTCAAACCCTTTGGGCGAGCAATGGGAATTGCCTCGGCTGACACATTTTGAAGTAAAGAGTGTTAAACGGAGAAGTATTGAAAAAGAATTGAAAGTGTCCGAGATGTATACTTACGAGCTCGATTCCACTGCTTGAGGAAACCAGGTTTTGAAGACAGAAGGTTGATGGGCAGGAGAACGAGCACTCGTTCCATCCACGGTTTTCTGTGTCCTCACTCTTTGTAATCAATAAGAGAAGACCTCATTTGTTGAGTTGAACAACCCCGTCTTTGTGAAAAGAGGGGTAGAAAAGATACAAAAGGTGATCAAGAGTAAAAGAGACTACAACTAATTTACTAAAATAATCGAGGCACTGCACATGCCTCCATATCCCAGGACCAACTTGGGGTATACACAACTTATAGGTGCGGCAAAAGGTGTCAAACACCTCGGGAATAGGAAGAGAAAAGCCAATTGTGAAGGGGGTATGTAAAAACAAAGGAATACCCATCCACCTATCACAACACGGCTATCTGGGGCAGGGATGCAAACCTCAATTTCAGGACCCCAATTTCAGTCAGTTCAAACCAGGTGTATGTTAGCTTGGGTGATCAAACTTGGCGTATTTTGGATAGGAATATTCATTTTTCTTCTGATATCCGAATCGGTTTGAGGCTGCATCTTGAAATCCATAGAGAGGTCTAGCTCGGCGGGTATGATGTGATGAGGTTCAAGTTCGAGGTCATATGAAAGAGGCTCATTTTTTTGAGCCCCAATATTTTCGTTGTTACCAGCTTCCTCGATGGTAACATCCTCTTCATCAATGACGATTTTCTCAGCGTCATTGGTTACGGTTGTTTGCTGTCCTTGGCCAAGACCACTTGATTGTGGTAGATTTCTATATTAAAATCGGGAGGAACGATTATGTTCAGTGGTTTGGAAGTATTAACCAGCTCCCCGCCAACAGTCACAGTGTCAACAATAAGGGGTGAAGAATTTCGGGAATTTTGTTCAGAGGTGGTCAACATTTTCATAAATGATTTGGGTTTCGAAAGAAGAAAGATTCAAGAAATTTTTACTATTGGATATAAAGAAATAAGTGAAGTGGAAGAAGGAAAAGTGCAGCTATATATAGGTTAAAGAATCATGATTGCGCTTATATGGGGAAGAAAAAGCAAGAAATCACGCCCAATCAACCGATATCACGCGTGATAGATGGGAATATGGAGTGACAACCGCCATTTTCGAAGTTCACGGTGCACATGCGGCCACGTCGATCTCCCGCCTAAATTCATTCCACTCCTCGACAGTCCTGACAACTACTCGAGGAGTGGTGGGACTATCTATATTGGGTGAAAATTCACCGAGCATCTACGCCATGACTCGAAGTATGGCTTGACACAGTTTCTCCAGGGATGACCCCTCGAGGAAAAATATCTTGTCACTCGATCAGCCACCTCGGACAAAGAGAGACCGAGATCAAAGATCAGAGCTCGAGAGAATTGAAGAACAATGGACGCGAGACAACTAGTCGACCTCTCGAGGAAACCTGTCACCTCGGCAAAGCAAGCTGTACCTTCTACAACTGTCGACCGTTGCATGGACATTAAAGAAGGAGATCATGGGCTGGCCATGATCAATGTGGGGTTAATGATCTTAAAGTACATTTATTGCCTTGGCATATTTTGTAAACTATAAACAGCTATTCCTAATAGTTGACAGACATCCATAAATACAATATTACACTTACGCTTTTGTTCACTATTGCTCGTTAGATATTTTCTTAGTTATCTTTCAGTCATTATTCTACTCCTTGCTCGTTTTATAGCTTTGACACAAATAAATTACTGATTAACCCCAAAACAAATTCGATTTAGTATCCTAATCAGATTTAGGCCAACAAACTCATATATTGAAAAAAGTCTAAATTTTACACCATTTCAAGAAAAAATTATAATCCTGTTCTTACTTTGCCGAGTAATATTTTTTTCACAAACCTTGAGATCTTTAAGATAAAAGTAAGCCTTAGCTGGTTGATTGATAGATTTTGTACTACGGAGCTGGAGTAGGTGGAGGAGGTAGGAACAGAAAAAATAGTAGTGTTCGCTCCTACTTCTCTTATATGCTCTGTGTACGTGGTAGGCACCAAATTAAAGTAAAAACTAAATTTTTGACTATCCCATCACTATCTAATCCTCTCTGAGAGAAAATAACAAAAATGAAACAAGATGCGAGGATAATACTTTATCTTTCGTCGCAAAATAGTTCCAACTTCCAAGTGCAATCATCAGCCATGCCATTTTTGCTGTTAAATCATGTCTTAATGTGTAAATAATTAACGCAAGGCTTGTTCCAAAAATGTAGACACGTTAGACTTTGAAGTACTCTATGCCGAAAAGTGGATCTTTCCAAGCTATGGTTTAACTTGCTTGGAGTTGGTCTCGATAATACGGCCAACAACAAAGATACACACGCTACTGGCCAAAATACTTTGTACTAATAACAATTTATAACTACAAAGAAAAATTTTGCGCGGTGAAAATTTATTCTTTCGAATGAATACATCAAATAAATTATAAAAAGGTCGTTTTGGAATGGTAATCTTTATTAAGAGATCGACGAGAGTTTGCTGCTTGTTTGGATGGTTGTTAGCACTTAGCAATCACATTGTAGCTAACTGTTACTATAAAATAATATTTATTTTGATTGTTACTTTAATATTTTATTATATCGTGTCGTTTAATCATCGTTATATAACTGTTGAGTATTGGTTTTGAAGAATGACAAACGAGAAGGACTCGGTGGTCTTGGAGAAGAACCTAGTCCTTGGATAGAAGGGCACGACTGATCGAAAAGAGTTGCTGGTTGCAAATCCCTACGGAACTAGGAATAGTGGCACGTGAATGAATATATATCCTAGTCAGACTAAAAGAGGCGGTGCCCAGGCTGTGTCTTCGAAGTGTGAATAGGAGTTGGACTTCAACAAGGAAAAGAGTTACTAGGAATCCTGTCTTACCATAATTACATGGATTCCTTGTAGGACTCAACTAGGGTTGCAAGGCCCGTATAAATACAAGTAGTTGATGCAGCCGTAACTCAGTTATTCACAAACAGAGAGTTGAGAGCATATAAAGGCGATCTTGTATCTTTCTACGTGAGATAACTGAAGAAGACAACTGGTGTGCTTGAGTTGATTGAGTCTAGATATTCTGTCTAGATTCATTGCTTTGTAAGTTGTCTTATTTTGAGCGATCATTGTTTTTACCTATTGGCTTATTGTAGAAGCATATGTATTAGGTGAACTTGTAAGAGATTGATTTGTAAAGCTAGAGTTTAGCTTTATTTAGTGGTTAGGGTCTAGAGTGTAGCCCCTTGGTCACAGAGTCTTGTAATCAGAAACTTGCTCGTTGTGTTAGTAGATTGAGTTCTAAAATCCCAGAGTGTGGGTCGTGGTTTTTGTTGAACCCCAAAAATTATTACCCTTTCTTTAGGAAAGAGATAGGTTTCGGAATATTTCAACAAAGTGGGATTCCAAAGGGTTTCTTTGGAGTCGCCACCTAATTTAAGGATTATTAGGAACCTAAGTTAACTAAGGAGTGCAATTTAACCTTTATTTAAAAGAAATTAAATTAAATTCAGAGATTCTTAGGTAAGCGGTTCTATTAAATTCGAAAGAAGGTCCTTATTACGGGAGCACTTTCGAAAATCCGCTAAAAGCGGTTAATCCGGCGATTTTCACGAATTTTACTTGAAATTTTGGTTTGGGATAAATTCTAAATAAAATAAATAGGTAATAAATAATATAGAGAAGATAAAATTGATTATGACAATACTTGAACAAAATTTAAGATTAATTAAATGAATAATGAGATAAGGGTTGATTGATTGACTAAATAAATAAGGGCTAATTAAAATTAAATAAATAAATTTAACAAATGATTGAATAAGAATAATAATTGATTGATTGACTAATTAGATAAATAAATAAATAGATAAACGACTTAAGTAGATAAATAAATATTTATATGCTTTCAATTAGACAAAGGATGAACGACAATAATTAGTTAATTTAATAAATGAATACAATTGATTAAACAAATAAATAATTAATTAGAATTAATTAATTAAATGAATAAAATAATAAATAAATACCACTTAAATAATTTAATTAATAAATAAATAAATAATTATAATTGATTAGGCAAATAAATGATTAATTTAAAATTAAATAAATTAATAATAAATACCACTTAATTAATTTAATTAATGAATAAATACATGAATTAATAAATGGATAAATAATTGACTAAATATAAATAATGAATAAATAGGTACAATTTTAATTTTATTTCTTTTGCACTCGATAATTAACTAAAGGTTTCTACTATCTTAAATTAATTGGCGAGTCCCAAAGAGACGGGATACGCGATTATATATTCATTCTAAACAGGCAATAAGTTAACAATTTAATAAAGCGACTACCCTACCAAGCTTCTAACATGCAAATCCTAGTCCTGTCTCAGGGCTTCCTAAAACATGCTTTCTAAAGGGAACAGGAAAGCGGGAGTTTAGAGGGTAGAACCCGGAGATTGCGGACTGAACGACTACTTTTTTTTTTTTTTTACATTACGCCCATGAGCCTAAGTTACATTAAGCGGCTCAACAAAGCATTTTTAAAAGTCCTCTTTCTTGACTCGAACTTGAGTCTAAATGCGAGTTGACTCCAACGCGACCTCATCTTTAAGACCGCCCCAATTTGCGAGTTTAGCAACTCAAACCCGTCCCAAGATTTCGTGCAAAGAAAACAAGTAAATAAGGATTAGTAACGAGTCAAAGAATCCAAACCATTTAACACAATGAAAATTTAAAGACAGAGCAAAATATAGGTAGTACACTTTGTATTCATTTATACTCCCAGATTGCATATTTGGGAATGATTAAATGAAAAATGGCAAGTGAAGTGCTAATGGGTATATGGAAACTGATCATGTGTAGTCACAGTGAAAGCAAACAAATCTTTCCTTCAAGACAAAACAAGAATTATACAGGCTCAAGCCCATAAAAGAAATGACTTCACTCCATTCCAACTTATAGACAATAAGAGTACTAATTTACTTAAAAGCAAACCAGATGAGTGTTTACTATATTCCTTTCAACGTCACAATATCTCCCACACATAAACTGAATAAAGTGACTTCAACCAAGCTAAAGCTTGGCAAAACAGGATAAAATGTTTATTTCACACACATTCTTTGACTTTAGAAACAGAATTTTTAAAGAGCATAAGTGACTGATTTTACATCAAGATTTATACCAAAAGCAAACTCTTAACATTAGTACCTTCAATAACATGTATTAAAGATTAAACTCTATAAATCAAAACCCCATAGCAGATAACTAAAAGAGAATCACCTCAAGAGCTAAATTGCAACTATTGAACTAGCAGATCTCTAAGCTAAACAAGACAGATAGGAACCCCAATAGAACTGAAACCTTCAATAGAAAATCAGCCGAGCATGAATCTTTAAAACTATAAGCTGCCCTAGGCAAACACATTTCAAACTGGTTCATAATGAGCATGGCTTCAAGCTTAGAAAAACTGGATAAATAGATGGTTGCATACATACAACCATCCTCTCTCCTAAGCCACAACAGACCTCCCTGAAACATTCTTTCAAGCACACTACACACTACTACTCCATTCCATAAGCGCTTCACTATACTCCTGGGATTCCCTACACCTTCTCTAACACCACAGAACTCCTACTGAATCCTGCACCCTCTCACAGACTACTCCCTATGATTCCTGAAATCTCTACACCAACAGGAAACTTGAATCACCCTGCAAAATCCATCCTAAGCTCACTTGAAACTCACTAACTCCATCTTGCCTGCTGCCTGCCTATTTACCCTCTACCTGACTATCACTCTCACTGGAACAATCTGCCTAACAGAACAACTACACTAACTAAACAATAAACTCACAAACCAACCCCTGCCATCTCCTTAACACCCTGAAACAAACTGGACTAAACTCCTCTAAACCAAATAAACTGCAGCCTTGCAACTCCCTCACTACCTGAACCACTCTATCCCCCTGAACAACCACATGCACCTCCCTGCTTCTCCAAAACCCCTGCCTGAACACTTCTACTCTCAGCACATTCTGCAAAACAACTAGGACAACTCTTAAACTGCCTCCAAACAAACTCTCCGGAAGCTCTTAAACAACTGAAACCATCAGCAACTATCTCCTATTCAGCCTACAAACCCAGAACAACCTCCAAAATCCTACCAGATGAGAGAGATAAGCCAGCACTAGAGAATGGAGGCTGCAATGCAGCCTAGAGCATAACAAGGCAGAACCTAGAGTGGTTCCAAACAGAACATTACCATTTTAAAAAATAAAGCAGAGTCTCAACTTAAGAAATGGAATCAGGGGCATCTATGGCATGCTTTTTTAGACTTTATTACTAAACAAAAGTTAAAAGCTTTACCCAAAAAAAACAGCCCTGAAATTTGTAAAAAAGTTAACTAAAAAAAAGCAAGAAAAGAATCCTACAATGATATCTGAATGCTAAAAGGGACCTTGAATAGATTTCAAAGAACTTAACTTTTGTGACTTAACTTCTTACCAGAACAAACTGAATCTTTTCACAATCTCTTAAGTTCGAACTTTCATTTTAAAAGTAACAACCTTTGCTTACTTTAAACAAGCGATGACTAAAGCAGATTCTTCATTTAACAAGCAATGATTTTAAATAATCAGTTTATTGCTATGGTCTCATCTTACTCATTAACATTATTTATGCAATACAATGGCAGTTTATTGAAGTAACACCTCATGACATACATACATACATATTCAGTTCACATTCGCACAGAAAAAAAAATTTGAGCAAGCTTATTACCTGCTGCGGTGCAGCGAACTAAAGCAAAGAACTGAAGAAAGCGACTCGAACACAAGCGACGACGATGACTGGTGAAGCGACGACACAACTAATGAAGCGATGACACAAAGTCGAGAGCGATGCTCGAATCGAAACCAGAAACTTAAAACACTGAGTATATATTTATTTTTAACTGAGAGAAAAATTCTCAAAATATATCAATGCTGCCTTTTTTGTGTGTTAAAATCCGAACCCCTTAAACCCTACAAAAATGTTAAATATATAGGATAATTTAGGGTTTACCTCGACCTTGCAAAACCTGAATTAACCTTGCCATTTTCAATCTAATTCCTTTAGGATAAGGGTCTAAAGTGTCCATTCCTTTCGGATTGTACACTTTGGATCCTTATCTCCAAGGAAAGATCAAAGGCTGGGATTCTTCGATTCAAAATGAGTGGACCAGATTTTGTGACCGTTTGTACTGGAGAGAGGGTGAAGAGCTACCAGCTGGAAATGGATTACTCGTCCAGCACATCGATCGTACGGAGAAGACGATCGAATGGACCGGGTTTTGGTTCTGGACGCGGGTCGAAAGTTTGGGAATCGGGTCGCGGGGTTGGGGTCGCGGATTTGGGAGCTGAAAGGGAACTGATATATGTATAATGTATTGTATGTTATACATTGCTTGCATAGGTAGGCTGGGATTGCATGGGCTTGCACATTTAGCCCCCTTTTAAGTCAAATTGAATTAAGATAGGGATGTTGCACGGGTAGGAAAATCTCTAGGACTTTGAACGAAATTAACCCCTTTTTTTTTTTAAATTATTTAATTTACTTTAATTAAATTTGATTAAATTGAACTCAATTCAAATAATTTTAATTATCTAAATCGAATTTTAATTTATTTTCATAATTGATTCTCATTTAAATAATTTAGCCGCTAATTAAATCTTGGGACGAAATTGGGTGTCAACAGCTGCCCCTCTTTACCCGGAAAAGGATGAAAGAGTTTTTAGGGTAAAGAAGTTGACTAGAAACCAATTTTGTCCCGATAAACCCAAGACTTTTGATTCCACGGACCAAAAGGCGAGGCTTATGGGCATGGCCGAACTCCGGCTTCCGAGTTGCCTACATATCTCGGGCTGAAAGAGAATCAGGCCATATGTAGTTCGACGACACTTAGGCACGAAAACTCGCACGATTGACAAAAGAAATGACGCACGAATAGGAAAGAATTCAAACTGACGCCTGATCCGAAATGGAAGATTAGGTAAAACTTGCTTGTTCGAGTGCGATTCTTCAGATCCTTGCTGACGAGTCTAGCTCAAGTCAACAATTGCCCCAGTTCACTGCTAAGAAAGGGTTCCACGTTATGCTCCAAATGCTACTGCGGTATTGCCAAAATTCTGTAAAGACTTAACAAACGGTAAGCGAGCAACTGCCAATAAACTATAATAATATTTGAAATAAGAAATAAATAAAAGTATAATATAAAATTATAAATGCTGGTCGTGATGCTCAATAAGTTCTTCTCTCGATCAACTGACGAGATGCTCCGCCCGGAGAACCTTTAGGCTGATCATTATTCTGAAACAGTAAAGTAAGACAATAAGTAATGCGAAAATGAATTGTAAAAATGCAAGGCTTTCATAAGATAAGTTGAATAACGAGACGTGATGTCTCGAGTCGAATCATGCATTTCAAATACAATATGCCAATATTGCAAGACAACCGACATTGAAACACTCCGAGAGCGGTGCTTCAGCCGACTTGTCGTAAACTATTAACAAATATCAGATATAAAATGCCAATATTGCAAGACAACCGACATCGCGAAACACTCCGAAAGCGGTGTTCCAGCCGACTTGTCTTAAATTATTAATAAATGCCAATATTGCAAGACAATCGACATCGCGAAACACTCCGAAAGCGGTGTTCCAGCCGACTTGTCTTAGATTATCAATCTACTTTAAACATAAAATGCTAATATTGCAGGACAACCGACATCGCGAAACACTCCGAAAGTGGTGTTCCAGCCGACTTGTCTTAAATTATTAATAAATGCCAATATTGCAAGACAATCGACATCGCGAAACACTCCGAAAGCGGTGTTCCAGCCGACTTGTCTTAAATTATTAATAAATTTTACATAAAAAATGCCAATATTGCAAGACAACCGACATCGCGAAACACTCCGAAAGTGGTGTTCCAGCCGACTTGTCCTAAATTATCAATAAATTTTAAATATAAAATGCTAATATTGCAAGACAACCGACATCGCGAAAACACTCCGAAAGCGGTGTTTCAGCCGACTTGTCTATCAATATTGCGAGATAAATTCCATAACAATGTTAAAACTTGAGAGAAGAAAAGCGCCGTCTTTTCGGCAATAATATAATGTGATGCTTAGATGCCGCAAGAGTAAACTTGAATGATCTGTCAAGCCAAATCATTCGCATCGTCAACTTGATTGGTGTTGTTTGTATCAATTCCTTGAATGCGCGTTCTATAAATTGTTCATCCATAGTGCGAATGATCCTTCCATTGCAAGCCTTCAGGTTCCTGCTCTTAAAGAAAATTTGTTAGTTTTGGGGAGGGGTGTTTGATTTGTGCTGATTCATCTTGAATTTGCTGCAATCGCTTCCTTTTCTTCGTGAGACTTGGGCTTTGAAAACCATCCTTGGAAACTTGGTTTATGAACTCAACAGTATAACTCATCTTATTATAGAGGCAAAATAAAATAATTTGATAAAATAGTAAGCAAGTAATCCTTGATATGCAAATAAAAAGTTTATAATGCATTTAAAAATCTTGCTTTAACTCAAACCCATGACATATCTCGAAACAAACTGAACGTCCTTCGTATTACAACTTGTGCTAATCTTGAATACTTTTAGGACTTTGCCGCTTCATCCTTTCATAAGCAACCATTTCTTGCAAAGATCTGCCCCAGTTATGAACTTCCAAATCTTCAACTCATTTTGCAAAATTTGCCCCAGTTGATATCTTTCAAATCTTCAAATTGTCTTGCAAAATTGCCCCAGTTTCTATCTTCCATATCTTCAAATTATCTTTACAAAAATTGCCCCAGTTTCTTGCCTTAGGGGAGACTGAAAATTTTAATATTATAGAGTCGAGCCCGTTAAGAGCGCCTACGTATCCCTCCACGGGAATCAGACCGTGCGTAGTTCTGCTTACATAAAGATTTTTGGGAAGGTATGACAATCTAAGTACGAAGCCGTATCCTAATTGGAAAATCCACACATCTGCCTAGATGCATAGTTCGGCATTACATCATAAAAGATAAACAAGCCTAAAGTGTTACAATATTTTGACCGAATCCGACGGGGATTGCCTACTTATCCTGTTGCCATTCCAGGAATCAGGTCAGAAGTAGTTCAAACTTACATAAAAGAGGAAATAGGGGAAATTCTTATATCAATGCAACCAAACTCTATGTGAGTTACTACGTATCCCACCTTGGGACTCAGGTCACGCGTAGTTCGCATTACATCAAAGATTACATTCAAAACCAATGCTAACTTGCGATCGCCTCAAACATAGTATCTTTTGACGGCATCTGCGTTGATTGCTTTCGGCCAAACTTGACCATCCATTTCTGCCAGAATCAGTGCTCCTCCGGATAAAACTCGATGAACCACATATGGACCTTGCCAATTCGGTGCAAATTTGCCCCTTGCTTCTTCTTGATTAGGAAAGATCTTCTTTAACACCAATTGCTCCGGTTTAAAGTCTCTCACTCTCACTTTCTTGCCAAAAGACTTGATCATGCGATTTTGATAAAGTTGCCCATGGCAAATTGCATTCATTCTTTTCTCATCAATAAGCATCAATTGCTCACATCTGACCTTCACCCATTCAGCATTTTCTAATTCAGCTTCTTGAATGATTCTCAAGGAAGGAATTTCTACCTCCGCGGGTAAGACTGCTTCTGTGCCATACACCAAAAGATAGGGAGTTGCCCCAGTTGAAGTTCTAGTGGTGGTGCGGTACCCAAGAAGCGCAAAAGGCAACTTTTCGTGCCAATCTCTATAATTATCAATCATCTTGCGAAGAATACGCTTGATGTTCTTATTTGCCGCCTCAACAGCTCCATTCATTTGAGGGCGGTATGCAGTAGAGTTGCGATGAGTAATCTTGAAACTCTCACAAGTTGCTCTCATCAAATCACTATTTAGGTTTGCACCATTATCAGTGATGATTGATTCAGGAACTCCGAATCTACAAATGATATTGTTGCGCACGAAATCTGACACCACTTTCTTGGTTACAGACTTGTGAGAAGTTGCTTCCACCCACTTGGTGAAGTAATCAATAGCCACCAAAATAAAGCGATGTCCATTTGAAGCGGCCGGCTCATTAGGACCGATAACATCCATTCCCCAAGCAACAAAAGGCCAGGGAGAACTCATTGCATGAAGTTCAGAAGGAGGTCTTTTGATCATATCTCCGTGAATTTGACATTGATGGCATTTTCGCACAAACTGAACACAATCAGTTTCCATAGTTAACCAAAAATAACCGGCTCTCAAGATCTTCTTTGCCAAAACAAAACCATTCATATGCGGCCCACAAACTCCCGCATGCACTTCCGTAAGCAATTTATTTGCTTCAACTGCATCAACACATCTTAAGAGTCCTAAGTCTGGGGTCCTCCTATATAGGATTTCACCGCTTAGAAAGAATTGATTTGCTAACCTCCGAATGCTCTTCCTTTGGACGCTTGTTGCATTTTCAGGATAACTCCCAACCTTGAGATAATTCTTGACATCAAAATACCATGGATGTCCATCCCGTTCTTCCTCAACTTGAAAACAATAAGCTGGCCTATCATGCAATTCAATTTCGATAGGATCAATATAATTCTTGTCAGGATGTTGGATCATGGAAGATAAAGTTGCCAAAGCATCGGCAAATTCATTCTGAAGTCTTGGAACATGCTTAAACTCAATCTTTGCAAACCTTTTGCACAATTCCTTGACACAACGCAAATAAGGAAGAATCTTTGCGTTCTTGGTGTTCCACTCGCCCTGTACTTGGTGAATCAGCAAGTCGGAATCCCCAATCACTAAAAGTTCTTGAATATTCATATCAACTGCCAATCGAAGACCCAAAATGCATGCTTCATATTCAGCCATATTGTTAGTGCATGGAAATCTGAGCTTGGCCGAAACAGGGTAATGCTGACCCGTTTCAGAAATTAAGACAGCTCCAATACCAACACCTTTGAAATTTGCAGCTCCATCAAAGAAAAGACGCCAACCATCATATTCAGAAGAGATGTCTTCACCCAGAAACAAGACCTCTTCATCGGGAAAGTAAGTTCTCAATGGTTCATAACTATCATCAACAGGATTTTCAGCTAAATGATCCGCCAATGCTTGTGCCTTTACCGCCTTTTGGGTGACATAAACTATGTCAAATTCACTCAACAAAATCTGCCATTTTGCTAATTTTCCCGTGGGCATCGGCTTTTGGAAGATGTACTTCAAAGGATCCATCCTCGAGATAAGATAAGTTGTATATGATGAGAGATAGTGCCTTAACCTTTGTGCGGTCCAAGTCAAAGCGCAACAAGTTCGCTCCAAGAGAGTGTACCTGGCTTCATAAGGAGTGAACTTCTTGCTTAGATAATAAATGGCTTGTTCTTTCTTCCCGGTCTTGTCATGTTGCCCCAGGACACATCCAAATGCATTTTCCGAGACAGACAAATATAAGATCAATGGTCTTCCAGGTTCAGGAGGAACTAACACAGGCGGATTAGATAGATACTCCTTGATCCTATCAAAAGCCTTTTGACAATCTTCCGTCCACTCAATAACAGCATCTTTCTTCAACAACTTGATTATTGGTTCACAAATAACCGTGGATTGCGCAATGAAGCGGCTTATGTAGTTCAAACGGCCAAGAAAGCTCATCACATCCTTCCGGCTCTTTGGAGGAGGCAAGTCTTGGATAGTCTTGATTTTGGACGGATCCAATTCTATACCCCTCCGGCTTACAATAAAACCCAACATCTTACCAGCGGGAACACCAAACGCACATTTTGCAGGATTAAGCTTCAAGTTATACCGTCGAAGGCGGTTGAAGAATTTTCTCAAATCAGTCAAATGCTCTTCTTTCTTCTTGGATTTGATAACAACATCATCTACGTAGACTTCAATCTCTTTGTGAATCATATCATGGAAAAGAGTTGTCATTGCTCTCATATATGTTGCCCCGGCATTCTTCAAACCGAAAGGCATAACTCTATAACAGAACACACCCCAAGGTGTGATGAAAGCGGTCTTTTCAGCGTCATCTTCATCCATTAGAATCTGGTGATAGCCAGCAAAGCAATCTACAAAAGACTGAAGCTCATGTTTTGCACAGCTATCAATAAGGATATGAATATTTGGCAATGGAAAATCATCCTTTGGACTTGCTTTGTTGAGATCACGATAATCAACACAAACTCTAACTTTGCCGTCTTTCTTGGGCACCGGCACAATATTCGCTAACCAAGTGGGATATTTGAGAGATCGAATCACCTTGGCGGTCAATTGCTTTTGCACTTCTTCCAATATTTGTTTGCTTGTGGAAGTTTTGAAGTTTCTCTTCTTTTGCTTAACAGGCGGAAATGAAGGATCAGTTGGCAATTTGTGAGTGACAAGATCAGTACTCAAACCGGGCATATCATCATAGGACCAAGCAAAGATGTCTCGGTACTCGTTCAATAGTTCAATATAAGCTCTTCTTTCTTCCGAGGTCAAATGAACACTGATTCTGGTTTCTCTAACATCTTCTGAAGTCCCCAAATTGATTGACTCGGTTTCTTCCAAGTTAGGCTTTGGTTTGTTCTCAAATTGATCCACTTCTCTTGTTATTTCATCAGGAACAAAATCTTCATCAAACTCCCCAATACTCAATGCATCAGTACCAGTTTGTTCAGTTGTTTCGTTATATGTCACAAGCAAAGTTTCGGCAGTTTTGTTAAGTGGAAAGCTGAAACAGAAACAAACATTAATCAAAAGCGTAAAATAAAGTAAATAATTAAATCATATCAAAATAATAGTAGGGAGAATGCAATGCATTTTATTTGTTTCAAAATCTAGTTTAGGGAGGCATACATTAAAGTAAAACATGCAGAACGTAAACAGATTATTTTGAAAAGACATAAAAGTAAACCAAAAGCGAAACACAGTTCAGGGCCTCAATCTGACTGTGACGCCAAAATAACTGTTGAGTTCATTCACCAGGTCTCTTCCACTGGGACACAGGTCCAATTGGCCATCGGATCCTTTGCCTCAACATTCTGCACCGGTGACTCCTCAGCACAGTCTTCAATAATAACATCGCATTCCAAATCATCACTCAGAAACAAATCACCAACTCCCTCTATCAGATCCGGTATATTGACTTCCGGTGCCTTGACAAATGACTGGTACAAGGAAGGAAGGGGTTCTGGCATGGCAATGGCTGGTTTCCATTTGGCCTTCTCAATCTCTTTTTTGGTGGGACAGTAACCCAAGCCAAAGGTACCCAGATTCTTGGGCAAGCAGATGGGTTCGGTAATGCCGTTCAGATTTGCCCCCAATCCCGAACCAGGTTTGAAACCATTTTTCAACATCTCCACAGCAATCATCTTGGGGACTCTGGGTAGGATACCTTTCTTTGAATCCTCATTTGATGCTCGGGTCACATTCATCAGCTCAACCGTGTGAAAGGTAGTCCCATCAAGCTCTGCGGCGTTGTCCACCATAGGAATCGTGGTGCTAGCATGCGTGGGGCTGTTTCCCTCGCCCTTGACCACTACTTCTTCATTATCCCATATAAATTTCACACTTTGATGCAAAGTGGAAGGGACGGCTCCGGCCATATGGATCCAGGGTCTTCCTAACAGCATGTTATAGGTAGACGGGATGTCGAATACCTGAAACTCCACAGGGAAGTTCACGGGACCTATCTGCAGATCAAGATCAATCTCTCCAAAGGTGCACCTTTGAGCCCCATCAAAAGCCCTTGCTTTCACATTGCTCTGCCTAATTTTGCCAGCGTCAATTCCAAGCTCCTTCAGAGTTGCTAATGGACATATATTGAGCCCGGAACCTCCGTCGATCAGTACTCGTCCAACAAATTTGTCCCTACATTTGACAACAATATGCAAGGCTTTGTTGTGTCCGAGACCCTCGGGTAGAAGCTCTTCTTTGAAGAAGGACACCTTGTGAGGTTCTAAAATTTGGCCGACCAAGACGGCCAAGCTCTCACCCGTGGTCTCAGTGGGCACCTCTGCTTCCTTGAGCACTTTTAGCAATGCATTTCTATGCATTTCAGAGCTCATCAGCAAAGCCATAATGGATATGCGGGAAGGAGTATTCTTTAGGTGCTCCAGAATAGAGTATTCCTTTGACTGCATTTTCCTCCAAAAGTCCTCAGCTTCGGTGTCAGTCACTCTTCTTACAACGCCCTCCTTTTCCCTAAGGCCTCGACCCAACTCCTCAGGCGTATAGAATCTACCAGATCTGGTCATGCCTTGTGCAGCAGCAACCGCAACAGTTACCTTTCCACTTCCGATAGGCACTTCAGAATAGTTCCAAGGAACCCTCTTGCTATCATATTGAAGGGGTGAGGCAAGCATGACGGTGACAGTTGGCCTCGGGATACCCGCTTGCACTAGAATGGGAGCTCTAACTTGCACAGATATTTTGGCCTCGTTAGCAACCCTCACATTGCTAACGGGAACAATGGTCCCTTTCAAATCGACTCCCTCCTCAAGGGAAATGACATTGACAGCATTGTTTCCATAGGCGGGAAGAGGATTATCTTGCACATTAGGCTGAGTTCCAGTAAGCTGGATAGTGCCTGATTTGATCAAAGCTTCCACTCTATCCTTGAAGGCATAACACCTTTCCACATCATGGCCCGCAGCCCCAGAATGATAAACACAATGCTTATTAACATCATACCACCTTGGAGGAGGATTTGGAGTATTGTCAGGAACAGGCTGCACAACTCCGGCGCTTCTTAATCTTTCAAATAATTGACCATAAGATTCAGCTATAGGAGTATAGGTTTTGGGCGCTCTCCTCTCATAGCTTTGGTTAGGTCCTTGCATATTTGGACGGACAGGAGCACGGGGTTGGTAATTTTGTGGGCGAGGAGGGTATTGTTGTGGTGCTGGTGCTCGTGGTGGATAATAATTGGGTTGTGCTTGATAGACAGGATATGGAGCGGGAGGAATTTGATAGTGACTAGGATAATTTGGGGGTGGTGCATTCGGGTAAGGAGAAGGAATATTTGAGTAATGAGGAGGTGCAGTTGGGTAATGAGGAGGTGCATTTGGGTATGTAGGGTAGGTTGGTGGATTATCAAAGTTCAACCTCCTAGCCGGGCAGCGGTCAATGTCTGCGGCAACAGCTGTGACTTCTTCCCTCTTCTCTCTTCTTCTAGCATTGTTTGAGTTGGCTTGAGCATTTTGAGCACTTGACTTCATTTCAGCAAAGCTCACAATCCGACCGGATTTGATGCCTTCTTCCACCATCTCCCCCATTGTGAGAAGCTCAGCATAAGGTGCACCCATCATAGGAAGCATATGCATATAATATGAGTCGTCTTGAGCACGAATAAAATACTTTACCATATCCCTCTCAGTCATCGGGGGTTGCACCCGTGCAGCCTGTTCACGCCACCTCAAGGCGTATTCTCTGAAAGATTCTGTTGGTTTCTTCTTTAAATTGGCCAAGGTTATGAGGTCAGGGACCATCGCCACATTGTATTCAAACTGCTTTGTGAAATCGCCAGCTATATCATCAAATTCATGCCATTTGCTTATGTCTTGTCTGGCAAACCATTCAGCGGCAATACCTTCCAGACTGTGGCTAAAGTAAGCCATCAGAAGTTCTTCTTTGCCTCCCGCCGCCCTCATTCTGTTGAGGTACTTGGTTAAATGAGCAAATGGGTCACCATGACCATCATACATGTCAAACTTCGGCACTTTAAAACCGGGAGGAGGGGTAATGTCCGGGAATAGATAAAGACTGCGGTATGAAGTGCTTTGCCGTTTCTTAGTCACCTGCAAGTCCTTAATAGATTGTTGCATGACTTTCATTGCTTGGATTATCTCATCTTGTTCGCTTGTCCTTCCCTGTTTTTCCACAGCTGTGGGCATTTCATTCTGTGGCGGATAATCTGTGAAGTCTGCATTCTTCCCATTAGGGTCATGCTCATAATATAACGCCTCGGGATATCCCTGCCTTGGATCATTGGCGTTTGGAGGAGCAACGGCTACAGGAATGGGCGCTTGAGATTGTGGAGGACGGGGAGTGTCTTTAGCAGGCAAATATTGGTAGTGAGGAGGAGTGGGGTCGTTAGGATATGGATAATATGAAGGATAACCAGCGGGTTGGGCATTTTGCTGAGCGGGCGGGGTATTTTGACTAACTTGTGGGCGATTTTGTGGTGGTGGTGTTTGATTAAGTGGGTTGTTTTGGTATGTGGGTATATTGTGAACAGGATTGGCATTTAAAGGTATGTTTTGAGGGGCTTGCCCTTTAATGGCTGCTAGCTCATCGCTCAGCATCTGTATTTGTTTGGTCAGGTTCAAAATAAGGTCATCCTGAGCAAGGAGGATGTTTCCCCTCGAAGATCCAGGAGTTTCGAGAGTCTTATCATTGAGGACGGGAGGTTGATCATCATTACCGGACATTTTGTCGAAATTCTGAAGTGTATATCAATGTGCAGAGGAAGGCCTTTGGATCAGCACAAATCAAACCTCTGCTTAGGAATAAACAAAACAAAAGAAAAATTCAAAAGGTAACTGTGTTAGTTTGCATGTTGTTGGTAAAATTTGCACGTAAGCACATAGCGCGCGTCACGTAGCGCTTTTGCACTTTAAATGGGCGATAAATTAGGCATGTGGCAACCACAAGTAATGTGCGTGAAGTAAAAATGCAGACGCGTCCTACCCTGTAAGGTGCCTCTTTGTGCTAGAGGTAAGCCTAATCGCGCAGATAAATGATAACGAAAAGTAGTCCACACCTGTTTTGCAATAATCGACTTTAGAGTAAGCGATAACAGCAATAGTAATAATAATAGTCTTTCATTGATAATAACTTGCTTTCAGTACATCATCATCATTACATAGAGATTGAAAAGTGCTAGAAAGTAAATACATAAATTAAGGACATAGTCTGAGTACAACATTTGAAAATTTAAATAACTGCTATAGCTAAACTGCATCAAACTGGAGGAAGTGCTGAAGCTGAAGTGCTAGCATGGTTTGGATCAATCCTGGCTCGTTTCACAGTCTCTACAACTTCTTTCATGAAGCTCCACTCATAAGGAGTGAAAGTGATGGAGCTAAGCTTGACCTTCATCCCATAGGTCCGATCTACATCTTCTAAACCTTCTTTTCCTGCTGGACTAGGAGTGATGGCAATGTCTTCTTTGATCCAGGCATAGTATTCAGGAGTCCGGCCTGCTTGATGAAAACTAGCGCGTTGGTTCACCATTCTATCCCAATCTTTGAAAATTTCTCCGACCCTTGGAACTTTTACTTCCTTGCCAAATTCGATTTCATAGGATCTCGTATATGCCGTGAGGGGTATGACTTGTTCTATCCCGAACTGACGAAGGACTCTTAAAGGTGCATAGTGATGAAGGCCCGTCAACCCGATGAGCTCGATGTAGTACTTCTCCTTAGATCTAAGATAAGCGCCCTCCTTGGTTGCAAGCCACCACACTTTCCACAAAATATGGTCTTCTTCAAGCTGGGCTAAATGTCCAAACCAATCATTAAGGCCCACTGGTGCAACAAACTTTCCAAGTACCCGTTCTTGATAGCTTCTGATTGGGTTGCCCCCACATAAGACTATGTCCACCATGGGTTTTCGATTAAAAAGGTGCTCCATGGCCCACAGTTGAAGAAGTAGATTTGAGCCCTCGAAATACCTCTTGCCATTTTTTCTGCAGTTAGTTAGAGCTCTAAGCATTTCTGCCAGAATCATCGGGACCACAGTGACTTCTTTGTTATCAATCCCTTCAAACAAAATACGAACCACTGAACCAATGCTGGTGCTAATCTTCCCTTCTTCCCGCGGAAAGATCAGAGTTCCAAAGAAGGAAATGACAAAGGCGGTGAAGCGCCTTTTCTTCCAGGTATCCAAAGAACAAGCAAATTCCCGAATATGGACGGCGTGACTGTCCCCAAAGGCAAACCTCTCATAAAGATAGTCTAAAGAAACCCATTCATTTGCAAAGCATCCCAACTTCTTGTTGTTATATAACCCCAAATCATCTAGGAAATGTCTCCCTCCTTGTTTCCTTGGAATGATCATCTCCCGACCCTTCAAAGGCAGCCCGGTAAGGTCGGCCATTTCCTCTAAGGTCGGCGTAAGCTCAAAATCCTTAAATCGAAAAACGGCCCTCGAATAGCTCCAGAAAGGCAAGAGTGCCTGAACCAAGTAACGATCAGATGGAATCTCTAACAAATGGATCAAATTCCCCAACTTCTTCTCAACCCATCCGGCCTCTCGTTCGTCATCTTGCTTCATGTTCCTCCACCATTCTTTCAATTTCTCCGGAACCTTAACAACCATTTGAACATTCTTGAATTCTGACATCTTTTGACCTACAAAGCCAATGACAAAATGTTCTAAACCCCATTCATTGCAAAACTTGGTTTGGACTGTGAATTTCGTTATCATATAAACACATAATATGCATCGCTGTTGGGTATTAAAACCCGTCAACGAAAAAGGGCGGTTTTCCTAACTATGGAGGCGGCACCAAGGACCGGGTCCAAACTATGGTTTATGCATGCATGTTCCTAATGGAAACTCTAGAGTGGGTTCACTAGACACAAGGCTGTTTTGAGTGGCAAGCGGTCACGCGGTAGTAAAACTATCCGCTCACCCCGCAGGTACGCGCACTCTTTCTTAAAGGGTTTTTGTGAGTCGCGGGTGTATATGCATACACCTCGCGGGTATAAGTAACCATGAAGAAGCTCCCAGGAGTGGGGGAAATATGAACGGAATGCCAGTTTTATATGTGCGCACATAAAGTGTGATGACATGCTTTTGTGACACACAGCAATCAATTAAATTAACTAAGCATGCTCGCAAATAAACAGTAGATATAATCATGCTAGTTTCAACAATTATTAAATAAGCTACGCATACTAATATTGGCATACAACTCAAACAATACAAACAAACAAATTCGTGAAAGCCTTTTGGTTAGAACCATTTGCGCATCCCCAGCAGAGTCGCCACGCTGTTGAACCCCAAAAATTATTACCCTTTCTTTAGGAAAGAGATAGGTTTCGGAATATTTCAACAAAGTGGGATTCCAAAGGGTTTCTTTGGAGTCGCCACCTAATTTAAGGATTATTAGGAACCTAAGTTAACTAAGGAGTGCAATTTAACCTTTATTTAAAAGAAATTAAATTAAATTCAGAGATTCTTAGGTAAGCGGTTCTATTAAATTCGAAAGAAGGTCCTTATTACGGGAGCACTTTCGAAAATCCGCTAAAAGCGGTTAATCCGGCGATTTTCACGAATTTTACTTGAAATTTTGGTTTGGGATAAATTCTAAATAAAATAAATAGGTAATAAATAATATAGAGAAGATAAAATTGATTATGACAATACTTGAACAAAATTTAAGATTAATTAAATGAATAATGAGATAAGGGTTGATTGATTGACTAAATAAATAAGGGCTAATTAAAATTAAATAAATAAATTTAACAAATGATTGAATAAGAATAATAATTGATTGATTGACTAATTAGATAAATAAATAAATAGATAAACGACTTAAGTAGATAAATAAATATTTATATGCTTTCAATTAGACAAAGGATGAACGACAATAATTAGTTAATTTAATAAATGAATACAATTGATTAAACAAATAAATAATTAATTAGAATTAATTAATTAAATGAATAAAATAATAAATAAATACCACTTAAATAATTTAATTAATAAATAAATAAATAATTATAATTGATTAGGCAAATAAATGATTAATTTAAAATTAAATAAATTAATAATAAATACCACTTAATTAATTTAATTAATGAATAAATACATGAATTAATAAATGGATAAATAATTGACTAAATATAAATAATGAATAAATAGGTACAATTTTAATTTTATTTCTTTTGCACTCGATAATTAACTAAAGGTTTCTACTATCTTAAATTAATTGGCGAGTCCCAAAGAGACGGGATACGCGATTATATATTCATTCTAAACAGGCAATAAGTTAACAATTTAATAAAGCGACTACCCTACCAAGCTTCTAACATGCAAATCCTAGTCCTGTCTCAGGGCTTCCTAAAACATGCTTTCTAAAGGGAACAGGAAAGCGGGAGTTTAGAGGGTAGAACCCGGAGATTGCGGACTGAACGACTACTTTTTTTTTTTTTTACATTACGCCCATGAGCCTAAGTTACATTAAGCGGCTCAACAAAGCATTTTTAAAAGTCCTCTTTCTTGACTCGAACTTGAGTCTAAATGCGAGTTGACTCCAACGCGACCTCATCTTTAAGACCGCCCCAATTTGCGAGTTTAGCAACTCAAACCCGTCCCAAGATTTCGTGCAAAGAAAACAAGTAAATAAGGATTAGTAACGAGTCAAAGAATCCAAACCATTTAACACAATGAAAATTTAAAGACAGAGCAAAATATAGGTAGTACACTTTGTATTCATTTATACTCCCAGATTGCATATTTGGGAATGATTAAATGAAAAATGGCAAGTGAAGTGCTAATGGGTATATGGAAACTGATCATGTGTAGTCACAGTGAAAGCAAACAAATCTTTCCTTCAAGACAAAACAAGAATTATACAGGCTCAAGCCCATAAAAGAAATGACTTCACTCCATTCCAACTTATAGACAATAAGAGTACTAATTTACTTAAAAGCAAACCAGATGAGTGTTTACTATATTCCTTTCAACGTCACAATATCTCCCACACATAAACTGAATAAAGTGACTTCAACCAAGCTAAAGCTTGGCAAAACAGGATAAAATGTTTATTTCACACACATTCTTTGACTTTAGAAACAGAATTTTTAAAGAGCATAAGTGACTGATTTTACATCAAGATTTATACCAAAAGCAAACTCTTAACATTAGTACCTTCAATAACATGTATTAAAGATTAAACTCTATAAATCAAAACCCCATAGCAGATAACTAAAAGAGAATCACCTCAAGAGCTAAATTGCAACTATTGAACTAGCAGATCTCTAAGCTAAACAAGACAGATAGGAACCCCAATAGAACTGAAACCTTCAATAGAAAATCAGCCGAGCATGAATCTTTAAAACTATAAGCTGCCCTAGGCAAACACATTTCAAACTGGTTCATAATGAGCATGGCTTCAAGCTTAGAAAAACTGGATAAATAGATGGTTGCATACATACAACCATCCTCTCTCCTAAGCCACAACAGACCTCCCTGAAACATTCTTTCAAGCACACTACACACTACTACTCCATTCCATAAGCGCTTCACTATACTCCTGGGATTCCCTACACCTTCTCTAACACCACAGAACTCCTACTGAATCCTGCACCCTCTCACAGACTACTCCCTATGATTCCTGAAATCTCTACACCAACAGGAAACTTGAATCACCCTGCAAAATCCATCCTAAGCTCACTTGAAACTCACTAACTCCATCTTGCCTGCTGCCTGCCTATTTACCCTCTACCTGACTATCACTCTCACTGGAACAATCTGCCTAACAGAACAACTACACTAACTAAACAATAAACTCACAAACCAACCCCTGCCATCTCCTTAACACCCTGAAACAAACTGGACTAAACTCCTCTAAACCAAATAAACTGCAGCCTTGCAACTCCCTCACTACCTGAACCACTCTATCCCCCTGAACAACCACATGCACCTCCCTGCTTCTCCAAAACCCCTGCCTGAACACTTCTACTCTCAGCACATTCTGCAAAACAACTAGGACAACTCTTAAACTGCCTCCAAACAAACTCTCCGGAAGCTCTTAAACAACTGAAACCATCAGCAACTATCTCCTATTCAGCCTACAAACCCAGAACAACCTCCAAAATCCTACCAGATGAGAGAGATAAGCCAGCACTAGAGAATGGAGGCTGCAATGCAGCCTAGAGCATAACAAGGCAGAACCTAGAGTGGTTCCAAACAGAACATTACCATTTTAAAAAATAAAGCAGAGTCTCAACTTAAGAAATGGAATCAGGGGCATCTATGGCATGCTTTTTTAGACTTTATTACTAAACAAAAGTTAAAAGCTTTACCCAAAAAAAACAGCCCTGAAATTTGTAAAAAAGTTAACTAAAAAAAAGCAAGAAAAGAATCCTACAATGATATCTGAATGCTAAAAAGGACCTTGAATAGATTTCAAAGAACTTAACTTTTGTGACTTAACTTCTTACCAGAACAAACTGAATCTTTTCACAATCTCTTAAGTTCGAACTTTCATTTTAAAAGTAACAACCTTTGCTTACTTTAAACAAGCGATGACTAAAGCAGATTCTTCATTTAACAAGCAATGATTTTAAATAATCAGTTTATTGCTATGGTCTCATCTTACTCATTAACATTATTTATGCAATACAATGGCAGTTTATTGAAGTAACACCTCATGACATACATACATACATATTCAGTTCACATTCGCACAGAAAAAAAAATTTGAGCAAGCTTATTACCTGCTGCGGTGCAGCGAACTAAAGCAAAGAACTGAAGAAAGCGACTCGAACACAAGCGACGACGATGACTGGTGAAGCGACGACACAACTAATGAAGCGATGACACAAAGTCGAGAGCGATGCTCGAATCGAAACCAGAAACTTAAAACACTGAGTATATATTTATTTTTAACTGAGAGAAAAATTCTCAAAATATATCAATGCTGCCTTTTTTGTGTGTTAAAATCCGAACCCCTTAAACCCTACAAAAATGTTAAATATATAGGATAATTTAGGGTTTACCTCGACCTTGCAAAACCTGAATTAACCTTGCCATTTTCAATCTAATTCCTTTAGGATAAGGGTCTAAAGTGTCCATTCCTTTCGGATTGTACACTTTGGATCCTTATCTCCAAGGAAAGATCAAAGGCTGGGATTCTTCGATTCAAAATGAGTGGACCAGATTTTGTGACCGTTTGTACTGGAGAGAGGGTGAAGAGCTACTAGCTGGAAATGGATTACTCGTCCAGCACATCGATCGTACGGAGAAGACGATCGAATGGACCGGGTTTTGGTTCTGGACGCGGGTCGAAAGTTTGGGAATCGGGTCGCGGGGTTGGGGTCGCGGATTTGGGAGCTGAAAGGGAACTGATATATGTATAATGTATTGTATGTTATACATTGCTTGCATAGGTAGGCTGGGATTGCATGGGCTTGCACATTTAGCCCCCTTTTAAGTCAAATTGAATTAAGATAGGGATGTTGCACGGGTAGGAAAATCTCTAGGACATTGAACGAAATTAACCCCTTTTTTTTTTTTAAATTATTTAATTTACTTTAATTAAATTTGATTAAATTGAACTCAATTCAAATAATTTTAATTATCTAAATCGAATTTTAATTTATTTTCATAATTGATTCTCATTTAAATAATTTAGCCGCTAATTAAATCTTGGGACGAAATTGGGTGTCAACAGTTTTCCTCCCTTGAGCAAGAAGTTTTCCACATAAAATCCTCGTGTTCTCTGTGTGTATGGTTGGTGTGTGTTGCCGTGTTTGAACAGCAGAATTGCAAAGGCAAGAACTGGGTTCTTGACTCAGAAGAACCAGGTTCCTAAAATGAAAATCGGTAGACACTATTCAACCCCCCTTCTAGTGTCCTTAGGAGGTACATAGATTATAACAAGTGGTATCAGAGCAGGTCTTCTCGTGTGAGATTAACACCTTGAGAAGGATCAGAATCATGAGTGCACCACCTACTATTACTGAAGGACAATCAGTTCAAAGGCCTCCACAGTTTAACGGGCTGTACTATGCTTGGTGGAATAACAGGATGGAGAATTACATATGTACTGAAGACTATGAACTCTGGATGATAGTATCTGAAGGAAACCTGATCCCCACAAAAATAGTTGGTGTAGGAGCCACTGCTAAACAAGAACCTAAACTGAAAGAGGAGTTCAATGAGGCGGATTATAAGATGATTGAAAAGAATCACAAAGCCAAACGGGGTTATTTGTGGTCTTGGTCCTGTGGAGTTTAACAGAGTATCATCTTACAAGACGGTTAAGGAAATTTGGGATGCCCTGCAGGTAGCGCATGAAGGAATCACCGAAGTGAAGGACTCAAAGAGAAGAATGATGAAGAGACAATTTGAACTGTTCTCTATGGGAGAGAAGGAATCAATCCAGGATATGATGACTAGGTTGACCATTATTACCAATGAGATGAGATCCTTGGATATGGAACTACCAGAAGTGGAGATGGTCGATAAGATTTTGAATATGCTTCCTGAAGCGTGGGAACCTAATATGACTGCCATCTTTGAGTCTAAACCTCTGAGATCCATCAAATATGAAGAACTGGTAGGTAGCTTAAAAACATGAGATGATGAAAGACTGAAAAGCTAAACCATCTTTGAAGAAGGACAAGACCCTTGCGCTTGAAGCAACTGAGGAAACTGATGAATATGTTGATTTGCAATCAGTTGAAGCAGCAATGGTTAGTGCTCTAAGACAGAAGCTTAACCTGGGTAGATTCAAAGGCTTCAAAAGAAGTGGCCAGGAGAATTCTGGCAGGAAGAACATAGTCGATAGTCCGGATTACTCAGGATGTTTTAAGTGTTTCAAGAAAGATCACACCGTTATGGTTTGTCCTATGTGGAAAATAGAATGGATGAAAAACAGAGCATCAAAGGAAAAGAAGAAGGAGACGTCAAAGGAAACTGACAAAGATAAGAAGAAGTCAAGAAGACCTCCAAACTTCAGAGCAGAAAGAGGAAAGAAGAAGGAAGCCTTCTATGCTACATGGGGACCAACTGACAGTGAATCTGATCATGAAAAGGAATCCGGAGATGATTCACCACTAGCACTAATGGGCCTGACAGACATCAGTTCTGATGAAGAAGACCCTCGAGAGTTCAGAGAATGGAGAGTTCCGTAAAAGCCACCTGTTTCAACGGTACTAATTATAAGAGCTGGAAGAAAAAGATGAAAATCTTCTTGCAAGCAACTGATTACAGTATGTGGCTGATTGTGAATAGAGGACCTCATGTCCCTGTGAAGAGAGCAGCAAATGGAGTTCTGGTGCCAAAGATGGTGGAAGAACTAGATCCTCAAGATCTAGATTGGCTGCAGAAAAATTCCAAGGATGAATTGTACCTGAGGAGAGGACTCACCTATGACGTGCTTGCAAGGATACTTGAATACAAGTCTGCCATGGAAGTCTGGGAAAAGCTGAAGGAGTTGTACACAACTGACAACCAATAGAAGGACTCTGCCCTTATGGCAACTGATGGAGCTGAAGCTGCTCAGTCAGCAGAGGTATGTTTATTTGATCTTAAGGAAACCTTACATACATACTCTTCTGAAAATTTGATTCTAATCACTGCTACTTTGATTGAGGGTTATGAAAAGGAGAAATTGAAAAGGATAAATTAACTGAAGAGCTAGGTGATCTCAGAACCAAGCACAAGAGTCTCCTAGAACAAAACATTGAACTAGAAAAAGTCAATGCCATCTTAAAAGGGCAGACTCTTGTGTCAAACTCTAAGATCACTGAACTAGAATTGGAATGCAATCAGTTAAGAGAGAGTATAAATGGTAAGCAAGTAATAAGTGAAGTTCAAACATTTCTGGAAAATGAACTGAAAAGAGCTAATGAGATTCTATATCAGGAAACTGAAAAGAACATGATTTTAAACCAAAAAGTTGAAAAATCTGAATTCGAGCTTACCAAATTAACTAAACAGAATAAATCATCGGAGGCAATGAACTGGGTTCTTGAAAATCAAAACAAGCGAAAACAAGGGTTAGGATTCAAGAAACTATTGCCTCCATACAATCCTAAGAGCAAGTATGTGGGGCTGCCTTGCAACATGTTGTGTACCTTTTGTGGTGAAACTGGCCACTACAAACAAAAGTGCATGAATGTGAGCAAGGCAAAGGCCAAGAATAAAAGAAGTGTTCTACCTAAATGGGCTAGACAGGATTTGATATATCCATTCTCTCGTAAGAAGGGACCCAAGCTTGTCTGGGTTCCTAAGGCTAACCTCTAATCTGTTTTGCAGGCTGGAGTGAGGGAGAACAACCCAAGCTGGATTCTTGATAGTGGTTGTTCAAGGCACCTGATAGGAGATAGAAGAAATTTTCTCTCACTCGCAGCATTTCAGGGAGGCAGTGCGGCCTTCGGAGGAGGAAAAAGTGGTCAAATCGTGGGAATTGGAAAGATTGAGAGAACTATGGATCATGCAATTGAAAATGTTTACTGTGTTGATGGTCTCAGACACAATCTGCTGAGCTCTCCCTGAAGAAAGCTAAAAAGCGTTGTTTGATGAGCCTGCGTAGTATTAGGTAGTTGGTCAGGTGAAGGCTGACCAAGATGCTCCAACTATGTGATAGAGGTAATGAAGTGAGTTTCTCCTCTGTAGGATGTATTGTGAAGAATCTATAGAGTGGAGAAATTGTTATGGAAAGAAAGAGGGTGAACAACGTATACAGAGCATCGCTGAAGTCATTACCTGAAAACAACTTAACATGCTTGAATGTGCAAGAAAGTGACTCTCAGCTGTGGCATAAAAGGATGGGTCATGCAAGTCTCTCACAACTGAACAAGCTTGTATCTAAGGAGCTGGTTCGTGGATTGCCAAGCAAGAGATTTGAAACATAAAAATGTGTGATGCGTGTGTAAGGGGGAAGCATGTGAAATCATCCTTTAAATCCAAAAAGGTGATAAGTACATCAAAGCCACTGGAACTATTGCATATGGATCTGTGTGGACCTATGAGAGTCAGGAGCAGAGGAGGAAAGAGATTCGTGTTCGTAATTGTTGATGACTACTCTAGGTACACATGGACCTTATTTTTGGCATCTAACGATGAAGCTTTTGACAGCTTTAAAGACTGGGCTGGTGTAGTACAGAAAAGGTTAAGTCTAGAACTCATCAGCATCAGATCTGATCATGGAACTGAGTTTGGAAACTCAAAATTTTTTGAGTATTGTGCAAAGAACAGCATAGATCATAACTTTTCTGCACCAAGAACTCCCCAACAAAATTGTGTGGTTGAAAGGAAGAACAGGTCCCTGGAGGATATGGCAAGGACTATGTTGCTGTCAAGTGGGCTTGCAAGAAACTTTTGGGCTGAAGCAATAAACACTGCATGCTATTTGCTGAACAAATGTTCCATCAGAGCAATTCTTAACAAGACTCCATATGAGCTACTCAGAGGAAGAAAAGCAAATATTGCTCACCTGAAACCCTTTGGTTGTAAATGTTTTGTTCACAACAATGGCAAGGAACCATTGGGGAAGTTCGATGCTAGGAGTGATGAGGCAATATTCCTTGGTTATTCCACTCAAAGAAAAGCATACAAAGTGTTTAACAAAAGAACACAAACAGTGGAGGAAAGTATGCATGTTGTATTTGATGAATCTGATAAGACATTGGGGGAAACTGAGGCAGATGTTCGAGTGATTGGCCTAAGTCGGGAAGAAGGTGTAGATAAATTGGAAGACTCAGAAGACAAAGAGACATCAGATGAAATCCGAGCATACTAGAACAAGGAGTCAACATGACAGGGGGAACATCAGACGAAGCTGATGATCCAGCAAGTCAGGAAGAACCCCCCTCCCCCCCCCCCAAAATAATGTTGCAGGTTCTTCCAGTCATATTCAACTCAGGCCATGGAAACATCAAAGCTCTCACCCCTTGGAGAATGTTTTATCTGAACTAGACACAGGAATCATGACCAGGTCAGCCTTGAAGAACTTCTGTGCATTCTTTGCATTCCTCTCATCTCTGGAACCAAAGAATGTAAAAGAAGCTCTAGAAGATTTAGATTGGATTCTAGCCATGCAGGAGGAACTTCATCAATTCAAAAGAAGTAAAGTATGGCACCTACTTCCTAAGCCGAAGGACCGATCAATAATTGGAACAAAATGGGTGTTCAGGAACAAACTGGATGAGCATGGTATAGTGACAAGAAACAAGGCAAGGTTAGTGGTTCAAGGATACAGTCAGGAAGAAGGAACAGACTATGATGAAACCTTTGCACCAGTTGCAAGGATAGAGGCCATCAGAATGTTGATTGCCTTTGCTACATACATGGAGTTCACACTATATCAGATGGATGTAAAGAGCGTCTTCCTGAATGGCTACTTGAATGAAGAGGTATATGTAATACAGCCACCAGGCTATGTGAACAATGAATTTCCTGATCATTTTTACAAACTGGACAAGGCTCTCTATGGATTGAAGCAAGCCCCTAGAGCCTGGTATGAAAAACTCTCAGGATTCCTGCTGAAGAATGGTTTCTCGAGCGGAAAGATTGACAACACGCTATTCCTCAAGAAGAAAGGAAAGGATCTATTGGTGGTTCAAGTGTATGTCTATGATATCATCTTTGGAGCCACTGATGAGGAGCTATGCAAAGGGTTTGCTGATCTGATGGGAAGTGAATTTGAAATGAGCATGATGGGTGAACTAAATTTCTTCCTTGGACTGCAGATAAAGCGAATGCCTAAAGGGACTATGATTCATCAGCAAAAATATGTCCAGGAACTCCTGAAGAAATTTGACATGGAGGGAGAAAAAGAAATGACTACGCCCATTGCTCCTGGAACCAAGCTGGATATGGATGAACTAGGTCCTTCAGAAAACGAGACAAAATATAGAGGAATCATAGGTTCACTCCTCTATCTCACATCCAGTCGACCTGATATAGTATACAGTGTGGAACTGTGTGCTAGATTTCAGTCCAAGCCCAAGGAGTCACATCTGACAGCTGTGAAGAGGATCCTGAGATACTTGAAAGGAACTCAGGACCTTTGTCTTTGGTATCCAAGGGGAGGTACTTTTGAACTAATTGGTTTTGCTGATGCAGATTATGCAGGTCATTTGGTGGATAGTAAAATCACTTCAGGAATGACACACTTTCTTGGTCCTTGTTTGGTCTCTTGGGCTACAAAGAAGCAATACTCAGTTGCCCTGTCTACTGCGGAAGCTGAGTATGTAGCAGCTGCATCATGTTGCTCACAACTGCTATGGATCAAACAACAGTTGGAGGACTTTGGTATCAAATGTGGAGCAGTGCCAAGTGCAGTGAATATTGCCAAGAACCCAGTCCAACACAAAAGAACCAAGCATATTGATATTAGACACCAATTCCTTAGAGATAATATGGAAAAGGGTTTGATTACTATGAATTCTTGCAGGACTGAAGATCAACTTGCTGACATATTTACCAAAGCATTGAACAAGGTACAGTTTGAGAGGAACATGTTGGAATTAGGGATGACCAAAATACACAGATGACCCAGCAGGTGGTCCCTCAATGATTGGTTAGTTAAGTATTCAATTATCTGTGTGTAAAATTCTGTTATTACTGTTCAATCTAATTTTGTACTTTATTAAGTATACTTGTTCAGCTTTTAAGCACCAGGTGAGGATAATGTGATCCCATGAAGAACCTACTATGTACTGAGAAGGAACCGACTGAAGCATGAGGAATCATGTCCAGGTACTGTCACACTACCCTGCATGATAGAAGTCATAACTGAAATTAAATTGTCAAACGTGTGTCAAGGGAAATCCTCCATGTTCCTGTAACTATCCTAAATTATAGAAACACATTCCTTTTTGAGATAAAATTCTATTTGACTTGTTTGGACCCCACTACTTGAAAAGGCTAAATCAAATAAGTCCATAACTGTCAAATCCATAACCCTTCCTGGTTTTCAAAAATTTCAAAAAGCTGCTTTTCACTTTTATCTCATTATTTCTTTGGCTTCCCTAGAGACTGTCTAATCACCAAAATCCTTTCCCTTTCGTTAATACACATAAAACTCACACACTCAACTACATCGCCTCTTCAAATCAACATTCTCTCTCAAAAAGCTTAAGACTGAAAAATTCTTGAAATCTCAGTTAAAACCCTACTAAATTTTCATCATGTCTCAAGTACAATCCTCATGCACTTCACCCACAAAGACTATCAAGAAATCATCTGTAAAACCACCTCCATCCACCCTCACACAAAGAATTGCTAAGGCCAGGACAAAATTCCTCAAAAAGGGAGAAAAGAAACTGGTCAAGAAGATGCTGTCAAGATCCTTGTCTACTACGCCCATTGCACAAGTTTCATCCGAACAATCTACTGAGGTAATCCCCGATCCTATCACATCTACTCCTGTTGGTTTAGAAGATATAAAAAGCCCTGGTACAGTGGATACTGAAATCCTAGTAACAGGACTAGATGAGATTATAGGAATAGTAGAGTCTGGTGACAAAACTGATAAAGGGAACATAGTTGAAGCAAAGCAAAAAGTCGTTCAGGAAGAACCTAGGGTAAATTTGCATGTGCCTTTAGTAGAAAAGACTGATTTGGAGATGGATGTAGCAGAGAGAGTGATAGAACAACTAAGGGAGGATGATTTTGTTGAGTCCCTTAAGGAACGTATTAATGAACCAAGTACTAGTGTTGTGGGTGTTGAGGAGAGTGAAGGGGTATCTGTCCTTAAAGGTCCAGTAGTTGGGAGATCTAGTCTTACTGAGGCTTCACAGGATTTGATTCAAGAACCTGCTTCTTGCCCAGATCCTGCTGAGACTGATGATGCAGGACTAAATTGGACAGATTCAGAAGAAGAAGGATGAGGAGTCCAAGAAAGAAAAAATTGAGAGTGAAGAGGTTACTAAGAAAACAGAAGAAACAAAGAGGAAAAGGTTGAAAAGGAAGTTTGGTGAGGAGGATGAGAGGCTAGTGAGTGAGGAAGAGGAAGAAGAGGTAGTGTTTGTAAAGGAAAACAGGGTAGAGCCGGAAAAGAGGAGAAGATTGGTGAAAAGGGGAAAGTCAGTGTCAAAAATGAAATTGGTATATAAATCAAGTGAAGAAAGTGGTGACAGAACTGTTGCTGAACCAGTGGCCAGGAGAGTTGGCACTAGGTCTGCCTTGAAGCAACAGCTAGAGAAGATAGGGAAGATGGAAAGAACAATTACCAGTGTGAGAGATAGAGAGGCAAAGACAACGGCGGAAGAGAAGAGAGCTGAGGAGATAGAGGAAGAGAGTGATGAGGCTGGCAGTTATGTGGAGCCAAGTGACTCTAAGACTGATAGTGAAGCTGGGAACAGGAAGAGAAAGAGAGGTTCTGAAGAGGAAGTTTATAGAGTGGCCTTCTTTGCAAAGCATCAGGTGCTATCAGGTAGTATTTTGCATGATGAGAAAGAACATCACATGAAACCACTGCTGAGAATGATTTGTCACCAAGGATGGCTTGGTTTGTTCGGAAACAAAGATAGGATGTTGTTTGATGATGAGGTGAGAGAGTTTTACACAAACTGCAGAGTCAATGCCAGGAGAGTGTTCACCACTTTGAAGGGAGTTGAGATAGAATTTGGGAGAACTGAGCTTGGGGTGATCCTTGACATACCTGCTGAAGGTTATTGCAGGTATATAAAGCTGAAGTGGCCTAAGAGGACAGATGGAGTAACCCCTCTGAGAGTGGTCAAGAAATTCTCAGGAAAACCCAAGCTGAGGAAGGAAAAGAAGGTAGATAAAAAGGAGATGGAGCCTGCACACCAGTTGTTGTTTGAGTTTGTGCACAGGTTCCTTCTGACTAGAGGAGAAAGGAATAGTGAGGATAGTGCTTTAGACCTAACCTACATGGACTTGCTGGATATGGGGGTAAGAATCAACTTACCTGGGCTAATTATCAGGCATATTAAGAGGATTGCAGATACAGATCAGAAGCCACATTCCTTAGTGCATTCCTATATCCTCCAGCAAGTTCTAGAGCATTTTGGGGTTCCACTGGAAGGTGGGAAGAAGCCAACCATTCATCAGATGTTTGGGTACAATGTGCTTAAAAACTGTGACTTCTTCAAGGAGAGGAGAGCTTTTAAGAAACCAATGCAGGTCAAGCAAGAGCTAGCTGAGGAGAGTGAGGAGTATGGACCTGAGGAGGCCATTGATGCTGTGAAGGAGCTGGAGACTCATGTTCTTTCCTATCTTGAAGGAAATTCTTGACATCAAAATACCACGGTTGACCGTCAATTTCTTCAACAACCACATTGCAGTATGCATGTTGACTTTGGACCTGAATCTCTAACGGATCAATATGGGCTTTATTAGGATGGACAAACATCGAGGCTAATGTAGCCAATGCGTCAGCCAGCTCATTATATATTCTGAGAACAGGTCTAAACTTTAGAATATCGAACTTTTGGCGAAGATCGTCCATACACTGCTTGTACATGATCAGCTTAAGGTCTCGAGTTTCCCATTCACCCTTCATTTGGCGTATCAAAATATCTGAATCTCCGATCACCAGCATTTCCTTGATGTCCATGTCTAACGCCATACGCAAACCCATTATGCATGCTTTATACTCAGATGTGTTATTAGTACAACTAAAATGGAGTTGGGCAGCCGCCGGATAATAATGTCTCGTGGGAGAGATATGGACTGCTCCAATACCATAGCCCTTTGAGTTAGAAGCATCGTCAAAGTACATTTTCCACACGTGCTCTTCTTCATTAATCAATTCTTCAAGCACATTTACCTCCTCATCAGGGAAGTGAGTTTTCAATGGCTCATAACCATCACCCACTGGATTTTCAGCCAAATGATCAGCTAAGGCTTGAGCTTTCATAGCAGTTCTGGTGACATAAACTATGTCAAATTCTGTGAGCAGGATCTGTCATTTTGCAAGTTTGCCAGTTGGCATTGGCTTTTGAAATATGTACATCAATGGGTCCATCCGAGAAATCAGATAAGTGGTATAGGACAACAAATAATGTTTCAGCTTTTGTGCAACCAAAGTTAGGGCACAACACGTCCTTTCCAACAAAGCGTATCTAGCCTCACAATCTGTGAACTTCTTGCTCAGATAATAAATTGCCTGCTCTTTCTTTCCCGAGGCATCATGTTGCCCAAGTACACAACCAAAGGAGATTTCATTGACTGACAAGCACAAAAATAATGGTCAGCCAGGCTCGGGCGGAACCAAAACAGGAGGATTTGACAAGTATTGCTTGATCTTGTTAAAGGCTTCTTGGCACTCTTCGGTCCATGAAATTGATGCATTCTTTTTCGACAACTTGATTATCGGCTCACATATTGTGTTAAGTTGAGCAACGAACCTACTGGTGCAATTTAGCCTGCCTAGAAAGCTTTTAACATCTTCTTGGTTCGAGGCGGAGGTAATTCTTGTATTACTTTGATCTTTGCGGGATCCAATTCAATACCTCGCCTGCAAACAATGAAACCTAACAATTTTTCAGCAGGCACACCAAATGCACACTTGGCTGGATTCAGCTTCAGATTGTACCTACAGAGCCTTTCAAAGAACTTTCTGAGATCTCTCACGTGTTCTTCAGCCGTTCTAGACTTGATAATCACATCATCCATGTACACTTCTATTTCTTTATGCATCATATCATGGAAAATGGCAGTCATAGCTCTCACGTAGGTTGCCCCATTATTTTTCAAGCCAAAAGACATCACTCTATAGCAATACGTTCCCCAAGCGTAGTGAATGTCGTTTTGTATGTGTCATCTTTATCCATCTGGATCTGGTGATATCCTGCATAGCAGTCAACGAAGGATTGCATCTCACGTTTGGCACAATTGTCTACGAGAGTGTGAATGTTAGGCAACGGGAAATTATCTTTGGGACTTGCTTTGTTCAAATCTCGATAGTCAACACACATCCTTGTTTTTCCATCTTTCTTAGGAACTGGAACAACGTTTGCAACCCAAGTAGTGAACCGAATCGATTCAATTAATTTTGCATTCAACTGTTTCATTATTTCCTCGTGGATTTTCTTGATCATATCAGTTTTGAACTTCCGTTACATTTGTCTCACTAGAAGGAAACCCTGTTGAATTAGCAATTCGTGGACTATCAATTCGGAGCTCAAACTCGGCATCTCATCATATGACCATGCAAAAACGTCCCGATATTTAAAAAGCACTTTCCGAATATCGTTCTTCACTTCAGGTCGGGCATACATGCTTATTTTGGTTTCCTTCACATCATCAGGGCTGCCAAGATTAACATCCTCTGTATCAGCCAAATTGGGTTTAGGCTTGCCCTCATGGCGTTCAACTTCTAGGCCTATTTCAAAATCAGCCTGTTCCCCATCATATTCAATCCTGTTAACGAATTCCTCAATGTTTTCTTCATCACTTTTAACCTCAACTATGGTTATGGAGCCAAAATCAGAGTGTAGTCCCTGGATGGACAATAAGTTTCTTGAAAATGTCATGATATTAGGACCGGCAAATATATCACTACAGATAAATAAAAGTAGAATAAAATTAGGAATATGAACAGAGATTGAAGGAAAGCTTGGCTCTTAGGCCTTTCATTAATGAAAAAGGGTTTGAATTACAAAAGGAAAGATGAGAAAAATAATACACTTGGCATACAACCCTTAGAATATCCAAGTGTATTCAAAAGAAAACTGTAAAACAACAGTCTACCAAGACCCATTCCTGATGGGGAAGGGAGTTGCATTTCAGTTAGTCAGATGCACGTCCGGGACAATGTACTGTATTGAAGCATTGCTGGAGCCTTCACCCGGCTGCACCATGCAGATTTCAAAAATGCCACCTACATCGAATGGTGCATCCTTGATTCGTATCCGCCAATGCAGAAAACAATCAAAAGAGAACCCTTCGACGACTAGCAAGTGGTTTCTTTTTTAGCGGAGGGGTGGTGTACAAAAGAACACCTGATCTGGGACTGTTAAGATGCGTGGATGCCACTGAAGCCACGAAAATTCTCAATGACATGCATTCAGAGATCTGCGGACCCCACATGAGCGAGCACGTGCTAGCTAAGAAAGTACTCAGAGCCGGATACTTCTGGCTTACCATAGAACATGATTGCATTACTTTTGTGCGAAAGTGTCATCAATGCCAAGTACACGGTAATTTGATACATTCACCCCCTTTAGAGTTGCACACAACGTAAGCCCCTTGGCCTTTTACAGCATGGGGGATGGATTTTATCGGGCCTATTGAACCAAAAGCATCAAATGGGCACAGATTCATTTTGGTTGCGATAGATTACTTCATCAAATGGGTTGAGGTCGTCACTATCAAGTCTGTGACCAAGAAAGCCGTGGTGGATTTTGTTCATTCTAACATTATTTGTCGCTTTTGTATCCCAAGTACCATCGTCACTGATAATGCGGCACATCTGAACAGTCATTTGATAAATGAAGTGTGTGAAAGATTCAAGATCATCCACCATAACAGTCAGCCAAGTAACGATAATAAGAAAGACTAGGGTATAGCTGTTTAAATCCCCGGTCGAAATCATCCAACATAAAATTGTTGAAATTCCACACCTTACCGACCAAAGGTAAATGGCGCGGTTGAAGCAGCCAATAAGAATATCAAGAAGATCCTTAGGAAAATGATACAAGGATCTCGAGATTGGCATGAAAAGTTGTCTTTCGCTTTGCTTGGTTACCTCACAACTGTGCGCACTTCTATAGGTGCGACCCCGTATTCATTGGTATACGGAACTGAAGCAGTCACACTCGTTGAAGTTGAAATACCGTCTCCCAGGATCATTGTGGAAGCAGAGATTGAGGACACAGAGTGGTTCAAAACCCGATTGGAACAGTTGTCATTCATTGATAAAAAGAGGCTCAATGCGGTTTGTCACGATCAATTGTATCAGCAAAGAATGGTTCGTTCCTACAACAAGAAAGTGCGCCTCCGCGACTTGAAAGAAGGGCAATTAGTCTTGAAAAGAATCTTTCCTCATAAGGAATAAGTTAAAGGGAAATTTGCTCCAAATTGGCAAGGGTCATACCTGGTAAAGAAAATATTGCCAAATGGCGCCTTGTACCTTACGGATCCGGAAGGCAGGACAACTGAAATACCCGTAAATGCAGACGCGGTCAAGAGGTACTATATTTGACTCCAAGATGGCTTTCAAATCGGGATGAATGCAGAACTTTTTGTTCTCTTTTGCTATCCCAAATTGTATCCCTTATTAGCACTTTGTACTTTTGAGGTATGTTCTCAGTTGGAATCAATGTAGCTGTACCAAAATGAAATGAAACTGAAAAGCATCAAAAGAAACGTTGGCATTTGCTTAGAGCTACGTCTTACCTGATTCCTCTCAAAAGGATACGTAGGCAACCATTTCGGTGAGGTCGCAACAAGAGAAAATTCCTCTTTCCCTATTTTTTTATTCACGCAAAGCTTGTCTCCAGGTTTGCAGCACATGTCAAAAATATCAAAGACTCCAATTTATCCTAAACTGGGGCAGAAGTTGTTTTTAATTTTTAATATTCCTCTCTATTTTCTTTGTGGTCGTAACAGGAGAAAGTTCATTTTTTCCGTGTCTCATATTGACGCAAAATTTTGCCTCCAAGTTTGCGGCCAATACAAAAGAAATGTAGACTCCTAGTTTATGCTAAACAGGGGCAACTTTTTTGTTTCATTCTTGAATTTATTCCCAAAGAGTCCGGTCATCCGCCCAAAGAATCTTAACAGATATTTTTTTTCTGATTAAAGAGAAACCCAAAGTGCCCCAGTTTATTCTAAACTGGGGCAGAAGTTTTTTATTTTCTTAAAAAAAATATGTCCAAAGAGGAGTGAATTGTACGCAGTCACCTCATGATGCGTTTTGGAGAGCTTATGTCAAATTTTCCTTTATGGCAAGTCAATGATGCCATCAAAAGAGATGTTTGTATTGTAAATTGAAAAAAAAAAAAAAAAAGAAGAAGAAGAAGAAGAAGAAGAAGAAGAAGAAGAAGAAGAAGAAGAAAGAAAAAAAAGGAAAAAAAAAAAGAAGTCTTGCTGGAGAAAACCTGAGAAGGCGCCACAAGACAACAGTGAGGCAAAATATTAAAAAGAGAAGGTAGTTGGCGAAAACCCGAAAAGGGCGCTACTAGTCGACTTGAAGAAGAAGAAGAAGAAGAAGAAGAAGAAGAAAGAAAAAAAAGGAAAAAAAAAAAGAAGTCTTGCTGGAGAAAACCTGAGAAGGCGCCACAAGACAACAGTGAGGCAAAATATTAAAAAGAGAAGGTAGTTGGCGAAAACCCGAAAAGGGCGCTACTAGTCGACTTGAGAGTCACCTCAACTTGGTTATGGTTTGGTATCTGCCATGGAGCAACTCTCGACGAACAAGTAGCACTGGTCGGACGGGGTCACCCAAAATACATGTCATGATCATCAAGGCCGCCAGTATATTTCCAGATAAGTTTCCCTATTCAAAAAGACGTTCCCTGTCCAAACGATTTTCGCCCTTAAGATTTTTCTTTATTCCATTTTGTATATCTTGCCTCACCATTAATTCCTCGCCCTTTCGGCGCTAACGTTACATGAGCAACAAAAGCAAATTGCAAAACTCTGTCTTTCAGGATTCAGGGTTAATTCCAGCAAGCAGGGCACACCCTCGACAATGAAAAAGTTTCAGCGAGTCATAACCAACCTTGATAATCAGAGCCCAACACCGCACATCAGGCCGGAGGAACGACATACCAGAATTGTATCATGAAGAGTGAACATGTTTGGGAGAAGCTTTAGGCGTTGTTCCTCCCATTATTACTGTGAAGAAAAGAACAAGAATCACCAAGCTTATTTGCAAGATTAGAAAAAGGGTGTATCTACGATGCAGAAAGTCAGTGTGACAATTTCTATGTTGCCAAGAAAGAGATAGGATCGCCTGAATTGGTGTAGCTGCGGTAGATGTCAGATGGAACTCCATTTCCTTTCCGAATCATTTTCGCTCAAAGATAGCATCACTTCCTTTCCATGGCCAGATCTGCTAAAATATAGCGATCATTTCCTTTTCGGTTCAGTCTCGCTCAAAAATAGCATCATTTTCTTTTCCATGTCAAGATCTGCTAAAAGAAAGCGATCATTTCCTTTTTGAGTCAGTTTCGCTCAAAGACAGCGTCATTTTCTTTTTCATGTAAAGATATGCTAAAAGACAGCGATCACATCTTTTTCGAGTCAGCTTTGCTCAAAGATAGCGTCATTTTCTTTTTCATGTCAAGATCTGCTAAAAAGATAGCGATCATTTCTTTTTTCGAGTCAATTTCGCTCAAAGATGGCATCATTTCCTTTCCATGTCAAGATCTGCTAAAAGACAGCGATCATTTCCTTTTTCGAGTCAATTTCGCTCAAAGATAGCGTCATTTCCTTTTCGAGTCAGTTTCGCTCAAAGATAACGTCATTTTCTTTTCCATGTCAAGATCTGCTAAAAGACATCGATCATTTCCATTCCGAGTCAGTTTCGCTCAAAGATAGCATCATTTACTTTCCATGTTAAGATCTGCTAAAAGATAGCAGTCATTTCCTTTTAGAGTCAGTTTCGCTCAAAGATAGCGTCATTTACGTTCCATGTCCAGATCTGCTAAAAGATAGCGATCATTTTCTTTTCAAGTCAGTATTGCTAGAAGATAGCACTCACATTCAGTTCAACTCATTTGCGCTCAAAGATAGCAACCACTTCCTTTTCAAGTTAGTCCTGCCTGAAGATAGCAACCATCCCCAGCTTCAAGTCAAGAACCGTTTGAAACAGAAGCAACCATTTCAAGTTTAAGATAGTGCTTGCCCATACAACGGGAAATAGAGTTGTCTTTCAAGCCAAGATTTACCTCAAAGAAGCATGAAGATTTAGGCTAGGGATTGTAATTTTACATTTTTCCTTGTATTTCCATTCCTTGTAAAGCAACGACCACCAGCAAGCGACCAGTAATCAGCAATGACAGCCTTTGTGTGCCTAGAAGTGTCTAGCATCAGCCCCAAGTATGTCTAGAAGAGTCTCGAGTCAGCCAAGTAGTCTAGTGTGACTAGAATGTGTTTAGTGCTAGTCTAGAAGAGTCTATTTGTCTATTTGAATGCGGTAGTCCCAGCTACCGCACGTGAGGAACTACACTGACCTGATTACTTAGTCCGGAGATATATAGGTATCCTTGTTCTTGGTTAGAACCGAAGAATCAAGGTACGGTCACCATTTTGAAAAGCATGCTCTCGGCTAGAACCGAAAAGCCAAAATTAGTTGTCGATTACTTCTTTGTCCGAAAACTCTTCGTGTTCCGGAACAAAGAGGGGCAGCTGTAATAACCTAATTTTCGTACGAATACAGAAAAATTGCTCAAAATAGCTGTGTTAGATCCTTAGGATTTTGGTCGAATTTTTTTTAAGAAATTTAGTCTTTTATTTTAACTAAATTTGTCATTAACCGTGGAAGAAAATATAAAAAAAAAAATTACTTGCTATGTATGTAATTGTAATTCTATGTTTAATTGTGGTGTTAGTGTAAATTGTTGATTTTTAGTTTGATTAATTTAGTGGTATTTAAATCGTGTAGTGCCTTCAACAATGGCAATATATGCAAAATAACAGTCCAATATTCCAGCAGTTAGCCCATTTTTCTTACCCGGCCCATTCATCCCATATAAAAACCCCAAAACCCCCCATTTCTCTCTCATCCCCTTCCTAGCCGCCAAGGCTAGGGAAACTCTTGCCAAAATTTTCCAAGCTCACCAGAAATTGCCTCCCGCCGCACCACCGCCGCTGTCCCGCCACCGGACTACCGCCTCCGGTGGCTGGAAAAATAAAAAAAAATATACCATTCAACTCTTTTCAACCCCCTCTTTCCATTTTTCAACTCGGTTTCGCCAAAATCCCAATGAATAAGCGTAGATCGGGGTTTAAAGTTTCGGTCAGAGCTTCACTCCAGCGATGTTCGCTCTTTTTCGGTAAGTTTTTATTTCTTTTTCTTACTCTCACCCTTCCCTATGATTTTCCATACTCCGTTTCTCAAAAATCCTTTCTCCCATGCCCGTTTCTCTGAACCCTTTTCTGATTATTTTTGTTTTCTTTCTTCTCTTTTCTTCTTCTCGTTTTGTAATGATGGTGGTTGTTTTGTTGACGTTTTAGAGGGGATGTGATGTTTGTTGCTGTTGTTGTTGCGTACTTCTTAGGAGGGAAAGAGGGATGTGTTTTGGCGGGATGGGGGTCTATTTTGTTAATGCTGCTACTGTTTGATTTGATCGGGGAAGTGCTTCTTCTGGAGGGGATGTTATGGTGTGTGAGAATGAGGGGCTATTGTAGTGTTGTTTGGGCAGCGATGAGGGCGATGTAGCAGTGTTGCTGGTGTTCGTGATTTGCTTTAGGAGGATGTGAAGGCTGTGCTTGTGTGGATTGACTCGATGACCACGCTGCAGCAGAGCGAGGCAGTAAAGCCGAGGCAAGCAGCGAGCGCAACATCATCGACGCTTTGGCTTTAACGGGTTAGCAAGAGAATCCTTTGTAGTCTCTCTTTCCTGTTAGTTTGGCTGTCCAGTCATGGGTATTGTATGGCTTTGTTTGAACTTCATCCATAAGTTGTCATGTATGTGTGTGTCATTTTCAGGTTTTTTTTTTTTTTACCCGGAAGAATAGCACAATCTTTTGTTTAATTTTTTTCCGAAAATAGTTCTACATATGTATGTATTGAGTACAATTGGTATTGAAAATAAATAAATGTTTAGCATGAAAGAGCCATGAAATTACATGTCTTAGCATTGTCATTGTCTTAGTTTATTATTTTTAATTGGACTAGAGTACTGTATGACTGATTTTGAATTGCGAAGTTGTATAGACATGTTGGTTGATGCTTTGGATATCAGTTTGTAAGCATGTGAGCTTGTTTCTTGTGATTAATGCATCCAAATGTTGTTGTCATCTATTAAGCATGAATCTGGTTCAAGACCTATTTCTTACTCATTTGTTAAGCTATTAATTTTGTGATCTTATCAGGTAGGGTTTCCATTTCAAATGTGAGGTTTTGGTTTAATTTTGTTAAAGTGTGCAGGCAAGTGCAGTATTTGTTATGCTTGTTTTCAGTCTTAATGGTAACTCTTGAATAAAACAAGTTTGTAAAAGAGTCCGAAGCAGGAAAGTTTAATCTGAAAGCATGTTGTTTGAGCTGTTTTGAATTGTCCAGAAACTTGTGGACACTAGTTTAGTGATAATTTCGGATCTGGTTACTCTTTGGCTTGGTTTTAAGTTAGTTTGGGCTGATTTAGTTTGTATAGTTGGTCTTAGTCCTTTTAGTACTATAATGAGTATTGGGTGTCCTCTTAAACGACACAACTTGTATATTTTCAGCTTTTGGGACAGCTTTAGGTGGCTGAAACAGTGGCTATAGCTGCTGTACTTTTGCTAAAAAAAAAAGGACTAAAAGCACTCAAGTATAGGGATGTGGGCTTGTACTTTTGTACAAGTCCACACCCCACCATTTAGCCTCAATTTTCAGCTATAAAGAAGGGCATTTTTACCGTAAAAATTTCATGCAGGGGCCTGTTTGGCACGCGTTAATTGATTTGTAGCCGTCAAAAACAAATTCGCTGAGAAATAGCCACCTCCGGACAAGCCCCAGTATTTATACTGGGAAGCTTCAGTAAACTAAACCCAGTATGAAATACTAGGGCTTTGAACAAGTTTTGTTCAAGGCCCCAGCATTTTGTTATGGGACTGAAGCTTTATATGTAAAGTCGCATAACCCATAACAAAATGCTGGGGCTGCGAACAAAACTTGTTCAAAGCCCCAGCATTTTATTATGGGACTGAAGCTTTATATATAAAGTCCCATAACAAAATACTTGGGCTTTAAACAAGTTTTGTTCAAAGCCCCAGTATTTTATTATGGGCCTAGTCTGGGGTGTTTTTCCAACTCTAATGGAGCTTAAGTGTGCGCGCGAATTTTTGGCTATTCTTCAATGAATTTGGAAACGGTGGATAGTCCCCAATGAGCGCGTCCAAAAATGGCTAGTGATCAAAATTTCTCTTTTTACTCCTCTTAAAGACACAAGAACCTGCTAAAAATATAGAAAAAACAGATCTGAAACTTGTGGGAACAAAGGTAAAATAGTGAGTTTTTGAGAGGGAAAGAATTTAGGACAGGAGTCTTTTAGGATATAAATTCTGGAGTTCAAATTATAGTTAAACGGTGTAAAGAGGCTGTTTAGTCGCTGACTTTGAAGTGAAAGGTTGTTGCTCTGGCTTGCTATTTCATTTGCTTCATTAGTTTGGGAATTTCTACACAAGGTAAATACTTTCTTAACCATGTACTTATATAAATATGTTTGAATATGAAAGTGAAATAAAATCAAACATGTTTGAAGTTCACCTTTGCTCAACTTTTGCTAGCTTTTGCTATTAAGAAAAGAAAGTAATTTATTTCATCCATTTATGTTTTTTGTTCTTTTTTTGCATAATTATCTTTTGTTGTCAAGTTGGAAAAAAAAAAAAGATCAAATTAGCAAAATAAAATGACAAGAAAAACATTGGAGTAATTTTTAGAGTATTTGGGTCCAGATCCATGGACTTAAAAATGTAACAGGTTTTTTTTCTTGGCCTTTTATTGGGCTGAACAAAATATACTTTTCAAATCTAGGACAAATCCGAAATAGGCAAATAAATTAGGACTTGTAGTGCAAAGTTGCTAAAAAATAGTCTGTTGGAATGGACGAAAACATTGACAGTAAAGTAGCAGTTTTTTTTTTTTTTTTTTTTTTGTATAATTTGCAGTTGTGAACTTAATTTAAATTAGTTTGGTTTTTTAAACCAAAACCACAATTGCTTCATAAAGAAATCAGGCTAACAGTTAGGCCCGTAACACTCACGAAAATTAAACTAAGTGACTTGTTTGTTTCATTTTTAATGAAGTTTATTTAGTAATTGGTTAAAGGAGACACGATTAGGCTATATTAATAAGTATGATTCGTGATCTATTTATTAGACGAAAAATAAAAACTAAAATGAGATAAGTCAATGATGAAGCTCGTGCTAAAATTTTGTTTTAAACTCGATTAGGCAATTATAGTAAGATTTGCGATCTACTTATTAGGTAAAAAAGAAAACTAAATTGAGAGGAGTTAATTGGTAAGAAAAATTAAATTGAGAAAGCTAAGTTGATTTAAAGATAAGTATGATTCGTAATCTACTTATTAGGCAAAAGAAACTAAATCGATAGAAGCAAATTTGGAAGAAAAATTAAATTGAGCCACCAATTTTGATCAAAAGTATACCCTTCGGGTTACTATTACAAAGTTGTGTTACAGTTTACCCAACGGGTGACTTGACGCAACCTTTATTTAACTGTTAAAATCAATGCGCCTAATATCTTCAAGAAAATTCAGTCAAAACGTAACCTCATGATAAACAACCACATATTTCATAAATCGAGATGCGTCAATAAAGCAACTGTGCTTGGCACAGGACTCGAGGGTGCCAGAGTCAACTGAGAACCTTACCTGAATTTCTGACGCAGACCATTAGACGAGTCAAAGGTGTTCCAAGGTACCTTTTGGTGACTTGGCACACCCTAAACTTGTCAAGTGGCGACTCCGAGTTCTCTAAATAATTTTGTACCTTTTTGAACACCAGTCACAGCCTTTAAATAATAACCCAAACTCGTTAATTTTTAGGGCGTGACATCACCCTAAAGTGTTGTTTGACACTGTGGTCATGACGCTTCTTGTAAGTGTCAAATTTGATGGTCAGCTGTCTAAGGCGGGTCACAGAAGTACCCCCATATGTTTCTCTCAAATGTGTCCACATGGCATGAGCAGTAGGGAATTGTTCACATTCGTGAATGAAATCATCCACAACTGAGCTTACAATGATTCCACGAGCAGTGGCATCTTTTTTCAAGAATTGTAAGCCTCAAGATCTCTTCTATGTTGGGCAGTGTTACCCTCCTCTGGGCAAACCATGACATGGTTAATGGCTTCTAGAGCATCTTTCTCTTCCAGCATATACCACATCTTACAGCTCGAAATATCATAATTTTCACCGTTCAGTTTGTCACTTTGTTTAAGTCAGCAATGATAATTTTTGATGCCATAGTCTGTTAAATGAAACAATAATGCAAGTGTATTTATTACTCATCATTCTCGCATGTGATATACACACTTAGGCAAATCAATTAAATAAATATTAATTTTACACTTAGTATAGAATCGAAAGGTTACTAAGTTTCCATTAGTATAGAATCGAAAGGTTACTAAGTTTCCATTCATCATCTACAGCTAAATATTCAACTAATATTTTATAAAATCATTTCTCATAGTGTGTATCTCGTTAAGATTTTCAATATCATGTCATACTTATTTTAATTTCCACACATAAAAAAAATAAACAAATAAAATGACACGTAATCTTGTAAACAAATAATAAAGTTTCATTAATTAAAAAAAATTACAAGTAGTTGTAGAGACGATTCTCCCACTCGGCTTCAAATTTAAGAACATAAACCCAAAAAGGTTCATTTGGTCAAACCTCGTGGTAAATATCAGTTAAAATACTACCTAAAGATTCTCCAAGGGAATCTACTTAAATTGCTAATGCTTCCCAATCATAAAGTTCAATTTTGCGAATAGCATCAATTAGTGCATCTCGGGTAAACTGACAATGTTCAATTTGTTCAGCTAGTGAAGCCCTAAACTCTCTAAACTTTTTTTTCTCTTTCCTTTCGTTTAGCCCTTTCATCCCTTAGCAGATTTTGCATTGCCTTGGAGAAATCATCCATTATGACTTCACGTCCTCGGGAATATGTCATACGGTGACGTACTATTCCACGTTGTCCTCTTGCTCGATTTCCAACACCACTCCCACTCGGAGCAAGTCGAGTTTGTCCCTGTTCAGCCATGTCTGAAATAGAAACAATGAAACAATAAGAATGGACATACCATTCAATGTGACATATATGCCACATTTACTTGTAGAAGATTGCATATAATGGTCATATTCCATTATAATAGTGTGGCTATTAGGAAGTCATTCGAAGAGAAATAAATTTATAGGCTTAACTTCAACACTTCATATCTCACTCATTTTAAATCTGTTTATCATCATATAGTATATGAACGGAAAGCTTGTAACGAGTAGATTCTGAAAATATATAACCCATATTTTAATTCTAAATCAATAATTTGCAGAAATCAAATTACAGAACGCAGTTTTTCATAAAATTATCATAATTTTCAGCATAACTTCAAAAAATTCGTATCTTACTCGTTTTAAATCTGTTTTCTATGAATAATATATCAACGGAAAGCCCTAAACGAGTACAATCTAAAAAAAAATATGTTTCATGCCGAAAATTAGATATATGGTTCACAGGATCTAAAATTCAGTACGTTTTTTTAGTCCCACTTTTGTTGGAGTTGATGCACTTTTGAGACTTAAACCAACAATATAATAACACTGTTGTAAAAAGAAAAAAGAAAACGGGTCCTTTTTCATGGAATTTCAATGGATTACAAATCCTCCAGTTTATCCAAATAAGAAATTTCTTCATTAAAAGAACTGTTGTATAAGGACTCCTACAGGGTCTTAATCATGAAACATGTGTAGTCCAAAAATCATATCTTAAGGAAAACAAAAAAATAAAAGAGAACCATGCCACATACTTTCTCTTTAAACAAATACTGGTTTTGCTTTCCGTCACAGGTTGCACGGGATTAGAATAAACAATTCTAGTTATATTACATAACATAGAATGGTACACAAGTTCCGAACATAACCTTGTTTCTTTCAATTATTTAAACAAGACATATTTGGCTTTGATCGTGTATTCATATTAACATACAAATAAAATATACATCTTTGGCTCTGATACCAATTGTTAGGAATTAAATACCGTAACAGGAACATATTTGCGTACCTGTCAGCGTAATCAATACAGCGGAAGTTCGTTTGATAGTTGTCCCAAGTCAGACTTCGAATCACAAAGGAAACGAAGTGAATTTCCACAAACTAAATGCCCCTTTTCACCTTATGTGTATTAGAGAAGAAAGAAAAGGAGAAGATACTTTTTTCTTAGAAGTTAGGAGTAGATATAGAGCCTGATTGGGTGGGCTTAAAAGCAGCTTATTTTAAGTGGCTTAGAAGTCAAAAAGTGACTTAAAAGCCACTTTTTGAGAAGTTAGGATTTCCTAACTTCTCAAAAAGCAACTTATGGCTTATAAGTCCAAAAATTTTGAGGTTACCAAGTATATATGGGCTTATAAGCTTAGAAGTCACTTTTAAGCTCACCCAAACGAGCTCATAATCAAGAGGAGCAGTTTTCCTAGGTTCCACTTTGTCCACCTTTTCACGTTCTTTTTTACCACTATTAATAATAGTAGTGTATTTTAACTGTCAGGATAACTCCCATATAACTTCTCAGTCTTATCCTCTTTATAATTGGGTTATGGACCGGATTGGGTCAGTCCACATGGGCGACCCGCCCAAGCCCAATTTCCAACACAGAGACCAGATACAGGACCAACATGGTCCACTTTTGGCCAGCGGTGAACAAGCATGGTACAGATTATTGATCCATAACTTTTAAATCAACTAAATTCTGCCATATGCTCAATTACCACTATCTCATTTTTACGTTTGCACTTTCCTCAAGTGTCACTTTCATGTATAATTATGAAATAATATTTTCTTTGATGAAAATGGATGGACATAATTTCTCCTATTAAAGAATATTGTGGGTACCAAGTGGAACTCATTTTGATCAAATAAGAAAATACTTTTTATATCATTATTATATACTAGTTGTATATAGAAGTCAAACCTTTCATATGGAATTTCGTTTACATATATTGATGGCTTAACGAATTTTCATATTGTTAACGTATTTTAACATCTCGTAATTGTTAATATATTTAACTTTTATACATTATCACGTCATCTTTACATGTTGTAGCAGCTAACACACCTTATTTTTGACATAATAAATTCTACTTTTAAAAAGGTTTATCTATAAATATCAGTTAGATGACTTGTATACCAGTTAGGAAAACTTACACTCAATTTTAAAATGAGCTCTAGTTCATGTCTTAGAATTGGCAGTCAAATTTGGTTGACCATTCCTCTGCATTATTGGACGTGTAGATTACTGCATTCCAAAGTGAAACATGTCAATTAGCCGACTCTATCCCTTTCCACGAACTCTCCCCCTTGTCATATATTTTTCCATATTATCCATTATATAAACACAACCTTTCCTCCTTTTCCTCATCATTCATAAGTTATAACTTACAAGAATGAGTCTCAAGATAGATGGTATGTTCGATCTTGACCTTGCTTTAACGGTGGAGGAAGATTCCAATGCTACCGAAGCGCTACCGGAGCTTTCGGTAACTCCTGATGATCACATTGAAATGACGACGGTTAGTGCAGTTGGCTTTTGTTCAATTTGCGTGGATGACTTTCAACGAGATGAGGGTGCCAAACAAGTTCCCTGTGGCCACCATTTCCACTCATCTTGCCTTAAGCTTACAAGGTGGCTTTTCCATCGTAAATCATGCTCGCTTTGTCGGTACAGTGTTTCCGCCACAACCTCGGGCTGAGATCATCGGTGATTGGGGCGCTTCGCGAGATATCCTCGATCCGGCCACATGAGATATATCTTTTGGTGTACAATGACAATGTAAATGATTTGTTACGATACTGAGACATATTCACATTTTATTTTTTTAGGTTACTAATCTCATTATTCTAGTCAGGTACCTCTAGTCATCCTTAGATGATCTTTAAAGTAAAACAATTTCTGTATATTAGTTAAATTATAGGTAATAGGGGTAAACTATTATTTTTTCTCATCGATAAGCTAGTCGGATTTCTGTAGAAGAATGAGTTGATGGAAGGAAATGAGACGGGCTTAAAATATTTACAAATGTTTAGTGATTAGACTACGTTTTCTGCTTAATTTAATAGCTTATCATTAGTCAGTGCGTTGTGTGTAACATTGACCGAGTAGAACGGGCCAGGAGATTCAAGCTGCAGCGGCTATATGGGTGAGAAAAATGGAGAAATTTTTAGGGATTACTTAATAGTAGTACGTCATAAACACATTCAACTTTTCCACTATTCCACTGAAAGCTACCCTATATACCATTTGTCCTTTTTCTTTTTCTTATCTTTGAATATTTTACGAAAGATAAACTCTTTCTTGACCACAGATACTCATACAAGTTTCCTTTCTTTTTTGGTAAAACCATTTCATTAGTTCTATCCGGAATTGGTCCAAATAATACATATTCACTTCGCGCTTAAAGTGCTTTTATCACGGGTCCATCTCTCCATTCAGGGGGCTACATAAATCCAAAAACTGGTGTTAGAGGGAGGGGCCCGTCCATCTCCTCACATTCCCTAATGATCAAATAGTTAGACAAATATTTTTCACTCTAACAGCTTGTTTGGATGGTTGTTAAATATGTCTTATATTGTCTTGTATCGTATTGTATTATATTACATTGGATTGTACTGTTTTGATGAATCTAATATTTGAATAGACTGTATTGTTTCATATTGTTTCATGATACAATAGATTAGCAATATAAAGAACGCTTAATTACATAACTATACAAAGTAACATTCTGTTTTACATAAAAATAGAAATATTATTAGAGTTTCAAAAATAGCAATATTTTTTTAATCAAAAAATAACAAATATACATAAAAGGGGAAAACAAACCCTAGATCTCATTTCTTCCTCCACACTTCCCTAATGCTGCCAAACCCCTCCGCCCCCTTCAGCCAGTCCCCATCGGCTACCGCCGGTCGCCGGATTCCGGTCACCGGTTTTTTTTTAAAAAAAATTGTTTAAATTTGTATGCTATGTATTTTTCCACAGGATATACAACATACAAACAATGGAAAAACAATGCACATACAGTCCTTCCACCTTCAAACCACTACAAAAAGTACCATAACCACCATAAAAAAATGGGAAGAAGAAGAAGAAGAAAATTGTACAAACAAATCCCATACAACTTCCATACATATGCCATACAATGCCGATACAAATCCCATACAACGCCGATACAAATACTATACACCTCATATATAATTTTCATACAACTATCATTCCATTGCCATACACAATCTTATAATTTTCAGATCTGATATACATTTACCATACAACTAATAGCAACAGCGGCATCAACCTGTGAAATAAACCAGTGGCAGCAACCTGCGAACGAACCGGCAACGAAACAAACCAACAACGACAACAACCTGCGTATGAACTAGCTGTGAAACAAACCAACAGCAGCAGCAACCTACGAACCAGCAGTAGCACCAAAGCACTGGCAATGACCTTTGTTGGAAACGAACCAGCAACGACAATAGCAGATCTGCAGCGGCAACAACCTTTGAAGTTGCAGCAGTGATGGCGGCATGGACGGAAACGGGGAAGGGAAAAGTGGTGGAGGCGACGGGAGTGGTGGTGGATGAGAGTTGGTGGCAGTTGCTAGAGAGGGCTGGGAGAGAAACATCAAAACTAGAATTAGTTTATGAGAGAAAAAGAGAGAGAGTCCTTAATGGTAACTATTTGTTAGATTTTGTAACAAATGTTTAAAATGTTGCTATTTTTTAAAAAAAATCAAAGTATCTCTATGTTTGGTAAATAAATTTTGTAAAGTTATATGTGGTGTAATTTATCCTATAAAGAATGAATTTACATTTATTTCCTAGAAAAAATTAAGGTGCTGGGTAGAGTTACCAAAGACAAGGTAGGTTAATGGTCATATGAGAATATTAAGGGGAAAAGAGAGAAAAATGATACGGTAACGACGCGATTACACCAAATCAGTCGTTACATAAATGACACTTTTTATTGTTATATAACGACGAAAAAAAAACGATACGATACAATAAAATTTTAAAATAACAATCAAAATAAATATTATTTTATAGTAACAGTACGATATGATATGATCGGCAACAACCATACAAACAAGCTGTAAAGGTGCACAAACTCTTGTCGATCTCTTAATGAAGATTACCATTCCAAAACGACCTTTTTATAATTTATCTGATGTATCCATTCGAAAGAATAAATTTTCACCGTACAAAATTTTTCTCTGTAGTTATAAATTGTTGTTAGTACAAAGTATTTTGGCCAGTAGCGTGTGTATCTTTGTTGCTGGCCGTATTATCGAGACCAGCTCCAAGCAAGTTAAACCATAGCTTGGAAAGATCCACTTTTCGGCAAAGAGTTTCAAAGTCTAACGAGTCTACATTTTTGGAACTAGCCTTGCGTTAATTATTTGCACACTAAGACATGATTGAACAGCCAACATAGCTTGATGTTTGCACTTGGAAGTTGAAACTCTTTTGTGAACTCTCGATACAAGAGGAAAGTTTAGGTACTATCCTCGCACTTTGTTTTATTTTAGTTATTTTCTCTCAGAGAGGATTAGATAGTGAATAAGGAAAAGGAAAGGTCGCGGTGAGAACTAAACCCTGTACAGTTTGGGTGCATAACAAAGTTGCAGCCAGATTTAATTGTCAAAAATTAAGTTTTTACTTTGGTGCCCACCATGTACACATAGCATATTAGAGAAGTAGGAGCGAACACTTCTATTTTCTCTGTTCCGACCTCCTCCCCTACTCAGGCACCGTAGTACAAAGTCTATCAATCAACCAGCTAAGGCTTACTTTTACCTTAAACAACTCAAGGATTGTGAATAAAATATTACTCGGCGGTAGTAGGAACATGATTAACTGGTCCTGTACGTGCTACTCTGCTATACTGGTGTACCTTGATTAGCTTTTATACTATGCTAATTGAATTATTTTTATTCTTACAACCAAAGGTTATAATGGAATAGTAAATACTCATTGTCGTTAGGCAGAGAGGTCCTGAATTATTAATCCTCGCGACGAAGTAGCCGTTTAGCAGGGAGCACTTTACTCCCCTCGCAAGTGACACCACCCAGGACGAACTCGGATTAGTCAAGTTCACTACGAGTACCGGATACCAAGTGGAAAACTAACAAAATAAATAATATTTGTTGTTTAATAGTAACTGTGTGGATGATCAACACAGGGAGGTCCATTGGAGCGAACACCGTGTCTGAACTTTAAATCAAGACACTTCTTTTTTGCTCTAATATTTCAAGTGCTTCATAGTGGAAAGAAAAAGATCACATTCCGTGCTGCTGAATTTGGTGAATCATCTTGGTAAAGGAATATTACCTAGTACCTTCGAGATATAACTCGATACCTTCGAGATATAACTCGAACTTTTTATATGGTATTTAAAGTTTGTTTTCTTTAATATGCGACTGATTATAAACTTCATAAATAGTTGAATAAAAATCTCTTCTGGGATTCATTATTCAAAACCATTAATATACTTGACAGAGGAGACAACCATCACCTGTTAATTTAAGAGGGGGAAAAAGCGAACAAGTAGCTACAATAAAAGTTCACAAGTACAATAAGCTAGAATAAAAGTTCAAATACAACAGTGGTACTGACAAGTAGCTAAAATATTATTCCTCAGGCTTCTCTTGTTAAAATGTACATGTACCCCTATACCTCAAGTTTATCTTGTCCTAAGAAGGATATCAAATGGGTGTGAAAGGTTCAACTTGCCTATTATGTCTCTTGGTATATGGGAAAAAAAAAACCTTAAATCCTCCCCTTAACTTTCAAGCAATATGTAAGCTGTAACTAGTGCATCAACAAAATGAACAGCATTTTTTAAGTAGGGGTTGGAGGATTTTGTGTTTGTCATGCTTATGGCAATGGCCATTAGTTAATAGCTACCACCAATTCCCAGCCTAACAGCATCAGCAATATCTTTGGCAACCTTCTACTAGGAGATACTAAGACGGCACTGGATGTGTCAAACCACTATCTCCCCTACTCTCTTCATGCAAACAAAAGAAACGAGAAAAAGAAAAAGAAAGACGAAGTGAGGACGGGTGGGGTTGGGGAACAAGAAGTTGAACTGACATGTGCAAATATTGGCACCATATCCTCAAGTGACGTCAACTACTATTGCTTAACGGATAGTGTTGTACGAGCCAGTAGACCTCAGGTCACAGTCCAGACCCTTACGAACAGTGCAAGAGAAGTTGGAGTACCGTTTGTACTTTACCAATAATCACCAGGTCATATCTTATTTGTAAGAATTCAGATCAGCATGAGTATCCTTGTAACGCTGGAGCATGTAGGTCTCACATTTGATTGGAGGAAACCTGATAGAGCAGCCATCTGTCAGTAAACTGGTAAGCAAATATACCGAGGACATAAAGGATTCTGATACGTCACATTCACTAAGATAAAGATCTATACGATTATAGCGGTACAATGCTGGTTCAGGTTTTGCGTCCCAATTGTATGCTAAAACACGTTCATACAGCCTTTAATAACCTCTGTTTAAATAGTCATTGAAAGTTTGAAACATCTCAGCATCTTTTGTTTTTTGGATAAGGTCACAACTTGAAACACTTAAAAGACTAACTTTGAAGGTGAGAACTTTTTGGAATTAAAACAAAGAAGCTTTTGGAAAGAGTTGCTTCAACAATATTTCCATACAAGGAATTTTTGGATGGACAAGGGACTTGAGGCACTTCCTTTAACTAAACATCTTCTTCCAGTTATAGCACACACAAACGCACAAACTTTTTCTCTAAAATATATTTGGATATATTTTTCAAAAACTTTTCCGAACAGCCATGGTCATCAGGATATCTCTGTGCCGCAGGTAGGATGCTTTTACTTGCCTTGGTGGATTATCTTTTGATTGGCAGGTTGCTAAGCATTCAACCAGGCAGTCATGATTGGGTTCCACAAAATATGCAATCTGCACAACATGAAAAGGCAGATCAGATGATCTGTTCACCCATTTCCACAAGAGTTAGTTTGTTATGAGCATTCAGTGTTGTCTACATTGAGAACAAGCAGAGGCAACTCTTTAAGCTTCAGGTCTTGAAGTTGGAGTGTGTAATCAAGATGTAAGTCAGCAAATAAAAGTTTGTGGATTTCTCCCCATAAAAATCGCTCTGTTTCTAGAAGATTAAGATTAAATGAAACTTCTAACTATGTTAACAAATTCATTACTGTTGTTTAATTTACTAGCTAGTCAAACATATATATCAATCCAATTCTTAAAGGCACTCCTTTCCAGAGGCAATAGCACACTTTCAATATGGAAGCATCCAAAACCATCAAAGGGCTTACAGAATATCTTTCTTGACCATTTCCAAGGACTCGATGCAACGTTGACCTGAACAGAAGAGCACAAAGTAAACTGACAGTAATGGGTTAAAAATTTAGCATTGTAAATTTCACACACAATGGGTTTGCACCATTGCAATCAGGAAGAGAAGCTATAAATCTTGCAATATGAAGTCTGCATTTCCTTGGATTATATTTTAGCTTTACTTGAGAAAGAGTATTCTAGATTAACTACTAGCTGCAACTTCTTCACAACTTGCTGAGATCCATTACTATATCCCCAACAAAGTCAGAAGGGTAAGAATGTCTTCTCCAGGTCAAATCAATAAATGAGGATTTTAGCAGTCTTGCAGAAAATTTGCTGAAGAATTGGGATAAATAGAAGAGGTAATGAATTAATATGCCAAGCCTTCTGTCGTCAGTAACATGCAACTTGCACAACAATCACACTACCTGAAAATACCATTGCTCCAGCGTTCAAGCATATCACCAAGATTCACTACAAAAGCACTGTAAGTAGAATGTCAATTACATTATCCCCATAATTTCTGCTGCAAACTAATTGGTCCATTAAATAATAGAATGCAGAAACTCCTACTTCATTATCCAGATACTTTTGTTAACAAAAGGCAAGCTGTCTCTACAGGATACTGCTGAGAAGACATGATTCTAAGCAATATAAAACCTTACAAGTTATAGCATGTGCTTGACTTACAATCATAGTACAAAACTAAGAACTTATTATGTCTCACCCTTTCAATGGTGCCACATACTCCCAAATTTGAGGGTTGGCATCCTTATCTTTGCATATCTGAAAGAAATCTAAGAGTTCACGCTCCATTTAAACAAAGCATATCAATGTGGAAATCCAACTTTATTGAAAATGAACCTGAAGACCACAGACATCATCAGTGGCCAAAAGAGTAATCAGACCATAGTCAGAATGTGCACCAGCTCCAAAAATTCCATTTGATGGATCAGAAATTTTGCCTAGTTTGACATAAAATCAGAATCAGTTCCATCAAATAGAAAAGCATGATGGCTCTTTAGTGAAATTCACCTTCTTCACCTTCATAATGCAGCAGGCGCAAAGTAGCTATTGGTTTGCCTAGAAATTCTGGCCGATCAAAAAAGTCAACATCAAGCTCAAGTGCAAGGGCTATGAGCCTTGATACTGCTTTTGTCACCTTACTGGTGCAAATACAAAATGAGCAGCAAATGATATAAAAAATGAGAAATTCAAGGTAGAAATCAGTCTTGAAGATATAAAGCAATATACTCATTGACGAACTAGCTGACCAAAACTTAAAAAGTATAATATATGATAGGAAGAAAGCAACTCACAGTGCCTCTTGATGATACTTCTCCATAGTTTCTCTCCATCCAGGCAAGGTACCTTCAGAAAACTAACCAATTTAACACTTTAAGTGGTTCACAAAATAATGATGTTTGGGAAGCTCAATTGTTTATTCTCCAGATATTTGATTAGAACCCCTCAGAGAGTTACCTGCAGTAGGCCACACATTTGGCCCATAAAATGGCCTCTGCGCTTCAAGATCATCTTCAGGTACTTCAACACCAATGTAATATCCTTCCTTATAGTCACCTAAGGCCCATCAGAAAGAAGTCAGCCCAAAGGGAAAGTAGCTTTTTGTTCCAAGACCATACATTTGCCAATAGACTGTGGAAAGATAAATGCGGAAATTCATAGTGAACACAACTAACTGCGAATAAAACAATATTAATGAATAACCCAAGTTGGTGGATTTTTTTAGGAAGAATAACACCAAGTTAGTATTTTTGAATTGGGATGGAAAGCCTCACACAGGCTAGTAAATGTTATGACATCAATTATGACTAAAAATCACATCTCACTATTCTCCTTTTCACAGAATAACAGACAAGCATTATGCAAGCTCTATTTTGACAATTCACTTGTTAGCCTCAGCTAAAGTAGCTTTACTATGATGAAATGGTCTCTACCACTAATTCTATCATAAAAAGAATAAGAGAGAAGAATGATACATACCGTTTATTTGATTGACAGCATCCAAATGTTCATCTAGAACAGGAGTGTAGCCCCGATGTTTCTCATTTCTAAGAAGCTTCATTTTCTCTTCCAAAGGAAGGTCAAAGAGCTTTTTGCTTTGAACGAAAACCTCATCCATAAACTCCTGGCTGATTCCATGATTGATAACATAGAAAAATCCTGAATCTAAGCAAGCCTAATGACCAAAAACAACCACATATGAGCTCATGCAACGATAAGATCTTTCAAAGGAATGTAAATGAAGAGGAATGAAAGGAAAAGTGACAAAAGAAAGCAGAGATACCGGTGTCTCTAAAGTAGAAAGTTGAATTCATCAAAAATGAATATGACAACATAATAGTTACTCCTTAATACAGCTAGCAGCACTAGTGGGGAAGGGAACCTTGCCCAAAGATTAGCTGATTACAAGCTCCTACTTTGTTCATGTGGCTGATATTTGATAAATACTTGAAGGATCCACGCAGCTATCCTTTCCTTCAACTTAATCAACTATGCCTCACCTCCACCTAGTTGAAATCCGACTATATGAATCCTCTATATCCATTCCATTCCATTCTATTCGGCCATTTCATCCTTAGGAGTTCTTTAAAACTAAAAACTAATCTATCCTCAAAGTTATCATTCAACCAAACTGAGATACAAGTCTCTAACCAGACTAAATAGACTTCTACTTCTACTAAACACTGGATAATCTCCTCCAAAACATAGTCCATAGACATGATACTTGATCAGTATTAGCTATTGCTCATTCTCACAATAGCTGAGATCCCATATGAATCCTTTTTATACATCCGTCTGTTCTATTCAGCTGCATTTGATTCTAATAATAAGTCTTTAAGGTGTGCTTGGGGTTCTCTTAAACTAAACCAATCGCCAAGGTTATCCTTCCACTGACATACAAGTCTACCCAAGACTGAATAGACTTGTACTGTAACAGTAATAACGAATAACAAAGTCTAATCCCAACTAGATTCTTGTTTCTAATTCAACTGAATTTTCGTGAAACGGAAACCAAAAAACATTTCTATATCTCAAGTAAACAGCTACTACTATAATCAGACTCAATAAATAGACAATTACCAATAGACAGACAACTAGTCCACAAGGATCACAACCTTTCTTACAAACACACACACAAAGACATGCACACACAACAACACCATTGCCAGTGTAATCCCACTAGTGAGGTATGGGAGGGTGGGGCGTATGCAGACTGCCTGCAGTAGACCCTCGGCTCAAGAAAGCAACCAAGTTCTGGAAAAAGCTAAGATGAAAACACACACATATATATACATACATAAATAGAGATATATATATATATATATATATATATATATATATATATATATATATAGGTACCTGTTTGAGGAGAGAAACAGAGTTATGGATATCAGGGCTGGAGAGATCGATACAGTTTAAAGAAGAAATGTTGGCCTTGTTTGTATTCACCATATCCGTTTCTGCGTTATTCATCACTCGATAAGTAGATGAAATGACGTTTTCTTCTATTACTTCTTTCCTCGGCTAAATTCGAGGGAGTTCTTGAAAAGAACAGTTCAAGTGCAAGCTGAGTCATTGACGTGCTTACTCCTATTATTCTTGTTTAGCTTTTTACTACTACCTTTTTCCGGAATGGGTCATTTTTAAAAACTCAACATTTCGGGAATAGACAATTTCCATCCAAATTAGGAGTACCTTAACCGCCAACCACCCGTGACTTGTATTTAACATGTCCATTTGTACAAAAAATTTCACCCAGTGTCCTCAATAAAACATGGTTTTACCTAATTACCTCCACTTAAAAATATTTTAAGTAAATGTCATCCACATCATAAACTCCCTTATGAAAGGACTATGTTGCCCCAACTTGTTTAATTCACGCTGAAAGGTTTCCTTCTTTCTTTCCCCATTCCTGGCCTCCTTCTTTCTTCTTTGTGTGGCCCCCAACTTGTTTAATTCACACTGAAAGGTTTCCTTTTATCTTTCCCCATTCCTGGCCTCCTTCTGTCTTCTTTGTGTGCTGGAAATTTGGGATGTTTTTTCTTGTGTTTGCTTGATTCCAGTGATTTGAAGGTTTTTATTGCCTATGACTATTAGATATTCATGTTTTGTATAGAGCTTAAAATTTTGACCATGGCCAAGAGTTGCATAGACTTTCTCTGCAAGTTGCTTATTGCAGTAGAGTTTAAAGTCTTGGCTATTGCCAATACTTGCAGAGATGTCCTGTGTAAGTTGTCGCTTCCACCAGAACTTAGAGTCTTGGCTATTGCTAAGAGTTGTAGAGACTTAGTCTCTAACTTGTTCACTGCAGTAGAGGTAGAAGTCTTGGCAATTGCCAATACTCTTAGAGATTTTTAGTGTAAGGTCCCCTTTGCCAGAACTTAAAGTCTTGGCATTGCCAAGAGTTGCAGAGACTTTCTCTACAAGTTTTGCACTGCAATATAGGTAAAAGTCTTGGCAATTGCCAATACTTGCAGAGACTATTTGTACAAGTTGCTCCTTCCACTAGAGTTTAAAGTATTGGCAATTGTCGATACTTGCAAAGACTATTTGTACAAGTTGCTCCTTCCGCTGGAATTTAAAGTGTTGGCTATTGGCAATAGTTGTAGAGACTTTTTCTGTAGTTATAGAGACCATGGCAACAAGGCTTAAAGTCTTGGCAATAGGCAAGAAGTCTCTACAAGCCTCCCATTGCAGTAGAGTTTAAAGTCTTTGCTATTGCCAATACTTTAGATATTTTTCAGTGTAAGTTTCCCTTTGCAGCAGAACTTAAACTCTTGGCAATAGTTGCAAAGAACTTTACCCTTGCAACTTGAAGAAATCTTAAGTTGAATCTTCTCATAACAGAGCAATCTGTAAAAGGAATGGGGTTTTATGGTTTTCTTGATCGCGTGAATGGAGAAAAGGAAGGGGAGGGACTGGGGCGCGTCTTTTTATTGGTTTGTAGGGGTATTTTGGTTCGAAAAAAGTTTCATTAAACTAATGAGGCCATTTTTGCTAAACATCTGTTAGTGAGGGCATTTTGGCAAACCATTGCTTCCGATAGCATATTTTTGCAAATCAACCCCATTTATAAGTATGAGATATACTTTCATGGGCCGCACGTTCCCAACGACAGCAGCACACAATTGGCTCACCTGACTACGAGCTAGCCTGCTCCTCGTCCCAGGTTTCTTGGAAGCTCCCCTCAGTGAACTAGCTTCAACTGTGCCGCCCGAAGGTCTCTCCCTTGTGCGCATCTCATATGCGGAAACTTCAGTATGCGCACATCTGGGTTTGGCTAAGGACCATCCTGTCCATCGCCTGGCACTAAGTGTCGCTCCTGTGCGCGCAGTGCAATCCTTAAGCTGGCCCTTGCCTTGTGCCCTGGCACTTGGCTTGGCTTCGCCCGAGTAGGACAACTCTTAAGACCTTGGCCCTTATCATGTGCATCTCCAAAGAGACCTCCCAATGTATCGTGACATTGGCAAGCGTAGCTCTCGCATCATGCCTCCCTTCTGAGTAGTACAACATTGCCCCACGACTGCACATCTTGGCCAACGAGCCCTTGCTTGCATGGTTGAACCCTTGCCATGCTCGTAAGTCAATACACGAGGCTCTCGATAGCTCCTCGATTACTCAATCAGCACAGCGGTTTTTATCTTATCCGAAGACAGCCCGTGGGGCTTAGTCTTTCCTCTCGTTAAGCCTATGCAGGCTCTTGTATGCCCAACGTTGGCCCTCTTGCCACACGCCGTCCATAGAGTCGCCTAACTCGTATGGATAACTGGAACACTCATCTGAGATGTCAAGACAAGCCCTTGAGGTCCTTCATCAAGGCAGTTCACTTGGTGCGACTTCCCGACAAAGTGCATGGGGAGGGCTGGTAGGCTGTCATCATGTATGCCCCTTATATATGTCTTAAAAAGATAAACTCATATCTCAGCACTTGGCATCCTTTGTCCAGAGAATCGTACAGGGGATTAACTTTCCACTCCTACCTCCAAATGAGGTGCCATTTGTTGCTAGAGATTCCTCTTGACTTCCTTCACACCTCCATAAAGTTTCATCTCATTCCCATACCTGTGGAAAAATATAAATCCCTCGGAATATCGGTATAATTACCATAGTGCCACTGCTCCTTGGCTAAGTCAAGCCCATAGGCAAACAAGCTCCGATTGGCACAAAACTTGGTATGCACACTCTATAGCATCTTAAGAACAAGGCCCTCACCCTATGTTCCAAGATTCCTACTATAGCTCTATAACATGGGGCATTGACACTCATGCTCGCACACAGCTCGCACGGCTGACACTCAGCCTGCGCTAAGCTGACATTTGTCCAGCACCTTGCTGGCCCTCATCTAGCACATGCCTATCACTCGTCTAGCGCATGTCCACGGCTTCTCCTCAAGCATGCAGCTAACACTCATCCTACGCATGACTGGCCCTCATCCAGCCGGCTTACACTCATTCTGCGCACAGCTGACACTCGGCCGAGTGGCTGACATTCGTCTGGCCAACCTGTGGTGCAAAGACATTGTGCGCGTAAAGGCATCAAAAGGGCACCGCGCAACATTCTCCCCCACTCAATCTAGGCATCGTCCTTGATGACTGCCTATGCCCACGAAAACCCAGAGCTTGCCCCCTAGGGATTCTCCATCACGGTTCCTATTTCTAAGGCTCCTTGGACTACTCAAGTCCCTTCTCTTAAATTAGGAGTCATGCCCATCACTGCTCCTCCCAAATTTCGTCCAAGCGTACCTCTGCACTTTATCTCCGCGATGATCACTTGGACAGTGCCTCCACACTTGTACCTCCTTGGTGACTAACTGTTGCTCCCTCTGAAGACAACTCCCTTGTGTTGGCACGCCTGCCAACCACGCCATAGCTCATATGGCCATCCTATCCGTCTGGCTAGCTTCCTTCACTTTTGGCGAGTACTTCAGGCAGCCACTAGAGTGGCACACACAATCCAACTGCACCTTGCGGCCTTCTTCTCTACCTCTAGATGATTTGCTCCCTTCAGGATTTCCCTTAAGCATAATGCCTCATCATAGGAAAATTCTCCCCCACCTGATTACGAGCCAGCCTGCTTCTCTTCCCATATTTCTTGAAAGCTCGCCTCAGTGACCTAGCTTCAATTGTGCCGCCCGAAGGTCTCTCCCTTGTGCGCATCTCATATGCGGAAACTTCAGTATGCGCACATCTGGGTTTGGCTAAGGACCTGCCTGTTCATCATCTGGCACTAAGTGTCGCTCCTGTGCACGCAGTGCAATCCTCAATATTGGTCCTTGCCTTATGCCCTGGCACTTTTCTTGGCTTCGCCCGTGTAAGACAACTCTTAAGCCCTTGGTATTTGTCATGTGCGTCTCCAAAGATACCTCCCAATGTCTCCTGATATTGGCAAGCATAGCACTCGCATCATGTCTCCCTCCTGAGTAGGGCAGCATCATCCCGCGACTGCACGTGTAGGCCAACGGGCCCTTGCTTGCATGGTTGAACCCTTGCCTGCATGGTTGAACCCTTGCCATGCTCGCAAGTCAAGACACGAGGCTCTCGATAGCTCTTCGAGTACTCAATCGGCACAGAGGTCTTTATCTTATCCGAAGACAGCCCGTGGGGCTTAGTCTTTCCTCCCATCAAGCCTCTGCTGCCCGTTGTGCGCCCAATGTTGGCTCTCTGGTCACACGCCGTCCATAAAGTCTCCTGACTCTCACGGATACCTGAAACACTCATCTGAGATGTCCAGGCATGCCCTTGAGGTCCTTCCACAAGGCAGCTCACTTGGTGCGACTTCCCGACAAAGTGCACGGGGAGGGATAGTAGGCCGTCACCATGTATGCCCCCCATATGTATGTCTTAAAAAGATAAACCCATGTCTCAGCACTTGACATCCTTTGTCCAGAGAATTTTACAGGGGCTTAACTTTCCACTCCGACCTCCAAATGAGATTCCGTTTGTTCCTAGAGATTTTTCTTGACTTCCTTCACACTTACATAAAGTTTCATCTCATTCCCATATCCGTGGAAAGAGATATAGCCGTCGGAAGATCAGCATTATTACCACAATATCACTGCTTCTTGGCTAAGTCAAACCCATAGGCAAACAAGCTCCGATTGACACCAAACTTGGTATGCACACTCTATAGCATCTTAGGAAAAAGGCTCTCACCCTATGTTCTAAGATTCCCACTATAGCTCCAAAACATGCGGCAATGAAACTCGTGCTCGCACATAGCTTGCACGGCTGATACTGAGCCTGCGCGCAGTTGATACTCGTCCAGCACCTTGCTGGCCCTCATCAAGCACATGCCTAGCATTTGTCTAGCACATGACCACAGCTTCCCGTCAAGCACGTGGCTGACACTCGTTCCACGCACGACTGGCCCTCATCCAGCCGGCTGACACTCATTCCGCACACGGCCGACATTCGGTCGAGCGGCTGACATTTGTCTGGTCTGCCTGTGGTGCAAAGACATTGTGCGTGCAAAGGTATCAAAATAGTGCCGTGCAACAGATATAATGGGTTAACCCAACTTTAACCCATAATAATATGAGTTTTGCATGTTTTTATAATGGGTTGCCAATTGGTAAAGTATGGGTAAAAGGCTAGACCTGTATGTTGTAGCCTCAGTGCCTTCAACTTTTAAGTGATTCGCACAAATAGGACACTTGAATTCTTTAAGAAAACTTTCGGAAAAATAGCCCCTTTTTCTTTTAAAGCAAATGACATTAAGCACATAGCATAGTGGTTAATTTTATTAATGTAACATCTCGATATTTTATAATAATTAATTTATTTTATTTAAATTTGAGTTGGAGAAAAAGCTAGAAAATTAATTAGATAACTTTTGGACAAATGGATAGTTTCTTATACTATTTGGACCCTAAGGGCAAAGTGCATGAATAGCCACTTTTGCCAGTAGTTTTTGGTTTGAGACCACTATTTTTATTGGTGTTGCATGAGAGGCCATTTTTTGGAACTTCAATCCTTGTGGGTTGAACTTCACACAAGTTCAGCCCACAAGGGTTGAAATATTCGCATCTATGCCTAAAAATTCAGCCCTTACGGATTGAAGTTGAACTGCATAACTTAGGCATGAAATACAACCCACAAGGTTTGAACTTTAGCCACAAAGATTGAAGTTTCAAAAAGTGCTCTCTCATGTAAAAATAATAAAAAAGTGGCTTTAAACCAAATACCAGTGGAAAAAGTGGCCTGTGGTTGAAATTTTTACGGACCCTAAAATATAAAAGTAAAAAGTTATGGTCTAGGACCACATCTCTTTGCTAGCCCATATTGTTAGGCCACATATACAAAAGACATTGTCTTACCTTTAGGGTAGAAAATGAATTTAAGAATAAAAAACTTAGAAGGATGAGAAGAATAATCAATAGCAGCTATTCTTGCAATATGGAGATTTTTCGTGAAAACTTCAAGCATTGTGCATCTTAAATACATTTAGGTATGAAATCAATTCCTTTATCTTTACTCTACAAGTTTTCATCTTGTAGTGCTTATAAATCGATTAGGGAGTATATGAATTGTGTAATGATTAGAGAAATAATTGAGAAGCATATTATTTCTTAATGATTGGTGTTAATAAATTCCTACTCACATAAGTGAGCTTATGTCCAACAGTAGTGTAGCTCTTTCCGGTTTTACTGTTTCAGCCGAAAGTTACTTTCTTATGCAATTAAAATTCTAACGGTTTTGTAATTATCATTTCCTAGGATCATTAGTTGATATGCTTGTCATAGCAAACTAATTATTGAGTGCATTGAAGTATAATTTTACCTTTAAAGTATGGTATTTGAAAAGTAGAAAGTGACATTTAATCCCAAGTAATACACTTAAAAAATTGATAATCGATCCATCAATTTGTATCAAGTTTTGAACTTGATTATACATTTAGACTCGTGTGGATATGGGTAACATGATTGTGAGCGTAATTTCGGGGTTTGACCTCGAGGGCTCGGGGTTGACTTTTAGGTTGACTTCTTAACCCTTTTAGCTTAGCGTTTAGAGTGTTTAAATATTAGCTTTGGTATTGATTGTATTATGCATTATTTTGCATAGAGCGGAACCGTTTGGAAGAATTTAAGAGAGGAAAGGTTATTGTTGATTAGCTAGTGCGCATCGGACCCCGAGGTAGGTGGTTTCATCCATTTTTTTCGGTGAAATTCTTTCACTTGGAATATTGTACATATGTTCTTTTTATATACACTGCCTTAGGTATAGTTCGTATACCTATTCTTTGCATTTTGATCTATGAATTGGTATTGTAGTGAATTTTTTCTTAAACTGTTAGCGTATAATCGTAATTGGCTTGTTACATCATACCCATAGAGTATGATTTGAGTTATTAGTTCATATATATATATATATATATATATATATATATATACACACACACACTCGTAGTTGGTCCATTATTATATAATCGGAGTTGGTCCATTTGGTAAATAATTTGGAGTTGGTCCATTTAATGTGATATATACGTACGTTGATTTCTTTTGGTTAATTTATTAGTGATTGTGATATTATTTAGTGAGTTCCTTGAGAGTTGAGTTAAATACATACTTCTTTTCACTCTTTTCCTCCTAGACTTGTTTCTTGTTATTTTAGAAGCTCGTCTATCCACCTACTAGTCCTTTCGACTTATATTATTTCTGTTTATATTTTTTCTTTTATTTACTTTGTTCGGGCAGGTTCATATTCGTGTTCTAGCGAGCTTCGTGGCTGAGTTAGAGGTTCTTCGAGAGTCTAGCGGTGAGCCAACCATCATTGCTTCATGGTGGCGCACCTTTCATTTTTCAGTACTTATTTCGTTTCTAGTTTCAGACATATTGATATATATTATCAGTATTCTCTCATTTAGATGTTCATGACTTATATTGAGGACCTAGACTATTTTTGTTCATGGGATATTCCGCATATTTATTCTATTTATGGATAGCATTTGAACTTTAATATTATTATCTTTGTTAAATTATTATCAATTGTTTATAATTCGAGTGGGTTCGCCCGATGGGGTAGATTTGGGTGCTCTCACGACCAGTCTGGAATTAAAGGTAGTGAAAATTAATAATATTCAACACAAAAATAAGTTAAGGTCTTTACACTTTGTAAATTATGAACTTTCCAAAAATAACCAACCCCTAGCTAGAATTATAATAGCTATATCCTTTGGTTAGAGAGGTATAAGTTGCTAATGCCACCTAGTGAAACAAGTATATTATCATGACAATAAGCTTTACCAGAGTAGCTCTAGCTAGTAATAATAAAGTTAAAGCATAATATTCTAAGTAATCAACTGATGAAACAGTAGGAGAAACGGTTCCAAGTACAGTTGAAACTATTCCAAGTCATCTGCCAGAAAAATTCCCAACTTTGCTCATTAGGTGCGCTTGTTGAGCATGAGCAATTCCTACTCGCGTCACAAGCTTCCAAGAAACGCTCTCTAAGAGCGCTCATTGGCAGTGAGGAAATTCTGCCCGACTCACTTAAAACTGCCCAGCTTTGATTGCTAGGAACGCTCATGGAGCACGAGCAAATAGCCCTTGATTTCAGAATATGGAAAAAAAATTTCTGATGACACAAGTCATGGCAAGTCTAAGCAATTTACCATGACTTTTTGTAGATGGTCTTGTCAACTGCTTAAAAAAAAATAGTAGGAGGATGTATAATGCCTATGTAATTCTTATATAATATGTTTATAGTTGTGATAATCAATGTACAATCTGTGATTAGTGGATACGAACAGTGTAGCGGGGCAATTACTTATATAAAAATCATATATATATATATATATATATATATATATATATATAGAGGCCAGGGAATTGACCCATTCCAGAATCAAGCTCAATCGAGCTTTGTTATAGTAAAAACAAACGAGCAGAGTTCAAGCCCTGCCTGATCGAGTTCAAGCCCAACTTGAACTGGGACAAAATGGTTTCTACAATATAACTTAGCTTGAGCTAAGCACAAGAAGACTGTTTTATGCTCTCTTTAGTGTTGCTGCGCCTTTAAATAAAATTAAGAAAAGATATAAGAGTTAATAGCTTAATATGATTGAACTCTAATGCGATTGAATGACATGTACTTACTAAAATTTCATATCTCTAAATTAAAAGTAGAACATAAACTAACTTTAAAAAAAATAAATAAATAAATTATCAATAGATTCAAATTGTTTGTCTTACCTTGAATTTCATTGATATTTCAATTCTTCAATATAAATTCTTATTAATAATTCATACGAATTGTGAAGTGTGATAAAGTTAATGCGATTAATAACTCATATCTCCAAATTGGGCCTCCCACTAAAATTTCAAAAAATTTCACCCAGTACCCTTAATAAGTAGTGGTTTTAGATAAATGCCCCCATTTTGAAATGTTTTAACTAACTGCCTTTCACATCACTAATTTTTACGTGAAAAGACTATTTTACCCCTGCCTAAACCTAGTTCATATTGAGTCTTTTTCTTCTTCCTTTTTTCTTCGTGACTGCTTTTCTCTTTCTTTCCTCCATCCTTTCCTTTTTTCTATTTTGTATTCTGAAGATTAATGATTTTTTCTCTCTTTTCGTGTATTTATTTTTATATTTTGTTATTATTTTTTGTTTAAATTGTGCTATAATGTAATTTCTATTTTGCCTAATGCTTTATCTTTACTTTTTTTCTTTTGTCTGTATTTTTTGGTGATTATTGTTAGTATACTTATCTGTTAGTTCTTTTATTTGGATTGATGATCGTCGTATTAATTTTGAGGTCCCTGTGAACATTTTTTACTTGATTAAGGTGATTTTAAGGTTCTTCTCGGCTATAGCCATTAGATTTTCTTATTTTCCATTGCACAAAGCTTAAAGTCTTGGCTATTGTCATCACTTGCAGAGACGTTTTCTGTAAGTTGCATGTTGTACCAGAGCTACAAGTCTTGGTTATATCCAAGAATTTCAGAGACTTTCTTTGCAACTTGCTCAATGCACCAGAGCTTAAAGTATTTGCTATTGCTAATACTTGCGGAGACTTTCTTTGTGGGTTGCTCATTGCATAAAATCTTAAAGCCTTGGTTATTTCCAATACTTTCAAAGACCTTTTCTGAAAATTACTCATTTCACCATAGCTTAAAGTCTCGGATATTGCGAACACATGAAGAGGCTTTTCCTGCAAGTTGCCCCTTCCAGCAGAGCTTAAAGTCTTGGGTATTACCAAGAGTTGCAGAGATTTTTTTTGTAAGTTTCTCTTTTCACCGGGGATTAGTTTATTTAGTAATTTATTGCCTATCAGGTATGACTTTGTTTATTGTTTAGTAGTAATTACTGTGTGTTTTATTTTTTCTTTGTCTTTGTTCTGTTGGCTTTACACATTGGTGATTATACAAGAATTTTTCTGCATATTAATTGTGAGTTCATTATGGCACGTCGTAATATATGTTCCTTTTTCTTTACTTGTTTTTTATTACCATACGATTTTTAAATTTTTTTTATCGAATAAGTATAGTTTATTTTCTGTTGTCATAGGAAGAAGATCAAATTTTTAAGTTTGAGCATTGGTTTTATGCCAAGGTTGTTGAGTGGTGATGTAAAGTATAGTAGGTTGGTTAGTGCATTTTTTACGGAGCGTCAGATGATGATATAGAAAGGTGAAGTTTTTGGCAAGTACCCCAAGCAGAGCAACTAGTAAGCATTCTTGACATGACTTTTAGTAATTAGTGGACTATTTTATTTTCTTTTTTATTCTTTCCTATTTTGTTTTTATTTTTCATAATCAGGTTTTGTGTTTAATTTATGCAGTGTTTATTGTGGTGCTTATGCAGTAAAGTTTGTTGACTTGCTTATGAATGAGAATGAGGTTTCAAGGTATAGGCTTTACCCAGCTTTGGCGATATCGACTTGATTTGGCCGCCAATCTATGGTGTCATGCGAACTCCAAGACAACTTCTGAGTATGAGACCCCTCCGGAGATGATAAGAGATGGTTATCATGAAGATAATGATTTGTCATATGAATGAGAACTTGGCGTACTATTTGTTGTTGGAAGAAACAACTGAACATGTAGTATTTGTGAATGAGTGACTGTATTTTTAATTTTTTGGGAATGTTAATTGTGATGATTACTTCATGTGATTTGGTAATAGTGTTTGGTAGTTTAGAATGTATGAATATGTGCAAGAAACTAATGGTATAATGTATATTCTTATAGCTCTTAATATCTTGGTTAATGAATTGTGTCTCGTTTTATATGATTGCTTTAATTGTTTGTTAGTGTTGCAGAATACCTTTTTTAACTCTTTCATTCACTTAGGCTATTCTGCATTTGCGTTTTTGAAATTGTAAAAATATCATTTAGTTGGTAAGGAAATGGATGAATGAAAATGTCAATTTTTCCAAGACTTCAGGGCAAGTTAGATGCGTAAAGGAGGGGGAGAGAGGTTGGGGTGAGGAGAGTAATCGCAGTTAAAGTTGCAATTAAAGGGTTCGATAGCAAACATTGCCCTGCCAACACTTGACGAGATTTTGGCTTCGAGAAGGGGGAGGGGGTCAAGGAAAATGTTGTATGTTTGCCAAGAATTCAAAGCAATAGTTGGATTTTGAGAAGGTAGGGTTCGAGGGCAAATTTTGCCCTGCCAAGACTTCAAGGCAATTTAGCCCCGAGAAGGGGGGAGGGATTGAGGAAAGTGTTGGTTTCTTACCAAGAGGTCGAGACTAAGTAGTTATGAGTTGTTAAGAGTTTAACTGGATTAATAAAAAGTGAAACACAATCTCTTTTATAGGACATAAAGTTAATTAATAGTGCAAATAATAAGTACCGTTAACAATTTAAATTCAATTTCATAAAAGTAACTAAAATAAATTATGGGGTAACATTGTTCTTGTAAAGTCAATCAATTGCCCTTCTTGTTGACACAACACAATGCTATGGTTTGCTTCATTCACAACGAATTCGCTTGTGCTGGTGATTCTGCTGTTATTTGTAGACGAGTTATTCCTTTTAAAAACTTCTACAATGAAATGAGATTTTCTGTAATTCTCATAATTCTTCAGCAAATACATACAAGTGATAAGTTCTTGATCGTTTGCTATGGTCATGCCCTTGCACATTTCCAGATTGGTATAAACCCATATCTTTGCTTCAATCTCATCACTACTGATGCTTAGAGCATTAAAAATTGCTATTTCAAATGTCTGATAGGTAATACCATCTTTCACAAGTATCAATGTCATGGTTCATATATTTATTGCTTGTATCTCATATTCTGTTGTTAGCGATGTATAGGTAATTTGTTGCCATAGTACTAATCTTTCACATAATAAAGACAAATGATATGCTCAGATTTTGATGGATAGATCATCAAGATAGAAGCAGGATTTTGGTATATAGGAAGGGAATGTTGGGTAAACTTTTGCCCTTGTTGTTGGACCAGATCTTAAAGTATTAGTTATTGCCAAGACTTGGAGAGAATTTCTCTACAAGTTGCCCATTGCACAGAGCTTAATGTTTTGGCTATTACTAGTACTTGCGGAGACTTTCTCAGACTTGCAGATTATCTCTTCAAGTTGCCTATTGCACCAGAGCTTCAAGGATTGGTTATTTCCAAGACTTGCATGGACTTCTCTGCAACTTACCCATAGCGGCAAAGCTTAAAGTCTTGGTTATTACTAAGACTTGCAAAGACTTTCTCTACAAGTCACCCATTGCACCAGAACTTAAATGCGTGGCAATAGCCAGGACTTGTAGAGATTTTCTCTGCAAGTTGCCCATTGCGCAGCCAGAGTTTAAACTCTTGACAATAGCGAAGACTTGCATAGAGTAAATTTCCTATTGCACCAGAGCTCAAAATCGTGGCTTTGCCTAGACTTCCAGAGACTTTCTTTGCAAGTTGTTCATTGCATAGAACCTAAATATTTTCTGCAAGTTTCCTGTTGCACCAAAGCTTGAAGTATTAGCTATTGCCATGACTTGTGGGAGATACCCATTGCAGCAAAGCTTAAAGTTTTGGCTATTAGTTAGACTTGCAGAGACTTTCTCTGCAAGTTGTGCATTGCAGCAGAGCTTAAACATTTGGCAATAGCCAAGACTTGTAGAGACTTTCTTTGTAAGTTGCCCATTCGCCAGAGCTTAAACTCTTGGCAATAGCCAAAGACTTGCACAGATTTTTTCTACAAGTTGCCTATCGCACCAAAGCAATGGAAAACTTGCAGTTTATATTTTCACTACTTGAATATCAATCTAATGTTATCTGCTGCCATACGACAAGTTTTTTGGATAATTATGAACAAAATTTGTAGCTCGTTCAGGTAATGTGTAGTTATACAGAATTTTAAGCAAAATTAAATAGAAGTTAAACCAAATTATGTAGAATTTAATGCAACCTTTAGTAAAACTCAGTAGGAATTTGAAGGAATCTAACTTTAAATCTTCGTTTGAATGGAGGAATATGTAGAAGTGGTAGGTTTTTAGGGTATAGAGACTGTTTGAATGGAGAAAAGGAATGGGAAGATAGTGTGGGTCTTTTTATTAGTTGCGAGGGGTATTTTCATCCAGAATAAATTTTATTAAACTAATAGAGGGTATTTTTGCTAAAACGCTATTATTGGGGGCAAAGATGCAAACTATTGCTTACCATGTCATATTTGTGCAATTCGGTGAGATTTTTACACAATATTGTGTTAGCCTAAATCTGATTAGGACACTAAATCAAAATTTTTTTGGGGTTAATCAGTAATTTGTTTATATCAAAGCTAGAAAACGAGCAAGGAATAAATAATAGTTGAAAGATAACTAAGTAAATGTCTAATGAGCAATAGTGAACAAAGTGTAAGTGTAGCATTCTATTTCTGGATGCCATTCCTCAATTACAAAGGCTTCTAATTATAGTCAGTTGGAATGAAGAGTTACAATTATATTTAATAATCATTACTCCACGTCCATTCATAGCCCGCCCACGATCCCTCTCTTTAATTTCCATGCAATGATCGGCAGTCACAACAGGTTGTGATCGTTTGCTGAGGCGTTATGCTTCCTCGAGGGATCACCTTCATCCGAGCTCCAACCTTGAGCTTGGTCCAATCTTCCCCGAGGTGAGGATGAAATCAACCTCCTCGGGAGGTTTTCCTCGGAAAGACTCAACTATTTCATGCCTCGAACTTTGTTACCGAGGCGATGGATTTTTCTACCTAATACAGATAGTCCCCCCCCCCCACCTCTTCGAAAATTATCAGAGCTTTCCAAGGGGTGGAATTGAATTCGGCAGGAAAATGATGTGGCGCGTTATCCGCCAAGGAATTTGAAAAGACAAACGTCTCTTCAATGTCACATTCATTGCACATGGTCTTGTTTAAACGGCAAAACCCCTCAGTTCTCCTTCCCCATGTAAATGTCATGATGAAAATTTAAAACCACTTGCACGATTTCCTACCCATGAATTAGCCGGTCCTGCCTCCGTTTTCGTCACTTTGCAAATCTTTTGAACGATATCCAAATTTTCTACAGCTTCCCATTTCTCTCTTTTACAAAAAAAAATTCCATCATGTCTTGTACTTCACCAAGAGGCAATGACACTGATGCCAGTGTTTTGGCATTAGATGATGAATTAATTAACTCACCTCCATCTGCAACTTCTTCTCATTCAAACAATTATCACAGTTTTGCGAGTGAAGAACTCTCCATTGATGGTGATGAAGCAGCGACTGAAGAAACCGTTGATGGTGATGATGATGAAGTCGAAGTTGTTGAGACCTCAGTTCCCAAGAAGAAGAAAGTCTTCCTCGGGGAACTCAAACCCCCAACAGATCATTCCAAAGAAGTTTGACCATAATAAGGATTTCAAGATGCGGAAACAAACAGCCTCAGATCTCAAAAGGAACAGGAATATCCCTGTTCAGCTTTCTCTGAGCTTTGCCACTCAAGACCACATAGGCTCGACCCGAGAGGAGCGCAATTGGGGACCCAAAGTCCCAATTATGATACCTACCCCCGAGCATCGCACTTGCGATAGTGTCCCTTGGAAATCTTTTGTTTACACCTATCCCTTTTCAATAGGTTTCACTCTTCCCCTTCATCCCATAGCTGATACTTTCTGTAGAAAGTATAATATTTGTTTAGCTCAGTTAGGCCCCGGCTTTTGGAGGGTTATTCAATGCCTCGACAATCTTAGTCGTAGAGCTGGGGTTTCTTTTGATTTTGACTACTTGATTTCTTTATTCTCTTCTACTCTTTATAAGGATGGCGTCGTGCATTTGAACAAACGGGACCAATTTTCAATAATCACTAAGGGTGATGACACCGAGGATAGAAGTTGGTGTGATTGGTCCGTCCTTTTTCCCACCTCCTTTATTTCTGTTAAGCCTGGTTTTCCTGAGGAGTGGAACAAAACTCGTATGTTTTTCTGACTTCACCTTTTTATTTTTGCTTTCGCAAATTTGAAGCTAACTCTTCATCACTTTTCTAGCTAGGAAGCTTCCAATCAATCCGCCAAGGGACTTGACGGCTTGGGTTCAAGCCATCATCGATGCCGTGGAGAGGCTGGAGTAGAATTGGATGGTTTTGGCTTCTCGAGAAGAAAACAAAGGTTAGTGTATTCCAAGTTTTTTGTTTTTCCTCTTTAGTGGACTTCACCTTTGTCTTACCCCTCTTTTTTTAGACTTCTCCAACTAGGGGCTTACCGAGGCGTGGAAAGAAGAAGACAAAGAAAAGAAAGCGAAGAAGTAAACGAAGAAGAAGAAGAAGAAGCAAGAGCAACAGAAAGAGACCGCCGAGGTCCCTGATGTCGAGGCCAGTTTGAAAGACTCGGTAGAATCTATACAAGCTCTTAACCAAGCCCCGAAAGGTATCATTTCAAAGCTATTATCTTTTCACGCTTCTTTTTGTTCTTTTTCCTTTTGAATAATGCATTTTTCCTTTTCATATTCCAAAAGGAAAAGGAGAACGCCTAAAAAACCATCCCAAGCCAGGGTCCCTTGGGTGGAATCGCCTGAAGTCCCTCGCCGTAGACTGATTGACGAGCACGAGGAAGATGGAGCTCGAGGCAGAGTCGAGGTGGCAAACGCTAAAAAGCCGAGTCAAATTGTTGACAAGGCTCGTGAAGAAGCTGAATCTACTGGGGTCAAACTTGTCGAGTGAGCTTTTTCTGAGAAAGAAACGAGTACTAATTTTGCCCAAGCTGTTCCTCAGTCGACCCCTCATCAAGGTTTAGGAGAATCCCTATTCCAGCTGACCTTTGCTTGCTGGATGATAGCATGAAGGCGCCTATTGGTTACAGAGGACTGCTGGGGCCTTTAAAGAATGAACGCCTCAAGGGCTTGCCCATCAATGATTTGATGGCCTACTCAGCTCAACATGCAATTAATGTAAGCCTTTTTTGCTTCAACATTTCCAAGTTTCATTTATTCTTTACCTCTTGATTCTCTTCTTTTTATTGTAGGGTTTTGTCTATGCCATGAAAACATCGGAGATTGAAGCCAAACAAACTGCATTACTCTAGAAGGTTGGGAAGGAATGGGATCGAAGAAGGGTCGATCTTGAAGCTCATGTTTCTGAGCTTGAAAATCAGCTTCTCAACTCTGAAGTTGAATTGGATCGAGCTCGAAAAGAGGCTAATCAATCAAGCCTCGATCTCTCCAGAGCTCGTGAAACCATTTCCAACTTGGAGGCTGAGAAGAAAACCTAGGAGAAAAATCACTAGGCTGAGATCCAAAAGCAGACTGATGCAGCAAATGCAGTGCTCAAAGGGTTAACCAAGCAATTCGAGGAGAAATCCACAAAACTCGTCTCAAGGATGAAGGAGGTTAAAGCCCAAAACGAGGCACTTGAGACCGAAGTGAAAACCCTTCAGGGAAAAGGGGCAACCTCTTCCTCTGAGTTGAAATCCAAATTAAAGACCAAATTGGATTCCAGAGCCCCCAAAGCCCGAGTTGACAGAAAATTAGCGATTATTCAAACTTAGCTGAAAACACTTGAACGATGCAAAAAGGGGATAGACTTGGATAAAGAAACCGCCAGGGCAAAAATAGATGCTGACAAGGCTCAAAAACTTCTGCATCAACCACCCTCGAGTAGTGAGAGCTCGTTTGAAGAGGAGGAAGACTCGGGTAGCAAGAGTTGAGCTTAAGTGGAGACGAGGCTAATGAGAACTCATCGATTTTATTTTCGTTTGAGGCCTCCGGGCCGTTTCTTTTGTAACTATTTTAATTTGGCCTCTGAGCCTTATAATGAATGCCTCAAATATTAGTCTTTGCCATATGTCCCAAATATTCGACTAGTTTTTTGAGTTTTTTGTTTGCTTGCAAGACTTTAAACAGATTTAAGATAAAGCTAGCTTAGAAAGACGTCTCGTCCTCGAGTCGTGGCTTAAAAGACTAAAAAAGGCTTCATGCATGATGCGGGCAAACTACTGCAAGGCGATTCACTAAGAGTCAAGCCAAAGAGATAGAAGAGGCTCACCTACACTTGGTTTGGAAGGGACTTGAAGATGAGAGCTTCGGAAGCAATTTGAAGATGTTTCACTTGGTCACGGCTTTGGGCCTACTACTCCAACACCTTGGAGGAGTATCTAGCCTTAATTTGAAGACTTCTCCGGATGCTACAGAATTGGGCGGACCGTCTCAATGGGTGAGCGGACCTCCTACCCCCAAATAGCCCGAAATTTGGCTAAGTCCGGAAAATGCAACTCTCTGTATCTCTATCTAGGCCCCCCGCATCAGCTCCAGGCGCCCCGCCTCAGTAACCAGACGCTCCGCCTCTGCAGAGGCATCCCACCCAGCCTCAGTCTTTTGTCCTACGGGATTTTTTAGTTATTTACTATTTTAGCCCTGCGTGGCTTATTATGTTATAACCCAAACCTGTGGGCTTTTATGTCTTTTATTTCCAAGTAAGTTGAACCTATAAATCCCTACTAGCGCTTCTTATTTGATTGGACAACCTTGAAATTATATGAAACTTAAGATATTCTCTCTGATGCATGAAAACCCCTTTTAGCTTGAATTCTCATGGTGTATCCATTTAAAATTCATTCCTTACCCGATCAAACACATTTGCAAGATCCAAGTGCATCTTTAGGATAGTTTGCATAGTCTTAGTTTCTCTTGACTCGATCCGAGGATGTTTGAAAACTAGTTCTTCGTGGCTACCTTGGTGGTTGTTTGAGTTACGTCATACTTGTATCGTTTTCTTTTGCTTCTGCGATTTACCCTGTATCAGTCGGTATCAGAGCAAGAATAGGATTTGTTTCCACAAACCCTCGTGCCTATGTTAGTTTCATCTTTAGGTTTTTATTGTTCTTGTTTTTGGCTCGAAAAAAGAAAAGAAGAAAAAATAGAAAAAGTTGAAAAATCACAAAAAAATCCATGAAGTTCGATTGATTTGATGGCCCATTCGATGATTGTTATTAGGGATTATTACTTGATGATTACCCGTTGATTTGGTACCATTTTTACACGATTTGGAGTTGTGGATTGGAAAGTTGAGGATTGAAACCCCAACTTTGAAACCCTAGCTTGAATAGCTTTGGATCTTGATTGTGAACTTGTTATTGATTTTTTGATGCTAAAAATTCATTGGGGATTGTTGGGAATAGTTCAATACAAGTTTGGGTACCTTTAATTTGGAGAAACAAGTTGGAATCATCGAAAATTTTAGGTTGAAATTGGATAAAACACGTTGTTGAAGAAGCTGAAGAACAGCTTTAAGCAGACCGTCTCTGTGTTAGGCGAAGCCTACCAAACTCTCTGAAGTTTGTGTTAGGCCGGAGCGCCCCAGTGCTTTGGCAGAGCACCCTTGTGTCTAGGTAGAGCGCCTGACACCTGAAGCTTGTTTTGGGTATTTTTTTTTCGTACGTTTTCGTGTTTCTTTTGCTTGCATTACTTCCGGCTAGTACTCTTTGAGTAATTATCCTACTCTTCTAGTACTAGTTCATTGAGCCTTTAGGATTACTCATGCATGATTGGGATTGAAATTTCAAAGAAGCCTCGTAGAACATTCTTGGTTTCAAGTACTCACTATAAATTCATGCGTCCATCGAGTCTCATTAACTCTACTCTTTCCGAAGAGTGCTTGATTTTGTCGACTTGTTGATTGCTTAGGAAGGTTGTTCAATACGATAAGCCTTTGAATTCGAGCTTGTGTTACCCTACCCTACCAATTGAGTATACCCGAGTGACATTGAAAAGATGAGGGAGTGTGCGAGGTGATTTCTAACCTTAACATTTCTTTGTCTTTGATTTGTGTAGGTAAATGGCCGAGGAAGGAGCTAGGACTAATGCGGTCCCAGAAAGCACTTTGGCTACCATATTGGCAGAGGTGAAAGCCATAAGTTTAAGGCTTCAGAATCTTGAAAGAGGGAGGACCCCGAGTGCCCAAAAGGAAGTCGGTGAAGGCACAAGTGAAGTCTCAACCGTGAGACCCGAACAATTTGCCGAGATGGCTAAACAACAAAGGTTGAGAGATGAAGCTCTTCGATGAGAAGGCATGTTTGGCCTTTCCTAACCATTGGGCATTCCCCAACAAGTAGGCATTCCCCACAACTTGGGCAATCCACAAGTCAATGTTCCACTCATTAGTTTCTGTAGAAATGTAGCACCTCTTGAGCATGATGCTGAGGCTCAAGAAGGGGAGGCACCTAGGATTGGTGATGACTTTGATTACTTTGATGCACCCTATCCGAATAGAAGAGTAATGAATAGAGGCCGGGGAATGATTAGAGGTCGTAGGCAAGGTCGTGGACCTCAAGGGGGTTATGTTGGGAGGAATTTGAGACGTGAGTATGATGACTTTGATGACTATTATGGGGGCAAACCGGAGCTTAACCGTGGTGGTCGTGACAATAATATCAATAGTGTGAAGATCATTATCCCTACCTTCAAGGGGACTAGTGATCCAGAAAGGTTTCTAGAGTTGAAGGTCCAATTGGAGCAGGTCTTTGATACAAATGATATGTCCGATGAGAAGAAGGCCACATATAATATTGCTTCCTTTGAGGTATATGCTTTCACTTAGTGGTAGTCGGTCAAGAGTCTAGACGTGTTGTTGGGCTACCTATCTACATTACTTGGGAAGAATTGAAAATTGTGATGAGTGACAAGTATGTGACAACTAAGTACCCACAAGAGCAACTCAAAAGGCTCTATGAATTGAAACAAGGCCTTAAGTCAGTTGATGAATACTTTAATGACTTTGAGAGGAACCGAATGTCCATTGACATGGAAATGGAAGATGATGAGCAAGCCATAATTCTGTTCAAAAGTGGTCTCAACCGTGAGATTGTTTCAGAATTGAGGTTGCATATCTTTCATTCACTCCAAGATGCATTCAATGCCGCTAGTGAAGCCGAAAAGTGGATCAAAAAAGAAAAGGCTACTCGCTATAGAAGTACTACGTCTACTCCCGTGAGTAGACCTAACGAATGGAAGAGTCCAAACACAAATGGTGCTAGTGGAAGCCAAAATGTGAAGAAGACTTATGAGAAGCCAATACTAAGGAGTGACTTCAAAGATTTGGGAGGTAACTCTAAAACTCAATTGAATATTCCTAGTACTTCTTCTTTTCAATGCCACAAGTGTAAGGGATATGGGCACTTTGCTAAATATTACCCCACTCGTAAAATAATGATTGTCTTAGATGATGGGTTGGTGTGTGAACAAGAAAGTGAGCCCGAAGATGAGGGAGTCGAGGAGGGTGAGCGAGTTGAGGGTGAAGAGAATGCGGCGGAAGGTGATGATCCTAACATGTTTCTCGTGGTTAGGAAGAGTTTGAGTGCTATGTTCATAGAGGATGAGGAGGATGTGCAAAGGGAGAATCTATTCCATTCTGGGTAGGCAGGTTTGGGTGTTTTTTAGTGAAGGGGCAAGTGTGTTCAATGATCATTGATTCGGGAAGTTGTGCCAATATGGTGAGTCAATCTTTAGTTTCACAATTGAAATTGCCTAATCTTAAACACCCAAACCCATACCGTTTTCAATGGTTGAGTGAGTGTGGGGAGTTGAAGGTGATGAAGCAAGTCTTGATCAAATTCAAAATTGGTAACTATCAAGATGAGCACATGTTTGATGTGGTGCCAATGCAAGCTTGCCATCTCTTATTTGGTAGGCCTTGGCAATATGATAGATGTGTGGTTCATGATGGCCGAGCCAACACTTACACAGCTAAGCATGAGGGCAAGAAGTATGTACTCAAGCCCTTGACGCCTAAAAAAATGAGTGAAGACTATAGGCGCATGAGGGAATTGAAAGAAGCGGCTAAAGCCAAGTCCCCCGTGGAGGCTAGGCCTTTGGCCGAGAGTCAAGTGACTCTACCATCTTCTACCAGTGGCATGTGTTCCATGATGCAACCGGGTGAGATCTTGAGATTAAATGATGGCACCAACTTGCTCATTTGCATAGTGCACAAAGGTATGGTTTTATCTTCCGAATGTGATTATTCTACTAACACTAATCCTTTGCCTAGTGCTATTGAGAATGTTTTGAAAGTTTTTGAGGACATGTTTCCGGATGATATGCCTAGTGGTCTACCTCCTTTGAGGGAGATTTAGCACCAAATTGACTTTGTCCCGGGATCCCAAATTCCAAACAAGCCGGCTATAGGAGCAATCCCCAAGATACAAAGGAGTTGCAAAGGCAAGTGGATGAATTGCTCAACAAAGGCTTGGTTCGAGAAAGCTTGAGTCTGTGTACCGTTCCCGTGATACTAGTTCCAAAGAAAGATGGGACATGGAGGATGTGTGTTGATTGCCCAACAAGATAATGGTAAAGTATCGTCATCCCATTCCTAGACTTGATGACATGCTTGATGAGTTGAGTGGTTCTACTGTCATTTCTAAGATAGACCTTAGGTCCAGTTACCACCAAATCTGAATGAAATAGAGTGATGAGTGGAAGACCGCATTCAACACCAAGTTTGGTCTCTACGAATGGTTGGTAATGCCTTTAGGCCTATCCAATGCACCTAGTATTTTCATGAGGTTAATGAACCATGGTTTGAAACTGTTTATCCATAAATTTGTGATTGTCTATTTTGATGATATCTTGATCTATAGTAAGTCAATAGATGATCATGTTGGCCACTTGAGGCAAGTACTTGAGGTGCTAAGAGCCGAAAAGCTCTATGCCAATTTTAAAAAGTGTGCTTTTTGTGTTGGGAAGGTTGTCTTCTTGGGCTTTGTTGTTAGTGCCAATGGTGTGGAGGTTGATGAGTCCAATGTTGAAGCTATCAGAGATTGGCCAACTCCCACTACCGTGTCTCATGTGAGGAGTTTTAATGGCCTTGCTAGTTTCTATAGGCGCTTTGTGAAGGACTTTATCTCCATTGTCGTACCACTCACCGAGTTGGTGAAGAAGGACAAGCCTTTTGTGTAGGGAGAGCCTCGAGAGAACGCCTTCCAAGAATTGAAAAGTAGGTTGAGTACCGCCTCTTTGTTGCAATTGCCCGAGTTTGGAAAGGCATTTGAGGTTGAATGTGATGCCTCAAGGGTTGGTATTGGGGGTGTTCTCATACAAGATAGAAAACCCATTGCCTATTTTAGTGAGAAGTTGAAGGACGCAACCTTAAATTACTCTACGTATGATAGGGAGTTGTATGCGCTAGTTAGAGCTCTAACTCATCGGCAACATTATCTTTGGCCTAGGGAATTTGTGATGAGAAGCGATCATGAGTCACTCAAACATCTTAGGGGTCAAGAGAAGTTGAACAAGAGGCATGCCAAATGGGTAGAGTTCATTGAGAGTTTTTCTTATGTGATTCATTACAAGAGTGGGACCAAGAATGATGTGGCTGATGCACTTTCAAGAAAGTTTGCTCTAGCCACCACTCTTGCTTCCAAGCTCATGGGTTTTGAGAGCATTAAGTTGATGTATGCTCATGACCCAAAGCTAAAGAGCAGTCATGAAGCTCTTGAGAAGGGAGAAAGAGTTGAGAAGTACCAATGAGTAGATGGCTATATCTTTAAGAATGGTAGAGTTTGTTTACCCGAGTCCTCATGGAGAGAGTTGCTTGTTCGTGAAGCACATTGTGGGGGATTGTTGGGTCACTTTGGGAGGATAAAACCTTGGCTATTCTCATGGAGAAATTCCATTGGCCTAAGATGGGGTTGCAAGTTGAGCGACTTTGCAATGCTTGTCTAGATTGCAAGCATGCTAAGTCCAAATCAAATCCCCATAGTTTGTATACTCCCTTACCTATTCCTACTAGCCCGTGGATGGACATTTCTATGGTTTTTGTTATGGGATTACCACGGTCTGGGGGGAACATGATAGCATTTATTTTGTCATGGATAGGTTCTCTAAGATGGCTCATCTCATTTCATGTAAAAAGAGTAATGATGCACAACATGTTGCTTCTTTGTTCATTGATCATATGTTAAAGTTGATGGTTTGCCTCAAACCATTGCGAGTGATAGGGACTCTAAGTTCCTTAGTCATTTTTGGAGGTTCTTGTGGGGTGCTTTTGTCACCAAGTTGTTGTTCTCCACGTCCCACCACCCTCAAACGGATGGGCAAACCGAGATGGTGAATCGAACTTTGGGTGCTCTTCTTAGAGCTATGACCCGAGGTAAGCCCGGGATGTGGGTTGAGAAGTTGTGTCTTATGGAGTTTGCATACAATCGTATTTTGCATAGCATTATTGGTATGACTCCATTTGAGTGTATTTATGGCTTTAATCCTTTGATTTCACTTGATCTAACCCCTTTGTAACAGGATATGATTGTTAGTCTTGAAGGTAAAAGCCGAGCTAAGGCTATGCTTGAGATCCATGCCAAAGCAAGAAAGAACATGGAAGAAGCCTATTTCAAGGTGGCATCCAAGAAGAACAAGGGAAGGAAAAAGTTGGAACTCAAGAAAGGAGATTGGGTGTGGGTGCACTTCCGCAAATAGAGGTTTCCAACCTTAGAAAAAAGAAGCTAGCACCTCAAGGAGATGGACCATTTCAAGTGCTATCCAAGATCAACAACAACGCATATGTGATTGATTTTCCAGGTGAGCACAATGTTTCTAGTACATTCAATGTAAGTCAAAACTCTTTGTGATATAGGTGATGATTCCGTGGGAGATGCCTTGATTTCGAGGATGAAATCTTCTCAAGAAGGAGAGGATGATGCGGGGCAAACTACCACAAGGCCATTCAGTAGGAGTCAAGCCAGAGAGATACAAGAGGCTCACCTACACTTGGTTTGGAAGGGACTTGAAAATGAGAGCTTCGAAAGCAATTTGAAAATGTTTCACTTGGTCACGACTTTGGGAGGACCACCCCAACACCTTGGAAGAGCATCTAGCCTTGATTTGAAGACTTATCAGGATGCTATAGGATTGGGCGGACCGCCTCCACCTACCTCCAAATAGCCCGAAATTTAGCTAAGTCCAGAAAATGCAACTCTCTGGATCTCTATCCAGGCTCCAAGCCTCAGCTCCAGGCGCCCCGCCTCAATCACCAAGCGCTCCGCCTATGCGGAGGCGCCCCATCCAGCCTAAGTCTTTTGTTCTATGGGATTTTCTAGTTATTTACTATTTTAGCCTTGCATGGCTTATTATCTTATAACCCAAACTTGTAAGCTTTTATATATTTTATTCCCAAGTAAGGTGACCTATAAATATCTACTAGGGCTTCTTATTTCATTAGAAAATCTTGACACTACATGAAACTTGAGATATTCTCTCTATTGAATGAAAACCCCTTTTGGCTTGAATTCTCATGGTGTATCCATTTGAACTTCATTCCTTACCCGATCAAACTCGTTTGCAAGATCCAAGCGCATCTTGAGGATAGTTCGAATAGTCTTGGTGTCTCTTGACTCGATACGAGGGTGTTTCAGAACTAGTTCTTCGAGGCTACCTTGGTAGTTGTTTGAGTTACGTCATGCTTGTATCATTTTCTTTTGCTTCCGCATTTTACCCCGTATCAATGCACTAGATAAAAAGATAATGAATCGAATTTATTCCATGGATGAGAATCGAGTCGATTTACATAGAGCCTAGTTGTGGTGAGATTTAGGCAAATTCTATTACACAAGCTGCTTGGGGCGATAGATACAAATGGTTAGAGCTAATCCTTAAGGGAGACAGTCCCCGGTGTAAGGACAGCCAGACCTCGGGCTTCAATTTTGTCTTTAAGTCCCCGATTATGGAATTAATCAAAGTTTAAGTCGAAAGCTGATTGAACTCTGACTGAACTCACTCCCATTGCACCCTCCGATGGTCGAGTGTGAAGGATTAAGACTCGAGCACTACTGATCTGAGCCTCAGAGCGTCATCATGTCAGGGCTAAAAATAATATCTCTTTAAATTAGATATGTTCCAATTTAATGGCTCCTGCTTTCCTTGGAGATTTTTCAATTGATAAGACCCCTTCCCTACGACTGCCTTAACTCGGTAAGGGCCATCCCAATTGGCAGCAAATTTTCCTATATTTTCCTCTTTGATCGTCTGATTCGAGGCCCTCACAACATAATCGCCAACCTTGAATTCTCTATACTTTGCTTTCCTATTCAAGTAGGCCTCGGTTTGTCGCTTCTGAGTTGTCAACCAAATCAAAGACATCTCCCTTCGTCCTTCAAGCAAATCTGATTCCACACACATATCCTTCTGATTTGATTCCTCAGTTGCATGAGCATAGCGAAGGCTTGGTTCACCAACCTCAACTGGAATCAACGAGTCTACTTCATAAGCGAGAGAAAATGGGGTTTCCCCGGTGTTGTTCTTCTCTATGGTCTGCATTGCCCATAACAATTCTAGTAATTTATCGGGTCACGAGCCTTTCACCTTGTCCATCATCTTCTTAAGATTATCAATAATTATCCTGTTTGAGGATTCAGCCTGCCCATTAGCACTGGAATGGTAAGGCGTCGAGGCCACCCTTTTGATTCCCCAATTTGCAAAGAAGGCGGTGACATCCGCGCCGACGAACTGTGTGTCATTATCATAAGTTATTTTCCTCGGGACTCCAAATTGGCATATGATATATTTCCAAATGAAGTCAATGACTTCCTTTTATCTAACTTTGGCAAAAGCTCCTGCCTCGATTCACTTAGTAAAATAGTCAGTGAGCACAAGGATGTACCTAACACTACCCTTTGCTTTGGGAAACGGGCCAACGACATCCATTCCACATTTCATAAAGGGCTATGGTGATACCACTGAGTGTAAAGGCTCAGCCTGTTGATGAATCATCGAGGCGTGCGTTTGACACTTGTCACAATTTCTAAAAAATATCCCGGCATGCTCACTCATTTCAGGCCAGTAATAACCAGCTCGAAGGAGTTTACGCACGAGGGCTTTGGCTCCAGAGTTATTTCCACACACTCCCTAGTGTACTTCCTTCATCACGTATTCATACTCTCCTGGACCCACACATTTGTCCATTGCGCCGCAGTAAAGCTTTTTGTACAATTGCCCATGTACCATTGTATATGGGACTACTTTCCTCCTGAGCTTTTCAGCTTCCCTCTTATGTGGTGGCAAAATTCCCAAATCCAAGTAAGAAATGAACTTGGTTCGCCAGTCCCAATGTTGATTCACCATATTTGCTCTCAACTTCATCTTTCCCATTGCAGACGTGAAGATTCTGACCGTGGCATCAGTCCCCGAGTCATATGCTTCAACCGCCAGGCCAAGTTTGTCAAGGCATCGGCCTCGACGTTTCCTCTCGTGGTATTTGCATGACTTTCCATTCTTGAAAGATACCAAGCACTTGCTGCATTCGTACCACGAATTGTTTCATCCTGGGCTCCCGAGCTGAATACCCGCCGAGGACCTGATTTACCTATCATACCCACGTTTTTACCTAACTCAGAGCGAGTCATGGCTCGAATTCGACTAGGTAACTCATTTGAGTTTTAAATTGGAGTCTTCATAGATTCGAGGGTAAGAACTCCAAGTGACGCGAGCAATAACATGTTAGGCACTTCCCCTAGTCCCACAAAAAGTGGTTCCCACCCGAGCTTTTACTTTTGGGATGTCTAACAAGTCATAGATAAATATTGATTGCATTTACAAATTGTTTCACTAACATAAGAGATAAAATCGAAACTAATCCAGCAAAAAGGTCTATCTGCTCAAAACAGTTTAAGGGGCAGTGAGTAGTTAAGTGTTGGGCCAAAATTTTGCAGAAACAACCTAAGCCTAATGGCTAATCGCAATTTTGACCTCAAGTTTTGCAAACATACGTTTAATAGGGCTAATATCACAAGAATTAGTTCAGATCAGTTCAATTACGCAATTTCAGCGTTTAATAGACTTTTGCAGAAATGACCAATTTTGAAAATACTTTCAGATTTACTCACAAACCAAGGTGGGGTTAGTTTTTGAATGAAATGTTAGCCATTTAGGGTTGGTGTGACTTGACATTAGTTGTCGACCCCTAACCTTAATGGTTATTTGATTTTTAGGGTTAGTTTCAAAAATATATATAGTATTGGGGCTGTTTTTGAAAAAAAAAGGTACACGAAAACAATCAAATGCACAGAAAGGGGCTGTCGTACATAACTATATATGTATATAGCATGCAACATGATTAAGTGTTAATAACTTTAGAAAATACACATAATTCTTTGTATATTGGACCCTAAGACTTTTACTCTCATATACACTATTAGATTAGTGTATAGAAGATCAAAGTAGGTCAAAAATCGATTTAACACATAAAAGGCCACAATTAAAAATTATTTTGGGCATGTATAGTTTATGCAAAGAGGGGCAGTTTCAGTTTCAGATTAGGCAGACATTTCACATTTTGCCCCTGTTGTCAAATTTTAGGATTTTCACATGTAACACTCAATAAAACCTAGTAACATTAATTCTGAAAATGTCATAACACACTGGCATTACCCTTAGATTTCATGCGATTTTACCATTTTGTGAGATATGATGCTAGCAAACAAAGGAGTGAGGTAAAGGAAAGGCCCCTGAATAGCCACACACATAGCTCATTGCTATGTGACCTGTTTTAAATACTTCACACAGCGAATCCCAGCAAATACAACACACAGGGGGGGTTCTAAAAGGGATAAAGAAGTAAAGGCCCTGTCACTGCCTACACGAGCTATAACCTCAGTGATCATACTACCAGAACCTTGCATTTAATCTGGTGTAACCAATAAGCATTACAAACCCCAAACCCTGCAGTTAATAAACTTGTACGGTCTATTCTAAGACCATCCAACCAAGCTGCATAGAAAGGGTTAGCAAGGGCTAAAGGAAAGCCCAACAAGCAGACATAGATAAACAAGCATCAAACAGGAAGTGTAGGCATGAACAGGCTTAGGAAAAGAGCATCACAGGTTTGGGCATAGAATTATACCTTTGTCAGAAGGAATAACAACAACAAGCAAACAATGTTAGGCAAATTCAGATGCCCTTAGAAGAAATATCTAGAAAGAGAGAGGGAGAGCAAAATTTTCCAGGAACTTTAAGAGTAAGAAGGGAGTGTTTTTAACACTTCTCAATATGCAGTGCCTTGAACAGAGAATTTTGTGCACTTAGTGTATAAACGTGTCTATGTGTTGCGAAGAAACAAGACTGTTTATATAGGTGAGGGTGAGGAATTTTAATTCAAATGGGTAAAGCCAAAAAGGTAAGGAAATATTGCCTTCCGAAAATAAAAGGGGACACCCTTAGGTGTTCTTCCAAAAATAAACCTATCAGTCCTCAAGATTTAAGGTAAATCCAATCCTAAACCAATTTGGATTCCCTCCCCTTAACTTTAGTAGTGTCTAGGTTCAAGAAACTAGTGTAAGCAAGAAGTAGGCTCAAAATATTTCAGTAGATCCTAAAGAGGCTCCAATTGATACTTAATCAATTCAATAACCAGTTTCATTCAAATACACTCGTAGAATCAAACTAAAACTAATCAAGATCACTTGAATCATGTAAATTAGTCCTCTATTTCAAATTTTAACTAGACAAGTCATGAATTCACAAAGATTTCACAAAGTAGGATGATTATAACCAGTTTAGACAAGCAATTATAATTTTAGGCTAAGACTCAAAGGAGATGATATGGAATTCGTTCTTAAACATGTCAAACTAAAGCGTATAATAGACTCAATGCAATGTCCAAATAATCAATGATTTACAAGGGTCACAAATCATGTGAACTAACTATATAACAAGTAAACAATAATCATGCTAATTCACGGAAAGAAATAGGCAATTTAGGCATAACGAACACATAGGTTTGAGAACAATAAAAAGGGAAAACAGGTTACCCATTTTGGATCGAATTCGGGTCAACTTCTACCCATTTCGATCGTGCAAGCGCGAAGGTTTTTCCTTCTTCTTTAAGACAGTAACACTCATGTTTTCGTGAAGGCATCGCCAGAATTTCTTTTCCAGTGATGGTGATAAGGTCAACCAAGAATTGAATTTTTAACCTCGTCGTTTGGGAAAATTACCATGTGGGTTTTGTAGCAGACAACAAGGAGAGCAAGGAAATGTGATTTCCATGACTTTTCACTGGTGGAGTTGGCCAGAAATGCTCCTTGACAGTGGCGTCGCTAGGGTTTAGACGAGGGAGAGAGTAAGGCAGAGAGGCTGCCAGGTATTGTGAGAAAATGAGAGAGAGAGTTAGGGTTTCGGGGTGAGGTGTATAATTTAAAAATGGAAATGTGGTTTTTAGTCGTTGGATCAGACGGGTGGAGGGTTAGGATTAAGCCACGTCGACATGATGTGGCGTTGATGTGTCTAAGTGGGTATGAAGTGTACAAAATGCTAAGGTGTATATATGTATACGTGCAAAAGTGTATATAATGTGTACAATAATGTATAAATTATGTAGAAAATTGTATAAAATACTCACAAAATTATAGAAACAATCAGACAATTAATTTTGAAGGCTAAATGGCTAAGGAGGACTATTATTTTAAATTTTAAATATTTTGTGCAATTTTGCCAAAATATGAGTAGTTACAAAAATTTATAATTAAACGTGCAAATTTTGTAAATAGTTGTAGCTTGTGCCATTGTCCTTAAAAATAGCTTAATTGGCGTGCCTGTGTAAGATTGTGATTTTGAAGAGTGAAGATAATTGTATGGTTATCAGTGCAATTTTATCTGAAAGATGGCTATTGAAACAGGAGGGGACAAAATTAGGTGTCAACATTACCACCAACTGAGAATCACATTTTAACTCCATATTTTCAGCTCCCATCTCTTTCGCCAACCTCAATCCTGCTATCGCAGCCTCGTACTCAGCTTCATTGTTAGTCAGCTTCTCAAATTTCATTGAGTGCCTTAGCTTTTCCCCTGTGGGAGTTACGAGTACTATTCCAAGCCCGGAGCCATTGGAATTAGTCGCCCCATGAGTATAAAGCTTCCATATCCTATGCGTTGAACCTCTAGAGGCTAGATTTTCTTTTTCCGCTCCGGGAGGCAATTTGGCACTAAAATTAGCCACAAAATCAGCTAACACTTGAGATTTTATGGCCGTGCGCGGCTGATATACAATATCGTACTCACTTAACTCGACTGCTTACTTAGAGAACCTCCCTGACAACTCTGGTTTTTACAATATATTTCTCAAGGGGAAGGTTGTTACCACAGCTATTGGGTGGCATTGAAAATTGTGGTGTAATTTTCGAGCAACTATAACTAATGCGAGTCCTAACTTTTCTAGGTGAGGGTACCTTATTTCAGCATGGAGGAAAACTTTTCTAACATAATATACTGGCTGCTGCTTCCGTTCTTCTACTCGAATTGAAAACTGTGCTGACTGACACCTCAGAAATGGCAAAGTACACCAACAATGTCTCCTCATCTTTTGGTTTGGCCAACAATGGAGAGTTTGCCAAATAATGTTTTAATTCTTTCAAAGCCTCCCTACACTCAGGAGTCCATTCAAAGGATTTGTTCTTTTTTAAAACAGAAAAGAACCTCTGGCACCGCTCGGATTACCTCGAGATAAATCTACTCAGAGCAGCTAATCTGCCAATTAAGCGTTGAACTTCTTTTGGGCTTGACAATTATTCGGGGATTTCTTGTATATCTTTAATCTTATCCGGATTCACCTCGATACCCCGTTCTGACACGATAAACTCCAAGAACTTCTCCAAGTCAACCTCAAAGACGCACTTTTCTGGGTTAAGCTTCATGCAATATTGCCTCAAAATTGCGAAAGCCTCTCTTAGATGCTTCAGATGACCCTTCAATAGAACAAATTTTACCAATATATCATAGATGTATGTCTCCATCATTTTACCGATGTAATCTTTAAACATTTGGCATACCAATCTTTGATAAGTTGCTCCGAAAATTTTGAGACCGAAGGGCATCACCTTATAGCAATAAGTCCCTTCATCTGTGATGAAAAAAGTTTTTTCTTCATCGCAGGGGTCCATTAAGATCTGGTTATACCCAGAGTATGCATCTAAAAAGGTTAAAAGTTTATGTCCAGCCGCAGAGTCTATTAACCTGTCCATATTGAGGCAAAGATAGCAATCATTTACACAAGCTTTGTTTAGGTCAACGTAATCGACGCACATTATCCACTTTCCATTCTTCTTAGACACTACCACTATTGGCAAGCCAATCAGGATACTTGACCTCCCTAATGAATCCATTGTCAAGCAACCTCTTCATCTCGTCTTGAATCGTTTTCTTTTTTACGCCAGCATGTGGCCTCTTCTTTTGTTTCACCGGGCGGTGACTAGGATCTACATTCAATTTATGTGTCATTATTTAAGGGACAATCCCTACTATGTCTGTATGAGACCAAGCGAAACAGTCATCATTAGGTTTTAGTAATTCGATAAGAGCCTTTTTAGACTCAACATCCAACTCTGAGCCCACAAACACATTTCTTTCTGGGAACTTTTCTGAAAAGCAATAGATTCCAGCTCTTCAACTGTCGAGTCCTCGGCCTTTTGCTTCTGAGGCTCTTGGATAAATGTTGGGATCTTTTCTTCTTGCCTTGGAGGAGTAACTTCTTGGACCGAGCTCTCCTCCTTACGAGGCTCCGAGCTGCTTGACTGTGATTTGAGCTTCCCAATCGGGGCGTTACCACTCTTTGTGGCGACTGAATAACATTCCCGAGCTATTCGTTGATCACCTCGGATCGCACGAATTCCCCATTGGATGGGAAATTTGATCACTTGATGTAAGGTGGATGGCACAGCCTCCATCTCATAGATCCAAGATCTTCTGAGGATAATATTATAAGCCATATCCTCGTTCATTATTTGGAAGAATGTTTTCTTGTCAACCCCCTCGGCAGTGGTTGTAAGGGTGATTTCCTCTAAAGTTTTCTTTATATAATTATTGAACCCTATTAAGATGGTTGTTTTTGTCACGACGAGGTCCTTCAACCACATTTGTTCAATAGCCCTGTGATTAATGATATTCACAGAACTCCCAGGGTTAATTAAAACTCATTTCACATCTAAATCGTTGATCCTCAACGTGATAACTAAAGCGTCATGATTGGGGGTCATCATCTCACTGCAATCCCCCTCATAAAATAAATTTCGTTATCAATCCCATCAACTCGAGTCTTTTTTCAATAGTGATTGAAAACTTCGCAAACTTTCTGGTCGTAGTGAGATTAACACCTCTCACCTCTAACCCTCCGGTTATAACATTTACGAACTTCTCTGCCATTGAAAATAATTGACACCAGCAGAGATTAGAAATAATCTGACTTTGAAACAAACATTATTACCAAATCCCCACAGACGGCGCTAATTTGTGTTGGTCTAAATCTGATTAGGATACTAAATCGAATTTATTTTTTAGTTAATCAATAATTTGTTTGTATCAAAGCTAGAAAACGAGCGAGGAATAGATAATAGCTTAAAGATAACTAAGTAAATGTCTAACGAGCAATAGTGAACAAAACTGTAAGTGTAGTATTCTATTTCTGGATGCCCTTCTTCAATTACAAGGCTTCTATTTATAGTCAGTTGGAGTGAAAGAGTTACAATTGCATTTAATGACCATTACTCCGCGTCCATTCATAGCCAGCCCACGATTCCTCTCTTTAATGCTCATGCAACGGTCGGCAGTTACAACAGGTTGTGATCGTTGCCGAGGCGTTATGCTTTCTCGAGAGGTCACCTTCATCTTAGCTCCAACCTTGAGCTTGGTCCAATCTTGCCCCAGGTGAGGATGAAATCAACCTCCTCGGGAGGTTATCCTTGGAAAGACTCAACTATTCCATGCCTCGAGCTTTGTCACCAAGGCAATGGAGTTTTCTACCCAATACAAATATACCCACACTTTATAAAATATTACATATTTATGCCCATTTTAAAATTTATTTCACTCCATACCCATTTTGATAAAAAAATATTACACTTCTACCCATTTTGGAAAAAATATTACATTTCTACCCATTCTTTTATCTCTTATTGTTTTTTCCTCTCATTCCCCAAATTTATTTCTGCTTTTCCATTTCCTACCCCTAACTTCTACAAACTCTCTTTTTTTTTTTCATTCCCAAACCTAAATTCCCCCAATTTTTTGCTTTCTCTTCAAATATTGTACTATGAAATAGAAAGTAAATCTTAGTGGTGGTCAGACGCTACATTGCTATAATGTTATGAACCTAACAGATCTCCTCACCATCTTGATTACTACAAGTATAGCACTTTTTATAGTACTTCTCAGTTCCTGAAAGATCTTATTCTTTTTTCTCTATCCAATTTCAAATAAATATTCTTTCTTTTGAGAAAACCAAGGAACTGTTAGCTTAGTTGTTGTTCTTTTTCCTATATCTCCAGAGGAGTCACAGTAGCAGTAATAATCAAAAAAAATTCTTAGCCTTTTCTATTTTGAAAGCTAATAAAAAGGCTTCAATAAGTTTCTCTCTCTAGTTTATATTAATCGGCAGAATAATAATAATAATAATAATAATAATAATAATAATAATAATAATATATATATATATATATATATATATATATATATATATATATATATATATATATATTGGAGTTGATTCGTGAATCTGATTCTGAATATTCTAGGATCTTTTGTGGTTGCTTTTTCATCATTCGATCTGATTATTACATGTTTTACAGAGATCGATCTGTTGGTATTCAATTTATTTACCTTTGATGGATCTACGTAATCTACTCTTTTGATTGTAAGATCAGATTCATCATATTTTATAAAAAAATTTCTATTTCGAATTCTATTAACAAGAACGAATTAAAGTGGAAATGGTATAGCTTTTGTTAATTGTAATTAATTTACTGAGAATATGTGGAAATGATTTAATTATTTATTTATTTGTAGCTTAATTATATGCTTAAATAAGTTTTTAAATATTTTAATTTTTGTTGTTTTAAATAAATATGCCTTTTGGTATATCCTTTTGTGTTTGGATCAAGTGTGTTATGCTATCAAGCAAATAAATATTTCAGTTTTTTTTTTATTTTGAACAAAGTATACCTTTTGATATAATATATACTCTTTTGGTATACCTTGTTATGTACGGATCGAAGTCCGAGATGCTACATAACACATAGATATTTTAGTTTTTATTATTTTTGAAGAAGTATACCTTTTTGGTATAGTGTATACTCTTTTGGTATACCCTTTTGTATTTGGATCAAAGTGTGTGATGGTATCGAACAAATAAATATTTCAATTTTTGTTGTTTTGAACAAAGTATACATTTTTAGTATACTGTATACTATTTTGGTATACCTTGTTATGTTCAAACTGAAGTCCGAGATGCTACAAAACATATAAATATTTTAATTTTTATTATTTTTAAAGAAGTATACCTTTTTGGTATATTGTATACTTTTTTGGTATACCCTTTTCTGTTTGGATCAAAGTGTGTGATGCTATCGAACAAATAAATATTTCAAATTTTGTTGTTGAACAAAGTATATATTTTGGTATACCTTCTTATGTTTGGATCGAAGTCCGAGATGCTACAGAACACATAGATATTTTAATTTTTATTATTTTTGAAGAAGTACACCTTTTTGGTATATTGTATGCTCTTTTGGTATACCCTTTGTATTTGGATCAAGGCGTGTGATGCTATCGAACAAATAAGTATTTCAAATTTTGTTGTTGAAAGTATATATTTTTGGTATACTGTATACTCTTTTGATATACCTTTTTATGTTTGGATCGAAGTCCAAGATGCTACAGAACACATAGATATTTTAATTTTTATTATTTTTGAAAAAGTATACCTTTTTGGTATATTGTATACTTTTTTGGTATTCCCTTTTGTGTTTGGATCAAAGTATGTGATGCTATCGAGCAAATAAATATTTCAATTTTTTTGTTTGAACAAAGTGTACTTTTTTGTATATTGTATACTCTTTTGGTATATCTTGCTATGTTCGGATCGAAGTCCGAGATGCTATAGAACACATAGTTATTTTAATTTTTATTATTTTTGAAGAAGTATACCTTTTTGGTATATTGTATACTCTTTTGGTATACCTTTTTGTGTTTGGATCAAAGTGTGTGATGCTATCGAACAAATAAATATTTCAATTTTTATTTTTTTGAACAAAGTATACCTTTTTGGTATACTGTATACTATTTTGGTATACCTTGTTATGTTCATACTGAAGTTCGAGATGCTACAAAACACATAGATATTTTAATTTTTATTATTTTTGAAGAAGTATACTTTTTTGATATATTGTATATTCTTTTGGTATACCCTTTTGTGTTTGAATCAAAGTGTGTGATGCTATCGAACAAATAAATATTTCAATTTTTGTTGGTTTGAACAAAGTATAGCTTTTTGGTATACTGTATGCTATTTTGGTATACCTTGTTATGTTCAGAGTGAAGTGCGAGATGTTACAAAATACATAGATATTTTAATTTTTGTTGTTTTTAACGAAATATACCTTTTGGTATACCATGTACGTTTCTGTATACCTTTTTATTTTTTGATCAAAGTGTGATATGTTATCGAGCAAATAAATATTTAAGTTTTTTTTTTGTTTCAAACAAAGTATGTCTTTTTGGTATACTGGACTCTTTTGGTATACCTTTTATATTTAGATCGAAGTGCGAAATGTTACAGAACCAATATATATTATATGGACGTATTAATTTTTTTTGTTTTAAATACAATATATCTTTTGATATCACGATATGACATATTAATATATAGTATGATCTAAGAGTATACATTATTGATATATTAGACAAAAAAAATTTCATATTGATATTAAGTATGTTATATTTATTACTAGTATAGAGAAAAAGAAAAGAAAAATATGAGAAAATTTACAAAGAAAAAACAAAGAGTAGAATAAGATTATAGAGAAAGAGAATAAAGAAAAAGAATACAAAAATTGGGGAGACATGAATAGTGTTAGAAAAGGAGAAAGAAAAAAGAAAGAAAAAACATAGAAGAAAAAAAGTGTGAAAACGGAGACGGAGGAAAGAATAATAAAAGAATGACAAATGAAACGGAGAAAAAAAAAAGATATAGGGACAGAGAGGGACTTGAGTTCCTTGTTTTATGCCTCAAAATAAGGATGTAATAAGTTAATGAGTATAGGATGTAAATAAGTTATGTGTATTAAATTTAATGGGTAGAGCCTTGTAAATAAGATGAGATGTATGTGTATTTTTGAAAATCTCCCTTAAAAATTGTTGGGCAATTCCCACCCAACAATTACTCATATTAGGCCGAATTGCAAAATATAACTCGGGCTACTTGTTTGAATAAATGTCGTAATATTGGTTCGACATAAATGCCCTTCATTAGTTTAATGAAATATTTTTCGGACGAAAATACCTCTAGAAACTAATAAAAAGACCCGTACAATCCATCTCATTCCTTTTCTCCATTCACACGATATATAAACCATAAAAATCCAAAACGTTTACAGATTCATCCATTAAAACGAAGATTCAAGGTTAGCTTCCTTCAAATTCCTACTGAGTTTTACTAAATGTTGCATTAAATTCTATATAATATGTTTAATTTTGTTTTTATAACAAGTAACTACATATTACCTCCAACAAGCTATGAATTTTGTTCATAATGATCCAAAGAACTTGACGTATTGGCAACACATGATATTATATCGACATTCAAATAGTGAAAATATCCTGTTTCATAAAAATTAATTGATTTGTATTAATTGTACAATTTATAAAGAAAATTGCGAGTAAAATCACATAGCAGATCGACTTTACGGTGTTACCATAAAGGCATTATGTTGCCTTATATTCATTTGAATTAACTGCAAGTTTTGACTATTGCCGAGACTTTAAGCCATGTTGCAATGGACAACTTGCAGAGAAAGTCACTGCAAGTCTTGGCTATTGCCAAGAGTTTAAGCTGTGGTACAATGACCTTGCACAGACTTCTCGGCTATTGCCAAGACTTTAAGCCTTGTTGCAATACAAAACTTGCAGAGAAAGTCTCTACAAGTATTGGCTATTGCCAAGAGTTTAAGCTCTGGTGCAATGAGCACCTTGCACAGACTTCTCTGCTATTGCCAAGACTTTAAACTCTATTGCAATGAGAACTTGCAGAGAAAGTCTCTGCAAGTCTTGGCTATTGCCAAAAGTTTAAGCTCTGGTGCAATGGGCACCTTGCAGAGACTTATTGGCTATTGTCAAGACTTTAAGCTCTGTTGCAATAGGCAACTTGCAGAGAAAATCTCTGCAAGTCTTGGCTGTGGCCAAGACTTTAAGCTCAAGTCAAACATCAAGGACAAGAATTTACCCAGGATTTCCTTCCCATGTACCAAGATCCTGCTTCTACTAGGCGATCTATCCACGAAAATTTAAGCATGTTGTTCGTATTCATTATGTGCAGGACTAAATGGCAGCACAATGCATATATATTGCTTAAAACAGAAATGAGATGCAAACAACATATATATGAACCATGACATAAAATTGATAGTTGTGAAAGATGGTATTACCTACCAGGCATTTGAAAAAGAAATTTGTAATGCTCTAAGCAGCAAGACTGATGAGAGTGAAGCAAAGATAAGGTTCAACACCAATCTAAAAACGTGAAAAGGCATGATGGTAACAAATGATCAAGAACTTATCACTTGCATGTATCTGCTAAAAAATGATGAGAATTTCAGAAACTTCATAGTAGAAGTTGTTAATAGGGATAACCTATTGTCAAATAACAACACCACTACCACCAGCACACATGAATTCTTCTTGAATGAATCCGACCATAGCATGATGTTGCATCAACATAAAGGACAGTTGATTGACTTTATCGACCAACATGAAGACGTAATATTCCTGGCCGATCAAGAAAGTGAAGATGCGCGACAAGAGGAAAGGAGAATAATTGAGGAGGTAAACAGATACAGAGCACTGATGATACCCATTGAACCACAAACAATCAGCACCCATTAGCCATTTTTTAAAATTCAAATGTGATTAGACAATTAATATTATCTATAAACTAAAGTTTTGGCAAAAATCAAGACTTTACACTTAGCTATGTCAATATCCACAAAGTCTTGGAGAAATGATGCACTTCTACCACTCCCATAAGCTTTATTGATAACTTTTAAAGTAATAATAAATCCACATATTATAATACTAAAAAATTATAATAAACATGTAAATAACCATAAATTGTAAAATTTTGAAATACTAACTTAATAAATTATAAATATTCATGTTAAAAGTAATTTAATATTATAATTAATTAACTTGCCTTGAAGTCTTGGCATAGGCAATATTATTGAGAACTAACTTGCCACAAAGTCTAGACAAAATCTCGCCCGTACAACCCTCCAAAAATTATTTATTAATTTTAAAATATTTCTTTAACGTTACTATTAGTTAAATTTTCTTGAAGTCTTGACATGGACAATATTATTAAGAATTAAATTGCCCCAAAGTCTTGGCAAAACGTTACCAGTACAACCCTCTACGAATTATTTAGAATTTAAAATAACTAAAGTATATTAACCTTGGAATTAACAAACTTGCCTTCAAGTCTTGGCATGGCCAAAACTTTCCCTATAATCACTTTCCTCCACGACAGCTAAAATGCCTTGAAATCCTGCAATGGGCAACACTTCCGCCTCATCCAATTCAAAACAACTCTCATCTTAAAATAGCAAAAATATCAAACATTTAATGCAGTTCTTTACATAAGCATAACAAACACAGTACATGAAAAACACAAGTAATAAACAACTACACGACTTTCTCTAACACATTTCTAGTACCAAAAGTCTCATTCGCACTACCAGAAGATAATCACAGTGATCATCTTGTGACTCAGATAATAAACGGAAACTTGGACTATTGTCCCCACAACACATTTTTTTCCTCTTCCTGTCATCTTCATCAGAAGATCTTGGCTGACTTATAAACTCATCTACTGTGTCTAAATGTACCTGATCAGAAGATTCGCTATCCATGACCTTCCAAATTCATAAAAAATAATAATAATGACAACACATATTAACAAAACAAAGCAACAATAACGGAAAGAACACATACAAGCATACTTCTTTCTCACGCAGTACTTCAACATCTGTTGTTGGGAAAAGATACTAATATCTCCACTTTCCAGTTTAGCAATAATCTGAGAAACAGTTTCAAAAACAGCTCCACCTTTCTACAGTATCAACTTACGCTCCGTCAAAAATTTACTAACCAAAATATTATACTTCACATCACCATCCAACAACCTTTGATATCAAATTATTGCTCAGACTTAAAAATTTGATCTCTTTCCTATGAGAATAAAAAATAAATTATACTTATTCGACAACCAAACTTATAAAATCGTATGATAACAAAACAACAAGTAAAGACAAGAGAACATACATTAGGACGTGTCATAATGAACTCACAATTAAAATACAGAAAAATTTATGTACCATCACCAAAATGCAAAGTCAACAGGACAAAAACAAAATGAAATAAAACACACAGTAACTTCAACTAAACAATAAGCAGACTCATGCATGATAGGCAATACTTACTAAACAAACTCATGTATAGTAAAAAGAGCAACTTACAGAGAAAGTCTATGCAACTCTTGGCAATAGCTAAGACTTTAAGCTCTGGTGGAAGGGGCAACTTGCTAGGAAAGTCCATAAAAGTATTGGTAATAGCCAAGACTTTAAACTCTGGTGCAATAAGCAACTTGTAGAGAAAGTCTCTGCAAGTCTTGGCTATCGCCAAGACATTAAGCTCCGTGCAATGAAAAACTGAAGAGAAAGTCTCTGCAACTAATGGCAATAGCTAAGACTTTAAGCTCTGTGCAATTAGCAACACGAAGATCTAATGGCTATAGCCAAGAAGAACCTTAAAATCACTTTAATCAAGCAAAAAAAGTTCACTTGAACCTCAAATTTGATACGACGATCATCAATCAAAATTAAAAAAAAAACTAACAGATAAGTATATTAACAATAATTACCAAATTACAGAAAAATAAATAAATATAGATAAAGGAAAGGCAAAATAAAACTTGCATTATAACATAAATTAAACAAAATAAATATAAAATAAACACATGAAAAAAGAGAAGAAAATACCCTAAATCTCTAGAACACAAGGAAGAAAGAATAAAAGGAATGAGGAAAGAAAGAAGGGAACCGCTCAATGTGTATTAGGTTTAGGCAGAGGCAAAATAGTCTTTTCACGTACCAACTAATGACGTGGATGACAGTTAATTAAAATATTTTAAAAAGGGGACATTTATCCAAAGCCGGGGCTTATGGAGAGCACACGGTGAAAATCTTTGCTCATATTGTCCACCCAAATTTTGTTTATACGGAAAATAGCAGATTCAAGCTCGAGTTTCGAAAAGCGAAAAATTACGGGAGGATAACAAAATGCCATATATATATTTTAGCTTTTTTATTAAAAAATGTATCCTAAATAAGCACCCAACCACACCCATAACTTTTTGCAGCCACTCCCTCTCTAGGGTTTGTGGCTTCCCCTTCCCCTCTTCATCCTCATCCTTCTTCTTCTTGTTGACACCCAATTTTGTCCCTCCTATTTTACAATTTATCATACAATTTTCAAAAAATGCAATATTATCTTCTCAGACAAAATCGCATTATATCAAGCATTTATTTGTGTCGGCCTTATCATTCAGTCCCCCTACTTATATACATACATATTTAAAAGTTGATTTTATTACATAATTGCATCATTTAGGTAATTTTCAAAATACTTGCACAATTTTATATCTATTTATGCGAATTATACACTTGAATATCCATTTTACAATTATTTGCACTTAATTAATACTATCTAAATTCATTCATAATTATTCTGAATCAGTTATTATTTTCTCCTAAGTCCCCAATATTATTTTTCATATTTTATTAATTATTCTCTCATTTATTAGTATTTTTAAGCTAATTATTGGTCAAGTATACATATATATATATATATATATATATATATATATATATATATATATATATATATATATATATACTAGATATACACTAATATACACTCTATACAAATGCTACATATACACATCACATTATTTGGGGTCCACACATATACACATCAGCCACACAGGCCCGCGTGGCACCTTTCCAGCCAATCACACGCCCACGTTAGCCCCCACTACCTCTCTTCTCATTTTTCCTTTATCCAAACACTCCCTTACCCAAATAAACCCTAAAATTCATTCCCCTCACCATTTCCCCAATTTCAACCGTCACCCCTTCCTCCTTACCCCAAAACACGACTCGATCTACCACGCCAAGCCTGAATCTGCTGTGACCCCGTCACCCTCGCCACTAGTCACGCGCCATTCCCCCATTTCTCTCTCTCCTCGTCACTGTTCGAATCTGAAAAAAAAAGACAAGAAAATGGAAAATTTTGACAAAATCATAATGAATTTGGTACCAATCAAGACAAAATTGGAAGGGATACGTTACTTACAAGGCGTAAATCGAGATTTTGAAATCAAAATCAAGCAAAAAAGGAAAAAAACAGAAATGGATCAGACCCGATACAAGTGGACCCGACCCGAACCCAAACTGGTATCCCTTTACCTTTAATAGATTCTCTGTCTCTCTTGATTATTTTACATGGCAAATTAATTCTAGGGATACTTTAGCCTTGCACATCGATTGCAAATATTACAAGAAACATGGTTTAAAGCCTACAAAATAATAGTTTATTTGATCTTGCTTGAACATCTGTTAAAAATTAGCATTGGTCAGTTTTAGGCCGAGAACATATGAATATTGTTTGAGCAAATTGGTTCAAGTCGAGATTTTTTTGACGTGTATGAAAATCTTGAATTAGAACATGTTTACATGATCTCTGAGAACTTTTTTTATTCTGAAATTGCACCTATGAAATGTATATGACCAAGGTTGTAGTAGAATACAAAATGTACAGTAGTTACTCATGTTAATTAGCATGGCAAATTTCGAATTCCTATTGATTTTTGTATTTGATTTGAAACTTACGTATCCTGTCAATCCTAGTATGAGAACACTCTAATTCCTTTCCTTTTCATTCATGATTAGGGCAAACTTGAGTTAAAAGAAAATCCTGAAACCAACTAGAAGAGGGAAAACTTTTTTAAAAAAATTTTCTGTACCTAGACTCTTTAAAATACAATTGCTTGTATTATTTACGGTAAAAGAAAATGTTTTTTTATCTAAAATTTCTAGACAAAATTATTTATGGAAGTGTATAATTTGAAATCCTCATCTTCTAATTTTCAGAATTATCACTAGGCTTTCTTATGAGAATATATAAAAGGCATAAATTTTCTTTGATTTAAATTGATATCAGGATTTTCCCTAATTTTATTTGATTAACAAAGCTAATTATTCTTTCCTTCTTTAGCGATACTGATTTTATTTTACATTTTTGTTCACACTCGGTAATTAAATTATAAACCCCTACTCCTACAACTATAAAAGGGCAGACCCCTTTTCTTACTAAAAACAGGCTGAAAATTCTGAAAGCCAATAGCAACTCACTCTTCAAAAAAAAAATGCTCTTTACTGCATTTTTTTTCCATCACTGGTTCGTAAAGGAAAAGCAGGAAGCTTTAGCTCTCATTGTTTGCTCATCCTTGTTCATTATCAAGGTATAAGGTTTAAGGCTGAAAAGAATGCTACTTTTGGTTTGATGAGCAATTGGGTTTATTGTTTTGTTACTTGAGACTATATGTATTTTTTAGCCAAGTCTGGCCCACACTAATCCTTTCTGTAGCATGTTATGAATAGCTATTGCGGCCAGGGGCGGATCCAGGATTCCGAGATAGCGGGTGCCACTTTTTAAATTTACCCTTAGTCAGACAGGCTAAATAGGGATGGTGGGTCAGGTCGGTCATAGGTTGATCAAACCATTTATTTATAATCGACAAATAGTCAGGTTCAGCCAGTTATTCATTTTCATGTTTAAATTTTATATTATGGAAGGAAAAAAAATGAATGAATGAAAGAGGGTCCCAACAAAATTTTTCTAAAAAGTAGCTTAAGTACGTACAATATTTTTTGTTTGAGTAGAATAATTTATCTTTAATAATTTCGAATTAAATTTTTTTCATGTTAATTGTCAACTTTTATGGTTTTTTTAACAGCAAAAACTATAGATTTTTCAATATTTGAAAATTAATTTAAAAATCTAATAATCAAGCCACTTAATTTTAAAAAAAGACAATAGAAGATCGATATTGGTCAAATATACCAATATACATAGATTAATATTATATCAACAAAAGAGAGAAACTATATATCATTTAGAATTAATTCAATGACTTATCAAAAAAATTGATCATGAAGTAGGGTGTGATGGTAGAATAAAACAAAAAACAACAAAAATTAAAACAAATAAGAAGAAAAAGAAAAAGAAGAGAGGGAAAGATATTCTAAAAAATAAAAAAAAAGAACAAATAAGGAAGAAAGGGAATGCCTGGACAGTAGGATGTTCTCATAATGAATGCGAGACATAAGAAAGCTAAAAAGAAATAAAATGTTGAAAGCTAGACTCGAACCCCAATCACTTAGGAGAAAACACAGGTCCTTTGCCACTGGCACCATAAGGAGTTCTTGAACTATGGGTGCCGGTATCAGTATTTGTACGTTTTCTTATGTAAATATACGTAGATATACAAAGACTCTGTCGAAGCTAACGGGTGTCGTGAAACCCCCTCCTAACCACGTAAATCCGCCCCTATTACGGCTATACCAAATATCCCTTTCTACAGGTCATGGGTGTGTTACCATGGTCCATAGAGGCTATGTTTAGTAGTGATTCTTTCTCTGCAGGCTGTTATGATTCTATGAAAGCAATATACAATTGGCAGATGAAGATAAAGGGACAAAGGCCCAGCTATTCCTGCCTCTCTCTCTTATCTTCTTTTAAATGCAATAGTAGACTATGTTTACTAAAGATTATGTGTGTTGTATTCATGGCTTTGCACAGACACCATAAGGTATTAACACAGGGATGTATGTACTATAAGATTGCTATAAAAAGAGCAATATGTTTAAGGCTAAAACAGGGGTCTTTCTTCTTTTTTTTTTTTTCTATGTGATTGTTGAGTTAATGTAAAGTTTGGTAATTAAGAACAGTATCTGGAATACAGTGTTGAATTGTGGAATTGTTAGCTATTTCGAATAAAAAAAGGGGTAATATTTTAATTTTTTATTTAAAATAGGGCTGTTTTTGAAACTATGTCTCACATAGGAACATCTTCTGCAAATTCGTTTTGGGCCAGATTTCTTAAAATTTCAGGCCTGTTTTATAAAGTTTTTCTATGTTTTTCTAACTGCAGGCCTATTTCCCTAAAAAAATCACACAAAATGATTTTAACACATCTTCTCCAAGTTAATTAATAATCTGGAGGGAGAGTAGGGGCTTTCGAGGTCCAGCCTTACGAAATTATCTATTTGTATATGTATTTTTTAACAATAGAAAATAACGAGGCATACAATTTGGTAAAATGGTGGAAATAATTAAAGATTTAATATTATGAGTAAAATTAACATTATTATGTTATAAGTAGAATTAACTTTTTTAAGTAGGGTCAATATTATAATTAGAAATAATATTATTATAAAGTATATATTTTAGTGTGTAGTCAATACTATTATGGTATAAGTCAATGGTATTATCGCTAGTATATTTTCTCTTTATATTTTGAGCCGTTTACATACTTGACTATCTTTTTTACATATTTATTTATTGCCTATATTTTTACATATTCATGTATTTTACGGAAATATTTCTTATAAATATTATATTTATATAAATATTTTTTTTATAAATGACCTCACATCAAAAGGCCTTACGGACAATATTGTTTTTACAATTAATGTCAAAATATCGTCCAAAGCAGCCAATACTTCTTAAATCACTACAACCCCCTTTGTCCCTACGTTTATGGGGTTTGGCGTGTTTTCTAGAGGAAAAAAGAAAAAAAAAGTGTTTTTGAAAATATTTTTTATATATCGCCGAATTATATTTTTGCAGAAGTGATTCTTAATTGTGATATAGTTGAGATTTCAGCCTCCATTGAAAGATTTAATCATCAGTGAGGATGAATCTGCAAAGCAGGTAGAAAATTGGGTTATTTGCGTAAAGGCCCAGAACAATTAGGTCTCGTAACAGTGAGACTGTTTCTAAGTTAAATGTGTGGCATATGCTATTCTTGGTTTGGCTTGAAATTTTTTCCTAATTTCAATGAGATAAAATATTAGAGTTGCTTCTTAAGCTATAGACTAGCTTTTTCCTTATAATATAACTATTTTTTTTTTTGTGATACTATATCTTTCTTGCATTTTTTCTTGCCTTATAAAATCCCAAAATTTTAATTCGGTCGGAAACTACTTTTCGTGGGACTTGGGAAGTGACTAACACCTTCTTCCTAAGTCACAAGGACTTCTTATCCATAGAATCTCTTAGAAAAGACTTACCCGGAGTTAGTTTAGATACTTAGACATTTAGGTGACCTAATATGCCTTTAGACAAATTTATTAGGTGGCGACTCCAAAATCGACTCAACCAAGTCACCCAGTCAAACCCGACCTTTGAACTCAATCCGAGCTCTAAAAAGGGGTGCGACACTTCTTCCATTCTCTTTCACCACCACAGCCCCCTTCCCTCCATCCACCGCTACTCCGACAAAGCAGCCTCCCCCGTCATAGATCTGTACTGCAGTTGTCCCCATCTACTGCTGCTCCGGCGAAACAACAAAATCTGCTATACCACCTGTGCTCCGGCCACTGCTTTTTCTTCTTTATTGTTTTAATTAATTTTTTTGGATGATGATGATATTTGTAGATGTACAATTCATTACATTAAAATGTGTATACACTATAAAAAAAAGTGTATACACTGAATATAACTGAAAGAAGTGGCTATACGTTGTGTATAACTAAGAAAATTTATTGAATACATATTTAGTTTGAATGTAAAAACTATGTATACATGAGGAGATCGTTTATATACACTATAAGATTATTTGCAGAGATTATATATTATTTTGGTATATACTGGCTATAAAAGATAATCACTATTGAAAGCTGAAAAGTAAGGGAATGAGAGTTTGAGCAGCTATTTGAGCGGCTAATTTGGGCGGTATATATAATATTATTAATCTTAGTCGGACATCAGAGATAGTCATCTCAACCATTAATCTCCCTCTAAACAATGGTTCATATTTCTTTTATTTAATTCATCTCAAAATCCTCATTTCCCAAACAAAATATTGCAAATGAGCATCAGTACCGGTTTTCTCACTCCTAGTTCGAATTATCTCTCTTTTGCCAACAACAAACGAGGCTTTCAGAGCATGTCTTGTCTCAAAACGCTGGCAATACCTCTGGACTTCAATTGATAATCTCACTTTACTTTGTGCTTATTACAAATCTAATGCTGAAAAGTTTGTATCCTTCGTAGACTATATATTTTCTCAACGCACTTCATCCCATATAAGAAAGTTCCATCTCGAATTCTCGCAAACCCCTAGTTACACATTGCATATCGACTAATGGCTTAGTTATGTTATAAAAAATAGAGTTGAACATGTTGTATTGAAGTCCTTTTTTTTTTTTTTGAAATATACACGATGCCTGAATCTTTTTGCACATGCTCATCATTGATAACATCTTGTGATTTTGTTAAAGTAGTTGATATATCGTGGAATAATTTGAAGACATTGAAGTTTAAGAATGTGAAGTTAGATGATGAAGCAATTGTGAAGTTACTGTCAGGTTGTCCTGCTTTGGAAACAATGGAACTGTATTTATTCCATGGTTTTCATCGTATATAGATTAATAACTCGAATTTAAAGAGACTAAAGTTGGAAACATTTTGGCCGATTTATGGAGTAAATAATGGTCGCTCATTGGAAATTGTTGGTGCATTTGGATATTTGTGGAGATTTTGATGATTTAAGTGTAGGCTCGTAGATGTATCTGTTATTCCCAGTGTTCGAAAAGACAAATAAAAATAAGAAACCAAAAAAAAAACATCAGTACGAAAATGATTCCGAGCCCACAAGTTGCGTGCGTCTCCTTATGGAATCTAATCCACTCATTGTTGCCCAAGGTTCACGGATTAATTCCTCCCTTGATAGAACAGAATCGTCCAATTCTGCGGTAGCGGCACTTCAAACAACAGAGTTATCGGCGAACTCAAATGAACGGTGCAAATCACACTACTCTAACTTTTTATTTTGTAAAATAATGTAAAGAAGAGGGGAGAAAATTTACAATTTTTCGGTGTGTAAAATATGATGAAATGACTATATTTATAGCCAACTTAGTTGGAGAATTGAAGAGGTGTGAAGCCTTTTCGCCTTTTCAATGAAACGGTGCAAGGGGCACCATTTCCTATTCACATCCCTAAAAATCCCAACAATCCCCCACATGAATGGAGAATGTCTATATGAAAACATACAGGAAAACTGTGTGATTCGCAGCTAAGGACTAATTGTATCGGGATAAGTGAGTTTTCCTTTGAACTTTCCGTAGTGAACATATATCGGATATACTCGGTCAATGGGTAGATTTGATATCTTTGAACCATCGAGCTTTAGTGTGTACCTAGAAACATATGTCACATAATTAATCTTTATCAGTCTTTGGTTCTCATTGTTGTGTTCGTTTCAGCCATGAACACCGCCTGGTTTCATAAGTACGTAGAGAATTGGCCTTATAAAATTCTCCTTGAAGCGGCTTCCACTTCACACTTACATATGTGATTTCTATGCGTGTAATCACGTAGATGTACACTATTTGATAATTCCTATATCAAACTTAGATAATCATTAAAAAGTTACGGCACTTTATCCTGGTATTTAACATTGTCTCATCACAAGAATGGACCAAAATAAGATTTGTTTGACAATGTTGAACCGCACTCACAACTTTGTTTGAGCTCCTTGAACCTAGATCTTGGGATCTCCAGTCTTCTAGGTAGAGTTACCGCCATGAGTCACTTGTCCTCGGCCCATAATCCCATTCCCTTCGATGACCTCTCAACTATCTCTCTAGTTAGGCCTTTTATAAGTGGATCCAACATATTATCCTTGACATATTATGTAGTCAATTGTGATAATTCCTCTAGAGAGTAGTTGTTTAACGGTATCATATCATCGTCATTTGTAACAATATTTCCTATTAGCTCCCTACCCGTTCAATAACTGCTTGACTCTCATAATGTATGCAAATCGATGTCAAAGGTTTGGGCCAAAATAGAACGCCTACCAAGAAAAACGTAGCCATTCACTATTTCACCAGCTTCGTTTAAGGCTATGAGCTCAACTTCTATCATAGAGAAGTTATTGGCTACTCTTAATATAGCATCACTATATAAATAGTTGGAAATGGTCGCATCAGCTGTGGCTACAACCTTTTAACAATGCTAGTTATTTGATGCTCAAATTATAGCACATTTATTCATTATACAAATCCAACTCGACATGAATTTTATAATTTTTCATTGGTTGGTAAACCGCTTAAATCCAACTTGATATGAATTTTATCATTATTATCATATGTTGGTTTACCACTTTAAAGACCAACTTAATGATACATTTGTTCATAAACGGTCATGTCAATACAAAGTTGTCTTTCAACTGACGCATCTTTTGATGAAAACTCACAACCTTTAACGTAACACCTTTTCATGAAAGAATACAACTTTTCCGGAAAAGGTACAGACCAACCATCATATTGGTAGTTTCACCGATTAATCATCACTAAGATGAACATATTATGGAATCACTGACTACTATGTCAATATCTACAAAGGATTCGTGGGGTTCAAAAACTCATGTCGTTTAGATCATTTCAATAATATAGATATTAAGTCTAATATTGACTTTTATCATGTATAAGCCAAATGATCCCACATTTCAAATATTTCATGGCCTTCACCCATCACTTATTTGACATATATTTTCTCTCGAGTTGTATTTAGTTTCAACTACAACTTTGAAAAGAATATATTCTCCGCAGACAAGCAAAATATGAATAGCTTTTACATTATTTGACTTTGAGGTATACATACCTGATTTTGGCAAATATAAGCCTTGGGTAACTTGTATTCAATCTGCATTTTCTCACCATTAGCAGATCGTAAACTATGAGTAGTTTTATGAAAATATCTTGAAGGGATTAATCCTTCTTGTACACAATTTAAATCTGCTCCACTATCAACTAGAGCTATAAATTCTTTTTTAAAATTGTAATCAATAAGAAGTGTAATTTTTATAAAAAACTTTTGATAAGTAAAAACTTCTAAAGTAGTTAGAAACTCACTTTTTTCTTCATCACCAAAAATATTAATATCATCATCAAGATTTCCTAGATTAGAAAGATTAGAAAGGTTTGCAGGACATTCTTCTTCCATTACCTTTTCCTTACCTTTTCCTTCTATCTTCGAAATCCTTTGGTCTAGAATCCTATTTTCCTTTTTGAGATTATAAATCTCCTGCTTAAGGTTATAAACCTCTTTCTCCAAATCTTGAGACGTAGTCGGAGAACTAGTACGACTCATCCTCCTTTGTTCTAAGATTCTTTTAACTTCTTTCATAGTATACGGAGTATAATCCGTAGGAGTATATGAACTTTTCTTCATTTCTTCCTCTCCTTTGGACTCAAAATTCCCTCTTAATTGGTCCATCAACTTAGATTTAGCTTCTGGATCCTGCATCATTTTAAACAAATTTATTAAACTATCATTATCCAAAGTATTAATTTCTAATTGAGCAAACATATTATAATATTCCTCGTCATCACAAGGTTGTCCATTGCTACAAGGATCACATCCATCCTCAGAAGAGCTTGTGATGATGTCACTATCATCATGGAACACATTAAGTTCTTCCTTTGAAGGAATCTCCTCTGGATCCGATTTCTCCGGTTCTGGTTCAGAATTTAAGAGAATTTTACATAAAGAATCCTTCAGATCCTCATCTATCTGGAGAGATTTAATTCTCTTTTTAACCTTGCAATCTTTTTGGAAGTGGCCAAACCTTCCACATTCCCAACAATTTTTATTTCTAGGATCTTTTGGATCCTTAGCGTTATTATTGCCTTTTCATTCATTAAAGGCTTTCTTCCTTCTAGCACGTTTTTCTGTGCGCTTTCTTAAATACCTCTGCCTCCATTCCTGGTCAGTATATTTCTTACCAGTTTTACCTTTGTGAGACTTATGAGATTTTTTCTTGATTCGGAGATCCTCCATTCCAAATTGTCCACAAAAATCTCCTAATTGCTGTCTTTCATTAAGACGATGACGTTTAAGCTCTTGATTTAGCTTAATTTCATTACACAATGCCAATCCTTCTTGAATACATGTCCCTACCAAACTTCCATAAGTATGGCTATCATAATCAATTTGAACTCCTCCTTGTCTAAGGGCTTTTTTAACCCTTTCTGCAAAGAGGTTAGGAAGTCCATCTATAAATTTGGATTTTCAATGAGTGCTATTACACTCTGGTAACTCCATTACCCTGCAAAGAAATGTATCTTTGTAATACCTGAATGAAGTTAAAGTCTTGCACCTCATATTTTGTAAGAGAGTCCTGATAGTCTCACTATTATCAGACCATCTACCTGAAAAATGATCAATAATATTAACCACCAAAGCATAAACAGCATTTGTATTATCCCCCATTTCTGCTTCAGGAGTTCCTGGTTCATGTTTTACTGCAGTTAAAATTTTTTCCCTCTGTTCAATAGTGAGATAATTATCCCACCATCCTTTCAATTGACCAGTAAATCCTGCAATAATCATATTAGCAACAGCTCTGTCATCATTATTATTTGATTTACAGATAGTGCTATACATCATCATCCTGTGTATTACAACATACATCTGTCTATGAGTATGACCATCAATATTCCATTCATAGATCTGTTTCCCACTGAAACTATTTGGAGCGTATATATCATCTTGCTCTTCAAATAGGACATCCTGCGGAGTAGGTCTTGGATAGTAAAACATTCTTTGCTTTGGCTTATCAGCATATTTAGAGTTATAAGAAGACTTTGAAGATCTCAACTTGTTAATCTGGTCACAAGTTAATTCTGGAAAATCTTCATTATATGATTCGTTATCACTTTCCCCTGCTTTAGTAAGAGGCTTTAGTGATAACTCTCTAAACTTTTCCTGTAAAATCTTTGTTATATCAGAACTGTCCGGTTTTAATTTAAAATCTTTCACATCAGGAGGAGGTTGAATAGTTGGAATAGCTACTCTTAGTGGCTCTTCCACCTTTTCCTTTCCTGATGTACTAGATGTACTAGCAGTATTACTGCTCATAGATAATAATTTATCTATCTTTTCTTGTAAGGATATAATCTGTTCACCCAATATATGAACATAAATATTAGTATAATTTTGCTGTTTTAACATAGTATTAATATGTTTAACAGTAATTTGCAAAGTTTGATCATCAAATAATGTGGCAAACGCTGCAAAATCAAGTTTCTTCATTTTAAAAGGTTGCTGTGGAGGTAATACAGCGTCAACAATAGTACCATTTGCCATTTCAAATTGTCTTTCCATGACAGCAATATTATTTGCTACATATTTTCCCATAAACCATAAGACAAAAGATATAAGTTTATTATGCCTTTCAAGATCTGCATAAAATTCTTCTTGAAATGCATTTTGCTCTGTTTTATTAAAATTTTTAAAAAACCATTTCCGAAATAATTCCCACCTGGGTTTATAAAATTCTTCAGAAATTTTTTTCCTTGCGGGTGACCCCCGACTAAAATCTATATTAGGTTTTAAATCCATTAAATTTTAAAATCCATTTCTGATAAAGTTATTTCTTCATCATTAATTTGTTGTTCCTTCATAGGAGCAACAGGAGTAACAATATTATCTTTATCAATCTTCAAGCTATTATATCTAGGTACTTCTTCTCTTACTTGAGAAGTAGAAGCCCTAGAAGGAGTTTCAACGATATAATCAATTGGAGAAATATGAGAATAATACAAAGAATTAGATCTAGATAAATTTTTAAAGCTAGATCTATCTGATCCCATATTTATTCTACTTAACACGTCATCAGATTCAAATCTGATTTTCACATTGCCTTCTGGAGTCTGTTCAATTCCAGTTAAATCAGTATTTTTTAAATCTTTTGGAGGAGCAGCATCCTCCATGACCCACTCTTTAGGGAAATCTATTTCTTCCCACTTGATAGGCCTTCTGGTAGTAACCTTAGTCTTACCAAAATTAGTTTCTATTAAAATAGTCTCATTTTTAAAATCCATAATTTTGCACATAGGATTTAAGGTATATAATGGTTTAAAATAAATCCTATAACAGATACATATAACCTCTGTATTAGGCATATAATCATACCCATGTAATTTAACATTTAAAACTAAAGCTTTTAAAGCATTTTCATCCGACAATGATATCTGCAGATTTGGATAAGCATTAAAGTATACTGGACCATAAGCCAGACTTGATTGCACAATCCCTATAAGGGATTTCTTCCAATTATGGTTTCTACCATCTCTGAGAGCTGCTATAAACATTTCATTTAATCCTCTCAAAGTTAAAGGTTTAAATGCAACTTGAATTAAACCAATATGAATAAATCTATGAGTATGCATATAAGGTGCTAGATCATGCTGAGTCAATAAATTAAAAGTAGCATGATCATTATCAATGGTAATAGTATCTTCTGTGGTTTTAACCACTTGTTTCAAGCCCAATTTCTCAAAGGTTCCTAGCTGATATATTAACTTAGGTTGAACCTTAGGAATAGTCCACTTATTAAGTAGATCTAGGTGTTGTGGAATATCATATTCCTCTTTTCTACTGTTTTTAACAGTAGTCTTATTTCTGATAAAATTCATCAGAAAACTAAGTGTTGAACTCGTCACCTATTGCTACTGTGCACCATGGCTCTGATACCAAATTCGGACAGGATCTTTTGCAGCATGGGGGTAACAGGAAACTTTACTGGTGACCCAACCCTGGCAAGGAGTGGCTGAACCCAAAATTAGGTTCAACAACAGCCCTAAACGCCATCCTCGGCTAAACGGGCAACCAACAGAACCTTGGTTCTGGCATTCAACCTTCCGCCTGTGACACGACCCGGAATCCGGTTAGGCCGTGCGGGCACCCGACATCCTCCCCTAGACCCGTCGGGCGAACCCTTACCAATTAAATCAGGAAAATAAATATAACAATTTACAAATAAGGACAAGACTTAAAACCAAAATACATACATACTGATACCTCTAAGTTGTACAAAAGAAATTACAGCTCACTACCCAACATACTAGGTTTAGGGTTATCCAGACTAGACATCTAAGAGTACAAAAGAAGACAAATACCTCCTGAAGGGAGCAAAATGCAACTAAAATAATAACTAATAAACTGGTGGCCATCCGGAATAAAAGCTGGCTCACCCTGACAGCTGAAGTCGTCTTAGCTCCTTCACAACGTGGAGAACTCAATCCTGGAGCGAACCTGCCGAAACGAAATAGATAGACAAGAAACAAACAACAAACAAGGGTGAGTCAAAAGGACTCAATAAGTGGGGCAGACTAGCCACCTCAAAGAATAGGATAACTAGCCAGGGAGAAAAGAAATAGATAAACAAAATTCCTTTTATTTAAATTATGAAAAGGCAGAGCCAGATAACAACCGAAAACATGTATGAAACCATAAACTCATCAACAACCAGGAACGTAAGATAACCAAAACATATAGGTATCCCGAACACATCAGCAATCAGAAATACATCCTGTTGCGGCGTGCAACCCAATCCATATATTTATACCGCTGCAACGTGCAACCCGATCCATATATTTATACCGTTGCGACGTGCAACCCGATCCATATATTTATACCGTAGCGGTGTGCAACCCGATCCTCGCAGCTCAGAATACAAGCCAGAAATATATAGGCAAATAAGCAATGCACGTAGAAGCTGAACATCAGTTATGTACCACAAGTCTACACAATGGTATGAAATGAAATGGAATGGAATGAAATAAAATGAGATGAAATGAAATGAAATATGATGCAAAGGGTCACATGTGCCCATAATCCCATCCCGAAGCGGAATACTCCTGCATTCGAGGGGAATCCAATCTGATAACCAACTGGAGCGGAATACTCCTGCTCCTGGGGCGGAATACTCCTGCACCCGATATAATATAAACCAGAGGCGGAATACTCCTGCACTCTCCTGAGGCGGAATACTCCTGCACCCGATATAATGTAAAGCTGAGGCGGAATACTCCTGCACTCAATATCTGACATAAGAGCGGAATACTCCTGCTCTTGGGGCGGAATCCTCCTGCCCTCAATGTGATACAATGGAGCGGAATACTCCTGCTCCTGGGGCGGAATACTCCTGCCCTCAATATGATACAATGGAGCGGAATACTCCTGCTCCTGGGGCGGAATACTCCTGCCCTCAATATGATATGCAATGTAATGAATATGAATGCAATGTGATGCAATAACCCTTCACCGGCGCGGGACTCTCATCGACAACCGGGAAGTAGATGCCAACTCGCAGCCAGGGTACAATGCTCAAATCCTCAATGCAATACCAACAATAGGACATAACATATAATATACAATATAAATCCAAAGCTAAGGCGTAATGAGTACGCCTATCGGCAGCTACACACGTAAGGAATACGTGGTAGAAAATCCACGAGGCCAGGTGCCTCCAAAGAAATGGATATAAACACTTACCGTATCCCAAAGCTAGCCCTGATACTCAACCACTGCTTTTTCCTTTGGATTAACCGCCAAACGATCTCTTTCTATTCAATAAGCAGAAAAATTATATCAGATAAAGCTAAAGGCTTCATTCCTTATGTTTTAGGGCAATCCAGTTAGGAACCTGATACCCTATTCACATACGCAATACGCAGGCCAGACCTATATACAGGGTTCAAAGTCCCATAACCAAACTCTAAATAAATTATATTTATATGTTGCCCATGAATTACTGAGTGCGAATATATAATCATTTCCATCATCGGGGTCCAATTGACCCTTTAAACTATCAATTTACGCCAATAGGGTGATGTATAATATCCTTATTTTTACCGTAAAAATATATTCAAACACACGTAATAAGCTAAGATAATGAGTTAACATCATTACCTGAAGATTTGGGGTAAAAATTCCACTATTTTTCCACTCCTTTTTCCCTTTTTCCTTCTCTCTTTTCTAATTTTTTTCTTTCTGTAGGTTTGTACGAATGTTTCTGTATGTATTGCTAATTTCTAAGCTAAGGGATTTAATCCCCTTAGCTGACCGACAATCATTTTGACTTTTTCTTTTCTTTTTTTTTCTTTTTTTTTTTAAATTCACTACGACGATAAAAATTAAAATGGAACTCTAGAGAAGTCGAAATGATCCCAAATTTTTCAAGTAAGCTATACAAAATATATGTAACATACTCGCAAAGACGGATCTCAAATGGGATTCCCGAAACTCAAGATGCGAATTTAAATGAAAAAGGTCAAATTATTTAACTTTCGACATTTTTTTTGCGGAACTAGCCGAACAACATCGAAATTCACTTTCGAAAAATTATAAAAGTCACAAATAATTATACGAACCCAACGGCGCTTTCGGATTTCGAATCGAAGCTCATTCGGCAAAAACCGAGCTCGAAAATCTCCTTTTAATATTAATCGCCATTAAAACTGAAACCTTCTTCCGATGCCTACCAAACGAGATCTGATTTAGCTCAAATTTTAGAGACAGGTCCTAATGGACATTACGAATATTTTAAAATTATCGACACGCCAATCGGAGTCCTAACTTCCGAAACGACTGACCGAGGTCGTTTCATTCTCCTCCACTTAAACTCTCGTTCGTCCTCGAACGAGCCTAAATCTAAAGGAAGATTCACGCTGATAACATAAGAACTTGCACGACCTTCATAAACTATCCCACAGAATTTTTTTCTCATGATTACAGAATCAGAATTATATTACGCACATCGTACTTTTGGAATAAAATATATCTGGATAATATGATAATACCATTGCACAGCTTATTCTAACTAAGCTGATCCTTCCTCGATCACGGGAAGAGAGTTTTACATTTTCGAAGCAAAGATACACGAAAATTTGAATGGGTTAACATGATTCAGCCGATAATTACCTCTTCGATATACCTTTCGATATAGAACAAAGTGATGGAACTAGGAATTAGCTCACACTTGATGCAATAGGGGAAGCTTTTGAAGTACCTTGTTACTACACACTATAGAAGATTTGATGCAAGCTATATTATTTTTACGAACGCACCATGCAACACCTCAGTTGATGTTAGGGTTGTTCCGCAAGCTCCTTCTAGAAATGTAGTTATTCATATCCTAATGTATGTCAAAGGTTCATCTGGACAGGGTCTATCATATAAGGATAAGGATCATGCAAATACTACTGGATAGTATGATGCAGACCAGGAATGATCTTCAGACTGAATATCTATTTCAAGGTATTGTCCTTGAGTTGGAAATATTATGACTTGAAAAAGTGCAAATAAAAGAGACATGTAGTTGGACCTTCAGCTGAGGCAGAATACCAGCAACAAAGTTTATTACATGCGCACTTATAACGTTAAAGTAACTTCTCAAGGAGTTGAGGTGCGAAAGAGATATACATATCAATGATGGATTGTCGACAAGCTGCACTAGACCTTTAATTCTAAATTTCCATGAAGTAAAACAACGTCAGTATAAGGATCCGGTTCTAGTTGAATACAGACAGATATCCAGAAGAAAATCGGAGTCACAATGCAGGGTTACTACTGACGGTGTTCTCATGCATGAAGATAGACTTTGTGTCCCTGATATTGTAGATTTATGTGGACAGATTAAGATAGAGGCACATTATTTCAAATACACTATTCATCCAGGTTCGACTAAGATGTACCATGATCTTAAGCAGATTTATTGGTGAGACGAAATGAAGTGTGACATAGCAGAATTTGTGACTTAGTGTTCTGATTGCCAGCAAGTTAAAGTCGTGTCATCTTTCCAGAGTTTATGCTTTCAGCATATAGGTACGTATATATGATCAGGTTGCCACCTTATCTCTGTTGTTAATAGATTATTAGTGGGTTTAGCAATGATCGACACTCATTGTAGATTTCCGTCGCGGCCTTACTTTGGGTCGTGAGAAAAGTGGTATCAACACCTTAGAGATTTAATATTACCATTCAGTATTTGGAGGAAGACTCCTCCACTTAAAGCACAAACTCATGCAGTCATTTGAATAGGAATAACCTATCTCGCACAGTCTGCTGGACTAAAGAAGATTTAGCTAAAAGCTGAACGTAGGCAGACCGGAGCTACCAACTATCCTTTCGAGTTGCCAAACAGCTGCAACTCTCGAGTTCTCAACCTCATACCTTTGCTGTAAACACCACCGCCTGATGGATGGTACTTCTATAAAAATTTCGGCAGAGTTTCCCCTGAAACTGGATGATCGGCAAAAACAGAACCAACACTATACTATACATAGGAATGGATACCCGGATAAACTGATATCCAAAACAATAATATGCTTACCCTGCTACAATAACACATACTCTGGCTCAACACAGGGAACGTCACAAGCGGCTACCAATCGGCCAAGCTCACTAGTGTCGGACGAAGAAGAAATGGAAATAGATCGAGGATAGAAATAATTAGAGCTTCAGGAAGTTCATATTCTTATTTGCTTGACTATCAAAGCTAGACTACTTCCGCGTCAGGCGAGCAAAAAATTCGCAATTGAAGAGATAGACATTAAATAAACTTTATGGAAAAACATCCATACCAATTTTAACCTCCCAATAAGAAGGAAACTCTGACAGTTTACCAGAATACCCTTTTATAACTAAGACAAGTTCATAGAATAACATGACTCTATTAGCGTCTCGAACCAAGAGGAGACACATAGATCGAGTATTACTTACTAACCACTTTACACCGGAAGAAACAACTACTCTTCCTGATGGTGATGAATAAGAATCACATCATCCTACCAACACTGATTTTCGAGGAGAGAGGTAAAATAACTTGACATAATAACACAAGGTGGCATGACAGGATGCCAAGCAGGAAATAGCAATACTCACCGTCAAATCTCTCATATTTAGATCAGATAAATTAGTAGGGTCTCACAAATGCCAGGAATAAATTATACCAGAAGCTCACCGCTCTACCGCAACCGATTCTTAACAGAAACAATATCCAAGGAAAGCATGAAACATGATATGACAGACCATCTCCAGATTGATCGGAAGAATCAAATCTTAAGGAAAAAAGAAATACATGGGTCCACTACATCGGATACCTCAGCATCCCGCCAGACAAGCAGTTCTTAGAACTGCCTCTGCGGCTGAGCCGAGCCGCTACTCTGATAATTACTTCTAGAAGAACTACTACCACAACGCTCTCGACCTCTATCGAATGAGGGCATATCTCGGGTTGATTAAGATCTATATGAAATTCCCTGCGACTGTGCAGGTGCCTGATGACGAGAGAAAAGACGACTGCCTGCTTGCCGGAGTAAAGAAAAACTCCTCAAAGGATAACCAGACTCATGACAATGATAACACCCTTTTCGCTAAAAATGGAAACTGGACAGATTGTTGATAGCTGTAAAGAGTAGATTGAATCTGATTTTGACGAGCTACTGGCGCACTCTAAGGATCACGTGACACAAGCTGAGATAACCTAGAAGGTGACCTCCCAAAATAATAAGAACTTTTACCTCCTAATGAGGTACCATGGTTACCCACCAGGGCCGTGGGATCTCTTACTTTCCCGCTCTAACTCTTCCCGCTCTAGCTTATGGTATGCCTCGAACCTTCGAGCAATATCAACAACAATATCAAATGAAATCCCGACCTCAATCTCTCGAGCCATCTGGGATCTCAAGGAAAAAGAAAGGTCATCAATAATTGTTGAATCTCTCGAAAGGCTCATGGACTAGTTCAAATGCATATTCAGCCATTTTATAGAATTCAATCTCATATTCTGAAATACCAACAGGCTATCCGACAAGCTACCCTGTCCAATCCACTCGAACTGGCAACACTTTTCATCTCGCTCGCTACTCGGAAGGAACTTTTCCACGAATCCAGAAGAAAATCGAACCAAGTTAGCTAATAAAATAGCAGCCCACCAATCCAAGGCTGGACCCTGAAACTGGAAAGCAAAATAAGCAACACCATACCGCTCGATATAATCAAGAGCCAGAAGGATACGCTGACATCATTTTATTTTAAAAAAAAACTTACACCGGGATTATCTAATGTATTGTTTGGGAATATCGAGATGTTCAACCGCGTAAAATAATATATCCTCTTTGGGCACTCGGACCGAACTGTTACCTCGGCTGGCTAACCAGCCAGAACAATTAGAGGAACAACACATACTACTTCCGAAATATAATTTACTGCAGCAATATTAAGAACCAGAAAGGAGCTCCCTGAGATCGAACGTCTGCACATGCGACAACCTGATAGGCTGCCCAGCGAATGATAGGTTCTTACAGTATCTGTGTCGCCAAGATTCTCGTAAAGCATCATAGAGAGCCAAGGGAAATACAAGGCCCTGCCCCCTTGCCCATCGCGAGCTCGTACAACTGAGGCCTCCGTAACTAGGTCGTCAGCACGATAAAAAAAAAAACTCTCGGTGCTTCGTCAGTGCTAGCCCCACGCTAGACTGCTTCGTCTTAAACTCATACCGTTTGTTGATTTATCGCACGAGGGTTTCACAATTACCACGAAGGAATTAATGAAAATAGTTTTTGCATCCTAGACCGACGCACGATCAGAAAAGAAGGAAGTGAAACTTCCTAAATGCCATCATAGCCTCTCGTAGATAAGTACGGACGTCTACGTACCCATCAGCGAGACTCTACTAGACACTGTCTTAGTCTGGATAGACTCTAAACATGGCTCTGATACCAACTGACACGACCCGGAATCCGGTTAGGCCGTGCGGGCACCCGACATCCTCCCCTAGACCCGTCGGGCGAACCCTTACCAATTAAATCAGGAAAATAAATATAACAATTCACAAATAAGGACAAGACTTAAAACCAAAATACATACATACTGATACCTCTAAGCTGTACAAAAGAAATTACAGCTCACTACCCAACATACTAGGTTTAGGGTTATCCAGACTAGACATCTAAGAGTACAAAAGAAGACAAATACCTCCTGAAGGGAGCAAAATGCAACTAAAATAATAACTAATAAACTGGTGGCCATCCGGAATAAAAGCTGGCTCACCCTGACAGCTGAAGTCGTCTTAGCTCCTTCACAACGTGGAGAACTCAATCCTGGAGCGAACCTGCCGAAACGAAATAGATAGACAAGAAACAAACAACAAACAAGGGTGAGTCAAAAGGACTCAATAAGTGGGGCAGACTAGCCACCTCAAAGAATAGGATAACTAGCCAGGGAGAAAAGAAATAGATAAACAAAATTCCTTTTATTTAAATTATGAAAAGGCAGAGCCAGATAACAACCGAAAACATGTATGAAACCATAAACTCATCAACAACCAGGAACGTAAGATAACCAAAACATATAGGTATCCCGAACACATCAGCAATCAGAAATACATCCTGTTGCGGCGTGCAACCCAATCCATATATTTATACCGCTGCAACGTGCAACCCGATCCATATATTTATACCGTTGCGACGTGCAACCCGATCCATATATTTATACCGTAGCGGTGTGCAACCCGATCCTCGCAGCTCAGAATACAAGCCAGAAATATATAGGCAAATAAGCAATGCACGTAGAAGCTGAACATCAGTTATGTACCACAAGTCTACACAATGGTATGAAATGAAATGGAATGGAATGAAATAAAATGAGATGAAATGAAATGAAATATGATGCAAAGGGTCACATGTGCCCATAATCCCATCCCGAAGCGGAATACTCCTGCATTCGAGGGGAATCCAATCTGATAACCAACTGGAGCGGAATACTCCTGCTCCTGGGGCGGAATACTCCTGCACCCGATATAATATAAACCAGAGGCGGAATACTCCTGCACTCTCCTGAGGCGGAATACTCCTGCACCCGATATAATGTAAAGCTGAGGCGGAATACTCCTGCACTCAATATCTGACATAAGAGCGGAATACTCCTGCTCTTGGGGCGGAATCCTCCTGCCCTCAATGTGATACAATGGAGCGGAATACTCCTGCTCCTGGGGCGGAATACTCCTGCCCTCAATATGATACAATGGAGCGGAATACTCCTGCTCCTGGGGCGGAATACTCCTGCCCTCAATATGATATGCAATGTAATGAATATGAATGCAATGTGATGCAATAACCCTTCACCGGCGCGGGACTCTCATCGACAACCGGGAAGTAGATGCCAACTCGCAGCCAGGGTACAATGCTCAAATCCTCAATGCAATACCAACAATAGGACATAACATATAATATACAATATAAATCCAAAGCTAAGGCGTAATGAGTACGCCTATCGGCAGCTACACACGTAAGGAATACGTGGTAGAAAATCCACGAGGCCAGGTGCCTCCAAAGAAATGGATATAAACACTTACCGTATCCCAAAGCTAGCCCTGATACTCAACCACTGCTTTTTCCTTTGGATTAACCGCCAAACGATCTCTTTCTATTCAATAAGCAGAAAAATTATATCAGATAAAGCTAAAGGCTTCATTCCTTATGTTTTAGGGCAATCCAGTTAGGAACCTGATACCCTATTCACATACGCAATACGCAGGCCAGACCTATATACAGGGTTCAAAGTCCCATAACCAAACTCTAAATAAATTATATTTATATGTTGCCCATGAATTACTGAGTGCGAATATATAATCATTTCCATCATCGGGGTCCAATTGACCCTTTAAACTATCAATTTACGCCAATAGGGTGATGTATAATATCCTTATTTTTACCGTAAAAATATATTCAAACACACGTAATAAGCTAAGATAATGAGTTAACATCATTACCTGAAGATTTGGGGTAAAAATTCCACTATTTTTCCACTCCTTTTTCCCTTTTTCCTTCTCTCTTTTCTAATTTTTTTCTTTCTGTAGGTTTGTACGAATGTTTCTGTATGTATTGCTAATTTCTAAGCTAAGGGATTTAATCCCCCTTAGCTGACCGACAATCATTTTGACTTTTTCTTTTCTTTTCTTTTTTTTTTTTTTTAAATTCGCTACGACGATAAAAATTAAAATGGAACTCTAGAGAAGTCGAAATGATCCCAAATTTTTCAAGTAAGCTATACAAAATATATGTAACATACTCGCAAAGACGGATCTCAAATGGGATTCCCGAAACTCAAGATGCGAATTTAAATGAAAAAGGTCAAATTATTTAACTTTCGACATTTTTTTTGCGGAACTAGCCGAACAACATCGAAATTCACTTTCGAAAAATTATAAAAGTCACAAATAATTATACGAACCCAACGGCGCTTTCGGATTTCGAATCGGAGCTCATTCGGCAAAAACCGAGCTCGAAAATCTCCTTTTAATATTAATCGCCATTAAAACTGAAACCTTCTTCCGATGCCTACCAAACGAGATCTGATTTAGCTCAAATTTTAGAGACAGGTCCTAATGGACATTACGAATATTTTAAAATTATCGACACGCCAATCGGAGTCCTAACTTCCGAAACGACTGACCGAGGTCGTTTCAGCCTGGGTTGTTTATCCAACCATACCTTTAACACCACCACCTGCTGGGATTCTGATCCTAATCTGTTATTAGAATCATCTTACCCCAATAGCCTAGTGTGACAGAGCTCAACACTTTATAATTTAGCCTATCATTAGGCCAAATATCAAGACTTAAATTTATAAAAAGAAACACAATTTAGAGAACAATATTAAATACCTTAGTTCGCGCTCAATCAACAGAAATTTTATATACTTGAAGGTTTTTACAATGGGAGAGATTTTACAATTAGAGAGGGGTGTGAAAGCTGATGCCCTCCTTGTTCTGATTCCTAAGCTATTTATAGACAAAATGAATTAACAAACTTGGCCCAATCTTTACAGGTGGCCGGTTACAAATTAAAGAAAGAAAATGGCCGACAACTTTATTAAAGTTGTTTTATCAAAAGGAAAAGTAGCATTATTAATCTACTTTAATAAAGTGACTTTATAAAAGTTGGGTGTCTTCATCTTCAATAATGCATTGCATCCTCATCCGATCTTATCTTTGCCCTTGGCTTTTTGTGCCTTGGATGATTCCTCTTCTTTATTCCCTTGCTGTGTCATTACTTGCGTTATTATATTTGTGATATAATCATTTGCTTCTTCTTCTGTGATAGATTGGGATTCCCCCGGCAGACAATATTCACCTTCATCTTCGGTATTATTAGCAGAAGCCATTGAAGTGTCTGACTGGATTTCATATTCTAGATTTTTTATCAAATCTTTCTTTACTTCTTCCAAATAAGAAGCTAACATCTCTTCTTTTGTTACTAGTCCTTTCTTCATCTTTAACTTGTGGAATATATGTTGATAAGGACTTGGTGTATTAACTTGTCTTTCTTGATCCATCTGCTTATAATGTTCCAGTGATTTTTTGATCAAATCTACTGTATCCTGGCATTGAAGATTGCCATCGGCTGTTATCTGAGTCATCTTTTTCCAAAACATTGTATAAAAGGTCCTATATAGAGCAGGAATGTTGTGTTGGGTATAATCTACTTCAACACTCCATTTCATTATCCATGGAATCGAATATTCAATAAAGAAATTCATATAAGAACTTCCCTCTATAAGAGTATTATTTCTTTGCAATTCCTGGACTTTTGGAGAAACATCCACCCATTCAGTATATAAACTGAGTAGTGGTTTTGGTAATATCTTTACTGTAGGACCATAAGTGATCCACCATTGTGAGAACCAATTTGGTATAGTGCTCTGTTTATAAACATTTGAGCATATTTTTATGAACCAAGAATGTTTCTTGTTTTCATTCTCATATAATAATGCTTTATAAAAGCTATCCATATAATCCCAGTAATTGTATTTTACCGGCGTTTTCATTTCTGGATGAGTATAACTCCTTTCAGTCAGGGTGCTTAGTCCCCATTCCTCTGCGGATATAATCCGTTTAATTATCATCTTTGAAAAGTTAAAAACTTTCTTTGTATTTGCCGGGTAAAAATGCGATATTTCGCAAGACTCGGTAACATTGAGTATCATCTCATAATGACCCCTGTACTTATAAGTACAAGCTGCGTATGACGCACTGTTCAAATATCTTGCCATTAATTTCCATGGCTCATCCTTCCATTGAAGGTTTCTCTCCTCAAGGAATAATATTAACTCCTTGTAATTTGTCTTAATATAAGACTGGATATTTTCATTATCATCTTCTGTTATAATAGAAGAGTATGATGGAGGCATATTATCCTCTGTTATCTTCTTTTCCTGAGAACTTTTCCATTTTAGAAATTCTTGATACTGTTGATATGACATAGTATCATTCTTTGAAGATGTCCCTGTCAAATCCTCGGCTATAAGCCTTTGCTTACCCAACTGGGCTATAACTGCACCTCTACCAGTGCCTCTTCCTCTGTTACCCCTTCCTCTATTAGAGGATGGGTTTCCTCGGGCCTGCATATCCTGCATAGATTATAAAATCATCAGGCCAGATATATTGGATATAATCCCAATATTTTATGGATCCCTTTAATCTCCTTGGTAATGTCTTTCATTCTTGCTTTCGCTGTGCATATAATGCTGATAATATGATCTATATCTTCTTTATTAAAGTATTTAGCACGTAATAACAATTCTTCAGCCTCATATACCAATTTGTGTAATCTATGTTGAGTTGCACGTAAATCCCAATATGCAGTATACATCTGCTTAGGTAATAATTGGTTCTGGCAATATGGACAATAATAAAGCATATTGTGTCGATTACACATATTAAACAACCTGCAATAAAAAAAAGAATGAATATGATCATTCAGTAACCAGATATTCTCTAGTAAAAAAATCAGGAAGGCTATTATCTTCCCCTTTTTTATAATGTATTTCAAAATCAAATGGAGCTAAAAGTGCCTGCCATCTAGCAAACATTTGTTTAGAAACATCATGTTTACAATCCTTATTAAACATAAACTTAGCCGATTGGCAATCTGTTTTTATAACAAATTTCTGATTGTATAAATCACCTTGAAATTTTAAAACACATTTTACTATAGCAAGAATTTCTTTTGCTACAGTCGAATAATTTTTCTGGCTATTATTCCATTTACCAGAATGAAATTGTATCAAATATTCAATCTTTTCTCCTGGAGCATTTTGTTTTAAAATACCTCCATAACCAATGTCTGACGCATCGGTTTCTATAATCTTTGGCCATGTAGGATTAGCCAATGTAAGACAAGGGAGATTTTTCACCCTTTCTTTAATCTTTCGAACTGCCTCTGTATGAGCATCTGTCCATGGCTTTGGAATCTTTTTTAATCTATCATATAAGATAGATGTATCCTTAGCCAGATCTTTATAGAATGGAGCAATATAATTTAAACTCCCCAAAAATCTCTGTAATTGGGTTTTATCAATTATGACATCAGGAAATTTAGAAGCAAATTCTATACTTCTATTAATAGGAATAATTTTCCCTTTTTCAATGTTATGACCAAGAAACCTTATTTTTGTTTGGAACAAAAACATTTTTGGCTTAGATATAACCAAACCATTTTGTATAATAATCTTTTTGAATAGCTCTAAATGCTTAAAATGCATTTCTATAGTATTTGAAAATACCAAAATATCATCAATATAAACAATAATAAAATTGCTATAGGGAATGAATATATCATTCATAATTTTCTGAAATTCAGAAGGAGCATTTTTTAATCCGAATGGCATAACATTCCACTCAAATTGTCCTATAGGGACATTGAAAGCAGTTTTATATCTGTCAGCTTCAGCTATTTGAATCTGCCAGTAGCCTGATTTCAAATCAAATTTAGAAAATATTATAGCATTATGAAGTCTATCTAACAAATCCTTTTTATTAGGAATTGAATATCTGATCCATTTCAGAACTTTATTCAAACGTCATTAAGCAAAAATCAAACTATATTATCACTATATGGAATCATGGGATTTCTAGCTCTTTTCTATGTCAACCAATGTTGGCAGAGAAATGCCAAGATGACCGTCATTGACCATTGCAATTATCACTGCTATTTTGGATAATTTTATCCTCACTTCCATTTAAAAGGAAATAATAAGATTTCCATCAGTGGGTGATTTCATTTTCATCCAGATAAATATATGTTCAAAGACTGACGTCATTGACTCTTTCCCCTCATTACTGATAGGAATTCTACCTTTTCGTGCTAGAAGTTTGGGAGGGTATGAGACATACTATATGCATATGATCATCTTCACATATTACGAAGACTTTGCACTCACAAAATACATTGGGAAATCATTTTTATTACATGCTTCAGCATGAATAATATTATTCCCGTGCATATCATTATTCTAGTTCTTCCATTATTCTTCTATATGCATATGATCATCTTCACATATTACGAAGACTTTGCACTCACAAAATACATTGGGAAATCATTTTTATTACATGCTTCAGCATGAATAATATTATTCCCGTGCATATCATTATTCTAGTTCTTCCATTATTTTATTGTGACAAGAAATTAACGGTGAAGTTTATAATTTTCAAATCGAGTAAAAATGACACAAGAAAATTTAGTATACCGGCAGAGTTTTTAATCTTCAAACCGAATAAACAACAAGAGTAGAAAATCACGAAGATTTTAATCTTCAAAATGGAAGTAGACAACCACGAAGGTTTTAGTCTAAAAATGAGAGTTAAAAAAAAAAACCCACTAAGATTTTATTCTATAGGGTACGTAAGAATAAGCAAAGTACTACTTCATTCTTTCCTTTTGGAATAAATATATTTTGCAAAGTAAGAATTTGTAATCTTTCCAGAATTCTTTTGTACAATACACGAGGCTAAGCATTGATCTCATTCACCAAGGCTAACATTTAAACCATCGCTACAGTAGTTTACTGGCACTGTTACCCTGGACTGTCAATCTATAAAGACATCCTCATGATTCTTTTATTAATGCCGGTTAATGCAGAGACCAAATCATATGATTTTGTTTGTTAGCCAGCAAACATTTTTTTTCCTTAATTAATTTGTTTACTTCCCTCCATAGTTTTAAGAGAGCAACCGAGAGGATCAAGGAGTGTAAACAAGAAAAGGAAAACCTTACGGAAACATTACCATATGTGAAAGTTTATCGGCCTCTAGAGAGAAGTTCAAGTCACAAGTAGTTCAAAGGAAATATCAAATCTTCTCCTATACTTGAATTGGGATATTTATCTCAATCGTTGCGACCATTAACATGAATGTACGGTACCACTCCTTTAAGAGACGTCACAAGCTTTTCCTTTATGGAAAATGCTCTCTGGTCCTGCACTTTTGAAGAAGGCACAAAACAAGAAAAATAAGTAACAAAATAAACAGTAATTATTAGTGAAACATCGTACAAGAATACGATGCCCAGTAATCGTATTCTCCAGTATGGCACCAGAAATATTCCACAAAAATCTCATTTACCATTAGGAGATTAAACCATAAGAGAACCTTTCATGACAAGGCATGTCACAACCGTTATATAAAATAAAAGTCAGTCAATGTCGTGTCGTGTAATTTGCAGTCGTTGAGTAATTCGCTAGCACACTGGTGTTTGAGGTACCGCTACACCGGTGATTGTAAATCCGTTCTATCCTGGGAGGAAATAGTCCGCAACCTCAAGTACTCGAGGGGATTAAGTTCCTTAAGGAGACACTATAAAATCAGTGGGCTTGGATTTTATTCATTGTTCGTCTCCTTAATTTTGTTTTACATTTCTTATTTCAGATTATATTTTCGAATATAGAATTTCTAACAGTATCTTTCTTGGTCAGTGCTACCCTTACTTTCGATATTATTGAAAGTGATATTACTTAGAAATGTAAATAGTTTTCAGTCTATACTTAATTATTGCAAACTGTTAGTTAGCCTAACTGATAGTTAGTTTAGTGAGTTAGTTAGTGAACTGATTAGTAGTTAGTTAGGATTAGCTAAAGATATGGTAGTTGGACAATTAGTTGAGTGTGTATATAAGTATATGTACAACTCATTGTGAGCAATTAATAAAATCAGTTCCCATTTTACTTTCTCTCTCTATAACTGCTCCTACCTCTCTCTAAACTTCATCATCAACACAAAATATCTTCTTCCTTGATCGAGCTGAGAAGCTTCTGGATAAGGTTCATGATTTCTTCATGGTATCAGAGCGATAGTGACCGTATCTGAGATCACTGCATTAGATCCTTTCACCATAGATATTTCCTAGCTCATAACAACAATATCATGGCAGAAATTGGGGGAGCAACAGCAGTGGTTAACGGCAGAGTTGCGACAGTCATTGACCATAACCACCATCTTTACCTACATTCAACAGATACCTCAGGCACAGTGTTGATTTCGTTACAACTCACTGGATCAGAGAATTACTCAGTCTAGAGCCGGGCGATGAAAATAGCTATACTAGGAAGGAATAAACTAGGGCTAATCATCGGAACTTGCAGAAAGGAGAATTACTCTGAAGATTTGGGAAATTAGTGGGAACGATGCAACGCGATTGTGCTCTAATGGATCATGAACACAGTCTCAAAGGAACTGATGACTGGGATAGTATATTCATCAAACGCAATACAGTTAATGGATCTAGAATCTACCAACTGCACAAGGAGATTGCTACGATCAACAAAGTTACTAACAGTGTTTCTGCTTATTTCTCAAAACTGAGACTTCTTTGGGATGAATCTGACTGCCTAGTACCCACACCTGGATGTGATTGTAAAAAATCTAGGGATTTGTCACTTTTGTGCAAAGACAAAAGTTGTTGTAATTTTTAATGGGGCTTAATGAGACTTTTGAACAAGCTCGGAGCCAGATCCTTATGATGACTGTATTACCTACTGTGAATCAAGCATACTCTATGATAATGGAAAGGGAGAGTCAGCGTATGATCACTAGAACTCATAACATACGTGAATTAGGAGATATAACTGCTCTATTCACTAAAGGAAGACATGTTCAAAACTCTTACAACAATAATGGAAACAGAGGATAAGGAGTAGTCATGAACAATAAAGGAAAGAATACTCAAGGTTACCAGAGAAAGAAAAAGGATTACAACATCAAATGTGAATACTGCAAAATTGGAGGACATAGCATGGATGATTGCTATAAGCTAAATGGATATCGAGAGAATTTTGAACCAAGAAGAAGCACTGGGCAACATGTAGCAAATAATGCACTGACAGAGGTGACAAACAGATAAGAATCAAGCTATGCAGAGAAAGGAAAATGAGTGATGAACAAGGGGCAATACAATGATGAGATGACACCCACAGCACCTTACTTCACTCGGAACAATTCATCCAGATACTGAGAATGATTAACAAAGAAAATGAGGCTGAGAATCCATCTAACATGGCAAACATGGCAGGTACTAATCATGCCTTTCTTGTTGAAAGTAATAGTAGAGATTTGATAGTTGACACAGGAGCAACAAATCATATGATATCTGATTTAACCTGCTTGAGCAAGAAAAGATGTGTAGGTGCAGCAGATTCACAAAATGTACATCTACCAAATGGTTAGGTAGCTCAGGTTACACATGTTGGATCTTGTGGCCTAGCAGATGGTCAACAACTTGATAATGTCCTATACATACCAGATTTTAGAGATAACCTGTTGTCAGTATCTAAACTGACACAAGACTTAAACTGTACAGTGTCCTTTTTCCCTAAGTTTTGTGTGTTTCAGGACCTCTACAGTGGGAGGGTGATGAAGATTGGTAGAGAGTGCAATGGCCTCTATCTCCTTCCTCAAACTTCTGTTGTAAGAGCCACACAAGCTGGTAGAGGGTTGCTGACAAAAGGAGGAGATGTGGAGCCTGAAGTCTAGCACAGAAGGTTAGGACATCCATCAAGTGAGACAATAAAACAGTTGTTCAGTTTTCCTAGTGATAAATGTAAGAAGCTACTAGAGCATTGTACAGTCTGCCTTTTAGCCAAACTTACAAGATTGCCTTTCTAAAATAGCACTAGTAGAGCAGTAGCAGCATTCCATTTGATTCACATTGATGTATGGGGGCCATATCATGTACCCACATTTGATGGAAATAAACTGTTCTTAACTATTGTGGATGATTTCACAAGGATGGCCTGGATATTTTTGCTTAAGTTGAAGTCAGATGTCATAGTGATGCTAAGAAGATATATCAAAATGATTCAAACTCAGTTTGATAAGAAGATCAGGATAATCAGAACAGATAATGGGAGTGAATTTGTGAATCATGAATGTGCTTCTCTCTTTCATTCACTTGGAATTGTACATCAGAGGACATATGTATACACCCCTCGGCAGAATGGCATAGCTGAGAGGAAACACAGACATGTTTTGGAGGTTGCAAGAGGAATCAGATTTCAGTCACGTATACCCATGAGGTTCTGGGGGCATTGTGTGCTAGGTGCAGTATACCTCATTAACAGGTTGCCTTCCAGGATTCTCAGTAGTAAAAGTCCTTATGAGGTATTCCACAACAAATCACCAAGCCTTGATCATCTGAGAGTCTTAGGATGCTTGTGTTATTCTAAAAAGATACATATACATGACAAGTTTGAAGAAAGAGCCACATCAGCTGTGTTCATGGGCTATTCAGAACATACCAAGGGATACATACTATATGACTTAACCAAGCATAGCTTCTTTGTTAATAGGGATGTGTCTTTTAGAGAATCCATATTCCCTTTCAAGTGCATGCAGCAAAAGCAAGACTTTCTGTTTTTGGATAATGTTGAGCTACATCAGGATACAACATTGCCTGAGCCCTTAAATGTTGCACCAGATACAATGCAGCCACCTAGCCCTTCTTCACATACACAAGAAGCTCAGCTACCTGCTAGTTATTCTGAGCCCAATGCTCCTATGCCAGCTTCACCACTCACATCATCAGACCAACTTCTTGCACCTGTACCAGCACTAAAAAAGTCACCCAGAACTAGCAAAACACCAGCCTGGTTGACAGATTATGTAACCAACCTAGCACCAGCCAAACTAGATCAGCCACATTCTCTTTGTCACTCAGTCAGCTATGACTCACTCAAGCCCATTTATCACAAATATCTCACTGCTTTCTCAGCTGAAATTGAACCAAAAACATTTCAAGAAGCTTCTAAGCATAAGAAGTGGGTGGAGGCCATGAAAGGAGAAATTCAAGCATTGGAGGATAATCATACCTGGGAGTTAGTTCGGCTACCATCTGGTAAAAGACCTATTGGCTGCAAATGGGTCTATAAAATTAAATATAAAGCCAATAGTGAAGTAGAAAAGTATAAGGCCAGGTTAGTGGCCAAGGGGTTTAACCAAAAAGAAGGCCTTGATTACCATGAGACCTTCTTCCCTGTGGTAAAAATTATCACTGTCAGAGCAGTGATTTCAGCTGCAGCAGCTGCACATTGGCACATTCACCAAATGGATGTGCACAATGCCTTCTTGCAGGGTGATTTATATGATGAAGTATATATGTCACTGCCACAGGGTTTTGCAAGCCAGGGGGAGAATGTTGTATGCAGGCTTGTCAAATCCGTCTATGGGCTCAAACAGGCCAGTAGGCAGTGGAACAAAAAGCTGACAGAAGCACTGATCAACCAGGGGTTCAGACAGAGCTCCTTAGATTACTCTTTGTTCACAAAAAGAAAGTCATGAAAGATAATAGTCATCCTTGTTTATGTGGATCACATGTTGATTACAGGGAATGATTTGAAGCTGATAGAAGAAACCAAACAAGACCTGCACAATACCTTTAAAATGAAGGACCTAGGAGAATTGAAGTATTTCCTAGGGATAGAGTTTAGCAGATCTTCAAGAGGAATACTCATGAACCAGAGAAAATATTCACTTGAGTTGATTTCAAAAGTAGGAATGAGTGGTGCTAAACCTGTTATGACTCCTTTGGATTGCAATCAGAAGTTCACAACTACTGAGCTGGACAAGCTAACAGACCTTCAAGGGGATGAGTTGCTTGAAGATATGGGACAATATCAAAGACTAATAGGAAAACTACTGTACCTGACACTAACCAGGCTAGACATAGCATTTGCTATTCAAACTCTTAGTCAGTTTTTGCAGGAGCCTAAAAGATCACATTGGGAAGCTGAACTTAGGATAGTCAGATACATTAAGAGGGAACCTGGACTTGGAATTATCATGAGCAGTAGAAGAAGTAATAAACTGGTAGCTTTCTGTGATGCTGACTGGGCTTTATGCCCAAACACCAGGAGGTCAGTCACTGGCTTCATTGTTAAACATGGTGAGTCACTTGTATCTTGAAAATCAAAAAAACAAAGTATTGTTTCAAGAAGCTCAGCAGAAGCTGAGTATAGAAGCATGGCAATGACAATGTCTGAAATAGTATGGCTGACTGGACTGTTTAGGGAGATTGGGGCAAAGATAGAACTACTAATTAAACTTTATTGTGACAGCAAGGCAGCACTTCAAATTGCAGCAAATCAAGTTTATCATGAGAGAACACGGCATATAGAGATAGATTGTCATTTCATTAGAGAAAGAATTCAGCAAGGAATGATCAGCACTTTATATATCATATCAGGGGAGCAACAAGCAGATATCTTGACTAAAGCTTTAAGGAGACCTCAACATGAACATCTAGTGTCCAAGCTGGGAGTGCTTAATATTTTTGCACCTACTAGTTTGAGGGGGAGTATTGGAAGTGATATTACTTAGCAATGTAAATAGTTTTCAGCCTATACTTAATTATTACAAACTGTTAGTTAGTCTAACTAATAGTTAGTTTAGTGAGTTAGTTATTGAGCTGACTAGTAGTTAGTTAGGATTAGCTAAAGATATAGTAGTTGGACAATTAGTTGAGTGTGTGTACAAGTATATGTACAGCTCATTGTGAGCAATTAATAAAATCAGTTCCCATTTTACTTTCTCTCTCTATAACTGCTCCTACCTCTCTCTAAGCTTCATCATCAACACAAAGTATCTTCTTCCTTGATCGAGCTAAGAAGCTTTTGGATAAGCTTCATGATTTCTTCATAATGACATGTGTGAGCATGCTTCCGGAAGGATCTTAAACACATATACAGTTGTCCTGATTATCATCATGGTTTTTGGACCATCGTCCAAGGTTATCTTAAAAAACTTAGACATGTGAGGGAGCTAACCATCGGGACTTGGTTTGCGGAGGTTTGTTATCTGACTCAAGATTACTATGTTTGCTCTTTTACTACTGAAAAGGAATCTTTTGTTCACATTCTTTTAAATTAATTTTTTGCAAGTTTTTGGGCAACTTTTGAAGTTGGATATTCCTTTTGTCATACTGGAAATTATTATTTTGTAGAGTAGCATTTCCTATATTGTTGTCTTAAAATGTTTTGATATCTACCTTTGTCATAGAACGATCTATCTAATTTGAACTGTATTCTTTTTATTGTTTTCTCTTTTGCTGGTCTTTACTAGTTTCTTTGGTATTATTGCACCAGGTCCTGTTCATGCTGCAGCTCGATGGAGTGCAGCTTCTAGAAATGAATTGCAAATGTCTAACGTTCTGATAACTAAGTACAATTTGTATGGAGTAGCTAGCCTTTTGCGGGCCTCGCCTTATGTGGAGACGCTCAACATAGAAGTAGACGCTAATGTAACTTCTCATGTAACTTCTCACATTCTTACTCTTCTTTATACATCCATTTATGTTTTGATGATTTAACATGCTCCCTTCCCCCCTCCATACTGAGTTTTCTAGAGGATAATGCAAATATACATTTAGTTATCAACATGAATCTTTTGTCACTGTAAAGTTTCATAGTGATCTGGTCACAGGCTTTTTATTCTCCATGGTAAAGTGATTCTCTGAGAGGAAAATCGGTAGCTAACAAGCTCAACCTCTTTCATCCTTTGCTTCATTTTCTTTCTCTTTTGAGCCTTTTTTATAAGAATTTTCTATCTTGAAATTATGAGACACTTTTAAGTTTTACCTTGAAATTTTTGTCCTATCACTTTTGTGCCATATAAGCTTCATTAAGCGTTAGAACTTGATCTAGATTATATTGTGTATCTTCAGGTTGGTTTCAGTCACTGCCTCTATGAGTCATCTTATTTGTGCAAAGGAGATAATATCAATTTAGAGAGTTGGATTTCAAACTTTGCATTTCCTAGTCTCAAGAGTGTTAATCTTATTATATGCTCCATTGGGATGTGTGAGAAGAACCTCCATGATAAGCTTTTTGAACCTTCAAAATTGCTGTTAAAAAATGCAATGGTTTTGGAGAAGTTCGTTGTCACAGTGGAGAAGAAAATGCTACTACTGTTTAAAGAATTGTCTGTCCCCATATTCATCAGGATTAATTGCGAAATTGTTAGGTCATCCAAGACCCTCCACCAATTTTATGACGACTTTCCATGAGTCAGATTTTCCATAAACAGGATGCAAGTGGTTTTGTTTCTAGGCGTACCAGATGGCGCTGTGTGTGTGTCGTTTGATTTACTACTGGTGAACTTATGAGTGAAATGTTCATTTTGTGATCTTACCCTTATGGCACGCTGCATAGTATGGATTCTTGGTGTATCATGAAGTGCTTCTATATTGCACTGTAGATGTTATACTCTGTGCTTGAAATTTTGTTGCAACTACTTTTTTCGTGGAGGTATCATGATGGGCAGATCCAAAAACCATATCTTTCTAAAAATTTGGCTCATGAAATTGTTGTGTTTTACAACCTTTGTCAAATAGCATCAAAGTTCTATGACTGGAGATAGTTCCTTTTTTTTTCTTTTTCTTGATGGAAGATACACGCAAATGACTTTATTGAGGCTCCATTTGATTTCGTGGCCCAGTGTTCCATAATGAACTGACAAAATACTTTAGAAAATATATGAGAAAGAAACTTCTTCTTGTATTTCTTGTTCTTGTAATGTACTGTACAATGTTGTATATGTAAGCTGTTGTGAGAATGACTAAACATTCACTTTTCCTTACATCATCTTACTGGCCTAATAATTACATCATCCTATTATATTTACAAAAGATTCATAAAATAAAACAAATATGTAAAATTGTAAATACAAGATTCTGGGATAAACTGTTTGAGGTGTGTGAGTAAATAGCTAAAGCTAAGCTGCCATCCAATTGTGCCACATGGACGTCCCAGATCTCTTCAAACCAATGGCTAAGATTATTTTTGTGAATAAGCCAGGCTCAGGAAAGCCAGGCTCGGCTGAAAGACAAGAGGTGAGAAGAATAACAAACCAGTCACACCAATTCCGATCCTCGGTGTCATCGCTCTTGGTGATGAGGGAGAACTGACCCCGCTTGTTCAACTGCACAACTCCATCCTTGTGCAGGGAAGGAGAAAATAAAGAAATCAAGTGGTCATACCCAAATGAGACCCCAGCTTTGCGACTAATGTAGTCGAGACACTGGACAACCCTCAAAAAATCGGGGTCAAGCTGGGCCAAGCAGACATTGTGCATCCGGCAAAAGGTATCTGCTATGGGATGAAACGGAGAGAGAAACCGATCAAAAATGGGTAAGTGTAAACGAAGGATTGCCCCAGAACACTATCACACATACGTTGCTCGGGGGTGGAAATCGAGATTGAGACCTCGGGGCTCCAACTACATTCCTCTCAGATCGATGCTATGTGCTCCTCCGAAGCCAGGCTCGGGAAAAGTTGAACAGGGAGGTTTCTCTTCCTCCTAATGTCAGAGGCCGATTGCCCCCTCATCCTAAAGTCTTTACTTGAGTCAAACCGTCTTGGGATGACCCACTGAGGTTCAAGCTCCCCCTAGTAAACTTGTTTCTATTTTTTCCTTTTTCAGGGGTGAGATCTCGACTACCTCATCATCATCCATGGCCCCCTCAGCCACCACCTCATCATCACCGATGGATGGATCATGGCTGGCCATGCTACGACTGTCTTTCGAGTGGGAAGAAGTTGCCGAGGGCGGGGAGTCTAACAAGCCCTCAGTTGAAGCATCAATAACATCTTTACGATGGGGGTGGAGAAGACATTATGAAGTTCTAAAAATCTGAAAGAAGGAAAGAAATATGAAAGGCTTTTGAGAGGGAATTACGAAATGATGAAGATAACAACAAAAATGGCCTATTTATAGCAGAGCACAACCAGATCAAGAAGTAATGATGGTAGCTACCTAGGAAAGATCAAATGAAAAGACACCTGATCCAAACTGAGCCACGCGCAAGGGATGAGACATTGAAACGACGTCCGCCCTTTCAAATTTTTTGGCCGAAAAAGCGCCACGTCACTCTAACGCTTAAATTCAATTCCACCCCTCGGAAAATCTTAGTAATTATTCGAAGGGTGGGGGGACTATCTGTATTGGGTGAAAAATCACCGAGGTCTCGAGCATGACCTCGGAGTGTAGAGACTGCGACACGAGATAAGCTTCCGAGGGAAAGATTGCATGGTCGCTTGCCCCAGAAATCGCCTTAGGAAACGAGGGGAGACAAGCTCAAAGCACTGAGCTCGGGAAAACCCTCTGCAACTTCGAGTGGACGACACACCTCGAGAAACGAGGGTCAACCTTTGTACGGTCGACCGTTGCTTCGAAATTTAATAGGATAGATCGTGAGTCAACTATTGTCTCGTTTATCTTATCACCTCGTTATTTTCTCTAAGTTTATATTTACTCCAAGTTCAATTTAGCTTGACTTAGGCCAACACCATCACGTACTTGTCTTTATATTTTTTTGTGTCCTAACTGATATTTGGTAAAGGCTTTGAATCTTTGACTAATCCAAATTCCCAAAGAAAGTCTCATTTTGGTTAAAACCTTTCTTTCGAAAACTCAAATTCCCACTAGTCAAACTTTTGGGACCTCCTATTAAAAGTTTATAGATACTCCCTTCGGTCCATATTATTTAATTTTTTAACTATTTTCACACAGACCAAGGAATCTACCTTTTAGCATTAATTAAAGATGTCATTTACTAAATTAACCTTCATCTCTTTCAAAATTTGCTTATAGAAAATTGTGAGAATTTTGTGTTTAAATTATTAATAAGGGTAACTTTGAAAAGTCAAAACAAATATCATCTCAATTTTTGAAAAAATCAAATATTTTGGACCTAAAAAAAAATATAAAAATTTAGTGTAGGGGCCTGTTTGGCGCGCGTTAATTGATTTGTAGCCGTCAAAAATAAATTCGCTGAGAAATAGCCACCTCCGGACAAATCCCAGTATAAATACTGGGACTTTGAACAAAACTTGTTCAAGGCCCCAGTATTTGTACTGGGGAAGCTTCAGTAAACTAACCCCAGTATAAATATTGGGGCTTTGAACAAGTTTTGTTCAAGGCCCCAGCATTTTGTTATGGGACTATGTATAAAGCTTCAGTCCCATAACAAAATGCTGGGGATGTGAACAAAACTTGTTCAAAGCCCCAGCATTATTATGGGACTGAAGCTGTATATATAAAGTCTCATAACCCATAACAAAATGCTGGGGGTGTGAACAAAACTTGTTCAAAGCCCCATCATTTTGTTATGGGACTCAGCTTTATATATAAAGTCCCATAACAAAATACTTGGGCTTTGAACAAGTTTTGTTCAAAGCCCCAGTTTTTTGTTATGGGGCTAGTCTGGGGTGTTTTTCCAACGCTAATGGAGCTTAAGTGTGCGCGCGAATTTTTGGCTATTCTTCAATGAATTTTGAAACGGTGGATAGTCCCCATTGAGCGCGTCCAAAAATGGCTAGTGATCAAAATTTCCCAAAAAAAAATCATATACAGTGGACCGAAGGAAGTAATTCCAATCCGACAATTACACATATTATCCACCCAAATTCCGTAATATACGATTCAAAATTAGAGTTTGGAAAACGATTGACCACATAATTTGAGCAGTTTATCATCTTAATCATAGCCGCTCATTAAAGATATCATTTCAACCATTGGTATCCTTCTAATTGGTTCATATTTCTTTAATTTAATTAAGAAATTTTTACACTATATACTTTTGAAATTTAGAGTATTAACTCGCTCTACTCATTAAAAATTACATTACTTATGAAATGCAAAATATTTACCATTCTTCTCATTTGTTGGGTATACATTATAGGGAAATTTTCAAAACTAGGCAGCCTACAACACAAAATTACAAATGAGGGGCCACATTTCATCCATAACACCCCTTTATTTTACATTACATAACATATCACCCCTTATTTTCAAAATTACATAACATAGCACCCATTTAAACTAAAAATCCTAGGAGCCACTCCCTCACCCTCCCCCACCACTGCCCTGCCACTGCCGCCGCCGCCCGCCGGCGGTGGCCGGTGGCCGAAAAATAAAAATTCACCGATCTCGCCGGATTTACTTATTTTATTTGTGGATTTATTTAAATAATTATTTTTTGATAATTTTATACACCTAAATCTATCAAAATAATAAATTATACATGTAAATACATAGAAAAATGTGTACGCAAGAAGGAAAATATAAAAATATACACAAAAAATATAAGTTTTATACAAAACATCCATAAAAAGTGCACAAATCTGAAATTTATACAATTTTATTCATTGTTCATACACGCATATACAACTTAATACAATTTTACAATGCGTAGAATGTGTTTTATACACTGTCAATACGTACATATACAGATTTATACATTTTTATACACGTTTACAGAATTGTATAAACTTGTATAAAAATGTATAAAAGAGAATAAACTCACAGAAATAATTTTAAACACTGCCCCAAGCAGATTGTACACAAAAGCTTAACAAAAATCCAAGATTTATACAGTTTTATACAAGAAAAACACTAGCTCTAATCATTAAACAAAAGTTTTGACAAAAAACTAGTAGATCTCAACGAATTTTTCTGAAAAAAGTGAAGAAAAAGAAGAAACTTGATGAATAAACTCCTCCCCGGAGTTTTGATCGGAATATACATCGAAAATCAATATTGTTATTCAAAAAGCAAAAAAAAAAATGAAAAGAAGAAGACGAAGCAGCGACGGTGGTGGTGGTGGTGACCACGGCGGCGACGACGTCAGTGGCTTGGAGGAGATGGAATGACGGTGGGGCAGAAGGGTTGGGGGCAGCGGCGCTGTTAGTTTTAATGGGGAAGAGAAAAGAGAAAAATGGGAAGGAGAGAAAGAGCAGAGAGAAAAAATGGGGGCTAGGGTTTTTTTTTTTTAAATAGGGGGGTGCTATAGAGTGAAAGAAAAAATTTAAAAAAAAAAATGAAGGGGGGTGCTATGTCGGGTAAGGTAGCAAAACATGGGTCTTTTTTTGGTAATTTCCATGAGTGGAGTGTCTCTCAATGTAATTGTCCCTACATTATATAGCATATGTTATAGCGGTCCAAATAATATACCTTATGGTATTGGGGGGGGGGGGGGAGATTTACAAAAATACACATACATCCCATTTTATTTACATGGCTCTACCCATTACATTTATACCCATAACTTATTCACACTCTATACTCATTAGCTAATTACTTTCTTATTTTAAGGCATAAAACAAGGAACTCAAGTTCCTCTCTCTCATTATATCTTGTATTATTTTTTTTTTCTTTTTTTTTTTGTCATTCTTTTATTATTCTTTTCTCTTTCTCTATTTTCACTATTCATGTTTTTTTTTTTTCTTTTTTCCTTTTTTTATACTTTTTTCTTTCTATTTTCTTTCTTTTTTTATTTTTTTTCCTCTTGTTTCTAGCACTATTCATGTCTCTCTATTTTTTTAATTAATTTTCTTTCTCCGTAATCTTATTATACTCATTTTTATTTCTCCAAAAAGGCATACTTTGTTCACAAACACAAAAGTTGAAATATTTTATTTGCTCGATAGTATCTCACACTTTTATCCAAACATAAAATGGTAGACCAAAAGAGTATATGATATACAAAAAATGTATACTTCTTTAAAAATAATAAAAATTAAAATATTTATGTGCTCTGAAACATCTCGCACTTCGATCCGAATATAACAAGGTATACCCAAAAAGTATACAGTATACCAAAAAGGTATATTTTGTTCAAAATAGCAATAATTAAAATACTTATTTGCTTGATAGCATCGCAGACTTTGAACTAAACACAAAAGGCTATACCAAAAGAGAATACAATATACCAAAAAGGTATACTTCATTAAAAATAATAAAAATTAAAATATATATGTCTTCTGAAACATTTTGCACTTCGACTCGAACATAAAAGAGTATACCAGAAGAGTATACAATATACCAAAAGGGTATACTTTGTTCAAAACAACAAAACCTGAAATATTTATTCGCTTGGTAGCATCGCACACGTGGATCCAATCACAAAAGAGTATACTAAAAGAGTATAAAGTATACCAAAAGGGTATACTTTGTTCAAAACAAAAAAAAATTGAAATATCTATTCGCTCGGTAGCATCACACGCTTTGATCCAAACACAAAAGGGTACACCGGAAAAGTATACAATATACCAAAAGGGTATACTTTGTTCAAAACAATAAAAATTGAAATATTGAAACGACCTCGGTCAGTCATTTCGGAAGTTAGGACTCCGATTGGCGTTCCGATAATTTTAAAATATTCGTAAGGTCCATTAGGACCTGTCTGTAAAATTTGAGCTAAATCAGACCTCGTTTCGTAGGCATCGGAAGAAGGTTTCAGTTTTTATTGTCGATAAATATTAAAAAGAGATTTTTGATCTCGGTTTTGGCGAATGAGCTCCGATTCGAAATCCAAAAGCTTCGTTAAGTTCGTATGATTATTTCTCACTTTTTTGATTTTTCGAAAGTGAATTTCGATGTTGTTCGGCTAGTTTCCGCTAAAATGCCGAAAGATAAATAATTTGACCTTTTTCCTTTAAATTCGCATCTTGAATTTTGGGAGTCCGATTTGAGATCCATCTTCGCGAGTATGTTACATATATTTTGTATAACTTACTTGAAAAATTTGTGATCATTTCGACTTCTCTAAGGTTCTATTTTAATTTTAATCGTCGTAGCGATTTTATTATTATTAAAAAAAATTGAAAATTTAAAGTCGGTTAGTAAGGGATTTACTCCCTTATAAGCAGTAGCTATGATACAGAAACATAAACATACAACTTAGACAGAGAAAGGAAAAAGTTGGAAAAGAAAGAGGAAAAAAGGGAAAAAGGAGTGGGAAAATAGTGGAATTTCTACCCCAAATCTTCAGGTAATGATGTTAACTCATTATCTTAGCTTATTACGTATGTTTGAATATATTTTTACGATAAAAATAGAGATATTAGACATCGCCCTAATGACTTAAATTGATAGTTTAACGGGTCAATTGGACCCCGATGATGAAAATGATTATATATTCATACTCAGTGAGATATGAGCAACAAATAAATATAATTTATTTAGGGTTTGGTTATGGGACTTTGAACCCTGTACATAGGCCTTGCCTGCGTATTGCGTATGCAAATAGGGTATCAGGTTCTTAACTGGATTGCCCTAAGACATAAGGAATGAAGCCTTTAGCTTTATTTGATATAATTTTTCTGCTTATTGAATAGAGCGGGATCGTTTGGCATTTAATCCAAAGGAAAAAGCAATTGTTGAGTAGCAGGACTAGCTTTGGAATACGGTAACTATTTATATCCATTTCTTTGGAGGCACTTGGCCTCGTGGATTTTCTACCACGTGTTCCTTACGTGTGTAGCTGCCGATAGGCGTACTCATTACGCCTTAGCTTTAGATTTACATTCTATATTATATATTATGTCCTGCTATTGCTATTGCATTGGGAATCTGAGTATTGTACTTTGGCTTGGAGTTGGCATCTGCTTCCCGGCTGTCGATGAGAGTCCTGTGCCGGTGAAGGGTTATTATTGCATCACATTGCATTCATATGCATTACATTGCATATCATACTGAGTGCAGGAGTATTCTGCCTCAGCTTTACATTTTATCGGGTGCAGGAGTATTCCGCCCCAGGAGAGTGCAGGAGTATTCCGCCTCTGGTTTTGGTTTATATTATATCGGTTGCAGGAGTATTCCGCCCCAGGAGCAGGAGTATTCCGCTCCAGTTGGTTAGCAGATTGGGTTCCCCTCGAATGCAGGAGTATTCCGCTTCGGGATGGGATTACGGGCACATGTGACCGTTTGCAGCTCATTTCATTTCATCTCATTTCATTTCATTTCATCTCATTCCATTTCATTTCATACTATTGTGTAGATTTTCTGTACATGACTACTGTTCTGCTTATATGTTCATTGCTTCTTTGTTGATTGTTGTCTGGTTCCGTTTCCCTTACTAGCATATCTATTTTTCGAGGTTGCTAGTTTGTTCACACTTATTGAGTCCTTATGACTCACCCCCTATTTCTCCTTGTGTTTTCTTTTCGTTTGGCAGATTCTGCACCAGGACCCAGCCAGTCGTGCCGTGATTGAGGAGTAGTACGTTCTCAGCTGTCTACGGTGAGCCATCCTGTTCATTGCGGCCACCAACTTCAGATATTACAGTTTTCCTTACTTTTGCTCCCTTCGGGAGATGTGTATATCTTTTGGCCTTCTTAGATGTCTGATCTGGAAACCTTTAAAATTGTGTATTCTGGGTAGTTAGTTGTATTATTCAGACAGCTTGTATGTTTGTCTATCCTTAAGAGTTATCTTATGTTATTAAAATTTGGTTCATTTTCATTTCAAGGTAATTCTTCGCAATTTATATCGATTCTATCAATAGGGTTCGCCCGAAAGGTTTAGAGGAGGTGGTCGAGTGCCCGCACGGCCTAACCGAGAATTCTGGTCGTGTCAATTGGTATCAGAGCGAGGTTTAGAGTCTTTCCAGATCATGACAGTGTCTAATAGAGTGTCGCTGATCGGGCGGAGACGTCTGTACCTATCTAAGAGAGGCTATGGTGGCATTTAGGCATTTTCCTTTCTTTTTTTCCCTGTCGTGCGTGAGTCTTCTTATCTGACGTTAAATTTTTTTTATTATTATTTTCCGCAGTAAATGGTGAGAACACGTGCGAATGTGTTGCGAGAGGCAGAGGAGCCAGCGGTCTCCCCTTTTCCTGCTGCTCCGCGGGTTGGCGGTGTTGGTCGCGGTAGAGGTCGTGGTCGAGGCAGAGGTAGAGTTGCCCAGGCCGCAAGGATGGTGGATCGTGTTGATCCTGCTGCAGAGATTCCGGTAGTGCCAACTTTTCCTGGGCAGGGGGAGCAGGGCTTATTCGTCAACCCCGCACTTCATGACGCTTTTATGAGATTCTTAGCGACGCAGATACCCCAGGAACCTCCTATTCCTCAGGCTGCCATAGATGTTCATATTCCTCAGGCTGCTGTGGATGCTCCTATTCCTCAGGCTGCCGTACATGCTCCTATACCTCAGGCTGCCATAGATGCTCCTATTCCTCAGGCTGCTGTAGATGCTCCTATCCCTCAGGCAGCTCCTCAGGCTGCGGTAGATATTGGTTCTCAGGTTCAGGAAAGCCCCCATTCTAGCTCCACATGTAGCCCCAGCAGTTCATGTTCCAGAGGTAGCGGGTGTTGTACCTCCGGTTGCTCAGGATGGTCAGCCAGTCCAGGTAGTAGGTCAGGTTGATGATCCGGCAAGGTTGCATTATTTTACCCGACTTAGTCCTCCGAAGTTCTCTAGTCAGAATCAGATAAGCTTAAGCCTCGTGAGTTTCTTGATCAATGTCAGCGTATTTTAGAGGCCCTGGGATATCTTGAGCAGTATGGAGCTGATTATACTGCCTTCCAGCTTGAGGGTCCGGCTTTGGCTTGGTGGACCGCACTTCGATCAGCTAGGCAGGGCTTACATAAGCTGACCTGGAGTGAGTTCTCCTATCGATTCATGGAGAAGTTTTTCCTTCGCAGTCAGCAGGATGAGAAGAGGAGACAGTTTGATAGGATTGGACAGGGTAACCTGTCAGTCACGGAGTACGAGCTTTTATTTTCAGAGATGTCCAGCTATGCTCCAGATCTCGTGCAGGAGCCCTCTGAGAGGGTCAGACGTTTTATTGATGGGCTTTCTCCTCATTTGTGGTCCCAGATGGCTCGTGAGATTGAGGCTGGTACTCTATTTGATGTCGCTGTTGATATTGCCAGGAGGTATGAGGCCTATCATAGTTTGGAGATGGAGGAGTTAGAGCGTGAAAGTAAGAGATCTCGTGCTCCAGGGCATTCTAGTACCTCGTATGGAGGTAGGAGTTATCAGCAGCAGAGTAGGCCTCCTGTCAGACCAGCTCAGTTTTCAGCACGTGGTTCTCAGAACGCGCCTACTTCTTCTCAGGGTCAGTTTTGGTTTCGCCCGCGAGATCAGTCTCAATTTGATCAGCGTAGATTTGCTCCAGGGTGCTTTATCTTTCAGGATCCAGGGCATCATAAGAAGGATTGCCCTTATTTCCTTAAGCAGGGTAGTAGCCGCCCTTTCCCTCGCTTTCCAGCGCCTATGCTGCAGCAGCCTCAGGGTTCCCCTCCAGGGTCTCAACTAGCTAGAGGTGCACCACCACCCGGTAGAGGTCGTGGACGTAGTCCTAGTGGTCCCTCTAGAGGTGGTCGTCAGGGTAGCGGCTCAGCTCAGCCGTAGAGACAGCTATATGCACTGCAGGCCAGGCAGGATGCCAAGGCATCCCCAGCTGTTGTTACAGGTATTTTATCTGCTTGTGGTCGAGATGCATATTCTTTGGTGGACCCGGGGTCTACATATTCATATGTATCTCCTTATTTTGCTTCGGGTATTCATGTTGATTATATGTGTCTTCGTGATCCATTATGTGTTTCTACTCCTATTGGAGACATTATCATTGTGGACCGAGTTTATCCAGCTTGTACCATATCTTTTGGGGGTCGTGAGACACTAGTAGATCTTCTAATCTTAGATATGGTTGATTTTGATGTTATTATTGGCATGGATTGGTTGGCGTCGTGTCATGCCACGTTAGATTGTCATGCCAAGTCTCTTCAGTTGTCTCTTCCTTGTTCAGCACCGGTGGTGTGGCAGGGTTCTTATTTGCCACCCAGGGGGCATGTTATTTCTTTCCTGAAGGTAAAACGGATGATGGATAAAGGGTGTTTAGCGTATCTTGCCATTGTTCGAGATACCACTGTGGAGATTCCATCTCTTGATTCTATTCCTGTCGTTAGGGAGTTCCCTGACGTGTTCCCAGATGATTTGCCAGGACTTCCTCCTGATCGAGAGATCGAGTTTGGCATTGATATAGTGCCAGGGACTCAGCCTATTTCTATCCCTCCTTATCGCATGGTCCCATCAGAGTTGAAAGAGCTGAAGGAGCGGTTGCAAGATTTGCTTGATAAGGGGTTCATTAGGCCGAGTATTTCTCCGTGGGGTGCTCCTGTTCTATTCGTGAAAAAGAAATATGGGACTATGCGGATGTGTATTTATTATCGTCAGCTAAATAAGGTCACTATCAAGAATAAGTATCCATTGCCTCGTATTGATGATTTATTTGATCAGTTGCAGGGTGCCAAATTCTTTTCTAAGATCGATCTGCGATCTGATTATCATCAGCTAAAGATTCGCGAGTCAGATATCTCGAAGTCTGCTTTTAGGACTCGTTACGGCCATTATGAGTTCCTAGTTATGTCTTTTGGGCTGACTAATGCCCCTGCAGCCTTTATGGATCTCATGAACCAGGTGTTTAAGTCATTCCTTGATTCCTTTGTCATTGTCTTCATTGATGATATTCTTATTTATTCTCGTAGCCGCGAGTAACATGATTATCATGTAAGGGTGGTTCTTCAGACCCTCCGTGATCGTAAGCTGTATGCTAAGTTCTCGAAATGTGAGTTTTGGCTTGATTCTGTGGCATTTTTGGGTCACGTGGTATCTAGTGAGGGTATCAAGGTTGATCCGAAGAAGATTGAAGCAGTGCAGAAATGGTCTCGTCCTACCACTCCGACGAAGATTCGCAGCTTCCTTGGATTGGCAGGTTATTATCGGAGGTTTGTGGAGAAGTTCTCTAATATTGCAGCTCCTCTGACTCGCCTGACGCATAAGGCGGTTCAGTTTCGATGGTCCGATGAGTGTGAGGCCAGCTTCCAAAAGCTTAAGGCCTTATTGACTTCAGCTCCAGTGCTATCCTTTCCTTCGGGCACCGGTGGATTTGTAGTTTATTGTGATGCATCTCGTGTGGGCCTTGGTTGTGTTCTTATGCAGCACGGGAAGGTAATTGCTTATGCTTCCAGACAGTTGAAGCCGAATGAGAAGAATTATCCGACTCACGATTTAGAATTGGCAGCTGTGGTCTTTGCTTTGAAGAAATTGAGGCATTACCTTTATTGCGAACCTTGTGAGGTGTATACGGATGATAAGAGACTGCAGTATCTTCTCTCTCAGAAAGATCTTAATGGTCGACAGCGGAGGTGGCTTGAATTGATTAAAGATTATGATCTCACTATCCGCTATCATCCTGGGAAGGCGAACGTGGTAGCAGATGCTTTGAGTAGGAAGTCCATGGGCAGCATGGCTTTTCTTTATGCTGACATGAGACCATTGGCCCGAGAATTGCAGTCCCTTGGCGACTCTGGCGTGAGATTTCTTCTCCCAGACTCCAGTCGAGTCTTAGCGTGTATTGCAGCTCAATCTTCCTTAGTCAATCAGATTAAGGGAAGACAGTTCGAGGATCCTCATCTGCAGGAGTTGCGTGGTCGTGTCCTAAGTGGAGGAGTTCCCTCCTTCGAGCTTGATTCAAATGGAATTCTTCGGTTTAATGGTCGACTCTGTGTTCCTGATATTGGGGATTTGAGGCAGTCAGTGCTCGGTGAAGCTCATAGCTTGCGTTATTCCATTCATCGTGGTATTACAAAAATGTATCAGGACCTCCGAGAGCTATACTGGTGGAAGGGGATGAAGAAAGATGTATTTGATTATGTATCTCGTTGCTTGAACTGTCAGCAGGTTAAGTTCGAGCACCGGAGACCAGCGGGGTTAGCTCAGGCATTGCCCATTCCCGAGTGGAAGTGGGAGCACATCACGATGGATTTTATAGTTGGTCTGCCAAAGACCCTACGGCGCCATGATTCAGTCTGGGTCATTATCAACAGACTGACTAAATCAGCTCATTTTATCCACGTAAAGACTACTGATTCAGCTCAGAGATTGGCTCGGATTTTCATTGAGCAGGTGGTTAGGCTGCATGGTACTCCTGTATCTATTATATCATATCGTGGTTCCCAGTTTACTTCTCAGTTCTGGCAGTCTTTTCAGAGAGAGTTGGGGACCCAGGTGCAGCTTAGCACAGCATTCCATCCTCAAACTGACAGTCAGTCCGAGCGGGTTATTCAAATTCTGGAGGACATGTTGAGAGCTTGTGCACCAGACTTCGGGGGTTACTGGGATGATCATTTGGAATTAGCAGAGTTCTCTTATAATAATAGCTATCAGTCTTCTATTCAGATGGCACCATTTGAGGCCTTATACGGTCGTCGATGTCGTTCTCCTATTGGCTGGTTTGAGTCTCGAGATGTCGAGGTGATGAGTTCAGATATGGTTTGTCAGACTCTTGATGTTGTTCGTGTTATTCAAGATCGTTTACGGACCGCCCAGAGTAGGCAGATTTCATATTCGAACCGGAGGAGCTGAGAGTTAGAGTTCGAGGTCGGGGACATGGTATTTCTGAAAGTGTCACCGATGCGAGGTGTAAAGAGATTTGGTAGGAAAGGAAAGCTTAGTCCCAGGTTCATTGGCCCTTTCCGTATTGAGAAGCGTATTGGTAAGGTAGCTTATCGGCTCGACTTTCCAGCTTCTATGCTAGTTCACCCAGTTTTCCATGTATCGATGCTCCGGAAGTGTATCCGAGATCCTTCCGAAGTGATCGAATTAGACCCTGCTCAGCTAGATGTGAATCTGGACTATGAGGAGTTCCCAGTTGCTATAGTTGCGCGTGATGTCCGGAAACTTCGTTCAAAGCAGATTCCGATGGTTCGAGTGCGATGGAATAATCGTACTCGTGAGGAGGACACTTGGGAGCTTGAGTCCAGTATGCGTGAGAGGTATCCTTACCTCTTCGATGATTCAGGTTCGAACTTGGTCTTTAAAGCCTAAAAGTTCTTATCATTGTATATAATTTTGGTTTCGTAGTAAATGTCATTGAAAATTGGTGTGAGCATTCTCATTAGAGGTGTGAAATCTATTTTAGACTCTTGCTCGTTCGAGGACGAACGAGAGTCTAAGTGGAGGAGAATGAAACGATCTCGGTCAGTCGTTTCGGAAGTTAGGACTCCGATTGGCGTGCCGATAATTTTAAAATATTTGTAAGGTCCATTAGGACCTATTTGTAAAATTTGAGCTAAATCAGACCTCGTTTGGTAGGCATCGGAAGAAGGTTTCAGTTTTTATTGTCGATAAATATTAAAAAGAGATTTTTTATCTCGGTTTTGGCGAATGAGCTCCGATTCGAAATCCGAAAGCTCAGTTAGGTTCGTATGATTATTTCTGACTTTTGTGATTTTTCGAAAGTGAATTTCGATATTGTTCGGCCAGTTTCCGCTAAAATGCCGAAAGATAAATAATTTGACATTTTTCCTTTAAATTCGCATCTTGAATTTCGAGAGTCCGATTTGAGATCCGTCTTCGCGAGTATGTTACAAATATTTGTATAACTTACTTGAAAAATTTGGGATCATTTCGACTTCTCTAGGGTTCTATTTTAATTTTAATCGTCGTAGCGATTTTATTATTATTAAAAAAATTGAAAATTTAAAGTCGGTTAGTAAGGGATTTACTCCCTTATAAGCAGTAGCTATGATACAGAAACATAAACATACAACTTAGACAGAGAAAGGAAAAAGTTGGAAGAGAAAGAGGAAAAAAGGAAAAAAAGAGTGGAAAAACAGTGGAATTTCTACCCCAAATCTTCAGGTAATGATGTTAACTCATTATCTTAGCTTATTACGTATGTTTGAATATATTTTTACGATAAAAATAGGGATATTAGACATCGCCCTAATGACTTAAATTGATAGTTTAACGGGTCAATTGGACCCCGATGATGAAAATGATTATATATTCATACTCAGTGAGATATGAGCAACATATAAATATAATTTATTTAGGGTTTGGTTATGGGACTTTGAACCCTGTACATAGGCCTCGCCTGCATATTGCGTATGCAAATAGGGTATCAGGTTCTTAACTGGATTGCCCTAAGACATAAGGAATGAAGTCTTTAGCTTTATTTGATATAATTTTTCTGCTTATTGAATAGAGCGGGATCGTTTGGCAGTTAATCCGAAGGAAAAAGCAATTGTTGAGTAGCAGGACTAGCTTTGGAATACGGTAACTGTTTATATCCATTTCTTTGGAGGCACTTGGCCTCGTGGATTTTCTACCACGTGTTCCTTACGTGTGTAGCTGCCGATAGGCGTACTCATTACGCCTTAGCTTTAGATTTACATTCTATATTATATATTATGTCCTGCTATTGCTATTGCATTGGGAATCTGAGTATTGTACTTTGGCTTGGAGTTGGCATCTGCTTACCGGCTGTCGATGAGAGTCCTGTGCCGGTGAAGAATTATTATTGCATCACATTGCATATCATACTGAGTGCAGGAGTATTCCACCTCAGCTTTACATTTTATCGGGTGCAGGAGTATTCCGCCCCAGGAGAGTGCAAGAGTATTCCGCCTCTGGTTTTGGTTTATATTATATCGGGTGCAGGAATATTCCGCCCCAGGAGCAGGAGTATTCCGCTCCAGTTGGTTAGCAGATTGGGTTTCCCTTGAATGCAGGAATATTCCGCTTCGGGATGGGATTACGGGCACATGTGACCGTTTGCATCTCATTTCATTTCATCTCATTTCATACTATTGTGTAGATTTTCTGTACATGACTACTGTTCTGCTTATATGTTCATTGCTTATTTGTTGATTGTTGTCTGGTTCCGTTTATCCTTACTAGCGTATCTATTTTTTGAGGTTGCTAGTTTGTTCACACTTATTGAGTCCTCATGACTCACCCCCCATTTGTCCTTGTATTTTCTTTTCGTTCGGCAGATTCTGCACCAGGACCCAGCCAGTCGCGCTGTGATTGAGGAGTAGTAAGTTCTCAGCTGTCTCCGGTGAGCCATCCTGTTCATTGCGGCCACCAACTTCAGATATTACAGTTTTCCTTACTTTTGCTCCCTTCGGGAGATGTGTATATCTTTTGACCTTCTTAGATGTCTGATCTGGAAACCTTTAAAATTGTGTATTCTGGGTAGTTAGTTGTATTATTCAGACAGCTTGCTTGTTTGTTTGTCTATCCTTAAGAGGTATTTTATGTTATTAAAATTTGGTTCATTTTCATTTCAAGGTAATTCTTCGCAATTTATATCGATTCTATCAATAGGGTTCGCCCGACAGGTTTAGAGGAGGTGGTCGAGTGCCCGCTCGGCCTAACCAAGAATTCGGGTCGTGTCAAATATTTATTCGCTCGGTAACATCGCACACTTGCATCAAAATATAAAAGGGTATACCAAAAGAGTAAACAGTATACCAAAAGGGTATACTTTGTTCAAAACAACAAAAACTAAAATATTTCTTCGCTCGGTAGCATCGCACACTTGGATCCAAACACAAAAGGGTATGTCAGAAGAGTATACACTATACCAAAAGGGTATAGTTTATTCAAAACAATAAAAAATGAAATATTTATTCGCTCGATAGCATCGCATACTTTGATCCAAATACAAAAGGGTATACTGCAATAGTATACAGTATATCAAAAGGGTATACTTTATCAAAAATAACAAAAGCTAAAATATTTATTCGCTCGGTAGCATCGCATACTTGGATCCAAACACAAAAGGGTATACCAGAAGAGTATACACTATACCAAAAGGGTATACTTTGTTCAAAATAATAAAAACCGAAATATTTATTCGCTCGATAACATCGCACACTTTGATCCAAACACAAAAGGGTATACTACAAGAGTATACAGTATATCAAAAGGGTATACTTTATCAAAAATAACAAAAACTAAAATATTTATTTGTTCAAACACAAAATGGTATACCAAGAGAGTATACAGTATACCAAAAGGGTATACTTTGTTCATAACAACAAAAAATGAAATATTTATTTGCTCGATACTTGATCCAAATGCAAAATGGTATGCCAAAAAAATAAATTAATACTAAACCATGAAGATAACTCAGAATCTTTACAAAATGATAACTTAAACATTACCAAATCTAAAGTGGTTTTACAAGTGAAGAGAAAAGACAACTCTGAAAGAGTGAGCAATGCCAGTGTTGAAACTGCAACACCAATTACTGGAAAGCATCGAGACTGCAATGTGGCATGTATTGGTAAAGGCTTGGTGATTCTGTATCAGCAAATAACAGTTGGAGACGACTGCAAGGAGGTCTGAAACTAGTACTCGCCAAAGTAGAACACTGACTTGCACTGCATGAATTATTATTAGATGAATACTACACCGACTGTGATCACTTCAGACCCAGCACCCCGACCATAAACTAGTAGAGGCTGCTTCACATACCTTACAATTGTGAATGCAATTACGTTATGCGATCCAGAGAGTTGTACAAAGGACTGTTCCTTACTGCATCTTAACAACTAGAAGGTCCAACATCCACATTTTCACATATCTCAAGACCTGCATATACATCAATTTTGTCCGATAAAGAACACAAACTCAGGAAAAGAAAACATAATACACATGCTTCTGAAAGCAAGACAAGAACTTTACACAATCGCATCTTCATCTTCCTATTCTTTCCGTAGATAGGTTCTTTTTCTCTGAGTTAGAGGACATTCAGAAAGCAAGTCAGTGTGTCAGACTAATGTTCACTTAACAACAAACTTGGCAATGAGAACTTTTTATCAACTAAAAAAGTAAAGTAGAAGAAGGCAGCGAAAAGTATAAAAAACATATCTATTTTACGTAAATTAGTCTCTACAGTAAAGGAAAATCCTCCTAGAGAAAAGCTACACCATAACCATGTTTATTAATGTCAAAGACTTACGTTATAGAAAACTTGTTGCTGGTCCACTTCCTTAAAAAGATCAATGTTGCTCCCAAACGCACACGCAAGTATACGCGGTCGCCAAGTAATAAAGTGACAAAGTCGAGTATCGTTCCCACGAGGACTATGCAGACTAGTGCTTAATAAACAATTCCTGAACAAACTATCCAGGGGTCTTTTTCCAAAGGTTGTAAGAGTTTTTATAACTAAAACGCAGTAAGTAAAGTGCTAAAGATGTAATCAAGCAATGGGGCAAAACTTTGGTTGTTAACAATATCAAGAGAGCGGTCCAGGGTCAGAGTTACGAACAATCCAGTTGATGTATCCAATTGATTCCACTTCTTAAATCCCGAGTTACTAACTACAAAGTAAATGTAACTGTGAAAACCTTTCAGTTCTTCACAGTCTATGCAAGATACTTCAATCCCTATATGTCTATGGGTTAAATCACATGCACGCATTAAGATTCATGTAATGAGTTAAACTAGGCAAGCAAGTATATGTCTATCCTACCCGCGAATTGATTCCCCGATGCCCGGGTTCACAAACTAGTTCTATTCTTTCTTATTACGTAATTAGATTCTCTCTTTCGAGTTCAACCCAAAAACCATAGATGATGTATAATTATCGAGCTCTAACAATTATACAAGTTAAATCAAGAAAGAATAAGTAACCCGTTATGGGATTCAATCAATGGGAATCAATCTTCAACAATCAACTTTCATGTAAAACTCTAACCCCAGAACATTAGGAAATTAGCCACACATATTCATAATCACAAGACAAAGATTTGGTGTAATAATGAAATAATTGATGTAATAGATGAAAGATTAGGAATAACCCTTGTTCAATGAAGTGTGTAGCTCTCAATATTGCTCCAAAGTCCAGAACTCTAACAAAAACTAATTAAAGAACTATTTATAATGTTTCCAAACCCTTAATAATAAGTTAGACCCGATGCTAGAAGGAATAGGAAGTAAAAATGCACACAAGGGGCGCTATAACGGGCGCCCCGCGCCTCGGAAAGCGTGCAAACAATCAGAACCCGTCACAGACTCCATGCTTTGGCCATGCGGCGCACGCCAAACGCGCCTAGCCACTGCGCGCGGTAGAGCACATGGCGCATGGGCTAGGGCGCCAGGCCAAACTGCTCTTCTTTGGTCCGAAACCCGCCTCGTGTCGTGCCTTTGCGTGCTCAATCCAATCTTCAATCAACATCCAATCAATTCTTGCTAAATCAAGCTCCTAAAAGCTCCAAATGTACCGCGTAACAACCTACACACGCACAACACAACATCAGTGTAAAACCACATTCACAAGCTACCAAACGAGTGCAAAACAAGCTCAAATGTGCGGAAATATTAAGGAAAAGTAGGCATAAAATGCCGAACATCACCACCCCACACTTGAACCCTTGCTCGCCCTCGAGCAAGTCACGTCTCACTTCCCATCCTAGGTAAAACAGGTCTGCCTATGACTATGGTTGATACCGACCATTGAACCAATGCACACATGACTACTATGGATCCACAACATGCCAACAAACTAACAACATCAAAAATATAAGAACAACCACCCCAAAATAGCTCAAGTGCACAAACTCAACTTAATGCAATCATGCTCCCACAAAATCACACCTATCTACTCAATCAAAAGCCATCAACTTTACCTACTTCATGCAAACCACGTGCCCTCACCAATATCAAAGAGAGTGCCCCCCCAAAGATCACACACACACAAATTATCATGAATAGAACGGGGCAATAACAAATGAATTCACTCACTCTCATGAAAGGCTCACATGTCACACACAACGTACCATAGGCTTGCCCATAGTGTAGGACTCCACTAATGTAGGCTCACTCCAATCGGGATTAACTAGGACTTTAGAAAGGTCGTAATGTAGGCTAAGGGGCGGGTAGGATACATATGGTAATAGTGACTACCTCCCTAAGCACTTTAATACATCACACTTAATTTCAAGCACAATTCTCATCAAACCACCTAATCACAAGTATCACACATACACCTTCCCAACAAGTAGCATTTTTCTTTTCAAGCATACACTAGCAAGGAATGGACATCTTTCTCTTTTTTTTTTCAACTTTGCTATTTTTTTTCTTTTCTTATCATTTCATTTTTTTTTTCAATTTCATTAACTTCCATCCTTGCCAATGTTTTTTCACTACTTCACAATTTTCACAAGTATTTCCCTTTATTAGCTCCACTCAAGAACCTCCCAATATCCAACCACAACTCCAATCAACTACACACTATCAATAAAGTGCTTAAGGAGTAAAGGGCCAAAAGAGTCAATTAAGAACAAATGGGTAGGCTCGGGGTGTGGGTACCAATAGAAAGGATCAAAGAAATCACAACAATTTTTTTTTCAAGGTATATATGTACGGGTAGGCTAACAAAAAGAAGGCCTTGTATCATTTCCCGACTAGAGCAAACCTAGGATTTCGCTTTGCACACACACGGGGCAAGTTCTAGACATTAACATGCAACATGGAGTAAATAAGAACATGCCTCACACACACATCGCACATGGTTCACACAAAGAGGTTCCATCAACAACTCTCAACTAAGCTTCTAGAATGCAATTTGTGGAAATTTAAGCACTCATGCACAAGGGTTAACAATCAAGTCAAGCAAGCGGACTCAAGCATCTCAAGGGGGTCGTTCCAATTTTTCCTAGGCATGCATCAAAATTAAAACTCAAGGACACCACAAATAGCACATGCAATCAAGTCCAAATCTATCGGTATCAAACAAATCAAAGGCACCTAGCATTCTACCTTTTTTCCTACATCTAGGGTCATCTACAACTAACTATCCTAATCCTAAAAAGAAAAACTACCCGGTTCAAAGGCCTCCCCGTGGAAAAGAACCGTGGCCATAAGAAAAACCACGGGGTGGATGACATGTACCACTAATAAAATTAAAAGGAAAATCTTTTTGGAATTTTTCATTGGTTTTCTAATTTTTTTTTATTTATATTAAAGCAAGAAATAAATCAAAACAAAGTCAAGTGACAAAAAAAAAAAAGTCCTAATGTACATGCATCCTAAACCTCAAAAATAGATAAAGGGCAGTACCCCACCCCACACTTAAACTAAGCAATGTCCCAGTGCGACAAAGAAGTAAGTGCAAAAATAAGAGTACAAGAAAACTGCCCTGAAATCTGGATGGTGCGCAGGAGTGTGGACCTAGGCCTCCTCCTCATCACCAGTCTCATACTCACTGTCCGGATCATTAGCCACAACATCTGAATCCGTGTTCTCATCCTCCTGCGGATCCCCCGTTCTAGCTTGAACCGTGCCCAGCAGACCCTTCGAGGTCTCCATCAGCGGGACCTTGCGGTCAATAGCAGTCAAATCAACGCCCGACTGACGGGCCATAGCCTCAATCATCAAGTACTGACGCGCGGACAAGTTGGCGTCTGCCTCCGCCACTCGTCAGCCGTCAGCTTTACCGGTGCCGTGGTGATCACCCCCTTGACCGAAGCAATGTCAAAAGGCTTCCCTATATCAGGGACAATGCGATCCCCAACCTCATCTACGGGGACGCCCGCCTTCTCTAAGTAACGGGTCAAGAGGTTCCCAAAGTACAACCTACTACATGATTTTTCTTTCCTTTGCTCTTTCATCACTCGCAACATGTAGTATCCAATGTTCACCGGCCTCCCGCTCATGAAAAAGTACACCATGCACGCCCGAGTCTTAGTGACCTCGGAGTAATGGGAACATGGTAGTATCCGTGCATTTATGAACCTCATCCATACACGTGCCGGCTTAAGAAACTGTGAGAAATGCATAAACTTGTGTCTCCCAGTCGCTCCTCGCCCCCACTTATGCGTGGAGCCCTCGCCACACAAGGTATCCCGCAAGGCTGTGTAATCCGGTTTCTTGATGTACTCTCTCAGCTCATCATAATCGGGGTCATCTACCCCCAAAAAGGCATTCAATACCGTCGGATCCAACTTCACCTTCACTCCCCGAACCGTCACCACATCATCATCTCTCCAAGCCTCCTCGGGCTCCCAGTTAGCATACAATTCTTGGACCATGTCCAAGTTGGCGTGCCCTGGACTCTCAAACACTGAGTCCCACTTTAGGGCAATGATCTTCTCGGCCACACTTCTAAACTTTTGTAGCACCGGCCGTTTATCAATGGCTTGCTCGGGTATGTACCCCGCAAGCCGCACATTCTTGTACCATGTTTGGCAATCCCCCTTCTTTACAAAAGGGAGGCCATACCGGGTCTTGCCTCCGGGACGTGGTATCGGCACCGCGTCCTTTGGAATCTTGGCCTTGCCTTTAGCCTTTGATGTAGCCTTGGGTTTGGCCGGTGCCTTACCCTTTTGCGTTGTGGAAGAAGGCCCGGCTTGAGGTTCTCTCCTCGGGCCCGCGGTGGATGAAGAACTAGCCTTGTGAGGTGTGGCTACCATGGTACCTACACAAACACAAAGATCAATGTGAGATGTATAGCCAAGCACTAAAAATACAATTCAAGCTCAAGGGTACCACCCCACACTTATCACACACTCTATGTGTCAATCACTCGATTCAATGGCACGAGCAACCCCACACTTGAACAAAACTAGCCTTGGGCAAAATATGCCACGTTTTGAATTTTGAAAATCAAGCTAGTGTGGGTGCCTCATGATCAATTCTTGTGTGTATGCAACACCTAATGTTCATAATAAGCCTAAGGAATGCATTGCTACTCAAGAATTCACAATGTCATTGAAATTTCATCATTGAGGCTTTTTCACAAACACCTAGTGTGCACAACATTAAACTAGCAATTTCAATGGATTTTGTAATGTGCCAACCCTCCCAAATTGTTGGGAGATCTCTTTTTACAAGTCACAAGTTATATACTAAGCATCATAGACAAGTTAAGCACATTAAAATTGAATTTTTATGCACAAGCTTGTAACTAGCTAAGAAAATCACCCATGAGTAATAATGAATACAACTTACATGTTATTGAGAAGGAAGAGTAGGAATGTACTTACTTGAATGTGTTAGAGTTGATTGCACAAGATTTGGGATGAGTTCAATTATTAGAGATGAATTAGGATGTGATTAGAGAGAATTTGGAGTGAAAATAATGAAGAAAAAGGTGTTAGAAATCGGGATTAAGGGTATGGGAGTACCGGGTCGCGGGTCAAAACCCGTTTGACCCGGAAATCTTACAAACAAATTGCCTTCCGCGATAGGCCTCGCGGCGCAGGCCAACAGCGTGCCATTTTTTTGATGTTCTGCCAAGCATGGCGCGGTGGGAGGCGCGGGGCGCTCCCAACCGCGCCTAGCCTCTTTGCTTCAGCTTTTTTCTCGCGCTTTGGGAGGCGCGGGGCGTTCCCGAACGCGCCCGAGCACATTTTTTCGCACGAATTTCGATTCCAAGTACAAACCCAAGCGTGGGACATGTCTCGAGACGTCCCATACCCCTCAATGCATCAATTTCACCTTGTTTAGCTCACCCAATTCCTACAAAAACGACACACAAAAACAACTACTACGTGACACTATAAAAACAAAAAAAAAACGACACTATTACAAGTACAAACTCGGGTTGCCTCCCGAGAAGCGCCTTATTTAACGTCGTGGCACGACGGGTATAAATCAAGGGTCCCTCAACGTAATTGACGTGCGGTGATCAACCGCACCTCCCCAATAATGTTTCACCCGTTGACAATTAACCAAAAATGTGCTCTCAGAACCCGGGGCTCTCAATGCAACCGCACCCTGTGCGGTAACACGAACAACTTCAAAAGGCCCCGACCATCTCGACTTCAACTTGCCCGGAAACAATTTCAACCTCGAGTTGAACAACAATACACGCTGCCCGGGCTCAAAAGAAAGATGCTCAATGTGCTTATCATGCCATTTCTTTGTCCGTTCCTTATATTGTTTCGCATTTTCATACGCATGGAAACGGAACTCTTCAAGTTCATGCAATTGGAGCATCCTCTTCTCACCCGCCAAGGCCATATCAAGGTTGAGCTTTTGAATAGCCCAATACGCCTTATGCTCTAATTCAACCGGCAAGTGACAGGCCTTACCATAAACAAGCCTATATGGAGAGGTTCCAATAGGCGTTTTGAATGCAGTTCGATATGCCCAGAGAGCATCATCTAACTTCATAGCCCAATCCTTCCTCGAGGCATTCACAGTCTTCTCAAGGATTTGCTTGATCTCTCTGTTAGACACTTCCACTTGGCCACTAGTTTGGGGATGATAAGCAGTAGCCACCTTGTGGCGAACCCCATACTTAGCCAATAACTTATTGAACAACCGGTTACAAAAATGCGTACCTTCATCACTAATGATAGCCCGCGGTGTCCCAAAACGAGTGAAAATATTCTTCTTCACGAACTTCACCACCACACTCGCATCATTCGTTGGAAGTGCAATAGCCTCCACCCATTTCGACACATAATCAACTGCTACAAGGATGTATTTATTGCCCATAGAAGGTGGGAATGGACCCATGAAATCGATACCCCAACAATCAAACAGCTCAATCTCCAAGATATTGTTCAAAGGCATCTCGTGACGCCTAGTAATGGTACCCGTTCTTTGGCAACGATCACATTGCTTCACTAGTGCATGAGCATCCTTAAATAAAGTAGGCCAAAAGAAACCAGATTGAAGTACCTTTGCAGCTGTTCGATCTCCACCAAGGTGGCCGCCATAAGGAGAGGAATGGCAGCTCTGTAGAACCGGCTCTACTTCTTCCCTTGGAATACATCTCCTAGCTAGTTGATCAACTCCTATCGTGTACAAATAGGGCTCATCCCACACATAAAATCTGCTCTCATGAAGGAGTTTACGCTTCTGCTCAGCAGTTGCCCCAGGGGGGTACACATTACTCACAAGTAAATTCACCATGTCAGCATACCATGGCACCTCAGCTGCATCAAGAGCAAAAAGTTGCTCATCAGGAAACACCTTTTTAATCTCGGGCCCTTCATCTACATGATCTTTATTCTCCAGCCTTGACAAATGATCAGCAACTTGATTCTCAGTCCCCTTGCGATCTCGAATTTCAACATCAAACTCTTGCAATAAGAGAACCCATCTAATGAGTCTAGGCTTGGAGTCCTTCTTTTCAAACAAATACCGGATTGCGGCATGATCAGTGTAGAATACAACACGAGTGCCAACCAAATAAGATCTAAATTTATCAAAAGCATAAACCACGGCTAGCAACTCCTTCTCAGTGGTAGTATAATTAGACTGGGCTGCATCAAGCGTCTTGCTTGCATAATAGATGGAGTGAAAGATTCTTCCAATTCTTTGGCCTAGAACAGCCCCAATAGCATTATCACTCGCATCACACATCAATTCAAATGGCAAAGACCAGTCAGGAGCAATGATGATTGGTGTGGTCACCAACCTTTTCTTCAACTCTTCAAACGCCTTGATACAAGCATCATCAAACACATATTTCACATCCTTCTCTAACAATTTGCACAAGGGAGTGGAAATTTTAGAGAAGTCCTTTATGAAACGTCTATAGAACCCTGCATGTCCTAAGAAACTACGCACCCCCTTAACAGAGATAGGTGGTGGTAATTTCTCAATAGCCTCAATCTTTGCTTTATCAACCTCAATCCCTTGCTTTGACACCTTGTGCCCAAGTACTATGCCTTCTTGAACCATAAAGTGACATTTTTCCCAATTCAGCACCAGATTTGTTTCTTCACAACGGCTCAGCACAGCATTAAGATTTTTCAAACATTCATCAAAAGAGTCACCAACCACTGAGAAATCATCCATAAATACCTCCACAAACTTTTCCACCATATCAGTGAAAATAGCCATCATGCATTGCTGAAAAGTCCCAGGGGCATTACACAACCCAAATGGCATCCTCCTAAATGCATAGGTGCCATATGGACAAGTAAAAGTGGTCTTCTCTTGGTCTTCAGGGGCTATCACAATTTGATTGTAGCCCGAATATCCATCCAAGAAACAGTAATACTCATGGCCTGCAAGTCTATCCAACATCTGATCAATAAAAGGGAGTGGGAAGTGATCTTTCCTGGTGGCCTTGTTCAGCTTCCTATAGTCAATGCAAATTCGCCACCCTGTAACAGTTCTTGTAGGAATCAACTCATTGTTCTCATTCTTCACCACTGTCATGCCCCCCTTCTTAGGAACACATTGCACTGGACTCACCCACTTGCTGTCAGAGATAGGAAAAATAATACAAGCATCCAGCCACTTGATAACTTCTTTCTTCACCACCTCCTTCATGATTGGATTTAGCCTCCTCTGCTGCTCTATGGATGGCTTATGATCTTCCTCCAAGAGAATTTTATGCATGCAGAAAGAAGGACTAATCCCTCTAATATCAGCAATAGTCCAGCCAATAGCTCTCTTGCGCTCTCGCAATACCCGCAACACCTTCTCAACCTGCACATCAGACAACAAAGAAGAAAGGATCACGGGCAAAGTATTACCTTCACCCAAATAAGCATAACGTAAATGTGCGGGTAAAGGTTTGAGCTCAAGATTAGGAGCTCTCTCAATAGACGGTTTAGCAGGAGCTAAGGTCAACGGTCTATCAAGCTCCTCAAATTTCTTCCACCCTGGGATGAATCTACTCTGCATATTAAGAACCTCCACATATTCTTCAGTATCTTCATCCTTCATGATATCATCATCATCACATAAGAGCGCCCTTTCTAAAGAATCAACATTAGAAGCCAAGAATGACCTCTCATCAGCAGTCAATTCATCATCTATCACTTTTACCATGGACAACTCTTCATAGTGAGAAGGAAGCTGGGTAGCTCTGAACACATTAAACACAGCTTCTTCCCCATTTACCTTCATAATCATCTTGCCAGCTCTGACTCGAATAACGGCATCCGCAGTAGCTAAAAATCCTCTTCCCAAGATGAGAGGAACCTCAGGATCAGCTTCATAATCAAGAATAATAAAATCAACGGGTAATATGAACTGACCCACTTGTACAAGCACATCCTCAATAATCCCCTCGGGGCATGTTAACGATCTATCAGCAAGCTGCAGGGTCACAGTAGTGGGTCGTGGCTCACCCAGGCCTAGCTTCCTGAAAACTGAAGAAGGCATCAAATTCACACTAGCCCCCAAATCACATAAGGCACGACCAACCTCATGTTCCTCAATTTTCAAAGGGATGGTAAAACTGCCCGGGTCCTTTAATTTCTGCGGAAGCTTGCTTCGAACTCTGAAACTGCATTCCTCAGTCAGTGCAACTATCTCAAACTCAGTCAATCTTCTCTTGTTAGCAACAATGTCCTTGATGTATTTAGCATATTTGGGAACATCCCGCAAAAGCTCCACCAAAGGAATATTTACCTGAATTTGACTCAATATCTCCAAAAATTTCTTGCATGCTGCATCAACTTTCTGCTTCTGAAGTCTCTGCGGGAAAGGTGGTGGTTGTCTCACAATAGCAGACTCGGGCTGCTTTTCAGTTACTTTCTCTGCTTCTTTTTCCACTTCCCTATCAACATTTGGCTCTAACTCACCAACAGGCTTCTTTGGTATCGGGGGAACTTCTTCCAGTGCTCTTCCATTCCTCAAAGTCACTGCCTGCACAAATTCTCTAGGATTCTTCTCTGTATCACTCGGTAAAGCACCCCGAGGTCTATTATTTTGTGCTCCAGCAAGCTGCCCCAATTGTCTTTCAAGATCTTTCTGCGCACTGCTCAAATCTTTAATTATCTGTGCCTGAGATGCCGACTCATCCATGAGCTTTTGCTGCCCTGCAAGAATTTTCTTGAGCATATCCTCCATAGTATTAGACTGCTGTGGTTGAGCCTGTGACTGCGACCCCTGCTGTGGTGCATTGTTTTGAGTAAATTGGGCTCTCTCATTACCTTGAAACTGCTCACGGGTATCCCTCCAGGAAAAATTTGGGTGATTACGCCAACCCGTGTTATAATTATTACCATACTGATTTCGATTTTGGCCCATTGATCTGTTCTGATTACCCACATAATACACTGACTCTGGGTTAGAGGGACAAACCTCAGTGCTATGATCCTCACCACATACTTCACAAAAAGTCTGAACTTGCTGCACTGGAGCTAGTTGTGGCTTTGATTGGAGAGTCAGCTTGCTGATTTGATTAGAAATAGCATCCATCTTCGCTCGCAGCTCTGTGATTCCATCAAGTTGAAGTATCCCAGCAGCTTTCTGCGTATTAGCTCTGCTAGCCCCCTCCATATGTATATTAGCTCTGCCATCACCCTGCCAATCAGGATTGCTCTGTGAAAACTTATCAAGCAAGTCATAGATCTGTTCAAAATTTAATGCCAGCACTTGGCCTCCAGCAGCAGCATCAACCACAATCTTAGTATGTTGGTTCAACCTCTCAACAAAAGTGTGTGCAATAACCTCATTAGATTGATTGTGGTGAGGACAATCTCTCAATAAAGCTTTAAATCTCTCCCAGGCTGCATATAATGATTCGCCTTCAAACTGCCTGAAGGACAAAATTGCGCTCCTCAACCTGGCCGTCTTGGCAGATGGATAAAACTTAGCCAAGAATTTCTTAGCCAAATCCTCCCAAGTAGTGATAGACCCAGGCTTTTCAGCCTTTAACCACTTCCTTGCTGTCCCAATCAACGAAAATGGGAACAAAGTCATTCGCACATAATCAGTAGGCACACCTGCCGGTGTATAAGTATCACTGATCTCCAGAAAGTTCTGCAGGTGTTGCTGCGGATCTTCATGCAGGAATCCACCATATTGCCCCGTCACATGCAACAACTGAATCATGCCGGGCTTGATCTCAAAGTTTCCAGTAATAGCAGGCTTCACAATACTTGACTCTACTCCTTTCAGACTAGGAAGAGCCACATCTCGCACTGCTACTGCTTGTTCGTCAGCCATTCCAACAGGTAAAGAAGCAAGTACGATTGCTAATGCTTCTCGATCTCTCGCTTCCTTCTTTGCCTTTCTCAAGGTTCTTTCGGGCTCGGGATCAAAAGGTGCGAGTGATTCGTCCTTTTTGTTCCTTTGCATTCAAAACCTATTGCCTGAAACAGCACAAGAAGCTCAACAAAAAAATTAAACCTGAATAGCAATTAAGTAATTGTTCAAAAGAAAATAGTCTGTAATTAGTCCCCGGCAACGGCGCCAAAAACTTGTTGCTCCCAAATGCACACGCAAGTATACGCGGTCGCCAAGTAATAAAGTGACAAAGTCGAGTATCGTTCCCACGAGGACTATGCAGACTAGTGCTTAATAAACAATTCCTGAACAAACTATCCAGGGGTCTTTTTCCAATGGTTGTAAGAGTTTTTATAACTAAAACGCAGTAAGTAAAGTGCTAAAGATGTAATCAAGCAATGGGGCAAAACTTTGGTTGTTAACAATGTCAAGAGAGCGGTCCAGGGTCAGAGTTACGAACAATCCAGTTGATGTATCCAATTGATTCCACTTCTTAAATCCCTAGTTACTAACTAACAGAGTAAAGTGGTAAGTATTCCCGCCTGTCACGCGGGTGACCCGGGTTCGATCCCCGGCAACGGCGCCAAAAACTTGTTGCTCCCAAACGCACACGCAAGTATACGCGGTCGCCAAGTAATAAAGTGACAAATTCGAGTATCGTTCCCACGAGGACTATGCAGACTAGTGCTTAATAAACAATTCCTGAACAAACTATCCAGGGGTCTTTTCCAATGGTTGTAAGAGTTTTTATAACTAAAACGCAGTAAGTAAAGTGCTAAAGATGTAATCAAGCAATGGGGCAAAACTTTGGTTGTTAACAATATCAAGAGAGCGGTACAGGGTCAGAGTTACGAACAATCCAGTTGATGTATCCAATTGATTCCACTTCTTAAATCCCGAGTTACTAACTAACAGAGTAAATGTAATTGTGAAAACCTTTCAGTTCTTCACATTCTATGCAAGCTACTTCAATCCCTATATGTCTATGGGTTAAATCACATGCACGCATTAAGATTCATGTAATGAGTTAAACTAGGCAAGCAAGTATATGTCTATCCTACCCGCGAATTGATTCCCCGATGCCCGGGTTCACAAACTAGTTCTATTCTTTCTTATTACGTAATTAGATTCTCTCTTTCGAGTTCAACCCAAAAACCATAGATGATGTATAATTATCGAGCTCTAACAATTATACAAGTTAAATCAAGAAAGAATAAGTAACCCGTTATGGGATTCAATCAATGGGAATCAATCTTCAACAATCAACTTTCATGTAAAACTCTAACCCCAGAACGTTAGAAAAATTAGCCACACATATTCATAATCATAAGACAAAGATTTGGTGCAATAATGAAATAATTGATGTAATAGATGAAAGATTAGGAATAACCCTTGTTCAATGAAGTGTGTAGCTCTCAATATTGCTCCAAAGTCCAGAACTCTTACAAAAACTAAGTAAAGAACTATTTATAATGTTTCCAAACCCTTAATAATAAGTTAGACCCGATGCTAGAAGGAATAGGAAGTAAAAACGCGCACTAGGGGCGCTATAACGGGCGCCCCGCGCCTCGGAAAGCGTGCAAACAATCAGAACCCGTCACAGACTCCATGCTTTGGCCATGCGGCTCACGCCAAACGCGCCTAGCCACTGCGCGCGGTAGAGCACGCGGCGCATGGGCTAGGGCGCCAGGCCAAACTGCTCTTCTTTGGTCCGAAACCCGCCTCGTGTCGTGCCTTTGCGTGCTCAATCCAATCTTCATTCAACATCCAATCAATTCTTGCTAAATCAAGCTCCTAAAAAGCTCCAAATGTACCGCGTAACAACCTACACACGCACAACACAACATCAGTGTAAACCACATTCACAAGCTACCAAACGAGTGCAAAACAAGCTCAAATGTGCGGAAATATTAAGGAAAAGTAGGCATAAAATGCCGAACATCAATCAACTTTCTTTTTCCAACTAAAAGCCAAAAGTCGGGCTTTATTGTATTTTCTTTCCTTGTAGCGTGAATTGATTCAAGTGCTTTACTATGTTAGTACATACATGTATAAGAGTTCATATCTATAATATCTTAAACTAACCGGCTGGCTAAAGAGCAAAGGAGAAAACATAACAAGAATAAGGCAATGTCATAGAAAATTACTTATTGCAAATCAAATTCAAGGAAGTAGAAATAACTCAAAGCATCCAAGAATTAAATATGTAACGCTTGTCAAAAATATTGAAGTGGATACAAGGCATTGGTAAAAAATTTCTATTTGACAGTATCCTAAAGTATACTTCTAAGAAAGAGAGACACGACAACCACTGCCAAGCAATATTGCATGAACTACCAGTAAAAAATTAGAACTTTTGGGCGAGGCTATACGCTTTTAGCCAAGATAAGAACTAGAGGCATAGTGTGTTTGCTTTCTCGACCTTAAACGTTACTAATAAAAGATATTACTAACTAATCAAAAACCCAAACCTCATATTATACATTAAACACTAGAAATCTAAATATCTCTCTTGACTGCCAATTGGACCCATCAACACGTGCGTTACTTTCTTCCATCCAAAGCTACAGATATTAAAGCATCACAACTGCAATTGACGTTGAATCAACTAATTTGCAGCCGAGATATAGTATTCCTCTTTCTATCTCCATAGAGCATAAATGACAAACAACTGTGGAGCGTGATTATAACTACAAACTACAAACAAGTAACAAAAATTATAAGACGAGGGAAATAGAACTGGCCTCAAAAATTTGAGTAGTAGAATCTAATTTTTGCAGCCAATCAAATACTTCCAATATGCCAAATAAAAGATTAAATTATACCAACAAATTAACTAGATAATTCAATTCCAAAAATTGGAAAAAAAAAAGTCAAACTCACAATCTGCTGACTGAAGAAATATCTCAGATATCCTCAAGCATGCATCATCCAAATCCGCAAACACCATAATAGCCGCTGCACAGCATGTATGACACCGATCTGAATGTTTATCTCATGTGATATTTGTATAGCTTTCAACAAAGGGTTGATATTACTATGAGAACTTTTACATACAAGTTTATAAAGCCTCAATTTCAGAAAAGGAATGAAAAAATTCATACTAAAACCATACCACAAGCAAACACATCATCATTGCAAAGCATCAGTCATCACCATCAACTACCTCGATGTCGTCAAGCCGATAATAAACCATCACCAAAGCAGGAGACACGACAACACATAAAGCTTCCAAAATCAAAAAAGAAACAGAAAGGTGTAGAGGAGAAGAGCCGAGAGAGTGGAAAGTTTCATTGAGAATATCTTCGGAAACATGTAGAAGAGACCGAATGGACGCTGTTGATGTATGGCTTGACCTCAACTGAGTAGGGGTCGCCAGAGTTAGGGTTCCGACGACCCTTTTAAGCCTTGATCTACGGCGAAGTAGCGACTTTATAAGGAAACAGAGGCGAGGAATGGAGAGAGGGTGATGAGAGGATTCCATTCGTGTAAATGTCCGGAGGAAACGGTTGTCCGTCGCCGGTGACGGAGCTCCAGCGATCGGGGAAATTTGACAATGTTTGCCAGTTCAGATGAACTCAAAAGTGTATTGTGAAATGTGGAGATATTTGAAATAAAAGAGTGGTAATATTTATGCCAAAATGGGCATGGAGGGTAAATATTTATGTCAAAATAGGCATGGAGTGAAATGAAGGTTAAAATGGGTAAACATGTGTAATATATTATAAAATGTGCGTATATGGTGTAAAAAATCCTATGGTATATACCGGGTCTACTTGGATGTATCTATTCCTATACTATAAATGGGGATAAACACCTCATGGTCAACATGCTTGCCGACCATGAGGGCAATATCGGTATTCCCTATATTTGTTATTTCCTACTGTTGTGCATGCAGGCTATGTGTGTGTACCATTTCCTTCTTGGACCAATAAACCATCTTACTTTTAGTTAGGGATTTTTACACATATATACAAAATTACACCCTAAATTACAAAAAATAAGCAATATTTGTCAAATTACAAGCCATAGCAATATTTTTTTAACACATTTCATAATACACAAGATAAATCATAATTTTCTAAGCAAACCCTAATTTCAATCCCTATCCCCAAAATCCTTCCAACTCCCCCACCACTCATAACCCATACCATTACGCACACCATCATCCCAATGCTCTCTCCAACACACCACCACTAAACACACCCATATACAGAAACAGAGAAGAAAGATACATACACAAAAGCGTCTTCAGTGAGTAACGGGAGGGACATTGGAATACACTACCACCACCATTAGCGGTGGTGGAGATGACAGATTGAAAAAGGGGAGAGGGGAATCGGGCCAGCCGTGAACAGCAACAACCACCGGCAGTGGCGAAATAGCACCGCCACCACCAGGAATAGCTCTTCTATGTTGGTCTCTGGTAATGAAACTCATTTTGCGGGGGGTAGTACATTAGTCTTAATTCAGACTTCATGCTGGCTGAAGTTCATTATATGGAGTTGAATTTTGGAAATAAAGTTCAATATGAATTCCTTTTGAAAAATTATTACTGAGTTTATTTGTTTTCCATATATTGCAATAATATTTGTTTATAGGAAATAAAACATAGATTGCCTTATATTGCAAGAGAAAACGAAACTTATGTACGGATGAGTTAGAGGCTGACTCTTACTGGTTGACTGTCCATTAACTTATTATATGGAAGTACTAATCATGTGCCATATGGTGGATATTGGAGCTTATGAAGTCAACAATTAAGAAATTCAGCAATGTCGGAGCACTGTTGTTTCTCCTCTATCCTGGTTGATTTGCGATTGAAACTAAAAATGGTTGGCTGAGTCGCAGCGACGCTAGCTTGGTAGTCGCTCCTCCCTCCGTACTTGATTTATTGTTCTGTTCATCTTCACCGGAATTTTGTTTGGTTTTCTGACTGGCGACGCCGCTATTCTTTTATCTCTGTTGTTTTTGTGAGTTCTCTCCCTGATCTGTTAAGCTTCTGACGGGTATGTTTTATCTGTTGCTATTTTGTCTTTTTTTTCATCAAAATATTTTAATATTTTACTTTCTAAATGCTTGACGATTACAATACAATTACACAGTTGCTAGATTTTTCTGATCCGAACAAATGCAACACCGCTGAAATAGTCTGAAACAGCTTGAACAGTGCTGAAACAATCTTGAAATAATACTGAAACAGTATGATACAGCCTGAAACATCGTTGAAACTGAAAAAGCTGTTGAAACAGTCTGATACAGTCTGAAACGACATTGAAACAGTATGATACAATCTGAAACAAAGTTGAAACAGTCTGAAACGGTATTGAAATAGTCTGAAACAGAATTGAAACACTATGATACAGTCTGAAACAGAGTTGAAACGGTCTGAGACGACATTGAAACACTGTGATACAGTCTGAAACATTGCTGAAACAATCTGAAACATCTATTGAAACAGTATAATACAGTCTGAAATGGTGTTGAAACAGTATGATACAGTTTGAAACGGCTAATGAAAAAGTATGAAACAAAATGTAAAAAATAATTTGAAACAACGCAAAAAAATGTGAAATAGCTTAGAAACAGTGAGAAACAACGCACAAACAAGATGAAACAATGTTGAAACAGTCTAGAAATAACTAGATACAGCCTAATATAGTTAGATACGGTGCAAAATAATGCAGATACAGCGAGATACGGTAAGATACAATGAGATACGAGATGCCTTGTAGTTGAGATACAGTTAGATACGAGGTGGTTGTTATTTGAGATACAATGAGATACGATGTGGTTGGTAGGCGTGATATGGTTAGATACAAGGTGGTTGGTAGTTGAGATACAGTGAGATACAACGAGATACGATGTGGTTGGTAGTTGAGATACAATAAGATACGATGTGGTTGGTAGGAAAGATATGGTTAGATACGAGGTGGTTGGTAGTTGAGATACAATGCGGTCGGTAGGCGAGATACGGTTAGATGCGAGGTGGTTGGTAGTGACATATAGTGAAATACAACGAGATAAGATGTGATAGGTAGTTGCGATACAATGAGATACGATGTGGTTGGTAGGCGAGATACGGTTAGATACGAGGTGGTTGGTAGTTGAGATAGGATGAGATACGAGATAGTTGGTAGTTGAGAAACATCGAGATACAGTGAGATACAACGAGATACAGTGAGGATGTGATGAGGAAAAGTGAAATTGGGAGAAATTATGGCAGAAAAAGTGAAATAGGGGAAATGAAGGAGCAAAAGTGATAGTGGGAGAAATAGAAGGAAGAATGTAAGGGTTTGATATGTTATGGGAAAATATTGCTATGTTTTTGCTATGTTTGTAATTAACTTGTGTTTTTCTTTATATAGGGTTATTTTGTTAAAATGTTGCTATGTTTGGTAATTAAGTTCTAAAAATTGTACTTTTGTGTAAAAATTTCTTTAAATTAATGCTTTCTTGTGCCCAAGAAATACATTACAACATTTACGAAATCTGGGCCCCCAGAACTTCTTGTCCCCATGGAGAATTAACACGTAACTGAATGCAGCCTTTTACTTTTCTTATTGGAGAACACGTGGGCATCTAATGACTGTTTTAGCTACCACTAAAAAGTGAAAACTCTACTTCACTTTCATGTACTACTTACTGTCTACTTGTAATTAACCTATCAAAAGCCATTCCATCATTTTACTTTAAAGTGAGAATTAAGGGGTCGTTCGGTTACTCACTTATTTAATGCGGGTATTAACTATTAGTGCGGGTATTAATAATGTGTGTATTAATAATATCGGTATTAATAATGTGGGTATTAGTTAGCGCGGGGTTTAGTAATGTGGCTATTATCCATGCATATATTATAACGTAGGAATTATTTTTTGAATCACTGATATATTACAAATTAACAAACAATATTATTAATTTAAATATTTATTTACTCCTTAAATAAAATTTTAAAATATTCTCATAATGAGGATTACTTTTGTCATTTTAAATTTTAATACCTGCATTATTAATACCCACATTATTAATACCACCTTCTACCCTACATAAAATAATACATAGATTCCCGCATTAATAATGCGGGTATTAATAATCCAGAATATACAAAAACGCAACCAAACGTTGCACTAATTTTATGCGGGTATTAAGTTTTCACAGAAAACCAACTGAATGCTGCGCTAAATTAACGCAGAGTTTTGTGCGGGTATTAATGTTTAATGCAGGGAACCGAACGATCTCTAAGTGCTCTAGTAGCCCAATGGTTGTGCCAGTTATCAGTTCCCAATTCCAGCTTGAGCAACTTAAAAAGTTACTTATAAGGAATATTCTTATAATATGATAACGAAGGTACAAACTTCACAAACAAGTTCTCTTTATAAATAATAACCAAAAGAAAAACAAGAAAGAAGTAACTGCTTCTTGTTAAATTTGTGATACAGTCTCTGTTCATCCAATTAAACTGTTTCATACATGGATAGTCTTATTTAGATTGCTAAGCAGAAAAAAGGTTATTGATTATGATAGATTTTTTCACTTAAACTTAAGTAATTAGTAATCATATCATCATGTTACTATAAAAGCATGTCCTTAAAAAGTTAAAAAGCTGGATTACTAAAATACCCTTCTAAATAAAAAAAATTAAATCGCAAGATATGGAATTTTTTTCCAAGAGCCTGCTGCGGAAGCAAATTTAATCTAAATTGTGTCTCATCTAAAGAGTTGCGCGCGTAAAAATTTCGCCCAGATGCCACTTTTAATACCGGTATTTAGTTTGAGGCCACTATTTTCAGTGGCATTACACTAGAGGCCACTTTTGTGCCACTATACTAAACACGGGTATATGTAAATGTCCAAATTACCCCTCATCTTTTCTGAATTGACAGGATTTTTTAAAACTCTTCTTCTTCATTTTAACCGTTCTTCTTCATGCATTTTTACTTTTTCTTCATTGTATCTTCATGCAAAAAATTTCTCAGTTTTTCATATACCTCTTCAAGTTGCATTACATACGTTGAATAACATTTCTCTCTTCACCTTTGCAGTCTAAAATTTGTATTTTGGCAGGTATGACGTTTGTTTTTTTTTTTTTTTTTTTGTATTTTTTTTGTGAAATATGTGGTTGTTAAGTTAAGTAACGTTATTTAAGTTTAAATTTGTATGTTTTTTCCGTATTTAGTAGTTACTTTTTATTGAACTTCAAGTGTGCGTGTGTGTAGTAAACTTTTGTGTGTGTGTGTGTGTGTGTTGTCTCCAAGGATGGAAGTTCATCCTAGTGCACTGAAGTTCCATCCCCACACGTTGTGTGTGTTCTCAGTCCACTAGGATTGAACTTCTGTCTCCAATGATGGAAGTTCATTCCTAGTGGACTGAAGTCCACCCCTCCCCCCCCCCCCCCCCCATGTGTGTGACTCTCTGTGTGTGTGTGTGTCTCTGTGCGTGTGTGTGTTTGTGTGTATTGTTTGTGTGTGTTCTCAGTCCATTAGGGAATGAACTTATGTATGCTCAGTCCACTAGGACAGATGTTCATTCCTAGTGGACTGAAGCCTATCCCCCATATGTGTGTGACTCTGTGTGTATTCTCAGTCCACTAGGATTGTACTTCTGTCTCCAAGGATGGAAGTTCATTCATAGTGGACTGAAGTGCACCCCCGCACATATGTGCGACTCAGTCTCTGTGTGTGTGCGCGCGCTCCATTCCTAGTGCACTAAAGTTGCATCCCTACACATGTGTGACTGTGTGTGTGTTCTCAGTCCACTAGGATTGAACTTCTGTCTCCAATGATGGAAGTTCATTCCTAGTGGACTGAAGTCCCACCCCTCCCCCCTCCCCATGTGTGTGACTCTGTGTGTGTGTGTGTGTGTGTGTGTGTGTGTTCTCACCCTATTAGGGAATGAACTTATGTGTGTGTGTATGCTCAGTCCACTAGGAATGAACTTCAGTCCACTAGGACAGAAGTTCATTCCTAGTGGACTGAAGTCTATCCCCCATATGTGTGTGACTCTGTATGTGTTCTCAGTCCACTAAGATTGTACTTGTCTCTCCAAGGATGGAAGTTCATTCATAGTGGACTGAAGTGCACCTCCGCACATGTGTGCGACTCTGTCTCTGTGTGTGTGTCTGCTCCATTCCTAGTGCACTGAAGTCTATACCCCACATGTGTGTGACTGTGTGTGTGTTCTCAGCCCACAAGGGTTGAACTTCTGTCTCCAAGGATGGAAATTTATTCCTAGTGGACTGAAGTCCACCCCCCACATGTGTGTGTGTGTGTGTGTTATGTCAGTCCACTAGGGAATGAACTTCTGTATGTGTGCGTGTGTCTATGTGTATTCTCAAACCTGTATTTATTTATTTTGTATGTGTGACTGATAGTTTTTTTTTTATTGTTAGCTTTTTGCAATATGGATGTTGGAATGGAAGGGAATCTAGTGTATCCATTTGACTGCTGGTTCAACATGAATGCATATTGGCAAGGGGAGCACAATTTGGATAATATCATTTCAAAGTTCAGTAAAGCACAGTATAAGAAGCTTTCAGATGGTGTGTTTGGAAGCTTTCTGAAGTTGCAGTCGTACAAAACTTCTATGAGGTTACTGCATTGTTTATTAGTGTCACGTATTGTGAGCAGTGGTCCGAATAGATTAAGTTTTAATATTTTTGGTCATCTCATCCATTTTGGTCCTGAAGAATATCATCTTTACACTGGTTTGAGGTTTTCTGCAAACCGTGAGGAATTGTTTGATGGACCTGCTATAAATATGGGTCAGAGGCTTCTGAAGCAGTACTTTAGTGGTAAAAGCAATCTTCAGTTGTCAGACGTTCGTAAATTTTTAGTATCAATGACCACGGCATCTCTGGTCGAAGAAGATGATGCAGTGAAGATTGCAGAGTTTTATATTTTTCAGTCAATCATTTTGTGTTCTAACAAAAAACAAGCTTGGTTGAAGTGTGTTACTTGGATATCATTGACAACGAGGATCTTTGTGGAGTTTATCCTTGGGGGAGTGCGGGTTTTGAAGCACTAGTTAACTCTGCAATGAGACCTCGTAAAAGTGGTGTAAATTATTATGTGCTGGGATTCTCGTTTGTGTTATGCGCTTGGTTTCTTGATTCATTTCCAACAGTTCGTTCTAACTTTTGTACATTTAATAGTGATGGCTTCCCAAGGATGGTTAGGTTTATTAGTTTCAAAAATCCTCAGTATAACACTTTGGTTGAGTAGTATTTTCATAATGTAAATGTAAGTTTCTATATCTGTGTCTCTCTCTGTGTGTGTGGTTGCTTAAGTTCTTTACCCTCATGGACTGAATTCTATCCTAATGTACTGAACTTCTTCAGCCTTACTGAAGTTCTATCATTATGGACTGAACTTCTTTTCCATCTCTGTGTCTGTCCTCATGGACTGAACTTCTAAAATAGTACCAGTTGAAATTCTGTCCTCATGGACTGAACTTCAATTTCTGCATATGAAAGTTTTATTCTTATTTTACTGTGGTGCTAATATATTTCTCATGGTTTCTTTTTTTTTTATAGAGTTTTGACAAATTAAAAATGGTTCCAATTGTACTGTCTGAGGAAGAAAAAAGGTCGGTGGAATTGAATGTGACAGAAGCAGGTCCTGTTGTACCTGTTGTTGCATTTAAACATTTAAAAGGAAAAGAAGTTGTTGAAGAGAGTGAGAATACATGTGATGAGAATGAGGTTGGTGGTGCTCAGATATATCATGGTGGTGCTGAGAGTGATTCTCAGACTGATCATGGTGGTGCTGAGACTGAGGATGGTGGTGCTGAGAGTGCTGATGTTGGTGCTGAGACTGAGGATGATGGTGTTGAGACTGAGGATGATGATCATGTGGGTCAGGGTGCTGGTGATGATAGGCAGGATGCTCGACATGGCGTAAAGCTTGATCAAGATTTACTTAATGCAATTGTTAAAGTGAGTTTTCAAGTATCATGTGCATTCATCTTTTTGTGTTTTTATTTCAATTGAATATTTTTATCAGTTCTATCGGTTTTTTTTTTTTTGTTTTTGCAGAAGGTGAATATAAAATCCCGTAAGAGGTTGCATAGTCAGCGACGGCGCATAAGGGAGGATATTAGGAAGTATAATATGGAGTATATTATGGAGTATATTCGTGGTGTAGATAAGAAGGTTGACTGTGTTCTTGATTTTATGAAGAAGTTTGCTAAAACTTTTAAGGAAAAGGAAGGAAGTTGGAGGAGAGATGTTAGTGGAAGAAGGGGCAAGGAACAATCTGGCAACTTTCGTAATTCTTTAAACTTGTATTCATGTGGAGGCAATGCTAGTGGTGGAAGGAAGAGAAAGTCTCCTCCAGATGTAAGAAAAGACTTCAGTCATGGCGCTGTATCCGAGAAATCAAAATCTCCTTCAGATGACAGACAAGACTCCAGTGAAGGCAGTGTAGTTAGGAAATTAAAAAGCTGTTCAGATGTAAGAAAAGAAGTTAGTGGTGGTGGTGCAGATCTAAATTCAGCTATACAATTGCATGAAGCGTCGCAAGGTGTGTTTGTCAATGAAATGCCTAAATAAATTCTTGAAAAAATTGAAAGTGAATTAGACATGTTTGGTGAGTTTACTCCGGCACAGAATGAGGTGCTTGAAATTCAATTGCAAGTTATAAGTAGAGAGCTTGATCTGTCAACACCTTGCTTGGTCCCTCAGGCTATGATTGTAGTGAAATCAGGTACAACTTCTGCACCCATCCAACCAAAAACCTATGAAAGGAAAAGGAAGAAGTTAAAGAAAAATAGTTCACATGCTGATATGCCTAATTTTAATATACTGCCACTGACTCAAGAAAGTGGTAGCGGGGTTTCATGTGATGCTGAAGATACACCAAGAGCTGAAGAAATTCAGCAAGATATGTCAAAAAATCAGCAGCAGGGTGAACTTGGAAAAGAACAAGGCATAATTCTACAACAGCAGAGGACCGATGACGTTGAAATGGATGATGTTGATGTGAGTTATCAAGCAGCAAGAGAAGAACCAGGAGAGGCATTCAAAATTCTCTTGGACAAAGGGCAATCGGTCAACGAAACAGTAGAAGAAGAGGTGATTTCGCAAGGAAAGGAGATGCATGTTGATGTCGTTATGGAGAATGCTGATAGAAGTAACCAAGTTGAAAGAGATGGGGATATGACTGAAGATCAGCAGGCTCTTGCCTGTTAGTCAATTGATGAAGCACACAAAGAAGAGGTTACGATACAGGAACAGGAGATGCCTCTTGTGATTGTTATGGAGACTGCCTAGGCTATTGAGCAAATAAGATGAGAAGTTGATTTGACTGAACAACAGACTTTTGAAAGTCTTGTGGACAAACAACAGTCAGTCGGTATAACGGGCAAAGAAGAAGTAATGACTCAGGAACAGGAGAAAGAGGAGCTGAATAAAGAACAACAGGCTGATAGAAGTAACCAAGTTGAAAGAGATGGGGATATGACTGAAGATCAGCAGGCTCTTGCCTGTCAGTCAATTGATGAAGCACACAAAGAAGAGGTTACGACACAGGAACAGGAGATGCCTCTTGTGATTGTTATGGAGAATGCCCAGGCTATTGAGCAAACAAGAAGAGAAGTTGATTTGACAGAACAACAGACTTTTGAAAGTCTTGTGGACAAACAACAGTCAGTCGGTATAGCGGGAAAAAAAGAAATAATGACTCAGGAACAGGAGAAAGAGGAGCTGAATGACGAACAACAAGCTGACGGAATTGTTGTGGGCAAAGGTCAGTCGGTCGATGAAGCAGGTAAACAAGAGATGATTACACAGGAACAGGAGAATCCTGTTCCAATTGTTAGGGAGATTGCCAAGGCAAGTGACCAAGTCCCTAAAAGTACTAAGGTAGAACAGTCGGAGCAGCACGGTCTTCTGGGGAAAAGGGACCGAAAGCCCAGTCAGTGGTTGCTATCTCCATATGATACCACAAGGACTAAAAAGAAGACAACTGACTGGAAGGGTAATTATAGACGTAGTTGTCCATTCCACCACTTGAAGATTAGTCCAGCAGTGTTGGATGAGTTTAAAACTTTTTTGCTATTTCAAAGAAATGACACTGAACTTGAACAGTAAGTCTATTTGTATTTTTTTATGATTTCTTGTCTGTAGTTTTTTAAGTTCAGTGCATAGTGGATGAATTTGGAAACCTATAGTTCAATCCCCTATGGACTGAACTTCTTATCCCATGGGTTCTGTCCCTATGGATTGAAGTTCTGTGCATATGGAGTAAGTTCTATCTATAAGAATTGAACTTCAGTCAAAAGGCCATGGACTTTTTGTCCACAAGGACGTGGAAAGTTCTGTCCCCTATAGGATTGAACTTCATTGCCTATGATATTCTTAAGTTCATTCCTTATGGAAAAGTAACATGTGTTATGTATTTTGTATCTTTTTAATTAGGAACAACCGTCCTTGTTATATACGCGATAATGATTACGACAGTAATCCATATCAGTTGGAAACAATCAAGCCAGACAAGCAGTGGTTTTTGGAGTTTGTAGAAGTTGCCTACCCTATGACTGATAATGTTAATGCATATTCTGTTCTTTGGTTTGTTCCGTGTTCGTTATTAGTTTTTTGTGTATTGACTAAACAGGTTCCTTTTTTTTCGCAGCATATCGATGTTGCTATGTATTATCTTAGGAAGAGGGCATGCTACCATTTGTTCCAGTTTCCTCATACACTGTTAATTACTGATATCGATTTTGATAGTTAAATGAGCTCTATTTATAAGTTAGAATTCAAAGACAAAAAGAAAAGACCAGGTAATGAAATCTGTCTAGATGGTTTTGGACAGTATATCTGCAATTACCTTCATGGCCTGGAACGGAGGTGTTCAATTCCCTGGAGTGGAGTTGATAAACTCTATTTTCCATGCCGATTGCAAGCAGCACCTGGTAAAACGGTGATTCATTACTTTTTGGCAGTCTTTGATATGCACGACAAGAAAATACGTGTATATGATTCGATGGTCAAAACAAAGAGGCCACCAACAGACAAATTCGACCACGTCAAGGGTTATGCTGTTGTGCTCCCACATCTTTTCAAGTATGTCAACTTTGGGGACCTACATGATTATTTTAAAAACGATAAGTTCAATGCAGCCTATAAAACCCAGTGGGTACTATCACCGACTCAACTAGATTTGTAAGTCTTCTCATTTTTGTGCAAGTTTTAGTGCAAATTAGATATAATTGACTGAACTTATAACCCCTTGCCTACTTATATGTCTTACTCTTTGTTTTGGTGCCTCATTTTTTAGGACTAGTTGTGGCGCTTTTGCAATATGGTATGCTGATCTAATGACAAGAGGTAAAAATGTTGAAAAGGTTAAACCACATCAAATTCATCATTACAGGGAGCGGTTTGGTTGTCAGCTTTGGCTCATGGTCGTGCAAAGGCTAGGGATGGATTTGAGACTCCACCTGAATTTGTTGAGCATGATTATGGAGAACATAATGAAGACATGTGTCAGTTATAGATATTTTTGTTTTTATCTTCAGAATTCCTAGTTGTATTTTTTGTAAAGTTTTTTGGTAATGTATGGTGAAACAGATATTATGTACAGATGAACAGATTATTATGCATAGATTTATGTAAATGCCACTTTGTTGCAGTGATGTTTTTTACCGTTAAGGACTTAAATTCTATTCTCATGGAGTGAACCTTTTTTATCCCCCTATGTGTGTGTGCGTGTGTATGTGTGTGTTCAGTCCACTAGGGATGAATGTCTGTCTCCAAGGATTGAAGTTCAAAAGACATGGACTGAATTTTCTACCCTACATTGATTGGACTTCAATTTATATGCCCTCAATTTCCATCCACAGGATGGACCGAAGTTTTATATCAACTCTGTGTCTGTGTGTGTGTGTTCAGTCCACTAGGACTTCTGTCTCCAAGAATGGAAGTTCAAACCACATGGACTGAATTTCTACCACACATAGATTGGACTTCAATTTATATGCCCTCAATTTCCATCTACAGGGGGACTGAAGTTTTATCCTCAGAGAAAGAAGTTTTATCGTCATTGATGCACTGAACTTCTATCATCATTGATTGAACTTTATTACCCTCATTGTGACTGTTCAATATTTATTATACCTGTTATGGATTGGTACTTTTGAACTATAAGTTGCAACTTTTAAAATGTTATTATGCCTTTTGAACTATAAGTTGCAACTGTTAGTATTTTATTGTTCCTTTTGAACTATAAGTTGCAACGGTTACAATTTTATTGATTTTTTTCTATAAATACATAACTGATTGTTAATTCTTATCATCATATTATTTAGGATTATCTATTTTGAGATTTCTAAACTTCAGGTGCAAGAATGTTTGAAAGTAGTGTGAATCAACCACCATAAGTAGAACAATCAGGTGCACCAGGATTTGTCCCAGTACCAGGATTTGCACCAGTACCAGTAGGGATTCCAAATAATATACAATGGGAGATTGCAGTCCTAAGGCGTCAGATGCAGGACCAGGAGAATGCAATACAGAAAATGCAAAATATCGCAAAATGATATTTTGCATATGCGTAATGTCCAAAGGCGACAAGTGCGAATGATCACCCAGGGTATTGAAGCTATAGCAGCACATGTTCGTTTTGATCTTTCTGCTCTTCCACCACCATCTCCATAACTGAATATGTATGAAGTTTCTATGGTGTAGAGTTTTTTATAAGTTCTGCGACTATATATGTAACAACAGTTATTCATGTATATTGTTAATTTTTTACATTTACATATATTCCAAGTATAGTCTTTTTTTAATTCTGTGAAAGAAGAGAATCAAATGCAAGTGGCTAGAGATTTCAGTCCATGATAATAGGAGTTCTGCCCATGATGAGTTCTGTGTACTTAAAGACATAGCTTCTACTTCAGTTATTTCAATTTGCAAGTGGCTAGACACTTAAAATCCTCATGGACAGAACTTCAGTCCATGATGATAGAAGTTCTGTTCCATGATGATTTAAGTTCTGTGTTTACTTAAACACAAAACTTCTACTTCAGTTATTTCAATTTGCAAGTGGCTAGAAACTTAAAATCCTCATGGACAGAACTTCAGTCCATGATGATAGAAGTTTTGTTCCATGATTATTTAAGTTCTGTGTTTACTAAAATATAGAGCTTCGACTTTAGTTATTTCAGTTTGCAAGTGGCTAGAAACTTAAAATCCTCATGGACAGAACTTCAGTCCATGATGATAGAAGTTCTGTTCCATGCTAATTTAAGTTCTGTGTTTACTTAAACACAGAGCTTCTACTTCAGTTATTTCAGTTTGCAAGTGGCTAGAAACTTAAAATCCTCATGGACAGAACTTCAGTCCATGATGATAGAAGTTCTGTTCCATGATGTTTTAAGTTTTGTGTTTACTAAACACAGAGCTTCTACTTCAGTTATTTCAGTTTCCAAGTGGCTAGAACTTCAATCCTCATGGACAGAACTTCAGTCCATGATGATAGAAGTTCTGTTCCATGATGATTTAAGTTCTGTGTTTACTTAAACACAGAGCTTCTACTTCAGTTATTTTCAGTTATTAATGAGAGATTCAAATATGTAAAACATAATTAGGTTAAAGTTCATATATAAACATAGACATTATAATAACAAAACAAATAGTACTACATAAACTAAAACGACAAACAACTACTAGAAATTATTCAATTAAAATTGGATTGTCTGCTGATGCTCCACAATCATCATCATCATCATCATCACTGCTTAAATCATCATCAGCAGCTCCTTCACCAGCCTGATTGTTTATGAGAGAAACACCAAAAACAACAGATGGAACACCGTCGATCATCTCGTGCCGTAGGTGATCAAAACGAAGCGTATCACCTATCTTGAAGCCTTTCTTAATAACCATATCCTTCCAAGCGTTACACAACCTTGCGTGTTTCCCAACTGCGACGTTCATCAAATATACATCCTCATGTCCACCATCACAAATTATGCATGCCAGTCCATTTATACTTGGCAGCCCCTGCTTCCAACTGTCTGGAAAGATCTAAAAGCAAGAATATTTCACAGTTAATAAACAAAATCAGAAAACACCAGAAAATTAAATGAAAAATAAAAAAAATACTCTGGTCTTTTGTTTTAACATATAAAATCATCGCTATAAAAGTAAGACGATATTATTTTCTTGTTAAAACTGCCTAGTTCCTCCACACGATTGTTTTCATCTGCTATATTTTGTTTTCTTAAAAAAAAAAAACTATGTAGTATGTATCAGATGAAGAGGGAATAAACTTTGTAGTTTCCTTTAACTGCAAAGGGGATATTTATAGTTAAAAAATCAGTAACTGCCAAGTGGATAGTCTTACAGTTTCTGTACAGTTATGCTTTCTATGGTTCATTAAATGTGTCAAAGAAGTTTATGTTTTCTATGTTGTTACAGTTTCTGTACAGTTATGTTTCCTATGGTGTTACAGTTTCTGTACGGTTATGCTTTTTATGGTCTTACAGTTTCTGTACAGTTATGTTTATTAATTGCAGTTTTTGACCTGAACTTCAGTACCTTCATTGACTGAACTTCACTAACCACATATGGACTGAACTTCACCACCCCTCATGGACTGAAATTGCACTGCACTTTGCTAAATCCTACAGAAGGTTATGTATTTTATTTTATTAATTGCAGTTTTTGACTGAACTTTTACTCCCCTCATTGACTGAACTTCAGTACCCACTAATGGACTGAACTTTAGTACCCCTCATGGACTGAAAATGCAGTACAGTTGTTAAATCCTACTGGGATTATGTAGTTTTTTTTATTAATTGCAGTTTTTTACTGAATTTCACTCCCCCCCTCATGGACTAAAATTGCAGTGCAGTTGTTAAATCCTACTGGAGTCATGTATTCTGTGAATTGTGTAGTTAAATCCTAGTGGGGTCATGTATTCTGTCAGTTGTGTTGGGATAGACTACAAAACAAAAGAAGAAAGAAACTTTAGCTTTATCCAACAGTAAAATAACAACACACAAAAATACAGAATGTCTTTTCTATAGCTATAGCAATAGAAATAGACCTTACTATTATTGAAGAGAACAACCAAATAATTTCTATTTCTAAGATGGCAGCACTCATTGATGCAGTTTTCACTGAATTGGATACTGAATCAGATCAGTTTGTAAGTTATTCATACAATTTTTGTCTTTCAAAAGTATTATTTTTGTTATTTGTTATTATAAAATAACAGAGTTCATTTTTTTTTTTGTTGTTGCAAAGGTTTTGCCAGCATTGTTGGCAATTATGCTTCCCAGACGTAATGTTCCAGCAACTGTAATTTGCCGTGGTACTCTTTTCAAGATGAATTACCTAAAAGTGGGAAGAGAAAGGTGGTTCTCTAATGGATGGAAAGAGTTTGTCTGTAGTAATAATCTTGGAGTAGGAACTAGGATACTTTTTGGAGTTGTGGAATCCTCAGATCGTGTGGTTTTAAGTGCTACTATTTGGCAGGATGTTACAGAACCTTTAAGTTCCAGTTCTAGTAGTGGGTCTGATGTTGAAGATGCCTGATAAGATAATATCTGTGTTGTCTCTTATGTTTTGTTGGTAATAAATTGTGAGTTTTTCAGATTTTTTTGTTTTTCAAGTTCACCAATGCTGCAACAATGAGTTTGAACTTTTGTCTCTAAGTATTGATTGAACTTCTGTCTTTTTAAGGATGGATGTTTTTAAATCATGAGATTAAACTTCCACTCACAAGGATGGAAGCTCAAACTTCTGTGTTTTTGGTGTGTAGAATATAGTCTGAGCTTTCTATCCACCAGGAATAAACTTCTGTCTCCAAGTATGGAAGTTCAAATCATATGGACTGAAGTTCTTTTTACCCTCATTGACTGAAGTTCTATCATCATGGAATGAAGTTCCTACATCCCAGTATTAAATTTTATCCTCCACGATAGAATTTTAAGTTTAACTTCTATCCCTGAGGACACAAGTTAAAAGCTGCACGTTCCTCCATAAGTACTGAAGTTCAATTAAAAAATGTGAATTCAGGAATCGTAAGGATTGAGATTTTTTCATATTGAAAGGCTGAAGTACACTCCATAAGTACCGACAAATTCAGTCTTATATGGACTGAAAGTGCTTCAAATTCAAATACTAGTATCAAACTTATTAACATACAGACAGATAAAAAAATAAACTGCAATGCATTCAGAGTTTGAATACCTTCATTATCTTGAATGTTGGATAAGAAACTATCAGCAATTTTAATATCTTCACGTATTTCTGCACCATCATTCACAGCCAAGCAGTTTCATGAAACAAAAAGAAGTTAGAAAATCAAATTAGTAGGAGGGACATATTTAGTAAAAAAAAGTTTATGGATAATGAAGGAAGTAGCAGTACCTATATATCCTTGAATAGGGTCGGACTACTGGAGTATTTATGCTTGAGATTCTATCATGTCCTCTGAGTTTGCATCGACTATATTTGTTTAATTTGACTCGTACAGCCTCAGCAATCGAGATGTATCTCTTTGTTATCCTTCTTCCTCGTTGTATTTTGACATTAGGAGTCTCTATCCTCTGGCTTTTCACGGTATCTGGTACAGTCCAAGAGCTTTTGTGCCCTATCATATTCACCTCACCTTGATATGCGTTTAACCAAAACTCTCGTGAATACCATTTTGAGCAGAACTTAGATTTCAGCAGGCGTCTTTTCTCAATGCATGCAATTTCATGTACACATGGGAGTTCATCAGTCTGGAATTGAAGACAGTCACAGGTCCTCTTCTTTAAGTCGACGTTGAAGCTTTTTCCTTCATCTTGCACATTGAATGTTGCTGTACCTGTGGGGAATACCTATTTGAAATGAAAAATAATAATTTTTGTGAGTCAGTACAGATGGTATTTAAGATCGGCTATTAGTAAGTCAGAGCAAGAGTTCATGAGTACAGTTCTAATGGACTGAGTGAAGTTCAAATCATATGGACTGGAGTTCAAATCCAACAAGGATCGAACTCTATGTACTTGAACTTGCTTACTGTTATGGACTGAAGTTGTATCAACAAGTATTGAACTCCACCCCCAGTGCGTTATGTACAGAAGTGCTATCCTCAAAAGTTTGAACCCCCTCTCCCCTTTTTTACTGAAGTTCTATTCACAGTCCTGAATTTCAGTCTACGTGGATTGATCTTCACCCATCTTTATCTTTATTTTTTATACACTATTAGGATTGCATATTTGGCGCGAGTCTAGTGTTGTATACTTACATTTATTGTGAAGGCCAGTTGAATCTTCTTGTTCATTTCATCTTCTGCCCACCTTGATAAGCTATGAAAAGTTTCTTGAGCAGTAGTTCTTCTTTCACAAAACTATTTCTGCTTCTTAAGAATGATTAAATCCAAAAAGCTTAAAATGGGCAACTCTCTTGCTTCAAGTAATGCATAATTCATCGACTCAACCATATTTGTTGTAAGAATATCATATCGTCGCCTCAGTGAGTAAGATCTAGCCCATCTTTCAAGTGGTTCTTCCATTATGTAGCTGAACGTGTTTCTATCCATTCCCACTAATTGGGACATGAAATAATGAAACTCTTCACGCTTATAAGCTCTTGCAGCAGTTTGAAACAGACTTATCACTGTGGTTCTCACGTTCTTTTGGTTTAGATTCTTTTCAAAGTGGTAGATGCATATACCATGGTGGCCATTAGGATAAACTTATGCAATTCCATGCGCGATTGATTTATTTCTTTCTAATAGAAAAACCAGTTCAGGACGAGTACCTATTGTCATTCGCAGCTCAGTGAAGAACCAAGTGTAAGCTTCATTATTTTCAGAGTCTGCAATTCCATAAGCTAGAGGGAAGATTTGATTATTTGCATCTTTTGCTACAGCAATGATGAGAACACCTAGATATTTCGCCTTCAGAAATGTCATGTCTACTGCTATCACTGGTCGACAATATCTCCAACCGTCTATTGATGGCTTGAAAGCAACAAACATATACATAAACTTGAAACATTTTAAAATAGGACAAATTTAATTCTTAGAAAGTTTTCAATTTCCGTATAGCAATCGAACTCACTTTTGAGAAATGCTTACCGATTAAGACTGTCTATCTTTAGATTTGTGTGAGCGCCTGGATTTCTCTCTTTCAGCACATGCAAGTATGAAGGGAGCAGATGATAATGCTCATCAGGTCGTCCCCTAATTAATGCGTTTGCTGCTTGAATTGAACGCCATGCCTTGTGATATCCTATTTCAACCCCATGTATCCTTCTCATTTCGTTGACAATAAATGTTGGTCTAACTTCTGTTCTGTTGTCGCAGATGTTTCAAGAAAGTATTCACTTATCAATGTTGACGTGGCATGTTTTTTATCAACCTTCTTAACGTCAACGGAGCATTTATGTGTATTCTGAAACTTAATTACCTTAAACAGTGAGGAATCTTTTATCCTTCTTGCCCTAATGTTCCAATCACAGTTTGGATCGATGCATTTTAGTTCATATCTCGTTCTATTTGATCTGATAACCTTGAACTCAAAATGCTCCTTGATTGCCATCTTGACAAAACACTTCATCATGGTTTCCTTGTTGTCAAATGTTGAGTATGCTGCTACATCTTTCGATGATACATCTCCTGTTAATATCATCGCTGGAGATTGTTTCTGTTTTACCCTGGACCTTTTCCGTTTGCTCTTCGTAGCTGGTGTGCTACTAGGGCATTCAAATGTTGGCGCTGGTGACTGAAATTGAGTATTGTTTGGTTGCAGTGTCTCAGTAATGCCAGGTGTTTCAAGTGCTAGGTTGGAGTCGATCTGCATTATCAAGCCTCCCTCTTGTTGTGGAAGCTCTGTGCATGGAGTATGATTATTTTCAATTGCTTGAATGCAGTCAATCTGCATTATCAGGGCCCCCTCCTGGGGTGAAACTTCTGTACGAGGAGTTTGATTCTCTAGCTTGTCAATCACGAAACGGCTATTCTTGAAAGTCGGATCATTCTTCAACAAGTGCATGCATGTCCTCAGTTCTTCTTCTGTAGTTACAGGCATTCCTCTGCTCGAGTCCATTCTAATATCAAACCATATATTGACAGTGCCAGTGAAATGTGTTGCTTCATAAATCTTGTGCATGAAAGTTCTGAATTCGATCATTTCATTAACAAGTAGAAGTTTTGTTTCATGATCCAAGTACTTGTAATCTTTTGTCCAATTCCCATTGAAAGCAATAACCAAACAAACTGTAGCCATTCTGCATTGAATAAGTAAACCAGAGAAAGAATTGTGTTAGTATGAAGTTCAGTCTTAATAACAATGGCAATAAGTAATCACAAAGTCTTGAGGGTGCCTATTTCAGTTTATAAATAAACTTTCAGTCCTTAAGCACTGAAGTTTAGTCTTAATGGACTTAAGTTCTATGCATAAGGACTGGAGTAAGTTCTATACATAAGACCATTGAAAGCTCCACCGCACGTGGATTGAAGTTCAGTTCATGTGGACTTAAGTTCTATCCATAAGGATTGAACTAATGAAGTTCAGTCTTAAGAACTGAAGTTCAGTCCTAGTGAACTGAATTTCTAGTTCAAACTTCAGTTCTATTGTGCTGGTACTTAACACGGCAATGCCAATAAGTAATCACAAAGTTCTGAGGTTGCTTTTTTCAGTTTATAAATGAACTTTTCAGCCCTTAAGCACTGAAATTCAGTCATAATGAACTGAATTTTACTTCAAACTTCAGTGATAGTATGCTGATACTTAACACAACAATGGCGATACTGAAGTTCAGTCATCAACGGCACATCGAGGTATTAAAACTACTAAATTTTAAACGAATTTCTCTGAATTCAGTTCACATGGATTGAACTTAGTTGAAACTCAGTCTTAATGCAGCATAACGTAAAATTCAAACGTAGAATACTTAACACTGAAGTTCAGTCATAATGAACTGAATTTTAGTTCAAATTTCAGTGCTAGTGTGCTGATACTTAACACGACAATGGTGATACTGAAGTTCAGTCATCAACGGCACATCGAGGCATTAAAACTACTAAATTTTAAACGAATTTCTCTGAATTCAGTTCACATGGATTGAACTTAGTTGAAACTCAGTCTTAATGCAGCATAACGTAAAATTCAAACGTAGAATACTTAACACTGAAGTTCAGTCATAATGAACTGAATTTTAGTTCAAACTTCAGTGCTAGTGTGCTGATACTTAACACGACAATGGCGATACTGAAGTTCAGTCATCAACGGCACATCGAGGTATTAAAACTAGTAAATTTTAAATGAATTTCTCTGAATTCAGTTCACATTGATTGAACTTAGTTCAAATTCAGTCTTAAAGCAGCATAACGTAAAATTGAAACATAGAATACTTACAATTTTTAAATGAAACTTGTGAAGAAATTTGAAAAGTGAGATTGGTGAAGAATTGGTGAAGAGAATTCAGCAGCAGCAGCGACAAAGTAACGAAATAGAGAATAACGAACTGGTTGTTTATATATACAACGGGGGGTAATTTAGTCTTTTTTCTTTTTCATTTATGGTGGGTGTAATGTAAGTGGCCACAAAGTAAATGTTTTAGTTTTAGTGGCCTTTGCCCTAAGACCAGTGGCCAAACTGGCCTTTTGTGCACTTCGGCCGTTGCGCGCCCATTCTAGATTGGCATTATTTATTTATCATTTGAATCGTTCCCTTTCAAAAGAAACTTGCTAGAATTTAGCAGCCAAATGATCATGAATTATGTGATGGAACCATATTACGGGTTCATCCAACTAAAGAGGGTATAGCAGAAGGATGTCACATTATGAGAAATATTGGTTTCTTTTTCCAGAGGACCGTCTATACATGTATAAGCATTTTGTTATTCGTATTTTCTTTTTCCTCTTTCATGATTCCACTGTAAGAAACTTTATCACATTAAAAATTCAAAGAAGTAACAAGATATTACATGCAAGCTAAGGTGATAAAGTTTGGCTTTAAATAACATTGCTTATGTAAATGTTATTGTTAGGTTTGTTCTATATATAAATCAATAACACATATTTATTCTCTCAACATATTTTTTCCAAAATTTAAAAATAACGAATAGTCATAAATAAAATTTTCAAAGTAAATTTTTCAGCCCACAAAAAATTAATTATAGTATAATTTACATAATAAATATCTTCGTTGTTTCTAACACAAAAGAACTTCTTTTTTTCTTTGGTCATATTGTTAGGTTCATCAATATATAGACTTCTTTTTTATATTGTGAAATAGATGCGCTTCTTTACACAGTAAATTATCCTAATGCTAAGGTAACTGCATGAGCTAATTAAAAAGTTCATATCCTTCTTCTATATAAGAGGGGTTCTTTTAATGTGCACTAAATATGGACGCATCAATAGATAATTTGGATCCTTTAACATTTCATCGAACAATCATTGATAGTTAGATACATTTTTGTTTAAAGCACCGATAAATATATTCTTTTTAGAAGTTTTGCACTCCTAATATAGAGCTCCAATCATGGCTTTACCTTCACATTATATAATTAACTACTCTAAGCTTTATATTTTACACTACGTATTAAAAAATACCACTCCTCTCTTTTAACTTTTAAAAGTTATTTTAATTAGCTTAAACTATATATTAAATAAGGACCTGAAAATATAGAATATTTCAACTTTTATTGGGTGATAAGCAATATCTCATTTATGTTTTAGGAAACAAATAAAAGAAGAGGTCGTATTACAAAAGGTAATAAATGGTTTCACCTAATTTATGTATTGGTCTGTCAATAATATGCTAAATGTCTATATATGAGTCTCAATCTTATTGGAAATTTATTATCTTAAAGAAATTGTATAAAATTAAAAGGAGACATATCTTTTCGGTGCATTTCATTTGTTTGAAGAAAATATAATGGTTAAAGTGGAGCAAATTTCTACGTGTTCATCACATTGTTGCTAAAAGAAATACTAAAATATTATGCATTTCATAAATATGCATCACGTCCAATCCATGTTAAATGTAAGGGGCGCGTAAAAGTTGAACATGATAAATAAAAAGAATCAGAGAAAGTAGTGTTTTCAATTTTCTTTATTTTTCTTTACAAAATGTAAAGTGTATTTTACATTGAAAATTACTTACTACATAATCAATAGGCAAACTTACCGAGCACACGCCACCAGGATAAAAATGGATAGTATTTTTTATATGCATATGATTGATGGTCATTTCAGGAACGAAGTTGAAGAATGAGATCTGGTGATCATCTGAATTCTAAGAGAAAGATGTTTTTCAAATTAATGGAAGTATTAAATTTAAATAAGGTAATAAATTAGTCACACTATTATTTTATTACCTTAAAATTAAATAGGTTGAAGCAAGTGTTACAAATCAAGGAAACACAGGAGAGGTAAGTTTGCCGCGTAAACCATAAGAGATGTCAATATTATGAGGCTAATTAATTCGAGGAATGTCTATAAATTTATTTTTTCAATTGATATAGAAAAAAATAAAGTAAAAAATTACAAAGAAAATAATTATAGGCAAAAAGTACGTCAAATAATAATAATTACTTATATCAAAAGCATCATATATTCCATAAAAACAAAACGTAGATGAGAAGAGGAGTCAAGATCCAGATCATACATAATAAAAAAAAGGTGAACAAACCATAGAGTCATGGGAAGCTTTTACAAGCATGTTTAGATAGCAAATGAGCAACAAAATTTGCTTCCCTATAGGTATGCTTTACTGCATTGCACCCTAAATCAGAAAGTAAGGACCTGCAATCCTGCAAAATATTAGAATAGATTTCATTGATTCCTTGGAGCATTAGTAATAGTAGTTGTGAATCAATAGCAAAATGAATCTCTGTTAATTCTCCAAGTGAAAGTTATTTTAATTTCAAAAAATTGCGAAAGAAAGCAAAATAGGACAAACAAGGAAACATGAATGTTCAACTTAAACGAAATGGTCAAAATGAAATGAAGAAAAATAATAACCTAAAAATATTGAGCTTGATATATTATTATAGTAATGAATTTCTATTAATTATCTAAGTGAAATTTATCTTGCTTTTGAATTATAATTACCTTTTAGAGGTTGGTCGGGCAAGGTGTTGATGATGAAGACAACATATATTTTTATAGCGTAATACTATATGAATCATAAGTAAGGTATGTATTTTGAATTTCAACCCAATGTGAGGCCTTTAAAATCAACCTTTGCCTAATGTAGGGAAAAAAAGGAAATAAGGAACCTATGAATGTGCAAATTAAAAGAAGTGGTCAAAACGTAAGGAAACAAAAAAGAATAACGTCAAAAGATTGAGCCCGATATATTGCTACAGTAAATTGAACTTTTTTTGTTAACTAATTGAAAGTTATCTTGATTTCAAATTATAATTTAAATTATTAGAGTATGTTTATTAAGGAGGGTGGTTAGGCGTGGATCAAAATTGAATACAACATATTTTAAAGAAAGTATTACATATTGCGCAGTATAAATGAAAACAAAAGAGTTAAACATATTATTGTAACAAGACTTAAGGTTAGTATAGGAAAGCTACACTAAAACAAAGGAGTTAAGTCTACTATTATTTTAAATAACAACTAAGGTTAGTATAGAGAAGCTAAATTAATGGAAGGTCCTCATGATTATCCATTTGATTAATGTTGGAAGAAAAAAAATAGGGAAAAATAAGGAAACATGATTGTGCAAATTACAATTAATGGTCAAAAGAAAAAAAAAAAGAAAAAAGAATAATCTAAAATTATTGGGCCTGTGCTTAGCACAGGCTCACCGCCACTAGTAACTTATAAGTATAGGGCATAAATTATGGTAATTCGATACAGCGAAAAACCTTAATATCAAATACTCTTTTCCCAAACAATATTGTGGATGAGCAAGGTACCAGTTGAAAACCCCTAAGAGAGCAAAGCAGAGCACCACTGTAAATGAAGAACCCAAAATGAACGGAGACAACCACTGAAGATGATGAAACCCTGGACCGAATTAGCAAGTAGCCAGAATCACTTCTAATTCGAATCATCTCTTTTTTGCCAACAACAGACGAAGCTTTCAGAACATGTCTTGTTTCAAAACGCTGGCAATACCTCTTGATAGTCTCACTTTACTTTCTACTTACTATAAATCGGATGCTGAAAAATTCGTAGCCTACACGTTTTCCCAACGAACTTCGTCACACATAAAAATACTCCATCTCGAATTCTGCCAGATGACTAGTTACAATTTGCGTATCGAGCAATGGCTTAGTTATTTTTTTAAAAACATAGTCGAACATGTTGTGTTGAATTTCGATTTTTTTAAAATATGCATGTTGCCTGAATATTTCTGCACTTGCTCGTCATTGATAACGTTGGACTTGGCTTTTTTTGCGTTTGATAAAGGAGTTATTATATTATGGAGTAATTTAAAGACATTGAAGTTTAGGAATGTGAAGTTAGACGATGAAATGATTGTGAAGTTACTGTCAGGTTGTCCTGCTCCAGAAGCTATGGAACTGGATTTGTTCCACAGTTTTCATCGTTTAGAAATTAATAACGCGAATTTAAAGTGACTAAAGTTGGAAAACTTTTTGTTTCTTTATGAAGTAGATGATGATAAATCATTGGAAATTGTTGCACCGTATCTTCAATATTTGGATATTTGTGGAGATTTTGATGATTTTCAGTGTAGGCTCCTAAATGTATCTTCCTTGGTTAGTGCTAACCTTACTTGCGTATCGATTGTGTGAGCAAGTTTTTGAGTGGACATGTATCTGTATACAGTTGTCCTGACTATCATCATATTTTTTGGACCATCGTCCAAGATTATCTTAAAAAACTGAGACATGTGAGGGAGCTAGCCATTGGAACTTGGTTTGCTGAGGTTTGTTGTCTTACCCAAGATTACTCTATTACTACTGAGAAGGAATCTTTTGTTAACTTTCTGCAAGTTTTTGGCAACTTTTGAAGTCGGATATTTATTTTGTCATACTGGCAATTGGCAAACATAGTTGTGGAGATTAGCATTTCTTATATTGTTGTCGCTTAAAGTGTTCAGATATTTACCTTTGTCATAGAACTATCTGTCTGATATGAATTATATTCCTTTTATTGTTTACTCTTTCTCTGGTCTTTACTAGTTTCTTTGGTATTACTGCACCAGGTCCTGTTCATATTGCAGCTCGATGGAGTGCAGCTCACTGAAATGAAATACAAATGTCTAACGCTAAAGTTTCAGATAACTAAGTACAATTTGTATGGAGTAGCTATCCTTTTGCGGGCCTTTCCTAACGTGGAGACGCTCAACATAGAAGTAGATGCTAACGTAACTTCCCACATTTTTGCTCTTCTTTATACATCAATTCATGTTTTGATGATTTAACACGCTTCTTTCCCTCTCGATACTTAGTTTTACAGAGGAGAATGCAAATATATCTTTAGTTATCAATAAGAATCTTGTCATTGTAAAGTTTCGTATTGATCTGGTCATGTCCTAATTATTCTCCATGCTTCGTTTTCCATCTCTTTGAGATTTCTTATTAGAATCTGCTATCATAATTTTTGTTAAGATCTAAATTCGTGGGTTCTGAAATCATGAGACACTTTTCTTGAATTGTTTGCTCTCTTCTTTTTATGCCAAATAAGCTTCATTGATCCAGATTACATGTCTATCTTTAGGTTAATTTTCGTCACTGCACCTATGAGTCGAGTTATTTGCGCAGAGGAGATAATATCAATCTGGAGAGTTGGATTTCCAACTTTGCATTTCCTTGTCTCAAGAATGTTAATGTTATCTGCTCCTTTGGGGTGTATCGAAAGGACCTCCATGATAAGCTTTTTGACCTTTCAAAATTTCTGCTAAAACATGCAATGGTATTGGAGAAGTTCATTATCACAGCGAAGAGAAGAAAATGATACTTCTGTTTAAGGAACTGTATCTCCCCATATTCATCGGGATTGACTGTGAAATTGTGAGGTTGCCCAAAACCCTCCACTATTTTTATGATGACTTTCCATGATGAATCAGATTTCCCATGAGCAGGATGCAAGTGGTTTTGTTTCTCGGAATACCAGATATGTTTTATATTTTATCTTTGCATTTACTATTGGTGAACTTATGAGCGAAATGTTCTTTTATGATCTAACTCTTCTGGCATGCCATGTATCATAGATTCTTGGTGTATTATGAAATGTTTGTTTGTTGCACTCTAGACGTTGTATTGTGTGCATGAAATTTTTCTTGCAACCATTTTTTGTGGCACTATCAAGATGAGCAGATCCAAAAACTATATTAAATGGTGTGTTTTACAGCCTTTGTCAAATATCATCGAAGTTCTATGATTGGAGATTGTTTGTCTTTGGCTTTTTCTTGATATAGAGATAACTCAAAAGTGTTTTTGAATGCTCCATTTGATTTCATGCCCTGATGTTCACAATAAACATTATTAGATATATTTTTGAGATTCTTCTTCATTCTCATGGCTAGAGGTGATATGGTGATACTTCTCCTAATTTCCTTTTTTTCTCATGTTTACTACCTATCCCTCCTAACTTGGAGACGCTCCTTTCTAAATAAATATATATGAGTTTTCCACATAATCAACCTTCTCTAGGTTAGCAATGATTTTTTCACTGATGACTTGCTTTTGTCTAGAATTTTTATTCGTTCAGCTTCAATTTGATTCTCGTCGTCCTCAGATCAGTCATAATTCCCTTCATCATCTTCATTTTTTTCTTTTATATCTGTCTGCTTATCTCCTTAGGCCTGCTTTATCTTTCCTGTGCCCCTACTGCATTTTGGGATTTCCACCTTCTTCAGTATTGGTATTCAAACACCTATATGTAGCTAGATTAAATTTACAATTATAGTTTTGCAAGGCCTATTATGTATTCTTTGTTTGTAAAGGAGGATTGAAGTTCGTGAAGCTTAGTGAAATCGTGTTGGAACATACTTTTCTGTTTGTTCCTTTCTGCCTAATCCCTTTGTTGTAGATATGACTACCAACAGATTAAGACAAGTTTGGGGGGGTATTTACCCTTTCTCTACATATAAAAAAAAGTATTTACAGTATCTCATATCTAAATTCTTTGTGTTCATTTTCTTTTTTAATTTTTTCCTTTCCTTTTGTTGGTTTTGTACTTGCAGTTGATTTTACTGAAATTGTCTGATGAGCTTTTGTTGTTTCTTGTTTTCATAATTAACCATTTCATTCTGATTTTGTTGGATGTTCTCTTGTTCTCTACTTGACTGACTTTACTTGGTTCAACAGAAGGAATCGATTTCATTTCTCCTTTCTTTCTGGAAGAGTACCTTGTAGTGTCATTTTATTGATGAGCTGCACTATATTGTTCCTTACTCTATTTCCTTCTACTTACTGCTTTTAGCAGTTGCCATTTGGTAGTATTTCATCTCTTATGATGAACCATAGGCCATTTGGTAATGCTTCAATGACATTATATTAAAGCTGAACAAGATTTGTTCTTTCTATTCTTTCATTTTTGTTCCTTTTTGAATGGAAATGGCAGCATGTCTCAATGATTACATTTTGGTAGAGACATGGAGGGAATACATATCTTACCTAACGGTCTGCGAGACCGTTACAATTATGCCTAAAGCTGTTAGACATTGATAACATTTTGATATGTAAGGTAATTTTTTTAAATAAAGTATCTAGGATATCAGGCCAGGTAATTTATTGAGTCAATGTAGCAGCAAAAAGTCTACTGTTTCTGAAGAGTCGCCACAAAGGAAGCACCTGTTGCACTGGAAGATACCTCTCTTTTGAAGCTGATCTTGGATTAAAAACAAGCTTTATGCGCTGCTAACAATTCAATGCGGGCCACCTTGAGTGGCTCTAGTGTTCCAGGGCATTTTCCATGCCAAAACTCATCATATACACCAGAATTTTCCTGTAACGTTTTACAGTATGAACAAATGGAGAAATTTTAATCTTTGCTGAATTCACGCATTGATAGCTAGAAATAAGGTCTAAAGATGCATGTCTGATTCCTTTGTTCTTAATTGGAAAACTAACTTCTACAGTTACTTATGAATAACAAGTCGACAAGAACCTAAAGGTGTTGTTATTTTGAGGTTATGACTCGTAAAGCTTAAAATGGTATATAAGAATTAAAGTCCTTAATATCTTTGAACTCCGAACAAATTCAGCAATACCTACTACTTTAAAAAAATGGATACACACTGGTACAAGCATATGCGCCACGAATACGATCAACAAAAGAAAAGGACTATGCATCTCCATAAAACATTAAAATTTCATAGAAACCATTAGGAAAGTTGTAGATGTGAAACTGAGCAAACTAAATTGTATGAGTCGATAAACAAGCTACGAGTAAACAAGCTAAACGTTCATTTATGTCAATATATATGTTAAAGAATAGTCAAAGATTAATCCCCGCAATTCAACATCATTTTTGTTTGATCTTTTTTCCTTTATAATTTGTAGTTCAGCCCTTGAGCTGTCACAAATCACAAATGATGTATTTGTCAATTAAAAATAAATCTATATTTCACATCGGACAAATTTTTCTTTTTGATTTTTTTTTTTACAAAATATTTATACAAGTTAATTTGGAATAATAATGTATGTAGCTGATCTAGACTCCATTGTGAAATAGATAATTTTTACTTGAAATTAAAAATATTTATTTGTTTATAAAGTATCGCAGTTTTTGAGTAGTTTATAAAGATGAGTTTTTTTAAACTTGAAAAAGTGATAACGTCTAGTTTTTTAAGTTTTCCACTCATAAAATTTAACCTTTTTCAAGTGAAATACATATCCAAACGCAACTTCAAATTCAAAATATTATTTTTCCTCTTCACTAAAATGGGCTCTCTACGTACTAATATTGGGGAAGAAGACCAAAAATTAGCTTTTAGCATACGTGTTATGTCTATATGATAAGCTATGTCATCTAATTCATATTGTAAAAAGTATTGATGTGGATGGTTGTTAATAATAAGGGTAGGTTTGACCCTTTTGTAGGACGACGAGGGAAAACTTGAGACTGTTTCCAAACAGAAGGTAAAATTGTCTCATTTTCATATAGTTCATCAGGGGCAAGTTTGGCCCTTTTTAAAAATTTATATCTAATGCATACTTATTACTAAACCCCCTCACGTTTGGCTTCATAACACCTGTCCTCCTTGTGTTTTGCAATATCAACCCCCTTATTTAAACAATTTGTAACAATTGTTTAACTTACTAGATATTAATAAACATAATTACAATATGACTAATTTGCCATTCTAATTTTAATATCTTGATCAATTAAATAAATTAATTGATTTTCTTTCCTAGTTTCTTGTTCTTCCTAATGTCTAGTCTTTTAAGAGTAAGGCAGATTATTATTTGCATCCAGTGTTGATACTTCTCCTAAAAGATGATTTGGAAAAAGCAACAAACTTTAGATTCTTTTTTATAATCAAATAATATAAAATTCACAATTGGGCATCCTCGTATTTGGGCCAAAACTTCACCCCAAAAGCTAGTTCAAAGGGATGATGATTGCCCAAGACTTATAAAAGATAAATTATCTCATCCCACAATCGACGTGGGATTCATTCAACATGCATTCAACACTCATTCGATGAGTGTAGGAAGTTCAACAACATCGAAAGGCATACAAAGTCATTCAATTTTCATCAAATTAACTCGGGATGATTGATATGGCAAACATGCCAAGTGAAGAAGATGATAACATCGTAGAAATTGACGAAAACAACATAATCATTGATCCATTTCACCAAAAAATAGAAAAAGGTCAAGTTTTCAAGAACAAGGATCTTCTCAGTAATGTTATGAAACACTATGCAATAGAGAACAAACTCCTATTCAAGGTTGATCGATCGTGCTAAAAAATGTTAGTTGATCTAATTTTCTACTATGTACCACTTTGCTATACAATTCTACTATAATGGTATATAGTTGAAATGCACCCCAACCCTATCTAATTTACCATTGGTACAACTTTTGTATATGTGTATCTTTATAGTATACATTACAAAGACAGTACCGTACATGTATACAATAGAAATGTACCCCAAACCCAACTAGTTTACCCCTGGTACAGTTTTTGTATATAAGTATACCATAAAGGAATAGACTGGAAATGGTATTACACCAAATGAGTATACAATGAGAATGTAGCCCCCCAAACCTAATTTAAGCCTTTAATATTTTGAATACCAATATACCATAATTGTATACATTAGAAAATAGAGTAAATAGTGAGGTGGTACATTGGAGAACTCTTACTGAACTTTTAAATAAAAGATAATGCCTTGTTTGCATTGATAAACAGTGTAAATGGGTTCTTAAAGCGTTAAGTGTGGATAATCAAAACTATTTAGAGTAACAAGCTTCAATGACGTCCACACATGCAAAAATACGGAGAGGTTTAACACACAAAGACAAGCTGTCGATATTATTATTGGGGAAATGATAAAAAAATATATTTATTGACCCAAAGACAGTTATAAACACCAACAGATATAACCAGGGATATGAAACAAGACCACAATGTCGACATAAAGTACATGCAAGCATGGAGATCAGAGGAAAAGGCACCGGAAAAAAAAAAGAGGGAAACCATGTGTCTTGTATTAGAAGTTACCAAGCTATTTATACATGCTGCACCATTCAAACCCTAGATCAATCATAAGACTATATATGAAAGCAGACATGCACTTCCTTTACACTTTTGTTGTACTTCATACTACAATTGAAGAGTGGAGGTACTGTAGGCCAATAATAATAGTGGATGGCAGCTTCCTAAGGGTATCATATAAAGGGACATACATCATTTCTTACTCACAGGATGCAGGAGATATGGTTAACATAATTTGAAACACTACATTTGTTGACTTACTTAAACTTAAGCATATTACCATAATTGTTTAGAGAATAAATTTCATTTAAGTTGCTAATAAATCATAATTTTCTTTATACATGACACATTCTACTATTAGCATGTGCAATTGGTTATTTGGAGGATGACGCATCATATGAGTGGTTCTTCAAATACTTCAAAGAAGCATACGGACAAAGGGATGGGATGTGCATTGTTTTTATAGGAATGACAGCATTCGCAGTGCAACTTCTAGAGTATATCTAGAGGTGCCTCATTGTATTTGTATATTCCATCTATGGAACAACATAAGAGTTAAGTTCAACAGAACCAAAAAAAATCATTAACATTCTTTTCATTAGCAAAAGCGTACACAATTGAAGAATTCAACATGCATATGGCTGGTATATAGGTTACTGATAACAAAGTGAAACAATACTTAGTCGCTATTGGATACTAGAGGTGGTCCCGTGCATATTCCATAGCAAATAGCACAGTCACCATGATCTCGAACATTGCAAAATCAGTGCACTAGAGAACAATGAATGTAAAAACCTCACAGTACATAATTTTCTTGACTATATAATGCACTTGGTACGGGAGTGGAATTTCAAACATAAGATGGAAGCCTTGGAAACATGTAAGGAGCTGAAGCTGTTCAAGAAGTATGAAGATCTCTTGAAACTAAACATCATAGCATCAAATGATAGCATCCATGGAAGGAAAACTCCATTGAAATACTTGAATGAAGCTTTGGAAGCTCTTGGAAAGCATATGACAAGATCTCACTCAAAGAAAGTTCAAAACAAGCTGATTGCACTTGAATTGTGAAGAGGAAGAGCTCAAGCCAAGGATGATCTTTTGTCTAAGTGATATAAATATTATATGGTCTAAATTGAGGTACAAGTGATGAATATTCAAGTCAAAATTACTGCAATTTGAAGTGGAAGAATTGGATTCCAAATCAATCTATTTTTGGACTAACTAAGGAGCCTAAAATGTGGCAAACTTGAAGCCCAAGAAGAGCCAAATAGGGTCACAATTTTGGTCCATTAAATTTTCTTAGTTTCTGCCAAAAAAGTACAAAGGATGGTCAAAGAATTTACATGAAGCGTACTCCAAGTTGCTATCAAAGTTTTCTAGTTCAAGTGGAATTTGTTTCCTAAATTAACTGGGATATATTTTTCTATATTAATTAGGTTTTGATTCCAATATTAATTAGGATTAGGTTACCAAGTTTATTTAGGATATTATTTACTTTTCCTAGTTTAGTTTTAATTTATTTTCTTTTCCTATTTTATTAGGATTTTCTTTCCTAGTTGGTTTCTTTTTCTATTTCATTAATACTTAGAAGCCAAATTTGAGTAGTGTTTTGTAAGCCTTTTGCCAGCCCCTACTCCTATATAAAGGGGTTATTTTTCTTTATTTTTAGATACAATAGAAGTTATGATGAATAAAACTTGAGAGGTTTTCTCTTGCACTTTTGTGTGTGGCTACTCTTGGATTTATCTTTTAACCTTCGAGTTTACACTTTTAGGTGATGAGGTATTTCTTCTTAAATCATTAGATTACTTTTAGGTATTCAAAAAAGGTGGTAAATATTTTTTTACTGTTGTTCTTTGTTACTCTAAAGGGGGTCGAGATTCCATAATCTACTTCTTTGGCTATTCTCTACCAAAAGCGATTAGCTAGCTAGTCTAGTTGTTGTTGTTAGGAGTTTTTTTAAATATTTAGACTTGTCTTGCATTTCTAGATTTTTTCTTGAAACTTTTGATCCGTTCTTGAATTCAAGAAACAAGAAACTAATTCTCGAATTCATTCTATCCATATTTTCAATTCTTGTTCATTTTTAGGTATATTTTATTAGATTCCGCGCGTTTCTTTAAATTTCTTTATCAAGTTCTTAGATCCATAACGCGAGCATTATCGAGAAGTATCATGATTGTTATCAAAAGACCATGACGGTATGATGCATTTGAATATACTGTCTAGTATATTTTGTTAGCGTCACTGATGGAATTCGTTTGAAACAAAAATGCAGGTGATGCATTTAACTGAGTACTTGCATTCAGTAATTGATGGTCAAATAACACATACAATGTCTTTGGCTCAGCCACAGGCACCTGTCGGAGCTTTCAACTAGATGAAATTCCATGTCCATACACATTGGCAATGCTGGATAAAAATTCAACATGTCTCCATACCCATACTACTTTGAATTCTACCCCAGAGAGAACTTCATCCAGACATATGTACCAATGTATCCTCTACTAGATGAAAGTACATGAAAGATTCCCGCTGAGGTTTCATCGCGTGATTTTTGGTAACATTCCCAACTAGTTAATTGAACATACACGCTCTATACTTGAGCATCGGTCGGATACAATACACATACCATCTCTTACTCTATATGTTTCTCTGAATGCTTCAAAGAACCACTCCCAAGCTTTGTCATTTTCTGAGTCTACAATTGCATAAGCAAGTGGAACAATACTCCCTGTAGGCATATCAATAGGTTGATAAACAAAATTATAACAAAACACCACATATACACACACACACACACAATATATATATATACAAGCCATATATTCTACATTTATATCTATAAATATAATTAATATATTACCATTTCCATCTTGTATATTACCACATCAACATGATTGCAATATTTCCAACTTTTGATCGATGCATACAATGCTACATAGACATACATGAACCGATCATCAGCTGCCTTATGAAGTTTTGTGACTGTTCCTAGATTTGTTTCCTTTAGCATATACAAATAACTAGGTAGCACCCCATACGATTTTGGTGGATTCCCCCTTAATAACTTATGTCCCTTTTCCTTCGCTCTCTAAGCCTTCATGTAATTCAATTCAAAACCATAATCATCCTTTATGTCCTTGATGATATCATTAGGAGTGTATACTCTTTTGGGATCTTTGAGTTTTTCCTTGATTAGTTTACCTATCGTTGAATAACTTGCATTATGTTGTGAAATAAGCCTCTCATTTTCTGGACATGTGTGCTCGCTATTGTAATGTCTGATCTTGAACACCTTAGAGCCACTCAAACTTGATGACTGCAAGCTCCAATCGCACTCCCTACCACTGCAAATCAATGAATATCTACAGAGCAGATATGTGAATTACACCTATTAGTAAAAATCTGCATTTGTGATATTAACAATGATAAAAACAATTGAATAATTAACTATCACTACTTAATAAACTACATGTGAAAAATATACCACCTCTCTGATAAAGATAATTTATACAAATTATACATATATTATGTATTGGAATTATAGCTTATGTTAATGTATTTATTAATACCTTGTCGAAGAAGATCTGACCACCTTGGGTTGAAATTTGTTTCGCAATGCAAGATTTTTCATTATACTAATTAATGTATCCTTATCCTTATAAACTTATCCAACCTCAACCTCTTCATTATTTGGATTGCATATTACGTAGACCTCATCAACTGGAATACCATCATACTCCTCGCCTACTGGAATATCATCATACTCCTCGCCATCGCTTCCAGTCAACACGTAATCGTCTGGTGCCATATCCAAGCTACTTTCTTGTAAAGCAATATGTCGGTTCGATGGCACAGCTATTGCAGTCCTAATTTTTGCAACAACCAGTGAGTTTGGAGGGTTTTTTGATGTCATACAAAGAGGATATCGTGTAACATCATCACTGGTTCTCCTCAGATCAAGGAAGAACTTAAGGCTCATGTCATTGTACACCAACATCGATCGCAGTCCATCTTTCAATTCATACTCGATATCCACTGAACCATCCAATCCAAACCTTGAAAGCTGCTTTTTAAGGACATGAATTAACATACTATAGGAACATTGTTGAGGCATTACAACACCATCCATTATGCAATTTTGATATGTATAGTTGACATCCCACTCTCCATTATACTGTATCAATATATGGATATCATCTATTACTGAAACTACAAAAGAAATTAGCTTTTGTTACTGAAAATTCATACAAGAAAATAAAAATATAGTCAACTACAAATATGATCGACAACACATATTATAATGTACAAACCTTTATGTTTGCAAAAACCCTTTATTCGTAGTCAATGTTGAATAAATATCTCCAACAACATACATGAGGAAAATATATATTGTAAATCACATACCTTTGTGTCTGCACAAACTCTTTATCTATGGAGAATAAAGAGAGGCTGTTAATATTCTCAAAAGTCTGATGGAGAGAGAGGCTATAAATCAGAGTTTAATAGATATCGGGATATTTTTAATTGTGTTAATCTGTTCATCTGGTTCTATTTTAGTGCTGTCAGATTAATTTTCAGCGTTGAAAGATATCTATTTTTAAGGATAGATATCTTTTATTTATGGGAAATACATATTGGATATTTATAAATATTTAGATCAAATATGATTTATATTAGAATTCTTTTTCTTAATATAGTGTAATGTTATGGCTAGAAAAAGTAAGGGTTAAACTTTAGTAAATTTTTTAGCCAAAAAATAATATTAGTGTTGAAGGGAGGGCAATTTCCAATAGAATAAGGGACACATTACCTATTGTTAATCCAAAAGAGGTGTATTACAACAGGGAAAATCAGAGTCTTCAATGGAAAACCAAAGTGAGAACAAGTCGGATCCAACAGTGGTTGATCTAACAAGTTACCAGCTTCACGATCTTGAGTCAGTGGAGCTTCCTGGGAGTGTGACCGAGTTAGATTTAACTACCAATCGTTTGTCGGCTTTAGACCCTCGTATTGGCCAACTCCCTAACCTCAAAAAGCTCTCTCTTCGTCAGAACCTCTTTACTGATGCTGCTGTTGAGCCTCTTTCTTCTTGGCACCTCATTTCTGACCTCCTGGTATTCTTCTTCTCTAAAGCTTGTTTGGATGGTTGTGTTGTACCAATTTGGTGTTATTTCTTCCTCCTTCTCCTTAAATTTCATTTCACCCCTTTTTTACACTAGCTCTACCTTCAACCCTACATTTTTTATTGATGTTGAGGAGATATTTGCTGTGAGAAGGTAATATGAAACTACTCTTTTCACCTAATTAAATTTCACAAGATTACATCCCCTTAGAAATTAGTAACCCAATGGGAGGAGTTCTCAGCTAGGGAAGGCATAAAAAGGATTTGGGTCACCATTCCGTACTGCATTCTGTGACCTGTTGCTCTCGTGGATAGAGAGGAATCAAAGATGTTTTCAAAGGAAGCTGAACCTACAGTCAATTTGATATGCAAATGTCCATATCCATTATCTTTTTGTTGATTATTAACGAATATATATGGTGCAATCTGAAGAATGTATATGATGTAGACACGCTCATGGAACTCCTATCATCTTTACAAAATTAATGTTTATTACAGTAGTCACAATATCCGTACATTATTTTAACGCTCCATTTAAATAAGAAAGATCCCAACTGCGAATTCTGTCTCTTGATTTGATATCAATGTAGACAATCACAATCTCCATCTCCCAGTTCAAGAAGTTCCACCCGTGTCCTTCATTGATAATGCTGCTTCTCTCCCTGGTCCAGCATTTCAACAGTTCTGTAATTGACTTAGGCATGGTCCAAGACACACCCAATATTGACAAAAACATGTTCCATAACTGACTCGTTACCCTGTAATGCAAAAAGAGGTGGGTAACTTTTCCAGACTGTTCTTCACACTATGGGCATCTGCTGCAAAGTTCCTCTTTTGAAGGTTGGTTTGGGTAAGACATGCCTCCCTAGCTACAATCCAGGAGAAGCAAGAGACTTTTAGAAATGCCTAGTTAACCAAATATTTTTCCAAGGCCATATTTTTCCAAACCCCTGTTTTGAAGGTTGGACTTGGCAGTTTTTATCCTCATTGTTTTGAAAGCACCCGAGATTACTTTAAGAATATGTTTATTGACTAGCAGAGCTTATTTCCAGATTTTGAACTTCTCCCCTGCTTTGGTTCTTGTATGATAGTCTTGTCGTAGATGCAACCGTAACAGCCTGTTAAAGTTATCTGAAATAATGCTTGTAAAACTGTCTTTTTCAGGAGCTAGTGCTCAGGGACAATCAGCTGAAGAAAATTCCCGATGTTGCAATATTCAAGAAGCTTCTGGTATTTGATGTTTCTTTCAATGAGATATCATCACTTAATGGATTGTCCAAGGTCTCCAGTACACTCAGAGAGTTATATGTGTCTAAAAATGAAGTCACCAAGATGGAGGAGATTGAGCACTTCCATGAGCTGCAAATACTCGAACTTGGGTCCAACAGATTACGGGTTAGTTTCTCTTGATGATGGCAGAAGAAATCAAAAAGTTATCAACAGTTTACACTTATTTGAAAGTTTGAGGCAGAACAACTCCATCTTCACCTCCCCCCCTCACAATTTTTTTTTTTTTTTTTAAAAAAGGATAGATTGTTGAAAGTCGAATATATTTGTCAATGTAAGTATACCAGGTAGCTTTGTACTGTATACCATTGAAGTGCTTTGTTTATTGATACAGATTATGGAGCATCTGCAAAATATGAAAAATCTACAAGAGCTTTGGCTTGGTCGCAATCGTATTAAAACTGTCGATTTGTGCGGTTTGAAATGCATTAAAAAGATTAGCTTGCAGAGCAACCGGTTAACGTGCATGGTTGGATTTCAGGTAGTGACAGTTCATACTTGTGCTTTGTCATTGTAGACAACTTCATTTTAAGAGTGATTAATTTTGCTGTTTTCAATCTGCAGGAGTGTGTTGCCCTTGAAGAATTATACTTGAGCCATAATGGTATTGTAAAAATGGAAGGTTTGTCAACCTTGGTAAACCTGCGGGTCTTGGATATATCAGCAAATAAGCTTACAGAAATTAATGACATCGAGAACTTGACAAAGTATGAAATCTGATCTGGCAATTTCAAATGTGTGATTTACTACTGTTATGCTAAGACTTGTTATCATCTTTATCTTCACATTTTGTTTCATTTTGCAGTTTAGAAGATCTGTGGCTTAATGACAACAATATAGCATCAGTGGAAGGAGTGGCGGAAGCTGTTGCTGGTGCTAGAGAGAAGCTAACAACCATCTACCTCGAGCGAAATCCTTGTGTAAGTGTGTTTAAACCTTAGAACATACTTGTTGTTAGCTGCATTCTTTTGGCTTTTCCTTTCTGAGTTGTAAGAAAATTTGTGCTTGAGCTAGTAGTTTCTTCTGGAGATCCTTATATTTTCTATTCCATAAATCTAAAACTGCTTTAAAGCTCTTTTCTGGTATATGCATCGCTAAAATGGGTCTGACTCACTCTCTACATTAGTAAACATTTTGTTTTCTGTTCAGACTGTCTGCTCTTGGAGAGTTTGTTCCTTCATCAGATGCTTTTTCTGCTCTTTTGCATATTCTACAAGCTTTTCTGAGCTTTATTGCAATTTATTTGGTGTTTGGAAACCTCTTGGCTATCTGCTAGCTTCTTTTAGCAACTTTTGAGTTCAATGATGAGTTGGAAGCAATATTCAAGATGTTGATATCCTAAATGCTCTGTAAAGTGAAGCTATTTGTGCTTTCGTAGGGAGTAACCACAGGTTCAGGGTAAATAGCAGAGATATTATTGGATAGTTGAAACTCAAAGCTAATTACCGTCAAGCTGATGATCCCATTGCTCTTACTCTAGATCCTCTCCACTGCACCTTCTGAATCCCTGTTGTCGTGGAGAGAGAGACTTAGGCCCAATGTGATAAGGAAAAGGACCCTTACAGTGCTTGTACTTCACCCTTAAGCCAATCCATTAGATCTTAAACCTGCTTTGTCAAAAAGCATCACCGGATTGTGCACTATTATCTTTGTCTCTTGCCCTATACATTGTTATTCTGAGTGAAGTATCAATGTTCCCTTCGAGAATTTCAGAAAATTTATCTATTGGAGTCGCTTTCTATAAAAAAAATAAAAATAAATGTATGGGCGCTGCCTCTGGGAAATCATCTGGGATCTGAAGAGTTATGAACTGTTCTTCTCGAGTCGCAAGACACTGAAGATTTAAGTAATCACTGTGTCAAATCATGAACACGTCAATTGGTAGTGATTGCTCCGTCAATTAGGCATCCTAGTTGAGTGCTATTATTAATTTAATCACCCCAAAGCACAAAGGACAGAGGATTCTGCACAAGGGTATGCAAATGTTTAAGCCCCAAATGATGACCTTTCTGTCTTGACAAAGCTTTGCATTTTGCCAGAGGCATAGAAGCTCAAGAGCTAAAATGGAACAAGCGTGAAGGTGTAAATAGTGGTGATTTGGCATTCAAACTGTAGTTAATTGGGTTGTGAGTGTTGAAACCTAAGAAGTTGAAAGGTATTTCAAATTCCAAGCTGATGAACTTGGGTTATGAAAGCTCCACATGTAAAGGAGGGATGAAAATGTAGATTACAGAAAAACTGAAGTTAAGGGGCGAGTCATAGGTAATGGAGCAAGGCCGAAGATATGAATCCTGAGCATGGCAGCCAAAACTATGGAAGCAGGAGTCCCTACTGTAGGGGCATAAAATCTCATAGTTTAAATCTCAGCAAACTTCTGAAGTACTACTACAACAACAACATACTAGTGAAGTTCCACAAGTGGGGTCGGGAAGAGGTGAGGTGTACGTAGACCTTACCACTACCTTGTGACTTGTGAGAGGTAAAAAAGTTGTTTCCGATTGACTCTTGACTAAAAGAAAAGCATTTTTGATTATGAAGTAATCAATAGTAACTGAAAATTTCAAGAACAAAACCAATCAAGTGATATGGACATTGGTGGGAGTTTCCACACATAAACTAATACAAAAGCCAATGAAAATCAGTACCGGGCATAGTCGTCCATAAGATACATGTGCAACACTGGATGTGTGGGCCTGTTGTCCAAGATGGTGATGAGTTTGAGGCACAACATTTAAAATGAAACAGCTTGCAATGGCAGAATCAAACAAGGTGAGAGAGAGTGAGAATTGGTCCTAGTAGGCAAAGGTTTCCTTTCCGACCCTCGTTGAAGCCATTTCTATTCAAGTGTTCTCCTCCCCAACAACAACAACAGACCCAGTATATTCCCACAAATGGGGTCTGGGGAGGGTGAGGTGTACGTAAACCTTACCCCTGCCTCGAGTAAGGTAGAGAGGCTGTTTCTGAAAGACCCTTAGACCGTTAGGAAAAGGAAAACACAAAGAGACGAAAAGAAAAGCTGAATAAAGAATGAAAATAAAATATCAAGGTAAAGCAGTGATATTAAAATAACAGTACTAATAAAATCGTAGAATAGAATAAACATATAAAATAACAGCTGATAATCTCTACACCCTATACTATCACCAAGTTCTCCACAAAAGGAGATAGAATATGCAACTACCTATTAACTTACCACTCTATTCCTCCGCCTCCATGCTGCCCTGTCTAGGGTCATGTTCTCGGTGATCTGAAGCTGAGCCATGTCTTGCCTAATTACCTCGCCCTAATTCTTTTTCGGTCTACCCCTACCTCTTCGTAAACTCAGCACTGTCAATCTCTCGCTCCTCCGTACTGGGGCATCTGTGCTCTTCCTCTTCACATGCTCGAACCATCTCAGTGTCGCATCTTGTTCACCACTGAGGCTACTCATACTTTGTCCCGAATGACTTCATTTGGAATCTTATCTTTCCTCGTATGCCTACACATTCATCGAAGCATCCTCATCTCAGCCATATGCATCTTCTAGACGCGAGTGTTCTTAACGAGCCAACACTCAACTCCATACAACAAAGCTGGTCTAACAACCACTCTATAGAACTTACCCTTAAGTTTAGGTGGCACTTTCTTATCACATAGCACACTAGAAGCGAGCCTCCATTTCATCCAACTTGCTCCTATACGATGTATGACATCATTGTCAATCTCCCCATTCTCTTGGAGAACTGAACGAAGATACTTGAAGCTTCATTTCTTGGGGATGACTTATGCATCAAATGTCACTTTCACATTTGTCTCCGTTGGTGCATCACTAAAATTGCACTCTTGTTTTGTCCTACTCAACTTGAAGCCTTTAGACTCCAGCATCTGTCTCCAAACCTCCCGTTTATCATTTACCCTGCTGCGAGTCTCATCAACTAGAACTATGTCGTTTGCAAATAACAAACACCATGGTATCTCCCCTTGAATATGCCTTGTTAGCTCATCCATCACCAGAGCAAATAAAAATGGGCAAAGCGCTGACACCTGATGCAACCCCATCTCAACTGGGAAGTAATCCGAGTCTCTTCCTACTGTTCTCATTCGGGTCTTGGCTCCGTCATACATATTCTTAATCGCTCCGATGTATGCCACAGGAACACCTCTAGACTCCAAGCATCTCCACAGCACCTACCTTGGGACTATGTCATAACTCATAAGCCTTCTCTAGGTCAATAAACACCATATATAAGTCCCTCTTCTTGTCCCGATATTGCTCTACTAGCCTCCTCAGAAGATGGATAGCTTCTGTTTTTGATTGTCCAGGCATGAAGCCGAATTGGTTCTTGGTAATACTCACATTCATCCTCATCCTCTTCTCTATTACCCTCTCCCACACTTTCATAGTATGACTTAATAATTTGATACCCCTATAGTTGTTGCAATTTTGAATATCGTCCTTGTTCTTATACAATAGAATCATGGTACTCCACCACCATTCTTCGCGCATTTTATCCGTCTTAAGAATAACATCAAACAACCCGGTTAGCCACTCCAAACCTACTCTACCTGCATTCTCCCAAAATTCCACTGGGATCTCGTCCGGCCCTGTCACTCTTCCCCTCGCATATGACGAGTTGCCTCCTTAACTTCCTTAAGCTTTATATACCTGCAATCTCTGGAATTACGGCGGCTCTCAGAGTGCTCCAAATGCCCAGTTCGATATTCCTGCCCCTCCACCCCACACACACACACACACACTTCATTTAAGAGCTTATGGAAGTATGCTTGCCATCTCTCTAGATGGCCAAAGTGACTTTACTTCTATAGGACAGAGTTTCTGTCAATTGAGGATTGACTGGACTCTGATGGCTGGAAGGGTGTTCGTCTTTTACGTAGGTGAACAACTGGTAGGTAGATCAGTGAAGTAACATTGCGAGCTCTTTCTAAGCATTCGTGGCATCTCATGGGCTATGCCGCAGCAAGTTAGAGGAGTGCTGGAAAGTTGGCAGCATCAAAAAATACATAAAACATTGAAACAGATATGGAGGACTATCTCGTTGTGCATATTCTGGACTCTCTGGTTGGAGAGGAATGAAGCATGTATTGAAGGAAAAAAAGCCACATCTCTAGAGTTGAGAACAAGTGCTTACCAAATTTGTATTTTTGGAGTAATAGTAATCTAATGGGTACTAGTACGGATCTTTATATGGATTTCCTGGACTTGTTAGGAGGAAGAAGTAATTGACTGTATGGCAATCCCGGCGGTTCTTTGTTTTCTTTTTGGTACCAATGTGGTACTTAATTAATAATATTTTTACCTATCAAATAAAAAAATTGTGAATGAGGTTAGCTTTCTGTTTGACTGGTGTGCCGAATCTCCATTTGTCCCTCCTTTTTTGGATGTTTCAGCAGCATGATAATAGGACTTTGGCTCCGAATGCTGCTGCCTGACCAAACACAGTCCAATATGAGACCTTGAGCGCCGCCCTCTCTGAGTTTATAAAACAATCATGACTCCACAATATGGACTAGTGGGGCTTACTTTGTAAAGCCATCTTAGACGAGATATGTTGACAGTGAGTGGTAGTGCGCACCCACTAACCCCAGCCTAGGAGTGAACAGTGGCTCTTTCTTACTTTGCCCTCTTGATGACTTGAACTCCCAACGTCTTTGTTTGAAGTAGAATGGTCTAGCCCCTGGAACGACCTCATTTGTCTAAACATATACTTACTTATAGATATGCTACTTTTCTTTCCTCAATCACAGTTTGTATGGAATGACTTTTGAATAGATATTCTTGAACCTCGATAAGGGATTGAACTTACATGTCATGCTTATCACAAAGGTAAATGGCCTAGTTCTCTGATAACCACACTAATGTGTTATATTATGGTTGCAGGCACAATCTCCTGATTACACAAGTACCTTGAGACAAATATTCCCAAATATTCAGCAAATTGATTCTGAAGTCTATGCATAGGTGTTTGAATGTTGATCTTCTGAATAGTTGATGCCAATCCCCAAGAATAATGAGCTTTCTCAGTTTTATCTTGTTTATCTGTGTCGCCCAGCTGATGAGATGCTGTAAAACCTGTTACGGCATGAGCTCCAGCTCCTCCTCCATTGTCAGGATGCTGAAGTCCTGAAAAGGTGAAAATACAGGAAACCTCTGCCTAATCACTTATCATGCAATGATATTTGCTGATTGATTTCGTCTCTGAAGATACTTATTTTTGTGCTCGGACTGCAAAGGGGTTTCAATATTGTACTTATCTTTTCTGTCCAAATTGGCATTGGCGATCCTACTCCATTTTTCTATGATTGTGTTTTGAACCAAATGCACCTAGTACTATCATCTGGAAAAAAAAGGAGAAGCAAAAAAGTTGGCGTAAATTTTGGATATCCAAGTGTAAGACAGTTCTTATGATTTTTTTTCCCCTTACTTTTTAACAGTATTTGAGAGATCATTCTACATATACTATGTTAATTATGATTGGGAGTTGAAGTTCTTTTAATCGCGTTCTGAGCACCTTATGCTAAACCAGGACTTATCACGCATGGCCCAGATTTTCCGACTTTATTAGCTTGGATAATAAGATTCATTGTCCTGGATTTGTCTTAATTATGGATTTCCCTATGGTCTGTCTGATTTTTATCGTTGGTTGGTCACACGTGAGTTGTCGAACAGTTTCTGTGAATAATATAGTGAAAAAAGTGATTTTCTGAACACACCACGTTGGTTAACTTTATCTTTTTAATTTAAATTTTGAAGAACCAACAATCTAACATGTAATGTAACCTTGCAGTAGTATGGAGGGTTTCTTCACGGTAAAAATTTACCCACATCGGGTGTTTACACCCAATTTAATTAAGTTAACTATAAAAAATAAAATAAAGATATTAATTAGTTTGGGGCCCTATTATTAATTATAATAAATAAAAATAAAATTTTAAAATAACTTAACTTTAGGACGTTAGGTTTTTGTAGACTCATCCGGCTTTTATTTCTTGCTGCTCTTGTTTTAGTGATCTAACTAAGTACTAATTTGGGACCATTCTTTCTTCACTCTTTTAACTTTTTTTTCCTATTGAAATCAAAAGGTGTAATGCCGTCTGTATGTATTTTTTAAAATTGGAGTATGGTATTTTGCACTGTTTAATCTGAGTTACTTTTTCAATGACTAAAAAATTAATGCATAGTGTATGAGCCTAAACTGATTTAGGATCAAGAATCGAATTTGGGTTGTGAATACAAGCAAATATTAGTATCAAAGTCGAGACAATGCTAAGAATAAGCGAAAATACAAGAGAATAACGTAGTTTCAATATATATCAGTGAGTACAAATTTTGCCAGAGTTTATGTAAGTATTTCTGAATGATTACATTGTAAAATGAGAAGCTATTTATAGGCTAGCAGTGATACAAGGCCTCAATCGCACGTTTCCACCAAGATCTGTATGCTCCCACTTCTCAAATAGTGGAGTTAGTGGGCCGAAAAAGGAGAATTAATTGACTGCGAGCGACCCCATCGACCGAAGCATAGGCCATTGGCTTCAGGTGAATGGTTTTATCATCAACCGAGGTGACGTCTCACCGAGGCAAAAATCTTACTTTCTTTCCTCGGTTGTTGACTTTGATCTTTGACTTCGGCGCCTTAGGACTTACTTCGGTTTGCAACCTGCCAACACCTGTTCGGTCACCCTCAAATTGTGTTACCGAGATGTCACGTAGGCGAGTCGCCTTTTACCCAATACACATAGTTTTCTGCCATAAACTCAACTAATAGTATAGTGTAAGAGACAAGTTTTGTACAAAATTGCTAATGTATAATTAGTTTATCTAGAAGGAAAGGAAAGGTGGAATATTTGAATGAGAAGAAAAAATTCTTCGTTACTTAAGAAAGAGTGTAATTTTATATGATAAAGTGGAAAGGAAATACGGTATCTGAAGGAAAAGTAATAAAAATTATTTGTTACTGGAAAAGTACCAAAGTTTTTTTTTTTTTTTGGTTGCTACGAATAAAAAATGTTAATATTGCTACTATGTTAATGTTAGAACAAAAACTCATGATGGCCAGGAAAATCTTGAATTGAGATGTTGTTGGTAGGCAGTCCGTCAATCAACATGACAATGTTATCTAATTGGAGTACAAAATTAATTAGAATTAATTAAGTATTTTATGCTATTAATTAAGTTATGGGTAAAATATGGTTAAATACAAGTTATTATAGTTAAATAAAGGAATATGTGGCATTTATTTATTGGTTGGGTGTAAACATCCGGTGCGGGTAAGTTTTTATCGTTTCTCTACCCATCAAAACCCATTCATTAGTTTCCTTCAACAACTATATGAGTCTTCATTGACCATCTACTTCAATATTACAATAGTAGTGATAATAATAAACAAGCAATAAAATAAAAAGGCAGCAAAGATATTTCACATTGAAATACAAAGTGTGATTGTATTTTTAGTTAACTAGTCTCTACGTGCATGTTTTGTACATAATCCTTAAATAATATTTATTTAAAATAATAAATTCATGCACTTATATAAAGCATTTGTTTGACTATACAAAAGAGAAACAAATATATAAAATATAATCGCTAGGACTATCTAGGAATGGTAAAATTTAGATTAGTTGAGCCCTAAAACAGGTTCAGACATCGAATGTAAAACCTCCAAAAAAAAAAAAAATTAACATATCAATAATAGTTGAAACAGAAATTAAAGCATTAACTGCCTAATACAGTTGAAGACTAAATGTAGTTTTGATGCCACAGCTGTGAACATTTTCGTACAGAATTAGTTTTCGGGGATATGGATATAGAATATAGTAATAGTATTAGCTTATTGTTGATAGAATAGTGTTAAAAAGACAAAATCGTGCCATAGTGCACATACATTGTCTTTCACGTTAAAATCTTTTCCTGTCTTGAAGAGCAAAAACTCTCACCAACCTCAGAGTCAGTGTATTGAGTGTGCATGCATAACTCCATAACTTCAGTTTGCCGTTAAATAATGGCTGGTTCCTGGGATAGAGTAGCGGCATCAAGTATACTTCAGACTTGTGGAAATATGCTCTCACCTTTCATTTTGCTGCTGATTGGCGTTCTAGCTTTCTCCATCCGACTCTTTTCAGTAAAATTCCTTATTTTCAACTTTCTAACATTATAGTTACCACTACTTATCAATTCCTAAATCATACCTACACCACATTGTTGAAATGTGGTTGAATGCTACAATTAAATTGCTTTTCTTCATCTTGATCAACATTTTTGTCACACATACTTGCATGTACTTCCCCAAGGAATATGGATTAAAGTTATGTACACTAATAATGTACATATTCTTTTACGTTATTCATGAATTTTAACCTACTATAGTAGGTTAGTTACCATTTTTACGAGGTTACTAATTAATCCGTAGCAAGAGTTTGTGTAATTGCGTTATGAGTAACATGTTTGTGTATATATATATATATTTTTACACAGTTAGTGCATAGAACTTAAAAGAGGTAAGATTTTCAATAAGTAGTTCATCATTTCAAAGACATGAATTATCTCCGATATTTTACTTCTTCTTGCTTCTCCGCAGGTAATTAAGTACGAAGCTGTCATTCATGAGTTCGATCCTTATTTCAACTACAGAGTCACTCAGGTTTGTCCTCTGTTTTCTTTTTCACCTTTATTTCTGTACACTTAGCTTAAATGTGTTTTCAGTTATCAATATTAAGGAAGTGATAAACTTCAGAGTTTGGATAAATATTGTTAACCAACATTATTCATAGATTCTCTTTAGTGACAACAACATATCCAGAAGGATCCCATAAGTGGAGTCTGGTGAGATGATCGGTGTACGCACACGTTATTCTGACCTTGAGTGAGATAGAAAGACTGTTTCCGATAGACCCCTTAGAATAAGACAAAATCTTGATGACTGCATACATGTCAATCGTTTAGAGGTGTTTTGGGCTTTCACAATTAAATTTCTACGCACACAAGATTTTTGGTAATTCATGCAATCAATGTGGTGCTAATCATGGATACATTCGATCATGAACCTATTGTGCCACAGCTTAATTACTTTAAGAGGTATCTTAACTTTTGGAAAGTTGAGTCTTCTTTTATTTGGGGCATTTCCCATTGATTAACGTCCAAAGAATCATCGTAATCATTATTGTTACTACTAACCAAATTATATGTTTCAATACCAGGAAGTAATGTGAAATGTAACAAAAGTAGTTTTGATTTCAGTTTTGGACCAAGAATGGAATATATGACTTTTGGAATTGGTTTGATGATCGGACCTGGTAAATTGCTATCAATTCCATAGATCACTTTGTCATGACTTATACTAGTTTTTGTACCATATAAAAGACAATGATTAAGTATTCCTTGTCTAATAGGTATCCACTTGGACGTGTGATTGGTGGAACTGTGTACCCTGGACTGCCATTAACTGCAGGCACCTTGTGGTGGTGTGTATTACATGTTTATAATTGTTCCGACGCAATATATTTTTGTTATCACTTTTTCAAATTTTCAGAATCTTTGTAGTTTGTTCAATTTATGATACAATATATAGAGGAATCTCATCTCTTCCCTTGTGCTTTTGACTTCAATTTCATAGTAACATTGAAATAAGAAACCCTGATTATACCTTATACTGGCAGGATACTGAATTCTTTGAATATCCCTCTTTCTGTGGAAACTATTTGTATATTTACTGCTCCTATATTCTCAGTCGTTGCGGCTTGGGCAACATACCTTTTGACAAAGGTTTGTTTTACTTAGCTAAATCTTTTTAGTTGTCCAAACTGATGTCAGTTGTTCCTATGTTCCTTGTACTTTCTTGAAGTGCGGTAACCTTCAACATTACTAGTTGGTTTGGCTCTTTATAGGAAGTTAAGGGGTCTGGTGCTGGACTGACTGCTGCAGCTCTTTTGGCCATTGTAAGTTATAGTGCAAAAATTTAATTCATTTGATGACTAATAAAGATGAAGCCATTGGGAAATCTTTTTGGAAATTCTATTCTATCTATTGAGCTAAGATATAACACCATTAATCTAACAACTACAAGGCTCGGAAAGCACAAGTGTAATTTTCCCAATTATGACCTTGGGGCCTCCAACCGTTGCCTAATATTCCACTATAGCTTACTGTTAGAAATTAATAACGGTAACAGGGACAAAAGTTGTGTACCTGTTAACACCACAGCGGAAGTTGAATCTACTATCAAGAAATTGCCCCAAGTCAAACCTTGAATCACTAGGAAACAAGGTAGGTTTCCACAAACTAAATGTTTCGTTGTGTGTTACTTTATGGAGGAATTAAGAGAGAAGAAGAAGAAGTTCACAGTGTTTTTCTTAAGTTGTCAGATGAAAGAAAAGACACGTTATTCTTCTATTAATATAAGAGCAGGGAGCAGTTTCTTTTTTTGAAGTAGTTATTCCCACTACTCACGTTCTTTTTATCAGAAGAAGTGGGATAACATGTGGTAACTTACTTTTAACTGCTCTTTCTTATCTCTCCTAACCGGGTCGGGTCAGTCCACATGGGCGACCCAAAACCCAAGCCCGATATCCAACATCTCCCACTTCGCACATGGTGGACTGTATCTAAAACAACACCATGTCGACAACACACTTATTTCATACAAACAAATAGTTCGTGCGACCTGCGAGCATCAGGTAGAGCTATACCAAGGTTGTAACAGATCTATGTAGAAATCCAATCACATACGGAAAAGATTCACTACTAACACGAGGATCTTTTACTCGCAATACCCCAGACCTTATACGCTACTCTAGCAGCTAGTTATCCGATTCCTCAACCTCGATTGAGGTGAACTCGAGTTCCTATTTAACTTTGTATCACAATTACACTTGAAACCCTCGTGGCAAATGTAATGGTCGACCTGTGAATACAAGTTAAGTTATAAATTATTCTAATTGTCTTCCCTTTCTACTCGAATCTATTCATCCCAAATCAGCTGCTTTCCTAGACATGCACCGCATTGCCGAATCACTCGTGGCTATTAGTAACATGCTAAAGTAGCAACACAGATTTGTACTTCAAGAGACAGTAAAAAGTCAAAGGGTATTCTAATGAAAAATTAAATTGATTTTTCTTAGGGTCTCACACAATGAAGAAGCAGGGATCCATTCTTCCATTACCCTATTGGTCGATTAGCACACGTGGTATGAAACACGTGCTATAGTGTTCTTGCCTAATTTGGCGCGTGTGTCTCATTTCTAAATATATATATAAACACCGTACTGATCTTGGTCTAGACACTTCTAAATGTCTAAACCGAGTTTTTTTTTCAAGCAATCCTCAAATCCAATTTGCTTGAAAAAACTCACATCTGGCTTACAAAAACAAGTCATATAGGATATACTAATCCATAAGTCTGAAATCTAATCAAGACCGACCATTTAAACTATTTATGACCTTGTACAATTCAAGGTTCTAATTGGTGTCATCTCTGCACGTTCCTCGACGTCAGAGGCGATCGCCCGTGTGAGAGAGCCGATCTCGCGACTTGTTCGACACACTTATCACAAATAAATTCCATCACATGCACATGAGATTTAATACAAACTCAATAATATATATAGATGAGTATAACATTCAAATTGTTCTACAATACATAAATTTAGTCATATCCTACGCAAACCTAGAGCCATTACATGTTTCTCAAACTGCTCTCTAGATATTGCCTTTGTAAAAGGATCAGCTACCATTTTTAGTGTAGGCATGTATTGTATTGGAACTTCACCACTTGCAACTATGTTTCTCAAGTACTTATACTTGGTATCAATGTGTTTGGTCTTTTCATGATGCTTAGGATCTTTTATAAAATCAATAGCCGCCTGACTATCACAATATAAAATTATTGATCCTTGAGGATTCTTTGCAATATCTATATGCTCAAAGAATCTCTTCAACCAAACAGCTTCTTGTACTGCATATGTATAAGCTACAAACTCAGCTTCCATAGTTGAAAGAGCAATACAAGTTTGTTTCTTACTTTTCCATGAAATGGCCCCACCATTTAGTAAGAAAGCATATCCAGATGTTGACTTTCGTTCATCCAAGTCACCAGCCCAATCAGCATCTGTATAACCTCTCAACATCAAATCAGATCCACCATAGCATAGTGAATAATCTGCAGTTCCTTTCAGGTATCAAAATATCCTCTTCACTGATTTCCAATGATCTCTTCCAGGATTAGATTGATACCTGCTAACTAGAACTACAGCATAACAGATATCAGGACGAGTACACAACATAGCGTACATCAAGCTCCCGATAGCACTTGAGTATGGAACTCGAGACATTTCATCTTTCTCTCTTTGCGTCTGTGGACACATTTCAAGACATAAAGCTTCACCTTTCGCTACAGGAGTATCCATGGGTTTGCACTCACTCATCCGAAAGCGTTCCAGAATTTTCTTTATATATGTTTCTTGAGACAAACTCAATAATTTCTTGGAACGGTTTCTTTGGATCTTAACTCCTAGGATATAGTCTGCTTCACCCATATCTTTCATGTCAAATGACTTTGAAAGCCATGACTTGATAATCTTTAGATACTCCAAATTATTTCCAGCCATCAATATATCATCCACGTAAAGAGAAAGAATTACAAACATATCGTTGGACCTTTTAACATAAATGCAATGGTCTTCATCAAACATAGTAAAATCATATGAGATCATTTCTTTATGAAATCTCAAGTACCATTGCCTTGAAGACTGCTTTAGACCATAAATAGATCTTTTCAATTTACAGACCTTATTTTCTTGGCCCTTAACGACGAAACCTACAGGTTGTTCCATGTAGATCTCCTCGTTCAATTCTCCATTGAGAAAAGCTGTCTTTACGTCCATTTGGTGTAATTCTAGATCCAAACACGCAACAATAGCTAAAAGTAAGCGAATTGAGGTAAACTTCACAACTGGCGAAAAAGTATCCTCATAATCAATTCCTGCTTGCTGAGTAAAGCCTTTCGCTACCAGTCGTGCCTTGTATCTTTCTATCGATCCATCCGCTTTACGTTTAATTTTCAGAACCCATTTGTTCTTAATTGCTTTACGCTCAGGCGGAAGATCAACTAAGTCCCAGACTTTGTTGGTTCTCATGGACTCTAACTCTTCTTTCATTGCTTTCATCCACTCATCCTTTTCCGGGCTCGATAAAGCCTCGGCAACGGAATTTGGTTCATTCACTTCCGATGCCGATACCAGGAAAACGTAATCCTCTATATCATAAGTACGTTTAGGTACACCTTTCCTGGTACTCTTTCTTAATTGAAACTCAGATTCACAAGAAGGATCTTGTATTGAAAAGCTCCCACTTGGATCAGCACCATATTCTTGATCAATTAGATCATCAAATGTGTCAAAAGACACTTGCTGACCATCTGAGTTCAACATTTCATAAAGAGGCTCCCCATCCTTTACTTCACCCTTCTTAGGAAAATCATTTTCTAAAAATGTGACATCTCGTGATTCAATTTTAGTAACACTTCCATCCTCCAATTCACCAATAAACACATACCCTTTGGAGTGTTCTGAGTATCTTATAAAGATACATTTCTTGCCTTTTGGACTCAGTTTACCAAACTTGTTAAAAGAATCTTTTATAAATGCAGCACAACCCCAAGGTCGTAAATAATCCAAGTTTGGTTTCTGGCCGGTCCATAGCTCATAAGGAGTGGAAGGAACTGACTTAGAAGGCACTCTATTCAATATATAGGCTGCAGTTAATAACGCATCTCCCCAAAAAGAGATAGGTAAATTAGCTTGCGCCATCATTGATCTTGTCATATCCAATAGAGTTCTATTCCTCCTTTCTGCTACACCATTTTGCTGAGGTGTATAAGGAATAGTTAATTGTCTGGAGATTCCTTTTTCACTACACAAGTCAATAAATTGTCTTGAAAGATATTCACGCCCTCTATCAGTTCTTAGAGTTTTTATACTCTTGTCTAATTGATTCTCAACCTCATTCATATATCGTTTGAAGCACTCAAGTGCTTCGGATTTATGAGAAATCAAATAAACATAACCAAAACGCGTGAAATCATCAACAAACGTAATGAAGTACAAGGCACCAGATCTTGCCTTCACGTTCATTGGACCACAGATATCTGAATGGATTAATTGCAATGGGAAGTCAGCTCTCTTAGCCTTCCCAAAAGGTTTACGTGTAATCTTTCCGGCAAGACATTGTTCACAAGTTGGCATTTCAATTTTCGAGAAAGAACTCAAGTGTCCTTCCTTTGCCAATCTATTCATTCGATCTTGCCCAATGTGACCTAATCTAGCATGCCATGTAATAATGTCAACATCTCTATTACTAGAAGAACATGCCATAACACAACGGTCCACATAATACTCATAAGTAGAAGGATTACAACTTAATACAAAGAAACCATCGTAAAGATGTCCAAAACCATAAAAGACATTGTCTAGAGTAATTCTCACAACATTGCGACTAAAGTTCAAACAGAAACCTAAATTAAGAAGGACAGACACAGATATTAAGTTCCGTCGAATTTCTGGAGCATATAGGACGTCATGCAACATCAAAGTACGGCCACCACGCAAGTCAATCCTGTAAGTGCCAAGACCTTTGACTTCAACCTTCGCATTATTTCCTACGTATATCCACCTTGATCCAGATGGTACTCGACGGTACTCCACAAACGCTTCTCGATCACGGGTCATATGGTCGGTGGCCTCTGAGTCTACAATCCACACAGGATAAGATTCAGTTAATAAAACTGTGCTAGAAACAAATGTAGCACTCAGAGATGCGTTTTGAAATGCTACATTTTTCGGCTCAGTGCATTCACGAGCAAAGTGTCCCGGCACTTGACAGTTGTAGCATTTCATCTTGCTCTTGTCTTTCTTCTTAAAGAACCGTTTTCCCTTCTTAAGGTTTGGTTTGTTTCGTTTCTGTGAGGGTCCTTCACCAGTTTCCTTGCCCTTTCCGCCTTTCCAGTTATTTTTGCGCTTGAATCCTGAAGCCTTTTTACCACTTGATTCTGCCACATAGGCAGTGGGTATAGCTTTTGCAGCACCAAGCCGCTCATCTTCAAGCTCAACATGGCGAGCAACATCACCAAAAGTTTTGATGCTGTCATTGTGGGTCAAGTTTACTTTCAGATGTTCCCAATTGTTAGGGAGAGACCGGATCACTGCCTGAACCTGTTGCTCATCAGAGAGAATATGACCAGCACTTTTGAGTTGAGCTATCATATTTGACATCACCCTAAGGTGTTGTTTGATACTGTGATCATGACGCTTCTTGTAAGTGTCAAATTTGATAGTCAGCTGTCTAAGGCGGGTCACTGTAGTACCCCCATATGTTTCTCTCAAATGCGCCCACATGGCATGAGCATTAGGGAATTGTTCACATTCGTGAATGAAATCATCCACAACCGAGCTTACAATGATTCCACGTGCAGTGACATCTTTCTTTTTTCAAGAATTGTAAGCCTCAAGATCCCTCCTATGTTGGGCAGTGTTACCCTCCTCTGGGAAAACCATGACATGGTTAATAGCTTCTAGAGCATCTTGCTCTTCCAGCACATACCACATCTTACGGCTCCAAATATCATAATTTTTGCCGTTTAGTTTGTCACCCTTGTTTAAGTCAGCAATGATAGTTTTTGATGCCATAGTCTGTTAAATGAAACAATAATGCAAGTATTTTTATTACTCATCATTCTCGCATGTGATATACACACTTAGGCAAATCAATTAAATAAAATATTAATTTTACACTTAGTATAGAATCGAAAGGTTACTATGTTTCCATTCATCATCTACAACTAAATGCTTAACTAATATTTTATAAAATCATTTCTCATAGTGTGTATTTCGTCAAGATTTTCAATTTTATGTCATACTTATTTTAATTGCCACACATATAAATAAGCAAATAAAAAAAATATGAAATCTTGCAAGCAAATAACAAAGTTTCATTAATAAAAAAAATTACAAGTTGTTGTAGAGACGATTCTCCCACTCGGCTTCAAATTTAAGAATATAAACCCAAAAAGATTCACTTGGCCAATCCTCGTGATAAATATCAGTTAAAATACTACCTAAAGGTTCTCCAAGTGAATCTACTAAAATTGCTAAGGCTTCCCAATCATAAAGTTCAATTTTACCAATAGCATCAATTAGTGCATCTCGGGTAAACTGATAATGTTCAATTTGATCAACTAGTGAAGCCCTAAGCTCTCTAAATTTCTTCTCTCTTTCCCTTCGTATAGCCCTTGCATCCCTTAGCACATTTTGCATCGTCCTGAAAACATCATTCCTTATGACTTCACGTCCTCGGGAATATGTCATACGACGACGTACTCTTCTACGTTGTCCTCTTGCTCGATTTCCAATACCACTCCCACTTGGAGCAAGTCGAGCTTGTCCTTGTTCAGCCATTTCTGAAATAGGAACAATGAAACAATAAGAATGGACATACCATTCAATATGACAACATATGTCACAACTTGTAGAAGAAAGGGTTGTATACCATTATAATAGTTTGGCTATTACGAAGTCATTCGAAGAGAAACACATTTATAGGCAGAACTTCAACACTTCATATCTCACTCATTTTAAATCCGTTTACCATCATATAATATATCAACGGAAAGCTTGTAACGAGTAGATTATGAAAATATATAACCCATATTTTAATTCTAAACCAGTAATTTGCAGAAATCAAATTACAGAACGCAGTTTTTATAAAACTGTCCAATTTTCAGCATAACTTCAAAAATTCGTATCTTACTCGTTTTAAATCCGTTTTTGATGAATAATATATCAACGGAAAGCCTGTAATGAGTAGATTCTGAAAATATACAACCCATATTTTAATTCTGAACCAGTAATTTGCAGAAATCAAATTACAGAACGCAGTTTTTTCATAAAACTGTCACAATTTTCAGCATAACTTCAAAAATTCGTATCTTAATCGTTTTAAATCCGTTTTTGATGAATAATATATCAACGGAAAGCCCTAAACGAGTACAATCTGAAAAAAATATGTATCATGCCGAAAATTAGTTATGGGCTAGACTAATTTTAATTTTCAAATATTATATTATGCTGTTAACATTCAATCCATGACTTGGAAACAATTAACAAGAACCCTAGGCTCTGATACCAATTGTTAGAAATTAATAACGGTAACAGGGACAAAAGTTGTGTACCTGTTAACACCACAGCGGAAGTTGAATCTACTATCAAGAAATTGCCCCAAGTCAAACCTTGAATCACTAGGAAACAAGGTAGGTTTCCACAAACTAAATGATTCGTTGTGTGTTACTTTATGGAGGAATTAAGAGAGAAGAAGAAGAAGTTCACAGTGTTTTTCTTAAGTTGTCAGATGAAAGAAAAGACACGTTATTCTTCTATTAATATAAGAGCAGGGAGCAGTTTCTTTTTTTGAAGTAGTTATTCCCACTACTCACGTTCTTTTTATCAGAAGAAGTGGGATAACATGTGGTAACTTACTTTTAACTGCTCTTTCTTATCTCTCCTAACCGGGTCGGGTCAATCCACATGGGCGACCCAAAACCCAAGCCCAATATCCAACACTTACTGTGAAGGAATTTGAGCATGTAAGTTATAAATCTTGAGGCAGTGGGTGGAATAGATCAATATCTGTATAAGCTCATCTGCAATTTCTTACACAACCGATTGGGGAGATTATATAATCCAACAACCTTCTACATGTGCAACTCGATACAGGGGATTACACATGAAAGTGAATGCAAAGTTACGGGAGTGAATAGACTTGCCAAAAGTTGGCTTTGATAACCATATGAGAAATAAGAGAAGCACATTCGCTTATTTCTCTCTTCTATGTCTCTTATTTTTCACATAATCATCACCTTTTGTTTAAGACAAAGTATCACAGTTTTGGCTGTTGAAATATGTCTAGTCTATACTTGGTTAATATGGTGTCTGCTTTTCATTTATTGCTGCCTGCAGGTTCCATCGTATATATCTTGATCTGTGGCGGGTAGCTATGACAATGAAGCTGTAGCTATATTTGCCTTGATCTTCACTTTCTATCTATACATAAAGGTTCAATTTCCATCTCTATGTTAAATTTTTTTTAAGAATCCATCATCAGCTTCTTTTGAGGAAAGACTATTGATGTTTAATGCAGGCACTAAATACTGGTTCCCTCTTTTATGCTACTCTCAATGCATTGGCATACTTCTATATGGTAGGCATCTACTTGTTCCATAGCGAGTCCTCCTTCTGCCTCTCGTTACCCTAGTTCTCCCTACTACATCATTTGCATCCGTTCTATAATATTCCAATATTTTGTCAGGTATGCTGTTGGGGAGGGTATATCTTTATTATCAACCTCATTCCGATGCATGTCCTCCTTTGCATTCTAACAGGGCATTATTCTTCGCGGCTTTACATCGCTTATGCTCCTTTTGTAAGTATTTTGAATATATGGGAGCTTTTAACTTTATATAAGAAACACTGGCACTGTTTGTCAGTTCCAAAGTGAATTTGTTTGCAGCAAATTGGTTGTTTAAGCATACTAGGGTGGCTATTGTACAAGTTTTGAATTAATGAGGTCATCTAATCTAGAGTGGATTTATCTTCAAAGGGGTCTACTAACCCAAAAGATTTATCACAAGATTAAACTTACCTTCGTTGCATGTCTCGAACTACTCTGGTATAAATGCATTCTCTTTTACATTTTCTAGAATAACCTAAGTATATACTAATCTTTTAGTTTCCCTGATGCAGGTTATTGTGGGAACATTATTGGCTTCATTGGTCCCTGTCGTAGGTTTTAATGCAGTAATGACATCAGAACACTTTGCTTCGTTTCTGGTGAGGTTCATTTCTGTTCATTCATAGTAGCATATCCATTGTGGTTTAAGTGCATGATTATTTTCCTTCTTTAATTTCCTACTAGGAGTCTATGCAGAGTACTTCTGTTTCTCATTCGAGACAAACATTTCTTGTTTTGTAATTGAAGTTGGAGAATGGTAAATTCTTCAAGCTGGTTACCAGCTTGTTTTCTAACGGGGAAAAACTACTTGTATTGCGATAAAATTTAAAATACATAGGTTGATTGCTTTTCCTTAACTTGTACTTTAGATGCTTAGAGTTGTGACATTGGGCCCTAGTTAAGTTGACTGGAACTCTGAATTCCCTCAAATATACAGGTTTTCATAATTATTAATGTAGTGGGCCTTGTCCATTACATCAAAGGGATTCTCTCACCAAATATGTTCAATGTAGCTGTGGCTCTCATTGTATCCACTGGCCTGTAAGCTCCTTTTATTCGCAGCTCCTTGTTCCACAAGCCTTGATTCATATCATTCATAAGTATCTTTTCACCTTCAATCCTTTGTCTGAGTAAATGTTTTGACAATGCTAGGAAAGATATTAGCAGAATGCTTAGTTGACTAGGATTACTTAATTAAAATGGATGAACCCGGTAAAAATGGACACACCAAACAAAGTTTTAAGTGAAAACTCTTGCCTTTTATTGATGAATGAAGAAAATCTACCTTGGTCACCAAGTATACCCTTAATGGACTTAGCCCAACTAATTATATAATTTACCCTAATTATATACACCTTACACAAATAACCTACCCTACCTATACAATTGCGCTAATAACCCCTAATATATTCTAATACCCTCCCCCCTCAAGTTGGAGCATAAGGATTTCTTATGCCCAACTTGTTAAGGAAATACTCGAACTGTGCCCGTCCCAGTGCCTTCGTGAAAATATCGACCAATTGTGTGGTCGTAGGCACATAGATGGGACGGATGGTCCCTCCGATAATCTCATTCCGAACAAAGTGACAGTCGACTTTGATGTGTTTGGTGCGCTCGTGAAAAACAGGATTCCGAGCGATATGTAATGCTGCTTGGCTGTTACACTTCAAATATATCGGAGAATTGTGCTCGATCACTAGGTTCTATAATATCCCTTTCAACCACTTCAATTCACACACGGTCACTGCCATCGACTGATACTCTGTCTCTGCTGAAGACCTTAACACAATCTGTTGCTTCTTCGTTTGCCATGATTTCAGTGAGTCCCCTAAAGATACATACCAACCAGTCAATGATCGACGTGTCAATGAAAAACCTGCCCAATCAGAGTCACACCATCCGTGCAATGGTAGATCACACTGAGAATTCAATACGACGCCTTATCCCGAACAGCCTTTCAAATATCGGACAACCCTAAGTGCCACATCCATATGCTCAACACGGGGACTCTGCATGAATTGTGACGACACATGCACACTGTAGGACAAATCCAAACGTGTAAAACACAAGTAAATAAATCTTCCAACCAGTCTCCGAAAGTGTTCGGGATTTTTGATAAAATGACCAGTCGCTAGCGCCAAGCGATGGTTCTACGCTATTGGTGTACCAACTGGTTTTGCCCCCAACAAGTCTGCTTTCGATATGATATCCAAAGCATACTTCCTCTGACACAAGAAGATCCTTTTCGGAGCCCTTGCCACTTCAACCCCCAAGAAATATTTCAAAGTGCCTAATCCTTCATATGAAAGCATTTCGAGAGATACAACTTGAAAATTCGAATTGCCCTCGAATCATTACCAGATATAATCAAATCATCTACATAAACAAGCACATTTAAATGCACATTTTCTTTCTTCATCGTAAATAATCAGTAATCTGAATACGATTGTCGAAACTCATATTTCTTAAGAGCAGCCAACAACTTTGCAAACCAACACCTGGGAGCTTGTTTCAAACCATACAAGGATTTTCGGAGGCAGCACACAGTTCCTTTCCTGTTCATGCGATGCCCTGAAGGCAATTTCATATACACTTCTTCACGAAGATCGCCATGCAAAAATGTATTGTGCACATCCATATGATGCAATTCATAATTTTTAGTTGCAGCCACGGCTAGAAAAACTCGGACAGTCACCATCTTTGCAACCGGTGCAAATGGCTCCGTGTAATCAACTCATTCAATTTGATGATTCCCGAAAATCACAAGTCGTGCTTTGTACCTTTCAATAGTTCCATCTGAGTTATACTTGATCTTATATACCCAGCTTTTCTACATTACCACACGCCTGGAGCCGTGATTAGTAGGGTTTTACTTATCGGTATGTTATGCACCACAGTTAAATCTGAGAGGCTATTATTCACTTGCTTCAATTCAAGTATGGTGCGATAATCAAATGGAATTACCAGAGCCTCCTTAGTTGCTTATGATTGCATGGATCAATAAAACTATCATTATCTTTTCCCTAGAAGCCAATGAAAATCAAGCATCCAAAGATATAATTGAAAATTTATTTTTTTAATTTAAATAAATCAAATATGATAAAAGATAACTTACATTTCAAGTTTTAGTGCACTGTATCAAACACCTAACAAAGAATAATTTATGTACTACTAATCCCTGCATTACTACTTACTGTATTATAATCCATATATAGCTTTTCTGCATTACCACACGCCTGGAGCCGTGATTAGTAGGGTTTTACTTATCAGTATGTTATGCACCACAGTTAAATCTGAGAGGCTATTATTCACTTGCTTCAATTCAAGTATGGTGCGATAATCAAATGGAATTACCCGAGCCTCCTTAGTTGCTTATGATTGCATGAATCAAAATGAGAGAGAAGAAAATGGTACAAAGATTTGACACATTGCTCACTAACTCTATGGTTGGTGCGTGTGAATTCTTTGTGGCAAGCACTTGCAATGATTGTCACTACAAGAAAACATCAAAATTGTAACGGAAATTTTATGACAAAAGCGTCTGTCACAAATTGTCACGGACTCGTAGTGGATTTATGATGGATAATTCTTCCACAGCTGAATTTCTAATTCTTTTTTTTAACCACAATATTTTTAGGAGTAACGGATTTGTGACAGATTTATGATGGATATTTTTTAGACAATCATATTTCTATCACAAAATTATGGTAAAAGATAATAAATAAAAAGACTTCGTGACAAATCCATTACAAAATTGTGACGGACGTAATATTCTGTCACAATATTATTAGAAAAATAATTAGTTAACAAAACTATATGTATTGTGACAGACATCATCGTCACAATAAGTTTGTGACATTTTATTTAGTCACAAATTTTGACTACTTTAAAATTTTTGATAATTTTTCCCAAACTTTAAAAAAATTTCCCATACTAAATTGGTTCCCCGCCAAATATTTGACACCTCATGCCATTTTCCGCCAAACTTTTAGACTTAGAGCATTTCTTCTCTCTTTCACCCAAAATTCTTACTTCTTGTCTTCTTCCAGCAATTGAAAGCACCTCCTTACGCCATCTCACTCCATTTTCTCCCAAGGTATTATTTTGCTCAGATTGTTTCAACCATTATTGTTTCATGCCTTGAACAAGTTATTTGCTGAAATGAAGAGGAGTAATCTTTTTTTTTTTTTTTGATTCTTTATCTCTTGCTTTGGGTCTTGCCATTGAGTTTAAATGTAAGCTCAAAATTTTGATGTAGGCTAAAAACCTTTTGAATAGAAAAAAATAATTACAAGTTCTTCATTAAGCTTTAAATTTGGGTCCTTCCTTTCTGATTGATTTCTGTAAATTCATTCTTTGATATATGCATAAAACTTATTATTGATGTATTTTGTTAACATTAGCTAGAAGCTTCAACAACAATCGACAACCTCTGCTGCTAAGCTCCTAATCTGAACTCATAAGCGTATATCTCAATCTACTTATATTTTTTCTTTCTTTTTTGTTTATGCAAAATAGGATAATGTTATTATTATTTTGTAGAAAAATGGTTGCTTTTAGCTATTTGCTGCGATATTCTTGAGTTAAATAGCTACCAACTTGCAAAACTTAGAGTATGAAGCTATTTTTCTTACAAAGTTGGCGACTTTATACTTATTTACTACCTAGATACCATTGATTCCTTTTTAACGATTGTTACGTAGGGGCGGACTTAGTGCATTAGCTACAGCTTTATCTAAATCCATTTGCTTTAGTTCATCCTATCTATAGGAACCCAGTAAATTAAATGGACTGTGATAAAATCCGGAACATGAGCTCGTACAGTTTAATCCCTTTATGTTAGACTATGCAGGACTACGTAAAATATTAGCTAGATGATAGACAATTAAAGCATATTGTCTTGTGTGTAATAATTTGAATTCTGATAATGTTTATTCTCTGTGTCAGAGCATAAAATATGAACAATTCTGATCGTGATTGGATGTATGCTAGATTAGTAAATGGTTTTATAAATCCCAATTTTATTGATGGAGTTGAGAAGTTTGTTGGATTTGCTAAAGGACATCCACAATGCATGGATGGTGAAAAGCTAAGATGTCCGTGTAATCATCATAAGTGTCAGAATAAAAACATTTTAGATGAGTTTACAGTAATGACACATCTTGGGAAATATGGTTTTGTGCCAAATTATTATCGTTGGTATCACCATGGAGAAAGTTATATCCCACCTCCAAGCGCTAATGACCATCAAGAAGAACCTGTTGGTGAAACAGGGAACTCTCAAACTCGTGATGCATTTCAGGATATGGTTTTTGATGTTGCCGGGCCTTCTTATGATGGTAACTTGGAGGAAGACCCAGATCCAACAACACAGAATCTTTATAATTTGCTGAAAGCGTCACAACAAGAATTCTGGAAGGAAAACCCACATGGACATTCACAGTTGTCTGCAGTTGCTCGCCTATTGAATCTAAAGGCAGAACATCATTTTTCTGAAAGCTTGTATGATGAGTTATGCAAATTTCTTTCAGAATTAATGCCAACTGATAATGTAATGGCAGATAGCTTCTACAGTACCAAAAAGATGATGCGAGGGTTGGGTTTACCAGTAGAGAAGATTGATTGTTGCAAAAATGGTTGCATGATTTATTGGCGTGAAGATTATGTACTTGTCAATTGCAAGTTTTGCGCACACCCTCAATTCAAGAGATCAAGACATCAACGCTCCAAAAAGAATGTTCCTTATAAGAAGATGTATTATTTTCCTTTAACTCCTCACCTACAAAGGTTGTATGCATCTTGCTACATCGAAGCATATGAGGTGGAATTCTGAACATGAAAGGGATGGTGTCATGCGTCATTGCTCTGAGTCTCCTGCTTGAAAGCACTTTGACGAGACAAATCCAAGTTTTGCATCTGAAGTTAGGAATGTCAGATTAGGGTTGTCCACACATGGATTTCAACCATTTGGTCAATCAGGCCAACAATATTCTTCTTGGCCTGTGATAATTTCGCCATATAATTTGCCACCGTGGATGTGCATGAAACAAGAATACATGTTTTTATCTGTGATTATACCGGGCCCAAAAAATCCAAAACAGAAAATTGATGTCTTCTTACAACCTCTCATTGCTGAGTTGAAAGATTTGTGGGACGTGGGGGTCCAAACATATGATGTTTCAAGTGAGATTAATTTTCAAATGCGAGCTGCATTGATGTGGACAATAAGCGATTTTCCAGTCTACTCGATGTTGTCAGGTTGGAGTACAGCAGGAAAGTTAGCTTGTCCCTATTGCATGAGGGATTCAGATGCTTTTACACTAACCAATGGAAGAAAGACTTCATGGTTTGATAATCACAAAATTTTTTTGTCACCAGGTCATTCGTGGCGAAGGAACAAAAGGTGGTTCAAGAAAGGTCAAGTAATGCATAAGTTTGTATGTACTTCACAATCAGGCATAGAAATACTTAGGGAGATTGAGGATTTGGGGCTTAAGAAAGTAACAGAACTTGGCTCTGAAGCGATAAATGCCAAAATCTCAAAAAATAGTTTATGTGGTTGGAAGAAAAGAAGCATATTTTGGGACTTGCCTTACTGGAAAACAAATCTGATTAGGCATAACCTTGATGTGATGCACATTGAAAAAAATGTGTTTGATAATATTTTTAACACCGTGATGAATGTACAGGGAAAAACAAAGGACAATGCCAAATCTAGAGCAGATTTGAAAGAATTTTGTCATCGTCCAGAGTTACATAAGGATGAACGTACAACAAGTATCCAAAAGCTTGTTATATGTTAGATAAGGATGAAAAAGAAGTGCTTTGTAAGTGGTTGCAAGGGTTGAGATTTCCTGATAGCTATGTGTCTAACATGGGCAGATGTGTCGACATGAATAAGCTTAAAATGTTTGGGATGAAAAGTCATGATTGCCATGTGTTTATGCAACGCCTAATTCCTATTGCATTTCGAGAACTACTTCCAGCAAATGTGTGGCAAGCATTGACAGAGTTGAGTCTTTGCTTTAAAGATCTTACCTCTACGGCAATAACAAAGGAACACATGAAACAATTAGAAAAGAATATTCCTCATATCCTGTGTAAGCTTGAGCGTATTTTTCCTCCAAGCTTCTGGGATTCGATGGAACATCTTCCTATCTATTTAGCTTACGAAGCACGTTTAGCGGGTCCAGTTCAATACCGATGGATGTACCCATTTGAGAGGTAAATAAAATTAATTATACGACATAGAATATTTAATTGTTCCCCTAATTACATATTGATATAATTTAATGCTTGAAGGTATCTCCGTAAGTTGAAGAACAATGTCAAAAATAAATCCAAAGTTGAAGGGTCTATATGCAATGCATATTTGGTTGAAGAAGCATCTTAATTTTGTGCGCACTACTATAAGTCGCATGTTTCGACAAGGCATAGGAAAGTGCTTCGCAATTCAGATGGTTGTGGGATTGGCGAGGATACACATCCTAATATGCTTTCTATTTTCAAGCATGCTGGTCGAGCTTTTGGTAAGAAGAAACCAAGGAGGTTAGATGATAAAGAATATCATGCAGCCCGTACATATATTTTGTTAAATTGTGATTAAGTGAAACCATATATAAGGTAAGTTAATCCTAATTATATTCAAATATTAATATCACTTACATTTGATATTTTTAAATTAAATTAACTTTCTATTTCTAGAACTTATGAAGACACTTTAAGAGAAATTCATCCATATATTCAAGATAGTGAGATTGATGCAAAACTTGAAACATGATTTGCTTCTTGGTTTGACAAATATGTAAGTCTTCATAAGTCTAAACTATTGGATTTTTCTATTTCATAAAATATAACTTTAACACCTGCTTAATTACCTATGATGTCATTAGGCACATGATCCTTCATCAAACATAACCAATCAAATTATAAAAGATCTTGCAAAAGGGCCATTGCATAAAGTTCAGCCCTTTAATGGTTGTATTGTCAATGGTTACAAGTTTCATACGGATGGATATGGTTCAAGTAGATCTACAATGAATAGTGGTGTATGCATCAAGGGCTCTAGCCACAGTGCAGATGATATTGATTACTATGGTCGCTTGACAGAGATTTTGGAGCTAGAGTATCCTGCATTACCATTCAAGCGAACCATGTTATTTAAATGTTCTTGGTTTGATCCGACACCAAAGCATGGTACAAGGATACACCCACAATATAATCTTGTTGAGGTTAACAGAAGAAGGACCTTTAACAAATATGAACCATTTATTATGGCTGTGCAAGCTACTCAGGTGTATCTTGAAACCTATCCTACTGTAAAGAGGACAACAAATGAATGGTTCGCCTTTTGTAAGATAAATGCACGTTCTGTTGTGGAGGTTTCTAAAAGAACAGAAGAACCAATCGATTCTGCATTTCAAGAGGATGACATTGAAGTGCATGAAATTGACATTTCTGCAGAAGAAACACATCAGACATTGACTGATCCAGATGGTTTGTTAGTTGACATGGAAGATGGAACTAATGAACCGGCTGAAGTAGAGGATGAGAGGGAAGGGGAAGGGGAAGGGGAAGAGGAGGAGGAGGGGGAAGAGGAGGAGGAGGAGGAGGAGGAAGAATAAGAAGATTGGGAAGATGAAGATAGTGAATAAAATAATGTCACTTGTAGTTGTAGAAGTTTGCGTTTTTGAATTGAATGTGTTATTTTATTAAATTGGTCAGTAAGTTAAGTTAGTTTCTATTACTTTTGAGTAATTATTTTTGTTTTCCCACTTTTTTCAGTTATATCCTTGTATTTTTTGTAGTTTGTGTTGGGCAGTTTATGTTCTGTATCCTTATATTCTAGTCTCATTATCTTATAATGAACTTTCTAGGTGTTGTTATTAAGTTTTTTATGTGATGATTGTTTCATAAGCTATTCTAGTCTCTTTATCAAATGCTAACTACTTGACTTTTAAGAATAGGAGTGATTCACCATCATCAGTTCCAAGCACTCCTCTTACTCCTGATGTCTCTATTGGTTCTGCTATCAACTCATGCCCATCTAGTCGGTCCGTCATCTCAGTTGTGGGGGAAAAGTAAGAGAATATATTTTTGTTTATATAATTTAACTTTTAAAATATACATATCATGAATTGCGCTAGCTATTTATTTTCAATCTTATTTCAGGTTTGTTCCTAATGGTCATTCTATCTCGAAGAGTATCACAGAAACCTTCAGAGAGAAATAAGATGTAACTGGTTACACATGGAGGGAAGTCTGTCAATCTACTCGTGACTTCTATTGGCATGAGTTTATGGTATTTATTGACTTCTTCTCTTCCCGTTATTCTCTTCTTTTCCTTTGAATTCCAATAATATTTTTCCTTCATCTTCTTCTATTCTTCTCTTTCAAATTCCAAGGGCTGGGTTAGGATGCAGTTTTTTCTTAATTTTGTATAAATATCGTGCTCCACTTTAATGTAGCGTGCCCGTGTGCTTGTAGCTTAAAGCGCTAGGGCTGTTGTAGTTCTTTTTTTTTTTGGCACTTCTTGCTCTTGAAGGAACTGATATTTATGTTATTAATCGATTTTTTTTTAGAAATTATATTAGTGGAATACTAGAGACGATGCCATTATCAAACTCACTTGGAAGAAAGTGGCATCCAGTATGTACACTAAGAAAATGTACGTTTTGGCAACGTCTTCCAACCAGACCTCAATTCATTCCAGATGATGTATGGGACAGCTGGAAGGAATATTAGTCCAGTGACAAGTGGCTAGAAAAATCTCGTATTGCCTCTCAAAATCGGTGCAGTAAGACGGGTGGTCCAGGTACTGGTCCCAGCAAGCATACAGGTGGTTCTAGGTCTACAGTGGAGCATACTATAAAATTGGTATTGAATTTAACTTGAAAGAATTATTACCTAACTTTATCTCTATTTTCAATATTAAAATCTCTATTTTTCAGGCGATAGAACTACGTCGTCCAGCAAATTCATGGGATATATTTAAGAAAGTTCATGTAAAAAAGGATGGCACCTTCGTGGATATCAAGTCTAAAAGACTTAGTGTAAGTCTTTAATACTTCATTATGTTTGGGAATTTGCTTTGTGAATCAGTTTTTAACTAAAAAGAATTTCACACCTGGGAAAGAGATAAATGTAGAAAGCGTAATTTAAGGTGTGTCTCTTAGGATAAAAGCATAAAAGTAGAAAGTCTGTGTGTCTCTTTTAACCTATGGTGATTGGAATCGATTACACACCTTCATTAGATTTTCATAACAGGTAAATAGGATTTTTTCCATTAAAAAAGGCCATGTCTGAATTAAGTTCAAAAATGAGAAGTGAAACTTGTTCAGAGCACAGAGTCGACTATTTTTTCCGTAAGTAGGATATCCAGAAGCTACTGGCTTATGGATATCCAATATATCAGTAACTGTCTTCTCTGTCCAGCTATTGACCGGTATTTTTTGTCTTTTATGTGGACCGTTTGCAATACAACATAGTACATCAAAGTACTTAAAGAAATTGTAACACAGTATAGTGCACTATCAACTGCATTACCCTGCTTTTCCTTCTTTAGCTTTTTGTTGTGAAATTTGTGCTACGATTGACTGAAATCATTATGAATGATGAATTGATAATGCTAGAAAAATATTTTTAATCCTAGTGAAAAATAGTGCCTTAAATCTAGTTTGGTTTTTATCAGTAATTTATTCTGAAAATAATAAGTACAGAACAATGCGCCTGTTTATGACGACTTCTCTCTTTTGATTTAGAAAAAATATTACTTGTTATTCTTTTTTTGGTAAATAAAAGTATTTTATTACCAACTGGATAATATGTACAGCTACTCAAAAAGTATGTCTTTGGACAACAGCCACAAAATACATATCACAATTCACACATGCCTCTATGCTGCTATACCTCTATCTTTGACATGCTAAAATAAATCATTAAAGGCTAGCTACTTCTGCCTTGGATTTTAAAACTTTTTGTAGGATCCATGAGACCTGCTTCAGATGTATGCTCCACATATACTTGTTATTCTCTTATTTAGAAGGCTATACAAGTCTTCGTTCCTAAATGTTACTGCGTCCCCTCAGATTATCCAAAGATGCAGCTTAAGCCAATTTGACTATGGAATTGTAGTTTGCCAATTACATTCTTTACTAATCTTGCCTCCCACCCACACGGGCATCATTTCCATCCCAAGACTAATAATGTATTGTGCCCCCTAGAAACATAGCTTTCACAATTCTCTAAAAGGAGAAGGGAAGATAACTATTCACACATCCAAAGAGGCAACCAATCTGCTGATTGTGGAGTTGAAGCTTGCCAGATTCTGCCCATGCCTTGTGTTATTCCCGCCATACTTAATCAAGTAGCCTGTGCAGGAAAAGGATTGAAATAGCGGAACCTAAGCAAGTACAGACTGTTGAGACGAAAATCCTCTTGTAACTAATGCTTTTTAGAGTAAGAATGACTAAATTCTAACTTCTCATGCCACGAGAGATAACAATAGCAACAGAGAGGAAATGATAATTTTCCCGGGTTATTCTGTGGTTTCAGGAGAGCATTGATGCAGAACTAGAGAAAGCTAATATCAAAGGACCTTTCTGAACAAATTGGCTATTCCGAATGAACTGAGGGTTGTTGCCAAGTTTTCATGCTTGCCTTCTAATATGAAATGATACTGAATCTGCACTGTTATAGCCTATATCTTTTTAGCTTGGAATTAAGTTGTTGAGCAGCCTGTGGTGATGTATACATTTAGCTAATATCTTATTATTTTTACTTTCCCATTAGCTGTATTTCTCTTTAGGCTTTAGTGTAATAACTCAGCTCGAGTTACTACTTCTATTTTTTCCTGATTCGAGGCTGACTAATAAGTGATAAAATGTATGCAGGACGAAATGGAAGCTGCAATGGCAGCTGCTAGTATCTCGGCCTTATCAGAAGATCCCCAAGAAAATAATGATGTGAATCGTCTTTACTATGACATGGTGGGTGGAGAGAATAAACGACGTGTGTATGGATTGGGCTCTCAAGCTATGCCTATGTATAAAGGTTGCAATTCTGCTAGTTCACGCAATTTACATGTGCCTGATCATGCTGCCGAAGAGTGCATTAAACTACTTGAAGAGGAGATGCTACGTGTGAGAGAAAATCAAGATAGAATTCTCCAACAGCCTGTAGAAGCGGAGGTGCAGCAACGTGTACAGCAGGAGGTGCATCAACGTGTACAACAAGAGGTTTCTCTTTTGAGGCAACAAAGTGATGAAAAGTATCAATCTATGGAGGAACGATGGACAAGCATGATGAATCCATACCTGGTGATCCTACTCTAGCTAATAAGGACTCACCAAATGCTTAAGTGTTGTGTTTGATATTGCAAAGACTTTTGTTAGTTGGCTACTGTCAAGTGTTTGATATTGCAAGTCTTTTGTTAGTTGGGTACTATACAAGTTAGTTGGGTACTGTAAGTTTAGCACTGATATTGCAAGACTTTTGTTAGTTTGCTACTGTCTAAGTGTTTGACATTGCAAGTCTTTTGTTAGTTGGCTAATATGACTACTGTCCAAGTTAGTTGGCTACTGTAAATTTATTGGCTACTGTCCAACTGATTAATATTTTAGACTTTTGCTAGTTGAAGTTTTATTTTTATCTGTTTTAACTTAAATCTTTTTATTATATGTCTTTGATGTTATATTTCTTATATTTTGGTAGCTTTAATTATTTTTATGCTTTTAGCTTATTTACTACATGAAATGGAAGTTGTCATCAAACTCAAATGTATTATGTAATTACCATTTATTAAATAGAAATCTAAAATAAATTTGTAACGGATTTTATTTATCATAAAAATTCACCAACTTGAAATTAGTGACAGAAATTTTTTGTCACAAATTGGTGACAGATAATCCATCTCAAATCTGTCAAAAATATTGTGGATGGATGGATAATTTTTTCACAGAATCCATTCTGTCACAATTTCGTCACGGATAAATTCGTCTCGAATCTGTCTCTAAATTGTGACGGAATCAAGTCAAATATTGAGTGCTCTTTTGTGACAGCATAATTTTGTCACACATCCATCACAATTTTTTGTCACGAAATTGGCAGTCCGTCACAACAGATTTGCGACCCAAGGTTCTGGGACGTCCATGTTCCGGTCACAAATCCGTCACAACCTTGAAGTTGTGACGAATTTATGAGGGATAAGGCCGTCACAAATAGTGAATTTTCTTGTAGTGTGTGGATATGGGTGTACAGGAAAAATTACTAAGTGTGAATTTTGGGGTTTTTACTTTCAAAATATAAAGACATTTTTTATACAAACTAAAAAAGCTATTAACATAGCGAAAATAAAAATATATTGCTATAAAATCCTAATAGCTCATTCCCTCTCTTATGTCTCCTCCCTCCCTTAATCTCTCCTGCTCTGGCGAGCCCTTCTCCGACAATCTACTTCTGGTAGTCGATGTTTCTTCTTCTTCTTCTTCTTCTTCTTCTTCTTCTTCTTCTTTTTTTTTTTTTTTTTTTTTTTTGGGAGGTTCTCTTGTAGCTAGGTTGGCTCTTTGGTCTATGGTAATTTTTTTTTGTGGTGGTTGAAAGTGGAAGGGGATGTATACCACGTGTATACTTATCGTATGTTGGTTGTATGTCCTATGTATCTTTATAATACAATGGGAGATACAACACATACAACGTATATCCAAATTACATACAATTATTGTATAAATTTATGTGGTATATCCGTTGTATGTACCTATATATTAACATATATACATGGACATATAATAGACATTCAAAGAATACACAAATAACATACATTAATTGAATTAACGTATCTCTAGCAAAACTTCATTATATGTACAGCGCATCATTGTACATACGATGGAGATATATTACCTATATAAAAATATACAAAAAAGTATTAAAAAACACTCTGGCAACTTGTTGCAACCGGTGGCCACCCGGGACGGTGGCTAGGGGTGGTAGACTGAAGGAGGCACCAATAGGGTGGCTTGGGGGGTGGCAAAGGGATGTAGGAGGGAGATTTAGAGTTTTTCTATCTTTTATGAATATTTGTTATGTTTTAAAAAAAATAATACGATGTTTTGAAAATGACATAGTATTGTTATATTCTGTAAAGTGAAATGTATGTTTATATAGTTATGTAATTAAACCCGTGTATTTATAGGGTAAAAGTTTAGCCTGCAACTACTTTTTAGGATGCTGAATGAGGAGTAGTCTTATGCTAGCAAAGATTTAGAAAAATAGTCATTACTAAGAACACAAACTGGATTTTATATCAACAGCCATTGAAAGACCAGGAAAATTTCCTAACTTGAACTAAATCCTAGTAAATTCTCGAAAAAATCTTGAAGCTTAGTTTAAAGTTACATGAATTTTTCTTGGCATTACAAAATCTAACGTCCTAGAACATTTCTTGGAACTTTAAAGTATATTCCAATAAAGTTTTTTGGAGGTTAGTGCAAAATTCAAGGAAATTTTTGTAAGGTTTTAATGGTAGAACTTTCGTATTTTTAAGTTGTGGTTAATTTTTTAAATCTTGTAACTACTGGATGTACCTTATGAGCAATTTAAAAAGTAAATGTATGTCGATATCACCCATTTATAGGAGGTAGTAAGGATAAAAATTTCGGGGTCTCTTGGTGTATGATTGTACAAAAATTTCCAACATAAGATAAGGTGGTTAAAGAATGTTAGGCCATGATGGATTTACTGAGTAGTTAAATGTGATTTGAGGGTTGTTAAGCTTTTGTTTCGACCGAGTACAGGAGATTGTTTAGCTAAAAATGAAAATCAAACAAAAACTATATATCCACCGTTTATATTAAATGAATGAATATGGGGATATGGTCGTGGCAGTTAAAAGCATGCAGAGAAAATTGTAAAAAAAGAGATATGGTACCATGTGAAAGCAATGAAAGGGCTAGCCTGGTATTTGGTACAGGTACATCCAACGAATTTGGCTCACGAGAGTTGGGATTAGGACTAATAAATTTTTTTTTGTAAGGATTGAGCGTATTTGTATATAGTATTGAAGTTTTGCGCACATTTTTATGATATTAAATTTTCAAGCATTATCATTAATTTAAGAAAAAAATAATTTTTTAAATCTGAAATTCTCATCCCTATCCCGATAGGCGTACTCAAATTCCATCGCAGTGAACACAAGCAAGGAAAGTTCCAGCGGTGAATGGAGAGATGATATAGTATTCGATCGAAGAGGTAGTCATAGAGAGTATTATAACTGCATATGAAAATAAGTACCAAGTCCCAAACATATCCTTCTTCCATTTCATTGTCGTTGTCAAGAGTAGCCGCCGCCTGACGAGTTATAATGCCGCAAAATTCTGATGGGTCAGTAGAGGTAATTCCTCCCCCTCTCTAGTCATCATTGCCTCATATTGATGATTTGTTTGACCAGTTGCAGGGTGCCAGCTTCTTTTCTAAAATTGATTTGCAGTCTAGTTATCATCAGCTGAAGATCCGGGAGTCAAACATCCCTAATATTGCTTTTAGGACTCGTTACAGCCATTACGAGTTTCTAGTTATGTCTTTCAGGCTGACTAATGCCCCTAGAGTCTTTATGGATCTTATGAATCTAATATTCAAGTTGTTCCTTGATTTCTTTGTCATTGTCTTTATCGATGACATTTTTATTTATTCTCGCAGTCGCGAGGAATATGATTATCATTTGAGGGTGGTCCTTCAGGCCCTTCGTGATAGTAATTGTATACCAAGTTCTCAAAATACGACTACTGACTTTATTCTGTGGCATTCTTGGGTCACGTGGTATCGAGTGAGGGTATCAAGGTTGATCATAAGAAGATTGAGGCGTTGCAGAATTGGCCTCGTCCTACCTCGCCGACTGAGATTCACATATTTCTTGGTTTGACAGGTTATTATCGGAGGTTCATGGAGAAGTTCTCCACTATTGCGTCTCTCCTGAAGCGCCTGACCCAGAGCGGTTTAGGTCCGATGATCCGACGAATGCGAGACAAGCTTTCATAATCTCAATGTCTTATTGACTTCAACTCTAGTGCTATCTCTTCCTTCTGGCATCGGCATATTAGTAATCTATTGTGAGGCATCCCGTATGGGCCTCGGTTGTATTCTTATGCACCACGGGAGAGTGATTGCTTATGCTTCTAGGAGCTTAATCCAAATGAGAAGAATTATCCGACTCATGATCTAGATTAGGCAGCTTTGGTCTTTGCTCTGAATATTTGGGGGGCACTATCTTTATGGCGAGCCTTATGAGGTATATACCGACCACAAAAGCTTGTAGTATTTCTTCTCTCAAAAGGATTTTAATGGCTGGAAGCAGAGGTAGATTGAGTTGATTAAAGAATATGATCTCACTATCCGCTATCATCCTGGAAATGTAAATTTCGTAGCAAATGCTTTGATTAGGAAGTCCATGGGCAGCATGGCTTTTCTTTATGCTAACATGCGACCTTTAGCCCGAGAGTTGCATTCCCTTGGCGACTCCGGTATGAGATTTGTTCGCCCAGGCTCCAGCCAAGTCTTGGCATGTATTGCAGCTAACTCTTCCTTTGTCAGTCAGATTAAGAGAAGACAGTTCGAGGATCCTCATCTGTAGGAGTTGCCTGGTTGTGTCTTAAGTGGAGGAGTTCCTTCCTTCGAGCTTGATCTAGATGACATTCTTCGATTTAATGATTGACTATGTGTTCCTGATGTCAGAGATCTAAGACAGTTAGTGCTCGGCAGGGCTCATGCCTCGTGTTACTCTATTCATTCTGACATTACTTAGATGTATCAGGATCTCCAAGGGCTATATTTGTGGAAAAGGATGAAGAAGGTTGTGGTTGATCATGTGTCTCGTTGCTTGAACTGTTAGCAAATTAAGTTCAAGCCTAGGAGACTGCAGGTTAGTTCAGGAATTACCCTTTCCCGAGTGGAAGTGGGAGCAGATTACTATGGATTTTGTGGTTGGTCTGCCAAAAACCCTGCAGCACTATGATTTGGTCTGGGTCATTGTTGATAGACTGACTAAGTCAGTCCACTTCATCTCTGTGTTGACTACTAATTCGGCTCAGAGATTGGCTCCATTTTTCATTGATCAGATATGGCACTCCAGTGTCTATCATATCTGATCATGGTTCCAAGTTCACTTCCCAAATCTGGCAGTGTATAGCTTAGAACATCATTCCATCCTTAGACTGATGGTCAGCCGAGCGGGTTATTCAGGGTTTAGAGGACAAGCTCAGAGCTTATGCATTGGACTTCGGAGTCCACTGAGATGATCATTTGGACTTAGCGGAGTTTTCTTATAATAGTAGCTATAAGTCTTCTATTCAGATGGCTCTGTTTGAGGCCTTGTATGGTCGTAAATGATGTTATCCGATCGGTTGGTTCGAGCCTCGAGATATTGAGGTGATAGTTCAAAGATAGTTCGGCAGACTCTGGATGTTGTTCATATTATTCAGGATCATCTGCAGACAGCTCACAACAGGCAGATTTCATACTCGAATTGGAGGAGCTGAGAGTTAGAATTCGAGGTTAGCGACATGGTTTTCTTAAAAGTGTTACCGATGCGAGGTGTTAAAAGATTTGGAAAGAAAGGGAAGCTCAGTCCCAGATTCATTGGCGCTTTTTGTATCGAGAAACGTATTGGTAAGATGGGATGTATCAATCCCATTTCATCAAGTGTTTCATGTATCGATGCTTCAAAAGTGTATCTGGGATCCTTCCGAAGTAACTGAGATAGATCTTGCTCAGCTAGATGTGATTCTAGCTTATGAGGAGTTCTCAGGTGCTATAGTTACCAGCGATGCTTGAAAGCTTCGTTTGAAGAAGATTCCGATGGTTAGCGTGCGATGGCATAACATTCCTCACGAAGGGGAGCTTGAGTCATGCGTGAGAGATATCCTCATCTCTTCAATGACTCAGGTATGATCTTGATTCCTAAAGCTTCAAAGTCTTTATCAGTGTTTATGTTTTTGGTTCTGTAATTGTATAATAATATCTGTTGAATAATCGATGAGAGTTTGTGTAAAAATTTCCATCAGACTTGTGAAATCTGCACTAGACTCTGGCTCGTTCGAGGACGAACGAGAGTCTAAGTGGAGGAGAATGAAACGACCTTAGCTAGTGGTTTCGAGAGTTAGGACTCTGATTGGCGTGCCGACAATCTTAAAAGCTATGCAAGGTTCATTAGGACCTGTCTGCAAAATTTGTACTCGTTTGGTAGGTCACTGAAGAAGGTCTCAGTTTTCGTTGTCGGTAACGCTTAAAAGAGGCTTTCAAGCTCAATTTGAGCAAATGAGTTTCGATTTAAAATCTGAAAGCGCCGTTATGTTTTCATGGGCATTTTTTACATATCTAAACTTTCGGAAGCGAATTCTAAGGTCACTCGTGTAGTTTTTGCTAAAATCTCGAAAGTTAAGAAATTGACCTCTTCCCGAAGGGCCCCTCTCTTTTGTTTCGGGGATCCGATTCGAGATCTTTCTTAGCGAGTACGTCAAATAACTGTTGTATAATATGCATGCAAAATTTGGCATCATTCTGAGCTTTGTAGGGTCCTTTTTGCACCTGAAACGTCACACCAGCTGGTGCTGGTGCATTTTCATGTACTAATACATGTTACAGAGGGTATAAAAGGCCTATTGGTCGGATATTTTCCATTCTAACTCAATTCCATCAAGTCTAGGTCATTTCTAAAGCAAATTTCAAGTACCAAATCATGGATTTTGATCAGATATTAATCCTATATCATTCAATTGCATAATTCATGATTCTCGAGTTAGAACCCTAAAATTATGAAATTGAATTCGAAATTGAAAACTAATGATATCTTGGACTCGTGGGATTATGAGGAGTCCAGAAATACATAGTTTATGGGTTTTCGGGTAAGTTTGGCCCGGAGGTATTTTAGTAATTTTTAGTTTTTCTTCGTGTGTGATTGAACTTGTTTGGCTTAGAGAGAGATTATTCTGAGAGGCATCCATAATGAAAGAAGATCATTCAGTAGTTAACCTAGGACTAAAGGTAAGTGATTATATCCATCTTTTTATCATCCTTTGGACTTATGGATGTACTACCACGTATTTCTTATGTGTGTAGCTACCTATAGGCGTACTTCCTATTGTTGATTCCCAATTTCGTCACGAAAATTTTAAAAAGTCAAATTAATTTAACCAGTGGTCAATTTTAATTGAATTTAAAATGAATTAAAGGATATTTTGAAGAAAAGGACTAAATGCAATGCGTAGCCTTGATTTCAGTCCATCCGTGCAACCCCCTTTAATTTCCAATTAGTTAAAATAAAGGGCTAAATTCGTTCCTTATCAGTAAAATCAGCCTATCTATGCAATACTACATATAACACATATACACACCACCCGCTCCTTTCCACTTCTTCAGCCTTTCCCCTTACCCGACCCATTCCCAATTTCCCCTCTTAGAACCCTAATCCCTTTCCTAATCCTGATTTCCCCCAAAAACCTCCTCAAATCAGTCCAAGAGCAACGTCAGCTGGTCCCCCCCGCTTCCCCTCTCTCTCCCATTCGTACTATGGTACAAAAGGTGAATCTCGTGCGTCCATTTGTTTATCAACGGTGGAAGTGACGCCAAGTGAGCTACTTTGAGATAAAAAAATCAAGATTGAAAGGATTTTCGGGTTCCCTGGGGCCGGATATTCATTTTTGATTTTTTATTTCAAAGTAAAAGAAAGCGTTTCAGAAATAGAGCCGTTAAAAGGGTCTTTTGGGAAATTCGGAGGTAAAGGATAAACCCTAGTTTTCTATATATATATATATATATATATATAGTTTATATGGTAAGTTTTAGAGGGATATCAAGAAACGGCAGCATTTTCTCACATAAGAGTTCTTTTTTTTGAGTTCGAGTTCTTATGGTTCCAGTGCAAATTTGTGTATTATCGCTTCATCGTTTTCGCGTCGCTTCTTTATCATTCTAGTCGTCGACCTTGTTCGCGTCGCTGAGTCGAGTCGCTTGGGTTGAGTCGTATTTTCTTCGGATCCTAGTCTCAGTTCACTGCTCCAAAACAGGTGATTCTTCCCTGCTTTCCCTCTTCTTTATGCTATTGTGTTTAAAGTGTGATAAGCTTAGCAAAAGTGTTCATTGAATTAAAATCAATAACCTTTTATGTATGCTTGAAAACTGTGAGCTTAAAGCTGGTTCCTTTAGTTTTGAGGTGATAAAGTTGGCATAGAAACTACCCGTTAAATTCTTTGCAGCATAAAGTTGAATTCTTTAGGTGTGTTAAAGCGTAAAGTTGAAATATTTTGAGGGATTTCATGTTTCTGTATCTTCACCCTTTTTAGTTAGTTCCATTTTTTGTCTTGATGTTTATCTGGTTTAATGTGTTGCTTCTTTCTCGACTGGTTGGTATCCAGAGTCCAGCTCTGTCTATGTTCATGTTCTGAAGCTGAAGTCAATATAAAAGGCTCTTTCTGGTTCTTGTTTGTTTGAAAGGGTGTCCTGGTGAAATGGAGTTGTTCAGGAAGGAGCATAGCAGGGGTTAGTTCCTGGAATATCTGCAGGTTGTTCAGGCAGTTTTTGTTGTATGGAGGTTCAGGTAAGGGCTTAGTCTAGTGAGGAGAGTGTATAAGGTAGTTCTAGGTTGGTTCTAGTGCATGAGGGTGAAGTATGAGCGGGCTGATGGTGTTGGCTTTGATTCCCTGCTTGCTCTGCAAGTGTAGGGAGTCTCCAGATGGGTTTCAGGTAAGTGTGATGGAGTTCAGACAGTGAAGAAGAGGTGTTTCAAATGCTAGAGGAGTAAGGGAGTTTTGGTTGGTGTTTGTCCAGGTTGTTCATGGTTGTTCTTGTTTGTTTCTGGGCGGTGAGAGGGTGCAGGGGTATTCATTGGTATTTAGCTCTTTGTTTAGTTATTGAGGGAGTAAAAGTAGGTAGAGAGTGTAGATGTGTGTGTGTAAGGGGCTCTTGTTCATAGTTTGTAGGCAGTAAGGAGGTGTGTATATGGTTTTGGAGAGATGTCCTCGCTGGTTTCTGGTTAGTATGCAGTTGATGAGGGAGTGCAGGGGATCAAAAAATGGGCTGTTTCCATTTTGTTCTCATCACTGTGCGAGTGTCTGCTTGTTTTAAGGTTGAAGGCACATGGGTGAGTCATTTGTTTTGGCCTGTTTGTGAATGAGATAAAGAGGGTACATTTTAGTTGTGTTAAGTGGCTCCTGTTTGTTCATGAGGTGTATTGTGTAAGGAGGGTGTTGATCTCTTGTTCATTCCTGGGGTTTTGGAGGTGAAGGTGTAGGGAATTAGTTTTGTTGGTTTGCAGGGGTTCGTGTTCCATTTCAATCAGTTTGTAGAGTCGGCTGTGGTTCAGGGGTGGTTTTGCTCATCTTATTTTCCTGTTTAGAAGTATGAAATCTCTGATGATTACTGATAGCTTACTTGTCGATTGAAGCTTGTTTCCAGAGTCATTTTCTATGTTTGAAATCTAGTTCTTTTAATCTCTAATTCTTTCCTGGTGTCTGCACCTTTGCATCCTAAAACCTATGTAAATAAACTCTTAAGTGAAAAGGTGGGATGTTTCATTATGTTAGTAACGTAAAATTCTGGAATACCTGCTATTAGTTCTCGAAACTTTGCATATTAAGTTCTGGAATTTAATTCCAAGGGAAGAAAGAAATGGAATTTTGTTAATTTTTTTTTTTTTAAAAAAAAAAAAATTAAAGCTTAATGAATTTGGCTTTCTCATGTCTTATTCAGTTTCAAATTGGTTTGAAAGTTTAAGTAAGTAATCTTGAAGCTTTAGTCACACAATATTCAGGCTTGAATCTGTCCTCTTGTTTCAACTTAGCATCCTAATAATCTGTGAAAGCATGTTTATTATAACCTTTATATCTTCAAGAAGTTCCTGGACTTGAGTATTAGTTTGCATTATATACAGATCCTTGGCTCATAGTTGTAATCTTTATTTAGATAGTTTGAACACTCTTATATTGGAAAGAATGATGTTTGAAGCTTAAGTATTGGTTCTTGTTTGCCAAAGTCGTGGAACGCCCTTCCTCTATATAGCTTTACAGTCAATTTGCATGCATAGGTTCTTCAAGTTACTTCAGAGTTTGGTCCTCTTATTAACTATATGTCATAGCCTTAATCTGTACAAAGGGATGTGTTAGTCATTTCTATCGCTTGCTGTAAATCTACATGTGTACATGTTCAATCTTGAAATTTCGTCGTCTCGAGTCATGGTTAGTTATTGCATGAGGAATTCTTCAAGGTTATAAGTTTTTACTTGTCCATCTGACCCTATATAATCAATGAAAGTCTTCTGTTATCTGACAGTTACCTTCATTAGAATTGTTTTGCTCTTTCTTTCTTTTAATGTCATAAGTTCATAAATTGAATATTGGCTAACTCTTTACCTTATTTTCTTGACATGTAATGCCTTGGGATCGAGTTGAATCAAAACTCACAAACGGGATGGCTTGCATTTGGAAGTTACTTGAACCGCGCCGCATTTTCGGGACTTTATATCCCCGAAAATGTAAAGAAAGAAAAAATAAAAATCACAAGGTCCAAGGCTCAATGATTGAGTTTGCGCTTCCGGGTTCTATCTTCTAAACTCCATCCTTCCCCGGTTCCTTAGAAAATGCATGTTATATAGGACTTCCCCATTAACCGGATTAGGAGCTCTGTAGGATAGAGATGATATTTGAATTTTGAATAATTATTGTAAATTACTTAAATTATTTTTATTTGAATGCTTTGTATCATTTCTTTGCGAATCGCCAATTAATTTATGGATGTTTAGAATAATTTGTCAATTAATGAGTGCAAATAAAATTCGACTAAAATCTTACCCTCGTCATAATTCGCATTTGAATTGCTTCTTTATTTATTATATTAAATATTCAATTATTTATTTATCTAATCTAATTTATTATTTAGTTAATCAATTAAATTTTAATCCTTTATTTATTTATTTACTTAATCTAATTTATTTAATTTCGATTAATCATTTATTTAATCAATTAAATATTTATTTATTTAATTAATTAATCAATTATTCATTTACTCCTTTATTTAATTAAAATTGACAAGTATTCATTTATTTAATTAAGTTGTTTATTTTTTTATTTATTTATCTATTTATTCAATCAGGTAATTACTCCTTTATTATTATCCAATTATTTATCTAGTTTGTTTTTATTATCTAACTTCATTTAACCTTTACTTATTCTATTAATTAATCAATTGACCATTATCTTCTTATTCATTTAATTAATCTTAAGTTTTGTTCAAGTATTGTCATAAATCAATTTTATCTTCTTTATATTATTCATTATCTTTTTATTTTATTTAAAATTTATCCTAAACCAAATTTCAAGTAAAATTCGTGAAAATCGCCGGATTAACCGCTTTTAGCGGATTTTCGAAAGTGCTCCCGTTAGGGACCTTCTTTCGAATTTAATAGAACCACTTACCTAAGAATCTCTGATTTTAATTTAATTTCCTTTAAATAAAGAATAAATTGCACTCTTTAGTTAATTTAGGTTCCTAATAATCCTTTAATTAGGTGGCGACTCCAAAGAAACCCTTTGGAATCTCATTTTGTTGAAATATACTCGAAACCTGTCTTTTCTTAAAGAAAGGGTATTTTGGGGTTCAACAGCCTGGCGACTCCGCTGGGGATATGCAAATGGTTCTAACCAAAAGATTTTCACGAATTTGCTTTCTTTATATATGTGTTGATTGTATGTATGCTTAACTCTTTGTTTGTTTGCATGCGTAGAATTAATTGTTGGAAATGAATGTATTGAAGCATGTTTTTATTTGTGCATAGTCTGCATTCCGTTCATATTTCCTCCCTCATGGAGCCTGTCAATTCTCTTTCACCTCCTCGATTTCATCACGGGGTACCCGCTTGACGGGTAGTTATGCAGGAAGGGCATTGCCCTTACCTCACTCTTTGAAACTTCTTTCGTGTCACCAAAAGTTAGTTCGGGATATTGAGATTGCCTGTTCTACTGCGTTGTGAGGCCAGGTCTATCCCGCATAGGTCGAGTCAGCCTCAACCGTTAGCCCACTCTTAGATGGAGCTTTTAGGAGCATGCATGCATTTACACCTTAGTCTGGACCCGGTCCTTGATACCGCCTCCATAGTTAGGAAACCGCCCTTACGTCAACGGTTTTTTTTTTTTTTTTAAAAAAAAAACCCAACGACAAAGCATATTATGTGCTGTGTGATGACGAATCCTCAGTCCTAACCATGTTTTGAGCAAAATCAGATTTAGAATTTTGTCTCCTATGTTGTCTTTTAGGTCAGAAAATGGAAGAATTTAGCAGAATTGAGATCATAATACAGATTTTGTGAACAACGCAGAATTGCAGTCCAGGGGAAGTTTTGCAGATTTGATTGGTTTGAGTTTTGGAGATGGTATGGTGTAGTAAGATCTAAGAGGCGAAGCCCTGGTGTCTATAAAAGATCAGTGGAGTCCCTCTCGTGAATGGCTTTGCGTGTGTGCAGGCCCATGTTAACTAACCAGCTGCAAATTCTTACGGAATGAAGTATGCTTGTCGCATACTAGGAGAGTGAAGCCCCTATGTCTATAAACGATTGATGGGGTCCCTCCTTGAAGACCAATGCGGTCTTGGCTACCTAGGAAACTGAGAGGCTTGATTAAAGCCGAAGACCAGTGAGGAGCCCTATGAACAAGGTCTGTGAGCCTTGCAAAACTTAGGAAGCTGAGAGGCTTGACTAAAGCCGAGGACCAGTGAGGTTTTATTTTTGAAAGGCCAATTGGCGCCTTTCATGATTTGCAGTCTGGTATTGTGAAGGCAGTTGGAAATCTCACCGCTGGATGTTGTGAAATAATTGGGAGTTGTACTTGGAGGAGCATTGATGTTTGCAAAAGTATGGAGGATTGTTTCAGGTTTTAGGCATTTGGGCTTAGAAGTTTGGTGCAGATGTTGTGGAGAGCATGAGATGTGTTAGAATTTCGAGTTGACACCAACTTTTGGAAGTTAGTTGGGATAACGGGATTGCAGTGTCGAGGCGGAGAGCTGATTATTATCACTTATTGTTATTATTTATTGCTTACTCTAAATCTGAATTGCTCAAAACTGGCATGAACTATTTTTCGTTACCACTTGTTGCGCGTCTTAGGCCCACCTCTGGCACAAAGAGGCATCTTACAGGGTAGGACGCCTTCGCATTTTATTTACGCTCGACTACGTGTGATTGCCACATGCCAATTTATTGTTATATCTTCCATGGTCAAACTGCCAAAGCGCTACTTGACGCGCGCTATGTGCTTGTGTGCAACCTCGAAAATAACATGCAAACTAACATAGTTACCTTTGAACTTTTTGTTTTGTTGTGTTTACTCCCTTCCCCGCAGAAGTTTGATTTGTGTTGACTTTGAAATGACCGACTTCACAAAATCCAAAGCGAGAAAAGGAGATTCTCTTTCTATTGTGATCATAAAAAAGAATAAGATAGTGTCTGACCCATCTTTGGAACAAAATGCAAAGAATGATGAAAAGGTTGTCTTTGGTCTTACAAAGGAAAAAGGACAATCAAAAGTAGAACATGTATCCAGTCCGAATGAGTGGTGCCATTGGCAAACACAGGAGAAGTCTAGTCGATACCATGTGTCGAATTTGAAAAAGAATCCGACAGAAACTTTCCGTGAATATGCTAGCCGTTGGATAAGTGAAGCCACTAAGGTCCAACCACCTTATACAGAGAATGAAGCAATTGCATGTTTCATTTCATCTCTGGATAGTGAGCTCTACCGCCAAATTCTTCGCCAAATGTCGGATACATTGGAAATAACATTTGCTAATATTGTTAAGATGGGAGAAACTATGGAAATTAAAATGATGCTTGAATCAGTCACTCCAAAAAATGCAAATGCAATGGTCCAATTTGCCAATGATAAGAAGAAAGGGAAGGGGGTACAGGTTCCAAGTTGTCCAAACCCACCTTACAATTTATCTTGCCAAAACAAATCCACTTTCAATCATCATAGTCAATGCAAAGCTCCTCTTGCGCCAATTCTTGATTTCAACCCTCCATTAAATTATCATCAATGCAACTCGCTTGTTTATCAGCCTTATCCACAACCATATGTCTATCAAACACTTTCAAATAACCATGCGCTCCCAAATTATCAACCATTTCTGAAGCACCAGCCTTCATCTAGTCATCAACCTATAGTTTCTGTTCGCCAAGGTCGCCTAGCCATGGAAAAACCCTGCACAAAGGTCTTCAAAACTTTCACACCTATAGCCGAACCTTATAATCAATTTTATGAAAGGCTAAGGGAAGCTGGAATGATTCACCCTATCGCTGATACAACACCTAGTCCTCTTCCAAAATGGTTCGATGAAACCAAACATTGTGCCTATCATTCTGGGGCGCCAGGGCATGACATCGGAAATTGCTACGCACTCAAAAACAAGATCGAAACAATGATAAGATCAGGAGAAATCCAATTGGTGACGGCTTCTCCAAGTTCCCAATACTCATTATCTAGCCCAGCGTTTGGATCTAAGTCCAACTTTGAAAAGAGGGCTCGCCGAAAGTTTACATTTCCAATAGAATCTCAAGAGCATTTGTTTGAAAGGTTAAAAGGTGCAAAAGTTTTAAAGCCTTTGGTAGGAGATGAGACATTTGATCCTCCTCCAAGATTGATTCATGGGGTCAAATATTGTGCTTACCATGGAGAATATTATCAACATGACACTAAGAACTGCATTACTCTGAGGCACAAAATTCAAGATTTGATTGATGATGGAGTACTCCAGCTTGCTTATGATGATACGACTCAAAAATAAAGATGATGATCTCTGAGTTGATGCCCTTCTGAAAGGAACTTGGCAATTGAGCTCAAGAGTTTCTTTTTGCATCACAATTCAAATTGAGGCCCTGAATTGTGTTTTTGCCTTTAAAGTATGTCTATGTCTTTTGAAAATGACTTTTAATTTCTGTCTTTGCATGTCTGTCGCGTTATGCCTCCTTAAGTTAGAATTTGAATAAATAATACATTGCATTCTCATTATTTACTTTATGGTATGCTTTTGACTAAATATTCATTCCTATTTCAATTTTATAATTATCAAACCTGCCTAAGCATTGCTTGTGACTAACAACAAAACAACTGAACAATTTGGGAATGATGCGCTGAAAGGCAACATTTTGCACCCTTGAGGTGTCAGACTGTCGTTAGGACTTCAACTGGGGCAGATTTTATTTATTGGCATACAACGTGAAAGTAGTTTTATCTACATTCTTTCTTTGAGGATTGCTTAAAATGATGAGTTGAAGATGCAAAATTCGTGAAGTTGATAAAGTCTTAGTGTGGTTCACCGGGTTGTATCCGGAGGAGCACTGATTCTGGCAGAAATGGATGGTCAAGTTTGGCCAAAAGCAATCAACGCAGATGCCGTCAAAAGATACTATGTCTGAAGCAATCACAAGTTAGCATTGTTTTGAATGTAATCTTGATGTAATGCGAACTATGCGTGACCTGAATCCCAAGGCGGGATACGTAGTAACTCACATAGAGTTTGGTTGCATTGATATAAGAATTTCCCCTATTTCCTCTTTTATGTAAGTTTGAACTACTTCTGACCTGATTCTTGGAATGGCAACAGGATAACTAGGCAATCCCCGTCGGATTCGGTCAAAATATTGTAACACTTTAGACTTGTTTATCTTTTATGATGTAATGCCGGACTATGCATCTGGGCAGATGTGTGGATTTTCCAATTCGGATGCGGCTTCGTACTTAGATTGCCATATTTTCCCAAAAAAAATCTTTATGTAAGCAGAACTACGCACAGTCTGATTCCCGTGGAGGGATATGTAGGCGCTCTTAACGGGCTCGACTCTATAATATTAAAATTTTCAGTCTCCCCTAAGGCAAGCAACTGGGGCAATTTCGCAAAGATAATTTGAAGATTTGAAAGATAGCAACTGGAGCAATTTTGCAAAGATAATTTGAAGATTTGAAAGATAGCAACTTGGGCAAATTTTGCAAGATAAATTGAAGATAGAAACTGGGGCAAATTCTGCAAGGGCAAGTTGAAGATTTAGATGGTCATAACTGGGGCAAAATTTTGCAAGAATCAACGTTGACTATCAAAAGATGAGCTGGGAAGATCTTGGGAATTGGCTAGATGAATAAGTGTCAACTCTAAGAAAAGGATGTTTAGTTTGTTTTAAGATATGTCACAAGCTTATGTCAAGGCAGAAATTTCATAAAATACATCTTACTTTCATGAAATATTTGCATGGTTACTTTATTTACTTATTACCAAAACTACTTTTACTTTGCCTCTATTATTAAAACATTCATTTGAGTTCATGAGCCAAGTCTCCGAGTATGATTCACAAATCCAAGTCCGAGGAAAACATGGGAGCAGAAGCGACATCAAGAAGATCGAGATCAAGTCAGCACAAATCAAACACCCATCCCCAAAACTAACGAATTTGTTTTGAGAGCAGGAACATGAAAGCTTGCAATGAAAGGATCATTCGCACTGTGGATGAACAATTTATTGAACGCGCATTCAAAGTCGCCTTGCAGATTGCGTTGCATCGCCTTTTCATGACTTAAAGCGTTATTGCTTCGCCGTGAGTTATTGCCGAACAGGCTGCATTTCTACCTCTAGGATTTTCACTCCCAAATAAGCAATGAAGCCGAGGCATGCGTTATGTTTTCAAATCATGCCAAAGTAAGCATTGACTTATTTTAATTGACAATCTGCTCAAGGCCTTCATTGTCTGATTGTCTCGCCAATTGATTTATCAAATGCCTATTGCACTAATTACGTTTCCGCACTGCTTTGCTTTGCACTTGCTTTAAATTCTGCCTTTATATTGGCTTTAAATTAATGCTTCGCTTTACTTTTTCAGGTCAACCATCAGTTTCTCGGAGATTATTCGCCTTGTCGCATATGCAGCGCAAATCTATTTCTTTCTTTTTCATTATAGACTTTGCTTTATTATTCTCTCGTTTTCCAACGCATTTACTTTAAATTTGCAGGAATTGAACATCAGATTCAATATGAACTGAAGGGAGCATTCAACACTTTGTACCACTATCAATACAAGCAACACCAATTAAATTGACGGCACATATGATTCTGCTTGACAGATTATTCAAATGTACTATTGCGGCATCTAAGCATTACATTTAATTATTGCCGAAAAGACGGCGCTTTTCTTTTCTCAACATCTTAACATTGCGATAGAATTTACCTCGCGATATTGATAGACAAGTCGGCTGAAGCACCGCTTTCGGCGTGTTTTGCGATGTCGGTTGTCTTGCAATATTAGCATTTTATATTTAAAGTAGATTGATAGTTTAAGACAAGTCGGCTGGAACACCGCTTTCGGAGTGTTTCGCGATGTCGGTTGTCTTGCAATATTGGCATTTATTGATAGTTTAAGACAAGTCGGCTGGAACACCGCTTTCGGAGTGTTTCGCGATGTCGGTTGTCTTGCAATATTGGCATTTATTGATAGTTTAAGACAAGTCGGCTGGAACACCGCTTTCGGAGTGTTTCGCGATGTCAGTTGTCTTGCAATATTGGCATTTATTGATAGTTTAAGACAAGTCGGCTGGAACACCGCTTTCGGAGTGTTTCGCGATGTCGGTTGTCTTGCAGTATTGGCATGTTATAATTGAAGTAGATGATACAGATAGGCGATTCGACTTGAGACACCATATCTCGTTAGTCAACTTATCTTATGAAAGCCTTGCATTTTACAAATTTGTTCTCACTTTACTTACCGTCTTGCCTTACTATTTCAGAATAATGATCATCCTAGAGGTTCTCCGGGCGGAGCGCCTCGTCAGTTGATTGAAGGAAGAACTTGTTGATAGCGTCACAACCAGCATTTTACAATTTTCTATTATCCCTTCATTTATTTCTTATTCCAAATTAGCAGTCGCTCGCTTATCGTTTGTTAAGTCTTTACAGAATTTTGGCAATGGCGCAGCAGCATTGGGAGCATAACGTGGAACTTTTTCATAGCAGTGAACTGGGGCAATCGTTGATTTGAGCTAGACTCGTCAACAAGGATCCGAAGAATCGCACTCGAACAATCAAGTTCTTACCTAATCTTTCATTCCGGATTAGGAGTCAGTTTGAATTCTTTCCTATTCGTGCGTCCTTTTCTGTCAATCGTGCGAGTCTTCGTATCTAAGTGTCGTCGAACTACATATGGCCTGATTCTCTTTCAGCCCGAGATATGTAGGCAACTCGAAAACCGGAGTCCGGCCATATCCATAAGCCTCATCTTTTGGTCCTTGGAAATAAAAAGTCTTGGTTTTTATCAGGACAAAATTGGTTTCTCGTCAACTTCTTTACCCTAAAAACTCTTTCATCCTTTTCCGGGTAAAGAGGGGCAGCTGTTGACACGTCCCGAAAATTTTAAAAAGTCAAATTAATTTAACCAGTGGTCAATTTTAATTGAATTTAAAATGAATTAAAGAATATTTTGAAGAAAAGGACTAAATGCAATGCGTAGCCTTGATTTCAGTCCATCCGTGCAACCCCCTTTAATTTCCAATTAGTTAAAATAAAGGGCTAAATTCGTTCCTTATCAGTAAAATCAGCCTATCTATGCAATACTACATATAACACATATACACACCACCCGCTCCTTTCCACTTCTTCAGCCTTTCCCCTTACCCGACCCATTCCCAATTTCCCCTCTTAGAACCCTAATCCCTTTCCTAATCCTGATTTCCCCCAAAAACCTCCTCAAATCAGTCCAAGAGCAACGTCAGCTGGTCCCCCCCGCTTCCCCTCTCTCTCCCATTCGTACTATGGTACAAAAGGTGAATCTCGTGCGTCCATTTGTTTATCAACGGTGGAAGTGACGCCAAGTGAGCTACTTTGAGATAAAAAAATCAAGATTGAAAGGATTTTCGGGTTCCCTGGGGCCGGATATTCATTTTTTCATTTTTGATTTTTTATTTCAAAGTAAAAGAAAGCGTTTCAGAAATAGAGCCGTTAAAAGGGTCTTTTGGGAAATTCGGAGGTAAAGAAACGGCAGCATTTTCTCACATAAGAGTTCTTTTTTTTGAGTTCGAGTTCTTATGGTTCCAGTGCAAATTTGTGTATTATCGCTTCATCGTTTTCGCGTCGCTTCTTTATCATTCTAGTCGTCGACCTTGTTCGCGTCGCTGAGTCGAGTCGCTTGGGTTGAGTCGTATTTTCTTCGGATCCTAGTCTCAGTTCACTGCTCCAAAACAGGTGATTCTTCCCTGCTTTCCCTCTTCTTTATGCTATTGTGTTTAAAGTGTGATAAGCTTAGCAAAAGTGTTCATTGAATTAAAATCAATAACCTTTTATGTATGCTTGAAAACTGTGAGCTTAAAGCTGGTTCCTTTAGTTTTGAGGTGATAAAGTTGGCATAGAAACTACCCGTTAAATTCTTTGCAGCATAAAGTTGAATTCTTTAGGTGTGTTAAAGCGTAAAGTTGAAATATTTTGAGGGATTTCATGTTTCTGTATCTTCACCCTTTTTAGTTAGTTCCATTTTTTGTCTTGATGTTTATCTGGTTTAATGTGTTGCTTCTTTCTCGACTGGTTGGTATCCAGAGTCCAGCTCTGTCTATGTTCATGTTCTGAAGCTGAAGTCAATATAAAAGGCTCTTTCTGGTTCTTGTTTGTTTGAAAGGGTGTCCTGGTGAAATGGAGTTGTTCAGGAAGGAGCATAGCAGGGGTTAGTTCCTGGAATATCTGCAGGTTGTTCAGGCAGTTTTTGTATGTATGGAGGTTCAGGTAAGGGCTTAGTCTAGTGAGGAGAGTGTATAAGGTAGTTCTAGGTTGGTTCTAGTGCATGAGGGTGAAGTATGAGCGGGCTGATGGTGTTGGCTTTGATTCCCTGCTTGCTCTGCAAGTGTAGGGAGTCTCCAGATGGGTTTCAGGTAAGTGTGATGGAGTTCAGACAGTGAAGAAGAGGTGTTTCAAATGCTAGAGGAGTAAGGGAGTTTTGGTTGGTGTTTGTCCAGGTTGTTCATGGTTGTTCTTGTTTGTTTCTGGGCGGTGAGAGGGTGCAGGGGTATTCATTGGTATTTAGCTCTTTGTTTAGTTATTGAGGGAGTAAAAGTAGGTAGAGAGTGTAGATGTGTGTGTGTAAGGGGCTCTTGTTCATAGTTTGTAGGCAGTAAGGAGGTGTGTATATGGTTTTGGAGAGATGTCCTCGCTGGTTTCTGGTTAGTATGCAGTTGATGAGGGAGTGCAGGGGATCAAAAAATGGGCTGTTTCCATTTTGTTCTCATCACTGTGCGAGTGTCTGCTTGTTTTAAGGTTGAAGGCACATGGGTGAGTCATTTGTTTTGGCCTGTTTGTGAATGAGATAAAGAGGGTACATTTTAGTTGTGTTAAGTGGCTCCTGTTTGTTCATGAGGTGTATTATGTAAGGAGGGTGTTGATCTCTTGTTCATTCCTGGGGTTTTGGAGGTGAAGGTGTAGGGAATTAGTTTTGTTGGTTTGCAGGGGTTCGTGTTCCATTTCAACCAGTTTGTAGAGTCGGCTGTGGTTCAGGGGTGGTTTTGCTCATCTTATTTTCCTGTTTAGAAGTATGAAATCTCTGATGATTACTGATAGCTTACTTGTCGATTGAAGCTTGTTTCCAGAGTCATTTTCTATGTTTGAAATCTAGTTCTTTTAATCTCTAATTCTTTCCTGGTGTCTGCACCTTTGCATCCTAAAACCTATGTAAATAAACTCTTAAGTGAAAAGGTAGGATGTTTCATTATGTTAGTAACGTAAAATTCTGGAATACCTGCTATTAGTTCTCGAAACTTTGCATATTAAGTTCTGGAATTTAATTCCAAGGGAAGAAAGAAATGGAATTTCGTTAATTTTTTTTTTTTTAAAAAAAAAATTAAAGCTTAATGAATTTGGCTTTCTCATGTCTTATTCAGTTTCAAATTGGTTTGAAAGTTTAAGTAAGTAATCTTGAAGCTTTAGTCACACAATATTCAGGCTTGAATCTGTCCTCTTGTTTCAACTTAGCATCCTAATAATCTGTGAAAGCATGTTTATTATAACCTTTATATCTTCAAGAAGTTCCTGGACTTGAGTATTAGTTTGCATTATATACAGATCCTTGGCTCATAGTTGTAATCTTTATTTAGATAGTTTGAACACTCTTATATTGGAAAGAATGATGTTTGAAGCTTAAGTATTGGTTCTTGTTTGCCAAAGTCGTGGAACGCCCTTCCTCTATATAGCTTTACAGTCAATTTGCATGCATAGGTTCTTCAAGTTACTTCAGAGTTTGGTCCTCTTATTAACTATATGTCATAGCCTTAATCTGTACAAAGGGATGTGTTAGTCATTTCTATCGCTTGCTGTAAATCTACATGTGTACATGTTCAATCTTGAAATTTCGTCGTCTCGAGTCATGGTTAGTTATTGCATGAGGAATTCTTCAAGGTTATAAGTTTTTACTTGTCCATCTGACCCTATATAATCAATGAAAGTCTTCTGTTATCTGACAGTTACCTTCATTAGAATTGTTTTGCTCTTTCTTTCTTTTAATGTCATAAGTTCATAAATTGAATATTGGCTAACTCTTTACCTTATTTTCTTGACATGTAATGCCTTGGGATCGAGTTGAATCAAAACTCACAAACGGGATGGCTTGCATTTGGAAGTTACTTGAACCGCGCCGCATTTTCGGGACTTTATATCCCCGAAAATGTAAAGAAAGAAAAAATAAAAATCACAAGGTCCAAGGCTCAATGATTGAGTTTGCGCTTCCGGGTTCTATCTTCTAAACTCCATCCTTCCCCGGTTCCTTAGAAAATGCATGTTATATAGGACTTCCCCATAAACCGGATTAGGAGCTCTGTAGGATAGAGATGATATTTGAATTTTGAATAATTATTGTAAATTACTTAAATTATTTTTATATGAATGCTTTGTATCATTTCTTTGCGAATCGCCAATTAATTTATGGATGTTTAGAATCATTTATCAATTATTGAGTGCAAATAAAATTCGACTAAAATCTTACCCTCGTCATAATTCGCATTTGAATTGCTTCTTTATTTATTATATTAAATATTCAATTATTTATTTATCTAATCTAATTTATTATTTAGTTAATCAATTAAATTTTAATCCTTTATTTATTCATTTACTTAATCTAATTTATTTAATTTCGATTAATCATTTATTTAATCAATTAAATATTTATTTATTTAATTAATTAATCAATTATTCATTTACTCCTTTATTTAATTAAAATTGACAAGTTTTCATTTATTTAATTAAGTTGTTTATTTGTTTATTTATTTATCTATTTATTCAATCAGGTAATTACTCGTTTATTATTATCCAATTATTTATCTAGTTTGTTTTTATTATCTAACTTCATTTAACCTTTACTTATTCTATTAATTAATCAATTGACCATTATCTCCTTATTCATTTAATTAATCTTAAGTTTTGTTCAAGTATTGTCATAAATCAATTTTATCTTCTTTATATTATTCATTATCTTTTTATTTTATTTAAAATTTATCCTAAACAAAATTTCAAGTAAAATTCGTGAAAATCGCCGTATTAACCGCTTTTAGCGGATTTTCGAAAGTGCTCCCGTTAGGGACTTTGTTTCGAATTTAATAGAACCACTTACCTACGAATCTCTGATTATAATTTAATTTCCTTTAAATAAAGAATAAATTGCACTCTTTAGTTAACTTAGGTTCCTAATAATCCTTGAATTAGGTGGCGACTCCAAAGAAACCCTTTGGAATCCCATTTTGTTGAAATATACCCGAAACCTGTCTTTTCTTAAAGAAAGGGTAATTTTTGGGGTTCAACACCTATGCCTTAGCTTAGGTTTGCATTGTATTTCGTATGTTATGACTGGTTATTGGTGTTGCATTGAGCATAAGAGTATTATACTCTATTATGGATTTGATATGTACTTATCTACAGTCGATGAGAGTCCCACGCCGTTGATGGGTTATTATTACATCTATCTCTCGGTAGACGATGATAGTCCCGCGCGGAGATATGTGACCCCATAGCATCACGATACATTCATTTCATATCTTTATGTGTGTTTATGAACTGTAAGGACTCGTTGTATTATTTATTTGTAATTGACTTAGTTGATTTGTTGCTATGATTCTGTTTTTCCTGACTAGCGTATCTGTCCCTCGAGGTCGCTAGTTATTCCTCACTTATTAGGTCCTTATAACTCACTCTCTTTTTATTTCTTATTGTGTATTTTATTTCGGCATATTCCACTCTAGGACCTAGTCAGCCGCACCGTGATTGAAGAGTAGGACGTTTCTAGCTGTTTTTGATGAGCTAGCTTGTTCATTGAGCTACCTTTAGATATGATAGTTTATCCTATTTTTGTTACCTTCGGGAGATGTGTATTTTTGGACATTTTAGATATCTGATCTGGAAATCTCTAGACCTATGTTTGGAGTAGTTGGTTGTGTTTGTTCTGACAGCTTGTAGATTTGCAGTGGCGTATGCTATTTTTTGTCAGTAGTGTTAGAATCTAGCTCTAAAAAAAATAAAAATTGTAATAGGCTGCTGGTGGTGGGTCATATATGTATTGAGTTTGTCGAGAAGGTTCGCCCGACATGTTTAAGAAAAGTAGTCGGATACCTACACGGCCTAGCCGAAAATCCGGGTTCGTGTTAATAACAAATGAAACGAGGCATATCGTTTTATCTGCCTCTAACCTTCATTTTGAACTAATAAATAGAATGCTTCTCGACTCTGGCCCTATCTCATCCATTGTCCTAGCTAATGGTCCACCTTCCAAACGTGATTTTCTATGTTTATATGGCCGTCCCAAAGGACAAAACAGTTGAAGTAGATTCATATAAATGTATAGACCTTCGTATCTTGAATTCTTGGCATAGTTTTGGAAAGGAGTTGTACCTTTAAAATGACTCCTTGAGAGTGTTTCACCCTGAAAAGAGAGTTCACAGGGCTTACTATGTAGGGGGCCCATTGCCTTTAGGCTCTTTTTAGATTGCAGAATAAGGGGGATTCTCAACGTGGATTATCCCTTCATTATTGCTCAACTAGACTTTGGTTTATTAGGTCTCTATATCCAAAAGTAGGAAATACAAAAAGTGTGATGTGCCAGAAACAAATGTTTTGGTTTTTTTGGTTAACTTTGGAGTGTAATGTGACATTACCATAGCTTTATGGTCCCAATAAACTTCAGTTTTCAAAGCCCATTAAAAAACCTGGCCCATCAAGAAATTGCATTATTATTACTTATAAAGAAGGTAGGCCCATTGCTGGTATCAGCCCGTAATTTACAGCTCTTTGATGAGTTACTCTGAAAGTAGCCAAAATGTCAGGACCAGTGTAAAGCTTTGCACAAGGATTCCAACCAAATAAATAAATTGTGAGTCGATCGTGATTTGAAGGATCATTGAAAATTGAGTCACAATGATAACCAACTTGTGTGCTGATTTTAGGCAAGGAGAACTGACATCTTTATAGTGATTTTGATGCTTCAACTCCCCCCCCCCCCCCCCCCCAACCCCCTTTCCCTTTGTCCTTCCAACGAATTAGAAGGGACAAAAAGTGAATATCCACATGAAATTATTCAAAGTTGAAATATTCGCAAAGTTATACATAATATAGTCAAACATCGCTATAGTGGCAGCATTTGTCTGAAAATTTCATGGCCGCTATAGTGAGGTGCTGTTATATATGTATACTGGCGTTTGACATTTACATCTTATTTAGCTGTTATAACCGAAAAGTAGGTAAAAAAATACATGTTAATTTTAAAATCTCAATAGATTATCATATTTCATTAATTAAAAATTATAACGGTTAATACATTATTAATAAATTCATAACTAGTTGTACAGTACCGACAAACTATACATACTTGATACAATTTTCTTATAATTATTTTTATGGTATGAACGTGAAAAAAGTATATTTATGGTACAAATGATTATCATAAATATTTTGTATTTTATTCTATACATAATATATCACATACAAAATATAATTACGTAATATTTGAGTACGGCTGTTATAGAGAGGCAATTTTACAAAGAGTGTTCCACTATAGTGCATGCCATTGCCATTATAAGTCAAATGCTGTTATAGAGAGGTAAAATATAACATGAAAAATCGGTTCTGGATAAAATTAGGCTGTTATACTGAAATGTTGTTATAACGAGGGGCTGTTATAACGAGGTTTGACTGTAATTTGAACTCGAGGTAGTGGCGGATACATATTCTTTATCAAGGGTGTATATTCTCTATGTTCAAAAGAACGACATAATTTTTCTATTAATCTGTTGCATACAGAATACGCGTGTCCAAATATAAAATATTTATATGAATTCGTAAAATACGTGTTTGCAATCTTAATGAGATGATATATATGCATGAAAAATATTAATGAGATAATTTAAATGCACTAAGAAGTCCATTGCTTATTTACAATACAAGGTTTAAGAGTATTCCTTTTGTTGGTAAGCTTTGTGCTTAGTCAGTTAGAACAGAGGGAATACTATGTTTACATGTAGAAAAACTGTATTCTACAGTTTAATTTTCTCTAATAAAGAGGATTCGATTGAACCCCTTTCTCCCCTAGTTGTGCCTATGACTCAGACGGGTAATAACTGATAACCTGAGATTTAACAGAAACTTGTGACAATAAAGGATTCCCCAATACTCTTCAAATTGAAATACTCCTAGTAATTAGAACATGATTAATAGTTAATATGTGACTCACCGAAGGTCTAGACGCTACGTAGTGTCTTATGATACTTTTCCTTTCTTGAGATATATTTTGATTGGACCTAATCCACGAAACGACTCAGAGAAAAAAAAAAGTGCTAAGTTTTACTCCATAGACAGTAATTTCTCCAAGTGATAAATACTCACAAAGAGAGCACCAAAATGGCTAGAAGTTTTCTTGCTTTGACTAATATAAAATACTAATTACTACTTAATCAGAAGCATAGAGAGTGACAGCAGGGTTGTTATGATATGAAATGATAATTATTTATTACAAATCAATTTCAAAAGCTTGATCAGGAATAAAATGAGTGAACAGTACAGTAAAGCAATTATTAAACAGAAAAGAGCCAAAAATATTGCTCAACTATCAAAAATGGATTAAGTTTACCCTCTATATGAAAAGTGTCTCAAATTTACCCCTACCGTTAAAGATTTGGATCACTTCTACCCTTCATACCTAACAGAACTCCCCCTCACTTTTGAATTAATTTTTTTTGTTATAAATTTGTTGACATGGCTGGCCACAGTGATATCATCGAAAATGGATAATTGTTTTTCATCGTTATTGGTTGAAAATTCCAAATATCTTTCTTCCCCACGTCCCTTGAGCATCCTACCTTAGCTTGTCTCTACAGCCCACACGTTTTGAGTTCATTATATCCTTTAAGCACGTACAAACTAATTGGCATATTGACTAACCATTCATTTAATTTCTTTCTACAAAAATCCGAACTGATTTTGCTCAAAAACTTGCCAAGTTTGACGTGGTAAATGGGAAAAAAAACTGGTTTTGCACTCAAATCATCTGGAGATGCTAATTGAGGTTCACCATATGAATTGTTTAGTGCAAATTAATGCTCATCCGAGCCTTAAAAAAAAAAAAAGAAAGAAACACACACTTTCCACCAACAGCCCACTTCCCCTCAAAATCATCTTCATCATTAAGAACTACAAACCTCCTCTTTGGCTTTCTCAACTCTTGTTGTTTTATAGTTTCACCAAGTGACTAAGCACTCTGTGGATCTTATGAAGAAGAGTCATCTTTTAACTGCGGATTTTCACCATTCCAGCTTTGTTCAGTGTTCAATAAGCAAGTGATAGGTTATTTGGTAGGGACAAATGGTTTATTAATTTTTATTATCCATGTGTATATATTTAAGTGCTATGTATTGCTGAGGTGGAGGTCCGTTAACATGAAGGGTAACACTTTTGAAACAGAGTGTAATACTGATCTATTTTCAATAGATTAAGGATATTTTTTATCCTTTTTCTGATTATTAAATATTCTTTCTCTAAACAAGTGAATAGTATAAAGCATTCGTGCAAATAAAAATAAAAAGCCTAACTTAATATTGAGCTGGCTTCGTACAGCATATTTTAATGTTTTTATACATTTGAGTTAGGAGAGTGTATGGGCCTAAATCGTTTTTAGGTACACAAATCGAATTTGGATTCGAATATAAGCAAATCTTTGTATCAAAGCGGTAAATAATACACTGAATAGATGAAAATACGTAAACAACTTGCTTTCAATATACAGGCGTTCAATACAAATTTTGACAGAGTTTTGGTATGTATTTCTGGATGTCTATAATACAAAATGAGCTTCTATTTATAGGCCTAGGGGCCTTGCCCACGTTCTCCATCACCAGCATGCCTTCCTCCCACGATCTGATCAGCAACATGGATGAGTTAGTGGGGCAGAGTAGTGGGCTGCAGAAGCCGTTGGGACCGAGGTGTCAACCGAAGTCTTGCCACAAGGCTTCGGTTGTCTAACCTTGCTGTCCGAGTGGGGTGGCGCGCCCCCTTAAGCTCAAAGCTTAATTTCTCTTCGGTTGAGCCTTCGGGCGTTGACCTTGGTGATTCAGTCACGAAGTCGATTATTTTCCCTTCGGAGCGCCAGCTCGTTTTCTCTTCGGTCTACCAACTCGAGGTGTTGACCGAAGACGATAAATTTTACCCAATACAGATAGTCCCCCCACTCCTCGGTAGACGCCGAAGTCGCCGAGGAGTGGAATGAGTTTGAGCGGGAAGTCGACGTGGCGGAACCCTATCCACGAATTTTCAAAAAGTTGCGCATCTGTAGGGTCGCCGTTCCGCGTTACGTGGCGGCTCGCGATAGGTCTCTGAACGGTCACGCCGTCTTTTTGTTTTCCCCAACGTTTCAGTCATCATTAGCTTCTCCTACTTGCACGTGTGCAAACACTATAAATACTTCACTTCTGTCATTTTCTCCTTCATTCGATATTTTGCCTTTGAGAGAAGAAGAAGCGACTGAAAGTCTCTAATCGTTATTGCTGCCACTGTTCACGGCTTCCCAAGAAACTTTAATCTTTACTTCCTGTTTCCCATCATGTCTGCTAACGTTTCTGCCACCATTTCTGGTCAAGGCTCGAGTGATTCCGGCGAAAGAGCGGAACGTTTCGCGGCCATGACAATGAATGATGAAGCTACTCCCTCTGTGCCACCATTGCAGGTGGCTGGAGTGGGGGATGGTGGCGAGGCCACGTCCGTTGCCCCCACTCCTTTGAGGCGTAAAACGAAAGCGGGTCGCGGCTCAGCTGAGGTCAGCGAGTACGTGGACTTGGATGTAGTTGGCGACATCGAGGGTGGTGATGCCACTGATGTGAGAGAGGTGGGTGCCTCGGTCGGAGGAGCAGAAGTGAGCGAAGTGAGTGGCTCAAAGGGTGAGACCGAAGCGGGGCCTTCAAAGAAGTCAAAGAGAAAAATCCCACTCGAGGTGGAGATCGACCCTCGGTTGGTCATCCCCTCGAGCTTTAATAATGAAAAGGATCTGAAGGTCCATGCCCAATCAGATGCTCAGAAGGGGAAGAGAAGGAACATCCCCGTTCACGTTACCCCGAGCATCGTGACCGAGGAGAGGATTGAAGCAGTTCGGGCTGACTGCCGCTGGGGGCCCGAAGTGGAGATTAGGATCCCGGCGCCTGGCTCGGCCGCATCTACGCACGTTGAAGGATACTCCACGGTTTTTACTTACCCCTTCACCATAGGTTTTGATTTGCCCGTACACCCCATAATTGACACGTTTTGCAGATCATATAACCTGTGTCTTGCCGGGGTTTGGAGGGTCGTCCAAGCCCTTGAATATTTGAGTGGTGCCGCGGGGATGCCATTCACTTTCCAGCACTTGATTTCACTCTACTACCCCTATTTCCACAAAGCCGGGGTGGTCGCTCTCTTGCCTCGGGGTTCGTATGCAATCTTAAGCAAGAGCGAGGATCATGGGGACCGAGGATGGAACGATCGGTTCGTGCTCATTCCCACGAGCCTGCTGTCCGTCGAGCCTGGATTTCCCGAGGCGTGGAATGCTCAGCGTAAGTATTTATCTTCATTCTTCCTTTGGCTTGCAATCATCGCAATTGTTAACCGACCTCTCTTTCCTTTTTTATCCACAGCTGAAAAAGTGGCGGTTGTGCCTCCGAGTAACCTGCTCGGGTGGGTGACTGAAGTCATGCAGCCGAAAAAACGCCCCGAGCGGCAATGGATGGTATTAGCCGCTCTGCCTGAGAACCGATGGGCGTGTAAGAGGCACGGTGAGTCACTGACTTCGGGTCGCTGAGTTTCGTTTTGAATTAAACTAACTTTTCCACTTTGATTACATAGGTCTCCCCAGCAAGGCCGTGAGGGAGGCCGACGAGGAGGAGGAAGCCGAGGTGGAGGCGGAAGGTGGAGAGGAGGAGAAGAGAAGTAAGAAAGCGAGGAGAAGTGAGAAATTGGTGACCGACGTCACCGAAGGAGTCGCCAAGATGGCGGAAATGGCGAAGAGGCTTGTCGAGGAGAAGAAAGCTAAAGCCTCCTCGGGCCAAGGGACTTCACAAGGTGAAATTTTCTTGGGTAGGTTCTCCTGTATTTCTGCCGCCACTCATACTTATGTTAGACAAATTGCTCCTCTTCCTGCCCCAGGTGCCAAGAGGAAAAGGGCGACTTCGAAGCGGGCTACTAAGGCGAAAGGTCTTCGAGTCGAGGAGGTTGCCGCTTCCGCTGCTGCGGCCCCCGTCGCTCAACGCCGAGGGCTAGTGGACGAGCCTAGTGACGAGGAACTACCCCCTCCAGTTCCCGAAGAGAGGCCAGATCCAGTCCCCGAGCCTGTTTCAGAAAGGGTTGAAGGGGGTGGGTCAGCCGAGGTCATACACGTGGAGGAGTCTGACCAAGAGGCCGCGAGGAGGAAGGGCAAGGCGAAGGTGAGCGGGGGGTTGATTAAGAGCATGGTCAAGGCTTCAAGGGATTCATCGAAGCCCACAAACATTGCGGCTCGGGCCTTGGAAATATACCCCGACGCTAACTTGCTGGATGCCACGAAAGAGGATATTGCGCCTCTTGATGGCTTGCTCGGTCCCGCCGAGGCTCATGCTCTTCGAAACCTGAGCCCAATGAGCTTGATGGGCGTCTCCGCCGCTTCCGCTCTTCGGGTAAGTTCCAATGCCCCCTTTTCGTAACTTGTCTCGCCAATCTTTGAGTACTGACACATGTTTCAATTGCAGAGCTTGGTCCTCGCGCTGCAGGCTGTTCACCTCGAACGGGACCGAGCCAATGAGATTCGAGCAGCTGCCTCCGCTTGGGATGAGCAGAAGAAGGTCCTCAGGGGACAAGTTACCGAGCTCGAGCGTCGATTCACAGTTCTGAACAACGAGTTGGAGCGCGCCAATGAAGTTTCAGCTAAAGCCGAGGCAGATCTTCGCGCAGCAGCGGAATCCTGCGAAGCTCGTGTTCGGGCTGTGACAGAAGAATATGCCGCTGAGCGTTCGAGGTTAAGCCTTGAGAATGCCCGCCTGGAGGCCGACCTTTTCAGAGCCAAGACCGAAGCCATTGAGGCAGGTGAGGGATATCGCGGCAAGCTTGGAGAATATAACGCCAAACTCCTCGAGCTACAAGGCCAGGTGGATGAAGTGCCAGCTCTTCGAGGCAAAGTGTCCCAACTTGAAGGCCGAATCGCCTACCTCAACGAGCGAGCCGAGGTCAGAGCAACGAGGGCAAAGTTCGAGGAAACATGGGCCGTTGTCAAGACCAGGCTCAGCACTCTTGAGCAAGTTCAGGTCGGGAATATTGTGCTGGAGGACGAAATTGTCAAGGCACAGGCAGCTGCGACCGAGGCTCAGAGGATCGTTGACGAGCTCCCTTCGAGCGAGGGGTCAGATGACGAAGGCGATAGCGCCGAGGAGGGCAGTGGAGATGCCGATGGGGCGTTGCCTTAGTGAATTTTTGGTGTTTTCATTTTTGAGGCCTTCGTGCCTTTGTACTTATGTTTGACCCTCGGGTCATTTTTAGATGTATGTAACTTCAGCCTTCGGGCTTTTAATGAAAGATCGCTTTGTGAATTTTGCGTGTATTTTTCATGTGTTTCGAACACTTTTAGAAGTAAATGACATGCTTGTAAGACTTTAAGCGAAATTTGACCGGTGCGAACTTAGGACGACGTCTCGTCCTCGAGTCGATGCAATGCGCGGCTCAAGTAATAACACAAGTAATAACACGGATAGAATGAGAATACCCGAAGTCGCTTTGTTAATATCAACGAGCCAAAAGGCTATGTACATAAAACCAAGTCGGGATGGACCTTGGGTGAACAACGAATTAATGAACTTCAAACTAAAACATGCCGCTATCGGGCTAATTTACAATGTACTAAATCTAGTCTTCGGGCAACAGTCCCCGGTCGTCGGCTAGATAAGCGTCGGTTGGGAGGCTCGATGTTGACCTCGGTGTCAACCCTTCTCACTCCCCCCCAGTGTTCGGTTGTGAATCTCGATGAGGATCCGAGCACTGGAATCGGTTCGATTTGCTTCCTGAAAAGGTCGAGCAAAAAAGATGGAACGAGGAGTGAGTTAGTACATTGTTTATCGATGCCATGGGAGCGTCGTTCGGCTCGGGGCTGTTTAATTGATAGAATTGAAGGATATTTACCTTGGCTAAAAGTAGTATCGCTTTAGATGAGAGATGTTCCAGTTCAGCGGTTCGGGCTCGCCTTGAAGAGACTCGATTTGATAAGAGCCCTTTCCAACGATTGCTTTGACCCTGTAGGGCCCTTCCCAATTTGCGATAAGCTTCCCCCCGTTGTCCTCCTTTGTTGATTGATTCACGGTTTTCAACACATAATCTCCCACCTTGAAGTCCCTAAATTTAGCTTTCCTGTTGAGGTACGCTTCGATCTGTCTTTTTTGGGCAACAAGCCGAACCAAAGCTAATTCCCTCTTCTCTTCGAGCAAGTCTAGCTCGATGCGCATCGCCTCTTGGTTGGCATCTTTGGTTGTGTGAGCATACCGAAGACTTGGTTCGCCCACTTCCACTGGGATGAGAGAATCCATGCCGTAGGCTAATGAAAAAGGGGTCTCACCGGTGCTGTTCTTCTCCGTAGTTCGCATGGCCCACAGAACCCCGGGCAACTCCTCGGGCCAAGGGCCTTTCTTCTCATCGAGTCGCTTCTTCAAATTCTCAATTATGATCCTGTTTGAAGATTCGGCTTGGCCGTTAGCACTTGGATGGTAAGGAGTTGAGGCTATCCTTTTGATTCCCCATTGTTTAAAAAAGTCGGTGACAGCCGCCCCCATGAATTGTTTGCCATTGTCACAAGCGATTTCTTTTGGGACGCCGAACCGGTAGATGATATTCTTTTTGATGAAGTCGATTACCTGCTTCTGTTTTACCTCGGTGAGCGCTGCGGCTTCCACCCATTTTGTGAAGTAATCAGTCAACACCAAGATGAACCGAACACCACCTTTTCCTTTGGGTAGTGGTCCGACAACGTCCATTCCCCATTTCATGAAGGGCCATGGTGATACCACCGAGTGTAGAGGCTCGGCCTGTTGGTGGATCATTTTCCCGTGGCGTTGGCACTTGTCACACTTTTGCACGAAGGCTTTCACATCGGCGCTAATGGTGGGCCAATAATACCCAGCTCTTAATAATTTACGCACCAACGATTTTCTCCCCGAGTGATTTCCACACTCGCCTTCGTGTACTTCAGCCATCACGTACCTCGCCTCGTCGGGGCCCAAGCATTTGGCCATCGGGCCGCAGTACAACCTCTTGTATAAATTGCCTTCGATCATGTGATACGAGGCCGCTTGGGTCCTTAGCTTTTTCGCTTCTTTCTTATCTTGGGGAACAGTCCCCGAGTCGAAGTAGGAGATGAACTTACTTCGCCAATCCCATCGATTGTCAACCGAATTGACTTGCAACTTCATCTCTCTCATTTGGGCGGACAGCAACCGAACCACCGAGTCAGTCCCCGAGTGAGCTTCATCAATGGCCGAACCAAGGTTTGCCAAGGCGTCTGCCTCGGAATTTTCTTCCCGAGGTACTTGTTTGACACTCCATTCTTGGAATTGGGCTAGGACCCTCTGCGCCCGATCTAAGTAAAGCTGCATTCTGGGCTCTCGAGCCGTGTAATCACCGAGGATCTGGTTGACCACCAATTGTGAATCACATCTTAATTCGATTCTATCAACCCCCATTTCTTTGGCCAGCTCTAAGCCAGCTAGAGCCGCTTCGTATTCTGCCTCGTTGTTGGTGACCTTTTTGAATCGAACTGAATGCCTAATCTTCTCCCCGGTGGGTGTTCTCAACACAATGCCTAAACCCGAGCCTTTTGAATTCGTTGCCCCATCGGTGTGCAGTACCCACAGCCCCGAAGGGGATCCCTTCGCCTCGGAGCTTTCCTTTTCCGCCTCGGGCAGTATCCCAATGCTGAAATCAGCCACGAAGTCTGCCAAGACTTGAGACTTGATGGCAGTTCGAGGTTGATAAGTGATGTCATACTCACTTAGCTCAACCGCCCATTTGGACAACCTCCCCGATAACTCTGGCTTATGCAATATATTTCTCAAAGGGAAGGTTGAAACTACTGCTATTGGGTGACATTGAAAATAGGGCCGTAGTTTCCGAGCAGTAATGAGTAAAGCGAGTGCTAATTTTTCCAAGTGTGGGTACCTGGTCTCAGCATCAAGGAGCGTCTTGCTCACATAATAGATGGGCTGCTGCTTGCCATCTTCTTCCCGAACCAAAACAGCACTCACCGACACCTCGGACACCGCCAAATAGACAAGCAATGTCTCCCCTTCTTTTGGCTTAGCAAGCAACGGTGCGTTAGCTAAATATTGTTTCAAGTCTTTCAACGCTTGTTTGCATTCCGATGTCCATTCGAAGTGAGTGTTTTTTCTCAAAACGGAGAAGAATTTGTGGCATCGCTCCGAGGACCTTGAGATGAAACGACTCAAGGCAGCGACTCGGCCAGTTAAGCGTTGAACTTCTTTCACCCCGGTAAGCTCCTCGGGGATTTCCTCAATAGCTCTGATTTTGTCAGGATTAGCCTCGATGCCTCGTTCAGAGACAATGAATCCCAAGAATTTGCCAGACCCAACACCGAAGGCGCACTTCTCAGGATTCAATTTCATGCCATATTGTCTCAACACAGCAAAGGCCTCCCTCAGATGATTTAAGTGGTCCTCCATTCGGATTGACTTGATGAGCATGTCGTCTATGTAGACCTCCATAGACTTTCCAATATATTCCTTAAACATGCGACATACCAGCCTTTGGTAAGTCGCCCCGGCGTTCTTGAGACCGAAGGGCATGACCTTGTAACAGAATGTACCTCGGTCAGTGATGAACGAGGTCTTTTCTTCGTCCCCGGGGTCCATGAGGATCTGATTGTAGCCCGAATACGCATCCAAGAAAGTTAATAGTTTGTGTCCAGCCGTGGAGTCTATTAACCTGTCGATTTGTGGCAATGGGTAAGAATCTTTGGGGCAAGCTTTATTCAGGTCGGTGTAGTCTACACACATTCTCCACTTGCCATTTTTCTTCGGCACAACTACCACATTTGCCAGCCATTCGGGATACTTCACCTCCCTAATGAAACCATTTTCTTGCAGCTTCGTGGTCTCATCTTCAATCGCCTTCTTTTTCACCCCGGCGTGAGGTCTCTTCTTCTGTTTCACCGGGGTGAACTTTGGATCTACATTCAGCTTGTGAGTCATGATCTCCGGATCGATACCCGTCATGTCTGAATGAGCCCAAGCAAAGCAGTCATGGTTGGACCTTAGGACTTCCATAATTGCCTCTTTCGACTTCGGGTCCAACTCCGAGCCGATGTGCACTTTCCTCTCTGGGAACTCTTTCGATAGAATGAAAGAGTCCAGCTCCTCAATGGTAGAGTCCTCGGCCTTTTGCTTCCGAGGCTCTTGCACGCATGCCGGGATCTTTTCAAATTCATTTTGGAGGCTCGCCTCGCTCGACCCCGGTTGCGTTGGTTGCTATTTTTTGGCTGCGGCGAAGTTCACGCCGTTTACTTCTGATCCCCCGGTGATGACGTTAACTACTCTCTCCGGAGGTGGAGCCCGAGGTGGTTGCCCACCGCCTCGGTTCTTTGAAAAATTATCTTTCCCCTTGTCAGTGAGGAATTGAGCCAAGACTCCTTTTTTCAGTAGGTGAGCCACTTCGAGGCGCAGAGCTTTGCAGTCCTCGGTCTTGTGACCATAATCTGCATGAAACTCGCAGTGCAAATTCTGATCCCTTTTGTCCATCGGGGTTCTCATATCTTTGGGAATTCTTACCCCGGCTGTCCCCTTGACGACGTCGACCAGCTCCGAGGTCGATATGTTGAAATTATAATCTTGGATTCGGGGGGGATCCTTTTTGGGAATCGAAGCGGAGCTCGAGGGGTTCCTTTGGTTCACATTGGTTTGAACCTTCCCTCCAAGCCTTTGGCTTATGTGAGACGTCGGGTATGAATTACTGGGGTTGTTTCCCAACCTCTGAGTAACATGTTGCCTTGGCGAGGTGTAAGGTTCATACCTCCCTTTTGAATTATTTCATGGCGCCTCGGCGCGATTTGAAATATCACCTCGGTTTTGGTAACCTCGGTTTTTGAACTCCGCTTCCTCCAATCTGATTTTGGAGTAAGCTCTTCTATGTAGATCCTCCCACGTCAGGACCTGATACTGTTGCAACTCCTTTCGCAATTCAGCAGCAGCATTTGAATTGCGACTGTTGATACCTTTCTCGAAGGCCATGATAGCCAAGGTATCATCCATTCGAGGCAACTCCATGCGTTCAGCGTGAAATCGCTCGAGGAATTCTTTAAGTGGCTCGCCAGACCATTGTTTTACTTCACATATATCCTCCTTCCTCTGGAGGATCTTTTGCGCGCCGGTGTGCGCCTTGACGAAGGCGCTGGATAGCTCTTTGAACGAAGAGATTGACCCCGGTGGCAAGCACAAATACCACCGAAGGGCACCTTTTTCTAGCGAGCTACCAAACTTTTTTAAGAACATGGATTCGAGCTGCATGGACGTCAAGTCGTTGCTTTTTACCATGGACATATACTCCCTGACATGCTCCTTGGGATCAGTTGTCCCATCGTACTTTTTGAGGAATGTGAGTTTGAAACCCACGGGAGTTGGAGCGGGTGCTGCTTCGGGCTTATAGGGCTGCTCCCTGTATTGCTCGATGTCGAGGTCATCTTCCTCCTTGCTTATCCCCGGGACGCGCTCGAGGCGTTTTTCGAAGTGCGCCTCGATGCGTGCCTCGATCTCTCTGCTCATTTTTTCAACGTCAACCGATGACGTTGTTTCCGCCATAGAGGGAACCGTCCCGAAGTGTGGCATGGAAGATGGATTACTCCCCGACCCCCCAGATGCGGTTCCGTTGTGAGGTCCCCCTGTTGCCGCGCCCTGAGGAACGAATGGCGGGGTGCCTCCACCAGGAGCCGAGGGCTGGGTGCCGTTTGGGGCGGCGCTGTTTCGTCCTTCTAGCGAGGCGCGAAACTCGGCATTGATGCTAGCTTGCTCATCCTGCTTATTTTGGAGAGCTCTTAGCGTGGTAACAACGTACATTTGAAATTCTTCGGTAGTCATTGGGGTGAAGGATTGTTGGTTCGTCGGAACGTCAACCCGATCACCATTACCACCATTGTTGTTATCAGCCATAGTGTTAGATCACAAATTTCTTGACGAGGAACAGATTTCGAACTTTGGAACAAAGCGTTATTGCTTATATCCCCACAGACGGCGCCAATTTGTATGGGCCTAAATCGTTTTTAGGTACACAAATCGAATTTGGATTCGAATATAAGCAAATCTTTGTATCAAAGCGGTAAATAATACACTGAATAGATGAAAATACGTAAACAACTTGCTTTCAATATACAGGCGTTCAATACAAATTTTGACAGAGTTTTGGTATGTATTTCTGGATGTCTATAATACAAATGAGCTTCTATTTATAGGCCTAGGGGCCTTGCCCACGTTCTCCATCACCAGCATGCCTTCCTCCCACGATCTGATCAGCAACATGGATGAGTTAGTGGGGCAGAGTAGTGGGCTGCAGAAGCCGTTGGGACCGAGGTGTCAACCGAAGTCTTGCCACAAGGCTTCGGTTGTCTAACCTTGCTGTCCGAGTGGGGTGGCGCGCCCCCTTAAGCTCAAAGCTTAATTTCTCTTCGGTTGAGCCTTCGGGCGTTGACCTTGGTGATTCAGTCACGAAGTCGATTATTTTCCCTTCGGAGCGCCAGCTCGTTTTCTCTTCGGTCTACCAACTCGAGGTGTTGACCGAAGACGATAAATTTTACCCAATACAGAGAGGTAGTGGGGTTCATTAATTAAGTTTCATAACTTTGGCTAAATGTAGGATGGATTGAATGAGAACAGCTACGAAATGAGCAGCCACAGGTAACCTTGTAATGCAACAAATGATTCTTGGGTTTAAGAGCATGCATGGACAATGAGTGATGGCAACGTCTCATCATTCGTGTTCAGCTACCTTGAGGACAAGCTTTCCATCTGAAAATATAACAAAAACCGGCTGTTGTGATATATATATATATATATATATATATATATATATATATATATATATATATATATTTAAAAAAAAAAATTAATTTTTATAAATCTTTATTCTTATTCTTTGTTCAAGCATTTCAAAATTAAATAATCCTGAGTTTTTTCTAAAACTATTTTTCTTAAGTAATGGGTAATGTCCACCATCATCTTATCATCGTTATCATTTTCCACTAACATTATAGGGAAAATATAAGCACCCCTCTTAATTTGTCAGTCAGAAATTTAAACTTCTAAAAAGCTTATATCCCCTCAATTATACCTGTTCAAAGTGAAATTATTGACATAGTAGTAATGTGTTAAGTGTGCGGAGAAGGTCTTCTCATTAGTCTTATAAAACATATCTTTGTTCTAATTTAAAAAGACTTTTGAATTTTATTGAAATAAAAGAGTTTTAAAATTTATTGCTAAAATAAATCATAAAAATTTCTATTGCACTATATTATTCCATAAAGTTAAATTGTGTTAAATAAAATAATATTTTATTCTTTTTTGTACTTACTAAAGAAAATTGTTTTACAAAAATTTGGACATGATAATAAACAACCAAAAATAGGAAGGACACATAGTTGGGAAACACAATTTTCGGTGGACCCATCACCTTTTCTCCTTTTCTCTGCCCATTTCTTACTGAAACCAAAATTCCAGATCCAACAAAAAAAACTTCGGTAAACTGGGCGTTGCCAAACTACATCATCAATGGACCAATCTCCTTCTATCCAATAACCTCCCTCAACTATATTTTTTCTGCCAAGTCGTAAACTCCTTATTTGAAAGGGAAATCTTAACATGAGAATCGAAACTCCGAATCATACACGCAGGAGCAGAGACAGGATTTCCAACAAGGGGTTCAAAATTTTTTTAAAAAAAACTTAGACTTGTGTCAAGGGGTTCAACATATGGTATACATATATAATAAAATCAATTTTACCTAGTATACACAGTGCAATTTTCCGGCGAAGGTGGCTCCGCCACTACATACACGTGGAAGCATGTGTATAATACTAAGTTCCATAAATCTTGTTGGTATGTCTTACGGTAATAATAGTTGAGTTTTTTACACTACATACCTATAAAGTTCGAAGTATTTACCCGTCATACCATTAAAAATTATACTACCCATAAAATTAAAAATATTTGTCAACATACCCATTTATTACTGTATACCTTTGTTATACCTTATATATGTATACCTTTATGGTATACACTACTAGAAAAAGAGTAAAAAGCTACAGAATAGTTGGAGACGGAATTCCGTCTCCAATCAGTTAGCGAGTGAATTCCGTCTCCAATCAGTGTATTGCGTGTAAAATTAATTAAATTGGAAGAGTTGGAGACGGAATTCCGTCTCCAATCAAAAAGTGAAAAAGCTGTCAGGTGTTGGAGACGAAATTCCGTCTCCAATCAACTGACAGCTTTTTCACCTCCCAAAATTTTCAGACACCAAATTATTCAAAACCCCCAAAATCCTCCACGGCCAAAAATCTCCATGCCACGGCACCCCCATTTTCTCCGGCCACCTTTTTCGTATGCAAGTAAGTTCTCTTTCGTCTTCCCCATTATTTTTCCCTTTCGTATCCCCCATTATTTTCCCCTCCCCATTTCTTTTTTGTTATGCTCTCTCCATATAATCACCTGTTTTTAAATACAGTGTTTTAGATATACAAATCTCCATCTAGATTGCAATAATAAATAGAGATAAGCACCGTTAAACGTATAGTTCGGCCTGTGGGGTTACTGGTTTTCTTGGAAGGGTTCTCATGAATATAAATTACTTCACGTTATGTGAATCTGGGATTTGTTTTCTTGCTTGGCCATGAGATCCCCCCTTTTTTAATGCTTTTGGCGAGTCTGCATAATTGATAATATTGTGAAAATTACATAGGGAGTAATAGTACAACTACAATTCTACTATGACACTAATAAATTCTTTCATATTTCTAGGTTTCGAAGTTATTAGGAACTATAAAATATGGTACAAGTATATAAAAGTTAAGCAAAAGTCCACTAATGATGAGGATTTTGCTAAAATTTCTGTTTATGTAGCAAATTGGAACCAACTAAAAGAGAAAAAATGTAATTGTGGGTAGGAATATATGGCAGAAGTGGAAGTTAGGGCAGCAATAACAAACACAATATACGAGATTTGTGACAATTTAAGATATATCATACCTTAAGAATTTTCACAGTTAAAATTAAAAGGGGAAAATGACGGAAGGAGTGCATACCTCAAACATCAATGTCGACTGTCGATGTCAAGATGAAGGGAGGGGAAAACAGTAAGTTAGGGGTATTGTAGGAGCATGTGAATTTTGATTTTTAATAAATCAATTATTGGCTAAACTTTAAAACAATTATTATTGGGATTTGGCAATTAGTATTTGCTATTGCTACATCATATATTACTTCTCCTTTTTCATAAACGAAATTAGCTATAGACCATTTCTATCCTCCTCGGACGAATTTAGTTTAGGTGTGATTGCCAGCTCTATAGCAAATAAAATAAATGTAGGGAGTTTGATTTAGTTAGTTAATTAAAAAGTTAATATGCAACATAATTTAACAAAAATGTTATACACCTATAGTTTGCTAGAAAATTGCTATATTCTGTTGCATTGATTTATATTTATTTGTTTGTAACTTTTGTAGATGGAACATGATGAAAATCGTAGTTGGATGTACAATATGTTCTATGAAAATATGGGTTTGAGGAAAAGTTATGTAGATGGGGTTGACGGGTTTATTGCTAAAGCTAAATTACTTCCTGATTATATACGGAGGGGGGGGGGGGGGGGGGAGGGGTTCAATCAAATGTCCTTGTGTGAAATGCAAGTGTAGCCACGTGCAACCAATTGAAAATGTCGTGTTGCACCTTTATAGAAAAGGATTTATGCCAAATTATTTTGTGTGGGCTGCACATGGAGAGTGTAACCCTAGTGTCCATAGAGAGAACTTCCAAAATGACTATGTCGGGTATAACTATCCTATGAATGAGATGTTGAATGATGCATTTGGAATGTACCAAGGGGAACCCTCTCAACCAAATGTAGAGGAGATTCCCAATAATGAGGCGAAGCTCTTCTATGAACAGTTGGAAGAAGCAAGTCGCCCATTTTACGAGGGGCAAGTCATTCAAAGTTGTCGGTGGCAGTTAGGTTGCTTAGTATTAAATCAGATTATAACATATCTCAAGGAGGCATGGATGAAATCATTGGAATTTTGAATGAACTAAACATAAGTAAATTGGGATTGCCTTCCTCGTACTACGATGCAAAAAAGTTGGTTTCGTTTTTATGGCTATCTTCAGAAAGAATTCACTGTTGTAAAAAAGGTTGCATGTTATACTACAAAGAAAACAAAGATAAAGAATTTTGTACGTTTTGCGGTGAGGCTCGCTACAAGCCAGTCAAAAATGCTAAACAGAAACAGGTCCCAGTTAAAGCGATGCATTACTTACCTCTTATACCAAGGTTAAAGAGGTTGTATGCATTAATGAGTTATGCTCCTCATATGAGATGGCATCATGAACGTACACAACAATCTGGTATTCTATGTCATCCGTCTGATGGAGAAGCATGGAAGCATTTCGACATAGTGTATCCTGAATTTGCTAGTGAACCTAGAAACATCAGGTTGGGTTTAAGTTCTGATGGGTTTACTCCGTTTGCTGTCTCTGCTGCACCATATTCTTGCTGGTATTCGTCACACCGTATAATCTACCCCCAGAAATGTGTATGACAAGTCCATATATTTTTCTGACTTGTATTATCCCTGGTCCTAGTAACCCAAAAAGCTGTATTGATGTATTCTTGCAGCCTTTGATTGATGAGTTACAAATATTGTGGCGTGATGGTGTTGTAACATACGATTGTTCCTTGAAACAAAACTTTAGATTGCATGCTTGCTTGATGTGGACAATTAATGATTTCCCTGCATATGGCATGTTGTCTAGTTGGTCCACAGCTGGTAAGCTATCTTGTCCTATTTGTATGGAAGATACAAAAGCATTTTATTTGAAACCTGGGTGCAAGCACACATGGTTCGACTGTCAGCGCCAGTTTCTGCCAGATGACCATTCCTTTAGGAGAAACACTAGTGCATTCATGAAGAACAAGGAGGATTTTGACGATCCTCCACAGAGGTTGACGGGCCATGAAGTTTGGTCCCAGGTTCAGGGGTATCCCAAGGCAACGGAGCAGCAACCATTGCCTACAATAGCAGGTTTTGGTGTTACACATAATTGGACAAAGCAGAGCATATTTTGGGAACTTCCTTATTGGAAGGACAATCTTCTTAGGCATAATCTGGATCCAATGCATATTGGAAAAAACTTTTTCGATGCTGTCTTTAACACTGTGATGGATGTCACTAACAAAACAAAGGACAACTTGAAGGAAAGGTTAGATGTTCAGGCATACTGTCGGCGACCTGAATTGCACCTACAATAAGATGGGGTTAAGGTGCGCAAGCCATCAGCGAACTACACTTTTGACTTGGAGGAGAGAAGAATGATTTGTGAGTGGATACAGTATATTAAGTTTCCTGATGGTTGCGCATCGAATATATCCAAATGTGTCGACATGACAGAAGGTAAGCTTACGGCAATGAAAAGCCATGACTGTCATGTTTTCATGGAAAATTTGTTGTCAATTGCGTTCAATGGCTTGCTTGATACAATTTGGAAACCACTCACTGAAATGAGTGTGTTTTTCAAGGACTTGTGTTCTAGTACATTGAGGGAAGAAAATCTACAATTGATGGAAAGTAATATTCCTGTGACCTCTACTAAATTGACCAAGATATTTCCCCCTGGTTTCTTCAATGTTATGGAACATCTGCCTATGCACCTTGTTGAAGAAGCAAGACTTGGAGGCCCGGTTCAGGGAAGGTGGATGTATCCTACTGAAAGGTAATGCCTATCAAAGATTTCCTCCTATATTTAATATTTTTTAATTTATTATTAAATTATATGGCTATCTATGTTATACAGGACTATTGGCAAATGTAAGCGGACTGCAAAAAATAGGAATAGAATTGAGGGATCGATATGTGAGGCTTATCTTGTTAGGGAGACGTCGCATTTCTGTTCTTATTATTTTGGGGCCGAGGTACCTTCTCTAAGTCGCAGGCCTAATCGGCATGATGATGGTGGGAGCGGCAATGCACTGTATCCTCATTTTTCCATATTCAATCATAACGGTCGAGGATTAGAAAAAGGTTGCACAAAACCATTCAGCGACGTCGATAGACAAGTTGCTACGGCACATGTACTGCTGAATTGCCCAGAAGTGCAACCTTTTTATAGGTATTTGTCACTTTCTACAAATTACAAAAAAGGTTAATACATATATTAATTTTTATATCCTGAAAATTATTTTGTGCATAGCAGTTTATTTGTCAGTAACTTTGGGCATGATGCTGTGACAGACAAATTTTCAGAGTGGTTTAGAGAATACGTAAGTATTTATTTAGTGACACATATCCCGTTGGTGAAAACTATACGCAAGTATGTTTTAACTTATAAATTTAATTATATGCATGTTAGGTGCACAATCCTGAAAACGGCGTCAATCATCCACTGTTTTGTGATTTATCATTGGGCCCTGTTTATAAGTACAGACAAATGTCTAAGTACTTCATCAATGGCTTTAAGTTTCATACTGAAGAATGGTCGATGGGGAAGAAAACATATAACTGCGGAGTGTGGGTGAATGCAGGCACTGGTGATGGAGATTTTGACTATTATGGTGTAATACATGAAATATTAGAGCTAGAGTTTAATGGTCATCCAATGAAAAAGTTGGTGGTCTTTCGGTGTAAGTGGTTTGATCCAACACCACTTCGGGGTACAAAGGTGCATCCAGTATATAAAATAGTTGAAGTCAATCACAAAAGAACGTATGCACATTATGATCCATTTATCATTGCTCAAAATGTGAAACAAGTGTACTACGTTTCTTATGCAAAGTGCAAAAATAAACTGAAGAACAAGGCAAAAGCAAATTGGTGGGTTGTTTTAAAAGCCAAACCGGTTGGAAGAATTGAGGTGGATGATTCATTAGATGAAGCATACCAAAATGACATTTTAACTGTTCAAGAAATTGTAGATGAACAATTACCCGACGAATTACATCAGGGTGTGGATTATTTTGAAGAATTTGATATGTCGGTGTTCAAACAAAACATGGAAACGTCTTTGGAAAATGAAGAAGGGGAGTACATAGATGAAAATGAATCAACTGAGGATGAATTGCTTGATGAACTAGAAGGAAGCGATGATGATTGATGTTAGTAGTTGAATATTTGTGCATTATACTGGTTGTTTGTGGTATTTGTGACTAATATTTTACATAATATTTTTTTTATTAACAATGATACACTTTATTAAATATCTAATTCTACTGAATTTAATATTACTTTGCAGATATGGCATCTCGAGGTAGGAAAGGACCTAGGACCCGTGGTGGCCATACTTCCACAGGTCATACTACTTCTCCACTTTCGACATTGACCCCTACCTCTGCCTTGCTCTCACAGTTAGGTAATTATCCGAGTACATTTTTCGCTGGTCTCCCTAGTACCCCACTATTCCATCAGCCACAGACCCCTGGTATATCTGCACAGACCATGCCACATCCAGGGCCACACTATCAATTTGGCCATCCTGCTGGTCCCTCTTTCCATTACATACCTATAGTAGGCACATCCCCTCAGTCTGTGCATGTACGGGCCCCTACATTTCAGTCATTCGGCGCACCGGGCCCTTAACAGCTGATGATGATACCTACTCCTAGTATGAATCCACATAGTTTGCCATCTGCTACACCTTCCATTTCGAGTACTGTTCCATCTGCATCATCATCGGCATGCCCCAGTTCGAGTACACCCGTACCAGAGACTCAGCCAGAGTCCTCTCCATCTGTCACCACTACAGCGCGAAAGGGTAAGAAAAAGCGTACTAGTGCTACAGTTCAGTTACCTGGTGGTATTGGATCTCTCGATGAGTCTGGTAGGTTGATTATCATGCCTGACAGCAAAGAAGGGTAAGATTTATTCATTAACCCTTAAATTATAAAATTTTGAATTGAATGCAATATATATTTATCAACATAATTTTGTATGTTAAATTTAATGCAGGTTTATTCTATCGGACAAGGCAGTGAAACTTGTTGTTGAATTATGACACCATACTTTACTGATGGTTGGCCGTCGTGGGGGAAAGGTACCAGTACCTGTTAGAAACTGCATGTTTGAAGTTTTTACGGTATTAACTATACTTATGAAGCTTTTGTCATTTGATTATTTTAATGTGTTTTATTAATTTTCACTTATTATATTGTTATTGTTTCAGCACAAGTGTTCGTGGGATGCTATATATGATGATGAAATCCGAGCAGTTTTTGAGAAAAATACGGCTAAAAGGCTAAGTGATTCCTTATCAAAATACAGGCAAAAAGGTAAAGTTCCCAAATGGATTTATCAACAAAATTGGGATAAACTCAAAATTTATTGGGAAACACCTGAATTCTTAGTCCAGAGCGAGCAGGCTAAGAAAAACAGAGCATCCGCAAACGGATGATCGAAGCACACTTGTGGTTCAGTTAGTTTGGCCACCCATCGGGCACGATATGTAAGTCAATCTAGTTTTTATTTAAATTAAATAACTTAACACCATTTTGATTTAGCATTAACACATTTGCATTGTGTAGGAACCGGTACATAGAAAAGTTAGTGATTATGAATTTTTCCGTTTGTTCCATTATTTATATGACGAATAAGGAAATGAGGTGGGATGGCTCGAGCCACGTGCACAACAACTAGAGGTGAGATATCATAAATAATTTTATTTTATTTTAAATTATTCTTTAATTAATTATTCTAATCGTGTCTTGTGTTTTAGGAAAACTACAAAGCTCTACACCAAGAATGGCTTGAGAGCCAAGGGTCACAGATCGTTGAAGGCTCTCCTAAACCCACTCAGGAAGAAGAAAATGCAATGTTCGTTCAGGCGGGTGGTGGCTATACTAGCAAAAATCGAGCCAATCGATTGGTCCTTCGAGGTACAAGAAGCCTTCTCGTGTAGGTATTGTCAATGCTAATTGCTCTTCTTCTTCTTCACCTGCACCACAAGCTGTGGATGATGAGTTGCGCTCTAAATTGGCGGAAATGGAGCAAAGGCTACTAGATAGTGAAAGGCAACGGTTGGAAGACCGTGAGAATGTAAAGAAATTACAGGAAATTGTGGCAAAGATTTGGAAGGATAAGGAGCAAGGCAGTGGCTCCTCCCAAAGGGCGGATTAGTCTCATGGTTTGATAAGTTTTTCGAATATGTTACTGATTAAATACTTTAGTTTTTATTTGTGTTGAATGCTTAATGATGAAACATATATGTAGAATTGTTTAATTGGCCGTGGTGGCTTTGTTTTATGTTAAACAGGTTGTATATAACTGTTTTAGTGGTGCGTTTCTTGTTTTTGGTTGCTTTGTAGCGAGTTTCTAATATTTTTATTTAGCAGGATTAATATAGTTAGAGAGGGAATTCCGTCTCTAAACAATAAAAATAAATTTTAATTATTTTCTTGGAGATGGAATTCCGTCTCTAAACAATAAAAATAATTTTTAATTCATTTACTGGAGAGGAAATTCCGTCTCTAAACAATAAAAATAATTTTTAATTATATGCCTGAAGAGGGAATTCCGTCTCTAAACAATAAAAATAATTTCTACACTTCATGTTGGAGATGGAATTCCCTCTCCAAGCATTATAATGCTTGGAGAGGGAATTCCGTCTCCAAGCACTCACTGACACAATCAGAAGTGCCAATTACTTTTTGAATTGGAGACGGAATTCCGTCTCCAGGTTGGCCACCAACGCGCCAAAAGGCGAAGGACGCGTAGAGACGGAATTCTGTCTCCAAACTCCTTTTAGAGAGGGAATTTCGTCTCCAAACTGTGACGCAAAACAGATGATTTTTAGTAGTGATACTACATAAATTATGGTATACAAGTCTGGATGGATAGGGTAGGTAAATAGTTTATGGGTAAAGCATGTAAATATGAAACTTATGGGTAAGAATGGGTAAATATTTTTATTTTGATGGGTATTTTCGTAAACCTCCCTAATAGTTTTACTTTGGACTAGTGTAGGGTGTCATACTCGCTCTAAATTTTACGTCTGCAACGGGCAATCCATAACAAATTCTGAAAGATATTATATTACTCCCTCCGTCTCAATTTATGTGGTACTTTTTACTTTTCTAGTGTCAACTTGACTAAACTTTGAAGCTAAATTGGATTAGATGAACTCAATATTTTAACATTATAATTTATATATTTGAAAATTACTTGAAACGTACTTTAAGTTACAGCTTTTCTCATATTATTTTGGTGAAAAAACACATCTTAAAATGTTGGTCAAAATTAGGACAGTTTAAATCTCAAAAAGCAAAAAATACCACATAAATTGAGACAGAAATAGTAGTATCATCTTCAATACATAAATTGAGACCGAAATAGTAGTATCATCTTCATACATCTCCGCGGCTAAAGTATTATGCATGAAATATATCTTAGGGAATTGTATGTCCATTTCTTAGTTAAGTCTAATTCTTATACTCTTTTGGAGTCGAATCAGTGAAACCACAAGGAATTATTTCTTTTTCTTTTTTAAAGCGTAAATTTCCATATTGAAATCAACTTCAACAAGTTTTCCGGTGCAACAGCCGGCGGCGGGCATATGAAAGATAAATAACTTGGGAGGCGCAAAAGCATAACTTCAAAGATTATTCGAAAATATTTTCTAGTAGTATCTATATTTAATACACAGGGACTGAAATACAAATTATCAAAAATTTGGGGTCTCGCACCCACTAAAGTTTTCCTACTTTTAGCCTAGTTAAACAGCTTTGTCTCCTCTGTTGGGCCATGAAATTGAAGGACTGCCTCATTAATTAACTTTTTACTTACCAATAATTGTTAGAGTAGTGATCAAAACACATAAACTAGCGTTATGGCAATCATTTAGATTGTTGGGCAATAATTAGTCAAAATATGTAATAGCCTGTTTGGCCAAGCTTTTAAGAACATAAAAGTACTTTTTTCCAAGAAAAAAGTGTTTTTAAAGAATTTTGAGGTATTTGGCCAAAATAAAAAAGTACTTTTGAGAAGAAGTAGAAGCAGTTTTTCTGCTGTTGGGGAGAAGCTACAAATTTCTGCTTCTCCCTAGAAGTAGAAGTAGAAGCACTGAAGCAGAAGCAGAAGCAGTTTATTAATTTTTTAATACAAAAATATCCTTACCAAAAATATTTATTTACCATACTATATGTAATTATTTTAACCAATATATTTCTTAAATATAAATAAAACTTTATTTTCTGCTTCCCTCTTTTTGGTTTATCCTTATTTCTATTGATTAAAAATCATAGTATATATATATAAACTAAATAAAAATAAAATATTAAATTAACTCTTTTATTAAAAAAATATTTAAATCTTTGATACGTTTAAATAATATTAGTCGCATAATGAATCTTAGAAATGCACTTTTTCGTAATTTGACACTTAAAAGTACCTTTTGAAAATATTATCCAAATACAAACTGTTTAGAAAAGCACTTCTCAAATGAGTTGGCCAAACACAAACTGCTTATTCTTTAAAAGTACTTATCTGAAAAGTACTAAACTTTTCAAAATAAACAGTTTTTGGTAGTTTGCCCAGACAGACTATAAGAAAGTTCAAGCCCCGTCGCCCATAAATTTATCTAGGTTTTATTTTTTCTTATTATTTTATAATTGTTTCTCTAGATATTTTAACGCTTTATTTTATAATTGAAGTTAAAGAGAACAAATCTTAACTACATTATTGATTATTGGCATCTTTTATTTTTGTTTCTTCTTTCCGTTCTTTTGTTTTATTTTCATTTAATTATTTATTCAAATATAATAGTTGCTTTTACTTTTGTATTGGTCAAAAATAAGATGCAAGACTAGCACACGTCATCAGCAACGTGGCAGGCGTAACTTGAACATCAGAGTCAAGGCAAACGGTGCAAGGAGTATTAGCAGTTTGGTTGAGTGAGTGAATGGGTCGCAATCGATCGATCGAGAAACGGAGTTGAGTTAAAAGATAAGCTCAGATCAGCTCGATTCTCGACCATTTCCGCTATTCCCGGAGGCCATTGGACGTGTATAACAATCTCATCTGATAGTGGAGAAATGTGTATGGAATGAATTTTGATTAGAGTTGGAAATTTTGTACGTATAAATAGAATTCCCCTATCCCCATTGTAAGGTTACGTTCTTCTGAACATAACTCTCCCCTAAGCAATTACGATCTCCACTACTGTCATTATACCATCACTGTTATTTTTCTATTACCATCACCTCTTTGTAATTTGGCTTAGCTTTGGAGGAGGCGTTTACCTTCCCAGCCGGAGCACGAGCATTCAATCAATACAATAAGCTTATTTCTTTCCATTTATTACTTTAATGATTGTTCTTTTGTTTGTCTACTTTTGATATTGTTTCCTTATTTGATTCATCACCGTTCAAGTCATTAATTCTTAAAATCAATAATTCAAAGTGTGTTAACATTAATCAATAAACTGTTCATAACGATCATCCGTTTGGTTATAATTGTCAACTTGAAGGTTATTTTGTTCGATCATTTCATTCTTGTTAAATTTACACAAATATGCTCATCAATTATCGATATAGTTTATCGGTCTCACCACGATCGTTCGTTGAATTAACTTGTTTACTTATTCGTTTCTTGCTACATAACTCAGTCCTTTGCATATCGCTCATTTAATTTGCATTCATTATCGTCACTTGTCATTTTTTTTCATCCGTCATCGAAATATTAATCGCCCGTTTGATATTTCTAATGAACGAAGACATTTTTCCTGTAAAACGGAAGCTTAACAATCCAACGGCTGGAATTTTGATATAAAATGATCGCATGTGGCTCAGCTGAATATAAATATTAATTGTAATACCTGAAACTAATTTTTAGAAAATACAATTTGGCGCCCACTATAGGGCATGGGCAATCGATTTGTTTCGAAATTTGTCGTTGATTCTACTTACGTTTATTCTTTTTGTGTGCAATGGCAAACGGTCAGAGGAACAATGTTGTCAATGCCAACACCATCGTCCGAGACGGCACGCTTCAGCCTAATCCCGCTTATAGGGTCCAGCTTCCAACCGCCGACGAGGAGGTCGGTGAATCATCCCATCATGAACAGGATCCGCCCTTGAACGTCATTGCGGTCATTTCACAGTCGAATGTATATCGAGGACATCGACCCGGCAAGGAACCCGCGATAGAAGCAACGTCAGTTGATACAAACACTTTGTTGCGTGAATTCTTGATTAAGTAGAATCAATAGATGGAGAAGATAAGTGTACACTTGCAGCTTCTGTCTGGCTCTGCAAGTCATAGAGCGCGTGCCTTCCCAGCAACACCCCCTGCAGGCACTCTGATTTTTGTTCCTCAGGGCGCAGTAACAGGGGGACCTAAAGCGGGAGTGGGACTCGAAGGGTCGGGTACGACCGCCATGGCTACGAGAGCTCCGACCTCCGTCATGACATAAACAAGGATGTTGGCTAGGATGCAAAATGTTGTTGAATGACACAATGGAGAAGAGGTTTAATGAGATGACGTCGTTTATGGAAAAGTTTCCAAGAGTTCCAAATTTAACGGAGGACGCCGCTACGAAGTCGATCTCAAAGCGCCCGTTTCTACCAGGTGCAGCTCTATTACCGATCCCTTAAGACTTTCAAGCTGCCAGAGAGTTTGAGGTACAATGGAACTATTGATCCTAGGGATCACATAGATATGTTTTCAATTAAAGTACAGTCGAATGATTTGACGGCAGAAGAGATCAATTTGGTGAGTCTTAAAAAATATTGTGAAGCGCTAAGGGGAGGAGCGCGGAAGTGGTACATACAGTTGCCTGAAAACAGGTAGCAAATTTTGATGACATGGCAGCCAAATTTATTCGAGCATATATTGGAGCTAAAAAGATAGAACGGAGAGCCGAAGACATATTGAACATCATGCAGCGACCCAATGAAATGATCAATGAATTTTTGGAACGATTTAATGCAGAAAAGTTAAGCATCTCTCATGTCGAGGAGAGATGGGCTTGTCTGTCTTTTATAAACAATTTGAGTAATAATTAATCGGAGGCATGTAGGAAATTGAAAGATCTGTTTAGGGAAATCACTCCGACCACTTTTGACAATCTGCATCGTAAATGTGAGCCAAAAATTAGGGCAGAGTAGGAAGAGTTACAATTGCCCTTTTTACAATCAACGATATGAGCAACCGGCTCCGCGGAGGGTCGAAAACGACAGACGAAATTCCAGGGTTCAACATCGGTTCGAGCACTACGGTTTCCCTCGTCAAAGTAGAAACGAACACGAGGCTAGTAGTTCAAGGGGACAACCAAAGAAGGAGCAGCCGGGTCTATCTTCGGCTCCGAATGACCCATTGCCTCCAAATATTTTGGAGTATAATTTTTGTGTTTCGGCAGCAAGTTTGGTGAATGCATTGAAGGGGGTGGGTAAAAAAGTGGTGAAATTCTCCGGTCGCATGAAAACCCATCCGAACAGTAGAGACGATAACTTGTGGTGTGCTTCCCATCATGATCATTGGCACACGAATGAAGAATGCAAGGCTCTGCATTATAAGGTAGCTAAGCTGCTGGAAAGTGGAAATTTGGCGAAATTTTTGACAGAAATAGGAAAATAAAATTTTAACAAGAAAAATGTTGACCATCAGCCGCCAAAGCCTCCGGATCCAAGGAAAACGGTGAATGTCATCACTGGAGGGGCTGAGGTCCATGGGTAACATATACAACAAAGAAGTATGTGAAAGTATCATTCACGAGAGATAAATGGATGCAAGAAGTCATGAATGACGACATTGTGTTCGGGGATTACGACTTCGATAAAAGGATACATCCCCATCACGATGCTTTGGTAGTCACAATGAGAGTGGATGACGCCGACGTAAAATGTGTGTTGATTGATATAGATAGTTCGATCAATATAATACAATCAAGAGTGGTCGAGCAGTTGCAGCTGACTGATAATATTGTACCCAGATCTACAGTTTTATCAGGATTTAATAATTCAAGTGAAACGATGACAGGGGAAATTATGATAAAGACTTATGCAGAAGGTGTCGAGAACGAAACTTTGTTCTAAGTAATGGGAGAAGATATGGCTTACAACGTGATTTTGGGTCGACTGTGGATCCACGCCATGGGAGCGGTCCCATCGACCTTCCATCAAGTTGTCAAATTTCAAACCCCATGAGGAATAAGAGAAGTTAGGGGTGAACAGCAAATCGCCCGAGAGTGTTATTTAGTGGCCGTGAAGGAAGGGGCTGATTCGAGTGCCCCACAATAGCATTTACAGTCACCAGAATCTTTGGCCGAAGAAGTTGAAACGGAACTAAGCCCAACGGACAAGGACTTCGCCAAACTTTTGGCGTGTGTTATGGAGCCCAATAAACAGAAAGCTTGGGACTCGAAGATAGAGGAATTAGAAGAAGTTGTTCTTTTCGAAGATAAACCAGAGCGGAAAGTATATGTTGGGGCAGAGTTGGACCCCGACATGAAAACGAACATTATCACTTTTCTCAAAGGCAATGCTGATTGTTTCGCTTGGTCCCACACGGACATGAAGAGGATAGACCCAAAAGTTGTTACTCACAAATTGAACATCAATCCATCACATCAACCGGTGAAACAGAAGAAATGACCTAATAGAGGATTCAGAAGGAAAGTCATTGATGATGAAGTGGACATGTTATTAAAAAATAGATTTATCAGGGAAGTAAAATATCCAGAGTGGCTGGCTAACACAGTCGTAGTCCCAAAGAAGAATGGAAAGTGAAGAGTATGCGTGAACTACATCGATCTAAACAAAGTGTTCCCAAAAGACTTGTTTTCGTTGCCTCACATCGACCGATTGATCAATTCGACGCTAGGGCACGAAATGCTATGTTTTTTGGATGCATACTCAGGATACAATCAGATTTTGATGGAGCCGGAGGATCAAGAAAAAATATCGTTCATAACGGACAGGGGGACCTATTGTTATACAGTCATGCCTTTCGGTCTCAAAAACGCCGGGGCTACCTATCAACGGTTGGTCACGACCATGTTAAAAAATTTGATCGGAAAAACTATAGAAGTTTATATCGATGATAAGCTAGTAAAATCATTAAAAACAAAAAATCACTAGGATCATTTAAAGGAGACATTCACAATTCTGAGGTAATTCGACATGAGGCTGAACCAAGAGAAGTGTGCCTTTGGGGTCAGATCTGGGAAGTTCTTAGGATTCTTCGTGTATCAAAGAGGGATCTAAGCAAATCCAGACAAAATCAAAGCAGTCGAAGACATACCAAACGAGCTCACAATTATGACAGACGTTCAACATTTGACCAGCCGAGTAGCCTATCTCAGCAGGTTCATCTCGAGGTCATCCGAACGGTGTCACAAATTCTTTTCAGTCTTAAAGAAAAATACAAGATTTGATTAGACACGGGAGTGCAAGTAGGCCTTGAAAGAATTAAAGCAATACCTATCAAACCCTTTGTTGCTTGCAAAACCGGTGGATGGGGAGGTGTTGCTTCTCTAACTTTCCATCTCAGAAGTGGCCGTTAGTGGAGTGCTCGTCCATGAGGACGGAGGTAAATAATTCCTTATTTATTATGTCAGTAAAACTCTACTTGATGCGGAAACAAGATACCCACATTCAGAAAAATTAGCATTAGCACTTATTATAGCTGCACGAAAACTAAGGCCATATTTCTAATGCTATGCTATATCTGTTGTAACTACGTTTCCTTTACGAGGCATTCTATATTGACCGGATATATCTGGTCGGTTAATGAAATGGGCGGTCGAGCTGAGTGAGTACATCACTTATCAGCCTCGCACCGCCATCAAATCACAAGTGTTGGCCGATTTTGTAGCAGATTTTAGTGCAAATATTCTTCTGGAGGCGAAGAAAGAGGAGCTGATGATGAGGAACTCGAACGTTAAAGGGACCAGTCTCGACATTTTTCTCATTGCCCCAACAGGCAAAAAACTGAGGGTACGCTATCAAATTACATGCTAAAACTAACAACGAGGACAAATATGAGGCCTTCGCTGCAGGTCTTGAAATAGCCACAGACTTGAAAATCGAACGGTTGGAAATCAAGAGCGATACCCAGCTGGTGGTGAACCAAGTTCAAGGAGAGTTCAACACTCGAGATGCAAGAATGCAACAGCTATTAGCCAAGGTACAAAACCTCTTAGTTTTTTCCTCAGGAATAAATAATGAGAATCCCAATGGAGGAAAATCTCGAGGCCGATGCCTTGTCCAACCTTAGTTCGGTGTCCGACACCGAAGTCAACCTCAACGAGTCGGTCGTGCACTTATACGAATCATCACTCAATTGAGTTCGGAATGAGGTAAACAATGTCAACCTTACTTGGGATCCTGATAGGGATCACTTGTGACAACAAGAAACAGTTCGTTGGGAGGCAAATCACAGCTTTCTTCAAAAAGTGGGGGATCAAGGTAATTATATCAACTCCATATCACTCCAGTGCAAACGGACAAGATGAGCCTTCTAACAAGACAATAATCGAGTATCCAAAAAAAAGGATGGACGATTCAAAAGGAAATTGGCCGGACGAACTCTCAGGCGCGTTGTGGGCTCACCGAACTACGGTTAAGAGCAGCACTGGCGAGACTCCGTTTTCATTTTTCTATGGAGCGGAAGCGTTGATTCTAGTGGAAATAGGAGAACCAAGCCTCTGGTTTGCTCATTCTACTGACGAATCAAACAAAGAGGCCATGCTAGTAGACTTGGATTTGCTCGAAGCAAAGAGAGATATGGCATTGATTCGAATACAAACACAAAAACAAAGAGCAGAAAACTACCTCAATAAAAAGGCCAGGCATCGAACTTTTAATGCAGGTGATTATGTACTGAAGATTAAGCGACTGAAGAAGGATGAATCCAACGAAGGCAAGTTGGGATCAAACTGGAAGGGACCCTATCGGGTCAAAGCAGCGGTCGTTAAAGGATCTTATCAGCTAGAAATCTTAGATTCAAAATCGGTCGAATTCAATTGGAATTTCACCCAATTAAAAAAATACTACTTCTAAAAATGCTCAGTATTCTATGATCCCACTTTTCATATTCATTTTTAATTTCATTATTCCGATTCGGACATATTTTCTTATATGTTTTTGGTACTAACACTTTTAGATGATAGGCATAGTTGGAATCGAATGATGACACACATCATCCACGAACACTTGAGCTCGAAACGCTCCAAGTCGGTGTCGATAAGTCTGATGAACACTCCAACGCGGTCTTCATCTTCACATCCACTCCATTCTTCTTTGCATCCTTATTTCAAGAAACACAAAGATCATATAACAGAGACATTAAACTAGTGTTTGACTCCTCATACTTCGCACTCGAACACTGGAAGGGATGGAAAAGAAGTAAGGATTTCTCAACGATTCTTCATCAATTGCTGCTTGCAAACTAGGGACTGCCCGAGTCCAAGTTGGCAACTGTTCGAGCAAATACTGGGGACTGCCCCAAAAATCAAGTTGGTAATCATCTAAAGAAATACTGGAGACTGCCTCAAAATATTTCATCGAAGAGATCACGCACTTACAGATGGAGAATGGGAACTCGCGCTGGGCACTACACGAAATATAGGTTTTCAAATCAAATGAAATGTAAACGGCCCGTTAGTGGCCAAGATATTAGCATATATTCAAAAGAGCCTCAAAACGGCCATATTTTGAGCCCGATCCTAACATTAGATCGAACAATATGTATAATGTGGCCGATAGCGGCCAATACTACAATCAATGCAACACTTCTTGTCAATCACTCGGCATTAACTTTTATTCTAGTTAAAATGGCTTAAGTGTTAAAAATAATTTTTCGAACTCAGTGTTTGACTAGTGAATTTGCATGAAAATGAGACATTATTCTTCATTACGCACTATTCACATTGGGCCCCAATTACTCAACTCTCTCTGATAAGTAAAAAATGGAATCATTAAGAGAACGAACAATAGAAACATAACTTATCTTTTAAAAAACAATACTCAGATGGAGTCATTAGACTTTTAAAATGATAAAACATACTATATCTTCAAAATTAATATATGCAATGATAAGCAGAAAGAGGAGTTTTTTCATTAAACGGCCATTGGCCTCATTGTATTTACAAAGCGACCACAACTTGGTCGCAAAAGAAACAAAAAAAAGATGACGGGTGATGACAACCTACTCATCCCTTTTTCCTTCAGCATCTTCATCACTCTCATATTCAATCTTCTCAAGTGAGAGACCGAGATCTTCACGGTAAACCTTCACCGTCTCCTCGGCTTCAAGCAACTTTATGTCAACATCGTATCCCTCCTCCGACATCTCCAAAAGAGCGTTGTGCCTCGCTTCGGCGATCTTGATATTCTCACGACAATCCATCTCAACTTTCAGATTAGACAACTCTTTGCCCAAGCTACGATTCTCCAGAATGAAGGCTCGATTCTTGCTCTACAGATCGTTGGCGTTTTTAACGACATCGCTCTTCCCCAGTTGAGCAGCTTCGAGGCCCCTCATCATAAGTTTAAGGTACTTCTCCAAGGACCAAAGTTTGGCTTCATTGGCTTTTGCCTCGGCCTCAACAAAGGCTAACTTTGCCTTGCCCTTAACCGGAACTTGGCGAAGATTTGTAACTTAAGCCTCTAAGTCGGACGTCTTCAGCATCGTGGATTCAAGCTTCGCTTTAAGTTTGTCGAACTATTTCTTTAGTACAAAATCTTTCACATTAATCACCTAAAGCTCTTGATGAAGAACATAACCAGCTCTCATAACAGCATAGAACCGATCCTGCCATAATTGGATGGTCGTCTCGAGTTGTCTGGTTCGCTCCAATCTGTAAATATTTCAAGCTGACTTAAAAAAAAATGCAAGAATCCAAATTTCCCGGAAGGCGTTGTAAGCAGTCAGGGAGGCAAGCTGCAAATTATTGCGAGTGTTCATTCGAGCTCGCTCCATGGGGCCAGTCACATCATAAATATGGTCGACAAGTTTCCTTGGGTTCCTGAGTAGATCGGTATTATGTAGGACCATTATCGTAATTGTTCGGTCCTTCCACTTACCTGCGGTCTCAATCCTCTTGTAAGAAGCAAAAGCGATCACGTCCTATCCCCTGGACAATGGAACAATAGGGTCATCATGGTTAGTAGCGAAAAAAGAAGAGCCTGAACTTTCAATATGCTTGGATCGGGTTGGTTCAACCTCCCGATCCAATAGAAGCTTGTACCTCTCTTCTAGGTGCACCAGCTCAGCTCCGACCGCATCCTTGCTGGAATCCTTTTCACAAATAGAAGGCACCTCTATCACTGTCATCAGCTGACCAAAGGGAAGCAATGCTGGAGCAAATTCCACAATGGGGCTAGGCTGACTCCCCTCAATCAACCTCGGCAATTTATCTTGGGCTACTTCTTTTCTAGCCTGTTTGGTACGTTTCAGCGGTTGCTCAGAGGACGACTCCACTCCAGCATCTTGACTAGGGGAATGGAAGGTCGCCAAAATACCCTCTTCCCCGATTGATTGAACGACCTTGATCGCTAGAACGCCCACGGCCGCTGTGTCCTAGCCAGCCTCGGCGTGAGAAGTTTGATGTACCTTGGTGGTTTTCAAAGCCTGGGCCCTTTTGCTGATAGCCTTATATGGATTAGCTATCCTTCTTTTCTTCGAAGGGCGAGGAGTCGGCTTCTCCGCTGTAGCTGCCTCGGGCTCAGTGCCAACAGCCTCGTCAGCCTCTACGACTGCTGGAGCTTCTTCTTCCCCCTTGATGCCCGCAGAGGAATCAACTTTAGCAAAATATTCGAAAGAAATTTACGATAAGAAGTCGTTCGGATGCTTACCATGAGTGGAGGCAACATACTTCTTCTTCGAACCAATGTATTTCCATTGCCTAGTTTCATCAGTAAATTTTGTGGTACTTCGTGTCTCCCAAGCTAAAAGGCCATCGACCGGGATGATGTCGATTTTGTTAGCTGAACCAAGCAGAAGGGAGGTCAAAAGGAGAATAAAGTAAATGCATAAAGGAAAAATAGTTAAACTTGCGAGTAATGTGAAAGATTTTGTACTAAAGAAACGACCGTTCAAGAAGTGGTGGATCACTAGCTGCAACCAACGACCGAGTTGGAATAAATACAAAATGGTGGTTCCAATGACGAATGCTATCGTCATTCTTTGAAATCAGCGCCGAACCGCCTCTTTTTTCGAAATAAATCATTCCCCCTTTGTAAATCTTGGGGATGTATAGATTCAATATGTGATCAACATCGAAACCTTGCTTGGTTTCGGTGCAGGGAGTAGTCAATCATAGAGACCGCCCTCCAAACGGACTGTGCCAGGTGTCCCAAACAAACGTTATACAACCTGCATAACGATACGATAATCGGGTAGAGGGGAAGGTAGAATTCGACCATAAAAGGATAAGTTAAAACAACAGAGTAACCAGCTCTGTTATCCAAAAGTCTGCCTCCAGCCTCCGGACAGACGACTTCAATATGATTCCATCCGCAATCCTTTTTGATCTGTTCTATGTCCTCCGGTCGAACGACGCACGTGATCTCGAAAACTGTGACATTGAATTTTGAAATTACCTGGTGGGGTGTTTTGACTGGCACGCTGCAGTCGTTGTCAGTCTTAAAACTCACTGGGAACAATTTCGTAAGACTTAGCTAGTGGCGCAGGCTTTTTGACTTTGGCCTTCCACTTCTTGTCCCCAATCTGCGACGTTCCCCCCGCGACAGCAGGTTGCGACGTCGCAGCACTGGTTACAACGTCCCCCAAAATGTTGGGATCAATGTTACCGGCGTCAGAATGATGTGAAGTAGTAGTGTCTTGAGTGGCCATTGAATAATTCAAAGTTTTGTTGCAGAAATTTGGTGGTTTTCAGGACAAAACAGCGTAGCTTCAGATAAATATTTAGAAAAGTTGAAGAAGATGATGTAAAGTTGGGAGAAGAAACTGGAAGGAGCTTTTTATAGAGGTATGAGTAATGATTATCTCGGTAACCGGCAAATTTTATCTGCCACACGTTCGTATACATGTGGGCCTGATGGGAAGCCGAAGTGACAACCGCCATTTTTGAAAAAGTTAGGTCAGGGAGCAGCCACGTCTTTTCCCGCTAAAAATCTCATGACCACTTGTCAAGTTCTCATGGACGCTCACTTGACAGGTGGAGGGACTGTCTGTATTGTTCAAAAATCGGACGCAAGACTAGCACACTTTATCAGCAATGTGGCAGGCGTAGCTTGAACATCGGAGTCAAGGCAAACGGTGCAAGGAGTATTAGCAGTTTGGTCAAGGGAGTGAATCGACCGCTTTGATCGATCGATCGAGAAACATAGTCGAGTTAAAAGATAAGCTCAGATCAGCTCGATTCTCGACCACTTCCGTTATTCCCAGAGGCCGTTGGACGTGGATAACAACCTCATCTGATAGTGGAGTAACATGCGTGGAATGGATTTTGATTAGGGTTGGAAGTCTTATGCCTATAAATAGAATTTTTCTATCCCCATTGTAAGGTTACGTTCTTCTGAACATAACTCTCATCTAAGCAATTACGATCTCCATTATTGTCATTATACCATCACTGTTACTTTTCTATTACCATCACGTCTTTGTAATTTGGCTTACCTTTGGAGGAGGCATTCACCTTCCTAGTCGGAGCACGAGCATTCAATCAATACAATAAGCTTATTTCTTTCTATTTATTACTGTTCTTTTGTTTGTCTACCTTCGATATTATTTCCTTGTTTGATTCATCAACGTTCAAGTCATTAATTTTTAAAATCAATAATTCGAAGTGTTTTGGCGTTAATCAATCAACTATTCATAACGATCATCCGTTTGGTTATAATGGTCAACTTGAAGGATAATTTGTTCGATCATTTCATTCTTGTTAAATTTACACAAATCTGCTCATCAATTATCGATATAATTAATTAGTCTCATCACGACCGTTCGTTGAATTAACTTGTTTACTTGTTTGTTTCTTGCTATATAACTCGGTCATTTGCATATATTTCGATTAATTTTCATTCTTTATTGTCACTTGTCATTTTTTTTCATCCGTCATCGAAATATTAGTCGCCGATATTTCTAGCGAACGAAGACATTTTTCCTGTAAAACGGAAGCTTAGCAATCCAACAGCTGGATATTTGATATAAAACAGTCGCCTATTGCTCAACTAAATATAAATATTGATTGTAATACCTGAAACCGATTTTTAGGAAATACAACCTTTTCGATACGTACCTTTGAATCCAAATTCTTCAATTTTCTCTTTTAGTTTGGCACACCTAATAAAGGGGTTATTTGATCATATTGCCATTTATCTCTTCCTCTTTTCAACTCCTAAAATGTATAAAACCATATAATAGGGATAAGTGATGAAAAAAATAATTAATAGTTTTTAAGAATTTTAAAATATTAACACTTATTTTGGACTTTTTAAACACTTAAATTGGACTCGAGAAAGTATTTACTAAAATGTAAGCAAATGTGATTGATCATATAAACTTACTTTAAATGAGTAACCATGCGCAACCTTATTACAAAGACATGCACAAACAATTAAAGTTCAGTGCTCATGATGAATATAGTAATTATTTATACTTGCTTTAAATAAGTAAACATGAGAAACCTTAGCGAATAGACATGCACAACAATTAAAAGTAATATATTGTTGAACTTTTGGGAAATAAAAGAAGGTGTAAACTACTAAAAATAGATGAAAAGTTATGAGTCGTTATGGGGAGCACTTTCAAAGGTTAAAAAATTTACCATTATGTTTATCACTTAATTATGGTGAAATTTTCGCTTTAAATTTCTTGAGCTGTGCCCATTTTACTTCGTCCCCCCACCCCCCTCTCTCTTCCCCCTTTCCAACGAAAAATAAGAAAAGGTTTCGATAAACTTTATTATAGTTATTGATGGAGCAAAGCTTAGCAAGGTGATCAGTAATTGGAACTGAGAGCAGAGGGGTCAATATCTAATGGCAAGCTACTATAGAATTTATCTGCTTTAGATTTATCCTTTCTTGTTTATCATGAATATTTTGGAGATGGGGTAACATTTATGAAGACAATGAAGTGACTTACTTCCTCCATTTTACTTTATATATGGCATAATTTGAACCAGCACATAATTTAAAAAGGAATTAAAATTTTATGATATTTATGATCTAAAATAAATCATAGATAGCTATAAATTATTTTATTAAGAATAAATTGTTAAGTATAAATTTTGAATAAAAATTTGACTCTGTGGCCAATTTGTATGAGAAGCAACCAGTATTTGAAATTTTTTAGAAAAGTAGTCACATATGCAGTCCCATGAAAACATTGATAGTATTCAAAATCCTAGGAAAATTTTCTAGAAGTGCCAACATGAAGTCCAATGTTATTTTCCTGGGACTTCGAAGATTTTAGTTCAAAAGTCCCAGAAAATTTTTCTAGGACTGAAAATATGAAGCTCAAAAAAAAAATTTTGGAACTTTGAACTAAACTTCAGGAATTTTTCCTGGAGTTCAATTCACATTCTCAGCATTTTTATCTGTGTCTAGTCGTCATAAGAATATATGTTCCTAAAATACGATTACTTTCTAAAAGTTTGTAATTGTTGATCGTTTTTTCTTTTAGTGGTTTATAAACTGGCTAGTTATTAAAATCTCCCGAATTTTAAAGTTAAATGGTAAAGTATGAATTTTAAAAGGAATTTTTACATAAAAGTACAAGTTTTAGCACTTAATTACCAAACATAACAACATTTTAGCAAAATAACGCTAAATAGAGAAAAACGCAAGCTAATTACAAATATAGCATATTATGTCAAAAAATATTGCTAGTTTTATTTATTTCTTTATTTTGGTACTGTTTGGGGGCATTTTTGTAATTTTGACAAAATTTGTGCTAATATATTGTTTTTTCCTTATTTTCTCAGTTTTCCCGTTTTTCCACTGTTTCAGCGTTGTTTCTATTCCTCTGCCTTTGTATCATCCGTGTTTCTCAGCCGTTTCTCCCTACTTTTTCTCTCCCATTTTCTTCCTCACTTTCTCCACTGTCATATCTGTTTGTGAAGCATTTCGTAACTGATTTTCAGCGTTTAAATTTCAAGTTTTTTCCATTTTTTAGGGTTTGATTTTTTAGGGTTTCATTACAATGTCTAATTCTAGTTCGTCTTCTAGTTCTAGGGAACTTAGGAGTAAAACGAAACATGATACAAATGTAAATAAAATTGGGTCGAAATCAGTTTTAAAGGTAAAAGTTCCTGTTTTTAAGCCGAAAGAAACCCCGGAACAATTGAAGCGTGTGACGCGGTCGTCTGCCTCTCCTGCTACGGGTAAAGGTAAAGCTAAAGTTTTGGTTGATGCTGATGATGATTTTGAAGAAGATGCTCGACCGTTGAAGAAAAGTCGGATTTCTGTGTTGGCTGATGTGGCATTACAGGTAATTTTATTTCTATTTCTGTTTTCTGTATCAAATTATTAATTTGTTCTTTGTTGTTGCATTTTTTGTAATTTAGTGTTTCTTCAGTGTATTCATTGTTTATGTAGTTTTTTCTGTTTCTGCTGTGTGTTTTATTGTTTCTGTATGTTATTATTACTGTTTCTGTAGTTTTTTACTTGTTTGTTTAGTGCATTTAGTATTTGTTTAGTGTATTTAAGCACTGATAATAATTCATTAGTTACCTGAAAAATCTTGGAAAATCTTTTCCTGAAGCATCCCAGATTGATAGCCAAAAAGGATTTTCTGTTTCTGCTGTGTGTTTTATTGTTTCTGTATGTTATTATTACTGTTTCTGTAGTTTTTTACTTGTTTGTTTAGTGCATTTAGAATTTGTTTAGTGTATTTATTGTTTCTTTAGCATATTTACTGTATCTGTGCCTTTTACTGTGTTGTACTGCTTTGGTAGGCTTTTCGTTGTTCTTTAGCATATATAGTTGTATCTGTGTCTTTTACTGTTTCTGAATTGCATTTTACTGTTGCTGTAGTTTATTTATTGTTGCTGTAGCTTTTTTTACTGGTTCGGTAGGCTTTTCGTTGTTCCTGTATCTGTGTCTTTTACTGTTTTTGACTTCCATTTTCCTGTTGCTGTAGTTTATTTACTGTTGCTGTTGTTTTTGTACTGGTTCTGTATGTTTTTTTACTGTTTCTGTCTTTTCTTGTTTGTTGATTGTATCATTGTATGTTACTTTTGCTTATTGTGTGCTGTAGTATTTTTTATTGTGTCTTTTCTTGTTTTTGCATTGATTTTTAATGTTTCTGTATTGTACTTACTGTTTTTTAACTGAGTTTGTTTTTTCCTTTATAGGCTGTATCGTTTTATATTCCCCAGAATTTTAATTGGAAAGAGTTTCATCTACGTCTAATTACGGATGGTGATATTGGAACGCATTTGAAGGATGTGTTAAGCCCTGTGCAGTTGGGAATGTTCAAAAAGACCTGTTTTGGTTATTTGTTACAGTTAGAAAGTTTGCCCGTTCAAAATCAATTGCTTCGGTCTTTGCTGGTGCGTGAGATTGCGTCCTCCACGCCTTGTACGTTTGAGGTTTGTGTGAATGGTTCACGTTTGCAATTTGGATTGCGTGAGTTTGCAGTAGTGTCTGGTTTAAAGTGCTCTGGCGATACTCTAAGTTCTCTTGATACGAGTGGTCCAAATCGGTTGATGAGTAGTTACTTCCCGACTGTGGAGAAGGTGTCTCATGTAGATATTAAGAATGCTTTTATTCAACGGAAGTGGATTGGTGATGAGGATGCTGTTAAGATTGCAGTTCTATATGTTATTGTGAATTTTGTGATGTCGGTATCTGATGTTCAAACTGTATCTAAGAAATACTTCGATTTGGTTGAGTATGGTCTTTACAATGACTATCCATGGGGTATTGATTCGTTCAAAGAATTGTTTGATAGTATTCACAAGAAGGTTAAAACTACTAGTACATATTTTCGGGTGGTAGGTTTGGCTTCTGCGTTGCAAGTATGGTTTTATGAGTGTTGGACAAACATTCCGTCATCAGTAGCTATGCGCGTTAGGAGTCGAAGTCCTCGTATCTTGAACTGGAAAGTGACGAGTAGTCTTTCAAAGTATAAGACAATTTGTAAGATTTTAGAGGACCCAGTCAACAAGGTATACTTTCATTGTTTTGTATCTGTTTTCATTTCTATTGTATCTGTTTCATTTCTATTGTATCTGTTTCATTCTTCATGCTTCTGTTTTGCATATTTTTGTATTTGTTTTTGTATCTGTTTTCATTGATTTGTGTACTGTTATGTATGGTGCAGCCTGTTTTCCGGCCTATGCAGCCAACTGTTGCTGAGTTGGCCAGATTGGAGTTGATAGATGATACGGTCGCACCTGTTGCGGATGCTATGCAAGATTCTAGTGAGGATGATATTTTTCTCCACCATGTAGCGTCTGGTCCCTCCTCTTCTGCCGCTTTTGTCGACATTCCTCCTGAAACTGTTGCAAAGCAGGCACAGTCGAAACCTGCGCCGCTGTTTGAAAATGATGCTAAGATTGCCATATTGACTCACTCAGTTGAGAAGGTATGTTTAGTTTTTAATATTGAGTCATTCAGTCACTTGAATATTTGTGATACTGTTTTTTGGCACATTCTGATACAGTTTTTGTTTTTTGTTTCAGCTTAGCAATGATTTGGAGTTATTAAAGCGTCATGTGAGGATTATTTGTGTTTATGTGTTTTTACTTTGTTTAAACAGTTAGAATTATTGTCATATTGTTTTTCCTTTGTTTCTTTTGAAGGTTGATGATCAGTTTAATAATGTCAAGGAATTATTTGGTGAGGAGTTTAGAAAAGTTGTTGATGCAATTAAGCTACTTGCGCAAGGACAGGTATTAATTGTTGAAGAAACTGTTTATTGTTTCTTGTCGATGTAATGTTCGTTTCAATTACCTTTTTTTTTTTTTTTTATACAGGGTACTCAAAGTGGTGCAGATAATCGTCAAGGTTCACCACGGACACCACCTGCTAGTGGTGATACAGAGAAGCTCAATTCTGATGATGTTGATGCTACAGAAAAGTTTCAATCCGATGTTGGTGATACAGACAGTTTAAATATTGGTACGGCTAATGTTACGGTATGTAGCTTATTTCATTTATGTTGAAACAACTAGATACTTTTAGATACAAACAGCTACAGATAGTTTCAACTCGAAACAGTTTAACAAGCCAATGAATTTGTACATCTACCAATTATTTTTCGTTTTATTTTTTTAACCATGTGCTACTGGTGGAGCGACTAATGTAGCAAGCGGCAGCGGAAAAGATGTTACTGTGTTGTCTGCTGATGGTGGTGGCAGTCATGTTGAAAGAGTTGTTATTAGAGAACGTGTTCCAGTGGCTGCAACAGTTTCAACCAAGGTTCCTTTGACCCCTTCATTGCAATTCCCAAACTTCGACCTTGGTTTGAATTTCAGCCAAGATTTTCTAAAGACTCCTAAACCTGATGAGGTGCGCGCATTTTTTTTTTCTCTATGTTATTTAAGCCTTTTGTTTCTCCCTTGTTTGTAAACTGTATTATATATTTGTACATTGTTTCTGACGTTAATTTTTTTTTTTTTGTATTAGTTTATTAAAGGTTATTCTGTTGATGGTGCTTCATTTTCTAAGAAAGATATTGCCGGACCTTCTTTTATATCGGATGATTTCTTTGATAATTGGACGGCCGAGCAGTTTGCAGAGATGGACCGTAACATTACCGACACCATTAAGAATGTGAAGAAACAATTTGAAATCAACCCTGTTGCTGGACAACCTGGTGCCACTGTTTCTGAAGCAGCCACTGATACTGTTGAAGCAGATGCTGCTGCCGCTGTTGCTGAAGATGCTTATGATACTGTTGATGCAGAGCATGGTGCTAGGGTTGCTGAAATGCCTGCTGATACTGTTGCTGCAGATCCTAGTCCCAGTGTTGCTGAAGATGCTTCTGATACTGTTGCTGCAGAGCATGGTGCTCGGGTTGCTGAAATGTCTCATGATACTGTTGCTGATGAAGAGCTCATTGAGCACGATGCTGATGATTCTAATATTATGTTGGTTAGTGACCGTGAGAACAAGGATGCGAGCCCACGTGCGGATACTAGTACACCATCACAGGCGTTGGTAAGGGTGAAGCGTCCTGGTAAATATGATGTTTCACCTTTTCTGCGTGAGTTTGCTTCTGGTGCTAGTGCCAATTATGTTTCGCCCAAACCTTTGATGTTGCAAAGGCATCCATTTTGTGTTCCCGTCACAGAGGATGTTGATGAAGAATTATTAAATCGGTTTGTATCATTTGTTGATGATCTTGCTAAGCGGAAAAAAGGAAGGTTTGTTCCCCTTTAATGCTTGTTTATTGTATCATTTATCATGTTGATATTTTTTTAATTCATTTTTGTTTTGGTTTTTATTTTTAGGATTTGTGCCTATTCCAAAACTGACAATATACTTCCATATGAGTTTCAATTCGAAGTCTAAACTGTGTCAACTCGAATGTGGTTCTATATTCTGTTGCATGGTGGTCATGCATTGCAGGATTCAGTAAGTTTATTTTGTTTTTCTTTTTAGTCTTTGTGTGTTTTGTATCTTTACTGTATCTTTTCTGTTTCTTCTACTGTGTGAGGGTGTGTTTCTGTTTCTTTTATATTTGTGTGTGTGCATATGCCCCTATACTGTTTCTTTTTCTTTCTCGGTGTATCTGTAACTGTAATTTTGTTTGTTTCTTCATTGTTTCTGTAATGTATCATCTATTTATATCATTAATATTTTTTTCAATGTTACAGCATGTTAATGTTGTTTTCTACTACTTGCGTAAGCAAGGAAAGTATCGACCGAAGACTGAATTATCCTTCACTACTACTGATTGTTGGTTTAAAACGATGATCGAGATTGTCTATGACAAGTATGTGAATAGTGGCAAGGATGTTTCAGTGCTTTCTGATGTTGATTCTGTTGCTGGCTACATTAGAGGCTGCAAGATCCTTGGAAATGTGCCTTGGGTAGAGGTTGACTATGTTCTGCTCCCCGATTAACATAAAGTCTCTCTGTCATTGGGTGTTGGGTGTAGTATCATTCAAGGATAGGTCCATTGGGATATACGATTCAATGAGTGGTGGGGGTACTCGTCATAATGCAGATGTTGTTGAAGTTGTTGAAAAGATTGCCGAGTTGTTGCCACGGTATCTTGTACTGACCGAATTTTACCAGTCAAGGCCCGACATTGATATTCTTACGAGTGAAGCATATGCTGATGCAGATCTAGATGATCCTTTTGGGTTTTTCTTTGTTCCAGACCTTCCGCAATAGACTCATGGTTCCCTGTATGTTTCTTTTCCCTTTCTTTTCCCTGTATCTGAATCACATCTGTTTCAGAATTACTAATTGTATGTATTGTCATATTTTTGTCACTGTTTCAGGGATTGTGGAATGTTTGTCATGGCATATGTGGAGTACTTTATTTCTGAGACTGATATCACAAGTGTGCCTGATTTTGATATAGATCTTTACCGTGGCCGTCTTGCAACGCTGCTTTGGGATTATGGCAAAAGGAAGATTGATTTAGATGCAGTGAGCGCATGTGAAAATCCTGGGCGTCTTGCTAAGAGAAAAGGCGCCATAAAGCGTCGTTTACGAGTTGCCAATCCCAACCATTAGTTCTGTTTCTTTTGTGATATTTCTATGTTTATGTTTGAAGTAGTAACCGTTTCTACTTTAGTATGTTGTTTGTTCTGGATGTTGTTTGTTCTAGATGTTGTTTGTTGTACTCACTATCTATGTAATGACAGTTTCGGAAGGTTTAAATTTTACAGCAATACTCTTTTATTTTTGTCCCTTTTTGAAGTGTGAAACAGTTTCATACAATTAGTAACTATATCAGATAGCTAAGTTGACATAAAAACAGTTGAAATTATCTTCACTACCTCAGCAACCACGTGTGAAACTGTATCACTTCTAACTAGTCAGATTCAATAACAAAGAAACAGTTAAACACAACTATGAAACAGTTTGACACAATTATTAACTATATCACATAGCTAACTTAACACAGAAACAGTTGAAATTATCTTGACTATCTCAGCAACCACTTGTGAAACTGTATCACTTTTAACCATTCAGATCCAATTTGGAAAAAAAATAAAACATAAAGGTGAAACAGTTTCATACAGTCATGAAACAGTTTTCATACAGTCATGAGACATTCTGCTACAGACAGCTAAATTTATTAAAAGTTCACGCAGCAATTGTCAAACTGTATCACTTCTAACACTTCAGATTCAATGACAAAGAAAGAACTAAAAAAAGTTCTATTTGGGCTTCGAAGGATGTGTGCAAGTTTTTCTGTTGTGTCCTTCGCGACCACAATTTGCACACGTAATCTTTGTCCTTTTTGCATGTACTTCCCATTGTGGTTTGTATCTAGTAGTTTTTGGCCTTCCTGGTGGCCGTCTAGCAACTGGCGGGAGTAGTTTAATTTCTGAAACAAATGCTGGAATCTCCCATCTGCTTTCATCTGGTATCGGATTAACATGGAACTCGTATGTCTTTACCAGGGACTTTGTTGAGTAGTAGTTACAGCTGTAATCTTCTTCTTCCAGGCCTTTGTACTTTAGAATAGCCAAAGCATGCACACAAGGCAGTTCTTCCATTTGAAATTTTCCACAACAGCATGTCCGTTCATTCAGATTAACAATGAATTTTTTTTCACCGTCATAGATAGCTGCTTCATTTCCTGTTGAATGTATCTACAACACACAGGATGATACATTTTTGAAACAGAAAATACAAGCAAGATACAGGATGAAACAACTTAGATACAGTGGAAATGTGAAACGACCTCGGTCAGTCGTTTCGGAAGTTAGGACTCCGATTGGCGTGTCGATAATTTTAAAATATTCGTAATGTCCATTAGGACCTGTCTCTAAAATTTGAGCTAAATCAGACCTCGTTTGGTAGGCATCGGAAGAAGGTTTCAGTTTTATTGGCGATAAATATTAAAAAGAGATTTTCGAGCTCGGTTTTTGCCGAATGAGCTCCGATTCAGAATCCGAAAGCGCCGTTAGGTTCGTATGATTATTTGTGATTTTTATGAACTTTCGAAAGTGAATTTCGATATTGTTCGGCTAGTTTCGGCTGCGATGCCGAAAGTTAAATAATTTGACCTTTTTCATTTAAATTCGTATCTTGAGTTTCGGGAGTCCGATTTGAGATCCGCCTTTGCGAGTATGTTACATATATTTTGTATAACTCGTATGCAAAAGTTGGGATTATTTCGAATATCATAGGGTACCGTTTTAATTTTCGTCGCGAAAAGGAAAAAAAAAGAGAAAAAGACGAAAGACAAAAAAAGAAAAAGACAAAAAAAAGGAAAGTGAATGGCGGTTTTAAAGATGGATGGCGGTTTTATAGCTCATCTTTAACAGAAGTAACATTAACGTAACATTAACAGAGAATTAAAAAAATTACGCAGTAGAAAAAGAAAATGCCAGAAAATAAGAAAAGGGGCCGGAGAAAAGTAGAATTTTCACCCTGAAACATTCAGGTAATGATCCTAATATAGTATTTGAGTTTATTACGTGTGTTTAAATATGTTTTTGCGGTAAAATTAGGAATATTAGACATTGCCTTAATGAAGTAAATTGATAGTTTAAAGGGTCAAATGGACCCCGATAATGAAATTGATTATGTATTCGTGCTCAGTGAGTTATGGGCAACTTATAAATATAATTTATTTGGGATTTGGTTGTGTGGCCTTAAACCCTGTATATATGCCTGGCCTGCGCATTGCGTATGCGAGTAGGGTATCAGGTTCCTACCTAGATTGCCCTAAGATGTGAGGAATGAAGCCTTTAGCCTAATGTGATATATTTTTCTGCTTATTGAACACAGTGGGATCGTTTGGCAATGAATCCAAAGGACAAAGCAGTTATTGAGTGGCTGTACTAACTTTGTCATAAGGTAAGTGTTTATATCCATTTCTTTGGAGGCGCCCTTGGCCTCGTGGATTTTCTACCACGTGTTTCCTTACGTGTGTAGCTGCCGATAGGCGTACTCATTACGCCTTAGCTTTGAATTTACATTGTATATTATATGTTATGTCCTGTAGTTGTTATTACATTGAACATATGAGCATTGCACTCTGGTTTTGAGTATTGTATATACTTCCCGGTTGGCGATGAGAGTCCCGCACCGGCGAAGGGTCATTATTGCATATACTTCCCGGTTGGCGATGAGAGTCCCGCACCGGCGAAGGGTCATTATTGCATATACTTCCCGGTTGGCGATGAGAGTCCCGCACCGGTGAAGGGTCATCATTGCATATACTTCCCGGTTGGCGATGAGAGTCCCGCACCGGCGAAGGGTCATTATTGCATATACTTCCCGGTTGGCGATGAGAGTCCCGCACCGGCGAAGGGTCATTATTGCATATACTTCCCGGTTGGCGATGAGAGTCCCGCACCGGTGAAGGGTCATCATTGCATATACTTCCCGGTAATCGATGAGAGTCCCGAGCCGGTGAAGGGTCATTATTGCATATATCTCCTGGTAGACGATGAGAGTCCGCGCCGGAGATAGGTATCAGACATATGTGACTGCATTGCATCATACTGCATTCATCCCATCTCATTGCACCGCATACTGACTATTGTGTGTATTGTATTGTGTTTTATATATGCGGTATGTATACCATGTTGTGAACGTACCTCAGTTTGCCTATATATTTCTGGCTCGTATCCCGGGTTGCACGTCGCGACAATATAAATACATGGATCGAATCGGGTTGCATGCCGCAGCAGTATAAATATACGGATCGGGTTGCACGTCGCGACAGTATAAATATATGGATCGGGTTGCACGCCGCAACAGTATGAATATATGGATCGGGTTGCACGCCGCAACAGGATGTATTTCTGATTGTTGGTATGTTCGGGATACCTATACGTTTTGGTTATTTTATGTTCCTGGTTGTTGATGAGTTTGTCATTCCATACGTGTTTCTAATTATTATCTGGCTCTGCTTTTTTTTATAATTTAAATAAGAGGAGTTTGGTCTATTTGTTTCTTTTCTCCCTGACTAGCTATCCTATCCTTTGAGGTGGCTAGTCTGCCCCACTTATTGAGTCCTTTTGACTCACCCTTGTTTGTTGTTTGTTTCTTGTCTATCTATTTCGTTTCGGCAGGTTCGCTCCAGGATTGAGTTTGCCACGTTGTGAAGGAGCGAAGACGACTTCAGCTGTCAGGGTGAGCCAGCTTTTATTCCGGATGGCCACCAGTTTATTGGTTGCTATTTCATTTGCATTTTGCTCCCTTCAGGAGGTATCTGTCTTCTTTTGTACTCTTAGATGTCTAGTCTGGATAGCCCTAAACCTAGTATGTGGGTAGTCAGTAGTAATTTTTTTTTTTTTACAGCTTAGAGTTATCATTATGTTTGTACTTTTTCTAAGTCTTGTTATTATTTATAAATTGAATTATATTTATTTTCCTGATTTAATTGATAAGGGTTCGCACGACGGGTCTAGGGAAGGATGTCGGGTGCCCGCACGGCCTAACCGGAATCTGGGTCGTGTCAAAATGAAACAGTTTCTATTCTACCTTTAGCTGCATAGCTTTGCTTCTGTATCCATCCAATATTTTGTTGTACTTGAATCCAAGAGGTGTGAATGTCTCATGTGATTTCTTTCTGTTATCATCAGTCCAAGTTCCAATCAGTGAGCGCATGTACTCCATAAATGCGACTACAGGCATATCACGCGCATCCATGTTGACTGCATTCAAAGATTCTGCAATGTTTGATGTCATTGTAAACCCCCTATTTACTGTTGAATGCGCCCTTGACCATTTCTGGTATCCAGCATTTAGCAAGTATGCTTTGATACGTTTATCCATTTTTTTCACACTGTTCATGTATGTGTCAAATTCCTGTATGGTGTATGCCTTTGCCATACTGAAGAATGTTTCATGGAGCTTGTCTTCACATTTCTTGAACTTAGTCTTGAGGTTGTTCCACAAGTGCCATATGCATGCATAGTGTGGGACCTGAGGATATATGATTGTAGTAGCCTTAATTATGCTTCCATTACGGTCTGACACAACGCACATGTTTTCTCTCTCACCGTAAGCATATTTGAACTTTTCAAAGAACCATTGCCATGAGGCATCGTTCTCTGAATCAACAATTGCATACGCAAGCGGCAATATGCTTCCTATGGACAGAAACAGTAAGATAAATATTTGAAACAGTGCCACACAAGTAGAAATTGTAACAGTCTGATTCAAATAGAAAGCTTAAAGTTCTCAAAGAAACTGATAGCAAAAATCTGTAAATATTTTGATACAAAGTGAAACAGTGTGATACAGATAAAACATGATTTAATAGAGAGAAATAGATGGCTTTAAAAAGTCTGTGGCAGAGTTCAAACGGTTTGATACAAAGGTGATACAAAAATTGAAGCAGTCTGATACAAATAAACCATGTGTCTGAAAAAGCCTGATACAAAAGCTGGAAATAGTTTGATACAAAAGTGAACCAGTCTGATATAGATAAAAGATGATGAAACAGATAATATATGGTCTTAAAAATCTTGATAACAAAGTTCAAACAGTCTGAAACAAAGCTTAAACAGTATGAAACAAATGAGAGATGCTGAAATATTATGACACAAACAGTTGAAACAGTATGATACAACAGGTACTGTTAGAAATCAATTTACCTGCTGCATCTAATGTACTTGCTGCTAGGAATGTTCCTTTGTGCGCTGCTTTTAGGAAGCTACCATCAACAACTACGATTGGTTTGCAATGTTGAAATCCCTTTATTGAAGCATTCAAAGCAACAAAAGCGTACTTGAACAAATGGTCCTCACTTGCATGTAAAGCAACAACTGACCCTGGGTTTCTTTGCTCTAACATATAAAGGTAACTTGGCAGCTTCTTGTAAGATTCAGTTGGGTCTCCTTGTATCATTGCAATGGCCATTTCTTTTACTCTCCAAGCCTTCATATAATCTATGTGTATACCGTAACACCTCTGCATTTCGTCCATTATCTCTTTAGGCTTGTAGGTCGACTTTGGGTCATCAACCCTGTCCTTGACAATCATACCAATCATTCGTGATGTAAGCTGCGCTTGCCCATAAACTCTTTATTTGTATGGACATGTGTGTTCATTGGTGAATTCTCTAACTTTGAACAAACTTGATGAATTCAAGCTTGACGCCCTAAATTTCCATTTGCAATTTTCATCTTTGCATATCAGGCAGTAGCTGCAGATACAGTATGATACAGAAAATGTTACATGATACAGAAAGCTACAGAAATTAAGTAACAGATACAAAATTGTACAATATTATACAAATACAATTTACTTAATTTCTAACAGCCATGTATGATATAATCAGAGATGGTAGAGTTATAAATCAGATACAATGTGATACATAATTCACACATTGTATCTGACATATAAATTGTTATTGCTTGAAACAAAATACACATTTCAGATACAATATAGAAACTGTTTGTTCATGAAACAAACTCATGATACAGTTACACAGAAACAGATACAATGATACAATGTGAAATAAATTGATATAAAATACTGATATCAAGAACATTTCTTAGAGTACTTATGATACAGTTACACAGAAACAGATACAATGATACAACGTGAAATAAATTGATACAAAACAAAAATACTGATATCAAGAACATTTCTTAGAGTACTTATGATACAGTTACGCAGAAAAAGATACAATGATACAATGTGAAATAAATTGATACAAAACAAAAATACTGAGATATAATACCTTGTTGCGCTTGATCTCTCAACCTTAAACTGAACATTTTCTGTTATTGCAAATCGTTTCATGGCCATTACTACAGTGTTTTTATTAATGTACACTTGGCCCTCTACTATCTCATTTTGCAAGCTATTGGTAATTACTGCAACTTCTTCTACCTCGTGCTCATCAGAAGATCCTTTAATCAGTAGTTCTACCGTTTCAGCACTACTGATAAGCGTATCATCAATGTTCGTGTTTATATTGGAACTGTTTCTGTCAGTATCAACACAGTCTCCCACTGTATCACGACTCCTTATGCTTTGTCTATCACTCCAGAACCCTTGATCCTCAACAATATCTTCCAGTGTGATACAAAGTGGATAGATTTCTATTCCTTTTTTCTCTATTTTCAATCCTGTATACACTAAAACACCCATGTCATTGTGTATTTCTAAACCCGGACTTTTTTCCATTACCTTATACTTTATTTTAACAATTTTTCTCGTCAGATCAATGTTCAGTTGCTTCGCAACTGTATCACGAAGCATCTGAAAGTTTGAATCTGGATTTATCGCGATTGCATCAACAACAAAATCAATATAATTGTCGAATTTGTCCCATCTTCCACTATGTTTTAGTAGAATTTAGTGCCATATCTATTGTAAAGTTTCGATTTTGATATGTTTAAATTGTACAGCACTCGTAACAGCAACCAGAAATAGAGGCGAAACAGCTGCGACACAGAGCAGAAACAGACGCGAAACAGAGCAGAAACAGACGCGACACAGTGGAGAAACGGTAGCAGCTTTGTAGAATTTTTGATCGAAAACAGAGTACGCTGTGTAGAAACAAATAGAAACAGAAAAGTAACGATTTTCAATAGTTGTAGATTTGTTATTGGAGGCAGAGTAAATTAGAAAACTGTAAGGAGCTAGAGAGAGAAAAAACAGAGAGAAAACAAGAAGGGTTTCAGTTTCTGTAAATAGAGTTGGAATAAAGTATTTATACATTGCTATTTTGCTAGGAAAAATATTGCCATGCATTGTAATTAGAAAAGTATTGCTATTTTTATGTAATTAAGGGTGAAAATTTGTATATTTGTGTAAAAACCCATTTTTAAAATTAGAGTGTTTTCGAATTTATAAAGTTGTCACTTTTTTTGACACGGAAAAATAAGAAATATTGCCAAATAACCTGAACCATAAGATTATTCATTTAAAGAAATGTAATCTATATAACCAATATAGTAATATAATTTCCAGATGTTAATACTTTCAAAAGGATTTTAGGGAATACCAGTTACTGTAATTGTATAAAAATTCGCTTATTCATTCTTTATGATGTTATGATTTTATTATTAAAGAATGTGGGGGTGGATGAGATCCTATATCCTTAATCAAGTGTACGGTTATAGCTCTAGGAATATAGGCCCCTACGTGGCGCAAATTTGGGGGAGGAATTAATCGGCCAGTAAATTTCAGATACAAAATAGTATCTAAAAAAATAATGTTAAGATTTTGTGAAATTTCTTTATTTTTGAGATTTATCATTTTCAATAGTAACAGAATTTTCATTTCTTATTGCTATGATTCCATATAATCCTACTCCCTCCGTTCCAATTTATATGGCGGTATTTGACTTTATACAGAGTTTAAGAAATAAAGATTGACCTTGGTAAGTTTCAAATTTACCCTTTAAAAAGTAAGAAAGAGAATATTGGAGTAGTTAAAAAGTAAGTAGGGTTCAAAAAGGGTAAAATAGAGATAATGCATTAAATAATTAGGTGTGATATTCTTTTTGAGACAGTTTAAGAAGGAAATAGTGGCACATAAATTGAAACACGGAAGTATAAACGAAAGAATCTATTGTTGTGCATGTCACAGTACTGAATATAATGGCACATGTACAACTATTAGGAATCATCTGCACCTTTATTTTATAATTTAGTAGAATGGCAAATTCAAATGCTAACCTTACCATAAATATATAGATGAGGTTCTGAACTATGAATCCCACTTTGGAAACCAATGGGAACCCATCCCTTTTTGGGGAAAGGTCTGTTAATCTTCTCCTCCCATCTATTTATTGATCTCATTAATATCATATGAAAACTGTCAGTAATATTTTTCCCAATATGATATAAGTATTTACTCTTCCCCATATGGAAAAGAAGGAAATAACGAATCTTAGTAGAACTGCAGTTTTAGGCAAGGCACGTACAGGTCATAACTTACATAACGGTAGAGTAAATAAAATAATGTTATCTTGTGACTAAACCGCTGCCCGCTGGTATTTATCAATGTACTGCTGCTCGAATAAAACAGCTGCTGAGAATGGTTGAACAGTTATACAAAGCATAAGCAAAAAAGTCAGGACAAAAATCATAGAAGGAGCGGTAATTGCCAGGTTATTATCCGCGTTTTAACAAGTAGGATGTGAGGCGAGGCGTTCACTAAATACGGGGCGGGCACCCAAGCACAGGGGCATATGCCCCATGGATCTGAAATATTTTAAAGTTTTAAATTGATGGAATGATATGATAACAAAAACAAATTATGAGAGTACAGAAAAAGTTAAAAGAAAATAAAAAAGATGAAAGAAGCTCATAGAAAACAAATACCTACCATGTTTACAAGTATAAACGATGCAATAATGGTGAAATTATTACAAGATAAAAAATCAATTACAAGGATAAGATACTCAAATAATTTAAATATCACATTTTAAAAAAAAAATATTTTAAACCTACATATGTAACCTCCATAAAAGATCGATTTTTTTACTACTATAATTTAAAGCATTATTCATGCATCAAGTAATATAAAATTTCGTTCAAATAGTAAAATAATGGAATTTTGATTTTTGAGAGACAAAAGAACTACTCCCCCATTCTATGTGTCATAGTTTGACTCGGCATGAAGTTTAAGAAATAAAGAAAAATTTTGAAACTTGTGGTCTAAAATAAGACATAGATTTTGTGTGGTTGTAAAATCATTTCAGTAATGGACAAGTAGTAATTTTGAAGTTAAATTCTTACCAAATTTAGAATGTTGATATTCTTTTTGGAATAGACTAATGAGGAAATGTTGTCACATAAATTGGAACGGAGAGAGTAAAACTTATAGACAACTAGCGAGCGCTGATAGAAACTTTGGCTATCTATTTTAAGAAGGAATGTCTAAATGATAGTCACCCTCGTAATGTTAATTCTCATAATAAAATATGCAACACTATGCCACAATATTTGAGTACTTAATTTTCATATTTCTACAGATGAATATTACCTTTGCAATGGATTTTTAATGAACTTTGTGGATCATCAATAGTGCTAATAAGGAATTTCACACATGATTTGTATAGGAACGGTTAGGCTAGTTCCGAACATCGTTATATTGTGCTTTAGATCATATAATCGGGTGGTTGAGGCAAAACCTTCTCCAATCCATCATACTGAATTGTCACTATTTACTAAACTAGTGAGTCAAATGTCCCCTCTTTCTTATATTATTTGAAAATGTGATCAAAATGTGCAAATAAATGCATCTATACGTCAATGTTGGAGTAAATTAGGTCAGACTGATGGTAAAAAAACTATAATTTTTGAATGGTAGAGAAAAAAAATGGAAAAACCAAAAGAAAATGAAATAAAAAAATGAACTAGCGGAAGAGCAATGGGTGAATAGAGGGCTGGAGAGACAGGAAGAGAAGGAGAAAGCCATGAGCTGGTGGTTTTGCATATGATGTAAATAGTGTAAAGATTTTGGTTGAAGACATTAAAAACAATATAGTGTTGTGGGTGAATGTAATTAGGGAACTTCATTAAATAGCCACGTAAATCGAGATACATACATATATTATACACTTTGTTGAGTTTAAGTTTTTTACTGAGTTTTGATAATGACAAAAGCATACATCACTAATAAATGACGCATATCGCAGGGCTATCAAGGAAGGTTCATGTAGAAGAACTGAAATGGAAAGAAGGATCTTCGATCTTATTTTGGAAAAATCAGCTATGGAATATTGGATCTCAAGCGCGCTAGTTCCTTGGGACTTGTCCCAATCAGCTCTTGCCTTATTCTTCAAAAAGATATTGATATCTTTTTTAGAATCAAATATCTTGGGTCAATCTCTGTATTCCTCAATCTACATTCAATCTAAATCTTCTATCAAGGAAAGCCTCATCAGCTATTCTCCTTAGTTCATGCATATCAAATCTGCTGAATATCAATAAAGCAACGGACCTTCCTAGTTGAACACTATATATACCTGGGATCTATTGAAGGATTACTTACGCTTCTACTTACAATCTAATTCTCTCTAAGTCTTTTACTTATTACATTCACTGTATTCTTGAGAGTCTACGAGTGATCAAAAGAAAAGAAAGAGAGTTCATGTAGAGAGGTAATAGTTGTGTCACAGAAGTTGGTCTGAACAACTATAAATCAGACAAGATCGTTGTTGGTGAGCGAGGAGTTAAAACCATCAATGCTTACGTTTTTTGGTTAACGACAAACCATAAGTGTACTTGTGTTCTTGAAAGAGTTTAAAGAGAGATAACTCCCTTGTGACCCAAGGAGACTGGATTAGAACCATCTGGTTCTGAACCAGTATAATTCACTGTGTTCATTATCTTTATTACCGCCTTTTCATTTTACAAAGTATTTATTATTGCTTAAGTCGACTAATAGATCGATAAGCCAATTAAATTTGTAAACCTGGACAATTCACCCCCCCTCCCTCTTGTCTTTTCAATTGGTATCAGAGCTTGGACTCACAATATTTTATTTTGCCTTACAGCAAGTGAGAAAAGATCATGTCTTCACATGTTGTTAATGGAGCTCTTCTGCAAGAGGGAACTTCTGCCACCCGACCTCCTTACTTCAATGGTAAGCATTATAGTCATTGGAAGATTCCTATGGAAACATACATAAAATCAGTTGACTATAAGGTCTGCCGTGTTATCAAGAAGGGACCCTATGATATTCCCACCACCAAACCAACAAAGAAGGAAGGAGATCCTTAAAATGTTCCGGCTGATCTTGATATGGACGACTATACTAACGAACAAAGAGAGGTTATCCAACTGCACTACAAAGCTCTGAACATTCTCTACAATGTCATCAGTGGTGAAGAATATGAAAAAATATCCAGCTGTGAAACTGCTAAAGAAATATGGGATAAGTTGGAAGTCACTTATGAAGGAACCAGCAAAGTTAAAGAAACTAGAATCAATCTCCTGGTATATGAGTATGAATTATTTCAAATGAAGGATGGAGAGTCTATGGAACATAAGTTTGCCAGATTCATCAAAATCATTGGAGAACTCAAAGCCCTTGGAAAAATCTATACCAGTGGTGAGCAAATAAGAAAAATTCTGAGAAGTCTCTCTACCACTTGGCAACCAAAGGTCATAAACACAGAAAGTAGAGATCTGAACAAGATTTCATATGATGAACTCAGAGGTGTTCTGATTGCCTTTGAGAAAACTCATCTGAAACGCAACACTCAAGAAGAGAAGAAGAAAACTGTAGCTTTTAGCACTACAGTAGAGGAAGTCGACTATGATCAGGAAGTGGAAGAAGATGATATTCAAGAACAGCTTGCTATGATGTCAAGAAACTTGAATGGTCTAGTCAACAGAAGAAGACAGTTCAGAAAAGGAAAGGTCCCATTCAAGAAAGACCAATCAAATTACAAAAGTGAAGGACGCTGCTATGAATATGGTAAGCCGGGTCACATTGCAAACAACTACCCCGATGCAAAATGAAAAGGAAGGAACAAATCATACGCTGCATGGAGTGATGAAGACGTAGCTGACACTGAGTAGGAAGAAGCAACAAACATTTGCTTCATGGCCTCAGAAAACTCTACCAGCAGTGGAATTCCTTCAAATGATTCAAGTGAGGTACGTTGTGAATTTTGCATCAAAAACTCTGAAAATCTTGACGAAATTCTGGATGAACTTGTAAAGGCACTTAAGAAAATTAAAAGGCTAAGTAAAGAGAAAGAGGAAATGGGAAATAAAGTTAGAAGTATTTGAAACTGAAAATGAATTTTTAAAGGAAGCAATGAATTAACTAAGGTTCAAACTGAATAGTTTTCGAAAATCCATTAGTCATAGCTCTGTCAGATCTAACAGCTTCTCTAGATCCACTAAATCTTCCACATCTATCTCATCTATCACCAAAACTCAAAATACGCCTGTTTGCTATCATTGTGGAGAACATGGACATCTGTTTAGAAGATGTCAAAAGAGAAATCCTGGAAAATGGATTTGGAGACCAAAGGTCAAAAGTGAGGCCAGCACCTCTAAAGCTATCCTGCAAGGACCCAAGTAAGCTTGGGTACCTAAAAACTCTTAAAATCTTTGTTTTGAAGGGACACCACAAAAAGGCGATGAAAATGGGAAAATGGTTTCTAGATAGTGGATGCTCTCGACATATGACTGGTGACAGACAACTGTTCAAATCGATAACAAGGATCGATGGAGGATCTGTAAAATTCGGAGGAGATGCTAAAGGAAAAATCGTTGGTATAGGTATCATCTCCTTAAGTCCTTATTGTGATATTAAAGAAGTCTTTCTGGTTGATGGACTTAAACATAATCTTCTCAGTATTAGTCAACTATGCGATGGTGGGTACAAGGTAAAGTTTGAATCTAGCAGATGTATCATTCATGACAACAAAGGTAAAGTTGTTCTCTTTGGCTCTAGAGAAAATAATATTTATGTTCTGAACAATGGAAAAACATCTTCAGGTAAGCATTTGTGTCTTGCATCCATTACAAATGATCCTTGGACATGGCATAGAAAGTTAGGGCATGCTAGCATGTTTTTAATTGAGAAACTTTCAAAGCATGATCTAGTTATTGGTCTACCTAAACTAAATTTTTCAAAACATCATATTTGCGATGTATGTCAGTTAAGAAAACAAACTAGAACCTCTTTTAAAGGAAAATATATTGTTTCCACTTCAAAGCCGCTTGAACTACTGCATATGGATCTTTTTGGTCCAACCAGAACCACTAGCATAGGAGGTAAAAGATATGCTTTTGTGATAGTTGATGATTACTCTCGTTTTACTTGGGTTATCTTTTTGCCTCATAAAGATGATGCATTAAAAAGTTTTGAAGTGTTTTGCAAGAAGGTTCAAAGAGAAAAAGGATACTTCATATCTACCATTAGAAGTGATCATGGAGGAGAATTTGAAAGTAAGATGTTCGAAGAATACTCCAACTCATAAGGGTTCACCCACAACTTCTCCACACCTCGAACTCCTCAACAAAATGGAGTTGTAGAGAGAAAGAATCGAACCCTCCAAGACATGGCAAGAACCATGTTAGTCGAACACTCCCTTCCAAATCAATTTTGGGCTGAAGCTGTAAGTACTGCATGTCATATCTTAAGCAGATGCCTTATCTGTCCCATACATCAAAAGAATCCTTATGAACTCTGGAAAGGTAAACGCCCTAATATAAGCTATTTTCATCCATTCGGATGTAAATGTTTTATCCATAATAATGGAAAAGATAATCTTCGCAAGTTTGACCCACGTAGTGATGAAGGCATATTTCTAGGATATTCTACCACTAGTAGGTCTTATAGATTCTTTAACAAAAGGACATTATCTGTTGAAGAGTCAATGCATGTGGCGTTTGATGATTCTTTGACCAATGGCGAGAAAGGTAGTGATGCAGAGGAAGAAGAAGTTATCCAGACTCAGCTGAAGGATCCAGAAAACTCAACGACTACCACTGAGCCTCCAAAGACGGAGTCTCAAGAAACTGAAGAGTCAGCTCTTGTCTCAAACTATTCTGAGTCGACTATACTTGCAGATCTCAAAGAATTGGAAGTGGTAGTACCAAATGAATGGAGAAGTGATCCCAACTATCCTCAAAAGTACATCATTGGAGATCCACGGGAAGGTATGAAGACAAGAAATTCCCATAAATCTAACCTTGCTTTCATCTCACAGATTGAGCCCAAGAAATTCAATGAAGCACTTCAAGATGAATCATGGGTTCATGCCATGAAAGAATAGCTTGATCAGTTTGAGAAAAATTAAGTGTGGAAGCTGGTTCCCAAGCCTAAGGGGATTTCCATTATTGGTACCAAATGGGTTTTTCGAAACAAACTAAATGAAGAAGGTAAAGTGGTAAGAAACAACGTTCGTCTAGTTGCTCAAGGATACTCTCAGACAAAAGGAGTCGACTATGATGAGACATTTTCCCTGTTGCCAGGCTTGAATCTATTCGCATGCTTCTAGCCTATGCATCTTACAAAAGGTTTAAACTGATTCAAATGGATGTAAAAAGTGCTTTTTTAAATGGTTTCATAAAAGAGGAAGTTTACGTTAAAAAGCCTCCAGGTTTTGAAAATATTGAAACTCCTCATCACGTTTTGAAATTGTCAAAAGAACTTTATGGTCTCAAGCAAGCTCCCAGAGGTTGGTATGAAAGACTGAGCTCATTTTTACTATCGCATGGCGTTTCAAGAGGAAAAAGTGACAAAACTCTTTTTATTCAAAAATCCCCGGTTGATATCCTCATCACACAAATATATGTGGTTGATATTATCTTCGGCAACACTAACCCTGTTTTGTGCAAGAATTTCGAAGCGTTAATGCAGAGAGAATTTGAGATGAGCATAATGGGCGAACTCACATTCTTCCTGGGATTACAAATCAAATAGTGTAATGATGGCATCTTCATTTGTCAATCTAAGTACACTAAGGAGCTAATCCTTAAGTATGGTATGAATGAAGCAAACCCTGCTAAAACTCCCATGAGCCTTTCCACTTATCTGGTAAGTGACAAGAAAGGTACGAGCATCAATGTGTCTCTTTATCGAGGTATGATTGGATCATTACTTTACTTAACTGCTAGTCGACCGGACATCATGCTCTCAGTATGTAAGTGTGCTCTTTTTCAGTCGGCCTTGTTCTTCTGGGGGGTTTGAAACTATGGTTCTTAACACTAGAATCGTTATTACCAAAGCCATTCTGTGTCGCATCTTGGGCTGTAAGTTCTCTGGTTACTCTGAATTCTTTAGAAATTCCTGGCCCTATGATTTTGAAGTGTCGTTTGAACAAGCAAAAACATGTCTATGTGAAAATTCTGGTGATGTCCCTGAAGGCCAACGTGGGCCCTTAGCTTTGTCCCTTGAAATTCGTGTCCCTGCTCACATTGTTGGCACCACTTTGTTACCCAGAACAGGTTCACTCAACTCTTTATTTCAACGTAATACTTTAATTGTCTATTGTCTGATTACTAAGAAGAAATTAGACTTGGCTGCCTGGATTATTGAGTACATGCTTGAAAGTATAGTTGAATGTGCATCTCTTCCTTATGGGTTAATCATTACTCGAATTCTGCACTTTTATCGTGTTGACATATCTGCCTGAAAAACTTGCTCTATGACTGCTTGCTACAATTCTCGCACTTTTGCATCTATGGGTTATATTCACATTGAAGGTGTTTGGGTTTGCAAGGAGAGTAGGACTTCTAAACTTGTCAGTGACCATGCTGGTCCCTCTAAATCTGCTATTCCTTGTGCTGTGAATGAACTTCTGAGAAATTTAAAGATGCCATTAGTGATCTTAATGACCTGCTCCTTAGCCTGCACTTTAAGTGTGAAAAAGCCTCTGAGGATCTCAATGAACACAAATTGGACGTCGGTAGGTTCACTCTTAAGTTAGACACGGCTGTGACTGACTCTGCTGCTACTAGACATGTACATGTCAGGATTGATGCAGTCTCTACGGATGCTCAGGCTCGGATTGATGCTATGTCTAGAGACGTCCAAACTAAGCTGGACAGAATGACTGACAATGTTGTGAGCACCTTAACATATTTCCTTGCCCCTCGCTAACTATTGCTCATTCTCTATTTTATTCTACTGGGTCTGTAATATTTTGGATAACTAAACAACTTATTTTGTGCCTTGCTTCCCTAATCCTTTTTGCTGCTGCCAAAGGGGGAGAAAATACCTAAGCTTTTTATGTAATTATTGTATTTATGGTTTCTCATACTCAAGGGGAGTCAACTAATCTTTGAAGTTTCTAGAGTCTCCTATTATCTCTTGTTACTGCAGGTGGCATACAATCAGGCGGAGCCGACTATCAAATACAATAGTCGACTATGCTGCAAAAGGGAAGTACTCAGTCATTTCCTCCTTTACTTTTTATCATCATCAAAAAGGGGAAGATTGTTGAGTTTAAGATTTTTACTGAGTTTTGATAATGACAAAAGCATACATCACTAATAAGTGACGCATATCGCAGGGCTATCAAGGAAGGTTCCCGTAGAAGAACTGAAATGGAAAGAAGGATCTTCGATCTTATTTTTGGAAAGTCAGCTATGGAATATCGGACCTCAAGCGCACTAATTCCTTGGGACTTGTCCCAATCAGCTCTTGCCTTATTCTTCAAAAAGATATTGATATCTTTTTTATAATCAAATCTCTTGGGTCAATCTCTCTATACCTCAATCTACGGTCAATCCAAATCTTCTATCAAGGAAAGACTCATAAGTCATTCTCCTTAGTTCATGCATATCAAATCTGCTGAATATCAATCAAGCAACAGACATTTCTGGTTGAACACTATATATACCTGGGATCTACTGAAAGATTACTTCCTACTTACAATCTACTTCTCTCTAAGTCTTTTACTATTACATTCACTGTATTCTTGAGAGTCTATGAGTGATCAAAAGAAAAGAAAGAGAGTTCGTGTAGAGAGGTAATAGTTGTGTCACAGAAGTTGGTCTGATCATCTATAAATCGGACAAGATCGTTGTTGGTGAGCGAGGAGTTGAAACTATCAGTGAAGGACGTTTTTGGTTAACGACAAACCATAAGTGTACTTGTGTTCTTGAAAGAGCTTAAAGAGAGATAACTCCCTTGTGACCCAAGGGGACTAGATTAGTAACTATTTGGTTCTGAACCAGTATAAATCACTGTGTTCATTATTTTTATTACTGCCTTTTCATTCTGCAAAGTATTTTATTATTTCTTAAGTCGACTAATAGATCGACAAGTCAACTAAACTTATAAACCCGAACAATTCATCCCCCCCTCTTGTCTTTTCACACTTATCATACATACTATTATACATGTAATATACATTAAATGTACAAATAATGGCTACTTTTTTTATAAGTATTCTAGCTATTGTTCAAGCAGTATAAACTTTCCAGGTAAAACTATGAGTTCTAATTGTACATTTATGAGATTTTTTCCCTTATCATGATGCTTTTTTTTGTGGGCTTGGCCTATTGTTTCTTCTAAAAGATACATTTGGCAATTCTTTTTTCCTTTTTCTTTTCGAGTTTTTACAAAATGAAAATGCATGTCTAGGAGCACATAGAAGAATACTTGTTTTGTTTAGGATTGAAAGATAAAACCACTAATCCATTATTATGAACAGCAGTATACAGAAGATTGACAAAGAGACCTCGGAACCACCCTTTGACTTTTGACTCGCCTGCTGTAGTTCTTTACTAAGTGTGCTGAGTACAGTTCTATATTTGTTCGATCTCCACTTCAGGTCATTATCAAAAATAGCACCAAAACTATTTATTCCCTCCCCCAGCCAATCTTCCTTTTATCCTTTAGTTACCTTCTCTTTTGAAAAAAAAAAAGAAAAAGAAAGAAAGAAACTAAACACATGAACGCATCATTGATTAATTTTCAATACCGAGAATGGACAAATGCGGAAAGGGAAAAAAAATAACCCCTGTGTTCCACAATGGATGTCCTATTTTCTTTATTAGTCCGTTTAAAAAAGAATGACACAATTCTATATCTAGAAATGATTATTTTTAAACTTACCACTCTTTCCTTAATGAAATTATTTATAGCCACACATTTATCTATGGTTTATTTTAGACCACAAGTTTCAAAAGTCACCTTTCACTTCTTAAGTTCTGATCCAAGTCACATCCATTGTGGAACGGAGGGACTATATAACAGGGATTTGAAGCTATTAAAAGTAGAAAATATAAGAACTAGACATAAAGCATATATATATATATATATATATATATATATATATATATCCTAGTCCATGAACATATTCCCAATGTATACATTGTCATAAAGGTGAATATTCTTAAGTTGGGCAAGTTGAAGTACTTACCTTTGTACAATTCATCCTCAAAAAAATTATTGGAACAGTTGATGATGCTTCATCACTAACTCAACATGTTTTAGTCCATCAAAACATAAATCCAGTTCACATGGTTCAATTTGAAACCAAAGCATACGCCACATGATCGTTAACTGAACCAAAGCATACGCCATATGACTGTTGGGAAAGAATAATTATTGTTTTTGTGCACCTTTTGTTAGTTTTTTTTTTTCCATAACCATTTTTAAAAATATATATATATATTTTAAAATTTTCGAATATATATTTATATATTAAGTTTTTTAATAGAAAAAATTATGAACAACTAAAAGTAAATATTCGTTGATGGGTAGATATTTATGTAAACTTTCCAAAAGAGTCACATGTCTAACTTGTTAAAAAATTTAGCCATTTGAAAATGATTTATCTTTTTAACTGAACCTGACTTTTTTTGTTTTAATTATCCATTATTCAAGATCTACTGTTCAACTACTTTGAATTAGAATCATACATTTCCACTAAAAGGGGTAAAGCATTTCGTCAAAAAAGTTCTTTATTTCCTGGCTGAATCCCATACTTTTGGTCAAAAGTGATGAAATTATTACTTCTTCCGGTTCACTTTATTTTATTTTCTAGTAGCATTTTTTTTTGCTCTAAAATAATTGATTTTTTTTTTCAATAATCAAGATGTTCATCTTTCTAAACTTACCCTTGTCAATAAATGATCTATAAACTTTTCTAAAAAATCGTGGTAATTTTCTATGAGAAAGAGAATGATTAATGTAATAAATAGCATCCTTAATTGATATTAAAAAGTCGATTATAGGTAGGACGTTGCTAAATAACTATACTTCTATGGACCTAAAATGGTCACATTAGGTGAACTGTCCCTTTTGTCCTAAACGGTAATTAGGCTCTAAAAGGTGTTAGTAATGATGACTGCTAAGCATGCTGTTAAACATTACAATCCCAATACTCCATATATTTCCTTAAGCCACCAAATGTTACACGCCTAATTAAATGCTACCATATTTTTATATATTTATACTGTGTGAATACACCTATAGCTAGTTTCCCTCCAAAAAATTTAGGAAAAATTAAACATCTTGATCTTTTTATACGGTTTAAACTACACTAATTCTCTCACCCTTAACATTAGACGCTCTCAATCAAAATCAAACTTTTAAATTAAAAAATGAACTCGTCTGGAGACGGTGGAAATGATCAACTTAGGATTCAATTGTACCAAGCTCTAGGAATAGCATACGATGATAGCTTGAACAATGAAGATAATGGAGCTGACGACATTGATTCAGTCGGCACTTTCAATTATTGGATGAATGTAGATGAGGATGATCAAGAGGAAGACCTTCCTGAAGGAGATGATGAAGTTCAGGACATTGGAGAAGACAAAAATAAATGTGAAGATGAAGACATACCATGCAATAGAGAACATTCAGATGATAGGTACTTTACCGAGTCTCGCTTATTAGTAGGTCCAGTTACTGACATGCCTTTTAGTACGCGATCTTCTTTGTTTGAGTTCTATAAAGAACATGCAAGATTAAAAGGCTTTTGTGTGATTAGAAGATCAACCACCAAAAAGGGTCGCAACCGTGATTTCTATGTTGTGTATGAATGTGACAAGTCAAGGGTTCCAAAAGATTAAATAACCTCTAAGAGGACAGGATGCCCAACTAAGATTAATGCCAAGTTGTACTTAGATGGTTCATGTCGTGTGAAAAAGGTCATTAGGGAGCATAATCATGATTTGGATCCTACCTTATCACGGTTGATGCCCGAAGCCCCGAACATAGATTTATTAGCAATTCTGCTATGAGGAATCTTAGAGTTAATGACAGGGCCGGCGTAAGGCCTTCTAAGAACATAACACTTCTTGAGGTTAGAGCTGGTGGACCTGAAAACATTTGTTGTACCCCCAAAGACTGTAGGAATTTTATTCTCAAGGCCAGGAAGCTTGACTTGAAAGAAGGTGATGCAAACACCTTATGCAAGTTCTTTGGTGACATGCAGGCTAAGGATAGGGAGCTTTTCTACATGATTGATGTGGATAATATTGGTAGGCTTAGGAACGTTGTATGGATTTACACACATTGCAAATATGCCTACAAGGAGTTCCATGATGTAGTATGCTTCGATACTACCAACCTAGTCAATTAGTTTAACATGCCATTTGCGACATTTTTTGGCATTAATCATCATGCCCAGTCTATACATCTTGGATGTGCACTTCTTGCTAGTGAGGACGCATAAAATTACAAGTTGATATTCTCTACTTGCTTTAGATCTATGGGGAATGTTTGTACAAATGCTATCTTGACGGACTAATGTGAGAGCATTAAGGCAGCCCTTAGTGAAGTAATGCAGTTCACAGATATTGCATGTGGCACATATATACTAAGTTGCCTAATAGGCTCAGGGGTCTGGGGACTGCATATAAAACTGGGGAGAATTCAAATGCATTGTCCTTGATAGAATTACTATTGTTGAGTTTGAACGTAGATGGAATGACTTTATTAAGTTATATGATTTTATAGGAAATAACCGGTTCATGAAGCTGCACGCTGATCGCCAAGAATGGGTGCCCGTATACCAAAACCACTACTTTTGGGCTGGTATGTTATCTGTGAGGGAATGCATGCCTTCTTTGATGGATATGTGAACAGGCAAACCACGTTGACTCAGTTTGTGCAACAGTATGAGGTTGCTTTGAGAGATAAATATGAGAAAGAGTTGGCAGCTGAATATAAGTCTCGGTACACTATGACAAGATATGAGTCTAGGTTTAAGTATGAGGTACAGCTCCAACAAGCTTATACTCGAACATTGTTCGAATTTTTTCAGACTGAGCTAAGGAAACTGTATCATTGTGAAGTAAGCATCCCCCAAAACGTTGTAATTGTGGAAGGTGTGGAGACATATGACATAGTAGACTCCTCAATGAAGAGCTATTGTTATAGAAATCAATTCGTCTACAGGGTTGAGCACAGACCAGGGAGCAAATATTTTGAGTGCGATTGCAAATCCTTCGAATCAAAAGGGATTGTTTGCTGCCACATTCTCAAGGTAATGGTAATTAAGAAGATTGAACACTTTAATGAGAGATACATTTTGAACAGGTGGAGAGGAGATGTTGTTCGTCCGCACTTGAAAAAATTCTTTTCTGGAAGCTACCCCACCATGACGAATGAGTACAAGATGTACATGGAGTACTTGAAGTATTTTGACAGTGCGTGCGATATAGAAATAGACAGTGAAGTGAAGATGGAATATTTAAAGAAAAAAAACACTACAGGCGACAAAAGATCTTTCGAATTGGGATGAGAGTATGATAGTGCGAAACACGGCGGGTGTTGCAGCTGAGAATGGAAGTGCTGGACAAAATTTAGCTGGGAATGGAAGTGGTGTACCTAATTGCGATGACAATGCAAGTGGTGGACAAAATATATCAGACCCTGAAATGCGTCGCAGATGTGGAAGGCCAAAATTTAAAATGAAAGGAAGGGCTGCAACAAGAAAGAATAATATTATGGGTGGAGGAAAGGGTAAAGGAAAGGGAAGTAAAGAGGTAAAAAAAAGAGGTAAAGAGGAAAGGTGGTAAAAAAAAGAAGGTCGGGGGGAGGGGGGGATCAAAAGCACAAGAAATGAGGTACTAATCATTTTAATTGTGCTATCGTACTCTTTTGCCTATCTATATACATTGATGTCATTTTTCTTAAAATTAAAAAGAAATATCATTTTAAATGTCGGTTTAATTCATTTGAGTTGTCACTTTAGCTAATTGCATTTGTTGGATTTAATTGGCTTGGTCTTTGACTTTGTTCTAACTTAAATTGCAGTAAAACAATGTTGGTACATCACAAGGGCGCGACGAATCACAAAGTGCAAGAATTGAGGTACGACTATAATTAATAAGAATTTTCACTATTGACTTAATTGGATTTTATTGACAGTTCTTTAAATGTCTTCTAAATTTGGATGCAGGAATATAATGTTGCAATACCACAAGATGTGGCCTTTCCTGATCTCAATCTTGGTAGCCAACTTGATCTCAATATTGATAGCCAACTTGATCTCAATCTTAGTAGCCAACATGATCTCAATCGTGGTAGCCAGCCTGATGATTTTGTATGGGATTTTTTGTTATGACGATTTATGCATGCATGGGGGTTGATGTATTTTTTTATTTTTTTTGTGTTGATGGCGCTTATTCATGATGTGTTGATGGCGCTTATTAATCGATGGCAAAACTTTGTCCTATCCTTTCTCTTTAGACTGGTTGTTTTTGTGCTTTTTTTCTTTTTGCGCAACTCATAATTTTTCCACAATATGTCAAAGGGAGTCCTATGGCAAACACTTCTTAGATCGATTATTTCAAGTTAATATACAACTGAGATACTTTATCAATTTTGACAAGCTGCCAAGGGTCCTAACATTAAACGCTTAGCTACAATTAGCAAGTTAATAATACCATTTGTAGATTATAATTGTTTAAACAAAATTAAAGATGTGTTTTGACGCTGCTTGCAAAAATTCTACTTACGTCACTCAACTAAGAGCTATCATAGTGTAGAACAGATGTTTGAGCCTCAAATTTGTTTCGTACACTGCACTTTATAATGAATGAAATACCACTTTCTACCAAACATGAATCATTGCTTTTTCACTTTTTTAGTAAATGAATCAATAAACGAACAACTAACCCCTCTACAACTTGCCTTCCACTTTCTTCTTTAAATAAGAATAGGAAGAGACTTCACAAGCTCATTTGAGATCTTCTATTTCCTTCAAAAGTTCACAATGGACGAACCATCCTTTTCAAGTCTCCCAACTGAGATTAAGAAAATTATCATCGAGAAAGTGGTTAGCGACGAGGGATCAAGAACATCGTTGAAGAACATATCTGAAGTGTAAGTACTAGTTACTTTATTTATTTTTAGAAAAAGAAAAACAAAACCACCAAACTTTTTCGCTATGTTGGAAGCTTATTGATGTAGATCCCATTTAGGGTTTTATTTATACTGGAGTTTACATTTTCTAATTAGATTGCATGATGACCACACCCCAACCTGTACGAGTAAAAAAAAAAGAGTTCATCCTTGTACGAGAAGTAGCCTAGATTATATAAAGGTAGTTAATTAAAAAAGTATTTTTTGTCCTTGCCTCGTTGATTCGTATAATGAATCTGCCCCTAGCCATTAGCTGATTGATATCCTAGATTGTTATTCTAGCTTGCCATATGATTTTGCATTCTCCCAAACTCAACGCACACATATAGAAAAAGTCAAACACACTATATTAGAGCCGCTAACGGCGCAAGACAGTTGTTTGATACAAAAAATATTGAATTAGTTATAAAATAGTTTATGAATTTTGTTTGGCAGTTGCTGGAATTTTCGACGCATATTGTTCTCGAGAAGATTCCGGCACTATCTTAATCTGGAAAGCATCTGTTATAAACTACCCGATACCGATGTTGCGATAATTGCTTTTTTAAGAAGGTTTCGTGAAGCACGAATTGACTATGCATCTCTTTTGTTTGGCACATACAAGTTTTTTTACGAGGGAAGTCATGATGAAGGATTACCCATCCTTCATGAAGCCGCTGACTCTTGTATTGACAAGGCCGTCTATGTTTATGGAATTGCATTTATTTGTACCGGGAAATACGATCGTGCAACAGAGGAACTTCGCATGATATGGAATGAAGAAGATGGTAGACTATATATAATTATTTGTCGACTTGTATTAAGACAAATGCTTGGTCCATAGCGCTTCAACACTATCCCTAAGATCAGATTTTGTATAAGGACTAGCCATGGTCACTGGGATTATAGATCTCTATATAGCATCTACTGCTATGGTGAGTTGGACGTTACTTGTGAAAGGTGTATCCTAACTGTTGAGCTTTGTAAGCTTAGAATGCCACTGGGTTGGGAAACTGATTTGGAATATTAAGCATAGGAAGTAATCGAAGCTGCAAGTCCTAACATTTTATTATTTTAACTCAGTAGACATCATTTGCAGCTATTGCATTTTGAATGTTTTGTTGGACGAATTAGCTATCATTTGTGAAACGACATCGGCCAGTCATTTCGCAAGTTAGGATTCCGATTGGCGTGTCGATAATTTTAAAATATTCGTAATGTCCATTAGGACCTGAATGTAAAATTTGAGCTAAATCAGACCTCGTTTGGTAGGCATCGGAAGAAGGTTTCAGTTTTTATTGTCGATAAATATTAAAAAGAGATTTTCGAGCTCGGTTTTGGCAAATGAGCTCCGATTCGAAATCCAAAAGCGTCGTTAGCTTCGTATGATTATTAGTAACTATTGCGATTTTTCGAAAGTGAATTTCGATGTTGTTCGGCTAGTTTCCGCTAAAATGCCGAAAGTTAAATAATTTGGTCTTTTTCCATTTAAATTCGTATTTTGAGTTTCGGGAACCCGATTTGAGCTCCGCCTTAGCAAGTATGCTACATATATTTTGTATAACTTGTATGCAAAAGTTGGAATTAATTCGAATATCATAGGGTACAATTTTAATTTTCGTCGCGAATAGAAAAAAATAAAAGAAAAGAAAAGAAAACAAAATAGGGAAAAGACAAAATAAGAGAAAGCAAAACAAATATAAAGTTAGGCGGTGGTTGGCAGGGATTTAATCCCTTACAAGCTTCATTTTGAAGCTATACAAGAAAGCAAAACAGAAACGTGAGAAGACAAGAAACAGAAACGGTGAAAATAAGCAAAAAATCCTAGAAATGAGAAAAGGGGTCGGAGAAAAGTAGAATTTTCACCCTGAAACATTCAGGTAATGATCCTAATATATTCTTGGAGTTTATTACGTGTTCTTGAATATATTTTAACGGTAAAAATTGAGATATTAGACAACGTTTTAATAAGTTCAATTAATAGTTTAAAGGGTCAAATAGGCCCCGATAATGAAATTGATTATATATTCGTACTCAGTGAGTTATGAGCAACATATAAATGTAATTTATTTAGGGTTTGGTTATGTGACCTTAAACCCTGTACATAGGTCTGGCCAACGTATTGCGTATGCGAATAGGGTATCAGGTTCCTAACCGGATTGCCCTAAGATGTGAGGAATGAAGCCTTTAGCCTAAATTGATATATTTTCTGCTTATTGAATAAGCAAGATCATTTGACAGTGAATCCAAAGGATAAAGCGGCTGTTGAGTAGCAAGTTGAAATAAGGTAAGTGTTTGTATCCATTTCTTTGGAGGCCCTTGGCCTTGTGGATATTCTACCACGTGTTCCTTACGTGTGTAGTTGGCGATAGGCGTACTCATTACGCCTTAGCTTTGAATTTATATTGTTTATTATATGCTATGCCCTGTTGTTGGTATTGCATTGAGCATGTGAGCATTTTACTTTGGTTTTGATCATTGCATATACTTCCCGGTAATCGATGAGAGTCCCGAGCCGGTGAAGGATCATTATTGCATATACTTCCCGGTTGGCAATGAGAGTCCCGCACCAGTGAAGGGTCATTATTGCATACACTTTCCGGTAATCGATGATAGTCCCGAGCCGGTGAAGGCTCATCATTGCATATACTTCCCGGTTGGCGATGAGAGTCCCGCACCAGTGGAGGGTCATTATTGCATATACTTCCCGGTAATCGATGAGAGTCTCGAGCCGGTGAAGGGTCATCATTGCATATACTTCCCAGTTATCGATGAGAGTCCTGAGCCGGTGAAGGGTCATAATTGTATATATCTCCAGGTAGACGATGAGAGTCTCGCGTCGGAGATAGGTATCAGGCATATGTGACTGCATTGCATCATACTGCATTCATCCCATTTCATTGCACCGCATACTGACTATTGTGTAACTATTGGGTTGTGTTTTGTGTATGCGGTACGGATACCATGTTGTGGACTTATTTTAGTTGCCTACATGTTTCTGGCTATTTTATGCCCCTAATTGGTTTATATGCTTTAAATATATGGATCGGGTTGCACGCCGCAACAGTATAAATATATGGATCGGGTTGCATGCCACAATAGTATAAATATACGGATCGGGTTGCACGCTGCGACAGTATGAATATATGGATCGGGTTGCACGCCGCAACAGGATGTATTTCTGACTGTTGATATGTTCGGGATACCTATATGTTCTGGCTATCTTATATTCCTAGTTGTTAATGAGTTTATGATTCCATACGTGTTTCCAGTTATTATCTGGCTATGCCTTTTCATAATTTAAATAAGAGGAATTTGGTTTATCTGTTTCTTCTTCCTGGCTAGCTATCCTATTCTTTGAGGTGGCTAGTCTGCCCCACTTATTGAGTCCTTTTGACTCACCCTTGTTTGTTGTTTGTTTTTGTCTATCTATTTCATTTCGGCAGGTTCGCTCCAGGATTGAGTTCGCCACGTTGTGAAGGAGCGAAGACGACTTCAGCTATCACAGTGAGCCAGCTTTTATTCCGGATGGCAACCAGTATATTATTTATTATTTCAGTTGCATTTTGCTCCCTTCAGGAGCTATCTGTCTTCTTTTGTACTCTTAGATGTCTAGACTGGATAGCCTAAAACCTAGTATATTGGGTAGTCAGCTGTAATTTGTTTTATATAGCTTAGATGTATCAGAATGTTTGTATTTTTTTTCTAAGCCTTGTTCTTATTTATGAGTTGATTTTATATTTATTTTTCTAATTTAATTAGTAAGGGTTCGCCCGACAGGTCTAGAGGAGGATGCCGGGTGCCCGCACGGCCTAACCGGATTACGGGTCGTGTAAATTTGGCTCTTATTTCATGCACTTTATATTACTATGATTTTCAAAGTATATTCATTTAATGCTCTCACATATCTTGTCTTGCACATGGTAATGAGTATGTGTATTTCTATTAGCTATTACTAAGAATTAAAATTGTGATGTACATATTGAAAAGGAAGGAACAAAGGTGATATACGTTCCAATCTTGTCTATATTATAACTTGACTATAAAACTCGATTAAGAAGGTTATTAGAAAAAAGACGTCCTACCTTATTTATCTTGTGATGATAAAAAGAGTGATGGAGTAACTTTAATTTAGTCCCTAAGAGTAAGGCTAGTTGCTCTGACAAGGCAACACAACTAAGATGTAAGCTTACATTCGCTAACCCCATAGGGACATTTATAAAGTACTCCATCACTTGGCTAGAAGGAGAGATGATTAATCATTATAAGCACTGCAATGTTTCATACAAATTTCGGTATGGAGCCCAGACTAAAAATACTCATGTAAAAAATTGTAGAAGTTCAAAAAACAAACAACAATGACTTATTTCCTATATGGAGGTTCGAACACATGCTCTTCATGCCAAAAATGTTGAACTTAATGCCAATTTGCTGGTATAGCATCATCTATCAAGTGGTGGTACACAAATTTATGATTGGAAGGCATCATTTAATTTGGGCGGGATATTATTTTGGAGCGAAATTTATTGTCATTAAAGGAGAGCGACAGAAATGAAGAGACATCAAAAAGCAAGTTTACAAGGGAAGATACAAAATTTTAACATATCTCACCTAAAAACTCTTAAGGAAGCTGGCGGCATTCGCAAATCAACAATGGAAGGACGTCTAAATTTCGAGATGCTCATGTCCAAGACATACACCTTGATGGATTTTATGGTGCTTATCTTTAAACCTATCACTGAACTTCTTATAATTATCTTAAAATTGTTTATATAGGACTTTAATTTTATTATTGTGTGTCAATACAGTATCCGCCTGCAAGAATTATTAAACTTATTGAGGTTGCGGTAGAAACTTGCCTTCTTGACTGTAATGGGAAAGTTTGCAAGGTTAAATTTGGCCGCCGTAGAGTTAGAGTGAATAGTTTGGGATCTGGCTGGCAAAATTTTGTTAATGAAAATGGTTTAAAGGAGGGTGATTGTCTGAATGTTCACTGGTCGGGATTTTCAGATTCAGCTATAAAGTGGAGAGTTGTCATTATCCGAGGATAATGGTATGTTGACTCTATTGTTTACCATCAATGTGATGAAGGAACCTCATCAAACACTTCCAAGGTATTAGTCTTAGCTGTTTTTTTGTCGTTTCTATTTTTAGTGTTGCCATTATAAATATGTTTACATTTTTATAGGCAGTGGAAATCGGGATAGAGGAGAAAATTTATCAGTTTTAGCATGTGAATAAAGTTAAGGAAATTTTACAAAAAGAAATAACAAGTATTGAAGGAGATATTACATATTCGGAGAAAAGAATTGTAACACTAAAGGAGAAGCTGAATCACAAAGAAGAAGAACTGGAACATGCAAAGGAATTGCTAAAGGCGGCATGAAAAGCTCTGAGAGAGGACAAGGATTTTCCAAAATTGCATGAAATATTTATGCCGCCGCGTAAGGAAGAGACTAAATCTGTTAAAATTGAGCTGAACCTTGGCGAGTGAATGTTTGCTAGATAAAAAATCTACTAGTAGCAACCCTCCGATGCACTAGTAGATTTAGTTAATGTTTGTTAGCTGGTTTAGTTTTGATATGTGGAGGTTTGGGTTATATCCACCTCAATGTGAATTTTATGTCGTCCGTTGCTTGTTGCTTTAATATTGTTATCGTTTTTTAATTTGAATGGAAGTATGTCGTTTCTATTTAATTTGCAACTTTTTAATCTTTTTTTAACACTTGAAATAAAATTCACCCAAAGGGTGCATATCAAGTCCAAACTGTGCAAATATTCACCCAAAATTGCAACTCTTGGTACCAACCTCTATATAAACTATTAGTATTTTTGTAAACCACATTACATTACACAATTCAAAATCATCTACAAAATGGCAGAAAATCAAAATGTTGAACATGCTCAAGCCCAACAGCATCAACATTCTCCTTATAATGTTTATGATCACAACGCTGCTAGAAACAGATATATCGCACTCCAAATTGATCAACTAATTTCTAGACATGGACATACTGCAGGGACTTTACGATTTTCTAAGTAGAGATATTGATTATTTGCGTAGAGAACTTCGCCTTGTCAGGCAGAAGTTGTTTGAACACACTGGTCAATTTTACGATGGGGCACTGTATAATGAACGAATGTGATTGTGGTAATCAAGTGTTGAATTTTGTTTAACTTTTTTGGTTTCAATTAGTACTAGTTTCATGTATCAATCTACAGTAGTATAATGTATTAAGGAATCTTGTCCTCCTTATTATTAAGTTGTATAAGGAATCTTGTTCTTATTAATATAAATCAGTTATTCTTTATATGTGTATTGTTAAGTGCTAATATAAGAATACTTATGTCCGTGCTTGTTTCTATGTTTATGAAATTTGGTCTATCTATGTTAATTCAGTGATTCATTTTATAATTTAACTCAGTCATTCATTTTCCCATATAAGAATGAACATGTAGATTTCTTAATAATTAGGAGCTTTAAATTCAACATTCACTATCAAAAAATTATAAGGCAAATTCACTACTTACCAACAACAAAAACTGATCTAAACATACCCAAACTTAACATTAAAACACACATACAAACTAAACATGCACAAGCCAACCAGAATAAGAACCAGCAACAAGCTTTAATGTCAATAACCATCAACAAAAACCACAAACAGCCTACAACCAGGGCCTTTCACATGTATATAGGGGGACTATTTGAGGGTGACATATTGATCTGCATCAATGAAAAAAGAGCCGAGGACACCATGGATCATCCTCTCCAGCCTTCGAGTCACACCATCCAAGCGTTGAAGAGTCTCTTGTTGACGTTCCTCAATAACTCTACAGTGTTCTTCCATAGCAGCCAATCGAGCCATAACCTCGTTGAAGCGTACCACAATGTTATCTTCAGCCTTGTCAACATGACGTATTATTGTCTCCATATCTCCTGCACAAAACATAAAAAAAAAAAATAAATAAAGGGTTACATTGTACATTCAAGAATCCCTATTTACAAAGAACTTTAGAAGAAGGAACTAGGGCAAAGAGTAACTAGGGATGGAACAACTATGCGGATTTATAGACCAAATTTCTGGCTAACCGGTAACCTTATTAGCCGGTTGCTTTAACCTTATTTATTGTGATTATATAATGATAAGACGTATACTTGCCAACCACAAATGCATTTGATAAAGTCCTAGTTAGCTGTAAGTATTTGGGAGGGAATAAAGCTGAATTGACGCATCAATATATAGTAATAACTATAAAAATTTGTAATAACTACACAAACTCAGTATATTAATATTAAAGACCACAATAATTTGTTCCGAGTTACATTTTTAAGCATTAGAAATACCACATCACAATTGCTCATAAACTAAATAATGAGGCTAATAACAAACACATCTATGCAATCTCCTTCAGCTTGGTCCCTTAAGTTTGTGGATCAGTCTTCATTGTCACAACAGGCATCAACAGTCTCTCATACCTGTTGGTAACCAACTCCAACCTTAGCATCATAATCTCATTATTCTTGTTAAGTTGTTGCACATTGCTTGTAAGTGTTTCGATGTTATTACGCATTTCTCTCATTTGGATAACCAAGTGGTTCAATGGCGAGTTAACGGGATAAACGTGAACTTGGCTAGGAACTGAAAATCGATGAGCCAATTGTGTACCTGCAAATCAATGCATTAATTAGAGTTAATTGCAAGTAACTATTAAGGATTACGAATTAGATTAATTTTTTTAAATAAAAATCAAATAAATACTGAATATATGAAACACGTAACCCTCTGATTAGACAAGACGTAATGAGTGGAGAGTGCCCAAAATTTTCTAAAATCTATTGATGATATGTTTGTGATGGTTTCATTCTATTAGTGTTTAAATAGATAGTCATAGGGGATTATAATTGTACTTTGTGTAAAAAAACCACGCCTATCCAATAAGTTTTGCCGCCGTACATTGATATTGTTTTATTTTGAGCTATCCTAGACGCATGTTGCACTGATAAACATGAAAAATTCAAATTCTGCACGCTATCCCCTTATTGAACGAAGTTTGCCTCTCAACGAAATTTAGGGGTTGATTTGACCTTAGGTTATGAGTACTTGACTTAGTAATCTCGATTTGAATTACCTAGCAATATATGTCTAATTAAAAGTTAGCAATATATGTCGAATTAAAACTTAGTGTGTAAGCCATACATGTTACTAATGTGTAACTACGTAAAACTTCTACAATGTAGTGTGTAACTAATGATTTATACTAAAAATTGGAAAACGATTTGAAGACATGAATATATTGGTTACTAGTATTACATAAAGATGGAAGAGACACGTATATTTTTTATTTCATAAATTTTTGAGACATGCATATATTTGTACTAAGCTTTTAAATTTATAACAAAAGCTATAGTCAATTTTAAATATATGAATATAGTGAAGATTATAAAATGTAAGAGAAAGGTTTGTACAGATATTATACTAGGTGTCCATTATACCTTCGTTGACCTATCAGACAACAACATTAGTCACTTTTTTCAGTCTATTATTCATTGATCCATCAAACGAGGTAAAAAATACGAAGAACGGGCTAAAATGCGTTTACCTGACACTACAAGCAGTATTCTCCAGTGATTTTACACATAGTGGAGAGACACACTATCAAATATTCCTACTCCTACTTTTGAAGATTTACCTTGATGCATGGTCAGTTAGTAGTTTGGGTAATTTAGACATTCCATAATTCATTTTAGCTAATAAATTATCATCTATATTACAAGTGTTTAGTGAAAAAGTTATTTCATATTTTTCATAGTCCATACTAATTAATTTTTGTTTAGTGATAATTACTCCATATCATCAGTTTTGGATTTCAAATAAATTAATTAAATTTTAATCATCACACCCCTTGCTAACAAGTCACAATAATTAGTTACAATATTAATTAATAATTACTCCATATTATCAGTTTTAGATCTTAAATAATTAAATTAAATTTTAATCTCACGCCCCTTCAACACAAGTCACAATAGTTAGTTACAATAATGAATTAATAACTACTCCATATTATCAGTTTTAGATTTTAAATAAATTAATTAAATTTAAATCATCACACCCCTCCCTCACAAGTTACAACAATTGACACACCCATTGAGCCGATGGTAAACCAAAGGACACCACTTACTGCCACCCCTTCTCCTCTCCCTCCTATATAAACTCAAACATGTGCGGTTATAATTACATATCAAAGGAAATTTTATTTTTTTATTTCCTTCACTAAGTACTAGGTATATTCTTTCTTTTTCTATTTAGTTTCCATTTATTATCTACTCCCTCCATCTCAAATTATTTGTCCTTCTTTCTAAAAATAACCGTCTCAAAATATTTGTCCAATTAGGATTTCAAGGTAAAATTTTTTACTTTTTTTCATTTTTTTACCCATAGTAGTAAATGTCTTGAAGACCACAAAGATCTCACTTATTGGTTAATATTATAATTGTTCAAATACCAATGAAGATTAAATAAGGGTAAAATAGTCAATAATCTTCCCTTATTAATGATTTCTTAAGGGGCGTGTAAAAGTTAAGAGGATAAATAATTTGAGACGGATGGAGTAGATCATTTAGTTTTATATAGGTATAATTTTATATTTTGTTTACATAGATGGCAAACAATCAATGATGGAACGACCGATGAGACAAGTACTATACCATCTACAGCCCCCCTAATAAAGGAATGAATGAAAGGTTGACAGACATCTACTACAAAGTTATTGACGCTAGAGAAAACAACCAAGCAACTATGAGAACCGAGGAAGAGATACTGGGAAGAATTATAGAAATATAAAAAGCAAAATTGACAGGCTTGAGAGGTTGCTGAAGTCAACCCTGAAAGAAATCAGCGTCAAACTTGAAGATTACGCCACCCCTCCTAATTCCCCCCGATGTTTAAGTTAAGTTTATTATAATTATGTTACTTCTGTTTAATTTCATGTTTAAAAGGATGGTATGTTGTGAATAAAGCCATCATTATGGTACTTTTGTTTAAATTAATTTTTATAAAGATGATATGCTATGCACTAACCAGCATTTTAGTTAATTAATTTAGTATAATTATGGATCTTTTGTCTAATTTCAGGTATATAATTAAGCATGTTTTCTTTCTTCTGACTATTTTCTTCATGTTAATATCTAACTCATCAATTAAAATAGGAAGGAGGCAAGGTCATCATTAAATCTCACCCACTGATAAGCTTGACGTTGATACGTGGACATTTTTAAGATCCGTTCAAAATTTAGTCCTGCAATTTACCTTATTTTTTTGTTACAAAAGTGATTTATTGGATATTAGGCATAAGAAAAATATTATATACTACGAAATTGGATCACGTCAAAAAAAAAAAGATATGTACATTCAATCCTACTCGTATTAAAAAGAAGGCAACGTAATAGACAAGTTCATTTGCATGCGTAATTGACAAATTCATTTACAAGTTTATTTGCATACTAATATTTTAAATTATTTTAATAATTAAGTACTTTTTTTATTATGTTAACTTATTTGCAATTTCATCTATATGGAAGATATATTACGTGACCTATCAAAACTTATACTAGTTGGAACTCTTTTATTCATTTGCATACTAATATTTTGAATTATTTTAATAATTAAGTACTTTTTTAATTGTGTTAACTTATTTGCAATTTCTTCTATATGTAAGATATATTACGTGACCTATCTAGACATATACTAGTTTGGAATATATTTTTTTATAGACTAGTGACTTTTTATTAAAGAGTTAGATACATTGAGTCCACCCCCACCGCCCAGACTACAAACCCCTCCAACCCCCGACATAATTTTCACTGATGCTCTATGAAAAGGAGAATATATCGAGTCCTCTCCATATATAACCTCCGCACTAAAAACTTCTAATCCTTAAATATTCCAAACATGCTTGGTAGAGCTAGAACCGCCGTTGAAATCTTTAGTGATATTTCTCATCAGTGCTTTGTTCTTAGGAACACTGTGGATGAAACTATGGAACTCCTCATGGTATTACATTCAACGTGCTGAGAATGAAACCTGCAAGATCAAGAGGATGCCATGTAACATTCTTCTCCACCTCGGAAATACGGACAAGTTCGACACTCCATCTGGATCCCCTGCACTAAGCTTAGACTAGATTTAGGGTTTATTTCAAGTTTGTTTGATGTTGTGTTACTGTTTATTTCTTGTCTGTTTGATGCTAAGTTTATGGTTTATTTCGTGTGATGGTTGTTCAGTGATCTTTTGTAGCTTTTTAAGAGCTTTTTAATGGATCTTTTGTCTTACTACCTCGCTCTCATGGTATATTTTCTTTCCGGAATGCGTATAATTCATGTATGATAGTTTAAAATTATATATGATCGTTTAGATATATAATTTAGAAGTAATTTCACCAAAGCGCAAAAACAACTTTAAGGGATATGTAATATATGTTAAATTTTATATTGTAAATGACTAAACCTTTTCATGGCCTCGTACAGAAATAAAAATTAATATTTAAAATGACATATGTCCTTGCAAAACTTTATGTGTTCCTATTAATTTAGTCGATCCTTTACATTTCATTTACTATCAAGTTGAAAATATGAGTTAAATACTCTAACAGTTTGAACAATTCACTAACTCAACGAAAAAATTTAGATATAGCAACTGAAAAAAAAAATTAAATCCCACGCGTTAGTAAGATTCTTTATCGTGACCTTAGATTGCAACGATACACTATAGACTCATACCGCACCTGGGCTTGTCTATAATAAACGATGACCTTGCACGTTATGACAGATTAAATCTTTGAACTAAATGTTTTTCATTATTAAAATGGTTTGATAATATAAATAATATATTAGTTCTCCAATATAACTAAAAAATAAACATTATCCATTAATGCAACGAATTTCAAAATGTAGCAAAACATGTTTTACAGTGCTCAATCCCCACTTTAACATGAAATGAGGGTATTCATGCTAGAACTTATTGTTGTGTACAGTTAACTTATTTTCAAGCCTATAACTATATAAATGTGGCATGTAGTGTAGAATTAGTTTATTGTAATATTGACATGAAATATTAAAAGTATATTATTATAATTTTTAGTAATATATATTTGACAGTTTTTTTTTTCAATTTTAAACGTATAATTTTTGTAAAAACTCACTAGGTCTTGCATGCAAACACAATCTAGAGAGGAGAGATAGCATCGATTAAGACATCAATTATGGACTGCACACGTTACTTACTACTCAAACGCAATTGGCCGTTATTAGGGCTTGCTTGGGAGGGCGTTCAAGCGTAAGCCATTTTGGCTGCTCAAGGTTCTATCTTCATGATGATATGCATAGGGACCATACACATTGGCTTACCAATGAAGGCATGGGGACCTTTGGCATTTGATTGGTGTAAACCCAAAAGACTCTCCCTACCTATATATTGTCGAGTCTTCTATCAAGCCAAACCATAATTGAAGCTCCTTACTACTTAGTTGAAATCATTTCTTCGGCTCTAACAACTCTTAAGAACCAAAATAGACAGAACACCAACAAAAAGAGTACATATCGAAAATACTGTGTCTAAGCCAACATTGCCAACTTCACCTGGAAATGTAGAGCAGCTTTTCACCACCACTAAGGAAACCCTCAACAAACTGAAGGTAGAAGTCATTGAGCTTATGGATAGGCTTCAAACCAATAAGGATCCTGATTATGTAATGAGGATCATATTGAATGACATCTCATTGACCACTATCTATGACATGTTCATTGATCTCCCCGAGCCGACCCCAGCAATAATTGAAATCTCTGATGACACTACCTTTCGTAATGCGTCCAATGGCGCTAAGTACAACCCTAAATCAGTTGCCGACGGACCTGGTGGCTCCTCTGATTAGTTTGCTTCACAATCTCTCTCCATGATCATGTTTAAGCTGATGCCCATGCATGTTTTTTTATAGCTAGTTGTTTGTGTTTCTGTTTGTTTAAGTTAAATGCATCCCCATGCATGTTTTGTTTATGTAGAAGTAGTCTTAGTTTGCTAATCTTGAAGATGTTGTGAAGCTGTAGGTTTTTTAGGTTGCTATGCTTGTGGTGGGCTTTGGTTGTCGTTATGAAATATGTTATCTTTATTATGAACATACAATTGAAGGTTTTCTAGCAAATTTTCCAAACCAAAAATAGCTAAAAAAGAGCCAGATAATAAATAAAAAAAGAGCCAGATAATACAACTATAAACTGAATAGCTGAAGAAATCATTATAAATATATTAAATTTGACTTTAAATCCGACAACCAATTGTGTTCAAATGGCAACAACCATATCTTTGACTATTACAATCAAATATTTTCATGTATCATCATACTTATCCCAATTCTACAAGTCAAGTCGGGTAAAGAATCTTGCACAACGCATTAATATTCTTCTTCGTTGTCATTATTACATTGTGTTTTGGCGCATCAACAAAATAGTCACTTTTCTTCTTTTCTTTTTTTGACAGGACGACCATGAATTATCCATTTCCAATTGTTACTTCACAGCATGTCTTCAATGGTCCTATACGTTCTTAAAAACTATACAAACAAAGTAGATGATTGAATATACTGACAAGTCTTTTATTGTCAAATTTATAAATTGAATTCTAGACTACGTCTTTTATAAAATAGATCTTACTTCTAGTTTCTTCATAAATCCAATGGTCTTAGACATTTAATATTTATAAAATTTAATATTTATCTAAGAGTTCAAGTAAATAACATGGACTTATAGTATTTAAACATAGATGAGACAATAGATTCAACATAAGTCAAACATACATTCAACATAGATGGAAACATAGATGAAGAAGAACATTGTTCAACTGACCATACATCAAACAAAATACACCTTAATTGACCATAGATGATCAAAAACTTATAAATAAACCCCTAATTAAAGTCTTAATACTACACAACAAAAAACACATAGATGAACATGTATAGCCCAACTACTAAACCCGGCCCTAACATCTAATCAATTTGAACCGGATCAGCAATAGTTCCATAACCATCATAATCCAACCCTGGTGGAAAAGAAGAATCATCATATGAACTTGATGAATCTATGAATAATTTATTAGCAGAATCATCAACAACATTTGGAGGGTTTCCCATTATGTGAATTCTATAATAAAAACAACCTCTTATAGGATCCATGATCTGAAAATGAAGTTTTTTACCACTACTCAAATTGTTCGCCCTTACAAATTTTATTCAACCATTGCCTAGCCTTTTACGCCCTTTAAGTGCAATTAGTCGCATCTGTTGTATATCTTCCCCACATAAAACAAGTGCACCAGCTAATTCATCAGGTAAAAGATGGAGTATAGGTTTTGGAAAGATCTATCAAAAAAAAATCGAAAAAAATATATTAGAAGCTATGGGTAATTCAAACACATGAAAAGATTATAAAGCAATAAAACTTACCAAATTATCCGTAGTAACAAAAGATTTACTTAACTTCATTTTAAAAGTCTCACGTCCATGAGTATTTATATATGTCCAGGGTGGATAATACTTGGAAGAGCTGAAGTCAATCGACATTTTTCGTAGAAAGAGCTAGAATAAAGGGTGTGGATTTTTTACAAAAGAAGGAGAACATTTATGTCTCTTTTATTAGTATATTTCATCGAACGACATAACATTTTTCTTAAAAGAAGTGATGTTAGGGTTTGGTTAGATAGTTTGTATAAAATTAAAAAGGGTGTGGGGAATAGCAGATGTTGCTATTCCAGTAAAGTGGTGAAAATTTAGTATTACGAATTAGAGGTCCGCGGTTCGAGTTTACTTAGGCAATTTTTTTGGAGACACCTAATAGTAGATGCTTTACTGTGAATTCAAGGCTTAATATAAAGTAATTAATTAAATTAAAGTACTCAAATCTCAACTTAATCTAAAATATATCCAAATTTTTATATAAAAATTTTGTATATGTTACTTTAATATATAAAATATTCCTTAAATATACTATACTAGTTACCTTTTACAAAGGACTTAAGTTGGAGAGTTGGGGAAAAAAATAGCGGATACTAGATTCGAACCCCCGACCTTAAGCTTACTACCATGACCAATTGCTGCGTTGCTGGAATAGCATCATCAGATGTAATTTCCCACCTCAATGTTTTTCTATATTTTACTATATAAGCGTCGTGAACATGTTCAAATGATAACTCTTCATCTTATAGCGGATTGAATGTTTTCAAATGGAAACACTTCACAAATAGATGCTTTAGTGTGACGATTCATCACTCCACAAACTTCAATATTTTCTTTTAAATTTAGTTTAGTATTCAATATTTTTTGTTTCCTATCTCTAATATAATGTATTAAAAACAGTATAATTAGAAAATGTATTCATTGGAAATTTTATAGGTATTTTATATTATGTTATCATTCCTTTATTTTGAGATTCATTTCTAGCAAATCTTCACATATACAGCTTTTCAAATCTTTCTAGCCCAAAATATTCTTCAGTGTCAGTTATCTTGAATAGTGTCCAAATATTCTTCACTGATATATCAACCCTTGTTTCTTCATTGTCAGAAATTCTATCCATTGGTCTTGAACGTTTCAAAGTAGATATTTTTGAAGAGATTAATTCTTAAATTTATAACATATCACAACACAATATCACTTAATTATCTAAAACAACACAAAAATACATTAGATTTCCTAAACATCATTGCTGAAATAATAAATTAACAAAAATACAATGAAAATACATTTAAATCCTAAACATTACTGTGGAAACAACAGGAAAATACATTTAAATACTGCTATACTAATCAACAAGTACTGAATCGTCAGCAGTTCCTTCACTAACTTCTTCATCAGATTCATCAGACAAAGAAAATTCAAGTTCATCCGGAGTCGGAACACCATAATTATTAAATATTCAAGTTCATCCGGAGTCGGAACACCATAATTATTAAATACAAACCTCACAACTTCATCATTACTTTCAAGGAGTTGAAAGCTAACATGCTCTCCTACCTTAAGATTTTTATTTATTACAAAATCTGCCCAGCTCTTATTTAAACTTTTTCGGCTTGTTTTACGAGTGTTGATCTTCATAGGCCATAGCTTCCCACCAATTTCTACGATAGTAGACTTCGTCTCACTAGGAAGATATTCCCAGATCTCTGAAGGAAGAATCTACGGAAACAAAAAATAAATATTAGTGAAAATTATTGCTAAAAAATTACTTTAAAGAAAAAGTACCATTCAAGGGCAAAGGTGAAGTACCAAATCGTCCCGGTCAATGTATGACTTTGTAAGAAAAGTTTCAAAATATGGAAAGCCATTCATAGTAATGAAATTGGGAAGGATCTGATCGACTTTCATTTTCATTTTACGAGAAGTTTGTAAAGTGTGACTAAGGGAGGAAGAAGAAGATAGAAACTAGGTATATAAGGAAGGAAGAAGAGTGGTTAGGTCAATAAAATGAAACGTCAAAAAGTGATTCAAACAAGGTGAGATGATGCCCTTCCTTTAAAATCTTTAAGCATGTGGTTAATTAAAATAAGATTGGGTGGATTAGCAAATGAAGCTATTCTAGTAAAGCGGTAGTAAATGTAATTTTACTAGGTGGGGGTTCAGGGCTTGATTCTTTCTAGGCTCGTTTTAAAATTAAAAGTGTTGTCGTGGTATTGATTACCAAGACAATACATTTTTTTAACAAAAATGCCGCTCCCGTTGAGCGGTTGAAGCCGAGCCACATGCTTCTTCCCTAAACTGCGTGGCTCCATCTTCTCTGTGCTGATTCTTCACAATCCTTTATTTTTAACAAGCATTCAATTTTTAATTTTGTATTAACAACTTTTATTTTTCATAACGTGCTTTTAATTTAATAAGTAAGCATTCAATTATTAAAGAAGACATTCAGAAATATATACATGTTAATAACAAGAAAAAAAATTATTACAAACTTCGCTAAATAGAAAACGTTATTAAATAGAGAGTAATTGAAAAAAAATGTGGCATTTCTATAATGGTTCGAACACATAATCTAATCTAGGAGTAGTACAATAGTTGCCTTTGTGCTAAAATAGTCTCATCTGCTCAATTTGTTCGCTCATTTGTATTGATACTTTTAATTATTCTCTTGAATTTTTAATGCTTTCATTGCCCATCAAGCAACAACATTAGTAAATTTTTTAAGTCTATTATTTATTGATCCATTAAACAAGACTAAAAATATGGGAAAATGTCTAAAAAGACTTTACTTGACACAACAACAAAAAATTATCCGGAAATTCCACACAAGGGGTCGACAAAAATCACTAATAACTTTTCTAAGTCCTTCGTCTTGTAATTTTACACATGTAACATATGTATTTATTCTTTATAATATATTGATATTTATATACTAGTCCGTAATTTTCTAAATTAATTTCATACTTTTTTTAGTTAATACATAAGTTATTTTATATCATTAAAATATAGGTACATTATTTTTAATCAAATATTATTTTTAAAAATATTTCAAGTGATAATTTAGTTTTAATTAAATGTCATTAAAGGCAGCTGTGTAGAAAAATATATATGATAATTACAATAATATTTGGTTGATTTTCTCCAATTGTTTAAATTAAACAAATTAAGAGTCGCAAGGGTTGCTGAAAAATTTCAAAATTTATCTTCCCTCCCCCAAATTTGAAAGGAAAATTAAACAAATTTAAACTTAGAATTTCTTAAAAGAAAATAGAAATCATTGTTCCCCCTCCAAATTTGAACCTCAACCCTAACTCTCTCTCCACCGTTTCATCTCTATCCCCTGCTAAAAACATCAAAATTTGAGCGCCTTAATTGTAATAGACGATTATGGTCAGGACTACGAATCCACTCAATATTGGTAAGAAGGTGACCCGAAAAGAGAAGATGTTATGCGCAGAACCTTTAATCCGTCCATATACGAGATCAAGAAGCATAGCCGAAATACAATCCGCCAGTAAACCTTCTGTAAGCAGTGTGAAGGATAGAAAAAGGAAGAAGCTTGTAGTAGTTAAAGAATCTTTAAGCGATGAGTGTGAATGCGTTCCTAACTCTGGAGATGAAGAAATCAAAGAGGAAGAAAGTAGGGAGGAAGAACTGGGGAGGAAGAAAATGGTGAAAAAGAAAAAGGAAAATGGAGTAAAAGAAACTGGACAGGAAGAAAATGGAGAAAAACTGACTGGAGAGAAAGATCGTGGAGATGACAACAGAGAAGATATCATCATGCAGGATGTAAAGAGGCATGTCCATGTGGTATTCTTTTCCAGGCTTATGTAAAGAAAATACTTCCTCTTTGTTTTGTTGTTTAATCGAACGATTACTAATTAAATTAGTTTATAGAATAATTCGTGGTTCCTGATAATGTGTAGGAAGAATATGTTAATGAAGAGAATATCGATAAACCCTCAATACCTGACTGCGCGAGGGAGATTGACATATCCTCTTACCGATTCAGGACACCTTTGGATAGATATAGTCCTGCCCCTGGGAGAACAACCCAAAGATGCTCGTTGCAAAAAATTTGACGATTTTAAGGTGCTGTTAAAGAAATATAATATATATAAAGACTTCAAGGCGAGTTGTTTGGGTCAGTTTCAAGACATGAGTATCAAATGGAAATTAAATGGAGAACTAGTTACCAATATCCTTATCCTTCAAATAAAGGACTGTAAGAAGTGACACGAGATATGGTTCATATTCTAACGGTAAGCTATTTTGTTTTGGCCTGAGAGAATATGTGATCATGACTGGTCTTGAATGCTGGGCTATGCCTTCCGAAGAAGAGGTTAATTTGATCATGCAATGTCTTAATGCTCGTGCATTTTTTAAAAAAGTACTTTATGGTAAAAAGAAAATAACGGGGCCAGACCTTGAGACGAGAATAGAGTCCTATGACTTTGACACTTTAGAGAAGTTCAAGATGAGCATGGTTTGGTTTGTGCATATGGTACTGACGGGACCCCATAACAACAAGTTGGTGGAGAATACTTGGATTATGTTTGCAGACAACTGAGAGTTCTTTTGGAATTATCCATGGGCCACTATAACCTTTTCGTTTCTATTGAAGAGCTTGAAGAATAAGCCTAAACTTATATTAGATAATGACAATATCACTCCCGTTTATAAGTTGCAGATTCTTGGTTTCTCCTATGCCTTCATGGTATAAATCTTTCTAATTTCTTTAGTTTTTTCTTGTTCTTGTGTGTGTTTCAATTGATAAGTTGTCATAATAGACTGATTTTAATTCTTCAATATAAGGCTTGGATTTATGAAGCTATAACTTCAATTGGAAGTATTATCCACAAAGAATGTGAGTCGAAGGTGTCAAGGATGCTAAAGTGGCAGTGTGAACAGACAGTGACCTGGTGGCAAGCAGTTGATCCATATGGTGCATGTGAAGGTGACCATATAGATGTAAGCTAAAGACGATTTCACTTTTAATTTTCATTTTCATTCGATCCTATGCTCGTTGCTGCTTTTATATTTGTTCACTGCAGATGGAGATGCATATGTTCCTTGTCCCTACTTTCCGAGAATCATACCTAGTTTCTTTGAGAGAATTTAGGTCACTCCCCGATGTACCTGATGAAAAAATAGATGGGTTGAGGAAAGAGTTGGAAGGTGCAACAACAATACCAAAGGCACATGCTATAGAGCAAGACAACCAACTGTCCCAACCACCACAACATACAACTGGAATGGATGATAGTTCTTTACAAACACAACATAGTGGTGTGGAAGAGCAAGGAGATAGAGGTGATGCTTTTGTAGAAGATGTTGGAGTATATGAGGCAGGAGATAGAGGTAGTAGAAGTGATGCTTTTTTAAGAGATGTTGGAGTGGAAGAGACTAAAGATAGAGGTGGTGGAAGTGATGCTTTTCTAGGAGAAGTTAGAGTGGAAGAGGGTGGAGATAGAGCTTGCGTAAGTGATGCTGTTGGGGCCTCAAGTGGCACTGGTTTTTGCACACAGTGTGGTTGATTCTTACCCAATTCCATATGGTAAGCCTTAGATTAAAGCAAAAAGGCTAAAAGATAAAGGCATTGAAGATGTGATACAATAATACGAATTTGATAGCGCTGTACTGAAATATGTGGTTGATTCTTACCCAATTCCATATGGTAAGCCTTAGATTAAAGCAAAAAGGCTATTTTTCTTGTGGAACATTAAAAACAAGCACTATACCACCCTTGTTTATCTCATTGATGATGCTGCGATTGAGATTTATGACTGCAATCGCAAAGATTACATAAGGGATGCTTTAGAATTGATAGTTCCCATCAGCAAGATGTTTCCAAGTTGCTCAAATCCTCAGAAAAATTTGACCATTTGCCTCGAGATAAACTGGCCAAGCCATGGGAGGTTAGGTATGTCGAGGGTCTCCCACAAGTCGAAAGAGTTGAATCATGTGTTGTTTATGCCTTGAAATTCATCGACTTTATTATGGCTGGTCAATCTATAAAGGGTTTGAACGAGAACATGATTCATAATTTAAGAGAGAGATTTGCAGTTGAAATGTATCATGAGGATTTCGAACCATAATATGCATGCTTGTTTAGATTTTTTGGTTAGTTTTGAAACAATCAGTTGTATGATCTTATTGAACTTTTATCTATCCTTTGTACTCGTTATTTTCTTGGTTATTATGGAACAATCACTTGTACTTGTTATTTTTGTTGAGCTGAAATCACATAGCACTCGTTATTTTCATTTGAACAAGACTTTTAACAATTAACAAACATGGTCTAATGATCAAACACCTCAAATCATATGATTCATCCCCTGCATTATCCATTAATTTAACGTCTAAAATCACATAGTACTCGTTATTTTCATTAGAACAAGACTTTTAACAATTAACAAACATGGTCTAATGATCAAACACCTCAAATCATATGATTCATCCCCTGCATTGTCCCTTAATTGAAGGTCAGAAAATTTTGAATGAATGGAGCATTAAGCTGTGAGTTTTATGAACATTGCTAACAAATAACTATGATTCTTAACTTAAAATAAAGATATAGATAATCAACATGTGCCTTCTATTGCACATATGTTTGATTAACTCAAAATCAAGTTAATATAATTCAAGAACATAGACACCACAAATTTAATAAGCATCTTTCATTTATCATTCATCATAAAAGATTACACATGCGCATAAATACGAACTGCTAGATAACCAAGGAAAAAAGCAAACAAAATTCCAACTATAACACCCAAAACATATCGACTTGAAGCACCTTCCTTCCCAAACGGTCCTTCAATTACACAATCCTTCTGGTAGTTGTTGTTAACTTCAAAGGATTGCTCATAAGATTGGAATGACTGGAAGTAGCTTCCCTTCACACCATTAGTCATATAGGAACACTCAGACCATGAAAAACATGTACCTGGCCTCCTACCACGATACACAACATAAAACTTAGGTTTCTACATACTTGAAATAAGATGGAAAAAAAGAAGATGAAGCTCTAGATGATATCAAAATGATGAAAAATGAGAGAGAATGTGTAAGTTTTTTTTAGGGTTTCATTACATATGCCCCTTTTATATCTCCAGTTGGAAAAGCATTTGTACACAAATATTTGTACGGTGTTGCAACTTTTATACGGTATTTGGAGGTGTGTTATTTTGGTTTAGTAAATACAGGCCTGCCTTATTTTTTGGTTAAGTAAATATAGGCGTGCCATTTTTTATTTCTTCAATGCATGGATCAAAAATAATACTTAATAATTAGGCTAAGCACACTTAACGCTAAATGGGGTTAAATGGGATGGGGTTATAACGGGTTTAATAACACGTAAAAGTGACAATTATACCCCTAATTCCCTAGTGAAATGACTAATTTATCCAGTATGGCTATTAATGCCAAGAAAAGTATAATCACATATCATTTTCCTTATGTAATACTATAAGTGAGAACAATTAAAAAAATCAATTAAAGTGGCAGTAGAGAGTATTACTCCCTCCGGTCCATATTATTTGATGTTTTTGGTGTTTTCACGCGTATTAAGAAAATCACATTTTTAGCATTAATTAGCAATGTAATTGACTATATTACCACTTATTCAAGCAATTATTACTTATCATTTTGTTAAAGTCATTTATTAGCAGAGGATGATATTGTAAAATTTCATCTTAATTTCCGTAAAAATCAAATATTGTGGACTAAAAAAAAAAGGTTAAAAAATCAAATAAAGTAGACCGGAGGAAGTATTACATGCTTTGATGATAACTCAATCTCATTTTAACACTTCTAAAATCTCAACTTCGCTTGAAATTCTATAACTGTAGATTTAACAATGCTAGTCCTTAAAATAAGTGCCACTGGAAAGACGGCTGTGAGTTCTGACCTTCTGGGCCTGGAGGACAGCAAAATTTAAGGTTCAACTCTTCTCCCATCCCTAAGAACCAATTAGTCCCCCCTAATTGCTTAATTAATTCGTAACCCCCACCTCCCACTCCCACGCCCACGCCCACGCTTCACTTTCAAGTCTCCTTCCCTTCCTCTCTCTTACTAAATTGTCTAAAAACTCAATTCTCTTTTAATTTATATGACGCAATTACTAACTGAAAGAATAGATAAATTATATTTTTTCATAATATTTCAAATTTTTATAATAATTTAAATAAATAATTATTTCAATTTTTTATTCTTGTTTAACATTTTGAATTTTTAAAGCCAAATGATTTTTTCTTAGGCTGATATTTTCATGTCTTTTAAATATTTTAAATCATTAATTCTTGAAACAACCTCCAATATTTTTTATATAATTTTTAAATATATTAATTTTATTTTAAAAAATTTAAAGATATTTTGATTGAATTCCCGGTAAAAATTAAAAAGTTTGGCTCTCCATGTCCAAACTATAACAAACCAAATGAAATGACAAGAGTCTGAGTCAGTTATATCTAATGTCTAAATATGTATTTCTCATTTTAATTTTTCTTTTAAAAGATTGTGAGATTTTACTCTCTTCTCTCCTACTTTGTGGTCTTATATTCCCTCCGTTCCAATTTATGTGACACTATTTGACCGGGTACGGAGTTTAAGAAAATAGAGGTTGACCTTGTTAAGTATCAATTTTACCCTTGAAAAAGTAAGAGATAGAAGATTTGAGTAATAAAAAAGTTGTTGGTAGGTTTAAAAGTATGTCGGACCCAACAAGGGTAAAATAGGGATGATACATTAAATAGTTATCAAATAAGGAAATGTGCCACTTATTTTGGGACAAACGAAAAAGGAAATGGTTTCACATATATTGGGACGAAAAGAGTATTACATAAACTCTGAAACGTAAAATAATTTTTTTTTTTTTTTTTTTGGCATATTGCATATAGTAGTAGAGCATTAATATTAGATTCCAATTTCACTTTGTTTCTCTGTTTGTGTGCTGCATCATTAAGTAATCATGGGTTAAAGCTTCGGTCGGTCGTGCCCCCCCAAACCCACCCCCTACTCTCATTCTCAAGAAAAAGACTCACATTTTTCATTCTTTCACCTCATTCCTTTTCTCGTTCTGTTCCCCAACTCTCAAGTGTATATAAACTCCCCACCAAGTCATGAAAACCAATCCTTCTTTTATGTAACTCTTCCCTACTATCTTCTCTCCTTTTCAGATAAACAAATAACAAAGTGGCATCAGCCTTAAGAGTATAGTTTATAGTAGTAGACTCATAATAATCAAGAAAAGGCATTTTCTTTTACATAATGGCTGAACCACCAAATTTAGAAACAGAGTCCAGTAGTAACTCAAATTCATCTTCTTCTGTATTTAATTACACACTTCCAAATAATGTTAGCTCAAAATTACATCAGTCCAAAAGGTGCAGGGAAGATGATGCCACAAGCTCTGGTACTGCTAGAAACAACAAGAATAGTAAGAATAACAGTGATGGTAAACACCCATCGTACGTGGGAGTACGAATGAGGGCATGGGGAAAATGGGTATCTGAAATCCGTGAGCCAAGAAAGAAGTCACGGATCTGGCTAGGTACTTTTGCTACACCAGAAATGGCAGCTAGAGCACATGATGTTGCAGCAATGTCTATTAAAGGTAACTCGGCGATCCTCAATTTTCCTGAGCTCGCCGAGTTACTTCCCCGCCCTGCCACGTGCTCTGCACGTGACGTTCAAGTAGCAGCCGTTAAGGCCGCTCACATGGACCACCTCAATCCCAACACCAAGTTAGAAGTGGCAGAAACCTCAACCACCACGGTTTCGCTTACATCATCCTCGTCATCCTCATCATTGATCTCAAGTGTCACATCATCAGAAGCGCCTCCCCATCAGGAGGAGCTGACTGAGATAGTGGAGCTGCCAAAGCTGGATACGTGTTACAACTCGATTGAATCAGCTCAAGAGGAGTTCAGGTTCCTTGAGTCAGATGGGTGGGACTATTTTCGTCAACCATGGTTACAAAGTTTGGAATATTTTGGAGGAGATAATATGGGATTAGAAGGTGTGCTTTCATGCAGTTTTGAGAGTACGCTATGGCAGCATTAGAATCAATAATGGTGTGTTTTTTTGCTCATCTTTTTTTATTTAGACTTTTTTGCTTATTGCAGATCACCTTTTTGTTTAATTTTAGTTCTTTATTGGATTGGTAAAACCCCAATGGCCTGGAACCATATACGTTTCTTGCATCTCAAGTACTTCGCTGCATTTTGTCAGCTTTCTTTTTGGTTATGATGAGAAGGATATAGATAATTTATTTAGCTGGTCCACTCCTCGGAAATATCACCAGATTATGAAATACTTATTTACTTAGGGAGTAGTACTCCCTCCGTTCCAATTTATGTGGCACTATTTTCTTATTCGTCTGTTTCAAAAAGAATGACAGCATTCTAAATTTGGTAATAATTTAACTTCAAAATTACAATTTTGCCATTACTGAAATGATTTGCAACCACACAATCATCTTTGTCTCATTTTACACCACAAGTTTCAAAAGTATTTCTTTATTTCTTAAACTTTGTGCCGAGTCAAACTATAACACATAAAATGGAACGGAGGGAGTACTTAATTACTCCCTCCGTCCCAATTTATGTGGCACCGTTTCCTTTTTTGTTTGTCCCAAAATAAGTGGCACCTTTCCTTATTTGACAACTATTTAATGCATCATCTCTATTTTACCCTTGTTGGGTCCTACATACTTTTAAACCTACCAACAATTTTTTTATTACTCTAATCTTCTCTCTCTTACTTTTTCAAGGGTAAAATTGATATTTAACAAGGTCAACCTCTATTTTCTTAAACTCCGTGTCCGATCAAATGGTGCCACATAAATTAGGACGGAGGAAATAATAGTTTGTTTTGTTTGGTTACGTTGCTCTAGATTTTGAGAAATAATTAAGACAATTATGGATCTTCTCGATCTCTCCTCTCTGGCTCTCTCTCTCTCTCTGTTCAATGATTTAGGCTCATCTTGTAAATCATATATGGTGGTTATATATATATATATATAAATTGTCATCGACTTACTTTCCTCCATCCATTAGACGTCCGAAGATATGGTAGCATTTCTTGCCCTTCATTATCGTTTTGACTCAAGTTCTAGGAGTATTTTTTTTAATCTGTTAAAAAAATGAATAATAATTTTAAATAATTTAATATAAAACTTTTCATTTAAAGTATTTATAACTACACAAACATTACTATCTAGCTCTCAAGTTCAATACTGTTTTACCTTATGCTAGCTAATAACCAAAACGTTTCAGCGACTCATACTGGTAGATTACATGTTATGATTTCATCAATCTGGGACTTGAAGACTTTGGAGACAATCTTTAGCTGTAAAAGGGACAGATGCTTCAAAAATTTGGTGGTTGATTTGAAGACACGTTGCATACTTTTGACTCTCCATTTCTGCTCTAATATTTCCTGTAGCAACCCTCTTCATCAATAATGAACATGCAATGTGATGAAGTAAACACGGAAGGCTATATACTTTTACTAGATTTACATGTCCCCCGTGTACAACACGGCCCAATTGATTAACTTTTGTTTTAATTTTTTGTTTTTTTTAAAATTTTTTTTATTTATACTCGAATGTACTGTAATGTTGTTAGTTTTTTTCTATAATATGTTAATTCTTATTTTTTTCAAAGATTTTGTACTGATTTTTCCAAATTTTGCTCCATTTTAATAAAGCTTCTAGCATAATTTAATTTCCTAAAATATGCTTGCATCTGTAGTAGAAAAATCAAGAAAAAAAAAAAAGCTTACTAACTTTGATAGGATGACAGAAGTATATCAAAGTTTACTAATCAATGCATTTGTGATATATTATTGCTTTTGATTAATTAAACAAAATTATGGATCTAGTAAATGCTACTCTATAGTTAATTAGTGGAGTACTAAAATTAAGGAGAAAACAAAGAGCATATAGTAGGCATGAAAGGTAACAAAGATGGAGAGGGAAAAGGAAAAGTAAAAAAATCAGAACCTTCCATTTTCATGCCACGTAGTCTTACGAAATCAATTGTAGTAGGCTTTAAAAGTTCTAGACTAAATGAGTGATTATGTAATTACATTTTTGCCCCTACAATAAAGTCAGATTTGCAACAATACCACAGGTCGACCATTACCACTCTTACTATAGTCAGATTTGCAACAATACCACACGTCGACCATTACCACTCTTCTAATATACTCCCTCCGTTCCACTTTAGATGAACCTGTTTGACTTTGCACGAAGTTTAATAAAGAGAGAAAACTTTTGAAACTTGTGGTCTAAAATAAAGTATAGATATTTGTGTGGTTACAAATCATCTAGGGATGCGTAAAAGTGAATATTTCTTTCCAAATTTAGAAAGAGGTCATTCTTTTTGAAACACACTAAAATGGAAATAGGTTCATCCTTTTTGAAACGGAGGGAGTAGTATAGTACTCCCTCCGTCCCAATTTAGTTATCATCATCCGCTTTTTCACGCCCATTAAGAAAATTATTAAATAAGTGTGTAGTTTACTATTTTATCGCTATTTAATGTTTGACTATTAAATTTTGTTGAGAATTCTTTAAATTATTAAGGGTATAGTTGGAAAAGACTAACAGATTTAGTCTTGAAATCCTAAAGTGTCAACTAATTCGAGATAAATAGTTATTGCTAAAGTGTCAACTAATTTGGGACAGAGAGAATATAATACAGGCAGTTGTCATTGCTCGTCAATGGTGTATTGGGTGAAATCCATCGTCACCAAAGTTGATGACTTGGCATCCACATAGGACGGCACACAAACGACACGTGGCTGCGAATGGATATGAAGGCAGTGGATAAGATCGAAGATAAACAGTTACAACGGACAGATGAACAGTCACTACGGCCAGGAAAGTCGCAGCCCATCAATCAAGACAATTCAAAGTAGGAACCTTATCCACAGGCAACGCAACTGCTCGTCTAAGGAGTTACAACTGCTTGCGAACGGGCACATAAGCCGCCTATATATTGTAATTTAAGTCACAAGCTTACAATCTAATGCTTCTCTGAAATCTACACTTGTATTCAAAAATATTTACTAGCATTCAATACTTTATCTCCAGCGAACATTTATTACTATTGCTGATCGAAAGATCTTCTCTACTGTTTCATTAACTGAATCTCAAAAAGAGTACGAGGAAAGGAATTTAATCAAGTCTGAACGGCCTGAGCACGGTTCCTTTTTCGTTTAATTATTTATTTATTATATCGCATTAATTGCCTCTTTACTCTTCCGCATTTATTACTGGCATTTATATCTACTTCATTAAGAGCATTTTAATCTCGATTATTGACCGTGACCCCGCTCTACAAATTTAATTGTAAATTAACCTGATAAAACGAAACTACGGTTAAACAATTTGTCGGTTTGGAGCACCCAAAGAAATTGTTATGGACAACGGCCCCCAGTTCGTTGGTCAGAAGGTCACGAAGTTCCTTGAGGATCTGCATATTAAAAGGATTACTTCCTCCCCATATCACCCAGTGGCAAACGGGCAGGCGGAATCAACCAACAAAATAATAGTGGATTCACTCAAGAAGCGCCTCGAGCAGGCCAAAGGATGTTGGGTGGAAGAACTCCCCGGGGTTCTTTGGGCATATAGAACAACCACGAAAATGAGCACCGGGGAGACACCTTACTCGTTAGTATATGGTTCCGATGCATTAATCCCAGTCGAAATTGGCGAGCCAAGTCTAAGATATGCCCATGCAACCGTAGAATCTAATTCAGTCAACCTCTCTGAGGAATTGGATTTTCTGGAAGAACGCAGGGAGTTAGCATTGATACGAGTGGTGGCTCAGAAAGAAAGGATAGAGCAATATTACAATCGGGGACTGAGGCTACGCAACTTCGAAGTCGGGGACTTTGTATTGCGTAGAGTCTCCCAGAGCACGCAAGAGGTGAACGCCGGCAAACTTGGTCCAAACTGGGAGGGTCCATACAAGGTGGTTGCATCAGCTGGTAAAGGTTCATACCGTTTGGCACGACCAGATGGATCGCTTTTACCCAGCAGTTGGAACGTGGCTCACTTGAAAAAGTACCACTTCTAAGTGGTACAGGGGTTAGTATTTCTATCCATTTTTACATTGCTTACATGCCTTCGTTTTCTTTTTCAGTTGCTCTATTTTCCTATCTTTGTCTAAATGGTACTAACGGTCTTCGAAAGGCCAGATCCGTTTAGCTCAACTGGTAGAGCTCGAAGTCTTCGTGCTTCGCGGCTGTGGGTTCAAATCCCACAACGGACACACTCCTCTTTTGGTTATATGTGTTCTCAGACTCAGCGCTTTACCCATTGTCTTTTCATGTCTGAAATTACGAAATTTCAACATAAAAACAGGGGGCTGGCGAGGGCCCCAGTAGGCCAAAATCCCGGCTAACACAGGTGATCTTCGAGCAGAGCAAGGTCATTCGTTGAGAGCACGGCTAAGCAAAATCAAGTAAGTTCAATAGAACTATTTTACTTGGGCTATATTGTCTTCTACATCTTTGCGGCCAGCACCCGCCTAAGTCCAGCAACTTTACGACCAGAGAATCTTGTATTTTTACTTACGACCAAAACAATCCTACATTCCGGTCATTGGGTTGCTTGCCCTCTTCCAATAGAAATAACAGGGAAGTCTCAACCAAACCAAATCAAATTTTTTCCCATTTCCCTGCGAAAACTTTCAACTGTCAAATATGATAAGCAAAGTTTATCGCAAAACCGCCTTACACGGTCAAATTTCAGTCAGCCTGAACGACCCGAGTTCGTTCAGCCCAGAAGGGCCTGGCCTCAGTTATCCTAACTAAGGATAACTTAACCTGGCCACGATCAGATTTTATTTCAAAACATCTGCGCAGATTAAACCAAAAAGGGAACTCAGATACTAAGGTTTGAAACATAACCTTGACCTCTGAAAACTCCACTAAGCAACAATCAACATTCATATGAATAAGACTTGAAAGACTAAAAGTGGTCGTCAAGCCTCGACCAGTCAGACAAAAGAAGGAAATAGCCGAAAACATACATTCATAAAGTTAACAAATATTCAAAGTTAACAACATCCAACAAATTAACAGAGGGACGAGACAAATATCAATCGTCATGTTGACCAGGATCCCGACCTGATGCACTAGCTCCATCAGTCGGATCCCCGCCTAAGTCTTCATCTTCGTTGTCCTCGCTACCCTCATCATCCCCTTCGACTCCATCGTCATCAGCTCCCACTTCCATGCCCAGGACTTGCTTGACACTGATGATGGCTGCAATGGTCTGATCGAGGACTAAATCAACATTAATCTGGCCGCGCTGCATTTGGATGAGCAATTTCTTTTTGGCCTCCAGAGCTTCTAACTTGGATTCGATCGTATAACGATCTCGCAAGTTAGCCAAATCCTTCGTCAGTAGCTCTTAAACCTTTGCAGACTCCGCAACCCGATGTCTAGCCTCTTGCAGTTCTCCTCGAGCAGCCTGGGATTCAGCCTCAGCTTTGTTCATATTCCTCAGCATCAGGTCAGAAGCGTCGCGGATACTTGCCAAAGTAATCTCCTTCATATTGAGCTCATGGGCAAGTTGGGAGATCTGACGGCCTTGCTCATCCATATTTGCTTTTAGATCTTCAAAGGACAATACAAACCTGTCCTTCTCATCTAAAAGACGGTCCTTTTCCCCGAGGAGCGCGCTTATCTTGTCGCTGGCTTCAGCGTTGGATTTCTCCAACCTTTCTATCTTATCCTCGAAGAAGTCGCACCTCCCCTCCAGCACCCGCTTCTCCCCGATCAGAACCTTTTTCTCCTCTTCCAAGGCATGATTTGCCTGGAGAACCTCCAAAAGATCTTTTTTCAAGCCAAGGACTTGGTCTTGGTTGTTCAACCTGGAGCGAAGAATGAGCTCGGTAGCCATCATACTCGCCTGGCAACAAGTAGAAACACGTAGATAGTCAGGACTAAGGGTTTTTGACAGATATAAGGAAAGTGAAGGAAGAAGACATTACCCGAGCAGTATCCTCAGCAATCGCATAAGCCAACTGCTCATCGTTCATGCTGCGCATGTTCCACTCTTCACGAGGGCCGATCAGGTTGGACGTTACCTTGACTAAGTGGCCAGGCTTCGTCAAAAAATCCGTGTCTGGGGGGATGATGAAGTCACATTCCCTCATGCACGGCCTAGGCTCTCTCGCCTGCTCCGAAGGGTAGTCAGGGCCAAATTTATGGCGAATACCTTTAACAGAGTACGCACCAATCGTACCTCCCAAAGATACTCGCCTGGTGAGCCTAGTCCGGGAGATTTCAACGTCGCCTGACTCGCCGAGGCCTAGGGTGTCGCACTCCTGTAAATAAACTGGCGCCACCCCGTCAGCAGCCAAATTTATCATATCTTTATAATAGAAGACCTGGGGTTCAGCCTCCCCCCCAGCCTTCTTCCAACCATCAACCTCCTCACCTGTCTCGCCTTTCTCTTCACCTTCCTTCTCACCTTTCTCCTCGACATCTTCCGCCATCGGCTCCTTGCCTGGACGTCTATTGCTGACCTGCTCAGGCTCACTTTGTTGGCTTCGAGCCCGTTCAGGCTCGCTCGGCTCTGAAGCCTCAGGAAAAAATGCAAAACTCCCTTGCATTCTTTCCTCCCCCATTTCTTCAGCTTTCTCCTCCTCCCAGTCACCAACTCGGGGACTTTGCTCGAAGGCATAAGAGGAAGTTTCTGCAGCTCTCCTTTTGTCACTCCGAAGATATGCCCTCCTCCTCTGATTCAAGCCCTCATCAGGGACCTCTGAATCTGACAGAACAACCACCACGGGCTCAGCTGATTCAGGGGCAGCCGCCGAACTCTTTATACTTTCTTGCCCAGACTTGGGAGTTTCGGTAGCACCTACGGTGCCCTCAACTGTCTTCTCAGAAGACTGAGGGGTCTTGCGAGCTGTCCTTTTCTTCTTCTTAGGCTTGCTCTTTTCAGAGTCTGTTTGTTTTCTCTTCAGGCTCGCAAGAACCTCCTCGCCACCCTCTCTAGCTTTAATAGCCGCAGCAGTTTGAAGGATAGCAGCCGCCTCCTCGTTGACCTCGGCCACAGGATCGACAACCACCTCCTCGGGAGGAGGGGCAGGAAAGTAACTACCGCCAGTACCCAGACCTGAAATTAGAAGCGTATTTATGTCATAATAAGTTCTGCATAAGTCAAGAGAAGGATGCAAGTAGAGATCCTACCATGGGTGCTGGGGTTAGACAAATGCTTCAAGGAAGCATAGTGAGGCCATTGCCTCTGCTCGTGGGTGAACTCCGTCAAAATTGGTTCAACCCAGGCAGACAATTCCTCCTCAGTAATCAGGCCATCATAAGGAATCTTGTCAGCTAACCAGCAAAGAATAGAAATTAGAAACTGCAGAATACATAATCCAAAGAATATTCAACACAAATACTCGGGGACTTACGAGTCTTGTTCCAGGCCTCGCGGAGGTTAGTTTTGTCGCCGCGTGTGAGGAGTCTGGACTGCACGTAAACGTACCGGTGCATCCAACCCCTATCCCCTGAGTCCTCAGACTTGCTCACTAGAGCCTTTCTCACCCTCATGCGGGCATTTATATACCCATCCCTGGCAACCTGAAGACTGTACAGAGCAATGAAATGTTTAAACTCAAAATCTTGCTCGGTCTCATCGGCGAACCATTGCAGCAGGGTGACGATCCTATAAACGCTAGGACACAACTGCCCCGGGCAGATCAAATAGTATTTACAGATATCTTCTATGACAGGGTGCAGCGGGAACGTGTAGCCTATCGTGAATGGGTATGTAGATATAGCCGTCCACCCAGGCCTCACTGAAGTAATATTTTCCGTTGGGAGGGGGCAAGAAATCATAAGGTCATCGTCCCACCCGCAATCTGTCCTAACCCTAGGCAGAAGGTCAGGAGTGATTGAACTCTTGAAACGACTTGAAGGCCATGACCTTATGTTACCGTAATGGCTAAACGAGCTGACTGAACAGTCGTTCTCAAGATTTCCCCAAATTTTTGGAATCACGTCGGCGACTGAGGTTGGAGAACTCTGTCCAGCCGCTGCCGAAGAAGAACTAGCTGCAGCATCCATATTCAGAACCCTCTTAGCTTTTGGAGACATTTTTAAAGTGAATTTGTCACGCTTTGAGTTTTTGCTGGAAAATGATTTAAGGCTCTGAAGGATAGTATGAAATTTGAAGCAAAGTAAAAGACTTTCAGCTGGGAAAAATTATATTTATAGGGTTCGCGAAACCTGCACGTGGCGAACATCCGCGCAAAAGATGAATCGATCTAGCCGTTGAAGAAAATAATGAGATAAAAGTCAGAATGACGGTTTTTTTATCTTGGGACGTGCAAGACGTGAGTAGGCGCAGTTTAATCATCACGCCTGCAGTCTCGGAACACGCAACAGTCACTTCTTCAGGGAAAAGTGGAGCGGAATGGACAGCTTGCACATCTTGTCTCTAACAGAGCATTTAATGCGTACACTAAAAGGACGCCAATCAGTCAAAACTTTTGAGGAAATATTTAATACTTGTACTAAAGGGATAACGACCAGTCCAACGAGCAGAAACTCGCGCTTACTATGGAAGGAGATATCAAAAAGTTCATTCCCACACGTAGCTGGTTCTCCACTCCTCGACCAGATCCTCTGCCCGAGAAGTGCGGGGACTATCTGTATTGGGTGAAATCCATCGTCACCAAAGTTGATGACTTGGCATCCACATAGGACGGCACACAAACGACACGTGGCTGCGAATGGATATGAAGGCAGTGGATAAGATCGAAGATAAACAGTTACAACGGACAGATGAACAGTCACTACGGCCAGGAAAGTCGCAGCCCATCAATCAAGACAATTCAAAGTAGGAACCTTATCCACAGGCAACGCAACTGCTCGTCTAAGGAGTTACAACTGCTTGCGAACGGGCACATAAGCCGCCTATATATTGTAATTTAAGTCACAAGCTTACAATCTAATGCTTCTCTGAAATCTACACTTGTATTCAAAAATATTTACTAGCATTCAATACTTTATCTCCAGCGAACATTTATTACTATTGCTGATCGAAAGATCTTCTCTACTGTTTCATTAACTGAATCTCAAAAAGAGTACGAGGAAAGGAATTTAATCAAGTCTGAACGGCCTGAGCACGGTTCCTTTTTCGTTTAATTATTTATTTATTATATCGCATTAATTGCCTCTTTACTCTTCCGCATTTATTACTGGCATTTATATCTACTTCATTAAGAGCATTTTAATCTCGATTATTGACCGTGACCCCGCTCTACAAATTTAATTGTAAATTAACCTGATAAAATGAAACTACGGTTAAACAAATGGGTCGGTAGTTTTATGGATGGTGTGATTTCACTATCCGTGTATTTAATTACTTCTTGTAACTTTTAACAACTTGCTTATCATGCTTTATATTTATACAAATATATCTCTGAATACATATAAGTGTATGTTTTCGTTACTCCTTTTTGAAGGCTTGGATGCCAAAGTAGCTATCTATTTTTTTTTTCTTTCTTTTTTTTTTTTTGGTTAAAACACAACATAAATTAATATGAAATTACGGAGGATTACATAATATACTCATAGGAATTCCATTGGAATCGATCGTATACGCATCTGAGTTCATAGAAAATATGGAAATAGCATGAAGAGCACTTAAATTTCCTAATTTATACAACATAGAACAATTACTATCTGAAGTGGTGATCACAAAATTTGTGCCAACTTGATCGTCCATCAAAGTTTGTTGAACAAAACTAGGAGGCACTGTATAGTGGATGGTAGCAAAAGATTTGGACTGTGAGAGAGCTCCTTGTGCTAAGAGGTGAGAAGCTCCATTGCCTTGACGAAAATTAAATTATGCCGGATTATTGGCATTTTCAGCTTGTGCATCAATAACCTGCAGTTTTAGATAATAGAAGCATATACTTACAGAATTATCTTTAGTTTTATAAGAGCCATCAATATTTAATTTAATAGTATTATGACTTGGGGGGAATCAAGAGACTTTGACATTTCTAGTAATGAATTTTCTAGAGTTTTTGGAGGTTATTAGCTTAAACTCTAGAGTTTTGTTACAAACCTGATCAAAAGAGAGAGGAGAGTTATTAATATTGTTATAGTTTCTGTTAAGCCATAAATTCCAAAGTAGCTATATCTTCGATAGCAAAGTAATGAAGGAAATTAATAGCATTTTTGGCTAAGCTTCTATTTTTTTTTTTTTTGAATAGTGCTTTTATAAAAGTAAAGAGCAGCAGTTTGTGTTTAGGCAACACATTTGAAAAATATTTTTGTAAATAGTAATTTGTAGTTTGCTAAACTTTTCAAAAAGTGCTTTTGAGTGTTAAATTACTGGTAAAGACAATGTAGAAGAATAGGGTACTGTTTATAACTGATAAGGATATTTTTGTGATGAAAGACGTTTAAAATAGCTTCAGCTTCTACTTTCGGGGAGAAGATACTTTTTCTAGCTTTTCCATGTAGCAGAAAAACAATTTATGTTGTCACTTAAAAGTACTTATTTTTTCCTAAAAATTTGGCCAAATACTTTATTTTTTAAAATAAGTACTTTGTGATAAAATTAAATATTTATAGTTTTCTACAAGTTTGGCCAAACTGGCTCTAGACGTAGATGAAATAGCAAGTCTTGAGATGCGGAAAAAATGTAGTCACAAATTACAATTCAATTTCGTGGGAAGTTGTGTAAACTATACCTATCAATCGGCCGGGCTAGTCCGGTACCGGACTGGTTCATTATAAACGGTCCGGGACAAGGAGGAAGCGGGTTGCAGGCCGAACCAGGCTTTAAAAAAAGACTGGATAACCCGGACCGGTAATAGACCGGTCTTTGGCACACCGGTAGACCGGATCTGACCGATTTTTTGATAGAAAAATTATACAATATGTCGAAAGAAATTGAGACATACATTTGTCAAGAATCATACAAAATCTAATGTAGTATTTAGAGCCTGTTTGGTCAAGCTTCTGGGGAGCCAAAAGTGCTTATTTTTCACCAAAAGTGCTTATTTTGAAATGTTGAGATGTTTGGCCAAGCTTTTAGGAGAAAAATAAGTGCTTTTGAGTAGCAGCAGAAGCTGTTTTTCTGCTGTGGGGAAGAAGCTGGAAAAAGTAGCTTTTCCCAAAAGTGCTTTTGAGTAGAAGCAAAAGCTGTTTTTAATTTCTATCATTCCAAAAATATCCTTACTAGAAATACTTATATACCTAATTACCCCTATTTATTTTAACCAAATGATTATAATATAAAAATAGTACGTTATTTTTTTTCTTATTTTTTCTACGTACACCTACATCATTATTATTAGAAACATTTAATCCAATAACATTTTTTTAAGGTATAGATTTAGAATATTCAATTTTGTATGATATATTTTGAATTTTTAAAATAAATAATAAAATTAAATATAGTGTTCTGTAAAGTGAATCTTTAAATGTCCATACTCGTAATTTAACACTCAAAAGTACTTTTTTAAAAGTTTGGCCAAACACAAATTATTACTCAACTATTGGCAAAAGTGCTTCTCAAATGAGTTGGCCAAACACAAACTGCTTTTCTCTAAAAGTACTTTTACGAAAAATACTTTTGAAGAAAAGCACTTCTCAAAATAAGCAGTTTTTAGAAGCTTGGCCAAACAGGCTCTTAGTCCCTTTTAAAATCCCTCAATATGAAGCAATATCAAAGATATTTTTAGCTTCATTAGGTACAACGAATGAACATATTCATTTACTATTTTTTCATTGCTAAACAGCAGTCAATAAGTTAGACGAAGTAGTAGAAATCAAGAATATATATCAATGAAGTATTTTATACAACTGATCTTCTTGGTTGTAAGAGAAATTGATAGTTTCAGTTTCTCACCCTTGAGTTATAATATTAAAGTTGTATCTATTTGACTAGGCGTACTATATTAATAATGAGATAGTACTTACTTAGAATAATAACAATGATCTTTTACTTCATAAGTAGTGCATCAAATTAACATAGTGATTCAACTTGGTTTCCATCAATGAGTTAAAGTATATGATTCTCAAGATGCTTTGATTCTTTCTTTCCTGCTTTCACCTTCCTTCTCTTTTTATATAGGATTATATGTCCTTCCAACTGCAAGTACAAAGTAACAGACTTAGCTAAAATATGAAAAAGAAAAAAGAAAAAGAAAAAAACCAGACCAGACCGAATTAGTGCTTAATGGACTAGGGTCGAGCTGGGCTTAAATTTTTTTTTAAAAAAGACTGGTTCGGACCGAACCGGTAATGGCCCGAACCAGAACCGGAACCGGTGAGCCGACTCTTAACGGGTCAGTCCGGACCGATCCTAACCGGATTGACAGGTATAGTGTAAACACTTAATTAAGCAGTATTGGGTAAGAATTAAGGAGAGTTAGAAATCATAAGAGTAGTGCTGACATGACACCTCATTCATTCAATTCCTTTTAGTAAGCATAAAAACAGCTTTGCTCCAGCTAATAAAATCATCTCTATTTGTCGATCCCCTTATCATTTGGCTTTTCTGCACTCTCTTCTCAAATTTAGTCTCCTCAATCAACCAATAAATAAAGGGAAAATAAGAAAAGGAGAAATTGAATGTTAAACTCCTTTTCGCTAGCATTGGACATAGATTTAGTTGAAATTTGGAAATTTGAGTTATTGAAATTGAGTTGAAAAAAAAAAAATTTGAAACTTGAAATTGTGTTTGGACATACATTTCACTAGAAAAAATATTTGAAGTTTTGTGAGTGAAATATACAAAATTTCTCAAAAAATCTCAAAAAGAGATCTCACTTTTTGGTATTTGGGACTTTTTGCTCCAAACTTTGGTCAAATACAATAAACAAACAGTTTTTCTCCCAAAAACTCTCAAAAAGTCTCCCTAAAAAGTATAAACAAACCATGAGCGAATCTTTTTAGTTTTGGAAAAATTTTAGTCTTTAGCTCTCACAAAATAGTGATAAAATTCGCGTACATATCACCTTTTTCAGATTCTAGTTGTGAAACCTCACTGATATGTTGTTGTTAGGGTCCTAACTAAGATCTCACACTTTTTTTTTTCCCACAAAGTAACTGAGATCATCAAGACATTGATTCAGAATTTTATGAGTGCCACTTAGCTCATCATGACTCCACCTCAACAGAGCATCCTACCAAAACATTTTTCATTATTAGCGTATTTTAACAAAGGTTATTTAAGTACTATATATGCAATACTAAGTACACAATATTTACATAATCAGAATACATAAAAAGTGATTGCACTTACCTATATTTATAACATTAGATGATAATGGCAAGTAAGTTTAATAACTACTATGATAGTGTAAATAGTACCTTGTCCATTTTCATCATATGGCATTAATTTCTTACTAGTTCATTCAGAAAAAAAAAAAAAAAAAGAGAAAGAGCGCCACATTTATATATTCATTCAAATGTCTTACAATCATAAAAATATTATAACTTATTTAAGATCACAAATTTCAAAAAAAATTATTACTAATACATCACTTGTTTAAGATCACAATATGTACAAACAATAGTGCTCCATGTGTTTCAAAAAAGATGAATCTTTGCGGAGTATGAGGGTCAAATTGACTAATTTTCAACGGAAATTTGCACATCGAATTTTTAATCTTTTTAAATAAAATTTACATATTTAGAAACTATATGAAAAATACTATAAGTCAAAATAGTTAACAATTCAAAATAGTTAGAAAATATTTGTAAGAAATGTGGTCAAACATAATCTTGTTTTGACCCTTCAAATAATAATAGGTTCATTTTTTTTTTGAAACGGCGGGAGTAGTAACTATCAACCTGCAACTTTCTTGTGACCACTTCTTTTTCTCTCCTCGAAATCAAGTTTTTTTTAAAAAAAAATTCTCGAAATCAAGTTCTATGGACAAGAAAAGATAAACTATCCAAAATTCCGATCATTGTGGATTTCATTGAATCTCTTTTAAATTCCATCATGGCGCCAAGCATTAACAAAAACCTTTTCTGAGTTATAATGGTCATGAATTTCATTCGCCATTTGTAAATTACTAATTCATGGCTTTCTTCGGTAATCAGCTTTATCATCATTACTATATACTTAATTATCATTAATTTGATCCTCTCTTAAATTATATAATCATGGTTTTCCACTTATACAATAAGGGGTAGAAGTGAGATATTTCATCTTTAAGTACTACACTACAAGAAAAGTCACATTTAGCGGCAAATGATATGCCTTTTAGCAGCATTAATAATTGCCGCTAATAATTTTACCAGCAATAATCTATTGGCAAGCAATATTGGTGTCGCTAAAGGTTTTCCCAACAATTGATTTAAGTACTGGTAAAGGACAATTCTATTGCCGCTAAAAGACCCTTAGATATAGCGGCATTTATTTGCCAGCCATTTAAATTGCCACTAAATCTAGCATAACTAATGGCTTTGGTTCATCACATGTACCCTCTGTAAAATTTATTTTAGCCATTAATATAGGATTTACTAGCATCATTTTATTGAGGCTTAAAATGATTCTCAAACCATACTACTCTTATTAATCTAAAAATACAAAATATTTCGAATAAAACATACTGACATTCATGACAAAATACATATATTTTCATTAAATTCACCAAACAAAAACTCAACATATTTTGTTTCAACGCCATAAAAGAAAAAAGAACATAGCTTTTGTCTAGTTATCATTGTACAAAATCCACGAAAAATCAATCAGATCAGCATAACCACCTTAGCAATTCCCTCCCCTTCATTTTCAGCAAGGGCTTTTGTGTTAACCTTGAAACTAGTCTTGGCTATACCAATCTCAAAGCCCTCCTTTTTGGCTTTTTCTCACGCTTGAGGCTGCAAAATTGCCGGAGAACAACCAAAAGTTAAACAGGATGCAACCGACATTAAAAAAATTAACTCAATATAAAAGACCGGATACATGCTTCACGAATCTGCATACATGTCAAGTGTATGTAGGTATAAGCAGGCTTATGTAAGTTACATACAAGTTTACATACAAGTACACTAATTAACCTAACTATTTATTTTATAAATTTTCAACATCCTAACAGTATAAATATAATGTTGAACAATAAATTTGCCTTCCAGTGCTATAACTCTTGAGATAAAACGATTTTCAAAGAGTAAATATTGTCCAAATAAAACCAGTAAAGGAAGTACACCGGGAAACACCTGCTATACACAAAAATTATTGTACCTCAGTTAATCCGATCATACTGATTTCAGGATGGGTAAAACATGCAGCTGGAATACTTAAATGATTCAGGATGTGGTCCTTTCCAATAACTTGCTTAACAACTATGTAAAACCGAACACACTCACACGAGAAAAATAATATTTGGGTGAAAACTCTTGCTTTCATTGATGGGGGGAGTCCCCTATTTATACAAAAGAAACCTAGAGAAAACCTAACCCTAAACCTAACTTAGAGACCAAGTAAACCTAACGGGTTTGGCCCACTATACAATTTACATAACTAATCTATTTACCATAATCTATTTACAATACCCCCCCTCAAGTTGGAGCGTGAGGGTTCCTTATGCCCAACTTGTTAAGGAAGAATTCGAACTGGGCGCGTCCCAGCGCCTTCGTAAAAATATCAGCAAGTTGCGTGGTCGTAGGCACATAGCTGGGACGAATGACTCCTCCGATGATTTCATTCCGAACAAAATGACAGTCGACTTCGATATGTTTAGTGCGTTCGTGAAAGACTGGATTCCGAGCAATATGTAACGCAGCTTGACTGTCACACTTCAAATTTATCGGAGAGTCGTGATCAATTCCAAGGTTCCATAAAATCCCTTTCAACCACTTCAATTCACACACAGTCATCGCCATCGATCTATATTCTGCCTCAGCGGAGGACCTCGACATGATCTGTTGCTTCTTCGTTCTCCAAGATATCGGTGAGTCCCCTAACGACACATACCAACCTGTTAACGATCGACGTGTCAACGGACAGCCTGCCCAATCAGAGTCACACCACCCGTGCAATCTCAGATCACACTGAGAATGAAATACAATGCCTTGTCCCGGACAGCCTTTCAAATATCGAACAACCCTGAGTGCCGCTTCCATATGCTCAATACGGGGACTCTGCATGAATTGCGACAACACATGCACACTATAGGACAAATCCGGTCGTGTAAAACACAAGTAAATCAATCTTCCTACCAGTCGCCGATAGCGTTCAGGATCTTTGATAAAACGACCAGTCGCAAGTGCCAAGCGATGGGTTTGTTCTATCGGTGTACCAACCGGTTTTGCCCCCAACAAGCCTGTTTCCGATATGATATCCAATGCATACTTCCGCTGACACAGGAAGATTCCTTTCGGAGCCCTTGCCACTTCAACTCCCAAGAAGTATTTCAAGGCACCTAAATCCTTCATATGGAAACATTTCGAGAGATATAACTTAAAAATTCGAATTGCCTTCGAATCATTACCAGATATAATCAGATCATCCACATAAACAAGCACATTTAAATGCATATTTCCCTTCTTCATCGTAAATAATGAGTAATCCGAATATGATTGTCGAAACCCATATTGCTTAAGTGCAGCAGACAACTTCGCAAACCAACATCGGGGAGCTTGTTTTAATCCATACAATGATTTTCGAAGGCGACACACAGCTCCTCTCCCCGTCATGTGATGTCCCGGAGGCAATTTCATATATACTTCCTCGTGAAGATCACCATGCAAAAATGCATTGTGCACATCCATCTGATGCAATTCCCAATTTTTGGCAGCTGCTACGGCCAGAAAAACTCGGACGGTCACCATCTTTGCAACCGGTGCAAATGTCTCCGTATAATCAACCCCTTCGATTTGGTGATTTCCAAAAATCACCAATCTTGCTTTGTACCTTTCAATAGTTCCATCCGAGTTGTACTTTATCTTGTATACCCATCGACATCCGAGGGCCTTCTTCCCGGTAGGCAAGCGAACTATCTCCCAGGTTCTGTTCGCTTCCAATGCCTTCAATTCTTCCCCTATGGCTGTTCTCCATTTGTCACTTTTTACCGCCTCCGAATATGAGGTAGGCTCATGTCCTTGCGTTATAGCTGCAAGAAAACTCACATGTTTCGAAGAGAAATTATCACAATTGACATAGTGTGCTAGAGGATAGGGCTTACCAGAGGGTTGTTGAGAAACAGATGAACAAGCAAACTTTCGAACACAGGACGATACCCGGTGACTCATCTTTTGGACCGTATTAGTAACAAAGTCTCTCAGCAAGATATTCTCTTTCTTAGTTCGTTTTCCCCGACCCAACTCTTCGGGTGCAACTTCGGGAACAACCTCAGGTTCAGCTTCCGGAGTCACCACTTCGGGTTCAATCACCGGAGTCACGACTTCGGGTTCAACACCCCCCCCTTCCTTGCACACTCTCCTCTTCCTCCTCCAATGCAACGGTGACAGAAGTCGTATCTTGTGTCCGTTTTTCGGCATCAGTCTCCTTGGAGGCGAATGGAAATTCCTTTTCGTAAAACACCACATCCCTCGAGAACACAAACTCCTTTGTCTCCAAATCATACATTTTCCACGCTTTCTTCCCATTTGGATAACCCAAAAACACACATCGACGACTCCTACTTTCAAACTTGTCACTTGTTCGTCCTTGATTGCGAGCATAACATAAGCAATCGAACACCCTCAAATGATCATAATTCGGTGTCACACCCATCAAGATATCGTAAGGTGTCTTCCCATTCAACAACTTAGTGGGTGTCCGGTTAATCAAATAACATGCCGTCATCACACATTCTCCCCAGAAGTCAATCGGTAAATTAGCTTGAAAACGTAGCGCCCGTGCCACGTTTAAGATATGTCTATGTTTCCGTTCAACTCTACCGTTTTGCTGGGGTGTCCCCACACACGAAGTTTGGAACAAGATCCCTTGTTCGAGAAAATACCCTTTCAGACTTAAAAATTCGGTTCCATTATCACTCCGAACGCACTTAACCCGTTTATTGAATTGTCTCTCCACCATTGCAAAGAAACCCTTCAATTTTTGTCCGACCTCTTTCTTATCAACTAACAGGAACACCCATACTCCTCGTGAACAATCATCGACAACAGTAAAAAAATATGATGCACCACACGAAGACTCAGTTCTATAAGGACCCCACAAGTCACAGTGAACTAAATCAAAAGGTTCAGCAGCTTTATTATTACTCGAAGGAAATACATTTTTAGTTTGTTTTGCCCTAAGGCATACATCACATGCTTTTTCTTCTAAGCTACCTTTCCCACTATCTTCTAAGACTGAAAGAGATTTTGTCACTTGCATCGAAGGATGTCCCAACCTTTGATGCCATAAGTCTACCACATCAACCTTCACAGCTTTCACCACGGGTATCGTCCAAAAGTAGTAGAGTCCGTTCTTTTGTTCACCCGCTCCAATCAACTTCCCCGTAGCCCGGTCCTGCATAACACACAAATCATTAGTGAAATTTACATTGCAACCAACTTGATTAATTAATTGAGACACAGAAATCAAGTTGCAAGTCATTTCGGGCACATATAACACTCCGTGAAGAACCATGTCTTCGTTAAATCTGATGGATCCTTCCTGAGTCGCCATCGTACAGCTTCCGTTCGGTAAACCTACCGGACACTTTGGTATTGTTCGTAAATTCTCCAAAATACTTATCTGACCGGTCATATGATTTGACGCCCCCGTGTCAATAATCCACGAAGGATGAGTTTTCTTACCGATCGATGGTTCACTTGTGCTTGCCTTCTCCTTTTTCAGCAAATCGAATAGCATCTGCAACTGATCACCTGTTATTCCGGACAGGTTAGTCTGTCCGGGCACACTCATGTGTCCGTTTTCTCCATTCTCGAGCTCAGCTTGAGCAGCATTTGCTCGATTATTGCCACGTCCCCGACCAGCATTTGAACCAAACGGTTGATGTCCACGACCTCTTCCACCTTTGTTACCTTCAGCTCTTCCTCTACCACGTCTTCCATTCGAAGTGCCTTGCTTCGGATAATGCACCCACCCCTCCGGATAGCCAATGACTTCATAGCAGCGTTCCGGAGGATGTCCTCCTCGATCACACAAGTGACACTCCTTATAGCCTGTCTTCGGCGGTTGTGATCGTTGTGCAGCAAACGCCGTCACCTCCCCTCGTTCTTCCTGAGTTCGTGCCATCCCTTTGACCCGTTCATCTTGGATTACCTTTTGGTAGACTTGATTCATCGATGGCAACGGCTCCTGAGCCAAGAGATTGGAACGGACAGTTCCATAAAGACTTTCATCCAGGCCCATAAGGAATAAGTGAACCCTATCTTCTTCCCTTTTCTTCTCCAGTGCAACCGTTAGATTGCAAGTGCAGTTTCCACACGAGCAAGTTGGAAACTTATCACAATTTCCTAGTTCTTCCCACAACATAGCCAGTTTTCCATAGTAAGCAGCAACAGTTAATCCCTTTTGCTTACAACCGGCCAAAGCCGCTTTTAATTCCTGAATCCGAGGTCCGTTTCCCACGGAGAAACGTTCTCGAATACTCTCCCACAGATCTTTCGCTACTTCCATGTGCGATATGGTGGTCCGAAGAGTAGGCTCGATCAAATTCCTAATCCATGACACTAGAAGAGAATTGATAGTCCACCAATCCTCATAATCAATCGACTTTTCATCGGGCATCTTGATTGATCCGTCAACAAAACCAAACTTCTTCCTTGCACGCAGCGCCGTTCTAACCGACCGCGCCCATTCCTCATAGTTTTCACTGGTCAACTGTACCTGTGTGATAATCAAACCAGGATTATCATTCGAAGTGATATCGTACGGAGAGATTGTCTTCCGTACGGCTGCAACATCACCTTTTGGAGCCTCCATTACTTTTCTACTTGAAGAGTTTCACGATGGCTCTGATACCATGTAAAACCGAACACACTCACACGAGAGAAATAATATTTGGGTGAAAACTCTTGCTTTCATTGATGGGGGAGTCCCCTATTTATACAAAAGAAACCTAGAGAAAACCTAACCCTAAACCTAACTTAGAGACCAAGTAAACCTAACGGACTTGGCCCACTATACAATTTACATAACTAATATATTTACCATAATCTATTTACAATAAACTACGAACGAAAAAAGGTGAGATGACAAACAATACATGAAAACTTGCTCAGTGATAAAAATAGCAGTTGATGCCACACGAGATCTTACCGGAGATTCCTTGTGCACTAGCAGCATGTGCAAGCATCATTCTTCCATTTGCATAAAGAATATAAGTGAGGAACTAAGAGACCAAATATTGTGTTAAGACTTGCTCAGGAAGAAGATTACACTAGTATAATGCTTAGACTGCTTTTGCAACCTTTGTTCACATCCCGAGTTTAACAAAGAAACTTATGGAATGCTATCTTTGAATAATCTGGAGTATGATGAAGAAAAGCAGATCATCAAACTATTTGTGACAAAGGAAAAAGAAACAGAATGCAACACCAAATTAGGAAATTCGAAATGAGCATCTTCGTAAAGGTAACATAAACCAGTCAATAATCTAAGGCAGCATATTCATAGACAGATAATTCCAAATAGCTAACATAAATTATTTACATGTTTTCTTAGACTTATTTACACAGAGTAATTTTTGTCTGCATCTTCAGAAGGATCCAAAAGTAAGTCATGTATAGGAAGTCATCCTCATAATTGGCAGAACTGTAACAAAGTAGAAGAACAATAAAAAAAAAGGGTTGGTGATAGCATAAGATACAGTTACTCTAAAAGTTCTTCTCACCACTAGGGGAAAATATTTTTCACAGAGATAAAAATGGTCTTTTCAGCACTGAGCTTAATCCTCTTACGAACGACATACACAAATTGTCCAACAATCAAATCGCCCAGAACCAAATACCTGCAGATATTGTGAATAACAAAAAATTACAGAGGAACATAAGAAAAACTTAAAGAGCATGAGTAGGAGGAAATAGCTAAGGCAGCTCTCGTCAAACAAGAAAAAGGTTCAAAAGCAAAAGAAAGAGTAGAAAACTTTTGATCTAACTGGTTGTAGATCCACTGTTCAAGTTTGTTAACCACACTTGATCATAAATGAGAGTACAAAGGACAATTTCATCTAGACACCTTACAACACTATCACACCAGTTTTGAATTTCTAAATGTCTTTATTACAGCAAATTAGTGTTCTTTCATCCAGATCAATAGCAAAACTACTCCATCAATATCCAATGCCTAAGAGTAACAACAGTAATTTATCTTGAACTTACTACAAAACTTTTACCATTGTCTAGGACTAATTTATACCTGAAGGAATATAAATACAGCGGAAGCAATTTCAGGATTATGACTCACATATAATCTAGACAAACTAGCAGACCATTAAGTTTTACGTAAACATAAAACAGAATACCTCTTGAAGCGTGACTTCAACCGCGAAGCAAATCTTCAATCACGAGCAGGATCATCTACGGGGTCGTCCTCCAGTTCCATGATCTTCTGTCGTGTGCCCGAACAATACCCAGACTAATAATATTTGGGTGGAACAAATATTTCAGAGAGAGAAAACTATTAGGTTTTCTTGTATCTTTTCTTTTGGCCAATCCTCCTTATATAGTTTTAGGGTAAAACCCTTTTCCAAAACTATCTAGGATTCTTTTCCACCAAGAAACCCCTCTCCTAGTCCTAATTGAATTCGGTCACAACATGGACCACAGAATTAATTAATGAGGCTTCTAATTATGGAATTAATTCTTTTTCTCTAGAATTAATCTTTCCATAATAAATTACAAATTATTTCCACTATAAATTCGTAATTGCACTCCTCAGTTGAATTTTGAATTCTTCCATCAAAATCTTATTTAACTCCCCACGTTAAGATTACAGACACCAGTCAATATTATTAAATTACTGACAATTTAATATATTGACTAAATGAATATCCTTTCGACTTTTGCCTAAATTATTCCATGTGCCGAATGCAAAATCCACTGGCCAAATTTACACATAGAAACTTATAAGCTTTTATAAAGAGGTGTCATCAATCTCTATATCGAGACGTGGATTCTATCAACTAGTTATCACTTCGCAAATATATATTATCATTATCCAACTTATCAGGAATTATTTGACCCAAGTATCCTGGACCTCACCTATTGATAAATCAAGACAATGAATAAGATACATCACTAATAATAGCTATATCAGGATTAAGAGTATAAGTACATTTGATGAGCTAGAGAGTTTGTTTTATATAGTCAGTATAAAAATACTTATCTCTACTTGGTCCGTTCAATGCACGCAAAGCGCACTAGCACAAGAAGTTGGAACTATACCATTCCCATAATCAAGATAAATTATATATAATCTTGTACTACAATCATACCACTGGCTTTGTCCAATTTCCATCTTAGATTGTGAACATTACTTTATTATTTATAAGAACCGCTGATTTAATCTTCCGTGTATAAGTTTGGCTCTACACACTAAATCAACTACTATATAAATAATAGGACACACATGACACAATTGATCTAAATAAATAATAATTTGATATATTTATAAATGAACAACCAATTGTTCAACTAGAAATAATCTAACTAAAACCGCATGGTTATTAGTATATCCCAACACAGCAAATACTAAGAGCCTGTTTGGCCAAGCTTCTGGGGAGCCAAAAGCACTTATTTTCCTTAAAAAGCACTTATTTTAAAAAAATGGAGTGTTTGGCCAAGCTACTAGAAAAAAATAAGTGCTTTTGGGTGGCAGCAGAAGCTGTTTTTCTGCTGTAGGGAAGAAGCTGAAAAAAGTAGCTTTTCCCCAAAAGCAGAAGCAGAAGCTGTTTTTAATTTTTTTCATACCAAAAATATCCTTATAAAAAATTTATATATACTAAATTACCCCTCTTAATAAAACCTAATATCTCTAGACTAATATAAATACTAAATTATTATTTTTGCCTCCTTTCTTCATCTGTTCCCACGTCTCTGCTAGGCTTCATTGACATCGTTGTATATTCCTTTCTGTCAAGGACTCGAGGTACGCTGCACATGAAAGTATTCTTTCTATATTGTTTAGTTGTTTTGGTTTCTTATGCTGTTCTAGTATAGATTTGTTGAAATTATTAGCTAGAAATTATTATGTGGTTTTCACTTTTATCTTCTAAAATTTTTATTATAGAAAATTAAATCAAATATTATTTTGATAATTAAGATTTAAAATTATTTATCTAGTTTAATTAATTGTCTAATAAATATTTAAATGTCCCTATTCGTAATTTTACACTCAAAAGCACTTTTCGAGAATTTTGGCCAAACACAAACTGCTTTTCAATTATTGACAAAAGTACTTTTCAAATGATTTGGCCAAACACAAACTGCTGCTCTCCAAAAGCACTTATATAAAAAGCATTTTTGAAAAAAGCACTTCTCAAAATAAGCTGTATTTGACAGCTTGGCCAAACAGGCTCTAAGTTAGGTATTTGACAACCGCGAGCCCGAGGACAGCTCCGCCACTCTTCAGTAAAAAGGCCATAACTTCTTGTACAGAGCTTCGATTGACAAACCGTTTGAAGAATTAGAATTTAGACTTAGGGACAAGTTTTATGTTTCGGCTATCTTTAACTTCATTATAGATTGGGCTCTATGCTCGTGCAAACTCAGAAATTGTGTAAGCTCAAATTTTTCAAGATCGCTACAATAGCTATGTAGCGAAATAAGCACTTCAGCTCATAGTACACTTTCTAATAGATTCATTTCACAAACTTAAGAACTAACTACTATGTTATCACAAAGCAATGAGAATAATTAGCCTCATTAGAAGAAGCAAAATCTAGGGCATTTCAAGCTCATAATAAACTCATGGATTCTGAATAGACCAAAGAGAATCACAAGACGATAAGAAATTGAAAAGCAGAATTTAGGTATATATAATTGTAGGGATAAGATCTTTTACCTATGATTGTGGCCAGCGACGAAGAATGGAGACGGTGAGAGGCGATGTTGAACGGTGACGGTGAGCGGCGGTGACGTTAAACGACGATGGTGAGAATGGCGATAAAGTTGAACGAAGAAGGCGAACGGCAGCGACGTTGAACGGAGACGGCGAACAACGGCGACGTCGAAATAAGACGGTAAACGACAGTGATATTGAACGGAGATAGATATCGCCTGCTTTCAATATTTTTCCTAGGTTTTCCAAACTAGTTTGGATAAGAACTGAGATATTTTGATGGTAAAACTTGTAACAAGTTACTTGTTGAAGTTAATATAAATAACTTTTAACTTTTAATAGCCATTTGTTTTATTTGCTGTTTAAAAAGGTATCAATACCGACTAATGTTTATTTGCGCAACTTTTTTAATTTATGAATGTATTAGCAGCCATTAGTCTATTGCCACTAATAAAATGCCGGTAATAGCTTTTTTTGTTGCAGTGCTAGTAGACACTGATTGGACAACTAGGGTCTTCTTCCATGTCCTAATCATTAAGGTAAAAATATATGATCCACGTGATCAGATTAATGTGATAAATTCCCCACCGATTACGATCTTCTTGATTGAAAAAATGAGTAATGAACATCGAGTAAGAAGAAAAGTTGAAGATGCAGGAACGTGTTCCCCTTATTTATTTCAAATTTCAGATAGTTATGTTTGAGAGCTAGCTAGGCCTAGCATGAAATTAGTTTATTCATGCTATAACATCTTGATTTTGACTAATCTGTTAGACATGCTTAGTCCTTCAACTACTCCTTTGCAAGCACAAGAATCAAAAGCAATTGCATTTGCCAATCCAAGCATATGGCCGTGTATATATTTCTTTTTTATTATTGGATAAAAAAAATTAGTATCCAAATTAGTGCATGCGTATTAGCAGCCAAGTGTAATTAATTGCAGGTAGTTAAGTACATTAAAAAGTGGTTAGAAGATTTGTCCCTAAACTATTATATTTAGAACATCAATACATAAAAAATATGAAATAGCTTAATATGTCAAATCAATTAGGAGTTTACAACAAGGATATTTGACGAATGATGGTGGTTAGGGCTTCATATCAATGTGGAGTCTTTGTTGGAGCAAAGAAATTAACTAACTAATTAGGAGATGGTCCCCCACTCGTATAACTCAATAATAATAATTAATAGAACTAGAACATAAAAAAGAAAGTTGGCATTATTTCTCATTTAATTTGTATTTGCCCATACATAAAGATCATGGTCGTTAAGAAAGGGCATCATGTTTATGAATCGTTCTTGGTAGTTGAAAATATCTCCAATAAAAGATTTTTAAAGTGAGACCTAGACATCTAGAATTATTTTATTTAAGCAAGAGGCCCTGCTACTTTTTTCCTTACAGGTACTTCACTCATTGTTTCGTCATTCGTTATTTAGGACACTATTTGTTTTTATGAGTCTACCTCCATATGCCTTCTTGTTAACCTCTCTTAGAGCCCGTTTGGTGAGCTTAAAAGTGATTTATAAACTTATAAGTCCATTAATATATATTTGGTAATTTAAAATTTTTTGGACTTATAAGCCATACCTGGCTTAAAAGCCACTTTTTGAGAAGTTAGGAAATCTTAACTTCTCAAAAAACAGCTTTTAAGTCACTTTTTGACTTATAAGCCACTTAAAATAAGCTGCTTATAAGCCCACCCAAACAGGCTCTTATTCGATTTTGAAGGGTGTTTAGGATATAATTCTGCTACTGTCATAACATTTTCAATGTAGGATCCATTGATCTGATTATCACCACAATAGCTTAATTTGAAGATCCTTTTCTTTGCGGAAGATTAGTGAAGTTAATTGTATACGAAACGGAAAATTGTTTTTCTCCTTTCATTTTGCAATGAGAAGACATCAATATTTTATTTTAGATATGGTCAACCAAAAAAAGGATATTTTCTCAATAATAAGATAGTGTTATCCTACAAAGAGGCTCCAGCTAGGACAAACCGGCTTCAGTATGCATGTATCCTTTGAAAACTTGACATTTTTTTGCCGGAAATAGGCAGAGGATATTTAAAAATTTATTTTAAATGGCATAATTATAACACTTGACCAGCTAGAGAACGATGAGGCATGGTCTCGTTACCATTTTCAAATTTTTCTTTTTTTATCAGACAATTTCCAGAAAGCTATAGAAAGTACATGTACCCCAAGAATAGAACAATACATATAGAAGAATAAACAATCTTAGCCAAATGATATATTAGCTTCATTTCTTTACCAAACTTCTGGCATATATTCGGAGAATCTAGCCTACTATATATGATGTTTTCTTTCTTTCTTATTCAATTACTCTCTCTCTCTCTCTCTCTCTCTCTCTCTCTCTCTCTCTTCCAGCTTCAGTGCCTGCAAAATATTTTAGTAGTAAAGATAGGGCGAAACAATGGATAAGAGAATGTTGACTTTAAAAGGATTAGCAAATATTGGCCTACTCCTTTTAATATTTTATGATCTCTTTGTTATTGGCTGCAGAGAGTAGAAGTCAAAAGAATCATCATCCCATCAAAAGCCCAGCTGTGAGATGAGCTCACTAAAACAAAGTTCCTAAGCATTCGTCTATCATCCTTTTGTCTTCTTCTCAAACTTACGAATTTTAAGTTTTTTTTTAAAAAAAAAAAAAGTTTTTGGGTGTTTGGCAAAAGAAAAAAAAATACTTTTGAGCACCTATTTTTAAGTTAAAAAGGTGCCAAAAAAAAGCTAAAAGATAAAAATTGGATTTCTTTTAACTTTTGCTTTTAACTTCCCTTTAGCTTATACGCACCTTTTGAGAAGCCCATTCAAACACTCTCGATATTTGTCACTCCCTTTGTCTCAGCTGTTAGTCCTTCAGACAAAATTATTTCAAATAATTAACCTATTTGAAACTTACACAAAAAGTGATGCATTAACTTTCTCTTTCAAATCTACAATTGTTGTTCTAATTAGTGCAATTTAAACTTTAAAGAAAGGCAGATGAGTTTAATTTAGTCAAATATTGTTTTGACTAAGATTATCAGTTGTCCTTTATAAGAGAATGTACAAAAAACTTGAGTCTTGATTAGAAAATTCACCTTGGCCCTAGCAGAGCCGCAAAAGTCAGTTCATGAGATTATGGTTGTCCAATAATATATAAAGAGTCCAATTGACCCATTTTGAGCGATGTGGTACACTAACACAACCCCCTTCCTTGCTTAACAAGAGCGGAATATCTCAAGCGTGGACGAACATAAGATAATGAAAGTACAGTATCGAAAAAATAAAGAATAAACGTGTCTCTTATACCATGATAAGAAATAGAAAGTTTAGTTGGGTGGTCTCTTAAAGACCATCCATTACCTTTTTGAAAAAAAAAATTAAAAAAAAAAAAAATTCTTAATGTTTTAGCCTCCCAGCAAAATCTCATTCACCTCTCCTACTTCTGATTTTCTTTTCCAAGTGAAATCCCCTAGTATTGAAAAAAGTGCTTTCGTTGTTGTGGAATAAGAAGCCTTCGTATGTTAATGCACGTATTTAATTTCTTCGGAGCTATTAGAGTGGCATAAGAAAGGGAAGCATGCATTGACAAACTATTCGACATACGACGGACCTAGCTGATTGATGTCATAAGCAATCTTCCTGGTCTAAGAGCAGCCTGAAATCAGAAGTTCACACTCAGCGTGAAAGACTGAGTAGCTCAATCTCTAAGTGTTAAATTGTCAGTTTCATCAACGAAAGTTGCCTGAGATCATATGGATCAACAATTCTTCCTGAGGTTGTTAAAAGGTTAAGTAGAGGGCTTAGGGGGCTCACGCTTGGGAGGTCGGATAGGGGCGGGTGAAGGAATACAAACACAAAAGAAGACATTTCAAGACCAAAAACTTACATGTAGTCAAGACAACTAACATGATTCACATTTACATAAACATTAACGGGAATAAATTTTAAGCAATTACCAAATTCTTCTAGAAGTTCGTTATCCAGCCCACCAATTTTCTGGTCTAGTTCCAAATTCGTCTATCATGTCAAATAAACAATACCCAGACCAATCCATATTCGGTGGACAAATCTTTTTGCAGCTTTGCAAGAGAATACTCGTATATCCTGCTTTGGCCGAAATCTCATGTATTTATATTGGGGTTTGGAGAACCTTTTCTAAACTAGCAAGGATTCTTTCCACTAAGAAAAGCATCTCCTTATCCCAATTGAGTTCATGCACAACATAGATCACATAATTAATTTACGTGACTTCATATTATGGAATTGGAAAGAGAGCCTTGGAGCAACTGGTAAATTAAAGTTGTCTTCCTGTAGCCTATAAGTCAGGGGTTCAAGCGGTGAAAACAGCCACTAATACTTGCATCACACCCCTTGGGTGTGGCCCTTCTCCTGACCGTGCGTGACGCGTGATGCTTTGTACGCCGGGTGCCCTTTTTCCTTTCATGGAATTAGTTTTCTTTCTCTTGAATTAATTTTATCACAATAAATCACGAATTATTCCATTAAAAATTCATAATTACACACTTCAATTAAATTTTGAATTCTTTCATAAAAAATCTTATTTCCCTTAAAATTAAAGATACCAATCAAAAACTTATATATAATAACTTAATTTAGTGACTAATGAATCCCTTTAGGATTCCACTTAACTTATTGCATATGGCCAATATAAAATCCACATTCTAGATTTACACACGATATTTTTAGTAAAAGGGTGTCATCAATCTCTATATTAATATGTGGATTTTATCAACTCATTATTACTTCACAAATGTATATCGTTATTATCCAATTTATTTTGAATTATGTTTGACACACTTATTGAAACATCTACTATTGATAAATAAACATAAAAAATAATATACATTGATTAATAAAATTATATCAAGATTAATTAAATAAGAGTATGTATAAGAATATTTAATGGGCTAGAGTTTATTTTGTATAGGTAAGTTGGAAATCCCTACTTGGTACTAACACCAGAAGGTAGAACCGTATCATTCTCATAATCAAGATAATTAAATTTAAGCTTGTGCTACCATTATTCCGATGACATGTCAAATTTTCGTCTTAAATTGTGCACATACTTTATTATTTACAAGAATTGATTATTTAATTTTGTGTGTAGCTAAGCTCATACACTAAATCAACCGCTATATAAACAATATGAGGCGAATCAATTGTTATATAAGGAATTTCTAAATGTTCACAAGTTTTAGTAATACCATGTTGATTGCATTGACTTCTTTATGTAATAATAATAATAATGATGCTTATATCTAAGTTTAACATGAGATATTTGAAATATCAAAAATATAGTCGGGTTTGATGTGATAAAGAGAACTTAATACGCCATATTTTATGAATACCTTCTATCTAAACTATTCTGAGATTGCTTTCGTATGAGAGAATATTGTTTATCTTTGCAAAGCCTAAATTAATTCAATTGAGAAATTATATCAGGACTTACTTCTACTTTTTATGATGTTGCTGTATGCACTATTTGTATGTTTAACCCAAGGATCTATTAGCCTTTATATGATATTGATCCCCATCATCTATCACCATTATTTCTGGTATTGTTGCTTTATTTTTAGGCCAATACATCGACAGCCCCTTGAACTTGATACTATATTCCACTTAGACACTCCAACTAAGGCCCTTTCCAGTTGAGCAGTTGAACCTTTTTCAAGAGTGTCCATCTAGACACTACAACCACTCTGTTGAAAACTCCATGCGCATATTTGCATACGAGTCTTACGTGGATAAGTGACCCATTTATCGGCTTTTAAGAGGTAGGTTTGATTGATAATACAGAGACTTCTTTAGTATTTCTTAGTAGAGTCGATTTGAGAGGAAGAAGAATTGTAACCTTTTGATTGTCAAAGTCCAACAGACGGGTAGAATTATGAGAGTTTTGGGGAAATGGGTTGTGGATTACCCTTACTAGTAGATAGGGTTAAATTTTGAAGCGGGTCAGGTTATTAATTCACCTTCGGATATATAATGTTTTATATGATGTGTCCAATTATTACACGTGGCAGAATATAAATGGTCACTTATCTACGTAAGACTCGTGTGCAAATACGCGCATGAATTTTTCAATAAAATGGGTGGAAAGTGTCTAGATGGATACTTATAAAAAAGGTTCAAGTGCTCAACTGGAAAGTATCTTAGTTGGAGTGTCAAGGTGGAATATAGTGTCATGTTTTAGGGGCTGCCAATGTATTTGGCCTTATTTTTATTACTATTATTTCTTCTGATTGTTGATTGGCCACCGATCTAGCTCTGTAAGTTGTTCCCACAAGGCCCAGATCAAGCCATAGGTGAAAATGGTTGAAGCTTAGATATAATAAGTATAAAGTCATGGCGATCATTGTATACCCTAAAATTAGTGTTCAGGTTTAACAATTAGAATTATAGTTGTTCAGGTACAAGTAACCCTTTATATCAAGATTAAGCGTTCTTATTTTAAATCTACGATATTAAGGATGTGCTAATTATGTGGTTAATTAATTGAAAATATAATAGCAACAACAGAAGTTATGCTGATATAAAGATAAGAGCAATATAGAATAGTAATGAAATAAAGAAATAAGGTCTTATTGATCAGTCAAGTGCTCGTGCTCTACTGATGAAGACAACGTCCACTTTCCTAAGAGCCAAGTAGTTAACAAGTGACGCAGCCTGTGTCCTTGCTGATCAAGTTGTGTTCGTACCAACAAGACCAGTCACACAAAGCCAAGCCAAGACAGTTCACGATGTGCATGTTCATCTAGTGTGGCCGGGAGGAATCAACAAATCAGAGAGTGAGTGGCCGGGTGCCAGATATGAAAGCTATATCACCAAGTTCGAGCCAAAGGAAGACAGTGTCCGAAACCTAACAATTGATGCCGAGCGGTGAAGCGACTGAGGGCTACACTTGCGCCCGAGGCAGGAGAGTATCTGAGCCACTAAACTCATTCAACCCAGCATGGCTTTGTTTGATAGGCTGCATGTGGCCGTATTTACTATTTTAGCCTTAGGCTTTCTATATAAACCCTTTTCCATTTCATTTGTTAGATACTAAGTTTATGAATATTGAATATAGCATATGTGCTTTGTCTCCTCGTGAACAACCCCGTAGTGGGAACACTTATTATGGAACTTGAGTCAGTTGGTGGAATCCAATTGACCATTTTCTTCTTTGATCATTCGGTTTGTTGCCTAGTTCATTGATATTGTTCGGATGAGTTGAGTCTGTGTCTAGCTTTCTATCTTTACTTTTTCCGTTATTCTTCCGCCTGTGTGTATTTGTTGCTTTGCTTCGTTTGGCTCGCATCATCTTGGTATCAGAGCATGGTTTGGGTCTTGTTCTTACAAACTCAATTATGTTCTATGTTGTCTCGTGCCTTTGTCATTTCTATTTCTGTTTTTGTGTTCTTGTTGTGCTGTTGTTTTTGTTCGTGCAAAAAAAAAAAAAAAACAGAAAAGAAAAATTCAAAAATTTGGTTGATTGTTGGTTGTTCGAAGAAACCAACCTTGGATTTGTTGTTAACAGTGTCGTACAACATTTGAGAGGTAGAGTTTCTAGCAAAATTTGAATCAGCCGCCAGGGTTCTATTGCTTTGAAACTCCAGTTGAATTTTGGTTGTTGAAGTTGTTTTTTTGGTTGATTTTGGATCGAGTTTTTCTATTGAAACTTTGAAGCTCCGTCGTGAAACACCATCCATACACCAGAAAATTTTTACATTGTTAACAATGTACGGATGCACAAATCTGTGTTCTTAGCTTTGCTTGGAGCTCGAGTTACAATGTTTAACTGAAAATTACATCAGAGATCAACCTGAAATCTTGTCTTGTTATTGGGCTGTGAACGAGCTTAAGTTTGTCCGTACAACGAAAAGGGAAAGTTCATTATTCCATTGAAGAAGAAAGGGTTTAGCGTCATTATTAAAACCCCAGGTGAAAAGTCGTTTGCTTAAAAGAGGAAAGTGGATAAGAATAAACCCTAATCTGTAATATGTAGGGACCACTTCCATTTCCGTACAGGAGTGGAGTGTCCGAGGTTTCCAAAAGAGGAAATGGAGGGTAGATTTTCATATGTTCTCTTTCTTTCTTTGTGTTCGTTAATTCTCGTTAGTGGATCTCTGGAGTAATTCTTCTACTCGAGGTACTACTAATCTGTTTGAGCTTTTAGGAACTCGTGCGTGAAGGGTCGATATCCAAGTTTCACAGTTAAATTATTGACCTCCCGTGCGCAGTTAAATAGCATCTGTTCCATCGAGTCGAACATTAATTCAATCTTCCCGAAGAAGACAGTGAATCTTGTCGAACTCAAAGGATCTTGAAGAAACTGATCGATCTGATAAAGCCATTGGTTACAAGTTTTGAGCGACCTCACCTAAAAAATTGAGTGGACCCGAGCGCCACCAAACAAAATGAGGGAGTGCGTGAGGTGATTTATATCCTAATTACACTTTCTTAGTTTTTGATTTTTGCAGGTGAATGGCTGGAAACTAAGAGAAAGGTGTGGATGCGCTCGAGGTATCATTGGCTGATCTCATGGCCACGATCCAAGGCATCAGTGCCAAACTGAGAGGAGTTGGTGTTCGAGTTGCCAATCTCGAACACAAACGAGCCTCCGAGGCCTTACTAGGCTCCGGGGCTGGAACAAGCAATTCTACTCCTATGAGACCAACGCAATTTGTAGAGTTGGCCCGACGCCAACAACTGAGAGTTGAAAATGCTCGCAATGAGCAAAACTTGGGCATTCTCCAAGTTTATTTACCACCACTTCAAAGATCCCAAAGGAATTTAGTAGCCATTGCTGAAGAGGGTGATGTTCGAGATGAAAAATATGCTGAAGCTGATTATGAGCCACCATTCTATCCCCGAGTTCAAGCTCAACGAGGCCGTGGAACCCTCGAGGTTGAGGATGAGGAGCTTATGTTGATAGACATCTTAAACGTGAGGCTGATGATTATTATGATGATTATCCGGAACAAGCCTGGGGTGGTAGAGATACAAACTTGAACAGTGTCAAGATCACTATTCCACCATTCAGAGGAACTAGTGGTTCAGACCAATATCTTAATTGAAAGGTTCGATTGGAACGAATCTTTGAAACAAATGAGATGACCGATGAGATAAAAGCTGCCTATGATATTGCTTCATTCGAGGCATACGCTTATACCTGGTGGGAGTCTGAAAAGAGAATGAGAAGAAGGCATGCTTTACCCGAGCACGTTACTTAGGTACAATTGAAAAGAGTGATGGATGCTAAATATGTAACGGCTAAACATCGTTAAGGGAAACTTCGGAAGCTTTATGATTTGAAACAAAGGTCCTGATTGGTCGAAGAGTACTTTGACGAGTTTGAAAAGATCCATTTGGCTCTTGACATGGAAGAAGACGACGAGCAAGCCATTATTCGATTTAAAAATAGGTTGAATCAAGAGATATCATCTCAATTGAGACTCCATGTATTCCATACTTTGGATGAAGCTTTCCATGCTGAAATCGATGATGAAAAGTAGGTGAAGGACGATAGAGCAAATTGGTACCGAGGGAGAACTACTACTACTCCTTTGAATCGGGGCAAGGAATGGAAGAGTCTGAATCCTACCAATGCCAACACTGGCCGTGATCAGAAGAAACCCTGCGAGAAGGGAATGACCAATTATAACTCCAAGGAGTTGGGAGGTAAAACTCAACTTAATACTCCTAGTTATTCATCGATTCAATATCATAAATACAGGGGTTATGGTTATATGGAAAAAGAGTGTCCGACTCACAAAGTGATATTTCTTGAAGATGGAACCATCCATGAGCAAGCGAATGACTCAGAGGAGGAAAACAGAGAAGGAACTGACTGACCTGATCTTGAAGAAGACGGTCACGATGCTACCGAAGCTGACCGTCCAGAAGTATTTCTTGTGGTTCGTAGAAACTTGAGCACTATGAAAATGGAGGATGGGAAAGATGGTCAAAGAGAAAATCTCTTCCATGTGAGGTGTCAAGTAAGGGGAAATGTGTGTTCAATGATTGTTGATTTGGGCAGTTGTTCTAATGTGGTAGGACTGCCTACAATGATACATCCCCGTCCCTATCGATTACAACGGTTGAATGAATGTAGAGAACTGAGGGTAGCTAAGCAAGTGTTGATCAAATTCAGAGTGGGGTCTTATCAAGATGAGTTGATGTTTGATGTGGTCCCTATGCAAGCTTGTCATTTGCTACTTAGGCGAACGTGGCAATGTGATAGGTTCGCTGTCCATAACGGAAGAGCCAACACTAAAACTGCAACGCTCGATGGTAAAAGTTTATACTCAAGCCATTGTCTTCAAAACAAGTCAGTGAGGACTATCAAAAAATGAGGGAGCTGAATGAAGCGGTCAAAGCTAAGTCTCCCGTAGAGACACAAATTATGGCCGATGAAAATGTTGAAACACCGCCTGTGTCAGGTAATATTTGTGAAATCATGCAACCGGGTGAGTTCCTATGAGGCAATGACAAAAGCAAGTTGATGATTTGCCTCGTGCACAAGGGTATCTTTATGAGTTCGAATGATGATTTCACTAACGATAACCCTTTGCCTAATGTATTCAAAATGTTTTGTAGGACTTTGGAGACATGTTCCCTGAAGAAATGCCAGGTGGATTGCCTCTGTTACGAGGAATTGAGCACCCAATTGACTTCTTCCCCAGGCCTCAAATCCCGAACAAGCCAACCTACCGGTGTAATCTCGAAGACACCAAAGAGCTCCAGTGACAGGTTGATGAATTGCTAAAAAAAGGACTGGTTCGAGAGAGCTTGACTCCGTGCGCCGTTCCAGTTATACTTGTGCGGAAGAAAGATGGAACGTGGCGAATGTGTGTTGATTGACGAGTGTTAAACTCCCAAAAAATAACCTTTCTAAAAAAAGATAGGTTTCGGATATATTTCAACAAAATAGGACTCCAAAAGGTTTCTTTAATGTTGCCACCTAATTTAAAAAAGTTAGGAACCAATTATTAAATAAAGAGTGCAAAACTTCCCTTTTTAAAAGGAAAATAAATTTTTAGAGATTCTGAGGGCTGATTTGCAAAAATATGATACAGGAAGCAATGGTTTGCCTTTTTGCCCGCGCTAACAGATGATTTGGAAAATGCCCCTGTTAAGATTTAATGAAAAAAATCCGGAGCCAAGACTTGACGTTAAATTTTTCTGCTTTTCAACACTTATCCCTTCAAGTATTGGCAATAGGCAATACTTGCCATACTTGGCCGTAAGTCTTGGCAAAAAGGCAAGACTTGCCACTGACCCCTGCTCGATTTTCCAACACTTGAAGTGTTGGCAAAAGGCAACACTTGCCGCACTTCGTCGTAAGTCAGCAATTGCCCCTTCAAGTTTTTCCTGCATTCTCGCCATATAACTTGCAGTATTGGCAAAACAACACTTGCCCTTGAAGTATAGCCAACTTCCAAGACTTATAAAATTTTTGCCTTGAAGTCTTGGCTCCGGACTAAATAAGGGCATTTTGCTAAAACATTCTTTAGCGCGGGCAATTTTGTAAACCCACTCCTTATGGAGGACATGCGATGAAATTTTTTGGATTCTTAGTAGGTGGTTCAGTTATTTCCGAAAGAAGGTCTTTCTTTATTAAAAGAGAACCTTCAAAAATCCACCAAAATGGTGGTTATTCCGGCGGTTTTCACGAATAAGGATAAAATAAATAATTTGAGAATTTTAGGAAAATAAAATAAGTAAATAATAAATAAGTAGATAAATAAGTAAATATTTAAATAAAATTTTAAAATAAATAATGATTTAAGGATAGTAAAATTTAATTGTGTTTTATTTGCACTCGTTATTTAACAACGGTTCCCAAAGTTCGCAAATTAACTAACAAATCTAAAGAAAAAGAATAAGGCATTCAAAGAAGTTTTAATCATAATTCTATCCTACAGGGCTTCTAGTCCGGTCTACGGGAAAATCCTATAACATAGATTTTCTAGAGGAGCGGGAAAAGAGAGAGTAGAGAAGATAGAATCCGGAAAAGCAAACTCATTAGTGAGCCTTGATAACAATGCATTTTAGCTAAGTCGACCCAAATGGCTCAAGTGTCAATTAGGCAATACCAATTTGCAAGTGTAAACTCATCCCAAGTTGTTTATGCAAATGAGAAAAGATAAAAGATTAGCGAATGTAACAGATGGCCAAACTTGATTAAATGAGGGAGAGAGAAATATAATGGTCATATTTACTTAGTTCCACCGAGAGAAATGAAACAGATTCAGTTGAATTTGGGACACAGCCAAAAATGTAACAAAGTCTATCCTTTAGCCACCAAAATTTCACATGCTTTAAAACAAGAATTCTATATGTCGTGTCATTTCAAAGATGAGCAAAGTATGATAAACTAAGATGCTGCTTCAAACAGATATACATTACTAGACTGAAAATTCTAATTATACTAATATCATCTCAAGGTGAGCTAAAATTGCAAATGCAGGCTCGAAAAGACTTACACATAGAACCCATTATGATTGTCACGACCCTAAAATTTACTTAAAAAAATAAAAGGTAGGTGCAGTGACTTAGGTGTTATAAAGGTACCCAATTATTTAGAGATTTCGGAGTCGCCACTTGACATAGTTCAAAGGTGTGCCAAGTCACCAAAGAGGTACCTTGGAACACCTATGACTCGTAAGTGGTCTGCGTCAGAGTTCCGGGTAAGGATCTCGGTTGACTCTCGGAAAGGTGTTAGGCACCCTCGAGTCCTGTGCAAGCACAGTTGCTTTATTGACGCTCTCCGGATTTGTGAATTATTGTTTTGTTTGTTTAATTGCCAAATTATTATTTGTTACGCTTTGATTTGGATGAAAGTCGCTCGTTCATTGACGAAAACTCTACCAGAGATTAACCGTGGACGCATTGTCCATTCAAATCTTGATATAAATGAGTTTCGTGTAAACATTGTGAACGCTTGATTTGGTGACTGTTCGGCCTATCACTTGCCTAGTCGTGAGAACCTTTTACACATTTCATTACATTAAATTGTAAAGGCTACCCATATTCCTTTCTTTAAACACAATGTTATTATTTTAAAAATAAATAAATAAATAAACTTTGGATGAGATCATTTACGTCACAACATTGTTCTGCCAACCTTTGAATTATTAGCATGAATTGTTTGCATTTTGTATCCTAACTTTGCCTACTTGTTTCATACTTGTCCACTTTTCTTTTTACAAATCTCAGTTTATTTAACATGGATATAATTTTTTTAGTGTTGCCTGAGAATGGCTACAGATTTAACATGCAGCACCAACTTTACTTATCAAACTAAGATGCCTTAAGGAAACAGTATGTACTACGCAGCAAACAAACACAACGAAACATACTTTCTAGCAGAAGCATTATTGGACCTCATTACATTAGTGAGTTTGCATGATTGTCCTAGTTGGTCTACCACTTTTGCTCTCAGCCTGGGCTGAAACTTGGAACTATAATTAACAAGCTTTTCCTTTTCCGTACATATTAACTGATGAAATGTAAATTTCTAAAGAATACAACCAACATGAGCGTGACAAGATTCAGCAACTTCTTGTCACCATTTTTTTTTAACTTTTCAGCAGGTTTGAAGAAAACAAATTAACATTCATGAGCAAAAAATTTTCAATAAGCTCTAAACCATTTCATTCTCAAATACCACAAGTTTTTGAAGAAAATACAAGAGGTGAAAGTAGTGTTTACCTAGTACAGATAAAAGTCCTAGCAACAGCAAAGTGATCCACCAGCAACCAAAATTCTCAACGAACCAGGAAACAAAGCAAGCAACGAACAGCCACTTTTACCTCAAAATTTCAAACTGAAACCCCAACTTTATTACTCTAAGGTTTTCTCCTCCCCTAGATCTGATTTTTTCTCTCAAGTTTTAGGAGTTCTATATCTAAGGAGTGAATATCTCTTCTTTCAGGTGTTCCCCTCTTTCTTTCAGATGTGTTGTCTTTTTTATGAAGTGTTTTAAAATGGAGTCAATGTTTCAGCTGTGCTAGTGAGTTTTCAGCTGTTCCCCCTCTTTGTTAAGGAGTAAATGAACTCCTTATATAGCTAAAGAATATCAGCCATCTTCCCTTCCCAAAACCCCAAAACATTTAATGCCTTCTCTACAAGACAAACAAGGCATGCCTTACATTAAATGAAAAGCAAATGGGGTGGAGTGAAAGAGAAGTAAAAAGTACAATAGTCACATGTTTTTTTTACTACTACTTTTCAGAAAAATTAGCTCCCAAGCTAGACAACAAAAATAGCAGGGGACTCTTTACACTTTAGACTGCCACTTCTACTTTTCATTTGACTTTCGACCACAATTTTCATATATTTTCAGATTTTGTCTAAGAAAAGAAAGAACAAAAGATTAGAAGAGTTCTGATTGCATACACAGATCAAACAAGCACACATACACACACATATACACTAGCTAACTTTCTACAACTCACACAATTATTTCAAATCTGACTCACAACAATTTCAATGCTTAAATATGTGCACAGAAATGAAACTCATTTTGATAACGAATCATGGCATCTCTACAAAACAGATATACAAGTGCTAATTTCAAGCCGAATCACATCTTCCTATCACTAATCCATTTTGAACAATGAAAATAAATTACTTAAACTTATGAGTCAAGGCTATGGCTAAACAATGACGCTCAAACAAACTGATTCTTGAAGATAGACTTCACCACTAAACGATATTATCTAATGCTTAATTAAATCAGATGAATACATACACAAGGAAACAAAAGGAACAAGAAAATCTAGAGCTTAATCTAACCAGTCGATCCACTGCCTCGCTGCCGCCAACGAGCATCCACGACACCACTGTATTTGTCGTTGTCGCAGCACCACTGCGTTGTCAATAAACTCATCATCCCAACAATCAACTGTTGTCACAGCCCCCCCAAACTGCAGCCTCGACACCACTGCCTCCGTTCCAATTCGATCGCCATCAACATCCCCTCCAGACCTCACTGTTTTGCTCCCCAAAACATCATCACAAATCCCCACACACTCGGCATCATAAAAACAGTAAGCAGCAGCGACACCATGACAGAAAAAGGAAAAAAACGAAAAGAAATAAGAAGAAGAACGGAAACGGGAAAAGGGAAAAAAAAGGGAAACGGGCAAAGGGAATGGGGTTTTTGGGAGATGGGGTACAAGGGAGGTAGGGAGGAGCAAAAGAAGAGAAAAGAATAAGAAACTCACCGGAAAAATTACAAAGTGGCCGGATTTTGTGTTTGACCGCACCTTTGACTGTCGATCTACGAAAATCCACTATGATTTTGAAGAAACGGAGTTGAGAAATGGGATGGGGGGGTCGAGATCTTCGGATTGATATACATTTTGTATTTTTCCGGCCACCGGAGGTGGTGGCCGGCGGCGGCAGCGCGGTGGCTCCGCCGTCGCAGGCGATTTCCGGCATGAGGTAGGAAAATCGCCAAGGTTTGCATGTTTTCTGATTTTTGTGTGAAAATTTGCCAAATATGGCAAAGAAAATGGCATTTATACCAAGGGTGAGATGGGCCGGGTCAAGGAAATGGGTTGGGCTGGAGGGAATGGGCTGGTTTTCTGATTTTAAATAGTCTAAATGGCCTTTTAAGTTTAAAATTCAAGTAAAACACATACACAATTGTATAAACAAGCTATTAATTAAACTATACACATCAACATAGCAATTATAATTTAGCCATTGACTCACAATTAAATAATTAATCACATCACAGATATATATTTTTTTGATAATTTTCAAGTATTTTTTCCTAATTAAATGACTAGAACTAGCTACGATACGGATAAAAATTGAGGAGAATTAAAACTACTATTTTATGCATTTTGGTATTTTAGGTGCCAAAATTAGGTGATTACAATGATCCCAGAAACTAAGAAGAGAAAGAAAAACTGGACTAAATAAAGGGGAAGCAGGATCAGACCTCTCCAAAAGGGAACGATGAGCTGAGACTTATAGAGAAAACTGAATGAAAGAAAGGATTCAGGAAAGAAAATTCAGGCCAACTACTAAGAAGTGAGTTTGAAACTATCCTGAATCAAGATGAAACTTAGCATTGAATCCTTCTCAACCTCAGATCTCCATACCACACCAAACATTCCTTAGACAACCTAAACAACCAGGCTAACACTTACACAACCAGGGACCAACCCATACCACTTGCAAACCAACCTGAACCAAGAACAAACTCCTGAACACCCCTCTTACAAACCTGTAGCATACTACATACTCCTTCAGTGTCCAAGATTAACCTAGAGTATTGGCAAGAAGCCTTTATCTCTTTCCTACTCTATCAAGCAGAACCAAACACACCCTTTTTATCATCCAAAAACATAGAACAACCACAAGAACCAAACAAGAGCCCCTGAAAACTCCATCCCTGGCCTAAATGACACCTGCACCATACCTGCCGCACCCTAACTTCTCCTTTATAGCCCTGCAAATAATGAACAAACCTACAACTCACACCTCTCAACTCATTTTCAACTTTAGAAACAAACTCACATGTCTATACCCCACCAAACCTGCCTGCAGCAACAAACTACATTCAAAACACTTGCTAACCACTCAAAGACCACCTTCAAATACCATTAAACTACTGCAAATGCTCCTCAAGCAGCAAAGAAAAAATACAGACCAGGAGAGAAAATGGAAAGGAACAGGTACTCAAAGGAACAGGGAGTAAAACTTAAATTTTTAATTCAAACACATACAGACTTTTGGATTCTTTTTTTTTAAAAAAAAAAAATTACCATATGACAAGATTTAAGCTTCATACTATTAAGCATATGCAAACCTAAACTACCTTATCAGATTTTATGACAAATAAGTAAATAAAAAGGATTCTTACATCAAGATACGAAGTTTACCAATAACATTTATCATATTTTGAAGCCTATGCTTTCTAACTCCCAAAATAGAGACTAGAATCATGTTTAAGAAGCAAGGAAACAGTCATGAAACAATTTCATTTATTCAATAACAGATTCATGCCATTTTAGTGTTAACTATTTAAATAGCACTTCATAAATACACACATACATTTTATCAAATAACAATTATGCAGAGCAGAGACTTAAGATGTGTTACTACCTTTTTAGGTGCAGTGAAAAGGGGCTTGGAATCTGAAGAATGTACGACTCAACTAAGCAACTCGAACGAAGTCGATGACTTGAATAGCGAAGCGATGACACAAACTCAAAAAAAATGTTTGAGTCCCAAACAGAAACAATAACAGTATGTATGTTAAGAGATCAAAACTGAAAAAAATATATAATGCATATAAGCTCTGCCTCATTTGGAACCTCCAACCTTAAAAAAAAACTGAGATGAGAGAATATATATACCTCCCCCATTAGGGTTTTGCCTCCCCCCCCCCCCCCCCCCCAAAAAATTGAATTCAATCCTACTTTTTGGTAATTTCCTTATAAGATAAGGGTTAGATTTGTCTCTCTCCATAAAGATGGTACAAATCCAATCCTTATCCACAAAGAAATGCCCGTTGGGATTTGCTTACATGTCTCGGATCAAATTGATTTTGAAATAGACTATTAGGATCACGACACAGCTGGTTGCACGGAGGAGATGAGGTGGAACATGGGGGAACCAGATGACGGGGCTTTTCTTGGACAGATTCGCAAGAATTTTGGGCGGGGAAATTGGGTAATCGGGTTAGGGTTCTTGAAACTGGGTCGAGGATTGGGATTTCTAAAATAGGGAGGGGTATTGGGTGTTGCATAAATAGGCCAGTTTGTAGGCTAGGAACGAAACTAGCCCCTTTTAATATAATTAAGTAAATAGAGATTTTGCATGGATAGACTGAATTTTAGGATGCGGGTTGCAATTTTTGAACTTTTTCTTTAAAATTAATTCATTCGCTTTCGATTTTTAAAATTAGCCCTACTTAAAATAACTTTGACATCGATTCAAATATTCCGGACGAGATTCAAATATTCCGGATGAAATTGGGTGTCAACAGCTGCCCCTCTTTACCCTTAAAGGATGAAAGCGTTTTCAGGGTAAAGAAGTTGACGTGAAAGCCAATTTTGTCATGGTAAAGCCAAGGACTTTGATTCCAAGGACTAAAATACGAGGCTTATGGACATGGCCGAACTCCGGTTTTCGAGTTGCCTACATCTCGGGCTGATCTATATGTAGTTTGACGACACTTAGTCAATAAAGACTCGCGCGATTAACAGAAACGAACACATAAATAGGAAAGAATCTGACCGACCCCTAATCTTGAATGAAATATTAGGTAAGACTTGCTTATTTGAGTGAGATTCTTCAGATCTTTGTTGACGAGTCTAGCTCATATCAACGATTGCCCCAGTTCACTGCTAAGAAAAAATTCCATGTTATGCTCCAAATGCTGCTGCGTTGTTGCCAAAATTCTATAATAATCTTGACAAACGGTAAGCGAGTAACTGCTAATAAACTTTGATAGTTAGAATAATGAATAAAATAAAGCGATAACATAAAACTGTAAATGCAGGTTGTGATATAATCGATAAGTTGTTCCCTCAATCAACTGACGAGGCGCTCTGCCGGGGGAACCTCTAGGCTGATTATTATTCTGAAATAATAAAGCAAGACAATAAGTAAAGGAGGTATAATTATTGCAAACACAAAACTAGTCGACTAACGAGACACAAGGTCTCAAGTTGACTTGTCTAATTTATAGTCTATGCATGTAACATAACGTTTATTTATAAGACGAACGAGCCTAAAACGTTCAATTATAAGGCGAACGAGCTTAAAACGTTCATTTATAAGGTGAACGAGTCTAAAAAGTTCAACTATAAGGCAAACGAGCCTAAAATATTCAATTATAAGGCAAACAAGCTTAAAACATTCATTTATAAGGCGAACGAGCCTAAATCATAAGATAAGGCAAAAGACACAAAATTCATTAATGCATGTACTTCTTCAAGCTTAACCATACCTGCAAATTACAACAATGGAAATTTAGTAAGCGTTCTCATAAAGCGAGATAGAAATAAAACTGATATATATTTAACAATTTGCAAGAATTATAGGAAATAGAAATGCCGCCTTTCAGCAGTAAACCTAACAATGTATGATGCTTTAAATCATGAAGTGGCAGTTTGAACCTCAATATTGAACTGTGCTCCAATCACTTCACAAAGCAAATGAGACATCCAGTCTTGAAGCATCCAATGTTCCAAAGCGACTTGAAGTAAATCTGCGTATCCTATTTGCGGGTGGATGAACCCCGATCATTCATTTATAAGGCGAACATGCAACATGCCTAAAACGTTCATTTACAAGGCGAACGGGCCTAAAACGTTCATTTATTAGGGGAACGAGTCTAAAACGTTCATTTATAAGGCGACCGAACCTAAACGTTCATTTATAAGGCGAACGAGCCTAAACCATAAGCTAAAGCAAAAGACACAAAACTCATTAAAGCATGTACTTCTTCAAACTTAGCAATATCTGCAAAATCACAACAATGGAATTTTAGTAACTGTTCTCATAAAGCGAGATAGAAATGAAACTAATATATATTTAAACCCTTGCAAGAATTATAGGAAATAGAAATGACGCCTTTCGGCAATAAACCATGACAAAGCATAATGCTTTAAATCATGAAGTGGCAGTTTGCAACTTAATCTTGAACTGTGCTCCAATCACTTGACAAAGCAAATGAGACATCCAGTCTTGATTCATCCAATGTTCCAAAGCGACTTGAAGTAAATCTGTATATCCTATTTGCGGGTAGATGAACCCGGATCATTTATTTATAAGGCGAACGGGCCTAAAACGTTTGTTATAAGGCGAACGGGCCTAAAACGTTCATTTATAAGGCGAACGAGCCTAAAACGTTCGTTTATAATGTTCGTTTATAAGGCGAACGAACCTAAACATTCATTTTTAAGGCGAACAAGCCTAAACCATAAGGTAAAACAAAAGACACAAAACTTATTAAAGCAGGTACTTCTTCAAACATAGCAATATCTGCGAATCACAACAATAGAATTTTAGTAAGTGTTCTCATAAAGCGAGATAGAAATGAAAATGATATGTATTTAACAATTTGCAAGAATTATAGGAAATAGAAATGTCGCCTTTCGGCAATAAACCATGACAAAGTATAATGCTTTAAATTATGAAGTGGCAATTTGCAAGTTAATCTTGAATTGTGCTCCAATCACTTGACAAAGCAAATGAAACATCCAGTCTTGAAGCATCCAATGTTCTAAAGCGACTTGAAGTAAATCTACATATCCTATTTGCGGGTGGTTGAACCCGGATCATTCATTTATAAGGCGAACAGGCCTAAAACGTTCGTTTATAAGGCGAATGGGCCTAAAACGTTCATTTATAAGGTGAACGAGCCTAAAATGTTCGTTTATAAGGCGAACGAACCTAAACATTCATTTATAAGGCGAACGAGCATAAACCATAAGGTAAAGCAAAAGACAGAAAACTCATTAAAGCAGGTATTTCTTTAAACTTAGAAATATCTGCAAATCACCACAATGGAACTTTAGTAAACGTTCCCATAAAGCGAAATAGAAATGAAATGGATAGGCTTAACAATTTGCATGAAATATAGGAAATAGAAATGTCACCTTTCGAAAATAAACCATGATAAAGCATAATGCTTTAAATCATGAAGAGGTAGTCTGCAATGCAATCTTGGACTGTGCTCCATTCAACTGATAAAACAATGAGGCATCGGGTCACGAAGTATCCAACTTCCTAGCGCAACTTGGGAACCTGCATATCCTATTTATGGGTAGATGAACCCGAATCGTTCATTTATAAGGCAAATGGGCCTAAAAACGTTCATTTATAAGGCGAACGAGCCTAAAACGTTCATTTATAAGGAGAACGAGCCTAAAACGTTCATGTGTAAGGCGAACGAGCCTAAAATGCGAAAGATAAAGCGAAAACACAAAACTCATTAAAGCAGATACTTCTACAAACTTAACAATATCTGCAAATCACAAAATGAAATTTTAGTAAATGTTCCCAGAAGGCGAAATAGAGACGAAATGAATATGTTTAACAATTTGCAAGAAGTTATAGGAAATAGAAATACTGCCTTTCGGCAATAAACTATGATAAAACTTAATGCTTCAAATCATGAAGGGGTAGTCTGCAATGCAATCTTGGACAATGCTCCAATCTACTAATAAAACATTCAATAAGGCGAAGAGGCCTAAAATATTCATTTATAAGGCGAACGAGCCTAAGATGTTCATTTATAAGGCGAACGAGCCTAAAACGTTCATTTATAAGGCGAACTAGCCTAAATGTGATAGTAGCCTGGAAAATAAAAATAAAGTTGCAAATTAGATTAATTAAGGTGAGATAATGCAAAACAAATAAGCAAAGCTGGGGTCGTTATTTGTATTGATAGTGTTGCAAAGCGTTGAATGCTGTCCACGGTCCATATTGAATCCGACGTTCAATTCCTGCAAAATTTAAAGTAAATGTGTTGGTAAACGAGTGAATGATAAACCAAGGCTGTAATGGCAAAGAAAGAAATAGTTTTGCGCTGCATATGCGACAAGGCGAATAATCTTCAAGAAACTGATGGTTGCTAGTTCTCCTCATTCTTCTGGTTTTGTGGAATTCCTGCACTCAAAGAAAAAGTCGTGAGTTCTAAAACTGCACGGAGCCTTAACAATTTACTTTGCTCCTTCTGTCTTTATGCTGAACTTTGAAGTAGCGTCAAAACGAATTTGCCCCTATTTTCCAAAGGAAAAGTTGTTAGTATTTTAACAAATAACGGCTGGCTCAATTTAACAGTTAATGCTGCTTCAAATTTTGATCTTCTTGTATAGCGGTCAGGTGTATTGCTGCTGCGAGAGTCGATGTTCTTGAAGTTCTTCTTTTGCACAAAAGATATTATCTAAAATTGCTTTGGCTCAGATTATTTGGGAAAATATATTTTCATTGATTTTGGGATTAAAAACTCAATAAAGGGTACAAGATAGTTCATTATATGGAACTTCAAAAGAGTAGGCAAACATAAAATAGTCAGGTAGGGAAATGCCATTTTCAAAAAATAAAGTGTTGTCATTTATTTTTCTTTTCTAGGCAATTCTTATGGACACACAATCACTTGATTTGATTGACTCCCCACAGCGGGCATAGTGATAAAAGGTGGTTGGTATAAATTTGCAGTTGGCCAAGCATTTGGATTGATAAGATATTCTTGTGGAATTTGTGGATATACGGTATGTATAGGCATTGGGTACTGAGGCATTTTTAAGTAAGGTAAATTGGAGGTAAAGCATGTATTTGGTAAACGTCTGCTAGTGTTTGCAAAGTTGACAATTCTATTCCTATGGACCACATGTTTTTCAGTGTTATTATTTTGCGCCTGCAAGATACTCATACCAGAACTGGTTTTATGAAGCTGCTTTGCCATGTTGTTTCGTCCTTGATGCAGATTCCCAACCGTTTCAGTATTCAATACTAGCCAACCTTTAATAAATGAATTCTACACATTGAATAAAAGCAAGTTAACACATAAAATAGCAATGTATGCATAAGATTTTAAGTGTAGAATAGGCCATTAGGCCGAATGGATGGGACTAAAATCCCGAATCAATGAAGGAGTAAAATATTTGAAAGTACAAAACTTTAATGACTGATAAAATTTGATCTTTGAAGACATGAATTTAGAAAAATAACTTTGAAACTTTTTACTAAATCAGTATGCGTGCTGGGCCATTTCTGCACAAATTGTTAAAATAGTCGGCTTATTTTGAAAATCAATGCTTTGCTCGACTATGATTCTTGCTTTCAAAATAACAATGTGCACCAATTCTTGAAAAACTACTTCTAATAATTATGAAATCAACTCAATGTCTTCAACTTGCTTTTTGCAAAATTCTGCCCCAGTTATGACTTCAACATTTCAACTCGCTTTGCAAAAATTGCCCCAGTTATGAATTTCGATACTTCAAATTGCTTTATAAAAGCTGCCCCAGCTGCAATCTCTTACGTCTTCTACTTGCTTTACAAAACTTTCCCCAACTTCTATCTTTGGAACAATTAAAATTGAAATACTAAAGGGTCGAGCCCGATGGAGGAGCCTATGTATTCCTCCTTGGGAATCAGACTGTGCGTAGTTCTGCTTTTCCAAGCTTGCTACAGTTGCTTCGAGCCTGTTAACCTTGTCTTGGTTGGATTCATCATTCTCAGTCAAGTCCATCACATCATTTTGGCGAGCCATAGGTCCTCTTTTAATGTTCAAAATAATTAACCCTTTAGCAACACATACCAAATTTTAAAAAAATTTATTAAAAAGCTGAAACTGACGGGTCAACTTGTTCCTTAATGGAGAAATTGAGACCGTACTGAAAAGACCCAAAAGTTTGAGCAAGCCATTCATTTTATTAAAACAAACCAGACGCGAAAATGCTTGTTTAGTTATGAAGTTATTTTCAAAAAGGATAACACACTTGCGAATATTTTAAAATTAACGCTAAACCATATTCTGCAAAACAACAAGACCGGGATAAAGGTGAATTTGAAAGGCAGTTTAAAATGACATTATCCATGAATTCAGATAAGAGATAAATAAACGACTTCATAAAGCAGTTAACTTTTACGAAAAATAGATTGAAGTGACATAGCGTTAATCTTACCGTACCACCTAACAAAAATAATCGCAGAGCAATCGATGCCGATAAATTTCAAGCAAGTAACACATATTAGCAAGTAATTGCATATTAGAAAGATAATTTCACATGTGGCAAATACAAGTAATTGAGCGTAAATAAAATACAAATGTACCATGTAAGGTACCTCTTTTATGCCAGAGGCAGGCCTAATCGCCAAATAGCAAACCAATGTGGTAGTAATAGATTGATCCAAACCATTGCCGATGTGAATTTTGGGAGATAACAATACAATAAACAATAAAAAGATTTAAAAGACTGCATTTTATTAAAATATTTCTAATAATACAATCTTTTGAGAAGAAATCCCGTAACAAACCACAACAATGTGATAATACACTGGGTTTTAAAATAAATAGTAATAAAAATACAATAAACCAGTCTTAAAGTACTAAAACGCCAACTGTTTGCTCCTTGTCGGATCTGGGTCCATCAACTGCTGATTTCTGAATGTATTGAATGCATAGGCAAACAACTGTGAACATTATTAAACAACCTGCTATCTTCCTGCAAACAAAAGGAACAGTGAGGCAACTCCTAAATTTGGCAAAGACAAACCGGCATGGATCCATCTATGACCACCACATGCTAAATAAGATGCAACGTCGTTGGGTTACAATAACCTGTTGACAAAAAGGACGGTTTCTTAATTCCTGGAAACAGTACCAAGGACGGGGTCCAAACTAAGGTGTATATGCATGCCATGTCCTAAAAGCTCCTTCTAAGAGTGGGTTAATGGTTGAGGCTGACTCGACCTATGCGGGATAGACCTGGCCTCATAAAGCAGCAGAACCGACTATGACAAAATCAGGCAAAATCCATATCCCGAACTAAGTTTTGGTGACACGAAATATATTTCAAAGAGTGAGGTAATGGCAATGTCCTTCCTGCGTAACTACCCGTCAAGCGGGTGCCCGTGATGAAATCAAGGAGGTGAAAGAAAATTGCCAAATTTTCATGAGGGAGGAAATATGAACGCAATGCGGACTTATGCACAAATAAAGATATGCTACAATACATACATTCAAACAATCAACTCTACGCATACTAGTATCGGGATACAAACAAATCAATTAATTAAGCTATGCATACTAGTATCGGCATACAAACAAATCAATTAATTAAGCTACACATACTAGCATCGACATACAATTCAAACACATATATAATTCAATATAAATAAAGCAAATTCGTGAAAATCTTTTGGTTAGAACCATTAAATATCTCCAACGGAGTCGCCACATTCTTGAACCCCCAAAAATAACATTTCCTAAAAAAAGATAGGTTTCAGGTATATTTCAACAAAATGGGACTCCAACGATTTCTTTGGAGTCGCCACCTAATTTAGGAAAATTAGAAACCGATTATTTAGTAAAGAGTACAAACCTTCCCTTTTAAAAATAAATTTTTAGAGATTCTAAGTAAGTAGTTCAGTTATTTTCGAAAGAAGGTCTTTCTTTATTAAAAAATACTTTTGAAATCCACCAAAAAGGTGGTTATTCCGGCGATTTTCACGAATAAGAATAAAATAAATAATTTGAGAATTTTAGAAAAATAAATTAAGTAAATAAATAATAAATAATAAGTAAATAATAAATAAGTAGATAAATAAGTAAATATTTAAATAAAATTTTAAAATAAATAATGATTTAAGGAAGGTAAAATTTAATTATATTTTATTTGCACTCGTTATTTAACAACGGTTCCCAAAGTTCGCAAAATAACTAGCAAATCTAAAGAAAAATAATAAGGCATTTAAAGCAGTTTTAATCATAATTCTATCCTACATGGCTTCTAGTCCGGTCTACTGAGAAGTCCTATAACATATATTTTCTAGAGGAGCGAGAAAAGAGAGAGTAGACAAGGTAGAACCCGGAAAAGTAAACTCATAAGTGAGCCTTGATAACAATGTATTTTAGCTAAGTCGACCCAAATGGTTCAAGTGTCAATTAGGCGATCCCAATTTACGAGTGTGAACTCGTCCCAAGTTGTTTATGCAAATGAGAAAAAAGAAAAAGATTAGCGAATATAACAGACGGCAAAACCTGATTAAAGGAGGGAGAGAGAAGTATAATGGTCATATGTACTTAGTTCCACCATGAGAAAATAAAACAGATTCAGTTGAATTTGAGACACAGCCAAAAATGTAATAAAGTCTATCCTTTAGCCACCAAAATTTCACATGCTTTAAAACGAATTCTATATGTCGTGTCATTTCAAAGATGAGCAAACTATGATAAACTAAGATGCTGTTTCAAATAGATATACATTACTAGACTGAAAATTCTAGTTCTACTAATATCATCTCAAGGTAAGCAAAAATTTCAAATGCAGGCTCGAAGAGACTTACACATACAACCCATCATGATCTTAAAACTAAGCAAGAGAAAGAAAAGCTGGACTAAATAAAGGGGAAGCAGGATCAGACCTCACCAAAGGGAACTATGAGCTGAGACTTATAGATAGGCTAAAGGACCCAAAGAGCTGAACCTAACATGAAGCCTAGACCTGATGGCACTTAGAAGTTGCTGCATTACAACTTTCATCCTTACACAGAAAACTGGACTGGAATGCCTTCTATTGAATCAACTGGAAACTTTTAGAAAATCTGAAATGAGAAAACAGAATGAAAGCAAGGATTCAGGAAAGAAAATTCAGGCCGGCTACTAAGAAGTGAGTTTGAAACTATCCTGAATCAAGATGAAACTTTGCATTGAATACTTCTCAACCTCAGATCTCCATACCACACCAAACATTACCTTAGACAACCTAAACGACCAGGCTAACACTTGCACAACCAGGGACCAACCCACGCCACTATCAAGCCAACCTGAACCAAGAATAAATTCCTGAACACATCTCTTACAAACCTGCATCATACTACATACTCCTTCACTGCCAAGATTAACCTAGAGCATTGGCAACAAGCCTTTATCTCTTTCCTACTATCAAGCAGAACCGAACACACCCCTTTTATCTTCCAAAAATAGAGAACAACTACAAGAACCAAACAAGAGCCCCTGAAAACTCAATGCCTGGCCTAAATAACACATACACCACACCTGCCACGCCACAACTTCTCTTTTATAGCCCTGCAAACAATGAATAGACCTACAACTCACACCCCTCAACTCATTTTCAACTTCAGAAACAAACTCACACTGTCTATAAACCACCAAGCCTGCCTGCAGCAACAAACTCCTTCCAAAACACTTGCTAACCACTCAAAAACCACCTTCAAACAATATTAAACTACTGCAGATGCTTCTCAAGCAGCAAAGAAGAAAAACAGACCTGAAGAGAAAATGGAAAGGAACTGGTACTCAAAGGAACAGGGAATAAAACTTAAATTTTCAATTCACACACATACAGACTTTTGGTTTCTTTTAGAAAAAAAACATTACCATATGACAAGATTTAAGCTTCATACTATTAAGCATATGCAAACCCTAAACATTCATTTATTCAATAACAGATTCATGCCATTTTAGTGTTAACTAGTTAAATAGCACTTCATAAATACACACATACATTTTGTCAAATAACATTTATGCAGAGATTTAAGACGATGTTATTACCTTTTTAGGTGCAGTGAAAAGGGACTTGGAATATGAAGAATGTACGACTCGACTAAGCGACTCGAACGAAGTCGAAGACTTAAAAAGAGAAGCGACGACACAAAATCGAAAACAATGTTTGAGTCCCAAACAGAAACAATAACAATATATATTTTAAGAGATCAAAACTGAAAAAAAGTATAAAACATATAAGCTCTGCCTCCTTTGGAACCTCCAACCTTTAAAAAAATTGAGATAGGAGAATATATATACCTCTCCCATTAGGGTTTTACCTTTTCCCCCCAAAATTGAATTCAATCCCACTTTTTGGTAATTTCCTTGTAGGATAAGGGTTAGATTTGTCTCTCTCCATAAAGATTACAAATCCAATCCTTATCCACAAAGAAATGCCCGTTGAGATTTCCTTACACTACTCGGATCAAATTGATTTGGAAATGGACGATTGGGATTGTGACACAGCTGGTTGTACGGTGAAGATGAGGTGGAACATGGGGGGACCAGATGACGGGGCTTTTCTTGGACGAATTAGAAAGAATTTTGGGCGGGGAAATTGGGTAATCGGGTTAGGGTTCTTTAAATTGGGTCGGGGATTGGGATTTCTAAAATGGGGAGGGGTATTGGGTGTATATGGGTGTTGCGTAAATCGGCCAGTTTGTAGGCTAGGAACAAAACTATTCCCTTTTAATATAATTAAGTAAATAGAGATTTTGCACAGATAGACTGGATTTTAGGATGCGGATTGCCATTTTGGCATTTTTTTCTGTAAAATAAATTCATTCGCTTTCTATTTTTAAAATTAACCCTACTTAAAATAACTTTGACATCGATTCAAATATTCCGGGACAAAATTAGGTGTCAACACCGAGCAGTCAACAAGATAATGATAAAGTATCATCATCTTATTCCTTGATTAGATGACATGCTTGATGAATTGAGTGGTTCATGTTGCTTTCCAAAGATTGATCTTAGATCCGGTTACCACCAAATTCGAATGAAATCGGGTGATGAGTGGGAAACTGCATTCAAGACCAAATTCGATATATATGAATAGTTAGTGATGTCATTCGGCCTCTATAATGCACCGAGCACATTTATGAGATTGATGAACCATGTTCTTAAACCGTTTATATATAAGTTTGTTGTGTATTTCGATGACATACTTGTTTATAGTAAATCTGTGGATGAACATGTAGAAAACTTAAGGCTTGTGTTTAATACTTTGAGAAATGAGAAGTTGTATGCTAACTTCAAAAAGTGTGCCTTTTGTGTTGAACGTGTTGTCTTCCTTGGTTTTTTTATGAGTGCTAATGGTGTTGAAGTTGATGACTCAAAAGTCGAGGCTATCAAAGATTAGCCGACCTCTACTTCGGTGTCTCATGTTCAAAGTTTCCATGGGTTAGCTAGCTTTTATAGGAGGTTTGTCCATGACTTTAGCACCGTGGCAGCTCCTTTAACCGAACCGGTAAAAAAGGACCAACCGTTTGTGTGGGAGAGTCCCAAGAGAGGGTGTTCCAAGAGTTGAAATGGAGGCTAAGTTCTGCCTATTGTTGCAACTCTCTAACTTTAGCAAAGTGTTCGAAGTCGAATATAATGCGTCCAGAGTCGAGATCGGAGGAGTGCTTATGCAAAAAAGGAAGCCAATCGCTTACTATAGCGAAAAGCTTAAGGGTGCAACCTTGAATTAATCTACGTATGACAAGGAGTTGTATGCCCTCATAAAAGCACTTGCTCATTGGAAACATTTTCTATGGCCATGAGAGTTTGTGATTAAATGTGATCACGAATCTTTGAAACAACTCCGAGGCCAAGAGAAGCTAAATCAATGGCATGCCAAGTGGGTAAAATTCATTTAGAGCTTTCCTATGTATTCATTACAAGAAGGGCAAAGACAATGTAGTGGCGGATGTGTTAACAAGGAAGTTTACCTTAGCAACCAATCTCGCTTCAAGATTGATGGTGTTCGAAAGCATCAAACTGATGTATGAACATGATCCCAAGCTTAAGAGCATTCGAGATGCTATAATCAGTGGCCGGAGAGCAGAAAATTATCAGTGGCACGATGGCTACCTCTTTCAGAAGAGGAGAGTTTGTGTGCCTGTATCATCTCTGAGAGAGCTCTTGGTTCGAGAAGCTCACTTCGGCAGCTTAATGGGTCACTTTAGAGTGGACAAAACTCTTGGTATATTGACCGAGCAGTTCCACTAGCCTAACATGCGGTGAGATGTGGAGAAGCTTTGCAATGCTTGTTTAGATTTCAAGAGAGCTAAGTTTAGGTCCAACCTTTATGGTTTGTATTCTCTGTTGCCTGTTCCTAATTGCCCATGGGTTGACATATCTATGGATTGCGTGATGAGGTTACTGAGGTCGAGGGGTGAGCATGATAGCATCTTTATCGTGGTTGACCATTTTTTTTTAAAATGGCTCACTTTATCCCGTGCAGAAAATGTGGTGTTGCACAACATGTAGCTACTTTTTTTGTTACTCATATCTTAAAATTGCATAGTGTGCCTCGTGATATTGTGAGCGACCGGGACTTTAAGTTCCTGAGTCATTTTTGGAAATGTTGTGGGGTGCCCTTGGCACCAAATTACTATTCTCGGCGTCTCACCAACCTTAGATTGATGGACAGACCGAGGTAGTTAACCGAACATTGAAAGCTCTGCTTCGAGCGGATGACCAAAGGTAAGGCCAGAAATTAGGCTGATCATTTGCTCGCGATGGAATTAGCATACAACCTTACCATGCACAGAATGATTGGAATGACTCCATTTGAGTGCGTGTATGGTTTTCACCCTTTAATTCCACTTGACTTAACCCCGTTGCCTCGAGATGCTGTTTTTTATTTTGAAGGTATACACCGACCTACATGCCAAAGTGAGGAAAAATTCTTGAAAAAACCTATGCCGAAGTGACTTCGAAGAAGAACAAGGGGTGTAAGATGTTGGAGTTAAAGAAGGGAGATTGGGTTTTGGTACACTTTCGCAAGGAGAGGTTCCCGGACCCAAGAAAAGGGAAGGTGGCTCCAAGAGGGGATGGTCCATTCTAAGTGCTGCACAAGATCAACAAAAATGCTTATGTGATCAACCTCCCAGGTGAGTATAATGTGTCCAACTCCTTTAACATTGCTGACTTAACTCTTTGTGTTGCAGGCCGAGCAGCGGAGATTAAAGAGGACGCGATTTCGAGGACGAAATCTTCTCAAGAAGGGGAGGATGATGTAGCCCGTATTCGTACTGATCAAGCTGTATTCATGCCAAAAATACCGGTCACATGAAGCCAAGCCAAGACACTGCACGATGTGCATGTTCATCTAGCGTGACCGGGAGGAAGCAACAAATTGGAGAGTGAGTGGCCGGGTGCTAGATTTGAAAGCTATATCACCAAGCTCGAGCCCGAGGCAGATAGTGTCCGAAGCCTAATAATTGACGCCGAGCGGTGAAGCAATAGAGGACTACACTTGCGCCAGAGGCAGGAGAGTGTCCGAGCCACTAAACTCATTCAGCCCTGTGTGGCTTTGTTTTATAGGCTGCCTATGGTCGTATTTACTATTTTAGCCTTCGGGCTTCCTATATAAACCCCTTTCTATTTCATTTGTTACATACCGAGTTTATGAATATTGAATATAGTCTATGTGCTTTGTCTCCGTCATGCGCAACCCTGTCGTGGGAACCCTTGTTAAGGAACTTGTGTTATTTGGTGGAATCCAATTGAACATTTTCTTCTTTGATCATTTGGTTTGTAAGAGTCACGTGTATTCTTGAGGATTGTTGCATAGTTTTAGGTGCTTATTCACGATGTATTCAAGAGGTATCAAGACTAGTTCCTTGATATTGTTCGGATGAGTTGAGTCTGTGTCTAGAGTTCTATCTTTACTTTTGTCGTTGTTCTTCTGCTTGTGTGTGTTTGTTTGTTGCTTTGCCTCGTTTGGCTTGCATCGATAATGGTAATAACAATGAGTTATGAACACTATTTGACTACAAAGGAGTAGTAAAATGTATTAAGTGTCTAGGGTTTTACAAATGAGAGGGAAGCGTAGTATTTATAGGCTTAGAGCCCTTAAGCTAGTAGAACTCCACTTTCTTCACGTCTCGTCCATGTTCCGATAGCTGTTGGAATGTGAAAAGGTCTCTCCCCAAAAATAGCGGAATTAGTTAGTGTGACAGGCTTATCCGCTTAACTATCCAGCTCAGTATTCCTCGGAGTAAGAGCATCCGGATGGAGGCCTATCGGATTAGCTCGATCATAATTGATCCATCGGCCATGCTGACTGCTGGATCATCACCAAAATTTACTCTTTACCTGCCGCATTATTGAATACATTCCAACACGTGTCCGATCAGATTTTGGCCAGTATAATTATTAGAAAACCTAAGTTGTATATAACTAAGATTGAAATAGTAATCCCAATTGAGAAAGAATTGTAGTATAACATGTATAGTATTTATAAATAGGACTCCTTGTAAACAATATTTTATGACATATCAATAATATTCTCACCGTTTCTCACATGGTATCAGAGCATTGGTAAGGGAAAAAAAAGTTTCAAGTTGTCATTGTGCAATTTCGGTACCTGTTAGTGTCGGATTTTCTCTCCAGTTATGTCGTGCGAATTCCAATACCACCACAAGGACCGTCTCACTGTTCCGACCAAACCCTTGTGAAAAGCTCAATCAGAAACCTCTCCATGCGCCAACCAAAATTAGGGTTCTGGCGAGCGAGTACGACCACGCATCGGCGCATGAGCACTTTTTCGTCTTTCTATTCCGACCTTGCCCATCGACTTTCTGTCAATTTCCGACAACTTCCGGCATCTACACATAATGTTTCAATGATTTCACTTACTGTTTCATTTTTCTACTATTCTTGGCTGATTTGGTGACTTTTCCAGCAATTTCTCAGCACTATTTGGTGGTTATTTGCTAATTTTTTGTTAGAAGTTTCTTTAATTCAACCATGTCTTTGGGATTTGATGTTTTTTTTTCAAGACCTCTAATGTTAGAAACTCAAATCTTATGATTACTTTGTAACCCTTTCTTGATAGTACAAATTAATTAGCTTGGGCTTCATCGGTTGAGCTATGATGCAAGGGTCAAGGCGTCCAAGATCAATTGACTAAGAAGGCTAGCGAGATTGATGAGAAAGCTAAGGCAAACTAGGAAAAGGTTGATGCTCAGTTGTGCAATCCTTTGAAGCGATCTGTTGATCCTAAATTAATGCCTCTGTTCTGTCCATTCCAGACATATTATTCAGTTTTGGAGAAGGCTCGCACCTTACATACTAATGACATATCTCATTTCTATGATATGATTTCTCGAATGACCAATTTGAAGAAACAAGAACTGGATATGTCAACTTATTTGGGACAAGTGCAAGCAGTCATGGAAGAATTTGAGAAGTTTATGCGCTAGTGTGGAGAAACCACAGGAGCATCGACAGAAGATGTTTCTAGTTCTTACACTTGTTTGACTTCCAAATGACCTTGATTCGATGTGTGACTAGATTTTGGCCAGTCCTGCGGTCCCTACAACATATGATATATTCTCTCGATTACTTCGACTTGATTCCTCACCGACTGACTCGTCTGTTCTAGCTTCACAGACTCGGCATAATCGAACACCTCAGACAATGGGTAATCGGACATCTTATAATATGGGGAATCGAGGTGGAGGTTCTACCGGAAATTAAGGTGGAGGTCCTTCCAGGAGAGTTTGACACAAGTGTAGTTACTGTCCAAGGCTTGTACATACCCGTGAATTATGCTATACTTTACGTGATGATATTTTATGTGAACAAAATGCTCATGTTGCTTAGACTGACACTGCATGTAACCGGGGTATTAAGTTATCTAAAGGGGAATATAATGAGTTTCTTCAGTATCAGGCCAATAAGCAAGCATCATATCAAGTAGCTTCTGTTGCTCAGACTGGTAATCAAGTTGCTTGTGTCTCACAGTCCAGTACTCTTGGACCATGGATCACTGACTTAGGTGCTTCTGATCATATTTCTAGTAATAAATTTCTTTTATCTCACATTGTTTATTCATAGTCCCTTCCCATTGTAACTTTAGCAAATGGTTCCCAAGCAAAAGCAATAGGAGTTGGGAAAGCTAATCCGTTATCCTCCTTAACTCTAAATTCCGTACTGTATGTCCCTGGTTGTTTTTCTAATCTTATATATTTCTGTCGTCTGTCTCGTACCCTTAATTGTTCCATAACTTTTTTTAATGATTATGTTGTTTTACAGGACCGTAGTACGGGACGGATGATTGAATCATAAGGCCTTTACTATCTTACATCTCGTAACTTCTCTACAACGTGTCCAATTACCAATCCTCTAGAGTTACTTCACAAGTGTCTGGGACATCCGAGTTTATTCAAGCTTCAGAAGATGTTTCCTCGTCTATTTAGTCTATCCATATTAGATTGTGATTCGTGTCAACTTTGGAAGCATACTTGCTCCATATTTTCCATCGTACTGAGAGTCGTGCAGAGTCTATCTTTTCTTTAGTCCATTATGATATTTGGGGTCCTAGCAAAGTCAGTTCAACTTTGGGTTTTCATTATTTTGTGGGTTTCATAAATAATTATTAAAGATGTACTTGGATATTTTTAAAGAAAGATCGTTACAAATTATTTTCTATATTCCAAACTTTTTGTGCTGAGATACAAAATCATTTTGGTGTTTCTATTCGCACTTTTCGCAGTGATAATGCTTTAGAATAAGTATCCTTTCAGTTCAAGAAGTTTATGACTTCTCAGGGCATTATTCATCAAACATCTTGTTCATATACTCCTAAAGAAAATAGAGTAGCGGAGAGGAAGAATAGGCATCTAATTGAGACTGCTCGCACTCTTCACATTCAGTCTCATGTTCCGCTGCGTTTTTGGGCTGATGCAATTCTCACTTCTTGTTATTTGATAAATCATATGCCCTCGTCTTCCATCTAGAATTAGGTTCCACACTCCGTATTGTTTCCTAAGTCATCATTGTACTCTCTTCCCCCACATGTTTTTGGGAGCACCTGTCCACAACTTTGCCTCCGGGAAAGATAAATTAGCTCCATGTGCTCTCAAGTGTGTCTTCCTTGGTTATTCTCGGGTTAAAAAGGATATCTTTGTTACTCACGTGATCTTCGTCGATATCTTTTGTCTGTTGATGTTACCTTCTTTGAAACTACACCATTCTTCACAGCGTCTGGTGACTACCAAGACATTTCTGAGTTGTTACCACTTCCGTCTTTTGGGGAGTCTGTTGTTTCTCCTACGTATTCATCTTCTGAAACTCCTCATTCTATAGATCTACCACCGACAATTCCACTTTCTCCACCTCCCACAGTTACTATTGCCCCAGAGCTACCACTTCACACTTATCATCGTCATCCACGTCCAGCATCAGGCCCAGATGATTCATGTTCTGCATCAGATTCTTCACCTACTGCGGACCTGTCTCCACTTAGTCTACCTATTGGACCTCGAAATTTATACGATCCACATCCAATTCTAAACTGCATCATGTGGGCTTGAGCTATCATCACCAATCCTCACATCATCAGGCCTTTGTGTCATCCTTATCATCTATTTATGTACCTAAGTATACAGGTGAAGCACTCCCTCATCCAGGATTACGACATGCTATGATTGATGAGATGTATGCTCTACGTGCTAATGGTACTTGGGAGCTTGTCCCTCTTCATCCAAGTAAGTCTATTTTTGGTTGTCAGAGGGTTTATGCGGTCAAGGTTTGTCAGATGGTCAAATTGACCGGCTCAAGGCCCGCCTGGTTGCAAAAGGTTATACTCATATATTTGGGCTTGATTACAGTGACACATTCTCTCCGGTTTCTAAAATAGCACCTGTTCGTCTCTCTCTATCCATGGCGCTTGTCCGTCTTTATCAGCTGGATAATAAGAATGCTTTTCTCCATGGTGATCTTCATGAGGACGTTTATATGGAGCAACCACCTAGTTTTTTGCTTAAGGGGAGTTAGTGGTCTTGTGTGTCGATTGCGTCGGTCACTTTATAATTTTAAACAATCTCCTCGAGTCTGGTTCGATAAGTTTAGCACAGTTGTTCAGAAGTTTGGCGTGACTCGTAGTAAAGCTCATTACTCCGTCTTCTATCGCTATTTTTCTCTAAATCTGTGTATTTATTTGGTAGTCTATGTTGATAATATTGTTATCACTGGGAATGACCATGATGGTATCACTAAATTGAAACATCATCTTTTTCATCACTTCCAGACTAAGGATCTAGGCAAGTTGAATTACTTTCTAGGTATCGAAGTTGCTCAGTCTAAATCAGGTATTGTTATTTCACATCGAAAGTATGCCTTAAATATCCTTGAAGAGACAGGATGAAAAGTTGTAGACCTGTTAGTACTCTCATGAATCCGAATGTTAAGCGTATGCCAGGACAGGGGGAGTCGCTTATTGATCCTGCAAGATATAGATGGTTGGTTGGTAAGTTGAACTATCTCACAGTGACTCGACCTGATATTTCTTTTCTTATGAGTGTCGTATGTCAATTTATGGATTCTCTATGTGAGAGTCACTAGGCTGCAGTTGTTCGCATTCTTCGATATATAAAATCTTCCCCTGGTAAAGGATTGCTCTTTGAGAGTCAAGGCCATATGGATTGTTAGACATACGGATGTTGATTGGGCAGGATGTCCTTATGATAGATGATCTACGTCTGGTTATTGTGTTCTGGTAGGAGGAAATCCGGTGTTCTAGAAAAGCAAGAAACAAAATATGGTTGCCCGATCTAGTGCAGAAGCGAAATATTGAGCAATGGTTATAGCTACTTCTGAATTAATTTGGATTAAACAACTACTCAGAGAATTGAAGTTTGGAATGACCGGTCATATGGAACTTGTGTCTGATAATCAAATTGCTATTCATATTGCATTAAATCTAGTGTTCCGTGAGAGGACTAAGCACATTGAGATTGACTGTCACTTTGTTATAGAGAATATACTCTGTGGAGACATTGTTACAAGATTTGTGAAGTCATGTGATCAACTTGCACATATTTTCACCGAGTCTCTTACTGGTCCACGTATTGGTTATATTTGTAACAAGCTCGGTACATATAATTTATATGCACCAGCTTGAGGGGGAGTGTTAAAAAATCTAAGTTGTATATAACTAGGATTGACATAGTAATCCCAATTGAGAAAGGGTATTTAGTATAACATGTATCGTAGTTATAAATAGGACTCCTTGTAAACACTCTTTTATGATATGTCAATAATATTCTCATTGTTTCTCACAACAATCATGGAATGATGTTTATGATGATTGATGGAATTGATAATGAAATTGACTATCGAACACCGGTCTAACGGTTGGAGTTGTTCCAGTAAGCATTAGTTAATTAAAATTTGGTTACTAAATAGAGTTTATATTCTATACATATAAGTTTATTAAAAGAATCCTGTTTTACCCCAAAAAAATATTATTATTAAAAGAACTTAACAAAATTGGGCAGATTATTGCCAAATCAAGCTTATGCTGCTAATTGAAGGCAAGCTGAGAATCTTTAAATATAGAGAAGAAACTTGAATAAACTCAGTTGTGAATTGGGGGATTAAGGTGCTAATACATGGAGTATACATAATAAGCTAAAAATAGATTACAATAATTTTTTTTGTTTTACAATGACGCTAATTCAACGTCTAACAGATTAACGTCATTAGTAGATACGATGGTTTCACCAATCATACACATGTGCACTCTAATTTGGAGTTGACCCCTTTCACGCATCTAATTGGGCATAAAAAAAAAGTTTTTATGATAAGTCAGTACTTTAATACTACTTAGCTCTATTTCGTATAAATAATCACAGTCCATTACTTAGGAGTAGTGTTTATTGTTACTAATAACCGTATTTATTTTTCTTTGTCTGTCATTGTGTTCTCAAACTTTCATGGCAAACAAAATGGAATATTTTCAATTTGAAGTGCGCATTGGCGCCAATGACAACAATTTCGAGTAAATCAATGGACAATAGATCTCTTTTTTAAAATTTAATACTCCCTCGGTCCACTTTATTTAAAGTTTTAGCTTTTTTTTTTGTCCATAATATTTGATTTTTTTGAAATTAAGATGGAATTTTACAATGTCACCCCTTGCTATAAATGACTTTTAACAAAATGATAAGTAATAATAGCTTGAATAAGGGCTAATATAGTCAATTACTCCCTCCGTCCCATTTTAGTTGTCGCCTTTAGCTTTTTCATGCCCATTAAAAAACTATTAAATATGGTGTATATTTTACTATGTTACCCCTATTTAATGTTTGATTGTTAACTTTTTTTGAGAAATTTTGTAATTATTAAGGGTATAGTTGGAAAAAAGTAACATATTTTGTCTTGAAATTCTAAAGTGACAACTAATTTAGGACACACCCTTTTTGTTAAAACGTCAACTAATTTGGGACGGAGGAAGTACATTGCTAATTAATACTAAAAAAAGTGATTTTCTTAAGATCCGTGAAAATACGTAAAATATCAGATAATATAGACCCGGGGAGTATGAGATTTTCGTACATAGATATTAATAACACAATAATTAAATGGATGGAAATCTATGGCACATGGATCTCTTTTGAGAGAATTTGCATTTGCTTCAGTTAGCAACTTAATGAGTAATACAGACAACAATTAATGAACTATTGAGTTGATTACTTTAACGAAGAAAATATTCCAGTAATTTCTTCAGCGAAAATAGCAATACTTGAAGTATCCACTCACAAAACTTTAATTATTTTTCAAATAATATACATATTCAATATTTTTCAAATAATATACATATTCAAGTACAATTTTAACTTTTAAATTTAACCACAAAAATTCATTTTCAAGTTTCTACCAGATTTATGTCCAAACACTAGCTTAAAGGGAGTGATACATTACATAAAAAATTAAGGTGTACTCTCTCCGTCCTAAATTAGTTGTTACTTTAGTAAAATGTGTTTGTCCCAAATTAGTTGTCATTTTAGGATTTCAAGACTAAATTGATTAGTTCTTTCTAACTATACCCCTAATAATTAAAAAAATTCTCAAAAAAAGTTAATGGTGAAATATTAAATAGCGATAAGAGAGTAAAATAAACACCCTATTTAATATAATGTTAATCTGCTTAAAAGTTGAGGAAAAGTATGTATGAAGCCTAATTGAACAACACATCATATGTTAAAATGTCTGGGATTCCATGGCACATGGTTTTCTTTTGACAGATTTCGAATCAACTGACAGTAATCAATTAACTAATCATGATAATTTGATGAGGAAAATATTCTTTAGCCAAAAATAGAAATACCTGAAAGACTTGCGTTGTACCTTAAGATGGGAGACATGAAGCATCAATATGCATATCAATTCTTAATATCTGGCATACAACAAGGAACGACACCAGAAAGACCTTGAAAATGATTCCCATGACTTTAACCATTGTCGTGTATAGCATAACTGTAACAGCCTGCCCATATGATAAAACAACAAGAAGTTAGAAGGGCCAATGTAGTGAGAAATTACCGGATTTTCATGTGGTATTCATTGAAAATTTGGCACACGGTCCCAAACGTACCTTGGGATTTCCTTTCAATGTGTACTTGCGAACTTATGTGAAGTCGTTTTAGAAAACACAGATAAGTTAGCTATTACTCCTTTCATTATTAATTTTACATTATTTTTTTGTTAGTCCATTTCAAATAAAATGTCATATTTTTATATTTTTTTAATAAATTTTTTTTTATTGTCACACAATTGCTATGATAAGTTTAAGATCACATGTTTTCCAAGTTTTTATAGACACACAAATATTATTACCATAAGTTTTAAAAGTATTCTTCTCTTTATTAAACCTTATATTAAGACAAATCATGACAAATAAAGTGAAAAGAATGGAGCAGTTTTTTAAATTATTCTATAAGTAAAGTGCTTATTAACAAACATTTAGGAAGAGATAAATAATAGTTTGACGAATAATTTTGTCATTAAGGCTATTAAATATTTTTTTTAGTGAGTGTTAGTTAAGTAATGCATTTCCTTCTTCCAATTTATGTTTTTCTGCGTATTTTTGAGTGGCAAGTACTCCCTCCGTCTCTATTTGTTTGTCATAGTTTGACTTGGCACAAAGTTTAATAAAGTAAGGAAGACTTTTGAAACTTGTGGTCTAAAATAAGCCATGTATATTTGTGTGGCTATAAATGAGTCAAAAAGTAAGTTTGGAATTGAATTATTACCAAATTTAGAAGTATGACAATCTTTTTGGGACAGACTAATAAGGAAAATATGTCAAACAAAGTGGGACAGAGGGAGTAATTGTTTTTGAACTGTCAGTCTTCCTTCCCATCATTCTAGTATGGTTGAACAAGTCATTTAGGGCATCTCCAACCCTCAACCCCATTTTCTTCTCAAAAATAGAGAAATCTCCAAAATGGGGTAAACTTACTCCAACCATTCCCCCATTTTTTACTTCAAAAAAGAATATTCTTTTTTATATTCTTCTCTCTCTTCTATATTATATTATTATCTTTATCTCAATTTTATTTTTTTATTTCCATTAAACAAATTTTATCTTTTATTTTCTTTTTTTACATATTCATCACATATAATTGAAGCACAATATAAAATTATTTTATACCATAAAATTTTAAATATTATAGTAATTTGTATGAAAATATTATAGATTAAATATATTAACGAATAATTAAAATAAAAGTGAAATCATTGCGATACAATATAATAAGATACATATTACATTACGGTAAAATTCATTCGAAATACTACATAACTATTCTATTTTCACTTCTAGTATGCTCCCATAAATGATCTATTAATGCATTACAAAGTGCAAAATGAGAAATGCACAAAAATTAATTTATCAAAATTACACGCCTAAGTTAAGATATAAAATAAATATTACAAAACTATTACATAAACATAATTAAGTGTATATAAAGGGATAAACTAAAAGAGATAAATAATAAAAATAATAATAAAATAATAGGGAATAGTAATGGAGATGATGAACAGTGTCACTCCAAATTTGGGGTGACACTATTCATACCCCATTTTGGAGTAAAAAATGCAGCACCATTGGAGTGGATTTTCTCCAAAATCCAACCCCATAATGGCATTTGGGGTTGAGAAAATAACATATCTAGCCAAAATCAAGCTTGGCCTTACATTCAAATAGACACAGGGACTCTTGAACAAAGGCTAGTCAAAAGTTATACTATATTAATATGTTTACAAAGATTTTTTCCTAAAATAGTGGAAGTACAGGTCATAAGTTTAACTGATTTTTCTAAGCACGTTTTTTGCCTATTTTTTTGGGATATTAACACTAATTGAGATCTTATTCTCTACCATATATAACAGCCATCACACTGATGAACGCAATCTCTTTCCCTTGTTCTTTTATCTAATTTTATATCAATCAAAAGATCTTTTGAATATCTTTTATTAATTTTTCCTCTTCATTTATTTTATCTTCTATAAAGAATGCATATTGCATGTGTATTTTTGTTATTTAGCTTATAAATTTGGAATATTGATGCATATTCATAGTACTTGCATTATATTATATTATATTTATGCACACGAATCTGTAATATATAAATGATAACCAATATATTTGGTGAATATTGGGAACAATGAGTGCATATTGATATATATCGTATAAGACTATATCCATGTTAAGATGTGCATATACCTTGCATAATACTCGTATATGTATAAAATATCAATGGGTATCCCTATAATGCATTGTCATATGCGTGTGGTATGTATTAAATATACATTTTTATGAATCAGTAGCACCTCTATTATAAATAAAGACGAGATGTAAACAATTTAAATTTTTTTTTATAATATGCGGAATATATACATTAAATTATAAGTGAATATTCCAAGTTTGTTTTGGTAGAGCCATGCTGGAAGAGGAGATTAATAAGTTTTTCTGTATATTTGGGAAGCAATAATAGTTTATGGAGAAAGATAAGGAAAATGACCAACCATCTCCTAGAAAATAGGATATATACAAAATTAATTAAAAAATATACTCTAAAAATTCAGTCATGACCTATCATCTCCCCTAAATAAAAGCATTTAATGTGGATGTATTACCTTAAAGTGAATGGCTATAAAAAGTAGGATACCTAAGATTAAATATCTAAAAATCATAATACAGATAAAATAGGTCTATTTTTTGTTATGCACACCTCTGAATGTCTATACAATGTAAATTTCTCTTTGGGGTTAGCGTTGGAGACGCTCTTAAAGATGTAGGAGTATTACTTTTGTGATGTCTTAATCGTAAGGCCCTGTTGCAGCAAATGATTCAATTTGAGTTTGTACTATACGAAAGAGTAGTATAGGACAATTTTTTTAGGAAATTTATTGTACAAGCTTCTCATCGTATTCTTTTTTCTTTTAGGTTTTTGCACTATTAACATTTTAGAAATCTTTATTACAGAATATACTGAAATTTTTAAAAATTTATAAATCATAATGATATTTTTAAATTTTCTAAAAAAACATGACATTAGAGTAATGCACACCAAATCATAAAAGCTCTCCCAACAACATTCTTTTGAATTGTTTTGGCAGCAGTTGGTAAGTCAGCTATCAATATATCGAGGCTATTGGGGTCACCCTATAGATAGCCACCTTTCAGTTTCGTGCCTCAGTTTTCAAGTGGTCCAAACCCTGTTTTAGTGGGCTAAAGCCATGGCTTGAGAATAGCTTCTCTCCTCGTCTCATAAAAACTAGCATTCCTTTCAGATTTTCAACTCCTAGGACGACTGATTATCCTGGTCCATGAGGAGTAATTACGGGCCCCACATTAAGGGGGGAAAGTGCACGAAAGGCCACTTTTACCACTGGTCTTTGGGCACAAGCCACTAATACCAAAACATTTAGTTTGTGGCTACTTTTGCTTAAAGAGATAGAACTTCAGTCCAGAGGCCGGATTGAAGTTCAGTCCTTAAAAATTTAACTTCAATCCAGGGCCATATGGACTGAAATTCAGTCCAGTCCTTAAGATGGAACTTCAGTCCAGGGCCATATTGACTGAAGTTCAATCCTTAAAGATAGAACTTCAGTCCATGGCCATATGGACTGAAGTTCAGTCCTTAAAGATGGAACTTCAGTCCAGGGGCCGTATGGACTGAACTTCAGTCAATTATCAGAACTTAAGTCAATATTTATTTAGTAAAGGCCCAAAGGTGGCCTCTAGTGTAAGACCAAAGAAAATAGTGGCCTTAAACCAAATACCAGTGTTAAAAGTGGCTGCTGGGCGAAATTTTTACCATATTAAGGTTCAGTTTTCATCGAATAATTTTGATGCGTAGTCATTTTTGGACGCGTTAAATGAGAATTATCCACTGTTTCAAAATTAATTGAGCAATAGCCACTCCGTACACATACACTCCATTAGCATTGGCAAACAGCCCAAACTAGTCCTAGGTTTTTATACTGGGACTTTGAACTATACATGTTCAAAGTCCCATTATTTTATAATGGGATAGTCCCTCTGGAGCTTTATATATAAAGTCTCAATATAATGTTCAAAGTCCCGGTATTTTATACTGGATTGGTGTTTAAGTGATCCCAGTATTTTATACAGGGACTTTGAACTAACATGTTCAAAGTCATAGTATAAAATACTGGGACTTGTCCGAAAGTGGCTATTTTTCAGCGAATTTATTTTTGGTGGTTACGAAACAATTAGCGCGCGCCAACTACGTGGTAAAAAATAAATATTTGGCCCCGTAGCCTGTTTATACCGCATTAAATAAAAAAATCAGCCGACGATGTAAAACACTTTAAAGACTAGTCAGGTTCGAAAAAAAAACTCAGTATTTTATACTGTGATTTATGAACAAAATTTTAAAATCCCTTCAATATAAATCCCAATACAAAATATTGGTATTTTGAACATGTTAGTTCAGATTCCCAGTATAAAAATATTGGGACTTAATATATGAAGCTCCGGGAGTTTGAACATGAATTCCAGTAAAAAATACTGGGACTTCTAGTAAAAAAATATTGGGACTAATCTTAGTGTTTGTCAACGCTAATAGAATGTAAGTGTGCGCGGAAATTTGGCTATTTCTCAATGAATTTTGAAATAGTGGATAAAACTCACTTAGGGCATCAAGAACTGACTAGTTATCCATTGTTCCCTTTCGTGTGATAACTAAGGCAATTTACAAAAGGGACAATTACAAAATTATACAAACCTAATTCCATATTTACAAAACATAACAACACTATACCATTTTACAAAAAAAATAACAATACTTTTTTTTTAAATAGCATATATAAAATGAATTTACATCATACAAATTAGGGTTTTACCATCTCCCTTACTACTGTTTCAGTCACAGTGGCGGTGCTAGTGACCAGCGGCCGGTCGGCGCCGGTAGGCGCTGGATTTATATATATAATTTTTTTTAGATCTACAAAAGGAAGCATACAAAATATACGCATATATAAATATGAAACTTCATATAAATTATTGTTTTGAAATCAAACATACACAAACATATAAAAATATACACAAACAAATAAAAATAGTACAGTTTTGTGGTGGATGGGTAGAGTGTTGACACCCAATTTTGTCCCTCTTTTTTTCTAAAATTGGCCATAATTCAACTTAAGGGTGCAATGTGATTGTTTGTGCAAAATGTGCATTAGAAATCATGCATTTACATGTGTTATCCTCTATTTATATATTATATAATTAAGTGTGGCTATATTACGTAACTTTTGCATCATTTAGGTTTTTGGTCAAAACTGTGAATATTTGCGAAATTAGTACATTTATAATATTAGTGGCTAAATTATATAATTATGTCATTTAAGCTATATGTCAAGTTTGTTTCAATTTATGATTATTTGTGCAAATTAGTAATTATTTGTGACTATATATATTTAAATAATTTTTATTTGAGTTTATTTAATAATTATTCGTGCATTTTATAAAATACGTATATCTATATTTTTATTTACACTCTTAAGTTAAACATTGGCCAATTTAAAAGAAAATGTCCAAATTCCTTTCATTTTTATTCTATTATATTTATCTTATTCATTAAATTACATTTTTTCTTTTTGAACCTAGACAAGCGTTCGTCTAGGTACGTTCATAATTCCATTTTTTTCCTCTTATTTTATTTCTGAATTAATCCTTTTTAAATCCCAATCCTACTTTGAATCTAGACTAAATGAAGTCTAGATACATCCGTCCAAGTTCATCCCCTAAAATCAAATCTCCTACCTCCCCAATTTTAGAAAATCATATCTCCTAATTCATTTTCAATCCGCCCCCCCCCCCCCCCCCCAACATCTCTCCATTGATCCTCTCCCTCAATCCCTTTCCATTACAAATCAGACCTAAAATGGAGGCCAATCTCCAACGGTTGCCTTCTCTGATTTTGATATATACTCACTTCCACCACACAACAAAAGACAGTGAACAACACACATCAAAAATCCCTTGTCCTCTGCCTTTCCCATACTACCATACGCAAACCCATCCCCTTCCATTAACAAACATGCAGATCGAGGGGACAGGTTTACAAATCAATACAGGGAAGTAGTGCAAAACGGGACTCTGATTGGGAACCCCATCGTTGATTCTCTATTTCTTTGTCTTTATTCAGTTTTTCCGTTCGTTTTGCCACCTTGTTATTGCTTGTTCTTGACAGGGAAGGTGACAACGGAGTTGTAGCGACCCCACCAGTATTTCATCGGAGACGGTGGTCGCTCCTCTGTTTTCCCGGTATTGTTGCGGCGTCCTTTTGTTTGGATCGTTATTTACCTGATGTTCCTGCCGTTGGTTTCGCCGGAATCCGTGGTGGTTCTTTCAGCCGACGACACCATTTTCTGTAACTCTGTCGCTCGTCGCGATTTGGCTCCTCCATATATGTCTGGGTATTTCTTGTGCAGGAATCAAAAATAAAGTTTAGGGGGTGGTAGCGAAGCCGCTACCCAGGCCAGCTGGTGTCGCTCTTCGCCGGCGAGTCGAATCCCAACTTCTGCCTCGTTTGATTCTTTTATGTGCAAATGTTTCTGATGTGTTGACCTGTTGACTGATCTGTTTGTTTAGTTGGTTGAATTGTTTTGTCATTTGGTTCTGTTTGCTATTGTTCGATTACTTTGCTTTGCAGTGTAGCCCGATTACACCACTGGACAATTTTGCTGCAGCTTGACCCAGATCTACGCTTGGAATTGTGGTCAATGAAAAAATATATTTTTACATATATTGAAGCTTACACAAAGAATTGACTGAAATACAATGAATTGACGGACTAATCATGGTCAAGGAAAATAATTACTTATTTGAGGCCTATTGACTGATTCGAACGGATACTACAATCTCATTCCTGCGTCCCTAAAACAAAAGGCTATGATGAAGTGTATAAGCCGTGACTACAATCGAGCCGGTGATGGAGTAATGAGACCGGTACTTGGCATGGAAACACGACCGGCCGGCGTGTTCGCAGCCGTATCGACGTCCCTAACCTCCATCCAATTCATACACACCTGAGCCGGCATTTTCAAAAATCTCTTTCCCTTTATTCTAAAACTATTACAATTATTATTATTATTATTATTATTATTATTATTATTATTATTATATTTTTACCTTATTATTATTATTATTATTATTATTATTATTATTATTATTATTATTATTTATCATTATTAATACTAATCTTATTTTCTCTATATTTTGTGCGAGGTAAAATTGGATGCGAGACGAGGGAAAAAGACCGCTAGAAGAAAAATCCTTTTTACTTATATTACTTTCATTATTATTACAATTATTATTATTATTATTATTATTATTATTATTATTATCATCTTATTATTATTATCATTTTATTATTTTCATTATTATTAACGTTATTATTCATTAACTCTTTTTTGTTATTTTTTGCGAGGTACACTTGGGAAAAGTCGATTAGTGAATTTATATATTTTTTATCGTCATACACACATAAATAGTTATTTAATTGTTCTCCTATTTGTAGCTAGTTATTTATTCTTTTATAAGTCTTAGAATCCCAATTATTTAGTCCGGCCGGTAACCACATTTGTGGAGCTCGAGAGGTGCCTAACCCCTTCCTCTTGAGTTAACTTGAATCTCTTACCCGAATCTCTGACTTGTAGACCAACCTAGAGTTTATTTTTTAAATGGAATTAGAAATTAATAGGTGACTTAATACTCCTAGGAAATTTATTAGGTGGCGACTCCCAAACCTCCAACTCCAAACGAGTTACCCAGTCAAATCCAAAACCTGACTCGCCTCGAGTTGAGTCCAAAATCGGGTATGACAGAATGTCGACTCCGCTGGGAATATCAAGGTTCAGACCATAACGGACTTTAAATTGGGATTCTTTTACTTGCTTTATTTTCTTGCCATTTATTTTGATACTAACTCTTTTCTTTTTCTTTTTGCAGGATTAAGGTTTATTTTTTATTTATGTGTTTTGTTCTTGAATTGTTTGATTATGTTTTATTATTTGTTCATGTCGTTCACATTTCCCCCACTCCTGGGAAACGACAGTTCACACACTCACGGCGATTACGTGGATCCCACGGTCGCTTCACCACAAAAAACCTTTTAAGAAGGACATTTTAGAATATAGTTGGTCCGTGGTACAGCCAACGATTTCAAATGGTCCTATTCCTTGGCCGTCCGCCTTGGGGAACCGTGTCTAGATTACCCCATTCTTAGTCTAGAAATCATGCATCATGTCATAATTAGGAAAATTTTGACTTCGGCTCAGGTCTAAGTTTGTTAGTTCACCATATTTGAATGAACCAAACAGGTTTTCGACCCTAAGGGACATTCAAATATGTTATGTGTGCATTTATTTAAAGTTGAACGTGTCTAATGTAGACCGTTTGTTCACATAACAAAATCGGTTATTTATTTCTAAAATTGTTATTTCTATCTTTATATAAACAAAACCAATTATTTTATAAAATTATTTTTGGGTTATGAATGAAATTAATTTTTCTACTCTCATGAAAATAAAATCATAGATTTTAAATTAATTTCTTCTACTTTTAATGTAACAAGATCACTTATTATTTCGATTTACTTAAAGCAAAATGTTATTTCTACATTTATACAATAAAATTAGTTATTTCATATAATTATTTTTCTGTTAATTTTGGTTATGGGAACAATTGGGATGATACAAAATACACGTTCAATTTTAAATACCATAATCAAATCAGGAAGCCTTAACATCCTTGGTATGTTTAAGTCCATTATCCAACCTCGTCCAAAAGCGTCATCATATGACGCCTATCATGCATATTTTATGTGCTTTGCATATGAATTATTATCTAACTTGTCGTTTTATGTGTTAGTTGACTTGTGCATTTTGAACTGGTGCATATCATGCATATCTTCCGCCACTCCTGGCAACTTGCTAAAATCGTGCGTTAAAAACACGGTGGTCGCAACCACCTCTTCCCTCACATAAAAAACTCCTTTAGGGGGAACGACTTGGAATCTATTTGATCCGAGACGTTCCCGCTCCCGAGTCGTCCGCTAGGGAGGATAATAAAACCCGGTCTAGCCAACTCCATTCTTTAGCAGCGGCGCTAGGAATCGTGCATCATGACATGTCATTAGTCAAGTCTGATAGGCCAACTTGTTAAAACAATCCGAACGGGCTTTTTAACCCCCAAAGAGCGTTGGACATGATTTATTTGCATTTACTTAAAGGATTAGACATGCAAATATAGACTGTTTATTAACATTGTTCTGCATTAAGTGCCATTCAAAGGCACAGGGTTACCTAAGAGGCTTTAAAAGCCCAAAGTGAATCAGAACTGATACACGGTCGGAGTTACTCTATATTCAATGTCATTCAAAGGCGCAAGGGTTACCCAAGAGGCGTCAAAAGTCCGAATTGAATCAGAAATGATTGCTTAAGCAATCAGATGTATTCAGTATTCAATGCCATACAAAGGCTGAAGGTAACCGATGAGGCGTCAACAACCCAAATTGAATCAGAAACGTCCGTTTATTTCTTAAACAATTGGAATCATTTTGTATTCAATGCTATTCAAAGGCATCAAATGGTGACCGAAGAGGCATTAAAGGCCCAATTTGAAGCAGAAATGACAGCTCGATAGATGGGATGACACATAATGCACGTTTATCTTTTAAGCATCATATAAAGACTTGACATCCCTGGCATGTCAAGGGTCCATTAGCAACTTCTGTCTAAAGTGTCTAAAGAGTTCTCAACTCGCAACGACACATCTCTACGTATTTTCTGTCATATTGTTTCAAAAGCTTGTGTCACACGTTGATCGTTTTGCTCGCAATAAAGTGAATCTTAGGCATTTCTCTTCCCCCTTTTCTACCATCCTTCACCCTTTTCAAAAGATCACGCCCAATAGAACATTTGACATGGTTGCTGAAATCCCTCCGTTAGAATCTTCTGGGGATGGATCAACATAAAAATTTTCGTCTGGCTATAATCTAATTTCCTAACAGTATTTAGTCTCTTCCTTCTCTTACGATGTTTCAATGTGAGCCAATGCAATAAAGTCCAAATGCAACATTTTTCTTTAGGCTCCGCATTTTGTTAGCAAATGAAATGATGCATGTGGCACAAGGCGTTTCTCAAAATCATTGTGCGTAAAGCTGTCTTTTACATTACAGGATGCATTTCTTATTTGATATGTGCGCATTGCATTGAATTTGTATGTTGCTCTAGGTCTCCAAGGGAATCCCTTCCCAAATCACATCTTCTCCCCGGGCATGCATCTTATCTCTCTACTCTACATCCAAATTCTGACATTTAAAAACTTATGCATGTTCAAACTATCTCTAACTCACTACCCAACTCAAAACCTATCATCCAAAGATTGGGTTAAGTTGAATACCAAGGCAAAAGACATTTTCTGTCGCGCAACACAATCTATTCCTTACACAACTCTTTACCACTTTGCATTGACACCAACTCCTCATCTCCCGTTTGAACAAGCATCGGTCATTTGATCAAAATCGTTGACTTGACTACTACATAAAGCACTTAGACAATCTCTTGTGATACATGTGCATTCTATCACAACCTCCAAATTCTAGCGCTATTTCATCACTCTGCGGTCTAGGCATTTTCTTAAGTTTATGTGTCATTATTGCTTCAGGCCTTTTGTTAAATGTGCCCACACAGTTTTGTGCATTTCACTGCTTCGTTACGGTTGCTTCGTACTTAAACACCGAAGTTGGTCAAGAATTTGCATTTAGAAAGCCGAAATGGCAATCCAAGCTGAAAACACCTTCCTCTGCAATAAAGTCCTTTGGACCACCAGCATATATGACACCAAGAGCATTCAGAAAATTCCATTTCCATGCAATTTAAATGAGAGCCACAACAAAGAAATCATATTACTATACGACGGAGCTCACAACCTCACACTGCACAATAAACAACCTCACATCTATCAAGACTTTCAACAACAACCTCAGTGGGCTCAACACAATCAAGGATAGACCAAAATGACAAAATCTCACGCCTTTAATCTTTTAGCTTGGCCAAAAGATATTGCATCCAACAAACAAACTACTCCCTGGATACCTATTCCTAAATTCGATCCAACAAGATCTACACTTATCACTTACACAATTAATACCATGACACCACAAGATATCCAACGCTGAAACACAAAGTTCAGAGTCCGATTGACCAAAGCAAGACAATGGTATAACAAAGACCAACAAAGAGAAACTCCAACTCCCAAATCACAAACACACTTTCTACAAAGGCTTATCCATTAAAGTTAGCTTCATTACTTGCGAAACAACCTAAGACAAATACAACTTTGGACAATCTTATCAAACCTCAGTCTGAGGATGCAAATATCTACATACTCATAGTCATCAACACACCCAATCGTCACACTAAAAGGATGAGTGCAGATTTCTAGCCAATACATTTGGTGTTCAGTACCATACAACCACCTTCTCTCGGTGATCTGTCGTGAACAATTAACTGGGGCAGAATTTTTTAGGATCCCCTCAAAAATTTCAAAAGAGGCAAACTTAATACTGGGGCAGAAATTTTTGAGATCCCCTCAAAAATTTCAAGAAGGTCCTTATAAGAGCAACACAATAGCCTTCTTAGTACATTGCATGATTTAACAAAAGCATTCTATTTGTCGCACATTACTTTACTTTTGCTTGTAGGATATGCAGCCCGACCAAACAGTGATAAGCGTTCAGTTTTTCTTTGCTATACTTTACTTTTGCTTGCAGGGTATACGGCCCGAAGGGTAGACAACCCTATGAAGAAACAACATGACAAGGGGACAATTATACAAGATATAGCAGCAGAGTGCAAAACAACAAATACGCAAGTCGACCTCCACTAGAAAACTCATAAACTTTCTTTGATTGCAGATTTACACAGGGACCGAGTATACCTAACAACTCTTGCAAAACAACATCATCATTTTGAAAAGTATAGAATCCATGTCCGTGGATATATAGGGTCCGCGTCTGTGGACATGACATTATTTGGCAAGCATAGGATCCATGTCGGTGGATATATAGGGTCTGCGTCTGTGGACATGATATCAATTTGAGGAGCATAGAATCCATGTCAGTGGATATATAGGGTCCGCGTCTGTGGACATGACATCATTTGACAAGCATAGGATCCATGTCGGTGGATATATCGGGTCCGCGTCTGTGGACATGACATCATTTGACAAGCATAGGATCCATGTCGGTGGATATATAGGGTCTGCGTCTGTGGACATGACATCATTTGACAAGTATAGGATTCATGTCGGTGGATATATAGGGTCTGTGTCTGTGGACATGATATCAATTTGACAGAAGCGTAGGATCCATGTTGGTGGATATATAAGGTCCGCGTCTGTGGACACGACATCAATTTGAGAAGCAACAGAAGCATAGAATCCATGTCGGTGGGTATGTAGGGTCTGCGTCTGTAGACATGACATCATTTGAAGAAGCGTAGGATCCATGTCGGTGGATATATAGGGCCCACGTATGTGTAGATGACATCATTTGACAAGCATAGGATCCATGTCGGTGGATATATATGGTCCGCGTCTGTGGACATGATATCATTTGACAAGCATAGGATCCATGTTGGTGGATATATAGGGTGTGCGTCTGTGGACATGATATCAATTTGACAGAAGGGTAGGATCCATGTCGGTGGATATATAAGGTCCGCGTCTGTGGACACGACATCAATTTGAGAAGCAACAGAAGCATAGAATCCATGTCGGTGGGTATTTAGGGTCTGCGTCTATGGACATGACAGTATTTAAAGAAGCGTAGGATCCATGTCGGTGGATATATAGGGTCTGTGTTTATGGACACGACATCAATTTGAAGAGCGTAGAATCCATGTCGGTGGATATATTGGTTCTGCGTCTGTGGACATGATATCAATTTGAGGAGCATAAAATCCATGTCGGTGGATATATAGGGTCCGTGTCTGTGGACATGACATCAATTTGAATGAAGCATAGAATCCATGTTGGTGGATATATAGGTCTCGCGTCTGTGGACATGACATCATTTGACAAGCATAGGATCCATGTCGGTGGATATATAGGGTCTGCGTCTGTGGACATGATATCAATTTGACAGAAGCGTAGGATCCATGTCGGTGGATATATAAGGTCTGCGTCTATAGACATGGTATCAATTTGAGGAGCATAGAATCCATGTCGGTGGAGATATAGGGTCCGCGTCTGTGGACATGACATCAATTTGAGAAGCAACAGAAGCATAGAATCCATGTCGGTGGGTATGTAAGGTCTGCGTCTGTGGACATGACATCATTTGAAGAAGTGTAGGATCCATGTCGGTGGATATATAGGGTCTGCGTTTGTGGACACGACATCAATTTGAAGAGCATAGAATCCATGTCGGTAGATATATAAGGTCTGCGTCTGTGGACACGACATCAATTTGAGAAGCAACAGAAGCATAGAATCCATGTCGGTAGGTATGTACTGCGTCTGTGTACATAACATCATTTGAAGAGGCATAGAGTCCGCATCGGTGGATATATAGGGTCCGCATTTGTGGACATAACATCAATTTGACAAGCATAGGATCTGCGTCGGCGGATATATAGGGTTCGCAGTGGTGAACATGACAACAATTGGCAGCAGAGCTAGGTCCGCATCGGTGGGCATAGCATTGGAAAGACATTTGTATGAGACATCAATCAAACAAGTACAAGATAAAACAACCACTCGGCTCAACAGGGAAGTTTACCTTACTTTATTTTTATATCTACTGCATTTATCATGATTTTGCTGCAGGGTACTCCCCGATCTCTCGACAAACCCCTGTGCCACACTCTCACGCCTGTTCCCAACATCATTACCAATTATGCAACCGCAAAACCTCAAACACATAGAAAGAAAAGCCTATCCCTACATACAATGCCTTTTGCTACACCCGCAAGCTACCTATCTTTCTGAGTTCCATGCTACAATTCCATACTCACATCAGTGGTCTACCTAATCCCTCCTTGTCGATTGGATGTCAGTTTCGTATTCCTTCCTAATTCATTCCCATCTGCGTCAATCATGCGTATTTTCGTGCTTAATCGTTCCCTCCTGCTTGAATCGTGCGCATTCATAAAACTTGCTCCTCAAATGTCTCCTAGCTTAGTCAAGGTAATATTGAAGGTGAGATTACCCATTTATCGAGATGAAGTGAAAACTATGTCCGTGTAAACTCCTCTTTATGGGTGTGTCGTGCACCACATCTTCATAACTAGGATGATTATAAGCCTCTTTTCCTACGCTCGATCTATCAATGTTATTTCATCTCCGACAATACCTTTGCTTTATTGATCTTGCCAAAAGGCAAAGCATACGAATCTAAACTTTACATATTTGGAGAAGTTTAGTTTTTACATCCAAAATCGTGCGTCATAAGCATCTCACACAGGCGACATGCCATTCTAGAACTACACACGGCCTGATTCTCGTGAAGCCCGAGATATGTAGGCAACTTAGAGACCGGGGTTCGGCCAAAAAACACCCCAAAACTCCTCTCATTTTGCCTACCAGCCGTGACAAAATTGGTTATTCCGTCAACTATCTTTGCCCGAAGACTCTTTCATCATCCCCGGGCAAAGAGGGGAAGTTGTTGACACCCAATTTTGTCCCACTTTTTTTTCTAAAATTGGCCATAATTCAATTTAAGGGTGAAATGTGATTATTTGTGCAAAATGTGCATTAGAAATCATGCATTTACGTGCGTTATCCTCTATTTATATATTATATACTTAAGTGTGGCTATATTACGTAACTTTTGCATCATTTAGGTTATTTGTCAAAACTGTGAATATTTGCGAAATTAGTACATTTATAATATTAGTGGCTAAATTATATAATTATGTCATTTAAGCTATATGTCAAGTTTGTTTCAATTTATGATTATTTGTGCAAATTAGTAATTATTTGTGACAATATATATTTAAATAATTTTATTTGAGTTTATTTAATAATTATTTGTGCATTTTATAAAATACGTATATCTAAATTTTTATTTACACTCTTAAGTTAAACATTGGCCAATTTAAAAGAAAATGTCCAAATTCCTTTCATTTTTATTCTATTATATTTATCTTATTCATTAAATTACATTTTTTCCTTTTTGAACCTAAACAAGCATTCGTCTAGGTACGTTCATAATTCCATTTTTTTCCTCTTATTTTATTTCTGAATTAATCCTTTTTAAATCCCAATCCTACTTTGAATCTAGACTAAATGAAGTCTAGATACATCCGTCCAAGTTCATCCCCTAAAATCAAATCTCCTACCTCCCCAATTTTAGAAAATCATATCTCCTAATTCATTTTCAATCCCCCCTCCAACATCTCTCCATTGATCCTCTCCCTCAATCCCATTCCATTACAAATCAGACCTAAAATGGCGGCCAATCTCCAACGGTTGCCTTCTCTGATTTTGATATATACTCACTTCCACCACACAACAAAAGTCAGTGAACAACACACATCAAAAATCCCTTGTCCTCTGCCTCACCCATACTACCATACGCAAACCCATCCCCTTCCATTAACAAACATGCAGATCGAGGGGACGGGTTTACAAATCAATACATGGAAGTAGTGCAAAACAGGACTCTGATTGGAACCCCATCGTTGATTCTCTATTTCTTGTCTTTATTCAGTTTTTCCGTTTGTTTTGCCACCTTGTTATTGCTTGTTCTTGACAGGGAAGGTGACAACGGAGTTGTAGTGACCCCACCAGTATTTCATCGGAGACGGTGGTCGCTCCTCTGTTTTCCCGTTATTGTTGCGGCGTCCTTTTGTTTGGATCGTTATTTGCCTGATGTTCCTGCCGTTGGTTTCGCCGGAATCCGTGGTGGTTCTTTCAGCCGACGACACCATTTTCTGTAACTCTGTCGCTCGTCGCGATTTGGCTCCTCCATATATGTCTGGGTATTTCTTGTGCAGGAATCAAAAATAAAGTTTAGGGGGTGGTAGCGACGCCACTAGCCAGGCCAGCTGGTGTCGCTCTTCGCTGGCGAGTTGAATCCCAACTTCTGCCTCGTTTGATTCTTTTATGTGCAAATGTTTCTGATGTGTTGACCTGTTGACTGATTTGTTTGTTTACTTGGTTGAATTATTTTGTCATTTGGTTCTGTTTGCTGTTGTTCGATTACTTTGCTTTGCAGTGTAGCCCGATTACTCCATTGGACAATTTTGCTGCAGCTTGACCCAGATCTACGCTTGGAATTGTGGTCAATGAAAAAATATATTTTTACATATATTGAGGCTTACATAAAGAATTGACGGAAATACAATGAATTGACAGACTAATCTTGGTCAAGGAAAATAATTACTTATTTGAGGCTTATTGACTGATTCGAACGGATACTACAATCTCATTCCCGCGTCCCTAAAACAAAAGGCTATGATGAGGTGTATAAGTCGTGACTACAATCGAGCCGGTGATGGAGTAATGAGACCGGTACTTGGCATGGCAACACGACCGGCCGGCGTGTTCGCAGCCCTATCGACGTCCCTAACCTCCACCCAATTCATACACACCTGAGCCGGCATTTTCAAAAATCCCTTTCCCTTTATTCTAAAACAATTACAATTATTATTATTATTATTATTATTATTATTATTATTATTATTATCATATTTTTACCTTATTATTATTATTATTATTTATTATCATTATTAATACTAATCTTATTTTCTCTATATTTTGTGCGAGGTAAAATTGGATGCGAGACGAGAGAAAAAGACCGCTAGAAGAAAAATCCTTTTTACTTATATTACTTTCGTTATTATTACAATTATTATTATTATTATTATTATTATTATTATTATCATTTTATTACTTTCATTATTATTAACATTATTATTCAATAACTTTTTTTTGTTATCTTTTGCGAGGTACCCTTGGGAAAAGTCGATTAGTGAATTTAAATATTTTTATCGTCATATACGCATAAATAGTTATTTAATTGTACTCCTATTTGTAGCTTGTTATTTATTCTTTTATAAGTCTTAGAATCCCAATTATTTAGTCCGGCCGGTAACTACATTTGTGGAGCTCGACAGGTGCCTAACCCCTTCCTCTTGAGTTAACTTGAACCTCTTACCCGAATCTCTGACTTGTAGACCAACCTAGAGTTAATTTTTAAATGGAATTAGAAATTAATAGGTGACCTAATACGCCTAGGAAATTTATTAGGTGGCGATTCCCAAACCTCCAACTCCAAACGAGTTACCCAGTCAAATTCAAAATCTGACTCGCCTCGAGTTGAGTCCAAAATCGGGTATGACATAGAGGAGGAGAGAGGAAAAGAGGAGAAGAAATTAGGATTTTGTGGTTGGAAAAGTGGAGATGAAAAAATAGTATGTAGGGTAAATATTGAAAACTATTGTTATGTTTTGTAAATGTAGTAAAAATATTTATATTTTTTGTAATTTAGCTATTAGGGTAGTCATGTGGTGTAAATTTTCCTTTACAAAACTATTGCACCATAGGCAGTGATTTACCTTATCGACCCCGCTTAAAGTGGTTTTGCAAGAATGACCTCCGCTAACTTCAATCAATAAATTATGAATGAAAATTATCCTATGAAATCTTATATTGACACACCCATTCCCCCTCCATTTCTAGTAAGTGTTGCCTCTTAGACAGAACTTGACCTTTTATCTCTTTTCACATTATCCCAGATAACTTGAAGTGTTGCCCCGCCCTCCCTTTCTCGTAAGTGTTGCCTCTTAGGCCCTTGATAACACTTGACTTTGACCCTCTCTTGCATAGGCAACACTTGCCCTTTTATCTCTTCCCACATTCTCCCTGGTAACTTGAATCGTTGTCTCAGCAGTACTTGCCCCTTTAATCTCTTCGCATGCAGCACTTGCCCTTTAAATTTTTCGAAGAGGTAGCACTTGTCAATTTATAACTCGAAGTGTTGTTTCCGAGGCTATTTTGCTAATCCATTCATACGTGGTGACAAAATGTCATAACCAGTGATATGCGGGTACACCCAATGAATTTTTTGGATAATTATGACTGGGTAACAAAAATTTTGAAGCCATAGGATTAAATCAAGGGAAGTTTTCTAAATAGCACCACAAATAAAGGTAGTTACAAATGAGGGATCATTTTTTTTCTTACATGCATAGCACATCCCTTATTATTAAAATGTAGGATCTCCCTAAAAAACACCCTAGCTGCCTCTGACCCCTTCCCCGTCACAGAAATGTCGGCAGCGGTGCCGTCGCCGGCCAATGGCCGGAAAATAAAAAAATCGCCGATTTTTAGTTTTTTTCACTGGAGTTATTTCTTCTCACAGGAGTTATTTTTGTCGATTTTCCCTATATCATTGGTTTGGACAAATTTATACAAACAAATCTACCCCCAAAAAAATAAATTATACATGAATATACATAGATAAATGCGTAGACAAGGAGAGAAATACCAAAATATACACAAAGAAAACTTCAACTTTATACAAATATCCATAATAGTGCACAAATCTGAAAATTTATACAACTTTATTCGTTGTGCATACACACATATACATATTTATACAACTTTATACATGTTTTTATAAGTGTATAAACTATACTTTATTCATTGAACATAACCACGTATATATACTTATACAACTTTATACACGGTTACAGAAATGTATAAAATTGTATAAACTCGTAAAAAATTACAGTGTTTTGGACAGTTTTTAGACAAAATCTTAACAAAAATACCAGATTTATACAATTTTCTACCAGAGAAACATCAGATCTTAAAACATCACTTTGTGTATAAATAAGTTTATACAAAAACTACTAGATCTTGCCGGATCTTTTGAAAAAAGTGAAAATGAAGAAGGAATGATAATCAAACTCTCGCCGGAGCTTTGGTCGAAATTTACTTCGGAAAATCGTCATCATTATTAAAAAAAAACAACGGTGATAGAGGTACACGACAACGGCGTATGGAATGAGTGGCGATGAAGTAGATTTGGAGGAAGGGATGGGGGAGGAGGCGGCAGTGGCAAGCGAGGAAGGAGAAGAGAGGAGAGTTGGGGGCTAGGGTTTTTATTTTTTAAAAGCGCGATGCTATGAGTGAAAGAAAAAATTTTTAAAAAATAGGGGTGACATGTCGGGTAAGGTCCTAAAAAGCGGCTCATTTTAGTAATTTTTATGGGCTCGGTGGCTCTCCATGTAAAAATCTCTTAAATCAATAAATTGGATTTGTTTAAAATTTATTTTAGTTTACATATAAATATGACTTTGAACGCTGCTAAATGACTACGCAAGTTTGGCCCAAATGTAGCCACACTAGTAAAAAGACCGCCATGACCCTTAATCTGATTTTGCGATGTTTTCCGCAACAAATTTCCCTCCAAAATTCACTAGTAAAGATAATAACTTATTACTATTTCCAAAAAATTGATCGATGTTTCACATATATGAAGATGAAAAGTTTCTACATAAAATTATACACTTTGCTATACGTCCACTCAATATGAATCAAACAAACACATCAACTGTCGATCACATCAGCAGCAACAAAAAGGCCTTTTATTTTTTTTTCTTCTTAACCTAAACAAGAATTCAAACTAAGAAACAACAGTAGTGCAAGAAAATATGAAGCCCAACGAAGAAAACATAAATACAATCAAAGAAACTTTGGCGGCACATGAACAAATTAATACAGACGAAGAAACTAGAGCTGGTCAAGCAAACATGAATATGAACCAAAAGAGTAGGTTTGATCGAGTTAGGGATGAGTTATATATTGATACCCAATTTTATCCCTCTCATACCTCACCATTCTAAATTGGCTATATTTGAGCTAAAAAGCCAAAAAAGACTTTTCCTACTACATTTATTGCATTAATATCATACATTGCCAAGACATTTTACTTATGTCTTTTATCCATACGTATATATTAGTTACCAAATACAGTAATAGACATTTTAAGCAATTACGCCATTCCAGGCTATTTTCCAAATGCATAACTCAATTTCTAACTATTTGCGCAATTACTGTCAACGCTGGTGAATTTATTAATTTATTTGTGGCTAATTATATAAATTTTATATAATTTATGTATAATTTGCACTATTTATTTTAAATCACAAATATTTATATTTAATTACTACTTTTTCAATTTTGTGGAATTTTTACTCAATTAATGGCCAATTTATTGCCAAATTACATCCACTGATGAATCCACATGAACAAGGCCAACCAATCAACACTCTCCAACTCACACTCCTACTCCACCTAAGGTCTTACGTGGCAAGATCCTAGCCGTCCATGCATTGATCCAACGGCTAGGATGTAAGTTTCCAATTTTAGTTACAACTCACCCCAAACCTTAACAACCAAAGTCATTCCCTCACCCCTTAGCCAAAAGTACCCGCAACCCCTTTCCTCTTCTCTCTCTCCGCTCTTTCACTAAACTAGTATAGTACCCACGCGATGCGCGGTTAGTACCAATAAAAAGTAATCGTAACAAATTTTAATTATTAAAGTAACATTTATTTGAATATGATTTTGGTATTTTTCATCATGGCTCCCTAATTTTTTTTCTCTTTGGGTACGGTGGAAATTAACAGCCTAAACAATGACCCAATAAGAAATTTAGGAACAATTAATGATACATTCATTCAAAATAAATAAAATCTAAAAACACAAATGATTATATAGTTGGCGAAACAAAATTAAATGATCATATAATTTGTAATGCAAAGGACATGAATTGTAATAACACATAATATTTAGATGAAAAATAAGTTCAATGACGTCTTAATTAAATTACTAAAAACTTCTTTATACTGTATGTCTCTAGTTTTTTTGTTGTTTCTCTGTCATCATCATAAACAAAGATCTTCAGTCCCTTTCAACTTGCCACCCACGAAAAATCAACATAAAGTTGTCCATGTGTAAACACTGATCTCTTAACTTCATATTTGGTATTTTTTGAACTTACAATTGTAATTTCATCCTAGAATTGTTCCCTCAATAATTATTAATTTTTTACAATTATATTAATTAAGACGGACACAACTCAAGGATAGTAAAGCTCATAACTTCTTCACTACTATATTTTTTGTTTAGCTTTGAAGAGGTCTAATACCCATCTACCATGCCTTTCTTTTTTAAAACATATTCAATATATATATACACATACGCTACATTTATTTGGATTTATAGTGTTGCATCAGCCTTCCTTCTTTTTACCTCAACCTTTGCTAGTTCTACTATATTATTCTAGTGAATTCATAATTTTTAGTTTTATTCGTATATATAAAGAACGTAAAATCTAATTTCCTATCATGTAAGAATAAAACCAAAATCTACTAACCTCACTGATGTTTGGCATTTTATGCCAATGTTCCTTAATATTTCCGCATGTTTGAGCTTGTTATTCGCTCGTTTTATAGTTTGTGAATGTAGTTTTACACTGAATTGATGTCGTGCGTGTGTAGGTTGTTACGCAGTGCATTTGGAGCTTTTAGGAGCTTGATTGAGCAAGAATTGATTGGAAGTTGATTGAGGATTGGATTGAGCACACGAGGGCACGACACGAGCGAGATTTCGGAGCAAGGAAAGGAGCAGTTTGGCTGGGCGCCACAGGAGGCGCGCCGCGCCAGCCAAAGCGCCCAGCTTCTGGCGCGTTTGGCTGCGCGGCGCGTGGCAAAGGCGGAGCAAGTTCGACGTCTTCTGTCTTGGTTCACGCATTACGAGGCGCGGGGCGCCCGTTATAGCGCCCCTTGTGCGGATTTTTACTTCCTAGTCCGTCTAGCATTGGGTCTAACTTATTACTAGGTGTTTGTAAACATTATAAATAGCACTTTACTTAGTTTTTGAAGGGAGTTTTTACTTTGGAGCAATATTGAGAGCACCATACTCATTGAACAAGGGTTTATTCCTAATCTTTCATCTATTACATCATTTACTTCATTATTACACCAAATCTTTGCCTTGTGATTATGAATATGTGTGGCTAAACTTTACGTTCTAGGGTTAGAGTATTACATGAAGGTTGATTGTTTGAAGATTGATTCCCATTAATTGAATCCCATAACGGGTTGCTTATTCTTTCTTGATTTCACTTGTATAATTGTTAGAGCTCGATAATTATGCATTATCTATGGTTTTTGGATTGAACTCGAAAGAGAGAATTTAATTACGTAATAAGAAAGAATAGAACTTGTTTGTGACCCGGGCATCGAGGAACCAATTTGCGAGTAGGATAGACATATACTTGCTTGCCTAGTTTAACTCATTACAGAATTCGTTAATGCGTGCATGTGATTTAACCCATAGACATATAGGGATTGAAGTAGCTTGCATAGACTGAAGAACTGAAAGGTTTTCATAGTTACATTTACTCTGTCAGTTAGTAACCCGGGATTTAAGAAGTGGAATCAATTGGATACATCAACTGTACTGTCCGTAACTCTGACCCTGGACCGTCCTCTTAATATTGTTAACAACCAAAGTATTGCACCATTGCTTGACTACACTTCTAGCACTTTAATTACTGCGTTTTGGTTACGAAAACTCTTACCATCAAAGAAAAAGATCCCTGAGTAGTTTGTTAGAAATTGTTTGTTAAGTATTAGTCTGCTTAATCCTCGTGGGAACGATACTCGATTTATCACTTTATTACTTGTCGACCACGTATACTTGTGTGTGCGTTGGGAGCAACAAGTTTTTGGCGCCGTTGCCGGGGACTATTACTGACTAATTTTTTTTTTTGAACGATTACTTAATTGCTATTCAGATTTTAATTTTTTGTTGAGTTTCTTGTGCTGTTTCAGGCAACAGGTTTTGCATGCAAAGGAATAAAAAGGACGAATCACTCGTACCTTTTGATCCCAAGCCTGAAAGAACCTTGAGAAGGTTACGAAGAGAAGCAAGAGATCGAGAAGCACTAGCAATCATACCTGCTTCTTTACCCATTGAAATGGCAGAAGAACAAGCAGTAGCAGTGCGAGATGTTGCTCTTCCTAGTCTGGGAGGAGTAGCGTCAAGTATTGTGAAGCCCGCTATTACCGGGCACTTGAGATCAAGCCCGACATGATTCAGTTGCTACATGTGACGGGGCAATATGCTGGATTACTACATGAGGATCCGCAGCAACACATTCAGAACTTTCTGGAGATCAGTGATACTTATACACCAGCAAGTGTTCCTACTGATTATGTTCGTTTGACTTTGTTCCCATTTTCACTGATTGGGACAGCAAGGAAGTGGTTAAAGGCTGAGAAGCCTGGGTCTATCACTACTTGGGAGGATTTGGCTAAGAAATTCTTGGCTAAATTTTATCCGTCTGCCAAGACAGCCCGGCTGAGGAGTGAGATCATGTCCTTCAGGAAGATAGAAGGAGAATCGTTGTATTCATCCTGGGAGCGATTCAAAGCTCTATTGAGAGATCGTCCATACCACAACCAATCTAATGAGGTTATTGCACATACTTTTGTTGAGGGGTTGAACCAACACACTAAGATCGTGGTTGAAGCTGCTGCTGGAGGCCAAGTACTGGCCTTAAATTTTGATCAGATTTATGATTTACTTGACAAGTTTTCGCAGAGCAATCCTGATTGGCAGGGTGTCGGCAGAGCTACGTCACAATTTGAGGGTGTTGGCAGGGCTACTACGCAGAAAGCTGCTGGGATACTTCAATTGGATGCAGTTTCAGAGCTAAGGGCGAAAATGGATGCTATTTCTAATCAGATCAGCAAGCTGACTCTTCAAGCAAAACCACCATTAGCTCCAGTGCAACAACTTCAAGCCTTTTGTGAGGTATGTGGAGAGGATCATATTACTGAAGTCTGTCCATCTAACCCAGAGTCAGTGTATTATGTGGGTAATCAGAACAGGTCACAGGGTCAGAATCGCAATCAATATGGTAATAGCTATAACACGGGTTGGCGTAATCACCCAAATTTTTCTTGGAGGGATAACCGTGAGCAGCTTCAGGGCAATGAGAGACCCCAAATTAATAAGGGATTACACCACAGCAGGGGTCACAGTCACAGACTCAGCCACAGCAGTCTAATGCAGTTGAGGATATGCTTAGGAAACTTCTTGCAGGGCAGCAAAAGCTCATGGATGATTCAGCATCTCAGGCACAAACAATTAAAGATTTGAGCAGTGCGCAGAAAGATCTTGAGAGACAATTGGAGCAGCTAGCTGGAGCACAAAATAATAGACCTCGGGGTGCTTTACCGAGTGATACAGAGAAGAATCCTAAAGAATTTGTGCAAGTAGTTACTTTGAGGAATGGAAGAGCTCTAGAAGAAGTTCCCCCAAAGCCAAAGAAGCCTGTTGGTGAGTTAGAGCCCAATGCTGATAGGGAAGTGGAGAAAGAAGCAGAGACAGTGATAGCAAAGCATCCCGAGTCTGCTATTGTGAGACCACCACCACCTTTCCCTCAGAGACTTCAGAAGCAGAAAGTTGATGCAGCATGCAAGAAATTCTTGGAGATATTGAGTCAGATTCAGGTAAATATTCCTTTGGTGGAGCTTGTGCGGGATGTTCCCAAATATGCTAAATACATCAAGGATATTGTTGCTAACAAGAGAAGACTGACTGAGTTTGAGACAGTTGCACTCACTGAGGAGTGTAGTTCCAGAGTTAGAAGCAAGCTTCCTCAGAAATTGAAGGATCCAGGCAGTTTCACTATTCCCTTGAAAATTGGGGAACATGAGGTTGGTCGAGCTTTATGTGATTTGGGTGCTAGTGTGAATTTAATGCCTTATTCAGTTTTCAGGAAGCTAGGCCTGGGTGAACCACGACCCACTACTGTGACTCTGCAGCTGGCTGATAGATCATTGACATGCCCCGAGGGGATTATTGAGGATGTGCTTGTACAAGTGGGTCAGTTTATATTACCTGTTGATTTCATTATTCTTGATTATGAAGCTGATCCTGAGGTTCCTCTCATCTTGGGAAGAGGATTTTTGGCTACTGCTGATGCTATTATTAGAGTCAGAGCTGGAAAAATGATCATGAAGGTAAATGGGAAAGAAGCTGTGTTTAATGTGTTCAGAGCTACCCAGCTTCCTTCTCATTATGAAGAGTTGTCCATGGTAAAAGTGGTAGATGATGAGTTGACTGCTGATGAGAGGTTATTCTTGGCTTCTAATGTTGATTCTTTAGAAAGGGCACTCTTATGTGATGATGATGATACCCTGAAGGATGATGACATTGAAGAATATTTGGAGGTTCTTAATATGCAGAGTAGATTCATCCCAGGGTGGAAGAAATTTGAGGAGCTTGATAGACCGTTGACCTTAACTCCTGCTAAACCGTATATTGAGAGAGCTCCTAATCTTGAGCTCAAACCTTTACCCGCGCATTTACGTTATGCTTATTTGGGTGAAGGTAATACTTTTCCCGTGATCCTTTCTTCTTTGTTGTCTGATGTGCAGGTTGAGAAGGTGTTGCGGGTGTTGCGAGAGCACAAGAGAGCTATTGGCTGGACTATTGCTGATATTAGAGGGATTAGTCCTTCTTTCTGCATGCATAAAATTCTCTTGGAGGAAGATCATAAGCCATCCATAGAGCAGCAGAGGAGGCTAAATCCAATTATGAAGGAGGTGGTGAAGAAAGAAGTTATCAAGTGGCTGGATGTTGGTATTATTTTTCCTATCTCTGACAGCAAGTGGGTGAGTCCAGTGCAATGTGTTCCAAAGAAGGGGGGCATGACAGTGGTGAAGAATGAGCATAATAAGTTGATTCCTACAAGAACAGTTATAGGGTGGCGAATTTGCATTGATTATAGGAAGCTGAACAAGGCCACCAGGAAAGATCACTTCCCACTCCCTTTTATTGATCAGATGCTGGATAGACTTGCAGGGCACGAGTATTACTGTTTCTTGGATGGGTATTCGGGCTACAATCAAATTGTGATAGCCCCTGAAGACCAAGAGAAGACTACTTTTACTTGTCCATATGGCACCTATGCATTTAGGAGGATGCCATTTGGGTTGTGTAATGCCCCGGGGACTTTTCACGGTGCATGATGGCTATTTTCACTGACATGGTGGAAAAATTTGTGGAGGTATTTATGGATGACTTCTTAGTGGTTGGTGACTCTTTTGATGAATGTCTGAAAAATCTTGATGCTGTGCTGAACCATTGTGAAGAAACAAATCTAGTGCTGAATTGGGAAAAATGTCACTTTATGGTTCAAGAAGGCATAGTACTTGAGGTTGACAAAGCGAAGATTGAGGCTATTGAGAAATTACCACCACCTATCTCTGTTAAAGGGGTGCGTAGTTTCTTGGGACATGCAGGGTTCTATAGACGTTTCATAAAGGACTTCTTCAAAATTTCCACTCCCTTGTGCAAATTGTTAGAGAAGGATGTGAAATTTGTGTTTAATGATGCTTGTCTCAAGGCATTGAGTTGAAGAAAAGGTTGGTGACCGCACCAATCATCATTGCTCCTGACTGGTCTTTGCCGTTTGAATTGATGTGTGATGCGAGTGATAATGCTATTGGGGCTGCTCTAGGCCAAAGAATTGGAAGAATCTTTCATTCCATCTATTATGCAAGCAAGACGCTTGATGCAGCCCAGTCTAATTACACCACCACTGAGAAGGAGCTGCTAGCCGTAGTTTATGCTTTTGATAAATTCAGATCTTATTTGGTTTGCACTCGTGTTGTTGTCTACACTGATCATGCCGCAATCCGGTATTTGTTTGAAAAGAAGGACTCCAAGCCTAGACTCATTAGATGGGTTCTCCTATTGCAAGAGTTTGATGTTGAAATTCGAGATCGCAAGGGGACTGAGAATCAAGTTGCTGATCATTTGTCAAGGCTGGAGAATAGAGATCATGTAGATGAGGGGCCCGAGATTAAAGAGGTCTTCCCTGATGAGCAACTTTTTGCTCTAGATGCAGCTGAGGTACCATGGTATGCTGATATGGTGAACTTACTTGTGAGTAATGTGTACCCCCCTGGGGGCTCTGCTGAGCAAAAGCGTAAACTCCTTCATGAGAGCAGATTTTATGTGTGGGATGAGCCCTATTTGTACAAGATAGGAGTTGATCAACTAGCTAGGAGATGCATTCCAAGGGAAGAAGTAGAGCCGATTCTACAGAGTTGCCATTCCTCTCCTTATGGTGGCCACCTTGGTGGAGATCGAACAGCTGCAAAGGTACTTCAGTCTGGTTTCTTTTGGCCTACTTTATTTAAAGATGCTCATGTATTAGTGAAGCAATGTGATCGTTGCCAAAGAACGGGTACTATTACTAGGCGTCACGAGATGCCTTTGAACGATATCTTGGAGATTGAGCTGTTTCATTGTTGGGGCATTGATTTTATGGGTCCATTCCCACCTTCTATGGGCCATAAATACATCCTCGTAGCAGTTGATTATGTGTCTAAATGGGTGGAGGCCATTGCACTTCCAACAAATGATGCGAGTGTGGTGGTGAAGTTCATGAAGAAGAATATTTTCACTCGTTTTGGGACACCGCGGGCTATAATCAGTGATGAAGGTACGCATTTTTGTAACCGGTTGTTCAATAAATTGTTGGCTAAGTATGGGGTTCGCCACAAGGTGCTACTGCTTATCATCCCCAAACTAGTGGCCAAGTAGAAGTGTCTAATAGAGAGATCAAGCAAATCCTTGAGAAGACTGTGAATGCCTCGAGGAAGGATTGGGCTATGAAGTTAGATGATGCTCTCTGGGCCTATCGAACTGCATTTAAAACATCTATTGGAACCTCTCCATATAGGCTTGTTTATGGTAAGGCCTGTCACTTGCCTGTTGAACTAGAGCATAAGGCGTATTGGGCAATTCAAAAGCTCAACCTTGATATGGCCTTAGCGGGTGAAAAGAGGATGCTCCAATTGCATGAGCTTGAAGAGTTCCGGTTCCATGCGTATGAAAATGCGAAATTATATAGGGAACGGACAAAGAAATGGCATGATAAGCACATTGAGCGTCGTACTTTTGAGCCCGGGCAGCTGGTATTGTTGTTCAACTCGAGCTTGAAATTATTCCCGGGCAAGTTGAAGTCGAGATGGTCGGGGACTTTTGAAGTTGTTCGTGTTACTGCACATGGAGCGGTTGAATTGAGAGCCCCGGATTCTGAGAACACATTCTTGGTTAATGGTCAAAGGGTGAAACGTTATTGGGGAGGTGCGGTGAATCACCGCACTTCCATTACTTTGAGGGACCCTTGATTAATGCCCGTCGTGCCACGACGTTAGATAAGGCGCTTCTCAGGAGGCAACCCGAGCTTGTACTTGTAATAGTTTAGTATTTTTTTGTTTTATAGTGTCACGTAGTTTGTTGTTTTTGTGTGTCGTTTTTGTAGGAATCGGGTGAGCTAAACAAGGTGAAATTAATGCATTGAGAGGTACGGGACGTCTCGAGACATATCCCGCGCTTGGGTTCGCACTTGGAATCAGAAATTGGTGCGAAAAAACGTGTTCGGGCGCGTTTGGGAGTGCCCCGCGCCTCCCAACGCGGAAAATGCAAGCTGAAAAAAATAGGCCTGGCGCGTTTGGGAGCGCCCCGTGCCTCCTAACGCGCCGAGGCAAACAGAAAGCTCAAAAATCTGTCCGCGGTTGATCTGCGCCGCGGTGCTTAACGCGCCTAGCCAAGTTTTTTAATTTTCTCGGGTCAAACGGGTCTTGACCCGCGACCCGGTTTCCCCCAACCCCTTATACCCGATTTCTATACTAATTTCTTCACTAGTTTCACTCTAATTACTCTCTAAACACTCACCAATTCACCTCTAACATTTGGAATCATTCCCAATCTTGTTGCAATCCACTCTAACACATTCAAGTAAGTAAATTCCTACTTTTCTCACTCAATAACATGTAAGTTGAACTAATTCTTTTTTATGGAAGGTTTCTTAGCTAGTTACAAGTTTATGCATAAATTTTACTCTTGTTGTGCTTGAATTGTTCATGGTGCTAGATAGATAGCTTGTGACTTGTAAAAAGAGATCTCCCAACAATTTGGGAGGGTTGGCACATTCCAAAACTCATTGAACTTGATAGTTTCAAAGTGTGCACACCAAGTGTTTGTGAAAAAGCCTCAATGATGAAAATTGTATGACATTGTGAATTCTTGAGTAGCACTGCATTCCTTAGGCTTATTATGGACAGTAAGTGTCGCACACACATAATGTTATAATCTATGCACCTCCTTGAGACACTAGAAGGGGGGGTTGCATAGTGTCCTCCGATTTTTGTTTCAAGAACCTTGTTCTTCTGAGGAAGAACCTGGTTCTCAGATTTTCTTTTTCTGCAGCCTGGAACACTCAATCACACAAACATACACACAAGAACACCGGGATTTTTACGTGGAAAAACTCCTTGCTCAAGGGAGAAAAAACCACGACCCACACTCTAGGATTTAGAATTGAATCCACTAACACAAGAGCAATGTTTCTGATTACAAACTCTGTAACCAAGGGGCTACACTCTAGACCCTACTTACTACTCAAAGCTAAACTCTAGCTTCTCAGTAATTACACAAAGATTCACCTAATACATGTGCTTCTGAATAAGCTAATAGGTAAAACTATGAAAGATCTAATCAAAGTCAACTTGCAACTTGACGAACCTAGACAGAAAATCTAGACTCGATACCCTGCACGCACACAAGTTGTCTTCTTCAGTTTACTCACGTAGAAAGATGCTAGATCGCCTTTGTATGCTCTCAACTCTCTGTTTGTGAATAACTAATTTCGGCTGCTTCTGCTACTTGCATATATATGGGTCTTTTTAACCCTAGTAGAGTTCTACAAGGAATCCTTTTAATTAAGGCAAGTCAGGATTCCCAGTAACTCCTTTCCTTGTTGAAGTCCAACTCCTTTTCACACTTCGCAGACACAGCCTGGACACAGCTTCTTTTAGTCTGACTAGGATGTATGTTCAATCACGCGCCACTACTCCTAGTTCCGCAGGGATTTGCAACCCGTACTCTTTTCGATCACCGGTGCCCTTCATACTAAGGACAAGGTCCTTAGTGAGAACCTAGGTGTCCTTCTTGTTTGTCATGCTTCAAAACCAGCTCTCAACACATAAGAATTGATCATGATGCACCCACACTAGCTTGATCTTGAAAAATAAAAAACGTGGCATACTTTGTCCGAAGCTAGTTTTGTTTAAGTGTGGGGTTGCTTGTGCTATTGAGTTAAGTGTTTGACACATAGAGTGTGTGATAAGTGAGGTGTGGTACCCTACCAATTGAGCTTGACTTGTATTCCTTGTGCTTAGTTATCCATCTAACATTGATCTATTGTTGTGTAGGTATCATGGTGACCACACCTCTACCAAGCAAGAGTTCTGCATCCGCCGCGGGCCCGAGGAGAGCACTCCAAGCCGGGCCTTCTTCCACAAAGCAAAAGGGCAAGTCACCGGCCAAGCCCAAGGCCAAACCAAAGGCAAAGGCCAAGGCAAAGATACCTAAGGACGCGGTGCCGATACCACGTCCCGGAGGAAAGACGCGTTATGGCATCAATTTTGTAAAGAGAGGTGAGTGCCAAACGTGGTATAAAAATATGAGGCTTGCGGAGTAAATTCCCGAGCAAGCAATTGATAAGAAGAGGGTTATGCAGAAATTCAGAGGGGTGGCCGAGGCGATAATTGATTTAAAGTGGGACTCGGTATTTGAGAGTCCGGGGCATGCCAACCTTGATTTGGTGCAAGAGCTTTATGCCAACTGGGAGCCGGACGACGCATGGTAGGAGGATGATATGGTCACGGTGAGGGGGGTGAGAGTGAAGCTGGACCACACGGCATTGAATGCCTTTCTGGGGGTCGAGGACCCTGATTATAATGATATGAAGGAGTTCATTAAAAAGCCTGACTACAAGGCTCTGCGAGACACACTTTGTGGCGAGAGCTCCACTCACAAGTGGGAGCGCAGTTCGTCAGGAAGATACAAGTTTATGTACTTCTCGCAGTTTCTCAAACCGGCTCGTGTGTGGATGCGGTTTATCAATGCACGCATATTACCATCTTCTCATTATTCCGAGGTCACCAAGACTCGGGCGTGCATGGTATATTTCTTTATGACTGGGAAGCCGGTAAATATAGGCTACTACATGTTGCGAGTGATGAAGGAGCAACGAAAGCTAGATTCATGTAGTCGCTTGTATTTTGGGAACATCTTGACCTGATACTTAGAGCAGTCTGGTGTCCCCGTGGATGAGATTGGGGATCGCATTGTCCCTGACATAGGGAAGCCATTTGATATTGCCTCGGTCAAGGGTGTGACCACTACTGCACCGGTGAGACTGACGGCTGACGAGTGGCGGGAGACAGATGCCAACTTGTCTGCGTGTCCGTATTTGATGATGGAGCAGATGGCCCGGCGGTCGGGCGTGGATTTTGCAGCTATTGATCGCACTGTGCCTCTCCTGGAGACCTCGAAGTGTCTGCTAGGCATGACTCGAGCTGTAGAGATGCCTCCGGAGGAGGATGAGAACACGGATTCGAATATTGTTGCTAACGATCCGGACAGTGAGGTTGAGGCGACTGATGCTGAGGGCGGTGGCTCTGATGAGGAGGAGGACTAGGTCCACACTCCTGCGCACCAGCCGGATATCAGGGCAGTTTTCTTTTCCTTTTGCACTTACTTCTTTGTCGCACTGGGGACATTGCTTAGTTTAAGTGTGGGGTGGGGTACTACCCTTTATCTATTTTTGAGGTTAGGATGCATGTACCGTAGGATTTTATTTTGTCACTTGACTTTATTTTGATTTATTTCTTGCTTTAATATATGAAAAAAAAATTAGAAAACCAATGAAAAAGTCCAAAAAGATTTTCCTTTTAGTTTTATTAGTGGTACATGTCATCCGCCCCGTGGTTTTTCTTATGGCCTCGGTTCTTTTCTACGTGGGGGCCTTTGAACCGGGTATTTTTTTTTTATTTCTTTTAGGATTAGGATAGCTAGTTGTAGATGGCCCTAGACGAAGGAAATAGGTAGAATGCTAGGTGGCTTTGATTTGTTTGATACCGGTGGACTTGAATTGATTGCATCTGCTATTTGTGGTGTCCTTGGGTTTTAATTGTGATGCATGCCTAGGAAAAAAATGGAACGACCCCCTTGAGATGGTTGAGTCCGCTTGCTTGACTTGATTGTGAACCTTTGTGCATTAGTGCTTAAATTTCCACAAGTTGCATTCTAGATGCTTGGTTGAGAGTTGTTGATGGAACCTTTATGTGTGGACCATGTGCGATGTGTGTGTGAGGCATGTTCTTGTTTACTCCATGTTGCATATTAATGTCTAGAACTTGCCCCGTGTGTGTGCAAAGCGAAATCCTAGGTTTGCTCTAGTCGGGAAATGTTACAAGGCCTTCTTTTGATTTGCCTACCCTTACATACATACCTTGGAAAAAAAATTGTTGTGATTCCTTTGACCCTTTTTGTTGGCACCCACACCCCGAGCCTACCCATTTGTTCTAAATTGTCTCTTTTGGCCCTTTACTCCTTAAGCACTTTAGTTGATATTGTGTTGTTATGATGGAGTTGTGGTTGGATTTTGGGAGGTTTTTGAGTGGAGCTAATGAAGGGGAATAATTGTTAAAATTGTGAAGTAGTGAAAAGCATTGGCAAGGTTGGGAGATAACGAAATTGAAAAAAAAATAGCAAAGTTGAAAAGGAAAGAAAAAAAATTGTGGAAAAAGAAATAAAAAAAGAAAAGGATATCCATTCCTTGCTAGTGTGTGCTTAAAAGAAAAATGCTACTTGTTGAGAAGGTGTATGTGTGGAAGTGTTGATTGGGTGGCTTGATGAGATTTGTGCTTGATTTAATTGTGATGTATTAAAGTGCTTAGGGAGGTAGTCACTATTCCCATATGTATCCTACCCGCCCCTTAGCCTATATTACGACCTTTCTAAAGTCCTAGTTAATCCCGATTGGAGTGAGCTTATATTAGTGGAGTCCTACACTACGGGCAAGCCTATGGTACGTTGTGTGTGACATGTGAGACTTTCATGAGAGTGAGTGAATTCATTTGTTATTGCCCCCGTTCTATTCATGATAGTTGTTGTTGTGTGTGATTTTTGGGGAGGGGGAGGCATTCTTTTGCTTCATATTGGTGAGGGCACGTTGTTTGCATGAAATAGGTGAAGTTGATGGTTCTTGGTTGAGTAGATAGGTGTGATTTTGTGGGAGCATGGTTGCAATAAGTTGAGTTTGTGCATTTGAGCTATTTTGGGGTGGTTGTTCTCATATTTTTGGTTTTGGTAATTTGTTGGCATGCTGTGGATCCATAGTAGTCATGTGTGCATTGGTTCAATGGTCGGTATCAACCATAGTCACAGGCAGACCTGTTTTACCTAGGTTGGGAAGTGAGATGTGACTTACTCGAGGGCGAGCAAAGGTTCAAGTGTGGGGTGGTGATGTTTGGCATTTTATGCAAATGTCCCTTAATATTTCCGCATGTTTGAGCTTGTTATTCGCTCGTTTTATAGTTTGTGAATGTAGTTTTACACTGATTTGATGTCGTACGTGTGTAGGTTGTTACGCAGTGCATTTGGAGCTTTTAGGAGCTTGATTGAGCAAGAATTGGTTGGAAGTTGATTGAGGATTGGATTGAGCACACGAGGGCACGACACGAGCAAAATTTCGGAGCAAGGAAAGGAGCAGTTTGGCTGGGCGCCACAGGAGGCGCGCCGCGCCAGCCAAAGCGCCCAGCTTTTGGCGCGTTTGGCTGCGCGGCGCGTGGCAAAGGCGGAGCAAGTTCGACGTCTTCTGTCTTGGTTCACGCGTTACGAGGCGCGGGGCGCCCGTTATAGCGCCCCTTGTGCGGATTTTTACTTCCTAGTCCGTCTAGCATTGGGTCTAACTTATTACTAGGTGTTTGTAAACATTATAAATAGCACTTTACTTAGTTTTTGAAGGGAGTTCTTACTTTGGAGCAATATTGAGAGCACCATACTCATTGAACAAGGGTTTATTCCTAATCTTTCATCTATTACATCATTTACTTCATTATTACACCAAATCTTTGCCTTGTGATTATGAATATGTGTGGCTAAACTTTACGTTCTAGGGTTAGAGTATTACATGAAGGTTGATTGTTTGAAGATTGATTCCCATTAATTGAATCCCATAACGGGTTGTTTATTCTTTCTTGATTTCACTTGTATAATTGTTAGAGCTCGATAATTATGCATTATCTATGGTTTTTGGATTGAACTCGAAAGAGAGAATTTAATTACGTAATAAGAAAGAATAGAACTAGTTTGTGAACCCGGGCATCGGGGAACCAATTTGCGAGTAGGATAGACATATACTTGCTTGCCTAGTTTAACTCATTACAGAATTCGTTAATGCGTGCATGTGATTTAACCCATAGACATATAGGGATTGAAGTAGCTTGCATAGACTGAAGAACTGAAAGGTTTTCACAGTTACATTTACTCTGTCAGTTAGTAACCCGGTATTTAAGAAGTGGAATCAATTGGATACATCAACTGGATTGTCCGTAACTCTGACCCTGGACCGTCCTCTTAATATTGTTAGCAACCAAAGTATTGCACCATTGCTTGACTACACTTCTAGCACTTTAATTACTGCGTTTTGGTTACTAAAACTCTTACCATCAAAGAAAAAGATCCCTGAGTAGTTTGTTAGAAATTGTTTGTTAAGTATTAGTCTGCTTAGTCCTCATGGGAACGATACTTGATTTATCACTTTATTACTTGTCGACCGCGTATACTTGCGTGTGCGGTTGGGATCAACACTCACTAAACGTTGTGACATTGCCTATTTGCATTCGAATATTACAATTTAGACTTTTAAAAACTTATCACTTGGCAAAATTATATTGCACTAACTTTCCCTTTAAATACGCAATGCAAATGATATAACATATGAATTTGATATCATTCATATGGTTTTGATGTCATATGATTTTGATGCTTTTCAGTTCACAGAATTTCAATGCTTCTCAATTTACACATCATCTCTTATAAATTTAAAAATGGATATAAACTTGGTATTGAAATAAACCCTTGAAAGGTGGCTAGTAGAGGTTATTGACATTTTCACTTTCATCTATCCATTTACTAAATATGTTTGTAGACTCAATCAAAATTGCTTCGATGGTAGTAAAGCTTTCTTGACAAATCCTTCATACAACCTCTTAAGTGAATTTTTTTTTCTTTCATAGCACTGTCAAGATCATTCATACAAATACTATTCAATCAACTTTTTAATATTTATACAAACACTATTCAATCAACTTTTTAGTAGCAATGTGATATTCTATACTACCATGTTTAAATATAGGACAATTGAAGACTGTATAAAGTTTGTCCATTCTCTTCTTTGGTAGTAGCTCTACCGTGGACGACATCTTTCTCATTTCAAACAAATGTCTCATGTTAATATTGTATATATCGATTTATCTTGCATTATGGTATTTCTTCTTTCTTCCACAATTTTGACAAGATCACATGGTTTTGCATTATTTAACTACTATGAATAAATAAGCTATAAGCTTTCATAGTTGTAGTATAATTTTCGTCATCACTGCCTTAATAGATCCCAATTATCATCTTGTTTCTCTACACAATACTAACAACAAAAACATTATGGCATTACATGAGACCAATCACATAGAAATTGAATAATTTTACCTCAATAAAACTGACAATATATACAAATAATAGAATATGATATACTAACCACCACATATCGACATCAAGGAGTCATTTGGAAAAAAACAAAACTGTAAAGATCAAAATACCAAAAGCTTAGAAGAAAGAGAAAGATAAATAGATGGATAAACTATTTTCTCCTGTTCCAACTTTGATTTTTCTGGTGTAGAGAGAAAATAATTTAAAAAGAATCCAATCCCATAAGCATAGTGGTAAAACTTCATGCTTGTATAATTTATCCTGTCATAAAATTTAAGTATATCTCAAAATCAAGACATAGAATTCAAAAATCTTGAATAGTATGTGCTTTATACGATTTAGTGACCATGGATCTGGACAATAAAATGCAATATAAGCTTCTACTAAAGCAAATGATGCAACACCAGCAATATATTTTTTTTGTGTTAAATTCAGATTAAGTATAACGTAATATATAAATAATGTTGTAGTAAAAGAATAAGTTGCAACAGAAAATTACCAGCCAACATTAATGATAAGCATAAACAAAGAAATGTGCAAATCTCTGCAATCAAAGAGTTCGAAATAGATGAGAAGAATCACAATAATGATACTTCTTAACTGAGAAATTTGATAAGAACAACAAAAAGGTAAATAAAGATAGAACATTAGAAAAACAGAGATAATCTATAGGATTATAGATTTAGATATATTACTAATTGTATTATAAGCTTAAAACTTATTTTCCTTTCTGGTTACTTAAATTCAAACTTAAGAAATGAAGAAAATATGAGTATACCTCCTGCTATAAGCTGTGCCATCAATTTTATTGCTACAAAGGTATTTTTCCAAAATACTTTTTTTTGTTCATATATCAAGGGTTCTTGACAATTCCTAAAAGATTACATTTATTGTGTATGTATGTATATATATAGTTGAAAAATTAAGGGATCATCTTTTTGAGGGAATTTGCAATCTGGTGTCAACATATTTTTGGTGTCATTAAGCCTATGAAATAGTTTCTAGTACTTCTCAAAGTGGCTTCATATTAATACAAATTGGATGCAAAATTATTAAATAAATAATACACGCTCAAATTAAATAGAAAAGAAATGGCTCTCAAGGATTTTGGATTTAGCTGAAAAGGAAATAACGACTAAAACCTAAAGTGAACTTGCTTCAAGGGCAGTTCTGCATTTAGATCCTTAAAAATGAGACTCCACTACATGTATCAGTGATACTCAACATAGTTATCTGTCAAATGAAAAATTATCAAATAATATTATCGTTCTTCATATGGAATTTGTTTACAGTCGAAATATCCATATAGATTATGTAAGTTATCAAAAGAAGATTATAAGTAGTGAGGTATCAAGCATTTCTTATCATCAAATAGACTTGTAAAACTATCTAAGATATTACTCATAACTTACATCCAAAATTTCATGAACTTAACATTTTTTGTTAGAAGATAATATTGAAATATTACATTTTCTTGTCATCAAATATAGACATGTTTTTATGGTATTTTAAAGTTGAAAATCATGGAAAGAAGAACCAATAACGTATTCCAGCACTTTAATTCATATCATGCTTCCTTTCAAGAATATAATATTTCTAAAATCAAAGTGCATCTCTAAAATTCACTGTTCAAGATTTTTGCTTATCACTACCCTCATCTTGGTTTATTTCTATCTTCACCTTTATATGTGATTGCTACACAAAACACATTAAAACTTAATAGAAAAATATATTAAAGTTACTTATATTGAAATTAAATAATGAAATTACCTGTTGATGAAAAGAGACTTGTGAAACTTTTTAATGCTATATGAAGGAGAGACAGTGTCTACTTTTTCTTTTTTTTTGTTAATACTGTCCAAACCCTCAACCTGCAGCAAAATGCATCTAATTTTTTTTTTTTTTTTTTTTTTTTTTTTTTTAAAAAAAACATGTTTAAACATAGTATGAACATCATGTTTACCCAAGCCTAAATGAAGAATAACAAAGGAGGCATAACCAATCATAATTATGCAACTTAAAATTCAAATAAAGAGCAGCAAGAAGAAAGTAAGAAAATGCTTATGCAAGTACATGTAAACAACGAATTCTTTTCCCAAGTATCCAATAAAATTCAAAGAGCGTATTACAATATGGACTTTGGTAGGTATTCTTTATTCTTTGAGAAGGAAGGAGTTTTAAATCAAATAGAAGTTTGTGAGGATGTGGATGAGGATTAATCGGTGGGAACAGTTTTTTGAATTTGGCTTTATGATATACAAATTCAAGTTAAACGTTGTCAACAACTTGGCTAAATTTTAGGATTCTAACGTGGATTATTTATGTGACATTATCATATTTGAAAAACTGAATGTTGCAAACATTTAGGAAAACCACACGATCTGCTAAAATACTGCATTTAGGAGAATATTTAGGAGGAGTTACTCTATGTAGAAGTTGTACCTTCTTCTAGATAAGATTAATTCAAAAACTCAACCACACGATTCTTAATTTTATTATATTTTTTCAACTTAAATACTAACAACTAAATTCACTTCTCTATATAATAGTTTTTTTTTCCCTTTTTAAACTTTTTATTTCTGACTTTTTGTTCTTTAATTTGTTAAATCTATCTACAACTTTTAAAATTATTTCCATTTTTTCACTCACAGTTATTCTTAAAATTTCAATTCAAATTTCTAAAATAACTAAAATAACTACACCTAATTAAAATCTAACTTATTTACCTAAAATTTTCAAGTGGCTTCCTACTACTTTGACACTTGACTACTTTCCATAGGCTTACTACCCTCCTTTTAATATAATATAAATATAAATTAAAATTTATTTATTTATTATTGTTTTCTTTTAGAAATGTTTTACATATATTATTCAAATTTATATTGATAGTTAGACTTGTGCCACTTGTAAATTTAAAACTTAAGTATATTTCAAATTATATAACTAATAACTAATTTTTGTCCTAAATTTGCCAAATGTCATTTTTCTAGGCTACCACTTGACTATTTTTAATAGGCTACTATATTCCTTTTAATATATATATATATAGATACCCTACATCGCAACTTTTCGGCCAACCATTCCGTATACCTCCTCAATGTCCTCGACAATATCCCTTAATCAATTTCAAGAAAAGAAGAGGTTCACTTTCGATGTTTCGTCTACGACCTCTACACTGTCACCAGAAATACGGAGTAATTCAACGAGGATGGTCAATTCGGGATCGAGAAGGACATTAACAAGGCAAGAATCCCCACACCTTGCACACAAACAGATGGAGAAAAGACGCCGAGCACAGACCCACAGGACAAGTCAAAAGTGGTTCGAACCTCAGCACGCACGACCGCGATACGGGTACACCTGCTCTTTTTCTTACAACTTTCATATGTATCTTTTAAGATTTCTACATGATATAACTTTTTGTGTGGTTCCCCAATTTTATTCACGGCATAGTCTAGCCTTATGCATTGTTTACTATTATTATTATAGCATGGTTAAGAGCTCAATACCACTAGATTCTTGTTTTAACCGTACATTAGTATTAGTAAGATTGTAAAAGTTAAGTTTGCAACATTGTAAAGATCTTTAGGGATGATGTCACACGACAGTTTGATGAATGAATACGAACTTGTCGATGTTGATTAACACGACAGTTTCAACTATGTTGTACATTTAGATGAGGATGGAGAAGTCGATGCAGAATATGATGGAGAAGCTGAGGATGATGAGGAGAACTTTTTAGGAGATGATTTTGAAGAATATGATGTTGACCGAGAAATAGAGGATAATTTCACCGAACCAGATGTGGTTACATGTCCAATCTATCTAATGCAATATAGGGATAAAGATTATTTGTTTACATCCTACAAAGAACATGCATGTTTGAAAGGATTTTCTTATGTGAAAAGAAATTCCAACAAGAAGGGTGGTGACACTGCTAAGTATATAACTTATTGTTATGATAAGGCTAGGATTCGAATAACAAAGTATACCACCAAGAGTAACAATTGTAAAGCTAGGAGCACTGCCTTTTTTTTTTTGTAATTTTGGTTGTTGGCGTATCACTAAAGTTGTTAATGAGCACAATCATGATTTTCTCCTTGGCATATCGTGGTTGATTAGTGATTCTTTGAAGAGGGAACTCGAAGCTCATGATCGGTCTGACATTAGACCCTTTAAGAACATTAGACTTGATGAGGTTCAACATGATGGACTGCAAAATTTGGATTGCACTCCAACGGATTATAGAATTTTTTTAAGAGTAGAATTTTGACACACGAGAAGCGGACGAACAGTCGTTGCTCAACTTTTTTCAGGAAATGTAGGTAATGGATTGGGAATTTTTATATTCAATAGACGTTGCTTATATTGGTGGGCTTCGAAATGTGATTTATAGTAATTTGAAACCCGTTAAATCGGAAAAGGAAGAAAGGGAATTTACTTGTCCACTGTAGTTCTTGGACCTTCCTCTAGGAATTAGTATTAAAATTTCATAAAAATATTTTTAGGCGTGTCACTTAATGTCCGGTAAATTCTACGAATCCAATTTCCTTTGAAAAATCATAGGGTATTCTTGGTTGATGCTCGATATAACTAATCATCTCTATTACATCTCTTTTTGTAGTCATTGCTAAACTTCTTTTCGTGAAATGCAAGGATAGAGAGTTTTCTATTCAATAGACGCTGAAAATGTTGGTAGATTGCAGAATGTGGTATGGGTTCATTCACACTATAAGGCGGCGTATGAGCGCTTCTATGATGCGATATTCTTTGATACAACGCACCTTGTGAATCATTATTATATGGCATGTGCTTCATTTGTTGGCATCAATCACTACAGATAGTCCATACTACCATGACGTGCTCTCCTAGCTTATGAAGATATCCATAGTTACAAATTAGTTTTTAGAACTTGGCTTAAGGCCATGCGATATGTTCATCCAGATAACATCATAACCGACCAATATTCGAGCATGAAGCCGGCTTTTGCTGCAGTGATGCCACATACAATATATAGATATTGTATTTGGCACATATTCTCAATGTTTCCTCTTCACTTAAGTGGGGTTCGTATTTCTAAAATTGCATGTGGAGAATTTAAGTCCATGAATCTTGATAGCATTACTGTTGAAAGTTCTGAGATAAAATGAACAAAATATATTGCAAAGTATAACTTGAATATAAGGGATTGCATCAACAAGCTTTACACAAAGAAGGAGAAATGGGTTCCCGTATAACTTGATGTGTATTTTTGAGCTGGTACGCTATCTATGCAAAGGAGGGGATGCATGCATTCTCAACAAGGTATTTGTTTTTTGACCAAAAAGAAAAGAATTTTACTATTTATTACTCAAAAAAAAAAAAAAAAAAAAAGAAGTGGTAAGATTTCCCTCCTTTTTCAAATCACAAGGACCGAAAATTACTTGTAACTGAAGGATCAAAAGTGTTATTTTTCCCTGCACAACATATTGGCTGTTGTCGTTCATAGCAAGAAAATGTGAGGTTTTACGTATAAATAACTAGGAACTACAAAAATAGGATGAAACTGGAACTTTTAGATTTATTTTACTAGTATAACTATTTTATTTTCATCAAAGTGGTGGATATTAATCTTAGCTATTGTCAGTACTCCTAATTTTTTTTGATATTTTTTACTAGATTTAAAGTTGTATATACATTAGGTAAAATGTATCATGTTTATTTATACAAAGGAAGCTCTGCTCTTTTCTTTTTTTTTTTTTTTTTTTTTTTTTTTTTTGCTTTTTATCTCACACTTTATATTCAATTAGTCAAAATAAAAGACATAATAGTTTAGCTATCTAAAAGCACATAAGTATTTTTTATTACTAATCATCACCATATGAAAAGAAACCAACAGAATTTTTGAGACCGGAATAATTGGAATGTTAGAAACTGAAATAGCTTATTGGAAATTGATTTGGCTCCATGGAGATACGATAATTCTCCTTTGAGAAGTGAAATGCGGAATTGTAATTATCTACATCGGGGCCCATAATTTGTATTTATCCCTAAAATTTTGGAGATCGAAATAATTAAATACAAGAGTAACCAAAACCCTAAATATGGCTTTTTATATATATATATATATATATATATATATATATATATATATATATGCACAAAACTGTATGGATCCATATTTCATCATCCTAAATATCAGACTATTTCTTAATCTAAGAAAACAAAATAGATAAGACTTCAATGATGAAAGTTACCACGAACCTCTTCATGGTTCACCAATCAGTCACAACATTTTGTATCAAGATGTTAGGAATCAACATCTTGAAGAAGCTCAAGTCGGAGGTTGACATGTTGCTGCTAAGGATGACTCATGATATTAGGGTGGACTGCACGAAAAGAGTCTTAATGGATTCTTATCATCTAACCAGCATTTATGAGGAGCCGCTCACTGTTATTCCTGACCCAAATGAAGCTAACAATAATCTGATTATCAATATCAACAATGACACTGAAAATAATCCATCTGTGTACCAAAAGACTGAGTATTTATTAATTAAGTCAGTTTATTATGCATGCCATGCATATAGCATGTTATGTTAAATCTATCTAATGTTAGGTGGTTACTTCCAAATATCATTTGGAATATATATGTTAAATTATGGAAGGAATTAATGAATTTATAATTATTATATTATTACTTTTGTCCATTGTTTTCTTTGCTTTAACATTTTATTTTATGCTAGATGATCATTGAAATTTTCTTCCACGTTAGTTCAAGTTAAAATTTCAATGAATAAGCTTTCACTACTAAAAAACAGGGAAAATTCGACTACCACCTTTCGACCGAAATTCGGTCGAACCACAATTTCGACCGAATTTCGGTCGAACACTTGTGACAGTCACAGGTGTTCGACCGAAATTCGGTCGAAATTGTGGTTCGACCGAATTTCGGTCGATAGGCTAAACATAAAGTTGGGCCGTCGACCGAATTTCGGTCGCCTAAGCGGTCGACCGGCCCGTTATTAAGTCGGGCAGAACACACATTTGCCTCATTTCTTTCTTCCCCAAAAATATTTCACTCTCTTTTAAACCCTCCCCAACCCCCATACACGAAATCCACCATAACCCACCCCCAAAATCAACACTTAAACACAATCTACCCTCCTAATCACTACCCATAACAACAAATTCAAGGTAAATTCTTAATTTTAGGGTTATTTTAATTACTTTGTAAAACTTGAACCCTAACTTTTTAACTCAATTTTTTTGTAGTTTTGAAGCATATAACTAGTGGGGAATCATTTGTAGGTGCTATAGGAGCATAAATCAACGTCGAGGTACGGTTTTTTTTTTTATTTTTATTTAATCCGAATTTAATTAATTTTTTAATTAATTTTTAACTTTGGCCTATAATGTTGCATTTCTAGTTAATTATTAGTTAGCAAACCTTATTGTAGTTATTGTTGATGTTCAACAACTTGTTTGGTGTTGTTAGCTATTACAAAGTTAGGTTTGTGTTGTTTGGGATTGTTGTAGTTGTTGGTATTGTTTGGAATCTAAGTTTGTAATGTGTTGTTGCCTTGGTATTGTTGAGAAGATGAACATGTTATGCCTAAAACGAATAAGCTTTTGTTGGTTTGAATTGCTTTGATGATATTAATTAATAGGGTGTTATTAGATAATATTGTTTCTTTGGGGCATTTCATCAAACAAGTTGCTTGCATTAACAAACGCGACGACATTAATCTTGTCAAATTGATTACAAAAAAAGTGGAAAACTAATATAAAATATCATACATATTGACCTTATATGTACTTAGTAACTTTTGTTGTTTTAATAGGCTAGTTTAATGTAATTATATAATTATAAACATAAGTAGATATTTGTATTCTTATTTTTTTTGCAATGAATGTGTGTATTTAATCTATTTAACCCGTCTAATTTTTTGCAAGGAATGTGTTTATTTAATCTATTTAACCCGTCTAATTTTTTGCAATGAATGTGTTTATTTAATCTATTAAACCCGTCTAATTTTTGTGCAATGAATGTGTTTATTTAATCTATTAAACCCGTCTAATTTATTTAATCTATTTAATCGAAGATCTGAGAAGACAGAATGAAGCTATGCGCTTAGCACAGGAGGCGCATCAGAGAGAAGTGCCAGAAATGATGGGCGCATAACAGGAGGCGCATCAGAGAGAAGTGCATGAAATGATGCAAGAGCTCCTCAGGAACCAAAAAAAAGGCAAAGGAAAGCGCGATAGCTCGGGAAAGGGAAAGGGAAAGAGCAAGAACAAAGGCCGCCACCATTCACCGTCTCAGTCTGATGCCGGGTCTAGTTCGGCTTCTAGCCAGTAGTAGTGATTGTTGAACTTTAAACTGTTTGTTTAGTTTGTTTGAATATTGTAAAACTTGAACGAATGTTGAAAGACTCCTTTCTATTGTTTGGCTTTGTTAGCCTTGTTTGAATAGTGTTTATGAATGTGTTTTGTCTGGTTTTTCTGCGTGTTGCTGAATTTACAGGTGGTGTAGGGCTAATTTCAGCTTGTATGTTGCAGGTTTTTACAGGGTTTCGACCGAATTTCGGTCGAAAGTTGGTCAAAAAATATAACCAGACTTTCGACCGAATTTCGGTCGAAATACTGTTCGACCGAATTTCGGTCGACAGTCCTTCGACCGAAATTCGGTCGACGTTCGACCGAATTTCGGTCGAAGGTTGAATTTCAACCTTAATTTAGTCGACCACCACAATCGGTCGAAATACGGTCGATAGGTCGACCGAATTTCGACCGATTGGACGGTCGAAAATGCCGGTTTTTTTTAGTAGTGTTTGTCACAACTAAACATATAATATTAGAGTACAATCATATAGTTCAGTATATATTTCATGTCATGTTATAAATAAAGATTTTTATTTACAGTCGTGCTTTTTGTTTATCCTTTATTTTGTAATAATATAGTACGAGTATGTTCATATTCGCATAAAACAAAGGAATGGAAAGAAAAGCTTGACGAATGTTCAAGGTTTAGGAAATAATTTCAGTAACGAAAAAAATTCTAAAAGATCTGAAATAAGAGTATCGTCGCAACGAAAATGTTGTGTAGGATAAGGAGCTTGAAAACGTGATAAAACTTTAAAGAGATCAGAGGAAGAATGTTTCTCTTTTTCTTGTGACTATTGGTATTGTAAAAAGGATCAGATCAAGATTCAAGGTTTGTAAGTTGCTATGGATTTTGTAGGGTTAATTATTGAAGCATATATCAGTTGTTTGTATTTGTTGCTGAGAGTTTTTTTTTGGATCAGTGTCTACAATATCTTTTCTTAAGCTTTATTAATATAACTGCTATATTTTCATGCATTAAAGAGTTTATTCATCCACCTACTGTAACTCTACCTCCTTTAAAATAATATAATCGGAAAATATTTTGGCACTTTGGGAACTGTTTTTAAGCTAACTCACATTAAAGATTTTTTCTTAGCTATACAACTTCTTGTCACTCTTTATGTAGACAATTAAAGGGGCAAGAACAATGAATTGTGTTGTGTACTTTATTTTACAGCGGAAATTGTTGAATATACCACCGAGCCTTGAATCACAAGGAAATAAGGTAGGTTTCCACAAACTAAATGTTTCTTTGTGTGTTACTTTATGGAAGAATTAAGAGATAAGAATAAGTTCTCTGTGTTTTTCTTTAAGTTGTCAGATAAAAAAATACGTTTATTTCTTCTATTTAAAATAAGAGCAGTTTCTTTAGAAGTAGTTATTCCCACTAGTCCACTTCTTTTTATCAGAAGAAGTGGGATGAATGTGGTAACTTACTTTTAACTGCTTTTTCTTATCTCTCCTAATCGGGTCGGATCAGTCCACATGGGTGACCCACGACCCAAATCCAATATCCAACATCTCCCACTTCGCACGTGGTGGACTGTACCTAAAACAATACCATGTCGACAACACACTCATTTTATATAAACAATAGTTCGTGCGACCTGCGAGCATCAGGTAGAGCTATACCAAGGTTGTATAACAACTCTATGAGGAAATCCAATCACATACGGAAAGGATCCACTACTAATACGAGGATCTTTTACTCGGAAAACCCCAGACATTATACGCTACTGCAGTAGCTAGTTATCCGATCCCTCATCCTCGAACAAGGTGAACTCGAGTTTCTATTTAACTTTGTACCACAATTACACTTGAAACCCTCATGATAAATGTAATGGTCGACCTGTGAATACAAGTTAAATTAAATTATTTTGCTTGTCTTCCCTTTCTACTCAAAACTATTCATTCTAAATCAGCTGCTTTTCTAGACATGCACTGCATTGTTGAATCACTCATGGCTATTAGTAACATGCTAAAGTAGCAACACAGATTGGTACATCAAGAAACAGTAAAAGGTCAAAGGGTATTCCAATGAAAAATCACAATGATTTTTCTCAGGGTCTCACACAATAAAGAAGCAGGGATCCATTCTTCTATTACCCTGTTGGTCGATTAGCATAGGTGGTATGAAACACGTGTTACAGTGTTCTTGCCTAATTCTGTGCGTGTCTCATTCTAAAGAAATATAAACACCGTACAGATCTTGGCCTAGACACTACTAAATGTCTAACCCGAGTTTTTCTTCAAACAATCCTCAATTCCATCTTCTGAAAAACTCACATCTGGCTTACGAAACAAGTCATATAGGATATACAAATCCATAGGTTTAAAATCTAATCAAGAACGTTCATTTTAATAAAAATCTGAATGACCTTGTACAAATCAAGGTTCAATTGGTCTCATCTCTGCACGTTCCTCGACATCAGAGGCGATCACTCGTATGAGAGAGCCGATCTCGTAACTTGTTCGACACATTAAACATAAACAGATTTCATCACATGAAAATAACATAAATAGTAATATATTGATGAACATAACATTCAAATTTTTTTACAATACATTAGTATAATCATATCCTACGCAAACTTAGAGCCATAACATGTTTTTCAAACTGGTCTCTAGATATCACCTTTGTAAAAAGATCAGCTACCATTTTCAGCGTAGGCATGTATTGTATTGGAACTTTACCACTTGCAACTATATTTCTTAAGTACTTATACTTGGTGTCAATGTGTTTGGTGTATTGTATTCTTGATGCTTAGGATCTTTTATTAAGTCAATAGCCACTTGACTATCACAATATAAAATTATAGATCCTTGAGGATTCTTTGTAATATCTAGATGCTCAAAGAATCTCTTCAACCAAGCAGCTTCTTGTACCGTATATGTATAAGCTACGAACTCAGCTTCCATAGTTGAAAGAGAAATACAAGTTTGTTTCTTACTTTTCCATGAAATGGCTCCACCATTTAGTAAGAAAGTATATCCGGATGTCGACTTTCTTTCATCCAAGTCACCAGCACAATCGGCATCTGTATAACCTCTCAACATCAAATCAGATCCACCATAGCATAGTGAATAGTCTGCAGTCCCTTTCAGGTATCGAAATATCCTCTTTGTTGAACCCTCCAAAAATAAATACAAGTATGCATCGGGTGTATTTCAACAAATTGGGACTCCAAAGGGCTTCTTTGGAGTCACCACCTAATTTAAGGATTATTAGGAACCGAACGTTAATTAAAGAGTGCAATTATTCCCTTACTTAAAGGAAATTAATAAAATTCAGAGATTCTTAGGTAGGTGGTTCTTTTAAATTCGAAAGAAGATCCCTATTATGGGAGCACTTTCGAAAAGTCGCTAAAAGCGGTTAATCCGGCGGTGAGGATAAATAATAAAGAAGTAAATAAGTAAATAAATAAATAAGTAAATAGATAATAAATAAATAATAAATAATAAATGATTAAATAAATAAATAACCGAATACTTAATAAAATAAGTAAATTGATAAATAGATAATTTAAATATAAATAATGATAAAATAAAGATACAAATTTAATTGAATTTGCACTCATTAATAGACAAGCGGTTTTTAATACCTTAAATTGAATGGCGAATCCCAAAGGAACGGGGATAAGCGATTGTATGAACAGTTTTAAACATGCGATAACAATTTATAATAAAGCGGCTCTCCTACCAAGCTTCTAGCATGCAAAGTTCTAGTCCGGTTTTCAGGGATCCTATAACATGCTTTTCTAAAGGGAACGGGAGAGAGGGACTAGGGAGTTTAGAAGATAGAACCTGGATATAGCAAGCTCAAGATGAGCTTTGAATTTTACAAAGTTTTCATTCATTTATTTTTTTAGCGAAAACATGAACTCGAAATGCAATGCGGGGCCCGGACAACTCGAATGCCAATTACCAATCCCAATTTGTGAGTTGAGCAACTCGATCCCAAGGTTCATGCAAAGAAAAAAATAGGATAAGAAAAAAGATTAGTACTAACTTAAAATTGGAAAATATGAAAAGCAATTTTACACTGACTAAACTAATTTTAACAGGCAAATGACACATCAAGAACTTAGATCGAATAAGCTTCAACTTACACGATTTCATCAAGATAGAACCTTTAACAAGTATTAGCTATTCAATTAGGATTCTCAAAGTGAAATGTTACCAGACAAGCTCTAATATTTTAGCTTCTCTCAGAATAGGCAGGGTAGGACCAAGTAATGTCTATTTTCAAAACAGGACAATGGAAGCACTATTACTTCAGACCCTTACAAACATCTGAAACTTGAACAGGCAAGAACATCACATTGTGAAGAAATGACTGATTGCAAAATGCCTAAGCAACAATGGAGAACAAGCTGATAACCAATGGAGCATGGAAAGATAAGACACCTAAACAACAACAGACCTACAGATTCTAAGGACTGGACAAAACCAAGCAATGCCAACGATCCCGCCACTGATTAAAAGACTCAGAAACAATCTGCTACATAATCACATCCCATCCCAGCCTTTCACAAGAAAACATAATCTACAGCTCTCTAAATGAGCTCCAATATGCCCTGAACAGACATGAAGCAGGTCTGGAAACCACTCTACAACTCGCTCACTCAACCAACACACATACACGCAGAGAAGAAGAGAACCCACACCAAATGCACATACCTCACATCTTTGCACTAACATACAACCACTTCTGCATATACATACACACCAACTAGACACCTTGCATATCTCCCTCCAACACTCACATACGCTTCTGCAACCACCAAGAACACTCAAACAGACATTTCCTTCAGACCCTATCCAAACTGAGACACTACTTGAAAAAGAAAAACTTAGACCTGCAGCCATTCTAAACAACTGCAGCATCACCAAGACTTCCTCAATCACCAGAATAAACCTAGACTATGCACCTGAACTCCATACTCATTCATACCACTACCTACACACTCCTATGGATTTCCAGAACATTTTCCTCAAAACCTGAGACACCCCTTCATAACCCTTGCCTTCACAGACCCTACACAGTAGGAAACACCCCCCCCCCATACAACCTGAATAATCTCCAAGCCCCTCTAATTAACTGCTCATTTTGCATAATCTGCGCACACACACACACATACCAGAAACAACATCCTGACTCCTCTCCTCCTCTTAGCACCTAACAGACTACTTGCCCTTTTTCCCGGAACAAACCAGAGACCAGACCAGACCTCCTTTCTACTCCCTCAGATCCTCTGGGCTACTAGATTTCCTACCACCATCCAAACTCACTAAGAAACAACCTATTAACTCCTACTACTGCTCCAGACCATTACTCCAAACCTTGCTCCAAGACAATACCGGAAACAATCCTCACACACTATTTTCAACTTCCAGAAACAAATGGAATCACCTTCTACACACTCAACCCTCTTACCCCTACTAGAACTGCTGCAACTAATAGAGAAACCAGAAAGGAACTTAAACAACAACAAAACTTAACAGATTATAGGTTATAAGGCTTCAAGATTGCAATAATATGGCTGGGAGATTAACTTTCAGTTTAAACCAATGAAACAACCTAAAGGTTAAAACTTTAAAATACTTAAAATGCTCTCCATGATCCTGTAGTAAAATATTTGACGGAATCAAACCAATGGATATCACGTACGACCTTTAAACTAAACATTCAAAGCTGCGATTTTAACTAGCTCCACGTAATGAGCTAAGAATGAAGATTATACAGAACCAGCCGCACACTTAATAGGTAAAGTAGAAAAATGAACAAAAGATTAAGATTTTACCTGCTACGGTGCAGTGAAGAGGGGCGTCGATCTGAAGAAAAGCGACTTGAACAAGAACGAGGCGACAACTCGAGCACAAAAAGCGATAAACAAATCTAAGACAATATAGAAACAGTGACACTAATAAAAACTTAAATTCTAAAGAATGCGGCTGCTGTTGCTATCGACTTCTATATGCTACTGCCTCTGTTTTTAAATTTCATACCCCCTAGAAAAGATGAAAAAACCCAGAATTTATACTAGAATTTTTAGGGTTTACCTTGGTTGAAGAAAATCGAAATTATCCCCTCCTTTTTTGATCTATCTCTTGTGGGATAAGGGCGAGAGAGGTAAAACCACACCTCTCTCATCTTTATCTTCAAGAAATCGATCAAGGGCTCAGGTTTACTCGATTTAAAATGGAGGGAGTGGATGAAAGACCCGTTCCTGAGGATAAGTGAGAAAACGCCAAACCAACATAGCTGGAACAGTGTTACTTGTCAAGCACATCGACCGTACGGAGAAGACGATCGATTGGGGTCGGGCCGCGAAACTGGGAAACGGGTCGCGAAGGCTGAAATGAGGCGTGGATAATGTGTATTGTATGTATATATAATGCTTGCACAATTAGGCCAAATTTAGGACTTAGAACAATTTTAGCCTCCTTTTTAATATACTTAAGTAAATGTAGGAATTGCAAAGGGTAAGCTTAAATCAAGGCTACGCAATTGCAATTTTAGCCACTTTTAACTAAAAATTTATCAATTACCTTTAATTTTTAAAATTAATTTTAATTTTAAAATAATTAGGCTTTTAATTGAAACTTCCGGGACAAAGATGAGTGTCAACAGCTACCCTTCTTTACTCGAAAAAGGATGAAAGAGTTTTTTCAGGGTAAAGAAGTTGACAAAAAGCCAATTTTATCACGATAAAGCCAGGATTTTGATGCCCAGGACCAATATGCAAGGCTTTTGAATATGGCCAAACTCCGGTTTTCGAGTTGCCTACATATCTCAGGCTGAAAGAGAATCAGGCCATATGTAGTTCAACAATACTTAGATACGAAGATTCGCACGATCGACAAGGAAAAGAATGCACGAATAGGAAAGAGTTCAATCTGACCCCTAATCGTGAATGAAAGATTAGGATAGATTTGCTTGTTTGAGTGCGATTCTTCAGATCCTCGTTGAGGAGTCTAGTTCATAGCAACGAATTGCTCCAGTTCACTGCTAAGAGAAAGTTCTATGTTATGCTCTAAATGCTGCTGCGGTGCTGCTAAAATCCTATCACAATCTTGATAAACGGTAAGCGAGCAAGTGCTAATAAACTATAATAATTGGAATAAGAAATAAATAAAGTGATAACATAAAATTGTAAATGCGGGTTGTGATATAATCAATAAGTTCTTCTTTCGATCAACTGACGAGGCGCTCCGCCCGGGGAACCTCTAGACCGATCATTATTCTGAAAACACTAAAGTAAAACAATAAGTAAAGCGGGTACGCAAATCAGAATATAAGGCTGTTACAAAATAAGTCGACTAACGAGGCATAATGCCTCAAGTTGACTTGGCTAATCTATAACCTATGCAGGTTACATAACGTTTATTTATAAGGCGAACCAGCCTAAAATGTTCAATTATAAGGCGAACGAGCCTAAACCATAAGGCAAGCAAAAGATGCAAAACTTATTAAAGCATGTACTTCTTAAGACTTAGAAATATCTGCAAATCAGAAAATAGAATTTTAGTAAACATTCCCATAAAGTGAAATAGAAATGAAATGGATAGGCTTAACAATTTGCAAGGAATATACGAAATAGAAATGCCGCCTTTCGGCAATAAACCATGATAAAGCATAATGCTTTAGATCATGAAGAGATAGTCTACAATGCAATTTCAGAATATGCTCCGTTCAATTGATAAAGCAATGAGGCGTCGGGTCCCGAAGCATCCAACGTCCTAGCACAACTTGGAAACCTGCATATCCCATTTTTCGGGTGGGTTAACCCGAATTGTTCATTTATAAGGTGAACATGCCCAAAAAGGTTCAATTATAAGGTGAACGAGCTTATAACGTTCATTTATAAGGCGAACAAGCCTAAAATGTGTAAGATAAAGCGAAAAACACAAAATTCATTAAAATGGGTACTTCTTCAAACTTAGAAATATCTGTGAATCACAAAATTAAATTTTAGTAAACGTTCCTAGAAGGCGAAATAGAAATTAAACAAATATGTTTAACAATTTGCAAGAATTATAGGAAATAGAAATGCCGTCTTTCGGCAATAAACCATGATAAAGCATAATGCTTTAGATTATGAAGAGGTAGTCTGCAATGCAATCTCGGGCTGCGCTCCATTCTAATGATAAAACTAATGAGGCATCTGGTTACGGAGCCTCGAGCGTCCCAATGCAACTTGAAATAAACCTGCACATCCCGTTTACGGTGGATGAACCCGAATCGTTCATTTATAAGGTGAACAAGCCCAACACGTTCAATTATAAGGCGAACGAGCCTATAACGTTCGATTATAAGGTGAACGAACCTAAATTATAAGCTAAAGCAGAAGACACAAAATTCATTAATGTGCGTGCTTCTTCAAACTTAGCAATATATGCAAATCACAACAAATGGAATTTTAGTAAGTGTTCTCATAGTGGGATAAAAATGAAACTGATATTTTAGCAATTTGTAAGAATTATAGGATATAGAAATGCCACCTTCCGGCAATAAACTATGATAAAACATAACGCTTTAATCATCTAATGGCAGTTTGCGATTTAATCTTGAATTGTGCTCCAATCACTTGACAAAGCAAATGAGACATCCAGTCTTGAAGCATCCAATGTTCCAAAGCGACTTGAAGTAAATCTGCATATCCGATTTATGGGTGGATGGACCCGGATCATTCACTTGTAAGGCAAACAAGCCTAAAATGTTCAATTATAAGGCGAATGAGCCCGAAACGTTCAATTATAAAGCGAACGAGCCTAAGACGTTCATTTATAAGGCGAACGAGCCTAAAACATTTATTTATAAGGTGAACGAGCCTAAAACATTCATTTATAAGGCGAACGAACTTATATTTGATAGTAACCTGCAAAATAAAGCTGTAAATTGGATTAATTAAGGTAAGATAATGCAAAACAAATAAGCAAAGCTAGGCTGTGTTGCTTGTATTGATAGTGCTGCAAAGTGTTGAATGCTGCCTTCGGTCCATATTGAAACCGACGTTCAATTCCTGCAAAATTTAGAGTAAATGCGTTGGAAAACGAGTGAATAATAAAGCAAAGGTTATAATGGAAAAGAAAGAAATAGATTTGCTCTGCATATGCGGCAAGGCGAATAATCTTTGAGAAATTGATGGTTGCTAGTTCTACTCATTCTACTGCTTTTGGAATTCCTGCATCCAAAAAAAAATCGTGAGTTCTGAAAGATGGGCCCAAAAGCCTCAACATTTTGTTTTGCTCCTTCTGCCTTTATGCTGAACTTTGCAGGAGCACCAAAACGAATTTGCCCCTGTTTTCAAACAAAAAGCTGTTAGTTTTTGAACAAATAGTGGTTGGCTTGATTGAACACCTAATGCGGCTTCAAATCTGCATCTTCTTGTATGGAAATCAGATGTATTGCTGCTGTGAGAGTCTGGTGCTCTTGAATTTTTTTCTTTTGTACAAAAGATATCATCTAAAATTGCTTCAGCTTGGCTTATTTGGAAAAATGGATTTTCATTGATTTCAAGATTAAAAGCCCAATAAAGGGTACAAGATAGTTCATTACATAAAACATCAAAAGAGTAGGCAAACATAAGATAGTCGGGCAGTAATGCCATTTCGATAAATAAAGTGTTGTCATCTGATCTTCTTGCTAAGCTTCACGCTTCCTTTTTAAATACCTTGGTGCCAATTTTGATGAATCACCTCTGATGATAATTGCATTTGCTGCTGGAGGATCATAATTGCTTGTTTGCCGTTGCTTCACACTTATCTTGCCCTTTTCAATCATATTCTGGATTTTGTGCTTAAGTGCCAAGCATTCTTCTGTGCCATGACCTTGAATATTTGAATGATATGCACACCTCTTTGGTAAATCAAATCCTTGAGGCGGATTCTTTGGGATCCATCCCTTATTTGCTTGCAGTAGCCCTTCTGCTTTCAATCTCTCGAATATGTCTGACAATGAATCATGTAAAGGAGTGAAAGTACGAGGTCTTAACTTCTTCACGCCTTGATGACCAAATGGTGCCTGACAAGATTGATGTTGGTAACTTAGATTCTGCATATCATGATTGTAGTGCACTTGGAAAGGCTGGGAATCCTGAATGTTCTCAGGTGTATCAGAACGATTGAAAACTGGCATTGTTGTATCATAGTCAATCAACCTTCTGATTTGAAATTTTTCTTCCAAAATCTTTGCATACCAGATTAAACTGGAAAAATCCTTTAAATTGGCAAAAAGTAGCTTTTCATAAAATAGCCTTCTTGAAGGTCAATGAAAGTTGCTATCAGCTCATCTTCAGGCAATGGAGAATGCATCTTAGAAGCCTCTAGCCTCCATCTCACAACAAATTCTGCAACAGACTCATGCGACATCTTCTTGACTTTGCTCATATCAATTAGATAAGGATCTCTTACTATGTTGAACTTGTATTGTTCCACGAAGTCTCGAGCCATGTCTTCCCATGTGTGCCATTTTGTAAAATCCTGCTTAATATACCATGCAAGTGCCATTCCTGATAAAGTCTGAATAAATAGTCTCATCAGCAAAGCTTCATTCTTTCCAATTCCGATCAATCTGCTGCAATAATATTTCAAATGAATGTAAGGATTTCCCTTTCCACCGAAAGTGTTGAGTTTTGGTATGCTGTACCCACGTGGAAGCTCAATGTCCGGGTGAATGCACAAGTCTTCATAACATAAACTCTGAATGTTCCTTGAGCACAACTCATCTCTACTAACCTTCTTTAAATTGCGGATTCGTTCATCCATGTTGTGCAAATCAATTGCCTCAACTTCTTTCCTAGGCAATTCTTGTGGACGCACCATCACTTGATTTGATTGACTCCCCATAGCGGGCATAGTGATTAAAGGCGGTTGGTATAAAGTTGCAGCTGGCCAAGCATTTGGATTAGTAAGATATTCTTGTGGGATTTGTGGATATATAGTATGTATAGGCATTGGGTAATTAGGCATTGTTAAGTAAGGTGGATTGGAGGTAAAGCTTGTATTTGGCAAAGGTTTGCTAGTGTTGACAAAGTTGATAATCTTATTCTTTTGGATCACATGTTCTTCAACATCATCATTCTGTGCTTGCAGGATACCCATACCAGAACTGGTTGCCTGAAGCTGCTTTGCCATGTTGCTTTGTCCTTGATGCAGATTTTCAGCTATTTCAGTGTTCAATGCTAGCCAACCATTAACAAATGAATTCTACACATTGAACAAGAGCAAGTTAATACGTAAACCAGTAATGCATGCATAAGATTTTAAGTATAAAATAGGCCATTAGGCCGAATGGATGGGACCAAATTCCCGACTTAACAAAGGAATAAAAGATTTGAGAGTTCAAAACTCAATGATCAACAAAATTTGATCTTTCAAGACAAGAATTGAGAAAAATAATTTTGAAAATTTTTACTAAATCAGTATGCGTGCTATACCATTTTGGAAAATTTGCTAAAATGGTCGGCTTAATTTGAACATCAATGCTTTGCTCAACTACCGATTCTTACTTGTAGAATAACAATCTGCGCCAATTCATAGAAAAGCTACTTCTGATAATTATAAAATCAACTCAATGTCTTCAATTTGCCTTTGCAAAATTTTGCCCCAGTTATGACTTCAATATCTCAACTTGCTTTACAAAAACTGCCCCAGTTATGACTTTCGATACTTTAAATTGCTTTGCAAAAGGTGGCCCAGTTACGACTTTGAAAACTTCAAATTGCTTAACAAAAGTTGTCCCAGTTGCAATCTCTCACGCCTTCTACATGCTTTTCAAAATTTGCCCCAGTTTCTATCTTTGGGGAAATGAAAATTTTTATGTTAACGGGTCAAGCCTATTAACCTTGTCTTGGTAGGATTCATCACTTTCAGTCAAGTCAATTTCAGTAGTTTGGCAAGCCGTAGGTCCTCTTTTGATGTTCAAAATAATTAACCCTTTAGCAACGCATAGCAAGTTTAATAAAAACTTTATCAAAGGTAAAACTGACGGGTCAAACTATTGCAAAATGAAAAGATTGAGACCGTACTGAAAAGACCCAAAAATTTGAAGCAAGACACTCATTTTGTTAAAGCAAACCAGATGCGAAAATGTTTGTTTAGTTATGAAGTTATTTTCAGAAAAGGATAACACACTTGCGAATACTTTAAAATATGACGCTAAATAATGTTTTGCAAAATGACACGACTGGGGTTAAGATAAACACAATAACAATTGAAAGGCATTTTAAAGTAATGGTATGCATGAATTCAAATGATAGATAAATGACTTCATAAAGCGGTTACCTTTTACAAAAGATAGGTTGAAGTAACATAACGTTAATCTTACCATACTGCCGAACAAATTCAATCACAGCGCAATCAGTGCCAACAAATTTCAAGCAAGCATTACATATTTAGCAAGTAATCGCATATTAGACAGATAATTTGACATATGGCAACCACAAGTAATTAAGCGTAATTAAAATGCAAACGTGTCCTACCCTGTAATGTGCCTCTTTGTGCTAGAGATAAGCCTAATCACGCAAACAAGTGGTAACGAAAAATAGTCCATGCCAGTTCTGAGCAATTCAGACTTAGAGTAAGCAATAAATAATAACAATAATTGATAACAATCATCTCTCCGCCTTGACATTGCAATTCTGTTATCGAAACTAACTTCCAAAATTTGGTGTCAACTCGGAATTCTAACACAGCTCATGCTCTCCACAACATCTGCACCAAATTTTAAACCCAAATGCCTAAACCTGAAACAATCCTCCATACCTTTTGCAAACATCCACACTCCTCCAGGCACAACTCCCAATTATTTTACAACATCCAGGGGTGAGATTTCCAACTGCTTCACATTAGCAGACGGCAAATCATAAAAGGTTCCAATTGACCTTTTACAAATAAAACCTCACTGGTCCTTGGCTTTGGACAAGCCTCTCAGCTTCTTAGGTTTTGCAAGGCTTACAGACCTTGTTCATAGGACTCCTCACTGGTCCTCGGCTTTAATCAAGCCTCTCAATTTCCTAGGTAGTCTAGACCTCACTGGTCTTCAAGGAGCGGTCCCACTGGTCATTCAAAGACACAGGAGCTTCACTCTCCTAGTATGCAACAAGCATACTTCAATTTTCATAAAGTTACAGTTGGTCAATCAACGAAAATCTGCACACACACAGGTCTTCATAAGAGAGACCCCACTGATCTTTTTAAAGACACCAACGACTTCACCTCTTAGATTTCACCATGCCATACCATCTCCAAAATACAATCCCACCAAATCTGCCTAACTTTCCCCCGACTACAATTCTGTCTTGTTCACAAAATTCTGCACTATGATCTCAAACTCTCTATGAACTGCTATGACCACATAGATTCTGCTAAATTCTTCCATTTTCTAACCTAAAAGACAAAATAGGAGACAAAATTCTAAATCTGATTATGCTCAAACATGGCTAGGACTGAGGATTCGTTATCACATAGCACATAATATGCATTGTCATTGGGTTTCTGATGCAGCCCGAACACGTGTTGATCATGTATTCGATCCACCAAGGCCAATGACACGAAGCCAAGCCAAGCTGCTACACAATGTCCACATTTACTTGGCTTGGTCGAAGGAAAGCAACTACTCCGAAGCTGAGTACCCGAGCTCAAGAACCGAAGGCGTCATCTACAAGCTTGACCTCGAAGGAGGGAGTGACCGAACCCCACCCGAACAATCAACATCGACGCTGAAGTCAAGGGGCAAATAACCGAATGAAGAACGATCGATGTCAAGTATGAGCAGAGCTGAGCAACCGAGCACCGAAGTGAAGGAACTCGAGCTCAAGTGTTCGAAGTCAAGTGTTCAGTTGAAGGAGTAACCGAACACTCATTAGATAGCCCTGCGTGGCTTACTCCTATTGGTCGCCTGTGGCCATTTTACTGTTTTATCCTTAGCGTAGCCTATAAATACTCGATTACATTTCATTTGTAGTTAGTTGTTGTTGAATATTGAACATAGCAGTTGCTATTGAAAGTGGCTCTGATGGAGCCTAACCCCGACGTGGGATTTTAAAGAACTTGTGTGAATCGGTGTGAGTCGTTTGAACATTTTCTTCTGGTCATTTAATTTGCAAGAAGCGTTGTCTTTCTTGAGGATTGTTGCATAGTATAGGTGATTCTTTGCCTCCGATTTGTCGAGCTCGAGACTAGTTCCTCGCCGTTCTTTGAATCGAAGCAAGATTTGTCTTGCTTCTATCTTTACTTTTCTTTCGTTCTTCCGCGTTTTCATCGTGTCTAGCTTTCCCTCGGGTTTGCACCATCTTGGTATCAGAGCAAGGTTTGAGCTTGTTCTTACAACCTCAAATCCTGTTCGTTATATTCGTACTTGTGTCTCCAGTTTCATCTTTCTTCCTTGTTGTTGATTGTTGTTGCTGTGGTGTGTTTACAAAAAAAAAAGTAGAAAAGAAAAAATTTCAAAAATTTTGGTTGACTTGTTGGTTGTTTGAATCAAACAACCATTGATTTGTGTTCACCACTATCCAAGGACTGATTTGAGCACCCGACGTACAACGTTTGCGACTAGGGGTTCTCAACTAAATTTTGGATTGTTTCGAGCTTAGTGGTGACTGTTTTCGAACCCCAGCATGTTTTGGTTGTTATCGATAAAGACTTGTGGTTCTTGATTGATTTGGGTGTGATTTGTGCTTAAATTTTTGAAGTTCTATGATTTGAACCGTGTCCGTACGCCGGTTACTGTTGTAACAGTGTACGCACACGAGGAGTTGAATCTTAGCCCAAAGAACTTTGAACAAAATTCCTCCGTTGTTGTTGTTACCGGAGTTGAAAGAAGCAACCCAAATTCTGTTAGCAATCGTGGTCAGTGAACGAACTTAAGTTGTCCATACGCCGGAGTAAAACCTTCACTGTTCCATTGAAGAAGAAAGGGGTAAAGTGTAAAGATCAAAACCCCAGGTGAAAATTTTGTCGGCTAGAAAAGGGAATTGGATAAGGTAAAACCCTATCCGTACCAAGGAGGGACCACTCTTGTACGGACAAGAGTTGGTGTGATCGAAAGGGATTCTGAAGAGGAATCGAGGGGTATATTCTCCTAGGTTTTCACTTTTCTTGTGTTCGATAAACCTAGTTAGTGGATCTCTAGAGTAATTCTTCCTACTCGAGGTCGTACTAACTCATTTGAGCTTATAGAAACTCGTGCGTGGGTGACCGAAGTCCAAATTTCGTAGAAAATTCTTGATTTCCGAAGCGCAGAGTAAATAGCGTCTGTTCCATCGAGTCGTATCAATTCACTCATCCCGAAGGAGACATTGTAACTTGTCAAATTCGAAGGAACTGAGAGAAGTTGATCAACCGAGGAAGCCATTGGCTACAAGTTCTTGAGTGACCAAAAAGCGAACCCATAAATTGAGTGGACCCGAGTGCCACCCATCAAAGGTGAGGGAGTGTGTGAGGTGATTTCTAACCCTTTTACATTTTTTTTTGGTCTTTGATTCGTGCAGGTACCATGGCTTGGAATGGAGACGATGACAAAGGCATTGAGAAGCCCAAAGTGTCGTTAGCCGATCTCATGATTGCGATACAAGGCATCAGTGCCGAAGTAAGAGGAGTGAGTGCTCGAGTAGCTCAACTCTGGCAAGGAAGTGTGTCCGAGGCCTTACCTGGGTCCTGCGCTGGAACTAGCAACTCCACTCCGATGAAACCTGACCTGTTTCCTGAGCTTGTTCGACATCATCAGTTGAAGAGCGAAGCTGTTCGAAAGGAAGTTTTGGGCAATCTCCAAACACAACAAAACTTGGGCAATCCCCAAGTTGGGAATCAACACTTGGGCATTCCCCAAGGTGAAAGAGTACCACTTCCAATGGCCCGAAGACAAATTGAGGTCGTTGATGAAGAGGTAGACGAAGGAGAAATCCTGATGCCGAACCTGAATTTGAGCCACCGTTCGTCCAACGAAGGCAGGCTCACCGAGGTCGTGGAAATTTCTGAGGTCGAGGCCGAGGTGCAAACGTTGAACGACATATTGAGCGTGAGGCTGATGATCACTATGATGAGTATCCCGAACATGTTCGTGGTGCTCGAGATTCAAACTTTAACAGTGTCAAGATCACTATTCCACCCTTTAAAGGAACTAGTGATCCGGATGAATATCTTGAATGCAAGCTTAAAATGGAGCGAATCTTCGAAACCAATGAGATGACCGAAGAGAGGAAAGCTGCCCAGCCATTGCTTCGTTCGAAGCCTATGCATCTACGTGGTGGGAAGCTGACAAGAGGTTTTGAAGAAGGAATGTCTATTCTGAAGTCACTACTTGGGCATAGTTGAAGAGAGCAATGGATGCTAAGTATTAGAGTGCGAAGTATAGGCAAACTCAATTTCAAAGCTCTATGAGTTAAAGCAAGGGTCCAATTCAGTTCAAAAGTATCACGATGAGTTCGTGAGAATTCGATTGAGTCTTGATCTGGAAGAAGATGAAGAGCAAGCCACTATTCGGTTCAAAAATGGCTTGGCTCGGGATGTGTCATCTCAATTGAGGCTACACGTGTACCACACATTGGAAGATTTGTTCGAAGCTGCTACCGAAGATGAGAAATGGGTGAAGGACGATAAGGCAATCCAGTATCGAGGAGTCACTACTTCAACTCCTTTGAACCGAGGTAAAGAATGGAAGAGTCCTAATCCAACAAGTGCTAACACTCTTTGAGATTCGAAGAAACCCTTCGAAAGGGGTGTGACCGTTAACCAACCAAGAGAAGTGGGAGGTAAAGTTCAACTAAACTCTCCTAGTTCTTCAAATATTCAGTGTCATAAATGCAAAGGTTATGGTCACATGTCAAAAGAGTGTCCAACTCGCAAGGTTATGCTTGTGCTTGACAATGGAGATGTTTCTGAGTAGGCGAGTGACACCGAGGAGGAATTTATCGAGGAGATTGATCGAGCTGAACATGATGATGGTCGTGAAGCTGCCGAAGCTGATCATCCGGAAATGTTTCTTGCGGTTCGAAGGAATTTGAGCTGCATGACTCTCGAAGAAGAGGACAGCCAAAGAGAACATCTTTTCCATGCCCGATGTCGAGTGAGGGGGAAGGTGTATTCGATGATCATTGACTCAGGTAGTTGTGCAAATGTGGTGAGCCAAACCTTGGTTTCGCAAATAGGACTACCTACTTTAAGACATCCCCACCCTTACAAATTACAATGGTTGAACGAGTGTGGAGAATTGAGGGTTGTCAAACAAGTGTGGATCAAGTTTAAAATTGGAGAATATCAAGATGAGATGATGTTCGATGTGGTGCCGATGCAAGCTTGTCATATGCTATTGGGCCGACCATGGCAGTATGATCGATCGGTTGTTCACAATGGAAGATCAAACACTTACACTGCAAGGCTCGAAGGGAAGAGTTTCATACTCAAACTCTTGTCTCCAAAACATGTCACCGAGGACTATAAACGGATGAAAGAATTGAAAGAAGCGGCCAAAGCTAAACTTCCGATGGGAACAAAAATTGTGGCCGAAAACATAAACTCACTGCCCGAAGTAAGAAATATCTGTGCAATCATACAACCGGGTGAGTTTCTACGAGGCAACGATAATGATCAGATGTTGATTTGCCTCGTGCACAAGGGTATCTTTCTAAACTCCAATGATGATTTTTCTAACGATAACCCTTTGCCTAGTGTTGTACAAAGTGTTTCGCAGGACTTCGGAGACATGTTTCCCGAAGAAATGCCAGGTGGATTACCTCCGTTGAGAGGAATCGAGCACCAAATTGACTTCGTACCGGGGTCTCAAATCCCCAACAAACCTGCATACCGTTCCAAAGGCAGGTTGATGAGTTGCTGAACAAGGGACTTGTTCGAGAGAGCTTGAGTCCTTGCGCTGTTCCTATTATCCTTGTCCCGAAAAAAGATGGAACATAGCGAATGTGCGTTGATTGCCGCGCAGTTAACAAAATAACGGTAAAGTATCGTCATCCGATCCCTCGATTAGATGACATGCTAGATGAGTTAGGTGGTTCTTCATGCTTTAGGAAGATAGACCTTAGGTCCAGTTACCACCAAATCCGAATGAAACTCGGAGACGAGTGGAAAACCGTATTCAAGACCAAATTCGGTCTCTATGAATGGTTGGTGATGCCTTTTGGCTTATCCAATGCACCGAGCACATTGATGCGACTGATGAACCATGTGCTCAAACCGTTCATAAATAAGTTTGTTGTCGTTTACTTCGATGACATATTTGTTTATAGTAAATCTGTGGATGAACATGTCGAACACCTAAGGCTAGTGCTTGATAAGCTTAGAGAAGAGAAGTTATATGCTAACTTCAAGAAATGTGCCTTTTTTGTCGAGCATGTAGTCTTTCTAGGATTCGTTGTCAGTGCTAATGGTGTCGAAGTCGACGATTCAAAAGTCGAAGCCATTAAAGATTGGCCAACTCAAACCTCGGTATCACAAGTTCGTAGCTTCCATAGCTTAGCTAGCTTTTACCAAAGGTTTGTGCGCGACTTTAGCACCGTGGCTGCTCCTTTAACCGAGCTGGTTAAGAAAGACCATTCATTTGTGTGGGGAAAGTCCCAAGAGAGAGCTTTCCAAGAGTTGAAACGGAGGCTTTGCTCTGCCCCGTTGTTGCAACTCCCTGACTTAGGCAAAGCATTCGAAGTCGAGTGTGATGCATCCGGAGTTGGAATCGGAGGAGTTCTTATGCAAGAATCTAAGCCGATCGCTTACTTTAGCGAAAATCTTAAGGGTGCAACCTTGAACTACTCTACGTAAGGGTTATGCCCTCGTTCGACCACTCGCCCATTGGCAGCATTATTTGTGGCCTCGAGAGTTTGTGATTAAAAGTGATCATGAATCTTTGAAACATCTCCGAGGTCAGGAGAAATTGAACCGAAGGCATGCCAAGTGGGTTGAATTCATTGAGAGTTTTCCCTACGTAATTCATTACAAAAAGGGAAAAGACAATGTTGTGGCCGATCCGCTATCAAGGAAATTTTCCGTAGCGACCATTCTCGCCTCAAGGCTCATGGGATTCGAAAGCATCAAGTCGATGTAAGAAGACGATCCCAAGCGGAAATGCATTCGTGACGCAATCTTGAGTGGCCGAAGGGTTGAGAAATATCAATGGCACGATGGCTACCTTTTCAAGAATTGGAGGGTTTGTGTGCCAGTGTCATCGCTGAGAGTCTTAGTTCGAGAAGCTCACTCCGGATGCTTTATGGGACACTTCGGTTTCGACAAAACTCTTGGTATCTTAACCGAGCAGTTCCATTGGCTCAAAATGCGACGAGATGTGGAAAAGCTTTGCAACGCTTGTCTCGTTTGCAAGAAAGCTAAATCGAAGTCCAACCCTCATGGTTTGTACACCCTGTTGCCTGTGCCTGATCGACCTTGGGTTGATATATCCATGGACTTTGTGTTGGGGTTACCGAGGTCGGGGGGTGGACATGATAGCATCTTTGTCGTAGTCGACCCTTTTTCAAAAATGGCTCACTTTATTCCTTGTAAAAATTGTGATGATGCACAACATGTAGCTACTTTGTTTATTTCTAATGTGTTGAAATTGCATGGTGTGCAATTTTGAGTCATTTTTGGAATTGCTTGTGGGGTGCCCTCGGCACCAAGCTACTATTCTCAACGTCTCACCATCCACAGACTGATGGACAGACCGAGGTAGTTACCCGAACCTTAGGATCTTTACTTCGAGCAATGACCAAAGGCAAGGTCGGAAACTGGGCAGATCGTTTGCCCATGATGGAATTTGCATACAATCGAATGGTGCATCGAATGATAAATATGACCCCGTTCGAATGTGTGTATGGTTTTAATCCTTTAATTCCACTTGATTTAACCCCATTGCCTCGAGATTCTGTTATTGATTTCGAAGGTACTCGGCGAGCCACTGCCTTGATCGAGTTGCATGCAAAGGTGAAGAAGAACCTCGAGGAATCTTATGCAAAGATTGCATCGAAGAAAAACAAGGGGCGTAAAAAGCTGGAATTAAGGAAGGGAGATTGGGTTTGGGTTCATTTCCGAAAGGAACGCTTCCCGAATCAAAGGAAAGGAAAGTTGGCTCCTCGAGGGGATGGTCTATTCCAAGTGCTGAGCAAGATCAACAACAATGCTTATGTGATCGACCTCCCTGGTGAGTATAATGTGTCCAACACCTTTAATGTTGCTGACTTAGTTCCTTGTGTTGTAGGTCAAACTTCGGAGGATGAAGAAGGCTCGATTTCGAGGACGAAATCTTCTCAAGAAGGGATGAATGATGTAGCCCGAACACGTGCTGATCATGTTTTCGATCCACCGAGGCCAATGACACGAAGCCAAGCCAAGCTGCTATACGATGTCCACATTCACTTGGCTTGGTCGAAGGAAAGCAACTACTCCGAAGCTGAGTACCCGAGCTCAAGAACTGAAGGCGTCATCTACAAGCTTGAGCTCGAAGGAGAGAGTGACCGAACCGCACACGAACACTCAACATCGACGCCGAAGTCAAAGGGCAAATAACCGAAGGAAGAGAGATCGATGTCAAGTCAGAGCTGAGAAACCGAGCACCGAAGTGAAGGAACTCGAGCTCAAGTGTTCGAAGTCAAGTGTTCGGTTGAAGGAGTAACCGAACACTCATTAGATAGCCCTGCGTGGCTTACTCCTATTGGTCGCCTGTGACCATTTACTGTTTTATCCTTAGCGTAGCCTATAAATACTCGATTACATTTCATTTGTAGTTAGTTGTTGTTGAATATTGAACATAGATTTGCTATTGAAAGTGTCTCCGATGGAGCCTAACCCCGACGTGGGATTTTAAAGAACTTGTGTCAATCGGTGTGAGTCGTTTGAACATTTTCTTCTTTGTCATTCAATTTGCAAGAAACATTGTCTTTCTTGAGGATTGTTGCATAGTATAGGTGATTCTTTGCCTCCGATTCGTCGAGCCCGAGATTAGTTCCTTGCCGTTCTTTGAATCGAAGCAAGATTTGTCTTGCTTCTATCTTTACTTTTCTGTCGTTCTTCCGTGTTTTTATCGTGCCTAGATTTCCCTAGGGTTTGCTTGCACCAGTTTCGAAAACCTATTGATGTAAGGGTGGTTTCCTAACTACGGAAGAAGTACCAAGGACCTGGTCCAGACTAAGGTGTAAATGCATGCATACTCCTAAAGCTCATTCTAAGAGTGGGTTAACGGTTGAGGCTAACAAGTGAGTGGCAGGCGGCTTCGTGGTCGAATTACTCCAACGACAATCCGCCGGTACACCAACTCGTCAAAGGGTTCTTTAGTGGAAGAAAGTGTGGGTGCGTATGCACACACCTCCCGGATATTTTGAGTGAGAATGCAAGAGGTTCGCAGGAGTGGGGGAAATATGAATGGAATGCCAGTTTATATATGTGCACAAATAAGGGTGTAGTGACATGCTTTTGTGACACACAGCAATCAATTAAATTAACTAAGCATGCTCGCAAATAAACAATAGATATAATCATGCTAGTTTCAACATACAAACGCAATAATTAAATAAGCTACGCATACTAGTATCGACATACAATTTCAAACAATACAAGCAAACAAATTCGTGAAAGCCTTATGGTTAGAACCATTTGCTATCCGCAGCGGAGTCGCCACGCTGTTAAACCCTCCCAAAATAGATACAAGTAAGCATCGGGTGTATTTCAACAAATTGGGACTCCAAAGAGCTTCTTTTGAATCGCTATCTAATTTAAGGATTATTAGGAACCGAACGTTAATTAAAGTGTGTAATTATTCCCTTACTTAAAGGAAATTAATAAAATTCAAAGATTCTTAGGTAAGTTGTTCTGTTAAATTCGAAACAAGGTCCCTATTATGGGAGCACTTTCGAAAATCCGCAAAAAGCGGTTAATCCGGCGGTTTTCACGAATTTTAATAAAATAAATAACTTATAGATATTAGAAAAAATATAGGATAAATAAATAAAGAAGTAAATAAGTAAATAAATAAATAAATAAATAGATAATAAATAAATAATAAATGATTAAATAAATAAAATAAATAACCGAATACTTAATAAAATAAGTAAATTGATCAATAGATAATTTAAATATAAAAAATAATAAAATAAAGATACAAATTTAATTGAATTTTAATTTGCACTCATTAATTGACAAGCGGTTTTTAATACCTTAAATTGAATTGCGAATCCCAAAGGAATGGGGATAAGCGATTTTATGAACAGTTTTAAACATGCGATAACAATTTATAATAAAGCGGCTATCCTACCAAACTTCTAGCATGCAAAGTTCTAGTCCGGTTTTCAGGGATCCTATAACATACTTTTTTAAAGGGAACGGGAGAGAGGGAGTTTAGAAGATATAACCCGGATATAGCAAGCTCAAGATGAGCTTTGAATTTTAAAAAGTTTTCATTCATCTATTTTTTAAGCGAAAACTTGAACTCGAAATGCAATGTGGGGCCCGAACAACTCGAATGCCAATTACCAATCCCAATTTGTGAGTTGAGAAACTCGATCCCAAGGTTCATGCAAAAACAAAAAAAATAACATAAGAATAAAGATTAGTACCAACTTAAAATTGGAAAATATGAAAAGCAATTTCACACTGACTGAACTATTTTTAACAGGCAAATGACACATCAAGAACTTAGATCGAGATAGCTTCAACTTACACGATTTCATCAAGATAGAACCTTTAACAAGTATTAGCTATTCAATTAGGATGCTCAATGTAAGATGTTACCAGACAAGCTCTAATGTTTTAGCTTCTCTCAAAATAGACAGGGTAGGACCAAGTTATGTCTAATACCAAAACAGGACAATGGAAGCACTATTACTTCAGACCCTTACAAACCTCTGAAACTTTGAACAGGCAAGAACATCAAATTGTGAAGAAATGACTGATTGCAAAATGCCTAAGCAACAATGGAGAACAAGCTGATAACCGAAGGAGCGTGGAAGGATAAGACACCTAAACAACAACAGACATACAGATTCTAAGGACTGGACAAAACCAAGCAATGCCAACGATCTTGCCCCTGATTAAAAGACTCAGAAACAATCTGCTACACAATCACATCCCATCCCAGCCTTTCACAAAAAAAACATAATCTGCAGCTCTCTAAATGAGCTCCAATATGCACTAAACAGACATGAAGCAGGTCTGGAAACAACTCTACAACTCGCTCACTTACCCAACACACATACACGTAGAGAACCCACACCATCTGCACATACCTGACATCTTTGCACTTACACACACCCGCTTCTTCATATACATACACACCAACTAGACGCCCTACATATCTCCCTCTGACACTCACATACGCTCCTGCAACCACCAAGAACACTCTCAAACAAATATTTCCTTCAGACCCTATCCAAACTGAGACACTACTTGAAAAAAAAAAACTTCAACCTGCAGCCATTCTAAACAACTGCAGCATCACCAAGACTCCCTCATTCACCAGAATAAACCTAGACTATGCACCTGAACTCCATACTCATTCATACAACTACCTGCACACTCCTATGGATTCCCAGAACACTTCCCTCAAAACCTGAGACACCCCTTCATAACCCTTGCCTTCACAGGCCCTACACATACAGGAAACACCCCCATACAACCTGAACAATCACCAAGCCCCTCTAATCAACTGCTCATTTTGCATAATCTGCGCACGTACACACACCAGAAACAACATCCTGACTCCTCTCCTCCTCTTAGCACCTAACAGACTACTTGCCCTTTTTTCCTGAACAAACAAGAGACCAGACCAGACCTCCTTTCTACTCCCTCAGATCCCCTGGGCTACTAGATTGCCTACCACCATCCAAACTCACTAAGAAACAACCTATTAACTCCTACTACTGCTCCAGACCCTTACTCTGACTTCCTACTCCAAAACAATACCGGAAACAATCCTCACACACTATTTTCAACTTCCAGAAACAAATGGAACCACATTCTACACACTCAACCCTCTTACCCCTACTAGAACTGCTGCAACTAACAGAGAAACCAGAAAGGAATTTAAACAACAACAAAACTTAACAGATTATAGGTTATAAGGCTTCAATACTGCAATAACATGGCTGGGAGATTAACTTTTAGTTTAAACCAATGAAACAACCTAAAGGTTAAAACTTTAAAATACTTAAAATGCTCTCCATGATCCTGTACTAAAAAATTTGATGGAATCAAACCAATGAATGTCACATACGACCTTTTAAACTAAACATTCAAAGCTGCGATTTTAACTAGCTCCACGTAGTAGCTTATGAGCTAAGAATGAAGATTATACAGAACCAGCCGCACACTTAATAGGTAAAGTAGAAGAATGAACAAAAGATTAAGATTTTACCTGCTACAGTGCAGTGAAGAGGGGCGTCGATCTGAAGAAAACTTGAACATCGACCGTACGGAGAAGAATATCGATTGGGGTCGGGCCACGAAATTGGGAAACAGGTCGCGAAAGGAAACGGGTCGCGAAAGCTGAAATGAGGCTTGGATAATGTGTATTGTATGTATATATAATGCTTGCACGATTAGGCCAAATTTAGGACTTGGAACAATTTTAGCCTCCTTTTTAATATACTTAAGTAAATGGAGGAATTGCAAAGGATAAGCTGAAATTAAGGCTGCGCATTGCAATTTTAGCCAATTTTAACTGAAATTTATCAATTACCTTTAATTTTCAAAGTTAATTTTAGTTTTAAAATAATTAAGCTTTTAATTGAAACTTTCGAGACAAAAATTGGGATTCAACACTCTTCACCGCTTTCCAATGATTTTTTCCAGGATTGGATTGATACCTGCTAACTAGACCTATGGCATAATAGATATCAGGGCGAGTACACAACATAACGTATCAAGCTCCCGATAACACTTGAGTATGGAACTCGAGACATTTCTTCCTTTTCTCTTTGAGTCTGTGGTCACATTTCAAGGCATAAACCTTCACATTTCGCTACAGGAGTATCCATAGGTTTGCACTTACTCATCCAAAAACATTCTAGAATTTTCTTTATATATGTTTCTTGAGACAGGCTCAATAATTTCTTGGAACCGTTTCTTTGGATCTTAACACCAAGGATATAGTCTGCTTCACCCATATCATTCATATCAAACGACCTTGAAAGCCATGACTTGATAATATTTAGATACTCCAAATTATTTTCAGCCATCAATATATCATCCACGTAAAGAGATAGATTAAAAACATATCATTGGACCTTTTAATATAAATGCAATGGTCTTCATCGAACATAGTAAAATCATATGAGGTTATTTCTTTATGAAATCTCAAGTACCGTTGCCTTGAAGACTACTTTAGACCATAAATAAATCTTTTCAATTTACAGACCTTATTTTCTTGGCCCTTAATGATGAAACCTACAGGTTGTTCCATATAGATCTTCTCGTTCAGTTCTCCATTGAGAAAAGCTGTCTTTACATCTATTTGGTGTAATTCTAAATCCAAACGCACAACAATAGCTAAAAGTAACCGAATTGAGGTAAACTTCACAACTGGTGAAAAAATGCCCTCATAATCAATTCATGCTTGTTGAGTAAAGCCTTTTACTACCAGTCGTGCCTTATATCTTTCTATTGATCCATCCACTTTACATTTAATTTTTAGAACCCATTTATTCTTAATTGCTTTATGCTCAAGCAGAAGATCAACTAAGTCCCAGACTTTGTTGGTTCTCATAGACTCTAACTCTTCTTTCATTGCTTTCATCTACTCATCCTTTTCAGGGCTCGATAAAGCCTCAGCAACAGAAGTTGGCTCATTCACTTCCAATGCCGATACCAGGAAAGTGTAATCCTCAATGTCATAAGTACGTTTAGGTACGCCTTTCCTGGTACTCTTTCTTAGTTGAGACTCAGATTCACAAGAAAGATCTTGCATTGAAAAGCTTCCACTCGGATCAGCACCGTACTCATTATCAATTAGATCCTCAAATGTGTCAGAAGACACTTGTTGACCATCTGAGTTCAACATCTCGTAAAGAGGCTCTCTATCCTTTACTTCACCCTTCTTAGAAAAATTATTTTCTAAAAATGTGACATCTCGTGATTCAATTTCAGTAAGACTTCCATCCTCCTATTCACCAAAGAACACGTACCTTTTGGAGTGTTCTGAGTATCTTATAAAGATACATTTCTTTTCTTTCGGACCCAGTTTACTAAACTTGTTAACAAAATCTTTTATAAATGCAGCACAACCCCATGGTCGTAGATGATTTAAGCTTAGTTTTTGGCTGGTCTATAGCTCATAATGAGTGGAAGGAACTGACTTAGAAGGCACTCTATTCAATATATAGGCCGCAGTTAATAACACATCTCCCCAAAAGGAGATAGGTAAATTAGCTTACTCTATCATTGACCTTGTCATGTCCAATAGAGTTCTATTCCTCCTTTATGCTACACTATTTTGCTGAGGTGTATAAGGAATAATTAATTGTCTGGTGATTCCTTTTTCACTACATAATTTATTAAATTGTCTTGATAGATATTCACGCCCTCTATCAGTTCTTAGAGTCTTTATACTCCTATCTAATAGATTCTCAACTTTATTCATGTAAAGTTTGAAGCACTCAAGTGCTTCAGATTTATGAGAAATCAAATAAAAATAACCAAAATGCGTGAAATCATCAACAAACGCAATGAAATACAAGGCACCAGGTCTTGCCTTCACATTCATTGGACCATAAATATCTGAATGGATTAATTGCAATAGGAAGTCAGCTCTCTTAGCCTTTCCAAAAGGTTTACGTTTAATCTTTCTGGTAAGACATTGTTCATAAGTTGGCATTTTAATTTTCGAGAAAGAACTGAAGTGTCCTTCCTTAGCCAATCTATTCATTCGATCTTGTCCAATATGACCTAATCTAGCATCCCATGTAATAACATCAACATCACTATTACTAGAAGAACATGTCATAACACAACGGTCCATATAATAGTCATAAGTAGAATGATTACAACTTAATACAAAGAAACCATCATAAAGATGTCCATCATCATAAAAGATATTGTCTTGAGTAATTCTCACAACATGGCGACTAAAGTTCAAACAGAAACCTAAATTAAGAAGAGCAGACACAGATATTAAGTTCCGTCGAATTTCTGGAGCATATAGGACGTCATGCAACATCAAAGTATGGCCACCACGCAAGTCAATTCTACAAGTGCCTAGACCTTTGACTTCAACCTTCGCATTATTTCCTACATATATCCACCTTGATCCAGATGGAACTCGACGGTACTCCACAAACGCTTCTCGATCACGGGTCACATGGTCGGTGGCCCCTGAGTCTACAATCCACATAGGATAAGATTCAGTTAATAAAACTGTGCTAAAAACAAATGTAGCACTTAGAGATGCGTTATGAAATGCTACCTTTTTCGGCTCAGTGTATTCACGAGCAAAGTGTCCCGTCTCTTGGCAGTTGTAGCATTTCATCTTGCTCTTGTCTTTCTTATTAAAAAAACCATTTTCCTTTCCTGAAGTTCGGTTTGTTTCTTTTCTTTGAGGGTCCCTCACCAGTCTCGTTGCTCTTTCCGCCTTTGTTCTAGTCATTTTTGCGCTAGAAGCCTGAAGCCCTTTTACCACTTGATTCTGCTACATAGGCACTGGGTATAGCTTTTGCAGCACCAAGCCGCTCATCTTCAAGCTCAACATGGCGAGCAACATCACCGAAAGTTTTGATGTTGTCATTACAGGTCAAGTTTACTTCCACATGTTTCCAATTGTTGGGAAGTGACCGGATCACTGCCTGAACCTGCTGCTCATAAGAGAGAATATGTCCAGCACTTTTGAGTTGAGCTATCATATTTGACATCACCCTAAGGTATTGTTTGATACTATGGTCATGACGCTTCTTGTAAGTGTCAAATTTTATAGTCAGCTGTCTAAGGCCGGTCACAGTAGTACCTCCATATGTTTCTCTCAGATGCGCCCACATGGCATGAGCAGTAGGAAATTGTTCACATCCATGAATGAAATCATCCACAACTAAGCTACAATGATTCCACGAGCAGTGGCATCTTTCTTTTTTCAAGAATTATAAGCCTCAAGATCTCTCATATGTTGGGAAGTGTTACCCTCCTCTGGGCAAACCATGACATAGTTAATGGCTTCTATAGCATCTCGCTCTAACAGCACATACCACATCTTACGGCTCCAAATATCATAATTTTCACCGTTCAGTTTGTCACCCTTATTTAAGTCAGCAATGATAGTTGTTGATACCATAGCCTGTTAAATGAAACAATAATGCAAGTGTATTTATTACTCATCATTCTCGCATGTGATATACACAATTAGGCAAATTAATTAAATAAAATATTAATTTTACACTTAGTATAGAATCGAAAGGTTACTATGTTTCCATTCATCATCTACAGCTAAATGTTCACCTAATATTTTATAAATTATTTCTCATAGTGTGTATTATGTCAAGATTTTCAATTTCATGACATTCTTATTTTAAGTACCACACATAAAAAATGAATAAATAAAATGACATGTAATCTTGAAAACAAATAACGCAATTTCATTAATAAAAATAAATTACAAGTAGTTAAAGAGACAATTCTCCTACTCGGCTTTAAATTTATGAACATAAACCCAAAAAGGTTCACTTGGCCAAACCTCGTGATAAATATCAGTTAAAATACTACCTAAAGGTTCTCCAAGGGAATCTACTAAAATTGCTAAGGCTTCCCAATCATATATTTCAATTTTGCCAAAAGAATTAGCTAGTGCATCTCGTGTAAACCGATAAAGTTCAATTTGATCAGCCAATGAAGCCCTAAACTCTCTGAATTTCTTTTCTCTTTCCCTTCGTTTAGCTCTTTCATCTCTTAGCAGATTTTGCATCGCCCTGGAGACATCATTCCTTATGACTTCACGTCCTCGGGAATATGTCATACGGCGGCATACTCTTCTACGTTGTCCTCTTGCTCGATTTCCAACATCACTCACACTTGGAGTAAGTCGAGTTTGTCCCTGTTCAGCCATGTTTGAAATAGGACAATAAGAATGGACATAACATTCAATGTGGCAATATATATCACACATTGTAGAAGATATATCAATAATGGCATTAGGACTAAACTTGCTTTAGGAGAGTAAAATAAAAATAAATAAGGCCATGGTCCTAATTCTTAATTTATATAAACTTTTTTTAGGACCATTAATTCCTGAACAAATATCAATTTTGATATTTTTTTTCTTCTCTGAAGCAAACATTTCATCATAAACGGTTAAAAAAAATTCATACTCCAAAAACACTATTCGACATTTACACTCCGTTTGGATGGTTGTTACCCATCGTTTCATAATGTGTAATGTATTGTATTGTATTGTATGGTACTGTATCGTATTGTGCTGTAAAACATTTGGATAGACTGTATAGTTTATCGTGGTTTAATAACTGAAAATAAGGTAAAAGATAAAATGAGAATATTAAATAATAAGTGAGAGCATGATGGGTAATAAAATAGGTAACGGCACAATCCCACCAAATCGATCGTTACATAAAGTGACAGTTTTTATGGTTACATATCCATGGATTTAACAATACCATACAATATTAATTAAAAAAACAACCAAAATAAACGGCGTACCCATGGTAACAATACAATACCATACCATGGGTTACAACCATCCAAACAAGCTGTTACAGTTTGCACTAGGAGTCAATAATAAGATTTTAATGAATACACAAAGAGAAACAATTTCGTGAGATAATGGAGCAATTAAGATGCAAGTATGTAAGAGTAGGAAAAGAAATTGACCACTCCTAATTCACCTTTTTCAAGACATTGGAGAAAAGCAGTGATTAGTAAATCATCATCCTAGTACTCATCCATAAATTATCCTTCTCAAATAGAATTTTGACCATTGTCATTGTATTACGTACTTCTCTGTTTCTTCTTCATGGTTATTACTGATTAGGTGACCACGTCTCCTATCACTTTTTTTTGTGAACTAGAAAATTTTTTATTCAATCTCTACTTGACTTTTACGCCTAACACTGTGTGTTTGGTCTAAATAGGACTCTTCCTTTCAGTGTTATATCATGAAGAGAACAAAAGAATAACCATAGTCATAAAACTATACGTACTCGTATCTGTGAACCTTTTTCCACAGACCTTATGAATGTAACCGAAGATTAATATCATCTTCACACAAAATTGTGAAAATTCAATCTTCGCTAGACAATCTCTCTATAGTCATAGATTGTTGCAAAAATAATTCCGTTTGAATTAATTTAGGATTATAGACTAGGAAATGATTTACACAGGCTCTTGATATCAATATAGGTAATTAAAGGGGCAAGAACGATGAATTGTGTACCTTATTTTGCAGCGGAAATTTTTTAATATACCACCAATAAACTGCCACAAGTCGAGTCTTGAATCACAAGGAAACAAGGTAGGCTTCTACAAACTAAATGTTTCTTTGTGTATTACTTTATGGAAGAATTAAGAGAGAAGAAGAAGTTCTCCGTATTTTTCTTTAAGTGAAGTTCTCCGTATTTTTCTTTAAGTTGTCAGATAAAAAAACACATTTATTTCTTCTATTTAAAGTAAGAGCAGTTTTTTTAGAAGTAGTTATTCCCACTACTCCACTTCTTTTGATAAGTGGAATGAATGTGGTTACTTACTTTTAACTGTTTTTTCTTATCTCTCCTAACCGGGTTGGGTCAGTCTTGGCGACCCAAACCCAATATCCGACCCTTTCATTTAGTCACTTGTTTTTTAGCAAAACTCAAGAAAATACTATTTTTTATGAAAAAGGAAAGAACCTGAATGATTCAAAATGAGCTTTGGCCTGCAACTCTTGGACTCCAATAAAAAACTAATGCAATATAACCCGTGTTATTCGTGTTTTCCTTCTTCTTTTTTCTTAATATGTGATTAAAATTTCTTCTCATCAAATTGCCATAGATAATTCTTGGCCATGTTCATCAAATTCTCGTTTAACTATATAGGGCGTAATAACAAGAAAATGCTCCCCGACATGAATTTAAGTATTCCGAAAGAAAGCCGAAGCAGGTACATCTGCTTAAGAAATGCAGATTTTTACATAGCAAAATAGCTACGAAAAACATGAATGTTAAGGAAGATATGCACATGCATTTGACATAGTAAAATAACTAAGAGATTTAACATGAATGTTCTTTGAAAGTCATAAACTGCATAAATAATGAACAAAGTGAACACCAAAAAAGTATGGTCAACTTAATAATCAACTTGATAGTCAAATTTCAAAACAAAGTTCCGTGTCTCGTACCAAATTTTATGCCCCACCTTTTTTCCTATACCAGAAAATGAGAAATGACATTGACAAAATCAATTTGCAGGATTTTGTAATATCTTCTATCCCGATAAATATTCCAGCTAACATAGTAGATGAAATAGCACTTGCAACATTTTACTTTAATACCCCTTTTCATCTTTTTTCAATAATCGAGCTTGAAGATGGCTCTTCCCGGGAACAACTTTGTGTTTGGAATATGCTGAAGGCTTATTCAACTTCATCATTACACTGGAAAGTCTCGAAGCAACTATCCTCAACGCCAACAACCATATAAGCTCACTCAGACAAAAATTTTGTATAATTTCGATTTCTTACCATGTAATACAATAAATACCATATACTTGAGAATCTTCTTACCGTCAGTTGTCCTTTTCGAAGTGGTTGAACGCAGATATGGCCGTATGAATCTTCTTACCGTCAGCTGTCTTTTTCGAAGTGGTTGAACGCAGATATGGCCGTATCATGAGATTTGAAAGACTCGAAGATGCTACCCTTGATCCCGATATAGGAAAGCATTCACTCCATTTATAGTATAATTCTATACTCTTACCAGAAATTAAAACATACCTTTTTGAAGTGTTATTCTTCTTCGGATAAACGGTTGTTGAATTATTCCTTAATCTATTTAGTCATACTCACTAAAACATAAGAGAGTAAGTGACGAAGAAAAAATATGTATACAAGATAATCATATACTCCCTCCGTCCCAAATTAGTTGTAGCCTTCAGCTTTTTCACGCCCATTAAAAAAATTATTAAATGGAGTGTGTATTTCACTATATTACCCCTATTTAATGTTTGACTATTAAATTTTGTTGAGAATTTTTTTAATTATTAAAGGTATAGTTGGAAAAGACTAACAGTTTTAGTCTTGAAAACCTAAGGTATCAACTAATTTGGGACAAATGATTATTTCTAAAGTGTGTTGGCTTAAATCGGGACAGGACAACAAATCAAATTTATATTGGGTTTAACTGGTAATTTGCTAGTATCAAAGCACCGCTCGAGCTAAAATCAGATCTAGGATAGATAAAAGCTTAGAAAAAGGCAAACGAGGCAAGAAATACTTTAAAAGATAACGAGGCAACAAGTAAAAGGAAAGTTGAATATTATATTGATCGTCCCACATTATTTTACAAATGAATCCTATTTATAATCAGGAGAAAGAATGACGTTGTAAATATCATAATTGCGCCTTCATGGCCATTACTCCGTACTTGATTGTAGTTGACTCGATCTGTCCTCTTAAATGTTAGAGCAACGGTCGACAGTTATAAAGGGTGGATCTTGTTTTCTGACGCACTGCATCTGATCGGGATTATATTTTTATGGTGCTTGCTCAGAGCTCAATACTTTGATTCCACTCCTCCTCGTTCCCTGAGGTGATTTCCCAGGGAAAAGAGACATGCAACCTCTCCTCATAAGTTTGCCTCATTGAGTGGACTTCGTGCTAGGTTTCGAGACCTTGTTTGAGACCTCCGTGATTTTTCATCCAATACAGATAGTCCCCCCACTCTTCAGATAATTGCTAGAATTTTTCGGGTGGCGCTATTGAATTTGAGTGATAGAGTGACGTGGCGCGTTTTCGACTAGGAAATTTGAAAAGGTAGGCGTCATTTCAATGTCTCATCCCTTGCACGTGGCTCAATTTTGAATGGCTATGTCTTTTCGTTTGATTTTCCCCATGTAACCGCCATTATTGCATTTTGATCCACTTGCATTTCGCTATAAATTGGCCTTTTTTGTTGTAATATTCATCATTTCACTATTTCCATTTTAGAGCCTTTCACATTTCTTCCCTTCTTTCAGATTTTCAAAATTTCGCAATGTCTTCTCCATCCCGTCATGAAAATATCATTGATGCTTCAATTGAGGACTTGTTAGACTCCCCCATCAGCAACTTCTTCTCGTTCGGAGGACAGTCTTAGCGTAGCTAGGCAGGAACCATCCATCGGCGATAATGAGGTGGCGGCCGAAGGGGCCATTAATGATAATGAGGTAGTTGAGACCTCACCCCCCAAGAGAAAAAAGAAAAAAAAAGTTTACTAGGGGGGACTTGAACCTCAGTGGGTCATCCCAAGACGATTTGACTCAAGTAAAGAGTTTAGAATGAGGGGGAAATCGGCCTCGGATATTAGGAGGAAAAGGAACCTTCCCGTTCAACCTTCTTCGAGCTTAGCTTCAGAAGAGCACATAGCTTTGATCCGAGAGGAGTGTAGTTGGAACCTCGAGGTCCCAATTTCGATTCCCACCGCTGAGCAACGTACGTGTGATAGCGTTCTGGGGCAATCCTTCGTTTACACCTACCCATTTTTGATAGGTTTCTCTCTCCCCCTTCATCCCATAGTAGACACCTTTTGTCGGACGCACAATATCTGCTTGGCCCTGGCTTTTGGAAAGTCGTTCAGTGTCTCGACTACATTAGTCACAAAGCGGGGTCACATTTGGGTATGACCATTTAATTTCTTTATTTTCTCCTTCTCTGCACAAAGATGGGGTTGTGCAGTTGAACAAGCGGGGTTAGTTTTTCCTCATTTCTAAGAGTGATGACACCGAGGATCGAAGCTGGTGTGACTGGTTTGTCCTTCTCCCCACCTCTTCTCTTTCATCCGAGCCCGGATTTCTTGAGGCGTAGAACAGGACTCGTAAGCCTTTCTCTCATTTTTACTTTTTATACTTGGCTTTAAATGTGGCGAAGTCAGACCTTTTGTCATGTTTTTCAGCAAGGAGACCCCCAATTAATCCTCCCCAGGATTTAGAGGCTTGGGTGCAAGCCATTATCAATACCGATGGGCGCTTAGATAGGGATTGGATGGTTTTGGCCGCTCGTGCTGAAAATGGGTGGTCGGGCAAACATTTGGGTTAGTATATTTCCAATTTTATTGCTTTATTTTATCGATGCGTCTTTTCTAACTTCTACCTTTTTCAGATTTCAACATCTTGCCTGTCGAGGCGGAGCAGGAAGAGGATAAGAAAAAGAAGGAAAAGAAGAAGAAGAAGTCGGGATGACGATCTAAAGTCGTCGATGTCCCAGATGCTGATGCTAGTTTGCATCTTATTGAGGAGTCTGTTGAGATTCTTACTCAGGCCCCGAGAGGTACTCATTTCTATTTTTTTTGTACTTTTCTCTTTATTTTCCTCCTTGAGTGATGTGTTTCCTTCTTTTCAGGTTCAAAGAGAAAAGGCGATACAACTAAGAGGCCAACTAAAGCTAAAGTCCCTCGGGTTGAAGCGACAATGGTTCCCTAGCGTAGATTGATTGACGAACCAGATGATGTTTTGGTTCGGAGCGGAGTCAAGGGGGCGGTGGCAAAGGAGCCAAGCTAAGTAGTTGACAAGGTTCGCGAGGGCTTGGAGTCTGGCGAGGTGAAGTCCACCGAGGAGGTCAGCAGACCTGTCGAGGCTACATCAGCTTTCGGACAGGAGAGTGCTAACCTGCCTCGGGCTAGGGCGACCCTCTCCCAAGGGATTAGACGCATCCCAGTCCCAATAGATGTTTGTCTATTAGATGACAGCATGGGGGTTGTCATCAGTTGCAAAGGGCTACTCAGGCCTTTAGAGAACGACCGCCTGAAGAACATCCCCTCGGATGATTGGATGGCTTTCTCGGCTCAGCACGCAATCCATGTGAGGCTTTATTTTATCTTAAGTGTTTTTCAATTCTTTGACCCTCTTTCCCTTGATTGCAGGGCTACGTCTATGCCACGAAGGCAGCTGAAGTTGAGGCTCAGCGAGCAGCACATCTACGTCGGGTCGGGGATGAGTAGGATCGTCGAAGGAACGTGCTTGAAGCTCCCGTAGCTGAGCTTGAAAAGCAACTCTCCGGCTTGGAGGTCAACTTGGATCGATCTCAGAGAGAAGTCGAGCAACTTGGTGCTGATCTTTCTCAGGATCATGGTGAAGTTGCCAATCTTTTGGCCGAGATGAGATCCCAAGAGGAGAGTCATCAAGCTGATCTTTGAGGTCAACTTGGATCGATCTCAGAGAGAAGTCGAGCAACTTGGTGCTGATCTTTCTCAGGATCGTGGTGAAGTTGCCAATCTTTTGGCCGAGATGAGATCCCAAGAGGAGAGTCATCAAGCTGATCTTTGGAAGCAAGCTGATGCAGCCAATGCAGCGCTTAAGGGTTTGACCGAGCAGTTTGAAGAGAAGACTTCACTACTTACCTCAAAAATAGTCGAGGTTGAAGCTAAGAATAAGGCCCTCGAAGCCGAGGTGAAGATCCTTCGGGCTAAGGTACCAGCTTCTTCCTCTGCGCTTAAATCCAAGATCAGAGCTAAGTTTGATTTGAGGGCTACCCGAGCATAGGTTTATAAAAATTGGGCAATCATTCAGACCAAGTTGAGGACCCTTGAATAGTACAAAAAGGGAATTAGCTTGGATGATGAGATTGACTAAGCCAAAGTTGACGTTGCTACAGCTCGAGGATTTTTAGACCGACTTCCTTCGAGTAGTGACAGCTCGTCTGAAGGAGAGGCTTTGGGTGGTGATAATGAACATGACTAAATGCTCGTTAGTTTTCATTTTTGTGCTTTCGGGCTACTTTTCTGTAATTATTCTGGCCTTCGAGCCTTGTGAATAGATGACTGTTTGAGACTTGAGTATCTACTATTTCTTTTTATTTGCTTGCAAGACTTTGAATGTGTTAGAGAGCTAGCTTAGGGCGACGTCTCGCCCTCAAGCCGAGGCTAAAAGTTTAATAGATAAAAAGATAAATTGATTCTTATTCCATTGATAAAAATTGAGTCAATTTACACAAGGCCTAGTTATACTTAGGTATATTTTGTTTTACGAGAAGCTGCTTCAGGCGAAGATTTCAAACTTTGGGCCCAAGTCCTCGAGTCTGAGTTATTTTTTCTAAGAGTACTCAAGCTGCGAGCTTGGTGAGTCGATCGCTTGCGAGCTCGGTGAGCCGATCATAGATCGATTTCATTCCCTTGTCACCCTCACCATTATTCGAGGGTGAGGGATAAAGACTCAAGCACTGTTGACCTCGGTGGCACGCTTCGTGTGGTTAGAAGTAATATTTCTTTAAATTAGATGCGTTCCAATTAAAAGGTTCTTGTTTCCCCTTAAGATCTGCTAGCTGATAGGATCCTTTTCCTATAATCGCTTTCACCCGGTAGGGGCCTTCTCAATTGGCGGCCAATTTTCCTGCATTTTTCTCTTTAGTTGTTTGATTCGAGGCTCTTAAAACATAGTCGTCGACCTTAAACTCTTGCAACTTGGCTTTTTTGTTTAAGTAGGCTTCGATTCGCTGTTTTTGGGCTGTCAATCGCACCAGCGCCATCTCTCTTCGTTCCTCAAGCATATCCAACTCTATCCTCATCGCTTTTCGATTTGACTCCTCGGATGAGTGTGCATAGCGGAGACTTGGTTCCCCCACCTCGACAGGAATTAATGAATCGACCCCGTAGACGAGGGAAAATGCAGTTTCACCAGTACTGTTCTTCTCTGTTGTCCTCATTGCCCACAGTACTTCTGGTAACTCATCAGGCCATGAACCCTTGGCTTCATCTATCCTCTTTTTAAGGTTGTCAACAATTATCCTGTTTGATGATTCAGCCTGTCTGCTGGCGCTTGGGTGGTACGGTGTCGAGGTTACCCTTTTGATCCCCCTTTTTTAAAAAAGTTGTGAGGTTCGAACCAATGAATTGTGTACCGTTGTCACAAGTAATATCTTTTGGGACTCCAAATCGGCATATGATTTTCTTCCATATGAAATCGATAACTTCTTTCTGTCTTACCCTGGCAAAGGCTCCTGCCTCGATCCATTTGCAAAAATAATCAGTGAGCACGAATATGTATTTGACACTGCCCTTTGCTTTGGGAAAAGATCCTACGATATCCATCCCCCACTTCATGAAGGGCCACGGTGAAACTACCGAGTCCAAGGGTTCGGCTTGTTGGCGAATCATAGAAGCATGCCTTTGACATTTGTCGCACTTCCTAACGAACATTCTAGCATGCTCGCTCATCTCGGGCCAGTAATAGCCGGCTCGGAGCAGTTTGTGAACAAGCGCTCTCCTGAGTAGTTTCCACATGTTCCTTTGTGCACTTCTCTTATCACGTATTGATATTCTTCGAGGCCTAAACATTTGGCCATCGGGCTGCAGTAAAGTTTTTTATATAGCTGTCCATACACTATTGTTTATGGGACAACTTGCTTCCTGAATTTTTCAGCTTCTTTTTTGTCTGGTGGTAGAGTCCCCGACTCTAAATAAGAGATGAATTTTGTTCTCCAGTCCCAATGTCGATTCACCATATTTACTTCCAGCTTCATTTTTCCTATGGCCGACGTGAGAACCCTAACTGTTGCATCAGTCTCCGAGTTTTCTGCTGATGCTACCGAGGCCAAATGAGCTAGAGCATCGGCCTCGGCGTTCTCCTCTCGGGGTACTTGCATGATCTTCCATTGTTGAAAGGCATCAAGCGCTTGCTGCATTCTTGCCACGAGTTGCTTCATTCTTGGCTCTCGAACCGTATATCTACCGAGAACTTGGTTCACCACTAGCTGTGAGTCGCACCTTAACTCAACATTTTCGACTCCCATCTCCTTTACCAACTTTAATCCTTCTATGGCGGCTTCGTATTCGGCTTCACTGTCGGTCAGTTTCTCATATTTCATTAAATGCCCTAACTTCTCCCTAGTGGGGGCCTCGAGCACTATTCCGAGCCCTGAAATGTTAGAGTTGGATGCCCCATCTGTGTAAAGCTTCCATACTCCGTGGGTAGGACCTTTTGAAGTTAAACTCTCATTTTCTGCCTCGGGAAGAAGTTTAACACTGAAATCGTCCACGAAATCAGCCAGCACTTGAGATTTGATGGTTGTGCGGGGTCGATATACGATGTCATACTCACTCATCTCGACTACCCACCTAGACAATCTCCCCGATAACTCTGGCTTATGCAATATACTTCTCAAGGGGAAAGTCGTTACTACTGCTATCGAATGACATTGGAAGTCGGGGCGTAATTTCCTAGCAGCAATGACTAATGCTAGTGCTAATTTTTCTAAATATGGGTACCTTGTTTCAGCATCGAGGATGGCCTTGTTGACATAGTATATTGGTTGTTGCTTCCCTTCTTCTTCTCAAACCAGAACAACACTTACTGACACCTCGGAGACAGCTAGGTAAACCAACAGGGTTTCGCTATCCTTTGGTTTGGCCAATAACGGAGCGTTGGCTAAATAATGTTTCAGCTTTTTCAAGGCCTCCCTGCACTCGGGCGTCCACTCGAAGGAAGTATTCTTCTTCAAGACAAAAAAAAAACTTGTAGCACCGCTCTGATGACCTCGAAATGAATCGACTCAAGCGGCGAATCGGCCAGTTAAGCGTTATACTTCCTTCGGACTCGATAAGTCTTCGGGAATTTCTCGTATAGCTTTGATCTTGTCAGGATTTGCTTCAAAGCCTCTCTCCGAGACAATGAATCTTAGGAATTTTTGACCCTAAAAGCGTACTTTTCGGGGGTAAGCTTCATGTAATATTGTCTCAAAATTGCGAAGGATTCCTTTAGTTGTTTCAGATGATCTTCCAGCCAGGCAGATTTTACCAACATATCGTCGATATAGGCTTCCATCGTTTTGCCAGTGTACTCTTTGAACATCTGACACACCAATCTCTGGTAGGTTGCCCCGGCGTTCTTGAGGCCAAATGGCATCACCTTGTAGCAATAAGTTCCTTCATCTGTAATGAAAAAAGTTTTTTCTTCATCGCTTGGGTCCATTAGGATCTGATTGTACCCTGAATACGCATCTAAAGAGGTTAAAAGTTTGTCCCCAGCCGTAGAGTCTATTACCCTGTCTATTTGGGATTAAGGGTAGGAATCTTTAGGGAATAATTTATTTAGGTCAGTGTAATCAACACACATTCTCCACTTGCTATTTTTCTTGGTACCACTATGACATTAGCAAGCCAATCTGGGTACTTGACTTCTCTTATGAACCCATTGTCAAGTAACCTCTTGGTCTCGTCTTGGATCTCTTTTTATTTTCTCCAATGTGGGATCTTTTCTTCTACTTCACTGGGCGATGGTTGGGATCTACGTTGAGCTTGTGTGTCATGATCTCGGGATCGATCCCTACCATATCTGTGTGGGACCATGCAAAACAATCGTCGTTGGCTTTTAATAATTTGATGAGAGCTTCCTTGGACTCGGCGTCCAGCTCCGAGCCCACGAATATTTTTCTTTCTGGGAACTCTTCTGATAATGCATGAGATTCTAGCTCTTCCACTGTTGAATCCTCGGCTTTACACTTTCGAGGTTCTTGGATGAACGTTGGACTCCTCTCTTCCCACTTTGGGAGAGTTGCTCTTTGGGGCGAGCCTTCCCCGACCGAGCGCTCGAGGCGCGTGTTCCTATTTCTGCAGCGACTACATAGCACTTTCGAGCCATTGACTTGTCACTTCAAATTGTACGAATTCCCCATGGGGTGGGAAACTTAATGACTTCATGAAAGGTTGACGACACATCATCCATTTCGTGAATCCAAGGTCTTCCGAGGATAATATTGTACGCCATGTCCTCATTCATTATTTGGAAAGTCGTTTCTTTGTCAACCCCCTCCCCCCCCCCCCTCGTGGTGGTTATGAGGGTGATTTCCCCTAGAGTTCTTTCCACGGAGTTAGTGAACCCTGCTAAGGTGGTCACTTTCAGGACGACAAGGTCCTTCAACCTCATCTATTCAACGACTCTGAGGTTGATTATATGTACGGAACTCCCAAGGTCTACTAGGACTCATTTTATATCTGAATTATTGACCCTTAAGGTAATAACCAAAGCTTCATGATGAGGGGTCATTGCCTCGTGGCGGTCTCCTTCGTCGAAAATGATTTCTTCGTCGATTCTCTCTATTTGGGTTCTTTTCCCCATATTGGTTGAGAGTTTCGCAAGCTTCCTCGTCGAGGAATGATTGATACCGTTTATTTCTATACCACCCGTTATGACGTTTGCTGATTCTCGACATGTCGAAGCTATTGACATTTTATATAAATCTGGAAAAGCTTCGACTTCGGAACAAACGTTATTACCAGATCCTGACAGACGACGCCAATTTGTGTTGGCCTAAATCGGGACAGGACAATAAATCGAATTTATATTGGGTTTAACTGGTAATTTGCTTGTATCAAAGTACTGTTCGAGCTAAAATCATATCTAGGCTAGATAAAAGCTTAGAAAAAGGCAAACGAGGCCAGAAATACTTTAAAAGATAACGAGGCTACAAGTCAAAGTAGAGTTGAATGTTGTATTGATCGTCCCACATTGTTTACAAACGAATCCTATTTATAATCAGGAGAAAGAATGACGTTGTAAATATCATAATTGCGCCTTTATGACCATTACTCCGTACTTGATTGTAGTTGACTCACGATCTGTCCTCTTAAATATTAGAGCAACAGTCGACAGTTATAAAGGCTAGATCTCATTTTCTGAGGCACTGCATCTGTCGGGGTTACGTTGTTATGGTGCTTGCTCCGAGCTCAATACGTTGAGTTCACTCCTCCTCGTTCCCTGAGGCGATTTCCCGGTGCTAAGAGACATGCAACCTCTCCTCGTAAGTTTGCCTCGTGGAGTGGACTTCGTGTTAGGCTTCGAGGCCTTGTTTGAGACCTCAGTAACTTTCATCCAATACATAAAGTATCAACTAATTTGGGACAGAGGGAGTAAATGTGTATAGTATAATTGTATTGTATACAACAAAAAAGAGGAAAAAGTATCAACATTTTTATTGAAAAGATGTATGTATGTATCTTTTGAGAATCTCCATGTATTGGGAAACAATTAAAATTAAATTGACGAGAGAGACTTCATTCAAACTTTTGAATTAAAATGAAATTTGGAGGGACCGGTAGCAATGTCATTAACTTTGCATAAATGACCTACATTAAACTACAATTTATCGTGCTATTCCTATTTGTGCCATTGTGGCCAAAATTAGTGTGGTAAAAATACCTTATTATATGAATTAAGTGTCACATTGATTATTAATGTATAAAAGCAATTCGATTATTAATGTTATAAACATAAGAATGAGTAAGCGGAGCGAGATGGTTATATATGCATGTATGCATACATAAGGAGAAGCTAAATTATAAACACTAACGACATTATAGATAATTTTAAAGCCTCGAATCAACCAAAATAAACTCAATAATGATAAAATACACCATAAATTTGTATTTTTATTAAATGGTGGTGGAGTGATGGTAGTTTTCTAGCGGTTGTCGAACCCCGAAATTACCGGTTAAGGCAAATTTTGAATATTTCAACATTATGGAGACTCCAAAGGTTTTTCTTTGGAGTCGCCACCTAATTTATGAATATTAGGAACCAATGTTAATTACTCAGTGCAATTCTTTCTTATTTAAAAAAGAAATAATTTTTTAGAGATTCTGAGTAAGTAGTTCTGTTATTTTTGAAAGAACGTCTATTATTATTAGAGTACTTTCGAAAATCCACCAAAAGGGTGGTTATTCCGGCGGTTTTTACGAATAAAATAACTTAGAATTTTTGAAAAATAGATTAAGTATAAATGGTTAATAGATAAATAAGTAGCTAGGTACATAAATGAATAAGTGAATAAGTACATAATGTAATAAATAATTGATTAACTACGTAATTAAATAATTAGATAAGTAAATAGATAAATAAATAATTAATCAATTAAATAATAAATAAATAAATAAATGATTAAATAAAATTAATTATCAATTTGATTAAACAATTAATTAAATAATTAAATAAGTATTTAACTAATCAACCTAATAATTAAATAAGTAAATAAATGAATATGTAAATAAATAAATAAATAATTTATTAATAATTAAATAAATAAGTAGATATAAAATAAACAAATTAATGGGTAAATAATTAAATAAATAATTATTACTCCCTCCGTTCCAAAATGGTTGTCATAGTTCGGATTTCGAGAGTCAAACGAGTTTAACTTTGACCGTAATATTTTCATATGTCTTTTAAATATTTTAAATTATTAATTATTGTGACTTATAGTATATTTTATGTAGTTTCTAAATATATAAACATCGTTACGAAAAACTTAAAGATTATGTTTAAATTTACAGTCAAAATGAACTCATTTGACTCTCGAAATCCGAACTATGACAACCATTTTGGAAGGGAGGGAGTACTAAATGAACTATGATTTTAGGGGATGCAAAATTTAATTGCTTTTTGTTTGCGCTCAATATTTAATAACAGTTCCATAAAATTCATAAATTAACTTGCAATTCTAAAGAAAAGAGACAAGGCGTTCACCAAAAAGTAATTCAAATAATTGATTAATCATAATTCATACAATTCTATCCTACAGGGCTTCTAGTACGGTCTACGGGGAAGTCTTATAATATATTTTTTCTACGGGATAGGGAAAGAGAAGGGTTAGATTCAAAATGAATGTTGGAATTTATTTTCGTTTATACACTGTGGCCATGAGTTCTAAAATTAACTCAACATAGAACTTTTACAAATATTCTACAATGTCTTTAACTTAGTAGTCTTGACCCTTGTGAGATGAAAATGCCCTCTCACTTTCGGCAAACATGCTAAAGACAATGCCCTTTCACTTTCGGCAACAACATATTTGTTTAGCCTGATATTTGAAACCCAGACAACCGGTTTTATTCCTTAGATGCTTCAAGCTAACCAGGACAAGCTCGAACGAAGCAAACATACCCAAAAAAAAAAAAAAAAAACCAATAAGACCAAGCAACTAACATGATTCATAAATGAAGCTGCACCCAACCAAGAATGAATAAACCCTAAGCTACCAATGGAAACATGAATAAAGACAGGGAGAGGCATACACCAGGAAAGGATTGGCAAACAGATCAAAGAAAAAAACTCAAAAGGAAGAAAAGTAGTTAATGCATAACCAATGACCTGGTTCACTTTAAAATAGAATAAGTTACTGCTCTTCACATAACTAAGCTAGGAGGGACTAGGTTGCAAGCTTAGAGGCTGAACAACACCTGCCGGATCATCCATATAATACCAGCCCTCACACACCATTCATGAACTGCAAATAAAAGGAACAAATTGGACTCCACCCTCACCTCGCAAAACCAGACATTACTCACCCTAGTCCCTGAAGCCTCTACTACCTCCTGAATGGCAAACAATGCAAGCAAAGATCCCAGCCTTAACTAACCTAGGCAGAACCCAAACATCCTTCCTCTGCTTCTAACACTAAAAAACCTAGACCCTAAAACACTCCTAATGCTGCAAGAACCAGAAAATAGCCTCAACCAGACACTTAAAACTCTTATACTCCTAGACGTACCCCAGAAGCTAAATGAAACCAAGAATGATCCTATTAAGACCTTTCTAAACCCTTTAGACAACCTGAACTCCCTCATATACACATTTCATGCACACCAAACTAATGCAGACCCAAACAACCTCCTAAACTCCAACTCAAATCCTGAACTAAACTCCATATCTCTAGAATCCCTTAACAGCCTTTACATCACCATGCCCAAGAATATCAGACCCATCACCTCATTTTCAATCTCCAACAGACAACCAAGAAATCAGAAAACAACAACATTAATCTTAACCCTAATTCTACTTTCAGACATCCAAGCAAACATATTCCAACCATAAGAATACTTTCCCAGAAATAGCATATTTCAACTCCAGAATACAATCAAAATCTTCTGCCTGATACAACCAGCCCAGAAAAGAAAGACACAACAATATTGAACTAAGCAGACAAAAAAAAAAAAAAAAAAAAAAAGATGACACTGACCCAAGGAAGAAAGAGAAAACAAACCTGAACCCCTCCCCTTTAATCTGAACAGGGTTTGACAGAATGAAGATATTCTGATACATTAGGAGAGGATAGAAAACTTATGTAGAAACTAATGAAAAATATGAAATTATTGTAACACCAGAACTGGTGCAAATAAGTTGAACTAACCATGGGATCAACTACATATTCAAGCTTGAAAATGCTCTTAGCCAAAAGGGTATACAAACATGACAATGCATTGAGATTCTAACTTGAAACGTGACTCTCAATCTAACTTTGAATCCTACTTACAGCCAGAAATCTAGATTCAATCAAATTAGGGTACTCATGGATCTCGGAAATCAATTCATTTGATACATTTACAACCTTAAACTTTTTCAGACATACAAAGCACTTGAAATAACCTTTATGAATCCACTGGCACCTCTCATCACTCCAAATAAAGGAATAACTTTAACTTGGTATGATACTCAATCATCCTAACAAAAACTAGCAGAAATAATAACTACACACTGGTCTAATTTCTATGACTATATATTACCTCTCATTTTCAAAACTTACACAATGCTTATCTAGGCTGTTATTCGAACTAAACAACAACAAATATACTATAGAAACAGTAAAGAGAAAAATCATTGACCTTTTGCGAGGTAGTGAAATGAATCTAAATACGGAATTTTACGCTTCAAACAAACAGCAGCGACACAGAGACACTTGAAACTATAAAACGATCAAGATTTTAAGAAAATTTTAACTAGAGTGCCTAAAGCGGCTAGGGTGTCTTGAATTTGCAAGACTCCCTTTTACTTAAAATTTTCCACCACTATTACACTAGTACTGGGACAAAATTGGGAGTCAACAGCGGACTTTTTGATATAAGACAATTAAAAATTTTGGTGCTAATCGATTTGGCGGATGAGAGACGTTAGCAAGAAAAAAAAATTGGACCATTTTTCAATATTTCGGACCAATGGTAGACCATTTTTGTATAGTTAAATGGAAAATTTGCAATGTCTTTCTCTTTATAAAGATCCACATAAGCCTTTGTCGTTAATGAATAAGAGCATTGGTCAAATTTTATAGCAACAGAGTTTTAGTTGACAACACCAATTTGTGAAAGGAAAATTTGGACCATTTCACATAGTTTAGTGGCGACGTTGAATCTTTTTTCTTGTTGATGAATTTGTCTTTAGATTTCCATGCAAGTTGTGGCCCACTGATGGGCGTCAAATTATTTATGCCTAAATTTTGTCGAATAGGTTAAACAGATAAATTTAGGAGGAAGTCCCAAGCAATAAAGTAAATGAAAAAATTAATATTAAAGCAGACAAATAGAGATTGTATTCCTTGAGAATAGAGAGGATTCACATTGAATCTCTTGTCCCGAGTACAATGAGGGACATGGGTATGTATAAGCTTAGATTTACCTCAATCCTAATTACGGTAAAATACTAAGTTTATAAGCCTTGGGTCTTTTTACATGAGGCGGTAATACCAAGCTAAACATAACTAGTAGACTATTATTTTTAAGTTAACTGGGTATGTGTCCTTCGACTCCAGGCTCGTGCCTAATGAGCGGGCGTTGTTATGGAGCATGCGTACATCTTCAACTTTCGATAATTTGTAGAGTAAGTCTAGTCTCAGCCAGCTTGACCCATATCCCCGTAATTATAGATGAGTATTTTTTATCCACATAAAAATACTGTGATTTCTTACTTTTTCAAGTAAAAAATTCCATGTCGAAATACTGTTTTTTACTTCTCAAGTAAAACATCCCATGTTAAAATATTCTGATTTTCACTTTTCAAGTAATTTTTTTTTTCACTTTTAAAGAAAAAATTACATGAAAAAAAGATATGATTTTCACTATTAAAATAAAAAATCTCATATCACAATACAGTGATTTCCATTTTTCAAGTAAATTTCTTTTCACTTTTCAAGTAAAAAGGTCCATGATAAATTACTACGATTTTCACCCTTCAAATAAAAAATTTCATATCAAAATATTATGATTTTCACTTTTTAAGTAAAAAAACTCTCATGTCAAATACTGTGATTTTCACTTTTCAAGTAAAAAAGCCCATGACGAAATACTATGATTTTCACTTTTCAAGTAAAAAATCCTATGTAAAAATACTTTTTACTTTACAAATTCAAACCCCTTGAAAATTTTCTTGTATTTTCACTTTTCGAGTAGAGAATTCTATGAAAAAGTATTGAGAATTTTACTTTTCATGTTCAAGTCCCACGACACAAACCTGAAGATTGTGATGCAAATAATTGAACATAATTTAAACAAATTTATTTGTGCTAAATATTGAGTTCTTCTTCATAATTGACACTAGCAAACTACTGAAAAACTATTTAGATGAATAAAAGAAAAATGAGAGTAATACTTTGGGAAGGTAGAATAATTGGGTTGAATTGCATAAATATGACATGGTAATCAATAGTTTGCATATTTGCCCTCAATAACAGTAGGTCATCATAATTACTCTTCACTAGTTTATTGAATGATTTTTTGGATGAAAATACCTCTCGCAACTTATGAAAGACCTGCACTATCCTCCTTTGACTTTTCTCCATTCAAACAATCTCTAACCCTAAAAACTTACAACTTTCACATATTTCTCTATTAAAATGAAGATTCAAGGTTTGATTCCTTCAAATTCCTACTGAGTTTTAATAAATTTTGCATTAAATTCTATACAATTACGTTTGCAATATTTTGTCTTACATTCATTTGGATTAACTTGTAGAAAATCTATGAAGTCTCTACAACTTTAGTTTTGATGCAATGGGCAACTTGTAGAGAAAGTCTCTGCAAGTCCTGGCTATAATCAAGACTTTAAGCTCTGAGGCAATAGGCAGGGGTAAAATAGTCCTTTCACATAGTAAATAATGATGTGTAGGACATTTTGCTAAATCATTTAAAACAAGGGCAAAATACCCACAACTAATGCTTATTCAGGGCATGCAGTGAAATTTTTTGGAATAATTGCAATATGTGGATCACCGAAGAAAGAAGATGAGGCAGAAGTCTATCACAACTCACAAGTGCCTACTGCCTAGGGTTTAATAGAGATAGGAGAACAAAAGGTAAAATTGCCTTTTCATGCTTATTTTTTGAAAAAGAATTGTCCATTCTTTAGTTAATTTATTAGTGATGGCCACACCTCAATTAGCGATTGCCAGAGTGGCTACGTGGTGTTAATTTTACACTATAACTGGCTACACGGCTAAATGTATCCCAATACATTGGGCTTTGCTCAAGGGTTGCGGATTTATTCGGGAGATTAAAAAAATAGGTAAAAAAAGAGAGTGGTTATGAAAAGTTGAGCACTTTAATAGTGATTTTTTAAAATTGAGCACTTTTACATTAAATGAAGCTGAAAGTTTAGAAATATCCTTATTAATAGAACACTTTCGATAATTACAAAAATACCTTTTTGAATCTGTAATAACAAAAATGACATCGCACCTTTTTAAATCCGAAATTACAAAATATGCTATTACTTCCTGCAAATCAGAAAGCAATGTCAATATGTCTGTGATTAATATCTATTTTGTGAATAAATAAGGCCAAATTATCATCGTTTCGCTCATATATAAAAATCAAAGCAAAACATAATATAAGAGCAATCTGGCATCATTTCTTCATAAAGTGAGCAAAAAAAACATGTTCATTTTGTAAATAAATAATGTCAAATCATACTTTATTCATTCACAAAAAATACATTCAAGTGCTTATATATCTAGAAATAATGACAGATCATTTGTATTTATCGATATGATTGTGTATGTTTTTGTGAAGAAATGAGACTGAATCGGTCTCTGACAAGACCCGAATTCTCGGCTAGGTCGTGCGGACACCCAACTATCTCCCCTAGACCTGTCGGGCTAACTCTATTGACTGAATCAATATAAATGGCATAGAATTATCTTGAAAGCAAAATGAAAACCTTAACACAATAAGATAACTTCCAAGGACAGACATATATACAAGTTGTCTGAATAATATAGCTGACTACCCAAAATACACAAGTTTAGAGGTTTCCAGATCAAACATCTAAGAAATCTAAAAGATATATATATCTCCCGAAGGGAGCAAAAATAAGATAAACTACAATATCTACAGCTGGGGACCTCAATGGACAAGATGGCTCACCGTAGATAGCTGAGAACGTACTGCTCCTCAATCACGACGCCGCTGGCTGGGTCCTGGAGCAAAATCTGCCGAACTAAAAGAAAATACAAGAACAGATAGGGAGTGAGACATAAGGACTCAACAATTGAACACAAACTAGCGACCTCGAAAAATATCTATGCTGGCCAGGAAAACAAAAGTCATAACAGTCAACCAGATAAGTCATTCACAAATAATCAATGCAACAAATCCATACAGCTCACAAAATACATATAAAGATATGAAATAAATGTATCATGATGCAATGGGGTCACATGTTCCAGAAACCTATCTCCGGCAAGGGACTCTCATCAAACACCAGGAGATATATACAATAATAACCTTCACCGGCGCGGGACTCTCATCGACTGCCGAGAAGTACATATCAAGCTCATAACTGGAGTACAATGCTCTTATGCTCAATGCAATACCAAAAACAGGGCATAAAATATAATATAATATACAATGTAAACCCAAAACTAAGGCATAATAAGTACATCTATCGGCAGCTACACACGTATGAAACACGTGGTAGAATATGCACAAGACCAAAGACCATAAAATAAATTGATAATATCACTTACCTTTTTCCAAAGTTAGCACTACTACTCAACAACTGCTTTTTCCTTTGGATTCACTCCCAAACAATCCTTCTCTATTCAATAAGAAAAAAAGTATATCAAATAAGGCTAAAGGCTTCATTCCTTATGTCTTAGAGCAATCCGGTCAGGAACCAGAAACCCGATTCCAATACGCGATACGCAGTCTATGCCTACGTATATGGTTCAAAATCACATAACCAAACCCTAGATAAATTATATTTATGGATTGCTCATAACTCCCTGAGTTCGAATATATAATCACTTCCATTATCGGAGTCCAATTAACCTTTTAAACTATCAAGTTAAGTTATTAGAACAATGCCTAATATCCCAATTTCTAGCGTCAAAATATATTCAAACACACGTAATAAAGAGAAATAATAACATCATTACCTAGATGTTTCAGGGTGAAAATTCTATTTTTTTTCCTTCTTCTTTTCTTTTCATTTCTCTCTTTTCTGACTTCTTTTTTTTCATTCTATGTGTTCTCTCTCTCATTTCCTTGTTCTATTTTGTTTTACGCTTAGAACTTTAAGCTAAGGGAGCCACCGGCTCTCCTTTAATTTTCTTTTTCTTTTATTTTTTTTCTTTAAATAATATCCTAATCTTATCTTAAAGTACAAAAGTTATTTTTGATAAAATATCTAATCTAGCTACTAATTTATGTTTTTAAATATTTAATATAAAATTTACTCGCGAAGACGGATCTCGAATCCGATTCCTAAAACTCAAGATACGAATTAAACGGAAAGAGATCAAATTATTAACTTACGGCAGTTTAGCGGAAACTATCCGAACGACTTCGGAATTCACATATGAAAGTTCACACATGTCACAAATGACAATACTAACCTAACGATGCTTTCGGATTTTGAATTAAAGTTCATTCATCCAAATCGAGCTCAAAAACCTCTTTTAAGATTACCGACAACGAAAACTGAAACCTTCTTCCGATACCTACCAAACGAGGTCCCATTTAGCTCAAATTTTACAGACAAGTCCTAACGGACCTGTCGGAGCTTTTAAGATTGTCGACATGTCAGTGGGAGTCCTAACTCCCAAAACGACTACCTAAGGTCGTTTTAGTATGACACAACCACAAAAAAATACCTTCAAATGCTTACATATTTAGAAATAACGACTATCTGTCGGTGTTTATGCATATATTGTGTCTATTTTTTGAAGAAAGGAGGTCAAATCGTCCACACTTCATACATCCACTAAAAAGACCTTCAAGTGCTTATATATTTAGAAATAACGACAATCCGTCTGTATTTATGCATATACTGAATCAAAAATTGTGTCTGTTTTGTGAAAAAATGAGTCCAAATCAGCGTTACTTCACATATCCACAAAAAAATTTCAAGTGCTTATATTTTTACAAATAGCGACAATTCATTTGTGTTTATGCATATAATTGTGTCAGCTTTGGGAAGAAATGAGGCCAAATAGGCCTCACTTCATACAACCACAAAAAAAAAAAAAAAAAAAAAAAAAAAAAAAAAAGAACCTTCAAGTTCTTATATATTTAGAAATAACAACAATTTGTCTGTGTTTATGCATATAATTGTGTCAGCTTTGTGAAAAAATAAGGGATAATCGGCGTCACTTCACACATCCACAAAAAAAACATTCAAGTGCTTACATATTTAGAAATAACGACGATTCTGTCTGTGTTTATGCATATAATTGTGTCCGTTTAGTGAAGAAATAAGGCCGATCACTTCACACAGCCACAAAAAGACCTTCAAATGCTTATATATTTAGAAATAATGAGAACCCGTCTGTGTTTATGCACATATTGAACCAAAAGTTCCGTCCATTTTGTAAACAAGTGATTCCAAATCGTCTTGACTTCGTTATCCACAAAGTTACATATGAAAATACAAAAATCAACAAAAATTCAAAGAAAAACATAACTAAACCAATCTGTCATTATTTATTCATCATGTGAGCCAATATTAAATAAATTTTTCAAACACATGAATCCAAATCGTCTTACTTCTTTCATTCGTAAAAATACATATGAAAATGCATAATGAAGACAATTCATCTGCATTTTACTTACAAATGAGCCAAATCACTATGTCTATTTTATAAGAAAATGACACCAAATCGTCATCACTTTGTCCATATATAAAAATTCAAGTAAAAATAATCAAGACAATCCGTTTGCATTTATTTACAAGTACGCCAAACCAGTCTGTCTATTTTACAAATAACTGATAACACGTCATCATCACTTCCCTAAATACAAAAATTCAAAGTAAAAATAAAATAAAGCCAATCCAGCATCATTTGAAAATAACTAAAGTCAAATCATTGTCACTTTCAACACAACTTTGAATATAAATCGTTATCACTTTCAATACAGATTGTCATTACCTCCAACACAACTTTGAATGTAATTCATTATCAATTTTCCAATGACTCAAAATCGTCATCACTTTACCCATACACAAAAATTTAAAATAAAAATAAAACAAGACCATTTAATCTTTCAAAAAACTTGAAAAAAAAAATACGACAAGTGAGGTGACGGCTAGGTCAATTTCAGCGCTGTTTCAGGTCTTTGCTCAATTGGTCTGTTAGAAACTTCGATCCCCAGAACCAATTTTGATATTGGGTCAGTTGAAGTCCTTCCTCTGCCATAAAGAGGTACTAACTTCTCTTCTTGTATAAGGGCTTTACAAACAGGGCATTCATGGGATTGTGAATGGACCTTAGCTATTTATAAAGGGGAAATTTTCAAAAATAGGCAGCCCACTACCAAAAATTACAAACAGGATGCCATAATTTTTTCATGCATAGCACACATCCCTAAAATTATAAATTTTACAACTCCTTCATAAAAAAATACCTTAGCTGCCAAATATCCCCCTCCCCAGGCACTAAGCCGTCGGCAGACACCCTTCCCCGCCAGTGGTGTCGTTACTTTTTGTATTTTACTGAATTTATATTGTTTATTGCGTTTAAATCATTGATTTGGATAAGTTTATACCCACAAATCTCCCCCCAAAAAATAAATTATACATGAATATGCATAGATAAATGCGTAGCAATGAGAGAAATACAAAAATATATACAAAAAAAGTAAAAATTCATATAAACATCTTTAATATATAGATTTATTCACTCGCATATACACACTTATATAAATTTATACAATTTTATACATGTGTATAAAATTGTATAAACTTGTATAAACTTGCGGCAGACCGTTATCTCGGGAAAAAGGTGACAGGTTGGGTAAAATTAAAAAATATGAGCTATTTTTGGTAATTTTTACTTTTGCTTGTCTTTTAATATAATTATCTCTTTGTAGAGACATGGCGTACAAGTAACCACAAATAATCACAATAGGGCCTTGCACTAACTCAAAGCAGATGTTGCATTTTAAATCAACGACGTCTTCCTTATCTATCTCACATAAATCTCCAGGATTACACGTTATTGCGTTACTAATGATATTCTCCTTTAGCAAACAATAAACCAATCAACATATTCAGAGACACATAATAGATCATAGATGATTCAGTTAAAACACACAAGGTAAAATATCAAAATATGACCAATGAACTTCACAACAACTGTTCTTAATATTAACCTTCCATACACAGTTTTGTTTGATATCGCATAAGAAAGATTCTCTTCAGCGTGTCGCTAATGTGAATAATTGCATATATTCTTAATTAAAATTAAAATGAAATCTCATCAGGATTATAATAGACAATGTACAAACCTTCAAAAAGCTAAAGGTAAAATATGCTAGCATAACAAATGACCATAAAATTAGAATATGAACTCAAGTAATTGATTAATATAAAAGTTCTAAAGGTTAATTAATTATACTTAATCACATCATATGCTAGATTGTTATTCGTAACCCTCCGCAAATAGCATAAAAACCTACTTATGAGCTAAAATAAAATGTTAAAGAAATTTCATTCAAACTGCTAATTTGAAAATTTTGAATTGCTCAAACTTCTCTATGGTTCAACTCCAATCTTGTGGTCCACATGGACATTATTTATATGCTTGAGGAGGACAAGTTGAATTCTATCAAATTTCCTCACAAGAGATCTAACAAGGCAACAGCGAGCCCTTACCCCAAGATCGTAAGAAAATAATGTATGCAGATAAAAATTAGTTCAAAAAAACAAAAACTTGAAGTTCACAAAATCTGAAGTTGTCATCGTCGGAAAAAGATTTCCATGTTTTCGAAATCAGATCTACCCTAATATAGTGTAATTTTTGAAAAATCAATGGTAGAAACAGAAAGAGGAGACCAAGACGAATATGAAAATGTAATTTTTACAATATTTCAGAGGCATCCGATGGTGTCCCAGTGGCGGTTTTGACGACATAGCCATGGTTAGAGAAAGAGAAGAAGTGGGAGATGAATTTTTTAGAGGAGAAAGTTTGAAAGAAGAAGTTGTCAAATAATTATAATTAAGTACTTAAAGGGTAGAAGTGAAAATACCTTTAAAAATACTAAAATATTTAAAAACCATGAAAAAAGTGCTAAAAATTTAACATCATGCCCAAAAATTCTCAATTCACATTAAAAAATAGATTTTTTGAGGACTAATGATCCCAGTAAAAATTTCGCCCAACGGCCACTTTTAATACCAGTATTTATTTTGAGGCCGCTATTTTCTTTGGTCTTACACTAGAAGCCACTTTTGAGCCTTTACTAAATAAGCATTGACTTAAGTTCCGATCATTGACTGAAGTTCTGTCCATAGGGCCCTGGAGTGAAGTTCTATCTTTAAAGACAGAACTTCAGTCAATATGGCCCTAGACTTAAGTTCCATCTTTAAGGACTGAACTTCAGTCAATATGGCCCTGGACTAAAGTTCTATCTTCAAGGACTGAACTTCAATCCATATGGCCCTGGACTGAAGTTCTACCTTAAAGGACTGAAATTCAGTCAACATGGCACTGGACTGAAGTTCTATCTTTAAGGACTGAAATTCAGTCAACATGGCCCTGGACCGAAGTTCTATCTTTAAAGAGTGAACTTCAATCCATATGGCCCTAGACTGAAGTTCTATCTTTAAGGACTGAACTTCAATCCGGGCTCTGGACTGAAGTTCTATCTTTTAAGCGGAAGTGGCCACAAACTAAATATTTTGGTATTAGTGGCCTGTGCCCAAAGACCAGTGGCAAAAGTGGTCTTTCGTGCACTTACCCCATGATCCCAATCAGACGATTTTGAACTTTTAGCCACGCTTAAAAAAGTGTTTTAAGATTACAAAAATATACCAGTTTAGGACTGAAATTATACAAAATATCGATACAAATACAATTTACAAAAAATACCGATATTTTTTTTCAAAACCTATACAACTATATAAAGAAAAAATTTCAAAGGAAAAAGCTCAACAGAAATAGAGAGCTCACCCACCCGCTAAACCTAATCACTACACTTCCACTTCTTCAGTAATCGGCGATTCAAAACGAAATTCAAAACGCAATTACACATTCCAATTCAAACATCAATTTGTTGTAGTTTAAATTCAAAATCAATGAGACTTTGAATCGCAATTTCAATCGCAATTCAAATTTGAAGGTTTTACATCTATTTCATACACAAATTGTCTCTCGCATTCAAAATTGAAGCCGTTTGATCGATTTCATACACTAATCAACAGTCGCGATTCAAAATTGAAGCTGTATATTGATTTTTGATTTGTTTTCATAAACAAATTAGAAAGTTCTAATGTCAAGAGTAACAATTCTTCTCCAACACAAAGGTCGCTGGGATAAAACAGGAGAATACGTTGATTTTTGTGTTGATGCAATAGTAATAAGCACTGATTGTACATTTGATGATCTAGAATATACAATTTCAAAACAAATTCGTGTTGATACTATTACTAATCACATGGAAATCAAGTACAAGGTGAATGCGACATGTCCTGCCATAGAGATACACAACGATATGGGGTGAATGTGTATGTCGAGCTAAAAAAGGATAAGGATTTTGGAAAATATCCTTTGTGTATATCAGTAACAGAGAAATCATTCGGCGACACAGTTAATGCAAATTCATTGGTTATATCACCTAGATATACAGAAGGAACTCACACACGCAATAGAAGATGATGATACAGTGAAATTGATAAATGATGATGAATATTTTGATGATTATGATGAAACTGTTGGAATAATTACCGACCCTACGCATGAAGTTATTGCGGAAGGACAGGTTTTCAAAAACAAGGAGACGATTGTTACTGCAATGAAACACTATGCATTAAGGCAAAAGTTTCAGTTTAAGGTGAAAAGATCGAGTTCGTAATGGTATGAATTTTAAAAGCTTTGTCTATTTGTGTATGAGGCTGTATATCTATGCGTTTATGCATAAAATGATGTATGTCTGTATAAAAGCTTTTAAACTTTTCATATTTATTTGTATATGAGGCTATATATGTGTATTTATGTATGAAAGTGTATTTGCGTATGAAGAAGTATGTCTGCGTATTTGTGTATGATGTTTTATATGTGTGTATAAAGGTGTAAGTTTATGTATTATGTATGAAAGTGTGTTTGTGTATGAAGCTGTATGTCTGTGTATTTTTTGTATGAAGCTGGACTTATGTGTATGAAGCTGTAAGTTTATGTATTTATGTACGAAAGTGTGTTTGTGTATGAAGTTGTATGTATGTGTAGTTTTTGTATGAAGCTGAACTTATGTGTATGAAGTTCTACTTGTGTGTATGAAGCTGTAGGTTTATGTATATGTGTATTAAAGCGTGTTTTTGTATGGAGCTCTATGTCATTGTATTTCCTACATGAAAGTTGTAGTTGCATGTGTATGAAACTATACTTGCCCATTATTCTATTAAAATCTATGTTCAGTTATGTATGTCTATAGACAATTTTGTAAGTATTGTTTTATTCTGTTTAACTATGTATATGTGTGTTTATGACTATGTTATGGTGTGTATCTTATTGTATATCACAAAGCTCTAATTTGTTCGTAATTTATTGTATAGCTACTGTCTAAAATACATAAGGGATGATTGCACATGGTTGTTTAAGTCTTCAAGTTTGCATAAATCTGGTCTGTTCAAAGTTAGAAAATTCATCGACGATCACTCATGCTGATAGCATCAAGGATAAGGAAGAAACTTTGGAAGCACCAAGAAGACCATTGACAAGATCACAAGCTCAAGAATTGCAAGTAGATGTTGATGGACTTCAATTGCACATAAAGAAGCTATTAATTATGGAGGAAGAGCTCCCAAAAGAAGATGAATTAGCTAAGTGTTACAACTATTTCATGGTGCAAGTCCAAGTCCAAGAGGAGGTCGATTGGGGCCCAAAAATCAGCCATTAAATGGGCTAAATAGCCTCCAAAAGGAGGGTAAAATGGGGCCCACGTTTTTGGTCAAAGAGTCAACAAAAAGAAGCTTAAATAAGTCCTAAATTAGGGTTTAGAGGCGTGGAAATCAGCCTTGGAGGCTAGTCAACAAGTCAAAGTTAGTTAGGAGGAAACTAGTAAAAGTTATCCTAGTTAGTTGGTGATTTGGTTTTCTATTTCTAGTAGGCTTTTATTCCTTTTTACTTATGACTTAGTTTACCTAATTTGAGTAGGATTTAAAGCTTTATTGGCTGCCCCTTTCTCTATATATAGGGGAGTCTTTCATTATTATTTTCGGCTAGACATTATTATCAATAAAATTGTGAGGTTCTTTTCTTGCACTTTTGAGTGTGATTGTTCTTGGATTTATTCTTCAACCTTCGAGATTCAACTTAAGGTGGTAGTAACTAAATTCTTCATAACTCTTAGATTACTTTTAGGTATTCAAGAAAGGCGGTAATTCTATTGTTGTTCTTGTTACTCTAACGGGGGTCGGGGTTCCATAATCTACTTCTTGCTAAATTCTCTACCAAAGGCGATTAGCTAGTCTAATTGTTGTTGTTAGGAATTCTTTTCAAGAATTAGACTTGTCTCGAATTTCTTGGCTCATCCTCGAGATTCGTGATCCATTCTTGAATTCAAGAAACTCGTTCTTGAATTCATTCTATCTTTCTATTTTGTTCTTTTCCGTTTCTACCATTTCTTTTTAGCTTCCGCAAATTTCTTTAAATTCTTGAATTTTATTATCAAGTTCTTGGATCCTTAACGAGCGCGTTATCAAGTGGTATCAGAGCGGGTTCAATCAAGGTTCCGTTCTTGATAGTCTTGGGGTGTTCTTGAGCCAAAAAAAAAAAACAAAAAAAAAAAAAAAAAACGTTACTGTAGCACGTGAACAGTAACCGGAAAAAAAAAATACTTTGCTTATTATTTTCAAATTCCTATATTATTTGGTTTCCTAGTCAACAAAGGAAACAAGAAGAGGGGATCTTAGTCTTTGAAGAAAAAGGTAATATCTTTTCTTATTATTTTGGGTTTAGGTTATCCTTATTCTTTTCTTTTCTTACCAATCCTATTCTACCTAGGTTTGGTCTTTCACTTTCCTTTTCTTTTTCTAATTCTAATTCTTGCCATTTAAGGTTGTGACTGGTAGGGTTTAATTATAAATCCTAAGAACATCAACCAAAAGTTAATTAGAGGGAAGAGCTAGATTTTGAGAGATCCACATAACTTTTTTTTTTTTTTTTTAAAGATGTCTAATTCGGGTGATGATATGGATCCAAAGAAACAACAATTCACTATGCAATCTATGTTTGATCAATTCAAGAGATGGACTATGCAATTTGAGGAGATGAAGGATACCATAGCCGAATTTAAAAGGGAACATAATCCTAGGCCCCAAGTTAGAAGAAATACAACCGATGATGATTTTGATGATGATGCAAATAGGGTGGAAAATAGAAGGGGGCAAAGAGCTAGGGTGGAAGATGATAATCTAAGTAGCATAAAGATGAAGATGCCAACTTTTAAAGGGACAAGAGATCCAGACTCGTACCTTGAATGGGAGAGAAAAGTAGAAGCTATCTTTTATTGTCATAACTATTCTGAAGGTAAGAAAGTTAAGCTTGCAGTTGTTGAATTTTCTGATTATGCTGCTATTTGGTGGAAAAAGCTTTCTAGGGATAGAGAGCCAGATGGAGAACCTCCAATTTCTACATGGGCCGAGATGAAAAGAGTAATGAGGAAGAGGTTCGTGCCATCCTACTTTCAAAGAGATTTACAGCAACGTCTTCAAACTTTGAAGCAAGGATCTATGTCTGTTGATGATTATTTCAAGGCGATGGATATGGCTATGATCCAAGCTAATTGTAATGAAGATGAAGAAGCTACTATGGCTAGGTTTCTTAATGGCTTAAATAGGGAGATTGCAGATGTAGTAGAAATACAACAATATGTAACCCTAGATGAGTTAGTTGATTTAGCTATCAAAGTGGGAAGGCAAAATAAAAAGAGGCAGCAAGCTAGCACTTGGAGGAGTCGTCCAACATCTACACCAAAGAAGACATGGTCGAGCAAGGACGAGAAAACCATGTCTAAACCTAATGATGATAAGGGTAAGGGCATAGTAGGAGCCAAAGATGGAGGTAGAGTTCCTAATCCTAAACCTTCTCTTCCTACAAGTTCTATTGAATGTTATAAATGTAGGGGAAGAGGACATAAGGCGTTTGAAAGCCCAAATAGGAGAGCTATTCTTATTAGGGACGATGGGGGATTTGATAGTGAAAAAAGTGAAAGTGAGGGAGAAGTAGAAGAGGGTGTTGAAGAAGAAGAGGAAGACATGGCTAATGAGGGCTTGAATTTAGTAGTTAGGAGAATCATGAACATTAATTTGGGAAATTCTCATGAGGAGCAAAGGGAAAATATTTTTCACACTAGATGTGGGATAAAGAGGAAAATTTGTTCGATGATTATAGATAGTGGGAGTTGTGCTAATGTTGTGAGCAATTATTTAGTAGAAAAATTAGGGTTGGAGTTGATGAAACATCCCACGCCTTATAGATTGCAATGGTTGAATGATAGTGGTGAGCTTAGGGTTAATAAACAATGCTTGATACTATTCAATGTGGGAAAGTATGTTGATGAAGTTCTTTGTGATGTGATACCCATGCAAGCTTGTCATATCTTGCTTGGACGTCCTTGGCAATTTGATAGAAGGGTTATTCATGATGGAAGGAGGAATAGATATTCTCTTGAGCTCAATGGCAAGAAGTTTACTCTTGCACCATTAACTCATTCCCAAGTGTTTGAAGATCAAAAGAAATTGAGGGAAACAATGGGAAATAAAGGGGAGGGACAAAAGAGTGAGCTTGAGAGAAAAGCAAAAGACGAAAAAAAGAGAGAAAATCGTGAGGAGAGAGTGGGCAGCAACGAGAGTGGAAAAAAATTGGGAAGAGTGACAAAAAAGAGAGCTTTGGTGAGAGGCAAGAGGCTAAGCTTGAAAAAAGAGTGAGTCTTGTAAAAGCCAAAGAGTGTTTGAGGGCACAAAAGGAGGGGCTGCCCATAATACTTCTTACATATAGGGAAGTTTTACTTAATGACGAATTACTAACTTCTTCTTTGCTTAGTAGTATCTCTAATCTTTTGCAGGATTTTGAAGATGTCTTTCCGGAGGATGTTCCTAAGGGTTTACCACCTTTAAGAGGAATTGAACATCAAATCGATTTTGTGCCCGGATCTCAACTTCCAAATAGGCCAGCTTGTAGGAGTAATCCTGAAGAGACTAAGGAGCTACAAAGACAAGTAGATAAGCTGCTTGAAAAGCGATTTGTGAGAGAAAGTATGAGTCCATGTTCTGCTCCCGTTCTATTGGTACCGAAGAATGATGGAACTTGGAGGATGTGTGTAGACTGTCGCGCCATTAACAAAATAACGGTAAAGTATCGCCATCCTATTCCTCGTCTTGATGATATGTTAGATCAATTACATGGCTCTAAAATCTTCTCTAAAATTGATTTAAAGAGTGGTTACCATCAAATTAGAATGAATCCTGGTGATGAATGGAAAACTGCTTTTAAAACTAAGTATGGCCTATATGAGTGGTTAAGTGATGCCTTTCGGCTTAACTAATGCACCAAGTACTTTCATGCGCTTAATGAATCATATCTTTAAAGATTTTCATGGGAAATTTGTTGTAGTATACTTTGATGACATTCTGATTTTTTCTAAGACTTTAGAAGAGCATGTAGAACACTTAAAACAAGTCTTTAATGTGCTTAGGGAGCAGCGTCTATATGCAACTCTGAAAAAGTGTACTTTTTGTGTTGATAAAGTAGTTTTCTTAGGCTTTGTGGTTAGTTCTAGAGGAGTTGAGGTTGATGAAGATAAAATCAAGGCAATTAAAGAATGGCCTACACCTAAGAGCATAACTGAAGTTCGGAGTTTTCATGGTCTTGCTAGCTTTTATAGGAGGTTTGTAAGGGACTTTAGTACAATTGCAGCACCCTTAACTGAGATTATTAAGAAAGATAGACCGTTTTCTTGGGGGGGAAGAACAAGTTAGGGCATTTAACTTGCTAAAGGATAAGTTGTGTTCCGCTCCTTTATTACAATTACCTGATTTTAACAAGTCTTTTGAAATTGAATGTGATGCATCTGGTAGAGGCATAGGAGCTGTTCTAATGCAAGATTCTAAACCTATTGCTTACTTTAGTGAAAAATTGAGTGGAGCTACTTTAAATTATTCTACTTATGATAAAGAGTTATATGCTTTGGTTAGAGCTTTAGCAACTTGGCAGCACTATTTATGGCCTAAAGAATTTGTAATTAAAACTGATCATGAATCTTTGAGGCATTTAAAGAGTCAAGGTAAGCTTAATAGAAGGCATGCTAAATGGGTTGAGTTCATAGAAACTTTTCCTTATGTGATTTCATACAAGCAAGGGAAAGACAGTGTGGTAGCTGATGCACTTTCAAGAAGGTACGCTCTTGTTTCTACTCTAACTTCTAAATTGATGGGGTTTGATCAAATTAAGGGGTTGTATACTAAAGATGCTGATTTTGGTGTTACGTTTTTGAAATGTTTAAATGGACCTTTTGAAAGGTTTAATTTACAAGATGGGTTTCTCTTTAAAGAAAACAAGTTGTGTGTACCTAATTGCTCTTTACGGGAATTATTTGTGAGGGAAGCACGTTGTGGGGGACTTATGGGTCACTTTGGAGTACCAAAAACATTGGATATACTTGCTGAAAATTTCTTTTGGCCTGGTATTAAAAAAGATGTTGAAAAGGTGTGTGCCCAATGTCTTGAATGTAAACAAGCTAAATCTAAAGTGTTACCACATGGGTTGTAATCGCTTTTACCTGTTCCATCTTCACCTTGGGTTGATATTTCTATGGACTTTGTGTTGGGTTTGCCTAGAACAAGGTATGGTAAAGATAGTATTTTTGTTGTGGTAAATAGGTTCTCAAAAATGGCTCGTTTCATTCCATGCTTGAAAACTAATGATGCTTCTCATGTTGCTGATTTGTTTTTGAAAGAAGTTGTTAAATTGCACGGTATACCTAGAACTATTATTAGTGATAGGTATGCTAAGTTCTTGAGCCACTTTTGGCGTGTTCTTTGGGGGAAATTGGGTACTAAATTACTATTCTCTACATCTTGTCATCCCCAAACTGATGGACAAACGGAAGTAGTTAATTGGACCTTGGGAAACATGTTGAGGGCTGTTTTGAAAGGTAAGTTAACCTCTTGGGAAGATCACTTGCCTATGGTTGAATTTGCTTACAATAGAACTGTTCATTCTTCCACAAGTATGTCTCCTTTTGAAATTGTGTATGGATTTAATCCTCTTACACCCCTTGATCTTTTACCTTTACCTACTAATGATATTGTTAGTCTTGATGGTAAGAGGAAGGCAGAGATGATGAAAAAGATCCATGAGCAAACTAAGCTTACAATTGAAAGGAAAAATGAACAAACTGCTCAACGAAGAAACAAGGGCCGAAAGCAAGTTATATTTGAGCCAGGCGACTTAGTTTGGGTGCATATGAGGAAAGAAAGGTTTCCTTCTAGGAGGAAGTCAAAACTGAATCCAAGAGGAGATGGACCATTCAAAGTTCTTGAAAGAATTGGGGATAATGCTTATAAGCTTGATCTTCCTGGTGAGTACCAAGTTAGTGCTACTTTTAATGTTGCTGATTTATCTTTTTGTGATGTAGGTTTGAATTCGAGGACGAATTCTTCTCAAGAAGAGGGGAATGATAGCATCAAGGATAAGGAAGAAGCTTTGGAAGCACCAAGAAGACCATTGACAAGATCACAAGCTCAAGAATTGCAAGTAGATATTGATGGACTTCAATTGCACATAATGAAGCTATTAATTATGGAGGAAGAGCTCCCAAAAGAAGATGAATTAGCTAAGTGTTACAACTATTTCATGGTGCAAGTCCAAGTCCAAGAGGAGGTCGATTGGGGCCCAAAAATCAGCCATTAAATGGGCTAAATAGCCTCCAAAAGGAGGGTAAAATGGGGCCCACGTTTTTGGTCAAAGAGTCAACAAAAAGAAGCTTAAATAAGTCCTAAATTAGGGTTTAGTGGCGTGGAAATCAGCCTTGGAGGCTAGTCAACAAGTCAAAGTTAGTTAGGAGGAAACTAGTAAAAGTTATCCTAGTTAGTTGGTGATTTGGTTTTCTATTTCTAGTAGGCTTTTATTCCTTTTTACTTATGACTTAGTTTACCTAATTTGAGTAGGATTTAAAGCTTTATTGGCTGCCCCTTTCTCTATATATAGGGGAGTCTTTCATTATTATTTTCGGCTAGACATTATTATCAATAAAATTGTGAGGTTCTTTTCTTGCACTTTTGAGTGTGATTGTTCTTGGATTTATTCTTCAACCTTCGAGATTCAACTTAAGGTGGTAAGAACTAAATTCTTCATAACTCTTAGATTACTTTTAGGTATTCAAGAAAGGCGGTAATTCTATTGTTGTTCTTGTTACTCTAACGGGGGTCGGGGTTCCATAATCTACTTCTTGCTAAATTCTCTACCAAAGGCGGTTAGCTAGTCTAATTGTTGTTGTTAGGAATTCTTTTCAAGAATTAGACTTGTCTCGAATTTCTTGGCTCATCCTCGAGATTCGTGATCCATTCTTGAATTCAAGAAACTCGTTCTTGAATTCATTCTATCTTTCTATTTTGTTCTTTTTAGTTTCTACCATTTCTTTTTAGCTTCCGCAAATTTCTTTAAATTCTTGAATTATATTATCAAGTTCTTGGATCCTTAACGAGCGCGTTATCACATGCCCATTGAAGGACAGAATTTACGAGCTGCGACAAGCAAGTGCAACAATTATTGGCAGTATAATTCAACACAGGTATATCAACCCCAAGAGAGAGTACAGACCAAAGGATATAATTGAAGACATGCACAAAAGCTTAGGCATTGAACTTCCATACATGAAGGCGTGGAGATCAAAAGAAAAGGCACTTGAATTTGTAAGAGGGGATCCTACAAAGTCCTACACCAAGTTACCTAGCTATCTGTATATGTTGCTGAAAGCCAATCCAGGGTCACTTGTAGACTTGGTTAAAGATGAAGATTATTGTTTCATGTATGTCTTTGTGGCGCTCTATGCATCTACCAAAGCTTGAGAATATTGTAGGCCTATTGTAGTGGTCGATGGCAGCTTCTTTCAGCTGCTCACAAGGGAACTTTCCTTGCTGCAACAACGGATGCATCAGGTAAATTCCACAACATCAACTATATTCCCTGTTGTGCCATGTATAAATGTAGTAAAAGTTGTATGTTCATGTATATGAATGTATGTATGTGATGATGGAAATTTGTTTACACTTTTTGTTAACATTTATACTGGCAGCATCTTACCCCTTGCCTATGATGTAGTAGATTCAGAGAATGATAATGCATGAGGATAATTTTTCGATAGGTTAAGACAAGCCTATGGTCAAAGAAAGGGTATGTGTACTGTTTCAGACAGGAACGATAGCATCATAAAAGCAGCATCTATTGTGTATCTAGATGTCCCTCACTATGCTTGCATTTGGCATTTATGGAACAACGTAAAAACAAAATTCAAGAGGGGAGAAGAGAAGCTACATGAGGTATTCTTTAGCATGGCTAAGGCATACACAATTAAGGAGTTTGATAGTTGTATGACAAAGGTAGAAAATATGGATGTACGTATTAAGCAATACTTATATAATATTGAGTATCAAAGGTGGGCACGAGCTCATTCTACTGCGAATCGAGGTTTCACAATAACTTCGAACATCGCTGAATCATTGAATGCAGCTAGCAAAGATTCACGAGATATGCCAGTACTTGCCTTCATGGAATCCATGAGAAATTTGGTTGAAAGATGGAATTATAACAACAATGAAGCTCCAAAAAAAAGATTCAGGAAGCTTGGTACAAAGTATCACGACATTCTGGATACACATTGAAAGTTGGCAGTCCAGATGACGGTAAAAATACATTTTTAGTTCATCATTAATGTGTGTTTGGCATCACTATTTTATATTTGTGTATCAACTGTATAACATCAATTATTTATAGTTATGTGTAGTTGTTCGTAGTTTACTAGTTGAATATATTGTATGAAAGTTAACAAAAGATCTAATTGTGCAATTATAGGTAAAACCTACAACAAACATGTATACAGTGATGCATGGGGAGCGTAAATTCTTAGTATCCTTAAGTGATCGAACATGTTGCTGTGGAAGATTCCAAATGGATGAGCTACCATGCCCACATGCAGTGGTTGTTCTAAAGTCAAAGCACATAGAGGAGGAAGATTATGCATCTGCATACTACACAACAGAGTACTTGCTGAAGACCTATGAAGTATCAGTGAATCCCATTCCAGATGAGAGTAATTGGGATGTTCCTACATATATTTCTGAAGAAGTGGTACTGCCTCCAACTGGAAAAATGCCTCTAGGAAGACCAAAAAAGAGAAGATACAAGCCATCTTGGGAGATACATTCAAAATATCAATTACCTGTGGAAATTGTGGACGGGAAGGATACAACAGAGCTACTTGTAGGAATCCCTCCACCAAAAAATAAACAAGCTTCTCAAAAAAGTATTTCTATTGTTTCAGGATTTAAACAAAACACAAAGTATACATATTAAATTCAAAATGCACAAAACTTTTACATGTTATTAAATAGGTACTGCTATGGCAATTATATTACATATGTTGTTGGAAATGACATAAAGCAGAAATAAGTTGTTGAATAATTTGTGTATGAGGCTATATACGTGTCTATTTGTCTATTTGTTTATGTATGTATGTCTCTAGTTGCGTGTATGAAACTATAGCTTTATGTATTTATGTATGAAAGAGAGAGAGAGAGAGAGAGAGAGAGAGAGAGAGAGAGAGAGAGAGAGAGAGAGAGAGTGTGTGTGCGTGTGTGTGTATGAAAGTGTATGAAGATGTATGTCTGAAAATTTGTGTATGAAGTTGTACTTGTATGTATGAAAGTGTGTTTGTTTAAGTGTTTATGTATGAAAGTGTATGAAGATGTATGTCTGAGTATTGACTTATTTAGTGTGTTTGTTTAAGTGTTTATGTATGAAAGTGTATGAAGATGTATGTCTGAAAATTTGTGTATGAAGTTGTACTTGTATGTATGAAAGTGTGTTTGTTTAAGTGTTTATGTATGAAAGTGTGTGAAGATGTATGTCTGCAAAATTTGTGTATGAAGCCGTACTTGCATGTATAAAGTTGTACTTCCATATATGAAACTGTAGGTTTATGTATTTATGTATGAAAGAGTGTGCGTGTGCGCGTGTGTGTGTGTGTGTGCATGAAGATGTATGTCTGCGTATTGACTTATTTTATAAATTTGTTTAAGTGTTTATGTATGAAAGTGTACGAAGATGTATGTCTGAGTATTGACTTATTTTATCTATTTCTTTAAGTATTTATGTATGAAAGTGTATGAAGATATACGTTTATGTATTTATGTATGAAAGAGTATGTGTGTGTGTGTGTATGAAGATGTGTGTTTGCGTATTGTATAAGTTTGTACCTGTGCAAATACATAAACATATGTGTATTTTCAGAAAAAGTACTACGACATGTTGTAATATCTAAGTTTGTACATGTGCAAATACATACATACAGTCACACCGTTAAAAAGTTATATAAAATGAAATGTCAGGCAACACAACAAATATAGTAACATCCAAAACTTATATAGATTTTCATAAGTCATACACTGAAAAACACAAACCATACAAAGTATTTATCGTAAGTAACATCCAGCTTAAAACAAAACGTAAATGGTGATATTATAATCCAACAGCCCAAGTATCTAAAAAGGTTATTACAAAAGCCACTAAAACTACTTAACAATGCACTTCTCCCCCTTTTCGGACCACCCTTCTTCCTAAAATGATTTCCTGTGACCTCAGGTGCGCTAATTGCTCCTTCTGCCTGCTTTTGTGTTGAATACTGCCAAAGAAGTGTCCCCAACTTCATACGATACATATCAACATCAAAATCAACAGGGGGTGCAAGCAGTCCACATGCAAATGACTCTGCATATGCAGCAACGAATATACTACAGTCGCTGCAACAACAACTAAAAGTCAGCCACATGCAAGATACATCAAATTTAACAACAACAAAAAAACACACATACAGCGATTCAGGAACTTGCTGAGGCAGGTTTGGAACTATGACAACATTGTATGGATCTGTCACAGCTTTGTCTTTGTATGGATCTGACTGCCAATCAATGTCAATTCTCCCACAGTAAAAACCAGTTACTGACAGGTACAAAGGCAAGATAACAGCAAATTTCTGAACCACACCACGAACAACGGTACTACAGCCACCATTCCTTCCAAGTAGAGAGTCATACACCCAAATACACCTATCAATAAATGAGACAATTCCCGATACCCAATGATTTTTTTCTCTGATATGTATAGGCATCATAACATAGTCAACATGGATCCAGGGGGTGTTGGCACGCAATTTAAAACTCATAATATACTCACTAACAACATCATCCTTGGAAACCACACTACCATCCCTGTTTCTGGCCTCATACAATTTAAACGCTTCTTCAACCCTTGTTTTGAAACAACAATCAGTACATGTGAACCTAAAAGGTACATTCGAACCACACTTGCCTTTTTTTCCGCAAGTAGTAAAAGATCACATCAATGTACTAGAAAAAAATGAAAACATAACTATAATTAAAAAACATGTGGCATACCAAAAATATATATAACATCCATGTGGCATACAAAAATATACACAACACCCCAGTTCATACAGACTTTGTATCAAACTGTATGTGTGTATACGAAAGTCTCAATTTGTGTATGCAAGTGCATATTTGAGTATAAAAATCCTATGTGTGTGTATTTATGTATTTCCTTACAGTTAGAAATAATTATAAATAACTACATACATACCTCATCATTCAAACACTTTCCAGCATGTACTAATGTGCGGAACCAGTCCTTCCACTCAACTTTCAACACTCCTAAATTCAAAGCCTCCTGAAGTCTATTGGCTACTCTTGGATAAACTGATTTCCTAAGGAATTCATATAAATTCAATGACTTAGATACATGTAAACACCAAAAATACAAAGAACAAAAAATCAACCAAAGATATTACCTTCTTTTACTTGGACAGACCCCTTCATCAAGCCATACAGAAAATGCATTTCGTAGGTCTTCATCAACCTCAACACTAATTTGACTCGTAAATGGATGTTTTGTTCCAAAATATTTTGGTCCTGGTGTTTTTGGTGTTGCAACAACCCAAGGAGAATTAGCATACCTCCCTGGACGCCTCAGTCGGGCAATTAACTGCTCAGGTGTAACAGCACCTTCTTCTTCATCAGGCTCAACCAAAACAATTTGAGACTCGGTAGCAACAAGATCATTACCATCATAGTGGCTTTGAACTTCTGAACCAACATCTTCATAATCTATTTCTTCAGAATTACAAGCAACATCTGTTAACAAAAACAATATTATAAAGTAAAATGAGTGATAGCAATAACAAATGTAACAACAACAAAAGATGTCAGGTATACCTTGCTTTTTAAGATTTTCAACCGACCCACTTTTAGACTTAAGTACACTTGCCACAACATCATCAATTATCGCAAGGTGCGTAGCATTAAAAAAGGCATCATCGTCATCAAGAGTACCCAACTTGCTTGATTCACCAACTTTTGTATCCACACCAGAAGCATGGACTGATCCAGCACTAGCTACCTGCTATGAAAATGACATACAGTTTACTTCATATACAAAATTTAAAAAATGTATGAATTTATATAAAATATACCTCATCCGGATGGACACTACCACCACTATTGTTTGCAGCAGGAGCTGGATCCTCATCTTCTTCACTAAAACCAAGAGAAAAGCTTGGACAACCATCATCTTCACGAAGTTTGCAACGAGGATCTTCAGCAGGCACATGACTGCCCTCGCTGTGTGTTGGAGCAGACTGGTCAGTCCGTTCAGTTGCAATGTCTATAGCCTCGGCTTCTGCCCCAACACCCTGCTCCAATGAAAGTTTAGAAGCGGGATCTGCAAAAGGCTCATGACTGCCCTCACTGTGTATACAAGCAGGCTTTTCAGTTCAGACATCTACAACATCGGGTACATCTGAAACAACAGATGGTATTGAAATTTTAGAAGCAGCGTCTTCATCAGGAAGAGGCTCGGCTGCATCTGCAACAGCAGGTAGTACTGTCCCAACACTCTTCAACAAACAAAAAAGTTTAAATAGTTAAAAAGTTTTAACATCTAATGAATTAAAATTACAATAAAGACATATACAGAAACATGGACAATAGTGTCAACTGTGTCATTTCCCAATATAACAGGGCTTCCATCAAAGAAATTGCCGACTTGTTGTAACTGTTCATCTCTGACAACGGCACTTCTAAGTACCTGGTTGCAAAAAAGGTAAATAGAGTACATTTAAATATGTGGATATACAGTTCTATAAACATAAAACATACTAATACAAATATATAAACAGTAAAACAATTTTGAAAATATCTCTAAACACATAAAATGCAAGTCCATACACATAAATGGAACTACATACACATAAATATAAGTATGCATTATATGCATACAAAAATAATGTACATACAGGTTCTCCCCAAACAACCCGTGAAAAAATTGCTATACACATCTAAATTATCTCTAAACACATAAATATAAGGCTATACACATAAAATACAAGTCGATACATATAAGTATGCATTTTATCTCTAAACACAAAAATAATGCATTTTATCTCTAAACACATAAAATGTAAGTCTATACACATTAATGGAACTACATACACATAAATATAAGTAAGCAGTACATGCATACAAAAATAATGTACATACAGGTTCTCCCCAAACAACCCGTGCTATACACATTTAAATTATCTCTAAACACATAAATATAAGGCCATACATATAAAATACAAGTCGATACATATAAAAATAATGTACATAAAGGTTTCCCCCAAATAAATTTGTGAAATAATTGCTATACACATAAAAAACATTCCTAGACACATAAAAGACATTACTATACAGATAAAAATACATGTCTAGACACCTAAATACAAATGACATAAAGTTTAGACATGGATTCATAAAAAGAGTGCACATACATGATCGTTCACAAACATCTCCTTCTGTTGCACCAAATGTCCAGGGTCAAAAGGGCTGTCAAAGCTGAAATCAGTATGTGCTCTATTATCAAGATCTACAACAGGGTCACCTCCGCCAATCTTTTAAAAAGGAACAACAAAATCATTATATAAACAAAAACAATCTTGTTTAAAAATACAAAAATGCAGAAACATTACCTTTAGATGATCAAACAGTTTCTTAAATGTTTCATTCATAAAGCTCTTAAGATCAGTAAACTTACAATCAACCTACAAACAAACAAGAAACATTAGTTTGATTAAAAGTGTTGGAAAAGTCTCTTATGGTAAAAATAGAAAATACAAAAATACCTGCGTCTTATGTGTTACAAACTCATTGTTCAATCGCTGCAACTCATTCCCAATGAAAGACAACTGCACAGACAGGGAAGGATCGGTTGAAGATGCACAAAATTGGTACGAATCCTTGGCAGAATTACTTGAAGAGGCACCAAATTGTTGTGATCCCTTGGCAGCAACGTTGATTGAAGATGCACCAAAATGTTGTGAGTTCTTGGTAGCTTCAGAGGGATTATTCGTAGATTTACCATGAGGGACTTGCGCACTACTAGTATGGACAGCAGGCTGCTCAAGTTCAATGCTAGAATCCGCTAGTGCATCCAAGTTGAAGGTTCGCACCTCATCAGCGGTTGGAATAAATTGTTAAACACAACCTACAAAAAAAGTAAAACAAAAGGATATAAAGACAAAAAACAGTAAATACACTAAAGTAATACAACTATATATAACTAGTTTTTGTGCATACAAGATACATACAAAAAAGGGTGTGCTGTGAATTTACCTGACTTCCTTTTCCTCTAAAAATTCCCTCATACAACTTGCGAAAAGATGGTTGTCGTACAATCACTTTCCAATTCAAAATCCTAGGGATTCCATTACCAGTACAAACCGCAATACTGCCATCAACTCTTGAACAACATTCGTAAAACCAAACTTGTAAAGCAAGTGGCAGCCCACCAATCCTATAAAATTTCCCTTTTGGATGTAACTTTTTGCTAATAGTTTCAAGCAATGCAGAAAATGAAGCTTTACCCCACGGATATGTAAGATATACACCAGATTCTACCAAATCAAAGTGCGCCTTTGGTATGTACGACTTAGCCCCATTATCTGTTGACATCACAAAAAAGTGTATAAAGAACAATGCAGCAATCTTCACTGCATCTTCATCACAGATCCATCTCTTCTAAAAAATGCAGTGCAACAGTTCAATCCTCGGCACTTTAGACTGATTTGGGAAGTACGATGACATAAGCCTATTCGGTGCAGGATCATCAACAAGAGTATCATCGCCTAAACAATTTAACCCAGTGATTGCTGCAAATTCTTTAATACCAAAATGCAGCCGTGTTCCGTTCATCATAATTCTAAAAATATTTGAGTCCACTGACACAAACTCTCGCAACATAAGATGATGAATAAGCTTATTTTGAATGTGTACAAGCGGTATACGCAAAAAATACCCAAAACAGGTCTCCTTGAACATATCCAGCTGGGTGTCACTCAGTTTCTGTTTTAACAGAGAAATAATATGACACTGGGTGGTGGCAATCCAATGACTGGCAACAAAAGGTTCATTGGTGGAGACACAGTACGTGCAAGGCTGAACATGGACAGAAAGACAAAAACATACATCACAACTAAAATTCAACTGTAATATAACAAGATATAACTCAAACAAATACAGCTATACAGAACACACGGTCGCCTCGCACATCCCAAATATTTTCAACTGCATTACTACAAAATAACTTAAAAAATCTTCATGTATACTTATAAAATAAACTAGACAGAACTACAAAAAGTAAACTAAATACAGATAAATATGTGGATATACAGTTCTATATACATAAAACAAACATATACACAGTAATACAAATATATACACAGTAAACACAATTGTGAAAATAATTGTGAAAAAACAGCTCTAAACACAGAAATACAAGTCTAGACTCATAAATACAATGTACATACAGGTTTTTCCTAAAAAAAGGCGTGAAAAAATTGCGATACACATTTAAAAAGTATTTGTAAATACATAAATACAAAGCTATACACATAAGTACAGTGTTATACATATTTAAACAATATAGATACAGGTTTCCCCCAAAAATCCGTGGAAAAAGTGCTATAAACAGAAAACATTCCTATACACATAAGTACAATGTACATACAGGTTTTCCCCAAAAAAATGCATGAAAAGATTGCGATACACATTTAAAAGTATATCTAAACACATAAATACAAAGCTATACACATAAATACAAGGCTATACATATAAATACAATGTAGATACAGGTTTCCCCCAAAAATCCGTGGAAAAAATGCTATACACAGAAATACATTTCTATACACATAAAATACATGTCTATACACATAAGTACAATGTACATACAGGTTTTACTCAAAAAAAGGCGTGAAAAAATTGCGATACACATTTAAAAGTATATCTAAACACATAAATACAAAGTTATACTCATAAATACAAGGCTATACATATAAAAACAATGTAGATACAGGTTTCCCCCAAAAATTCGTAAAAATGCTATACACAAAAAATACATTACTATACATAAAATATACATATCGATACACATAAAAATTCAAATGACATACAGTTTTCCCTCATAAAAATCATCAAAACATAATGTAACTAACAAAATACAAATTCAATACAAATACACACACTAAAAATACTTTTAACATACATTTCATACATATATTTGTGCACAAAAAAATATAAATGAAAAAAATGTATAAATACCTGTTCGGAACACTGATTGTTAGCGAGAATTTCACCCCGGTCAATTTTCTTCTTTGTGCATGCAACATCAACACTGATTTCGTCAACAAAATCATCATCTACAACGGTTTCCCTTTAACATCAGAAATCGGCGCCGTAGACTTCTTTTTACCAGTTTTTGGTACCGAACCTTCACAAAGCTTCTTCCGTATTGCCCGATGTCCTTTTTGATTTAATGTTAGAGATTTTCTGTCATGCCGTGGTTTTGATCGAATTTCACGAGGTGATGGAGGAGTACTTTTGCTTGTTGACATTATGTATCCAATAATATGTAAATTGTAGGTAAAACGTATGGTAATTGCAGAGAAGAAGATGGAAAAACGCTTACATTTGAAGAATCGTCAAGAGACGCGATGGAACGAGAGAGAAAAACTGAAAGAAACGTGAAGAGCTGTGAGGTTTGGTAAAATTTAGAGAAAAGGGAAAAAGTTAGGTTTCTGATATGATTTATAATAAATTTAAAAATATTGGTATTTTTTGTAAAATTTTGAAAATATTGGTATATTATGTAATTTTGATGCTTAGGGTGACAACTAGCGTAAAAAGCCTTTCAGGTGTGAGATATACGTTTCCATTGGACATAAATTTTAACTAGTTGAAACTCTTATCAATAGAAAATGCATTACATTATCAAAATTACGACTTATGCCTAATAGCCAACAAAAAGATCGTTTTCATAAGATTTTTGTTTAGCCAGGACCAAAAGTTTCAAGACCACCCTTATGGTGTCACTTTTATGTATCTCAGTCTACACATATGTCCAAAGTATTTTGGTTCTAACATTTGATCTTTTTGCCCCATTAAACTAAAACAATTTTTGTATATTTTTATTTTTCTTTTAGTTTTTATATTTTTCTTTTAGTCAATAATTTAGTAAGTCTAATGACCATAAGATTGGTATTCCTGATTCTCCTACATAGGAAGGAATATTGTTTTTTTCTTATGTCTATCAAAGTTAGAGTAAAAATCCGGTCAAAAGATCGGGGGCAAAAATTGAATTGCTTTTAATGTAAGTGTAGATCAATATTTAGTAGGACGGCAGGAGTACCATATTTGCAAAATTATCTTTTCCTTCAAAAAGGAATTTAAAACTATAGAAGCAAAGAAACCTCTTAATTACACGGACAATACTGTCGTGACTGGTAATCCGGGAATGGGAAGTTGTTAAAACATTTTTCTTTTCCTTTGACTGGTGGTTCCAATTTAATATGAATATAATATATCATGAAGAAAGGGCTCTTTTACAAGGCCACCTATCATAAAAGCTTTTTTAATAGTTACACACATTTAATCTCTCTAAATTAATTTTTCTCAAGTTTGAAATTTGATTTGGAAATGGCTAAGAAAGCAGTAGTTTCTTGCTCGTTAATGATGTTCATGTTTTTTGGCTTAGCAATGGCTAACATATATGAGGTTGGTGATTCAGCCGGTTGGACAAGCAGTGGAGTTGATTATAAAAAATGGTCATCATCTAAGCATTTTCAAGTTGGCGATTTTATATCCTTTTTCTGTTATCATTTTCCATTTTATAAATTGGAATATTTATTTTAGTTTGTGTATCAGAGTTCTATATATGGATTCACATTTGCTAGTTTATTTCATGTGTAAAAACTGATTAATACGAGTATCTGTTTAGATGTTATAAAAGAGGAGATGTGTTGTTCGAATTGAAAATTCTAGAGAACAGGAAATGAATGGCTTGAGAAACGTCTAGAAAATAAACACTTCATTTGCATCTAAATATTCTTTAGAGGGATAAGTTATCGTTTTTATACTACATTAGGAGTTAATTTACCATCAATCCAAATGTAAAGGTGAAATACAGAACTGAGATCACTATGGTAATCAAGATTTCTTCAATTTTAGTATCTATTTTCTACAGAAATAAGTGTTTTTTAAAAATAAATTATATGTGTGGGCGCATTGTCGTGTCGATAGGGAGAGTCCTCAATTCATGAAAACACTTGCATCTTCAGTCTTATGCATTGATCATTGATAAATTAGAGTTTACACGAGTAAATCTTTATGATGAACATTAGTACATTTTGGAGGAGAGCATTATATGATATATTTTGTTCAGACCACTTGAAACTTCAATCACTGCTTGTTTCAAACGACTAGTAATACTGGTTTTATAATATGTGTGCAGTTTTTGAGTTTGACCCAAATTCAGATAATGTGGTACCAGTGCTAAAGGAGGAATTTAGTGCTTGTAATGCCTCATATACCCTTTTGGTACCCCAACCACTGGCATGGAATGGGTCCCTCTTGATTCTGAAGGCCACTTGTATTTTATTTCCAGTGTTCCTGGCCATTGTCAAGCAGGTCAAAAGGTGGAAGTTAGAGTTCTTTCTGCATCTCCGGCAGCATCTCCGGCTCTTGTGCCACCTACAACTAACCCGTTGAGTCCAGGCCCTTCGGATTCAGCCTCTAACGGCTCGCTTTAATTTTGCTCAACTCAACCTTTTGCTTGTCCATGGTTTTACTTGCATTTTCACTATACTTTGTTGGTTAATACGATAATACATAATTAAAACTGAAACTATGAATATTATTATTTCCTTAGATCAGTATTGTGCTATTCCTAAACAGGTCTTGAGTTTGATTCAATATATTTATGTTTTTTAAAACTGTGAACTTTTTATCTATTAACTGTGTTTGAGGCCATTCCACAAGCTAATTGCAATCAAGTGTCCATGATAAAAATAAGTAATTTGTTGGATAACCATATTACACTCCGCTGTGCAAAAAGTGAATAGATCTTAATTATTAAAATAGCTTTATTACCGTGTGTGTGTGCGCATATATAGTGTCCTATTTTTTTAACAGAAGTTGCTTGAATTATATATGTTGAGTTCATGACTTATCTTTTGGCGGGCTGTGACGATAACAACTTTTGTCCATTAATTGATTTTATATTATCTTGAGCTCCATAATCCTGAAATGCCATCTAGTAAACTTAGAAAAATCCATCCTAACTTCTCCTTTGCTCTTGGATCTATCAGTTGGTAAGCCAATAGAAATGTTTGAAAGAGGGAGTCTTGAGCCAGCGGGCATAGTTGTCATTGTTTGTTCAGAAGTGGTGGAGGTAGAATTTCTTCAAGTGAATTCAAAAAAATAAATAAGTAAACACACGTGAAATAAGCCAATGAAACACAATTCGGCTCACATTGTACACGACGAGTATCAATCTTGAAATATTTCTATAATAGCATCAGTAGTAAATATATCTTCTTCTTCTTCTTCTTCTTCTTCTTCTTTTTTTTTTTTTGGGTACCAAACAACCACCAAAAATTCATTATTCATCCGACTTGCATAGGTCAATTTTGATTAAATGATTTGCCGAAATGCTCTTTCAACAAATGTAAAGCAAGAATAGGAACATCGACTAAATCTTCTTGAAAGATCACAGTGGATTTAATTTGGAGAACCTTCCATCAATATCACAAACATTAATGATGCAAGTCGCAAGCTAATTCTTCGAACCAACACGTCCCTTAGTCGTGTCCTTCCAATTAGTCCATCCTTGGCCACCTCATGGACCATGTGGCATGAGCGGAATTCTACCGTTTTCGACAGGGTGTGACAGTTAGCTAATTACTAGGGCCAGGTCGCCTGCGCGAGCGCAGGCCCAATAAATGTTTTAACTCTTAAATTGCTGCCCTTTTTTCCTAGTAACTTTAATTTAATATTTAATTTAATTATACTTATATTTTGAGCCTATGTTATCACTGTAATTCATTGCTTTATTACTTCAGTCTCAAAATAAGTATTAGTTGAGTTATATTACAAATTGAAATTAATGATTCTTATAAGTATTTGCTATGCAATACGTGTTTTTTGGGGTAACAAGACAAAGAAAAATTAGTTTTTAGTTATCATGTGACCCATTTACTCGGCCAATTTGCAGAACTATGACACTATAGACAATGATTTACCTTTTTAACCCCACATAACAATAGTTTAGCAAAAATGCCTTTCTATTAATTTAATGAATAAATTTTAGACAGAAATACTCCTATTAATTTTATAATAACGCATGTATTCTTGCCCTCTCTTTCTCCATAAGTACTGTCTAACAGGCAACACTTACCTTTAATCCCTCTTTCATATGCAATACTTGCTAGTGAATCTCACATTCTCCCAGATACTTGTTCCCTCAAGTTTCTTTACGCATTCTCTCAAGTAACTCGAAGTGTTCCATGCTTTTTCATAAAAGGTAGCACTTGTCAATCGATAACTTAAAGTGTTGACTACGGACCGATGAGGGGCATTTTGCGAAATCCATGTTAAACCATCAATTTTTGGGACACGAACGATAATTAGTCATCTTCATATGCCATGTCATCTTTCCAACCAATTTTTCAGTTTTTTTTTTCAAAAAGAAAACTATGGTTGACCATGATGACTTTTGTGAAAGATAAGTTGCATGACCATCGATACAATTTACTTCTAAAACAATTCAAATTTATTGAAATCAAGTAAGTATTAAAATATAATATGAAGCAACAAGAGTATTACCACTTTCATGGGATGGGCTATTTAATTTTTTTTTTGGGTAAACGGCTATTTAATTTTGTTTCCTATCAGGAACATCAAGTTCCTTCTTTAGAGATGAATTACAGAGCTAAAATCTACTAAAAAAGTTTATGAAAATAAAATTGTATAGTCGGGCTTTTGTTAAGAATCTTCATATTAATTGGCATATGTACAACGACGAACCTCATTTTTTAAACTTTCACATCATAGTTATGTCTTTACAATAAAGAATCTTGGTTATTTGGTCTTTTGTATTTAAATATAAATATACATCAGGGAATATTGTTGTGCCAATTTATTACTCCTTATCTAAGAACTTTAGGAATATTAACTTTCTAATAGTCGCTCAAAACAAATATAGCCATTTAAAAAAAAAAAAAAACATACTTCCAAAATTTGATCAATAGTTTACAGCAGATTGTAACTTATTAATCATATTATAATAAGAATTATACACATAGAGACACACTTGAACGAATGGATGCAAAGTTAATTTAGAGGTGAATTTGCTGGGAAAATGCAAAGCAGATTGAGATGGTTTGGAAGGTGGGTCCCACGTGGAATAATTTGTTTGAATCACCTCTTTATGATACGTGTGAAAACATGAGCAGATAGGCCCCACGAACTGATAAGTGATGAGCTGTAGGGATACATTTAGATTAAAGGAAAGTGGTCTGGTTTATTTGGTGACTCACAACAATTTTTAACTACTGAAGCTGGCAGTCCAACTCTCCTAAAGCAATAAAAAAAGATAAGATTTTTGAATTTCCCGAAATAGCCCTTAAGCAGGACAACGGGAAGCTCGTGAAACTCCCTCTTATTAGATAGTACTAGTGGTGGTGCGCCCGGGATGGCCCGGGCCCAAGCTCAAGAGGGAGATTTATATAAGTAAGATACTCCAATTTATTGTTTAAGTTTTGGCACTGCTAAAAAAACTTTTACCTCTTTATTGCTAGAAGATGGCACCTCCTGCCGAATTGCCAAGAAAATTCTACATGGATCATGAATTTTTTTAATAATTTTAGCTGAGACTTTTATTAACTATAAAGGATACTTTTTCAATATAATAGATATTGGACCTTTAAAGATGAAATTGCACGAAATAAGCAATTTTACTATATATTGCACATCATTTGCTATAATAATTTGGAGTTCTACACACATGCAACACAGAAATTGCATTCTCCTTCATTATTTTGTGAGTATGTCATAATTTCATGCAATAGATATATCTTTTTTCACTTGGGTAAAACAAAACTAAATGGTATGTAAAGCTTTGTCAATTAGAGCATGAAGAATGTAATAGTGGATTTACAATTAATATTTAAATATAAAGGTCTATAATACTCCTAAGGAATATGCGCGGAAGACATAAAGGGCTAAAATGTCTTTGAGAATTGCAATATTTAATTATATAAGAACAAAGACAAATTTGAAACATAGAATCACATGGAGAGAAAACAAAGAACAAAAATTTTGTTAGTGTCACAGCAGCCAATATGCGAATTTACTGAAGGGTTATTTTTGTAAGATATTTTCTTACGGGAGTTAATATTGTAACAACAATGGTAGAAGTATCTATCTCGCACAAAAAATTATATATTTTTTGTAAGTAGTTTGTTGTACCTCTAAAATAAAGAACACATAATCAGTGTAAGTATCTTCCAGACAATACATTTTTTATGCAAACAAATTATTATATGAATCCATGCAAAATAAACAAAGTGTACGCCATAGGAAAGTGTTCATCATTATTGATAGTACTTCTTAAGAAGTCTCTCAACATGGTGTTCTTGTGACAACACAATATCATCATCACTTCTTATGACTTTGACTCCCAATATCATACTCACATTACCCAGATCTTTCATATCAAAGTTAGATGACAAAAACAGTTTGGTACTCTGCACAATATTTAAACTTGTACCAAATATAAGCATGTCATCAACATATAAATAAATTATCACAAAATCACCATTTAATACTTTAGTATAAACACATTTATCCACTTCAACAGAAGAAAATCCGTCTCTCAATAAGACTTGATCAAATTTCTCATGCCACTGTTTAGGAGCTTTCTTAAGGCCATAAAGAGATTTAATTAGTTTACAAACTTTATTTTCTTGCCCAGGAACAACACATCCCTCGGGCTGAACCATATAAATTTCTTCTTCTAAGTCAGCATTTAAAAAAAGCTATTTTAACATCCATTTGATGAATAAAAAGCCTGTAAACTGAGGCTAAGGCAATTAAAAGTCTAATAGAAGAAATTCTAGTTACTGGTGCAAATGTATCAAAATAGTCAATATTTCGTTTTTGAGAAAATCCTTTTGCTACTAAACGAGCTTTATATTTTTCTATAGAACCATCAGGATTAAATTTCTTTTTGAAAATCCATTTACAACCAATAGGCTTTGCACCAGGAGGTAAATCTGTTAAAACCTATGTATTATTTTTCATAATAGACTCAATTTCAGTTTTAGTTGCCTCTTTCCAAAATTCAGCTTCAGATGAAGAAATAGCTTCAAAATAATTTAATGGTTCATTGTTTACAATAAAAGTTTGGAAATCATTTCCATAAGAAAAATATTCTTTTCTAGGCCTTTTGCTCCTTCTCAGTTCCTCAACAAAGGTACTCTCTTTATTTTTTTCAATAGGTGCATGAGAAACTTTATCAGACAGTGGAAAAATATGTTCAAAGAACTCAGCATTCTTTGTCTCAATAATGGTGTTGCAATCAAGCACATCACTTTTTAAAATAAGAAATCTATATGCAGCACTATGTTCAGCATATCCAATTAACATGCAATCAGCAGTTTTAGAACCTATCTTTCTCTTTTTAGGTTCAGGCAACAGAACTTTGGCAAGACACCCCCACACTTTTAAATATTTCAAATTAGGTTTATAATCTTTCCATAATTCATTGGGAGTTTTGCCAGTTCTTTTGTGGGGTATTCTATTTTGTAAGTGACAAACAGATAAAATTGCTTCACCCCACAAATTATCAGGAGCATTAGCACTAATTAACATGGAGTTCATCATTTCTTTCAGTGTTCTATTTTTCCTCTCAGCAACTCCATTAGACTCAGGTGAATATGGAGGAGTTATTTCATGAATAATTCCTTCCTTTTCACAAAAATCATTAAGGCCAAATATTCACCTCCTCTATCAGATCTAATTCTGTTGATTTTTCTACTAAGTTTATTTTCAACCCAAATTTATAAGAAATAAAAGCATCAAATGAATCATCTTTATTTCTAAGCAAATATAACTTAGTATATCTAGAAAAATCATCAATAAATGTCACATAATATCTTTTACCACTTCTAGTCATGGTCTGTTTTAAATCACCTAAATCAGTGTGAATCAAAGACAATAATTCAGTTTCTCGATTAACATGGAAGCAAGATTTTCTAGTAATTTTAGCTTCAGCACATATTTCACATTTATCAATTTATTTGAGTCTAAACCAGATATTAAACCCATTGCATGCATTTTCTGTATATATGACACATTAACATGTCCTAGTCTAGCATGCCACAAAGAAATAGAGTCTACCACATAAGCAGAAGCAGATGCATTTTCATATGTAATGTTAGAAACATTAAGTTCAAAAAGTCGTTGGTTACAATAGTCCTTTCCAACCAAAATATTATTTTTGGTCATTAGAATTTTATCAGATTCAAATGTAACTTTAACCACCGCTTTTAATAACAAGGCTACAGAAATCAGGTTTGTCCTTCTATCAGGAACATGTAGCACATCCACAAGGGATAAAGTTTTTCCTGAAGTTAGTTTTAGGAGTACTTTACCCTTACCCAGGACTTTAGCAGTTCCTGAGTCTGCAAGGTAGACTACTTCATTATCATCTCCTATATTTGTATAGGAGGTAAATACTTCTCAATTTGCACAAATGTGCCGAGTAGCCCCAAAGACTACCACCCATTTTTTCAAAGTGCCAACAATGTTCACTTGAGAAATGACAGCCGCAATAATTTCATCTCCTTTAGCTAAATTAGCTTTGGAAGGATTTCTTCTGTCATTTCTTGTCATCTTTATATTTTTCTGGACATAATAACCTGTTCTATCACAATTAAAATTATAGCCTTTCACTTTCTTAAAATTGGGGTTATTGGACTTGTAACCTCGAGACTTATTAACATACCTCGTATTATAGAACACTGAAAGAAATGATGAACTCCATGTTAATTAGTGCTAATGCTCCTGATAATTTGTGGGGTGAAGCAATTTTATCTGCTTGTCACTTACAAAATAGAATACCCCACAAAAGAACTGGAAAAACTCCCTATGAATTATGGAAAGGTTATAAACCTAATTTGAAATATTTAAAAGTGTGGGGGTGTCTTGCCAAAGTTCTGTTGCCTGAACCTAAAAATAGAAAGATAGGTTCTAAAACTGCTGATTGCATGTTAATTGGATATGCTGAACATAGTGCTGCATATAGATTTCTTGTTTTAAAAAGTGATGTGCTTGATTGCAACACCATTATTGAGACAAAGATTGCTGAGTTCTTTGAACATATTTTTCCACTGTCTGATAAAGTTTCTCATGCACCTATCGAAAGAAATAAAGAGAGTACCTTTGTTGAGGAACTGAGAAGGAGCAAAAGGCCTAGAAAAGAATATTTTTCTTATGGAAATGATTTTCAAACTGTTATTGTAAACAATGAACCATTAAATTATTTTGAAGCTATTTCTTCATCTGAAGCTGAATTTTGGAAAGAGGCAACTAAAACTGAAATTGAGTCTATTATGAAAAATAATACATAGGTTTTAACAGATTTACCTCCTGGTGCAAAGCCTATTGGTTGTAAATGGATTTTCAAAAAGAAATTTAATCCTGATGGTTCTATAGAAAAATATAAAGCTCGTTTAGTAGCAAAAGGATTTTCTCAAAAACGAAATATTGACTATTTTGATACATTTGCACCAGTAACTAGAATTTCTTCTATTAGACTTTTAATTGCCTTAGCCTCAGTTTACAGGCTTTTTATTCATCAAATGGATGTTAAAACAGCATTTTTAAATGGTGACTTAGAAGAAGAAATTTATATGGTTCAGCCCGAGGGATGTGTTGTTCCTGGGCAAGAAAATAAAGTTTGTAAACTAATTAAATATCTTTATGGCCTTAAGCAAGCTCCTAAACAGTGGCATGAGAAATTTGATCAAGTCTTATTGAGAGACGGATTTTCTTCTGTTGAAGTGGATAAATGTGTTTATACTAAAGTGTTAAATGGTGATTTTATGATAATTTGTTTATATGTTGATGACATGCTTATATTTGGTACAAGTTTAAATATTGTGAAGAGTACCAAACTGTTTTTGTCATCTAACTTTGATATGAAAGATCTGGGTAATGTGAGTATGATATTGGGAGTCAAAGTCATAAGAAGTGATGATGGTATTGTGTTGTCACAAGAACACTATGTTGAGAGACTTCTTAAGAAGTTTGATTGCTTTGATGTGACACCTGTGGCCACTCCTTATGACGCTAGCTCTCAATTGAAAAATAAAGGTGATCCAGTTGCTCAGTCTAAATATGCTCAGATTATTGGGAGTCAGATGTATTTAATGAATTTTACTAGGCCTGATATAGCCTATGCTATGTGTAGACTGAGTAGATATACTCATAATCCCAATCAAGAACATTGGTCTGCATTAGTAAGACTGATGAAATATTTGAGAGGAACCATGAATTATGGTATCTTGTATAGTGGATTTTCCGCTGTATTAGAAGGATACAATGATGCTAACTGGATCTCTGATTCAGATGTGACAAAATCCACTAGTGGCTATGTATTCACCATTGGTGGTGGTGCAATAGCATGGAGATCAGCCAAGCAAACTATAATTGCTAAATCTACTATGGAAGCAGAGTTCATATGGAATTGGCTGGTTCCGAGGCTGAGTGGCTAAGAAACTTCTTAGCTGATATCCCTTTAACAAAGGATGTGTTGCCTTCTGTGTCTATCCATTGTGATAGTAAAGCGGCAATTGATGTTGCCAAGAATAAATCCTATAATGAAAAACGCAGACACATTCGTCTGAGACACAAAGTTGTCAAGCAGCTGCTGAGAGATGGAATAATTTCCATTGATTATGTAAAGTCAGAAGTGAATTTAGCAGATCCTCTGACTAAACCTCTGGAAAGAAAATTAATTCTTCAAACCTTAAAAGAGATGGGGTTAAGGCTAATATGATTGTCAATAGAGATGGTAACCCAACCTATGTGATTGGAGATCCCATGAAGTAGGTTCATATGGGTAATAACAAGTCGATATTGACACTGAAGTACTTAAAAAATGAGAGTGCTTAACTGCTACTAATGGAGAGGTTGAGTTTTAACTCTTAATAAATTCATAGTCCTTATGGATGGTGTATTAAAAGCAGTATACACTTGATGAATTCACCTATATAAGAGTAGGAGTGGAGCCACTCCTATGAGATTCTAGCCAAATCTCTAAAGCTCTCATGAATACCAGGCACGCGCACGGCCTATTCGCGCAAAACCGCGTTGAACAACAAAATTGTGGGTCTGAATGTGACTGGTAGGACCTCTGGCTTACAAAAAGAATTATTGGTTCATACAAATATTATATTTCACCAGTAATTCTGTGAGTCAATTTTTATCGGTCTAAGTTTGGTTCATAGTCCAGAAGACACCAAACCTATTGCATTTGGACCGTGTAAATTCAGCAAGTCTTATCCTCCATACTTACCTATTGTTCTGCACCTCTTTATTCCTCAAAATCTTTTAAAATATGTGGGGGACTGATGGCAATTTTAATATATTTTAAAAGATTATTTTACTTGGCAATGTGCATGAGAAGTGATGGACACTTGTCCATATTATTTGATAGGTGGCGATGTTTGGATACATGTGGCTAAAACAATTGAGTGGTGGCAATATGTGTGTATATATGGCAACTATGTAGCAATATATGTAGGCTTAGTGGCAAGCTAAATTGACAAGTGTGTGTACACTTGTCCATCTTCTACTCCTTCATCCTATATATAAATACCAAGGTGATTGGCCATCTAAAAACCATCCAAAACAAACGCTTAGCCGTTCAATACTCTCTTTAGCAATATAGCCTTTTCTTTAGCCGCTATTTTCTTTTAGCTACTAATTAACAATTAGCCACCACTTCAATATAAATAGCCACCTAAAATATAGCCTAATCAATTATTTATCTCCATCCTAGACTTGCTGGGTACATTATATAATTTTGCTGATTCCTGATCCCTCTATTAATATAGAGGAAGGCTCGTTTTATCCTGGGGAAACATTCCAAGCTGCTGGAATAGTTTCTTAGGACAGTGCCCAGCACGACTCAGAGCACCATATATTTACACAGAGATAATATAACTATATCCTTTTCTTTTTATTGTATTCAACAATCTTTAGTCGTACATTATTATTATTATTATTGTTGTTGTTATTATCAGTATTATTATTGTTGTTTTCCCCAATTCTTCCTACAATAAAGAAATGATGAACTCCATGTTAATTAGTGCTAATGCTCCTGATAATTTGTGGGGTGAAGCAATTTTATCTGCTTGTCATTTACAAAATAGAATACCCCACAAAAGAACTGGCAAAACTCCCTATGAATTATGGAAATGTTATAAACCTAATTTGAAATATTTAAAAGTGTGGGGGTGTCTTGCCAAAGTTCTATTGCCTGAACCTAAAAAGAGAAAGATAGGTTCTAAAACTGCTGATTGCATGTTATTGGATATGCTGAACATAGTGCTGCAAATAGATTTCTTGTTTTAAAAAGTGATGTGCTTGATTGCAACACCATTATTGAGACAAAGAATGCTGAGTTCTTTGAACATATTTTTCCACTGTCTGATAAAGTTTCTCATGCACCTATTGAAAGAAATAAAGAGAGTACCTTTGTTGAGGAACTTCAGGCTGTTGGAATAGTTTCTTAGGAAAGTGCCCAGCACGACTCAGAGCACCGTATATCTACACAGAGATAATATAACTATATCCTTTTTCTTTTATTGTATTCAACAATACTTTAGTCATACATTATTATTATTATTGTTGTTGTTATTATCAGTATTATTATTATTATTGTTGTTTTCCCAAAGGTTATAAACCTAATTTGAAATATTTAAAAGTGTGGGGGTGTCTTGCAAAAGTTCTGTTGCCTGAACCTAAAAAGAGAAAGATAGGTTCTAAAACTGTTGATTGCATGTTAATTGGATATGCTGAACATAGCGCTGCATATAGATTTCTTGTTTTAAAAAGTGATGTGCTTGATTGCAACACCATTATTGAGACAAAGAATGCTGAGTTCTTTGAACATATTTTTCTGCTGTCTGATAAAGTTTCTCATGCACCTATTGAAAGAAATAAAGAGGCTACCTCTGCTGAGGAACTGAGAAGGAGCAAAAGGCCTAGAAAAGATTATTTTTCTTATGAAAATGATTTTCAAACTTTTATTGTTAATAATGAACCATTAAATTATTTTGAAGCTATTTCCTCTTCTGATGCTGAATTTTGGAAAGAGGCAATTAAGGCTGAAGTTGATTCCATTATGAAAAATAATACATGGGTTTTAACAGATTTACCTCCTGGTGCAAAGCCTACTGGTTGTAAATGGATTTTCAAAAGTGAGTCAAGTTTTATCGGTCTAAGTTTGGTTCATAGTCCAGAAGACACCAAACCTATTGCATTTGGACCGTGTAAATCCAGCAAGTCTTAGCCTCCATACTTACCCCATTATTTTGTACCTCTTGATTCTTCAAATCTTTTGAAACATGTGGGGGAGTGTTGTTGACAAGTGTTTCAAAATATTTCTCTATGTCATATAGCATGAAATGAAATGAACAAGTGTCTATGGCACTTAGTTTTATATCAAAAACCATGGGAGTAGTAGATGGCTTTCTAAAACCATAGGACATTTGTCAATACTATGTGAGAAGTGGCAAGTGTGCCTTGACAAATGGCAAACATGAAGAGCACCTTGGCATGCACACCTAGCTATAAATAGCTTGTTCATTTTCTATCCGTAGACACACCAAAAAGTAGCTCTCATAGCCTATCATTAGTAATGATTAGCTCCTCCTCCCTCACCAAATCATCAACCCCAGTCCTGGATCGAGTATGGACTGATGGGTCAGGCTGTCTTATTCTCCTTGAACATTCATGGGCAAGAGACAACAATTGTCATTCAAGACCCTCAATTCCTTGCTCAACTAGTGACAGAAGCGATGAGACTGTCCATGGACAACTACTCGAACCACGTGTGACTATGCAATATACTGAATCCAATAGCCCCAACGATGGCTCCTGCGTTATTCAACGACATGCAACATCACTGGACCATGCCGGAGCACTTCAATCCTCTCATCAATCCAAACAATCTCAATCAGACTCCTTTTTTCCCTCCAACAGAGCGTAATCAACCTCCATACTTTTATCCATGGACTCCTGTGGAGCAGCCTGTGCAAACAATGCCAAATCCACAGACTCCTCACTTTGCGAACATAGCACCTTGGAATCAACCTATGCAGGCACTAGTGGAACAAACTCCGGTGGAGCCACATCTATCCCCTCCAAGAACATCTCTGGAAGAGGAGAATCTATTTCCTCTAGGGTCTTTCACAGAAATATCAAGTCTTCGAGAAGCAACCCTTATGTTATTCAAAGAAGCGGAGGACAAAAAATACATACTGAACTGTCCTCTAGCCTTTTACAAATGCTCCATCGACATCAGGCCAGCAATGCACAGGGCAGCGGGGAAATTTGCAGTGGTGCTGAATCCATCTATTTGGAGGAACCAGGAATACCCTTTGGAGAACGAGATAGCCCCAAATCACCCAATCAGGATGCATAGACCTAATAGCTTTATTATTTGGAACATTAGGGGTGGAAATAGTGAAGATTTAAGATGAATATGAAGGAGGTTATTAGAAATCATAGGCCTTTTCTGTTAGCTTTATTGGAGACAAAAATTGTTGATCATAAGCGCCTGGTTGAGGAATTAGGTTTTGATGATTTCTTAGAGGTTCCTGCTCAAGGTAGGTCTGGAGGCATTGTCCTTATGTGGCATAGCAACAAAGTGATCACTCGCGACCCTGAGCTTAACAATCAGGAGTTGCATGTTATGGTTAAAGTAAGTCCTAACCCTAACCCTTGGCTTTTAAGTATTATTTATGCTAGTAATAGAGCAAATCAACGTTTTACTCTGCGGGAAAACTTAGAAAATATCTATGATAGCTATTCTGGTCCTTGGTTTATTGGGGGAGATTTTAATGAGCTCCTGTTTAATGAAGAGAAATGGGGTGGTAACAAGATATCTTATAGGCGCTCCTCTAGATTTATGTCTTGTATTACTCATTGTAATTTAATTGATCTAGGCTTTAAAGGGTGCAAATATACGTGGTCAAACCATAGGAGGAAAAGAAAAGGTTTAATCCTTGAAAGGTTAGATAGATGTCTAGCAAATAATGACTGGGTTGATCTCTATCCAGATACTATAATTACTCATCTTCCTAAAACTTATTCTGACCATAATCCCCTGCTTGTTAGCTTATCGCGTCCTATTAATTTTAATCCTCAAAAACCTTTTAGACTAGAATCCTATTGGTGTTCTCATCCTGACTTTCCCAAAATAATTGCCTCAAATTGGGACTCCAATAATTTTCTAAATTCTATTCCCATATTTCAAGAAGCAATTCTTCATTGGAACAATCTGACTTTTGGTGACATTTTTCGTACAAAGAAAACTCTTCTTGCTAGGCTTCAAGGGCTGCAAAATTCTGTTAATTATCCTACTAGTTCCTTTTTAAAAAACATAGAGCAAACTCTTATTAAGCAATATAATGATATTCTTAGGTTAGAAGAGGACTATTGGAAGATTCGTTCTCGCATAAATTGGATTAACGATAGTGACGCTAATACAAAATTCTTCCACCTTTCTGTCATTAATAGACGCCGCAATAATAAAATATCTTTTTTTAAGGATATAGATGGTAATGTTATTACTGATCCTACATGCCTTTTTAATCACACCTTAGAATATTTTACAAAAATGTTCTGCACCTCCCATTGCACGACAAATTTAAAAGATATTAAATCTAGCTCTCCTAGCTTTCAAAAAGTTGATTTGTCTCAATTAGATTCTCCCCTCACAAATCAGGAAATTTATAAAGCTGTATTTTCCTTTCAACCCCTCAAAGCCCCTGGACCTGATGGTCTGCACCCCATCTTTTACCAAAAATTTTGGAACATAATTGGAAAGTCAGTTTTGGATTTCTGCCATCAATGTTTCATTAATTGGTCCATTCATTCGAAAATTAATGAGACATTTCTTTGTCTCATCCCAAAATTTCCTAATGCTAATAAATTGGAAAATTTTCGTCCTATAGGCCTTTGTAACACAATTTATAAAGTCATAACTAAAATGATCGTTAATAGGATTAAACCATTCCTCCCCTCTCTTATAGGCCCTTATCAAGGTGCCTTCCTCAAATGCCGTCGCACTTGTGATAATGCTATCATTATTCAAGAGCTTGTTACCTATTTAAACAAAACTAAAAGTAAACAAGACAAAATGATAATCAAAATTGATCTTGAAAAAGCTTTTGATCGCCTTGAATGGCCTTTTGTTTATCGCACTCTATTGTTCTTTAAATTTCCTCCAAACATTACTAAACTTATATTAAACTATATCTCTTCTAGTACTATTTCTATTCTCATTAATGGCTCTAAAACAAAAAAAAAATCTCCCTCGAGAGGCATTCGTCAAGGAGATCCTCTTTTCCCTTATCTCTTCATCCTTTGCATGGACTTGCTATCCAACTATATAAACCATCATGTTGATCTTATGCTTTGGGAACCTATTAAAATTTCGCCAAAAGGTCCTTCTTTCTCGCATTTATTTTTTGCCGATGACCTTACCCTTATGGCCTCCACTAGTAGTAAATCTGTTAACTCTATAAATCATTGTCTATCTTTATTTTGTAGTCTGTCAGGGCACAAAATTAATATAAATAAAACGAAAATCCTTTTCTCTAAGAATTGTAGCATATCTACTAAACAAGATATTAGTTCCACCCTAAATCTTCCTATTGCCAATAGCTTTGGTCTTTACCTTGGCTTTCCTATTCTTAACTACAAGCCTACTCATAAAGACTTTCAATTCATTTTGGATAAAATGACTAATCATCTAGCTTCGTGGAAAATCAGATTTCTAAATATAGCTGGTCGCACAGCTTTAGCTCGTCCAAATTTAAGTGCTTTGCCTAGTCATATAATGCAATATAATTATCTTCCTAAACGGACCCTCAATACTATTGATAGAATTATTCGTAATTTCATCTGGGGTACTACGGACCATCAACGTAAAATTCATTATTTGAATTGGGATACTATTACTCTACCAACTTGTCATGGAGGACTTGGTCTTTGCAAAGCTCATCACAAAAATCTTGCTTCTCTAACAAACTTATCTTGGAGAATTATTACTCAGCCCAACTCTCTCTGGGCTTCTACTCTCCTGACGAAATATAAAACTACGGACACTCCCTATACCTCCTCCTTTATCTGGAGAAGCTTTCTAAAGGGTTGGACTATTTGCAAAAAGGGGCTTAAATGTGCTGTTGGAAATGGTAATAACATAAATATATGGGATCATCATTGGATTCCAAATTTCCCAACTCTAAGATCTTCAATTCAAGGTCCTCTTGCGAAATCCGGCCTCAACTTACACCCTTCTCATGTTTATGTAAATGACTACGGGGACTTCTCTAAACTTTTTTTCCTTTTCCATCTTCTTTCATAGAAACCCTTCAAGCAATTCATATTCCTATTCAAAGAGACTTGCAAGATATTCCTCTATGGTCTTTGAATGCAAATGGACTTTTCACTAATCGCACAGCTTATAACATTATTGATGATCGCAACCCTACTCCTTCCTTGTCCTTTTCATGGATATGGAAATTACCTACCCTAAACAAAATAAAATTCTTCCTCTGGCAATGTCTTCATGATCGTATTCCATGTCGAGCATACCTTCAAAAGATTGGGCTTCCCAATGACCCTATTTGTACAATTTGCAATTTGGTTACTGAAGAACCTTTACATATCTTCTTCCATTGTCCAATTGCAACCACTTTCTGGAATGAAATTGGTGTCTCTCTTCATCTCTCTAGTGATCACCACTGGCTAATTACTCTGCGTGACCACGCTATTCCCTCTTCCATAAATAATTTATCCTGGCAAGACTTATGGCCTTTCTGTATCTGGCATCTTTGGCTTAACAGAAACAATAATGTTTTTCATCACAAGAAAGATACTCTTAGTAAAGATTTAGTCTATACTCGATGTAAAGAATATATTTACTCCATTAACAAACCGGGTAACTTGACCAAAAAAATAGAAGTTCCAATCAAATGGCACCCTCCTATCCCATCATACTTTAAGCTGAACATTGATGGTGCCTATGATGCAACATCAACTAATGGTGGCATTGGAGGTGTTATTCGCGACTGCCATGGTAACTGGCAATTAGGTTTTTATCAAGCTTTCCAGGGTTTTTCTCACACGCAAGGTGAATTAATGGCTCTTCAAGCAGGAATGGAAATTGCTTTGGAACATCATTACACTCCTATTGAAATTGAAACAGACTCAACCGAAGTAATTCAGTTATTAACAAACCCTACTCCTGCTTACTCACATTTATCCTCTTCTTGCAGATCCTTGAGGGAGGCACTGGGGAATCCACTAGTACGACATAGCTTCCGTGAAGGAAATAGAGTGGCTGACATGCTAGCACAACAAGGAGCAAAGAATATATGTGATCGTACTAGGACGTTATTGACTACCACTCCTTTTGAAGTTTTTGAAACTGCTAAGTCTGATAGAGAAGGAAGGCGTTTGGCCATTAAGAAAGTGCCTATCACCTCCTGCACTGCATTGCTAGATCTTGGCAATTTATGTATTATTGACTCTATGTTGCATTCTGCATCTACTGGTTCCCATGATAGTCCCCATAGGACCAGTTCTTTATCTACTATAACGAATAGGTTAAACCCTAGTAGTGCTAGCACTACTATGTTATGTAATGTTTTGGTATAAATAAAGCTTCTTGTTCTTTCCAAAAAAAAAAAGACTAAGGGATCGTTCGGTTGCTCCCTCCCTAAGTTAATACCTGCACAAAATACCGCGCTAATTTAATGCAGTGTTCGGTTGGTTTTCTGTAAAATTTTAATACCCGCATAAAACTAGTGCAACATTTGGTTGTGTTTTTGTATATTCTGCATTACTAATACCCGCATTATTAATGCGGAAATCTATGTATTATTTTATGCGGAGTAGAAGGTGGTATTAATAATGTGGGTATTAATAATGCATGTATTAAAATTTAAAATGATAAAATTAACCCTCATAATAATAACGATATTTTAAAATTTTAGCTAAGGAGTAAATAAATATTTTAAATAATAATATTGTTTGTAATATATCAGTGATTCAACAAATAACCCCTACGTTATAATATATGCATGACTAATACCCATTTTTTTTAAACCCCACATAACTAATACCCGCATTATCAATACCCATATTATTAATACACACATTATTAATACCTATATTACTAATACCCGCATTAATAATTAATACCCGCGTTAAATACTCCTACAACAGAACGACCCCTAAGTGGCTTCCTTTAATTAAACAAATTGGGAACGGAAAAGGTATACTGAAGTATACCCACCTGCTATCTTCACTACTGCAAAATGGTATTAACACTCTGGAATAAAGATAACTCATTAGATTGGAATTGGAATAAAATTGGAGAATCTGTGGGTCCCCCGGCTGGTTGTCCTACTGTTCAAGCCATATTGTGTCAGATGCTATATATGTGATGAGGCTAAGAAAGTGCCAACTGGCGTAGTAATTTCTAAAAAGATGAGGACATTTAGGAAAGGTAACGGCAAAAGTTGAGAAAATATCGATCATACCCCTCCTTTCAGCCATAATTTCATAGGATGCATGAGACATTATGAACAAACAATTGTGTATTGCCCAAAATTCCAAAAGGGTACAACATCACGTGCTCTATGTATAGTACAGACAAAGCACCATAAAGTCAGAATTCCAAAATTGTCCATGGCAGGACGACCAAGAGGAGCTTCAAGTCTTTCTTATATATAAGGAGAGACTAGTGAAGAATGAGCGCCGGCCCAATATGTAACTACTAAATTGCTCCCTTTTTTCTTTTTTCTTTTTTCTTTTTTCTTTGAGTATATATTATTATTGTATATTTATATTGCTCTATTCCTTTAGTATTTCCTAGTTGCTTCGCGAAGTAAATTATTCTCTCCGTTCCAAAATAAGTGTCTGAGTTTGACTGGGCACAGAGTTTAAGAAAATAAGGAAGACTTTTAAATCCTGTGGTTTAAAATGAAAGTTGTGTGTAATGTGGGCCAGAGTCTTTAAATCCTGTGGTCCAAAACAAATCTTAGATTTAAAGAGTTGCCATTAAAGGAAAGAGACACTCATTTTGGGACAAGCAAAAAAGGAAAGGTAGACACTCATTTTGGGACGGAGGGAGTATAGTATTACAAAATGATACAAACGATTCTTACAAGCATTTGTTCTCCAATACGTGTTTTTTTCGCTTTTTTGGGAAATGCTAGTCATTTATTTAACTATTTTTAACTACAAACTTGGAATTTCATTTACTTAAGGTTAAAGCTAACATTTTTAGCATCATCTACACATTATTGTTCTTCTTTGGTGTAAATTATGGAAAAGTTAGACTAAAGGCTCTTTTTTTTAAGGTAAACAATTATTCACTATAAAAAGTAATTAAGAATTATTTATTAAAGTTCCTTTACCCTTTTTTTAATGTGCAAATTGTGGTATATTTTTCTCATACCTTTTGAAGTTTATGTTGTCATTTTTTGTTGGCTTTAAAGTGGCTCATCTTCATTTGATATGTTATAACATGGACATTTATAAAAGTGCACAGATGACCGAACAATACTACAATATTATTATCTCCGAAATATTCTAGATCTTTGTTTTTTCGGGTGGGTGCTCAGAGTTTTTCGTTTATGTGCACTTCAAAATTTCCACTTAATTCTTATCGTTACTTTTTTTGGGGTTTATAGAAATAAAAATTGAAAGTTATTTGTACTTTCCCTGCAAGAAAATCGTAAAAATTTCTTATGTTTTTTTAGCATCATGCTACCTTCCAAAACCAAGGGCCTAAGTACTTCATGGAGTATGTCCTAATTTATATAACCTATATCTTTTTGTCTTAATATAATGACATCATGCTATATTTCAGAAAAAAAAAATATAATTATACTTAAAATTTCTCATTTTACTTCTAATAATACAATATATATACACCAAATTTTCTCTAACTCATTTTACGTTTTCAAGTTTCAAAATCTTTATTTGTTTCTAAAGAAACACGTATTCAATTGAACATCGATACGTAACTGGGACTACAAGTGTGTATATATTATCATTATATGTCCTTATATTATTATGTGCTCATCTTTTGAAGTTTATGTTGTACTTTTTATATTAATATAACTCATCTTCGTCTGATATAATATAATGCATTAGGTTCAATTTAGGGAGAAATCATTTTGCCGTGGAAATACTCAAATACTACTTATACACGTCCCATGAAAAACTAAATTCATCTAGTAAATATTTATCTTTCTCATATATATCTTTTTGGGTGACGAAATTGTAGGGAAACAACGGGAAAAATAATAACAATAATAATAACATCAACAATAATAATAATAATAACAATAATAATGTATGACGAAAATATTGTTGAATATAAAACAAGTAAAAGGATATAGTTAATATCTCAAAATAGTACGATGCTTTGAGTCGTGCTGGGCACTGTCCTAAGAAATTATTTCAGCAATTTGAAATATTTCCCCAGGATAAAACAAGCCTTCCTTTATTTATATTTAGAGGGAACAGGAATCAACAAAATTATATAATGTACCCAGCAAGTCTAAGGTGGAGGTGGCCAAAGGAAAAGGGTTAGGCTAATATTTGTGGCTAAATAGTAAGGTAGTGGCTAACAGTGGCTAATGGTGAAAAATGGCTGAATATACTGGCTAAACAGAGAGAAGGTTGAGCGGCAGTGGAGTGATTGCCTCAATGCTGAAAATGACCTCTATTTATAGGGGTCTTTGCATGGTAGCACCCCTTGCATGAATGTTAAGTGTCTAACCAAATTAGCCACTTGTCTAGGGATTTTGACACTTTTCAAAATAGTTTCATGCACAAGACACTTGTCCATGGTCATACATGCACAATGACACTTGTAAATTATTCTTCATGCAAATAGCCACTTGTGTTATAATACATTGCATGAAGGACATTTGGTAAATCTTTTGGAATATCATTGCAATTTCCTTACAGTCCCCCACATATTTCAAAAGATTTGAAGATGCAAGAGGTATAGTATAATGGGGTAAGTATGAAGGGTAAGACTTGCTGGAATTACACGGTCCAAATGCAGTGGGTTTGGTGTCTTTTGGACTATGAACCAAACTTAGACCGATAAAACTTAACTCACAGAATTAATTGGTGAAATATAATATTTCTATGAACCAATAAATTCTTGTTGTAAGCCAGAGGCCTTACCAGTCACATTTTGACCCACAATTTTGTTGTTCGACGCGTTTTATGCGCGAATAGGCCATGCGCGTGCCTGGTTATTCATGAGAGCTCTAGAGACTTGGCTAGAATCTCATGGGAGCGGCTCCACTCCACTCTCATATAGGTGAATTCATCAAGTGTACACTGCTTTAAATACACCATCCATAAGGACTATGAATTCATTAAGAGTTATAACTCAACCCTCCATGTAGTAGCAGTTAAGCACTCTCATATACGTGCTTCAGAGTCAATATCGACTTGTTATTACCCATATGAACCTACTTCATGTGATCTCCAATCACATAGGTTGGGTTACCATCTCTATTGACAATCATGTTAGCCTTAATCCCATCTCTTTTGAGGCTTGAAAAATCAAGTATCTTCTCAAAGGTTTAGTCAGAGGATCGGCCAAATTCACTTCTGACTTCACATAATCAATGGAAATTATTCCATCTCTCAGCAGCTGCTTGACAACTTTGTGTCTCAGACGCATGTGTCTGCGTTTTCCATTATAAGATTTTCTCTTGGCAACATCAATTGCCGCTTTACTATCACAATGGATAGACACAGGAGGCAACACATCCTTTGTTAAAGGGATATCGGCTAAGAAGTTTCTTAGCCACTCAGCCTCAGAACCAGCCAACTCCAGAGCTATAAACTCTGATTCCATAGTAGATTTAGCAATTATAGTTTGCTTGGCTGATCTCCACGCTATTGCGCCACCACCAAGAGTGAACACATAGCCACTAGTGGATTTTGTCACATCTGAATCAGAGATCCAGTTAGCATCACTGTATCCTTCTAATACAGCGGGAAATCCACTATACATGATACCGTAATTCATGGTTCCTCTCAAATATTTCATCAGTCTTACTAATGCAGACCAATGCTCTTGATTAGGATTACGAGTATATCTACTAAGTCTACACACAGCATAGGCTATATCAGGCCTTGTAAAATTCATTAAATGCATCAGACTCCCAATAATCTGAGCATATTTAGACTGAGCAACTGGTTTCCTGTATTCTTTTTCAATTGAGAGCTAGCGTCATAAGGAGTGGCCACAGGTGTCACGTCAAAACAATCAAACTTCTTAAGAAGTCTCTCAACATAGTGTTCTTGTGACAACACAATAACATCATCACTTCTTATGACTTTAACTCCCAATATCATGTTCACTTCGCCCAGATCTTTCATATCAAAATTAGATGACAAAAATAATTTAGTACCCTGTACAATATTTAAACTTGTACCAAATATAAGTATGTCATCAACATATAAACATATTATCACAAAATCACCATTTAGTATTTTAGTATAAACACATTTATCCACCTCAACATTAGAAAATCCGTCTCTCATTAAGACTTGGTCGAATTTCTCATGCCACTGTTTAGGAGCTTGCTTTAGGCCATAAAGAGATTTAATTAGTTTACAAACTTTATTTTCTTGCCCAGAAACAATACATCCCTCAGGCTGAACCATATAATTTTCTTCTTCTAAATCACCATTTAAAAACGCGGTTTTGACATCCATTTGATGAATAAAAAGTTTATAAACTGAGGCTAAGGCGATTAAAAGTCGAATAGAAGAAATTCTAGTCACTGGTGCAAATGTATCAAAATAATCAATATTTAGTTTTTGAGAAAACCCTTTTGCTACTAAACGAGCTTTAAATTTTTCTGTAGAACCATCAGGATTAAATTTCTTTTTGAAAATCCATTTACAACCAATAGGTTTTGCACCAGGAGGTAAATCAGTCAAACCCCAAGTTTTATTTTTCATAATAGAATCAATTTCAACTTTAATTGCCTCTTTCCAAAAATCAGCTTCGGAAGAAGAAATAGCTTCAAAATAATTCAATGGTTCATTATTAACAATAAAAGTTTGAAAATCATTCCCATAAGAAAAATATTCTTTTCTAGGCCTTTTGCTCCTTCTCAGTTCCTCAGCGGAGGTGGTCTCTTTATTTCTTTCAACAGGTGCATGAGAAACTTTATGAGACAGTGGAAAAATGTGTTCAAAGAACTCAGCGTTCTTTGTCTCAATAATGGTGTTGCAATCAAGCACATCACTTTTCAAAACAAGAAATCTATATGCAGCACTATGTTCAACATATCCAATTAACATGCAATCAGCAGTTTTAGAACCTATTTTTCTCTTTTTAGGCTCAGGCAACAGAATTTTGGCAAGACACCCCCACACTTTTAAATATTTCAGGTTAGGTTTATAACCTTTCCATAATTCATAGGGAGTTTTGCCAGTTCTTTTATGGGGTATTTTATTTTGCAGGTGACAAGCAGATAAGATTGCTTCACCCCACAAATTATCAGGTGCATTAGCACTAATTAACATGGAGTTCATCATTTCTTTCAGTGTTCTATTTTTCCTTTCAGCTACTCCATTAGATTCGGGTGAATATGGAGGAGTTACTTCATGAACAATACCTTCCTTTTCACAAAAATCATTTAAGGCTAAATATTCTCCTCCTCTATCAGATCAAATTTTCTTTATTTTCCTATTAAGTTGATTTTCGACCTCAGTTTTGTAAGAAATAAAAGCATCAAATGCGTCATCTTTATTTCTAAGCAAGTACAACTTAGTATATCTAGAAAAATCATCGATAAAACTCACATAATACCTTTTACCACCTCTAGTCATAGTTTGTTTTAAATCACCCAAATCAGTGTGAATCAAAGACAATAATTCAGTTTCTCGATTAACAGAGAAGCAAGATTTCCTAGTAATTTTAGCTTCAGCACATATTTCACATTTATCAATCTTATATGATTCTAAACCAGATATTAAACCCATTGCATGCATTTTCTGTATATATGACACATTAACATGTCCTAGCCTAGCATGCCACAAAGAAATAGAGTCCACAATATAAGCATAAGCAGAAGCAGATGCATTTTTATATGTAATGTTAGAAACATTAAGTTCAAAGAGTCCTTGGTTACAATAGCCCTTTCCAACCAAAATATTATTTTTGGTCATTAGAATCTTATCAGATTCAAATGTCACTTTAACCCCAGCTTTTAATAATAAGGCTATAAAGATCAGGTTTGTCCTTATATCAGGAACATGTAGCACATCCATAAGGGATAAAGTTTTTCCTGAAGTTAGTTTCAGGAGTACTTTACCCTTACCCAGGACTTTAGCAGTTCCTGAGTCTGCAAGGTAGACTACTTCATTATCATCTCCTATATTTGTATAGGAGGTAAATGCTTCTCGATTTGCACAAATGTGCCGAGTAGCCCCAGAGTCTACCACCCAATTTTTCAAAGTACCTACAATGTTCACTTGAGAAATGACAGCCGCAATAATTTCATCTCCTTTAGCTAAATTAGCTTTGGGAGGATTTCTATTTTCTTTGTCATTTCTTGCCATCTTTATATTTTTCTGGACATAATAACCTGTTCTATCACAATTAAAATTATAGCCTTTTACTTTCTTAAAATTGGGGTTATCGGGTTTGTAACCTCGAGACTTATTAACATACCTCATATTATCGCTATTATGGTTCCGCACATATAGAGGAACGATCGGACCTGGAGCATTAGAGGCAGCACCTCTATTGGTAACATCAACAATAATTTCGCCAGTGTTCCTTGCTGAAATAGTTTCTTAGATTGTAGGGAAACAACGGGAAAAATAATAACAATAATAATAACATCAACAATAATAATAATGATAACAATAATAATGTATGACGAAAATATTGTTGAATATAAAACAAGTAAAAGGATATAGTTAATATCTCAAAATAGTACGATGCTTTGAGTCGTGCTGGGCACTGTCCTAAGAAACTATTTCAGCAATTTGAAATGTTTCCCCAGGATAAAACAAGCCTTCCACTATTTATATTTAGAGGGAACAGGAATCAACAAAATTATATAATGTACCCAGCAAGTCTAAGGTGGAGGTGGCCAAAGGAAAAGGGTTAGGCTAATATTTGTGGCTAAATAGTAAGATAGTGGCTAACAGTGGCTAATGGTGAAAAATGGCTGAATATACTGGCTAAACAGAGAGAAGGTTGAGCGGCAGTGGAGTGATTGCCTCAATGCTGAAAATGGCCTCTATTTATAGGGGTCTTTGCATGGTAGCACCCCTTGCATGAATGTTAAGTGTCTAACCAAATTAGCCACTTGTCTAGGGATTTTGACACTTTTCAAAATAGTTTCATGCACAAGACACTTGTCCATGGTCATACATGCACAATGACACTTGTAAATTATTCTTCATGCAAATAGCCACTTGTGTTATAATACATTGCATGAAGGACATTTGGTAAATCTTTTGGAATATCATTTCAATTTCCTTACAGAAATTGTTATAGAAGGTATAAATTTAGTGTAGGGGCCTGTTTGGCGCGCGTTAATTGATTTGTAGCCGTCAAAAACAAATTCGCTGAGAAATAGCCACCTCCGGACAAATCCCAGTATAAATACTGGGACTTTGAACAAAACTTGTTCAAGGCCCCAGTATTTGTACTGGGGAAGCTTCAGTAAACTAACCCCAGTATAAATACTGGGGCTTTGAACAAGTTTTGTTCAAGGCCCCAACATTTTGTTATGGGACTATGTATAAAGCTTCAGTCCCATAACAAAATGCTGGGACTGTGAACAAGTTAGCATTATTATGGGACTGAAGCTTTATATATAAAGTCTCATAACCCATAACAAAATGCTGGGGCTGTGAACAAAACTTGTTCAAAGCCCCATCATTTTGTTATGGGACTCAGCTTTATATATAAAGTCCCATAACAAAATACTTGGGCTTTGAACAAGTTTTGTTCAAAGCCCCAGTTTTTTGTTATGGGGCTAGTCTGGGGTGTTTTTCCAATGCTAATGGAGCTTAAGTGTGCGCGCAAATTTTTGGCTATTCTTCAATGAATTTTGAAACGGTGGATAGTCCCCATTGAGCGCGTCCAAAAATGGCTAGTGATCAAAATTTCCCTTATAGAAGTTCACACAAAATAACAAATTGTAACGTACATTTAATTAGTGAATAGTATAGGATAATACAATTTGTTAGATTACTACTTTTTGTTAAACAAAGGACATGTTGTTGTCCATCTCATCTCGTTTTAAATGGTTATACGTATAAAGTACTACTCTCGTTTTTAATAATATAATAATAATAATAATACTAATAATAATAATAATAATAATAATAATAATAATAATAATAATAATAATAATGTGGTTCAATTTTTCTCAACAGAATATGAGGTTGGATGTAAGGAGAGAACCTGTGGGTCCTCACTTATGTTCCTCTTATTAGGTGTAAGTGTGTAATTCTAGTAGAACTAATGTAGCAACAGAGTGACAGACAAAGGACATCACGTGTCTTCTGAACTCGTGTCAGTTGATTAATCTACAGTGAGAATTAATATAAAGTTGAAGGATATATATGGAAAGCGGCGGCAAAATATCAGGAATTTTCAATTATACCCCTACTTTTTGCAGAAATATCGTTGTATGCATCTGGCATTAGCTGTAGATATTTATGTCTTTCCAATAAAACCAGAAAGGTACAGCAGCAGCTGCAACATGTACAATACATATGAAGCACCCATAATATGAATTTCCAATATTGTCCTAAGCAGGACAACCTTAACCTGCTTCGTTCTCTCTTATATATTAGGAGAGATATACAAGAGAAACAAATACTCTTGCATGAGGTAGCTGTCATGTGTCTTGTAATCCAACTGACATTCTTGGGATGATGCTCTTAGAATGTACGCTCATAGCTATGTTTAACAGTAGTTTAATTCTAAAAAACTGGATATGGTCAAAACCTTTCGGATATTCTGTGCATATAATTTTGAAAATTTATGTACTATAATTAATAAATTAAGAAAAGAACCTTCAGATATTTAGATACGTATAATATTGATACTTCTTGAAATTTTGAGAAATTACACAAACAAAAGCATGCCGATTGAGTAATGTGGGCCAGCTTGTGCAGGCCCTTCTATCAAATTCTATACCTTGAATACCTTATGTGCCACAGAGCCTGCATATTCTCATCACATATTTTAGTTCTCCAATAGCTGCATGCCCGAATAGTGTCCAAACTATCAAAGCCCCCTCCCCCAAGAATCTACTGTACACTACAACATGACATTGTATATAATATTAAATATTCTTTAGAATCTTTACAACTAAGACTACTTAAAAAAGTTTAGAGGAGAAGATAACGTGATCTTAGTGGAAAAATCGAGAAGTTTAAGTAGTTTGGGCATAACAGTTTGGATATAAATTAAGAAATATTATTCCATTCAAATAATGTTTGCACTGGCTAGTGGCTGTAATTAACTTACAGCTCGAGTTTGTTTTGCTACTGTGTCTTATTTTCATCTGATAAAATAATAACCACGACGAATAATGCTGCCAAAACCACAACAGAAATACTGATCAATGAGGCTTTTTAAAGGATAATAAAGTTTGGGTCCCTTTTGGAGATTAAAAGGTATATTTCGGAACTTCTTGGTGGTAGTGAAGAAGATATATGTATAATATTCAAATTTCCAGGACACTTCTTATAACTTGTCACATGAATTTTTAAGAAAGTGAATGGTGGCTGTTTTAATATGTAGTGTGGATCCTATTTTATTAACAACAAATTGACCAACTTCACCAACGTAATTTGCCATCTCAGGATCTTAATGGAAAGACTTAAGAAATAAAAAGTGAAGGAAAACACAGTTACAGAACCCCCAATTCTTCTCAAAATTCTTAATCTCTATTTAACTAGTCAACAATACATTCACATATACGAAAATACAAATTATAGAGATCAATTCATGTTGAAATTGGATTTGGGTCATCCATGTAGGTCAACCCAGATCCATGTTGAAATTGGATTTGGGTCACCCATGTAGGTCAACCCAGATCCATGTTAAAATAACTTAAATATATAATTGTTATATATTTATTGTTATTAATTATTTTAAAAGAAGAAAAAGACACAACTGTTAGAAAGAGTCCTGAACAGTTGTGTCACTTGGAAACAATAAAAGTAACGTCAGAAGAACGTATTCTCTATTCTTCTCTGAAAAACAGACCTTCCCTCTTCTCCTCCAACAACAAGAAAAGACTCTCTTCTTCTTCAATTGTAGAACTTATGTAGAAGAATCCTTATGAAAACGAATGTGGTCGTCTTCTACAATTATGGAACAATATTCTGTAACTCAGGTACGCCTTAGACTGTGGCTAATATGGTGTAGTTCGTGTCTTTATAGCATGTGATTACACTGTTGACTAGTGAAACGAATACGGTTAGACCCTGGGTGAATAGTATGTTCATGGATTATGTATAATCCTTCAATTCACAATTTAACTTAGTATCTGATTACAGTCTTACAAAAGTTTGTTCCACATTTTGCGAAGAAAGTCTTTATAATAATCTTTCACATGAACCTTTGAAGGATAGAGAGAAAAGAAGAATGAAAACTTTTCTGAGTTTTTTTGGTAAAGAAGGTTCATATAGTTGTGTGTGTGTGTGTTTTCTTTAAAATGTTGTACATATATAATAAACTGTATATTTTAAACTATTTTAACATTGAAACAAGATTGGCCCACATAAGTGACCGGAATGCTAATTTCCTTCAAAACATAATGTCATTAATTTGTTGTTCACTATACTAGTAGTATACATTGTTAGTTAATTTCTAATAGGCCAGGATGATTGGATAGATCAAGAACGTCATAAGAGAGGATAAGACGTATATCTGATAAGCCATTTGTTCATCAATGCGGAAGCTTTGTTTATGGACGTTCCAAAAGTGTGGAATGGTTGGCTACGTCTTTCTCGTCCTTGTGCATATGACAGCTGGTAGCTCAATGAGAAGTTGCCTACAACAGATAAGCCAGGAGAGGAGACCTAGCCTAATATATATAGGCTTAATAGTCATAACCTAATGGACCCGCCTATAACAGGCCCGTAGGTTCTTCAATAGGCCTACACTACTGCCACTCCACACTTAATACAAGAAACAATACAAAATCATCATGAAATCCACAAATATGTAGCCCGTGTATTGTCCAGCAACTATTCACAATTAGTAAGTTAATGTTAAGTCCATATTTAATGAATAATTCTAACATTCTCCCACTTGGACAACATTAACTTAAATTTATAAATGATTTTTGAAAAAAAAAATTATTTATAAAATGATCTTTGGGCTAAATAGATAGTGGCCACAAACATATAGTGGTGAAATATTGTTTCCAACATGATCTAGTCAAACAGAACTATCACGATTGAAATGCAGCAGTACTTGCATCAATCAATGACACAAGACTAGTCCACAATCACAAACATTGAAGCTTTGCCGACAGACCAAAAGGTGTGGTAGTGTAGCAAGAAATAGCCAATATGGACTCCAAAATCAAGACTATTTCACTGCCGGTCATTCAAACGATTTCCATAAACAACATTGGGCGATCCAACAACATGCCCACTATTAGAAAATCGTTAACATGATTTTCTGTTACAATATGTGAGCAACTAAACAACATGTGCTCCACCAAAAAATCATAATTTTTTTCGAGGTTCAACATGTGCAATAGCCAAGAAAATCCCCAAGGCATAAACAGTATGCCGTATATGTAATAGAGATCAAACAATGGCACAAAATGATCTTATCAATATGAGACATACCTGCCATATAAGACAAGAAGCCTTATAGTTCTATAGGCATCAAGACTTGTCAATACAGATCAACTCACATAAATATGTGCAACACATATAATTATCATCATGTATCAAAGATGCCCATGTAATTATAATAAATATTTAAGGGAAGCACATACCAAATCAAAGACTCCCACTGATTAAGTGCATACATAGACTCTATCATTTTAAATAACAATCAGTTTCACAACATGAGTCCAAACACTTGAACAAATAAATAAATTCATAAGAAATATAATATTTAATTGAGTCTCCTTCCCCTCCCAATTTTTTCTCACAAAGTATGTCAAGTCACACAATTAAATTTCAAGTAAGTACATGATATACTCACTATAAAGATATATAAGTATTAGTCAATGCCCTTTAAATGATACTATATCAACAATTGTCAACTAAACAATTCATAAATACAAACACACTAACAAAATTAAAGAAGTCGACCAAATTATGATATGGTGATTATTATGACTTCTTTTATAGTATACATATAAGAATGTGTCTCCATCATAAATCAAGCAAATTGATCGTGTAGTTAACAAATAAATATTACTGAAATAATATTAAAGAGACAACAAGAAATGTGAACAAAACCAGATGTATGTTGATACTCTCGGTAGTATCATTTTGAATATACATTCATGGACTCAATCAAATTTCAAGTGTTAGTCAATCACGACAATGAGTCTACACACTTATATTTATTTATTAAAAAATTTTAGAGTTAGTTAATCATTTGATAAACACTAACCAAATACAACTAACATCATTGACATGTTTTAACCATTAAAATCGAATTACACTTTCATGATATACAAATAAAATTAAACAATATAACCTACACAAAAGGAATAATAAATATGGATTTATTGTCACCATTTAACAGACCCATTGAAGCTTTAAGAATAACTTAAACTTCAAAAGAAGCTAAAATGTTCTTCAATAGTGATGTCACATAAATACACTTTTAGCTTATAAAAGTATTATATATGAATACCTTTAGCAAAATTATGCTTCAGTTTTTCTTCATAGAAAATATTCTCTTGAGAAACTAAGATTTTCCTCATCATTTTGAAAAATAAAAGATCTTGTATATGTTGTAGTCAAATAGAAGAATTTAAGAATTATGCGTTGACCAAAATAAGTAAATTATCTCATATAAAATGATATATTCTTTCACCCCACTTAACAAGAAAGAATGAAAAATATACTTCATGACATACAACATAGTAAAATCGTGTATATATTGGACATTTTGTTATTACGAAAAATTCATTATCAACATAGTTAAGAGTTTTACAACAACAGAAAGGGAGTCACACCAACCAAATCAAGTAAGGAGTTTTCTCAACATTGACTCCTTGATATTAAAACTCTTTTGTTTCTCATATATAAGCGTTAATGACACACAATGAAAATTACTCATGTATATGCTAGGTTAGGAAGAATATATGTATAGTTAAATATATCTCATAAGGTTCTCAAAAGAAATAATGTTAATATTAGATAATTTTATGTTTATGATAATATCAATAATTAGTCTTTCAACACAATCAAATATTAATGAATAATTATGTCAAATATCTTTAGTAAAACAACAGAAAGTTAAAGATATCAAATAAGTTCAACGAACACTATTTTAAATAGAACTAACTAGGAAAGTACATATTTCTCTAGTATTAATAAAACTTTTTCAACTCAAGTAGGTTTTAATAAAATTGACCGACAAAGAAATGTTGATGTCCACAATTTTTAGGACAATTTTTAGGGCAAAATTCAAGACTATGTTTCATAGAGTAGTAAGAAATATCTATTAGTGATATTAATACGAGCCGTTACAATATTACTTCATTTGGGCAGGTAACGAGAAAATACTTCAGTATTAGAAAACTTATCCCCTTTGGGCGGACAAATTTACCAAACTAAAATACTTTCTTTTCTAAGGCTCATACTTCAGTTTTCAGCAAATGAAAGATAATGATAAATGTGATATGAGGTGACCCTGGGCAAATAATGTGAGCCTTCATAGTGTTACCTCCTTTGGGTAGGTAACAAGAAAATGTCTCGGTATTAGAAAGCATATCCTTTGGGCAGATAGAATTACTAAATTAAATTAAAATACATAATAACCCCCTTTGGACGTGCAATTGCAGGTAATAATCTAGTGAAATCCCATAACATGGAATAAATAAGCCTCGCAAAGCTAAAGTAAATAGGTCACTTTGATGCATATTATTCACTTTAATTCACAAAACTACTTCAATCATGGAAATATCAAAATTTTGCCAAAGCAAACGAAACAACATGTATGTTAATAAACCCACAATATAAGGTATGCATCTATAGGATCAAATGACTTATGACATTCTCTCTATCTGCCAACTCAAATTATATTTTAATTATTCCTTAATAAAACTTAAATTAAGCATGTCATAATCTAACTTATACTGTCAACAAACTTTTAAATCACGAGAACATATATAAGACAATGTCACATAAAATGAACTACAATTATTTTTGCAGTAATATAACTCTCTTAGACATGGTCACAATATTAAAGAATGATCAATATTGCAAACTATCAAGTCTTTTTACATATTATATTAGCCTCTTCAATTTCATAATAAGAAAATATTCTCTTAATTGCCTCAAATTAGAGGCATGACTCGAGATTCATAATTCCAAAAAGAAAATATTTTAGAATATATTACAAATATTTCTAAAAGAAGTTAGGAAGCTAGAATAATTCATTGCGTACCATAGTATGGAGAACGCCAAAATAATATACCTCTTCAAGTGAAAGTATCGTCTACAAGGTTAGCTTCCAGAACAAACACTATCTCGACAGATTACAAATTAATTAGATCAAAATTTTATGCAAAGAAATTGTCGCATTTTTTGTGGATTATGTTTTACACTCATCAGAGATCATTACTATAACTCGTGACTATTGTAACTTGAGATCTTCACGGAATGATGACACATTAATTTTAATACTTGATGGACATATCCTACAGAGAATTGATTATCTGATTCTTGTTCATGGTGCATTTGCAAGGAGCATTACATAGTCATCAAAGTAGGTGTCTAAGTTCAAGGCCACGTCAAAATGAATATGCTTTTCCAACAACTTGGTCCAACAACATTTTAAACAAAGTAGCAACTAGAAAAGAGCCAAGAATCCTCCCCCTTCTCTCTAACCCTTCCCCTTTTTTTTAGCTCAATAAAGTAAAAATATTACTCTTCCTATGGCTTCCGATCAACACTACCCTACTCCACCATCATTGAATCCACCCCCAAAACTACCAGATTCCTCTATAAATGTTTCTAAAAGTAGCCAATCCATCCTTGCATGCACAAATCATGGCTCCTCCTTGGAAAAACCATCCTACTCACAAAAGGTAACTACTCCTACTATTACGCAAGCTCCTACAGGCTATTTCGTGAATCAATCAACTAATATTATATCCATGCTATCTGACCCATTGGAGGAAGATGCATTAATGGATACTATCTCTTTATCCCAAGAAGAGAAGCAAAGAATATACTCTCCATGGATCAATTCCATAATCCTTAAATTACAAGGGAAAAGACTACATCATCAATACATCTATGAAAAATTAAGGAGGTCATGGAACTTGGAGGAGGAATTTGCACTGATTGATTTAGGAGACGACTATTACATTGCAAAATTATCTAGACACGAGAGCTTACATAAAATCCTAACTGAAGGACCATGGTTCATCAATAGTTTTTTCCTATCTATAAGATGTTGGGAGCCAAACATAAACAAGAAAATATTTTATGCAAATCATGTGGTCGATTAAGCCATCTAAGTGATAGTTGTCCCTATAAATCTCCTTCGAGTAACCATGATCCTATTCCTACTCCTCTTAACTCTAACACACCAAGCCCTAAACTAAAAGCCAAGATGGGAGAGGATGAATGACAAACTGTGCAGTTCTCCAAGAAAAAGAAGATTCAAACATTGAATGGAAATTATATTAATTTAGCTCCATCCACAAGCAAGGTCAGTCCATCGAAGACAGATAAGTATCATCATCCTCCTCTTAAATTAAAGCCTACCTATAGAGTGGTAAATGATAATAGTATTATGTCTCCTAAGAATTTAATTAGTAAGACAATTAATAAATTCAATATCCTTAATATGACTACTAATGATGATCTAGGTAACCAATTAAAAAAAGGAGATACATCATCAGTCGTTACACTCGAGGATTCAAACCAAATTCATAAAGTTTGCATGCAAAATCGTTTGACTAAAAATTCTGAAAATGAAATGTTTGCTAGTGATGACATGTCCAATTACGTGAAAAATTACATGACAAAAAAAGACCCCACGTCCACTTGTCCAATGGATAGCCAAAATATGTCGCAAAATGACATGCACATTGACCCCGTGGCATGCACTAAACCTGACATGTCTACACAAATAAACACTGCCACTACATTATCCTCTTCAACTATTTCTTCTATTAAACTAACCACGAATTCCAAGTTTGGAGATTGTGCTATGTCAAAAACATCCACTGATTTGCCTACACCGTCTAAACTAACCAATCAAAAAACAAATATTGATCTTGCATATATTTCTAACCTCCTTCGACAATCTTTTTCTCCTAAACACACGTAACCCTACATGCAAAATATGACAATTGTTTCTTCTATTAACACTACTCCTATTACTACCTCAACTAGTTATAAAAACCTAGATGGGCAAACTAAATCTTCAAGCCTCGAGGAAAAAATCAAGGAAACTAGTAAGGAATTTGCTCAAGCAACACCATCTGAAAAAGAAAATGAACAACATGAACCACCAAAACAATGCTCAAATGAATCAAGCAACCCCACAATTAAATCAACCTCTAATCTCTGCACTACCACAAGCTCCACTCCAAGTACCTCAGTCGTGGGTGGAATCAACATTATGGGGTCATGCAATAGCATTTTCGATGGAGATCAATGGACAACAAGCTTTTGTGGTCATACAAAACCCACAATATCTTGCACAAATTGTGAGCGAGGGCATGCATCTCACGATGCAAAATTATATGAACAACATGTGGCCTTAATTTCTTCAGGAAATGCCTCTTCCAGACCAACCTCTAGTGGATCTCCCATTTTTCCCCCACGTGTGTTACCTCCACAAAACCCTATCTTCACACCATGGGACCTAAACTTGAATCAGCCCATGCATGCACTAATAGACAGGAATGAGATGTATCCAAACTTGAATCCAACAAATGTACACCCCAATCCTCCACCCCAAATGGAAATGAATGTCCCTCCTCCACCAGCTCCTCCACCATCACCAAGGAACAATCACAATCCACAAGAACAAGAGCAAAACGTGAGAAGGGAACAAGAAGTCGTGTTGAGGGGGAGGGAGAATCGCATGGAATTTGAAAACCTAAAGGAAATAATAATTCTCCTATTCAAAGAAAGACTAGACAGAAAAACAATCTTAACTTGTCACAAGAATCTATTCAAATGCTCCTTAGATGTGAGAGCCCCATCAAACAAAGCAGTGGGGAAGTATGCAGTGGTTCTCAACCCTACCTTGAGAACTGATGAAGCTATAGTTGCTCATAATGTTAATGCAAACTCTAACATGATTGGACAAAATAATATAATAGTTTGGAATGCTAGGGGTGCACATAGTCCAGAATTTCGTAGGAATTTTGGTGCTATTTTGGAAGTTTACAAGCCTATATTGTAGCTCTATTAGAAACCAAGATGGATGATCACCATAACTTTAGAGTGAGGTATGATTTTACTGATTTTGCTGAAATCCCTGCTGAGGGTCGATCTGGTGGAATTGTTCTCCTATGGAAAAATGAAAATGTGAATGTCACTGACATTCATATTAATGGAAATGAGTTGCATGCCGTGATTAAGGTACTTCACCCTACTCTTAATTTTACTTGGTGTTTCTCTATTGTTTATGCTAGTACATGTTATATAAATAGAGAGTTATTATGGAAATATCTAATGGCTATTTATGATAATTATAAAGGGCCCTGGTTAGTTAGTGGAGACTTCAACCAAGCTTTAAATCAGGAGGATAAATGGGGAGGAAGATCTTTAAATTTAAGGAATGCTTCTCATTTTCGAGACTGTCTAAATTATTGTAAATTAGTAGACCTAGGATTTAATGGTCCAAAGTATACTTGGTCCAATTATAGGTATAAAAAGGGTCTCATTTTAGAAAGATTAGATAGATGCTTAGCCAACTTTGAATGGGTCACCTTGTTTAAAGATGCTAGTATTGTCCACTTACCTAAAACCTACTCGGATCATAACCCTATGTTAATTAAACTTAATAGACAGCCTGCTACCAATTATGAGAAACCTTTTAAACTTGAGACCATGTGGCTATTTCACCCTACATTTAGGAATTTAGTTTCGGATGCATGGCACAATAGACATTTAGATGAAGCCATTAAGTTTTTTCATAACAATGCTATTATTTGGAATAAGGAAACTTTTGATAATATTTTTAAAAAGAAAACTACAATTCTTGCCAGACTTAATGGGATTCAAATGTCTCCTAAGTACAGTACTAGTTTTTTTCTCCAGACTTTAGAAAAAGACCTCATTACTAAATATAATACTATTTTAAAACAAGAGGAGGAATTCTGGAAATTAAAGTCTCGAATTGACTGGCTAAACTTTGGAGATGCTAATACTAAATTCTACCATGTTACTACCTTAAATCGAAGGAGGAAATCACTCATTTTCAAGATGATTGTGGAAATTTAATTTTTGAAACTAAGGAAGTTTTTGATCATGTTACATCTTACTTTGAATGCTTATACAAATCAAATCACTTTTTCAGTAAGATTAAACCTCTAGAAGATAATGTTGGATGGTTTAATAGAGTAGACCTTAGTATTTTGGACAGGCCCCTAAGTAATTGTGAAATTACTAATGCTTTATTCTCCTTTAAACCTCACAAATCGCCTGGACCTAATGGTCTGCATCTCATTTTTTTCCAAAAACATTGGGGGATTGTTGGTAACTCAGTGACAAATGTTTGTCATCATATTTTTCAAACTGGTGAGATGCCTAAAAAATCTAAATTCCACCTATATTTGCCTAATTCCTAAAATAAAAAATGCTGTAAACTTGAAAAATTTTAGACCAATTGGGCTATGTAACACTGTTTACAAAAGTGTGACTAAAATTATAGCCAATAGGATTAAACCTCATTTAGATAATTGATTAATCCTTGTCAAGCCAGTTTTATCAAGAATAGACGAGCATCAGATAATGCTATTATTATTCAAGAATTTATGAATAAATTAGTAAATTGAAGAGGCATAAAAGTGAAATGATCATTAAGGTAGATTTGGAAAAAGCCTTTGATAAAATTGAGTGGTCTTTTATTCGTACAATGTTAGTTTTTTTAAGTTTCCTCCAAGGATCTCTAAATTAATCCTCTCCTGTATTACTACTTCCTCAATTTGTGTTTTGGTAAATGGCCTTAAAACAAAATTCTTTCTTCCATCCAGGGGTATAAGGCAAGGTGATCCTATGTCCCCTTATATCTTTATTTTATGTATATAACTACCCTCTATTTATATTAATCAACAAGTAGATAGGAATTTATGGGACCCTATAAAATTATCTCCTGGAGGACCAGAAATTCCTCACCTATTTTTTGCTGATGATCTCACCTTTTTTGCTAAAGCCAATGAAAAATCTGCTCATAGTATTAAGGTTGCTTTGGACCTTTTTTGTGAAATGTCAGGGGAAAGCATTAGTAAAGATAAATCAAACATTTTTTTCTTAAAAAATGCTGATCTATCTTTATCTAACCATCTAGGCAATATCCTCTCTCTTAATAAGAGTAACAACTTTGGAAAATATCTAGGATTTCCTATTCTAGGACATAAGCCTAGACATAATGATTACAATTTTATTCTTGATAATCTTGTTACTAAGCTATCCAGTTGGAAGATGAATTTTTTAAACCTAGCAGGGAGAGCAACTCTTGTAAAATCAACTCTTAATGCCCTCCCTAATCATATTATGCAATTTTATACTCTCCACATTAAAACCATAAACTGCATTGATAGGGTTCAGAGAAAATTCCTATGGGGTACTACTGATATAAAGAAAAAATTGCACCTAGTGTCATGGTAAGTTGTCACTAAACCAAGGCAGCAGGGGGGGGGGTCTATCGATCATTAGTGCTAAATCTAAAAACAAAGCTATGCTCATATCCCTAGCATGACGACTTCTGACTAACCCAAATGCCTTATGGGCAAAAATTCTTAGTAACAAATATATTGTAAGGTCTACTACAATTTCTGCTTCTTTCATCTGGAAAGGGATTAATAGTATCTTGCCTATTTGTTATAATATCACTCGATGGGTATTAGGTAATGGTAAAGCAATTTCTCTATGGGACAATATTTGGCTTTCTAATAATAAAAATCTTAGAAGTTTTTTGTATGGTCCTTTGACATATGAAGTCTCATGCAAGAAGGAATGTGATATTATACATGATAATCATTGGGATTTTTCTAAGATTGGATTTAAAATTCCTCAACATGTCAAAACTATAATTATTAACTCTCCTTCCCCTATTGGAAATATTGACTATCCGATTTGGGCACTTTCAAAAAATGGTGATTTTTCTATGAAATCAGTATATGCTCAAATTGAATCTTCTCAAAGTGAACCTACTATCAACCGTGGTGTAGATTTCATGTGGTTATGGAAGGTTGATGTTCCAAATAAAATAAGAAATTTTATCTGGCAATGTCAACATAATAGACTTCCGACTAGATATTACCTAAATAAAATTGGTATGAATGTAGATCCTATGTGCAGTGTTTGTAAGAATACTACTGAAACTCTATTCCATCTTTTTATTGAATGCCCTATAGCAAAAGCATTCTGGGGAAATAAGATTAACTACAACACTCTTGATTGTAATAATTGGTTGCAGTGTCTTAAGGATATCCCCAACGACCCTTACCACAAGTTCTACAATTGGCTTGACTTTTTATTTTTTGCTTTATGGAATTTATGGATTAATAGAAATAATAATAACGTCAACAATTTGAGCTCATCCATCACCTATGGTTCTGTCCATGAGAAATTACTAGAGTATAAATTGTTAACTAGCTCAAGCTCTAGGAAAGATACTAGTAGTACTATTAGGGTATATTGGACCCCTCATAAGACTAATAGCATTAAGTTAAATTGTGATGTATCTTATAAAACTGATAATTCTGCAAGTATAGGTGGAGTCTTCAGAAATACTATAGGGGAATGGCTGTTAGGATATACTAAAATGGTGCATGCTCATAGTCACACTCATGCAGAATTATTGGACTTCATCAAGGCCTCATTTTAGCCCATGATCTACACTATAATTCATTAGAAATTGAGACTGACTCAACGGAGGTCATTAATTTGCTAGAAAACCCGTCCCCTACTTATCTATCAATTGTTAATGAATGCAGATCATTGATGATGAACTTGGGAATGCCGCTAATTAGGCATACTTTTAGACAAGGGAATAGTGTTGCTGATAAGCTCGCTCAAGGAGCTCCCTCATTGTCCAGATCCTTTTCAACCATTCACCATGCTGTGCCACCCATTCTTGTTCACCAAGCTTTGGAGGATGATCGGAAGGGCACATATTTTGTTATTACTATATCGGCTAGTACTTGCTCTATGTTATCTAAATTAGGGAACTTATGTGCTTTACAAGCACTCCCCTTGTTTTGTAATAATTCTAATCACGCGCTGGACACCCATGGAACTCGCGTGAGTATGTTATGTAATCCCCTGTGATGTTTTTCAATTAATATATGCTAGTATCTTGTTTCGACAAAAAAAAAAAAAAAAAAAAAAAAAAGAGACTAGAGGACTCAGTAGTACAATAGGCTAACCAAAATAAAATTTAATTCCACTATTTTTTACCCACAAGTTGGAAGACAACGACAATGCTTTGACTATTTAATTTTTTTTTCCTTTCAAACTAATCAAGTCTGGATATCATATGTCCACAAATTGTAATTAATACATGAATTAAGATTTGATATCCATAGTTGATGGTATGTTGTTAAGCAAGTTCAGGTATTTTGACAAATTCAAAAATAAAGCAATCCTGCCTACCAAGAGCTTTTTATGATACAAGGACCCAATTACCCCAATAAGAAAAGGATTCTAAGATGTTTCAAACTTCACAAGTTCAGAAAAGTTAGAGCCTGTTTGGCTAAGCTTCTAGGGAGCTAAAAGTACTTATTTTGAAAAATCGAGGTGTTTGGCCAAGCTTTTAGGAAAAAATAAGTGCTTTTGAGTGGCAGCATGAGCAATTTTTCTGCTGTTGGGAAGAAGCTGAAAAAAGTAGCTTTTCCCTAAAAGTGTTTTTGAGTAGAAGCAGAAGTTGTTTTTAATTTCTATGATTCCAAAAATATCCTTACCAAAAATACTTATATACTTAATTACCCCTATTTATTTTAACCTAATGATTATAATATATAAATAGTACATTACTTTTTTAATCACTATTTTTTCTGTGTACACCTACATCACTATTGTTACAAACTTTTAATCAAATAATATTTTTTTAAGGTATAGATCAAGAATATTAAATTATGAATGCTGTATTTTAGAAAAAATTTACTAAATGAAAAAAATTAAATATAGTGTTTGAGAATAAATATTTAAAATCATTCATCTAGTTAAATAACTGTAAAGTGAGTATTTAAATGTCCTTACTCGTAATTTAACACTCAAAAGTACTTTTTCAAAAGCTTGGCCAAACAAAAATTACTACTCAGCTGTTGATAGAACTGATTCTCAGATGAGTTGACCAAACACAAACTGTTTTTCTCCAAAAGTACTTTTATGAAAAGCACTTTTGAAAATAAGCACTTCTCGAATAAGCAGTTTTTAGAAGCTTGGCCAAACAAGCTCTTAGTTCTCTTAGGAGCTTTTTTTCCGCGGCTAATAAATTATAGATATCAAGAAAAGAGTTTACATAATTTTACCAAAAATAGATTTATTCATCACAATGGATCAACAGTGTAATACTTTTGCACCAAAAGTAATTTGCTAGGAAAACTCTTCATTTTCTTTTTAAAGAGACCTGGTCCACCTGGATATGTATCACAATACAAACAATTAACCTTATCTATATTCTACTGCTTCTAATCCATGCCACGTGAAAAGAAATATCTCTCAGTTAAAGTTGAAAGAGATTTATAATCTCGTTATTAAGATTTTAATTCCTCATGTGTAGAACAACTCTCCTTTTCTAATGAATGTTATGTGTAAAAGATGCAGAACGCCATATAACTATGTTCTTATTGTCTAATCGATCATCCAAAAACAACCAAATATTAAATAGGGTTCAAGATCTATTGCAATTAGGCTCTGATACCAATTGTAACAGCTCATTAGTGATATTGTCTGCTCTGGGCCTAGGCCCGCACGACTTTAAAACGCGTCACTAGAGTTTAAGGTATGTATACTTATATACTTAGCATCTCTCATGTGTTGCCCCACGTACTTGAGATTCGCCTAGACTCAGTCTTGAACTCTGTCTCACATCGACAAGACTGACATGGAGTGACTCTGGTACTATTGATACAACTTTGGGAGTTGAAGCTGATATCTTCTATATCCGTTGTACTTTATTAAATATTTGAATGATATTGATGATCAATAATAGTATATTGAGTGAACAAATTAAACAGTAGCAGAAACATATTAAGAGAGACTTCAATACCTAAACCATATAGGAGTAAATGCCAAGGCAAACGCATTGAGGTGATGGTGTCCAGTCCACATTCTCATCCACTTTCTTAAAGATGCTTTTCGCAAATACGCAATTTGCACAAACAATAATATTTATTTATTTAGAGGAAAAGGAACAAATATAGGGGGAAGTCTACTAATTTCTTGGCAAATGGAATTTTTACGTTCGAAATGACGAAGTGCTTTTTGGCTAGTTTAGTTAAATTACTCATAAGCTCACTCAACCAGGTTAGACGCCTCTTATTTGGTGATTTAACGGGTCGTTTGGTTGAGAAAAAGTTTATGCAGGTATTGGCAATATGGGTATTAGTAATGCGGGTATTAATAGTGTGGATATTAGTAATACGGATATTAGCTATGTAGGGATTATAATGTAGGGATAAGTAATGCATGGATTGTAATATATAGATTAGTTCTTGTTAAATCAGTGATACACCACAAATTAATATATAATATGTAATTTAATATATTTCTTACTCATTAAAAAATTATAAAAAATATTCTACTATTATGAAGGTTAATTTTGTTATTTTAGAATTTTAATACATGTATTGTTAATACCCGCATTATTATTCCACCTTCTATCCCGCACAAAACAATACATAAATTCATGCATAACTAATGCAGGTATTATTTATGCCAACAAGGTAATAAACTACCAAACATGGTATAGTTAATGTGAAATTCTATGCAGGGGACAAAGAAGGAACCAAATAAAGTACTACTAATTTAATGTTGGGTTTTATGCTGTTATTAACTTTTAATGCGGTGTACCAAACGACTCCTTAGAGTATTAGAGATTAGAGATGTAATTTCTTTTCTTATTTATTTTCTCTGCTTTTTCTTTAGTGTCGCAATCTCTCGGGTAATTTTCACAAATGGTCACACAACTATGAGTTTTTTGCATTAAAGTCACACAACTTTGTTTACTTACCAAAAAGTCACACTATTATTACCTTCATAACCAGATGGTCACAATAGCCGGAAAATACAACTTCCAGTTGACTTTTTGTATTTTTTTTTTAATTTTTACCATTTTCCTATTTTTTGCACAAATAACCATTAGCAAAAACAGACAAATAAATATTTACCAATAGGTTCTTGGTTAATTTTTTACTTGATCATGATATATTTTAGAAAAAAAAGTTTTATTTATATATATATATATATATATATATATATATATATATATATATATATATATTAAATGCAAAGCAATATCATTGATAAGAACCTCTAAATTCTTCCCTTTCTAAGAGAAATGGTAAATCTAAATTAAAATGTTAGTGTAATTTTTTTATTCAATGTGATTTATTTTCAAAAGTCACATGCATTGTCTACTTTTAGGCCATTTTATATAGTAAGCATGACAATTGACTTTAAAATATTTTTGTAGTGCTTGTACACTAAATTTATTTTTCTTTCTACTTTTGCAGAGCAGGATTATGAAAATCCACATTAAAAAAGCAAAAGGATCATGTATATATAAGTCATACTTAAAAGAAGATATATCTTTAAGGAAATCAATCCTTAAAATAACAACCTGAAAAAATATGGTTATAACATTTATTTTGATTCATTTGAAAATTCAAATTTGCCTCTTCTCTTGAAAATACAGTATTTTTGGATTTTAAAATTTATCTTCATGAAGTATATAAAGAAGTGAAGAAAAAAAAGTTAATCTAGATAAGAGTGTATTGGTGAATCTCCATTTATTTTTTTCAATAGTTATTTGTTTCAAAAAGGTGAAAAAGGTAAAAATAGAATAAAAAATTAAAAAAAACCCCACCGGAACTAATACTTTCTGGCTATTGTGACCATTTGGTTATAAAAGTAATAGTAGTGTGGCTTTTAGGTAAGTAAACAAAATTGTGCGACTTCAATACAAAAAATTTATAGTTGTGTGACCATTTATGAAAATTACCCAATCTCTCCGGGAATTTCCTTTCCTAGCCATTAGATTTGAAAATGTCAAATGTCCAACTTCTCTCTTGGTCTGAAACTGAAAATACGATGGACCTGGGCAACTTATATATGTGACTTAATCACATAAACTTCAAGGGTATTTGCCGATGCAATTCAATATTATACTGATTGACTTTAATTGTCTTCTTAGAATCATCTGCACAGGATTTAGTATTTTTTTTGTCATCAGTTCCCATACAACACGCTAACTATGGAGATCTTGTGTACTAAACAGTGAATAGTTTATTTAACTTTAAAATCATTCCTTAGTCTTTCTTCTCTTCTAACCCACCCCACAACTCGAATAACCAAATTATTAAATCTTTATTGCTTATTCTACTGAATTTACATTGGAAGATCTGTTCCTCTCCTACGACGACCCAAAAAGAAAAAGAATAATTGGACGAATTTCCAACATACCTGCTTCAATAATTATTATGGCCACATAAACGGTCATATTACAAAATCACACGTCCAAACAATGATCTCAAATTGTCAAGGATTTGTTTTTCCTTTTGTTGGTACAAATAAAATATATTATTCAGTTGAATTTATGTGACATTATTTTTTTATTAGGCAATTTATAAAAATAATATATTTTTATATTTGAAACAATTTAACTTGAAATTTTTTTCATTTATCCTTAAATAATGGAGTATATTTTTTTGCTACGAAAATCTTGTAACATATATAAGACCACAAGTTTCAAAACTTTATAATTTAATATTTGCTACTATTTCATTTAATTTATATTTTATGTCGTAGTTAAGCTTTGTAGTAGTGAATTTTATATAAAACTAATTTTTCTAATTTTTATCCTAAATTTTTGCACTATTATCAACAGATATGATACTATCTATTTGAATGGTGAGTAATAGTTTGACTTGACAATAAGTTTAATAAATAATTTTAAAATATGTAGTCTCAAAATAGTTATAGTCATCTCATTAAGTGTAAAAAAAGGCTTGGTTTAGAATTTTTTTCTAAGTAAGAAATGTGTAATTTTTTTTTCCAAATGAATTATAAATATATTTACATAAATGGGAATAGAATGAGTTAAGATTTTGAATAAATTTGTGTTTTGGGGTCCCAATTAATATGTTGCCACTCTTTCGCGAAATGCCTATAGAAACGCAAACCAACCAACCTTTGACCAAACACGCTTTCTTCCATTATTGTCCTTTTGAAAAGCTCAAACCATCAAAACCCCAATTCTTTCTTTTCTCTTTACACCTTTTCCTTTTCCATTTCATGCACTCTCTTTTAATTTATCTTCCTTTCAAGTCAAGCAACATTTCTTACCATTCTTTCAAAAAGTAGCCAATAAAAATTCAATCATTTTTGCTAGAACCCCAATTCATTTGTTGATGGATATGGTGTCATATGCTTATAGAGATACAACATCACAAACACTATCAAGAGCTAAGTACAACAACCAAAGCACAACGTACAACACCACCATGCAGCACCATGAAACTGAACTACCTTACCCGTTTGCTGAATTGGGTGTGGACTTAACTGAATCGGAGCTCCGGGAAACTGCTTATGAGATTCTTGTTGGAGCATGCCGGAGTTCTAGCTCCGGCAGGCCATTGAAATATGTTTCTAGTACCGATAAGTCGTCACCAGTGATGTCCTTGTCGCCGTCGTTTCAGAGGTCAGTGATGTCATCAACTGCCAGTAAGGTGAAGAAGGCACTTGGATTGAAGTCGAGGAATAAGAAGGGGAACAATTCGGGTTCCAATAATATTAGTGTTGGTGAGCTTATGAGGATCCAATTGAGAGTTTCGGAACAGACTGATTCGAGAGCCCGACGTGCTTTCTTGCGAGTTGCTGCTGGCCAGGTAACGAGTTTAAGTTATATATACCGTCAGTGTAAATAAATATTGTACTACTATCTGGTAACCTGTCTTATTTTCAAGATTAGAAATATCACTTTTTATTGGAAGCTTACGTGGAAATATATCATTTCATAACCTGAGAGTCTAAAAGTTTGTTACAGACACAGTGTATATAACTTAAACTCATAGTCGACCCTTACCCTTACCGTATTTGAGATTGATGCTTAGTTGATTGATTTAATTAACTATACTTTTAATTGGGAAAGGGGAACTCATTTTACTTAATTGAGAACGACTATGTGGTACATGTGGTAGGCGTATTGTTAGTATCATGGCGGTAAACCAAGCCCTGTATTTAAGTGAAGAAAGGCAGAGTATGGCCCCATTATCCATCGAGTTTCAAAGCTGGAAATAGTGGTTTCTCGGTTTTCAAAAAAAAAAAAAAAAGGAAAAGGGATTAGTTTGCAGCATGAACTGTTAAGTTACATGAGTGTTTTCAGAATATAAGCAGGTTTATGTTGATAGAACAGATGCTCTATCCTGCATGGTTTCCAGTATAATTGCTTGAGGCAAAGATTTCATTTTTATCACTTATATATCCAGTTTAAATTGATTGCCATAAAGTTTACTTGTGCACTTGAACTGCCACATTTCAGTCATTCTTATCCCCTGAGGCAGACCCAAGACTTGAATGCGAGGGGTGCACCATTGCCTCTAACGTACAGCTAACCGTCTGAGGAGTCTGAGTGGGGTGGTGTATTCAGTTAGTTAGATTGGTTCTGCGTTAATTCTCTTCGCCTTTCAATTAGTTTTGAGTTAATTTTCTTGATCTATAGACATGGATTAGTTGAAAATGTGTTGCAAAATGAATTTGATAAACATAATAGATCAGTATGGTACTGCAATGTTTTTTATACTGCAGCTTAATATTTAGCTTATTTCTTGTACTTACCAGCTTGGAAGACGTCTCGAGTCAATGGTTCTACCACTGGAGCTCTTACAGCAGTTCAAATCATCCGATTTTCCAAATCCGCAGGACTATGAAGTATGGCAGAGGAGAAACTTGAAGGTACTTGAGGCTGGACTTGTCTTGCATCCATGCTTGCCTCTGGATGAGACAGACACGCGTCCAAAACAGCTTCAGCATATTATACATGGGGCTTTGGTGAAACCCATGGAGACTGAGAAGCACAGTGAATCTATGCAAGTACTCCGGAATCTTGCGACATCCCTCGCCTGCAGATCATTTGATGGGTCGAGCCCGGAGATATGCCATTGGGCAGATGGCACTCCATTGAATCTCCGACTCTACCAAATATTGCTTGAAGCTTGTTTTGATGTGAATGATAAGACCTCTGTTATTGAAGAAGTTGATGAGGTCTTGGAAATCATAAAAAAGACTTGGGTAATCCTTGGTATAGATCAGATGCTCCATAATATTTGTTTTTCATGGGTTTTATTTCATCAATATGTTGCGACTGGCCAAGTTGAAAACGACCTTCTCTTTGCCGCTGAAAATCTGTTGTCAGAGGTAGCAAAGAATTCCAAGGCGGTAAAACACTCAACTTGCTCCCAAACCGTTAGTTCTCTGCTAGGCTTGATCATAGGTTGGGCTGAGAAAAGGCTGCTTGCGTATCATGATAGCTTTTACAGGGACAACATCGATGTCATGCAAAGTCTTCTCTTTATGGGTTTAGCAGCTACTGAAATTATGGTCGAACTCGATTCAGGCAACTATCAGAAGAAAAGGAAAGATGTTGATGTTGCATTTAGCAGAGTTGATAGTTACATCAGGGCTTCAATACTCAATGCTTTCTCCCAGGCAAGTTGGTCTTCCCACTTTAGTTAACCTCACCATGGAGTACAAAAATCATTTCAGGAACTCCAATGGATTGTTAATTTAAGGATTTCATCGTTTTCCTTCCCTCTTTCTTAGGAATCTAGAATGGTATCATTGGTGCTTTACCTATATTTCTAATCTCAAATCTCCCTTGACTTGAAGGGGAAGTTCTGACTCCCCCCCCCCCCCCACCCCCCCCAGAAAGGTCTGCTTCTCTCATTGCAGCATTGATAGTCTCCAGGTAGAGTAGAGCTTCGTAAGGTGTCATCTACTGATAAGCTAAGTTTCATGCTGAATCTATTGTGTGTTATTACAGTAGTTATCTTCCCTCTAGCTGCAGCGAGACTGGATGCATGAATCTTGTCTATGCTATGACAATCTCTGTATCTCTGAATTCTCCTTCCCACATATTGCAAACCAAAATTATCTTCTGTCCCTGAATTGCGCTCGAGTCTTCTAGTATTTGATTCCCCTCCGACATTTTTTAACTCACCCAATTTTTTGTTGTAATTTATATAATTCATTGGTAACTTTTTTTGATAGTCTAATTCTGCTTACTCTACGTAAAGACAGGTAAAAGAGAGGTTGATATCAAGCAGGAAGTCCTCTAAAAATCAGCAAAATCCTCTTCCAATCCTTTCTATCCTTGCCCAAAATGTTAGTGATTTGGCTTTCAATGAGAAGGAAATATATAGTGCCGTTTTAAAGAGATGGCACCCTCTTGCAACTGGTGTAGCTGTTGCTACTCTTCATGCTTGCTATGGGAATGAGCTGAAGAAATTTGTTTCCGGGATAAGTGAGTTGACTCCAGATGCTGTTCAGGTGCTGATAGCAGCTGACAAGTTGGAGAAAGATCTTGTACAGATGGCTGTTGCGGACGCCGTTGACAGTGAAGATGGAGGAAAGTCAATAATTAAAGAGATGGCTCCTTATGAAGCTGAAGCTGTGATAGCAAACCTGGTGAAATCATGGATAAGGACCAGAGTGGACAGACTTAAGGAATGGGTCAACAGAAATCTGCAACAAGAGGTGTGTTTCCTTCTCTGTTGTTCATTTTAGCAATCAGTTGCTGCCTTGCACTGTCCTCAGGTCCATAGACCATTGCCGTTGCACTCTACACTGTTTCTTCATATTTGGGAGTAAGAACATAAGGAATCATGGTGTTGAATAAAATTCTTTCAGATTGTGAAATTCTTTTCCTGTGATTCCCTTAAGTTTTGATGCTACCCCTAAGGGATAGGAAAAGGGAAGATTGTGAAAGTCTAGCATTCTAATATCAAGTATACCAGGTATTATACAGCTATTGCTGTAATTAATGTCTTATCCGCAAGTCTAGATGTTTCCTTCACTCCACTCATATGTCTAGAAGCTGCCTTTCAACTCAAAAAGGGGGAAAATTAATGGGATCTGTCTGCATTACCATTGTTTTTGGCCCTCATCCCCCACCTCCTCCGCCGCCCCTGCAAAGAGAGAGTGAGAGAGCTCCACAATAACATTTTTTCTCCTTTTGTTTATCTCTTCCCCCCTGATGGAGGAGTGAGGGAGATTGTGGAGTTCATAAGTCTTTTTGTATTATCTTATTGCACTGTCAAAGAATTTCTTAAAGCTTGAGTATATTCTTTCTTAAGGTTAAGCCTCAGCTTGGGAAAGGGTGAGAGTATGGTGTGACTTAACTCAATCAGCATTCTACTAGCATATCCTATGAACTAATATTATCCTGGAATTTTTTCTTCTGAAGCCAACTGTGGTACCAGTTCCAATTTAACAATTCTAATGGCTCCAAGTACTGCATTTTTCATATGTCCTCTTTATGGTATTGTTAATTAGAGAGGTTTAAAGCGCGGCACTTCTTTTCCTAAAACACTTGTTACTCACACGTATGTTGACTTTAACGATGTCTTACCAAAATCTGTGCATTCGACTACTTGAATGATCTTGAATCAGTAGAGGTGGTCATCTCCTAGTGCTACTTGGCAATGCTGCACACAAATCTTCAATACACAGCTAAGTAGTACAGCATGACTTGACTACCTGACATTTTGGCCTCGTTTTGTAGGTGTGGAACCCTCGTGCAAATAAAGAGCGATTTGCGCCCTCTGGAGTGGAGGTCCTACGCAGCATAGATGAGACACTTGAAGCATTCTTTTTGTTACCAATACCTATGCATCCGGCCTTGCTTCCAGAGTTGATGAATGGCCTTGACAGATGCCTCCAAGATTATATATTGAAGGCTATATCTGGCTGTGGTAAGTATTAATTTGGCTGCAATGTATTGATAAAATGATGCGACTGTTGACATTATAGAAAATAAATTTCTGGTCTGGTTGCAGGATCTCGAAGTACCTTTGTTCCAACTATGCCTGCTCTGACTAGATGCTCAGCTGAGTCAAAGTTCGGTGTCTTCAGGAAGAAAGACAAGCCTCCTATGGTTTTGCATAGGAAGTCTCAGAGCGGGACTACTAATGGAGATGATTCTTTCAATATACCGCAGTTGTGTGTCCGTATTAATACTGTGCATTGTGTAAGAAAAGAATTGGATGTGCTTGAGAAAAGGACAATATCCCAATTGAGAGATAATATGCGTGTTCATGATGTTAATGTTGTTGATGGTTTGGGCAAGAGTTTCGAGTTGTCAGCAGCAGCTTGTCTGGAAGGGATCCAGCAGCTTTCTGAGGCAATTGCATATAAAGTCATTTTCCATGAGTTGAGTCATGTCTTTTGGGATTACCTCTATGTAGGGGATGTTTCATCCTCTCGTATTGAACCTTTCCTTCAGGAGCTGGAGAAAAACCTTGAGATCATATCAGCAACAGTTCATGACAGGGTCCGGACACGTGTAATTACTAATGTAATGAAAGCCTCTTTTGATGGATTCTTGTTTATTTTGCTGGCTGGAGGACCTTCTCGTGCTTTTTCACTGGCTGATGCTGCAATTATAGACGAAGATTCGAAGTTCCTAATGGATCTATTCTGGTCAGATGGGGATGGGTTGCCAGCTGACCTTATAGACAAGTTGTCAACTACTTTGAGAGGCATTCTTCCTCTTTTCCATACTGATACTGCGATCCTAATTGAGCGACTTGAGCATGCGGTTCAAGATAATTTTGGCCATTCAGCTAAATCCAGACTTCCCTTGCCTCCTACATCAGGTAAATGGAGTACAACTGACCCAAACACCATCATGCGCGTTCTGTGTTATCGTAATGATAAAATGGCAACTAAGTTTATAAAGAAGAACTATAACTTGCCAAAGAAACTGTAACCAATAAATTGGTTCGGGGACGAACGAAATGATGTAAGTTAACTGTAACAGGTGGATCTTGGATTAGGTTGTTCATAATAGGTAGCTGTGTGATTATATTGTACAGAATAGTTATGATTTACGACTTATTTATTGAGGGAATATGACTTGACTGTGAGTTAGTTAACAAGAACAAGGTCAGTTTGTAAAGTGAGATTTTGAGAATTGTTGTCTAGGGAGTGAAAAGATCTCATGTCTATGTGAAGGCATGGTACAAAGTTTCTCTGATGTAAGATTGCATTACCAGCTGAATGGATGCCATTCTTGTTGGAAACCTTCCTTATCAGTTCAAGTATGTACCTTCCCAAATGTTATTGCTTCCGGACTGGTAAAATCCTAATTTTTCTGTAGCTGTGTTTACTTTCTTTTTCCTTTCTTTTTCGGTTTTATTTTGTGGTATGAAAAGAAAGATTAGTTTATCTTACCTATGAAAGCTGAGAGAAACAGAATTCCTGAGATACGTTGTGCATTTTATAATCTGGTTGTAGAATTGTATAGGTAGTAGCTGTTGAAAAATGGGAGAGGAATGCCTGGTTGTAGTTTTTATCTTTCTGCTTTACATTTGGCACAAAGTATTAAATACAACTCACTTTTACAAGTTAAGTCATGTGTAATCAGTTCAAAATTAATGGCAGCCCCCAAGATCATAGTAACAACCATTTTCAAATTTTTATTAGCCATCAACAGAAGCTTTCAAGTACAACAGATTCGTGTCATTTTTTGTACATTAAATATTGAAAAGGATGTCATTAATATAACGAAGTTGAACTGTAAACATTTGCTAGTTATGATTTATGAGTAGCCTTTTAATGCCAGGGATTCTTCTTTTGTGTTCCAGTTCTTTTTGAGCTAGTCAACTTAGTTTTCTGCATAGATTGGAAAAAGGGATAGTATCGATTATCTAAAGAGCATGTATTCATAAACAAAAGAGGTCAGAACCTACCAGTTTAGACCTCTTCATCTTTCCATGTATTCTGTTCTTAGGAGGTTTTAGTTTGTAAATCCGAACCATCCAGTGGTGAGTAGTAAATACCTGAATAAATACACACAAGAACGTGAACAACAGATTTAGATATGTTTTTAGTGCATAAACACATGTCCATTGACATAAATTTAGCAACTACTACAACTGTATATTTATACACGTCTATTGACATATTCTACAGCTAGTACCGTTATCCAAGATTATCTGGAACTGTATTATGATATGCAATAAATACTATGGAATATGGGATATGCATTTTATCTTTCTACAGCAGAATTAAGGTGATCCTTAGGATAAGTCAGATGATGCATGTAAAAACAGGAGGTGCTGCAAAATAATGCTTTAACTAACATTTACTTTTCTTTCAACCAAATTAAAATTTTTAAATAGTTGAAAATTCACAAAGTAAGCCCTAGTTTGTGTTATCAAAGTGGCAAAGCTTGATTAGATGTTATAGGTTAACAATCACACAATGTAATGCTCCATGAAATTACGAAGGCACACTTACCACTCAAGTGGTATATGGACCACCCATCAAGGGTGCGTTAACATTACAAAAACACAAAGGCAAACTTACTACTCACGGTGGTATATAGACCACCCACCAAGGCTGTGTTAACATTACAAAAAGACAAAAGCAAAATTTCAGCTAAAGCGTGTGATCAGTGTTACCTCCTCAAAGTGGGTGAGCTTAAAATATTTCTTTCCAATTTCAGTCTGCCTCACTCTGTCAAAACCCTTACCATCTGTGCCCACGAATCTAAAACACAAGATAAAGACAATATGTTTTGAATATCATGCAAAAAGTAAGACAACAATCGCAAACTTGCATATTCTCAACTGTAGCACCTGTAGTAAGATAACTTGTACAGGAGGCAATTCAGCATTGTTGGAGTGGCCATAGAGTCGATGCGCAGTTGACCATCTCTCTTGCAACGAGAAGGATATGATTAGTGGCACTGAAACTATACCATACTCTCTAAGTACAACACCAATTATGTATTACGAGTTTATAATACATCACATACAACCCAAAAAAAAAAAAAAAAAAAAAAAAACCACTAGTAAAAGGCATGGGCGGAGCCAGAATTTTATGTAAGGGAGTTCAGAAATGTCATACCTTGAATTTGAATATGTGACCCAAAGCTATTTTTGAACCCCCTTGCCACTTTAGTAGAATTTTTTAACATTTTAAGGAGGTTCAATAGCTTATATATACCATAAAAATACTATTAATTTTTATCTAAATTATAGTGTAATACGTCGACGAAGGGGCTCAATTGAACCCCCTTGGAGCTATGTGGCTCCGCCACTGGTAAAAGGGGAACTCTTGAATCAGATATTTGAGATGCAATGATAAACTAGGTTAATGTTGATTCACTTTTAGTACCTGAAAAGATCAGTGTTTTAAAACTCATTGCTTCGATGTACTTCAAACAACGATGCACAAAGTGATCCCAATGTGAAGTGGTCAAATAATATTGACATTATATATAGGATATTGAAATAGTTATATTAAAGTAAATTTGACCATTATAATACTAAATGCATATATGTTTCCTGGGATTTTTGGGTGAGAGAAACTCTAAGTCTTTAAATAGTTTTTTAGGACTCAAGTCTCAAAAAATAGGTAAAAGGGACACTTTTAAGATTAGTACTATTTACTAACATTTTAAAAGCCCTCAACTTTTTTTATTTACACAAAGCCCCCACCTCTCATCACCCACCCCCATCGACTCCGACCCCCATCCCCCCCACCCCCATCCAAACCCACCCCCTCTCTCACCCATCCACCATTCCACCACCACCTTCCACCACTCACCGCCACCTTTTACCATCCCTCCACCACTCACCACCATCTCCTACCATCCTCCACCACCACCTTCTACCACCCTCACCACCAACCACCACCTCTCTACCACCCTCCACCATCACCCCACCATCCTCCACTACTCTAACAAAAGAATGTGTACACATCAGTCGAGATGTGTGCACATATTATTATATGTGTACAGATATATATAAAAAATGTGTATACATCTCGTCAGATGTGTACATGTGTACACATTTTCTTCAGCTGTTAAAACATCTCCAAAAGTGTATAAACATATAAAAAAATATGTTTACACATTTGAAAAAATGTATAAAATGACTAGAATTAAAAAAATGAAAAAGAATGAAACGGAGATGAAGAATAAGAAAAAAAATGGATACGAAAAAGAAGAAAGAAAAATAACATGGATGGTAATAAAATTGAATTTGAAAAGAAATTTAGAAGAAAGAATGAAAAGGAAGAAGAAAAAAGAGAAAGAAAGAAGAGAAGAGAGAAATATTTTTTTGAAATGATTTGAATAAGGAAAGAGAGTGTAAAAGTGGGTGGGAAGGGGGAAATGAAAATTTTGAATTTTTTTGAAAAGTTGGGTATTTTTGTAAATATTAAAATTTTTTATTATACCCGTAAGTTCTTAAACAATACACTTTAACCCTCACTTAAATTAATCCACATTTGACTTGGTCTTGTCTCCTATCCTTCTGTTGAAACTTATGAAGTCCTTCCCCCTCTTTTCTCTCATGTTTCCTTTACTATTGTCAGCTCTCAAATGGTTGCACAGATATAGTATTTGAGACTCAATTTCGGTAGACAGACTGAAAAACATAGGCATCAAATTATTCCAGGAATCAAAGAACATTATTAGTTGATCAGAAAAGAAATTGGATGAACAGTAAGATACCAGATAATCTGATTCCTTGATATGAGGGAAGACACCTCCACCTATTCTAACCATCCAGAGAAACTTGTTAATATCATCACTTGTGTAACCAATATGTCCTGAAGTTAGACACAAGGTCATTAGATAACAAAGGATTTTTCTAACACATAACAAATTTGAGTGAGGCAATTATCGAACCTCCAAAGACAATAAGAACATATTTGACATCCAAAGAGTTGAATATTTCCCAGGCTGCATTTTCGGGGGAGGACATGGCTGTACCAACAATAGCTATGTGTGAATTATTCCAGGTGTTATTGTCGATAATAACTGTGCGATTTGCCATAGAAGTTGTCTGGTAACCATAGTCCCACCATGATGCTACCTGAATAGGTTTAGCAGAAGGAATAAAGAAAAAAGAATTGCATGAGTATAAATAAAAATGGCGAAGGCCCAATACGAAAAAACCAGAAATTATTCACTATGAGGAACCATTGCATCTACAACCATGTCATCAACAGTGATTACGGGTAATTAAACATGAAGACGACTCAGAGAATACTGTTAGAGACATCAAAAGCTTGAGGGAAATACATCTGAACTCACTTTATCATCTACATCAGTATTATGGCTCAACCATGCATAAGCTTCTCTAAAGTCATCATAAACGTGAAGTCCATCATCTGAATGTGATGTTAGGACAATAGAAGGAGCTGAATAAGCTTCAGCTACCCAGACACAATGAACCTACAACAAAAGTTTTCATCAGTCATTAAGTTAATGAAGAAGGAATGAGAAAAGAAAGTCCACATTAAAAGTAAATGTGAGCAATTTAAGCTATACAAGAGAAGCATAGCAAAGTTAACCAAGTTATACTAATAAAAGATGTTCATATCATCAGGCTTGATCATTTGAATAAAGATAGCCGATAGGCAAAATCCTTGTCAACTCTTTCCAACATATGTACAGAAACAGCAATCTAGTGATGGCTCATTGATGAAGAAGAATTAAGATAGCATCTCAACTGGCACGCAGGGAGGAATATTCACCTTACCGGGGAAAAGATCATTTAAAAAAAAAATTAAATTATGGTTTCTCATTGGGATAGAATCATAGAATCCCACAGATATGAGTCATGTGACAGCCTTACCTCAGGCTGTCAGGCATGAAACACTATCTCGCAATTGGATTTTGAAGCTTGATTAATCTCAAGATCTCACTTTCTCGAGTAAATTTAGCATAGAATCAACAAGAAAAGGAATCAGTTAGAAATATACCAATCAGAAGAGATAAGAAAACAAGTGTGGAGAAACATCATGTCCTTAATTTAGACAGTTTAGCTAGAGAGAAATCACGGATGTTTTGAAGAAAAAGCAACTTCTCTGTGTACTGTAAAATCTGGATGCTAAACTTGATTAGAACATTTTCTGTAGGATGAAAATTGTAAATGATATTGGAATTCCTAGATTCTTTACATATGTAGAGGAGCTGGTTCCAGTGATACTTTAGTACACGAGCAGTATCTCAGAGCATCATATATAAAGATATATTTTTGCTTATGTATTTGGACACTTCCTCTAAAAGATTGAGCTAATGCCATGTATACTTATACATAGTAAGGAATTGATAAATGTGAATAAAGCAGGTAACTGATGTTTGTTTAAATAAGCGCAGAGGACATACCACATAAAATGCACCCAGCTGCACTAGTAAAAGAATAGAAACAACAGAAGCCTCCACAGGTAGCATCAACAGCCTCCTCCCCCTTTGGGAATGGATAGGAGCTCTTTCCACGTTCTCCTTTTCCTCCATTTTTTGTGAAGGTTTTTCCTTTAGTGGTTCTTCACTTGTATCAAGCTTCAGCTCATCAATTTGTGCGATACTTTTACTAGTATCCCCTGCCTTGATGGTGAATTAGGTGAAAGAAGTGTAGTTCTGGAGTATTATACTGTTAATCGTTGGCACAAACTTCTAAAGAAAAAAGGACCCTTACATTAGCCTGTGAACATTGTGATGTATCAATCAATGAAAATTTTATTGACCGAGTGAAAGCATCGAATGCTGCTGAAAGAGCAATGCCAGACATTATACATGCTGCTGGAGCTAGCACAAGCATTAGGCGGACCTAGAGTTTCAGCCAACAGATGTGAGATCAACAGTGTAGGGGTTTATGGAAGATAGATGGAAAAACCAGCAAAATCCCTAACACATACCATGACAGCAGAAAAATATACTGAAGTCACCAAACAAAGAACCATGAAGGAGCTAGTATCAGTCAGAGGCAAAAAGCATGCCTGCCCGCGGCAAAAGGAAAGATGGTACAAACGCTAAGAGTGAGATAACAGAATGTTCTAGAGCATCAAGATGAATGGAGATATGGATACTTACAACAATGCCAGCAGGGACCAAGAACACTAACTCATTCATGTACATAAAGTAAGTAGTCCAAGTAGGTGGTTGATGTTCGCTAACACTGGCAATAATCGGTATATACTTCTTGGCGTAAGTACTGTTTAAATCCGAGGAACCACACAAAAAGAATATCTCAGAATGCTGCACGAACTATAGTAATTATAACTAAGAGCATATGGTAGCAGTCATCCTAAACTATCAACCAATGGAATGGTATGAAGAATGTTGAGATTTTTAGTCAGCAGTGAGGAATCTTAGAAGAAGAAAACATGATCCTTCAAGAAGCATACGGGTCAAGCAGGCTCAGGCTCCGTCCACTCCATCCCTTGGTTGGACTAGAAGAAACAACTGCAATTAGTACAGCTACTACTGCACAGCAAACTATCCTGAATAATGAGAGAAAATTCTCATCATCAGCTCAACATAAAGTACAAAACAATAAAAAAATTTGACAGGGAAAACGGGGTTTATTAGAATATATTAGGGGTTATTAGCGCAATTGTATAGGTAGGGTAGGTTATTTGTGTAAGGTGTATATAATTAGGGTAAATTGTACAATTAGTTGGGCTAAGCCCATTAAGGGTATACTTGGTGACCAAGGTAGGTTTTCTAGTTTTTCTTATATAAATACAGGACTCATTCATCAATAAGAGGCAAGAGTTTTCACTTAAAACTTTATTTGGTGTGTCCATTTTTACATGGTATCAGAGCCACCGTGAAACTCTTCGAGTGAAAAAATAATGGCAGCTCCGATAGGTGGTGCTGGTGGAGGAGGCGTTGCTTAAGGAGTGGGGGGTGATGTTGTTGTCGTACGGAAGACCATCCCTCCGTACGACATCACTTCGAATGATAATCCTGGGTTGATTATCACACATGTCCAGTTGACCGGTGAGAACTATGAGGAATGAGCACGGTCCATAAGAACGGCGCTGCGTGCAAGGAAGAAGTTTGGTTTTGTTGATGGATCGATTAAGAAGCCGGGTGAAGATTCGGTCGACCAGGAGGATTGGTGGACTATCAATTCTCTTCTGGTGTCATGGATTAGGAATTTTATTGAGCCTACTCTTAGGACCACCATATCGCACATGGAGGTTGCTAAAGATTTGTGGGAGAGCAATCGAGAGCGTTTCTCGGTGGGAAACGGACCTCGGATTCAGGAATTGAAAGCTGCTTTGGCCGGTTGTAAGCAAAAGGGATTGACTATTGCTACTTACTACGGGAAATTGGCTATGTTATGGGAAGAACTTGGGAATTATGATAAGTTTCTAACGTGTTCGTGTGGAAATTACATATGTAATCTAATGGTTGCACTGGAGAAGAAGAAAGAAGAAGATAGGGTCCATTTATTTCTTATGGGGTTGGATGAAAGTCTTTATGGAACCATCTGTTCCAATCTCTTGGCTGATTATAATACAGTAAGTAGTAATGCAGGGATTAGTAGTACATGAATTATTCTTTGTTAGGTGTTTGATACATTGCACTAAAACTGGAGATGTAAGTTATCTTTTAACATATTTGATTTATTTAAATTAAAGAGAAATAAATTTACAATTATATCCTTGGATGCTTGATTTTCATTGGCTTCTAGGGAAAAGATAAGGATAGTTTTATCTTTATGGTCCTTTATCTATGCATAACTATTACATGGATTAATTATTCTATGTTGATGGGGGAATAAAAAAATACACCAATTGGTGTATTATTTAATACATAAATTACTTATACATGGTTCAAAATACCAACCTAACATGATATAACCCAATATTAATTTACCCAATCCGTCGTACCAAACATTTCCTTATAACCCTTATGCTCTAATACCAAGTTTATCCATCCCAAAGCTTGATGATAACGTGAACGACTCCCGATGACTCTAGCTTTCATCGAGCGAACATATCCCTTTGATGTATGTGTATATTAGAAGCATGTTTCTCCTCTGTTTAGCTTTGTGATGTGAAGCCTTGCTCACTAACACAACTTTCTTTTTTCTTTTTTCGAAAATTAGTATCACAGCTAGAGCTCCAAAATTGAAATTAAAATCTTAAACAACATCAAGAAAATGAATTACTATCAACCAGTCGCAGTTTCAGCCTATTTGTTGTTTGAGTTGATTACTTCTATAGTCACTCAACTTTGAGTAATAGACCACTATAGTCACTTATTTTTGTTTTGTCTTTCTATAGTTACTCACCCAGTTAAATCTCATGGTCATCCAACACAAAATTCTACAAACGTCCGTTAAGTATATGCTGACGTGACAACTTTATTTTTTTAATTTTTTCATCCAACACAAAATTCTACAAACTTCCATTAAGTATATGCTAACGTGACAACTTTATTTTTTTAATTTTTTTTTCGTTGAGTCTAAAAGTTAAGGATTTTTTTTAATTTAAAATAGTTGTTAAGTCTGCTTAATAAAAAAAATTAAAATAAAATACCACATCAACATTTTCAGGTAAATTTTAACTACAACTTAGGAGAATGACTTTTAAAGATATTTTGGATAAGTTGAGTGATACTTTTGTCTCAAACCAAAGGAAAGTGACTTTTTAGATCATTTACATTAATTCAGTGACCATTTTAGGAATTAACTCGAAATTAACTAGCAGCTTTCAGACACTATTAGCTTAAAACGAAAGCATAACTTGACATATTAATCAGAAAATCTTGGAACAAACATCTGATATATCAGTTGCATCTGGTATTTGTAACTCGACTGTTCATAGGATTTGATCTGACATGACATTAACAAAGTTTTTTTCTTTTCTTACCTAGTTCCACAAGCATAGTTAACAAAGCTTCACACATTTCACTGGCATCGGGTTCATTTGTGTCCTTTTTCCATGAGGAATATACCATCCAAGCATGATCAAGCTTCATATCTGGTTTTACAACCACTGAACCCGGAACTTCAGCATCTCGACAGGTCACTAGACCATCACTTTTTTCTCCATACCTTAGTTGCAAATGGAGTGCACAAAGAGCTAGTGCAGCAGAAACAGGAACTATGACAGGCACCTTGCAGGCTGCTTGGATGATATCTCCTGAGTCATCTTCACCAGATCCCGAGAAAGGAAGCCTGGGAAGTTCAGCATGTGCAATATGGGACATTGTTGCTATTACATTCAGTGCTATACCAGCTTCAGAATGGAAGGATATTAGAGGTATATCATCAGGAAGCTTGTAGTTTTTGATAAACTCCTTTCGCTTCTCGTACGTGAGATCTTCTAATGCCCGTATGTCACCCTAATACAGAATATTTTAACTTTAATGATCAGAAGATCAAGCATGTTTATGGAGACACGCACCAAGGCATTTTGAGTATATACTTGTTAAGCCACATAAACATGTATGTATAAAAGAAACAGAAGTGAACACTTGTGAAAGAGAACGTGAAATAGGTGTTCAATGGTACTGCAGACCAGGCGTTAAGACTCTTGACAAAATCAAGAAAAGAGTATTGAGATTCATTTAAAACCATAACAAAACTTATCACGTTCAACAATGAAAAATAGTTCTAAGTTGCGAATAATAGACATCGAGAAACCAGTATGTTCTGTTAAGTTGTAAATAAAGCGCATAGTCATCTGTTAATAATCCAAAGAGGATTCATATTCTAGCTTTTGATCAAGCTTAAAAGCAAATTGTTGGTATTGAGAAACTTATAGATATGCAATTAAGCACAAACTAACCCAAAATAGTTGTGAGACAAGGCATTACCTTAATTAACTTGCATATTAAAAACTCCATGATCCTTCGTGTTTCCTTGTCAGCAATCTGGCCTTCACGAAGAATATCTGATGCAACAGGTGTTCCACCATAAGGGCTCTGCACAAATGCCAGCCCTGAAACTTTATCTTTTAAATCATGCCAATATTTTGACAAAGCAGCAGCGGCGTCAACCCCACCCTTACTGTGACCAAGCAGCACCACACGTTTGCCGGACCCCCAGTGTAATTCCTCGATGTATTGCTTCAGTTCCCATGCATTTTGTTCCACGGAAGCCTTCATAAATAAACCAGCAGTAACAGAGAAACATAGTTTGAACAACATTAGAATAACTTCCAGCAAGCAAATTTGTATACTAGCAAACTGGAATGTCTTGAACTTTTAAGGCATGACCTGTAGATACCTCACTATGAATTTTAGCAATATGGCAAGTTAGTCCCATCTTCGAGAAGAACTTTTTGGTGCTCACGAAATATAGGGGGCCGTGATTACTGAAAAACCCTGTACAATGATGACATCAAGAGAAAAGCCCGTAAAAGAATGAAATTAGGATCACAATGAAATTACCTTATCGAAAAGAAAAAAAAGAAGAAGGAAGGATCACAATGAGAATCTGGTTATTGATAGTACTCAGCTGAGCACTTATTAAACCTGGAATTAGCAGATAAACAAACGTATCAGGTAGTGTGTGCTGTCCATTCCTGAAGAAAAGGAAGACAAAAAGCAAATTATGAAAGGTTAATTGGCAGTTAGGCATTTGCACTGGCAGATTTGAACTAAAGACTGACACAGAGACCATAATCTGACATGCACTCATAAAAACATAAGATTTAGTTTCATTAATTAGCTAGAGAAAATATGGTTGGGCTATCACAGTGGTAAATGGTAATATGCCTCTAGGACATCAAAAGAATGTGGGCTTAAAACAGACAAAAGAGGCGAATTTGCAGAACTACGAAACCATAGGCAATGGTTTTGCCTTTTTTGCCCCCACATAACATTGGTTTAGCAAAAATGCACTGCGCTTGGTTTAATGAATAAATTTCGAACGGAAATTACCCCTATGAATCTTATAATGACGTGCCCATATCCCCGCCCTCCCTTTCCCGGTAAGTACGGCATAAGAGGCAACACTTCCCTTTGACCCCTCTTTCATTAGCAATACTTGCCATTAAATCTCACATTCTCTCAAATAAAGTGTTGTCTAGGCAGCCTAAGTTACTCGGACTTGGGTGCGGGAGTTCAATACGGGTGCGGATCTAGGGGTCGGATCCTTCATGATCTATATTTTAAGATTTGAGGATACGGATCAGGTTATGAATATGGGCGTGGGGATTCGGCTAAAATCAATAATCTAAAAGTAGAGTTATAAAACATAAATTATGAGTTATTATGTAGAAAACTTGAGGAAGAAATATTGATCAGGACATAAAAATTTTTTGCACAGAAGAAGTGAAGATGATCTCCATACGGTTTCACATGTCCATCACTAATAACAAAAGCTACTTTGATACAAACCACACCCCAAAAGCTAGCTATTAAGGTGGGAGAGTCCAAGGCTATATAAGCCCCACATCAACCCCCATTTGACCGATGTGGGACTCAAGTCCCATACCTTGCAATGGCACATAACAAACCACCACACTCTGCATCCGTCGTCCCCGCCGTCTGTGTGCTAGACAAATTTCTAGCTCCGTGGGCAAACGACAATTTTCTAGCCCCGGCCGAACACTGCAATACCGACGTCACCGTCAACAGGCACGGAGGGTGGTGGGTGGCTCTGATATCATTGATACAACCTTGAAACAACCACACCCCAAAAGCTAGCAATTAAGGTGGGAGAGCCCAAGGCTATATAAGCCCCACATCAACCCCCCATTTGGCCGATGTGGGACTCAAGTCCCATGCCTTGCCATGGCACATAACATACTTCCTAATAAGTAAACAATTAGATGATAATATCCCTACCCAATGCAATGGATTTGATAAACCCTCAGCTATATCAATCAAAAAAAAAATATTCAGGTTATTTATGAATGGAAATCTCAGAGTGAGCAAACTGATTTTCAGTGTTATCAAACTCCTATGCATACAAAGGAAGGCATTACCCCCAAAAATTAACAGGCCAAAGAGGAAAAGCAAATACTAGTAAATAACCAACAAGAGCTCTTCTGGCAAAGCAACAGCTAATGAGTACAAGATGATTAAAGACTTGAAACAAGAAATAACTTTCAGGACTTACCACAATTTCAAGAAGTAACAATCAGACAAGTTAAAAATATAAAGGTTATGACTTGTCTTGTGAACCTTGGCGTTTTAAAGTACTATTGTGCCTCATTCAAAATGACTCAACCTACTGCGCTGAGAATCACTAAAATGACAAGCCCACAACATTTGGTAGATTTCATTCAAGTTGGAAGGACAATCACTTTAGGGAAAGTTAAGATCAGGACCATCAGTTTAAGCAAGTTAAAGATCACTTCTTCCATCACTACACAGATTAGCAAAAGCGAAAAAAGAAAAAAAAAAGGAGGCTAGAGGAATATCTACATTCAGAGCAATATAAGTCAGTTGTCGGGTTCAAAGTTCGGCCAGTGAAACAATAAGCTCAAGCTAATAAACAAGCAGCATAGAACCAAGAAACAAGGAGACGTCCTAAGGGAGAATCTCATCAGCTGAACATAGAACCCTTTCTTGATGGTTATCATATTCAAGCAATTCAGCAGCTACTCAATTGATAACAAAAAAACTGACCAAGAAATTACCGCTGAAAAGAAATATGTTCTGTTTACTTTGGAAACTACAATTTTCAAAGTTAAAGAAAAAAAGGGTCTGCCTTTGTATCTATTTAAAAAGTGCCTAGTAAGATGCAACATTTACCTGATATCTTGTAGTAGTTCTCTAAATCTATCTGAACCATCAACAACAGGAGCCATTTCAGGAGCTTGTTGCAGCCACCCAATGTCATCAGAAGACCCACGCAAGGTTTTACGTACACGAGATATAACACTGAACAGATAAATGAAGACTAAGTAAAAAGAAACAAAACAGCATGCTGAAAAGATTGTATGTCAAATGGAAAAAATGATCTATAATACTGATCAAGCTTCAAATATTTATCAGTCTAACCGACAGTCAAAAAGGGATTACTAACCCTTGAACTCGAACTAGAGCACATCTAATGCGAGATATAAAACATCGCCAAGAGGCCAACACAAGTTTCCAAGCAAATCTTAGACCATATACCGGAAGCATCAACCTACAACCAGATCAACCAACTGCAGAATAAATTAGGACAGTCATGACTACGTAATGGTGTGCTAATAGATAAATAAAACCAAAGATAAATTTTGGGAGTTTCATAATCTACAGAGATTCTGCATAGTGGCCTTGAAGGAGGATGCAAAAGGCAAAGAAATGAAAAGATTACCCTTCAAAAATGAGGCTGAAACCTCCATTACTTTGATTAATTCTAACAGTATCTAATCTTGAATTTACAGGTAAATTATCATTGAGATTGGAGGCTCTTCTTTCATAAGTTATAAGGCTTGGTCCTGGGTTGGATACTCTTGAAGAAAATGAGCAAGCCTCAGGAACAGATCTATAACCCCAGTCACTGGTAAAGTCTACGTGCTGACCACCATAGCCAACTGAATTTTCCGACCACCCAAGGATATCTCTGTAGACAAGATCCTCTGCAATAGAATAAACAGCAAGCTTTATTACATAGGAAGCACAGGTTGTATATTGATATATGAATAAGATAATTCTTTAGAAACTAACCAAGAAATTGAAAAACTTGCTGGGCTATATAAGAACTCAAGCTTGCAAGATGTAAAAATGGGTCCTCCATGTTGCATCGGATGGAAAATGTATCAAGATCTTTTCATTTATGAAATATCACAATCAACCTCAGATAAAATCTGCAACGGACCAGCAAATAGAGTCATAAATCAGATCAGGTAATTCAAGCACCATAAGAATTAGACTTCATGCAGAAGTAAAGATTATCTATTACAGTTTCAACTCTCAAGATTCAAGAGGAAATACAAAAATCTCAAACTCAGAGAGGTTTCAACTGAACAGCTGTCTCTCTCTATATGTGAGCTTAGGCAACATCTTGCCGCACTAAACAGCATAAGTCCCCAATCGTGATAAAACAATAAGAACACTGATGTAAATCTAAGATGCCGCTAAGTAATGAGCACAACGCACTTCACACTTACTGCTCAGGGAATAACGAGGATTTCTCCATAGATGTACTTATCTCCCATATTACATTCAACCGAATTTAAAATAACAAAAAAATGATAAATGTATCTGAGGGAAGTTAGGAATTCAACACAAGATTGGTCAAAATCCCTTGGAATAGAAGAGTCCTTTGAAACCAAACACACAATAGATGTTTTTTTTTTTCTTTTTTGCTGACCAGGAAAATTGGCCCTTAGGACCATTCACAGCCTTCTAAATTCGGAGATAATGGGCCTGCCCCTTTAACCTTCTCCACTTACATATCAGGCTTACTCGCTTAGATCGCATGGCGATAGGCTTGTACATGTTATCTAAGTCACAAGTTCATCATCCTTTGCCACTTGAGCTAAGCTATGGGGGCCAAACACACATATACACATATACATGACATCTTCTATAAGCAAATTATCTGAAATACTCAAATGACTTGAAATTAACCATAACCAGTTTGGATTATTGTCAATTATAAGAATGATGATACTAACAGAGAGAACATCCTAACACAACAAAAGCAAAATGCTTCCTAAATTCCTCAAACTGTCACACTTATATGTAAAACAAAGTGAAACAGCACAGAATCAGTAGAATTGAAATGCATGCAATGGATCTTCAAAGATGCTAAATAAATCAAGAAAAGAGACAAACTTACAGTGAGATTGTGGGAATGAAAGCCCCACATTCAAAGAGAAACTTGCATTTCTACAGACCCAATAGCAGCTTAAGCTCTAAAGAAGCAATGACAGCCCCATAAATAAATATATAGAGAAACCAAATGGAAAAAAAAAAAAAAAAAAAAAAAAAAAAAAAAATCTATCCCAACTCCCAATAAAGAATAAGTCTTTACCAAAATATAGTAAAATAATACCAATCACGATCTGCTTGTGAATTTAGATTTTTTTTCAAAAAACAGTTCAAGTAATATATTGACCAACAAGTCATATTTTTAAGATTATTATAGGTCTCACTTTTATATAAACTACCTATATACTCCCTTCGTCCTAAATTAAGTGTATAGGTCTGACTTGGTGCAGAGATTAAGAAAAATATAGAAGATGTTTTAATTCTGTGGTTTAAAATTAAAGTTGTGTGTAATATGGGTCAGTGTCTTTAAATTTTATGGTCCAAAATAAATCTTGAAATTAAAGAGTTACCAAATATGGAAAGAGACACTCTTTTTTAAAAAAAGAAAAGGTAGATACTCATTTTGAGATGGAAAAAGTATATTCTTAGCATGGTGAAATTTTTTTTGCATCAGATATATAACTTAAACTCGAATGAAAAAACAACAATAAAATAGGTGGCTATTGATTGGAACTTAAATAGCGTTATAAATACTGATGTGGACGAACCAAGCTATCTTTATCCACAAGCTGCAACATAATGGCCCACTTGGTGTCACTTTCAGACCGAGAAATAGGTTTTGTTTTAGATTTTTCAAAAAAAGCGCTCCAAATTTCGAATAAATTGGGACAAATTTTGAAAAAGCTACTTAATGCAATTTTATATTTAACCGACCTAACTGTAAAAAACTGAAAATGGGTGAAGTGAAAAAAGAAAACTGAAAAGCAGTGATTGTGTTTGGCTAGTTTGGGACAGCGTGAGGATCTAAAAGCACACGTGTTGGTAACTGGATTGAGTGTTAAGTAGTCAGCAGGGAGAGGGGGGTGGATGTTGGGACCTAGTGAAAAGCTGTCAAATTTCATTGCTTTGTGAGAGAGGAAAGTACACATGGTTTCTTGATTTCATTGGTTTCATGCTGACACAAATGCAATTTAATGCTTTCCATGAATTTAGAGGGCTTCTACTACCAACTTTTTTACTTGCGTGAGGGCTATTAATTGGGAATACATTGGGAAAGAGTCTTATGGATCGTGGAGGAAAATGCTTATTCAAAATTTGACTAGCAGGACTAGTTTTTTCTTGAAAATTAGAAAGGAAATGGAGAAGTTCCACAATTAGACTTCTACTATAAAGGAATGTTTTTCGAATATTTTTTAACGAGTCGTTTGGCACGCCGAGTTAAAAATTAGTTAAAAGTTAATATCTGCACTAAATTCCTCATAAAATTTATGCAGTGTTTGATTTGTTTTGCAAGAAGGCATAAAAATCTGCACTAATAATGCAGCGTTTGGTTTGAATTTAGAAACCTGCACTAATAATACCAGCATAAATTAATGAGGGAATCCATGTATTATTTTGTGCAGGATAGGAGGTGGAATAATAATGCGGGTCTTAGCTATGCAGGTATTAAAATATTAAAAAGACAAATACTCTCACCTCTCTTTACATTATACGCTTTGTATCATTCAATCTAAATCTATTGAAAATTAAATATTAAAACATATAATTTAAATTATGAAATAATGTATAATAATTTTTTAATACAACAAACCATTCTCTAACCAAGATATAATACCTGCATTAATAATACCTGCATAACTAATACCTGCATAACTAATACCTGCATTGCTAATATCCGCGTAAAGTTTATCTCAATCAAACAACCCGTAAATGTTGTAACAAGACATTGTTATATGTAATATGAAGATCCAATTCCAAAAGAAAAAATTGGACTGTTATGGTAAAGTATTGTTATGGATGATTATTGCCAAAAATCCAAAGTGGTTATGTTTGTTATTGACAAAATATTATTATTGAAAAATCTAATTGTTGACTGAATTTCTGTGCAGAGTTGAGGAAATACAATTCCATTTTTTAGAATCTTTGGAAAAGATTAAGTGATAATGTCCAACTATATCCTATAAAATGAACTAAACGGGCGTCGCAAATATATTTTGTTCAAATCTGGAGTCGAATCCTATAGGGAGCGAACGTCTAGATCTTATCAACTCCAAGATAAGCAATAGAATTTATTAAGAATTATAAAATAACTAAAAGTAAATTGGAAACTAATGAATAACTAGAAAGCCATAGTCAATACGAAAGAGCCTAAGGTTATGATTTCCCTCATTAGCATGATAAAATACATGTAAGTTCCTAAAATCACGTCGTCTTCTCCTTTGTTGACGGTAAATTCTTGAGCTATCATAACTCTGTTCCAAACAATTATTTTTAATCTAGATTTATTCTTCTAAACTAAGTTTAGGCGTTTAAATAACTATTATGTGCCACAATCAGAATCGTTATTCATAACCCCTCTTAACGTCTCTCTAATTATCTTTTGATCAATTAGGGAAAAGTACTGCATTCAATGCTAACCTAACCAATATTCTATTCCGAGCAACACTAGATCAAGCAACTAAGGTAGCCATGCAATTAATCACAAGTAGAGATAGAGAAAAATAAAAAGAATCATGAAAAAACGACGTTAATTATAAGACTTGTCTATAGCATTCCACCCATCAAAAGAGGTACATCACAACCCTAAATTCGCCGAACTGATGGGTAGTGAGTTTGAGATGAGCATGATAGAAGAGTTGAATTTCTTCTTAGGCTTACAAATTAAGCAAAATCAAGAAGGCACGATGATGATTAGCAAAAGTACATTAAGGAACTATTGAAGAAGTTTGAGATGGAAACTGTCAAGGACATGCGCACACGTGTTGTGCCTATAACCAAGGTGGATATGAATGAAACTGGTTCTACTATTGATGAAACTAGATACCAGGGAATAATTGCTTCTCTATTGTATCTTATAGCTAGTCGTGCAGACATTGTGTATAGTGTTAGATTATGTGCAAGGTTCTAATCAAAGCCAAAGGAATCATATTTATCTGTAGTCAAGAGAATCTTGAGATATGTGTCTATGGTATCCTAGAGGTGGAAATTTTGATCTGATTGATATTGTTAATGCTGACTATGCTAGTCATTTGGTGAATATGAAAGTACATCTGGGATGTCACACTTTCTAGGTCCTTGTCTTGTTACATGGGCTACAAAGAAGCAAAATTTAGTAGCATTATCTACAAGTGAGGCTGAACATTTAGCAGCTGCTTCATGCTGGTCACAACTTCTATGGATCAACTAGGAGTTGGAGGACTTTGGAATAAAGTGTGGACCAGTTCCAATTTTTATGACAACACTAGTGCAGTTAACATTGCGAAGAACCCGATCCAGCACAAGAGAACAAATCATATTGATATTAGGCATCGCTACTTAAGGGATAATATTGAAAAGGGCCTAATTACTATGATTTTTTTGCAGGATTGTGGACCAAATTGCAGACATCTTCACTAAAGCTTTGAATAGGGTACAATTTGAAAGGAATATGCTGGAGCTAGGGATGACCAACATGCACTAAATGACGCAGTACCTGGTTTCCTCAATGATTGGCTAGATAAGTTTCTATGTTCCCTTGTTTTAGCTTAAAGCTTGTTAATTGACTCTACTATTATAACGTTAAAGTCTGCTTGCGAACCTTGTTGGAACTTGTTTCTATGATGTAGATATTGGCAAAAGAGATATACAAGTAGAGGAACAAATTACTAAGAACGAGGTGCATATATATGCAAGTACATATCTATTTACATATACTTAAGATGAAGTTGTCTAATATAGCCTAATATGTTATCAATCACCCTGACTTGACGCCTGATAATTAGACAATATTTAAAGTTCAAATTCAATTAATTAAGCAGCATCTTTTTCTATAAGTGCAATAATTATCATCAGTTTTATCACATCTCATCAATTCGGTTCACTTCCCGATACATACTTTATACCTTCCCATTTACCCTTAAGTAATTAGAAGGTGTTTTATTTTTTCTTCACTGTTTACATCGTCAAAAGCCTAAACTCCTCTGAAATCCTTTTTCCTTCATTCTCAAATATGACGATCAAGAATGTCGAACATGCCAAAAGATTCGGTCAATCCTGTTTTACCCAAGCCTAAACTTTCTAAACCAAAACGAAACTTGGGGGCTAAGCACCTTGCTCTAAGTCGCTCTATGGCTATGGCCAAACGGTTTGCAATGTTGAGACAAAAGAAGATGTCAGAGGAAGTTACAAGTTAGGGGGATATTTTTCGAAAGCAATTGTGGAGGAAAAGGTAAAGGCGAGTCAAGAAACAATCAAGGGACAGATTTAGCAAAAGAAAGTCTTGGTGTGACGGAGGTGTTAGGAACTAAGGTTGGAGAGAAAAAACAAAGTGAGAAGGTTGGGACTGTAGAAAGCACAGTTAAACTAGAGGAATGAGGGAAAATTTATGATCAGTGTCTGAGGCCCCAGTCAAAAACCTTTTTCTACGACTGGTCCATCAAATATGGAGGAAATCAAAAAAGAGAAACTGATGGAGGAGTCTGCTGAACCAGTGAAGGAAACAGTTGAAGAACCTAGTTCACCCACTGAGTTTCTTGTTGGTGATGACTCAGAACAGGAAGGCACTAATGAAATGAAGGTGAAGCTTTGGATGGTGCTGGATACACTGAGCCTCTTGATATTATTCTGCCATAGGGTTTCACTATTCGTGAGAATGAGGAGATTAATCCAACTCCTCGGGATTTGAGTGAGACTGACAGTGATGCAGAGATTGTGTTTATTAGGGAACCAAAACGAAGGGTTGAAAAGACTTCTGAAGATGATATTTTGGTTAAGTATGAAAAAAAATGAGATTAGTAAAGGGAGATAGTGAGCGTGTCGGTAGTTGTGAAGGAGCTGGTTTTGAGAAAAGTGAGGGAGACTTTGCTGAGACTAGCAAGAAGGCTGGTCCTGGTGCTCATGCATGAAGGCCCACAACAAGAGGTTTCTGCAAAAAAAAAAAAAACAAAAGGAGAAGTCTGAAGAGGCACTTGTAGGGAGCAAGAGAAAGTCAAAAGTGAATGGTGAAAGTGGAAACTTATATGAAAGAAAAAGAGAAAAGAGTGAGTTGGTTTCGAGGGTTGCTGTTTGTGAAGGGTAAAATTCTCACTGACCTTGAGCTTGATGATATGACTCAGCTAGTGGCAAAGCAGAATGCTCAGGGTTGGGTGAACCTGCTTCGAGAGGAAACTTGTAGGATGTATGATCAGGAGGTTCGAGAGTTTTACACCAACTGCACTGTCAGTAAAGGTATAGTGACAACAGTTATGAGAACAATTTTGATTCGGTTCGATTGAGAAGAACTGGGGGTGATTTTAGTTGTTCCGTCTGGTGGGTACTGTGAGTACTTGAAGAATGCCTGGCAAGGTCAGATTGTGTCTCAGCATTGGAGGTGATTCATAAGTTCTCTGGGAAACCCAAATCGGCAAGGGCCACTTATGTGAAAAAGAAAGCCATGTCCCCTTTCCACTAGTTATTATTTGAATTTGTGGTGAAGAACCTATTGCAGAGATCTGAGCGCATGAGTGAGGCTAACTTTCTGGACCTTACCTATATAGACCCGATGGATTGAGAGGTTCACATAAATCTACTAGGTCTGATGATTAAGCACATTTTTAGAGTTGCAGATGTGGAGATAGGGAGACATGCAATTGTGTATGGGTTTCTACTGGGTAAGGTGTTTGAGTTCTTTGGAGTGCCTACTTAGAAATACACAGAGTCGGATCATAATAATGTGTTTGGGAGAAATATCTTGAAATCATGTGATTACCAGATGGAAGGTGAACCTGCTGAAGTACCTATCTACTATGAGGATAATGTTGAGGATGTTCCTGTTCCAAGAGTGGACAGAAGGGTGGAGGTTTATAGGAGGCAGCTTGAGCAGCAAGCAGACGAGCTTGCTTGGCTGAATGTACAGAATACAAGGATGGACGCGGAGCTTGAGCAAGAAAAGAAAGGAAACTCGAAGCGTCTTGCAAAGTTGCTTGCTCAATTCATATTCCTGATAGCCCCTAGATCTGAACCAGTTCCTTAATCATAGCATCCCCCAGCTTCTTATTTTTATGGCATGTTAAGACAATTTTACTTTTGTATGTTTGGATGTTGCATGGATGTTTTGCTAGTTTGGTGTACTTAATTGTTATTATTCTTCTACTATCTATGCTAGTATTTACGTTCCGAGTAGATTTTTAACATGATAGGTTGGCTTGCTGCCGACTTGGCACTAGAGTCAACTTAATGTTCTTAAGTTTTGCAGGTTTTGAACTGTGAACTTTTCGATTATGCCAAAAGAGGAAATGTAGAATGTTGCTAAGTAGTGTATATTTGTGACATAGTTTCTACCTAACTCTTTACCTAATTCTTTGTCTTTAATGTTATGTATACATGTTCTTTGCTAACCTTTTTGAACTTAGACAACATTCTTTGTTATCATCAAAAAGGTGGAATTGATGAAATATAGGTTTTGATGATTGATAAAAGGACCTGGTGCTAGTACGATGATGAAAAGATTCACAGTTAGAGATAAAGTTGATAGCGACTGAATTGAAGTTAAAGTCTAAGCGGGAAAAGAAACAACTAGAATGTAATAAAGTCTCAATCCATGTTGAAGAAGGAGAAGCAGTGAGGCGGCGCTAAAAAGAGTTTCCTAGGAAGCTAAGAATTAGAGACTTAGGCAAAACAACTTAGGTTCATATAAGGAAAGATTTGTAACCAATAAGAAAAATGATTCGAAACTAGAAAAAGGAGTTCAAAGTCAAAGAGGAGAAGGTGTTCCGTGAGCTCTATAAATACAAGTTGTTTGGCCAAAATAATTTACGCATTTAAGAAGAGTCAAACAACAAAGGTGAGAGCAATTCTTGTGAGATCGATTGAGTGCAAGACAGAGGCAAGGTAGCGGAACCTAGGAAATATCGAGTTTCATATTTGAGTCTGTGCGTCTAATTTTTATGTATTAGATTCAAGTTGTAATTCTATCGACTTAGTTAGAAGCAATGAAGCAAAAAACTTCTATAAGGGAAGCCATGTCCTCGGGCATGTCCTGAAACATGGTTTCCTTCACAACTCTTTTTGCGTATGTGTTGAGTGTAATCTTACCCAACGTCTTCTCCATAGAGTTGTTGAAACCTGTCAGGATGGTCGCCTTAGGGACGATTTAACTATTCAACCACATCTTTTTAACAGCCCGTAGCTTATATATTCACCGAGCTACCGGGGTCAATCAAGACTCGCTTAATGTCCGAGTTGTTGATTCTCAGCATAATGACTAAAGCATCATGATGGGGAAACTTCATCCCATCACAGTCGTCATCGTAAAGAACAATCTCTTTGCCTGAACCCCCAGTTCAGGTCCTCTTTTCCATTGTTATTGAGAGTTTAGCAAACTTTTTCGCAGCAGAGAAATTCACGCTGTTCACCTCCGAGCCTCCTGTTACCACGTTCACAGCTCTTTCAATGGGTGGTGCCCTCGGTGGCTGTCTATCCCCTCTATTTTTCACGAAGTTCCGTTTCTCTTTGTTAGTAAGGAATTTTCCCAACCTGCCCTTCTTCAACAAGTGGGCCACCTCGAGGCGAGGAGCTTTTCAATCCTCGGTGCGGTAACCATAATCAGCATGAAACTCGCAGCGCAAGTTCTGATCTCTCTTTTCTGTGGTGGTTCTCATATCGTTTGGTAGCCTCAACCCTTGGTCCGTCATCCCTTTCAATGAGTTTATCAACTCTGTGGTTGACACATTGAAATTGTAATCAGGGATCCGAGGAAAATCCTTCTCCTTGGATACTAAGGCTGGCCCCGTAGTGCTTTTTTGGTTAATATTGGCGTTAACCCTGCCTCCAAGCCGTTGGCTTACATGTTATCTCCCGAGCCTCAGACTCACGTGTTGCCTTTGTGAATTGTAGGGCTCGTACCGACCCCTCGAATTTTCTCGTGGCGCCTCGGCGCATCGTGAGGACTCAGGGTGACCTCTATAGTTAGAGCTTCGGCCAGCAACTCTCAATTTTGCCTCTTCCAACCTTACTTTAGTAGTAGCTCTATCGTGTAGCTTGCCCCACATTTGAGCTTTGTATTGTTGAAGTTCTTTATTTGGCTCGGCGGCAGCTTAAGAGTTATGAATATTAATGTTCTTTTCGAATGCCATGATGGCCAGGTTATCATCATTGGTTGGCAACTCCATCTTTTCGGATTGGAAGCATTCGAGGAAGTCCTTGATAGGTTCCCTAAACCGTTGTTTAACTTCGAAAATGTCGTCCACCATCTGGAGGATTTTTCTGTGCTCCTGTGTGAGCTTTAATGAACAAATCTGCCAGTTCATTAAAGTTTGAGATAGATGATTCTTCGAATGGAGACTCAAGATCATCACTTTCTGAATGGGAAAGTTATTGAAGCTGATCAAAGCTAGTTCTTGGTCTCCAAGGCTCTCAGTATACAACCTTTGGTAAAAATTCAATATCTCATCTTTTATGAGACTTTTCTCTTCAATGATTTCATCACCAATTTTTAATCTATCAATGCAGTTGCTTCTCCGGTGAGAGGTGGCCATTCTTTAAAATTATTTGGTGTTTCTATCCCCTTCTTTGAGCCATAAGCACCTGGACATTTGTCTCCAGGAAATTTCTTCGGCTAAAGCAAGCTGTTGGATTTCAATTTTCAGGTTGAAAATCCTTGTTTTCTCGTCTATGGATTGTGCCCTTTGCTCAGCAATAAGTTCATGTTTACTCAATTCTTCAAGGGCCTTGCTTCTCTTGGACTCAACTCTGCCGAATATCTCTTTGTTCCATACTGTCAAGTCCTTTTTTAGCCTTCTTAATTTCTGGGTGAGGATGTAATCCTTAACATTCTTTGGTTCCATGTAAGATAGAAAGGCAAAGAATGCACAGAAGTTCTTCGAGGCAGACCTGGTCATGATTCTAGTGTCCAATTTAGATAGAACATTCTCTAAAGGATGAGAGCTCTGATGTTTCCAGGGTCTTGGCTGTATTTGATGAGAGGGATATGTAGCTACATCTTGAGTAGGTCCTTCTTCCTCATTTTGTTCATCATCCCTATCAGCTGTTCCCTCTGCCATGTTGACTCCTTATCCCCCCTGAGTCAATTCTCCATCATCTTCATTCATTTCTTCCTTTTCTTCTATGTTTTTTGTATCTTCAGCATGTTCTTCTCGAGCAAGACCTATGGTTTGATCTTCTCATTCCTTCTTAGCTACTACCTTGTCTGATTCATCAAATGCCATGTGCATGCTTTCTTCAACTGACTGAGTTCTTTTGTTGAATACTTTATACGCATTGCTTTGAGTGGAATAACCCAGAAAGATAGCTTCATCACTTCTTGCATCAAATTTCCCAAGAGGTTCCTTACCATTGTTGTGTACAAAGCATTTGCATACAAATGGCTTCGAGTTAGCAATATTGAGTTTTCTTCCTCTGAGCAGCTCTGAAGGCAAGTGCATATACCAACGTAGTGCCCCCTTTTCCAAAGTATCTCCAAATTTTTTCAAAAACATTGATTCCATCTCTATCTCGGACAAATCATTTCTTTTTACCATCGCCATGAACTCTGTTACATGTTCAACTGGGTCGGTGGTCCCATCGTAATTAGCTTGTGAGGTCTAGGTGATAACAATTTTAGTTCCTTGGTTTATAGAATTTGTAACCTAAGATAGATCAATTATTGGAACTAAGTGGGTGTTCAGAAACAAGCTATATGAACGAGGCATAGTTACTAGAAAGAAAGCTAGGTTGGTGGTCCAAAGTTACAGTCAAGAAAAAGGAATCGATCATGATGAAACTTTTGCAACTGTGGCTAGGATGAAGGATATAAGAATGCCGATTACTTTTGCTACCTACATGTAGTTCACTTTATATCAAATGGATGTGAAGAGTGCATTCTTGAACGGTTATCTATATGAGGAAGTATATGTCATACGGCCTCCTGATTTTGCAAGTATTGATTTTCCTGATCATGTATACAAACTTGACAAGGCACTCTATGGTTTGAAGCAAGAACCTACAACATGGTATGAGAGGTTTTCAGGTTTCTTGCTCAAAAATAGATTCACTAGGGTAAAGATTGAGAATACCTTGTTTCTGAAGAAGAAGAAGGGAAAGGATTTACTTGCGGTTCGGGTTTATGTTTATGACATTATCTTTGGTGCCACTGATGGGAACCTGTGCAAGGAACTTGTGGAATTGATGCGTAGCGAATTTGAAATGAGCATGATGGGAGAGCTGAACTTTTTCTTGGATTTCAAATTAAACAAACTCCTGAAGGTACAATGATTCATCAACAAAAGTATGTTAAGGAGCTAAGGATATGACTACTCCTATTGCTCCTGGAACAAAGCTGGATATGGACGAACTTGGTCCTTCTACAAATGAGACCAAATATAGAGGAATCATTTGTTCCCTCCTTTATCTCACGGCTAGTCATCCAGATATTATCTATAGTGTAGGACTCTGTGCAAGATTGCCATCTAAACAAAAGGAGTCTCATCTAACTGCTGTCAAGAGAATATTGAGATACTTAAAAGGAACTTAAGTAGGACATTTGAGTTAATTGGATTTGCAGATGCTGATTATGTAGGACATCTGGTGGACAGAAAGAGCACTTCCGGAATGGCACATTTCCTAGGTTCATGTCTGGTTTCTTGGGCTATAAAGAAGTAGAACTCAGTAGCCCTCTCTACTGCAGAAGCTGAATATGTGGCTGCTGTCTCATGTTGTTCTCAACTATTATGGATTAAACAACAACTGGAGGATTTTGAAATTAAATGTGGAGCTGTGCCCATTTTGTGTGACAATACAAGTGATGTGAACATTGTCAAGAACCCGGTCCAACACAAGAGAACCAATCATATTGATATTAGACATCACTTTTTGAGAGATAATATAGAAAAATGTCTAATAACTATGAATTCATGCAAGACTGAAGACCAAATTGATGACATCTTCACCAAGGCCTTGAACAAAGTTCAGTTTGAGAGGAACATGTTGAAATTTGGAATGATCAAAATACATGGGTGACCCAGCTCCTAATTCCCAAAAGATTTGGTTAGTTAAGTGTTCTATTATTCTGTTTTTTAATTTTGTTACTATAGTCCAGTCTAAAAATTATACAGTTGTAGTATATTCATTTAACTAAGCCTACAGTTTATTATCTAATGAGTTCTCAGTGAAGGGATTATTAAGTAAAAGAAGGAACCATGAACAGAACTAAGAATCATGTTCAGGTACGCCTGTGTGGTTATTTTTGTTAAGTACAAATGTCTGAAATTAAATTGCTCTAGACGTGCATCTTAGAATTTCCTTTTTTGTGTAACCGCCCTATTTTATTGGACACATTCCTTATCAGTTACACATTCAAAATTCAAACCTACCCCACTTGAAATAGAAGTCTTAATGATAACTCTTTTATAACCGACACATCGCCTGTTTTTCCCGGTTCCCAGGCACTCAAAAGGTGTTCTCCTTTATCTGTCATCATTACTAACTCTTTCCAAGATCCATCAAAAATAAACTTCTCTCTTAATTTCTTTCTCACAAATCCTCAGAAACACGAAAATATCTCTCTTCCAAAATTTCCCAAAACCTCCAAAATGTCTCAAGCACAATCTTCCTCAACGTCACCCATAAAGACATCAGATACCCAAACCTCGAAAAACCTTACAAAGAAACCTAAAGCAAGTTCGACCACTTTGGCTGAAAGAATCATAAAAGCTAGGAAAATTTTTCAAAAGAAGGTATGAAAGAAAGCACCCAAGAAATCTACTCCAAAATCGACTGCTCCAGCTTCTGCACCTACTGTCTCAGACATGCAAACTGTAGAGGTAAGGCTTGACTTGACTCAGACTAGTTCTACTATTCTTGATTCTGTTGTTGGCCCTGAGAAGTTGAACACAGAAATTTTTGTGACTGGGATGGATGAAATTGTAAAATCCGTTAATGTAGTGGAGTCAAGTAGTGGGATTGACTGGGGGAAGGATATAGATGAGAAGGAGAGAAATCTTAAAACAAAACCTAATGAACTTAGGGTAGAATTTGATGTCTCTAGAAGGGCACAAGGCATAGCTAGTGTAGATGCTGTGAAATCTGCACTTGAAAAGTTGAGTACTGAAGAGTCTGTAGAATCTCAAAAAGGCCCAATCGACGAACCTAGTTAGGAGGCTGTTCCCATAGAAGAGTGTATGGAGGTAGATGTTCGTGGTCCAGTTGTGGAGGAAAAAATTCTGCTGAAGTTGTTAAGGAACCTGAGAAAAACCCTGCTACTTCCTTAGTTCCCATTGCAACTGATGATGCAGAACTGGAATGGACTGATTCAGAGCCTGAAAATGAAGAGGAAGTGTTAAAGGAGAATTTGGGGTCTAGGAAGTAGAGGAGGTCCCAAAGAAAAGTTCCAAAAGAAAGTTTGGAGAAGAGGACACGAAGTTAGAAGAAGAAGAAGAAGAAGAAGAAGAAGAAGAAGAAGAAGATTATGATTATGATGATGATGATGATGATGATGATGATAATGATAATGATGATGATGATGATGATGATGATGAGGAGGAGGAGGAGGAGGAGGAGGAGGAGGAGGTAGTATTTGCGACTGAAACAAAACTTAATAAGGAAAAGAAAAGAAAGTTGATGAAAGGGGGAAAAGTTGTAGGAAAAAGCAAACTGGTAGATGAAAGTGGTGATGAGGAGGCTCTCAGTCTGACTCTGAGAGCATGAAGGAAGTTGTGGTTCCAAGGAAAGTGGCTACAAGGTCAGCTCTTAAACAACAGGTAGAAATCATGGAGAAATTTGCTGAGGAAAAAAGAATGGCTAAGGAGGCAGAAAAGCAGCAACCTCCTGTTGGCAAGGAAAGTAGTGATGAGGATGGGAACTGTGTGGACCCAGATGACTCAGATTTTGAAACCTCTGAGGACTCAAAGAAGAAGAAAGAAAAAAGAGAAAAGGTAGACAGAGTTGCCTTCTTTGCTAAACATCAGGTTTTGCCTGGAAGTGTATGGTGTGACCTGAAGGAGCCAATGACGAGGGTTGACACCCAATTTTATCCCTCCTTTTTTCATAATTGGTTATGTTTAACCTAAAGGTGCAATATTGGCTATTTGTGTATAATTTGTATTAGAAGGCATGCATTTACGTATGTTATCCTCTTCTTATATATTACATACTTAAATAAGGCTATATTACATAATTTTGCATCATTTAGGCTATTTTTCAAAACTATGATTGTTTGTGCAATTTAGTGCATTATTGTATTTAATAAATATTTGTGGCTATTTATACTTAGATAATTAATTTTGACTTTGATTGTTTCTATATGTGCATCTTTCGTATGTGTATATAGAGTGTATATTTATATTCATGTGCACCTTTAGTTAAATATTTGACCAATTAAATAAGTTCAATTTTCTTACTATTCCACATCCACTTTCAAATTCAAATTCTTTTAAATAATTTCTCAATCCATTTTCCTATATATTTATTTTCCTTCTTCTTTTGTTAAAATCTCCTATCTTAAACCTAGATAAAATATGGTCTAGATACATCCTTGAATATTCCATATTAATTCACCCACAATCATCTTCCAAATCTTCCTACTCCTACCTTGAACCTAGCCAAAAGGTAGTCAACATACATTTTCTTAATCTCTCTCCTATCTCTCCTAATCTTTCCAATCTCACAAATCTCTCCAACGTCTCTATCTTTCCTCTCCCAATTTCTTGACTACATATATCCACGCTACTTAAGGAGAAATCCTTAAAATATCTTCTCCTAATATCTTTAATTACTCCCCTAATTCACCCTCAATCTCTCTTCATTCCCAAAATCAATCTTCCAATCTTCCTTTTAACTAACCAAATCCCTTCCTAACATCTTCCCATCATCTCCCTCAAATCTCTCCCCTGAATCTCTCCCATATCTCCTCCCAAAAATTGCTCCAATATTTCTATTCTCTAATCTCTTCCCATTCCCCACTTTTGAGTCTACATACATCATTAATACTTGAAGAAAATATCTCCTCATCAAAATTCCTTGATTCATTCTCATTCAAAAATTTCATGAATCATACTGTCAATTTTTTCCTACCATACTCAACACCCTAATCCTTTACTATAAATTCAATTCAATTCTCATTCATGGAGGACACACAATTTCTCTCTATTTCTCCCTTAGCAAGAAAAGTTCTTCTCCTCAAAAGTTTCTAGCTCCCCTTTCCTTCATTCTATTTTCATACTCACAGATTTATTTCCATAGACAACACCATACTTAACTTTTTCATCTTCGAACACAAAAACCCCGTTCATCTTCTCGGACATCTCTTCATATCCTCTACACTCCTATTAAATTTTGGTGAAATGGACATTTAATGTCGAAGACGCCCTACGCTTTGATGTCGCTAAACAGGTTGTATCTTTCTCTTATTTTTAATTTTTTATTTGGTCATGATTCTTCTACATAAAGAAAAGTTATTTGTAGTTTATCTTAAGACAACTTGATTTAACTATATAATGGATTCTTTTATTATTGCGTTAAGTATATTGTTATATAGATGGAGTCGAGATAACATTTTCTATCTATTTTCAATTTAGACTAAGTGGTAGCTGTGTCGAGCATTTGTTGCCATGGTTGTGCAAACTGTAGTTGTCAATTCCTCATCATGTTAACTTGTGAATACATTTCATGGTAACCAAGTATCATTACCTAGTTTTAGTTTAAAAGACATGCTTACTTCTTCATTAATGTAATCCAAAATATGCACTTCCTTTCCTTTCCATTTCTTAGTTAAAACCTCAAAAACATAGATATACTCTCTCACCCCTTTTTTCAATTTTCTACTTTGCATGTACACAACGATCGAGAGACATGGCTGGAAGATCAACCATGATAACAACGGGTCAATGCATGAAGATTGAGTAGAGAAGACGCCCCGAGCAGGCCAGATATGTTATGAGATATGATGACAATGGCAGGCTAGTCGACTTCTCGAATGAAGAACACATATATAGCTTTATATAATTAAAGCGACTCGTTACTCTCTCAATTTTGATATGATATGTCACTCTCTTGAGAGTTTTAAAGATTCATCACTTCTACTAAGTTTTTTTTTTTTTTTTGAACTTTCATTTTCGTTTAAATATTTGACATGTTTTTAAAATTAAATATTAAACTTTTAAGCTTTATATTTTTATTAATTCTATATTATTTTAAGTTGGATAGTATTTTCAAAACTAAATATTTTAATACTTCTTTTGTTATGTTTAAAAGCGTTTAAGATTGTTGATCATACAAAGCCAAATAGAGGGAAGTAACATCGGACTGGGCCCTTCTTCGCCTCGCCTTTACCTGATCCCGCATTCTTTTTAATGATTTACTTGAGTACATTTATTGGTTAAGTTATTTAATTATTTTCTCAATTTAAATTCGTCACCAAGGATAAGGTGGCACATGTCTCTACTAATATATATATATTTTTTGTGAAATATTACATTCAAAAGGATGCTTTACTGAAGATTCTAAGGATTTCGCTCTATTCATGTGGCTTCGTATAGAAAATACATAGTATTATAATTTTTTTTTGTGGAGTTGGGATGGTGTTGATTATTGCTAGCTTTTTACCCCTTTAAGACATAACATAATCTAATACTTGCTTAGTTAAAATATTATTTGATTAGTTAGACTTTCATGCCTAATAATTAGTTTAATGGCTTGACCTTTGTTTAAAATCTCAATCATTTAGTCCGGCCGGTAACCACATTTGGTGGAACCTGAGAGGTGCCTAACACCTTCCTCTCGGGTTAACTTGAACCCTTACCTAATAGGTCCCCTAAAACGCCTAGTTAAAAATATGTTAAGTTGCGACTCCAAGTCTTACCTGTGAGTTCCAATAAGCCAAATCTTGTTTCGAACCGTAATTACCGGTTCGAAAAAAAATGGGCATCGACATAATGGCGACTCCGCTGGAGATATCAAGGTTCTAACCATAATGGACTTTATGTTGGGAATTTTGCTCTTATTTCTTTATTTGTTATTTTCGTGAACTAACTTATTTTTTCTTTTTTCCTTTTTTGCAGGAATAAAACTTAGTTTCTTGGCGCATTCTTTTCATTTAAACTTTGTTGTATTGTCTATACACTTCCTCCACTCCTAGAAATTACACTTGCACACAGTACGAACGATTACGTGGATCTCACGGTCGTTCCACTCTCAAATCACCCTTTAGCACTACAAGAAAACATGCAAATCATGGCGGTTTATTAGCTTTCGCGGCGGTTTTGGTAGCAGTTACAAAACCTGCCACTAATGGAAGACTTTAACAACGGTTTTTATTAATTTAACGGCGGTTAGGATAACTGCTTCTGACAAAAAGAATTTAACAGCGGTTTTTTTTTTTTTTTTTTTTTTGCATCTAACGGCAATTTTGGTGTATTTTGAGTTTAACGGCGGTTTCGTTAATATTTAGTAGTGGTTTTTTAAATATTTTTTATAAATTATTTTTTTAAAAAAAGATAGGAAATTTAAAATATCGTAGAAAGCTTTAGAATTTTGTTTGTAAAAAGACTTAACTAGTACTTACTCAATTTTTTTTATTTATCAAACAACCCAAATCTTTTTAAGAAATAGAAATTAGTTTTTATATGTTAGATAATAGAGTTTTGAGGCATTTTGCAATGGTTTCCTATTATAAATATTATACTTAAAGTATCTATGTGTGTACATATACAAAAGAATATATAATATAATATTTTTATTTACATACTATCTAACATTAAATTGAATCAATTGAAGAATAATAATAAAATATATTTGATAAAAATAAAGATGTATCTTTTACTATTAAGCATATTACTTTACATTTAAAATAAAGAAACAAAAGATAGAAAATAAAAAATAATAAAGGAAAGAGGAAACAGTTAGGTGTGCGTGAAAAGTAATTTTCCCACATCGACAGATTACAACTACTTTTTTCACTTTATAAACAAAGTTTTTGCTACGAGCTAACAATATCAACAAATGAAAATGATGGAGAAAATGACAAAAACTGTCCCTTAAGTTTGAGGGTAGGTTCAATATTATCCTTAATATATAACCTCAGCACTTTTCATCCTTTAAGTTTACAAAAGTTGAGCACTTTTAGTCTAACTAACTGCTCCTACAAACTAACGGTGCAACTGAGCATCATGGTTAAAAGAACCCTGCCTCAATTCACTTTCTTCACCCCTGTTCGTTATTTTAGCGTGAAGCAATCTTCTAAAAAAACTTATAAATAAACTGGTTGTATACTTGAAAGACCCCGCAGAAGAAACAAAGTAGAAATAAAATCTTTCTCGCTCTGTTTTACAGAAAGCAAAATGCAAATTTAAAGGGATGGGCAAGGTAAAGGTGAATGAAATGCCAGTGATAGACATTTTTGACGATTACCAAAGGTTTGTGCAATAACTAGTCAAGAACGTTAAGGATGAGAAAGCTCAAATTGAAGCACCAACAGATTTTCTTTTAGATCGCCATCAAACACCCAAGATAAACCAACACTAAACTGATAAGGAAAAGGCAGCAACTTTGAATTTGGCAAGGACAAAGAAAGAAACTTTCACCAAACATGACAGAACAATAAAAGAATTAGACACACGTAGAACAAATGAGTGTTCTCTTAGCTGCAAAGCAAAAAATATAAGAACTAGTCAGTGAAATAATGCTCCTAGTCACTTCTGTGCAACTCGAATTATTGGTATATGGAATAATAAATTTGCTCGAGATCAGGCAGTAACTGTTCAATGGTTTTATTGATGATTGCAAGAGTTACCAAGTTGCAAAACTCAAAAGGAATTAGAATTTTTGCCTCCCTTGCTTCATCTAGTTCACCATTTCTAGTTGGATGGAATAGTAAACTTAGGAGTTCTTACTGGTGAGAATTTGGTCAAATGGCCCGGAGAAGAAACTAGAGAACCATTGGGTCATACACTTGCTCACGTGATGTGATGTAGAAGCTGTTAGTTTTAACTGACAGTGTCAGGGTTTTTTCAGTTGAGACTAAAAGTGCTCAACTTTTATAAACTTAAAGGATGAAAAGTGCTGAGGGTTATATATTAAGGATAATATTGAACCTACCCTCAAACTTAAGGGACAATTTATGTCATTTTCTCGAAAATGATGCACTAGCTGCATGTCTGCACTTCTCAATTCACGCGCACTCCCCGCTTTTACGCACGTTTACTGTAGTTGTTGTTCAAGCACTTCAAGGGGTGAACTATAGGTTGAGAGGCGAGATTTTGAGTAGTAGTCTATTATGATTCTAATTATAATGTAACTAACAAACGTGCCCGCGCAATTAAAAGACTTTGTTGAATTTGTGAAAAAAAATATTTTCTAAAGTTAGTTAAATAAAAAAATTTTAACACTTAGATTTTTGTACCATTTTTTTGACTTAATGAATTCTAGTTTTTATTAATCTTTTAGCTAGCTTTGATGCATCATCAATCCATAATTATGGTCAAATGATAAATGTGTTTATGAAAACAAAAGTCTTGTATTTATATTTGATATATGGTAATTTGCTTATATTTACCTTTTTTCAAGATCATATTATTCTTTACACAAATTTATTGTCGATAATGCTCCTTAATATATAAGAAACTGGTATTACCTTTTACGAAATCTGCTCCTTGCTCCTTTACTGTATTTCATTCACATTGCTCCCTTTTAATTCCCTTGTAACTCCTTGACTCTTTAGATACTAGTAGTGACTAACGTTTCAGTTATTTTCTATCAATATTTCTCTTATCCTAGGTGTCCACTTAATTAACGAATCATTAATGTTATTGATGAAACTCAATGAATACGGTAAAAATTGATTAAATCTATAAGTAGCTAGGAAATTTAGGCGATAAGTAGGAGGAAAAAGGTTAAACTAAGAAAAAGAAAGACGCAATCGAGAGTATTATTCTGGCCTATGAGAAGGACTTTACCATAAAATATATTATAATGATCGATCACTCATATTTTTTCTCCATACTGCGAAAGAGTTTGCATCTATTCTTAGGTTATTCTTAAAATCCTAATTAAAGATGTCAATTGATGAAATATTATAAAATAAAACTAAGCTAACTTGCAAATTGATAAACCTGACAACACTAATTTTTTTCTGTTTGTCCATATGTAAAAGAAACAATCTTAAAAAGAATGTGGATAGCCTTCACGAGCAACTGCTCCATTACTGTTGTAATTTAAAGCTGCTCAAGCTTGTTGAGCGTAACCCAATAAACAACCGTCTCTTTTCAACTTATATCGTACACTATAAAATAGAAAAAGATGGGAAAAAGAATCAAACCAAACAAAATGCTCTCACGAAAATGAGTGAAAAAAAGGGAAACAAAGTCGTAGCTTACAATTATACTACTCTTTAGTTGCTTGATTCCAAGAAGTAAGATTAACGAAAATCTCAAAACTCACCAAACTGCTCCAGTACTAATATCTAACTTCATTTGATGTATGATTCCTCAAAAAATTCATATGCCCCAGTTTCATAACCAACACTTTCAGCGCAAGAAATACTTTAAATATAACAAATATGACCATAAATTATATTAAAAGAAAATCTCGCTTTGAGAGATTTGGAAGGTAATACAACTTAACTAAATCATGCATATAAAGTTTCAAGCAAGTATGATAATTACATTCGCAACTCAGCATAATTTTTATGAATATATATATATAATTGATTGTCAAAGTAATATATGCAGAATTTATTTTATAGAATATTGAAAGCTTACAACCTCGACATGTCCAAACGTTAAGATTGTTGGAGCAACTGAGTAAAGGACCATTTAAATGTATATCACATTGAGTAAACTTGCTGTGGTTCAATCCACAAAATCAGTCTATCAAAGAATCATCTAATAGGGCAATAATCGTATGTAGAAGCAAAAGATTTAGAAAATGGACATTCCCAACTCTTGGGTTAGAGATAAAATGTATAGCGCTCACCTGAACCATTCTCAATAACATACTCCTACAAAATATAAAGAAGATGAAAGAAGTAGATGAGACGATAAAGAGCAAAAGCATGCTACAAACTTACTTCAATACCACAAAATTCAAGACGATAGTTGCGTTTTGTGAAAGCTTTTAGCCAATATACGAACAAAAAAATTGGGATGAAGCTCAATACTCTTGCATTAAGGAGAAAACTGACTGGAAGATTGAATGAGAGGAAAGTTGTCTTATAAAATTTATTGCTATTTTAATTACTATCATTAATCTTTCCACCAAGCATTATTTCATTAGTTGTTGGCTGGTTACAATGGTTTCATTCTTACAAATATTGGGGATGAAACCTTTAGCTTTAAGTTCGGAAATTGGAAAGGCAAAGGTTTTGGGTATTAATAGAATCTGAAACGTCCAAATGTTCTCTAATTCTTTCCTCTTTCGTAATTAATTGCATGAGTAAAATGAATGTCTTAATTCTTTTAGCTTAATAATAAATGAGTATTTATATTAATATGGCAAAAGAAGACTAAAACAACCGTATAGAATGATGAAAAGAGAAAAGTGATAAAAAGAGACAAAAATGATGAATCCTTGCCAATAAACTATGCCATATCACTTGCCTATAGTTCTCAATTAGAAGATATATAGATATTGCAATCAATTAACCGCCAAGATATAAAAAACCGCCGCAAATACCGCTGAGCAATTATCGGCGGTTCATTCCAGGGTTGGCAAAACCACCTCGCGGCGATTCCTATACCAGCGGTTTCCAAACCACCGTGAGATGCATACAATAGCGGTTAAAACCGCCGTTAACAGTCTTTGAACTGCCAATTGCCTGTTTTCTTGTAGTGTAGGGGGAACGGTTTGGAATCTAGTTGGTTCGTGGTACAACCAACAATTCTAAGCTTTTCCACCCCTTGATTATCCGCCTTGGGGAACCATAACTTATCTAGAAACCCACTCTTAGAAATTATTTTAGGAGAAGGCACCACATTCCATGCTTAACAGTTTTTAAATCTTACACAAGTTTGCTAAATATATTTTTAAAACGATTTCACTTCATGATTCTTTATGAATTTTTAGTATTGTCTAGTTTCTATTATCTTATTTTTTGAAACTAACTTATTTGTTTTATTTTTACTCCTCTTTTTAAAAGTTACTTTGTGAATTACTTAAGCATGTGCATCACTTTGTAAATCTTACATATTTTTAGAAAACATGTGCATCATTTTTTAAAATATTACATATTTTTAGAAAACATATGCATTTCCTTTCAAAACTTGTACATTTTTAAACTTGTGCATACTGCTCATACTTCCCGCCACTCCTTGCAGTTTCAAATCGTGCGTTGAAAAATATGGTGATTACAACCGCTCTTTCCTCACAAAACTTCCTTTAGAGGGAACGACTTGGAATCTATTTAGTCCGTAACGTTCCCGCTCCCGAGTCGTCCGCTTGGGAGGATAATAAAACCTGGTCAAGCTAATCTCATTCCTTAGTAGCAATGCTAGGAAGCATGCATCATGACATATCATTAGCCGACTTGTTCTCAAGTTTAATAAGCCAACTTGTTCAAACATTCTGAACGGGTTTTTGACCTCCAAAGAGCGTTGAACATGATTTATTTGCATTTACTTAAAGGATTGAACGTGCAAATTTGGACCGTTTATTGGGCTTATTACGCATTTAAAGGCACAAAAGGTAAACGAAAAGCCATCAAAGCCCAAATTGAAGCAGAAATGATCGTTTATTTCCAAACGGTCGGAATTATTCTGCGTTCAATGCCATTCAAAGGCACCAAAGGTAATCGAAGACGCATCAAAAGCCCAAATTAAATTAAAAATGATTGTTTATTCCTAAACAGTCGGAATTATTCTGTATTCAATGTCATTCAAAGGTACAAAAGTAACCTAAGAGGCATTAAAAGCCCAATTTAAAGTAGAAACGACCGTTTGATAGACGGGATGACACATAGCGCACATTTATCCTTTAGGCATTATATATAAAGACTTGACATCATTGGTATGTCGAAAACTCATTAGAAACCTTGTCTAGTGTCCAGAGGGTTATCAACCCGCAACGACACGTCTCTTCATATTCCATGTAGTATTATTTTCAAAAAACTCGTGCCACACATTAATCATTCGCTTACAAGCGGAATTTAGGCATCTTCCTTCCTTTTTTCCTCCTTCCTTCATCTTTTCCAAAGATCATGGCTACTAGAATATTCGACATGGTTACTGGAGTCCCTCAGTTACTCAAAGATTGGTGGAAAAACCTAAGCATAGAATCAACAAGGCCGATTTAAAATAGTGTTGGGGAGTCTAATTTCACTAATAGAGCACACTGCAATGAAAGGGATAGTAGAAGCAGCAGTACACTATTGGGATGCAGACCGAGAATTTTTTCACTTTGAGAGTGTAGAGTTGACACCATTGCTGGAAGAAATAGGCGGGTTAACTCAATTACCATTCGACAGTGAAGAAATCTTGGTGATTAAGAACATTACACCTAAGGAATTCTTCGAAATGATAGGGTTTAAACCTGTATTATGCACAGACAGCGTGAGGTAGTCGAGAATCTCTTTGACTTCTCTCTACATCAAATTTGGATATGGAGAAGCGTTTCAAGAATTCTAAGATAATTTCAGCATTAACTAGGCAGATTGGCAAGAGCGGAGGATACTCGCTTTTGTCACCAGCTTTTTAGGGACTGACGTGTTTCCAAAACACAAAGGACGAGTTGACGTTTGCATGGTATCAATTGCTTGTGCCCTACTCAAGGACTTTGACAAGAAATACACTTTGGTACCTATGATTGTTGCAGAAACGTACCGAGCTTTGGAGAGATGCAAGAAAGGCGCTGGCTTTTTCGAAGGTTTTGCTTCTACAAATTTGGTTGATGGAACATTTGCGAAAAATGAACAGCACAGACTAAGCCTTCCACTCCATACTAAGAGAAAACTACATCTTGACTCATACCGCCCGCATGGACAACGCTCTCGAGAAATGGGACCAGCCAATAACTGCCAAAGGCTGGCACCATACGCTTTCTCAGTTGACATCCAAAAATATACAATGGATGTTTGACTACTTTCCCAGTACTACAGTAATCACACGTTCAGAAGGAGCTTCATTTCTTACCTTGGTTGGGTTTAGAGGAGTTTACCCATACACTCTTTTAAGGGCACTTAGACAAGCAGGGAGAAATCAGATTGTACCCCAAATTGCAGACATCAGAAGTTTCAAAGCAGATATTTTAGGAGGAATGATACCATTCAAAGACAAGATATTAGAACTTTGGAAAGCAAGGCACTGAATGGGATTCGACACTATTGGACGAGAAAGGTTTGATGCAGGCTATGATGAAGATTACTCGAACTGGCTCAGGAAAGACATAGCAGGGACAGTTCAACCAAGAGCAACAACAAAAAGGAAAAAAATGTTGATAAGTTAGAATTGGAGTGCAAGAGGCTACGTAAACAACTGGCAAAGGTACGACAAAAAATATCAAAAAAGCAAAGATTGGTCGAAGCAAAGAACAAAGAAAAAGACAAATGGCGCAATAAGACAGAACTATTGAAGAAACACATAGAGTCTATAGGTGTATGGGCTAGCAAAGGAATGAACGCTGTGGCTGACAAAGGAATAGAGGAGAAAGGAAAGAAAGCTTGGGAAGCATTGAAAAATTTTACATTCGACATATCCCGGCTCTTAACCGATACAGACAATGTCATCTTCCAAGGAGACTCATCAGAGGGACACTCGTCTGAGGGAGACTCATCCGAAGAAGAGGAAGAATCTTCTGGATATGGATCAACATGAAAGATGTTCGTTTGGAAATGATCTAATTTCCCAGCACATGTTTAGTCTTTTCCTTCTCTTAAAATGCTTCAATATCAGGCAATGTAATAAAGATCAATGCTCAATAAATGCAATATTTTACTTAGGCTCCGCATTTTGTTACTAAAATAAATGATACCTATGGCACAAAGCGCTTTTCAACTCTTCGTGTGTAAAGTGGTCCTTCGCATTATAGGATGTATTTCTTATTTGATATGTGTTGCATGAATTTACTTGTTGCTCTAGGTCTCTTTCTACCTAAGTGAACCCTTTTTCAACTCCAATCTCCTACCAAGGCACCTCACCTCCCTACTCTATGCCCAAATCCTGATATCGAAAACCTTTCGCATATCCTGATAATTCCTTACCCTTTACCAACTCAAAAACCTATTATCCAAACGTTTGGCTTAAGTTGAATACCAAGGCAGAAGATATGGTTAAGAAAAGTGCATTTGTCAGTGATTGGTCAACAAGAAAAGCCTTTTACAACAAGCACTATGCACATGGAGCGGAATATTGGCGGAGCAAGAGATATGTCGGTGAAACACAAAAACACACATGACTCACCTCAATACCTTTTGATAAAACACCCGAAGATTACGTTGTTGCTCCTGTCTACACAGTCGCACCACTTGCAGTACATTAATATGATCCAAAGCACCTTCCAAACTTGCTCATATCATGGTAGAAGTGGCAGTCGAAGGGCCAGTGGAAGACTATAAGGAATTATAAAGAAAGAGATATAGTAAAGACTTATGCACAGCAACAAAAACTTGCAAGCCGAAGGAAAAGACACAACGACGAAGCTCTCATTATATGACAGACCTTGAAACTCCCTAAACATTTGGAAGCATATCTCTATCTACTAGCAAGCATAAAGTAAGACGATGGATGAAATTATCTGTTAAGACACTGATTTGGCACATAAGAGCAAGACCCGAACAACTAGACTTTTTAGCCAAAGATTTTATCAAGAAATTTGGGATCTCATGACGACAACCATATATACAGTAACCTGCTGAAAAGGAAAGATGCAATATGACCAATCTCTAAAACGATCTTGACTGAAGCAGCAATCTAAAAATATACATGATACGTGGCCGAACTACATCAGGTTCGGTCTTTCCGCCATAAAGTATTATCAAACAAAGAAAAGTTGGTGCAAAGATTGAGTTGCAGCGTTTGGTCGACAAGTATGGAAGTCATTGAATATCTCTTTAAAAGAACACATAGGAATCATGACAGACAAATTTGCAAGAAAGGATGACAAATGCACTCAAAGTCTTGGTGTTCGACAAAAGACAACCTTCAGTTTTGTCGCACAACACAATCTATTCCTCACAGAACATCTTTACCACCTTTCAGTGACATTCAACTTCTCATCTCCTGCTTAAACAAGCATCAATCATTCGACCAAAATCCTTGTCTTGGTTGCTACATAAAGCACTCAAGCAATCTTTTGGAATCTCTATACAATTTGTCATAATCTCCAAATTCAAGTACTGATCTATCATCCGCAGTCTAGACATCCTCTTAAGCTTATGTGTCATTTTTGCATCAAATATTTGCTAATGTGCTAACAAATTTTGCGCATTTTGTCACTTTATTATGGTTACTTTGCATTTGAACACTGAAATTGGTCAAGAATCTGTATCCTGAAAAAGCTGAAATGGCAAGTCGAGCCGAAAATATTTTCTCCTGGAACAAAGTCTTTTGAACCACCAGCATGTGACACCGACGGAATTCAGACAATCCCAATTCCACTTCCGTACAGCTGATAGTATGGACAAATAAAATCAACTGGCATTATACCCGCACAAGAGTTGCAAGAAAGAAATCCAATCACTATACAACCGAAACTGGAAAAACTCACAACCTCACACTATACCCCAACTTACACAATAAACAACCTCCCCTCTGTCAAGACTTTCAACAACAACCTTATCAAGCTCAACATAATCAAGGACAGACAAAAAGACAAAACCCTACACCTTTACTCCTTTAGCTCAATCAAAAGATATTGCACCCGATAAACGAATTACTCCCTATATAGCCATTCTGAAATTCGATCCAACAAAGATCTACACTCATCACTCAAACATCCAATACCATGACATCGGAAAATACCCAGCACCAAAACACAAAAAATTCAAAGCCTAATTGACCCAATGATACAACAATGACCAACAAAAGGAAACCACAACTCCTAACCACAAATATATCGTTTATACACACCAATCCATCAAAGTTAGCTCCATGACTTTTTGAAAAGAAAAGCACAAATATGAAGACACCCCGTCACAACCCAAGACAAATACAATTTTGGACAGCCTCCAAATCCGACAAATCCAACCTCAGTCTGAGAATGCAAATATCCACATAATCAGAGTCATCAAAATATCCAATTTTCACATCCAAGGACGAATGCAGATTCAAGCCAATACATTGGTATTCAATGCAATGCAACCACTTTGTTTCGACTAACAAATCTTTCTTTGATAGCAGATCTTTCAACACGAACACAAGTTTTGCAGGCACTACCATAGTAAGCAATAAACTGCGCCAGAATTTTTGAGAACCCCCTCAAAAATTTCAAAAGGCGCAAGCCGACACTGAGGCCGAATCAAAATTAACCAAAGGCCCAAAGACGCAATAAAATGACATTCAGCGTGACAGTGCTTTAAGAAATCCTATACGTACGGTAACAACATTCTATATTTTTAGCACTTCACTTTACTTTTGTTCGCAGGGTACACAGCCCGACAAGACAAGCAAACATCTCACGACGAGAGACAGTAGCAGTAGGTTCTCTTTACGAGGAGGCAGTAGCAGTTTTTCTCTTTCTTGGCAAGCAGTAGGTTCTCTTTACGAGGAGGCAAACATCTCACGATGAGAGGCAGTAGCAGTAGGTTCTCTTTACGAGGAGGCAGTAGCAGTGTTGATGAGCACATAGGTCTCTTTACGAGAAGCACTGGCAAGACGATCCAATGACATGAAAGTCTATTTTACATTTACAAATATTTTTTGCAACAAGCTCACCTTTATTGCAGGAAATAGTGTGACAGTGTTTCGGGGTATACAACTTAGCGCGACAAGCAATTATCTCCTGACAAGAGGCACTTAGCATCTCCGGACGAGCAAATAAATCTCCCTAAATGAGAGGAATATATTTCCTAGCACTCAAAGCACCTGAAAACAGACAACTATATGACAAACAACAATTCAGCTCAATAGGGAAGTTTACTTTATCTTTATCTTTATCTCTATTTGCATTTATCTTGATTTTGCTGTAGGGCACTCCCCGATCTCTCGACGAACCCCTGCGCCATCTCCCATACTCTCACACTTGCTCCCCAAAAATCACTACTGCACGCAAATTTGTACAGCCACAAAACCTCAAATACATATTATGCATCATTCTAGAACACCATTCAAGAAAGCTTAGTCCTTTTGACAATGCCTTTGCTATACCCACAAACTATCTATTCTGCCGAGTTCCAAAGCGCTTAAATCTACATTTCCCTACTCGCACAAGTAATCTACCTAATCTTTCATTCCTGATTATATACCAGTTTGTGTTCCTTCTTATTCAAGCTTATATGTGTCAATCGTGCATGTTCTCGTGCTTAATCTTCGCCATCTATTTGAATCGTGCGCATTTATAAATCTCGCTCCTCAAATGTTTCCCGGCTCATTCAAGGTAATATTGAAGGCAAGATTAATTATTTATCGAGATGAAGTGGAAATTATGTACGTATAAACTCCTCTTATGGGTGTGTAGCGCGCCACATTTTCATAACTAGGATGATTATAAGCCTCTTTTCCCACGCTCGATCTATTGATGTTATCTCATCATCGATAGTGCCTCTGAAAAGGCAAAGCATAGACAAATCTAAACTTTACATATTTGGATAAGTTTACTCTTGACATCCAAAATTGTGCGTCATAAACATCTCACACAGGCACATGCCATTCTAGAACTACACACGGTCTGATTCTCGTGAAACTCGAGATATGTAGGCAACTCAGAGACTGGGGTTCGGCTGAAGCACCCCAAGACTCAATTATTCTTTCCAGCATTTTTTGCCTTTAAGTCGTGATAAAATTGGCTACTCCGACAACTATTTTTGCCCGAGGATTCTTTTCATCATCTCTGGGCAAAGAGGGGCAGCTGTTGACACTCAATTTTGTCCCTCCTTTTTCGAAATTTGGCTATGTTTAACCTAAAGGTGCAATTGACTATTTTTGCATAATTTGCATTTGAAGGCATGAATTTACGTATATTATCCTCTACTTATATATTACGTGGGCGTTTGGCCATAGATCTGAAAGAATATTTGAAAAAGAGTTTTTGAAGTTGAGTTGAAAAATGGTATTTGGAAGTTGAAGTAGTGTTTGGACATACAATTCACTTGAAAAAAAGTTGAAATTTTGTGAGTAGACAAAAAGCAGTTTTTGGAAAAACTTGAAAAAGTGGTCAAAAGCACTTTTTGATTTTTCAAAAACTGTTTTTCAAAAAATCTCCAAAAACTAACAATTTTTCATGGACAAACATGTTTTTCAAAAACTTTTTGAGAAAAAGTGAAAAATTATTCATCGACAAACGGGTCATACATACTTAAATAAGGCTATATTACATAATTTTGCATCATTTAGGCTATTTGTCAAAACTATGATTGTTTGTGAAATTTAGTGCATTTATTGCATTTAATATATATTTGTGGCTATTTATACTTATATAATTAATTTTGACTTTGATTATTTTTATATATGCATCTTTTGTATGTGTATATAGAGTGTATATTTATATTCATGTAGCACCTTTAGTTAAAATATTTGGCCAATTAAAATAGTATTAAGTCTAATTTTCTTACTATTCCACATCCACTTTCAAATTCAAATTCTTTTAAATAATTTCTCAATCCATTTTCCTGTATATTTATTTTCCTTCTTCTTTGTTAAAATCTCCTATCTTAAACCTAGGCAAAATATGGTCTAGATACATCCTTGAATATTCCATATTAATTCACCCACAATCATCTTCCAAATCTTCCTACTCCTACCTTGAACCTAGCCAAAAGGTAGTCAAGATACATTTTCTCAATCTCTCTCACATCTCTCCTAATCTCTCCAATCCCACAAATCTCTCCAACATCTCTCTCTTTCCTCTCACATTTCTTGACTACATACATCCACGCCATTTAAGGAGAAATCCCTAAAATATCTTCTCCTAATCTCTTTAATTACTCCCCTAATTCACCCTCAATCTCTCTTCATTCCCATAATAAATTTTCCAATCTTCCCTTCAATTAATCAAATCCCTTCCTAACATCTTTCCATCATCTCCATCAAATCTCTCCCCTAAATCTATCCCATATCTTCTCCCAAAAATCGCTCCAACATTCCTATTCTCTAGTCTCTCTCTCTTCCCCACTTTTGAGTCTACATAAATTATTACTACTTGATGAAAATAACCCCTCATCAAAATTTTTTGATTCATTCTCATCCAAAAATCCCATGAATCATGCTTTCAATTTTTTTCTACCATTCTCAACACCCTAACTCTTTACTATAAATTCAATTCAATTCAATTCTCATTTATGGAGGACACATAATTTTTCTCTACTTCTCCCTTAGCAAAAAAAGTTCTTTTCCTCAAAAGTTTCTAGCTCCCCTTTCCTTCATTCTATTTTCGTACTCACAAATTCATCTCCATAGACAACATCATACTCAACCTTTTCATCTTCGAACACAAAAACCCCGTTCATCTTCTCAGACGTCTCTTCATATCCTCTACACGCCTATTTCATTTTGGTGAAACAGACATTTAATGTCGAAGACGCCCTACGCTTTGATGTCGCTAAACATGTTGTATCTTTCTCTTATGTTAAATTTTTTTTGGTCATGATTCTTCTACATAAAGAAAAGTTATTTTTAGTTTATCCTAAGACAACTTGATTTAACTATATAATGGATCCTTTTATTATTTTGTTAAGTATATTGTTATATAGATGCTGTCGAGATAAAATTTTCTATCTATTTTCAATTTGGACTAAGTGATGGCTGTGTCGAGCATTTGTTGCCTTGGTTGTGGAACTGTAGTTGTCAATTCCTCATCACGTTAACTTGTGAATTCATTTCATGATAACAGAGTATCCATTACCTAGTTTTAGTTTAAAAGACATACTTACTGCTTCATTAATGTAATTCAAAATATGTACTTCTTTTTCATTCCCTTTCTTAGTTAAAACCTCAAAAACATAGATATACTCTCTCACCCTTTTTTCCATTTTCTACTTTACATGTATACAACGATCGAGAAATGTAGCTGGAAGATCAGCCATGATAACAACGGGTCAATGCATGAAGACTGAGTAAAGAAGTCGCCCCTAGCAGGCCAGGTATGTTATGGGATATGATGGCAATGACAGGCTAGTCGACTTCTCGAATGAAGAACACATATATAGCTTTATAAAATTAAAGCGACTCGCTACTCCCTCAATTTTGATTTGATATGCCACTCTCTTAAGAGTTTTAAAGATTCATCACTTCTACTAAGTTTTTTTTGGAACTTTCATGTTCGTTTAAACATTTGACATGTTTTTAAAATTAAATATTAAACTATTTTTTTAAGCTTTATATTGTTGCAACGCTTCTAACACTAAAAAATGAATTTTTACTTATATTGTTAATGCTATATTATTTTGAGTTGGATAGTATTTTCAAAACTAAATATTTCAATACTTCTTTTGTTATGTTTAAACGCGTTTAAGATTGTTGATCATACAAAGCCAAATGGAGGGAAGTAACATCGAACTGGACCCTTCTTCGCCTCATCTATATCTGATCCTGCATCTTTTTAATACTTTACTTATGTTCATTTATTGGTTAAATTATTTAATTATTTTCTCAATTTAAATTCATCACCAAGGATAAGGTGGCACATGTTTCTACTAATATCTTTTTTTTTTTGTTGAATTATTACATTCAAAAGGATGCTTTATGGAAGATTCTAAAGATTTCGCTCTATTCATGTGGCTTCGTACATAAGATATATAGTGTGGAGTTGGGGGTAGTGTTGATTTTTGCTAGTTTTTGACCCCTTTAAAGCATAACATAATCTAATACTTGTTTAGTTAAAATATCGTTTAATTAGTTAGACTTTCATGCCTAATTATTAGTTTAATGGCTTGATCTTTTGTTTAAAATCCCAATCATTTAATCCGGATGGTAACAACATTTGGTGGAACCTGAGAGGTGCCTAACACCTTCCTCTCGGGTTAACTTGATCCCTTACTTAGAATTTTAGTTCGCAAGACCACATTTTCGGAGTTAACTATAAAATTGGCTAGAAACAAAAGTAGGTGCCCTAATACGCCTAGTTAAAAAATATGTTAGGTGGCGACTCCAAGTCTTACCCGTGAGTTCTAATAAATCGTGCCCTGTTTCGAACTCTAACTGTTTCGTATTGTCGACAATGAGACCTTTAGTAGAGAAGGTGAATGCTCAGAGGTGGACTAATCTGTTCTCTAGAGAGGATAGAAGCTTGTTGCAGAAAAAGTGAGGGAGTTTTATGTGAATTGCAGTGTGGCTGGTAGAAGAGTGTTTTCTGTGGTTGGAGGCATTAAGATTGAGTTTGGGAGATATAAGCTGGGGGTGATCTTAGAGATGCCTGGTGAAGGTTATTGCAGGTATCTGAAATTGAAGTGGCCCAAGAAAACAGATAGTGTTCATCCTTTGGAGGTAACCAGGAAGTTCTCAAGTAATCCCAGACTCGGGAAGGAAAGAACCTGCTCATTAATTGATCTTTGAGTTTGTGCACATGTTTTTGTTGCCAAGAGGTGAAAGGAATAATGAAGCTTGTGCACTTGATCTGAAATACATGGTCTTCTTGGACAGAGGTGTCAAAATCAACTTGCCTGGGCTTATTATAAGGCACATTAAGAGGATTGCAGATACTGACAAGAAGGTTCATTCTCTTGTGTATTCCTACATACTGCAGCAGATGTTTGAGCACTTTGGAGTGCCTCTCAACATTGGGAAGAAGGCTACACATCGTCAGATTTTTGGTATGAATGTCTTGAAGACGTTTGACTTCTTCAAGGAAAAGATAGCATCCAAACGTCCTATGCAAGTCAAAATAGAGAAAGCTGATGAGAGTGAAGGGTTTGGACCAGATGAAGCTGTAGAAGCTGTGAAGGAACTGGAGCAGCACTTGTTGGACCTGAATGCTGAAAATGAAAAGCTGAAGAAGCAACTGAAGTTGAAGGATCAAGACATTGATCGCTTGACCATTGAGTGTAACAGGTATCGGGCTGAGTTGGTTGTTGAAAGGGGCAAAAGATTCTAAGAAACTGGAAGCACTTGTCAAGCACTTCAAACTTTAAGCCCATTGGTCTGCCCAGTCCTTGTCTAAAAACCTTTCCCTGTCCCTTCTTTGTGATGCATGTTTAAGAAAATTAATTTTGGTCTGTACTTAATAGGCCATACATGTGTTGTGCCATGGATGATTGATTTAAAAATGCTTGTTTTGTTTTGTGGGTTCTTCAATATTGCTGATTTTGTTAGGCCCTTGGATATTTTAACTATGTTCTTACTTAGTTAACTTGTTGTGTTGTGCTATAGTCTAGACAATATTAACTTGTTCATGCAGGATTTTAGAATCTTTTCGATAATGCCAAAAAGGGGAAGAAGAAAAATGTTGGGATGTTTGTGACCCAATTCATCTGTCTTAAGTTTTCTTTAAAATTGTATTTTTGTTCTTTCTATCTTGGTGTTTGTATATACAGGTTCTTTGGCAATATTTGTTTGTCATCATCAAAAAGAAAAAATTTGTTGAGATGATTGTTTTGAAGATTGACAAATGAAGGACTTAGTGAAGAACCTGGTCCTTAAGGTGAAGGCATAATTGATTAAAAAGATTGTGGGATGCAAATCCATGCAATACTAGGAGTAGTGGCGTGTGTGCATATACATATTCTAGTCGGCAAAAGAAGTTGAGATGTGGATGTCTCTTTGAAGTGTGAACAAGAGTTGGTACTATACAAGGAGTATATCACTGGAAATCTTCACTTACTATAATTGTGAAGTTTCTTAGTGAGAGACTACTAGGGTTACACAGCTCGTATAAAAGTTAGTAACTGAGGCGGCTGAACTTAGTTATTTACTATGAGAATACAGAGCAAACAAAAAGGCGATTCAATAATTCTTGAAGTGTTTTAACTGGTATTGACAATCATTGAAGAACTCAGAGCAAATCTAGCAATCTGTTTAGGTTCTTTATTATAGTTGTCACTTTGCTATGTATTAAGTGTTTTACCTATCTACTTATTAGAGAAGCTGTTGTAATAGGTTAACTTTGTAAGATTGCTTTGTAAAGCTAGAGTCTAGCTTTGTGAGTGATTAGGGTCTAGGGTGTTGCCCCTTGGTTACAGAGTTTATAATCTAAAACTTGCTCTTTGTGCTTGTGGAAGTGTTTCAAAATTCTAGAGTGTGGGTCGTGGTTTTTCTCCCTTGAGCAAGGAGTTTTCCACGTAAAAACACTGTGTTCTTTATTTACAGTTTTTATGTTCAATGTTTGTGTGGTTTGACAACAAGCAGCACTAGGACCAGGTTCTAGTGTTTAAGAGTCAAGTTCTTCAGGAAAAATTTGAGGACACTATTCAACCTCCCCCTCTAGTATCCTTAGGAGGTGCATAGAGTATAACAAACTTATTTGTGATATTTTACTTAATATATAATTTCTCTCTTTTCGATGAGGCAACTTTAATCTATACTTATTAAAAAACTTTGAGCAATATCTATTATTGATTTTTTAAAAATTAAATGGCTTGATTGATAGATCTGTGAGTTAATTCTCATAGATTGCGAATTAAAAATTTTTATTGGCATATAATTTCCAAAAAAATTATTAACTAAGATGAAGAAATTAACTGTTAATTATTTAAAGCAAATCAATATAATCAAATAGAAAAATATAGTAATCAAGCTACCTTGAAGTAAATTTTCTAACTGTTGTTATTGTTGTTGTTTTTGTTGTTATTGTTGTTGTTGATGGATGAATCTGCTCCTGAAGATAGGCATCAAGCATAAAATGTATGACGAGCTAATTAAGACGGAAGTGAGAGATTGGAAAATTCAAATTTAATATAAGGTTTGACCAATTTATTATGTAGATCTAAGCAAATTAATTCAAACAATTTACATATAAGGAATAGATTGAGCTATTACACAATTGGTGAAAGATTAACTGATTGAAAATAATCAGCATTTAAGGAAAATATTAGATATTATACCTGCACTCAACTAAAAGTTATAGATATATGATTAAAAGTGTAAGCGTCAAAATTTTGAGAATAGCTAAGCTATGTACACTTGTTGTTGCACTTGGTGCACATAGTAAGACACTAAAGAGAGTGGATAATGTTCTTATCCAATTTTTCGAATTACCTAGAAACTTGCTTTTTATGATTTGAGTTACTCGCGAAGAACCAAGTTCTTAATGAGTTGCAACCACTCTGTTACTTAGAATATGCTGAAAGTAAATAAGACAAAGATTTTTACGTGCTAATCCGCTTGACATCAACATGGTTCTTGCCATCTCTTCTAAGGATCTTTTCTTTCTCTCAATTACTCCATTTTGCTGTGGGTACTAGGTGCAGAGAAGTTGTGATCAATACTTTACTTAAGGCAATACTTAGTGAATTTGCATTCTCAAATTCAGTGCCATGATCAGATCTGATGCTCACAAGTTCCAAACTTAATCTTTTCTGCACAATACCAGTACACTATTTGAAGTTGTCAAATGCTTCATCCTTTGACGCAAGGAACAAAGTCCATGTGTATCTTGAGTAATCATCAACTATCACAAATACGAACCTCTTTCCTCCTCTGCTTCTAACTCTCATTGGTCCACACAAATTCATGTACACCAGTTCAAGTGGTTTCGAGGTGCTTATCACTTTTTTTTATTTAAAGGATGATCTCACGTGTTTCCCCTTGACACATGCAGCACACATCTTGATATCTTTAAACTTCTTAGTAGGAAGACCACAAAAAAGGTCCTTAGATGCAAGTTTATTCAGTTTTGAAGGACTGGCATGCCATACCGGGATCTTTTCCATCACATCTCCTTGGGGATCCCATTTAGGAGCCGAACCCCCATCTTCATCAGACCCGGGTTGCATTGAGAGCTATTTCTTCGGTCCGCTCGGGATGCTTCCACTCTTCAAAGCAACCGAGTAGCATTCTCTAGCTACTCGTTGCTCTTCTCGGTTCGAGCGGATTCCCCAAGGGTTTGGGAACTTAATGATTTGCTGAAGCGTGGATTGCACGACTTCCATTGATGAATCCAAGGTTTTAGCTGCCTTAAAGTCATGTGCCCCCGACAAAGCCCCTGGCCCTGATGGGTATACTATGGCTTTTTCCCAAAGGTCCTGGGAGTTCATCAAATCAGACATCATGGCTGCTCTAAATCATTTTCATAATCACAACCAAATAGTCAGTTATACAAATGCCTCTTTCATAGCTCTAGTGCCAAAGAAAAAGGGAGCTATTGAGCTCAAAGACTATCGGCCTATTAGCCTAATAGGCAGTGTCTATAAGGCAATTGCCTGCATTTATCAATATCTAACTCCCTTTGGGTCTTCCTCACCCCGGGGATGTTCTCGAGCCGCTTTTCGACGTCATCTTCGATATCTTTTTTCCATTTTTCAAGGTCTATTGAGACGTTTGTTTCTGCCATGGTGAGAGCTGTCCCAAAGGGTGGATTGCGTTTGGTGCAGTCCCCGAGCCTCCATATATAGCCCTGTGTTGAGGTCCCACTGTTGTTGTGCCCATATGAACAAAGTTCAGGACCTCTACTCGGAGCTACATGTAGAGTATCAGTAGGGGTGGGATTGTTTCTCATCGAGGCTGCTTCCAATGAACTACGAAACTCGGCGTTGAAATTTGCCCGTTTGGCAAATTGCTTCTAGAGTTGCTGTAAGGTATATATGATGTAGGCTTGGAATGGGTCGTTCGATCACGATGAAAAAGGGTCGACCGGAGGCGGAGGAGGGGGTGGATCCATGGCATTTAGTGGTAGTGGAGGCACAAACGCCTCACTATTAACCTGCCCAACGGGGCATTGTTGGTTTCCGTCAACAGTTTCTTCGTTGTTAGCCATCGGTAAGGATCTAAAGTATTAAAGTGAACAAACGTGTCGCAAAAATTTGGAACAAGATGTTATTTCTTCAATTTCCATAGACGGCGCCAATTTGTATTAGCATAAATCTGACTAGGACAACAAATCAAATTTATTACGAGTTTACAAGCAAAGACTAGTATCAAAGTTGCCTGAAAACGCTAAATCGAAATAGATAACTGAGTGATAAGAACAAGAACGTAAAATTTCAATATCAACTTTTTGAGTATACAAATTAGGCAGAGTTTTAGTATATATTTTTAGATGTTTACAATACAAAATGAAATGCTATTTATAGGCCACCGAATTGGAGAAATTAAGACAGTTTCTCCATTTTCTGATCGTGGCTTTGCCCATATTTTATCCCCTTGGAAGGTGAGTTAGTGGGTGAGATCATGTGGTAACCTCCCTGCTGAAATAGGAATGGTCCACCGAAGCTAAGATCTCCCACCTCGGGGACACGAGCCTGTTATTCACCGAAGCAATTATCTCCCATGGTATATCAAGAACTATGGCCTCGGGTGTTCACCTCAGTGATTATGTTGTTTGTCTCTGGTAAAAATCTGTGAATCTCCATCTGACGTGTTCTGAATCATACGTTCGAGGTGTCACGTAAGCAAATCATTTTTCACCCAATATACCCTTTATTGTATTCAAGCTAGATGTATGAGTGCGTAGAGACTTTCTTCTTCCTTCACGAGGTTGGTAGATAAAAAAATTAATATGTTATGAAATCAATACAACAGAAGGTGAGATGTACACAAATCATACCCTACCAAGGTGGAAAGACTGTTTGATCTGTCTCGAAGTCAAGTGTAAGATTTTATTTGCATAATCCCGTAAAATAGTAAAAAGTTTTGCTTTTGCTATACAATACTAAATTGGCTTTGTTAAGTTAATTATTTTTAGATTGTTATTTTGTTCTTGCAAAATTCCACGATTTAAAGATCTTCTCTATTTCTGACAATCCTTTATGTATAATATATGCCTTCTATATATTCATTTGAAAGTTGGTATTTGCTGATTTTTGTTCTATATTGATTATTAATAAATGTTTTTTCCCAAAATTACTTGTTAGGCATTCTAACTTAGCACTAATATTTGACTAAACACAATTCGGTAAAGTGGAATTGATTTAAAAAATTTGTAATTAATTGATGCAATCAATAAGCTACTTTTAATAATTAGGAAGATGCTATTATATAAATCTTTTAATTTTGTCTCATAATTAGTTTACTTTTCTCTTTACTCCTCCCTTCATCCCTTGACAATTCACCGCCGTTCTTTATCTTGCTCTTTTCTTTACCTTTGGTTGCTTGTTAAATTTCTCGTACAAGTTATAATTTCTTAGTTTGTGTCCTCATGAGTCATTTTAGTTTTTTTTTTTAATGTAAGCAAGTTGATCACATCTCTTACTCTGCAGTCTTCCGTGAAACTTCGATTTAACAATGTGTATTTCTCATACACTATACTCATATACTTCTAAACTAGGATTTTAATCTGGAAGAGGAACATGTATGAGAGTTTAAATTAGCTTTTAGATGGTATAAATGATTTCTACGTAGCTTTCATGATTTTCTTAAATTTTACTAACTTGATGGGCGAATGAAGTGATTAATTAAGTCTAGATAACTCTCCAAATAGAGTAATGAACTTTGGAGTTAGATTTAGTAAGTTTATAGATAGTTAATGACAATCCAAATAAGCTACTCTAATTTGAGTCGATGAGAAGGTCAAAATCTTATTTGGTAGTAGCTAATTTTCCAAACCACCTCATATAGATAACTTACATGTAAAATGATACATTCGCTGAAAAACATATTCTATGTGATATTGATGTTAGAGATCACGTTTCCTCAACCTAGGAAGAAAGGAATCACATTTACCTTTGTTGGAAATTTTGTGTCATAATATTATGTGCTCAGTAAAGAACACTGATAAGTGCAATTCTAATAAGCTGATAAGGAAGAATTGCTTCTTAACGGAGTTGCACAATTGGGAATTAGCCGAAAGAATAGATAGATAAGAGAAGAAAATATTATCTATTAATAACGATCTTCTTACAATATCATGAACCCCTCTTATATCACCAAAAAAAAAAAAAAAATCACCCGTTAACACTCTAACCCTTAGCTAACGCACTTTCAATAGACTAACTATTCTCCAATAAAATGACTACTATGCCCTTGATGTATTTGTTTTACATTTGGTATAAAACACATAATCAAACTTTTATGAAAAAAATTAGTCATCAATATCTCAAATTAAGAATTACCAGCCTCTGAAGAGCCACTGAAGATTATCCACCAATAGACTTGGGGAAGGTTTCTTCTTTGTTAAATTCTTGAAGGAAGAAAACATGCAAAAATCCCTACACAATGGCCCATGTTTCATAAATGAATTTTTGTAGTCAGTAAAAAAATGGGATCCAAATTTTAATGTGGCAAAATAATGAAGGTTATTATTGTAAATAGGTTTATTTATGTAAATTATAGTGTAGTCTAGACTAACTGTATATTGGACCAAGCCCATTACGAGTTACTTAGGGACCAAGTTAGGTTTTCTATTTGCACTTGTATATATATGGTTATTCATCAATGGAAAAGGTGAGAAGTTCTTCACCCCCAAATTTTTGTCTTGTCTTATTAATTTTAACATGGTATCAGAGCCATCGCGCTATTGATCGGAAAAGCGATTGGAATAGTGAAACTTCTCCATAAAAGTGTGATGAAAGAGTATAGTGTTGGTCGTTCGACGGGAAGGATATGGTGTCATCGTCGCTAGTGTTCAGACCGATGGAGGGAGTGGTCTACGGCAGACGAGGCTGCCGTGTGACATAAAGACCGACGTTGAAAGGGCGAGATTGTTTCAGACAGTCTTGAATGTCCTGAAGAAGATAGGTTTCGGGGGCGAAACCATTAAGCGACCCGGAGAGGGTTCTGCAAATATGTTGAATGAACAAGTGGGAATTAAAGCTCGTGCGCCGAATGAAGTTCGATTTGGGAGCTCTGGCGTTCCCGGGTTGAGTAGTGAACAGATGCATGTGCTGGTGAGTTTGTTGAATCAGAAGAAGTCAGACACACCTGATCGAGTGAATGATAAGACAACTAATGATTTGTGGATAATTGATATTGGAGCTTCAAATCATATGACTGGAAAGTTGAATGCATTGAGCGATCTACAAGTTATTGTACACTGTACAGACAGGTTTGCCTAACGGAAGCAGTACCATGGCTACAAAAGAAGGGTCAACCCAGCTTAATGATCACATGACCCTCCGAAATATTCTTTATGTGCCCGGTATAACGTGCAATTTGATTTTGGTGTCTCAGTTAATTGATCAGTATGATAGTGATGTGAAGTTCACTAATGACATGTGTGTTGTAAAAGATAGGATCACATGCAAGTTGATTGGCACGGGTAAACGAACAGATGGAGTGTATTATTTTCGGACATTATCACCGATGAAGGCTTCAAAAGTGGATGTTTTGAATCTATGGCATCAAAGTTTGGGACATCCTTCGATTCTGGTAACGAATTCTCTCCCAATTCAAGAAGTTAGGAAATGTAGTGGTAAGAAAAATAAAAAGGCATGTGTATGTCATCGGGCAAAGCAGAGTAGGAATGTGTTTCCGTTGAGCGAAAATAAAGCCTCCGAGAGTTTTGAGTTGGTACACTATGACTTGTGGGGTCCATATAGAACTGAAACTTCGTGTGGTGCCTTTTATTTTCCAACAATTTTTGATGATTTACCCCAGCTGTGTGGGTATTTCTGTTGGTTGATAAGAAAGAGGTCGGAAGAGCTTTGAAAGATTTCTTTGCAATGGTCGAAAGACAATTTCATAAGTATGTCAAGACTGCCCGAAGTGATACTGGAACCGATTTTACAAGCATGAAAGCCTATTTTCGGGAACAAAGAATCCTCTTTCAAACTTCATGTGTAGGGACACCATAACAAAATGGAAGAGTTGAAAGAAAGGATCGACATATTTTGAATATATCCCGGGCACTCCGATTTCAAGCACACTTACTGATTGAGTTTTTGGGAGAGTGTATAAGACGACCGTTTATTTGATCAATCGGACCCCATCTTCAGTGTTGAATGGGAAGACACCGTATGATGTCCTGATGCATGTGACACCAAACTATGATCACTTGAGAGTGTTCGGATATTTATGCTACGCGCGTAATTACGGACGAATGAACGATAAGTTTGAAAGTAGAAGGTATCGATGTATATTTTTGGGCTATCCGAATGGGAAAAAGGCATGGAAGATGTATGATTTGGATACCAAAGAGTATTTTATGTCTCGGGATGTTACGTTCTATGAGAACGAGTTTCCGTTTGCACCAAAGGATGGTATGAAAGAGAGTCCGAGTCCAAGTTTTGAGACCGACCGAGTGGATGAAGCTGTTGAAGAAGAGAACAATTTCGAAGCGAGGAGGAGAGGGGTGGGGGAGGGGGGGTATTGAGATTCCCTCAGTACATGTTGTGGATGAAACTCAAGTAGAAGAAGAAGTGAATCTGACCAATGAGGGGTCGGATCATGAGGAACTAAACCTAAGTGTCATTCCCAGACACTTGGAAGCAGAAGTGATGGAAGAAGAGTTGGGCTGGGGAAAGAGAACTAAGACAGAAAGTGTTCGTTTGCAAGATTATGTGACTAATACTGTCCGGAAACTGAGTCACCGTGTATCGACTTGTGTCCGGAAGTCTAATAGTTCATGTGTCCGAAATTCTGAGAGTTTACTCGAGCCTCGACAAGCATCAGGTGCGCCTTATCTATTGGCACACTATGTTAACTGTGATAATTTCTCTTCGAAGCATGTGTGATTCCTTGCAGCGATAACGGAGGGACATGAACCGACGTCCTTTTCTGAAGCAGTAAAAGATGAAAAGTGGCACACAGCTATGCAACAGGAGTTGCAAGTTTTGGAAGCAAACAAGACATGGGAAATCGAGCGCTTGCCTCCGGAAAAGAAGGTGCTCGGATATCGGTGGGTGTATAAGATTAAGTACAACTCTGATGGTACTGTTGAGAGGTACAAAGTCAGATTGGTAATCTTTGGTAATCACTAAGTCGAAGGAATTGACTGCACGGAGACTTTTGCACTGGTAGCTAAGATAGTGACTGTTCGTGTCTTCTTGGCAGTAGCTGCAACTAAGAATTGAGAATTACATCAGATAGATATTCATAATGCTTTTCTCCACTGTGATCTTCACGAGGAGCTATATATGAAGTTGCCTCCGGAGTATCGAAATGATGGGTTTGGAAAAAGTGTGTTGTCTCCGAAAATTTTTGTATGGATTGAAGCAAGCTCCTCGGTGTTGGTTTGCAAAGTTATCGACATCTCTGAAGAATTATGGGTTTCGACGGTCATACTCCGATTACTCCCTGTTTACGATGAAGAAAGGGAATGTGCAGTTGAGTGTACTCGTGTATGTAGATGATCTAATTATCTCGGAGAATGATTCGAAGGAAATACAACTTTTCAAGTTGTATCTCTCCGTTTGTTTTCACAAGAAAGATCTCGGACTGTTGAAATATTTTTTTGGGAGTTGAAGTGGCGAGGGGTCCTAAAGGGATATTCCTTTGTCAAAGAAAGTATGCCTTGGATATTAAGTTGGATTGTTGGGGGCTCACCCGGTTTCTACGCTGATGGAGCAGAATCACCGGTTGGCGCATACAAGAGGTCAGTTTGTGAAAGATCCAGAGAGTTATCGAAGACTGGTTGGACGATTGATTTATCTTTGTTTTACCCAGCCAGATCTGTCATACAGTATTCATATATTGTCTCAATTTATGCAGCAACCACAGATGGAGCATTGAGAAGCAGCTCTTCGAGTGGTACGTTATTTAAAAGGGTGTCCGGGTAAATGTATTGTGATGAGTTCTAGTTGTGACCTTCGTGTATATGGTTGGTGTGATTCAGATTGGGCAGGTTTCACGTTGACCAGACGTTCTCTTACCGGATGGTAAGTCTCGTTAGAAGACTCACCGATGTCTTGGAGAACGGAGAAGCAACAGATAGTCTCCAGATCTTCCGCTGAAGCTGAATACCGGCCGATGGCTATGACCGCATATGAATTGAAATGGCTTAAGGGAATTATGTGGAGTCTCGGAGTGAACCATCCGTTCCGGATACAACTGAAGTGTGATAGTCAAGCAGCTTTGCATATATTACGGAATCCAGTGTTTCATGAGCGGACGAAGCATATTGAGGTTGATTGTCATTTTGTCTGCGATGAAGTTCTTGGAGGCACAATTCGTCATGGACACATACCAACGGGCACTCAAGTAGTGGATATTTTCACAAAGGCTCTTGGACGAGCACAATTTAACTAGTTTCTTGACAAGTTGGGCATGAAAAATCCTCATGCTCCAACTTGAGGAGGGGTAATGAAGGTTATTATTGTAAGTAGGTTTATTTATGTAAATTATAGCGTAGACTAGACTAATTGTATATTGGGCCACGCTCATTCGAAGTTACTTAGGAACCAAGTTAGGTTTTCTATTTGCACTTATATATATATATGGTTATTCATCAATGGAAAAGGTGAGAAATTCTTCACTCCAAAATTTATGTCTTGTCTTATTAATTTTAACACAAAATTAATTTAATCAATAATTTGGATCGACTACCTCAGCTACCTACAAAATTCTATGATGTGGGAACCCATAAAAGTTGGTAGCAAAGTAGGCAAGTTATTATTGGTTAGAAATTGACACTTGCACCTCCCCCACTCTTATTAGAGGCTGCTATGCTATGCTCGACTATGTGTTAAAGATACCATTTTAAAACCAGTGAAAACATATATCTTTGATGGGAAACACAAACAACTAATCTCCTCTAACGAAGAAGATTTTCTATGAACTCTATGTGAAATCTTGGTCACACAAGGAACCATTGTGACAAAAACTCTTGAGCCAAAACAATTAAACCCAGGTCTTGACCATAATTAATTTCCTATTACTAACATAAGGTAATTAAAATCTTCTACTAGTCCCTTTGCTATTTTGGCAGATATTAGTGATAATGATGCTGACTTCAATCTCACCTCCGTGAACATCTCCTATTCTCAACCCACAACATTAGAAGGTTATTTGAAAAAATTAGTAACTACTACCAGATACGACATTTGACTAATATTTTAAAAGGCGGGAGTGCAAGACGAGATATTTTACTTACAACCGGGTGAGGTGTAAGCCCTGCGACATGGGGCATAAGCCCATGGATCTTATTTTTTAATTAATTTTAAGAAAATAATGAGCTAAAAAAATATCAAAAATACATACAAAATATTAAGAAAATAAAAAATAAAAAAATATAGAAACAAAAGATCTAACATTCTTTAAAAGTATAAGAAATTGAACAATATTACAGTTTTTATGAGATACAAATAAACTATAAGCCATTAACTTTCAAATAATTGAAAAATAAAATATTGTTAACATTAAAAGGGAGCACATCAAAAAAATTCTTACTTTTATAATTAAAAACATTAGTTCTTCGTTGATAAATATAAAATTTCTTCTAAATTGAAAAATACTTGAAGTTTAATAATTTTGAGTGAAAGAATTAAGACATGAAGACCAATAATAAGTGATGATATAAACCTCGATTACACATTTTCAGATTAAATATACAGATGATATTCATTCTCTATAATATTCTTAATTATAATAGATACAATATTATGTATCGTTAATTGAGCTACTCTCAATTTCTCAATTTTTATAGATGAATATAACTTGTATCATTCATTTTTAAAGAAAATTGTGGATGAACAATCTTAATTAAGGAATTGAAGATAATTTGTACAAGTTCTATAAGGTGAATCCCGAGCGATGAGCGTTGGGCGAGCTCTGGACGCACAAGTGGGCGCTTGAGGCGCAAGCCTCACGGATCTAGCCTCCACCAAGAGTCTCAAGGCGTTTTACAAGTGCCCCGTCCCGAGACGAGCCCCGATCGAGTTCCAAAAATGCCTTTTAAAACAGTACATTTCACCTTCTCATTGATTCAAATAATTAGCTTATTTGGGTTGTCATTAGCTAATTATAAATTAACTAAATTTAACTCCATAGTCCATTGCCTTAACAAATGCTTTGAAGAACACATTTAGTTTCTTGCTGCATTTGATTATTTGATTAGTGTTAAGTTGCATTCCTTATCAGCAAATGGCTCGGATTAACTAATTGTTCGAACAAAACTTAAAATCATAAAATATCAGGATGTAAATAAAATGGATTTTTAAATGGATCGCAGAAACAGGAAAAAACTAATAACTTGAACACTAAAAAATTTCAAGAACTAAATGGCACAGCTGGAAGAATTTATTTGCATCAATGAAGTATGCCTCGATTTGAAGTAGTTTGGTTGATTATGAATCATCTGTACACTTTCTTGCTCTATTGGTGCTTAACACAACTGAATTCACATTAAATCTACTATCCTTTCAAATCGCCAACCAACTACGAACTTTCTCCTTGAGGATTACAAATGAATGATCCATAATGTATAAAGCACCCATAGTATATACACTTCCAGGATCCTTTTTTTTTTGGGTTAAATATCATTCAGTTATAAAGAAACTAACTAATCATTAGGATTATTGGACTACTGCTGAGAAACACTCTTGTAACCTCCATAACCTCTGCATCACTTGCACTCAAGCAAGTGTGATACCTCTATTCGATCCATCTGCGGAAGTATACCAGTAACCTTGGCTGCTGTTTTCAAACCAAGGTGTACATTCCTATGGAAACTCCAAGCTGGTTTTGAGTATTATTAGTAGGAACTTGTACCTGGAATGAGGCTTGATGGGGCACCACTGAGGGGTGATGATAGGTGAACATTTGGTGTTGCATCAGTGGAACCAGCTATTGGCCTTGCTGCAATGGACCATCGATCACCTTCACTTCGGCACCAGGACGTTGACCTTGTTGAAGAATTGGCACAAAGAAATTAAGCGTTGGTGCCCCGCTAAGCCTCATTTCAGGTAGAAGTTGCTAGTAATACTCAAAGCCAGCTTGCAGTTTCAATAGGATTTTCACCATAAGAACCACCTAATGAAAGATGGAGATCAATTTCTGGATCACTTATATAAGTGACTGGGACTATGCTTTGGCCATTTTTCCCACTCCATCGCAAGGAGTTGAGGATTTTGGTAACCTTTCTTTTGATGCAACCATAAAGCACTGCAAATCTTTTTATTTTTAATATAAGGGACAAAAATTCTTTTAAAAAATGTGAATACTGAAAAACTCTATTTGGAGAGTTAACTGGACCTGATTAATCACTTATAATAATGGAATACATCATCTAAAAAGCTAATCTGGACTCGCATATACATGTCTATCTTCATGATTAGATCATACTTTAGTAGTACATGAGGGTAGTTGTATGAGAAATACATAGGGAACAAAAGAAGATTCAGGGAATCTAAAGAGTAAAAAGATGTGATCAGCTTTTTTGGGCTGGCATTTCTACCTAAAGAAGATTCACTAGAACTTAAACTAAGAAATTAGAACTCATAATACTGAGAAATTTAAAACTTACAAGAGAATAAATGCAAGCAAAGGAATTGAAAAAGATCAAAATGAAGTGAATTGTCAAAGGATGGAGGGAGGATTAAATAGTAGAAGAAAAGAGAAAAATAAACTAATGAGACAAGCTAAGGTTAAAAGATTTTACATAATGGAATATTTCTCATTATTCAAAGTAGCTTATTAATTGCATCAACTGATTGCAGATTTACTAAATCCTTCCCAGTTTATTGAATTGGATTTAGTCAAAGCTTAGTGCTGATTAGAATAACGCCTAATAGGCGATATTGAGATTTGGGGAAAAAATTATTAATTACCCATATTGAACAAAAATTAGCTAAGACCAGGATGTCAGAAATAGAGAAAATCTAAACTGAATTGTGGAATTTTGCAAGAATCAAATTATAATTTAATTAAATGAATTAATTGCTCAGCAATACTAACAAGAAGACTTTTTGATAACAAACGCAAAACTTCTCAGTATTTATACATGTATGCAAATAAAATGTTTGATTTCACTACGAAACAGATCGAAGATTCTTATTAAATGTCTGTCTGTCTAGCTTGAGTATAATAAAAGGTTTTATTAAATCAATTGTCTGATCATCTTCATAACGAATTATATGCAAAATAAGCTTCCAAGCTGAGATTTTCTTGGCTCTTCAGATAAAAAGCGAGTTTATCATGATATGAGATTTAAACAACCATGTGTATATAAAAGTGATAGTACTTTATAGTTTAAGTTGACAAAATAGGAACCTCAACATGCAAAAAAGCAAGCACCAAACTATACTAAGTAGTTTACATAAATAAAATCTTCTAATTTATGTCTATTGACAATATATATAAGTGTGAAAATCGGTGGAGGAACTAGGAATAGCTCAGCTTATTAATTCCAAGAATGAGAGAGACAACTGAAGAAGGTTCGAGAATCCGGGGAATATGTCAAAAGCATTTCATTAGATCACATTGCTCCTCTATATATACAGATCATCTATTTGAGCTATAGAATTCGAAATATATATGCTCCCATATCTATTTATCTATCTATTAATCTATATCTATACTATTCTAAAAGCACGAAGGCCCTAATGAAATGTCACTTGATTTTAGCACGAAGGCCCTAATGAAATGTCACTTGATTTTTTTAACCTTTGTAAGTAGAGTTGCATTAGACAAAATAGTCATTTAGGTAGTTTACTAATGTTTAGGACTTTAAAAACAATAAACAAAATACTTGAAGATTTATACTGCAAAAAGTCGAATAAAAAGATTTGCAGTAGGATTTGGATTCTCCTAGTCAAATAGATAAGTAATTGATCTAAAAAAAAAAAAATTCTAGAACTCAAGTAACGTTAGGAGTCTTTTATATGTTAAATAGACATGTTATTGAACTCAATTAACCTAACTTAGTGAAACGACCAAGTGTTCAAAAGTATGCTGATTCCGACGTCTCTTGTTTCTGGTATTATCTTCATGTGTATCGGTCTAAGGCTTCTCATCTGCACAATTACATATCATTTGCGCTCTATCTCCTTTAACGCTTACTAACTGTAGGCTGACTGGATGTTTGTCCGTCATATTTTGTGTTAATTTTATGTGTGATTTTGTAGAAAACTAAGAACTTGATTTGAATGGATATTCTTGCATTGTTGCTTATCTATTTATGCATCGAAGCCTAACTAATCCAGATTCGTGTTGTGTATGACTCATTAAGGAGGAAGCACTCCTTACAAAAAACTTTTCTATTTTCATGGCTCGAATTGAAACCTCTAAATAAGTGGATGCATGCAATTCATTGACACCTCATTCCTTGGTGGCCAATATTTATGGAGATGCTCATTCTTAAGCCTCAAAGAAACAAGCCTATTTATGGAGACGGTCATTCTTATGCCTCAAAGCAACAACCCATATTTCCGTGAAGATGTGTATTGCACTGCTAGCAAAAAGAACTTGAAATATCTCCTTTATATTATAAGTAGATATTACTTGCACGTATAGTAAAACGTTCTGTCATGTATAAAGTACTGTTGCAATAGGATAGTATTCTGTTGCTATAAATTTACAGGAGCAATAACGAGATAACTTATAATGAGCATAAGATTATCGTAGCGATATGTCCGATGACGTATATGAACCTAGAAATAGTGAGAACTGATTCTTTGGTGAAGATAAAATAAAACTTTCAACTTGAAGAGTACAAGATCTGACGTTATTCATCAAAGGTTTAGGCATATAATAATATTAACTTTCTATATTTTAATTATTTATTTTATAACTCACACAAATTTTCTTGAATTACGTTTTGAAAGTATTTATAAGTTTTGTGATAATTGAAGCGGGACACGTGCATTGCAAGTATATGTACTTAATTATCATATTTTGATCAAAGTGACATTTGATAGAAGTTACAATCTGCAAACACATGTATTTGCTCCTTAAATATTAGCATGCTAAGCTCATTAATTAATAAGTGTCTTGTCTTTGCAATCTGTGCTCAATTTGTAAAAGCTTATTGAATTGGAGAACAGTCAATTGCATGGAAAAAGGGTTGTGACCACAGATAGGTATGCTTGAATTGTTGATTGACTTCTTTACTCTTGATAAGTACATTCAATATTGGATAAATATGCAATTGTAATATTAATTTATTATTTTTTAAAAATAATTGTGAATAAAATATTAAGAGTTTTGCTTATGATATTAAGACTTTGAAACCAACCAACTGATGGAACAGATCTCCTCCACTGAACGTTTTACTGAAAGAATTTATACTTAAATATGAATTAATTAATAAAAAGGAATTTACTATCCTTTTAAAATTAAATTAAACAACAATATTGCATGTGACATAAATTGTCATTGCATTTAGTAATAACCTTTTACACTCGTAAAATTATGTCCCCCAAGAAAAATATTTATAGGTTTATGTATAGTGCGCTTTTCCAATTTCATAGATTCCCTTGTGCAAAGATTCATGTTGTTCACTGTTTTAGCTTTTATGATTAACAGTCAATTTTATATCATGTAAACTTCTCACGTATATGTTGCTTGGTCCAAGGGGCCTTTGTGTTACAGAAACTGCTATGTCGATCCTATATTCTTCATGAAATTTCTTTTATAGTTTGATGCATCTTGATTCTAACTTTGTTTTATTAAAGAATAATGTGTAGATTTCCGTTCTTATGCACACGAGTGATTGCAAATTTATTTTCTTCAGTCTTCTTTTACTCCTATATCATATTTGTTTTGCATGCAATATTTTTCATGATCTCTCCTTAACCTAATTTCCCAAGCTTCTTCGCAGGTTAGGAAGGCCATGTGATTAGAGCTTATATTGAAAGTGAGGTCACATGGGGTAGAACTGGAAGGTTATGAGGTACTAATTTCATGTTAATTTACTTAGTAATTCATATGCTCGCATGGTTTTATAAATCATATCCTCCCAACAAGAAAGACATAAGTATTATTAGTACATGACGTTCCATGGATATGTGGTAACCCTACATGTATCAGTATATTAATTAGGGCTCTTCAATAGCGTTGTAGATCCACATGCTCTTATGAACAATCATATCATATCATATCATATATGAAACGATCTTAGGTAGTCGTTTTTGAAGTTAGAACTCTGATTGACGTGCCGACAGTTTTAAAATATTAGTAAGATCTATTAGGACCTGTCTGTAAAATTTGAACTAAATCAGACTTTGTTTGGTAGGTATAGGAAGAAAGGTTTCAGTTGTCCGTAAATCTTAAAAAGAAATTTTTATCGATTTTGGTGAATGAACTCCGATTCGAAATTCGAAAGTGTTGTCAGGTTCATATGGTAATTTGTGACATGTGAGAATTTTCGGAAGTAAATTCCGAGGTCGTTCGGATAGTTTCCGCTAAAGTTCCAAAAATTAATACTCATTTGATTTCTTTTCGTTTAATTCGCATCTTGAGTTTCGGGAATCCGATTTGAGATCCGTCTTAGCGAGTACATCATATAAATTTTGTATAACTTTCTTAAGAAAGTTGATCATTCCGAATTTCGTAGGATTCCATTTTAATTTTTGTTATAGTAGCAAATTTTAAAAAACAAAAGAAAATAAAGATAAAAGTAAAGAAAAAGAAAAAAAAGAAAAGAAGAAGTAAAGGAGTTACGAGGCGGTGGCTAAGGGATAAATATCCCTTAGCCTAAAGTTTCAAGCAGAAAACAAAACATAAACGAGAAAACTGAGAAGAGCAAATGCAGGAAAAAAATATTAGAAACGAGAGAAAGGAAATGAAAAGGAGAAGGAAAAAATAGAATTTTCACCACAAAACATTCAGAGTAGGATCGTTTGGCAGTGAATCCAAAGGACAAAGTGGTTGTTGAGTAGCAGTGCTAACTTTTAAACGAGGTAAGTGATAGTATCCATTTCTTTGATGGCCTTTGGTCTTGTGGATATTCTACCACGCCTTAGCTTTGCATTTACATTGTATATTATATGTTATGCCCTGTTGTTAGTATTGCATTGAGCGTAGAGGCATTGTTCTCTTATTGTGAGCATGACATATACTTCCCGGTAGTCGATGAGAGTCCCGTGCCGGTGAAGGGTTACTATTGCATATACTTCCCGGTAGTCGATGGGAGTCCCGTGCTGGTGAAGGGTTACTATTGCATATACTTCCCGGTAGTCGATGAGAGTCCCGCACCCGTGAAGGGTCATTATTGCATATACTTCTCAGTAGTCGATGAGGGTCTCGTGCCGATGATGGGTTATTATTGCATCATATTGAGGGTAGGAGGATTCCGCCCTAGGAGTTGGAGGATTTAGCTCCTTGAATCTATTGAGGGTAGGAGGATTCCGCCCCAGGAGTAGGAGGATTCCGCTCCTTGCATTATATTGAGGGTAAGAGGATTCCGCCATAGGAGCAGGAGGATTCCACCCCAGGAGCGGGAGGATTCCACTCCTTGCATCATATTGAGGGTAAGAGGATTCTGCCCTAGGAGCAGGAGGATTCCTCTCCCCTCATTTGGCACATGTGACCCAATTGCATCATACTGTATTCATTTCATTTCATTACACCGGCTGTTGTGTATTGTGTGACTTAGTGCGATGTTTTGTGTATGTGTCATGTATTTCTGGTTGTTGATATGTTTCTGGCTCGTATCCCGGGTTGTTTATGAGTTTATAATTTCTTACGTGTTTCCAGCTATTATCTGGCTCCGCCTTTTTATTGTTGAAACAAGGTAAATTTGGTTTATCTGCTTTTCTTCTCCTAGCTAGCATATCTGTTTCTTCGAGGTAGCTAGCCAACCCCCACTTACTGAGTCCTTTCGATTCAACCTCTCTTTATTTCTTGTCTGTTTATTTTGTTTCGGCAGGTTCGCTCCTGGATTGAGTTCGCCACGTTGTTGAGGAGCGAAGACGACTTCAGCTGTCAGGGTGAGCCAGCTTTTGTTCAGGATGGCCACCAATTTTATGTTTATTAACTCAGTTGTATTTTGCTTCCTTCATGAGATGTTTATACTTCATATGTATTCTTAGATGTATGTCTGGATAGCCCTAAACCTAGTACATTGGGTAGTCAGCTGTAACTTCTTATGTACAACTTATGTATAATTATGTTCGTGTCTCTTTAGGTCTTATTTCTTATCTATAAGTTGATTTTATGTGTATTTTTGTGAATTCAATCCAAAAGGGTTCGCCGGACGGGTCTAGAAAGGATGTCGGGTGCTCGCACATCCTAGCCGAAAATCTGGATCCTTTAAAATAATAAAAATTAAATTACTAAAATTCCCTCCTAAATAGTCTACATACCTTACTTAAATTTTTAAAAAATAAACCAAAGGAAATCAATAATAAAAAAAAATAATTAATGACTAGCCGTCTTTGCCTCTTTTGTTAAAGGTTGTATCCCTTCACCTGTGACACTAATCTTTCAAATACTAAACGTTGTGTGGATGAACTTAAACTTGGACAATATCGTTGTGTGGACACTATTCATTTTACAATAAAAGCCATTCGGAACGTTGTGCCAACTTAGTTCTCCTTTGTGCCATTATCACAATCAATGCACCTTCAATCCATGTTTCTCTCAGGTATACTATGTTTAATTACTTCTCAAACGAATCTCCTCAAACTATCTGATTCTTTAAGAAGCCAATGCTCTTTTTTGCTTTTGTTTAATATTTTTGTGTGTGTTTGATAATGCTTAACACTTATTTAACAATGGTTCTTGACTCTTTGTTCACAAAATTTAGAATATTATTAACTTCAAAGTATCAAATCTTGCTAAGTTGGGTGAGTTTCATATGGAAAACTATTTGTTGTAGATTTTTTTTAAAAATAGTTAAATCTTAAAAAAACACGTTAAATTTATAGCCATACCATTGTGAAGGTAACAATTAGGTAAAATATATATTGTTTAGGTAAAAAGAAGCAAAATGATGAACTTTGCGAGAATTGGCTCGATATATTGACAATTGATCGAAAGGAAGCATTTAAAGAAGAATCAAAGTCGCCTATTAATTTATCTCACAAAAGAACTTTGTTATTATCTACTTCTTGCTTGGCAAACGAGATCCTATATATATTTGAGAATGAGATCCTATTAAAGTTACGGAATAATAAGAAATTATATCTCATTAAAATTTTATTAAATATTAATGCACATGAAAATTTATTTAACTATTTACGTGCAATATATAAATGTTAAAATAATTTGCAAACACGTGCAACGGTCGTGTACAGAGACTAGTAGAACTAGAAATATATATACTCCCTCTGTCCCAATTTATGTGTCTATTTTCTTTTTAGACTGTTCAAGAAACAATGTCACATTTCAATAAGTAGAAATAAGTTATATTTATGAAATAATTTTCAACTGCACAAATTTTTTATAGCTTATTTTAGACTACAAATTTGAAAAGAATTCTTTTTTTTTTAAAATCGCTGCTAAGTCAAATTCCACCACATAAAATGAGACGGAGGGAGTAGTAACTAACGTGGCCACAAAGCTAATAAGCTAACATAACAGCTAAGTGACACTAAATTAAGAACTAATTCTATAAAAACTCTGTAACAGGTACACAATAAAAATTTATTGTCTCAATAGTAACAAACATTTTACATGCTCGCTGAATTTTTATATTGATTGTAATAGGTTACCTTTCTGCACTTTTGGTTCTTTTGGCTTCTATATCTGGTATTTGAGTAATTATAATTGGTTACTCACTTTTGTTTCGAAGATATCAAATATTATACTGAGTTAAATAGTTAATTAATTGTTAAAAAACTGAGAAGTATATAAAGAATTGTTACCTATGTGCGTATTATATTATTATAAAAGTGAGAATCTCCTAATGTAAAATTATATTACTAAAATATTTCTAATAAATATTTATGTTACTAAATGCCCTCAAGTTCCCTTCAAATGATCACAATTTCTATAACATTTATGTACAAAATATGAACGTACGTTCTAATTAATTTTACTCCTTAGATAAGAAAAATTCATAATTAGTAATAGAGTTTTTCTAACCATAGTATGCATAAGGTCTCTTTCATCATTACTTGCCATTATTGTTATAATCCTCTTGAGATTCATATAACTGGACTTTAAGTGCTCTAAGTTCATATAATCTCCATATCTTGTAACTTCCTATTGGACTAATAGGTTATCTTAGTTCAGGGCTAAAGATGAAACACCCCAATGTATTTATGTAAATGTAAAGTTAGTGTAAATGTAAAGTCAGTGCAGTTCGGTATTCGTTAGTCTGGACTAAGGCCCATATATATATATATATATACACACACACACACATGTAATACACACATATTTTGTTTTCTTCAGTAAAATAAAAGGGTAAAATCCCAATTTCTCTCTCTAGAATCTTCCACCAACCTTACATCTTCCTTTACAAACCCTAATCAAACTTTCACAAACTGAATCGATCTTAATACTTTAACATGGTATCAGAGCACCGGTCCAAGTAGACCGCATCTTCCTCCGTCGACCGATCTTACCCCCGTCATGATCGGAGAAAATTTTTGGTACCAGCGATATTTTTGGTGATTTCTGCATTTTTTTTTGCTGTTTTTCTAGTTTTCCGGCGAAGCTTTTTGATTTCGAGGTGGATTCTTTCAAACTCCGGTGTAGTTTCTATTTTTTTTACGGTTCATTACTCTGTTTCTGGTGATTGTTTTCGATAAGTACAAGGACGTGTCTTCCGATTGCGAAGAACTCAGGTAACATCATGTTTTGGCTATTTTTCATACATTTTGTTGTTAAACTGTTGTAGTTGTACCAGATTAACCAGAAAATTATTGTTATGGCCAATAATATTGCTAATACAACCAATACTCAAAACCCTAATGTTGCGACTACTGGAAACCCTAACATTACTCCTGAAATTCAACCAAACTATAATAACACCACCAGTACATTTACTCCCGATTCCTCAAGTCCGCTGTATATATGTATTCCTCTGATATCCCTGGCATATCCCTGGTGAGTGTTCCATTTTCTCGATCTGGGACTGGGGGCTGGAAGAGAAATGTAACTGTTGCTCTCTCCACTAGAAATAAGATTTGATTTGTTGATTGATCACGCCCAACTACGCCCTATAAAAGGGACTAAGTGGTCGCGGTAAATATAGCTCGGTATTTAAAGTCCCAAGGTCGAATCCCATAGAGAACACTCGAAATCTTGTTGCTAATCTAACTAACTTATCTAATCAATTAACTTCAAAAGTTTATATTTTTATGATGGTTTAAATATAACAACTAATTGACGATAAAGTAAATAGCAAAGTAGTAAGAAATAGATTAATTTAAAGGTCTAGAAGCCTCGGATTAATCTACCCAACTCCTACTCATATGTTAAAGCAATGCATTAATGGATTCCACTTGCTTCTTCCTATGGAAAACTTGCTCCAAATTCACAACTATTCACTCCCGTGTAATAATTGTAACTTTTACTAACTAATTTTCCAATTAATTAATGAAGATACGTAGGACTACAAGTATGGTTCACAATCGGGGTCAATGGTCACAAATCACCTTTTTGACAACCTAAGTAATGCCTTTGTTTTAGGTTGAAATATTGCTAAGTGTTTAACCATAACTCATGAATCTATCCCTAGATGCACAAGAATAAAGGGCACAATCAATTGGGAGCTCTACCAATCAATAGCATACAACTCATAAACACTTAGATAGGAAGGTCAACAAGTTTCATACATTAAATCAATAATTCGTAACACATAAGTATTGGAGTGGTTCAATCAACCCTAGAATGGGTAATTTAGCCACTCATATTTATCACAACCATGTTAAGATAATTCATGAATGAATAAATTACAAAAAGAAAGGAAGAATTTAAGAAAAATTCTTGTGTTCTTGAAGTCTCCAAAGCTTTAGCCTCCTTTTGATGTGTTTTGGGACGTGTTTTAGGGCTTTTATACCGTCCCCATAGACCCACACAAATTGGGAATCCAAAATAAAGTCGGAATTGAAACATCAGGATTTTAAGCCTACAGCGCCGCACAGCGCATTGCGCAGTGCGGTGCCGTAGGGTCGATTTACTGAGAGTGCCTTTTTTTCAATTTTGCAGAAATTGGCCTACGGCGGCACATAGTGCATTGCACTGTGCGTTGCCGTAAGCCAATTTTCCTAGGACTTCTATTTTTCTTTGTTTTTTTCTCCACGCCTTGGTTCGCTCGACCTTCGGGCTTCTACTCAGACTTCAAAACCCTTGTTTTCACTAAACTTTGCTCCACGAACGCTTCATATTATCAACATAATTCCTACAATGTGAAACACACCAAATAAGAGCAATTTTATTCAAACTCTTAACAAATATCACAAGTTGAAACATAAATACGAGGCAAAAGTATAAAAATTATTGCAACATCTAGCCTCGTATTAACACCCCACACTTAAATCTTTGCTCGTCCTCGAGCAACTTATACTTTGAACTCAGGACACATCAAAACCACTCACAAAATGACTTGGGTATATATAAGCACTTAACAAGTTGCATATGCACTCATTATGCTTTAATCACACGAAATCAATGCCAAGAATATTTATAAACCATCAAGTGCACCTAATCAACCTCCCAATCCCATATCAACTCCAAACTCACGCAATAAGTCATGCAAGTACTCACTCTATTCAAGAGACTAATAAAAGAGCTCGCTTCTTGTAAATCATGTGCCCTCACAATCTGTTAAAATATTAGAGAAGGAATTCACACAATAGAATGGTCATGAACAAAAAGTTCACATATAGATGAAACACTCACTCTTAGAAAAGAACTCACATGCAACATAAAATGTACCATAAGCTTGCCCTTAGTGTAGGACTCGGCTAATGTCCATCTACTCGGCTAAGATCAATTAGGACTTCTTTAGGTTGTAATGTAGGCAGTGGGACGGGTATGATATATTTAGGTAATAGTGACTAACAATTCCAAGCAATTTAATACACCACAATTTATTGAAGTATTTTTCCTCCCAACCAATCTTTCTTTTACCATCACAGAGTCAACTTTCACAAACCTTTTTCTTTAAGCAAAGGTAGGAGCTAATAATAAGGACTGTTTTTTTTTTCTAACTCAATTTTTTTCCCTCATATTTCAATAATTGCACAATATCTCAAGCTTTCGCTTTTCCTTTTTTTTTTCTTTTGTTTATTTAGTAAATCCCTCCAAATAGCATCCTCCTAAGCACCTTTTATCTTCCTCCAACAACCTCAATTTTCTCATTTCATTAACTAGCCTTTTAGGCTCATAACACCATAAGTAAAACTAACAGATATTTAGCACAAGAAACAGGAACCCCAATGGCTATCAAAGAAAGGCTACAAGCTCAAAATGATTAAATAAGGTCAAATTTTCACAGGTAATCAACTAATTCTGAAGCTTCAAATAAATTGGCTATAAAAGGAATGCCTATATCACTTCCTAACCGAGCAAACTTCTCATTTCGCTTTGAACATAGACCAGGCAAGTTCTAGACATCAAGCATTAAACATGGAGAAAGCAAAACCTCACTCACACATGGCACATAACCTACTCAAAACGGCTCGATTCGCGCTCTTAAACAAAGCAAACACAAGAAAACTCTCAAGTAAGTCTAAAGTCAACATCATGACCACATGCTTCAAATAATACACTCAACGTTTCTCAAGGCAAAATAGATTATGATAGAATATATACATGAAGTTCACAAACCCCAAATCAAGTATCTATATAAAACTAGTCAAAGTGGAGCCAAGACTCTCCCATCCAATTACTACAGTCTAATCCTAAAAAAAAAAATCTACCTATTACCCGGTTCAAACTACTTCCTTTGGAAAAGAACCGATGCACAAAGAAAAATCAAAGGGTATTATTAACACAAATAAGAAGAATCCCCCACCCCACACTTAAAATCATGCATTGCCCTCAATGTATTAAAAATAAAACTACGGATGATAGAGAAACTCCCTGGGGCTCTAAGCCCGAAGAACATCATTGTGAGCTTCCTTAGGGCACGAGGTACTCAGAATTCCCTCAAGCAGGACATCCTCAACCAATTGTACGAGGTTGCAAGCACCCCACACTAGGACTTCAAACCAGTCAAAACCTACGAAATAAAGAAACTCACCAAGTAATATCCTTCAAAAAATAATATTTTTATTTTTTTGGTATTTTTTTTTCATTTTTTTTGTATACAATTACGGGTTGCCTCTCGAGAAGCGCCTTAGTTATAGTTGTGGCACGACTTCAATCAACTCAACCCATGGCTCATCCAGGCTCGCATGTATGCACACACGAACAATTCACATCATCACCATGTCCCTTCAGCATTTTGCCAATGTCAACATCTATTTCTTCATCATACAGCTTCAAGGTCATCTTTCCCTTATCAGCGTCAATCACTGCTTTACCAGTAGCCAAGAATGGACGGCCTAAGATAGTTTGAACATCTTTATCAACGGGGCAGTCAAGAACCACAAAATCTACTGGAAACATGAAACTATCCACATGGTCAAGTACATCCTCAACTATTCCAATGGGGTGCTTTTGTCTTCTATCTGCCAGCTGGATTCGCATTGAAGTCTCTCTCATGCCAGTCAAACCCAACTTATTGTATACTTCCAGCGGCATCAGATTAATGCTTGCACCAGAATCACACAAGGCCTTACCAATTGTGAGATCACCAATGGAGCACTGGACTGTAAAACTACTAGGATCTTGCTTCTTTTTAGCAACAGGCTTTGTGATGACAACACTACACACCTTATTCAACTCGACTATCTCTACCTCATTAAAGTCAACCTTCTTAGACAAAAGGTCTTTTAACAATTTAGCGTATCCAGGGACCTCTCGCATAACTTCCATGAAAGGCATAGTAAGCTTCAATTGTTTCAATAAATCAAAAAGCTTATTAAATTTCAAACCTTTTTGTTGCTTTGCCAACCTTTGAGGAAAAGGAGGTGGTGGTGTTTTTGCCTTGGAGTTCTGCTCCCTTGACACTTTACCTTGTTCAACCACCCTATCGGATTCTATGTTAGGTTCTTTAGTAATTACCTTCTCAGTACCAGGGATAGGTTTTGGAGTGATCTCTTTTTCAGCATGATCATTGACAACCAGTTTGGTAGAGTCATCAGCAGGCTCAATATTTGGCGTGGTAGGTAGTGTTCCTTTAGCTAATTTTTGCTCCTTTTCTAAGTCTCTGCCATTCCTCAAAGTGGCTGCCATCAATTGATAAGGAATTGGATCCTTAGGATTCACTAGAGTGTCGCCCGGTAAAGCACCTTGAGGTCTATTATGTAAAGTATGGGACAATTGTCCCAACTTCGTCTCTATTCCCTTTATTGCAGTGTCAACTTGGTCTTGAAGATTCTTATTAAATCCCATCATAGCCTGCACCATAGTCTTAATCTCAGCTATGTCGTCCGCCTGCTGCAGGGGTAAAGTTGCTTGTTGTTGCACTGGCCTAAATTGACCCTGTTGATTGTATTGCTGGCGTTGCCCATAATTCACGAAGTTCACATCTTCAGTACCAGCAAGCAAATCAGCATTAGAAAAATTACTAGGATTGAGGACTTGAGTCTGAGCCCGTGAGTCCACTTGGTTAACAGGTTTCAGCATCTTCTCGTTTAGTTGTTTTGACACAACATCAAGTGTAGTCTGCAACTTTGACATTTGTTCTTCCATAATAGAAGTAGTACCAATAGCTAAAGCACCCGTACCTAGGCTAGCAGATGCATCTCTTCTAAGCCAACCTGAGTTTTGAGGACATCAAGCAGGGCCTTCGCTTCAGCAAATATTTTACTCAAAAATGCTCCACCAGCTGCTGCATCCAAAGTACCCTTAATTTGATCTCCTATGCCCATGTAGATCCTTTGCCCCAGCATTTGCTCAGGAATACCATGATAAGGACACTTTCTCAAATAACTTTTAAATTTCTCCCAAGCTTCTGGCAAAGTCTCTAGCGGGGTTTGCCTGAACATAAGTATCTCATCAACAAGCTTGGTAGTCTTATTGGGTGGAAAGAACTTCTTCATGAACATTATCACAAAGTCATCCTATGAAGTAATAGAATTAACTAGCAACGAGTCCAACAAATCACTGGCATCTTCCATTAGCGAGAACGGGAACAACATCAGTTTCACAACCTCTACTGGCACTCGAGCCTGTTTTTGAGTTTCACAAATCCTTACGAACTTATTCAAGTTCTTTTGAGGATCATCAGTAGTTCTACCTGCAAATAAACCAGCATTAGCAAGCAAAGCCAACATCGTCTGGGTAATGTAAAATTTTTTTGCCTCGAACGAAAGAAGCTGAATAGCAGACGCCAGATTCCCAGCCACAGGTTGCGCGAACGCATTAAGAGCCAAATCTTGAGCCATCCTAAATTCTTCGGGATCTGAATTTTCAATTGTAAACACCAAAGAAACGAGATCAAGATGACAAGAGTGAAGTTAATAGAAAAATAAACTAGATATATTAAAAACTAAATAACACCGTGTTCCCCGACAACGGCGCCAAAATTTGATCATGCCCAACTACACCCTATAAAAGGGACTAAGCGGTCGCGATAAATATAGCTCGGTATTTAAAGTCCCGAGGTCGAATCCCACAGAGAACACTCGAAATCTTGTTGCTAATCTAATTAACTTATCTAATCAATTAACTTCGAAAGTTTATATTTTTATGATGGTTTAAATGTAACAACTAATTGACAATAAAGTAAATATCAAAGTAGTAAGAAATAGATTAATTCAAAGGTCTAGAGGCCTAGGATTGATTTACCCAACTCCTACTCATGTGTTAGAGCAATGCATTAATGGATTCCACTTGCTTCTTCCTATTAAACACTTGCTCCAAATTCACAACTATTCACTCCCGTGTAATAATTGTAACGTTCACTAACTAATTTTCTGATTAATTAATGAAGATACGTAGGACTACAAGTATGGTTCACAATCGGGGTCAATGGCTACAAATCACCTTTTTGACAACCTAAGTAATGCCTTTGTTTTATGTTGAAATATTGCTAAGTGTTTAACCCTAACTCATGAATCTATCCCTAGATGCACAAGAATAAAGGGCACAATCAATTGGGAGCTCTACCAATCAATAGCATATAACTCATAAACACTTAGATAGGAAGGTTAACAAGTTTCATATATTAAAGAAATAATTCATAAATCAACCCTAGAATGGGTAATTTAGCCACTCATGTTTATTACAACCATGTTAAGATAATTCATGAATGAATAAATTACAAAAAGAAAAGAAGAATTTAAGAAAAACTCTTGTGTTCTTGAAGTCTCCAAAGCTCTAGCCTCCTTTTGCTACTTCCCAGCTCAAAAGATGTATTTTGGGACGTGTTTTAGGGCTTTTATACCGTCCCCATAGACCCACACAAATCGGGAATCAAAAATAAAGTCGGAATTGAAACATTAGGACTTTAAGCCTACGGCGCCGCACTGCGCAATCCATAGGGTCGATTTACTGAGAGTGCCTTTTTTTCACTTTTGCAGAAATTGGCCTACGGCGGCGCATAGTGCATTGCACTGTGCGTTTCCGTAAGCCAATTTTCCCGGGACTTCAATTTTTCTTTGTTTTTTTCTCCACGCCTTGGTTCGCTCGACCCTCGGGCTTCTACTCAGACTTCAAAACCCTTGTTTTCACTAAACGTTGCTCCACGAACGCTTCATATCATTAACATAATTCCTACAACGTGAAACACACCAAATAAGAGCAATTTCATTCAAACTCTCAACAAATATCGCAAGTTGAAGCATAAATACGAGGCAAAAGTATAAAAATTATTGCAACATCTAGCCTCGTATCATTGATGCCGCATGCCCCAAAACCCCAGATGACTTTCCTCAGTTGAGACAATGGAATAGGTGCAACAATATGGTCATCTCTTGGTTGACCAGTTCCTTGTCTCCCTAAATAGCTGAGGGTGTGCAGTACTCTGACACATCTGAGAGTATTTGGAATCAACTTCTCAATCGATATGGAGCCATAAATGGGATAAAAGTATTTGAGATAAAGAAGGAGTTAGCCTCTGCTAATCAAGGATCTATAGACATAGCTTCTTACTTGAATAGGCTCGAAGCTATGGGATGGATTAGAGGTTATGTCCCACAATCATCTGAACAAGTGTATATATGGGGCTAAGGCTGGTCTCGAAAATGAACCTGAAGAGAATAAGCTTCACCAGTTCCTAATGGGCCTAAAGGATGTCTATGTGACTGTTAGAAGCAACTTATTGATGATGCAGCATTTTTCATCCTTGGGCTGTGCTTATAGCATCCTTTTAGAAGATGAGCAGCAAAGGCAGGTCATTCCCTCTACTTAGTTTGGGAATGAATCTGCATCCTTTAAAGTCAACTATCAAGGATCTCTTACATTTCCATTGCCCAATCTGAAATAAAGTTGAGGCCTTCTAATGCAACCCAGAATCAGTTTAGGCCTTCCGATGCTAGATTTTCTCCTCAAACTAACTAAAATAGATCAGCTCCTAGGAAATCTAACACAATAGTGAATTTTAATCAACAAAAAGGTAGGCAACAACGGAACAAGGGTATTCCTTTTTGTAGATACTGCAAGAAGGAAGGCCACTACATTGAGAATTGTGGAAAGTTGCTTGTAAAAAGCACAGCTACAAATGCTACTACTGAGTCAGGGACTGTTGCTAATTCTATCAGTCCTCGGCTAGCTCTCATTATGATCATACTATTACTCCTGAATATTCCAGTGGTTCTCAGCCTTCCATCTCCTCAGAGGCTGGTTTTTCTGTTCCTGGTTTGACAAGGCAGCAGTATTCTCAGCTGTTTTCTCTTTTGCAGCACTTGCGCAGCGCTAGACCTCAGTTTAATCTCATGACTTCAGCTAATTTTACTGCTTACTGATTCTGTGTATAGTGTTGACACATGCTTATTGAGTAATTCCTCTAGTACTACTTGGATAATAGACTTTGGGACTTCAGACCACATGACCCATGATAAAGACCTTCTCTTCAATATTTCTCCTCTACCTATTCCTCTTCTTGTGTCCTTGCCTAATAATAAGGTCATGGCTACTAGTACTGGGTTTTTTCCTCTTTCAATAGAGATTACTCTTCACAATGTGTTGCTTGTTCCTTCTTTTCAACATCATTTTATTTCTGTCTGTAAGCTAGTACAACAATTATATTGTTCAATCTAGCTTACCTTAACCTCATGTATCCTACAGGGCCCTTCTCTGAAGAAGCTACTAGAGATTGGTAAACTGGAGCATGGGTTGTACTAGCTCATCTGGACTAAACCTACTTCATTCCTTGCTGCCAATGATTCTGCATGCACTTTTCATTCTATCGTTGATTTCACTTGTAATAAAGCTCATGTTCCTTCTGTTTCTAGTATAGGATTAGATGTCATATTACATTCTGAAAAATCAGCCAATGACCAACACTTGTGTGATATGCATTGTAATCATACTTCATCTAATAAAATAGACATGCTCAGGCACAATAGACTTACTTACATTCCTTTTGTTAGGATGAAAGGTATACCTGGTATTTTTGATTGCCTTTCCTTCAAACAGTCATTTCGTTGCAACATTTGTCCCATGGCCAGGCAAAGCAAATTTCCATTTTCAGATAGTTCTGTACACACCTCTAAACTATCTGAATTGGTCCATATAGACACTTGGGGTCCTTACTGTTGAACCCTCCCAAAAATTGCACACAAGTATGCATCGGGATTTAATTTCAACAAAATGGGACTCCAAAGGGTTTTCTTTGGAGTCGCCACCTAATTTAAGGATTATTAGAAACCAATTGTTAATTAATGAGTGCATTTTATTCCTTATTTAAAAGGAAATTAAATTTCAGAGATCTAGGTAAGTGGTTCTATTAAATTCGAAAGAAGGTCCCTAGCGGGAGCACTTTCGAAAATCCGCTAAATGCGGTTAATCCGGTGGTTTTCACGAATTTGTTAAGGATAATAAGTATATAAAATTAATTTTAAATAAGGACAATAGAAATAATAAAAATAAGATAAGATTTTAGTTATGCCGATACTTATATAGATAAATGACCAAATTTAAGATTAACTAAATGGATAATTAAATAACGATCAATTGGTTAATTAATTAAATAAATAAAGGCTAAATAAGATTAGATAAATAAATAAACAAACTAGATAAATAATTGAATAATAACAAAGGATTAATTAATTGATTGAATAAATAGATAAATAAATAACTTAATTGAATAAATGAATAGTTATCAATTTTAATTAAACAAAGGAGTAAATGGATAATGATTGATTAATTAATTAAATAAATAAATGATTAGTTGAAATTAAATAAATTAGATTAAATAAATAAATAATTAAATTTTTAATATAATAAATAAATAAATAATTCAAATGCAAATTATGACGAAGGTACGATTTTAATCGAATTTGATTTTGCACTTATTTATTGACAAATGATTTCTAAACGTCCATAAATTAATTGGCGATTCGCAAAGAAATAATAGAAAGCATTCATATAAAAACAGTTTAAGTAATTTACAATAACTATTCACAATTCAAATACCATTTTTATTCTACAGGGCTCCTAAAACATGCTTTTCTAAAGGGGATGGGAAAGAGGGAGTTTAGAAGATAGAACCCGGATTTGGCAACTCAATCACCGAGCCTTGAATTTACAGTTTTTTGTATTTCTTTCTTTTTTTTTTTTACTCAAGTCCCGAAAATGCGGGGGGGGGGGGGGGGGGGGGGGAGTGTCGGTCAAATAACTTCCAAATGCATGCCATCCCAGTTTGTGAATTTTAACTCAAACTCGTCCCAAGTGTTCATGCAAAGCAATAATCAAAGAAAAGGAATTAGTAGCGCCTCAAAGATTATTCACCAAAATAACTTGAAATTAGGAAAGTAATGGAGTTTGCCTATTTAAAACAGAAGAGAGCAATCAAATTTCATTAATCGACATCTCAAGACATTTTCACATCAACTCACTCGCATTTCTATGGCTTACTCATATCAAAAGGGAACTGTGTCGTCAAGACATGCTAACATTTATTTAGAGTGACAGAATAGTGTATGATTCCAATCCAAAGCTCAAAGTATTTTAATTACATGCGAATAGACAGTCAACTTCTGAGATTTTAGCCTAATACTACTTGATTTGAATATACAGAACAATACCAAAATACTTAGTTTTCTTTGTAGAAGAACTAAGTAATTTATCACACCAGGAGTCCATTATTATTATTATTATCAATATGTGATAAGAAATTAACTGAATAAAAGCAAGTTACGACCAATCTAGCTTCAAACTAACTTAATATAGAGAGCCTTTCTCTTTAGAGTTCAACTCCTAAAGTTTCAAAAAGGATGACAAGCTTCCATACACTTCAACAGAGCAAGAATAGACCATTGCTTTTATAAACTGAGCTCAATACCCTGAAATAAACCTGAGCACACAACTTTTGCAGCTTCTGACAATACACCCATACACCAAAGCAGACTTCCAATACTCACACATATTTGCTCACAGCCACACACACTTGCTTATACAAGCAGACCCTTCACTGAATCGACCAGGAATAAATCCCATCGGGCACCTGAACACCCTGACAACTTTCAAACTTTCAAGCCACCTTCTAACAACCTTTCAGCACCCACCACATGCTCCTTCACTATCTAAAGAATAAACTGCAGCTTCTATCACCTAACTGGAACAACCGCAGCAACCAGAACTATACTCTTCTCCTGATTTCCTTCACAGCTCACAAACACCCTTCCAAACAACCAAGCCACCCGAAACTGACCTGCAATACCCCTGAAACAGCCCTTGCTCTACCAGAAACTCCCTCAGCTTACCTCACCTGGACATCCACTTTTCAAACACCCTGACTCACTGCCCCCCTAAGCCCTGCTATCACCTAAAGCTACTCTCTCTTGATAAACTGAAACTGACTGCAAATCAGTCGCACACATACTGCATACACTCCCACTCTGAATACCCACAGAACTGCACACTTTCATCACCTCACACACGCACTCTGCTTCTATACCAGCCCCTGCAGGCCTCCTTGAATCCCTGCTAATCTCCATAGCTACTGCAGCACAACAACATGCTCCCTCACACTCTCTCTTACTCCTTGCAACAACCCAAGAGAAGAGACAACACCTGCACACTTCTAGGGAACTGAAACACCCTTCCTCTCTGCCTAGCTTATGCAGAATCAGACAAATGAACGAGGAGAAGAATATGAACTTAACAATACCACCAAAACTTAGAGAAAACTCTTTTAAGAAGTTTAAACAAAGAACCAACTTTACAATAGGTTTTCATTTGAGTTAAACTAACCCTTTTTTATACAAGAGAATAACTCTTGGCAGAAGCCATTATACCATAAAATACTAAGCTTGACGATGCTAATCAATCAAAATAGGACTCCTACCAGATAGCAACTCAGGAATAAAGCTCAAAGAGACAAACTTTTGACTACATCCTCTTAATGACTACGGATATGATTCCAAAGTTAACATAATGACTACAGATATGATTCCAAAGTTAACTTGCTGAAATTACATCTTATTTTATGAATGTGATTTAGATGTGACACAAATTTTCAGTCTCAGATAAACAAGCAAGCTCAAAACCGTAAGAACCAAAGTAGAAAACCAAAAGTATTACCTTCTTTGGTGCAGTGAGCCGGGGCGTAAATCTGAGAAGAATAACTCGAACAAGATCATCGAGTCGAGCAAGGTCGACGACTTTAAGGGCGAAGCAATAACACAACCAAAATCAAAATGAAAAATGACACTATATTTTTCTTTGAACTTCACAACTAAGAAAATGAGCTTATGTGTATATATGCTGCCGTTCTCCTTTTTTTTTTTTTTTTAAGAAACCCCCCTAAAAACATAAGGAAAAGAGGATTATATACCTGCGCCTCTAGGGTTTAAAGCTGAGATATTCTTTTCAATTTTAACCCTAAATCGGACATTTCACCTGAAAAATAGGGGTGAAAATCGTAAATCCCCTGAAGGATCGTACGTTTTCCATCCTTATCTTTCAAGAAATATCTGTTATCTTCAATGAATGAATCAGATCGATTTAACTTGAAATGGACGCTTGAGTATCCAGTAAGGCTTTGGTACGGTGGAGATGAGGTGGAGGGGTGAGGGACCACTGCTGGTGACGAGATTTTGGCTGCTAGCATATCAGATTGATGGAATTGGGTTAAGGTTCTTGGAGATGGGTTATCAGGTCTGGGCTGAGGAGAAATGGGAAACGAGTTAGGAGATTTGCTAAGTATAGGCGGGTGTGGGCTGCGTGTGTAATGTATATGTTAACAAAATTAGGCTGATGGGGTGTATAGAAGGCAACTTTAGCCCTTTTCTAAAGGTTAAATCAACTAAGGGATTGCACAGGTAAGCCTGACATTAGGCTTAAGAGCGGTTTTAGCCATTCTTTAAGATTAATTAGAAATTGAAGGAGGTTGTCCGAGTAAGATATAATTAGGCTATGTTTTGCAAAATTTGGCATTTTCCTCAGAAAATAAGCAATTACATTTAATTCTCAAAATTGTCCATAAATTAGATAATTAGACATTAATTCGAAAATTTTGGGACAAAATTGGGTGTCAACAACTGCCCCTCTTTACCCGGAAAAGGATGAAAGGGTTTTCAGGGTAAAGAAAGTTGACGTGAAAACCAATTTTGTCACGGTAAAGCCAAGGACTTTGTTTCCAAGAACCAAAGTGCGAGATTTATGGACATGGCCGAACTCCGGTTTCTGAGTTGCCTACATATCTCGGGCTGAAAGAGAATCAGGCCCTATGTAGTTCGACGACACTTAGATACGAAGACTCGCACGATTGACAGAAGAGGACACACGAATAGGAAAGGATTCAAACTGACTCCTAATCTGGAAGAAAGATTAGGTAAGATTTGCTTGTTCGAGTGCGATTCTTCAGATCCTCGTTGACGAGTCTAACTCATATCAACGATTGCCCCAGTTCACTGCTTAGAAAGAGTTCCACGTTATGCTCCAAATGCTGCTGCGGTGCTGCTAAAATTCTGTAACAATCTCAGCAAACAGTAAGCGAACAACTGCTAGTAAATTTTGATAATCAAAGTAAGAAATGAGCAAATATTGATGATACAAATTTGCAAGTGCGGGTTGCGATATCATTGATAAGTTGTCTTCCAATCAACTGGCGAAGTAATAAAGCAAGTGCGAAGGCATAATGCAAAGCATTTTCAACAATCTTGACAAATCAACTGGCAAGCCGGTCGGGCATGAAGCAAGGAGGGTCTTGGGGTTGATTTTTGAACAAATCAGGTGGCGAACCGGTCCGGCACGAAGCAAGGAGGGTCTCGGGACTGACCTGTTAACCTGAAAAGTAAAACAAGACGTAATACAAAGAAAATGCGAAGGCATAATTTAAAGAAAGTGCAAAGCAATTTGAACAATCTTGACAAATCAACTGGCAAGCCGGTCGGGCACGCAGCAAGGAGGGTCTTGGGGTTGATTGTCGATAAATCAGCTGGAAATCCAGTCCGGCACAAAGCAAGGAGGGTCTCGAGGCTGACCTGTTAACCTGTTAAGCTTAAAGTAAAGCGGTTCATTATATAAAGCAAGTGCAAGGCAATTTGAACATCTTGACAAATCAACTGGCAAGGCGGTCGGGCACGCAGCAAGGAGGGTCTTGGGGTTGATTGTCGACAAATCAGCTGGCAATCCGGTCCGACACAAAGCAAGGAGGGTCTCAGGGCTGACCTGTTAAACTAAAAGTAAAGCAAGTCATAATATAAAGCAAGTGCAAAAGCATAATTGAAAGCAAGTGCAAAGCAATTTAGCGTGAAATGTAAAGCAACGCAAAAGCGATTTAGCTAATCAACAGGCGTGAAAGTCCAACAAGAGAGAAACCCCGCCTGGTGGTCAACCTGAAACGTAAAGCAAGGCATCAATTTTTTAAAGCAAGTGCGACGACATAATTTAAAGCAAGTGCAAAGAAAAGCAATGCGGGAATGTAAAGCAATGCAAGAGCCATTTGGCGAATCAATAGGGGAGATAATCCAACAAAGGGAATCCTCGTAGCTGATGGTCAACCTGAAAGAGTAAAACAAGGCATTAATTTTTTAAAGCAAGTGCAAAGCAAAGTAGTGCGAAAATGTAGTCAGTGAGATAGCCATTGATAAATCGATTGGCGAGACAATCCGACAAGGATGGCCTTGTGCGGATTATCAACTAAAACAAGGCGATGCCCTATTTGGCTTAGTTTTGAAAACACAAAACAAGCCTCGGCTTTGTCGCCTATTAGGAATGAAAGTCATAGGGGTAGAAATGCCGTCGGTTCGGCAATAACTTATGACAAAGCATAATACTTTATGTTATGAAAAAGGCAATGCGATGCAATCTGCAAGGCAACTTTGGATGCGCGTTCAATAAATTGTTCATCCATAGTGCAAATGATCCTCTCATTGCGAGCTTTCATGTTCCCGCTCTCAAAGAAAATTTTGTTAGTTTTGGGGAGGGGTGTTTGATTTGTGCTGATTCATCTTGAACTTGCTGCCGCTGCTCCCTCGTTCTTCTTTAGACTTGGGCTTGCAAATTATACTGAGAGACTTGACTTATCTCAATATTGAATAATATTTCAAGATAGAGGCAAAGTAAAGTAATTTGATAAAATATTAAACAAATAGTCATTGATATGCAACCGAAGTTATAATGCATTTAAAAATTTCTGCTTTAACTCAAACTCACGACATATCTTGAAACAAACTGAACGTCGTTTGTCTTTAAAACTTGTGCTAATCTTGAATACTTTTAGAACTTTGCCACTTCATCCTTTGATAAGTAAATGGCAGTCAAAGTCCGAAGCTGCATCCGAATTGGAAAACCTACACATCTGCCTAGATGCATAGTTCGGAATTACATCATAAAAAGATAGACAAGCCTAAAGTGTTACAATATTTTGACAGAATCCAATGGGGATTGCCAACTTATCCTGTTGCCATTACAGGAATCAGGTCAGAAGTAGTTCAAAATTACATAAAGGAGGAAATAGGGGATTCCTGTGCCAGTGCAACCGAACGCTATGTGAGTTGCCTACGTATCCCGTCTTGGGAATCAGGTTACGCGTAGTTCGCATTACAATCAAAATTACACTTAAACCATGCTAACTTGTGGTTGCTTCAGACATAATATCTCTTGACAACATCCGCGTTGATTATCTTTGGCAAAACTTGATCACGAATATCTGCAAGGATTAGTGTTCTAACACATAATGACATTGCCAACTAGGTAAAAATTTTCCCGTTGCTTCTTCTTAATAAGGAAAGAGCTTCTTCAACACCAATTGCCCCGGTTTGAAGTAAACTATTCAAATTTCCGATTTGCGCATTCAACATCTTCCAACTTATCTTCTTGAATGGTTTCTCGAATAAAGGACTTCCATTTGTAACATCATAACAGATGATTGAAACATATCACTATATGTTTACACATTTCATGAAATGTTTAAACATATCATGCTATGTTTGGATGTAGCAATCTATTTTTTGCAAGTATGCAACCATATGTTGAGTGACGAGACGTATAATTACATATTTTGAGTGATAAACTTAATGATTAAGTATACAAAGTATAATTCCATCGATATTGAAGGTGTTTGAAATGATAATACTGATAATTGATGTTTCTATCAATCAAGATGGAGGTATTTGAGTAAAAGGTGGTAGTGTCATGAGTGATAACACCAACAACTAAGCGTTTACATGTATTTTTATTGAACGATAAACATATTCGTGGTTTAAACTCCAATAATTAGTCGTTCCTATGTGCATGTGAATGATTTTGAACAAAATTGGAGTGAGAACTCTATTTTAACTTGTTCACTCGTGTAGATGAACATTAATAAAAGAGTTTGGAGTGACTTATCAAGCGATTAGAGTTAATCTAAGTTTTCGTCAAAAATTGAAGGGCTTAGGAGTGAAAACGGTAAAAAAAAATACTTTAAAGTAAGTATATATCGATAATTGAACTCATTCTTATTGAAATCTCAAGCTTAATCTTAAACATCATACAAGATGTTTCAAACATCTTATAATATGTTTAAACATCATAACAGATGTTTGAAACATATCACTATATGTTTGCACATTTCATGAAATGTTTAAACATATCATGCTATGTTTGGATGTAGCAATCCATTTTTTGCGAGTATGCAACCATATGTTGAGTAATGAGACGTATAATTACACATTTTGAGTGATAAACTTAATGATTAAGTATACAAAGTATAATTCCATCGATATTGAAGGTGTTTGAAATGATAACACTGATAATTGATGTTTCTATCAATGAAGATAGAGGTGTTTGAGTAAAAGGTGTTAGTGTTATGAGTGATAACACCAACAACTAAGCGTTTACATGTATTTTTATTGAACGATAAACATATTGGTGGTTTAAACTCCAATAATTAGTCGTTCCTATGTGCATGTGAATGATTTTGAACAAAATTGGAGTGAGAACTCTATTTTAAATTGTTCACTCATGTAGATGAACATTAATAAAAGAGTTTGGAGTAACCTATCAAGCGATTAGAGTTAATCTAAATTTTCGTCAAAAATTGAAGGGGTTAGGAGTCAAAACGGTAAAAAAAATACTTTAAAGTAAGTATATATTGATAATTGAACTAATTCTTATTGAAAACTCAAGATTAAATCTTAAACATCATACAAGATGTTTCAAACATCTTATCATATGTTTAAACATCAAAACAGATGATTGAAACATATCACTATATGTTTGCACATTTCATGAAATGTTTAAACATATCATGCTATGTTTGGATGTAGCAATCTATTTTTTGAAAGTATGCAACCATATGTTGAGTGATGAGATGTATAATTACACATTTTGAGTGATAAACTTAATTATTAAGTATAGAAAGTATAATTCCATCGATATTGAAGGTGTTTGAAATGATAACACTTATAATTGATGTTTCTATCAATCAAGATAGAGGTGTTTGAGTAAAAGGTGGTAGTGTCATGAGTGATAACACCAACAACTAAGTGCTTACATCTATTTTTATTGAATGGTAAACATATTGGTGGTTTAAACTCCAATAATTAGTCGTTCCTATGTGCATGTGAATGATTTTGAATAAAATTGGAGTGAGAACTCTATTATAACTTGTTCACTCGTGTAGATGAACATTAATAAAAGAGGTTGAGTGACCTATCAAGCGATTAGAGTTAATCTAAGTTTTCTTCAAAAATTGAAGGGCTTAGGAGTGAAAACGGTAAAAAAAAATACTTTAAAGTAAGTATATATTGATAATTGAACTCATTCTTATTGAAAACTCAAGCTTAATCTTAAACATCATACAAGACGTTTCAAACATCTTATCATATGTTTAAACATCATAACAGATGTTTGAAACATATCACTATATGTTTGCACATTTCATGAAATGTTTAAACATATCATGCTATGTTTGGATGTAGCAATCTATTTTTTGCGAGTATGCAACCATATGTTGAGTGATGAGACGTATAATTACACATTTTGAGTGATAAACTTAATGATTAAGTATACAAAGTATAATTCCATCGATATTGAAGGTGTTTGAAATGATAACACTTAGAATTGATATTTCTATCAATCAAGATGGAGGTGTTTGAGAAAAAGGTGTTAGTCTTATGAGTGATAACACAACCAACTAAGCATTTACATGTATTTTTATTGAACGATAAACATATTGGTGGTTTAAACTCCAATAATTAGTCGTTCCTATGTGCATGTAAATGATTTTGAACAAAACTGGAGTGAGAACTCTATTTTAACTCGTTCACTCATGTAGATGAACATTAATAAAAGAGTTTGGAGTGACCTATCAAGCGATTAGAGTTAATCTAAGTTTTCATCGAAAATTGAAGGGCTTAGGAGACAAAACGGTAAAAAAAGAAAATACTTTAAAGTAAGTATATATTTATAATTGAACTCATTCTTATTGAAAACTCAAGCTTAAATCTTAAACATCATACAAGATGTTTCAAACATCTTATCATATGTTTAATCATCAAAACAGATGATTGAAACATATCACTATATGTTTGCACATTTCATGAAATGTTTAAACATATCATGCTATGTTTGGATGTCGCAATCTATTTTTTGAAAGTATGCAACCATATGTTGAGTGATGAGATGTATAATTACACATTTTGAGTGATAAACTTAATGATTAAGTATACAAAGTATAATTCCATCGATATTGAAGGTGTTTGAAATAATAACACTTATAATTGATGTTTCTATCAATCAAGATGGAGGTGTTTGAGTAAAAGGTGGTAGTATCATGAGTGATAACACCAACAACTAAGCGCTTACATGTATTTTTATTGAATGGTAAACATATTGGTGGTTTAAACTCCAATAATTAGTCGTTCCTATGTGCATGTAAATGATTTTGAATAAAATTGGAGTGAGAACTCTATTATAACTTGTTCACTCGTGTAGATGAACATTAATAAAAGAGGTTGGAGTGACCTATCAAGCGATTAGAGTTAGTCTAAGTTTTCTTCAAAAATTGAAGGGCTTAGGAGTGAAAACGGTAAAAAAAAAATACTTTAAAGTATATATTGATAATTGAACTCATTCTTATTGAAAACGCAAGCTTAATCTTAAACATCATACAAGACGTTTCAAACATCTTATCATATGTTTAAACATCATAACAGGTGTTTGAAACATATCACTATATGTTTGCACATTTCATGAAATGTTTAAACATATCATGCTATGTTTGGATGTAGCAATCCATTTTTTGCGAGTATACAACCATATGTTGAGTGATGAGACGTATAATTACACATTTTGAGTGATAAACTTAATGATTAAGTATACAAAGTATAATTCCATCGATATTGAAGGTGTTTGAAATGATAACACTTATAATTGATGTTTCTATACACCAAGATGGAGGTGTTTGAGTAAAAGGTGGTAGTGTCATGAGTGATAACACCAACAACTAAGCGTTTACATGTATTTTTATTGAATGGTAAAGACATTGTTGGTTTAAACTCCAATAATTAGTCGTTCCTATGTGCATGTGAATGATTTTGAACAAAAATTGAGTGAGAACTCTATTTTAACTTGTTCGCTCATGTAGATGAACATTAATAAAAGAGTTTGGAGTGGCCTATCAAGCGATTAGAGTTAATCTAAATTTTCGTCGAAAATTGAAGGGCTTAGGAGTGAAAACGGTAAAAAAAATACTTTAAAGTAAGTATATATTGATAATTGAACTCATTCTTATTGAAAACTCAAGATTAAATCTTAAACATCATATAAGATTTTTCAAACATCTTATCATATGTTTAAACATCAAAACAGATGATTGAAACATATCACTATATGTTTGCACATTTCATGAAATGTTTAAACATATCATGCTATGTTTGGATGTCGCAATCTATTTTTTGAAAGTATGCAACCATATGTTGAGTGATGAGATGTATAATTACACATTTTGAGTGATAAACTTAATGATTAAGTATACAAAGTATAATTCCATCGATATTGAAGGTGTTTGAAATAATAACACTTATAATTGATGTTTCTATCAATCAAGATGGAGGTGTTTGAGTAAAAGGTGGTAGTATCATGAGTGATAACACCAACAACTAAGCGTTTACATGTATTTTTATTGAATGGTAAACATATTGGTGGTTTAAACTCCAATAATTAGTCGTTCCTATGTGCATGTGAATGATTTTGACCAAAATTGCGTGAGAACTCTATTTTAACTTGTTCACTCATGTAGATGAACATTAATAAAAGAGTTTGGAGTGACCTATCAAGCGATTAGAGTTAATCTAAGTTTTCGTAAAAAATTGAAGGGCTTAGAAGTGAAAACGGTAAAAAAAAAAAAAAACTTTAAAGTAAGTATATATCGATAATTGAACTCATTCTTATTGAAAACTCAAGCTTAATCTTAAACATCATACAAGAAGTTTCAAACATCTTATCATATGTTTAAACATCATAACAGATGTTTGAAACATATCACTATATGTTTGCACATTTCATGAAATGTTTAAACATATCATGCTATGTTTGGATGTAGCAATCCATTTTTTGCGAGTATGCAACCATATGTTGAGTGATGAGACGTATAATTACACATTTTGAGTGATAAACTTAATGATTACGTATACAAAGTATAATTCCATCGATATTGAAGGTGTTTGAAATGATAACACTGATAATTGATGTTTCTATCAATAAAGATGGAGGTGTTTGAGTAAAAGGTGTTAGTGTTATGAGTGATAACACCAACAACTAAGCGTTTACATGTATTTTTATTGAACGATAAACATATGCGTGGTTTAAACTCCAATAATTAGTCGTTCCCATGTGTATATGAATGATTTTGAACAAAATTGGAGTGAGAACTTTATTTAAACTTGTTCACTCATGTAGATGAACATTAATAAAAGAGTTTGGAGTGACCTATCAAGCGATTACAGTTAATCTAAATTTGCGTCGAAAATTGAAGGGCTTAGGAGTGAAAACGGTAAAAAAAATACTTTAAAGTAAGTATATATTGATAATTGAACTTATTCTTATTGAAAACTCAAGCTTAATCTTAAACATCATACAAGACGTTTCAAACATCTTATCATATGTTTAAATATCATAACAGATGTTTGAAACATATCACTATATGTTTGCACATTTCATGAAATGTTTAAACATATCATGCTATGTTTGGATGTAGCAATCTATTTTTTAGCGAGTATGCAACCATATGTTGAGTGATGAGACGTATAATTACACATTTTGAGTGATAAACTCAATGATTAAGTATACAAAGTATAATTCCATCGATATTGAAGGTGTTTGAAATGATAACACTTATAATTGATGTTTCGATACATCAAGATGGAGGTGTTTGAGTAAAAGGTATTAGTGTTATGAGTGATAACACCAACAACTAAGCGTTTACATGTATTTTTATTGAACGATAAACATATTGGTGGTTTAAACTCCAATAATTAGTCGTCCCTATGTGCATGTGAATGATTTTGAACAAAATTGGAGTGAGAACTCTATTTTAAATTGTTCACTCATGTAGATGAACATTAATAAAAGAGTTTGGAGTGACCTATCAAGCGATTAGAGTTAATCTAAATTTTCGTCGAAAATTGAAGGGCTTAGGAGTGAAAACGGTAAAAAAAATACTTTAAAGTAAGTATATATTGATAATTGAACTCATTCTTATTGAAAACTCAAGATTAAATCTTAAACATCATATAAGATGTTTCAAACATCTTATCATATGTTTAAACATCAAAACAGATGATTGAAACATATCACTATATGTTTGCACATTTCATGAAATGTTTAAACATATCATTCTATGTTTGGATTCAGCAATCTATTTTTTTGCGAGTATGCAACCATATTTTGAGTGATGAGATGTATAATTACACATTTTGAGTGATAAACTTAATGATTAAGTATACAAAGTATAATTCCATCGATATTGAAGGTGTTTGAAATGATAACACTATAATTGATGTTTCTATCAATCAAGATGGAGGTGTTTGAGAAAAAGGTGTTAGTGTTATGAGTGATAACACCAACAACTAAGCGTTTACATGTATTTTTATTGAACGATAAACATATTGTTGGTTTAAACTCCAATAATTAGTCATTCCTATGTGCATGTGAATGATTTTGAACAAAATTGGAGTGAGAACTCTTATTTAACTTGTTCCCTCATGTAGATGAACATTTATAAAAGAGTTTGAAGTGTCCTATCAAGCGATTAGAGTTAATCTAAATTTTCGTCGGAAATTGAAGGGCTTAGGAGTCAAAAGGGTAAAAAAATACTTTAAAGTAAGTATATATTGATAATTGAACTCATTCTTATTGAAAACTCAAGCTTAATCCTAAACATCATACATGACATTTCAAAAATCTTATCATATGTTTAAACATCATAACAGATGTTTGAAACATATCACTATATGTTTGCACATTTCATGAAATGTATAAATATATCATGCTATGTTTGGATGTAGCAATATATTTTTTGCGAGTATGCAACCATATGTTGAGTGATGAGACGTATAATTACACATTTTGAGTGATAAACTTAATGATTAAGTATAGAAAGTATAATTCCATTGATATTGAAGGTGTTTGAAATGATAACACTTATAATTGATGTTTCGATACATCAAGATGGAGGTGTTTGAGTAAAAAGTGTTAGTGTTATGAGTGATAACACCAACAACTAAGCGTTTACATGTATTTTTATTGAACGATAAATATATTGGTGGTTTAAACTCCAATAATTAGTCGTTCCTATGTGCATGTGAATGAATTTGAACAAAATTGGAGTGAGAACTCTATTTTAACTTGTTCACTCATGTAGATGAACACTAATAAAAGAGTTTGGAGTGACCTATCAAGTGATTAGAGTTAATCTAAGTTTTCATCGAAAATTGAAGTGTTTAGGAGTCAAAACGGTAAAAAAAAACTTTAAAGTAAGTATATATTAATAATTGAACTCATTCTTATTGAAAACTCAAACTTAAGCTTAAACATCATACGATATGTTTCAAACATCTTATCATATGTTTAAACATCATAACAGATGTTTGAAACATATCACTATATGTTTGCATATTTCATGAAATGTTCAAACATATCATGCTATGTTTGGATGTAGCAATCTATTTTGCGAGTATGCAACCATATGTTGAGTGATGAGACGTATAATTACACATTTTGAGTGATAAACTTAATGATTATGTAAAGAAAGTATAATTTCATCGATATTAAAGGTGTTTGAAATGATAACACTTATAATTGATGTTTCTATCAATCGAGACGGAGGTGTTTGAGTAAAAGGTGTTAGTGTTATGAGTGATAACACCAACAACTAAGCGTTTACATGTATTTTTATTGAATGGTAAAGATATTGGTGGTTTAAACTCCAATAATTAGTCGTTCCTATGTGCATGTGAATGATTTTGAACAAAAATTGAGTGAGAACTCTATTTTATCTTGTTCGCTCATGTAGATGAACATTAATAAAAGAGTTTGGAGTGACCTATCAAGCGATTAGAGTTAATCTAAATTTTCGTCGAAAATTGAAGGGCTTAGGAGTGAAAACGGTAAAAAAAATACTTTAAAGTAAGTATATATTGATAATTGAACTCATTCTTATTCAAAACTCAAGATTAAATCTTAAACATCATATAAGATGTTTCAAACATCTTATCATATGTTTAAACATCAAAACAGATGATTGAAAGATATCACTATATGTTTGCACATTTCATGAAATGTTTAAACATATCATGCTATGTTTGGATGTCGCAATCTATTTTTTGAAAGTATGCAACCATATGTTGAGTGATGAGATGTATAATTACACATTTTGAGTGATAAACTTAATGATTAAGTATACAAAGTATAATTCCATCGATATTGAAGGTGTTTGAAATAATAACACTTATAATTGATGTTTCTATCAATCAAGATGGAGGTGTTTGAGTAAAAGGTGGTAGTATCATGAGTGATAAAACCAACAACTAAGCGTTTACATGTATTTTTATTGAATGGTAAACATATTGGTGGTTTAAACTCCAATAATTAGTCGTTCCTATGTGCATCTGAATGATTTTGACCAAAATTGCGTGAGAACTCTATTTTAACTTGTTCACTCGTGTAGATGAACATTAATAAAAGAGTTTGGAGTGACCTATCAAGCGATTAGAGTTAATCTAAGTTTTCGTAAAAAATTGAAGGGCTTAGAAGTGAAAACGGTAAAAAAAAAAAAAAAAAAACTTTAAAGTAAGTATATATCGATAATTGAACTCATTCTTATTGAAAACTCAAGCTTAATCTTAAACATCATACAAGAAGTTTCAAACATCTTATCATATGTTTAAACATCATAACAGATGTTTGAAACATATCACTATATGTTTGCACATTTCATGAAATGTTTAAACATATCATGCTATGTTTGGATGTAGCAATCCATTTTTTGCGAGTATGCAACCATATGTTGAGTGATGAAACGTATAATTACACATTTTGAGTGATAAACTTAATGATTAAGTATACAAAGTATAATTCCATCGATATTGAAGGTGTTTGAAATGATAACACTGATAATTGATGTTTCTATCAATAAAGATGGAGGTGTTTGAGTAAAAGGTGTTAGTGTTATGAGTGATAACACCAACAACTAAGCGTTTACATGTATTTTTATTGAACGATAAACATATGCGTGGTTTAAACTCCAATAATTAGTCGTTCCCATGTGTATATGAATGATTTTGAACAAAATTGGAGTGAGAACTCTATTTTAACTTGTTCACTCATGTAGATGAACATTAATAAAAGAGTTTGGAGTGACCTATCAAGCGATTACAGTTAATCTAAATTTGCGTCGAAAATAGAAGGGCTTAGGAGTGAAAATGGTAAAAAAAAAAAAAATACTTTAAAGTAAGTATATATTGATAATTGAACTCATTCTTATTGAAAACTCAAGCTTAATCTTAAACATGATACAAGACGTTTCAAACAACTTATCATATGTTTAAACATCATAACAGATGTTTGAAAAATATCACTATATGTTTGCACATTTCATGAAATGTTTAAACATATCATGCTATGTTTGGATGTAGCAATCTATTTTTTAGCGAGTATGCAACCATATGTTGAGTGATGAGACGTATAATTACACATTTTGAGTGATAAACTTAATGATTAAGTATACAAAGTATAATTCCATCGATATTGAAGGTGTTTGAAATGATAACACTTATAATTGATGTTTCGATACATCAAGATGGAGGTGTTTGAGTAAAAAGTGTTAGTGTTATGAGTGATAACACCAACAACTAAGCGTTTACATGTATTTTTATTGAACGATAAATATATTGGTGGTTTAAACTCCAATAATTAGTCGTTCCTATGTGCATGTGAATGATTTTGAACAAAATTGGAGTGAGAACTCTATTTTAAATTGTTCACTCATGTAGATGAACATTAATAAAAGAGTTTGGAGTGACCTATCAAGCGATTAGAGTTAATCTAAATTTTCGTCGAAAATTGAAGGGCTTAGGAGTGAAAACGGTAAAAAAAAATACTTTAAAGTAAGTATATATTGATAATTGAACTCATTCTTATTGAAAACTCAAGCTTAATCCTAAACATCATACATGACGTTTCAAAAATCTTATCATATGTTTAAACATCATAACAGATGTTTGAAACATATCACTATATGTTTGCACATTTCATGAAATGTATAAACATATCATGCTATGTTTGGATGTAGCAATATATTTTTTGCGAGTATGCAACCATATGTTGAGTGATGAGACGTATAATTACACATTTTGAGTGATAAACTTAATGATTAAGTATACAAAGTATAATTCCATTGATATTGAAGGTGTTTGAAATGATAACACTGATAATTGATGTTTCTATCATTCAAGATGGAGGTGTTTGAGTAAAAGATGTAAGTGTTTAGTGATAATACCAACAACTAAGCGTTTACATGTATTTTTATTGAACGATAAACATATTGGTGGTTTAAACTCCAATAATTAGTCGTTCCTATGTGCATGTGAATGAATTTGAACAAAATTGGAGTGAGAACTCTATTTTAACTTGTTCACTCATGTAGATGAACACTAATAAAAGAGTTTGGAGTGACCTATCAAGTGATTAGAGTTAATCTAAGTTTTCATCGAAAATTGAAGTGTTTAGGAGTCAAAACGGTAAAAAAAACTTTAAAGTAAGTATATATTAATAATTGAACTCATTCTTATTGAAAACTCAAACTTAAGCTTAAACATCATCCGATATATTTCAAACATCTTATCATATGTTTAAACATCATAACAGATGTTTGAAACATATCACTATATGTTTGCATATCTCATGAAATGTTTAAACATATCATGCTATGTTTGGATGTAGCAATCTATTTTTTGCGAGTATGCAACCATATGTTGAGTGATGAGACGTATAATTACACATTTTGAGTGATAAACTTAATGATTATGTATACAAAGTATAATTTCATCGATATTAAAGGTGTTTGAAATGATAACACTTATAATTGATATTTCCATCAATCGAGATGGAGGTGTTTGAGTAAAAGGTGTTAGTGTTATGAGTGATAACACCAACAACTAAGCGTTTACATGTATTTTTATTGAATGGTAAAGATATTGGTGGTTTAAACTCCAATAACTAGTGTTCCTATGTGCATATGAATGATTTTGAACAAAATTGGAGTGAGAACTCTATTTTAACTTGTTCACTCATGTAGATGAACATTAATAAAAGAGTTTGGAGTGACCTATCAAGCGATTACAGTTAATCTAAATTTGCGTCGAAAATTGAAGGGCTTAGGAGTGAAAATGGTAAAAAAAAAATACTTTAAAGTAAGTATATATTGATAATTGAACTCATTCTTATTGAAAACTCAAGCTTAATCTTAAACATGATACAAGACGTTTCAAACAACTTATCATATGTTTAAACATCATAACAGATGTTTGAAACATATCACTATATGTTTGCACATTTCATGAAATGTTTAAACATATCATGCTATGTTTGGATGTAGCAATCTATTTTTTTGCGAGTATGCAACCATATGTTGAGTGATGAGACGTATAATTACACATTTTGAGTGATAAACTTAATGATTAAGTATACAAAGTATAATTCCATCGATATTGAAGGTGTTTGAAAAGATAACACTTATAATTGATGTTTCTATACATCAAGATGGAGGTGTTTGAGTAAAAGGTGGTAGTGTCATGAGTGATAACTGACACGACCCAAAATCCTGGATGGTCGTGAGGGCACCTAAACAACCCCGTTGGGCGAACCCACTCGCTATATTAACAATTAACCTCAATAATATTAAAGAAATAATATAATAAAATTAAAGTTGTGACTTTTATTACTGAAATACGCGGAATATCACCCAACACAAATGAAAGGTCTAGTCCTCTACCATAAGCCATGAACATCTATAAGATAAATACTGAATAAAATATCCAGAATGTCTGAAACAACAAATGACAGGAATGAAAATAATGGAAAGGTGCGCCACCACGGAATGAGGATGGTTGGCTCACCGTTGATCAATAGAAAAATCTTCAACGCTGGCCACGGGGCTCGCTGGTGCTCGGAACCGTATCTGCCCGAACAGATAATAAGAAAACAAAAAAAAAATAACGTAAGTCAAAAGGACTTAGTAGGTGGATAGACTAGTTCCTATGAAAGACAGGAAACTAGTCTAAGCAATAAATTAACAGAATAGAGGAGGGAGAAAAAGAAACATGTTATAATCCGCTATTTAAATAGTTCATCCAATCACACCATTCAACATCAATAAATCTCATTCAAGAACCAACAATTAAACTCAATTAATAAACCAACAGAATATGTGGGCTAACTCCGAAAAGATGTGATAGTGGACCAACTCCGAGGCTATCCAATGTACCAACTCTAAAATAGATAGTGGACCAACTCCGAGGCTATCAAATGGACAAACTCCGAAACATTATCAATTGGACCAACTCCGACATATCAAAGTAATCATAAATTTCCATGTCAAATATGCACACAACTTGCAATACTGTAAACAACAACCAGAAGTAAACATAATCCAAGAAAACAACACATATTCCAAGTAAAGATTTAAACACAACGAAAAGGTGTAAACGGTTACACCTAGGGCAGTGCACATACAAGGAACGTATGTACAATATCCCGCGTGGACAAATTCCACCAAAGAAAGGGATAGAACCACCTACCTGTGTCTGAAGAAACAAACCCTTACTCAACAACCGCTTTTTTCCCGTCAAATCTCCTCCAAATGGTCTCGCTCTTTATAATGTCTACTAATGATTGATCTAATCATTGCTTTCATTACTTTATTTATAAAGAAATATTAAAAGGATGGAAACCAAAATAGTACATTCCTTTAGGTGACAACGCCTAAGCAGAAACAATGCCAAGAATAAAATTGAAGTGGATACAATTACAAGCCATACATCTAGTTACATCCCAATCTTTACCATTACTACCTTTATGCTTACACCACCACTGCATCACTTAATTTCTCGTCTTACTTATAGTCATCAACCATCAGGATACTAATGTTCGGAATTTGCTATATCAACTCAACACTAAAATGCTAAGCAAAAATAAGTAAATACCTGATGCCCCTTTGTGGGAGTTGCAAAAATTCAAGGATTGAAATTTTATAGCGAAAACCAATTTTTCTCTCAATAAGTTTTGTATTGCTTCAGCCGCATACTGTCAATTACTTATATTCTTAAACCTAGACTATGTATCACTTAATCCAAATATATCGTACTAATTAACCCCACTGCTCTGCTATTATTATTTTTTATATATATTTCTACTTAAATACCAACTAATAGGGTAGTGTCTAATAGGTCCAACAATTACTCATAATTATATCTCTACCCTTCTTCCAACTCTTACTTTACACAAATAATTTTCTTATAATGATAATCAAAATAAATGTACCAAGAATTAAGGGAATAACTAAAACAAAATAATATTTATAAAATATTGGGTCGTTACATTCTCCCCCACTTAAATAAACGTTCGTCCTCGAATGATACTTGAAGAATCTAGGCCCTATATAAGAGGCAATAGACAAAAGACACAAACAAATCTCTCAGTCAAGTATCATGATACATACCTGAAGTCTCAAACAAGTGAGGATATTTCTCATGAATACTCGCCTCAATCTCCCAAGTAGCCTCATCATGTGGACGGTTCTGCCATTGCACCTTTACTAAGTGAATTTCTTTTGATCTCAACTTGTGAGTATCCTTTTCAACTATAGCAACCGGAACCTCCTCGTAAGCTAGGTTCTCATCCAACTGAATTGTATTCGCCTCAATAACGTTAGTAGGATCACGAACACACTTCCGAAGCATAGAAATATGAAAAACTGGATGAACCGGCATCGAATCGTGTAAGGCAAGCTTATAAGCAACATTACCAATATGCTGAACAATCTCTAACGGGCCAATGAAACGAGGGCTCAGCTTGCTTTCTTCCCAAATCTCATTACATCTTGCATCGGTGAAACCTTTACGTAAACCAAATCACTCTCTATAAACACCAAGTCCCGGGTCCTCTGATTTGCATATGATATCTGCCTACTCTGAGCAGTCAGTCAGCGATCCTGAATAATCCAAACCCTATCCAAGGTCTGCTGCACATAATCTGGACCCAAAGCAATCACCTCGCCAGACTCGAACCATCCTACTAGAGAGCGACACCTACGCTTATACAAAGCCTCAAATTGTGCCATCTGAATGGAAGACTGGTAGCTATTATTATAAGAAAATTCTGCTGGGGATAAATGGTCATCCCAATGACCACCAAAGTCCAGCGCGCAAGCTCTCAACATGTCTTCTAATATTTTAATAGTTCGCTCAAACTGGCCATCCGTCTGTGGGTGAAATGCAGTACTAAGTTGAACCTTAGTCCCTAACTCTTGCTGAAATGACTGCCAAAACTGTGCTGTGACCTGAGAGCCTCTATCAGAAATAATAGAAAGTGGAGTACCATGCAAATGGATAATCTGCTCAATGAAAATCTGAGCCAACTTCTTTGCTGAATATGTAGTCTTCACTGCAATAAAGTGAGCAGACTTGGTAAGTCTGTCAACCACTACCCAAACCGAGTCATACTGTCTCAAAGTCCTAGGCAAACCAACAACAAAGTCCATAGTGATCCTCTTCCACTTCCACTCGGGAATAGGTAATGCCTGGGATAAACCTGCAGGTCTTCTATGCTCATATTTAACATGCTGGCATTTTGAGCATCAAGACACGTGCTCAATAAAATCCTTCTTCATTCCCCTCCACCAGTATAACTCACGAAGGTCATGATACATCTTTGTGGTACCAGGAAGAATGGAATACCGCGAACTGTGTGCCTCCTCCAATACTAACTGCCTTAAATCATCAATATTAGGAACACACAAATGACCATTGAGATGAAGGACACCGTCATCACAAACTTTAAACTCTGGCACTCCCCCACTTAGGGTATGATCTCGCAATTCTAGCAAATAAGAATCCTCATACTGTCTCTCCTTGATCTGATTGGCGAGAGAAGGCTGGGTCATCATATAAGCAAACACTCTGCCAGGTTCTGGGCTGAATACTCTAACCCTCTGGTTAGTCAAGGATTGCAACTCAATTTCCAATGGCCTCGTACCAGTATCTAAACAGGCAAGACTACCTATAGACTTTCGGCTCAATACATCAGCTACTACATTGGCTTTTCTCGGGTGATAATGAATGGTAAGATCATAGTCCTTGGTTAACTCGAGCCGTCTATATTGTCTCCCATTTATGTCCTTCTGATTAAATTGATGTTCTAAGATCTTGTGATCGGTGAATATCTCATAAGACTCACCACAAAAGTAGTGCCTCTAGATTTATAATACAAACACAACCGCTACCAATTCTAAGTCATTGGTAGGGTAGTTTTTCTCTCTCACTTTCAACAACCTCGAATTTATTTGGATCAGTTTTAATTACTTTACTAGAAACAATGTGACCCAAGAATGCCACCGAATCTAACCAGAATTAACACTTGGAAGACTTGAAATACAACTGCTGAGTGTCTGTACAACCGCTCTCAAGTTCTCCTCATGATCCTCTCGACTACGGGAATAAATCAAGATATCGTCAACAAAGACGACGATAAATAAATCCAAGTAAGGCCTGAACACTTGGTTCATCACTTACATAAAAGCACATACGACATAACCAGAAAAAAACTCATAATAATCATAAATGTCCTCAAAGCCATCCTTGGGATGTCAATTTCCCGAAACTTCAATTGATGATACCTGGATCTCAGGTCAATCCTAGAAAAGAATTTAGCTCCCTGTAACTGATCAAATAAGTCACCAATATGAGGTAACATAGACTTATTCATAATCATGACCTTTTCCAGCTGCCTATAATCAACACACATTCGCATCGAGAAATCCTTCTTCTTAACAAGTAATACTGGAGCTACTCAAGGTGAAATACTTGGTCTGATAACTCTTTTACAAAGTAAGTCCTGCGATTGCTCCTTTAATTCTCTCAGCTCTGTAGAATCCATACGATAAGGAGGAATTGAGATAGGCTGTATAACTAGAACAACACCTATGCCAAAATAATATGTTTGTTAGGAGGAACACGGGGCTAAAACTTTGGAAACACATCAACAAACTCAGAAACTATAGGAATAGAATCAACAAATAGCAACTTCATGCAGGTGTTCTAAATCAAGGAATAATCAGTCTTGAGATCTCGAGAGCTCAATCCATGTTTCAAAAACCATCAAAATTAAATCCCTTCCTTAACAAGCCAATATATCTGCCAAAACCCAAGGAACTAAGAATCCATACAGAAGTAGAATGTGGTCAACATCGAACTACCTACATTACCATGCAACGAGCTGTGAGACCTTTACAAGATATAACGAGATGTCATTATTGCTTATACTCAGAAAAAGAACCCAAGAACTGCTTAAAACTTAATTAATCAGACCCACGAAAATAACTCGAGCATTTGCAACCTGAAAAGATATACTAGAAACTCGTATTATCCTTCGGAGTCCTAAAAACCATACTTAAGATATCCAACTATCGAATCTCCGAGTAATGTTATCATGATCTTGAGTGGATCTTAAAGAAAAACACAATCAAGCTATAACAAATGCTATAAACCATCTCCACATGGATATGATACTTAAATCACTTTATCTACTAGGAGAATACTCACGACGTCCTCAAGAAAACACAACCAGAACTAAATCAATAAACATAACTCAATATCAGATACCCAACCCAACACAAGATATGCCAAACATTTTATACCCATTTTCCAACCGATTCTCGTAACATTTGATAGAATATGGACATTCAATACCTGTCTCGCTAAAAAATAGAAGGACAACCATATCAAGAAGAAATAAACCAACAAAAGCATCCAATCCCTAAGCTAAGACTATACATGCCAGTCAAAACCCGTTCCATATCCAACAACCTCTAATAAGTGTCCAAAGATTACCAAGGTGCACACAATCCACACCAGCACATATAGAAAAGAATGGAGATATATCGAAACCAAAGAAACTCGGTCCAAAGATAACTATCACATCCGCACAAGTCTAGTTCAACTTAGTTACCTACTATAGGCTCCTCTACTCGATGCCGAAAACCATCGATAACTTGTGCAAGGAAACTACACTCTGACCTTGTACAACCTTGCTATTATACTATCAATGTCTCGTCAAGCTCTCCAAACTCAAGTTGTGCATAGCACAACAACTACTAAGAGACACAGACATAAACCAAATGATGAAACAATATATCCGTCAAGAGTCGTAGCACATCGCTTAAATTTGAAACTTTCGATGAACTCATCATCAATGGAAAGGACATCAGCAAATTTTTGTTTAAGTCTTAAACAAACACTATCCCATGCCTAGATCGGAGAATTATGCTGATGTAACTTTCCTTTTTACAAACTACTTTGATAACCACCACACCAAATACTTTATATGGGCCTACTGGCTTCCCTTTCAAATTTCTAAATCCAAGAACCTCACTTATGCAATTTATAAACTTGCAAGAGCCTAATTTTTTTATACCGCTATCAAGAGAAATTTCCTTTGCAGCTTCATTCCGACGAGTAATGCTCTAAATTATGAAATCCCTGTAATGCACAAATAATCTCGACGAAACTTATCAAACCCCGATATAGCCGAAACTATTCCTTTATGCCCCTATTGATTTATTAAAGTCAAAGCGATCTAAAATCATAATCTCATTTTGAGTATATGAACCTTGCATTTGACATATAAAATTTCTTGCCTTCATTATGATGCTTCCAAATATGTCAAAGTCTGGCAAGTACAACGAACCTTCGCCATAGTGAGAATGAACATTAGAAAAATTTAGTCCTTCGCTTTCAAACTCAACGCACGAGATAAGGAATGAAAGAAGGGAAATTTTCACTAAATGCCACAATAGCCCCTCGTAGATAAGTACAGACGTCTCCGTACCGATCAACAAGACTCTATTAGGCACTGTTCATGACTTATAAGGACACTAGACCTGAGCTCTGATACCAATTGACACGACCCAAAATCCTGGATGGTCGTGAGGGCATCCAAACAACCCCGTTGGGCGAACCCACTCGCTATATTAACAATTAACCTCAATAATATTAAAAAAATAATATAATAAAATTAAAGTTGTGACTTTTATTACTGAAATACGCGGAATATCACCCAACACAAATGAAAGGTCTAGTCCTCTACCATAAGCCATGAACATCTATAAGATAAATACTGAATAAAATATCCAGAATGTCTGAAACAACAAATGACAGGAATGAAAATAATGGAAAGGTGCGCCACCACGGAATGAGGATGGTTGGCTCACCGTTGATCAATAGAAAAATCTTCAACGCTGGCCACGGGGCTCGCTGGTGCTCGGAACCGTATCTGCCCGAACAGATAATAAGAAAACAAAAAAAAAAAATAACGTAAGTCAAAAGGACTTAGTAGGTGGATAGACTAGTTCCTATGAAAGACAGGAAACTAGTCTAAGCAATAAATTAACAGAATAGAGGAGGGAGAAAAAGAAACATGTTATAATCCGCTATTTAAATAGTTCATCCAATCACACCATTCAACATCAATAAATCTCATTCAAGAACCAACAATTAAACTCAATTAATAAACCAACAGAATATGTGGGCTAACTCCGAAAAGATGTGATAGTGGACCAACTCCGAGGCTATCCAATGTACCAACTCTAAAATAGATAGTGGACCAACTCCGAGGCTATCAAATGGACAAACTCCGAAACATTATCAATTGGACCAACTCCGACATATCAAAGTAATCATAAATTTCCATGTCAAATATGCACACAACTTGCAATACTGTAAACAACAACCAGAAGTAAACATAATCCAAGAAAACAACACATATTCCAAGTAAAGATTTAAACACAACGAAAAGGTGTAAACGGTTACACCTAGGGCAGTGCACATACAAGGAACGTATGTACAATATCCCGCGTGGACAAATTCCACCAAAGAAAGGGATAGAACCACCTACCTGTGTCTGAAGAAACAAACCCTTACTCAACAACCGCTTTTTTCCCGTCAAATCTCCTCCAAATGGTCTCGCTCTATGTAAAAGCACGAGATACATAATTAATTTAATAAATTGTTTCAAATACTAGAGTCTAAAACTCGTCCCTGAGTTCCAAGACAAATTACGTTTTCGTGTCACCCTCAAATTTAAGAGTCTAACACTATGATTAGTTTTAATCTTGTACAGATATATAAATTCATGATACAAATATTCTAATCTCAATAGTAATAAGAGTGCATATAAAATTAATTATAGAGAACGGTTAGTATGATATATACTGCTCGGTGAATTAGTTCTGCGCAATTAAACAAACCTCAGACCCATACCAAACTTCTGCTTTGGAAAGTTGAAATCAATATTTTCCTCCAGTGCAATCATTAACTCGTTATTATAATGTCTACTAATGATTGATCTAATCATTGCTTTCATTACTTTATTTACAAAGAAATATTAAAAGGATGGAAACCAAAATAGTACATTCCTTTAGGTGACAACGCCTAAGCAGAAACAATGCCAAGAATAAAATTGAAGTGGATACAATTACAAGCCATACATCTAGTTACATCCCAATCTTTACCATTACTACCTTTATGCTTACACCACCACTGCATCACTTAATTTCTCGTCTTACTTATAGTCATCAACCATCAGGATACTAATGTTCGGAATTTGCTATATCAACTCAACACTAAAATGCTAAGCAAAAATAAGTAAATACCTGATGCCCCTTTGTGGGAGTTGCAAAAATTCAAGGATTGAAATTTTATAGCGAAAACCAATTTTTCTCTCAATAAGTTTTGTATTGCTTCAGCCGCATACTGTCAATTACTTATATTCTTAAACCTAGACTATGTATCACTTAATCCAAATATATCGTACTAATTAACCCCACTGCTCTGCTATTATTATTTTTTATATATATTTCTACTTAAATACCAACTAATAGGGTAGTGTCTAATAGGTCCAACAATTACTCATAATTATATCTCTACCCTTCTTCCAACTCTTACTTTACACAAATAATTTTCTTATAATGATAATCAAAATAAATGTACCAAGAATTAAGGGAATAACTAAAACAAAATAATATTTATAAAATATTGGGTCGTTACATTACCAACAACTAAGCGTTTACATGTATTTTTATTGAATGGTAAAGATATTGGTGGTTTAAACTCCAATAATTAGTCGTTCCTATGTGCATGTGAATGATTTTGAACAAAAATTGAGTGAGAACTCTATTTTAACTTGTTCACTCGTGTAGATGAACATTAATAAAAGAGTTTGGAGTGACCTATCAAGCGATTAGAGTTAATCTAAGTTTTCGTCAAAAATTGAAGGGCTTAGGAGTGAAAACGGTAAAAAAAATACTTTAAAGTAAGTATATATTGATAATTGAACTCATTCTTATTGAAAACTCAAGCTTAATCTTAAACATCATACAAGACGTTTCAAACGTCTTATCATATGTTTAAACATCATGACAGATGTTTGAAACATATCACTATATGTTTGCACATTTCATGAAATGTTTAAATATATCATGCTATGTTTGGATGTAGCAATCTATTTTTTACGAGTATGTAACCATATGTTGAGTGATGAGACTTATAATTACACATTTTGAGTGATAAACTTAATGATTAAGTATACAAAGTATAATTCCATCGATATTGAAGGTGTTTAAAATGATAACACTTATAATTGATGTTTCTATCAATCATGATGGAGGTGTTTGAGTAAAAGGTGGTAGTGTCATGAGTGATAACTCCAACAACTAAGCGTTTACATGTATTTTTATTGAATGGTAAAGATATTGGTGGTTTAAACTCCAATAATTAGTCGTTCCTATATGCATGTAAATGATTTTGAACAAAAATTGAGTGAGAAATCTATTTTAACTTGTTCACTCGTGTAGATGAACATTAATAAAAGAGTTTGGAGTGACCTATCAAGCGATTAGAGTTAATCTAAGTTTTCGTCAAAAATTGAAGGGCTTAGGAGTGAAAACGGTAAAAAAAATACTTTAAAGTAAGTATATATTGATAATTGAACTCATTCTTATTGAAAACTCAAGCTTAATCTTAAACATCATACAAGACGTTTCAAACGTCTTATCATATGTTTAAACATCATAACAGATGTTTGAAACATATCACTATATGTTTGCACATTTCATGAAATGTTTAAATATATCATGCTATGTTTGGATGTAGCAATCTATTTTTTAGCGAGTATGCAACCATATGTTGAGTGATGAGACGTATAATTACACATTTTGAGTGATAAACTTAATGATTAAGTATACAAAGTATAATTCCATCGATATTGAAGGTGTTTGAAATGATAACACTTATAATTGATGTTTCGATACATCAAGATGAAGGTGTTTGAGTAAAAGGTGTTAGTGTTATGAGTGATAACACCAACAACTAAGCGTTTACATGTATTTTTATTGAACGATAAACATATTGTTGTTTTAAACTCCAATAATTAGTCATTCCTATGTGCATGTGAATGATTTTGAACAAAATTGGAGTGAGAACTCTTATTTAACTTGTTCCCTCATGTAGATGAACATTAATAAAAGAGTTTGAAGTGTCCTATCAAGCGATTAGAGTTAATCAAAATTTTCGTCGGAAATTGAAAGGCTTAGGAGTCAAAAGGGTAAAAAAAATACTTTAAAGTAAGTATATATTGATAATTGAACTCATTCTTATTGAAAACTCAAGTTTAATCCTAAACATCATACATGACGTTTCAAAAATCTTATCATATGTTTAAACATCATAACGGATGTTTGAAACATATCACTATATGTTTGCACATTTCATGAAATGTATAAACATATCATGCTATGTTTGGATGTAGCAATATATTTTTTGCGAGTATGCAACCATATGTTGAGTGATGAGACGTATAATTACACATTTTGAGTGATAAACTTAATGATTAAGTATACAAAGTATAATTCCATCGATATTGAAGGTGTTTGAAATGATAACACTGATTATTGGTGTTCCTATCAATCAAGATGGAGGTGTTTGAGTGAAAGGTGTTAGTGTTATGAGTGATAACACCAACAACTAAGCGTTTACATGTATTTTTATTGAACGATAAACATATTGGTGGTTTAAACTCCAATAATTAGTCGTTCCTATGTGCATGTGAATGATTTTGAACAAAATTGGAGTGAGAACTCTATTATAACTTGTTCACTCGTGTAGATGAACATTAATAAAAGAGTTTGGAGTGACCTATCAAGCGATTAGAGTTAATCTAAGTTTTCGTCAAAAATTGAAGGGCTTAGGAGTGAAAACGGTAAAAAAATTACTTTAAAGTAAGTATATATTGATAATTGAACTCATTCTTATTGAAAATTCAAGCTTAATCTTAAACATCATACAAGACGTTTCAAATATCTTATCATATGTTTAAACATCATAACAGATGTTTGAAACATATCACTATATGTTTGCACTGTTAATGAATTGTTTAAACATCGATATTCATGTTTGCAGATCGACCAAGATGTTGGAAACATACCCACACGATGTTTAACACTCTTTCGAGATGTTTAAACATTTATTGAGCTGTTTAAATATGTGTGATGATGTTTTTATAAACCGCATTGATGCCAAAAATTATTATTTGGAGCGAATGTGTAGTATTTTTTGTGACAATGAGCAGTCGTATTTAATCTGAATGTATATATATTCTAATGTGTAAAAGGGAAAAGATGAAGGGGTGAACGTGGAGTTATGAAGGGGTGAGTATGAATTTATGAAGGGGTGGATGTGAATAGGTACATACACAACTGCATATGAATAGGCACCTCCTGTAATCATCACATATGCAACCGAAAAGACACCAAATTTAGCCTATATATATGTGCCATAATTACTTCCATCCAGCCCAAACTAAATCTGAAGAAAACAACACAAACCAACACCATTAGAAAGCATTTGAATCTGCAGCAAGCATCAACATTAACAACAACAAAGATGCCTCACCGAGGAATGCACCCAAGAGTACCAGAACGTGATCGTAGAGTGCCAAGGACCATTGAAATCGAATATGTCCGTGAGGATATTGCAACCTTGAGCAAAGATGCCGATCAATTACCAGCATATATTGGAAATGTTAAGGATCAAGTGATGCAATTAACGACTAGACGAATTCCTTGAGGATTATAAGATAAATGTACATCTTATCAAGCGTATGCTCCGTGGTATTTAAGTTGAACTCAAAGATTGACCTGAAAAACTACTCTACACCACCACATCCTCCAGCGACACACATGTGAAGTGAAGATATAATGTAGGTTGAATTGTCTCCTTTTAAGTCTAGTCATTTAATTTTCAGTTTGTTTACAATGTCGTGTTTTGTAGTCTTGTATTTTCATTTTCTATTCCATTGTTTTGAATAATTATTAAGTGGTATTAAGTTTTTTTATATGATTTGAATTAAGTTATTGTTACAAATTTCTTTGATCAAACACCATATGCAGTTAGAAAATTCATTCAACACCTTCATCCACCAATCATAGTGGATAGCAAGGGGTGTATGGGTGTATTTTTAAAGGAAAGGAATTAATGCCTTTTCATTAAAAGGTTAAAAACTGCAAAGGTAGGAAGCTTATCAAAAAGAAAAACAAAAAGGAAAGAAAGAAAGAAAGAAAAGAGAGCTTGCAGCACATTAAACTAACCTTTAAACATAAATGTGATGTTTAAAACATATTCGAGATGCTGGAACTTCTGTATAAATGTTTCAAATATTTAAACATTTACATAAGATTCTTACACATATATTGACATTTTTAAACATTTAGACGATGTTTCAGCATATTCCAATTAATATTTTAAACATCTGAATTATGTTTCAATTAGTAAAATATGTTTACACATATGATGAGATGTTTAAACATCCACACGATGTTTCTTAAATCAGTGAGGTCTGTACAGTGCACACAAACAAAGTATTTACATAAAACATATAATTATCCTTACATGACAACCAACAAAACATAACATAACATAACATAACATAACATAACATACATAAAATTAAGAAAACAAGCCAAAACAAATACTTAATCATCCTTACATGCCAACAAATACATGATTGTCCAACCATAACTTATCAAACTACGGTACCATCTTCCCACGAAATATGTCCACAGCCCATTTCACCTAAAATCCACCATGGTGTTGTTACAGAGCTTGTCCCAGGGAGTCTTTGTAGGAAGGTGCTCAATGAAGGCTAGCGCATAACCACCTGATGCAGTATGAGTGTTGTTTGTCGGGAGGTCTTTCACACGCTCATATGGCCATAATTTATTGTTCAGGATATCCTCCGGCAAACTTTGGAACATCTCGCACTGTCTGATGAAAATGGGGAAAAGGAAAGTGACGGGCTTGATCAGTGTGTCAAATTCATCATCAGTTTCGTCACTGTACAGGGAGTCGTATACCCTTATCTTACCTTCCTCAACAAGGAACTCCACAGTGACAAAATGAACATCTTTCAATTTCAACACACAGAAAATCCTCTTCACCCCAGCCCACTTCACACCCCTTGGGTTTGGCTGCTTACCTTGTGCATAGTCCAGCATATCATCCTTGAATTGAATAGTCTCAAGATGTACTTCTAGGGGCGCAGCCAAGTCATCAGCGAGTACACGATGCTTCTTGTAAAGCTGACACAATTTCTTAGAGAAATTCAAATCCAAAATGACATCGGATTTGAGATAGAACTGGGAGTGGGCTTTCTTTTTAAGTCTCATCAGGCTCAGGATTGCTGCAGAAAAGGGGAAAAAAAGGAAAAAGAAAACAGATAAACACCAGGCAGAACATGTCAACATTAGTGGAAATGCTTAAACACCAGACATAATGTTTAAACATCTTGTGATATGTTGCAATATCGTAGAGATGTTTAACATTCTATAAACATCAAGACGTAACATTTAAACACTAACTAGTATGTTTACACATTATGTATTATGTTAACACATATCATAAGTTATTTGTGATGTTTAAACACTGCTTGTTATGTTTTCATATCCCAATCCATGTTTAAATATCTGCTCCAATATATGCACTAAGAAAAAATAATTAAGGTGAATTGCGTGTACCTTTTCCTCCAAATTGATTTCCATTCTAATGATCTCTCCAGATCCTTGCAATTGTACTCATGCCCAAGAAAAAGTGACTTTTTTCCTATTTCTTCTCTTCCAAGAAGGCATCCAATACATCTTTGCTCTTCTTATCCACAGCTTTGTAAAGATCAATCTTCCCCCTCACTATCTTCTTCTTCCCCTTTCTTCCTGAAACAGTAAATGGGGATTTCAGAACTCTACTAGGGAACACTGTTCTCAAACCTGTTCTCTTGGGCACCTGGGCATTCATCATTTCCTTCAACTGTTCTAACATTGTTTCAATCCCACCAACCTTCAACATCAATTTATCAGTGTCCTCCTTGCAGTACTGCCACCATCTTCTTTTCTTCTAGCAGGTCCTCTACTGCTGCCATCTTCTTCTCTTCCAATAACTCCTCCTCTACCCTCATCCTGCCTTTTAGCATATCCAAAAAGATCCCCAACAATTCCAGTGTACTCTCTTCCAGTTACTCCAAAAAGATCAGCACCGTTGCCTCCACTGTATCCCGTCAACATTGCACCACGACTTAGCACAACATGTTCTAGAGGGGTGTTAGGAACAACAACTTGTTTCCTCAACATTGTCACCCCATCCAACTATCGCATCAAGCCATCAATCACCACGTCCTCTACATCCTCAAGTGGCACAAAGTCATAGAGCACATCCCTCAACTCTTTGGGTGTGGGTACGAGGTAAGAGTGCACCTCCTGCAATAAAATAACCACAAATGTTAAAACTATGTATATATGTTGAATGTCTGTATATATGTTCCTAACACATTTAATGTGATGTTTAAACATTACACTAAATGTTTAAACATTTCATGTGATGTTGAAACATCACGACTAATGTTTAAGCATTTAGTGTAATGTTTAAACATCAATACCAGTGTTTAAACATTTAGTGTAATGTTTAAATATCACCACTAATGTTTACACAAATAATGCAGTGTTGAATGTGAAAGATCTGGGGAGTAAAAGAAATCCTTACCAGGGTGTCAACATGCTGGAACATTGCATCTGGGTCCTTTTCTACCTTCTCCCCCAACTAACGCTTCATCTATGGTATTGTCTTCTCCTCAGCTTATGCCCTTAGCCTAAGTGCCGGAATAGCCTCTAACACCCATGCCGTGAAAGCCCATGGAAATCCATACAGTGTATAGCTATTCTCAGGAGCATTCCAGCTTGTAAAATCCTTCAGGATGTAAAACACAGTCAAGTCAAAACTTTTTCTTCCCCATGGGTACTTGTAAAAGTATTCAGGGGTGCTCGCGAGACAAACCACCCATTCCTCAATACCACTGTTAATGTCCTTCGAACACAACACTTGGTGCTTGAACCAACATAAACATAAACGGAACCTTATGTCATCATCCTTTACCAGGTCTTCACTCTCTATCAGTTCCAGAATATAATCACTACTTGCAGCCTTCTTCCTCTTCCTTGAAACTAAATCCCACAAATCTTTCCCCTTTCTACGGGCTTCATCCATGAAATCATCAGGGGGAGGTAGGGCACAACTCAATTTTGTCATCAGGGCAAACTTCTGTATCTCAAAACGAAGAGGCAGATCATGGAATTTAAACCACGCCTTAAACTTCTTCTGACAAATAATCCAACAAAGTAAAATGTAGTGAACCAGCTTTGAGAGCAAACACACTCTTGGGCGAATCGATTAGGTGCCCGAAACAGCTTTTCTTGAATCTTTCCATTAGCTTGAAATGATTTAAAGCTTTACGAAAATTTTCCAGCTTCGAGTGCATTGATGATCTGACCGTTACCTTCTTTGTTGCGAACGCATTATTATACTCCATCCACGTCTTCATTTGACTCAAATCAGGCGGTCAGTCTTTATGCATGGGGTAACCCACCTGAAATTGATATAAGAAAAACAATCATTACACAGTCACATTGCTAATGAAGAAAACACTTTCTTGGTTTAAACATCCGAACATGTTTCAAACATCTTATAATATGTTTGGAACATAATCTATAATGTTTGAAATAAATCCAAACATCGTTTATTATGTTTGAAACATAATACAAAATATTTGAAACGTTCGGAGTGATGTTTGAACATATTTGTATATGTTTAAAACATCATACAAGATGTGTAAACATAAGTATCGATGTTACCTCCTGTTCTGTTGCCTCTACAAATTGATCCTCTGTTGTTGCTTGTGTTGTTGCTTGTGTTGTTTCTTCTGTAGTTGCAGGCAAATCATGAACGATTTTTCTTCTTCCTTCCCTTGCCTCATTAACTCTAACTTGAGGCATAGCACCACTTTCTCCTCTTTGTTCATTACTTGGCTCTGCTTCTGCATCCTCTATACCTTCTTCACTACTTCTTGATCTTTGTTGTTCCTCTTCCTCTTCATGTTGATTTTTGCTAAGATCCCGACTAGCTTTCGACTAGCACGACTAGCGCTTGGGCTCTCGAAAGGGACCTGTAAAAGATCTGGTACTGCCCTGCTTCTTTGTCTTTTTGCACGAGGAGATTCACTTTCAGATTCCATGGAAATTTTCCTTTTTGTGGCATTGGTTGTGGTCTTCTGGACCTTCTTAACAGCAGCAGCCGTAGCCTTTACCAGTTGCCTTTTTTTTTTGGGGAGCATGTTGCCTATATACACAAATAAGTTTCTTTATACGTATTTCCCATATTTATAAGAACAAAACATGGTGCTAAAAGCTTGAGGCCCCTTTCCTATTCAACATATACAACTATCATGATTGTGTACATTAGGCTTGTTATTACCAGTCTTCACAAGTTTTAAGAATATTCTAAATGCCTTATCCATATGTGTTACTGAAAAATGCAGTTCAAACACTCGGAGTCAAACATAACTCATAATGTTTAAAACATCATACATACAGGGAACAAACATCATGAGTAATGTTTAAACATCACTCTGAATATTTGTATTCTACAGGGGCTGATGTTTAAACATCTCTATTGATGTTTAAATCTTCTCCTGCTAAACATCCGGTGATTTGGCCAAACACATCACAGATGTTTCAAACATCTTACAGGATGTTTGAAACAAAAGTATTTGTTTAACCATATCACCGGCAACTACACAAAAATTTCAGTCAAAACTTCATCATTTCCTCGTCCCAAACCAACCCAGACAGAATCATAAACAACCATAACTTTTAAAATAAAATTCTACTTTTTTCTTAACAACAAAAATGGATCAAAAAATTGGTAAAATAATGAAAACAAATGAAGAAAACTACAATGTTAGTGTCGGAGAAGACTTATAATAGAGATTCGGTGACAATCGATGAGTTTTAACAGTTTGATTTCAAGAAAACAAGCCAGGTCGAAAACGGGTTGAAAACGGATCGAGTTTGACGAGAGAGATGTTTTGGATTCTTTGGGGAATGTTTGGGGATGTTTGAGTTTTTGATTTTTGAAAAATCAGTAGTTGGGGTAGTAGGGTAGATAGTGGTGTAGTGGGTAAGTTTGTAAGTTTTTGGCTGTTTTAATTGTGCCTCACTATTTTTAAAAAGTTCTAATCACACCCGCACTTAACCTTAAACACCCACTTGAGAGAAAAGAAAAGGAAAAATAAATATAAGTATCCTTTTTTTTTACTTCACACTTGAGAGACCCTTTTTGTGTCATTTTCTCACGTAAGTGCAGCCAAGACTGTCATTACAAAGTCTAATTTGCTGACTCTTCCGTGGACATTCCCCGTAGTCTATATTTCTTTTTTTTTTTTGGTTAAAATACGAAATATTATATATATGTATATATATATATATATATATATATATATATATATATATATATATATATATATATTAAGGCATGCTAACAACAGGCATAGCTACCTGTTGTGCATCAAAGTTGCCAAGTTAGGCTAATAGGTTACATGCATCAAAAGAGATGCTTCTTGGGTACATGCACCCATTTTCATCATACAAAACATGAGATAAAATACTAGTAGTAGGTGGTTGGGCAAATGGCAACAAAGAGGATGTACGATCTCCGCTTAATCCTTCCTTAGCCAAGAGATCTGCCACTTTATTTTGTTCTCTGAAACAGTGTTTAATTTCCACGTGATGCAGGTCCTCCATCAACTTTCTGCAATCATTAGATAAAGCACAATAGTGAGTAGAGGATTTAGTCAATATTTCTACTGTTTGTGATGAATCTGTCTCAATTATGGATGGGATGAGGTTGTTGTCTTTTAAAACGTTTAACCCTTGCCATAATGCCATGAGCTCAATGTTAGAGTTATCAGTACAACATTCATGTTTGTAGAAGCCCATGATCCATTTTCCAGCGTGGTTCCTAACTACCCCTCCAATTCCCCCTTTACCTAGTTTAGCAACTCCGTCAATGTTTAGTTTATAATAATTGGGAGGAGGAGGATTCCATTTTAAATCTAGGGTTATGGAGTGTGAAGGAGGAGAATTATGTTTGACTATATAGACAAATTCCATGGTACGGTTATGAATCAAAGCCATAGATGGATCATTTGAAAAGTTATTATGGTGATTGTTATTTCGATTGATCCAAATGTTCCATAATAGAAAAGGAAAAAAATCAGTCCAATCATAATAGGAGTGAGAAATATTTCCTTTCGCTTTAAGGATCCAGTCAAGCCAATGAATATTGTGATCATTATAGGAGTTTGTATTGATAAGAAGATCCTGCCAAATTCGAGAAACTCTTTTACAATGAAGAAATATGTGTTGAATTGTTTCTTCCGGAGAGGGGCAAGAAGGGCACCTAGAATTGATATTAATACCTATATGACTAAGGTAAACTATAGTAGGGAGTCTATCATGATAACAAAGCCATAGAAAAAATCTTATTTTGTTGAGGGTTTTGAGCTTCCAAATCCAATAGAAGTTTCTATTGGAACTTAAGGGAGTGCCATCAACATGGTTTCTCACAGATTTAGTGTTGAATTGACCATTTGAAGAGAGCTTCCATCTTGGTTTATCAATACTTTAGTGACAGTAGGAAGATGGTTACTAGTGATAATATTCTCAATTTCTTGAGGAAAGATGAAAGAGAGTTTTGATAGATCCTATTTACCTTCTGAATTTAGCTTATCTATAGTTATATTTTCTTCATCTATATTCAGAGGGCCCTGGATCAAATGCCTGATGATCTTATTTGGGATCTATTCAGTGCTCCAGAATTTGATACTCTTTCCATCTCCAATGGTCCAATAGGTTCCTAAATTACAATAATTTAAACCATAAATGAAATTTTTCCAAGTTCCCTGGTAAGAGGGTTTAGTAGTGATAGTACCAGTGTCAGGATCTCTTTTAGTATATTTGGAAATAAGAGTATTAGCCCAAAGAGTAGTAGTATTTGCGGTAAGACGCCAGGCTAAGCTGGCCAAAGAGGCTTTATTTTTGGTTTCAGCTTTGATCATACCTAAGCCTCTCGTTGCTTTATCACTTGTAAGAGTGTCCCAATTTAGAAGGTGCAGTTTATTTTTCTTAGGAGTACTCCCCCATATAAAATCTCTTTGGATTTTATCAATAGAGTTATAAACTTTTTTGGGGAGTTTGTGAAATTGCATAATATAATTTGGAAGTGAGTTAGAGTAGCTTTAGCAAGGGTTGTGCACCCAGCTATATTAAAGAATTTAGTTTTCCAACTTGCCAGTCGATTATTCATAGAATCTAGAATGCATTGGAAGTCTTTGGCTTTTGGATTTTTATCAAAAATAAGAAATCCCAAGTATTTTCCAAATGTTGAGCTTTGTTTGAATTTTAGAGAATAAGATATAATATCTCTAACCGTAGGATCACAATTATTAGAGAAGATAATTTTAGATTTAGTTTGGTTGATTTTCTGGCCAGATTGATTACAAAAGGAGACGAGGGTATGGCTCACAGCTTCACAATTTTTATTATTGGCTTTACAAAAAAGGGTAAGGTCATCTGCAAAAAAAATGTGAGAGATGTGAGGACCATTTCTAGAAATTTTAATGGCATCCCAATTTCCATCAGACTTCACTATGAATTCTTCTAGATAACATTTCCAAACATAAGATGAAAATATGAGGGAATAAAGGATCCCCTTGTCTTATGCCTGTAGAAGGAGAGAAGAACTTAGTTTTCCTACCATTTATCAGAATAGAGATTGAAGAAGTAGTGATACATGACATGATAAGTTTTACCAACTTGGCAGGCAGCTTGAAATATTGAAGGGTTTTATGAATAAAGGCCCACTCAAGCCTATCAAAGGCTTTTTCAAGATCTATCTTGAGGGTCATATAGGCGATACTACCTTTTTGCTTTTGAAGGATTTAATGACCTCTTGAATGATAATAGCACTGTCACAAGTCCTTCTATTTTTAAGAAAGCTGCTTTGACAAGGACTTATGATAGTGTTAAGGAAGGGTTTTAACCTATTGGCAATAATTTTAGTAACAGTTTTATAAATAGTATTGCAGAGTCCTAAGGTCTAAAATTTTTAATATCATTTGCATTCTCAAATTTAGGGATAAGGCAAAGATAAGTTTTATTTAGATTTTGAGGCATGCAACTAGAATTGAAGATCTTATGGCATTGGTTAAGGAAAGATGGTCCTACAATATTCCAATATTTTGAGAAAAAGAAAGGTTGGAGACCATCTGGTCTAGGAGACTGAAAAAGATCTCAAGGTCTGAAAAATTTCGGCATTGGAAACAGGAGCTGCTAGACTAGATAAATCTTGAGAGGATAGTGAGAAATCATTAGAGCTCCCATGAATACAATAAGAAAAAATGTGATCTGTTTTAAATAAATTTTAAAAATAGTTTAAAATATGGGCTTCAATATCATTTTGATTGAACAACATATTGATATTAGAGTCTTTAATAAAAGCTATTCTATTATTCCTACGCTTATTTAAGGTAGTAATATGGAAAAAATAGTGTTAGCATCTCCATTTGTCAACCAATTAACTCTAGATTTTATTTTCCAAAAATCTTCCTCATTTTTTAAAATGTTGTTAAATTTCCGTTGTAACTTGGAGTCTAGATTTTGAAGAAAATTACTAGTAGGGTAATTAGCAGAATTTTGAATACCATGCAAACGAGCAAGAATATCCTTTTTCTGTTTAAAAATATTACCAAAGCAATCATGGTTCCATTGAGTGACTTTAGTTTGAAAAGTTCTGGAGTCTTCATGAAAATCAGTGTGTCTATCCTAAGAACTAGATACTACATTAATAAGAGCAGGATGGTTACACCACATTTTCTCAAATTTAAAGGGTTTCTGACAATTATGAATTTGGTGTTTATGAAGTTGAATGAGAAAAGGGGTATGATCAGAGTGGGTTCTAGGAAGATGAGAGACTAAAACATCAGGAAACAACTTAATCCACTCGTCATTAGCAAAAAAATCTGTCCAACCGTTCAAGAATTAACTTACCCGAAGCTTGCTTATTAGTCCAAGTGAATTTAGTTCCCTTATAACCTAAGTCTTGCAATTTACAGGTGTTCAGGCAGTTTCTAAAAGCAGTGCAACGAGTAGAATTAACACTCCTACCACCCCATTTATCATAAGAACTAAGCACTTTATTAAAATCATCACCCAATAACCAAGGCATTTTAATATTATTATGAATATTTATAAGACTGTTCCATAGTAAAAGTATACCATTATATGAATTGCTCGCATAAATAGAAGAAAATAAAAAAGGGTGAGAATAGGGCATTACCTTCACCATTGCATGAATTTCTTGGTTAGTTACATGAACATCCTCCACTGACACAACATTTTCATGCCAGAGAACAACAATACCACCAGAACGGGCATCCACAAGAGCTTCTAACATGCCCGTAAATTGAAACTCATTTCTAATACTAGAGTGATCAGACATATGTGTTTCAAGCAAAACAACCAAGCAAGGATGATGATAGTTAAGGGCAGACCTAAAGTTTCTACGAAAGTTTGCATTATTTGCACCCCTGAAATTCCAAACTAAGAAATAAATGGCTCTATTCATTGACATGTTTAGGTGATGGGGTGGTACAGTTTGAGTTTCTAATAAGGAGAAACTATTACTAATGTCAGGAGTATGCTCGTTGTGCATTAAGTTGCGAGCGGAATGAGCTTTTTCTTTGAAAATAAATTTTTGGGTATCAAGTTACTTACCAGTATTTGCATCGAATATTTTAACATTAATACCTTGGTCCTGTTTGTCAACTTTGGTTTGCTCTTGATTGGAGGGAGCTTTATGGGTTGTGCTCGTTTTTCTCAGTCTAGGAAAAGTGACAATCTTCCATTCATTGTCCTGCTTAGAGTCCTGCAATGGGACAGAAACTTGATTATTAGATGGGTTAGGCATCACACTTACCTTACTTTCCTCTAGCGTGGAATAGGAGCAAGAGGTTTTAATGTGTCCAATCCTTCCACAGCTTGTACATAAAATATTTTCTCCTTCAAATGTGATTTGTTGTTTATGGGAACCAACATACACATATGTTTTTACAGGGGTTTCAATAGGAATTTCAACACAAATGCGAGCATAACGACCCCTCAGAGTAGAAGAGGTACAAGTATCAATTTTTAGTAATTTGCCCACTTTACTACCAATTTTCCTTAAAATTCCATGGTCGTAAAATTCAGTTGGTAATTGTGGTAAGCGAATCCAAACAGCTGAGTATGTGAGTTTAGCAGCAGATGCCACAAAGTTTGGTTCCCATCTCTTAACGGATAGGAAGAAACCATTAATGAACCAAGGTCCATATTTAAGAGCTTTAAGCATATTTTCTTCCTTTAGAAATTTCACCACAAAAAAATCAGATCCCAGGTCAATTAAAGGAAAATCTTCACTGGTTTTCCATAGATCTCGGATTCTTTTCTTGAGGTACTGATGATTTATTTTTTTTCCAAAAAGTTTGACTATGACCGAAAATCTCCACGGTTCATAAATGCGAACTTTTTCTTCGGGAGATAGATGGATCGCATCATCAGTGTCTTCAAGGTTTGGATTTTCTTCAACCATCTCACAGATATCATTATTATACGTATATTGGTTGAGGTGGAAGCTTCTTTTGATGGAACTGTAGTAACTAGAGTTTGGGAGTAAGTAGAATTTTTTTGTGTTGTCTTCTTTAATTAATGATAGATCTGGTGGTTTTGGAGGTATATTCATAGCCATGTCTGAGATGATAGAGCTATGGATGGACATGCAGAAGAAATTTAGAGAAAATTTGGTGGCGGAGTGAACAAAGTTAATGAAGGAAAATTTCTAGAGAGAAGTTAGTGAGTTTTTCTCTCTCTACGATAGTCTAGTCTATATTTCCTTTCCTCCACTAATATCAATACCTTATGGAGTATTTTTTCAGCTAGTGTGATTATGCACATATCCACTAGAAAACATGTCCCTAATATTGCAGATCTTTCAATACCAACTACATTGCTCGTTAAGTAGGTGGAATTTCTAATGCGATATAATTTTATACACAAAAAATAAAAATTATGGAACTCTTAGATTAGACTTTTAAAGTCACTAATGTAAATCTCTATAATAAGTCATTATTTGATATCTTGGAAAAGAAAGTGAGTTACCAATTATAACAAGTTAAATAGCTGATGTTAATATATTTGATATACTCCAATACTGAAACGACCCCGGTTAGTCGTTTCAGAAGTTAGGACTCCGATTGGCGTGCCGATAATTTTAAAATGTTCATAATATCCATTGGGACTTATATGTAAAATTTGAGCTAAATCAAGCCTCGTTTGGTAGGCATCGGAAGAAGGTTTCAGTTTTTATTGGCGATAAATATTAAAAAGAGATTTTTGAGATCGGTTTTGGGCGAATGAGCTCCGATTCGAAATCCGAAAGCGCCGTTGGGTTCGTATGATTATTTGTGACCATTGTAAACTTTCGAAAGTGAATTTCGATGTTGTTCGGCAAGTTTCCGCTAAAATGCCGAAAGTTAAATAATTTGACTTCTTTTCATTTAAATTCGTATCTTGAGTTTCGGGAGTCTGATTTGAGATCCGCCTTCGCGAGTATGTTACACATATTTTATATAACTTGTATGCAAAAGTTGGAATTATTTCAAATATCGTAGGGTATTATTTTAATTTTCGCTAAGAAAAAAATATATAATAAAAGAAAACAAAAAAAAAGGGAAAAGGACAAAAGAAATGAATGACGGTGGAGTGAGCAATCCTTACCTTTTAAAGGTAAGTAAGATTAGCATAAGTAACATAGAATAGAAACAAGAAAAATGGAACAGAAAGGAAACGAGAGAGGAGAAAACGGAACACAACCGAAAAAAATGTCAGAAAATGAGAAAAGGGGCCGGAGAAAAATAGTATTTTCACCCCAGAACATTCAGGTAATGATCCTACTATATTACTTGAGTTTATTACGTGTGTTTGAATATGTTTTAACGGTAAAACTTGGAATATTAGATATTGTTTTAATAAGTTCAATTAATAGTTTAAAGGGTCAAATGGACTCCGATAACGAAATTGATTATATATTCGTACTCAGTGAGTTATGGGCAACATATAAATGTAATTTATTTGGGGTTTGGTCTGTGACCATAAACCCTGTACATAGGCCTGGCCTGCGTATTGCGTATGCGAATAGGGTATCAGGTTCCTACCTGTACTGCCCTAAGATGTGAGGAATGAAGTCTTTAGCCTAATGTGATATATTTTTCTGCTTATTGATCACAGTGGGATCGTTTGGCAATGAATTCAAAAAATAACGCGGTTGTTGGTCGCAATGCTAACTTTTGAGAGAGGTAAGTGTTTATATCCATTTCTTTGGAGGCACCTGACCTCGTGGATTTTCTACCACGTATTCCTTACGTGTGTAGCTGCCGATAGGCGTACTCATTACGCCTTAACTTTGGATTTACATTGTATATTATCTGTTATGTCATATTGTTGGTATTGCATTGAGGATTTGAGCATTGTACCCTGGCTGCGATTTGGCATCTACTTCCCGGTTGTCGATGAGAGTCCCGCGCCGGTGAAGGGTTATTATTGCATCACATTGCATTCATATGCATTACATTGCATATCATATTGAGGACAGGAGTATTCCGCCCCAGGAGCAGGAGTATTCCGCTCCATTGTATCATATTGAGGGCAGGAGTATTCCGCCCCAGGAGCAGGAGTATTCCGCTCCATTGTATCACATTGAGGGTAGGAGGATTCCGCCCCAAGAGCAGGAGTATTCCGCTCTTATGTCAGATATTGAGTGCAGGAGTATTCCGCCTCAGCTTTACATTATATCGGGTGCAGGAGTATTTCGCCCCAGGAGAGTGCAGGAGTATTCCGCCTCTGGTTTATATTATATCGGGTGCAGGAGTATTCCGCCCCAGGAGCAGGAGTATTCCGCTCCAGTTGGTTATCAGATTGGGTTCCCCTCGAATGCAGGAGTATTCCGCTTCGGGATGGGATTACGGGCACATGTGACCCTTCGCATCATATTTCATTTCATCTCACTTCATTTCATTCCATCTCAATTCATACCATTGTGTAGACTTACGGTACATGACTACTGTTCTGCTTATATGTGCATTTGCATAATTGTTGATATGTTTTTGGCACGCATCCTTGGTTGAGTTTATAAGTTTCTTACGTCTTTCCGGTTGTTATCTGGCTCTGTCTTTTTATAATTTAAATAAGAGGGATTTTATTTATCTGTTTCTCCTCCCTGGCTAGCTATCCTATTCTTTGAGGTGGCTAGTCTGCCCCACTTACTGAGTCCTTTTGACTCACCCTTTTTTTGTTGTTTGTTTCTTGTCTATCTATTTCGTTTCGGCAGGTTCGCTCCAGGATTTAGTTTGCCACGTTGTAAAGGAGCGAAGACGACTTCAGCTGTCAGGGTGAGCCAGCTTTTATTTCGGATGGCCACCAGTTTATTGGTTATTATTTCAGTTGCATTTTACTCCCTTCAGGAGGTATCTGTTTTCTTTGTACTGTTAGATATCTAGTCTGGATAACCCTAAACCTAGCATGTTGGGTAGTCAGCTGTAATTTCTTTTGTACTGCTTAGAGGTATCAGTAGGTCTGTGTTTTTATTTTAAGTCTTGTCCTTATTTATGAATTATTATATTTATTTTCCTAATTTAATTGGTAAGGGTTCGCCCGACGGGTCTAGGGATGGATGTCGGGTGCCCGCACGGCCTAACCGGATTCCGGGTCGTGTCAGTTGGTATCAGAGCTAGACTACTTCCGAGTCAGGCTAACCCAAAAATCGCAATTGAAGAAATAGACATTAAATGAGCTTTATGGAAAAACATCCATACCAATTTAACCTCCCAATAAGAAGGAAATTCGGACAATTTACTAGAAAATCCTTTTATAATCCAGATAAGATCATGGGATAGCATGACTTTATTAGCGTTTTGAACCAAGAGGAGACACGTAGATCGAATATTACTTACTAACCACTTTACACCGGAAGAAATGATAATACTTCCTGATGGTGACGAATTAGGATCTCATTATCCTATCAATACAGAATTCCGAGAAGAGAGGTATACTAATTTGATATAATAATAGAAGGTGGCATAACAAGATGCCAAGCAGACCATAGCAATACTCACCGTCAAATCTCTCATATTTAGATCAGATAAACTAGTAGGGTCTCATAAATGCCAGGAATAAATTGTATCAGAAACTCACCCCTCTACCGCAACCGATTCTTAATTGAAACAATATCCAAGGAAACCATGGAAACATAATATGACAAACCATTTCCAAATCGATCGGAGAATCAAATCTTACTCACATTTAAGAGAAGAAGAAATACTCGGGTCTACTACATCGGATGCCTCAGCATCCCGCCAGACAAGCAGTTCATAGAACTACCTCTGCAGCTGAGCTGAACCACTACCCTGATAATCACCTTCTGAGGATCCACTGCCACCACGTTCTCAACCTCTACTTGGATGGTGGTATTTCTCTGGCTGATTGAGATCTAAATGAAATCCTTGCGACTGGGCAGGTGTCTGAGGGCAAGAAGAATGACGACTGTCTACTTGCTGGAGTAAGGAAAAACTCCTCAAAGAATAACCAAACTCACAACAATGATAACACCTTTTTGCTGAATATGGGAACTGGACAGATTCTTGATAGTTGTAAAGAAAAGACTGAATCTGATCTTGACGAGCTACTGGCGCACTCTAAAAATTATGTGACACAAGCTGAGGTAACTTGGAAGGTTACCTCCCAAAATAATCAAAACTCTTACCTCCAAATGAGGTACCATGGTTGCCCACCAGAGCCACGGGATCTCTTACTTTCCCGCTCTAACTTATGGTATGCCTCGAACCTTAGGGCATATTAACAACAACATCAAATAAAATCCAGACCTCAATTTCTCGAGCCATCTGGGATTTCAGGGAAAAATAAAGGTCACCAATAAATCTTTGAATCTGTCGAAAAGCTCATGGACTAGTTCTAATGCATATTCATTCATTCTATAGAATTCAATCTCATATTCTGAAACACCAACAGGCTAACCGACAGGCTACCCTGTCCAATCCACTTAAACTAGAAACACTTTTCATTTTGCTGGCTACTCGAAAGGAACTTTTCCACGAATCTAGAAGAAAAACCAAACCAAGTTAGCTAATAAGAGATAGAGGCCCACCAATTCAGGGTTGGACCCCTGAAACTGGAAAGCAGAATAATCAACACCATACCGCTCGATATAATCAAGAACATGAAGGATACGCTTACATTATTGTATTTTAAAAATTTACACAGGGATTATCTGATGCATAGCTTAAGAATATCGGAAGGTTCAACCGCGTAAAATAATGCAGCTTTTTCAGATACTCGGACCGAGCCATTACTCGGGCTAGCTAACAAGCCAGAATAACTAGAGGCACAACACATGCTGCCTCCGGAACATACTTTACTACGTCAATGTTATGAACTGGAATAGAAGCTCCCTGAGACCGAACGTCTGCATCTGCGGCAACCTAATAAGTTGCCTAGTGAATAATAGGTTCTTGCGGTATCTGCGTCGCCAAAATTCACGTAAAAGCATCGTAGAGAGCCAAGCAAATAAGAAGATAAACTTCCTGAAGCTCTGATTATTTCTATCCTCAATCTATTTTCATTTCTTCTTTGTTCGGCACCGGTAAGCTTGGGCAGTTGGTATCAGAGCCACGTTTAGAGTCTATCCAGACTAAGACAGTGTCTAGTAGAGTCTCGCTGATGGGTACGTAGACGTCCGTACTTATCTACGAGGGGCTATGATGGCATTTAGGAAGTTTCACTTCCTTCTTTTCTGATCGTGCGTCGGTCTAGGATGCAAAAGTATTTTCATTAATTCCTTCGTGGTAATTGTGAAACCCTCGTGCGATAAATCAACAAACAGTATGAGTTTAAGACGAAGCAGTCTAGCCAGGGGCTAGCACTGACGAAGCCCCGAGAGTTTTTCTTATCGTACTGACGACCTAGTTACGGAGGTCCCAGCTGTTCGAGCTTTTAAGAAGTTACTTTAGCGTTATTAGTGAACATGTAATCAACTTTGTTGCTGGTATTCTGCCTCAGCTGAAAGTCCAACTACATGTCTCTTTTATATTTACTTTTTCAAGTCATAATAATTCCAATTCAAAGACAATACCTTAAGGTAGATGTTCAGTCTGAAGATCATTCTTGGTCTACATCATACTATCCAGTAGTAGTGGTGTGATCCTTATTCTTATACGATAGACCCTGTTCAGATGAACCTTCTACATACATTAGGATATGAGTAACTACATTCCCACAAGGAGTTTGCGGAACAATATTAAAATCAACTGAGATGTTGCATAGTGCATTCGTAAAAAAATAATATAGCTTGCATTAAATCTTCTATAATGTGCAGTGACAAGGTACTTCAAAAGCTTCCCCTATTGTATCAAGCGTGAGCTAATTCTTAATTCCATCGACCTGTTCTATATCACAAAGTATATCGACGAGGTGATTCCTCGGTAGAATCATATTAATCCATTCAGAGTTCGTGTATCTTTGTTTCGAAAATGTAGAACTCTCCTCTCGTGATCGAGGAAGGCTTAGTGTAGTCAGAATAAGCTCGGGAATTGGCGTTAGAATATTATCCAGCTATATTTTTATCCAAGAGTTCGATATGCGTGTTATAATTTTGATTCTGTAATCATGAAAAAAAATTCCGTGGGATAGTTTATGAAAGTCGTGCAAATTCTTTTCTTATTAGCGTGAATCTTGCCTTAGACTTAGGCTCGTTCGAGGACGAACGAGAGTTTAAGTGGAGGAGAATGAAACGACCCCGGTTAGTCGTTTCAGAAGTTAGGACTCCGATTGGCGTGTCGATAATTTTAAAATGTTCATAATATCCATTGGGACTTATATGTAAAATTTGAGCTAAATCAAGCCTCGTTTGGTAGGCATCGGAAGAAGGTTTCAGTTTTTATTGGCGATAAATATTAAAAAGAGATTTTTGAGATCGGTTTTGGGCGAATGAGCTCCGATTCGAAATCCGAAAGCGCCGTTGGGTTCGTATGATTATTTGTGACCATTGTAAACTTTCGAAAGTGAATTTCGATGTTGTTCGGCAAGTTTCCGCTAAAATGCCGAAAGTTAAATAATTTGACTTCTTTTCATTTAAATTCGTATCTTGAGTTTCGGGAGTCTGATTTGAGATCCGCCTTCGCGAGTATGTTACACATATTTTATATAACTTGTATGCAAAAGTTGGAATTATTTCAAATATCGTAGGGTATTATTTTAATTTTCGCTAAGAAAAAAATATATAATAAAAGAAAACAAAAAAAAAGGGAAAAGGACAAAAGAAATGAATGACGGTGGAGTGAGCAATCCTTACCTTTTAAAGGTAAGTAAGATTAGCATAAGTAACATATAATAGAAACAAGAAAAATGGAACAGAAAGGAAACGAGAGAGGAGAAAACGGAACACAACCGAAAAAAATGTCAGAAAATGAGAAAAGGGGCCGGAGAAAAATAGTATTTTCACCCCAGAACATTCAGGTAATGATCCTACTATATTACTTGAGTTTATTACGTGTGTTTGAATATGTTTTAACGGTAAAACTTGGAATATTAGATATTGTTTTAATAAGTTCAATTAATAGTTTAAAGGGTCAAATGGACTCCGATAACGAAATTGATTATATATTCGTACTCAGTGAGTTATGGGCAACATATAAATGTAATTTATTTGGGGTTTGGTCTGTGACCATAAACCCTGTACATAGGCCTGGCCTGCGTATTGCGTATGCGAATAGGGTATCAGGTTCCTACCTGTACTGCCCTAAGATGTGAGGAATGAAGTCTTTAGCCTAATGTGATATATTTTTCTGCTTATTGATCACAGTGGGATCGTTTGGCAATGAATTCAAAAAATAACGCGGTTGTTGGTCGCAATGCTAACTTTTGAGAGAGGTAAGTGTTTATATCCATTTCTTTGGAGGCACCTGACCTCGTGGATTTTCTACCACGTATTCCTTACGTGTGTAGCTGCCGATAGGCGTACTCATTACGCCTTAACTTTGGATTTACATTGTATATTATCTGTTATGTCATATTGTTGGTATTGCATTGAGGATTTGAGCATTGTACCCTGGCTGCGATTTGGCATCTACTTCCCGGTTGTCGATGAGAGTCCCGCGCCGGTGAAGGGTTATTATTGCATCACATTGCATTCATATGCATTACATTGCATATCATATTGAGGACAGGAGTATTCCGCCCCAGGAGCAGGAGTATTCCGCTCCATTGTATCATATTGAGGGCAGGAGTATTCCGCCCCAGGAGCAGGAGTATTCCGCTCCATTGTATCACATTGAGGGTAGGAGGATTCCGCCCCAAGAGCAGGAGTATTCCGCTCTTATGTCAGATATTGAGTGCAGGAGTATTCCGCCTCAGCTTTACATTATATCGGGTGCAGGAGTATTTCGCCCCAGGAGAGTGCAGGAGTATTCCGCCTCTGGTTTATATTATATCGGGTGCAGGAGTATTCCGCCCCAGGAGCAGGAGTATTCCGCTCCAGTTGGTTATCAGATTGGGTTCCCCTCGAATGCAGGAGTATTCCGCTTCGGGATGGGATTACGGGCACATGTGACCCTTCGCATCATATTTCATTTCATCTCACTTCATTTCATTCCATCTCAATTCATACCATTGTGTAGACTTACGGTACATGACTACTGTTCTGCTTATATGTGCATTTGCATAATTGTTGATATGTTTTTGGCACGCATCCTTGGTTGAGTTTATAAGTTTCTTACGTCTTTCCGGTTATTATCTGGCTCTGTCTTTTTATAATTTAAATAAGAGGGATTTTATTTATCTGTTTCTCCTCCCTGGCTAGCTATCCTATTCTTTGAGGTGGCTAGTCTGCCCCACTTATTGAGTCCTTTTGACTCACCCTTTTTTTGTTGTTTGTTTCTTGTCTATCTATTTCGTTTCGGCAGGTTCGCTCCAGGATTTAGTTTGCCACGTTGTAAAGGAGCGAAGACGACTTCAGCTGTCAGGGTGAGCCAGCTTTTATTTCGGATGGCCACCAGTTTATTGGTTATTATTTCAGTTGCATTTTGCTCCCTTCAGGAGGTATCTGTTTTCTTTGTACTCTTAGATATCTAGTTTGGATAACCCTAAACCTAGCATGTTGGGTAGTCAGCTGTAATTTCTTTTGTACAACTTAGAGGTATCAGTAGGTCTGTGTTTTTATTTTAAGTCTTGTCCTTATTTATGAATTATTATATTTATTTTCCTAATTTAATTGGTAAGGGTTCGCCCGACGGGTCTAGGGAAGGATGTCGGGTGCCCGCACGGCCTAACCGGATTCCGGGTCGTGTCAAATACTACTTTAATTTAGGGAAGTGCGAATGCTTTGGCAAAATGGAGGATTTAATTTTATTCATTTATTTAGAGCTACGTAAGTATGCGATGGGACCCAAAAGGTTTGATAAAGTTCAAATGCCATCGCCTAGACATAAGTTGGTACTTAAAGGATGCTTTCTGTTGAGTTATCTCTCAACTTGTAAGCTTATTTTGTATTTGATTCATGATGGCGAGGGATGAGGCAATTGATTAATTGAACCCTAAGGAGTCGATTGGTTTGAGTATAGGCTAACTTAATCCATGTATAAGATGTGGTATAATTTTATTTCATGTTTGGTTTGGATTTTGAGCCATGTATAAGTAATACATGGTATAACTTAATACACCAATTGAGTATTATCTAATATCTAGTAGAGCATGGAATAGCAATCCACAGATAATTTTATACATGGATTAAACGTCAAATAACAATACTACCCAAGGCCAAGCATCCAAGGGTATAATTGTAAAGTCATTGCTTTTACTTTAAAAAATATCTTGTAAGTCTAATTGTAGAATAATAAACCAAACACCATATAAAAAATAATTCTTATATTATTAATTCATGTATTACAAATTGATGTATTACTAATCCATATATTATAATCCCCGTATAACTTACCTTTGAACCAAATAACCTCTTACTATATTTAAGTTAGGAGTAAAATACTTAAAAGGTCACTCAACTTTGAGAAATGTGTGACCAAAGTCACTTTGCTTTGAATTGTACTAATAAAGTCACTCAACTTAAGGTAATTCTCACCAAAAGTCATTGTAACCGAATTTTGCACAATCATCTTACCGAAAATCTGACATGACATTTTTATTTTTAATTATATATACATGTGTCATACTTTATTTTCCATGTAGGATTTTATAATAAGTTGATTAACCCAACTCTTAATCCATAACCCATTTCTCTTCCACATATTTTCGGATCCATCTCTTTTTTCAAAATGAATGGTCTAGATTTAATGAAGTAAAACTAAATATTTGACCATGGTTAGAAAAATATATCTTCCTATTTTAAATTCAAAGCATCTATCCTATCTTATAATTTAGCAGCAAATTTCATCCCTCCTCCTAAATTATTTTTCGGTCTCCAAAATTTTCGTTTATTTATTGTTTTAATAAAACTTTATTTTTGCTAATCCAATCTCAAACATATAACAGAAAATCAAAAACAGTGTTAAACTATTTGCAAGTGATAACATCGTAATGAATAGAATTAACAAGACAAGATTTAATAATGTCAATTTACTCAAATAACAATATACGAAGAAATTCTTTTCACACAATCACATCAGTTAAAACTAGTTGCGAAGATAGTGCCTAATATTCTGCTCATAGTTATTCACATTTTATCTTGGAAAGAAACTTTCCAACCAATTCATAATACTTATAGAAATCACATAGATCTTCTGCACTTCTATATCTAAAATAAGATGAGTTTGTTTAACAATTAATGTAATTTTTATTTAAAATGATTCTTAATTTTTTGAGTGCACATTGTCGAACAATAATAAAAAATTACAAATTGAATTTGAAATAGAAAGATATTTTGTCCAAACCATAGTTAAATACCTTTATTTACCCTATTAAATCTAGAACATTGGTTTTAAGGAGGGCCAAGTGTTATTCATCCAAATAAGAAATTGAGAAAATGAAGACACTAGATAAAATATATATTTAACTAATCTACCTATTATCTATTATATAAAATATATATTTAACTAATAGATTTGAAAAAAATAATGATTCTAACCATAACTAATTAAAGAGTTAAGTACTTGAAAGAGTAGTAAAGCTAATATTTCGACTGTACCCGTAGAAATTTAGCAATGACACAATATTCTATTATTGTAATAATTTAAAAGAACACTTTCCAAATCCTTAGAAAATAATTCAACTTATTATAAAATCCTATATGGAAAATAAAGTATGCCACATGTATATATAATTAAAAATGAAAATGCCATGTCAGATTTTCGGTGAGATGATTGTGTAAAATCTGGTTACAATGACTTTTGGTGAGAATTACCTTAAGTTGAGTGACTTTATTAGTACAATTCAAAGTAAAGTGACTTTGATCACACATTTCTCAAAGTTGAGTGACCTTTTAAGTATTTTACTCTTTAAGTTAGACGTATGAATTAGGGACTTTTTTCTTTCCTTTACTGGCATAGTATATCGTAAATATTTGATCCGTCTCAGACGTCAATTGAAAGATTTTACTTGCATAAATGCCTAAAAATATGAGAAGTTCTGCTTCAAGTAGTCTTGTTTGCACTACTATACTAAATCGACATTGCTAAGTTAACATTTTTTTATTTTATTTGGTTCTTGCAAAACTCCATGATTTAGTTCAAATTTTCTCTGTTTCTAACATCCCTTTTTATGAATAGCATGTATTAAGTGTATTCATTTGAAAGCTGTTTTTTGCTGAATTTTGTTTTATATGGGTAATTAATTAATGTTCTTTTCCAATTTCCTTGTTAGGCATTAACTAATTAGGCATTAAGCATTGGACTAAATACAATACAGTAAACTGGTGCTGATTTAGTGATCTGCAAGTAATTAAAGCAATTAATGAGCTACTCTGAATAATGAGAATGACGCTATTCTATAAATCTCTTAATTTTGTCTCATTAGTTTACTTTTCTCTTTACTTCTACTATTTAATCCTCCCTTTACCCCTTGAATATTCACTGCAGTTCTTCATTTTGCTCTCTTATTTACCCTTTGGTTACTTCTTTTCTCTTATGAGGTCTAATTTTTTAATTTAAGTTCTTAGTGAGTCTTCTTTTAGGTCAAAATTTCCGCATAAAATAATTGATAACATCATTTACTCATAAAAGCATCATGAAGTGCGGGGGAATGATAAGCTCTGCTCCCCCTGTCCAAAACAAGCTGGCATTACCGGAACTTTTGCAATAGGATCAACATGATCCACCATCCTCGCGGCCCGGGCAACTCTACCTCTGCCTCGACCACGACCTCTGCCGCGGCCCACACCACCACCTCACAGAGCAGCAGACATAGGGGCGACCGGTGGCTCCTCCGCCTCTCGGTGAACATTCACATGCGTTCTCACCATTTACTGCGGAAAATTAAAAATATTTAACTTTAGATAAGAAGACTTACAAACGACAGGGAAGAAAAAAATAAAACTGCCTAAATGCCACCACAGCCTCTTGTAGATAGGTACGGACTAGCTACCTCGAAAAATAGATACGCCAGTCAGGGAAACAGAACCAGACAACAACCAACAAATATAAGCAGAACAGTAGTCATGTACAGAAAGTCTACACAATGGTATGAAATGAAATGGAATGAGATGAATTAAATGAAATGAAAGGAGATGAAATGAAATATGATGAAAAAGGTCACATATGCCCGTCATCCCATCCTGAAGCAGAATACTCCTGCATTCGAGGGAAATCCAATCTGATAACCAACTGGAGCGGAATACTCCTGCTCCTGGGGCGGAATACTCCTGCACACGATATAATATAAACCAGAGGTGGAATACTCCTGCACTCTCTTGGGGCGGAATACTCCTGCACCCGATATAATGTAAAGCTAAGACGGAATACTCCTTCACTCAGTAGATGATATAGCAGCCTATAGCCAGTTCAATGCTCATATGCTCCATGCAATGCCAACAACCGGGGATAACACATAATATACAATATAAATCCAAAGCTAAGGCGTAATGAGTACGCCTATCGGTAGCTACACACGTAAGGAACATGTGGTAGAATGTCCACAAGGCCAAGCGCCTCAAAAGAAATGGATACAAACACTTACCTTATTCCAAAGCTAGCCCTGCTACTCGACAACTGCTTTTTCCTTTGGATTAACTGCCAAACGATCCGACTCTATTCAATAAGTAGAAAAATTATATCAAATAAAGCTAAAGGCTTCATTTCTTATGTCTTAGGACAATCCAATTAGGAACCTGATACCCTATTCGCATACGCAATACGCAGGCCAGGTCTATGTACAGGGTTCAAAATCACAGAACCAAACCCTAAATAAATTATATTTATGGGTTGTCCATAACTCCCTGAGTACGAATATATAATCATTTCAATCATCGGGGTCCAATTGACCCTTTAAGCTATCAATTTAAGTCATTAGGGCGATGTTTAATATCCCTATTTTTACCGTAAAAATATATTCAAACACACATAATAAGCTAAGATAATGAGTTAACATCATTACCTGGAGATTTCAGGGCAGAAATTCTACTATTTTTCCTCCTTTTCCTTTCCTTTCTTGGATGCCCACCACCCTTTTCTTTTCTTTCCTTTTTTCTTTTTCTCTTTTTTTTTTTTTTGAAAATTCGCTACAACGATTAAAATTCAAATGAAACCCTACGAAATTCGAAATGATCCCAAATTTTCCATACAAGTTATACAAAATATATGTAACATATTCGCTAAAGCGGATCTCAAATCGAATTCCCGAAACTCAAGATGCGAATTAAAAAGAAAAAGACCAAATTATTAATTTTTTCGGAACTTTAGCCGAAACCAACCGAACAACCTCGAAACTCACTTCAAAAATTCACATATGTCATAAATGACCGTACGAACCTAGCGACACTTTCAAATTTCGAATCGGAGCTCATTCGCCAAAATTGTGCTCGAAAACCTCTTTTTTATGATTTATCGCTAACGAAAACTGAAACCTTCTTCCGATGCCATCCGATGCCAACAAACCGAGGTCTAGTAGCTCAAATTTTACAGACAAGTCGGGATGGTCCTTACGAAGCTTTTAAAATTGACGGCACGTCAATCAGTATTCTAATTCCAGAAATGACTACTTAAGGTCGTTTCAGTTTGATTATGTATTCTGTTAGTACATTAATTACATGCATATTTCGAGTTCTTAAATGAATAGTATCTAATGGTAAACCGTAATTTTGAAGTACCATCTAAACCAAGAAAAGAAAAGATACAAATGATTTTAATGTGTCTTCATTTTCTCTAAATTTCAGCATTTTGATGTATCAATAAAGTGATAAATCAAGTCTAGATAACTCTTCAAATGGTGCTGTTTACTTCTACTACTCACATCTTTTTAATTTCTTTCTCTTTTTTATTTTTATTTTTTATTTGCAACACTCTATGGCTGCATCAGAAAAAAAAAATGTTTCTAAATTCGTCTAGTCCTTGCTAAACTAATTGACAAACATCATTTGCACATTTTCAACCACTTTCACTAGGTGGCTCTTAATTCTTATGGTTTTTGGCACATCTCCAACTGCATCCTTGCCTTTCAGCGCTTCAGGCGACTCGTTCAAGCAAGTGCAATGCCTCTATCTGATCCATCTCCAAAAGCATGCAAGTCAGTTTGCGGCTTTTCTCGACTCCAACTGTTCAACTAAGAGTGCAAGTTTTCACCTAGCATCGTCCTTCACTCTGTTGGAAAAGGACATGATAAGTTTTGCATGCCGGCCTATGATGCTGGAATTGCTCAATCAATTCCAGTAGGGACTTTTGGTTAAAGTTTCGACAAATGCTTCTCTGACAGAGGATGGGTTGATGCTGGGTGAAAATTGCACTCCTTGGTCGAATATTAGGAGCCAAAAACAGCAGTCAAGGTGGCTATCATGCTTTTGGATGAATCAGACAGAGGAATTGACTCACACAAACTCCTTTTGGTGTCTTATTTGATTCTTGAAAATTTGTCGGTGTAACTTAGTTTTATTTTTTAATTAATTATTATCTGTTGTTTCTGCAATCTGTTTATGTATCTATTTCATTGTAAGTTGGTGTTTTCTGGATTTAAATTTTGTTTGGATAATCAATTAATCCCATTCATTTTTTTGGTTACGTATGCAAAATTTTTTGCCAGCGGTGTGACTTTTAAAATAGAAAAGCAGCTCTTGATAAGATTTTGAAATCGAGAGTTTTATTGTTAGCCTTCTGCTCCTATTATGTAATTGTATAGTTTATCATTATCTATCTATATCTATACTATTCTAAAAATACGAAGGCCTTAGTGAAATGTCACTCAACTTTTTTACCCTTAGTAAGTGTCTCTTAACATGAATAAATTTGTCATATACAAATAATTGTTAATTATTAAGTCTCAAGTAAACAGAATTTTCCAATCCCTAATTAAGTCAACCTCACGTCAAACAACTTTTCCAAACACAAAAACTTTTCAAAACTTAGACTTCTAATTAACTACATATTTAGGTATTTGATATCCACTTAAATTGAAGAGATATCATCGTTGTATAATAGGAGATTAAGCCTAGCGTTGCCGTCTCAAGTTCTCATCGCATACTCATCTTAAATCTCTTCCTCCTGCCTCATGGTGTCCCCTCCTTATGCAACTTCATGGTACTATCTATCATGCTTATTGCTAGAATCTATTTTCTTCGTAAAACAGAGTTCATTGCTTTTATGATCACTCAACTTTGGATAATTAGTCACCATGGTTACTTATTTTTGCTTTGTCTTTTTATGGTCACTCAACTTTGGATAATTAGTCACCATGGTCACTTATCTTTGCTTTGTCTTTCTATGGTCATTCAACTTTGTCCAAGTAGCTTATATGGTTATCCAACACAGAAATCCTAATGTCCGTTAAAATTTCGCTGACGTGGCAACTACAAAAATATTTTGGCAAGTTACATAAATAGAAAAAAATTAAATTATTTAAGACCAATCCAATTAAAATTAAACCCCACCAAGAGTTCTTGCTTGAGGTGCCCATTTTTCTAAAAAATGACTCATTTTTCTTTAAATCTATCAAGAAAGCCTTCTGGTAACACATTTTCAACGTTAATTTCTTCACTTAATGAAAATCTGAGCACCCAAATGAAGTTCTCTTCACTTAGCTCATTCACTTACAAATGAAACATAAACATACGAAGATCCATTCTTCTTAACTAGCCATCGAATAATTCTGGAGCTTTCCTCATTCTCTATTGTTGTTTTCATTTCATGAATAAGTGGACCTATAGGTGTGACCTTTTCTTGCTTAGAGTTGAGAGATAATCCACATACTACCCTTAAATTTCATTACAAATATTGATCAAATTAATATCATGGGATATTGCAAACCCACTGAAAGCAAAATTTGGTCCTAAGAAGTTGTTCATCTTGGTAGCGAGTTGGAGTTGCTTTGCTGCATAGTCCTTAAGAAAAATATCTGAGAATGCAAAATCTCTTGAACCAGTTTTGCTAAACAAAAACAGTATTACTTAAACAAACTGTGAAATACTATATAATAAATCAAAAATTTATGCAACTTCAATAAAAATTTCAGCTTATAGAAAGCGTCAAAAGCTGTTGATTTGTTAAGGCCAGACACTAATTCATTTGGGTGCTAAGATTTTCATTAGGTGATGAAATTAATGTCGAACTACTTTAACGAACTTAGGATTTCTGTGTTGGATGACCGTAGGAGCTACTTGGGCAAAGTTGAGTGACCATAAAAAGACAAAGCAAAGATAAGTGACCATGGTGGCCAATTATCCAAAATTGAGTGACCATAGAAAGACAAAGTAAATAAAGATGAGTGACTATGGTAGCCAATTATCCAAAGCTGAGTGACCATAGAGGCAATCAACTCCTTTACTATACTATTTTGATGGCTGAGTGCATATCCTATGTTTATTGTTTGCAACGTAATTTATAAGAATTCCTTTAATGTAATTTGGATGCCAGTTTAGAAGAAATTATTTCAATATATGATATGTACTTGATCTTCTTTTTGTTTTGTGTCTTTTTATGTTTTGACATGTAAAATTAATATTGCTGCTACTAAATTATTTTTACTTGTTAGGAGCAATTTGTTTGTGTATGGAAGCAGCAGATATTTATCAAACTTTTTTTCTTTTCTAAGGCAAAACTTTTGAATCCTAACAACAGGTAAACGCCATGGCTAATTATTCCTTTTATCATCAATTTATTATTTGCTGTCATTCCATTATTATTTTCAATATTTATTGTGGTGTCTGAAAGTTATGAACTTACTCTTTGGAGAATTAAAATTGCAATCTAACCTTGTTTTCTTTTGAATTATGTGATTAGACGGTTTGCTACCTGAGCCAAGTGAAGCATTGCGAGAGCCGAGTGAAGCACATGGCATTATCCTTGTTTTCGTTTGGGCGCTTGATTGTTTTTAGGATGTAGCATTTTCTAGCAAATACAACTTAGAATTTTTTAATTATGTAATTCATCTTTTGATTATTTTCATGAAAAATATAATTATTTTAATTTGATATCTTTTGGGGACATTTGACAAAATTTATGATTTGATAATTGGACGAAGATAATATGCGCTTGTTATTATCAAACGATTATAATTACTGTCAACTTCACATGAATTCTACTCCTATTACATTATTTAGGTGCAAGTCGATGGACCAATACTAAGGTATGATCTTTCTTTTTTACTTTTACTCTTATATTCGGAAGAATAAATTTAAACTTCTTTTCAATTTCAAAGAATAATACATCGAGATTAATGCAGGAGGCGATGATGTGGCTTTTTATTGGATATTTCGTTCTTGCTTTCTTTCTAATGTTTTCATTTAACTCACAAATTGATTTTGACCATGTTTGATTAAAGTTGTGATTTAATGGTTGGATGAAGAAAATTATTATCAGATAATTAATGGGTGGTAGGAAAGGCGTGGAGGTCAAGATCATGGTAAAAGGTTAGATAGTAGTCGTGAGAGTTCTGTCTTGATATCATTTGTATTATTTTTAATACTTTGTTTATCGTCTTCTGTGCATTTATTACTGTTTGTTTAATTTAGTTATTCTTTGACATAGTTTCTTTATCATGAATTATTTCATCTTATTTTGCAAAAATATTATCATTTTTTCCCTTGAGCCGAGGGTCTATCAGAAACAGTCTCTCCATCTTGGTTGGGGTAAGATCCGCGTACATCTCACCCTTCCTAGACCTCACTTATAGAATTACACTGAGTATATTGTTGTTGTGTTGTACAATTAATCGGTGATTGAATAAATGTTGTTATTAAAGAATTTAAAATTTACAGTATGAAAATATAATTATTGCCAACTGTATATGCGTTATTTGGGTGCAAGGAGATGGACTAAGAGCATGTTTGGGATTGCTGCGAAAAATTGCTTATTTTGATAAGTACTTTTGTATAAGTACTTTTTGAAGAAGTACTTTTGGATAATCAGCAGTTTGTGTTTGGACAACTCATTGGAGAATAACTTTTGATAAATAATTTGTATTTGGATAATCTTTACGAAAAGTACTTTTGAGTGTTAAATTACGAAAAGGACATCCAAGTTCATTTTACATTTGGATTAACAGAAATAATTTTTTTTTTAAAAATATTTATCATAAAAGACCTTAATTTAAAAAATAAATTATTTAGTTAAAATGAAAACATAAAGTAAAAAAGAATATAAATTTAAGCTATTGAACAAGATAAAATACAGTTAAATCGAAGTAATAATAGAATTAGAAATTTCTAGTAATTACCTACTTTTAAAAGATGATTTAAAAAATAGGAGATCCTCTATATGGTTGATAGAAATACCTAGAAATAAAAATTGTTCCTAAGAAGAATTAGATTTGTAAAAGTATATAGTAGAGAAAAATTAAAAAAAGAGAAATATAGTTTTATTTTGAGAGATATATGATTAATTAATGAGGGATAATTTGGTAAATATGAATTTTTAGTAAGGATATTTTTGTTTTGAAAAAATTAATACACTGCTTCTGCTTCTTGGAAGAAGTAGATATTTGTAGCTTCTCCCCAACAGCATAAAAACTGCTTCTGCTTCTATTTAAAAGTACTTTTTGTGGTTGCCAAACACCTCAAAATTCTAAAAAAAGTACTTTTATTGAAAAAAAATACTTTTGGCTTTAGAGAAGCAATGCCAAACCGGCTGTAATACTTATATACTGTTATTCCCTATATGATCATTTCTTCTTTAGTTTTATTCACAATGAGTTGCTAACAGTGACAGGTAATCAAGACATATATTTTATATTCAGAAGGATAATTTTAAATTTCTTTACAATTTAAGGAAATAATATTCCGAAATTAATACAGTATATGATGATGTGGTCTCTTATTCTGTATTCCATTCTTACTTTTTTCAATGATATTTTCATTTAACTCACACTTTGATTCTTATATCCTTAAATCTCATTAAAAGCTTTTGTGTATTTTGTAGGGGAAAAAATTAATGTGCGTTGATAATTGTTATCTCTGAAAGAACCATTGACATGCTGGACCAATTAGAAGCTGGCAGAGATAACTATATTCACTCAAATTGGTAATCTCGTATGGGATATATGGTTTTTTTTCTCAAGTCCAAATCACTTAAGGTCGTTTGATTTGAAGAGAGTTATGCTGGAATTAACAATGATTTATTATGCACAGATCTGTAATACGCAAATTGATTATAAGGATATTAGTTATGGGCTATTAGCAATGCAGGGTTTGTAATACATAGATTATTTTATATTGAATTATTGATATATGATAAATTAATAAATAAATATTTTTTTTTTAATTTTAAAATTTTGATACATGTGTTAAACCCACTTTATATTTCATATTTCATTCGCATAAAATAATATTATGTTAGAAATAAAAAAAATGTTATATAAACTAAAATTAAATTTTATGGTGGATCAAAATGTTCAACCAACATTATATACAACAGTGTGAGATTTTATGATGGTGTATAATACCCCATACAAATAAAACAACCCTCGAAATCCCAATGTCAATTGCAAAAGTTATATTTTCTTTTTGGTTGAATGTCACATTTGTGTTGGCAATGTTTAGTGCTATGTTTAATTTTAGAATTCCATTTTCAAAATTGTAGTCAAAATACCTAAATTTTGGATTAAAATTCATAGTACAGTTTTATCCAACATAAAATTACTTTTGTTAAGAAATGTTTTAGCTTTTAAATGGCATAAATGTCGATCAACTTTCGACAAAATTGTTTTAATTAATATATTCCTTTTAATATTATATATGTGTCCTACTTGTTCTTGAATTTCAAAGATCCACTAAATCCACATGATAAATATTTTGAATTCCTCGATAGTGAAGGATTCTTAAAAGCAACAACAACAAGCGATATATGAGTTTGGAGAATATCATATCTTCTAAATGATGTTTACTTGGTCAAAAAATCCTGACATTAGACTGTATTTTTTTAGTGACAACTAAATATCGCACTTTCAAAAGGAATATCAACGACAACAATAACAGTATTGGGCATGATAGAAAATCCAAGCAATACAAAAAAAAAATATATAAAAACCAACATCTATAAAGAGATATTAGATAAAATACAACAACATATCATATTATTTATAATTACAACTAATATATAAATGGATAAACTAATATTTTAATTTTTGCAAGTTCATAAGATTTATTTTGAATAACATCAAATTTTTATGTAAATGATTGTTTCATAATAAACATCAATTGCCCTAATACATCAATCTTTTTCATCGTCTATAAGTTTTAATAGTCGCACGATATATAAATATTTATTTTTTCTCTTTAGACGACTATTCCATAAATTTGGGTGTCAATTTTATAAGACATAGTTTCTTTCTCTTGACTACCATTTAATTATTAATCCTATAATTTTTATCTTTTCATTGCACGTCTACAGAACTAGTTTTTGAAAAATGGGGGTGCCTAGCATAAGTAGTTTTCAGCCCTACAAACATCAATTATTTTTAATTAAGTAATAAGCGTTCAAAAATTGTGATTAAAAAAGCAGCCGATAAGTTTCGGACTCATTTCGGTTGAGAGATTAGACGGGCGTCTAACCACTGCACCACTAATACATATTCTTTTAAGTAGTATCACCTCTTATATTTGTACTAATATATTGTAGATTTTTAATTGTGTATATATATATATACACACACACACTCAATAAAAGTTTTTGATGAAGCAGTGTTCCGTAACACTCATTCATCAAAGGCAGTTTCGCTCCTGCTGGTAGCCCAACTTAGCACTGATCATATAATCAAATGCAACAGGAAATTAAATGTGCTCTTCAAAGCATTTGTTAAAGCAATGAACTGTGGAGTTAAGTTTCATAAATTTGTAATTAGTCAATGACAATCCAAACAAGCTACAATACTTGAGTCAATGAGAAGGTCAAAAATCTTATTTGATACTCCCTCCGGTCCATTTTATTTGATCACTTTCCTTTTTTAAAAGTCAAATAATGTAAACTTTGATCAACATTTTGAGATATATTTTTTCACCATATTAATATGACAAGAATTGGAATTTGTAGTACTTTTCGTGTAATTTTTTAATATCTAAATTATAATTTTAAAATATTGACTAAATCTAGTTCAATTTGAATCCAAAAATTGGTCAACTTGACTCTCGAAAAGTGAAAAACATCAAATAAAGTGGATCAGAGGGAGTAGTTATTAATTATTCCGTAACCTTCTGAAAAATAAGTCATTCTCTTGTTTAAATATGGATTTATTCTACTCAATAAATTTTTAAGAGTCAATCGTATAACAACCTCAATTTTCCTTTGAGGTAGCTTATATTTAACTTTGTGTGGTCTTATTTATTGACGCGTAAGGTAAGACGATATTAACCAGACTTCTTTTTTTCTCATTTGTTATAACAAAGTAATTGTTGGAAATTAGATTCGGTCCACCCGTGTGGGTCAACCAGGATAAATATCCAATATATAATTATATATAATTAGTTATATATAATTAGTTATGAAAATAAGAAAAAAGAAAGAACAGACACAACCCTTGAGAAAATCCTGAAAAGTTGTGTCTTATAGAAAAGATAAAAGAAGTTCAAAGAGTCTGGAACTTCTAATCTCATTCTAAGTTTACGTTCTTTTTCTTTTGAAACATACAGAACTCAAAACTTTTTTTTTTCTCCTTCAATTAGAAGAACAAAGTCTTCTATGAAATACGGAACAATCTTCGTCTGCAACTCAGGTACGACTTTAGACTGTGAACCTTTGATGTAGTTCGTGTTTTGTTGACATGTGATTGCATCCCCGACTAGTGAAACAAATACGGTTAGACCCTGGGCGAATTGTATGTTTGGATTATGAGTAATCCCTCATTAGTATCAGAGCCCGAACTATTTGTTTCCTAGTCTTAATATTAAATGGTAGAGTCTCTGTTTGCTGTTGTTGTTTGTCGAGTTTTTTCCTTCTCTCAATATTTTTGGTCAGCGGCTGTCTGAAACAAAAGGAGAATGAAAATTTGCAGAAAGGTGAAGTAAGAAATAAGAACTTTGTGGTCCTGAAAATCAAACTATAATTTTCTGCAATAGTCATATGTTGTCCCGTAAGGCGAACTACAGAGACGGGTACCTGATTTTCTTATAATCTAACCTTAGATTAATGAAATTAAGGAAAAGACGAATGTAGCAAAGTCTTGGTGAAACTAGAAAGTACCAGGCCTCGTGTTTTCTTATTCTTTCTTGATTTTGTTTTAGGGATCTATTGTGGGTTTATATAAAACAAAAAAGAGTTTTACATACAGGCCTAAGACATTATACATTAATGGTTTGACCAGTTTATGTAAAAAATAATTTTTTCTATAGAGAATGGAAGGAATCTTTCACTAGCCATCATTCCTCCACTTCTTTAGTTGCAATTGCATTCTTTTACAACCTGGTGAAAGGAGAATCATGAGTGCAGAAGTTGAAGTTGACTGTTTTTTATTTTTCCAAGTGAAAAAAAAAACCAACAAATGAATCTTTGTGATTCTTGCTATATGGTTCAAGCAAATAAAAATTTGCTTTATTTGAAATTAATTTTTCCCTTAGGTTAAAGCATAACCTGTGAGATGGTCACAGTAGGTTTGTGGAACGATGTGAAAATTTGAATATTGAAAATTTGCCTTCAAGAGTTGGTTTGTTTTTTTGTCACTTGGGATCAGAATGTTACTCACACATAAAGATCACAATATGTGTTCTTTCTTTACTTGTTCCTATGAATGAAGAATTTAAAGAAAGAAGCGGTGTGATGAGATTAAGAAACGTTGCCTTCTCACTTTGTAAATTCTTGGATTTTTCTTACCGTCGACAAGTTACTTGTGAAGAAAGAGGCTTAGGGACCTCTCAAGTTTTTAAATAAGGAAAGGGGATTTCAATTTCTTTTTCATTTTGTTTTATTGTCTGTGTGTCATTAAAGGGGTAATTAACCAAAGCAGGGACCAAACAGCAATTATTAAAACTTGTCAAAAAGTAAAAAGTGACCCTACATATATATATTCTCTTTCTCTCTCCACCTGACACACACACAAGTGCATTTCCCCATTCACTACACTTCTCTCAAACTTCTCAACTTCACAACCATTTCTCTATCTTGCGAAATTCAAAAACGCTACTGTTCATCATCGGATTTCTTCTTGTTTTCTCCATTTTTCGTCAAATTTGTGGTGGAACTAAACCCATTGTTGCATATTTCCGTTCATCAAGTTAAAATAGGTACTTTTTCAACTTTTTTAAAGCAAAAACAAGAATATGGTCCGTCTGAAAACCCTTGTTTCATTTTTCTTGTTTGAGATCATTTCTGAGTTTGTGTACAGATTTTCTGGTGCACGTTGGTTTGAAAACCCAGAATACACTGAAAAAAATCGTCTCTTCGGTTCCCACGAAAAAATTATGTGTAAACATCTGAAATGTGTGTAAACATATTTGCAAATGTGTACACATCTTTGCAGATGTGTAAACAAAAGATGACTGTATATCTGAAAAAATGGGCATAGATCTGCAAGATCTGTACACATATTCTTGATGTGTACACATATTATTTTATGTGTACACATATATCCTTATGTGTACACATATTCTTGATGTGTGTACATAAAAGAAGTTAAAAAAGGGTTTATTAATTTTACACATATTCTAAATGTGTACACATAAGGTTATATGTGTACACATATAATTTTATGTGTACACGTATTCTTGACGTGTGAACACAAGTTAAAAATGCACTACTATTTTTACACATATTCTTGATGTGTACACATATTGTTATATGTGTACACATATTGTTGTATGTGTACACATATAACAATGAATCTGCACCTTTCCATGTGTAATTCTATTAGATGCTATTTTCATTCAACCTAACTATGTTATTCCTTTTATTTGCTATGTAGATACAATGGTTAGAACACGTCGTGGGGAGGCTAGTGGTATCAGTAGGGGTGGCAAGAGGAAGGCTGATGGAAGAAGCGAGACGTCTGAAAATGCTAGCAAAAGAACTAGAACTGCCAGCGGTAAAGCACGATCAAATGAGGCCCAATCAGAGAGCCAAGCCAGCATAGATATGTGTGCGCCTGTAGATGTTAATCGAATCGTTGAAGAAGTTAATCAACAAGCGGAACTCATAGATAGTGGATCAAAAAATGAGGGCTCTGCAACTCAGGTAGGTGAAAATAAGGAGGGCGATGTAGAATGCAATAAGGGAGAGAAGAATGCAGTGGAGAAAGAAAGTGATAGAGTTACCGGTGACAGAGAAGAAGAGGCTGGTGAAAAAGTTATTAGTGAGGTTATTGTAAAAGAAGGTGATGCTAGTGGAAGGGATGGAGTAGAATAAGGAGATGTTAGTGGAAGGGATGGAGTACAAGAAGGAGCTGTGAGTGGAAGGGATGGGGTAGAAGAAGGAGCTGCTAGTGGAAGGGATGGGGTAGAAGAAGGAGCTGCTAGTGGAAGGGATGGGGTAGAAAAAGATGTCGTTGTTGGTGTTAGTGGAAGGGAAGAAGAAGTAGAAGGTGTTGGTAGTGTTAGTGGAAGGGAAGAAGAAGTAGATGTTGTTGTCAGTGTTGGTGGAAGGGAAGATCGAGTAGAAGGTATTAGTGTTAGTGGAAGGGAACAAGTAGAAGAACAAGAACGTGGAAGACAACAAGAAAGTGGTGAAAGTGGAGAACGTGTTGGTACTGCTTGTGGAGTACAAGAAGAAGGTGGAGAACTTGTTGGTACTGCTGCCGGAGAAAAAGAAAAATTGGCAAAACGTGCTGCCTTGAAAAATTGGAGGTCGTTGTTGAGAAAGATAATACAGGATGATGACAATGCTGAGAAGGAGGTGGATAATGCTGTGAAGGATGCTGAGAACTTGGATAACATTGATGATGATGATGAGGGGGCGGATGAAGAAGAAAGTGTTGGTGTTGGTGCAAAATCAGTAGAGGCAGCCCCAGAAGAGGTATGTGTTTATGTGCAAACATATTAATAACGTGTACACGTATAAATAATGTGTACACATAAGATATATGTGTACACATTTAAATAATGTGTACACATATACATTATGTGTACACATTATTTATACGTGTGCACATAAAACTTATGTGTACACAAAGAAATTATGTTTGAAAAAGACTAACTGATCAGTATCTCTTAATCATTTGCAGGTTGAGGAGGGCACAATGACTTTCCATCCTGATATGAATCTCAGGACCTTTATGGAGGAACATGGAGAGTTCACCGTGTCCAAGGTCACACAAAGATCCTCCCTTTCCGGGGATATGAAGAAATTTAGAGAGGCTTTGACTAATCTGGATATGTTGGATGATTTTAAAAGTTCAGTGTTTGGGCACTTGTTGGGTTTGAGCGATAAAGCAATTTTTCCTCCTAAACTAGTCCATGGGCTCCGATTGCGGACCATAAAATGCAAGAAGACAAAGGAGGTATGGGTCAAATTTAATAACCTTCCTGCTCGTTTTGGACTAAAGGAATTTGCATTAATGACGGGACTGTCCTGCCATGATTACCCTAGTGATGTTTTTCTGGATGATGTGAAAGAGAAGGGGCAACAGATGTGGGACACGTTAATCGAGGAGAATGGAGGGAAAAAGGCTGTTTCTGGAAGTGAGCTATTGAGAGTGATTAGTGAAGGTGATCTAGATGCCAGGACGAAGTTTCGTCTTTCCCTTGCTTGGTTTGCACACTCCATCTTATGTTCGAAGGATGCGCGCACAAGTGTTGATCCTTTATTTGTAATGTTGGCGCATAGGCCTACCACATTCTTCGCCAAGTATCCTTGGAGGAGAAAAAGCTTTGAGATGACAATTCAGAGCCTAGTCAAGCCAATGTCTGTTGAAATGAAAGGATACAACCTGTATGGCTTCCCATGGGCATTTGTTGCATGGGCATATGAAGCCATTCCATCCCTTCGACACCAGGAATTTGATGACAAACCCACAGAACCAAGGATGATAAGATGGATCCCTACCAAGCAGGAGAGGGAATGTGATCACATCCTTCGCCATGTTGATAACCCGGTTAGTGATATTTCAGTTATCTTCCATTTGGTGTTTACTCATATACACATAGTTCTTTATGTGTACACATAAAACTTATATGTGTACACATATAAGTTATGTGTACACATAACTTTGATGTGTACACACAAGTAAAATGTAAGAAAATATTACACACAGGTCTTTATGCGTACACATAACATATATGTGTACACATATAAGTTTTATGTGTACACATAACCTTTATGTGTACACGTATTATATTATTTCCTGATTTTTTTTCTTTTCTAATAAAACTATATTTTTTTTATGGGGTTGGAGGTGGTGAGCCCATTCCTTTTGCCTACTCCAAGGGAGAAGAGAAAGGCGTTCATGAAAAATTTGTTGCCGTTTGTGGATGAGGAGGATGAGTTGATCGATCAATTGACCGAAAGACTTAAAGGTGCGCAAAATTTGAGGCTGGGGGATGTTGTTGGTGGCGGCAGAGCACTTGCAATTGTTGGTGTTAATGCAGAGGTTGTTCCAAAGCATGTTGATACAAGAATGGATGATGTTACAGAGCATAGTCATAGGAGTATGGATATTGTACCAGAGCAAAGCGAAAGAAGAATAGAGTTTGGTCGAGAGGCAAGTGGTGATGGAGGAGGAGCTGTTGGTGATAATGTTGTTGGAGATATACTTGTTGGCATGAGTGCTGACTTTATTGGTGGGAGAGCTAGAGAGAATATTGACTGTAGTGGTGGTGGTCGTAGGCTGTTTGAACAATCTGGTGGATATGGAGGTGAGGCTGGTGAGAGCACCTCTATAAGACATGGATGTAGCAGATGCTCATTATGTGAAGCATGTAAGGAGGAAAAGGAAAATGAAGTGAGATTGTTGAAAGATTTGAAGGAATCTGTGGAATTCCTAAAAAGGTGTGCTGAGGAGAAGCCCAAGAGGACTGTGTACCCTTCTAGGGCTCAGATGTCTCCATTCGTTGCATCATTGAAGAAGGCGAGGGCAGCGAAGGCGAGGGCCGGGAAGGCGACAAGGGCTAGGGGAACCAGGGCAAGGGCTGCAGATGTTCAAGAGGAAGAGAGGCTGCCTGTTGATCTTTATAGGCCAGTTGATCCAGCTAAGGAGGATGTTTTTAATGCATACATGAAGGAGAAAAACAGGGAAAAACGTCCTTTTCTGGGTCACGAGTACAACTACCTCGACTTCCAAGATGTAATCCGCATGAAGAAGTGGATGGAGAGTCAGGTACACTTTTCTCTATGTACCTTTTTTATGTACACGTATTATTTATGTGTACACATATTTTTTATGTGTAGACATATTATGGTATTTATACACATCAAGAATATGTGTACACAACAAGATTATGTGTACACATTAAAATTATGTGTACACGTAGAGAATATGTGTACGCATAAATTATCATATTGTGATTGTTCTTTATATTAAATACCATCTTACATGCTTATATTCATTTTTTGTTTTATTTTTCCATTATCATACAGCATGTTGATGAAATTTTAAACTTGATGCGAGTAAGGCATAAGGAATTCCACAGGCATTACAACAAGACCGATGTCATCTTGGACATGAACTTCTGTACTAGATTGACTGCTGCGCACCAAGCTTTTATAAAGGATGCTGAAGATCTTGGGGTTTCTTTTGATGAATGTATGAACTTGAAGAAGTGTGAGGAAGGTCTCCTAGATTATGCTTCTGGAAAGCTGCCTTACCCCGGTGGACGCAAGTGGGATGGTGCCAAGAGGATATTTACTGTCCTTAACATTGATAAAAGGCATTATCTCACATGTGTCTTCTTGATTGAGCAGGGAAAGATTGAGCTTTATGACTGCAACATGGGAGTTTATAGTGAAGATGCATTAGCTCCATATGTCTTGCCCATTACGATCATGTTCCCCAAGTTCTTGCGTGATTGTGGTAAATTCAAACATTTACCAGAAGCCATCTTGAATGCAGACTTGTGGGGTTATGAACGAGTTCCAGATCTTCCAAGGAACGAAACAGGTACTGCTTGTGGGGGGTATTCACTTATGTTCATGGAGCATCTCTTGACAAACACCCCTATGACGTTGCTGCATGATAGTTCAATGGAAGATATGAGAAAGAAGTGGGCTGTAGACATATTCTACGAGGAAATGGAGCCTTAAGTGGTGTTGGATGAACTAATTTGATTGGTCTGTATGGATAATCTTAATCTTTTTATTTTCGTTGGTCTGTATGGATAATCTTAATCTTTTTTTTTTATTTTAGTTTTTGATGTGGTGGACTAGTATATCGCATGATGTACATGATCTGCTTTCTTTTATTTGCACACCTGTTGTGGCTGTGTTGAAATGACTTGCCTATTTCCTCCTATCTTTCAAACTTATAAAAATATGTGTACACATATAGATAATTATGTGTAGATAATTACTTGTGTAATTTGCACGTCCATAATACACGTCAAACATATGTGTACACGTAAAAACTATGTGTGGATAATTACTTGTGTAATTTGCACAAGTCCATAATACACGTCAAACATATGTGTACACGTAATAAATATGTGTGGATAATTACTAAGTCCAGCATACACGTCAAAAATATGTGTACACGTAAAAAATATGTGTAGGTAATTACTTGTGTGCGGACGGTTATGATTATCAAAAGGCGGATAATTAAACTAGGGCACTTATAAAAATAGCCTAATGCAACCGTTCAATAAACCGTCCATAGCATAAAGATGAAAGGACGCAATCCTTCACATCCTTGCTCTATAAATAGTCAAAAATACTATCTTGACGTCCCACAAGCAAAAACTATTCCAGTATCTATAGCAAAAACAGCAAAGAAATCATGGCAAGACGTCCTATTATAAAGATGGAAGACTTGAAGAAAGATCTTGATGAAATGAAAGAAGCCCTAATTGAAGCAAGAGACCGCCAACTTATGGATATAAGGAGGATTAAAAGGATCTTCGAACTACTCCTAGCACCTTTGGGCAAGTCCTTGAAGGACATCTACTACACTCCACCCAACTCTCCACCTCGCTCCGGCTTTGAAAATTAGAATCTATAATGTTAAGTTCCCTTTTTATTGTGAAATCAGATTAATATGTCTTAATTTTAGTATTTGTGAAGTCTATGATTGTATGTATTTGAATAAATCCTAAAGTATTTGTATTTGTGAAGTCTATGATTATCATGTTTCTATGTTTATAATGATTGAATGTACTCACAACTAACTTTACGTGTACACATACAGTTTATATGTGTACACATATTGTCATATTGATTCTCAAATATCCCAAATCTTGGTTGTTTGATTGCCAAAAATGGTGAATCCACGATCCTACATTAAAATGGGAGTTATTTGAGTGTTCACACGAGTTCTCATGCATTCCCCATCATTGGAGCATTGGATTCATAAGGATTTGGCCTTATCGTTAGACAGTAGTTGTCATATTGATTCTCAAATATCCCAAATATTGGTTGTTTGATTGCCAAAAATGGTGAATCCACGTTCCTACATTAAAATGGGAGTTATTTGAGTGTTCACACGAGTTCTCATGCATTCCCCATCATTGGAGCATTGGATTCATAAGGATTTGGCCTTATCGTTAGACAGTAGTTGTCATATTGATTCTCAAATATCCCAAATATTGGTTGTTTGATTGCCAAAAATGGTGAATCCACGTTCCTACATTAAAATGGGAGTTATTTGAGTGTTCACACGAGTTCTCATGCATTCCCCATCATTGGAGCATTGGATTCATAAGGATTTGGCCTTATCGTTAGACAGTAGTTGTCATATTGATTCTCAAATATCCCAAATATTGGTTGTTTGATTGCCAAAAATGGTGAATCCACGTTCCTACATTAAAATGGGAGTTATTTGAGTGTTCACACGAGTTCTCATGCATTCCCCATCATTGGAGCATTTGATTCATAAGGATTTGGTCTTATCGTTAGACAGTAGTTGTCATATTGATTCTCAAATATCCCAAATCTTGGTTGTTTGATTGCCAAAAATGGTGAATCCACGTTCCTACATTAAAATGGGAGTTATTTGAGTGTTCACACGAGTTCTCATGCATTCCCCATCATTGGAGCATTGGATTCATAAGGATTTGGCCTTATCGTTAGACAGTAGTTGTCATATTGATTCTCAAATATCCCAAATCTTGGTTGTTTGATTGCCAAAAATGGTGAATCCACGTTCCTACATTAAAATGGGAGTTATTTGAGTGTTCACACGAGTTCTCATGCATTCCCCATCATTGGAGCATTATCCTTTTGGCTGTTGATAATGATTGAATGTACCCACACATAATAATTACGTGTACACATATTATATTATGTGTACACATATTATTATATGTGTACACGTATTTATTATGTGTACACATATAACGTTTACGTGTACACATAATTAATATGTGTAAAGGACTTTGAATTTTTTTAATTGTAATCTACCCACACATCGGCAAGATGTGTACACGTAATTATTATGTGTACACATATAATATTTACGTGTACACATAATTAATATGTGTAAAGGACTTTGAATTTTTTATTGTAATCTACCCACACATCGGAAAGATGTGTACACGTCAAACGAGATGTGTACACATATTATAAAATGTGTACACATAAGTTATATGTGCACAGTATATTAATTTGTTGAGTGTTTCTATCTATCATGTTTCCATTTTGTTTGTTCGTTTTACGTTGAAGGATAAAGAAAGTAAAGGTAATGTCTGCACAAAAGACATACTAAACAGAAAATAGATATAAAACAAATAGGAACTATAGGTTTATAAATGGTTACAAATACAAGAAATGAACATATATGGTTCTATGAAACAACACTGGGACCTCCGGAATCTACAACCCTCCGCTGCGGACATGTTGTTTTCTTATGGCCAAGTCTCTTGCATATGCCACATCTATTCTTCCTACTTGTGAATGCTTCACCCACCGAAGGCATTCGCTTTGTCCTCCTTCTTCCTCGTGTTATTTTCACAAAAGGCGGCTTTATCTTCCTCTCATAAAGCTCCGGTGGTGCGTTCCACAACTCCTCTGCAATCATTGGATAGATTAAGCCGTCATACGCAAGAATGTATGCATTCGTAGAATAATACCCCGATGTATATTGGTATATCTCGTTCCCAAACTCAAACGCTCCTCCATATCGACATCTTAAGGCTGCCATAGCATGTGCACAAGGTAGTTCGTCCAAATCAAACCTCCGGCAAGAACAAGTCCTTTGAATTAGATCGACACTAACAACCTCATCCCCAGTACCGACATTGTAAACATCATTGCCAACGCAACAAACGTAAAGCTTGTTGCCCTCTGTGACATTTTTCCTTAATATTTGTTCAATCGAAGGAACACATGGCTTTGAGTGCTGTAAGAACATGGTACGCCTATGATGAAACTTTTCAGAAAAATTCCTCAAAATTCCATTGAACATTGCAACGATGGGATATTCTCTTTCATCCTTTAGCATTGCATTAATTGACTCAGCGATGTTTGAGGTCATCACTCCAAACCTACACATATATAACTGATTCTTACAACGTGTACACGTATTAATTATGTGCACATAAGTGTACATTTTAAAAACTGAAAACACATGGACACACATAATTTGTATGTGTACACATATTTAATATGTGTACACATATAATATTATGTGTACACATACAAATTACGTGTACATATATGGCTAATGTATTACATGACTACACATATAAAGGATGTGTACACATAATAATTACGTGTACACATATAATCTTATGTGTACACATATTAAATATGTGTACAAAGTATTACCTGCGGCCTGGAAAAAAGGCTCTGCTCCAGCGCTCAAACCCAACCTGCTCAAGATATGTGGCAACCCTTGGGCACAATGAACGAATTTGCTGGAAATGTTCCTCGAACTCAGTGGGCGTATATGATTCGGCTGCTTTATAAAAATAGGATACAAATTCACCACAATGAAGCTTTGAACGAATGCTTTCAGCCAAGTGCCACTTGCAAACTCCATAATTAGCTTGTGGAAAATACTTTGAAACTGCTTTTGGGATGCTTGAATGCCTATCAGAAACAACACACAACTCATCGGTGCTTGGGAGTATACCGACCAAATTTTCAAAGAAGTAATCATAGGAGGCATCACATTCCACGTTTACAACACAAAATGCCACAGGAAAAATATGCGTCTCCGAGTCTTGTGCCATGGCAGACAACAAAACTCCCCCATACTTCCCCGACAAATGAGTTCCGTCTACGGCGATGACTTTCCTCATATGCGCAAAACCCGTTATCCATGCACCAAGAGCTACAAAAAAATACATAAACCTTTGGTTGTTCATTTGAAACCTCTACCGACCTTTCAACCAAACATACCCTTAAAGTAGGCCTATTTCCAGATCCGTCGACATCGGCAAGGTAAACAAGGAGATCCTCGTCGTTCTTTATTTTACAGGGATGACTCTTTTGCTTTGAACAAATGCTAAGCATGTATGTAATGCAAAGATCATTTGGATCATGACTTCCCCCACATCTGGTAACGATCTTGTTAACCAACTCAGAATACGTAACATCATGGTTCAAAATAACTGGTACCGTCTCCCTTGTCATAGAAATCCACGTGAAACATTCTGGGGTCTCAACCCATTCACCAAGAAAATCAACTGCTAACAGTAGTACACCCATTTATGGTGCAAAAATACCTGGATGCATCAGAAATTGATATGCATTAGAAGCTGAAAACACAATTGAGATGTTTTCACGTATAAAGTAAAAGATGTGTACACATATGTTTTTGACGTGTACACATACTTTGAATGTGAAGTAAGAAAAAGATGCTACGTCGTCTGATGTGTACACACATATGTTGATGTGTACACATATTTATTATGTGTACACGTCAATATAATATGTGTACACATACTCGTATATTTGATGTGTACGAACAAAAGGATGCAACGTCAGCTGATGTGTACACATTATATATTATGTGTACACATAATATATATGTGTACACATATATTTGATGTGCAGGGTGCATCTTAATATGATGTGCACACATATTATATATGTGTACACATAATCTTCGAATCCGTACACATCAGCTGCCCAGAATTAGCATTTTTTATAAAATGCAGAAACGAAACCCATAGATCACAAAACAAACTGCATTATACAGTGTACAACACAGAACACTTACCAGAGCTCCTTTCAAGCGAAAAGTCACAGATCTTCAAGAGGGGTTGAAATCGCGGAAAAGAATATTTGGAAAAAGCTTTTCGATTTGAATTGGAATGGGTTTAAATCGGGTTTGAGATTAAGAAAAACATAAAATACCCTTCAATGGAGCTGTTGATTTGAAGCGAAATTGAAAAAAAAAGGGGGGGGGGGGGGGGGGCTGGCGGGAACCAGCAGCCGCTGGGTGCTGCAAAAGAAATGGGAAAGGAAGAAGAAGAAGGGAGGAGAGAGAAAGGTAGGTTTTTTGCCTTTTTTGGATATTGAATTATTATATATATGGAGGGCTTTTTTGCACTTAATGAAACTTTGGGGGCTGTTTTAATGAGGGACTATATACCACACTAAGTAGTGATTAGAGGGGTGTCCCCCTCACCCAATTATTTAGAACTTTGTCCCCTTTTTTTCTTTTGGGGACTTAAAAGTCCCCCTCACCCAAAGCACCCAAGTTACTTGTATGCACATGGTTGTTGTATAAATGTTGTCTCTCGACTCTCCCAAGTACTCTACACTGCCGCTTGATAGCACCATGAGCTTCCAATCCATGTTTGATTAATTTGGTATTTCATTGCCATGCAAAAACTTCCTCCTACGTCCATTGCTACTGTAAGACCACCAACAGAGGAGATGAGCAACATGTGGGGCCTACACAGTTAGCAGGGACAAAGAATTAGGGACAAAATTTTTGCTCTTAAAAAAATGGAAGTATGCGAATACTTTATTTGGATTTTATTATAGGAATGGAATATGTACAAGAGCATTTGTATACATGTCTGTTGTGTGTATATATAATTTTCGTCAACCCTAATTTTATTTTCTATATGTGTTATAGAAGATAAATGACGAGCATAAATTATGTTGTCTATGCGACATATAATTATGTATATTTAGATGAATTTATAATTACTTATTATTCTAATATTCTGGTTATGTATTTCTATATTTATTATAGAATTTACATCTTATCTAGTCTTGAAGTTAGTAATTTAAGATGAGTGTCCTATAATAATTGATTTTGTTAAATTTATCGAATATTAGAATTTGGATGATGATTGGGAACATAGTGAACTTTCGATTCCAAGTCTAATGTGAAATAAATTTTAACATAGTCGAATTATTTTAAGGATTAGTATGTATATGAATTTAAGTGCTAAGAAAGTACATAGTTGTCTCAATAAGTTTATACTAGTTTATATCAATATGTCAACTGCTACTAGAATATTGTCCCGAGCTTAACAAAAGGTGTTAAAGATGACAATAATATGCAGTATGTCCTAAAAGAGCAAGAGGCTCTTGAGATTCTAGATATGTCTATGATGTCTCCTAAAAGTGGCATTACATTTCATTGTAACTGGTATGCTATGGCATCTGTGATCCAAATAATGAAATTGTTCTAAGTTAGTTACTTATATTCCATATAAGTTATGGATAGATGAAAACTCAATTATTTTTACTCTTGGGTTTGTGCTATTTTTGGACATAATTTTTTTTCACTTGGAAAACTAGTTCCAAGGGGAAGGACATGTATCAATTTGTGATACTATTTTAGTCCAAGATTTATATGTTCATAAGTGAACAAGACAACAATGACATAGTAACTGAAATTGAATCACGATGTTATATTCCTAGCGATTTTTTTCCTAAGTAGGATGAGATAGGTCAAGACTTGTCTCTCTATGACATCGTGGACCAAATCGCTTCCGCTATGACAGTAAAATGGATTCGAGTAAGAGTCACTTTGATGATAATGAATCTGTTTTGATTAGAACCAAGATGACTAAAAAAATTCATTTAATTTTACTGGTCCCAGTGGGAGTAACTATCAATTGATAAATCAATTTTATCAATCCCAACCTCGACAATGAGTTGTCCAATTTTCCCCTTTGTCGATTTGAGATTGAAGGGGGAGCATATATAGTTACTCCACAAGATGAATAAGAGCAATGAAAGATAAATGAGGCTCTTAAATATCCTGCTAAAGATAAGTATCTAGAACAATGAAATATGAAATGGAGTTAGTGAAACCAAATCAAGAGTTGGAATTCGTTGATCTACTAATGGGTGATAGCATCGTTGAGAACAAAGGGGTTCTCAGAAAACGCGAATGACTTAATGTAAAATATGGGTGAATTCTTGAAGTTCAGATTTCAAGAGATCGTTCCAAGGGATTGTTGTCTCTTTCAGAAAAATCTTATATTAAGATGTTTTCATGAACGATTTAATATGCAATAGTGCAAACCCATTAATACTCCTATTTCTAGAGCCGAAGTTTCAAGTGGGAGGATGTATCCTCGTGAATCCACAAGAATATGTTTTTTGTCTCTTGAAACTTGATATTTGTTATTCTAGTTAGTAGATATCAATCTGACTTAGAAAATGAGTACTGGAAAGCAGTCAAAGATACTGAGGTATCTCGAAGGCACATGTGATTATCCTTGTAATGTAAAGGAAATGATCTACAACTCATAAGCTATACTTATGATGATTGAGAAGGATTTAGATGGGAGTAAATCTAAATCTGAGTATGTCATTCTTTGCTAAACAATAGCGATGTGTATATTGTTTGTGTAGCAAGAAACAATCATCAGCCTTATTTATAAAAAAAGCTGAATTTGTAGCTTTTTCAGCAACTGTGCAAGAAGCTGTTTGGCTTAAACGTCTTTATGATAAATTTGGGTGTGTTTGGTAGTGTTATTGAATTAGTGACAATCAAGTATTGATAGTCAAGTCTCAATAGCTTACACAAAAGTCCCAAGTATTATTAGAAGACAAACCATATTGATATAAGTATAATTTCTTTAGAGACATAGTTGTACATAGAAAAGTGAACATGAAATACATCTCTATGCATTATATGATAGTTGATCTGATAATAAAGCTCATAGAGTTGGTGCTTATGAGTCATATGTGAAGGCATTGAGTTTGCGTAGATGTTGATGTATTTATATTTAAATTTTTCCAAGCATGTTAACATAAAACTGCATTATTGGAGTTAATGTAGTTGAAGCCTAAATTGATTGTTTAGTTGGTTCATATACATAGAATGATTTTATGTTTAGTACATAAATTTGAAGTATGTCGGATAGACAAAAAAGATTGGCCTATTCACACAGGCAATCGCCTCTACTGTCTAGGTGACTAATAGAGATGAGACAATTATAAACTTATTATTATCTGAGGAGATAGTAATAGAGAGCTTGAAGTTTATAATAAGAATGTCGCTTGTTATTTTTGGTTAATCATATGTGATTAAATGTGAGTCTGTCTTAACGCCAGATGTGAGTTCTGAAGGATAAAATGTATGAGTAGAAGTGTGAACTCAAAGTTAGACATATGTTGTCTGAACTATCATCTACACAGTATATAATTTGTGAAAGACATACGCTCCATGGGAAAGGAGTCTATACTGTGATACGTGATTCATACCACATATGCATAAAGTGACCTATGGGCGATACTAGTTTAATCTCTACTTGCTTATTGTGTGAAGCCGTGAAAATTATAAGTAATTTTCTTCTTTCTTTGTAACCTCATGACTTTGATCAGTTTCTCGAGATTCAATTTGGTGATTGCTATCTTAGGGTGTTGCCTAGAGATCATGGATGATTCGGTCTGGGGGGACATTTCTAGAAAAGCAAATCAAATTGAGATTAAGAGATTCTAGAGATGAGGAAGATCATTATTGAGTATTATCACATTAGTTGTGTTCATTGGGCCCCTTTATGTTTGTCTATGAGACAAGAACATAATGATGAACGCAAATTAATACAAAGAGATTTGTGAGAGATGTGAATATGATAAATGATCTAGAGTATTGCATACTACAATCTACTCCAAGGTTCCGTTAATCGAGATGCTGTATATTCCTAAAAGATGTATAGCAACTAAGCTCTCGAAGTATGCACTGGTCACACGGTCTAGTCATTATGTATGGAAGTTACAGAATAGGAATGAGAGTTGACCCACTATGTGTGAGTGGGAGATGTTGGAAATTAGATTTGGTCCACCCGTGTGAGTCAACCCGGATAAATATCCAATATATAATTATATATAATTAGTTATGAAAATAAGAAAAAAGAAAGAAGAGACACCACTACAAAAACACGCCTCTTAGCAGCGGTTTAATTTCTCATTTAGCAGCGGTTTTAGCCGCAGCAAAAAAAAATTCCAGCGGTTAAAAACTGCGGCCTAAGTAGCTGTACTTAAACACTTTAGCAGCGGTTTTTGGAAACTGCTGGTAGAACTGCTGCTAAACTAAATAAATAGCAGCGGTTTTCGAAAATGTCATTGTAGCTGCGGTTTTTCTATTTTGTGGCGGTTTAAAACCGCTGGAATATAACGAACATCATTTTTTGTTTACCGCCAGTTGCTAAACCGCTGCTAAAAATATAGATATAGAAATACTGGATTGCTCCAGTTTCTAAACCGCCCATAAAAATATAGATATAGAAATACTGAATAAATACGGTTTATGAAACCTCCACTAAATTATTAGGAACTACAGCTAATTAAAGAACTGATTTAACCATACATTATGTGCAACATTTCGCACAACACAACTGAAATAGCTCAAATAGAACTACAAAAAACTAAAACTTTCAATTGTAAAGGCAATCTTACATCCAACACATAGGGAAACTAAAATTCATTATAAACAAAATAATATTCTCATAGACAACAGTCGGATGGAAATTAACTTTCAACATTATGACTAGCTGAAGACGATGGTCTCACACCAGTCGAAATCGGTCCACTTTCTTCTTCTAAAGCCTGAAAATATAAATATCTTTATTGTGAGTAAATAGTCTTGAAATATCTAAGCATATGTTCCAACAATGAGCAAAATAAAAGCAAAAGAACACTTCTGTCGTAATTTTGCTGTCTCTTCACAAAAGCTATTTTTATTCTCTTCACCAAACTAAATAACAATCAGAATTCTTACCGAGTACACATCTAATTTCGGCTAGTGTACTCAGTAGAACAAATAATTTCAGGAGCACCTCTGGAATATCAACTACAATTAAAGAAGAGTTTGATGTCAAGTTATACAACTTTACAAAAACTAGTTAAAAATAAGCAAAGATTAAAACTTTACAATCTTAAACATAATTTGGACAAAACTAAAAGATGAGACAGAAGAAGTATGTAGGAATATGAGAGAGCAATAAAAGTTGGAACACATACCATTGCATTAACTATAGCAAACAACTCAGGCGACATATCTCCTCCTTGTTTTACGGAAAATTTTGATATGAAACCCACCACCGATTCAAGCTTTTGCCTCTTCGATCTTTCAACACCTACAATTGACTCAAGCTCACGCACCTTCGATTTTTCAGCTCCTAACTCTGACTTTATCTCATCCATTTTGTCATCTTGAATCTGGTGAGTAAAAGAAGTACCACTGCATTGATGAGTACTGTAGCCAAATACTTGAGTTGGAGTTGGTCCATGACCGACACCCCTAACTCGACCAGCGTGCTCCTTCCCTAGTACACGAGCAACTGAATCATCTAGTGAAATTTTAGCTGATGGGCCATTTTGACGTTCGATATTCTCTATTTGCTCCTACATACATATAAACCATGTTTAGCACTTAGCGAACTAATATGCAGTATACAGAGGCATGAATCAAAAAACTATTGCCAGCAATTTGCTCATGAATTTCCTTTGCATAGTTGTTTTTACAGGAGCACAAATAAAACCTCTATATTTAGGCTGTTTGTAGTGTTAGGCCACCCTATACTCCTATGGAAATGAAAAAAGAAATTACTTACACCAATAACTCTGGCTGCACCATTAACATAATTTCCATCTTTTCCCTTGTGTACGATGGTCCATATTTCTCCTCTACTCATGGGCCTCCCACGTTGCAGTTCCTATATCATTATTACTATAATCATAAACTTAACTTTAATAAAATATAGAATTAAATACATAGGATAAACCTCTCTAACTAAACGACCTCTTCATCTTTTGTCCTAGGTATACTTTTTGAACCACCAGCATATGTGTACGCTTGTTTCTTCCGATTTCCGGCATTCCTTTTGCGCATCTCTTGTGTTTTCTTGTCATTGTTGTACTGAATAAACCATATCCACTGATCAGGATCAACTCCACTAGGCCGTCTTCGAACATTTTCCTCCATAGTCAATGATTCCTTATAAAATCTTTTGTGTAGACCATTCCTGGTATTCTTCCACCTCGTTCCCATTCTCTGCATGATGTATTTCTTCATGCGACTGTCGACTACATGAAATTTTTCCTGCATAAAAAAATGATTTCAATTGTTTCAAAGAATCTTAGACAAATCACTACCATGCTCTTGATGCACAACATTTATGCTGAAGTAATTCTCAATTTTGACTATGCATGAAAGATCACACAAAGAGGGGGACAAAGAGAATCTTATAAGTTCCCTAAATCTCATAGGAAACCTATAGATCCCTCCAATCTGTAACAAAGTAATCAAAATAAAAGAGAACCTAAAATTAAAAATAATAGACCAGAGAACCACGAAATAAGATCGGCCGGTATAAGTAGTTCTGGAAATGTATGTACCTTTATAATATCATCATAAACACTATCTTTGTATTTCTTTGGAACCTTAAGCCATGATACGTAACACATAGGCAGCTTAGAAAAATCTGATGCCAAAGCACCAATGAAGCCACCCAAAAGCCCACCGACATCCTCAATATATTGACCAAACTCGTCACCCGGAACTATAACCTTTTTCCCCCTAGAGAGTGTCCAAATATCATGTACCTTCAATTTATCTTGTATAATGGTACCATTGTCATCTACAGAATAATAATCATAGTTAAATTACATTATAATCATCAAGAGTACAAATAATACAAGTACAATATTCTTACCTATAAGACTAACCCTCCAGTAGCCATCACGTTTACGACTGTAACGAATTGTTCCAGATGTATGAGCAACATCATCTTCAGGCTCATCAAAAAAGTTGGTAGTCTCAGACTCAGAGTGAACCCCATTGTGAGATGACTGTGCAGAAGTAGTACCATGACGAGTTGATTGTCTAGAAGTAGTGTTAGTTGACTGCATAGAAGTAGTTCCAGTATGTGTAGGTGGTACAGAAGAAGCTCCACTATATGCCAATGGTACAGAACTAGCTCCCATATGAGTCGGTGGCATATGAATCTCGAGCAAATTATTATGTGAATCTTGTTCATCAGTTAATATGCTCTTGAAGCGTCTCGGCCGACCCATTCCTACAAGTCTATACAAACAAATAAGACTAAGATACAATGAAGGACATCTTATATCAGATGATGCATTAGCAAATGCGAAGCCTAAACTTTAGCAGTTAATTCACATATTCAAATGTAGTTCTCGACTTTAATATCCAACTCAATGGCTAAGTGAAGTGAATGACATTAACAATAAGTTTCAAAATGATACAGCCATGGCGTAAGTTTTATACAACTCAAAATAGCCACGGACATTAACAATTCACTGCTCAAATATACATAATTAGGGTTAAAACATAATGTGATAATTGTTTAGTATGAAAATTCGAAAGTTTTAATAATTTTAACAGAATAAAACCATAATTTGTGCTTACGACTATGAATCATACATAAATTAGGGTTAAAATTAGGGCTAACTTACACAAAGTACGGTAGAAATTAAAAATATTCATACTAAACAATCATCACATTATGTTTTTCAGAAAAATCAAAAATCGAAAACTAAATTTCTCATAAACTATGAAATGAAATGAAACTAGGGTTACCGTAATCGTTCAGTATGAAATGAATGGAGATTTTTGGGTCTCTCTCACTGTGTAAAGATATAGAGTGAAGCGGGAGTGTGATGGATGAAAAGAGAATGAATGGAGATTTTTGGGTCCGTGAATTGTGCTTAGAGCTTTAATTCTGTTTGAACCGCTGCTATATTACAACAAACCGCTGCTAATGACATTAATTTTCAATAACCACTGCTAAATTGTAGTAAACCGCTGCTATATTTATATTTTTCAGCCCTTTTAGAACCGCTGCACAAACCGCGGTTATATATACATTTACCGGCGGATACTAGAAACCGCAGCTACAAAATCGCTGCTAAGACTTGGTTTTTTTGTAGAGCACAACCTTTGAGAAAATCCTGAAAAGTTGTGTCTTATAGAAAAGATAAAAGAAGTTCAAAGAGTCTGGAACTTCTAATATCATTCTAAGTTTACGTTCTTTTTCTGTTGAAAAATACAAAACTCAAAACTTTTTTTTTCTCCTTCAACTCTCTTCTTCCTTAATGAAGAACTCGGTGGGAGATTCCTAATTAGAAGAACAAAGTCTACTATGAAACACGGAACAATCTTCTATCTGTAACTCAGGTACGACTTTAGACTGTGAACCTTTGATGTAGTTAGTGTTTTATTGACATGTGATTACATCCCCGACTAGTGAAATAAATACGGTTAGACCCTGGGCGAATTGTATGTTATTGGATTATGTGTAATCCTTCAGTAATAATATATTTTATTAAAACATAAAGTAAGACGGCATTAACCAAACTTCGTATGATGTATCTGGAGGAAATGAATGCCATGATCTTAGTAATCACATGCTCCACCAAATAATAGAGGGATTCAAATGATCGCTTCTAGCATGTCCTATAACAGTCGGAGTTAACATTTTGTACATTGTCATTATATGATGATTATTATGATAACAACAATTAATCTTTGGCACATTAGTTAATCATCACAGATAAACTAAATACAATACAGTAAGCTGGTGCTGATGTAGCAATCTGTAAGTAGTTGATGTAATTAATAAGCTACTTTGAATAATGAGAATAATGCTATTATGTAAATCTCTTAAATTGTCTCTTTAGTTTACTTTTCTCTTTACTTCTACTATTTAATCCTCCCTTTACTCCTTGACAGTTCACCACATTTCTTCATTTTGCTCTCTTCTTTTCCCTTTGGTTGCTTCTTTTCTCTTATGATGTCTAATTTCTTAGTTAAATTAAGTTCTTGTGAGTCTTCTTTTATGTAGAAATTCCAGCATAAAAAAAATGATCGCATCATTTGCTCTTCATTCTTCCCTAAATCTTGTTTTCTATTACTGTGTTTTTCTCATACATATATCATTTTTATTCTTCTAAATTAGGGTTTTCATCATGAACATGTATATCCATATTAGCTTGTTTGATGATGTATTCTGTTAGTACATTAATTACATGCATATTTCGAGTTCTTGAATGAATAGAATCTAATGGTAAAACTTAATTTAGAAGTACCATCTAAACCAAGAAAGAAAAGATACAAATGATTTTAATGTGTCTTTTTTTCCTAAATTTCAGCATTTGATGTATCAATGATGTGATAAATCAAGTCTAGATGACTCTTCAAATAGTGTTGTTTGTTTCTAGTAATCACATCTTTTTAATTTCTTTCTCTTTTTTTTTTTCTAAAAAAAATAAATAAATTGCAACACTCTATGGCTGCATCAGAAGAAAATAAGGTTTCCAAATTTCTCTAGTCCTTGCTAAAGTAATTGACAAACATCATTAGCACAGTTTCAACCACTTTCACTAGGTGGCTCTTAATTCTTATGGTTTTTGGCACATGTCCCTCTGCATCCTTGGCTTTCAGCACTTCAGGCGACTCGATCAAGCAAGTGCAATGCATCTATTTGATCCATCTCCAAAAGCATGTCAATCACGTTTGCTGCATTTTTTGGCTCCAACTGTTCAACCAAGGGTGCAAATTTTCACGTAGCATCATCTGTCACTCTGTTGGAAAAGCATATGATAAGTTTTGTGTGTCTGTCTGTGATGTTAGAATTGCTCTATCAATTCCAGCAGGGACTTTTTGTCAAAGCTTCGACTAATGCTTCTCTAACAGAGGAATGGATGATGTTAGGTGAAAAATGCACCTCTTGGTCGAACATTAGGAACCAAAACAGCAGCCGAGATGTTTGGCATGCTTTTGGATGAATCGCATAGATTGCAGTTGCTTGAGTCGATCGCCTGATGTCCTGAGAGCCAATGATGTAGAGGCTATGAAGGTTACGAGGAATGTTTCTCGGCAGCAATCTAGTAATCATGTTGATCAGTTAGTTTTATTTTCACTATATGAGTCGTTGGAGCTGGATGATTAACCCCAAAAAAAGTCATATGAGAATATTATGGAAACTTTATCCTTTATCGATCAACTGAACCACTTAAAAATGAGGCACAGTTCATTGACCCATATAAATTTTTTTTGGTGTGCCATTAATTTGGTTCTTGAAAATTTGATGGTGTAACTTATTTTTTTTCTACAATCTGTTTATGTATCCATTTCATTTATAAGCTGGTGTTTTATGGTTTTAGGTTTTGTTTGGATAATCAATTAATCCCTGTCATTTGTTGGTAACCCAACTTAGCACTGATCAAATAATCAAATGCAACATGAAATTAAATGTGATCATGAAAGTATTTGTTAAAGCAATGAATTGTAAAGCTAGATTTAGTAAATTTTTAATTAGTTAGTGACAATCCAAATATGCTACAGTATTTTTAGTCAATGAGAGGTCAAAAATCTTATCCAGTAGTTATTAAATCTTCCAGAACCTTCTGAAAATTAAGCCAATAAATCTCCTGTTTAAATGTAGATTTATTCTACTCAATTAATCTTTGAGAGTCAGTCGTATAAAAAACCAACTTTTCCTTTGAGGTAGCTCGTTTTCTTGTTTTCCATAAAGTAATAATTTTTTTGACACATAAAGTAAGACGGTATTAACCAAACTATGTATGATGTATATGGTGGAAATGAATGTCCATGATCTTTGTAATCACATGCTCCACCAATGATAGAGGGATTCAGATGATCACTTCTAGCATGTCACATCTTCGTTATATAATAATTGTTATGATAACGACAATGAATATTCGCGGGTTAATCATCGCACATAAACTAAATATATATATAAAACAGTCGAAATAACAAGATCTCCGCTTGCAGCGACCAAGTGGGAAGGGTTCATGAAAATTGAAATCACAAAGGAATTCCTTCAACAAGAAAGAACAATGATGTAGGTGACAATATCACAATATAGAGTTCTGGATATATAATAGATTCACTAATAGACTGCATACAAAAATATCCAAGTTTCTATAAATACTATAATAATGTTAAAGTACGTTCTTTCATTGCACTTTGTCCTCTGCCTCTCGAGTTGTGCAATATATATATACCAAGGGAAATTTAACCTTATGGGTCAATTAAACAACTTAACATCTTTGAAATTTTATTTTATAATCAAGCAACCAACAAAGAAAAAATTAAATCATTAGACAGGAGAGAAAAATGGAAACAATATAACAAACATTTGAAATCGATGTATCTGGTAGTACTATTTCTTTTCGCTATTCATTTTATTTGGTTTCCCCGTAAGTTAATTCTTACATAAAGCAGGAAGGTTGGGATACGTATTATCTTTCTAAAGATTTGTACGTTTAGAAAGTATAGAAATTTTTTAGTACTTTTTATATATCTGCATAATATTGGTATAGGAATGAGTTTAAATGAAATAACGTAGTCTTGTAGGTTCATATTGCTAAGATTGGGTATCATGATGAACCCTAATCTTAAAATGAAGAAGACAAATAATTTAAAGTGAAGGAGAGTAAATTTAGTTGATCGAAAAACTAAACCAATGTCTATATAATCAGCTCCATTTATAAAGAGCTTAACTAACTAACTAACCCCATTAACCACTTATTGAAACTAACTTTAAATAATTATCGGTACTACAGAAAATTACTAAATTGTCCTTTTGCTTAACTGCTAACTAACTACTGCTTTTCTTAACACTCACTCAATTTAGGAGGTGTGAATATATTGAGAATTTCTACCTTGGAGCTAAGATAGATGTTGAGATGTTTGTAGTTTTGAAGATTGACAAATAAAGGACCTGGTGAAAAACTTGGTCCTTCGTAGAGGGTATGACTGATCAGAAAGATCACGAGTTGCGAATCCATGTAGAACCAGAAAAGCTTGGCGCGTACATGCCTACTTATCTTAGGCAGCAATAGAGTTCATGCATAGGCTGTCTCTATGAAGTGTGAACGTAGAGTATATCATAGGATATCTTCTCTTACCATATTTGAGAAGATTCTGAATGATAAACTACTAGGGTTTCGAATACCCGATAAAAAGCAAGTAATAGAGACAGCCGCAGATTTTCATTCACTACGAGAGTTGAGAGCATTCAAAAGGAGATTCTATCATTGATCATGAGTGAGTGGACAATTGAAGACAACCATTGAAGAACTCTGTGCTTATTCAGTATCTAGAATAGGCTCTTTATTATTGTTGTCGAGTAAAACTTGGTTTAATATATTACCTATTTTTCTTAATCTGAGAAGCATTGTTTTAGGTGAATCTTGTGAGAACATTTTGTAAAAGCTAGACTTTAGCTTTAAGAGTATTTAGGGTGTGGAGTGTAGCCCCTTGGTTACAGAATTTGTAATCTAAAACTTGCTCGTGTGTTAGTGAAAGAGTTTACAAAATCCCAGAGTATGGGTCTAGATTTTTCTCCCTTGAGCAAGGAGTTTTCCACGTAAAACCTCTATGTTCTTTACCTTCATTATTTGTTCTGTGATTTGATTAGTGTTGTGAAAAACGTATACAAGAACCAGGTTCTTGTGGTGAAGAACAAAGTTCTTAAGCGAAAATCGGTAGACACTATTAAACCCCCCATCCCTCTTCTAGTGTCCTGAATAGGTGCACAGTGTAAAACAAGTAGTATCAGAGTAGGTCTTCTCACTATTGGGCTAACACCTAGAGAAGGATCTAGTCATGAGTGCACCATCGACTATCAGTGAAGGATAGTCTGTTCTCAGGCCACCGCATTTCAACGGACAATACTATGCATGGTGGAAGAACAAGATGGAGAATTTTATCTGTGCTGAAGACTATCAATTATGGCTAATTGTCTCTAAAGGACCTTTAATTCCAACCAAGATTATTGGTGAAGGAGCTGATGCTCGAACTGAACCTAAAGGACAAGGCTGAATATAATGAAGCAGATTACAAGATGATAGAGAATAATCATAAAGCTAAAAGGCTTGTTATCTGTGCCCTTGGCCTTGAGGAGTTCAATAGAGTTTCCTCATACAAAACTGCCAAGGAAATCTGGGAAGCTTTGGAAGTCGCACATGAAGGAACAAGTCAAGTCAAGGACTCAAAGTGGAGCATGCTTAGAAGACAATTTGAACTATTCACTATGGGAGAGAAGGAATCAATCCAAGATATGATGACAAGACTGACCATCATTACAAATCAGATAAGGTCTTTGGATATGGACCTTCCAGAGAGAGGGTGGACAAGGTTCTCAGAACACTGCATGATTCATGGGAACTAAAGGTAACTGCCATTATGAATCTAAACCATTGAAGTCTATTAAGTTGGAAGAACTGATTGGGACCTTGAAAACTCATGAGGTGATGAAGGAAAAGACCTTAATAAGAAGGAAAAACCCTAGCATTGGAGGCCACTAAGGAAGGTGAGATTGACATTCATGAGGTTCAGATGACTATGGTTGGTGCTCTCAGACAACAGCTCAACCTTGGTAAGTTTAAAGGGTTCAAGAAGAAAACTAGGGATACGTCTGGTAAGAAGAACATTGTTGACAGTCATGAGTACTCAGGTTGTTTCAAATTCTTCAAGAAGGACAATGCTATCATGGATTGTCCTATGTGGGAAATTGAGTGGATGAAGAACATGGCCTTAAAAGAGAAAGAAAAGGCAAAGAAAAAGAAAAATACAAGGACAAAAAGAAGACAAGGTGTCCACCAAACTTTAGAGCAGAAAGAATGAAGAAGAAGGAATATGATGATGAGTCACCATTAGCACTGATAAGACTGGTAAATGATATCACCACGGAAAAGGATACATTAAAAATAACTGAGGGAAGAGATCTATTTAAACATCTAGTGTTTGAAAGAATTTATTTCAAAGAATGGAAAAGGGAGATAAAGCTATTCATGCGGATAATGGGCTATAGCATTTGGGTGATTATGAAAAGATGACCTCATGTTCCTGTGAAAAGAGCTCCAAATAAATCTCTAGTACTGAAGCTAGTGAAAGAACTTGATTCACATAATCTGGACTGGCTTCAAGCGAATGCTAAGGCTGTACTAGCATTAAAATATGGAATGAGCTTTAATGTGCTAGAGAAAGTTTCAGGATGTACTACAACAAAGGAGATATGGAAGAAGCTGGAGGAACTTTACAAGGAAGATCCCAAGAAGAAGGAATCAACCCTCATGGCAACTAATGATGAAGATTCTGCCCATGCAGCTGAGGTAAGTCTATATGTTCTTAAAGAAAAGCTTCACACATACTCTCTTAAAACTATCTTGCTAATAACCGCCACTTTAATTGAGATATGAAAAGCTGAAGGCTGAGAAAGTGCAACTAGCAACAGTTGTATCCGAACTAAAATTAAAATTTAAGAATGGAAGAAGCTAATGCTGAACTAGAAGAAACCGATGCTTCTTGTAATGGTCAAGGTTCTTTCTCATAAGAATAAAATCTCAGAACATGAACTTGAAGTCACTAGGATGAAAGAATCTGGTGGAAAGCAGGTAATCAGTGAGGTTCAAACTTTCTTTGAGGGTGAGCTCAAACGAACAAATGAGATTCTCTATCAGGAAATTAAAAAGAATCGAGTTCTCAAGAAAATCTTGAAAAGGTTGATTATGAACTCACAAGACTCACTAAATGGAATAAGTCCTTTGAAGATATGAACTCGGTTCTTCAGAACCAAAACAAAGGCAAAAAGGGCTAAGGTTTCAAGAAACCACTGCCACCCTATAACCCTAAGAGCAAATATGTGGGAATCCCTGATAATATGTTATGCACTTTCTGTGGGAACATTGGTCACTATAAATAAAATTGCATGACAGTTAAAAGGGATAAATTTAAGAACAAAACATCCATACTACCTAGATGAGCTAGGAAGGATTTAATTCATCCTTTTTATCATAAGAAGGGACCCAAGCTTGTCTGGGTTCCTCAAACTAACCCCTAATCTATTTAGCAGACTGGAGTGCGAGTGAACAACCCAAGCTAGATTCTTGATAGCGGTTGTTCAAGGCACATAACTGGAGATAGGAGGAATTTTCTCTAACTCGCAGCATTTCAAGGGGTAGTGTGGTTTTTGGTGGTGGCAAGAGTGGTCAAATAGTTGGCATTGAAAATATTGGGAGATCATTAGATCACGCAATTGAAAATGTATATTGTGTGGATGGATTTAGGTATAATTTGCTGAGCATTTCCCAACTATGCGATAGAACGAATGAAGTTAGCTTCTCATCTGTGAGTGGTAAAGTGGTCATGGAAGGGAAGAGAGTGAACAATGTGTATAAGGCTTCATTAGGTTCTCTTTCAGAAAACAATTTAACTAGTTTGAATGTTCAAGAAAGTGACTCACAACTATGACACAAGAGATTGGGACATGCAAGCCTGTCATAGCTAAACAAGCTAGCATCGAAGGACCTGGTTCATGGACTGCCTACCAAGAAGTTTGAGGACATCAAAATGTGTGATTCTTGTGTTAGGGGAAACATGTGAGATCTTCATTCAAGTCGAAGAAAGTGTGTAAGCACTTCAAAAACACTGGAATTGGTACATATGGATCTGTGTGGCCCAATGAGATTAAGAAGTAAAGGAGGGAAGAGGTTGGTGTTCGTGATAGTTGACGACTATTCAAGATATACATGGACTATGGTTCTCACTTTAAAGGATGAGGCATTTGACAACTTCAAATATTGGGCTGGAATTGTGCAGAAGAAGCTGAGCCTGGAACTCGTGAGCAATAAATCTAATCATGGCACAAAATTTGAGAATGCCAAATTTACTGAATACTGTCTCAAGTATAGCATTGATCATAACTTCTTAGCACTAAGAACCCCACAACAAAATGGGGCAGTTGAAAGAAAGAACAGATCTTTAGAGGACATGGCAAGAACTATGTTGTTGTCTAGTTGATTAGCAAGTAATTTCTAGGCTAAAGCAGTTAACACAGCTTGCTACCTACTGAACAGATGCTCAATCAGAGCAATTCATATCAAGACTCCATATGAGATACTCAGAGGTAGAAAACCTAACATTGCACATCTGAGACTTTTTGGTGCAAGTGTTAACCTCTGGGAAAATTTGATGCAAAAATTGATGAAGCGATATTTCAGGGGTATTCTTCCCAAAGCAAAGCCTATAAAGTCATCAATAAAAGAACACATAGTGTTGAGAAAAACATGCACGTGGTGTTCGATGAATCTGACAAGATTGTTACTAGTGGTGAGGAACAGGGAATATGTCTTGCTCGGAAAAACCTGCTGAAGTTACAAAGAACCTAGAAGAAAATAAAGAAATGCAAGAGAATGGAGGTGATCTGACTCAGGGGGAACAAAGAGTCAATATGGTAAGGGGCAGCTGATCGTGAGGATGAAAATTATGAAGAAGTTGAATCCACTCAGAATGCAATTACAGAACCTTCACAACAGATACAACCAAGACCTTGGAAGCATCAGAGTTCACATCCCCTGGAGAATGTATTGTATGAACTAGACATTGGAATTATGACTAGGTTTGCACTAAAAAACTTATGTGCATTTTTTGCGTTCCTTTCAGCTATGGAACCAAAGAATGTGAAGGAAGCTCTAGAAGATCCAGATTGGGTGATTCCCGTGCAGGAGGAATTACACCAGCTTAAGAGAAGCAAGGTGTGTCACTTGGTTCCTAGGCCGATGGACAGATCAATTATTGGAACCAAGTGGGTGGTAAAAAATAAGTTAGATGAATACGACATTGTCACCAGGACAAAGCTAAGTTGGTAGTTCAAGGGTATAGCCAAGAAGAAAGAATTGACCTATGATGAGACTATTGCACCAGTGGCTAGGATAGAAGCTATAAGAATGTTGATTGCCTTTTTTACCGATATGGAATTCACCTCTATCAGATGGATGTGAAGAGCGCATTCTTAAATGGTAATCTTAATGAAGAAGTATATGTGATTCAACCACCTGGCTTTGTGAGCAGTGAATTCGCTGATCATGTGTATATACTTGACAAGGCACTCTATGGATTGAAGCAAACACCCAGAGCATTGTATTAAAGGTTGTCAGGGTTCTTACTCAAGAACAGATTTACAAGAGGAAAGATTGATAACACCTTATTTTAGAGGAAAAAGGGGAAGGACCTAGTTGTAGTTCAAGTCTATGTTGATGATATCACTTTTGGTGCAACAGATGAGAATCTGTGCAAAGAATTTGATGAGTTGATGGGAAGCAAGTTCGAGATGAGTATGATGGGGGAACTGAATTTCTTGCTTGGTTTGTAGATTAAACAAACTCCTGAAGGAACCATGATTCATTAACAAAAGTACATCAAGGAATTACTGAAGAAGTTTGATATAGAAAGAGCTAAGGAAATGGCTACTCTTATTACTCCTGGAACGAAGTTAGATTTGGACGAACTCGGTCCTTCTACTGACGAAACTAAGTATAGAAAAATTATTGGTTCTCTCCTCTATCTCACTGCTCGTCGTCCAGACATTGTCTACAGTGTAGGACTGTGTGAAAGATTCCAGTCTAAACCTAAGGAGTCCCACTTCACAGCTGTTAAAAGAATATTGAGATATCTAAAGGGAACTCAGGACTTATGTCTATGGTACCCCAGGGGTGGTACATTTGAGTTAATTGGCTTTGCTAATGCTGATTATGTAGGCCACCGGTAGATAGGAAGAGCACTTCAGGAATGACACACTTCTTAGGTCTTTGTCTGGTTTCTTGGGCTATAAAGAAACAAAATTCAATAGCTCTCTCAGCAGCTGAGGCTGAGTATGTTGTTGCTGCTTCTTGACGTCAAAATTGCTTTGGATCAAATAATAACTGGAGGACTTTGGAATCAAAAGTGGACCAGTGCATATGTTCTGTGATAATACAAGTGCAGTCAATATTGCCAAGAACCCAGTCCAACACAAGAGAACCAAATATATTGATATTAGACATCATTTTCTGAGAGATAATGTTAAAAAATATGAAATAACTATGAATTCGTGCATGACTGAAAATCAAATTGCCGACATCTTTACCAAGGCTTTGAGCAAGGTTCAATTTGGAAGGAACAGGTTGGAGTTTGGGATGACCAAAATACATAGATTACCCAGAACCTGATTCCCAAAATTATTGGCATTTTTCGTTAATATTGACTTGTCTAATTTTTGTACTATAAATAGTACGCATGTTTAACTATGCATACACTTATGGTATTGTCTAATGTGTTCCTATTGAATGACTTGTTAGGCATTAAGAAGGAACTATTATTGAGACGAGGAACCTGTCCAGGTACACAATGTGTTTATATTTATTAAGTTCCCAGTGAAATGTGTATTGTTTTGAATGTGCATCGCTACAATGTCCTTAAGTGTGTAACTGCCACAAGCCAAAGTCATTACCCTATAAAGGTTACACTTTTTGAATTTTAAAATCTCTCCCACTGGGAAAAGAAGTCTTAATGACTTGTCAATCAATAACCGTCACATCCATAAATTTTCCCGGTTTCCAAGCGTGTAAAAGGTAATAAAATTTTTCAATCATTATTACTCTATCCTTTTTCAAGAACAATACAAATCCTCTCTTTCTCTAATTCTCTAGCATAAACCCTAAATTAAACTGATTCTCATCTTGATTCTTCCCAAACTAAGCTTACCCAAAATTTAACAATGTCTCAATCACAACCCATATCTGCTTGTTGCTCCCAAACGCACACGCAAGTATACGTGGTCGACAAGTAATAAAGTGATAAATCGAGTATCGTTCCCACGAGGACTATTCAGACTGAATTCTAGCAAACAATTTATATAAACTATTCATGGATCTTTTCCAATAGTGATGAGTTTATTAACTAAAGAACAGTAATTAAATGGTAGAAGTGAATTCAAGCAATGGAGCAAAACTTGGTTGTTATCAGTAATAAGGAGACGGTCCAGGGTCAGAGTTACGAACAATCCAGTTGAGTTATCCAATTGATTCCACTTCTTAAATCCCGGGTTACTAACTAACAGATTAAATGTACCCGTGAAAACCTTTCAGTTCTTCACGGTCTATGCAGGCTACTCCAATCCCTATATGTCTATGGGTTGAATCACGTGCACGCATTAACGAATTCTGTAATTAGTTAAACTAGGCGAGCAAGTATATGTCTATCCTACTCACAAATTGGTTCCCCGATGCCCGGGTTCACAAACTAGTCCTATTCTTTCTTATTACGTAATTAAATTCCCTCTTTCGAGTTCAATCTAAAAACCATAGATAGTGCGTAATAATCGGGCCCTGACAATTACACAAGTGAAATCAAGAAAGAATAAGTAACCCGTAATGGGATTCAATTAATGAGAATCAATCTTCAAACATCAACCTTCATGTAATACTCTAACCCTAGAACGATAGGATTAGCTACGCATACTCATAATAACAACACAAAGATTTGATGAAATAATGAAATAATGATGTAATAGATTAATGGAAGGAAGAAAAACCCTTGTTCTTGATGTTATGAGCTCTCCAATTTACTCCAAGGTCTGAACTCCCCTAAAAAACTAAGTAAAAGAGTATTTATAGAGTTTACAAACACCTAGTAATAAGTTAGACCCAATCCTAGACGAAATAGGACGTAAAAACGCGCACAAGGGGCGCTATAACGGGCGCCCCGCGCCTCGGAACGCGTGAGCTTGGACAGAGGATGCCAAAATCATTCCGCCTTGGCCTTGCGCCGCGTGGGAAACCGTGCCCACCAGGCTGGCGCGGCGCGCCACCTGTGGCACCCAGCCATTTTTCTGTTCCGTTTGCTCCTTTGCTCGCTCGTGTCGTGCCTTCGTGTGCTCGATCCAATCCTCAATCAAAATCCAATCTTTTCTTGCTCAATCATGCTCTTAAAAACTCCAATTGCACTGCATAACAACCTACATACACACGACATAAAATTAGTGCAAAACCACATTCATAAACTATAAAACGAGCGAATAAAGTATCCAAAAGTAAGGAAATATAGGCATAAAATGCCAAACATCACCACCCCACACTTGAACCTTTGCTCGTCCTCGAGCAATCACAAATAACTTCCAACCTAGGTAGAACAGGTCTGCTTATGCCTATGGTTGATACCGACCATTGAACCAATGCACACATGACTACTATGGATCCACAACATGCCAACAAATTATCAAAATCAAAAATATGAGAACAACCACCCGAAAATAGCTCAAATGCACAAACTCAACTTAATGCAACCATGCTCCCACAAAATCACACCTATCTACTCAACCAAGAAGCCACAACTTCACCTAGCTCATGCAAACCATGTGCCCTCACCAATATGAAGCAAAAGAGTGTCCCCCAAATATCACTCACAACAATGAATATCAAGAATAGAATGGGGACAATAACAAACGAATTCACTCACTCTCATGAAAAACTCACATGTCACACACAATGTACCATAGGCTTGCCCGTAGTGTAGGACTCCACTAATGTAAGCTCACTCCAATCGGGTTTAACTAGGACTTTAGAAAGGTCGTAATGTAGGCTAAGGGGCGGGTAGGATACATATGGTAATAGTGACTACCTCCCTAAGCACTTTAATACATCACAATTAAATTAAGCACAAATCTCATCAAGCCACCCAAACCAACAACTTCTACACATACACCTTCTCACAAGTAGCATTTTTCATATAAGTACACACTAGCAAGGAATGGATATCTTTTTCTCTTTTTTATTTCTTTTTCCACAATTTTTTTCTTTTTCTTTTCAACTTTGCTATTTTTTCAATTTTCAATTTCATCCAACCTTGCCAATGCTTTTCACTACTTCACAAATTTTCAATTATTCCCCTTCATTAGTTCCACTCAAAACCTCCCAACATCCAACCACAACTCCAAAATAACAACACAATACCAACTAAAGTGCTTAAGGAGTAAAGGGTCAAAAAGAGACAATTTAGAATACATGGGTAGGCTCGGGGTGTGGGTACCAATAGAAAGGATCAAAGAAATCACAACAACAATTTTTCCAAGGTATATATGTAAGGGTAGGCTAACAAAAAGAAGGCCTTGTATCATTTCCCGACTAGAGCAAACCTAGGATTTCGCTTTGCACACACACGGGGCAAGTTCTAGACATTAATATGCACATGGAGTAAATAAGAACATGCCTCACAACACACATTGCACATGGTCCACACAAAAATATTCCATCAACAACTCTCAACTAAGCATCTAGAATGCAACTTGTGGGAATTTAAGCACTTATGCACAAAGGTTCACAATAAAGTCACGCCAGCGGACTCAAGCATCTCAAGGGGGTCGTTCTAATTTTTCCTAGGGATGCATCAAATTACAACCCCAGGACACCCAAAATAGCACATGCAATCAAGTTCAAGTCCACCGGTATCAAAAAAATCAAAGGCACCTAGCATTCTACCTTTTTCCTACATCTAGGGTCATCTACAACTAACTATCCTAATCCTAAAAATAAAAACTACCCGGTTCAAAGGCCTCCCCGTGGAAAAGAACCGAGGCCATAAGAAAAACCACGGGGTGGATGACATGTACCACTAATAAAGACTAAAAAGAAAATCTTTTTGGAATTTTTCATTGGTTTTCTAATTTTTTTTTCATATATTAAAGCAAGAAACAAATAAAAATAAAGTCAAGTGACAAAAGAAAAATCCTATGGTACATGCATCCCTAACCTCAAAAATAAATAAAGGATAGTTTCCCACCCCACACTTAAACTACGCACTGTCCTCAGTGCTAAAAATAAGAAAGTGCAAGGTAAAGAAGACTTCCCTGAAGATTCTAGTCCTTGGTGCTAGCATCCTCCAAGCGTCCATATAGTATGAGGTACTCAGACTTCCCCCAACAGATCATCAACATTAGGCAAGGGTGAGGACACCCCACACTTAGCCTCGACATTACATGAACCTGCAATCCAAGGAAAAACAACAACTACGTGACACTATAAATAAAATAATACAAGTACAAACTCGGGTTGCCTCCCGAGAAGTGCCTTAGCTAACGTCGTGGCACGACGACACTTTTAGCTCACTTCCAGCCTTTATGTCTTCTCTTCTTACGCCGAACTTTTACTTTCTTCCCTTCTTTTTAGAGAACCCATCTTCAACTTCACATGTGGTTTACTTCCATCTTCTTGTTTGGCACATTCAATCATAGAGCACTCTTCCACCTTAGCTATGTGCTCCTTCTCATTATAAACCTTGAAAGTAACTTTTTCTCCATGCGCTCTAACAGTCATCTCACCCAGCTCCATGTCAATAATTGCCTTCGAGGTGACTAAGAATGGTCTCCCCAAAATGATTGGAGCTTCTCGGTCCTCTTCATAATCCAGGACTACAAAATCAGCAAAGAATGTAAACTTACCAACTTTTAGCAACACATCCTCCAACTTACCATCAGGGTGATTGAGTGAACCATCCGCCATCTTAAGAGTAACTGAAGAGGGCTTGATTGCTCCTAGCCCTAACCTTTTGCAGACAGACAAAGGCATGAGATTTATGCTCGCCCCCAAATCACACAAGGCACCAGTGATATTATGCCCTCCAATGGTACAAGGAATAGTAAACCTCCCAGGATCTTGAAGTTTTGGAGGTAGCTTGCTCAAGATTGTGCTACACTCCTCAACTAACTCAACTGTATCTATCTCTTGAGGCTTCTTCTTCTTGACTAAAATTTCTTTTAAAAACTTCACAAAGGATGGCATCAATTCAAACACATCAGTCAAGGGAATATTAACTTGAAGTTCTTTCAACATACTCACAAATTTTTGATACTGGGCCAGGTCCTTCGATGGTATAAGTCTCTGTGGGAATGGTGGAGGCGGCAGAGGTGCCTCCTTTCTCTCTTCTTTCTTTTTCACCTTCTCCACTTTTTCAACTTTTTCTATCTCAGCTCTCTCCTCGGACTTGGCCATCAGCTCTCCACCTTCTATTAAAGTCACTGCAAGACATTGTTCAGGCTCTTTTTTCATAGTGTTTATTTCTCCCACCAACTGCCCCAACTGGTGCTCTAGGTTCTTGTGAGCATTGGCAAGATCTTGTATGGCTTGTGCATGGGCTGCAGTGTCAGCTATCATTCTCTGCTGGCCTGCCATTATCTGCTTTAGCATATCTTCAACTGAACTGCTAACCTGCTGTGGTGGAGGTGGAAGTGGGTGGTAATTATTCGGGGCTCTCGTACTACCTTGATAATAACCATTACCAAACTGATTTTGACCCTGCAGCCTGTTTTGATTACCCACGTAATAAACTGACTCTGGATTAGAGGAGCAAACCTCTGTAGCATGGTCTTGACCACAAACCTCACAAAAGCTCTGGAGTTGTTGCACTGGAGCCACTGGTTGCTGAGCCTTTTGCAGAGCTAACTTGCTAATTTGATTGGAAATAGCATCCATCCTCGCCCTTAGCTCTGAAACTGCATCTAACTGAAGTACCCCTGCAGGTTTCTACGTAATAGCTCTACCATCTCCCTGCCAATCAGGATTGCTTTGCGAAAACTTGTCAAGTAAATCATAAATCTGATCAAAATTTAAGGCCAGTACTTGGCCTCCAGCAGCAGCATCAACCACGATCTTAGTGTGTTGGTTCAGCCCCTCAACAAAAGTGTGTGCAACAACCTCATTGGATTGGTTGTGGTGTGGACAATCTCTCAATAGAGCTTTGAATCGCTCCCAGGCTGAATACAAGGATTCTCCTTCTAACTGTCTGAAGGACATAATTTCGCTCCTCAGCCGGGCTGTCTTGGCAGACGGATAAAATTTAGCCAAGATGTCTTGGCAGACGGGCTGTCTTTTCAGCCTTTAACCACTTCCTTGCTGCCCCAATCAGTGAAAACGGGAACAACGTCAAGCGAACATAATCAGTAGGAACACCCGCTGGTGTATAAGTATCACTGATCTCCAGAAAGTTCTGAATGTGTTGCTGCGGATCCTCATGAAGTAATCCACCATATTGTCCAGTCACATGCAGCAACTGAATCATGCCGGACTTAATCTCAAAGCCCCCGGTGATAGCAGGCTTAACTATGCTCGATGCTACTCCCTCCAGGCTGGGGAGAGCAACATCTCGCACAGCTAAAGCTTGGTCTTCTGCCATTCCTGTAGGTAAAGATCAAGCAGGACCTAATACCTGAAACAGCACAAAACTCAAAACAAAAATTAAACCTGAATAGTAAGTAATAAACTGTTCAAAAAGAAATCAGTCAATAATTAGTCCCCGGCAACGGCGCCAAAAACTTGTTGCTCCCAAACGCACACGCAAGTATACGTGGTCGACAAGTAATAAAGTGATAAATCGAGTATCGTTCCCACGAGGACTATTCAGACTGAATTCTAGCAAATAATTTATATAAACTATTCAGAGATCTTTTCCAATAGTGATGAGTTTATTAACTAAAGAACAGTAATTAAATGGTAGAAGTGAATTCAAGCAATGGAGCAAAACTTGGTTGTTATCAGTAATAAGGAGACGGTCCAGGGTCAGAGTTACGAACAATCCAGTTGAGTTATCCAATTGATTCCACTTCTTAAATCCCGGGTTACTAACTAACAGATTAAATGTACCCATGAAAACCTTTCAGTTCTTCACGGTCTATGTAGGCTACTCCAATCCCTATATGTCTATGGGTTGAATCACGTGCACGCATTAACGAATTCTGTAATTAGTTAAACTAGGCGAGCAAGTATATGTCTATCCTACTCACAAATTGGTTCCCCGATGCCCGGGTTCACAAACTAGTCCTATTCTTTCTTATTACGTAATTAAATTCCCTCTTTCGAGTTCAATCTAAAAACCATAGATAGTGCGTAATAATCGGGCCCTGACAATTACACAAGTGAAATCAAGAAAGAATAAGTAACCCGTAATGGGATTCAATTAATGGGAATCAATCTTCAAACATCAACCTTCATGTAATACTCTAACCCTAGAACGATAGGATTAGCTACGCATACTCATAATAACAACACAAAGATTTGATGAAATAATGAAATAATGATGTAATAGATTAATGGAAGGAAGAAAAACCCTTGTTCTTGATGTTATGAGCTCTCCAATTTACTCCAAGGTCTGAACTCCCCTAAAAAACTAAGTAAAAGAGTATTTATAGAGTTTACAAACACCTAGTAATAAGTTAGTCCCAATCCTAGACGAAATAGGACGTAAAAACGCGCACAAGGGGCGCTATAATGGGCGCCCCGCGCCTCGGAACGCGTGAGCTTGGACAGAGAACGCCAAAATCATTCTGCCTTGGCCTTGCGCCGCGTGGGAAACCGCGCCCACCAGGCTGGCGCGGCGCGCCACCTGTGGCGCCCAGCCATTTTTCTGTTCCGTTTGCTCCTTTGCTCGCTCGTGTCGTGCCTTCGTGTGCTCGATCCAATCCTCAATCAATATCCAATCTTTTCTTGCTCAATCATGCTCTTAAAAGCTCCAATTGCACTGCATAATAACCTACATACACACGACATAAAATTAGTGCAAAACCACATTCATAAACTATAAAACGAGCGAATAAAGTATCCAAAAGTAAGGAAATATAGGCATAAAATGCCAAACATCACTGCTTCACCCACAAAAATCCCTGAACCCAAAGACCCACAAATACCTACAAAGAAACCTACGAAAAGTGCTTCTACGTTGGCTGAATGATTAGATAGAGCAAGGCAAAATGTTCAAAGAAAACTAGGTAAAACAAAATTTGGACCAAGATCAACAACCACGTCTGCAACACGCATCATCTTTGATAAGAAAACAACAGAGGTAAGGCCTAACACCATTGAAACTAGTTCTACTTTGCATGACTCAATTTTAAGCTTTGAGAAAGCAGCTCAGAGGTTTTAGTTACAGGGGTAGATAGACTTGTGAAATTTGTGGATGTTGTGGAGTCTGGGAGTGAGATTGATAGGGGAATGCTATTACAGAAAAAGTTGGTGATTCTGGAGTAGAACATTGTGAGACTAGGGTAGAACCTGCTGTTACTAGTGTAGAAGTGGGTATTGCTGGTTTAGATGCTGTTAAATTGCACTAGAATCAATAAAGGTCTTGGAATCAGTGGGTTCTCAAAAGGGCCCATTCGACGAACCAAGTTCTGAGGCTGTTCCCTTAGATATTGTAAAAGGGGATGTGGGAGTCAGTGGTCCAATCGATTTTGACCAAAGACCTGCGGAAGTTGTTAAAGGACCTGATCCTTCTTTAGTTCCTGAGACAACTGATGATGCAGGAATTGATTGGAATGATTCTGATAAGGGGAAACAGGAGGAAGAGATGAAGGAGAATATGGAAACACATAATATGGAGGTGACTGAGAAGACAAAAAGTAAAAGGAAATTTGGTGTGGAAGATGAGAAGGTTGAAGAAGAAGAGGATGAAGTGGTATTTGTAAGTGAAACAAAGACTGTGGAGAGCAAAACTGAGAAGGGGAAGAAAATAAAGCTGCTGAAAGATGGAAAAGTTGTGGGAAAAAGACAGTTAGTGGATGGAGTGATAGTGAGGAAACAAATATGTGTTTGAGAATAGAGAGGAACATGTGGTTCCTCAAAAGGTGGCAACTAGGTCAGCTCTGAGGCAACAAATAGAAAATACTGCCAAATGTGTTGAGAAGAAGAAGGGTGCAAAGGTAGTAGAAGAGAAACCTGTCCTCAACGAGGAGAAGGGTTCTACAGAGGAGCTGAGCAGTGCTGATGATGGGGACTATGTGGACCCAAATGACTATGACTCTGGTGAGAGTTCTGATGATCCTAAGAAGGAAAAGGTGGATAGGGTTAAGTTTTTCTTAAACAAACCTGTTTTACATGGGAGTATTCTATGTGATATGAAGCAGTCACATATGAAGCCCCTAGTTGCCAAGTTGAATGTTCAAGGATGGACCATGCTGTTTTCAATGAATAATAGATGTTTGTTTGTGGATGAGATCAGGGAGTTCTACAGAAAATGTAGTGTAGTTGGTAGGAGAGTGTACTCAGTTGTTAAAGGAGTTGAGATTGAGTTTGGAAGACCTGAGTTAGGGGTAATCTTGGGATCTTGGGAGTTCCTACAGAGGGTTATTGCAGGTACTTGAAGTTAAAATGGCCCAAGAGAACAGACAATGTTACTCCTCTTGAAGTGACAAAGAAGTTCTCTAGGAACCTCAGTCTTAGGAAGGAGAGGAAGGTTGACAAGAAGGAGATAGAACCAGCCCATCAGCTGCTCTTTGAATTTGTGCACAAATTCCAGCTATCAAGGGGTCAGAGAAATAGTGAGGCATGTGCACTGGACCTGAAATAAATGGACTTGATGGATAGATGTGTTCTGATAAATCTGTCTGGGCTCATAATAAGACATTTCAAAAGGATTATTGACACTAGGAAAAAGGTCATTCTTTGGTGCATTCCTACATCTTGCAGCAGATATTCAAGCACTTCGTTGTTCCTCTTAAAAATGGGTAGAAACACGCGCATCATCAAATGTTTGGTATAAATGTTCTGAAGATATGCAAATTCATTAAGGAGATGAGGGCATCAAAACGTCCTATGCAGGTCAAGATGGAAAAAGCTGATGAAAGTGAGGACTTTGGACCAGATGAGGCTGTAGCAACTGTGAAGGAATTGGAAAAGAACATGTTGGAGTTGCAGGAAGAGAATGAGGAGCTGAAAAGAGAACTGAAGCGGAAGGATCGAGAGATCAATCGCTTGACCATTGAGTGCAACAAGCATCAGGCTGATCTGGTGGTTAAACGGGCTAGTAATTCGAAGAACCTAGAAGCACTTGTCAAGCACTTCAAGCTTCATCCCTTATCCTATCTTTCCAATTCCTTCCCTGATCCCCTAGTTGTTTCTTCTTGTTGGTGGTGTATGTTTAAGATTATTACTCATTTTGCAGGTTTGTACTTAATGGGTTACATATGTGTGAACCTTGAATTTGTTGGTTTTAAACTGCTTGTTTTAATTAATATGTTTCTATGTGCTGCTATCCGGTCCTGTTGGGCCCTTTGATATACTGCGTGTGTCCTTGCTTATTTAGCTTGCAACCTTGTGCTATAGATTGGACTATGCTAACTTGTTCTTATAGGTTTTTAAGAACTTTGTAATGATGTCAAAAGGGGGAAGAAGGAAATATTGGAAATTCATCTATTTTAAATTTCTTTCAACTGGTTTTTGCTTTATTTTGTTTTGATGTTGAATGTACAGACCTCTTGTCAACATTTGTTTGTCATCATCCAAAAGGAGAAATTTGTTGAGATGTTTGTAGTTTTGAAGACTGATAAACAAATGACTTGGTGAAGAACCTAGTCCTTCATAGAGGGCATGACTGATTGAAAAGATCACGAGTTGCAAATCTATGCAGAACTAGGAAAGCTTGGCGCGTGTATGACACGGCCCAGATTTTTGGCTAGGCCGTACAGGCACCCAACATCCTCTCCTAGATCCGTCGGGCGAAACCTTTTGGATTGAATTCATAAAAATACACATAAAATCAACTTATAGATAAGAAACAAGACCTAAAGAAACACAAACATAATTATACATAAGTTGTACAGAAGAAGTTACAGCTGACTACCCAATGTACTAGGTTTAGGGCTATCCAGACAGACATCTAAAAATACATATGAAGTATAAACATCTCGTGAAGGGAGCAAAATACAACTGAGTTAATAAACATGAAATTGGTCACCATCCTGAACAAAAGCTGGCTCACCCTGATAGCTGAAGTCATCTTCGCTCCTCAGCAACGTGGCGAACTCAATCCTGGAGAGAATCTGCCGAAACGAAACAAATAGACAAGAAACAAAGAGAGAGTGAGTCGAAGGACTCAGTAAGTGGGGGCTGGCTAGCTACCTCGAAGAATCAGATATGCTAGCCAGGAGAAGAAAAGCAGATAAACCAAATTCACCTTGTTTCAACTATATAAACGCAGAGCCGAATAATAGCTGGAAACACGTAAGAAACTATAAACTCATAAATAACCCGGGATACGAGCCAGAAACATATCAACAACCAAAAATACATGACATATACACAAAACATCGCACTAAGTGACACAATACACTTCAGCCGGTGCAATGAAATGAAATGAATGCAGTATGATGCAATGGGGTCACATGTGCCAAATCAATGGAGAGAAATCCTCCTGCTCCCAGGGCAGAATCCTCCTACCTTCAATATGATGCAAGGAGTGGAATCCTCCCGCTCCTGGGGCGGAATCCTCCTGCTCCTAGGGCAGAATCCTCATACCCTCAATATTGTGCAACTCGTGAACAAAAGCTGGCTCACCCTGACAGCTGAAGTCGTCTTCGCTCCTCAACAACATGGCGAACTCAATCCAGGAGCGAACCTGCCGAAACGAAATAAACAGACAAGAAATAAAGAGAGGTTGAGTCGAAAGGACTCAGTAAGTGGGGGTTGGCTAGCTACCTCGAAGAAACAGATATGCTAGCTAGGAGAAGAAAAGCAGATAAACCAAATTTACCTTGTTTCAACAATAAAAAGGCAGAGCCAGATAATAGCTGGAAACACGTAAGAAATTATAAACTCATAAACAACCCGGGATACGAGCCAGAAACATATCAACAACCAAAAATACATGACACATACACAAAACATCGCACTAAGTCACACAATACACAACAGCCGGTGTAGTGAAATGAAATGAATGCAGTATGATGCAATGGGGTCACATGTGCCAAATGAATGGAGAGAAATCCTCCTGCTCCCAGGGCAGAATCCTCCTACCTTCAATATGATGCAAGGAGTGGAATCCTCCCGCTCCTGGGGCGGAATCCTCCTGCCCCTAGGGCGGAATCCTCATACCCTCAATATTGTGCAAGGAGCGGAATCCTCCTGCTCCTTTCCGCTCCTGGGACGGAATCCTCCTGCCCTCAATATGATGCAAGGAGCGGAATCCTCCTACTCCTAGGGCGGAATCCTCCTACCCTCTATATGATGCAATAATAACCCTTCACCGATGCGGGACTCTCATCGACTACCGGGAAGTATAAATAATAATAATAGATAGATAATATTATATTATATTATATAACTATCTATAAAGATAAATAAAAAACTACAGAAAATACTTTTTTTTTTAGAACTTGCTATTTCATATTCTCTTAGATAGGCTATCTTCCGATTCAATGCCATCGAGAATTTCGAAAGAAGAGATGCAAGGAACTCTTTCTATGGAAATTTTGGATATTGGAAATCTAGTTTTTGATAGCATAAATGATAGATGGAGCGCGGGGGTTTAAGGCAAAAACAACACTGGTGCGGGACTCTTATCGACTACTGGGAAGTATATGCAATAGTAACCCTTCACGGGTGCGGGACTCCCACCTACTACCGAGAAGTATATGCAATAGTAACGCTTCACCGGCGCGGGACTCTCATCCACTACCGGAAAGTATATGTCATGCTCACAATCAGAGAACAATGCCTCTATGCTCAATGCAGTACTAACAACAACGCATAATATATAATATACAATGTAAATCCAAAGCTAAGGCATAATAAGTATGCCTATCGGCAGCAACACACGTAAGGAACACGTGGTAGAATATCCACAAGGCCAAAGACCATCAAAGAAATGGATAATATCACTTACCTCGTTCAAAAGTTAGCACTGCTACTCAACAACCGCTTTGTCCTTTGGATTCACTGCCAAACGATCCCGTTCTATTAAATAAGCAGAAAAATAAATCAAATAAGGCTAAAGGCTTCATTCCTTACATCTTAGAATAATCCGGTTAGGAACCCGATACCCTATTCGCATACGGGATATGCGGTCTAGGCCTATGTATATGGTTCAAAATCACATAACCAAACCCTAAATACATCACATTTACGGGTTGCCCATAACGCCGTGAATTCAAATATATAATTAATTTCATTATCGGGGTCCAATTACCTTTTAAACTATCAATTTAACTTATTAGAACAATGTCTAATATCCCGATTTCTACCGTTAAAATATATTCAAACACACATAATAAAATAAAATAATGAATCAACATCATTACCTGGATGTTTCAGGGTGAAAAATTTATTTTTTTCCTTCTCCTTTTCGTTTCCTTTCTCTCGTTTCAGATTTTTTTTCTATGTTTGCTCTTCTTAGTTTTCTGCTTGAAAATTTAGGCTAAGGGATATTTATCCCATAGCTACTGCCTCATAACTCGTTTACGTCTTCTTCTTCTTTTTTCCTTTTCGTTTACTTTTATCTTTCTTTTCTTTTGTTTTTTAAAATTTGCTACTGTAATAAAAATTAAAATAGAATTTTACGAAATTCGAAATGATCCCAACATTCTCAAGAATGTTATAGAAAATTTATATGACGTACTCGCTAAGACGGATCTCAAATCAGATTCCCGAAACTCAAGATGCGAATTAAACGGAAAGAAATTAAATTATTAATTATTCGGAACTTTAGCGAAAACTATCCGAATGACCTCGGAATTCACTTCCGAAAATTCACACATGTCACAAATTACCATACGAACCTAACAAAACTTTCAAATTTTGAATCGGAGTTCATTCGCCAAAATAGAGTTTAAAAACCTCGTTTTAAGATTTACAGACAACTGAAACTGAAATCTTCTTCCGATACCTACCAAACGAAGTCCGATTTAGTTTAAATTTTACAGACAGGTCCTAATGGACCTTACTAACATTTTAAAACTATCGGCATGCCAATCGCAGTCCTAACTCTCGAAAAGACTACCTAAGGTCTTTTCATTCTCCTCCACTTAGACTCTCGTTCGTCTTCAAACGAGTTTGAGTCTAAAACAAAATTCACATAGATAACAAGAGAACTTGCATGACCTTCATTAACTACTCTACGGAAATTATCTCATGATTACAGAATAAGAATTATAACACGCACATCAAACTCTTGAAATAAAATATATCTGGATAATATCATAACACTATTGCCCAGCTTATTCTGGCTAAGCTGACCCTTTCTCGATCATGAGAGGAGAGTTCCACATTTTCAGAACAAAGATACACGGAACTATGGATGGATTAACATGATTCTCCCGACGAATCACCTCTTTGATATACTTTTCGATATAAAATAGGTTGATGAAACTAAGAATTAGCTTACGCTTCAACAACGCCTTAGAGATTTGATATTAGCATTCATTATTGGAAGAAGACTCCTCCACTTAGAGCATAAACTCATACAACTATTTTGAATAGGAATAGCCATCCTCGCACAATCTGCTGGACTAAGAAAGACTTAGCTAAAAGCAGCACGCGGCTCCGACCTGAGCTACCAAATTACTCTCTCGAGTTGCAAAACAACTGCAACTCTCGAGTTCACAACTGCATAACTTTGCCACAAGCACCACCGCCTGATGGATCAACTCAGTGGTCAAATGACGCCTCTCATTAGCCTTAGTATCCTTAAAACACAACAATGTACTTACCCGGCTACTTTGACACACACTCTGTCTCAATACAAGGAATTGTTCGACACCCAAATCTGTCCTTCCTTTTTCTATAATTGGCTATATTTAACTTAAATGTGCAATATTGAATATTTGAGCAAATTTGCATTAGAAAGCATGCATTTACGTATGGTATCTCCTATTTAGACACTATATATTTAATTGTGATTACATTACGTAATTTTGCATCATTTATGCCATTTGTCAATTTGTGGTTGTTTGTGCAAATTAATTCATTTTAATATTTAGTATTTATTTGTAACTATTTATACTTAATTAATTTGATTTGACCCCAATCATTTTATGTGTGTTCATTTTTTTTAAAATTAAATATATTGATATTTCTTATTTGTTCTGCACCTTTAAATTAAATATCGGTCTAATTAAAATATCCGGTCAAAACTTCATACCTCCCATTTTTATTTCATAATATTGACATATTAATTTGAATTCAAATTTTCTTTGCACCCGGACAAATGTTTGTCCAGATACACACAATATCTTGCACCATGCACTATTTCTTTCTTCCTAGGTTTTTTTTTTTTTTTACTTTAAATAAAACTCTTAAAAATCATTTCTTCTTTACACAAATCTCCCTAATCCCCCAGATCACTCAACTCCCTACAATTACCCCCTCAATCTCTCAAAACAAGTTAAAAGCTTCCTCCCAAATCACTCCATGAGATCCCCAAAATTGCTTACTTTTCCAACGTCCCTTTCCCCATTCCCTCACACTACATATACAGTGCAGGAACAACGGAAAAACGACAGTGAAAATAGTGGCATCACCTCCATAACCAAGGACAGTACATCACATTACTCATGTTCTTCACTCTATACGCACACCATGTAGACATTACAATACCCACACACACTGATACCCCACGTACACGGTAGTAAAAAACCATTACAAAATCAGAACAGTACAATTTCACCTCACCGTACAAACACACCCTTAAAACACCCACATACAAACTCACACTGAACAGATACACCACACCCACTATCATCACCAACCTACCTCCCCCTCGCTATTACACAGTACACATTCACATATACACCAACGTATATGATACACCATCATCAAACTCCTTTTCTCTTCCTACCCACCATCTCAAGAAAACAGAGCACCAAAACAGATAAACGACCAGAAAAAGGGATCGGGGTAGAGGAGATTGGGGAGGAACCGTACAAACAGGGGAGTGGGGTGGTAGTGATACCATCGGAAACAGATAGGTCGTCGCTCCTTTGCCATTGGCCCGCACATCAGAAATCTAGTTAAGTTTCGAACCGGCGGCGATTCAACCGTTTTGGATTGAAGCTTCTCATTGTTCTTTGAATAAATTTCACTTTATTTCCCTTGATTTTAAATTTTGCAGGGATTCTGGTTCCAGATCTTTGCTTTGGTTTTGCCTCGATCTATTGGTGTTTGAATTGCTCTGCTCCATTTTAAACTTGAGTTGTTCTTTAGATCTACTTATCTTTTGCTCTCTTGTTGATTTGCTATGTTGCTGCTGATCACCATCTCTGAGAATTTTTCAGTGTTTCTAGGCGTTGGTTGTGCTCGATGGTGCACTGATCTGGATCGTTATTTGGTTAAACTTTGCCTACGCATATACGTGTTTTGAGGCACTTGTACTTGTTATCGACATATATTTCACTATATTGACTCCGGGCCAAATTTTACACTGTTTATTAGGCCAATGAAAAAATATATATACATATATTGAGGCCTACGGACTGATTTGAACAGATACTACAAGGCCAATGGAGTCTGGAGGCAAAAACAGTCCCTTATGATTTTGTCCCTCCGAAAAACAAATAGGCGATGACGATCTTTAATGCAAACTAAGCGATAGTAGAGTGGTGGGATTGGAAGTAATTGGCATGGAAAACCGGCCCGGGCTCCGTGTTTGCAGCCGTATCAACATCCCTAACCTCTGCTTGATTGCGATACACCGATTCTGAGCCTAAACTTTTTACAAAATATATTTTCCCCTTAATTATTATTATTAGTATTATTATTACTATTATTGTTGTTATTATTATTACTATTATTTATTAATTTATTTATATTTTTACTTTATTTACAATTATACTAATTCATATTTTTATATTTTTGCGAGGTACATCGTGGTGGAATTACAAAAAGACAATCCTTTCGAAAAAGGACAAAAATATTCAAAATCATTGACTTCTTTTAAATTCATTTTATTAATTTTGTTTACAATCCTTACTAACTTGTTGGTTTATTTTGCAAGGCACTTTGATGAAGCTCGCTAAAAGAGCAGAAATGAATATTTATTTTTATATGCTATTACTTGTCTTTAAATTTGTATACTATAGTTTAATATTCAAATATTTTATTGCTTAGTTACTTTAATCATTTGCTTTAGAATCCCAATTACTTAGTCCGGCTGGTAACCACAATTAGCTGAGTCTGAGAGGTGCCTAACCCCTTTCTCTCGGGTTAACTTGAACCATTACTTAGAATTTCTAGTTCATAGACTAAGTTTCGGAGTTAATTATAAAATTGTCTAGAAAAAAGTAGGTGCCCTAATACACCTAGTGAAAAAATATGTTAGGTGGCGACTCTAAGTCTTTACCTGTGAGTTCCAATAAGTCAAGCCCTATTTCAAACTTTAACTGGTTCGGAAAAAAAATGGGCGTTGATAGAATGACGGCTCCACTGGGGACATCAAGGTTCTAACTATAACGGACTTTAAATTGGGATTCCTTACTTGCTTTATTTTCTTGCCATTTATTTCGATACTAACTTTTTTTCCTTTCCTTTTTTGCAGGATTGAGGTTTATTTTTTAATTTTTAAATTTCGGTGCTTTATTCTTTAATTGCTCGGTTATACTCACTTTATAATGGTTTGGGGGTATAGTTGATCTGTGGTACAACTAACAATTCTAAATGTTCCCACCCCTTGGTTATCTGCTTGGGTCAACCATATCCTTGTCTAGATTACCCAACTCTTGGAAGGTTTTTTTTTAGGATAGTACAACACGTCCCACACTTCAACTATTTTTAAATCTTCCATAAATTTGCTAAATCTTTTTCTTTAAAACAATTTCACTTCGTGATTCTTTTTGTATTTTTAATATTGTCTAGTTTCTATTATCCTATTTTCGAAACTAACTTGTTTGTTTTGTTTTTCCTATTACTCATCCTTTTTAAAAAAGGCTATTTTCTGAAATACTTTAATATGTGCACCCTTTACAATACTCATGCATTTTTAGAAAACTTGTGTATTTCTTTCAAAACTTGTACATTTTTAAACTTGTGCATATCGCTCATACACCCTACAACTCCTGGCAACTTCTAAATCGTGCGTTGAAAATACAGTGGTGATAACCACCCTTTCCCTCACAAAAATTCCTTTAGGGGGAACAACTTGGAACCTTTTTAGTCCATAACGTTCCCACTCCCAAGTTGTCTGCTTAGGAGGATAATAAAGTCTGGTCTAGCTAACTCCATTCCTTAGTAGCAATGTTATGAATCATACATCATGACATATCATTAGTCGACTAATTCTCAAGTCCGATAGGCCGATGTGTTCAAACAACTCGAACGGGGTTTTGACTTCAAAAGAGCGTTGAACACAATCTATTTACACATACTTAGGGGATCGAACGTGCAAATATAGACCATTTATTGGCTGCCATTCAAGGGCACAAAGGTAACCTAAGAGGCGTCAAAAGACCAAATTGAATCAGAAATTATTTTTTATTCATAAACAGTCGGAATTTGACACGATCCGAATTCTCGGTTAAGCCGCACGGGCACCCGACCACCTCTCATAAACCTGCCGGGCGAACCCTATTGACTGGATCGATATAAATTGTGAAGAATTACCTTGAAATGAAAATGAACCAAACTTTAACAACATAAGATAACTCTCAAGGATAGACAAACATAAAAGCTGTCTGAATAATATAAATAACTACCCAGAAGACATATTTTTAAAGGTTTCCAGATCAGACATCTAAGAAAGCCAAAAGATATACACACCTCCCGAAGGGAGCAAAAGTAAGGAAAACTGTAATATCTGAAGTTGGTGGCCTCAATGGACAGGATGACTCACCGTAGACAGCTGAAAACATACTACTCCTCAAACACGACGCGACTGGCTGGGTCCTGGAGCAGAATCTGCCGAACGAAAAGAAACCACAAGAACAAATAGGGTTGAGTCATAAGGACTCAATAAGTGCGAACAAACTAGCAACCTCAAAAATAGATACGCTAGTCAGGAAAATAGAACCAGACAATAATCAACAAATAAGCAATGCACATATAAGCAGAACAGTAGTCATGTACAGAAAATCTACGCAATAGTATGAAATAAAATGAAATGAAATGAAATGAAATGAAATGAGATGAAATGAAATGAAATGAGATGAAATGAAATGAGATGCAAAAGGTCACATGTGCCCGTAATCCCATCCCGAAGCGGAATACTGCTGCATTCGAGAGGAAATCCAATATGCTAACCAACTGGAGCGGAATACTCCTGCTCCTGGGGCGGAATACTCCTGCACCCGATATAATATAAACCAGAGGCGGAATACTCCTGCACTCTTCTGGAGCGGAATACTCCTGCACCCGATAAAATGTAAAGCTGAGGCAGAATACTCCTGCACTCAGTATGATATGAAATGTAATGCATATGAATGCAATGTGATGCAATAATCACCCTTTCACCGGCGCGGGACTCTCATCGACAGCCGGGAAGTAGATGCCAACTTAAAGCCAAAGTACAATACTCAGATTCTCAATGCAATACCAATAATAGGACATTACATATAATATAGAATGTAAATCAAACGCTAAGGCATAATGAGTACGCCTTTCAGCAGCTACACACGTAAGGAACACGTGGTAGAAAATCCACGAGGCCAGGTGCCTCCAAGAAAATGGATATAATCACTTACCGTATTCCAAAGCTAGCCCGGCTACTCAACAACTGCTTTTTCTTTTGAATTAACTGCCAAACGATCCCGCTCTATTCAATAAGCAGAAAAATTATATCAAATAAAGCTCAAGGATTCATTCCTTATGTCTTAGGGAAATCATGTTAGGAACCTGATACCCTATTCGCATACGCAATACGCAGGCCAGGCCTATGTACAAGGTTCAAAGTCCCATAACCAAATCCTAAATAAATTACATTTATATGTTGCCCATAACTCACTGAGTACGAATATATAATCATTTCCATTATCGGGATCCAATTGACCCTTTAAACTATCAATTTAAGTCATTAGGGCGATGTCTAATATACCTATTTTTGCCGTAAAAATATATTCAAACACACGTAAAAAACTAAGATAATGAGTTAACATCATTACCTGGAAGTTTGGGGTAGAAATTCCACTATTTTTCCACCTCTTTTCCTTTTTTTCCTTTCTTTTCTAATTTTTATTTCTCGTCAAATTTGCTTAAATATTTCTGTTCCTACATGTATTGCTGGAGTACCGACATATCCATTTAATTTTTTTATAATAAATACGATACGACGATTAAATTAAAATTGAATCCTAGAGAAGTCGAAATGATCCCAAATTTTTCAAGTAAGTTATACAAAATATATGTAACACACTCGCAAAGACGGATCTCAAATCTGACTCCCGAAACTCAAGATGTGAATTTAACAGAAAAATGTCAAATTATTTAACTTTCGGCATTTTACCGGAAACTAGCCGAACAACATCGAAATTCACTTTCGAAAAATTAGAAAAGTCACAAATAATCATACGAATCTAACGGCGCTTTCGGATTTCGAATCGGAGCTCATTCGCCAAAATCGAGCTCAAAAATCTCTTTTTAATATTGATCGACAATAAAAACTGAAACCTTCTTGCGATGCCTACCAAACGAGGTCTGATTTAGCTCAAATTTTACAGACAGGTTCTAACGGACTTTACGAATATTTTAAAATTATCGACACGCCAATCGGAGTCCTAACTTCTGAAACGACTGACCGAGGTAGTTTTATTCTCCTCCACTTAGACTCTTGTTCATCCTCGAACGAGCAAGAGTCTAAAATAGATTTCACACTTCTAATGAGAATTCTTACATCAATTTTTTTCAATGACATTTACTACGAAACCAAAATCATATACAATGATAAGAACTTTTAGGCTTTAAAGACCCAGTTCGAACCTGAATCGTCGAAGAAGTAAGGATACCTCTCACGCATACTGGACTCAAGCTCCCAAGTGTCCTCCTCACGACGACGATTATTCCATCGTACTAGAACCATCAGAATCTGCTTCGAATGAAGTTTCCGGACACCACGCACAACTATAGCAACTGGGAACTCCTCGTAAGCTAGATTCACATCTAACTGAGCAGGGTCTTATTCGATCACTTCGGAAGGATCTCGGATACACTTCCGGAGCATCGATACATGGAAAACTGGGTGAACTGGCATAGAAGCGGGCAAGTCGAGCCGATAAGCTACCTTACTAATACGCTTCTCGATACAGAAAGGGCCAATGAACCTGGGACTAAGCTTTACTTTCCTACCAAATCTCTTTACACCTCGCATCGGTGACACTTTCAGAAATACCATGTCCCCGACCTTGAACTCTAACTCTCGGCTCCTCCGGTTCGAATATGAAATCTTCCTACTCTGGGCGGTCCGTAAATGATCCTGAATAACACGAACAACATCAAGAGTCTGATGAACCATATCTGAACTCATCACCTAGACATCTCGAGACTCAAACTAGCAAATAGGAGAACGACATCGACGACCATATAAGGCCTCAAATGGAGCCATCTGAATAGAAGACTGGTAGCTATTATTATAAGTGAACTCTGCTAACGCCAAATGATCATCCTAGTAACCCCCGAAGTTCAGTGCACAAGCTCTCAACGTGTCCTCCAGAATTTGAATAACCCGCTCGGACTGACCATCAGTCTAAGGATGGAATGCTGTGCTAAGCTGCACCTGGGTCCCCAACTCTCTCTGAAAAGACTGCCAGAATTGAGAAGTAAACTGGGAACCACGATCTGAGATAATGGATACAGGAGTACCATGCAGCCTAACCACCTGCTCAATGAAAATCCGAGCCAATCTCTGAGCTAAATCAGTAGTCTTTACAGGGATACAGTGAGCTGATTTAGTCAGTCTGTCGACGATGACCCAGACTAAATCGTGGCGCCGCAGGGTCTTTAGCAGACCAACTATAAAATCTATTGTGATGTGCTCCCACTTCCACTCGGGAATGGGCAATGCCTGGGCCAACCCTGCTGGTCTTCGGTGCTCGAACTTAACTTGCTGACAGTTCAAGAAACGAGATACATAATTAAATACATCTCTCTTCATCCCCTTCCACCAGTATAGCTCTCGGAGGTCTTGATACATTTTTGTAATACCAGGATGAATGGAATAACACGAGCTATGAGCTTCACCGAGCACTGACTGCCTCAAATCCCCAACATGAGGAATACAGAGTCGACCATTAAACCGAAGAATTCCATTTGAATCAAGCTCGAAAGAGGAAACTCCTCCACTTAGGACACGACCACGCACCTCTTGCAAATGAGGATCCTCGAACTGTCTTCCCTTAATCTGATTGACTAAGGAAGACTGAGCTGCAATACATGCTAAGACTCGACTGGAGTCTGGGAGAAGAAATCTCACGCCAGAGTCGCCAAGGGACCGCAATTCTCAGGCCAATGGTCTCATATCAGCATAAAGAAAAGCCACGCTGCCCATGGACTTCCTGCTCAAAGTATCTGCTACCACGTTTGCCTTCCCAGGATGATAGCGGATAGTGAGATCATAATCTTTAATCAATTCAAGCCACCTCTGCTGTCGGCTGTTAAGATCTTTCTGAGAGAGAAGATACTGCAGACTCTTAAGATCCGTATACACCTCACAAGGCTTGCCATAAAGATAATGCCTCCATATGTTCAAAGCAAAGACTACAGCTGCCAATTCTAAATCGTGAGTCGGATAATTCTTTTCATTCGGCTTCAACTGTCTGGAAGCATAAGCAATTACCTTCCCGTGCTGCATAAGAACACAACCAAGACCCACACGAGATGGATCACAATAGACTACAAATCCATCGGTGCCCGAAGAAAGGGATAACACTGGAGCTGAAGTCAATAAGGCCTTAAGCTTTTGGAAGCTTGCCTCACACTCATCGGACCATCGAAACTGAACCGCCTTCTGCGTCAGGCAAGTCAGGGGAGCTGCAATAGTAGAAAACTTTTCCACAAACCTCCGATAATAACCTGCCAATCCAAGGAAGCTGCGAATCTTTGTCGGAGTGGTAGGACGAGGCCATTTCTGCACTGCTTCAATCTTCTTCGGATCAACCTTGATACCTTTACTAGATACCACGTGACCTAAAAATGCCACATAATTAAGCCAAAACTCATATTTCGAGAACTTGGCATACAACTTACGATCACAGAGGGTCTGAAGAACCACCCTTAGATGATAATCATTCTCCTCGCGGCTACGAGAATAAATAAGAATATCATCAATGAAGACAATGACAAAGGAATCAAGGAATGACTTAAACACTCGGTTCATGAGATCCATAAAGGCTGTAGGGGCATTAGTCATCCCAAAAGACATAACTAGGAACTCATAATGGTCGTAACGAGTCTAAAAGCAGACTTCGAGATATCTGACTCACGAATCTTTAGCTGATGATAACCAGATCGCAAATCGATCTTAGAAAAGAATTTGGCACCCTGCAACTGACCAAACAAATCATCAATGCGAGACAAGGATACATATTCTTGATGGTGACCTTATTTAGCTGACGATAATCAATACACATCAGCATAGTCCCATCTTTCGTTTTCACGAATAGAGCAGGAGCACCCCACGGAGAAATACTCTGCCTTATGAACCCCATATCAAGCAAATCTTGCAACTGCTCTTTCAACTCTGATGGGGCCATGCAATAAGGAGGGATAGAAATAGGCCGAGTCCCTGGCATAATATCAATGCCAAACTCGATCTCTTGATCAGGAGGAAGTCCTGGAAAATCATTTGGAAACACGTCAGGGAACTCCCTAACGACAGGAATAGAATCAAGATATGGAATCTCCACAGTGGTATCTCGAACCATGGCAAGATACGCTCAATACCCTTTATCCATCATCCGCTTTGCCTTTATGAAAGAAATAACATGCCCTATGGGTGGAAAATAAGAGCCTTGCCACACCACCGGTGCTAAACAAGGAAGAGACAACTGAAGAGACTTGGCATGACAATCTAATGTGGCATGACACAACGCCAGCAAATCCATGCCAATAATAACATCAAAGTCAACCATATCTAGAATTAGAAGATCTACTAGTGTCTCACAACCCCCAAAAGATATGGTACAAGCTGGATAAACTCGATCCACAATGATAATGTCTCCAATAGGAGTAGAAACACAGAATGGATCACAAAGACACATATAATCAACATAAAAGCCCGAAGCAAAATAAAGAGATACATATGAATATGTAGACCCTGGATCCACCAAAGAATATGCATCTCGACCACAAACAAATAAAATACCTGTAACAACAGCTGGGGATACCTCGGCATCCTGCCTGGCCGGCAGTGCATATAGCTGTCTCTGCGGTTGAGCTGAGCCGCTACCCTGACGACCATCTCTAGAGGGACCACTAGGAGCATGTCCACGACCTCTACCGGGTTGTGGTGCACCTCTAACTAGCTGAGACCCTGGAGGGGCACCCTGAGGCTTCTGCTGTACAGGCGCTGGAAGGCGAGGGAAAGGGCGGCTACTACCCTACTGATGGAGAAAAGGGCAATCCTTCTTGTGATGCCCTGGATCCTGACAGATAAAGCACCCTGGAGCAAATCTACGCTGATCAAACTGAGACTGATCTCGCGGGCGACACCAAAACTGACCTTGAGAAGAAGTAGGCGCGTTCTGAGAACCACGCGCTGGAAACTGAGCTGGTTTGACAGGAGGCCTACTCTGCTGCTGATAACTCCTACCTCCATACGGGGTACTAGAATGCCCTATACCACGAGATCTCTTACTCTCCCGCTCTAACTTCTCTATCTCCAATCTATGATAGGCCTCATACCTCCTGGCAATATCGACAGCGACATCAAATAGAGTACCCGCCTCAATCTCACGAGCCATCTGGGACCGCAAATGAGGAGAAAGCCCATCAATAAAATGTCTGATTCTCTCAGAGGGCTCCTGCACGAGATCTGGAGCATAGCTGGACATCTTTGAAAACAAAAGCTCGTACTCCGTGACTGACAGGTTACCCTATCAAATCCTTTCAAACTGTCTCCTCTTCTCATCTTGCAGACTGCGAGGGAAAAACTTCTCCATGAATCGATGGGAGAACTCACTCCAGGTCAGCTTAGGTAAGCCCTACCTAGCTGATCGGAGTGCCGTCCACCAAGCTAAAGCCGGACCCTCAAGCTGGAAGACAGTATAATTAGCTCCATACTGCTCAAGATATCCAAGGGACGCTAAGTTACGCTGACATTGATCAAGAAAATCACGAGGCTTAAGCTTATCTGATTTCTGACCAGAGAACTTCGGAGGACTAAGTCGGGTAAAATAATGCAGCCTTGCCGGATCATCAACTTGACCTGCTACCTAGACTGGCTGACCAGCCTGAACAACTGGAGGTATAACACCCGCTACCTCTGGAACATAACCACCTGGAACATGAACTGCTGGGGCTACACGTGGAACTGGAATGGGGGCTTCCTGAACCTGAGAACCAATATCTACCGCAGCCTGAGGAGCTGCCTGAGGGATAGGAGCATCTACAGCAGCCTGAGGGATAGGAGCATCTACAGCAGCCTGAGGAATAGGAGCATCTATAGCAGCCTGAGGAATATGAGGTCCCTGGGGCATCTGCGTCGCTAAGAATCTCATAAAAGCGTCATGAAGTGCGGGGGGAACGAATAAGCCCTGCTCCCCTTGCCCAGCAAATGCTGGCACTACCGGAACCTCTACAGTAGGATCAACATGATCCACCATCCTTGCGGCCTGGGCAACTCTACCTCTGCCTCGACCACGACCTCTACCGCGGCCAACACCACCACCTTGCGGAGCAGCATGCATAGGGGCGATCGCCGGCTCCTCCGCCTCTTGCTGAACATTCGCGCGTGTTCTCACCATTTACTTCAGAAAATAATAATAAAAAAAATATTTAACTTCAGGTAAGAAGACTCACGCACGACGGGGAATGAAAGAAAGGAAACTGCCTAAATGCCACCATAGCCTCTCGTAGATAGGTACGGACGTCTCCGCCCGATCAGCGAGACTCTATTAGACACTGTCATGATCTGGAAAGACTCTAAACCTCGCTCTGATACCAACTGATACGACACGAATTCTCGGTTAAGCCGTGCGGGCACCCGACCACCTCCCCTAAACCTGCCGGGTGAACCCTATTGACTGTATCGATATAAATTGTGAAGAATTACCTTGAAATGAAAATGAACCAAACTTTAACAACATAAGATAACTCTCAAGGATAGACAAACATACAAGCTATCTGAATAATACAAATAACTACCTAGAAGACAGATTTTTAAAGGTGTCCAGATCAGACATCTAAGAAAGCCAAAAGATATACACACCTCCCGAAGGGAGCAAAAGTAAGGAAAACTGTAATATCTTAAGTTGGTGGCCGCAATGGGCAGGATGGCTCACCGTAGACAGCTGAAAACGTACTACTCCTCAATCACGATGCGACTGGCTGGGTCCTTGAGCAGAATCTGCCAAACGAAAAGAAAACACAAGAACAAATAGGGGTGAGTCATAAGGACTCAATAAGTGCGAACAAACTAGCAACCTCAAAAATAGATACGCTAGTCAGGGAAACAGAACTAGACATAATCAACAAATAAGCAATACACATATAAGCAGAACAGTAGCCATGTACAGAAAATATACACAATAGTATGAAATGAAATGGAATGAGATGAAATGAAATGAGATGAAATGAAATGAGATGCAAAGGGTCACATGTGCCCGTAATCCAATCCCGAAGCGGAATACTCTGCATTCGAGGGGAAATCCAATCTGCTAAGCAACTGGAGCGGAATACTCCAGCTCCTGGGGCGGAATACTCCTGCACCCGATATAGTATAAAACAGAGGCGGAATACTCCTGCACCCGATAAAATGTAAAGCTGAGGCGGAATAATCCTGCACTCAGTATGATATGCAATGTAATGCATATGAATGCAATGTGATGCAATAATAACCCTTCACCGGCGCGGGACTCTCATCGACAGCCGGGAAGTAGATGCCAACTTAAAGCCAAAGTAAAATACTCAGATTCTCAATGCAATACCAATAACAGGACATTACATATAATATAGAATGTAAATCCAAAGTTAAGGCGTAATGAGTACGCCTATCGGCAGCTACACACGTAAGGAACACGTGGTAGAAAATCCACGAGGCGAGGTGCCTCCAAAAAAATGGATATAATCACTTACTGTATTCCAAAGCTAGCCCTGCTACTCAACAACTGCTTTTTCTTTTGGATTAACTGCCAAACGATCCCGCTCTATTCAATAAGCAGAAAAATTATATCAAATAAAGCACAAGGCTTTATTCCTTACGTTTTATGGCAATCCAGTTAGGAACCTAGTACCCTATTCACATACGCAATACGCAGGCCAGGCCTATGTACAGGGTTCAAAGTCCCATACCCAAACCCTAAATAAATTACATTTATATGTTGCTCATAACTCACTGAGTACCAATATATAATCATTTCCATCATCGGGATCAAATCTACCCTTTAAACTATCAATTTAAGTCATTAGGGCGATGTCTAATATACCTATTTTTACCATAAAAATATATTAAACACACGTAATAAGCTAAGATAATGAGTTAACATCATTACCTGGAGGTTTGGGGTAGAAATTCCACTATTTTTCCACCTCTTTTCCCCTTTTTTCCTTCTTTCTTTTCTAATTTTTCTTTCTCGTCAACTTTGCTCAAATGTTTCTGTTCCTACATGTATTGCTGTAGCTAAGGGATTTACATATCCATTTAATTTTTTTTAATAATAAATTCGATACGACGATTAAAATTCAAATGGAACCCTAGAGAAGTCGAAATGATCCCAAATTTTTCAAGTAAGTTATAAAAAATATATGTAACACACTTGCGAAGACGGATCTTAAATCAGACTTCCGAAACTCAAGATGTGAATTTAAAGGAAAAAGGTCAAATTATTTAACTTTCGGCATTTTAGCGGAAACTAGCCGAACAACATCGAAATTCACTTTCGAAAACTTAAAAAAGTCACAAATAATCATACGAACTTAACGGCGCTTTTGGATTTCGAATCGGAGCTCATTCTCCAAAACCGAGCTCAAAAATCTCTTTTTAATTTTTATCGACAATAAAAACTGAAACCTTGTTCTGATGCCTACCAAACGAGGTCTGATTTAGCTCAAATTTTACAGACATGTCCTAATGGACCTTACGAATATTTTAAAATTATCGGTACGCCAATCAGAGTCCTAACTTCCGAAAATGACTGACCGAGATCGTTTCAGAATTATTCTATATACAATGCCATTCAAAGGCACAAAGGTAACCTAAGAGGCGTCAAAAGCCCAAATTGAATCAGAAATAATTGTTTATTTATAAATGGTCGGAATTATTATGTATTCAATGACATTCAAAGGCACGAAGGTAACCTAGGAGGCATTAAAAGCCTAAATTGAATTAGAAATGACTGGTAACTCCCAAAAAGATTTGAATCATTCTATATTCAATGTTGTTCAAACGCTTAAATGGTAACCGAAGAGGTATTAAAAGACCAATTTGAAGCAAAAATGACCGCTTGATCGATGGGATGACACATAACGCATTTATCCTTTAAGCATTATATAAAGACTTGACATCCTTGGCATGTCAAAATTCCATTAGTAACTTCTGTCTAAAGTGACCAAAGGGTTTTCCACCCACAATGATGCATCTCTTCAGATTCTCTGTTGCACTATTTTCAAAAGCTTGTGTCACATGTTGATCATTTGCTCGCAATAAAGCGAATTTTAGGCATTTCCTCCCCCCTTTTCCTATCGTACTTCACCCTTTTCCAAAAGATCATGGCCGCTAAAACATTTGACATGATTGCTGAAATCCCCAGTTGCTGAAAGATTGGTGGAAAAACCTAAGCGTAGATCAACAGAATCAAGTCAAAATGGTGCTGAAAAATTTGATTTCACTAATGGAGCACACTGCAGTGAAAGGGATGATAGAAGCAGCAGTACACTATTGGGATGTAGACGGATCAGTCTTTCACTTTTGAAATGTAGATTTGACACTGTTGCTAGAAGAAATAGGTGGATTGGCTCAACTTTCATTTGAAAGTGATGAGATTTTGATGCCTAGGAACATTACACCCGAGGAGTTCTTCGAAATGGTAGGGCTTAAGCCCAATTATGCACAGAAAATATAAGACAATCGGGAAATTCCTTGACTTCCCTCTACATTAAATTTGGGTACGGAGAAGCATTTCAAGAATCCAAAAACTATTTCAGCATTGACCAGGCGGATTGGCAAGAGCGGAGAGTGCTCGCTTTTGTTACCGATATTTTAGGGACTGTCGTGTTTCCACAACTAAAAGGACGAGTTTATTTTTGCATGATATCAATTGCCGATGCTTTACTCAAGGACTTCAACAAGAAATACACTTTAGTACTGATGATTTCTGCAGAAGTGTACTGAGCTTAAGAAAGATGCAATAAGAGTGCTAGCATTTTCGAAGGTTGTAATTTATTCCTACAAATTTGGTTGATGGAACGTTTGCGAAAGATGAACAACACGGACCAAGCCTTTTACTCCATACCAAGAGAGAACTACATCTTGACTCATACTGCCCGCATGGACAACGCTCTTGAGAAATGGGACCAGCCAACAACTACCAAAGGCTGGAACCACATACTTTCTCAGCTGACATCTAAAAAAATATACAATGGATGTTTGATTACTTTCCAAGCACAACAGTAATCACAAGATCCGAAGAAGCTTCATTTTTTGTCTTGGTTAGGCTTAGAGGAGTTTACCCATACACTCCTTTAAGGGTACTTAGACAAGTAGGAGAAACAAATTGTACCCCAAATTGCAGACGTCAGAAGTTTCAAAGAATATATTGTCAGAGGAGTGATACCGTTCAAAGACAAGATATTAGAACTTTGGAAAGAAAGGCAACAAATGGGATTCGAGGCTATTGGATGAGACAGGTTTGATGGAGGCTATGATGAAGACTATCTAGACTGGCTTAGGAAAGACATAACAAGGACAGTCAACTAAGAGCAACAACAAAAAGGAAAAGAAATGCTGATGAGTTAGAAACCGAGCACAAGAAGCTACGCAAACAACTGGCAAGGGCACAAGGGTAGTAGCAAAGAAGCAAAGTTTGGTTGAAGCATAGAACAAAGAAAAAGGCAAATGGTGCAGTAAAGAAGAACTCCTGACAAAACGCATAAAGTCTATCGGTGTATGGGCTAGCGAAGGAAAGAACGTTGTGGCTGACAAAAGAATAGAGGAAAAAGGAAGTAAGGCTTGGGAAATGTGGAAGAACTTCACATTCAACATATCTCGGCTCTTAACTGATGCAGACAACATCATTTTTCAAGGAGACTCATCAGAGGCAAGCTTGTCCGAGGGAGACTCGTCCGAAGAAGAAGAAGAAGAAGAAGAAGAAGAAGAAGAAGAAGAAGAAGAAGAATCTTCTGGGGATGGATCGGCATGAAAGATATTCAATTGGCCATGATCTAATCTCCTATCAATGTTTTCCATCTTTTGCACTATTACAATATCAGCCAATCTAATAAAGTCTAATAAATACAATATTCTCCTTTAGGCTCTGCATTTTGTTAGCAAACAAAATGATGCATGTGACACAAAGCGCTTTTCAAAATAATCGTGTGTAAAACGGTCCTTCGCATTATAGGATGTATTTCTTATTTGATATGTGTGCATTGCATGAAGTTTTCTGTTGCTCTAGGTCTCTAAAGGAATCTTTTCTCCCAAATTTAATCTCCTACCAATACACCTCCTCTCCCTACTCTATCATGATATCTAAAACCTTTCGCATGTCCAAACTGTCTCTAACTCACTACCAAACTCAAAAATCTATTACCAAAAGGTTGGCTCGAGTCGAATACCAAGTCAAAAGATATGGTTAAGCAAGTGCACTTATCAGGGATTTTCCGAAATAAGAAAGTTTTCACAGTAATTCCCACCAGTCCTCTCCTCTCTCTACAAAATCTCTGTGGCTCTTCAATTCCACACACCCTCATCTCCTTCTTTCACACAGTACAATACACCATCTCCATCACACAATATCATCACCAGAACAATAATTAGCTTAGCTGCACTGCAAGCTACTAATAAGGCTGTCCAATCTGGAAATGTGAGCCTTTTCAAAAAAGGAGAAAGATGAAGTCTCTTTTGCTGCAACCATTCAAGACCCTACTTTCAACCACTATTATCAAACGCCGCAACCATTTTATTCATATCCTCACATACCACCGAATATCCCATTTTACAACACTCAGCCCACTCAATCTATATTCCACATCCCAGCACCAAATCGTCTACCATACCAGCAAAACACTCAACCCAACTACTGAAATACACCACCATACCCTCCTAGGCCTCGCCTTAATGCAAACAAAAGACCAAAAAGAAACTACACTCCAATAGCCGAATCCCACACTCAATTGCTCGAGAGATTAAAAATTGTTGGGCTTATTGTCCCGATACCTCAATTGTTCCAGCAAGCACTATGGACATGGAGAGAAAAATTGACAAAGTAAAGGAAATGTCGGTCAAACTCAAAGGCACAGACGACTCACCTTAATACCTTTTTGAGACCAGTGCCTGAGGATTACTTTGTTGTACCTATCTACACAGTCACACAACCTGCAATACATGAGTGTGATCCAAGGCATTTTCTCAAACTTGCTCTTGTCATGATCGAAACAGCAGTCAAAAAGCTAGTGGAAGACAATATGGAATTATAAAGCAAGGGATGTAGCAAAGACTTGTGCACAACAACCAAAACATGCAAGCCAATTCTACTTGAAAAAGAGAGGCAAAGACGCAATGAAAAAGCCATTATTATATGACAAACCTGGAAACCCCTTGAGTATTTTGGAAGCATGTCCCAATCTACTAGCAAAGATAAAACAGGACAATGAAGTTATTTAAGACACTTACAAAAGCAAGGGTTGCTTTGATATGAAAGCACATGTGAATAGACTTCTTGGAGAAATTTCGATCGAAGGCTTTACTGAGGTGATATGAATTCTCATGACGACAACTACAATAGGACGCAACAATCTGAGAGTACACATGATACATAGGAAACCTACATCGAGTTTAGCAGCTCAGCAATAAGATATTATACAACAAGGAATGTTGGTGCAAGGACTATATTTCAACAATGGTTGGACAAGTATGAAAGACGTTGAGTATCTCTTTGAAAGACATAGGCATCATGACAGAAAATTTTGCAAGAAAGGATGACAAATGCACTCAAAGTCTTGGTGTTCGATAAAAGCCAACCCCTTTTTCTGTCACACAGCACAATCTATTCCTTACACAACAACTTTACCACTTTTCATTGACATTCAACTCCTCATCTCCTGTTTAAACAAGCATCGGTCGATGGCCAAAATCCTTGCTTTGACTGCTGTATAAAGCACTTAGGCAATCTCTTGTGATATCTGTGCGTTCTACGATAATCTCCAAATTCAAAGCGCTAATCCCTCATCTGCAGTCTAGGCATCCTCTTAAGCTTATGTGTTATTTTTGCATCAAAACTTTGCTAATGTGCCCACATGATTTTGTGCATTTCACCACTTTGTTACGGTCTGCGTTTGAATACCTAAATTGGTCAAGAATCTGTATTAGGAAAAGCCGAAGTGGCATGCCAAGCTGAAAACATTTTCTTCAAGAAGAAGGACTTTTTGGGACACTGAGAGAACCCAGACGATCCCAATCCTAATTCCTTACAACTTGTGTATGGGTAAATAAAATCAGCTGGCACTATACCGACACAAGAGCCGCAAGAAAGAAATCCAATCACTATATAAACTAAGCTCACTATATAAACTAAGCTGACATAATTCACAACCTCACACTACACCCAACTTGCACAAAAAATAACCCCCATCAAGACTTTCAACAACAACCTTATCAGGCTCATCACAATCAAGGACATACAAAAAGATAAAACCTTACGCCTTTACTACTTTAGCTCAGTCAAAAATATATTGCACCAAACCAACAAACTACTCCCTAGATACCTATTCCTAAATTCGATCCAACAAGATCTACACTCATCACTTACACATTTAATACTATGACACCACAAGACATCCAGCACTGAGACACAAAGTTCAAAGTCTGATTAACCAAAGCAAGACAATGGTACAATAAGAACCAACAAAGAGAAACTCCAACTCCCAAACCACAAACACACTTTCTACAAAGGCCAATCCATAAAAGTTAGCTCAATGACTTTCCAAAAGAAAAGCATGAAACATGAAGATACCCTATCATAACCTAAGACAAATACAATTTTAGCCAACCTCCAAATCCGACAAAATCAAAATATCAAACCTTAGTCTGGGCATGCAAGTATCCATATAGTCATAGCCATCAATATACCCAATCGCCGCACAAAAGGACGAGTACATATTCTAGCTAATACATTGGTGTTCAGTGCAACGCAACCATCCTCTCTTGGTGATCTGTCATAGGTAATAAACTAGGGCAGAATTTTTGAGGATCCCCTCAAAAATTAGAAAAGATGCAAGCTGACGCTGGGGTAGAAATTTTTGAGATCCCCTCAAAAATTTTACGAAAGGCATTATAAAAGCAACACGATAGCTTTCTTAGCACACTACATGACATAACAATGCTATTCTATATTTTGCACTTCACTTTTGATCACAGGATATACAGCTCGACGCGACATGCACTTAACTATTTCTCGCAGAGTATACAGCCCGATAACAGCTTGGCATAACAAAGGGTAGAAATCCCAGAGGGTAGACAACCTGATGAAAACTTGGCATGACAAAGGGTAGACAGACCTCAGGGTAGACAGCCTAATGAGAAAGTTTGGCATGACAAAGGGTAGACAGCCCTGAGGGTAGACAGCCCGATGAGAGAGTTTGGCATGGCAAAGTGTAGACAGCTCGGAGGGTAGACAACCCGATGAGAAAGAATGGCATGGCAAAGGGTAGACAGCCCGATGAGAAAGATTGGCATGACAAAGGGTAGACAACCCGATGAGAAATAATGGCATGGAAAAGGGTAGACAACCCTGAGGGTAGATAGCCTAAAAGGGTAGACAACCCGATGAGAAAGAATGACATGACAAAGGCTAAGGCTAGATAGCCCGAAGTATAGACAGCCTGATGAGAAAGATTTGTATGACAAAGGGTAGACAGCCCTGAGGGTAGACAGCCCGATAAGAAAGAATGGCATGACAAAGGGTAGACAGCCCGGAGGGTAGACAACCCGATGAGAAAGATTGGCATGACAGAGGGTAGACAGCTCGATAGAAAACTTGGCATGACAAAGGGTAGACAGCTCAATAAAAAAAATGATAAAAGGTAGACAGCCTGGAGGTTAGACAGTCTGGTGAAAGGAATGGCATGACATGGTAGACAGCCTAGCATGACAAAGGGTATGCAGCAAAATGAAAGAATGATAGACAGCCCTGCATGAAAAGATACACAGCTCAATACAACAAGGGGTATACAGCCCGACGTGACAAGCACACATTTAAATGACGAAAAGCAGTGGCAACATGATCCAATGACAGGAAAGTCTCTTTATGCATTTACATACATACTATTTTGCAAAATCCATTTTTATCGCAGGACATACAATCCGGCGTTGCACTGGCAAGATGATCCAACGACAACTCGGCATGACGAAGCAATTATTTCCTGATGAGAAGCACTTAGCAAATGAATATCCCCAAGATGAGAGGCAGATTAGACAACTACATGACAAAGGAGAGCTCAACTCAATAGGGAAGTTTACTTTTTATCTTTATCTTTATCCATATTGGCATTTTATCTTGATTTTGTTGTAGGGCACGCCCCGATCTCACGACAAACCCAGTGTCATTTCCCATACCCCTACACTCGCTCCCCAAAAATCATTACCCACGCGAAATTGTGCAACCACTAAACCTCAAATACATATAAAGCATCATCCCAAAACCTAATTAATAAGCTTAATCCTACAGACAATGCTTTTTGCTACACCCGCAAGCTACCTATTTTGCCGAGTTCGAAAGCCCTCAAAGCTACAGTTCTATACTCGCACATGTGATCTACCTATTCTTTCCTCGCCGATTGGATGTTAGTTTCATATTCTTTCCTATTTGTGCCTATCTGTTTGAATCATGCATATTTATTGTGCTTTACTCTTCAATGTTCCCAGCTCATTCAAGACAATGTTGAAGGCAAGATGACTCATCTATCGAGTTGTAGTGGAAACTACGCTCATGTAAACTCCTCTTTATGGGTGTGTCGTGCACCACATCTTCATAATTAGGATGATTACAAGCCTCTTTTCCCACACTCGATCTATCAATGTTACCTCGTCTTCTGATAATGCCTTTGTTGTACTTGCAAACTACCTATTCTACCAAATTCCTACACGCCCAAAGCTGATCATCGCATGCTCCCACAGGTAATCTGCCTAATCTTTCATCACAAATTAGGATGTTGTTTTGCATTTCCTTCCAATTAATACCTACTTTGTCTATACAAGCCTAAATACGTCAATCACGTGTGTTTTCATGCCTAATCATGCCCATCTATTTGAATCGTGCGCATTTATAAAACTCGCTCCTCAAACATTTCCCAGCTCGGTCAAGGCAATATTGAAGGCGAGATTACTCATCTATCGAGATGAAGTGGAAACTATGTACGTATAAACTCCTCTTTATGGGTGTGTAGCGCGCCACATTTTCATAACTAGGATGATTATAAGCCTCTTGCCCCATGCTCGATCTATTGATGTTATGTCATCTTCGATAGTGCCTTTGCTTCATTCTTCATTTATCTCGCCAAAAGGCAAACCATACACGAATCTAAACTTTACATACCTGGATAAGTTTACTCTTTATATCCGAAATCGTGAACCATAAACATCTCATGCAGGTAACATGCCATTCTAGAACTATACACGGTCTAATTCTCGCGAAACCCGAGATATGTAGGCAACTCAGAGACTGGGGTTCGGCAAACCCCCCCCCCCCCCCCCCCAAACTCCTGTTTTCCCTTTTCAATCATTTTGCCTACTAGTCGTTACAAAATTGGCTACTCCGTCAACTATCTTTGCCCGAAGATTCTTTTCATCATCCCCGGGCAAAGAAGGGCACGTGTTGGCACCCAATTTTGTCTCTCCTTTTTCTGTAATTGGCTATATTTAACTTAAAGGTACAATATTGACTTTTTGAAAAAATTTGTATTAGAAAGCATTCATTAAGGTGTGTTATCTGCTATTTATACATTATATATTTAATTGTGATTACATTACGTAATTTTACATCATTTAGGCCATTTGTCAATTTGTGGTTGTTTGTACAGATTAATTCATTTTAATATTTAGTATTTATTTGTAACTATTTATACTTAATTAATTTGATTTGACCCCAATAATTTTATGTGTGTTCATTTTTTTTTTAAATTGAAATATATTGATATTTTTTATTTAGTCTGCACTTTTAATTTAAATATCGGTCTAATTAAAATATCCGGTTAAAACTTCATACCGCCCATTTTAATTTCATAATATTGACATATTAATTTGAATTCAAATTTTTTTGGTACCTGGAAAAATGTTTGTCTAGGTACACTCAATATCTTGCACCATGCATTATTTCTTTCTTCCTATTTTTTTTACTTTAAATAAAACTCTCAAAACATGCATTATTTCTTTCTTCCTATTTTTTTTTACTTTAAATAAAACTCTCAAAAATCATTTCTTCCTTGCACAGATCTCCCTAATCCCCAAGATCACTCAAATCCCTACAATTACTCCCTCAATCTCTCAAAATCAAGTCAAAATCTCCCTCTCAAATCACTGCATGAGATCCCCAAAATTGCTCAGTCTTCCAACGTCCCTTTCCCCATCTCCTCACACTACATATACAGCGCAACAAAAAGGGAAAAACGGCAGTGAAAATGGTGGCATCACCTCCATAACCAAGGATAGTACATCACATCCCTCATCTTTTTACTCTCCACACACACCATGTAGACAATACAACACCCACACACACTGATACCCCACATACACGGTAATACAGACAAAAACCATTACAAAATCAGTACTGTAAAACTTCACCTCACCGTACAAACACACCCTTAAAACACCCACATACAAACCTACACTAAACAGATACACCACACCCACTATCATCGCCAACCCACCTCCCCCTCGCTATTTCACATAAGCCATTTCACATATACACCACCGTATACGACACAACATCATCAACCTCCTCTTCTCTTCCTACCCATCATCTCCAAAAAATAGAGCACCGAAACAGAGAAGCGGCCAGAAAAAGGGATCGGGACATGGGAGATCGGCGAGGAAAAATACAAACAGGGGAGTGGGGTGGCAGTGATGCCATTAGAAACAGATAGGTCGTCGCTCCTCCACTTCGCTGTCTACCCGCTCACCGGAAATTTGGTTCAGTTTCGAACCGGCAGCTGTTCAACCGTTTTGGACTTAAGCTTATCATTGTTCTTTGAATAGATTTCACTTAATTTCCCTTGATATTCATTTTTGCAGGGATTGTGGTTCCAGATCTTTGCTTTGGTTTTGCCTCGATCTATTGGTGTTGGAATTGCTCTGCCCCGTTTTAAACTTGAGTTTTTCTTTAGACCTGCTTATCTTTTGTTCTCTTGTTGATTTTCTATGTTGCTGCTGATCACCATCTCTGAGAATTTTGTAGTGTTTCTAGGTGTTGGTTGTGCTCGATGGTGCACTGGTCTGGATCGTTATTTGGTTAAACTTCGCCTACGCACATACGAGTTTTGAGGCATTTGTACTCGTTATCGACAGATATTTCACTATATTGACTCCGGACCAAATTTTACACTGTTTATTAGGCCAATGAAAAAATATATACATATATTGAGGCCAACGGACTGATTTGAACAGATACTACAAGGCTAATGACGTCTGGAGGCCAAAACAGTCCCTTACGATTTTTTTCCCTCCGAAAAACAAATAGGCGATGATGATATTTAATATTTTGCAAAGTAAGTGCTTGTATAGTGGTGGGATTGGAGGTACTTGGCATGGCAAACCGGCCCGGGCTCCGTGTTTGTAGCCGTATCAACATCCCTAACCTCTGCTTGTTTGCAATACACTGATTCTGAGCCTAAACTTTTTACAAAATCTATTTTCCCCTTAGTTATTATTATTATTATTATTATTATTATTATTATTATTATTATTATTACTACTATTATTATTACTATTACTATTATTATCATTACTATTATTGTAGTTATTATTATTACTATTTTTTATTACTTTATTTACTATTATACTAATTCATATTTTTTACATTTTTGAGAGGTACATCGTGGTGGAATTACAAAATGACAGCTCTTTGGAAAAAGGACAAAAATATTCAAAATCATTGACTTCACTTAAATTCATTTTATTAGTTTTTTTTACAATCCTTACTAATTTGTTGGTTTATTTTGCAAAGCACTTTTGGACGAAGCTCGCTAAGAGAGAAAAATGAATATTTACTTTTATATGTTATTACTTGTCTTTAAATTTGTATACTATAGTTTAATATTCAAATATTTTATTGCTTATTTAGTTTAGTCATTTGCTTTAGAATCCCAATTACTTCGTCCGGCCGGTAACCATATTTGGTGGAACCTGAGAAGTGCCTAATCCCTTCCTCTCGAGTAACTTGAACCCTTACCTAGAATTTCTGGTTCGTAGACTAAGTTTCGAAGTTCACTATAAAATTTGCCAGAAATAAAGCAGGTACCCTAATACGCCTAGTTAAAAAAATATGTTAGGTGGTGACTTCAAGTCTTTACCCATGAGTTCCAATAAGTCAAGCCCTATTTTGAACTTTAACCAGTTCGGGGAAAAATGAGTGTGTCAGGAATATCACAAGTGGCTGCTAACCGCCCAAACTCACTAGTGCCGGACGAAGAAGAAATGGCAATGGACATAGTATAGGAATAACTAGAGCTTCAACAAGCCCATCTTCTAATTTGCTTGGCTACCAGAGCTAGACTACTTCCGAGCCATACTAGAGAAAGAATCGCAATTGAAGACTTGAAACGACCTCGGTCAGTTGTTTCAAAAGTTAGGACTCCGATTGGCGTGCCAATAATTTTAAAATATTAGTAATATCTATTAGGACCTATATGTATACTTTGAGCTAAATCAGACCTCGTTTGGTAGGCATCGGAAGAAGGTTTCAGTTTTTATTATCGATAAATATTACAAAGAGATTTTCGAGCTCGGTTTTGGCGAACGAGATCCGATTCGAAATCCGAAAGCGCCGTTAGGTTCGTATGATTATTTATGACTTTCGAAAACTTTCGAAAGCGAATTTCGATGTTGTTCGGCTAGTTTCTCTTAAAATGCCGAAAGTTAAATAATTTGACATTTTTCCATTTAAATTCGCATCTTGAGTTTTGGGAATCCGATATGAGATCCGCCTTAGCAAGTGTGCTACATATATTTTGTACAAATTGTATGCAAAATTTAAAATTATTTCAAATATCGTAGGGTACCGTTTTAATTTTTATCACGAAAAGAAAATAAAATAAAAGAAAAGAAAAAAAAGGAAAAGACGAAATAAAGAAATGGAGTCGGTGGGGTCCTTAGCTTTAGACGAAACACAGAGAAACACAAGAACAGAAAATGAGAACGGGACCAGAGGAATTGACGAAGGCAAAAAATGCCAGAAAATGAGAAAAGAGCCGGAGAAAGTAGAATGTTTACCTCGAAACATTCAAGTAATGATCTTCATGCATTATTTGAGTTTATTACGTATGTTTGAATATATTTTAACGGTAAAACTTGGAATATTAGACATCATTTTGATAAGTTTAACTGATAGTTTAAAGGGTCAATTGGACCCCGATAATGGAATTGATTATATATTCGTACTCAGTGAGTTAAGGATTGGTTATGTGGCCATAAAGCCTGTACATAGGCCTGGCATGCGTATTGCGTATGCGAATAGGGTATCAGGTCTCCTTGTAGACGATGAGAGTCCCGCGCCGGAGATAGGTATCAGGCATATGCGACTGCATTGTGTCATACCGCATTCATCCCATCTCATTGCACCACATACTGGCTATTGTGTGTATTGTGTTGTATTTTGTGTATGCGGTATGTATACTATGTCGTGGACATATCTCAGCTTGCCTATATATTTCTGGCTTGTATTCAGGGTTGCGGGGATCGAGTTGCACGCCGCAACGGTATAAATATATGGATCGGGTTGCACGCCACAACGGTATAAATATATGGATCGGGTTGCACGTCGCAACAGGATGAATATATGGATCGGGTTGCACGCCGCAACAGGATGTAATTCAGATTGTTGATGTGTTCGGGATACTTATATGTTTTGGCTATCTTACGTTCCTGGTTGTTGATGAGTTTGTCATTCTATACGCGTTTCTAGTTATTATCTGGCTCTGCCTTTTTATAATTTAAATATGAGGAATTTGGTTTATCTGTTTCTTTTCTCCCTGGCTAGCTATCCAATCCTTTGAGGTGGCTAGTCTGCTCCACTTATTGAGTCCTTTTGACTCACCCTTGCTTGTTGTTTGTTTCTTGTCTATCTATTTCGTTTCGGCAGGTTCGCTCTAGGATTGAGTTCGCCACGTTCTGAAGGAACGAAGATGACTTCAGCAGTCAGGGTGATCCAGCTTTTATTCCGGATGGCCACCAGTTTATTGGTTATTATTTCAGTTGCATTTTGCTCCCTTCAGGATGTATTTGTCTTATTTCATACTCTTAGATGTCTAGTCTGGATAGCCCTAAACCTAGTATGTTGGGTAGTAAGCTGTAATTTCTTTTGTACAGCTTAGAGGTATCAGTATGTCTGTGTATTTTAAGTCTTATCCTTATTTATGAATTTTTATATTTATTTTCCTAATTTAATTGGAAAGGGTTCGCCCTACGGGTCTAGGGTAGGATGTCGGGTGCCCGCATGGCCTAACTAGATTCTGGGTCGTGTCAGTTGGTATCAGAGCCTGGTTTAGAATCTATCCAGACTAAGACAGTCTCTAGTAGAGTCTCGCTGATGGGTACGTAGACGTCCGTACTTATCTACGAGAGGCTATGATGGCATTTAGGAAGTTCACTTCCTTCTTTTCTGATCGTGCGTCGGTCTAGGATGCAAAAGTATTTTCGTTGATTCCTTCGTGGTAATTACGAACCCTCGTGCAACAAATCAGCAAACGATAAGAGTTCAGGACGAAGTAGTCTAGCCTGGGGCTTGAGCTACTGAAGCCTCGAGAGTTGTGGATCGTGCTGACGATCCAGTTGCGTAGGCCCCAGCTGTACGAGCTCGCGATGGGCAAAGGAGCAGGGCCTTATGGTTCCCTTGGCTCTCTACGATGCTTTTACGAGAATTTTGGCAACGCAGATATCGCAAGAACCTATTATTCGCAAGGCAGCTTATCTGGTCGCCGCACATGCAGATGTTCAGACTTAGAGAGCTCTTGTTCCAGTTCTTGATGTTGCCGCAGTAAAATATGTTCCACAGGCAGCATTTGTTGCGCCAGTAATTGTTCTGGCTGGTTAGCCAGCCGAGGTAACAGTTCGGTCCGAGTGTCCAAAGAAGTTGCATTATTTTACGCGGTTGAACATTCCGATATTATTAAGCAATGCATCAGATAAACCTCGTGATTCTTTTTAAAATAAAATGATGTCAGCATACCCTTCAGGGGTCCAGGGTTGAATTGGTGGACCGCTCTTTTTTAGCTAACTTGGTTCGATTTTTCTTCTAGATTCGTGAAAAAGTTCCTTTCGAGTAGCGAGCGAGATGAAAAGTGTTGCCAGTTTGAGTGCATAGGACAGGGTAGCCTGTCGGTTAGCTTGTTGGTGTTTCAGAATATGAGATATAATTCTATAGAATGGCTGAATATGCATTAGAACTAGTCCATGAGCCTTTTGAGAGATTCAAAGATTTATTGATGACCTTTCTCCTTCTTTGATATCCCTGATGGCTCGAAAAATTGAGGTTGGGACTTCATTTGATGTCGTTGTTGATATTGCTCAAAGGTATTAGGCATACCGTAAGTTAGAGGGGAAGATTTAGAGCGGGAGAGCAAGAGATCTCGTGGCCCTAGTGGGCAACCATGGTACCTCATTTGTTGGTAAGAATTCTGATTATTTTGGGAGGTCACCTTCCAGGTTATCTCAGCTTGTGTCACGCGACTCTTAGAGTGCACCAGAATTCGTCAATGTCAGACCTAGTTTTTCTCTTTGTAGCTATCAACAATCTGTCCAGCTTCCATTTTCACTGAAAAGGTATTATCATTGTCACGAGCATGTCATCATTGGTGGAGTTCTCCCTTACTCCGGCAAGTAGGCAGTCGTCATTTTTTTGTCATCGGGCACTTGCACAGTCACAGGCGATTTCATTTAGATCTCAATCAGCCGGAGAAATGCCACTATCCAGTAGAGGTTGAGAACGTGGTGGCAGTGGTTCTTCAGAAGGTGATTATCAGGGTAGTGGCTCAGCTCAGCTGCAGAGGCAGTTCTATGAACTGCTAGTCTGGCAGGATGCTGAGGCATCCGATGTAGTAGACCCAAGTATTTCTTCTTCCCTTAAATGTGAGTAAGATTTGATTCTTCCAGTAGATCTAGAAATGGGGTGTCCTATCATATTTCCATGGTTTCTTTTGATGTCGTTTCTATTAAGAATTGGTTGCGGTAGAAGGGTGAGCTTCTAATATGATTTATTCCTTGCATTTATGATGACCCTACTAGATTATCTGGTTTAAATGTGAGAGATTTGTGAGTGAGTATTGGTATTGTTTGCTTGGCATCTTGTTGTTCCTCATTCTGTTATAATGTCAAGTCAATCTACCTCTTTTTGGAACTTAGTGTCAGTAAGATAATGGGATTCTTATTCGTCACCATTAGAAAGTGTCATTGTTTCTTCCGGTGTAAAGTGGTTAGTAAGTAATACTCGATCTATGTGTCTCCTCTTGGTTCGAGGTGCTAGTAGAGTCATGTTATTCTATGAGCTTGTCTCGGTTATGAAAGGGTTTCTGGAAAATTGTCAAAGTTTCCTTCTTATAGGAAGGTTAAATTGACATAGATGTCTTTCCGTAAAGCTTATGTAATGTCTGTCTCTTCAATAGCGATTCTTTGGTTAGCCTGACTCGGAAGTAGTGTAGCTTTGGGAGCCAAGCAAATAAAAAGATGAGCTTCCAGAAGCTCTAATTATTTCTATCCTCAGTCCATTGCCATCCGTTCTTTATTTGGAACTGGTGAGCTTAGGCGGTCGGTAACCTATTGTGATGTTCCCTATGTTGAGTCAGAGTGCGTATCAAGGTAGCCGAGTAAGCACATTGTTGTTTTTCAAGGCTACAAAGGGTAATGAGCGGCATCATTTGACCTTTGATTTGATCCATCAGGCGGTGGTGCTTATAGAAAATGTATGGAGTTGTGAACTCGAGAGTTGCAGCTGTTTGGCAACTCGAGAGAGTAATTTGGTAGCCCACGTCTGAGCCGCGTTCTCTGTTTAGCTAAGTCTTCCTTAATCCAGCAGATTGTTGATGTTTGGCATTTTATGCCAATATTTCCTTAATATTTTTGCATGTTTGAGCTTGTTATTCGCTCGTTTTATGGTTTATGAATGTGGTTTTGCACTAATTTTATGTCGTGTGTATGTAGGTTGTTATGAAGTGCAATTGGAGCTTTTAAGAGCATGATTGAGCAAGAAAAGATTGGATTTTGATTGAGGATTGGATCGAGCACACGAAGGCACAACACGAAACGAGAAAAGGAGAAACGAAACAGAAAAATTGGCTGGGCGCTGTGGGGCACGTGGGGCGCCAGTTATAGCGCCCAGTGCCCCAGCGCTATAACCCACGTGGGGCGCCCCCAAAAGCGCCCAAAATCTGACGTTACTAGTTGTCCCAGCGCTTTCCGAGGAGCGGGGCGCCCGTTATAGCGCCCCGTGTGCGGTTTTTCAGTTCCTATTTCGTCTAGGATTGGGTCTAACTTATTAATAGGCTTTTGTAAACTCTATAAATACTCTTTTACTTAGTTTTTTATGGGAGTTCAGACTTTGGAGCAAGTTTTGGAGGAGAGGGGAGGAGCCCTAGATGTCTTCTACACAAGTTCTTTCTCTCTTTCTCTTATTTTTCTCTTTAATTCTATAGTTTGTTTGTTCTAGGGTTAGAGTAAATACATGAAGGTTGATGTTTGAAAGTTGATTTCTATATATTGATTTACCATTATGGATTGTTTATTCTTTCTTGATCATAATTGTTTGATTATTGAGGCCTGATAATTGAACACTATCTATGGTTTTTAGATTGAACTCGAAAGAGGGAATTTAATTACGTAATAAGAAAGAATAGGGCTTGATTGTGAACCCGGGCATTGGGGAACCAATTTGTGAGTAGGATAGAAATATACTTGCTCGCCTAGCTTAACTAATCACATAATTCGTTAATGCGTGCACGTGATTCAACCCATAGACATATAGGGATTGGAGTAGCCTGCATAGACCGTGAAGAATCGAAAGGTTTTCACGGGTACAATTAACCTGTAGTTAGCAATCTAGGAAATCAAGAAGTAGAATCAACTGGAAAACTCAACTGGATTGTTTGTAACTCTGACCCTGGACCGTTTCTCTGTTATTGATAACAACTTAGAATTTGCTCTGTTACTTGATCTCAACTACTTGTTTTAATTACTGCATTTAGTTAGTAAAATCTCAACCATTGGAAAAAGATCCCTGAATAGTTCTTAGGAAATTGTTTGCTAGAATTTAGTCTGAATAGTCCTCGTGGGAACGATACTCTACTTATCACTTTATTACTTGTCGACCACGTATACTTGCGTGTGCGTTGGGAGCAACAAGTTTTTGGCGCCGTTGCCGGGGACTAAATTGACTGTTTTCTTTTTGAACAATTTATTATTTTCTATTCAGGTTTAATTTTTGTTTATTTTATTTTTAGTTTATTATTTTATTACTAGTTTACATGGCATCTATTAATGAAAGTGGGTTGAATGATGGTTGCTCAAATTTTATTGATTCTTGTCTACTTTGTGGAGGACATCACTTTTGGAAAAATTGCCCGAGTCTTCCAACCCTGCGAGACTGGTTATGTGAATTTTCTACCACCTTTGATTGGAATTTTTGTAAATTGTGTGGTGGTCGGTGGAATGATTGTCCTAAGTGTCATGCTCCTTCCCCCAATAATTTTGGTGATGATTCTAATGATGTTTGTGAGTTTGACAGGAGCGATAAAGTGCAGGTTGTTAGCGAAACTTGGCTAATGGAGCAAGCCAAACTCTTAGAAGCTTATGGGGATTTCAGGAGTGAACTTGCAAATATGACGAGGCAATTTATACAAGAGAGGGTTGTGCTCAGGCAAGAGATCGACGAATTTGGCTTGACTATTCACGATTTGGAGGAGAATTTGAGTGATATGGTTGAGGTGTCTGAAGCTCAATTATCAGTTGTCGTGATTAGTAGATTTGAGATAGAAGAGCTTAGAAGCCAATTTGAGGAGCAAAAAGTGGAATTCCTACCATTCGACCTAATATTAGTTGATTATGCCAAGGTTGAGGAAATTACATTAGAGTCAAGTGAGGAAATAGAAAACATCATATTTGAGGACTCTAGTGTTTGTGCAAGTGAGGATGTCAAAAGTAATGCAATTTTAGAATTGAAGCGCATTGGACCTCATTCCAATTATTTTTCAACATTGTGTTTGGATGGTGACATGAAAATTGAGCCACCCGAACCTATGAAGAAACCAAAGGAGGAGGAACAAGGTGCTTATATTCTAAAGTTTGTGATGTTGAGGAGACAAAACGACATCCCTCATTTAAAGGCCAAGAAGTGCAAAATGCGACAATGGTTACTTGGTCCTTTTGTATTTTTGCCACCACCCCAATACCATAGTTGTAAGCTTGAGGCAAAGTTGAGGATTCAATTCATAAGTTCAAGGTGGAGGAAAAAGTGATGAAGTTGTCTTCGTCGTGCCGCGACGTTAAATCAAGCGCTTCTTGGGAGGCAACCCAATTTGTTTGCTTTACTTTCATTTATTTTTATTACTATTTTTATGGTTGTATATTACTTCGGGTTTTTCCTTGGATTGCAGGTTCATGTAATGTCGAGTTTAAGTGTGGGGTGTCCTGACCCCTGCCTAATATTGATGACCTGTTGGGGGAAGTGTGAGTACCTCATACTATATGGAAGCTTGAAGGATGCTAGCACCAAGGACTAGAATCTTCAGGGAAGTTTTCTTTACCTTGCACTTTCTTATTTTTAGCACTGAGGACAGTGCTTAGTTTAAGTGTGGGGTGGGGAACTACCCTTTTATTTATTTTTGAGGTTAGGGATGCATGTACCGTTAGGATTTTTTCTTTGTCACTTGACTTTATTTTTATTTGTTTCTTTCTTTAATATATGAAAAAAAAACTAGAAAACCAATGAAAAATTTCAAAAAGATTTTCATTTTTAGTTTTATTAGCGGTACATGTCATCCACCCCGTGGTTTTTCTTATCGCCTCGGTTCTTTTCCACAGGTAGGCCTTTGAACTGGGTAGTTTTTATTTTTTTTAGGATTAGGATAGTTAGTTGTAGATGACCCTAGACGAAAGAAATAGGTAGAATGCTAGGTGCCTTTGATTTGTTTGATACCGATGGACTTGGACTTGATTGCATGTGCTATTTGTGGTGTCCTTGGGTTTTAATTTGATGCATGCCTAAAAAAAAAAAAAAATTGGAATGACCCCCTTGAGATGCTTGAGTCCACTTGCTTGACTTGATTGTGAACCTTTGTGCATTAGTGCTTAATTTTCCACAAGTTGCATTCTAGAAGCTTAGTTGAGAGTTGTTGATGGAGCCTTTTTGTGTGGATCATGTGCAATGTGTGTTGTGAGGCATGTTCTTGTTTACTCCATATTGCATATTAATGTCTAGAACTTGCCCCGTGTGTGTGCAAAGCGAAATCCTAGGTTTGCTCTAGTTGGGAAATGATACAAGGCTTTCTTTTGATTTGCCTACCCTTACATATATACCTTGGAAAAATTGTTGTGATTTCTTTGACCCTTTTTGTTGGCACCCACACCCCGAGCCTACCCATTTGTTCTAAATTATCTCTTTTGGCCCTTTACTCCTTAAGCACTTTAGTTGATATTGTGTAGTTGATTGGAGTTGTGGTTGGAATTGGGAGGTTTTTGAGTGGAGCTAATGAAGGAGAATAATTGAAAATTTGTGAAGTAGTGAAAGGCATTGGCAAGGTTGGATGAAATTGAAAATTGAAAAAAAAATAGCAAAGTTGAAAAGAAAAGAAAAAGAAAAAAATTGTGGAAAAAGAAATAAAAAGAGAAAAAGATATCCATTCCTTGCTAGTGTGTGCTTAATAGAAAAATGCTACTTGGGAGAAGGTGTATGTGTAGAAGTGTTGATTGGGTGGCTTGATGAGATTGATGCTTAATTTGAATGTGATGTATTAAAGTGCTTAGGGAGGTAGTCACTATTACCATATGTATCCTACCCGCCCCTTAGCCTACATTACGACCTTTCTAAAGTCCTAGTTAATCCCGATTGGAGTGAGCTTACATTAGTGGAGTCCTACACTACGGGCAAGCCTATGGTACATTGTGTGTGACGTGTGAGATTTTCGTGAGAGTGAGTGAATTCATTTGTTATTGCCCCCGTTCTATTCATTATATTGATTGTTGTGTGTTATCTTTGGGGGGCACTCTTTTGCTTCATATTGGTGAGGGCACGTGGTTTGCATGAAATAGGTGAAGTTGATGGTTCTTGGTTGAGTAGATAGATGTGATTTTGTGGGAGCATGGTTGCATTAAGTTGAGTTTGTGCATTTGAGCTATTTTGGGGTGGTTGTTTTTATATTTTTGATTTTGATAATTTGTTGGCATGTTGTGGATCCATAGTAGTCATGTGTGCATTGGTTCAATGATCGGTATCAACCATGGTCATAGGCAGACCTGTTTTACCTAGGTTGGGAAGTTATTTGTGCTTGCTCGAGGACGAGCAAGGGTTCAAGTGTGGGGTGGTGATGTTTGGCATTTTATGCCAATATTTCCTTAATATTTCCGCATGTTTGAGCTTGTTATTCGCTCGTTTTATGGTTTATGAATGTGGTTTTGCACTAATTTTATGTCGTGTGTATGTAGGTTGTTATGAAGTGCAATTGGAGCTTTTAAGAGCATGATTGAGCAAGAAAAGATTGAATTTTGATTGAGGATTGGATCGAGCACACGAAGGCACAACAAGAAACGAGAAAAGGAAAAACGAAACAGAAAAATTGGCTGGGCGCTGTGGGGCACGTGGGGCGCCAGTTATAGCGCCCAGTGCCCCAGCGCTATAACCCACGTGGGGCGCCCCCAAAAGCGCCCAAAATCTGACGTTACTGGTTGTCCCAACGCTTTCCGAGGCGCGGGGCGCCCGTTATAGCGCCCCGTGTGCGGTTTTTCAGTTCCTATTTGATGAATACAAGATGGGGGGTGAATTGTTAAAACTATTAATTTTAGTCGACTAATCAATTCGTGAGTTGACTGTAAGGTATAGACAATAAGTAATGCAGAAAGGAAAGCTGTAAGCAGGGAACGACACAGAGTATTTATACTGGTTCAGAACCAATTGGTTCCTAATCCAGTCCCCTTGGGTCACAAGGGAGTGATCTCTCTTTAAGCTCTTTAGTAAACAGAAATACAAGTATGGTTTATCGTTAACCACGAACGTCTTCACACAGATGGTTTTTACCACTCGATAACCACCAACGTACTGTTTGGTTTATAGCTCACCAAACCAACTTCTGTTCGACACAACTATTACCTCTACAAGAACCTCTCCTTCTTTTCTTTTCTAACACTGATCACTAGCTTGTTACAGTATTTTTGCAAAGTAAAAGTATGGAGAAAAGTAGACAGTAGAATAGAAGCGTAAGGAGATCTTCAGAAACTCTTGACTAAATAGTAACAAGGCAGGGAGACCGTTGCGGGAGATCAGGGCAGAATATCGAATGAGATGTGATAGGAGAGATTGACGGGATCCGATGATAGAGAGATTTGACCCAAGAGATTTGATTCTCTTAGAGATATAAATATCTCCAGAGAATAAGGCAAGGGCAAAACCATCCTTGCGAAAAGGGCGCTGTCAATCAATCTTTCCATAGCTGACTTCGAAGAAGAATCAATTTAAGATCCACAGAGTCCGAAACCTGCGAGAAGCACATAGACTGTTTTAGGTATCACATTCTTTTTGTCATAATCAAAATGCATTCTCAAATAACTTTAACAATCTCCCCCTTTTTGGTGATGACAAAAAGTGAGAGAGAGAATGTGCTAGTATACTTCCCTTTGTTTCTGAAGTCGACTGTTTGAAGCTGATAGTTGACTCCCCCTGAGGGTGATAGCTCCCCCTGAGTGAGTTATCTTTAAAACGGGTAGGGAGGTTAGTTGACTCCCCCTGAGTGAGTTACCCTTAAAACAGAAGACATAAAGCATAACACAGATAATTCAATATTCACATAATTAAGCATAATTAAGCTAGTCTGTTCTCCCCCTTGGCATCAACCAAAAAGGAGCAAGAAAAAATAAGCACATCAGTGCTAGGTTATCCTGAATATTACAGACCCAAGTAGTTAAATTTAGCGAGGAGCAAGAAAATAAGTAAGAGTGTTCACAACATTGTCAGTCATACGATCCAGCTTAGTTTGAACATCAGTGGACATGGCAGTGATTCTGGCTTGAACGTCTGTGGAGACAGCATCAATACGTTCATGAACCCGCCTTAAGGCAGCAGCAGAGTCTGTAACAGCAGTATCAAGCTTAAGAGAGAATCTGCCTACATCCAACTTAAGCTCAGCAATATCCTCAAAGGCCTTGTCACATTTGTAGTGTAAGCTTAGCACCAGGTCATTGACATCAGCCAGAGCATTTTTGAACTTACCTGCAGGCTCAGTTTCAACTTGAGCAGAGATCTTAGAGGGACCAGCAAAATCATCAACAGGCTTGGGGGATTTTGGTTCTTTACGAACCCAGGAGTCATTAAGATGAACATATCCCATAGAGGCAAACGTACGGGAATTGTAACAGGCAATTAAAGAGAAGGTTTTCCACTCAGAGACATTTACTTTATAAAAATGCAGGATACGAGTTATAAGGATGCCATATGGAAGGGATGCACATTCAGCAGTACTTTCAAGCATGTATTCAATGATCCAGGTAGCTAAAACAAATTTCTTTTTAGTGACCAGACAGTAGACAATCAGGGTGTCGCGCTGAGACAGAGAGCTAAGAGACCCAGTTCGAGGAAGCAAAGTAGTACCAACAATATGGGCAAGAACACGCATTTCAAAAGATAAGTCAAGGGGGCCAAGTTGCCCTTCAGGAACATCAGTCTTATCAAAGAGAAAGGTTTTGGCTTGGTCAAACGAGACCTCAAAATCAGCAGGCCAGGAGATTTTAAAAAAGTCAGAGTAACCAGAAGACTTACAGCCCAGAATGCGACAAAGAATAGCTTTAGTGATGACGATGCGAGTGTTCAACACCATTGTTTCAAACCCACCAGAAGAGCAGGGACGGAGATTGGCATAAAAAAGCCTTACCAGATCCTCAGGAATTTCAACAGGTTCGGTAGAGAAGAAACTGGACCAGTCCTGAGCAGCAAACCATGGAGTCAGAGAGCAATTGAGAGAGTCCATGGTCTCCAGGTCCACAAGTCTACCATGAGCCAAGGGTTTGTCCTTAAGGGAGATAAGCTTTTCACAGGCAGAGGCATCCCAGAAATCTAGGGTTTCATCCAGGTCGGCAAGGGAGAATTCCTTCTTGGGCCTTTTAACACATTCATCATCAGGACATTGCATGGGTCTTTTACCGGCCTTTTTAGAAGACATAGGGTTTCGGTTTTGGCTTTGATAAGTAGATATGGTGTTTTCAGAGTGGTCTGATTCTATCGAAACTGGAGTGGTAGAGGTGGTGGGTGGTTTTGATTAAGTGCGCTGGCTTCGGCGTGCAGAGAATGATGTTTTGCGAACCATTGTAATGGAGGTACTTTGAGGAGAGGGAAAGAGATGGAGTGAATTTGTGGGAGAAGAGAGGTTAAAAGGAATGGAAAAGGGAAAGGAAGTGTCGTGTGAGTGGTAGATGAACTGAAGAGACGTGATGACTGATGGAGATGAAGGGACAAGGTGCAGACTCTTGGGAACCGCTTTCCACGCCGCCTGACAGCTTTCCAACTGAAGACAGTAATAATGACAAGTAAAAGAGCAAAAGGTAATAATTACATAGTAAAATAAGCATTAATAATTAAGAAAGTCTGGTAAGGAAAGTAAAAAAAACTTAAGGTAATAAACTGAGGGAAATTAAGAGGGATCAGGCAATATTCCAAGTAAGTCACGTAGAGCACAAAATCGTTCTTCTAAAAGAGGTTTTGTGAAAATATCAGCTAATTGAAAATCAGTGCTAACAAAGGCAATATCAACGTCACCATCCTGAACATGATCTCTAATAAAATGATAACGAACATCAATATGCTTAGTTCTAGGATGATCAACTGGATTGTAGGAAAGTTCAATTGCACTAGTATTATCACATAGCATGGGAATAGGTTTAAAAAATAGGTTATAATCAGAGAGCTGTTTCCCCATCCAAAGTAGTTGAGTGCAACAATGTCCTAGAGCAACATATTCAGATTCAGCTGTAGAAAGAGCAGTACAGTCCTGTTTCTTGCTGTGCCAAGAAACAAGAGACTTTCCAAGGAAAAAGCTTGCACCACTGGTGCTTTTTCTGTCAACCCTGTCACCTGCATAGTCAGCATCTGAGAAGCCAATAAGATCAAAGAATTGTGTTCGAGGATACCATAAACCATAGTTAACTGTGCCAACAAGATAACGAATGATTCTTTTAACTGCAGTAAGATGAGATACTTTAGGAGCTGACTGAAAGCGAGCACATTTACATACAGAAAGCATTATATCTGGTCGACTGGCAGTTAAATAGAGTAGTGATCCGATCATAGCTCGATAAAGTGAGGCATTGATACTAGTACCTTTTGAGTCATTTACCAGATGTGTAGCTGGGCTCATGGGAGTTTTAGCAGGATTTGCATCATTCATTCCGAACTTAACAATAAGTTCTTTGGTATATTTAGATTGACAAATAAAGATGCCGGTTTCATATTGCTTGATCTGGAGTCCAAGAAAGAACGTGAGTTCTCCCATCAAACTCATTTCAAACTCCCCCTGCATAAGTACTTCAAACTCCTTGCATAATTTGGATTAGTGCTTCCAAAAATGATATCATCAACGTAAATTTGAATAATAAGAATGTCAGAGGAAGTTTTTTGTATAACAAGGGTTTTATCACTTTTTCCTCTGAAAAATCCGTGTGCTAGTAGAAATGAGCTTAGTCTTTCATACCAAGCACGAGGTGCTTGTTTAAGACCATAAAGGGCTTTGGAAAGTTTGAACACATGATGAGGAAATTTAGGATTTTCAAAACCTGGAGGTTGTTTAACAAAAACTTCTTCTTTAATAAATCCATTTAGGAAAGCACTTTTCACATCCATTTGAAAGAGTTTAAATTGTTTGAAAGAGGCAAAAGCTAGAAGCATGCGAATAGATTCAAGTGTAGCAACAGGAGCGAATGTCTCGTCATAGTCGACTCCCTCTGTCTGAGAGTAGCCTTGAGCCACTAGACGAGCCTTGTTTCTTACCACCTTACCTTCTTCATTGAGTTTGTTTCTGAACACCCATTTTGTACCGATAACAGATTTGCCTTTGGGTCTCGGAACGAGCTCCCATACCTGGTTTTTCTCAAATTGATCGAGCTCTTCTTTCATGGCAAGAACCCAAGAGTCATCTTGAAGAGCTTCATCTATCTTTTTTGGTTCTATCTGTGAGATGAAGGCCAGGTTAGATTTAAGTGAGTTTCTCGTTTTCATACCTTCTCGTGGATCCCCAATGATATACTTCTGTGGATAGTCAGGATCACTTCTCCATTCATTTGGCACGACTACTTCCAGTTCTTTGAGCTGTGAGGTTGACATAGTCTGTTCAGGAGCAGATTCTGAGTCCTTAGCCTCCTGGACTTGAGGATTATGAGACTCAAGGTTTGATACAGTAGTTTCTGATGGACTGAAAGGAGCTGGTTCAACTTCATCATCATCTGCGTTATTACCTTTCTCGACATGGATCAAGGAGTCATCAAAAACAACATGCATGGATTCTTCAACTGTTAGGGTTCTCTTATTAAATACTCTGTATGATCTGCTAGTGTTAGAGTACCCTAAGAAGATTCCTTCATCACTACGTGGATCAAACTTACCGAGGTTATCTTTACCATTATTATGAATAAAACATTTACAACCAAAAGGATGAAAGTAACTAATATTTGGTCTCTTGCCTTTCCAAAGTTCGTAGGGAGTTTTATGGAGGATAGGACGAATGAGGCATCTATTCAAAATATGACATGCAGTACTTACAGCTTCAGCCCAAAAATGATTTGGAAGTGAGTGTTCAACTAACATAGTTCTGGCCATGTCTTGAAGAGTGCGATTCTTTCTTTCTACAACACCATTCTGTTGAGGAGTTCGAGGAGAGGAGAAGTTGTGAGTAAATCCATGAGAATTGCAGAATTCTTCAAAGACTTTGCTTTCGAATTCCCCTCCATGATCACTTCTGATAGTGGAAATGTAGTAGCCTTTCTCTATTTGGACTTTCTTGCAGTAAACTTCAAAACTTTTAAATGCATCATCTTTATTAGATAAGAACATAACCCAAGTAAAACGAGAGTAATCATCAACAATTACAAGAGCATATCTTTTACCTCCGATACTGGCAGTTCTAGTTGGGCCAAACAGGTCCATATGCAATAGTTCTAAAGGGTTAGAGGTAGAGACAATATCTTTTCCTTTAAAAGAGGTTCTAGTTTGCTTACCAAGTTGACATGCATCACAAATATGATCTTTTGAAAAGTTAAGCTTTGGTAGCCCAATTACTAATTCCTGTTTAGACAGTTTTTCAATTAAGGACATACTGGCATGACCTAATTTCCTATGCCATGTCCAGGGGTCGTTGGTGATGGAAGCAAGACATAAGTGTTTACCTGTAGAAGGCTTACCATTGTTGAGAACATAGATGTTGTTTTCTCTGGATCCAGAGAGAACTACCTTACCTTTGGTGTCATGAATAATGCATCTGCTGGATTCAAACTTTACCTTGTACCCTCCATCACAAAGTTGGCTGATACTAAGGAGATTATGTTTAAGTCCATCAACAAGAAAAGCTTCCTTGATGTCACAGGTTGGACTTAAAGAGATAATCCCAATGCCAATAATCTTTCCTTTGGCATCCCCTCCAAACTTAACAGAACCTCCATCGATCTTGGTTATGGATTTGAACAGTTGTTTGTCTCCAGTCATGTGTCGGGAGCAACCACTATCAAGAAACCATTTTCTCATCATTGTTGGTCTGTTGTGGTGTCCCTGCAAAACAAAGTTTTTAAGTATGCTTAGGTACCCAAGCTTGCTTGGGTCCTTGTGGGTTAGTCTTAGAGGTGCTAGCTTCAGTTTTGACTTTTGGTCTCCAAATCCACTTTCCAGGATTTCTTTTCTGACATCTTCTAAATACATGACCAACTTCACCACAGTGATAACATGTGGGCATAGTTTTAATTTCTTTTGAAGACATAGAGGATCTAGCAGACCTATAGAAGCTATTTGATCCTACCGAGCTTTGACTGGCGGATTTCCTATAACTGTTAAGCTTAAGTTTGAGCTGATTCATTTCTTCTTTCAGAAATTCGTTTTCTGTCTCGACTATTTCTAGTTTCATCTCCCATTCTTCCTTTTCTTTACTTAGTTTCTTTATTTTCCTAAGTGCATTTTCTAGCTCATCTAGGACTTCATCAAGGTTTCTGGAATTTTCAATACAGAATTCACAACGTACCTCACTTGAGTCGTTTGACTTGATCCCACTGCTGGTAGAATTGTCTGAGGCCATGAAGCAAATGTTGGCTGCTTCATCTTGCTCAGCATCGGCTGTATCTTCATCACTCTATGCAGCATAAGATCTATTCTTTCCCTTTCTTTTGGCGTCAGGACAGTTTGTTGCAATGTGTCCTTGTTTGCCGCATTCAAAGCATCGACCTTCATTCCTGTAGTTGGTTTGATCTTTCTTGAATGGAACCTTTCCTTTCCTGAACTGATGTCTGCGGTTTATTAGACCATTCAGATTCCTGGACATCATAGCAAGTTGTTCTTGGATGTCGTCTTCTTCAACATCCTGATCATAGTCGACTTCTTCCACTGTAGTGTTGAATGCAACAGTTTTCTTTTTCTCTTCCATCACATTTCGTTTCAAGTGTGTTTTCTCAAACGCAATCAGATCTCCTCTGAGTTCGTCATAAGATATTTTGTTGAGATCTCCGCTTTCGATGTTAATTACTTTGGGTTGCCAGGTAGTAGGCAGACTTCTCAGAATCTTCCTTATCTGCTCACCACTGGAGTAGATTTTTCCAAGTGCTTTGAGTTCCCCAATGATTTTGCTGAATCTAGCGAACATGTCTTCAGCAGATTCTCCATCTTTCATTTGAAATAGTTCATACTCATACACTAGAAGATTGATTCTGGTTTCTTTCACTTTACTGGTACCTTCATACGTTACTTCCAACTTGTCCCAAATTTCTTTTGCAGTATCACAGCTGGAGATCTTTTCCCATTCCTCACCGCTTATAGCATTGTAGAGAATATTCACTGCTTTGTAATTCAATTGAATTACTTCCCTTTGCTCATCAGTATAGTCATCCAAATCAAGGGAATCGGAAGTTTTATCAGTGTCATCTTCCTTCTTAGTAGTGGCACCAGTTGGAATGGTATAGGGACCTTTCTTGATTACACGCCAGACCTTCAAGTCGACTGACTTGACATAGGTTTCCATGCGGATTTTCCAGTGGCTGTAATGTTTCCCGTTGAAGTAGGGAGGCCGGGTGGAGGAAGTTCCCTCTTGTAATAGAGCACCGTTGACAACGTGTGTAGACATGATCTTTACTCACTTGCTGTAAGGCAAAAAAAACAAAGTGTGAGTCCAAGCTCTGATACCAATTGATGAATACAAGAGGGGGGGTGAATTGTTAAAACTATTAATTTTAGTCGACTAATCAATTCGTGAGTTGACTGTAAGGTATAGACAATAAGTAATGCAGAAAGGAAAGCTGTAAGCAGGGAACGACACAGAGTATTTATACTGGTTCAGAACCAATTGGTTCCTAATCCAGTCCCCTTGGGTCACAAGGGAGTGATCTCTCTTTAAGCTCTTTAGTAAACAGAAATACAAGTATGGTTTATCGTTAACCATGAACGTCTTCACACAGATGGTTTTTACCACTCGATAACCACCAACGTACTGTTTGGTTTATAGCTCACCAAACCAACTTCTGTTCGACACAACTATTACCTCTACAAGAACCTCTCCTTTTCTTTTCTAACACTGATCACTAGCTTGTTACAGTATTTTTGCAAAGTAAAAGTATGGAGAAAAGTAGACAGTAGAATAGAAGCGTAAGGAGATCTTCAGAAACTCTCGACTAAATAGTAACAAGGCAGGGAGACCGTTGCGGGAGATCAGGGCAGAATATCGAATGAGATGTGATAGGAGAGATTGACGGGATCCGATGATAGAGAGATTTGACCCAAGAGATTTGATTCTCTTAGAGATATAAATATCTCCAGAGAATAAGGCAAGGGCAAAACCATCCTTGCGAAAAGGGCGCTGTCAATCAATCTTTCCATAGCTGACTTCGAAGAAGAATCAATTTAAGATCCACAGAGTCTGAAACCTGCGAGAAGCACATAGACTGTTTTAGGTATCACATTCTTTTTGTCATAATCAAAATGCATTCTCAAATAACTTTAACACTATTTCGTCTAGGATTGGGTCTAACTTATTAATAGGCTTTTGTAAACTCTATAAATACTCTTTTACTTAGTTTTTGATGGGAGTTCAGACTTTGGAGCAAGTTTTGGAGGAGAGGAGAGGAGCCCTAGATGTCTTCTACACAAGTTCTCTCTCTTTCTCTTATTTTTCTCTTTAATTCTATAGTTTGTTTGTTCTAGGGTTAGAGTAAATACATGAAGGTTGATGTTTGAAAGTTGATTTCTATATATTGATTTACCATTATGGATTGTTTATTCTTTCTTGATCATAATTGTTTGATTATTGAGGCCTGATAATTGAACACTATCTATGGTTTTTAGATTGAACTCGAAAGAGGGAATTTAATTACGTAATAAGAAAGAATAGGGCTTGATTGTGAACCCGGGCATCGGGGAACCAATTTGTGAGTAGGATAGACATATACTTGCTCGCCTAGCTTAACTAATCACAGAATTCGTTAATGCGTGCACGTGATTCAACCCATAGACATATAGGGATTGGAGTAGCCTGCATAGACCGTGAAGAATCGAAAGGTTTTCACGGGTACAATTAACCTGTAGTTAGCAATCTAGGAAATCAAGAAGTAGAATCAACTGGAAAACTCAACTGGATTGTTTGTAACTCTGACCCTGGACCGTTTCTCTGTTATTGATAACAACTTAGAATTTGCTCTGTTACTTGATCTCAACTACTTGTTTTAATTACTGCATTTAGTTAGTAAAATCTCAACCATTGGAAAAAGATCCCTGAATAGTTCTTAGGAAATTGTTTGCTAGAATTCAGTCTGAATAGTCCTCGTGAGAACGATACTCTACTTATCACTTTATTACTTTTCGACCACGTATACTTGCGTGTGCGTTGGAAGCAACAATTGTGCGAGGATGACTATTTCTATTCAAATTAGTTGTATGAGTTTATGCTCTGAGTGGAGGAGTCTTCCTCCAATTTATACCGAATCCTAATATTAAATCTCTTAGGCGTTGTTCAAGCGTGAGCTAATTCTTAGTTCCATCGACTTGTTCTATATCGTAAAGTATATCGACGAGGTGATTTATTAGCATAATCATGTTAATCCATCCAGAATTTCGTGTATCTTTGTTTCAAAAATGTAGAACTCTCTTCTCGTGATCGAGGAAGGATCAGCTTAGTCAGAATAAACTGGGCAATGGCATTACGATATTATCCAGCTATATTTTTATTCAGGAGTTTGATGTGCGTGTTATAATTCTGATCCTGTAATAAGAAGATAATGCCCGTGGAGTAGTTTATAAAGGTCGTACAAGTTCTCTTGTTATCTGTGTGAATGTTGCTTTAGACGGAAGCTCATTCGAGGACGAACGAGAATTTAAGTAGAGGAGAATGAAACAATCTCGGTCAGTCGTTTCGAAAGTTAGGATTCCGATTGGCGTGCCGATAACTTTAAAATATTTGTAATGTCCATTAGGACCTATCTGTAAAATTTGAGCTAAATCAGACATCGTTTGGTAGGCATCGGAAGAAGGTTTCAGTTTTTATTATCGATAAATATTAAAAAGAGATTTTCGAGCTCGGTTTTGGCGAACGAGCTTCGATTCGAAATCCGAAAGCGCTGTTAGGTTTGTATGATTATTTATGTCTTTTTTGAGATTTCGATGTTGTTCGGCTAGTTTCCGCTAAAATGCCGAAAGTTAAATTATTTGACATTTTTCCATTAAAATTCGCATCTTGAGTTTTGGGAGTCCGATATGAGATCCGCCTTAGCAAGTGTGCTACATATATTTTATATAACTTGTATGCAAAAGTTGGAATTATTTCGAATATCGTAGGGTACCATTTTAATTTTTGTCATGAAAAGAAAATAAAATAAAAGAAAAGAAAAAAAAAGAAAAAGACGAAATAAAGAAATGGAGTCGGTGGGATCCTTAGCTTAAACGAAACACACAGAAACACAAGAACAGAAAATGAGAACGGGACCAGACGAATTGACGAAGGGAAAAAATGCCAGAAAATGAGAAAAGAGCCGGAGAAAGTAGAATTTTTACCTCGAAACGTTCAAGTAATGATCTTCATGCATTATTTGAGTTTATTACGTATGTTTGAATATATTTTAACGGTAAAACTTGGAATAGTAGACATCATTTTAATAAGCTTAACTGATAGTTTAAAGGGTCAATTGGACCCCGATAATGGAATTGATTATATATTCGTACTCAGTGAGTTATGGACAACATATAAATATAATTTATTTAGGATTTGGTTATGTGGCCATAAACCCTGTACATAGGCCTGGCCTGCGTATTGCGTATGCGAATAGGGTATCAAGTCTCCTGGTATACGATGAGAGTCCCGCACCGGAGATAGGCATCAGGCATATGCGACTGCATTGCGTCATACCGCATTCATCCCATCTCATTGCACCACCTGACTGGCTATTGTGTCTATTGTGTTGTGTTTTGTGTATGCGGTATGTATACTATGTCGTGGACATATCTCAGCTTGCCTATATACTTATGGCTCGTATTCTGGGTTGCGGGGATCGGGTTGCACGCCGCAACGATATAAATATATGGATCGGGTTGCACACCACAACGGTATAAATATATGGATCGGGTTGCACGTCGCAACAGGATGAATATATGGATCGGGTTGCACGCCGCAACAGGATGTATTTTAGATTGTTGATGTGCTCGGGATACTTATATGTTTTGGCTATCTCACGTTCCTAGTTGTTGATGAGTTTGTCATTCCATACGCGTTTCTAGTTATTATCTGGCTCTACCTTTTTATAATTTAAATATGAGGAATTTGGTTTAACTGTTTCTTTTCTCCCTGGCTAGCTATCCAATCCTTTGAGGTGGCTAGTCTGCTCCACTTATTGAGTCCTTTTGACTCACCCTTGTTTGTTGTTTGTTTCTTGTCTATCTATTTCGTTTCGGCAGGTTCGCTCTAGGATTGAGTTCGCCATGTTCTGAAGGAACGAAGATGACTTCAGCAGTCAGGGTGATCCAGCTTTTATTCCGGATGGCCACCAGTTTATTGGTTATTATTTCAGTTGCATTTTGCTCCCTTCAGGATGTATTTGTCTTCTTTCATACTCTTAGATGTCCCTAAACCTAGTATGTTGGGTAGTCAGCTGTAATTTCTTTTGTACAGCTTATAGGTATCAGTATGTCTGTGTATTTTAAGTCTTATCCTTATTTATGAATTTTTATATTTATTTTCCTAATTTAATTGGAAAGGGTTCGCCCTACGGGTCTAGGGTAGGATGTCGGGTGCCCGCATGGCCTAACTAGATTCTGGGTCGTGTCAGTTGGTATCAGAGCCTGGTTTAGAATCTATCCAGACTAAGACAGTCTCTAGTAGAGTCTCGCTGATGGGTACGTAGACGTCCGTACTTATCTACGAGAGGCTATGATGGCATTTAGGAAGTTCACTTCCTTCTTTTCTGATCGTGCGTCGGTCTAGGATGCAAAAGTATTTTCGTTGATTCCTTCGTGGTAATTACGAACCCTCGTGCAACAAATCAGCAAACGATAAGAGTTCAGGATGAAGTAGTCTAGCCTGGGGCTTGAGCTACTGAAGCCTCGAGAGTTGTGGATCGTGCTGACGATCCAGTTGCGTAGGCCCCAGCTGTACGAGCTCGCGATGGGCAAAGGAGCAGGGCCTTGTGGTTCCCTTGGCTCTCTACGATGCTTTTACGAGAATTTTGGCAACGCAGATACCGCAAGAATCTATTATTCGCTAGGCAGCTTATCTGGTCGCCGCACATGCAGATGTTCAGACTTAGAGAGCTCTTGTTCTAGTTCTTGATGTTGCCACAGTAAAATATGTTCCACAGGCAGCATGTGTTGCGCCACTAATTGTTCTGGCTGGTTAGCCAGCCGAGGTAACAGTTCGGTCCGAGTGTCCAAAGAGGTTGCATTATTTTACGCGGTTGAACATTCCGATATTCTTAAGCAATGCATCAGATAAACCTCGTGATTCTTTTTAAAATAAAATGATGTCAGCATACCCTTCAAGCTCTTGATTATATCGAGCGGCATGGTGTCGATTATTTTGTTTTCCAGTTTCAGGAGTCCAGTGTTGAATTGGTGGACCGCTCTTCATTAGCTAACTTGGTTCGATTTTTCTTCTAGATTCGTGAAAAAGTTCCTTTCGAGTAGCGAGCGAGATGAAAAGTGTGTCCAGTTTGAGTGCATAGGACAGGGTAGCCTGTCGGTTAGCTTGTTGGTGTTTCAGAATATGAGATATAATTCTATAGAATGGCTGAATATGCATTAGAACTAGTCCATGAGCCTTTTGAGAGATTCAAAGATTTATTGATGACCTTTCTCCTTCTTTGATATCCTTGACGGCTCGAAAAATTGAGGTTGGGACTTCATTTGATGTCGTTGTTGATATTGCTCAAAGGTATTAGGCATACCGTAAGTTAGAGGGGAAGATTTAGAGCGGGAGAGCAAGAGATCTCGTGGCCCTAGTGGGCAACCATGGTACCTCATTTGTAGGTAAGGATTCTGATTATTTTTGGAGGTCACCTTCCAGGTTATCTCAGCTTGTGTCACGCGACTCTTAGAGTGCACCAGTAGTCGTCAATGTCAGACCTAGTTTTTCTCTTTGTAGCTATCAACAATCTGTCCAGCTTCCATTTTCACTGAAAAGGTATTATCATTGTCGCGAGCATGTCATCTTTGGTGGAGTTCTCCCTTACTCCGGCAAGTAGGCAATCGTCCTTTTTCTTGTCATCGGGCACTTGCACAGTCACAGGCAATTTCATTTAGATCTCAATCAGCCAGAGAAATTCCACCATCCAGTAGAGGTTGAGAATGTGGTGGCAGTGGTTCTTCAGAAGGAGATTATCAAGGTAGTGGCTCAGCTCAGCTGCAGAGGCAGTTCTATGAACTGCTAGTCTGGTAGGATGCTGAGGCATCCGATGTAGTAGACCCAAGTATTTCTTCTTCCCTTAAATGTGAGTAAGATTTGATTCTTCCAGTTGATCTAGAAATGGGGTGTCCTATCATATTTCCATGGTTTCTTTAGATGTCGTTTCTATTAAGAATTGGTTGCGGTAGAGGGGTGATCTTCTAATATGATTTATTCCTTGCATTTATGATGACCCTACTAGATTATCTGGTTTAAATGTGAGAGATTTGTGAGTGAGTATCGGTATTGTTTGCTTGGCATCTTGTTGTGCATCATTCTGTTATAATGTCAAGTCAGTCTACCTCTTTTTGGAACTTAGTGTCAGTAAGATGATGGGATTCTTATTCGTCACCATCAGAAAGTGTCATTGTTTCTTCCGGTGTAAAGTGCTTAGTAAGTAATACTCGATCTATGTGTCTCCTCTTGGTTCGAGGTGCTAGTAGAGTCATGTTATTCTATGAGCTTGTCTCGGTTATGAAAGGGTTTCTGGAAAATTGTCAAAGTTTCCTTCTTATAAGAAGGTTAAATTGACATAGATGTCTTTCCGTAAAGCTTATGTAATGTCTATCTCTTCAATTGTGATTCTTTGGTTAGCCTGACTCGGAAGTAGTGTAGCTTTGGGAGCCAAGCAAATAAAAAGATGAGCTTCCTGAAGCTCTAATTATTTCTATCCTCAGTCCATTGCCATCCGTTCTTTATTCGGAACTGGTGAGCTTAGGCGGTCAGTAACCTATTGTGATGTTCCCTATGTTGAGTCTGAGTGCGTATCAAGGTAGCCGGGTAAGCACATTGTTGTTTTTCAAGGCTACAAAGGGTAATGACCGGCATCATTTGGCCTTTGATTTGATCCATCAGGCGGTGGTGCTTATAGAAAATGTATGGCGTTGTGAACTCGAGAGTTGCAGCTGTTTGGCAACTCGAGAGAGTAATTTGGTAGCCCACGTCTGAGCCGCGTTCTCTATTTAGCTAAGTCTTCCTTAATCCAGCCGATTGTGCGAGGATGACTATTTCTATTCAAATTAGTTGTATGAGTTTATGCTCTAAGTGGAGGAGTCTTCCTCCAATTTATACTGAATCCTAATATTAAATCTCTAAGGCGTTGTTCAAGCGTGAGCTAATTCTTAGTTCCATCGACTTGTTCTATATCGTAAAGTATATCGGCGAGGTGATTTATTAGCAGAATCATGCTAATCCATCATGAATTTCGTGTATCTTTGTTTCGAAAATGCAGAACTCTCTTCTCGTGATCGAGGAAGGATCAGCTTAGTCAGAATAAGCTGGGCAATGGCATTACGATATTATCCAGCTATATTTTTATCCAGGAGTTTGATGTGCGTGTTATAATTCTGATCCTGTAATAAGAAGATAATGCCCGTGGAGTAGTTTATAAAGGTCGTGCAAGTTCTCTTGTTATCTGTGTGAATGTTGCTTTAGACGAAAGCTCATTCGAGGACGAACGAGAATTTAAGTAGAGGAGAATGAAACGATCTCGGTCAGTCGTTTCGAAAGTTAGGATTTCGATTGGCGTGCCGATAATTTTAAAATATTCGTACTGTCCATTAGGACCTATCTGTAAAATTTGAGCTAAATCAGACATCGTTTGGTAGGCATCGGAAGAAGGTTTCAGTTTTTATTATCGATAAATATTAAAAAGAGATTTTCGAGCTCAGTTTTGGCGAACGAGCTTCGATTCGAAATCCGAAAGCGCCGTTAGGTTTGTATGATTATTTATGACTTTTTGAACTTTCGAAAGTGAATTTCGATGTTGTTCGGCTAGTTTCCGCTAAAATGCCGAAAGTTAAATAATTTGACATTTTTCCATTTACATTCGCATCTTGAGTTTCTGGAGTTCGATTTGAGATCCGCCTTAGCAAGTGTGCTACATATATTTTGTATAACTTGTATGCAAAAGTTGGAACTATTTCGAATATCGTAGGGTACCGTTTTAATTTTTGTCACGAAAAGAAAAGAAAATTAAAAAAAAGAAAAAAAAAAGGAAAAGACAAAATAAAGCTAAGGACGAAATGCACAGAAACATAAGAACAGAAAATGAGAATGGGACCAGAGGAATGGACGAAGGGAAAAAATGCCAGAAAATGAGAAAAGAGCAGGAGAAAGTAGAATTTTTACCTCGAAACATTCAAGTAATGATCTTCATGCATTATTTGAGTTTATTACTTTTTTTTGAATATATTTTAACGGTAAAACTTGGAATATTAGACATCATTTTAATAAGTTTAACTGATAGTTTAAAGGGTCAATTGGACCCCGATAATGGAATTGACTATATATTCGTACTCAGTGAGTTACGGGAAACATATGAATGTGATTTATTTAGGATTTGGTTATGTGACCATAAACCCAGTACATAGGTCTGGCCTGCGTATTGCGTATGCGAATAGGGTATCAGGTTCCTAACTGGATTGCCCTAAGATGTGATGAATGAAGCCTTTAGCCTAATTTAATATATTTTTCTGCTTATTGAATAGAATGGGATCGTTTGGCAATGAAACCAAAGGAAAAAGTGGTTATTGAGTGGATGTGCTAACTTTGTAACAAGGTAAGTATTTATATCCATTTCTTTGCAGGCACTTGGCCTCGTGGATTTTCTAGCACGTGTTCCTTACGTGTGTAGCTTCCGATAGGCGTACTCATTACGCCTTAGCTTTGAATTTACATAGAATATTATATGTTATACCCTGTTGTTGGTATTACATTGAGCATATGAGCATTGCACTCTGGTTTTGAGAATTGTATATACTTCCCGGTTGGCGATGAGAGTCCCGCACCGGTGAAGGGTCATTATTACATATACTTCCCAGTTGGCGATGAGAGTCCTGCGCCGGTGAAGGGTCATTATTGCATATACTTCCTGGTAATCGATGAGAGTCCCGAGCCGGTGAAGGGTCATCATTGCATATACTTCCCGGTAATCGATGAGAGTCCCGAGCCGGTGAAGGGTCATCATTGCATATACTTCCCGGTAATCAATGAGAGTCCTGAGCCGGTGAAGAATCAATATTGCATATATCTCCTGGTAGACGATGAGAGTCCCGCGCCGGAGATTGGTATCAGCCTATCAGGCATATGCGACTGCATTGCATCATACCGCATTCATCCCATCTCATTGCACCGCATACTGACTATTGTGTGTATTGTGTTGTGTTTTATGTATGCGGTATGTATACTATGTCGTGGACATATCTCAGCTTGCCTATATATTTCTGGCTCGTATTCTGGGTTGCGGGGATCGGGTTGCACGTCGCAACGGTATAAATATATGGATCGGGTTGCACGCCACAACGGTATAAATATATGGATCGGGTTGCACGTCGCAACAGGATGAATATATGGATCGGGTTGCACGCCGCAACAGGATGTATTTCTGATTGTTGATGTGTTCGGGATACCTATATGTTTTGGCTATCTTATGTTCCTGGTTATTGATGATTTTTTCATTGCATACGCGTTTCTTGTTATTATCTGGTTCTTCCTTTTTATAATTTAAATAAGAGGAATTTGGTTTATACGTTTCTTTTCTCTCTGTCTAGCTATCCTATCCTTTGTGGTGGCTAGTCTGCTCTACTTATTGAGTCCTTTTGACTCACCCTTGTTTGTTGTTTGTTTCTTATCTATCTATTTCGTTTCAGCAGGTTCGCTCCAGGATTGAGTTCGCCACGTTGTGAAGGAGCGAAGACGACTTCAGCTGTCAGGGTTAGCCAGCTTTTATTCCGGATGGCCACCAGTTTATTGGTTATTATTTCAGTTGCATTTTGCTCCCTTCAGGAGGTATTTGTCTTCTTTCATACTCTTAGATGTCTAGTCTGGATAGCCCTAAACCTAGTATGTTGGGTAGTCAGCTGTAATTTCTTTTGTACAGTTTAGAGGTATCAGTATGTCTGTTTTTTTTTTTTAAGTCTTATCCTTATTTATGAATTTTTATATTTATTTTCGTAATTTAATTGGTAAGGGTTCGCCCGACAGGTCTAGGGGAGGATGTCGGGTGCCCGCATGGCCTAACTGGATTCCGGGTCGTGTCAAGACTATTGTGATCTTTATGGAATAACATCCATGCCAATTTAACCTTCCAATAAGAAGGAAATTCCGACAAATTACCAGAAAACACTTTCATAACCGAGACAAGATTATAGAATAACATGACTCTACAAGCATCTAAAACTAAAGGAAGACACCTAGATCAAATATCACTTACTAAACACTTTGCACCGAAAGAAACGTTAACACTTTTTGATGGTGAGGAATTAGGACACCATCATTCTACCAACACTGAATTCTGAGGAGAGAGCTAAACTGACTTGACATAATAACAGGAGGTGGCACAAGAAGATGCCAAAATGACAATACAGACACTCACTCCCAAATACCTCACATCTGAACCAGATAAACTAGTAGGGTCTCACAAATGCAAGGAATAAATCATATCAGAAGCTCACTCTCTATCGCAAACCGATTCTTAATAGAAACAACATCCAAGGAAACCATGGAAACATGATAAGACAAACCAGTTCCAGATCGATAAGAAGAATCAAATCTTACTCACATATAAGGGAAGAAGAAATACTTGGGTCTACTACATCGGATGCCTCAGCATTCTGCCTCTGCGGCTGAGCTGAGCCGCTACCTTGATAATCACTTCCAGAAGAACCACTACCACCATGCTCTCGGCCCCTGCCGGATGGTGGCATCTCTCTAGATGGCTAAGCCCTAAATGAAATCCCCTACGATAGAGCAAGTGTCTGATGGTGAGAGAAAGGACGACTACTTACTTGCCGGAGTAAAGGAAAACTCCTTCAAAGATGACAGGCTCACGACCGTGATAACACCTTTTTGATGAAAATGGAAGCTAGACAGATTGTTAATAGCTATAAAGAGAAAGCTGAGTCTAATATAGATGAACTACTCGCGCACTCTGAGAATAAAGCACTACAAGATGAGATAACCTAGCAGGTGGCCTTCCACAATAATCAGAACTCTTACCTCCAAATGAGGTACCATGGTGCCCACCAGGGCCGTGGGATCTCTTGCTCTCTCACTCTAACTTATGATATGCCTCATACCTCCGAGCAATATCAACAACATCAAATGGAGTCCTGGCCTCAATCTCTTGAGCTATTAGGGACCTCAAGGAAGGAGAAAGGTCATCAATAAATCTTTGAACCTTCTCAAAAGACTCATGGATTAGCTCTAAAGCATATCTAGCCATCCTAGAGAATTTAATTTCAGATTGTGAAACTGACAGGCTACCCTTTCTAATCCACTCAAACTGGCGACGCTTTTCATCTTGCTCACTGCGCGAAAAGAACTTTTCCATGAATCTATAGGAAAATTCGAACCAAGTCAGCTTAGGCAAGCCCTGCCTAGCTGATAAAATAGTGGTCGGCCAATCCAAGGCTGGACCCTAAAACTGGAAAGCGGTATAATCAACACCATACTACTCGAAATAACTAAGAGCGGCATCATTTTATTTTAAAGAAAATACACGGGGATTATCTGATACATGTCCTAAGAATATCGGAAGGTTCAATCGGGTAAAATAATCCAGCCTTTTTAGGCACTCGGACATAACTATTATCTGGGCTGGCTAACCAGCCAGAAAAACTTGGAGGCACAACATGTGCTGCCTCTGGAACATAATTTACTGGGGCAACATCATGAACTGGAACAGGAGCTCCCTCAATCCGAACATCTGCATCTGCGATGCTCTGGTGAGCTGCCTAGGGAATAAGAGGTTCTTGCGATATTTGTGCTGCCAAGATTCTCGTAAAAAGCATCGTAGAGAGCCGAGGGAACCACAAGGCCCTGCTCCCATTGCCCACCACGAGCCGGCACAGATAGGGCCTCTGTAACTGGATCGTTAGCATGATCCAAAACTCTCGAGGGTTGGTCAGCGCCAGCCCCAGGTTAGACTGCTTTTTCTGGAACTCCTACCCTATGCTGATTTGTCACATAAGGGTTCAACATTACTACGAAGGAATTAAAGAAAAAAATTTTTGCATCCCACAAGAAGACCGATGCACGATTAGAAAAGAAGGAAGAGAAACTTCCTAAATGCCATCATAGCCTCTCGTAGATAAGTACAGACGTCTACGTACCCATCAGTGAGACTCTAGTAGACACTGTCTTACCCTGGATAGACTCTAAACCGGGCTCTGATACCAACTGACACGACCCAAATTTTTGGCTAAGTCATGCAGCCACCCGACATCCTCCCCTAGACCCATTAGGCGAACCCTTTTGGATTGAATTTACAAAAATACACATAAAATCAACTTATAGATAAGAAATAAGACCTAAAGAAACACAAACATAACTATACATAAGCTGTACAGAAGAAGTTATAGCTGACTACCCCATGTACCAGGTTTAGGGCTATTCAGACAGACATCTAAGAATACATATGAAGTATAAACATCACATGAAGGGAGAAAAATACAACTAAGTTAATAAACATAAAAATTGTGACCATCCTGAACAAAAGCTGGCTCACCCAGACAGCTGAAGTCCTCTTCGCTCCTCAACAACGTGGAGAACTCAATCCTAGAGCGAACCTGCCGAAATGAAATAAATAGACAAGAAACAAAGAGAGAGTGAGTCGAAAGGATTAGGTAAGTGGGGGCTGGCTAGCAACCTCGAAGAAGTAGATATGCTAGCCAGGAGAAGAAAAGCAGATAAACCAAATTCACCTTATTTCAACTATAAAAAGGCAGAGCTAGATAATAGCTGGAAACACGTAAGAAACCATAAACTCATAAACAACCCGGGATACGAGCCAGAAATATATCAACAACCAGAAATACATGACATATACACAAAACATCGCACTATGTCACACAAAACACAACAACCGGTGTAATGAAATGAAATGAATGCAGTATGATGCAATGGGGTCACATGTTCCAAATGAATGGAGAGGAATCCTCCTACTCCTAGGACGGTATCCTCCTACCCTCAATATGATGCAAGGGGCGGAATTTTCCCACTCCTAGGGCGGAATCCTCCTACACTCAATATGATGCAAGGAGCGGAATCCTCCTGCTCCTGGGACGGAATCCTCCTACCCTAAATATGATGCAAGGAATGATGCAAGGAGCGGAATCCTCCTGCTCCTAGGGCGGAATCCTTCTACCCTCAATATGATGCAAAGAGCGGAATGCTCCTGCTCCTGGGATGGAATCCTCCTACCCTAAAGATGATGCAAGGAACGGAATCCTCCTACTCCTATGGCGGAATCCTCCTACCCTCAATATGATGCAATAATAACACTTCATCGGTGCGGGACTCTCATCGACTACCGAGAAGTATATGCAATAGTAACCCTTCACTGGCGCGGGACTCTCGTTGACTACGGGGAAATATATGCAATAGTAACCCTTCACCAGTGCGGGACTCCCATCGACTACCGAGAAGTATATGCAATAGTAACCCTTCATCGGCGCGAGACTCTCATCGACTACCGGGAAGTATATGTCATGCTCACAATCAGAGAACAATGCCTCTATGCTCAATGCAGTACTAACAACAGGGCATAACATATAATATACAGTGCAAATCCAAAGCTAAGGCATAATGAGTACACCTATCGGCAGCTACACACGTAAGGAACACGTGGTAGAATATCCACAAGGCCAAAGGCCATCAAAGAAATTGATAATATCACTTACCTCGTTCAAAAGTTAGCACTGCTACTCTACAACCGCCTTGTCCTTTGGATTCACTACCAAACGATCCCGCTCTATTCAATAAGCATAAAAATAAATCAAATAAGGCTAAAGCTTCATTCCTTACATCTTAGAATAATCCGGTTAGGAACCTGACACCCTATTCGCATACGCGATACACAGTCCAGGCCTATGTACATGGTTCAAAATCACATAACCAAATCCTAAATACATCACATTTACGGGTTTCCCATAACTCCGTGAATTCGAGTAAATAATCAATTTCATTATCGGGGTCTAATTAACCCTTTAAACTATCAATTTAACTTATTAAAATGATGTCTAATATCCCGATTTCTAGCGTTAAAGTATATTCAAACACACGTAACAAACTGAAATAATGAATAAACTTCATTGCGTGGATGTTTCGGGGTGAAAATTCTATTTTTTTCCTTCTCCTTTTCATTTCCTTTCTCTCGTTTCTATTTTTTTTTCCTGCATTTGCTCTTCTCAGTTTTCTCGTTTCTGTTTTGTGCTATGCTTGAAACTTTAGGCTAAGGGATAAATATCCCTTAGCCACCACCTCATAACTCATTTACTTCTTCTTTTCTTTTCTTTTCGTTTACTTTTATCTTCCTTTTCTTTTGTTTTTGAAAATTTGCTACTGTAACGAAAATTAAAATGGAGTTCTACGAAATTCAGAATGATCCGAACTTTCTCATGAAAGTTATACAAAATTTATATGACGTACTAGCTAAGATGGATCTCAAATTGGATTTCGAATTCACTTTCGAAAATTCACACATGTCACAAATTTCTCTATGAACCTAACGACACTTTCGGATTTCGAATCGGAGTTCATTCGCCAAAATCGAGTTTAACAACCTCTTTTTAAGATTTACCGACAATTGAAACTGAAACTGAAACCTTCTTCCGATACCTTCTAAAAGAAGTCCGATTTAGTTCAAGTTTTACAGACAGGTCAACCTTACTAATATTTTAAGATTGTCGGCACGCCAATCGGAGTCCTAACTTCCAAAACGATTACCTAAGGTCGTTTCAGTGCATGTCTACTTATCCTAGGCAGCAATAGAATTCATGCCTGGGCTGTCTCTATGAAGTGTGAATGTAGAGTTGGTGCTATACAAGGACTATATCACAGGAGATCTTCTCTTACCTAATTTGAGAAGATTCCTAGTGATAAACTACTAGGGTTTTGAATACGCTATTAGAAACAAGTAATTGAGCCAGCCCCAGATTTTCATTCACTACGAGAGTTGAGAGCATTCAAAAGAAGATTCAATCATTGATCATGAGTGTGTGGACAACTGAAGACAACCATTGTAGAACCCTGTGCTTATTCAGTATCTAGAATAGGTTCTTTTTCATTGTTGTCGACTAAAACTGGGTTTAATATATTACCTATTTTGCTTAGCCTGAGAAATGTTGTTTTAGGTGAATCTTGTGAGAACATTTTATAAAAGCTAGAGTTTAGCTTTGAGAGTGTTTAGGCTCTAGAGTGTAGCTCCTTGGTAACATAGTTTGTAATCTAAAACTTGCTCGTTGTGTTAGTGAAAGAGTTAACAAAATCCCAGAGTTTGGGTCGTGGTTTTTCTTCCTTGAGCAAGGAGTTTTTCACGTAAAAAATCTGTGTTCTTTACCTTAAGTATTTTTTCTGTGATTTGGTTAGTTTTCTAAAGAACGTATACAAGAACCAGGTTCTTGTGGTGAAGAACAAAGTTCTTAAACAAATATCGATGGACACTATCCAACTCCTCCCCCCTTCTAGTGTCTTGAATAGGTGCACTGTGTACAACACTCACTCAATCTAGAAGGTGTAAAGATATTGAGCATTCTTACCTTTGAGCTAAGATAGACATGTTAAACTCTATTCAATCCTTTAGTTAGAATGTCAGCATGTTGTTGTTTAGATATAAGCGGTTCTGATTAATCCTTGTTGGATCTTCTCTCTTATAAAATGACAGTTTATTTCTATGTGTTTGGTCCTTTCATGATAGACTAAATTAGTTGCTATTTAGATTGCAGCTTTGCTGCCAGTGTGTACTTTAACAGGAAGTTCAACCAGAACTCCTAATTTTTTTTATCAAAACTATGAGCCATGTTAGTTTTGAAGACAAATTTGCCAAGCTTCTGTACCCAAATTCAGCTGAACTTCTAGACACTGTTGTCTATTTCTTTGACTTCCACGGGACCAGAAATTTTCCTAGCTTGACAATGTAACCTATCACAAACCTTCTTGAGAAAGTACATATTGTCCAGTCAGCATCACAATAAGCATTAACTGCGTCTATAGGCTGACTAAAAGGTAGAACTCATTAGCCAAGTTGTGTCATGACATATCTGACAATTCTCAAGGCAACATCCAGGTGAGATTGTTTTGGTTGTTGAAGGAATTGACTAAGTATCTGAAAACTATACTATAGGAAGATATATTCTATAACGAGAGTTGCATTCTAAAGAGAAACATGGATAATCATAATGTGTAATAACCTAGCCCTACCAAAAATGGACATTTATATTCTATTTAGCTGTGCAAAAAAGACTTTACACAAAGGATAGGCTTATAAAATAGGGAATCATTTATAATCAAACCTGCCTACTGTGTGACTAAATTGAAGAAAGTGCAGACCATCTCTTCTTTGAATGTGTACTAGTATATGGAGAAAACTACTACAATGGCAAGGTATTATTAGAGAGCCAATGAAATGGATAGATGAGTTAGAATGGGCTAGTAATTGTGTACAAGGGAAATGAGCTAAGGATGAGATGCATAGAGTGGTCATGTAGGACGTGTTTATCATATGTGGCAAGAAAGAAATATAAAGTTGTATCAAGGTATAACAAGAAATCCATATAGCATCATCTAAGAAAATTTCAAGGATTGTTTCCATAGAGTATCCTAGAAGGCCAAACTAGCTAGGTGATTGCAAAATTTGAAATACTACCCTTAGCTATACATTATTGAGTGTGAAGGAGCAATGTATGCAAGCTAGGATTGGACAAATGTCCAACCCTGCTTAATCTTGTTTTAAATGATGTGGTCATAAAACGACTAATTTACCCAAAAAAAAAAAAAGAACCTCTTATAGAGATTAGGATAATATAGCAGCTTGTCATTGGTCGAATTGATACCAGCTTTGTATCTTACATGATCATCGTACTCCTTAGTAGTCAGCTTGATATTCAGCTTCGTAGGAGTAGCTATTTGCTTTGCTGCATTGATTGCTTCAGAAATGAGCTCTAAAGCATATTTATCTGATGCATTAGAATTCCTTAAGGTGATATGGCAAATTCCAGACCTAGGAAATACTTTTGCTCCCTAGATCCTTTATTTTAAATGTGTGTTGCAGTGTGGCTTTGGTTTCTTTGATAAGTTCTAGGCTATCACCACTGATCAACATATCATCTACATAGACTAGGATGATTACTATACCAGTATAAGACCACTTTATAAATAGAGAATGGTCCGGCAATGCTTCTATTAACTTGACATTACATTATCTAGGAGCCTGTTTAAGACCATACAAGGATTTGATGAGTCGGGATACTTGGTTCTCCCATTAACTCTTAAATCCTTGTGGTAATTCCATGTGGATTTCATCATATAAGTCACCTTGAAGGAAGACATTGTATATATCCATCTGATGTATATGACATTGCCTTGATACTGCTACTTCTAACACAGTCCTTACAGTCACCATTTTCATTATATGACTGAATATTTCTTGGTAATCAATCCCCTCTTTTTGGCTATAACCTTTAGCTACTAGCCTTGGTTTGAATTTTTCTCTCTCTCCTGAGGCTTTATACTTTATTTTGCATATTCATTTTGTAGCCTATTATTTTCTCCCCTTTTCGTAGTAAGACTATATACCATGTGTGATTGTCTTCAAGAGCCTTTACATCTGATTGCGAGCCTGTTTGGGTGGGCTTATAAGCAGCTTATTTTAAGTGGCTTATAAGTCAGAAAGTAACTTAAAAGCCACTTTTTGAGAAGTTGGGATTTTCTAACCTTTAAAAAGAGGCTTTTAATCCACTTATGGCTTATAAGCACAAAATTTTTTAAGTTACCAAACATATATTAATAGGCTTATAAGCTTATAAGTCACTTTTAAGCCCACCCAAATGGGCTCTGCATAGCTTCTACCCATCATGGGTCTTTAGTAGCTTGTGTATAGGTCGCAGGTTCAACCATAGATGAGAAAGCTACAATATATGCTTGGTATTTAGGAGAGTAGTTTTCATACGATATGTATTGATTCATGGCATAAGGAATGTCTTTGTGCATAGATAGGGAGATGAAGTCTTTAGCTAGGCTAGTGGAAGTGTTTGTAAGAACATCAGGTATTGGTTGTGGTGGTTGGTAAGCCTACATAGGTGGATCTGCTTGTTCAACTGGTAAGTCATTCTTAGCAGCAAGAAGTATGAAATTTTTTTCCTCATTTAGCTTGCTGGTTCTATAGGTTTAGTAGTTTGTATTTTGTATATATATATAGTATCTTCTGATAGAGTTCCAGAAATGGTATCTACAAACATAGGAGGAACAGACTTATTGTTTGAAAAGAGAAAATTATCCTCTCTAAATATTACATCTCTATACATAAAGAAGTGGTTGCTGGATAAGTCAAATGGTATATAGCCCTTTTGTACTTCAGAGTATCCCATTAGCATTGCTGCTCTTGATCTAGTTATCAATTATTTCTAGTTTCTTGCACACATTTGGCATAACATAGGAAGCCTATAACTCTAAGATGTGATAGGGAAGGTTTCTTTTCATATAACACCTTATAAGGAGAGGAATTCCTTATTACTGTAGATGGCATATTATTAATTACATAAACAGCAGTTAGAACACAGTGTCCCCAGAACTTGATAAGGATTTGACCCTGGAATCTAATTGCTGAGGAGTATAGGCACATGTTCTTAGGTGTACAACTCCCAAATTCTGGAGTATCACACAAGCATGAGACTACAGCTTAAGCGAGAAAATCTAGCTCATTCTTGACATATCATCAACTATTGTCAGAAATTATTTGTTATCATAAAAAGTATAATGTTTGTAGGACCGCAAACATCAACGTGAATCAAATCAGAACAATTTGTACTTCTAACTTTATTAGTTGGAAATTGAAATCTGGTATGCTTTGTACAAGGACATAAACTACAGTCATTAATAGTATTACTAATATATTCAGTTTGCACTAAGAATATCTTCTTCAACACTATAGGTGACACATGTTCAAGTCTTCTATGACACAAGCTGATGTCTAGTTTCTGTGTTATTGAACAGCTAACACCCTGATTGTCTTAAGCAGCCTTATTCACCAGCAGATACAGTCCATCCTTTTCTCTACCAATCTCCTTCACTTTCCCACTGTAGAGATCCTGGAATACACATAAATTTTGATAGATATGACTGATCCTAATTTTTTAGTTATCTTTGAAACTGAAAGTAGATTGTATTTATATTAGGGAAAGTGAAACACATTATTTACAATGGTTATTTCGAAAATTAAACTTGAGCCAATGCGTGTCACACATGCTCCATCCCCATTATGTACGTACACCTTCTTTGGTACTTAATTTCTCACAAATTTAGACTTATGTAACATATTAACATTAGACATCGTATGGTTTGTGGCTCCAATATCTACAATCCACTCCTAAGAACTACCTGAAACTAACAAAGCACTACTGATATGTGCAATGTTTGCAGTAGAAGAAGTTGAATTGTTGTTCCCTAGCAACTGCAGGACTTGGTCATATTGCACCCTAGTGAAGTTGAGCATCTGTTTGTTTGCTACTGGTTCTTTCATCTGCGTAGATGCACCTTATTGCATCACCTCAAGTTCAGCTACTGCATAATAAGCAGAAAAACTCCCATGATTTCCCTTCTTCTTCTTATTCTGATAGCCTACCATTATATTACAGTGTTCCCTATTGTGGTTCCTCATATCACACAGATCAAGGTACATGTTAAAATACTTCCTTTTGGGCCACATTTGGTTTTCAGCGGTCTTTGAAGACATGACTGTATTGTCCACTTTTTCTAAGGCAGGGACTGTACCTAAAATACCAGTAACTCTCTTTTGTCTTTCATCACTCATGATCATAGCATGAACTTGATTAGCAATAGGAAGAAGACCCATGAGCAGAATATAACGTCTAGCTTGCACATATGAGTCATTCAGCCCTACCAAGAATGATACAATTTCTTTCTCTAAAGGTGCAATTTGAAATCCTTTGATTTCTCCAAATCATACCCTGGTGTAGGCACTAATGCTTCAAACTCATCCCACAAATCTTTTAGTTTTGTGTAATAGCTAGACTCACAATTAGTTCCTTGTGTTAAAGTGGCAATTTCTTTATGAATATTGAAGGTTCTTGAATCATTTACTTTATCAAATATTTTACATAATAGCATTACATCTTTCTTATTGAGTCTATAAAGTTTCTTGAAAATTTTCTTTTTAACAGGTTCCATCCACTAGACCTAACTTGTTCATTTCTAGAAGAGCAGTTATCATAGAACGACACCAAAGGGAACATCTTTCAATACCATTTAATTGAGTAGAGATTAGAGGCATTCCACATACATCATTTGAATGCAGATACAATGAATGATTGTGATCAGTGACTTGCAATTGATTCTGACCATTTGTATTGTTCTGAATATGAGTTGCATTCTACTTTCAACCATTGAAGCAGAAGATTAAAGTGGTCTTGAAGAAAAGGGGAAAATTGATAGAGTAGAAGAAAAAATAATCTGTAGAATCCAAGACATGAGCAATTAACCAAATTTAGTGCTGTTATGCTCTAATACCATGCTAAAATTGGGTATCTTGATGAACCCTAATCTTGAAATGAAGAAGACGGTTGATTTAGAGAGAAGGAGAGTAAAACTTCAATAATAAAAAAACTAACTCAATTGTGTATACAATCAGTTATATTTATAAAGAGCTTAACTAACCCCATTAACCACTAATTGTAACTAACTTTGACTAATGATCGAAACTACAAGAAATTATAAAATTTCCCTTTTGCTTAACTTCTAACTAACTGCTGCTTTATTTAACACATATATGTCTGGGAAAAAATACACCACCTATTGTTACGGGGGTACGATTCCAACTGGCGAGACTAGACTTATCCTACAAGTCACTGGGCATTGAGGATATACGCCCGCTCCTAGAGCCAACGACCATTTAGGCGGCTTGGTCATAGGGCGCAGGGTTTAAATTAACCCCGCCGCCTAGGGTTTACAGTCTCCTAGTTAGGATTTAGTATACAACCGCCTTAAGTTGTAGGACCATGGCCTTATTAGTACTTGTATTTTACCTTATTTAGGACTAGGTATCACTACTATAAATACCTCTCCTTAAATTTTATTGTACACGATATACAATTCACCATCAAACTCGGCTACTCTCAAGGAATAAGAATTACTTTACTTTTTCCATTATTTCTTGCTTATTTACTTGTCTTACTTTTATCGTATTTACTTACTTCTACATCGTAATTTACCATATTTCTTGTGACCTCATTCATAATTAATTATATAACCTAGATGTACAAATTTAGGCATAAACAGGTTGGCACCCATTGTGGGGCACATACAATTGTAGGTATCCTACGGAGGAAAAGGTGCAATCATGTCTAGCGACAACAGCAGCGTTCCAAAGAACACCACATCTGCAGTAGACGAGTCTGCAAAGGATCTCAGCGACCCCAGAGTCCAACAAAAGGATCCTATCGAGCAGCCAAAGGATTCTTCTCATGAACCAATCCCTATTGCTAGCGATGGTTAGGGCGATCAACCGCCAGGAAGTAATGTAGAGTTCAGAGGGTTCCTCTTGGACATCCTAAAAACTGCGTCCGAGAGGAACTCGAACAGCATAGTTGAAGGGATATCCCAAACGTTGTAAGCAATATTTTCTGGTTCGTCTCAGAGTCCATTGTCCCCTTAAGGACCGCCGCCCACCAACAACTCGCCAACATCAGTTCCCGATCGAAGGCTTAACATGGATGCTGCACCAGGAGGCTCAACAACTAAAATCTTAAGGGAGCCTCTGTCATTTAGGATCTCACAAAAGAGATGATGGCCATCCATGACCGGATTGGTAACGTACCGGGTGCTCTACCCCAGGTTCCCACGGTAGATGAGCATAAGTTCTACAAACATGCTTAAAAAGCAAGCGCAACGCCGCTTTGCATACTAAAGTACTTCTGCCTGCCGGATAACTTGAAGCATGACGGATTGACCGATCCGGACGAGCACATCGCTGCTTAGTATACTGATGTAAAGAGTAACGAGATTACTGAAAAGGAAATCCAGTCTTCTCTAGTAAAGAGATTTGGCTCAACTCTGACCAAAGAAGCCCTTGCTTGATACACTCTGCTACCAATGGGATCCATTGAATTATTTACTCAGATGCAAGACCTATTCAAGAAAGCGCTTTCTGGCACCCGCGAGCGGGAAAAGCTCATGGAAGACATCTTTGAGATACGCCAACGTGATAACGAGTTGTTAAAGGATTACCTTGATAGATTTTAGAAGGAACGCATGGAGCTCCATCCAGTCCCTGATAACATCGTTGTTGTAGCCTTTGGCAAAAGTTTGAATTCAAGGGGATCTGTAACTACCCGAGAATTGCAGTGGCTTTTGACTCAATACCTAGTGTCCACATGGAGTGCGTTAGATCAGAGGTAAACTGAGAAACTTTGTTTAGGACCAGATCATTCTCATAATACCGAGGACGATTGAAGGAAGAGAAAAAAAAGCCTGTCCCTAGAAGGTGAGGGGGATGGTAGAAGAGTGAAGCCAAAGGTTCAAAATCAAGCGGGCACCGGGCGACAGAATAATTCTCAAGTGTCCAGATCCCAGGAAAAGCGGACTGAACCACAGAATTTCAAGGACTTTGGTCTTCGTGTCAATGCTGTAGACCTAGTCGCCAATTACTTTGGTAAACTGGGCCCCAGGGTCCGATGGCCGCCTAATGCGAAAGGGTCTACAGGAAGAAACACAACGCCCTATAGTTATTTTCATCGCAGCGGCAGCCATGCAACAGTCGGTTGCAATGCCTCGATGATCGAGATTGAACACTTACTAAAGGAAGGACATCTTAAAGAGCTGCTGGAAGAAGGAACCCTTCGTATTAAAGGTCCGGAGTCTGAGAACCTAAGACCATCAACGCAATCTTTATGGACAAACGGCTAGATACGGCCCGGGAGAATGCAATGACTGGGATAACATTCTAGTCCATCCAATTTGATATAGAGGAGCAAGCAGACCAACAAGGTTACCTCGTCGTACCTGTAGAAGTATCCGGCATACATATCCAACGGGCTCTTATCGATCTGGGAAGTAGTGTTAACATTATTCGGGAGAGATGTTGAACAAGTTCAACCATTGTCCTCGAATATCCTCAAGTACTCGGACCATAATGGGTTTCAACAGAATCCGGGAGGCGTTTGTTGAAGGATGAGTTTTGAAGATGAAAAAGGACCTGGTGCTAAGTGGACTGCGAAAAGGTTCACACTCGAAGTGAGAAGACCAGCTGTTCAAACGAGATATTCAAGTCAGAGCTGAATAAGGAAAGAAAAGAACAGATGGGTTAAAGTTCCATTCCTACCGGAAGTTGAAGAAGCTAGAAGCGGTGCTGAGAAGGACGCGGTTCCTAAACGAAAATGGATTGCGACCTAAGGCAAATTAACTTAGGTTTTAAATAAGGAAATATGGGTAACCTTGTTTAAAACTGATTCCAAAGAGGAAAAGGATTTCTAAACTTATTTGGATCCGGCTGAGTTAAGTTCCTATAAATACAAGTTAATTTGGCCAAATTCAATATGCACAAAAGACATCTCAACAGAGAATATCAAGTACAATCAGATCATGGGAAGCTTTCTGTGCAAGAACAAAGACTGAGCAGCAGAACCTTAAGAAGGAGCAGTTTCATAGATAAGTCTTTTGTTTTAGTTTCTTTGTTATAGGCTATTGAGTTGTAATCTATCAACTTGTTTAGAAGCATTAAGTAGAGATTACTTTAGAGGTTAACTAAAGGTAACCTTACCAGCTAACATGTGGCTGTGAAGGTTCTAGGTACTAGGGAGTTCTAGTTCCTTGATTACATTATGTTGTAGTCTAAACCTTGCTCAGGTTTTCCTTTAGTGGAAGAGTTGAAATCTCAAGAGTTTGGTCGTGGTTTTTTATCCCTTGAGCAAGGATTTTTTGACACGACCCGAAATCCGGTTAGGCCGTGCGGGCACCCGACATCCTTCCCTAGACCCGTCGGGCGAACCCTTACCAATTAAATTAGGCAAATAAATATAATTCAATTCATTAATAAGAACAAGGCTTAAAAAAACACTGACATACTGATACCTCTAAGCTGTACAAAAGAAATTACAGCTGACTACCCAACATACTAGGTTTAGGGTTATCCAGACCAGACATCTAAGAATACAAAAGAAGACAAATACCTCCTGAAGGGAGCAAAATGCAACTGAAATAATAACCAATAAACTGGTGGCCATCCAGAATAAAAGCTGGCTCACCCTGATAGCTGAAGTCGTCTTCGCTCCTGAACAACGTGGCGAACTCAATCCTGGAGCGAACCTGCCGAAACGAAATAGGTAGACAAGAAACAAACAACAAACAAGGGTGAGTCAAAAGGACTCAATAAGTGGGGCAGACTAGCCACCTTAAAGAATAGGATAGCTAGCCAGGGAGAAAAGAAATAGATACACCAAATTCCTTTTATTTAAATTATATAAAAAAACAGAGTCAGATAACGACCGGAAACACGTAACAAACTTATAAACTCAACCAAGGATGCGTGCCAAAAACATATCAACAAATAAGCAATGCACATATAAGCAGAACAGTAGTCATGTATCGTAAGTCTACACAATGGTATGAAATGAGATGAAATGATATGAAATGAAATGCACAGGGTCACATGTGCCCATTATCCCATCCCGAAGCGGAATACTCCTGCATTCGGTGGGAATCCAATCTGATAACCAACTGGAGCGGAATACTCCTGCTCCTGGGGCGGAATACTCCTGCACCCGATATAATATAAACCAGAGGCGGAATACTCCTGCACTCTCTTGGGGCGGAATACTCCTGCACCCGATATAATGTAAAGCTGAGGCAGAATACTCCTGCACTCTCCTGGAGCGGAATCCTCCTACCCTCAATATGATACAATGGAGCGGAATACTCCTGCTCCTGGGGCGGAATACTCCTACCCTCAATATGATACAATGGAGCGGAATACTCCTGCTCCTGGGGCGGAATACTCCTGCACCCAATATGATATGCAAAGATGACCCTTCACCGGCTCGGGACTCTCATCGATTACCGGGAAGTATATGTAATGATGACCCTTCACCGGCTCGGGACTCTCATCGATTACCGGGAAGTATATGCAATGATGACCTTCTCCGGCTCGGGACTCTCATCGATCACCGAGAAGTATATGTAATAATGACCCTTCACCGGTGCGGGACTCTCATCGCCAACCGGGAAGTATATGCAATAATGACCCTTCACCGGTGCGGGACTCTCATCGCCAACCGGGAAGTATGTGCAATGCTCAAAACCAGAGTGCAATGTTCATATGCTCAATGCAATACCAACAACAGGACATAACATATAATACACAATGTAAATCGAAAGCTAAGGCGTAAGGAGTACGCCTATCGGCAGCTACACACGTAAGGAATACGTGGTAGAAAATCCACGAGGCCAGGTGCCTCCAAAGAAATGGATATAAACACTTATCTTGTGACAAAGTTAGTACAGCCACTCAATAACTGCTTTGTCCTTTGGATTCATTGCCAAACGATCCCACTGTGTCCAATAAGCAGAAAATTATATCACATCAGGCTAAAGGCTTCATTCCTCACATCTTAGGGCAATCCAGGTAGGAACCTGATACCCTATTCGCATACGCAATACGCAGGCCAGGCCTATGTACAGGGTTTAAAGCCACATAACCAAATCCCAAATAAATTATATTTATAAGTTGCCCATAACTCACTGAGCACGAATACATAATCAATTTCATTATCGGGGTCCATTTAACCCTTTAAACTATCAATTTACATCATTAGGGCGATGTCTAATATTCCTATTTTTACCGCAAAAATATATTTAAACACACGTAATAAACTCAAATACTATATTAGGATCATTACCTGAATGTTTCAGGGTGAAAATTCTACTTTTCTCCGGCCTCTTTTCTCATTTTCTGGCATTTTTTCCATTTCCTTCCGTGTATTCTTTTGGTTTTCCGTTTCTGTTCTTGTGTTTCGTTTTCTGGAATTCACGCTAAAGATGAGCTCACCGACAATGCTCATTTCTTTCTCATTTCCATTTTGTCGTTTTTTTGTTTTATTTTTTTTTCTTTTCTTTTCTTAACAAAAATTAAAACAGTGCCCTACGATATTCGAAATAATTCCAACTTTTGCATACAAGTTGTACAAAATATATGTAACATACTCGCGAAGGCGGATCTCAAATCAGACTCCCGAAACTCAAGATGCGAATTTAAATGAAAAGAAGTCAAATTATTTAACTTTCGGCATTTTAGCGGAAACTAGCCGAACAACATCGAAATTCACTTTCGAAAGTTTACAAAAATCACAAATAATCATACGAACTTAACAGCGCTTTCGGATTTCGAAACGGAGCTCATTCGGCAAAAACCGAGCTCGAAAATCTCGTTTTAATATTTATCGCCAATAAAAACTGAAACCTTCTTCCGATGCCTACCAAACGAGGTCTGATTTAGCTCAAATTTTACAGACAGGTTCTATTGGACATTACGAATATTTTAAAATTATCGACACGCCAATCGGAGTCCTAACTTCCGAAACGACTGACCGAGGTCGTTTCATTCTCCTCCACTTAAATTCTCGTTCGTCCTCGAACGAGCCTAAGTCTAAAGCAAGATTTACGCTGATAACAAAAGAATTTGCACGACCTTCATAAACTATCCCACGGATTTTTTTCCTCATAATTACAGAATTAAAACTATAACACGAACACCGAACTCTTGGAATAAAATATATCTGGATAATATGATAACACCATTGCCCGAATTATTCTGACTAAGATGATCCTTCCTCATGAGAGAAGAGTTCTATATTTTCGAAATAAAAATACACGAAACTTTGAATGGGTTAACATGATTCAGTCGATAATTACCTCTTCGATATACCTTTCGATATAGAACAGGTCGATGGAACTAAGAATTAGCTTACGCTTCAGCAACGTCTTAGATATTTAATATTATGATTCGGTATCAATTGGAGGAAGACTCCTCCACTTAAAGCATAAACTCATACAATTAATTTGAATAGGAATAGTCATCCTCGCACAACCTGCTGGATTAAAGAAGACCTAGCTAAAAGCTGAACATAGGCAGACCTAAACTACCAAACTACCCTTTCGAGTTGCCAACTAGCTGCAACACTCGAGTTCACAACTCCATACCTTTGCCGTAAACACTACCGCCTGATGGATGGTACTTCTATATAAAAATTTCGGCAGAGTTTCCCCTGAAACTGGATGATCCGCAAAACAGAACCAGCGCTATACTATACACGGGAATGGATACCCGGATAAACTAATATCCAAAACAATAATATGCTTACCCGGCTACAATAACACGTATTGTGGCTCAACACAGTGAACGTCACAAGCGGCTACCAATCGCCCAAGCTCGCTAGTGCCGGACGAAGAAGAAATGGAAATGGATCGAGGATAGAAATAATTAGAACTTTGAGAAGCTCATCTTCTTATTTACTTGGCCACCAGAGCTAGATTACTTCCGAGTTAAGCTAGCCAAAGGACCGCAATTGAAGAAATAGACATTAAATGAGCTTTATGGAAAAACATCCATACCAATTTAACCCCCCAATAAGAAGGAAATTCTGACAATTTACCATAAATCCTTTTATAACCCAGATAAGCTCATGGGATAACATGACTCTACAAACATCTTGAACCATGGAAGACACATAGATCAAATATTACTTACTAACCACTTTACACCGGAAGAAACGATAACACTTTCTGATGGTGACGAATTGGGATTTCATTATCCTACTAACACGGAATTCTGAGAAGAGAGGTATACTAATTTGATATAATAATAAAATGTGGCACAACAAGATGCCAGGCAGACGATACCGACACTCACTCCCAAATTTCTCACATTTAAACCAGATCAACTAGGAGGATCTCAGAAATGCCAGGAATAAATCATACAAGAAGCTCACCCCTCTACCGTAACTGGTTCTTAATAAAAACGATATCCAAGGAAACCATCGAAACATGATAAGACACACCATTTCCGGATCGATCGAAAGAATCAAATCTTACTCACATTTAAGAGAAGAAGAAATACATGGGTCTACTACATCAGATACCTCAGCATCCTGCCAGACTGGCAGTTAATAGAACTGCCTCTGCCGCTGAGCTGAGCCACTACCCTGACAAGCACTTTGTGGAGAACCACTGCCACCAAAATCTCAACCTCTACTGGATGGTGGCATTTCTCTGGCTGATTGAGATTTAAATGAAATACCCTGCGACTGCGCGATACCAACTGACGCGACCCGGAATCCGGTTAGGCCGTGCGGGCACCCGACATCCTCCCCTAGACCCGTCGGGCGAACCCTTACCAATTAAATCAAGAAAATAAATATAACAATTTACAATTAAGGACAAGACTTAAAATAAAAACACAGACATACTGATACCTCTAAGCTATACAAAAGAAATTACAGCTGACTACCCAACATGCTAGGTTTAGGGCTATCCAGACCAGACATCTAAGAGTACAAAAGAAGACAGATACCTCCTAAAGGGAGCAAAATGCAACTGAAATAATGAACAATAAACTGGTGGCCATCCGGAATAAATCTGGCTCACCCTGACAGCTGAAGCCGTCTTCGCTCCTGAACAACGCGGCGAACTCAATCCTGGAGCGAACCTGCCGAAACGAAATAGATAGACAAGAAACAAACAACAAACAAGGGTGAGTCAAAAGGACTCAGTAAGTGGGGCAGACTAGCCACCTCAAAGAATAGGATAGCTAGCCGGGGAGAAGAAACAGATAAACCAAATTCTTTTTATTTAAATTATAAAAGGCAGAACCAGATAACAACTGAAAACACGTAAGAAACTTCTAAACTCAACCAAGAGTGCGTGGCAGAAACATATCAACAAATAAGCGATGCACATATAAGCAGAACAGTAGTCATGTACCGCAAGTCTACACAATGGTATGAATTGAGATGAAATGAAATGAAATGAAATGAAATGAAATGAAATATGATGCGAAGGGTCACATGTGCCCGTAATCCCATCTCGAAGCGGAATACTCCTGCATTCGAGGGGAATCCAATCTGATAACCAACTAGAGCGGAATACTCCTGCTCCTGGGGCGGAATACTCCTGCACCCGATATAATATAAACTAGAGGCGGAATACTCCTGCACTCTCTTGGGGCGGAATACTCCTGCACCCGATATAATACAATGGAGCGGAATACTCCTGCTCCTGGGGCGGAATACTCCTGCCCTCAATATGATACAATGGAGCGGAATACTCCTGCTCCTGGGGCGGAATACTCCTGCCCTCAATATGATATGCAATGTAATGCATATGAATGACATATAATGCATATGAGTGCAATGTTATGCAATAATAACCCTTCACCGGCGCGGGACTCTCATCGACAACCGGGAAGTAGATGCCAACTCACAGCCAGGGTACCATGCTCAGATCGTCATTGCAATACCAACAATAGGACATAACATATAATATACAATGTAAATCCAAAGCTAAGGCATAATGAGTACGCCTATCGGCAGCTACACACATAAGGAACACGTGGTAGAAAATCCACGAGGCCAGGTGCCTCCAAAGAAATGGATATAAACACTTACCTTGTTACAAAATTAGTACAGCCACTCAATAACCGCTTTGTCCTTTTGATTCATTGTCAAACGATCCCACTGTGTTCAATAACCAGAAAAATATATCACATAAGGCTAAAGGCTTCATTCCTCACATCTTAGGGCAATCCAGGTAGGAACCTGATACCCTATTCACATACGCAATACGCAGGCCAGGCCTATATACAGGGTTTAAGGCCACATAACCAAATCCCAAATAAATTATATTTATAAGTTGCCCATAACTCACTGAGCACGAATACATAATCAATTTCATTATCGGGGTCCATTTGACCCTTTAAACTATCAATTTACGTCATTAGGGCGATGTCTAATATTCCTATTTTTACCGCAAAAATATATTTAAACACACGTAATAAACTCAAATACTATATTAGGATCATTACCTGAATGTTTCAGGGTGAAAATTCTACTTTTTCCCGGCCCCTTTTCTCATTTTCTGGCATTTTTTCCATAGTGTTTTCTCTTTTTATGCTTCTGATATATGTACGTATGTTGCTGAATGGAAGACAAGGGATTACCTTGTCCACCGACTCCCATTTCAAAATTTTTGTCTTTTTCCTTTTTTTTTCTTTTTCTTTTAAAATTCGCTGTTACGGTAAAAATTAAAACGGTACCCTACGATATTCGGAATAATCCCAACTTTTGCATACAAGTTATACAAAATATATGTAACATACTCGCGAAGGCGGATCTCAAATCAGACTCCCGAAACTCAAGATGCGAATTTAAATGAAAAGAAGTCAAATTATTTAACTTTCGGCATTTTAGCGGAAACTAGCCAAACAACATCGAAATTCAATTTCGAAAGCTTACAAAAATCACAAATAATCATACGAACCTAACGGCGCTTTCGGATTTCGAATCGGAGCTCATTCGGCAAAAAGCGAGCTCGAAAATCTCTTTTTAATATTTATCGCCAATAAAAACTGAAACCTTCTTCCGATGCCTACCAAACGAGGTCTGATTTAGCTCAAATTTTACAGACAGGTCCTAATGGACATTACGAATATTTTAAAATTATCGGCACACCAATCGGAGTCCTAACTTCCGAAACGACTGACCGAGGTCGTTTCATTCTCCTCCACTTAAACTCTCGTTCGTCCTCGAACGAGCCTAAGTCTAAAGAAAAATTCGCACAGATAACAAAAGAACTTGCACGACCTTCATAAGCTACTCCACGGACCTTATCTCTTGATTACAGGATCAGAATTATAACACGCATATTGAACTTTTTAAATAAAATATATCTCCAAATCTTCAGGTAATGATGCTAACTCATTATCTTAGCTTATTACGTGTGTTTGAATATATTTTTACGGTAAAAATAAGGATATTATACATCACCCTATTTGCGTAAATTGATAGTTTAAAGGGTCAAATGGACCCCGATAATGGAATTGATTATATATTCGTACTCAATGAGTTATGGGCAACATATAGATGTAATTTATTTGGGGTTTGGTTATATGGCTTTGAACCCTGTACATAGGCCTGGCCTGCGTATTGCGTATGCCAATAGGGTATCAGGTTCCTACCTGGATTGCCCTAAGATGTGAGGAATGAAGCCTTTAGCCTAATGTGATATATTTTTCTGCTTATTGATCACAGTGGGATCGTTTGGCAATGAATTCAAAAAATAACGCGGTTGTTGGTCGCAATGCTAACTTTTGAGAGAGGTAAGTGTTTATATCCATTTCTTTGGAGGCACCTGGCCTCGTGGATTTTCTACCACGTATTCCTTACGTGTGTAGCTGCCGATAGGCGTACTCATTACGCCTTAGCTTTGGATTTATATTATATATTATATGTTATGTCCTATTGTTGGTATTGTATTGAGGATTTGAGCATTGTACCCTGGCTGCGAGTTGGCATCTACTTCCCGGTTGTCGATGAGAGTCCCGCACCGGTGAAGGGTTATTGCATCACATTGCATTCATATGCATTACATTGCATATCATATTGAGGGCAGGAGTATTCCGCCCCAGGAGCAGGAGGATTCCGCTCCATTGTATCACATTGAGGGCAGGAGGATTCCGCCCCAAGAGCAGGAGTATTCCGCTCTTATGTCAGATATTGAGTGCAGGAGTATTCCGCCTCAGCTTTACATTATATCGGGTGCAGGAGTATTCCGCCCCAGGAGAGTGCAGGAGTATTCCGCCTCTGGTTTATATTATATCGGGTGCAGGAGTATTCCGCCCCAGGAGCAGGAGTATTCCGCTCCAGTTGGTTATCAGATTGGATTCCCCTCGAATGCAGGAGTATTCCGCTTCGGGATGGGATTACGGGCACATGTGACCCTTCGCATCATATTTCGTCTCATTTCATCTCACTTCATTTTATTTCATTTTATTTCATACCATTGTGTAAGCTTGATGTACATAACTATTGTCCTGCTTATATGTGCATTTCTTATTTGTTGTTATGTTTCTGGCACGCATCCTTGGTTGAGTTTATAAGTTTCTTACGTGTTTTCGGTTGTTATCTGGCTCTACCTTTTTATAATTTAAATAAAAGAAATTTGGTTTATCTGTTTCTTCTCCCTGGCTAGCTATCCTATTCTTTGAGGTGGCTAGTCTGCCCCACTTATTGAGTCCTTTTGACTCACCCTTGTTTGTTGTTTGTTTCTTTTTCTATCTATTTCGTTTCGGCAGGTTCGCTCCAGGATTGAGTTCGCCACGTTGTGAAGGAGCGGAGACGACTTCAGCTGTCAGGGTGAGCCAACTTTTATTCCGGATGGCCACCAGTTTATTGTTCATTATTTCAGTTGCATTTGGCTCCCTTCAGGAGGTATCTGTCTTCTTTTGTACTCTTAGATGTCTAGTCTGGATAGCCCTAAACCTTGTATGTTGGGTAGTCAGCTGTAATTTCTTTTATACAGCTTAGAGGTAGCAGTATCTCTGTATTTTTTTTTTCTAAGTCTTGTCCTTATTTATGAATTATTATAATTATTTTCCTAGTTTAATTGGTAAGGGTTCGCCCGACAGGTCTGGGGAGGATGTCGGGTGCCCGCACGGCCTGACCCGGAATGATCCTAATATAGTATTTGAGTTTATTACGTGTGTTTAAATATATTTTTGCGGTAAAAATAGGAATATTAGACATCGCCCTAATGACGTAAATTGATAGTTTGAAGGGTCAAATGGACCCCGATAATGAAATTGATTATATATTCGTACTCAGTGAGTTATGGGCAACATATAAATGTAATTTATTTGGGGTTTGGTTATGTGGCCTTATACCCTGTATATAGGCCTGGCCTGCGTATTGCGTATGCGAATAGGGTATCAGGTTCCTACCTGGATTGCCCTAAGATGTGAGGAATGAAGCCTTTAGCCTAATTTGATATATATTTTCTGGTTATTGAACACAGTGGGATCGTTTGGCAAGAAAACCAAAGGACAAAGCGGTTATTGAGTGGCTGTACTAACTTTGTAACAAGGTAAGTGTTTATATCTATTTCTTTGGAGGCACCTGGCCTCGTGGATTTTCTACCACGTATTCCTTACGTATGTAGCTGCCGATAGGCGTACTCATTACGCCTTAGCTTTCGATTTACATTGTGTATTATATGTTATGTCCTGTTGTTGGTATTGCATTGAGGAACTGAGCATTGTACTCTGGCTGTGAGTTGGCATCTACTTCCCGGCTGTCGATGAGAGTCCCGCGCCGGTGAAGGGTTATTATTACATCACATTGCATTCATATGCATTACATTGCATATCATATTGGGTGCAGGAGTATTCCGCCCCAGGAGCAGGAGTATTCCGCTCCATTGTATCATATTGAGGGCAGGAGTATTCCGCCCCAGGAGCAGGAGTATTCCGCTCCATTGTATTATATCGGGTGCAGGAGTATTCCGCCCCAAGAGAGTGCAGGAGTATTCCGCCTCTGGTTTATATTGTATCGGGTGCAGGAGTATTCCGCCCCAGGAGCAGGAGTATTCCGCTCCAGTTGGTTATCAGATTGGATTCCCCTCGAATGCAGGAGTATTCCGCTTCGAGATGGGAGGACGGGCACATGTGACCCTTTGCATCAGATTTCATTTCATTTCATTTCATCTCATTTCATTTCATTTTCATACCATTGCGTAGACTTGTGGTACATAACTACTGTTCTGCTCATACGTGCATTGCTTATTTGTTGATATGTTTCTAGCTCGTAGTCCTGGCTGAGTTTAAGGTTTCATACGTGCTTCTAGTTATTATCTGGCTCTGCCTTTTTGTAATTTAAATAAAAGGAATTTGGTGCATCTGTTTCTTCTCCCTGGCTAGCTACCTTATTCTTTGAGGTGGCTAGTCTGCCCCACTTATTGAGTCCTTTTGACTCACCCTTGTTTGTTGTTTGTTTCTTGTCTATCTATTTCGTTTCGGCAGATTCGCTCCAGGATTGAGTTCGCCGCGTTGTTTAGGAGCGAAGACGACTTCAGCTGTCAGGGTGAGCCAGATTTATTCCGGATGGCCACCAGTTTATTGTTCATTATTTCAGTTGCATTTTGCTCCCTTCAGGAGGTATCTGTCTTCTTTTGTACTCTTAGATGTCTGGTCTGGATAGCCCTAAACCTTGCATGTTGGGTAGTCAGCTGTAATTTTTTTTGTACAGCTTAGAGGTATCAGTATGTCTGTGTTTTTATTTTAACTCTTGTCCTTATTTGTAAATTGTTATATTTATTTTCCTGATTTAATTGGTAAGGGTTCGCCCGACCGGTCTAGGTTTGCATAGTGCATTCGTAAAAATAATATAGCTTGTATCAAATCTTCTATAGTGAGTAGTGACAAGGTACTTCAAAAGTTCCCTCTATGGCATCAAGCGTGAGTTAATTCTTAGTTCCATCGACCTGTTCTATATTGAAAGGTATATCGAAGAGGTGATTATCGGCTGAATCATGTTAATCCATTCAAAGTTCCGTATATTTTTGTTTTAAATATGTAGAACTCTCCTCACGTGATCGAGGAAGGATCGGCATAGTCAGAATAAGCTGGGCAATGACGTTATCATATTATCCAGCTATGTTTTTATCCAAGAATTTGATGTGCGTGTTATAACTCTGATTCTGTAATTATGAGATAATGTCTGTGGAATAGTGAAGGTTGTGCAAGTTCTCTTGTTATCTGCGTAAATCTTGCTTTAGATTTAGGCTCGTTCGTCCTCGAACGAGAGTTTAAGTGGAGGAGAATGAAACGACATCGGTCAGTCGTTTAGGAAGTTAGGACTCCGATTGGCGTGCCGATAATTTTAAAATATTCGTAATGTCCATTAGAACCTGTCTGTAAAATTTGAGCTAAATCAGACCTCGTTTGGTAGGCATCGGAAGAAGGTTTCAGTTTTTATTGGCAATTAATATTAAAAGGAGATTTTCGAGCTCGGTTTTTGCCGAATGAGCTCCGATTCGAAATCCGAAAGCGCCGTTAGGTTCGTATGATTATTTGTGATTTTTGTGAACTTTCGAAAGTGAATTTCGATGTTGTTCAGCTAGTTTCCGCTAAAATGCCGAAAGTTAAATAATTTGACTTCTTTTCATTTAAATTCGCATCTTGAGTTTCGAGAGTCCAATTTGAGATCCGCCTTCGCGAGTATGTTACATATATTTTGTATAACTTGTATGCAAAAGTTGGGATTATTTCAAATATCATAGGATACCGTTTTGATTTTTACCGTAGTAGCGAATTTATATAAAAAAAAAAAAAAAAAAAAGGGGAAAAGAATGAAAATTTGGAAAAGTTAGGCGGTGCCTAATACATATATATCAGTATGAGTGAAGAACGAAACATGAACAGAGACTCAAAAATATAAAAAAAAATATCAGAAAATTGAAAAAGGAAAGGAAAAGAAGCCGGAGAAAAATAGGATTTTCACCCCGAAACATCCAGGTAATGATGTTAACTCATTATCTTAGCTTATTACGTGTGTTTGAATATGTTTTAACGGTAAAACTTGGAATATTAGACATCGTTTTAATAAGTTCAATTAATAGTTTAAAGGGTCAAATGGACCCCGATAATGAAATTGATCATATATTCGTACTCAGTGAGTTATGGGCAACTTATAAATGTAATTTATTTGGAGTTTGGTTATGTGGCCTTAAACCCTATACATAGGCCTGGCCTGCGTATTGCGTATGCGAATAGGGTATCAGGTTCCTACCTGGATTGCCCTAAGATGTAAGGAATGAAGCCTTTAGCCTAATGTGATATATTTTTTCTGCATATTGAACACAGTGGGATCGTTTGGAAATGGATCCAAAGGATAAAAGCGGTTATTGATTAGCAATGCTAAGTTTTGGAAGAGGTAAGTGTTTATATCCATTTCTTTGGAGGCACCTGGCCTCATGGATTTTCTACCACGTATTCCTTACGTGTGTAGCTGCCGATAGGCGTACTCATTACGCCTTAGCTTTGGATTTATATTGTATATTATATGTTATGTCCTATTGTTGGTATTGCATTGAGTATTTGAGCATTGTACCCTGGCTGCGAGTTGGCGCCTACTTCCCGGTTGTCGATGAGAGTCCCACGCCGGTGAAGGGTTATTATTGCATCACATTGCATTCATATGCATTACATTGCATATCATATTGAGGGCAGGAGTATTCCGCCCCAAGAGCAGGAGTATTCCGCTCCATTGTATCATATTGAGGGCAGGAGTATTCCGCCCCAGGAGCAGGAGTATTCCGCTCCATTATATCACATTGAGGGTAGGAGGATTCCGCCCCAAGAGCAGGAGTATTCCGCTCTTATGTCAGATATTGAGTGCAGGAGTATTCCGCCTCAGCTTTACATTATATCGGGTGCAGGAGTATTCCGCCCCAGGAGAGTGCAGGAGTATTCCGCCTCTGGTTTATATTATATCGGGTGCAGGAGTATTCCGCCCCAGGAGTAGGAGTATTCCGCTCCAGTTGGTTATCAGATTGGATTCCCCTCGAATGCAGGAGTATTCCACTTCGGGATGGGATTACGGGCACATGTGACCCTTTGCATCAGATTTCATTTCATTTCATTTCATCTCATTTCATTTCATTTTCATACCATTGCATAGACTTGTGGTACATAACTACTGTTCTGCTCATATGTGCATTGCTTATTTGTTGATATGTTTCTGGCTCGTATTCCTGGCTGAGTTTAAGGTTTCATACGTGTTTCTAGTTATTATCTGGCTCTGCCTTTTTGTAATTTAAATAAAAGGAATTTGGTTTATCTGTTTCTTCTCCCTGGCTAGCTATCCTATTCTTTGAGGTAGCTAGTCTGCCCCACTTATTGAGTCCTTTTGACTCACCCTTGTTTGTTGTTTGTTTCTTGTCTATCTATTTCGTTTCGGCAGGTTCGCTCCAGGATTGAGTTCGCTACGTTGTTCAGGAGCGAAGACGACTTCAGCTGTCAGGGTGAGCCAGCTTTATTCCGAATGGCCACCAGTTTATTGTTTATTATTTCAGTTGCATTCTGCTCCCTTCAGGAGGTATCTGTCTTCTTTTGTACTCTTAGATGTCTAGTCTGGATAGCCCTAAACCTAGCATGTTGAGTAGTCAGCTGTAATTTCTTTTGGACAGCTTAGAGGTATCAGTATGTCTGTGTATTTATTTTAAGTCTTGTCCTTATTTGTAAATTGTTATTTTTATTTTCCTGATTTAATTGGTAAGGGTTCGCTCGACGTGTCTAGGGGAGGATGTCGGGTGCCCGCACGGCCTAACCGGATTTCGGGTCGTGTCAGTTGCAGTCGTTTCGTTTTTTCACGTAAAAATCTCTGTGTTCTTTACGTTTTCGCAATTTGTTTAGTTTCTGAGATAGGTGAAACTTGCAAGGAACCTGGTTCTTTGTGAGTTAGGCGTAGAAAGTTAAAAGGAAGTTTTAGGATTTAAAAATCGGGTAAGGACACTATTCATCCCCCCTAGTGTCTTACAAAGGTGCACCAAGTGCAACAAGTGGTATCAGATCACGTTCTCTCGAAGAAAGATTAACATCTTGAGAAGCATCTGAACAATGAGTGCACCACCGATAATCACCAAAGAACAATCTGTCAACAGACCTCCTCAATTCAATGGCCAATACTATGGATGGTGGAAAGGTAGAATGGAAGACTTTATTCAAGCGGAAGACTTTCAGCTATAGATCATTACCAAGGATGGACCTCTTATCCCAAGCAGAACCGTTGGACAACCACCTAACGTGGAAACTGTTCCGAAGGAGATATCTGAATACACGGATGCTGATTTCAAGATGGTGGAGAAGAATGCAAAATCTAAGAGGCTCATTATATGTGGACTTGGTCCTGATGAGTACAGCAGAGTTTCTTCATACAAGACTGCCAAAGAGATTTGGGATGCTCTACAAATTGCTCATAAAGGAACTTCACGTGTAAAGAAGTCAAGGATCCAAATGCTGGAAAAAAAGTTTGAGTTATTTGCTATGGGTGAATATGAGTCTATCCAGGATATGATGACCAGGTTCACGATCATAACAAACGAGATGAAGTCACAAGATATGGTTCTAACTAATGAAGATTTTGTCGAAAAAGTGATCAGGATTCTACCTGATTCATGGGAATCAAAGGTTACAGCTATCATTAAGTCCAAGGAACTGGATAAGATTGAACTAGACGAACTCGTTGGTAGTCTGAAAACCTATGAGCTTATGAAACAGTCAAGGATGAAGGTGGAACCTAAGATGGAGAAGAACCTAGCTCTAGAAGCAACTGGAGGTTCTAAGTATGAAGTATCTGAGCATGAGATGGATCTAGTTAATGTTGTACGAAAGACATTAGACTTCGAAAGAAGAAGAACCAGAGCCACTCCTGCCAAGAATAACATAATTGCAAATCCCAACTACTCAGGGTGTTTTAAGTGTAATAAGAAGGATCATGCTATAAAGGATTGCCCATTGTGGGATATTGAGTGGAAAAGGTCTGGAGCTTCCAAGGAGAATGAACCTAAGAGGCTTTCTATGCAACATGGGGACCTTCAGGGAGGAAATACAAAAAATTAGAAGAGAAAAGTCATATAAAGTTGTCGACGGGGCCTTAAAACAAAATGAAAAATTGGAAAAATGATTAATTCCCCTTACTCTTTCTATTTCTAACCATCGGGGAGATTCATCCTACAATTGCATTAGGAAATAATAAATTGAGTTCGTATAGGCATTTTGGATGCTGCTAGTGAAATAGCCCATCTGGCTATATTTATTTGGTTGGGAGGAATAGGACTTCTGACTCCAAGCCTACCCTACCCGAAAAAAAGTTTCCGCTATTGATGTAGCCTCTTGTCGATACTACTAGTCTTCTCGCAATAATGAGCCAAGCCAGTATTTGCGGTGAATCCCCCGGTTAAGTAGTCATGCATTACGATTAGAACGCCCAATTACAACCGTCCCAAGGTATCATTTCTAATACATCGGTCGGGGCAGGCTCGGACACATTCAGTACATCCTATGAAAGGTCTCTTTTTTCTATGTGTTTCGCCCATTCGAGTGTTCTTTGACGATGACATCATAGGCACCAGACCCTCGGTCCGTCTGTGCTGCTTCGAATGATCGGGGACCCACGTTCTACCGAACTGAACTAAGAGCGCTTTCTTATCAGAATAGATAAGACTGTAAATAAAAGGATTCTTTTCAGAACTAAGACCCGGCTAAAGGTAACTACTTTTTGCTCACCCGATGAAAGGCATAGTAGGTAAAAAGGCACTGATGGCTGATAATGAACCTTCGATTGATGATACACCTGAGGTAAGTCTCGATGAACTGCAAACTAGACTTCATACGTGTTCTTCTAGGGAATTAAATTTGCTTGCCTTGATCTTAATTGAAGAGATCGAAACTTTGAGGTCTGAAAAGGAACAAGCACTTTCTGAGAAGGACCAACTGATGTCAGTTGTGTCTGATTTTTCAATGAGAAATAAAAACTTGGAAAAATCTTAAATTGATCTTAAAAAGGAATTAATTGCTAGTGAAACTCAAGTTTTTGAACTAAAACAGAAAGTCTCAGCCCTTGAATTAGAAACTCTTCAATTGAAGGAACAGGTGCTTTGTGAGAAGAAGCTAGGTTCTGCACTCGAACTTGAGAATCAAAACTTGAAAGAAGTGTCTGGTAAGATAGGAGTTAGTGAGGCTCAAATCAACCTTGAAACTGAGCTTGAAAAGAAAAACCAGGCTCTGCATCAGGAAACTGATAAGAACCGGGTTCTTCAGGAGAAGGTTGAAAAAGCTAACTCAGAGCTCACCAGACTCACTAAATGGAAAAGTATTCTGAAGTTTTGAAATGGTTGCATTAAAATCATAAGAGAGGTAAAACTGGATTAGGACATAGGAAACCTGTGCCTGCTTGGAACCCTAATAGTAAATATGTAGGACATCTTTGCAACAAACTCTGCTTTTTGTGTGGTAAGACTGGACATATCAAGAATAAATGCAGTGTTGAAAAAGGTGCAATGATAAAGAATAAAAAATCAATTTTACCTTATTGGGCTAGAAAAGATTTGATTCATCCATTCGATAACAAAAAGGGACCCAAGCTTGTCTGGGTTCCTGTTACTAACCCTTGGTTTTCTTTTGCAGGATGGAGTGAGATGGAACAACCCAAGCTGGATTCTCTATAGTGGGTGTTCCAGGCACATGACAAGAGATAGAAGAAACTTTCTCTCACTCGCAGAATTTCAAGGGGGTAGTGTGGCTTTTGGAGGAGGCAAGAGCGGTGAAATTGTTGGTATTGGAAAAGTTGGGAGATCCCTCAATCATGCTATTGATAATGTACTCTGTGTGGATGGATTGAGGCACAGTTTTCTAAGTATCTCTCAACTATGTGATAGAGGAAACTCAGTGTGTTTCACTTATGTAGGTTGCACTGTAAAGAACTTAAAGACTGGTGAAGTGATAATAGAAGGGAAACGAGCTAATAATGTGTACAAGGCTACGTTAGGTTCTCTTCCTAAGAATAATTTGACTTGTCTGAATGTGCTGGAGAATGATAGTCAGTTGTGGCACAAGAAACTAGGATATGCAAGCCTGACTCAATTGAATAAGTTGGTGTCAAAGGACCTGGTTCGTGGAATGCCAAGCAAGAGGTTCAATGACATCAAGATTTGTGATGCTTGTGTGAGGGGGAAACATGTAAGATCTTCATTCAAGTCAAAGAAAGTGGTTAGTACTTCTAGACCACTTGAGTTGGTTCACATGGACTTATGTGGACCAATGAGTGTAAGGAGCAGAGGAGGTAAGAGATTCGTAGTGGTAATAGTTGATGATTACTCCAGATACAGATGGACCTTGTTCCTCAGATCTAGCATATGATATGTTCGAGGACTGGGTCAGAGTCAATCAGAAGAAACTGGGGCTTCAACTAGTGAGTATAAGGTCCGACCATGGTACAGAATTTGAGAATGCTAGGTTTGCAGAATATTGTAATAAACATGGTGTGGATCACAATTTCTCTACCCCAAGGACCCCTCAGCAGAATGGTTTAGTGGAGAGGAAGAATAGGTCCTTGGAGGACATGGCTAGAACAATGTTGTTGTCAAGCGGTCTATCGAAGAATTTTTGGGCTGAAGCAGTCAGCACCGCTTGCTACTTGCTGAATCGACGTTCTATCCGTTCTTTGCTACAGAAAACTCCCTATGAGCTGATTAGAGGCAGGAAACCTAATATTGCACATATCAGAGCTTTTGGGTGCAAGTGTTTCGTGCATAACAACGGGAAAGAACCTCTAGGGAATTTTGATGCTAGAAGTGATGAAGCCATCTTCTTAGGATATTCTTCACAAAGTAAAGCTTATAAAGTGTTCAAAAAGAGGACCTTGATGGTAGAAGAAAGTGTGCATGTGGTATTTGATGAATCTGAAAGTGTTACAAACAGACAAGAAGATGATGATCAGGAGATTGGTCTTGCAAGAGATGAACCTGCTGAAGACCCTAAGAATTTGAATGGACTTAAAAGTTATCAGGATGATAAGGATCAAACTCAGATGGAACAAGAAGGCAATCAGACAGGGGGAACTGAAGAGCAAAATGAAGAAGACCTAGATGACTCAGCTCCTCCTAGGAATGACACTCAGTATATTCAACCTAAACCTTGGAGATATCAAAGTTCTCACCCACTGGAGAACCTCATGTCTGATCTAAACACTGGAGTGGCTACTAGAAGAGCTTTGAAGAACTTCTATGCATTCTTTGTGTTTCTGTCCTCAATAGAACCAAAGAATGTACGTGAAGCACTTGAGGATCCAGACTGGGTGATTGCTATGCAAGAGGAACTTCATCAGTTTGTACGCTGTAAAGTATGGCACCTGTTCCCTCGACCAACGGACAGGTCCATCATTGGTACTAAATGGGTCTTTAGAACAAGCTAGAGGAACATGGCATAGTAACAAGGAACAAGGCAAGGCTGGTGGTGCAAGGTTACAGCCAAGAAGAAGGAATCGATTATTATGAAACCTTTGCACCTGTTGCAAGAATAGAGGCCATTAGGATTCTTATTGCTTTTGCAGCTTATATGGAGTTTAAGTTGTAAAAGATGGATGTGAAGAGTGCATTCCTTAATGGTTATTTGAATGAAGAGGAGTATGCGATTCAAGCACCTGGTTTTGAAAGTAAGAGTTTCCTGATCATGTCTACAAACTTGACAAGGAACTATATGAAACAGGCTCCTAGGGCTTGGTATGAAAGATTATCTGGGTTCTTATTGAAGAATGGGTTTACTAGAGGCAAAATAGACAATACTTTATTTTTAAGGAAGAAAGCCAAGGACTTGCTAATTGTTCAAGTGTATGTAGACGACATCATCTTTGGTGCTACTAATGAGAACCTTTGCAAGGAGTTTGCCGACCTGATGGGAAGTGAATTTGAGATGAGTATGATGGGTGAGCTAAATTTCTTCTTAGGCTTACAAATCAAGCAATCTCAAGAAGGCACAATGATCCACCAGCAGAAGTACATCAAAGAGCTACTAAGGAAGTATGATCTGAAGTCTGCTAAGGATATGAACACACCCATTGCTCCTGGAATGAAGATAGATCTGGATGTAACTGGTGCTTCAATTGATGAAATTAAGTACAGAGGAATGATTGGTTCTTTGTTGTATTTAACTGCAAGTCGTCTAGATATTGTTTATTGTGTGAGGTTGTGTGCAAGGTTCCAGTCAAAACCAAAGTAGTCACACTTAACTGCAGTCAAGAGAATCTTGAGATATTTGAAAGAAACTCAAGATCTTGGTTTATGGTACCCAAAAGGCGGTAGTTTTGATCTTATTGGGTATGCTGATGCTGACTATGCTGGTCACTTGGTTGATAGAAAAAGAACATATGGGATGGCACACTTCCTATGTCCTTGTTTAGTTTCATGGGCTACAAAGAAACAAAATTCAATGGCATTATCCACAGCTGAAGCTGAATATGTAGCAGCTGCCTTATGTTGTTCACAGTTATTATGGATCAAGCAGCAATTGGAGGACTTTGGAATGAAGTGTGGACCAGTTCCAATCTTTTGTGACAATACCAGCGCAGTCAATATTGCCAAGAACCCTGTCCAGCACAAGAGAACAAAGCACATTGATATTAGGCATCACTTTTTAAGGGATAATGTTGAGAAAGGCCTAATTACTATGAACTTTTGCAGGATTGAGGATCAAATTGCTGATATCTTCACTAAGGCATTGAACAGGGTACAATTTGAAAACAACAGGCTTGAGTTAGGGATGACCAAGATACAGTGAATGAAGCAGCACCAGTTTCTCCCAATGATTGGCTAGTGAAGATTTTTTATTTTTACTTTGCTTAACTCTGCTTAGTTGATTCTACTATGAAGACTTAATTGTTTTGCTTGCTAACCTGTTTGGAACCTGTTTTCATGACATAGACACTGGCAAATTTTTGAAATTGAGGATATAATTGAAGAAACTGGTGCATGGACATTCAGGTACACATTCTATATCACTTACTGAGTATAATGTTGTCTTACGTGGCCTTATTTGTTACCAATCACCCTCACTTGGCGTCGGATTAGTGTAAAACTTTTAAAATTCAAATTCTTTGAACCGTGATGGCGTCAGCTCCTATGCGTCATAAGTAGTAGCAGCTTTTTCCAATCCCATCAACCCGTTCCCCTTCCCGATAAACCTAAACCCATCTCTATTCCATCATTTGATCAACGAAACATTGTTTCTATCAGCAAAACAGAAAGAACTCTCTCAAAACATTTTCTCTCTCTGAAAAACACAATTCTCTGTAAAAGAAACAAAAATGTCGACCAGTTCAAAAGTAGATTCTCAACTCTCTTCTCCAAAACTCAAAATTTCTAAACTAAATCAAAAGGCAAAGCATCTGGCAACGAGTAGTTCTGTAGCTATGGCGAGAAATTTTGCAAAACTGAGAAAGAAGAAGTTGTCGGAGGAAGCAACTAGTAAGGGGGAAAGTGTTCCAGAAACTGGTATGGAGGAAGTGATCATGGAGACGGTTCAAGAAATCGTTCAAGAAACTGAAAAGGTAAACCCTAGTTCTCCTACTGGTACTGTAGTTGTCAATACTAGTGTACTCTTTATGTCTGTAGAATTATAAGAACATGTTGTGAACGAAGTAGGAGAGAAGGAGAAGGTAGTTGTAGAAAATCCTGAGAAAGTTGTCGAAACAGAGGCTGTTGTTGTTGTTACTAAAGAAACTGAGAACACTGTTGAGGAACCTGTTCCTGCGACAGTTCCTATGGTAGACAAGACTATTAGCGACAAGGGAGAAGGAAAATCTGCTGAACCTGTTAAGGAACCTGAGAAAGAACCTGGTTCGTTCTCTGGTTCTGTAGCAAGTGATGACGCAGATATGAGAGATATTGATGATTATGTGGAAGATAATGTAGAAGGTGTAGGTTTTACTGAGCCTTTAGATGCTGCGTTGCCTGAGCACAATCCCACTCCTCAAGCTAGTGAAGGTTCCTCCAGTGAGACTGATGTTGTAGTGGATTGTGAGATAGCAGAAGGAGAGGATTGTGGAGGAACCTGAGGTTCGTCGGAGAGGTTCCAAATCAAAGCTGGTGATTGGAGATAACAAGGAAGACAAGAAAAGAAGGGTGGCCTATTTTAGAGGTCTACCGATGGTGAAGGGTAAAATTCTTACTTACCTTGAGCAGGAAGGGATGACTCAACTTGGTGCTAAGTTAAGAGCTTAGGGTTGGTTGAACCTATTTAGTGATCGTACTGAACAGCTGAGGGAGCAAGAGGTTCGAGAATTTTATTCCAATTGCATAGTGAGTGAAGGTATTGTGACGACCATAGTCAAAGGGCTGGTGATCCAGTTTGATAGTGTGGAACTAGGTGAGATTTTGGGTGTTCCCTATCAGGGCTACAGCGAGTATATGAGGTACTCGTGGCCAGCTAGAGGAGATGGTGTGTCTGCTTTGGAGGTGACCCTAAAATTTACAGGGAGACCTAGACTGACAAGGGCTACACAAGTAAAGAAAAAGGCAATGCAACCCTTCTACCAGTTGCTCTTTGAGTTTGTTTTGAAGAACCTACTGCAGAGGTCAGAAAGGAGGAGTGAGGCCAACTTTCTGGATATGACCTATATGGACCTGCTAGATCGAGAGGTTCGTACTAAACAGCCTGAATTGATGATAAGCACATAGGTAGGGGTAGCTGATATGGGGTTAGGCAAAAATACGCTGGTCTATGGGTTTCTTCTGGGGAAGGTGTTTGATTTCTTTGGGGAGTGGACTGAGCCGGACCATAATGACTTATTTGGGAGGAACATTCTTAAATCCTGTGACTATGTGTTGGATGGTGAACCTGCTGATGAACCAGAGCATATGGAAGAGGATGCAGATGAAAGAAGGAACAATAGAATGGACAGGAGGATTGAGGGGTTCAGGAGGCAGCTTGAAAGGTAGAATGATGAGCTGGCCTGGATGAGTGCTGAAAACACAAGGCTAGATGCAGAGCTGGAGTATGAAAGAGAAGGAAACTCGCGTCGCCTCACCTTGTTGCTTGCTCACTTTACCATCCCTGATATTCCCCAGTTCTGAACCAGTTCCTTTCCCTAGTCCCTTCTTGGTTCTTTTATGGCCTGTTTTTAAGACAATCTTATTTCTCGGTTTGTAATATTTTGAATGATGTTTGGATGTTTTAAGCCGGTTTGGCCCTTTTTTTTGTTATGAATATCCTATCTGCTAGTATTTATTGTCTGAAACAGGTTCCTGACGTTTAAAGGTTGGCTTGCTGCATTTGGCACTAGAGTCAATTAGACTTAATTTAAGTTGAGCAGGTTCTTACAACTGTGAAACTTTTCGATGATGCGAAAAGGGGTAAGTTCGATGTTGATTAGTTCATTATATGTTTATGACCTATTTTCGCCTAACTGTTATTACCCTGGTTCGTGGTTAGTGGTTGATTTTTACAGGTTCTTGAGGGTATAAACCCTCGGTGAGACAACATGGTTTGTCATCATTAAAAAGGGGGAATTTGTTGAAGGATGAGTTTTGAAGATGACAAAGGACCTGGTGCTAAGTGGACCGCGAAAAGGTTCACAGTCGAAGTGAGAAGAGCAGCTGTTCAAACGAGATATTCAAGTCAGAGCTGAAGAAGGAAAGAAAAGAACAGATGGGTCAAAGTTCAAATCTTACTGGAAGTTGAAGAAGCTAGAAGCGGTGCTGAGAAGGACGCGGTTCCCAAACAAAAATGGATTGGGAACTAAGACAAATTAACTTAGGTTTTAAATAAGGAAATATGGGTAACCTTGTTTAAACTGATTCCAAAGAGAAAAAGGATTCCTGAACTTAGTTGGATCCGGCTAAGTCTAGTTCCTATAAATACAAGTTAATTTGGCCAAATTCAATACGCACAAAAGACATCTCAACAGAGCATATCAAGTACAATCAGATCGTGAGAAGCTTTGTGTGCAAGAACAAAGGCTGAGCAGCAGAACCTTCTGAAGGAGCAGTTTCATAGTTAAGTCTGTTGGTTTAGTTCTTTGTTTTAGGCTATTGAGTTGTAATATATCAGCTTGGTTAGAAGCATTAATTAGAGATTACTCTTTGAGGTGAAGTAGAGTTAAACTTACCAGCTAACGTGTGGCTGTGAAGGTTCTAGGTACTAGGGGGTCCTAGTTCCTTAATTACATTACGTTGTAGTCAAAAACTTGCTCGGGTTTTCCTTTAGTGGAAGAGTTGAAATCCCAAGAGTTTGGGTCGTGGTTTTTTATCCCTTTTAGCAAGGATTTTTCCACGTAAAAATCTCTGTGATCTTTACTTTCCATAATTTGTTTAGTTTCAGAGATAGGTGAAACTTCCAAGGAACCTGGTTCTTTGTGAGTTAGGCGCAAAAAGTTAAAAGCAAGTTTTAGGTTTTAAAAATTGGGTAAGGACATTATTCACCCCCCTCCTCTAGTGTCTTACAAAGGTGCACCAAGTGCAACACGTCCACTAGAGAACTAGCTCTACCGGTTCATATTCCGAGCGTGATGAGCACAACCACTTTCAAGGTGATGAATTGCAATCTCTCGTACGACATAATCCTGGGACGACCATGGATAAACAATGTCAGGGGAGTGCCCTCAACACTTTATCAGGTCTTCAAGTACCCGACCCTGCACAGGGTCACCGACTTACGAGGTGAACGGCCTCTTCTTGAGGAATACCGCCTTACTTTATATGGGATCACATCCGCCGAGTTGGAAGTTATTGAGGCCATATAGCAGGAGGTTAGAGAGGAACTCGGTGAACTGCGGGATCAATTGGCGGCAAATGGATCAACTAGTCTCGAGAGCGACTTAATTGGTATATCGTCTCTCTGAGGTGTTGCGGAAGTAAGGAAGACCCCTCTGGCTGATGCAATGTTATGTGAATGGCTCGGATGAACATAAAAATCCTATAGATTCCAGTGATAACCGAAGCAGAGACAGGTGAGCACCTGTTTTTATACATTTCAATATCTGAGATAGACTGGAATACGGTCCCTGTATGAGAAAAGAACGGGCAGCAATTTCCCGTGAAATACGCCCGCCGGATGCCGGAGTGCATAGACAAGTTCTTGCCCTTGCCGCTCCAGTTCATAGCAACCGTGGTAATGTCCACACCAGAGTTGCATTCATACTTTTAGGAACACTCGGCCATTTCAGTTTTTTCGACTCCAATACGAGCCATTTTGTTCGATCTGTCGAAAGATATGGCAAAGTGGGCTGAAGAGTTAGGAGGGTACGATATCACCTATCCACCTCGTCAGATGTCAAGTTACATGCGTTGGAAGGTTTTGCCCTCAGATTTTGCAGAAGAACTGGAACGGAAGGCTGAAGAGTCACTCAGGAGTGAAGGAGTGATTGAGTACGGCCATTGGGAGATTCGCACGGAAGTGAATCCCAATGGGGAAGAGGCTGATCTGTGGATTAGAACACCGTCTGGAATGGTCTACAGCCGATGGCAATGAAGCAGAGTGTGAAGCCAAAAATCAAACTATTGACTTAGCCTAGACACTGGGGGACAGGGAGATCAGCATGTACAACAAATCTCAGCCGATAGTTAATCAACTAAGGGAAATCTTCGTAACTAAGGACATCTGCGAGCCAAATCAAAAGAAGAAAATCAGGGTAATCCTGAAAAAATTTCATGCATGCGAGTTTATCCACCAAGAAGAGATCTCAGGAGACGCCGAAGCATCAAAGAATTCGTACGATTGGCAGACGATAGTTGAGCTAACCCCCGCAAGCCTAATGAACCATGAAGTTCCAGATACATGATCTTTCGCAGGGCAGCGTGATGCGCTGGTCAACTATCTGAGCAAATGAGATCTTCCTGAAGACAAGTCAGAAAGCAATTACTTGCAGAAACAGACAGTTCTTTATTTCTTGAATGGGGAGAGGCTATACCACAGGGTCGTCGACGACCCAGGGGATGATTTTCAAGGCTCAGCACCCTTAAACAATTAAGCCCAACCAAATACCCCCGAATCTTTCAAGGATCAAACACGAAGTACCTTTGCTTAAGAAGGAATTTACTTTGCTTATGTTATTTCCTTTTAAATTATAGTATTTTCATACTCTTTGGACATGCTACGGGTTTTCACCATCCTTTATCAATAAAATTACTATCTGAATTAGTCAGTTTTACTCATTTTTAAGATCCACCTACGATCCAACTATTCATAGCCCCGACTAGACCTAAGTTGAAGTAATATACTCATTTTTCGCTGCAAAAAGTAGAGTACACTACTCGCATAGAGCTAGACCACGGCTAGCTTAGCCACCAGGCATTAATCGAGTGTTGATATTGTTAAATAAATAATTGCACCTGCACGCCGATAGGGACGCCTGTCACCGTAGTGCCAGAAAGTCTTAAATACTCAAGTGACTAAGCAAAGACATTTTGTCTCACAATGCAAAAGGACCATTATCACACGGGCTAAAGTTGTCCCTTTGTGGGCGCAAACAGCCATCTCCTATGGATGCAACCTAGCTGCTGTTTATCAGTGCACAACAGACGTAATTGCTAAATTCAGGCACACTGACATACGTTCTTAAAACAACTAGAACAGTCAGGAAGACTAGAAGCCATTTAATATGTAGGTGCACAAACATGTTGCTTGTTCACATTTTATGAAAAACGTAATAACACGAGTACGTATGAAATATTGATGCACATCCGTTTCATTAATAACAAACAGCTCGTAGGCTCATAATATACATTTAGTTCTTCCTAAATAAAATATTTATTTATAACCATTGTAGAAAAAAAAAAGGAAAGGGAAGACTTAAAACAAAGAACTCCTCAGGATTCACATGGCTTAAGATCCTTTATCTGGATTGTAGCTACCAGCCGTAAACAGTCCGGAGTTCTTTTTTTCCTTTTTGCATGTTAAGATATGTTGGCCCGAGCATTCCCTCGCAGCATACGGTCGTTGAAATAGCCAAACCCCGTTAGCTTGATCAAAGCAAGGGATCCCGGAAGCACCTGAGTACAGGCCTGACCTTCCCTCATCTCGTCTGTTGAAGTTGAAGAGAAACTAGAAGACTAGCAGCAAAGCTTGACCATCCGCTTCAACCTCAACTGGCCAAATCGAAGTGCACAGCCCCGCAGGTCTTCAAGCACAAACAGGAGTGCACCGAGAGCATGAAGGCTTGAGCTGGGAACCTATCACAAGGGAGCCTCTTCCCTCGGGTATCCCACATTCAACTGCAGACGAGGCATTGCAACGCCGACAAGACCATACCAACAGAACCTAGAGACGGCCTAGAACCGTAGGCGGAGTTAGGACTCGATGATTCGTTAGTCCACTCACGACCCAGAGCTCCATCTTCTTGCCATCCATGGAACGGAGTCAGACACGCCGACTGCAGCCCTACTCCGTCAAAGAAGCAACCTAAGCACCAGAGAAATCCTAGCGGAGAAGCCTCATGACAGCTGAAAGGGCTAAGCGTCCTGACCCTGCATGACAAGAAAAATATCACAGCAACCGCTATGCTAGAAGATGAGTACACCGTAATCAGTGCACGTGAAGCAGTAAAGACATCCTGAAGGACATAGTTAGAATCCCTATCAAACTTTTGATTCGGGGGACTTCATTCGTTTTCTCATTGGCAAAGAAAGGAAAGGAGGTGACTTCAGATGAATTTCCTGCTATGTTTCCTTTATAAAACATCCATTCAGAACAAAAAGGTCTTTTAGGAATATCAAACCAGAATTAAAAGAGAACAGTTTTAAGAGAAGAAAAGCTTCTCACTATCATGAGAAATTGCTGAAGAACTCAATTATTTTCTAAAGAAGAGTTATGATTTTCCCACAGTCATGAAGTCACTATTTATAGGCAGAAAGAGATAAGTATGGAGCACGAAACAGTCAAGCATCATTATTACTAGAAATGTAAAACAATTTGGAACAGTTAATGGTAGTTCCTGGAAAGGTGGGGTGAGATCAGGATCAACCAATCAGAAGGAAGAATGCGAAGATCTCGAAGAGATCAACATCATTCTTTGTCAAAGAGTTTGTGAGTCTCAAGGAGTTAGTGAAATATCTTTTCACATCACACCGCTTTCACTTCCTGACTCTCTCGAAGAGATCAACATCATTCTTTGTCAAAGAGTTTGCGAGTCTCAAGGAGTTAGTGAAATATCTTTTCACATCACACCGCTTTCATTTCCTGACTGCTTGCATCAGCACTCAAGAAGTGGGGGGACTAACCGTATGGGCAAAAATACACCACCTATTGTTACAGGGGCACGAGTCCAACTTACGAGACTAGACTTATCCTACAAGTCACCGGGCACTAAGGATATACGCCTGCTCCTAGAGCCAATGACCGTTCAGGCGGCTTGGTCACAGGGTGCAGGGCACAAATCCCGCAGCCTAGGGTTTACAGTCTCCTAGTTAGGGTTTAGTAACAACCGTCTTGAGTTGTAGGCCCATGGCCTTATTAGTACTTGTATTTTATCTTACTTAGGACTGGGTATCACTTCTATTTATACCCCTCCTTATACTTTATTGTACACGAAATATGATTCGCCATCAAACTTGGCTACACAAGGAATAAGAAATACTTTGGTTTCTTCATTATTTCTTGCTTATTTACTTGTCTTAATTTTATTGTATTTACTTACTTTTCCATCATAATTTACTATATGCTTGTGACCTCATTCATAATTAATTGTTTAACCTAGACGTACAAATTTCGATATAAACAATATATCCGGCCAAAATTTGTTTTGGACTGAGGTGTAGTTGTTGTTTACAGTACGATGGTAGACATCTCAAGTGTAGCATGCATATAAAGTTCCTTTCTTAGTAAAACCAGATGATATTTGGTCCTACGGTCTAAAGTATATCTATTCTATTGAAAACATGTTGGATTGACTCACTTAGATCAAGAACAGATAATTTTATTGGCTATTAAAATATTACCATCTTACCTCATCTCTAACATCACTTTACTAGCATGGGTTTATCGTCATTGACATATTCTTCATCATGTTTCCTACGGTGAGAATCTGAGCATGCAAGCCAAAACCTCAAGGCAATGGATGGAGTGGCCTAGGACATTATAGAGTCCTTTGAAAATCTTTGCACAACCGATATGGGACAACTCTACACTCTAACACCCACATATGTGTAACCCAATTCTAAGATTTATAAGTGGATTTATTTTTTTTTTCCTTTCTTGGTCAAGTAGAGGGAGGAATCAGACCAAATATGAGTGCTTTTTTTTAGGGAGGAGAAGAGTCCCAAAAGGAGTGGATTCTATGTAGAAGGCAGAATATTTTCTCAACAGGTTAAGAATGGACCTGGAGCGGCTCGATGGTTTGTTTTTGCAGAGAGAGACTTCGAGTAATTATATAGACTGATTACATAGAAAAGCCCAGAGAAGCAGAATATTGTAGAGCGGTTATGCGCATAGCCTCACTAAAGTTTGGCTCGGATACCAAATAAAAGAATTTGAGCATCCAACCCAAAATGTTAAGATAATGAACTACCTTGTTTTGTTTCACTTTTGGTATAAGGAAGATGTTTTGTTTCACTTTTGGTATAAGGAAGATGTTGTACAGGAAATAGCCTCAACCTTAGATATCATAGGATCATTGTAGTAGGAGCTAGGAGATTGGCTATGATTTTTATGCCTATATTATAAAGAGGGCTTAGGTTTGGCCTTTAGCTCAAACAATTACTAATTTCTTGTAATGATAATCAAGCTTCAGGAAAAAATATTTGAAGTGAATTTTCCATGTCACTGTTCATAATTTGAATTAATATATTCTTCTTGTTTCTTAGTTTTAGATTATTCGCTTGGCTTTTGAGTTCTAGGAATTACCCTCAAAATCTATTGTCAATAACACCTAAACAAGATATAAGAAGCATAATTAAACGAAGGTCTAAGAAAAATTAGGAGAATACATATTAAAGAAGATGATTATTTACAGGATGAGCATTGATCTATTTTCTCTACAAGGCTAAGATTCTTATTGCATTCTAGTTGAATAATTACATTTCTCCCATCTATAGTAATAGAATATTATGAATAAGCTGCTGAACAACTATCTTCTCGGTCGCTTTAAAGCATAAATAGAAGATTAAATATCATTTTCCCTAGTAAACATGGTTGGGTGTCCTCTAAAAGGAGTTGCTAGCACAACCAACTGAATTTGAAACACCTTAATCAACTCCTTACATTTTCTTCAAAGGGTACCTACATTTCTTTACAACTGAACAACAAAGAGCTTAGAGTTCCAACTTATACCTTAACGAAAAAGTTATAATGCTTAATTTGGCATTCAAGAATTGTTAGAAACAAACCTTTAATCATTTTGCATTCAATTGATTGGCCTGTCACTAAACACAATCACTCAAAAATAATACTACTAACAGATACTCAACTAGTTGCTTGACTAAAGTTAGTCTCAGTGGTTACTCACTCGGCAAGGTCTTTAGTGCTTACTTTTTCTACTGATGCATATGGGAGAAATTTGTGAAATACGCAGGGAACAAGAAAGAAGTAAATTCCATACAGAATAGGACAAGCTGATTGTTGAACCCCCAAAAATAATAACCCCGAAAGGCTAAATTTCAGGAATATCGACAGGATGGGCTAACTCTTTTGGAGTTTTTGGAGTCGCCACCCAATTTAAGGAAAAATAGGGAACCAGATAAACAAATGCGTGCAAAACTCCGTTTTTATAAAAAAGACGGTCTTTCGTTCAGAGATTCTAAAGGTAAGAGGTTTTGCTAATTTCGAAAGAAGGTTTTTAAGGCACTTTCGAAATTCCGTTAAAAAACGGTTAATCCGACAGGTTTCCAAAATATTTGCAAGTGCTATTTATGCGCTTTTTCTAAAAATAATTAATTGAACTATTAATTAATTCAACTAATTAAATTTAGTAAGTTTTCAAAGATTTTATAATTTTATTTAACTTTAATTATTTTCAAAATAAAATAAATAAATAAATAAATAAATAAAGCGCATTTTCTTTTGAAAATGAACGATTTGATCGTCCTAATTTCTTTGCCAACTCGCATGTGACAGTGCATAAATGGCACTTGCTTAATTTCAACTTTAAAACCCGGGTTTCTCATCATAAGATGGAACTTAAGTTTCAAGTCGCTTTTTGCAAAGTTATTTAGGGACATTTAGAAGTTAATTAAAACTTCTTCATAAATTTTGACTTTTTAAAAGAAACTACTTCGTATCAATAAGATAGAAGTTTTTCTTACGGTCTGTTATTAAGCGTGATTTTGAAAATTTATGAAATTTGCACGCATTTGCCTAAATGGCCTGATTTGCAATAAATTAAATAACAACTCAAAAATTAAAAGGTAATAAACCATAAAGTAGGCAAATAACTCAGTCAATAAATATTATTCATAAATATATATACATAATTATTCTACAAGTAATTTATATAAATATCCTAAGGCAAAGGGAAGACAAGAGTTAAAAGATAGAACCCGGAAAGCAAACTCACGAAACGAGCCTTGGATTTCTAAATTTTCTATAATCTTGAGAACTTGAGCCCAAATCTTGACCCTAATGCGACTCCAACGCAATTGAAACCTCCTAATTGATGAGTTAGCCAACTCGATCCCAAGTTGTTCATGCAAATAAGGAAGGAGAAAAAGATTAGCATTAGTCAATAGAAAAAGGGAAATAAAACAACTTTACGCAAACAGAGTAATAGATCAAATGAGCAAACTGAAAGATAGAGTAAACGGAAACAAAGGACCACTACTCTAACAGTTAACCCCTATAATTAGATCTATTTTAAGTCATGAAATCGCAAGTGAAGATTCATAGCAACCAGGACAAAAATCAAACTTAAAACTAGAAAGTTATGCAATAAAATTATTAAACCTACCTTTATATTCAACTAAAGCTCATTATAACAAATCAAAAATTAAATTTTTTAAGAACAAAACTGAATACACTAAACAGAACCCATAGAATGATTTAAACATCAACCACACATAAGAACTGATAAAGGTTCTATCCTTGCCCATAGGGCATGAAACTGATTTCTTCAAGAATTCCAACATAATCCTACAACTTCATTATTTAACTTATGAGAAAAAAACCAAAATAAAAAATAAAATATAGCACCCTATATTTATCTTATAAAGATTATGACTTGATAGAAACTCAGACCTCATACATAGATTTGAAACAAACATAACGACACAGATTCAGAAGGTGCAACTACAATTGTTACTAAGAGAGTATATGCTGAAAGAGAAAATATCTCACAAGCAGAGCTAGCAAAACCAATTTAGAATGAGTACATTACTGCCAAGGATCAGAAAATAAACACCTTATGAGATGAATAAAAAATGCTTCTGTCAATCAATAATTTTAACCACAACATATCATTAATAAAAAACTTACTTCTGCTCATTAATAAAAAAACAAACAAAAAAAAAAACCTGATAGCAAACAATGAACAAGAAGGACCCAGGACATAGCTAGAGAAGATTTACACATTAGCAAAACATCAACTTTCACAGCTGGAAACCTCTGAAGAAACAGATAACCCAAACAAGTACTTTCAGACTCATGACAAAAATACAGTCATGAAATGTCAATTGGTATCACACACAGCAGAATCAAAATGAGGCCTCAAACTCACAACTCCTTAAAGAGAAGGTCTTTTATGCCTTTGGAATAAGCAGACAAGTTCCTTCCGCGAACTAAACTATATGCTTAACGGAAAAACAGTATGAGCACCTATACCACAGATTGAATGATACCATTAACAACTTTGAAGATTATAACTTTATTTCAAGAAGATAACCGCAGTAGCTGGTATCGTTAAGCAAATCCATTATATAGAACACATTTTGTATTTAGCTAAATAACATTACAAACTCCACTAACCTAAACAAACGGGGAGAAACTGATTAAGCAATAGACATTCAAACCAAAACAAGGAAACTGATGTATATGAACAAAAGCGAACCAAACAAAATAAAAGGACTAGCTAGGGCGAGGATCCGAAGAAACACACTCGAACCAAAAAATGACTCGAAGAATAGATTAAATAGACATGCATTTCCTTAGAAAATTTCCTAAATTTAATCTTAAAGCTGCTGCCTCAATCATCCAGAAACAAACTCACAGAAATAACTCCACGGGCAGCCTCTATACACCAACAATCACCCAAAGCAAAGAACTCAGGCCTGCAAACACTATCCCACACATATGCCAACCTACCTGCTGCTTACAAACCCCTTTCACACCTGCATACTCCTCAAATTACTCTGCGCATACTTTAGCGCAAACAGGGAACAACCAGGCACTAATTCTAAACACCTGCAACCACACCAGCAGCCTAAACTAAACACCCTACATACCCTGCAACACCAAACACAGCCAGGACTACTTCCCACATACTTCAATGCCTGGAAACCAAACTAGAAGATAACCAACAGAACAGACTTATACTAAAGCATAATAGATAGGAATTTATACATTAGGGTTGAAAGAAACTAAAGAGCTAAGAAGGATCTACTCTAGGATATCCTCAACTTGAACCAATGATAGAATTAAACTAAAGCTCACAACAATCTGAAACAATTATACACTAGCATTGCTGCAAACTCACTTGATTGGAAATGAATACTTTACATTTGCTTAACAGATTATACCGTTAATTCGAGAACACTACTGTTTTAACCATAAACCTTGAAAGAACATAACTTTCATTACATAGTTAAGCTAAACTTGCATTTAAACTAACTAGCACACACAAATGTGATCCTTTACCAAGTCAGAATGACACTAAAACAAGCAAAGATTAAAGCTTTTAAGACTATAGAACAATTGGCGACAGTACTTGCACATTATGTTAAAGAATAACCTTTATAATCAAAACTAACAATATAAGCAAGGTATCTGAAATGTAAATCCTCTATAGACAACATTTTATCACATGAAAATTGATTCCAACAGTAGCACAAGAAGGCATCTACATACTACTCAAAATAATCAGAGGAACAAGGAAATAATAAAAGGGCAAGACTTTACCTCTTGCGGCGCAGCGAACAAGGGCGATGGTCTGAAGAATGCGCACTCGAACTGAAGCGACTCAAACGAGCGACTCGAACAAGCGACGACGACTTGACGATACAACTCGACGAATAGTGCTTTAAAAATCCCAAACAGTAACCATAGCAGTATATGTATTTGAAAAGGCTGAAACTAAGAAAATATATATTCCAATCTCTCTAAGCTGAAATCCTAGAACCTTCTTCCTTCCCTATTTTCCCATTTTAAACTTGAACTCATAGAACCAAAACTCGAACCCCTCTTTCTTACCTCTATTCACGGCTGCCCCCTCCTCAATAATGAGATTCCCAGCTCTTTTATATCTCTCAAATTTAGGGTTCTTGATTGTGAAAAAAAATACCCAAACGACCCCCTCCAACGGCTCTAATTGGATATGGGTTTGTACGATTGAGGATGAGCTGGAGGGGACCATTTTTGGACTGATATGATTTCAAATTTCGTGTTTTTTGGGTTCTTGCGAAAGGGGGATCGGGCTTAGCGGGTTTTGGGGTGAAGGGAGTTCTGTGGGTCAGGAAAAGGGTAAGGGAAAAGGAAAACTGATAAGCTTGTGTGTATTGTATAAGTGTTTTGCGTGATTAGGCCAAATTTTAGGATTTAGAACGATTTTAGCCCCTTTCTTTTAGAATAAGTTAGGGAAATAGAGAGATTGCATGGGGTGGGTAGAATTAGGGCTGCATTGATTTTAGCCCTTTTTTCCAAATTTCATTAATTCGCCTTAAAATTTGAAATTGATTTTTATTTAAATAATTAGTATTATTTAAAATTTTCGGGACAAAATTGGGTGTCAACAGTTGCCCCTCTTTACCCAAAAAGGATGAAAGAGTTTTTAGGGTAAAGAAGTTGACATAAAGCCAATTTTGTCACGATAAAACCAAGGACTTCGATTCCAAGGACCAAAGTACGAGGCTTATGGACATGGCCGAACTCCGGTTTTTTAGTTGCCTACATATCTCAGGCTGAAAGAGAATCAGGCCATATGTAGTTCGACGACACTTAGGCACGAAGACTCGCACGATTAACGGAAAAGACGCACGAATAGAAAAGAAACTAAATTAACATCCTAATCCGAAATGAAAGATTAGGATAGACTTGCTTGTTCGAGTGCGATTCTTCAGATCCTCGTTGACGAGTCTAGCTCATATCAACGATTGCCCCAGTTCACTGCAAAGAAAGAGTTCCACGTTATGCTCCAAATGTTGTTGCGGTGCTGCTGCGGTGCTGCTAATATCCTATAATAAACTTGACAAACAGTAAGCGAGTAACTGTAAATAAAGCTTAATAAATGAAGTAATAAAGGAATAACGACAATAAAACTTGTAGATGTTGGTTGCAATATCAATGATAAGCTTGTCTCCAATCGACTAATGGAGAAATCTAGCTTTGTGAGGCAAGATGACTTCGGGGCCGTTGGTAGAAACTTTAAATCATGAAGAGGCAATTTGAAAATAACATTGGATTGCACTCCAACCAAAAGTAGGAATACGTCCGAAGTATTCACATTATCCTGCATGTCTTAACAAACTTATTAGCAACATAAGGCTATAAAGATATGTATAGAAAATGTATAAACGCCTCAGGAGGCTACAAAATGCTCAAGAAAGTGTGCTAATATTGAACGTCTATCGAGACCTATAAGATTACTCCTTAGAGGAATTTAAATAATTAACACCTTCGAGGTGACAGAAATACGCCTTTGAGGCAATAAAATTACGCCTTAGAGGCATTCAAATAACTAACACCTTCGAGGTGACATAAATACGCCTTAGAGGTATTCGAATAACTAACACCTTCGAATAACTAACACCTTCGAGGTGACATAAATACGCCTCCGGGGCAACAAATTTTGCCTTAGAGGCATTCAAATAATTAACACCTTCGAGGTGATATAAATACGCCTCCGGGACAACAAAATTTCGCCTTCGAGGCATTCATATAACTAACACCTTCGAGGTGACATAAATACGCCTCCGGGGCAACAAAATTACGCCTTCGAGGCATTCGAATAACTAACACCTTCGAGGTGACATAAATACGCCTCAGGGGCAACAAAATTACGCCTTAGAGGTACTAAAATAACTAATACCTTCGAGGTGATATAAATACGCCTCCGGGGCAACAAAACTACGCCTTCGAGGCATTCAAATAATTAACACCTTCGAGGTGAAATAAATACGCCTCCGGGGCAACAAAATTTCGCCTTAGAGGCATTCAAATAATTAACACCTTCGAGGTGACATAAATACGCCTCCGGGGCAACAAAATTACGCCTTAGAGGCATTCAAATAATTAACACCTTCGAGGTGATATAAATACGCCTCAGGGGCAATAAAATTACGCCTTCGAGGCATTCAAATAACTTACACCTTCGAGGTGAACAGAATTACGCCTCAGGGGCAACAAAATTACGCCTTCGAGGCATAAAAATAACTAACACCTTCGAGGTGACATAAATACGCCTCCGGGGCAACAAAATTACGCATTAGATGTACTAAAATAACTAATACCTTCGAGGTGATATAAATACGCCTCCGGGGCAACAAAATTACGCCTTCGAGGCATTCAAATAATTAACACCTTCGCGGTGAAATAAATACGCCTCCGGGGCAACAAAATTTCGCCTTAGAGGCATTCAAATAATTAACACCTTCGAGGTGACATAAATACGTTTATGGAAAGCGTGAACATAAAGACGCTTCTCGAAAGCTTGAAATATAAAGACGCTTATCGAAAGCGTGAGAATGTTAATACGTTATACTCTCTGAACTCTTCCACGGAGGAATGGTCTTGATTATAAAACAAAGTGAACCCCTTAGGATTGGAAATATCTGAAAATCAAAATATAGAACTTTAGTAAGCGTTCTCATGAAGTGAAAGAGAAATGAACAAATATGCTTAACAAATGGCAAGAGTTATGGGAAATAGAAATGCCGCCTTTCGGCAAAGTGGAAAAGCGTCGAGTCATGAAGCACGAGCTGTATCCAAATATTATTGCAATCCAAGCGATTAGAATCTTAGAGATTGACTTGCTAAGATGTTTATCCTCCTTTGCGGATCTTCGTGTCCCTGCTCTCAAAGAAAAATTGTTAGTTTTGGGAGGGAGGGGGGAGCGTTTGATTCATGCTGACTCGAGCCTTCATTCTTCAACTGCTTCCTTCTTCTCTCTTTGTCTAGATTTGCGATCCGTATTTCGAGACTTGGCCAACAAAATCTTTGTCAAGCAATACGGCTTTTTTGCAAAATTTGCCCCAGTTATGATCTTTCAAATCTTCAACTTGCCTTGCAAAATTTGCCCCAGTTATGATCTCCTGAACCTTCAACTTATTTTGCAAAATTGCCCCAGTTGCTTGCCTTAGGGGAGACTGGAAATTTTAATATTATAGAGTCGAGCCCGTTAAGAGCGCCTACGTATCCCTCCACGGGAATCAGACCGTGCGTAGTTCTGCTTACATAAAGATTTGGGGAATATGGCAATCTAAGTGCAAAGCCGAATCCGAATAGGAATGCCTACACATCTGCCCAGATGCATAGTTCGGAATTACATCATCAAAGATAAACAAGCCTTAAAGCATTACAAAATCTGATCGAATCCGATGTGGATTGCTTACTTATCCTGTTGCCATTCCAGGAATCAGACCAAAAGTAGTTCAAAATTACATAAAAGAGGAAATAGGGGATTCCTATGCTAGTGTAACCGAGCTCTATGTGAGTTGCTTACGTATCCCGCCTTGGGAATCAGGTTACGCGTAGTTCGCATTACAATTAAAATTACATGAAATGAGAAAAACACTTGCTTGCGCCGCTTGTGAGCTATCTTGATTGTACTTGGATTGATAAATTTTGGTATTCTCCTATCTGGATTGATCCATCTTCGATTAAATCTTGGATCTTGTGTTTAAGAGCAACACATTCGTTAGTGTCGTGCTTGAAAAATTCTGCATGGTAAGCACAATATTTGGTTCCATCAACCCATTGTGGGGGAGGGTCAAATGTACCATTTCCTGATAGTGGTTCTAGCATTCCCACATCTTTTAATCTTTCATACAATTGAGCTTGTGGTTCACCTAAAGATGTGAATTTTCGACGCTGCTTCTTCTCATATTTGGGATGCGATCCTGATGGTTTAGACTGGCGAGCCACAGGTGGCTGATGTTGTTGAGGGTAATTGTATGCTTGCGGTTGTGAATAAGGGTGATAAGCGGTTGCTGCAAATTGATGGTAACTGGGTTGGGCATTATAGACTGGACATGGAGCGGGTGGATTTTGATGCTGACTTGGATAAGTTGGATATAGTGTGCTTCTGTAAATAGATTGGTTTGATGAGTTTCTGAAGGTTGGCTTCTTGTTCGGCCTTTGGTCGATATCAGCCATATCAATTCCAAATTCATCTTCCCTCTTTCTCTTCTCAAAATTGCCCATACCAGTCTGGATGGCTTGCGTAGTTGCCTTCATTGCGGCAAAACTTACAATTCGCCCTGTCTTAACCCCTTCTTCAACCATCTCTCCCATCACAAGAAGTTCAGAATAAGGTTTACCCATCATAGGGAGCAAGTGCATGTAATAAGAATCATCTTGAGCTCGGATGAAGTACTTTACCATGTCTTCCTCAGTCATTGGTGGTCGCACCCTTGCAGCCTGTTCACGCCATCTCAGTGCGTATTCCCTAAAGGTTTCTGTTGGTTTCTTCTTCAGATTGGACAAGGTTATAAGGTCAGGAGCCATCTCGACATTGTACTCAAACTGCTTTGTAAAATCACTGGCTATGTCATCAAAATCACGCCACTTGCTTATATCCTGCCTTGCAAACCATTCAGCAGCAATACCTTCCAGACTATGACTAAAGAAGGCCATCAGAAGTTCCTCTTTACCTCCCACAACCCTCATTCGGTTGAGATATTTGGTCAAATGAACAAATGGGTCACTATGACCATCATACATATCAAATTTTGGCACCTTAAACCCGGGAGGAAGAGTAAGGTCAGGGTATAGATAAAGATTGTGGTAGGAGATGCTTTGACGTCCTCTAGACACTTGCAAATCCTTGATGGATTGCTGCATGATTTTCATCGTTTGGATTATCTCCCCTTGCTCAACTGTCTTTCCCTGCTTTTCTACAGTTATGGGCACTTGATAGTGAGGCAAGTTGTTCTGGTTAATGAATGCATTCGGGATGTTGTTAACTGGTGCAAGCATATGAATGACGCTGGAATTTAAAGGCGTGTTTGGATTGGAAGTTTCAACATTGGGATTCAGAGTCGATAGCATGGCTGGCGCGTTTTGGTGGCTCGATCCTTTCATTCTTTCTAGTTCAGCTTGCATACATTCAATCTGCTTAGCCATTCTAGCAATTTGTTCATCAGGAACAACAACTGCTTGCTCATTAGAAGATGCAGGGATACCAGTCTGATTACCGGTCAAATCAGTCATTTTCTGCTTCACTTTGGATTAGACGCTTAACCAACTTGGGAGTCAACACGAATCAAACTCTCTCCTTTGGGGGATAATCAAAACAAAAGGAAAAAAATCAAAAGGTAACTATGTTAGTTTCCAGATCATTGGCATAATTGCACACAATCACGTAGCGCGCGTCACGTAGCGCTTTGCATTTTAAACAAGTTTGACATGTGGCAATCACAACTAGTTGAGCGTAAATAAAAATGCGGGCGCGTCCTACCCTGTAAGGTGCCTCTTTGTGCTAGAGGTAAGCCTAATCGCGCAAACAAGTGGTAACGAAAAATAGTTCATGCCAGTTTTGAGCAATTCAGATTTAGAGTAAGTAATAATAATTGATAACAATCATCTCTCCGCCTTGTCACTGCAATTCTGTTATCCCAACTAACTCCCAAAAGTTGGTGTCAACTCGGAATTCTAACACAGCTCATGCTCTCCACAACATCTGCACAAAATTCTAAACCCAAATGCCTAACCTTAAACAATCATCCACATCTTTTGCAAACATCCTCGCTCCTCCAAACACAACTCCCAATTGATTTATAATATCCAGGGGTGAGATTTCCAACCGCCTTCACAATACCAGACTGCAAATCATAAAAGGTTCTAATTGACCTTTTACAAGAAAAACCTCACTGGTCCTCGGCTTTGGACAAGCCTCTCAGCTTCCTAGGTTTTGCAAGGCTCACAGACCTTGTTCATAGGGCTCCTCACTGGTCCTCGGCTTTGATTAAGCCTCTCAGTTTCCTAGGTAGCCAAGACCGCACTGGTCTTCAAGGAGGGACCCCACTGGTCATTCAAAGACACAGGGGCTTCGCTCTCCTAGTATGCGACAAGCATACTTCAATTTTATACAGTTGCAGCTGGATAATCAACATAGGCCTGCACACACGCAAAGCCATTCAAGAGAGGGACCCCACTGATCCTTTTAAAGACTCCAGGGGCTTCGCCTCTTAGATCTCACCACACCAGACTATCTCCAAAATACGAACCAACCAAATCTGCCTAACTTTCCCCCGACTGCAATTCTGTCTATGATCTCAATTCTGCTAAATTCTTCCATTTTGACCTAAAGACAACATTGGAGACAAAATTCCAAATCTGATTTTGCTCAAAACATGGTTAGGACTGAGGATTCGTTATCACACAGCACATAATATGCATTGTCGTTGGGTTTCAAGAACCCGTTGACAAAAGGGCGGTTTCTTAATTCTTGGAAACGGTATCAAGGACCGGGTCCAAACTAAGGTGTATATGCATGCATGACCTAATCTCCTTCTAAGAGTGGGCTAACGGTTGAGGCTGATTCAGACCTATGCGGGATAAACCTGGCCCCATAAACCAGTAAAACCGGCCATGACAAAACCAGGCAAACCATATCCCAACTAACTTTGGTGACACGAAAGAAGTTTCAAAGAGTGAGGTAAGGGCAATGCCCTTCCTGCATAGCTACCCGTCAAGCGGGTACCCCGTGATGAAATCGAGGAGGTGAAAGAGAATTGACAGGCTCCATGAGGGAGGAAATATGAACGGAATGCGGACTATGCACAAATAAAGAAATGATTCATACAATCTAAGGCAAACCAAACAAACAGATATAGTAAAGCAAATAAATTAGGCATGCTAGTTGCAAATAATTGGAAACCTTTATGGTCAAAACCTTTATTGTTCCCCAGCGGAGTCGCCATGCTGTTGAACCCCCAAAAATAATAACCCCGAAAGGCTAAATTTCAGGAATATCGACAGGATGGGCTAACTCTTTTGGAGTTTTTGGAGTCGCCACCCAATTTAAGGAAAAACAGGGAACCAGATAAACAAATGCGTGCAAAACTCCGTTTTTATAAAAAAGACGGTCTTTCGTTCAGAGATTCTAAAGGTAAGAGGTTTTGCTAATTTCGAAAGAAGGTTTTTAAGGCACTTTCGAAATTCCGTTAAAAAACGGTTAATCCGACAGGTTTCCAAAATATTTGCAAGTGCTATTTATGCGCTTTTTCTAAAAATAATTAATTGAACTATTAATTAATTCAACTAATTAAATTTAGTAAGTTTTCAAAGATTTTATAATTTTATTTAACTTTAATTATTTTCAAAATAAAATAAATAAATAAATAAATAAAGCGCATTTTCTTTTGAAAATGAACGATTTGATCGTCCTAATTTCTTTGCCAACTCGCATGTGACAGTGCATAAATGGCACTTGCTTAATTTCAACTTTAAAACCCGGGTTTCTCATCATAAGATGGAACTTAAGTTTCAAGTCGCTTTTTGCAAAGTTATTTAGGGACATTTAGAAGTTAATTAAAACTTCTTCATAAATTTTGACTTTTTAAAAGAAACTACTTCGTATCAATAAGATAGAAGTTTTTCTTACGGTCTGTTATTAAGCGTGATTTTGAAAATTTATGAAATTTGCACGCATTTGCCTAAATGGCCTGATTTGCAATAAATTAAATAACAACTCAAAAATTAAAAGGTAATAAACCATAAAGTAGGCAAATAACTCAGTCAATAAATATTATTCATAAATATATATACATAATTATTCTACAAGTAATTTATATAAATATCCTAAGGCAAAGGGAAGACAAGAGTTAAAAGATAGAACCCGGAAAGCAAACTCACGAAACGAGCCTTGGATTTCTAAATTTTCTATAATCTTGAGAACTTGAGCCCGAATCTTGACCCTAATGCGACTCCAACGCAATTGAAACCTCCCAATTGATGAGTTAGCCAACTCGATCCCAAGTTGTTCATGCAAATAAGGAAGGAGAAAAAGATTAGCATTAGTCAATAGAAAAAGGGAAATAAAACAACTTTACGCAAACAGAGTAATAGATCAAATGAGCAAACTGAAAGATAGAGTAAACGGAAACAAAGGACCACTACTCTAACAGTTAACCCCTATAATTAGATCTATTTTAAGTCATGAAATCGCAAGTGAAGATTCATAGCAACCAGGACAAAAATCAAACTTAAAACTAGAAAGTTATGCAATAAAATTATTAAACCTACCTTTATATTCAACTAAAGCTCATTATAACAAATCAAAAATTAAATTTTTTAAGAACAAAACTGAATACGCTAAACAGAACCCATAGAATGATTTAAACATCAACCACACATAAGAACTGATAAAGGTTCTATCCTTGCCCATAGGGCATGAAACTGATTTCTTCAAGAATTCCAACATAATCCTACAACTTCATTATTTAACTTATGAGAAAAAAACCAAAATAAAAAATAAAATATAGCACCCTATATTTATCTTATAAAGATTATGACTTGATAGAAACTCAGACCTCATACATAGATTTGAAACAAACATAACGACACAGATTCAGAAGGTGCAACTACAATTGTTACTAAGAGAGTATATGCTGAAAGAGAAAATATCTCACAAGCAGAGCTAGCAAAACCAATTTAGAATGAGTACATTACTGCCAAGGATCAGAAAATAAACACCTTATGAGATGAATAAAAAATGCTTCTGTCAATCAATAATTTTAACCACAACATATCATTAATAAAAAACTTACTTCTGCTCATTAATAAAAAAACAAACAAAAAAAAAAACCTGATAGCAAACAATGAACAAGAAGGACCCAGGACATAGCTAGAGAAGATTTACACATTAGCAAAACATCAACTTTCACAGCTGGAAACCTCTGAAGAAACAGATAACCCAAACAAGTACTTTCAGACTCATGACAAAAATACAGTCATGAAATGTCAATTGGTATCACACACAGCAGAATCAAAATGAGGCCTCAAACTCACAACTCCTTAAAGAGAAGGTCTTTTATGCCTTTGGAATAAGCAGACAAGTTCCTTCCGCGAACTAAACTATATGCTTAACGGAAAAACAGTATGAGCACCTATACCACAGATTGAATGATACCATTAACAACTTTGAAGATTATAACTTTATTTCAAGAAGATAACCGCAGTAGCTGGTATCGTTAAGCAAATCCATTATATAGAACACATTTTGTATTTAGCTAAATAACATTACAAACTCCACTAACCTAAACAAACGGGGAGAAACTGATTAAGCAATAGACATTCAAACCAAAACAAGGAAACTGATGTATATGAACAAAAGCGAACCAAACAAAATAAAAGGACTAGCTAGGGCGAGGATCCGAAGAAACACACTCGAACCAAAAATGACTCGAAGAATAGATTAAATAGACATGCATTTCCTTAGAAAATTTCCTAAATTTAATCTTAAAGCTGCTGCCTCAATCATCCAGAAACAAACTCACAGAAATAACTCCACAGGCAGCCTCTATACACCAACAATCACCCAAAGCAAAGAACTCAGGCCTGCAAACACTATCCCACACATATGCCAACCTACCTGCTGCTTACAAACCCCTTTCACACCTGCATACTCCTCAAATTACTCTGCGCATACTTTAGCGCAAACAGGGAACAACCAGGCACTAATTCTAAACACCTGCAACCACACCAGCAGCCTAAACTAAACACCCTACATACCCTGCAACACCAAACACAGCCAGGACTACTTCCCACATACTTCAATGCCTGGAAACCAAACTAGAAGATAACCAACAGAACAGACTTATACTAAAGCATAATAGATAGGAATTTATACATTAGGGTTGAAAGAAACTAAAGAGCTAAGAAGGATCTACTCTAGGATATCCTCAACTTGAACCAATGATAGAATTAAACTAAAGCTCACAACAATCTGAAACAATTATACACTAGCATTGCTGCAAACTCACTTGATTGGAAATGAATACTTTACATTTGCTTAACAGATTATACCGTTAATTCGAGAACACTACTGTTTTAACCATAAACCTTGAAAGAACATAACTTTCATTACATAGTTAAGCTAAACTTGCATTTAAACTAACTAGCACACACAAATGTGATCCTTTACCAAGTCAGAATGACACTAAAACAAGCAAAGATTAAAGCTTTTAAGACTATAGAACAATTGGCGACAGTACTTGCACATTATGTTAAAGAATAACCTTTATAATCAAAACTAACAATATAAGCAAGGTATCTGAAATGTAAATCCTCTATAGACAACATTTTATCACATGAAAATTGATTCCAACAGTAGCACAAGAAGCCATCTACATACTACTCAAAATAATCAGAGGAACAAGGAAATAATAAAAGGGCAAGACTTTACCTCTTGCGGCGCAGCGAACAAGGGCGATGGTCTGAAGAATGCGCACTCGAACTGAAGCGACTCAAACGAGCGACTCGAACAAGCGACGACGACTTGACGATACAACTCGACGAATAGTGCTTTAAAAATCCCAAACAGTAACCATAGCAGTATATGTATTTGAAAAGGCTGAAACTAAGAAAATATATATGCCAATCTCTCTAAGCTGAAATCCTAGAACCTTCTTCCTTCCCTATTTTCCCATTTTAAACTTGAACTCATAGAACCAAAACTCGAACCCCTCTTTCGTCTCTATTCACGGCTGCCCCCTCCTCAATAATGAGATTCCCAGCTCTTTTATATCTCTCAAATTTAGGGTTCTTGATTGTGAAAAAAAATACCCAAACGACCCCCTCCAACGGCTCTAATTGGATATGGGTTTGTACGATTGAGGATGAGCTGGAGGGGACCATTTTTGGACTGATATGATTTCAAATTTCGTGTTTTTTGGGTTCTTGCGAAAGGGGGATCGGGCTTAGCGGGTTTTGGGGTGAAGGGAGTTCTGTGGGTCAGGAAAAGGGTAAGGGAAAAGGAAAACTGATAAGCTTGTGTGTATTGTATAAGTGTTTTGCGTGATTAGGCCAAATTTTAGGATTTAGAACGATTTTAGCCCCTTTCTTTTAGAATAAGTTAGGGAAATAGAGAGATTGCATGGGGTGGGTAGAATTAGGGCTGCATTGATTTTAGCCCTTTTTTCCAAATTTCATTAATTCGCCTTAAAATTTGAAATTGATTTTTATTTAAATAATTAGTATTATTTAAAATTTTCGGGACAAAATTGGGTGTCAACAGTTGCCCCTCTTTACCCAAAAAGGATGAAAGAGTTTTTAGGGTAAAGAAGTTGACATAAAGCCAATTTTGTCACGATAAAACCAAGGACTTCGATTCCAAGGACCAAAGTACGAGGCTTATGGACATGGCCGAACTCCGGTTTTTTAGTTGCCTACATATCTCAGGCTGAAAGAGAATCAGGCCATATGTAGTTCGACGACACTTAGGCACGAAGACTCGCACGATTAACGGAAAAGACGCACGAATAGAAAAGAAACTAAATTAACATCCTAATCCGAAATGAAAGATTATGATAGACTTGCTTGTTCGAGTGCGATTCTTCAGATCCTCGTTGACGAGTCTAGCTCATATCAACGATTGCCCCAGTTCACTGCAAAGAAAGAGTTCCACGTTATGCTCCAAATGTTGTTGCGGTGCTGCTGCGGTGCTGCTAATATCCTATAATAAACTTGACAAACAGTAAGCGAGTAACTGTAAATAAAGCTTAATAAATGAAGTAATAAAGGAATAACGACAATAAAACTTGTAGATGTTGGTTGCAATATCAATGATAAGCTTGTCTCCAATCGACTAATGGAGAAATCTAGCTTTGTGAGGCAAGATGACTTCGGGGCCGTTGGTAGAAACTTTAAATCATGAAGAGGCAATTTGAAAATAACATTGGATTGCACTCCAACCAAAAGTAGGAATACGTCCGAAGTATTCACATTATCCTGCATGTCTTAACAAACTTATTAGCAACATAAGGCTATAAAGATATGTATAGAAAATGTATAAATGCCTCAGGAGGCTACAAAATGCTCAAGAAAGTGTGCTAATATTGAACGTCTATCGAGACCTATAAGATTACTCCTTAGAGGAATTTAAATAATTAACACCTTCGAGGTGACAGAAATACGCCTTTGAGGCAATAAAATTACGCCTTAGAGGCATTCAAATAACTAACACCTTCGAGGTGACATAAATACGCCTTAGAGGTATTCGAATAACTAACACCTTCGAGGTGACATAAATACGCCTCCGGGGCAACAAATTTCGCCTTAGAGGCATTCAAATAATTAACACCTTCGAGGTGATATAAATACGCCTCCGGGACAACAAAATTTCACCTTCGAGGCATTCATATAACTAACACCTTCGAGGTGACATAAATACGCCTCCGGGGCAACAAAATTACGCCTTCGAGGCATTCGAATAACTAACACCTTCGAGGTGACATAAATACGCCTCAGGGGCAACAAAATTACGCCTTAGAGGTACTAAAATAACTAATACCTTCGAGGTGATATAAATACGCCTCCGGGGCAACAAAATTACGCCTTCGAGGCATTCAAATAATTAACACCTTCGAGGTGAAATAAATACGCCTCCGGGGCAACAAAATTTCGCCTTAGAGGCATTCAAATAATTAACACCTTCGAGGTGACATAAATACGCCTCCGGGGCAACAAAATTACGCCTTAGAGGCATTCAAATAATTAACACCTTCGAGGTGATATAAATACGCCTCAGGGGCAATAAAATTACGCCTTCGAGGCATTCAAATAACTTACACCTTCGAGGTGAACAGAATTACGCCTCAGGGGCAACAAAATTACGCCTTCGAGGCATAAAAATAACTAACACCTTCGAGGTGACATAAATACGCCTCCGGGGCAACAAAATTACGCATTAGAGGTACTAAAATAACTAATACCTTCGAGGTGATATAAATACGCCTCCGGGGCAACAAAATTACGCCTTCGAGGCATTCAAATAATTAACACCTTCGAGGTGAAATAAATACGCCTCCGGGGCAACAAAATTTCGCCTTAGAGGCATTCAAATAATTAACACCTTCGAGGTGACATAAATACGTTTATGGAAAGCGTGAACATAAAGACGCTTCTCGAAAGCTTGAAATATAAAGACGCTTATCGAAAGCGTGAGAATGTTAATACGTTATACTCTCTGAACTCTTCCACGGAGGAATGGTCTTGATTATAAAACAAAGTGAACCCCTTAGGATTGGAAATATCTGAAAATCAAAATATAGAACTTTAGTAAGCGTTCTCATGAAGTGAAAGAGAAATGAACAAATATGCTTAACAAATGGCAAGAGTTATGGGAAATAGAAATGCCGCCTTTCGGCAAAGTGGAAAAGCGTCGAGTCATGAAGCACGAGCTGTATCCAAATATTATTGCAATCCAAGCGATTAGAATCTTAGAGATTGACTTGCTAAGATGTTTATCCTCCTTTGCGGATCTTCGTGTCCCTGCTCTCAAAGAAAAATTGTTAGTTTTGGGAGGGAGGGGGGAGCGTTTGATTCATGCTGACTCGAGCCTTCATTCTTCAACTGCTTCCTTCTTCTCTCTTTGTCTAGATTTGCGATCCGTATTTCGAGACTTGGCCAACAAACTCTTTGTCAAGCAATACGGCTTTTTTGCAAAATTTGCCCCAGTTATGATCTTTCAAATCTTCAACTTGCCTTGCAAAATTTGCCCCAGTTATGATCTCCTGAACCTTCAACTTATTTTGCAAAATTGCCCCAGTTGCTTGCCTTAGGGGAGACTGGAAATTTTAATATTATAGAGTCGAGCCCGTTAAGAGCGCCTACGTATCCCTCCACGGGAATCAGACCGTGCGTAGTTCTGCTTACATAAAGATTTGGGGAATATGGCAATCTAAGTGCAAAGCCGAATCCGAATAGGAATGCCTACACATCTGCCCAGATGCATAGTTCGGAATTACATCATCAAAGATAAACAAGCCTTAAAGCATTACAAAATCTGATCGAATCCGATGTGGATTGCTTACTTATCCTGTTGCCATTCCAGGAATCAGACCAAAAGTAGTTCAAAATTACATAAAAGAGGAAATAGGGGATTCCTATGCTAGTGTAACCGAGCTCTATGTGAGTTGCTTACGTATCCCGCCTTGGGAATCAGGTTACGCGTAGTTCGCATTACAATTAAAATTACATGAAATGAGAAAAACACTTGCTTGCGCCGCTTGTGAGCTATCTTGATTGTACTTGGATTGATAAATTTTGGTATTCTCCTATCTGGATTGATCCATCTTCGATTAAATCTTGGATCTTGTGTTTAAGAGCAACACATTCGTTAGTGTCGTGCTTGAAAAATTCTGCATGGTAAGCACAATATTTGGTTCCATCAACCCATTGTGGGGGAGGGTCAAATGTACCATTTCCTGATAGTGGTTCTAGCATTCCCACATCTTTTAATCTTTCATACAATTGAGCTTGTGGTTCACCTAAAGATGTGAATTTTCGACGCTGCTTCTTCTCATATTTGGGATGCGATCCTGATGGTTTAGACTGGCGAGCCACAGGTGGCTGATGTTGTTGAGGGTAATTGTATGCTTGCGGTTGTGAATAAGGGTGATAAGCGGTTGCTGCAAATTGATGGTAACTGGGTTGGGCATTATAGACTGGACATGGAGCGGGTGGATTTTGATGCTGACTTGGATAAGTTGGATATAGTGTGCTTCTGTAAATAGATTGGTTTGATGAGTTTCTGAAGGTTGGCTTCTTGTTCGGCCTTTGGTCGATATCAGCCATATCAATTCCAAATTCATCTTCCCTCTTTCTCTTCTCAAAATTGCCCATACCAGTCTGGATGGCTTGCGTAGTTGCCTTCATTGCGGCAAAACTTACAATTCGCCCTGTCTTAACCCCTTCTTCAACCATCTCTCCCATCACAAGAAGTTCAGAATAAGGTTTACCCATCATAGGGAGCAAGTGCATGTAATAAGAATCATCTTGAGCTCGGATGAAGTACTTTACCATGTCTTCCTCAGTCATTGGTGGTCGCACCCTTGCAGCCTGTTCACGCCATCTCAGTGCGTATTCCCTAAAGGTTTCTGTTGGTTTCTTCTTCAGATTGGACAAGGTTATAAGGTCAGGAGCCATCTCGACATTGTACTCAAACTGCTTTGTAAAATCACTGGCTATGTCATCAAAATCACGCCACTTGCTTATATCCTGCCTTGCAAACCATTCAGCAGCAATACCTTCCAGACTATGACTAAAGAAGGCCATCAGAAGTTCCTCTTTACCTCCCACAACCCTCATTCGGTTGAGATATTTGGTCAAATGAACAAATGGGTCACTATGACCATCATACATATCAAATTTTGGCACCTTAAACCCGGGAGGAAGAGTAAGGTCAGGGTATAGATAAAGATTGCGGTAGGAGATGCTTTGACGTCCTCTAGACACTTGCAAATCCTTGATGGATTGCTGCATGATTTTCATCGTTTGGATTATCTCCCCTTGCTCAACTGTCTTTCCCTGCTTTTCTACAGTTATGGGCACTTGATAGTGAGGCAAGTTGTTCTGGTTAATGAATGCATTCGGGATGTTGTTAACTGGTGCAAGCATATGAATGACACTGGAATTTAAAGGCGTGTTTGGATTGGAAGTTTCAACATTGGGATTCAGAGTCGATAGCATGGCTGGCGCGTTTTGGTGGCTCGATCCTTTCATTCTTTCTAGTTCAGCTTGCATACATTCAATCTGCTTAGCCATTCTAGCAATTTGTTCATCAGGAACAACAACTGCTTGCTCATTAGAAGATGCAGGGATACCAGTCTGATTACCGGTCAAATCTGTCATTTTCTGCTTCACTTTGGATTAGACGCTTAACCAACTTGGGAGTCAACACGAATCAAACTCTCTCCTTTGGGGGATAATCAAAACAAAAGGAAAAAAATCAAAAGGTAACTATGTTAGTTTCCAGATCATTGGCATAATTGCACACAATCACGTAGCGCGCGTCACGTAGCGCTTTGCATTTTAAACAAGTTTGACATGTGGCAATCACAACTAGTTGAGCGTAAATAAAAATGCGGGCGCGTCCTACCCTGTAAGGTGCCTCTTTGTGCTAGAGGTAAGCCTAATCGCGCAAACAAGTGGTAACGAAAAATAGTTCATGCCAGTTTTGAGCAATTCAGATTTAGAGTAAGCAATAATAATTGATAACAATCATCTCTCCGCCTTGTCACTGCAATTCTTTTATCCCAACTAACTCCCAAAAGTTGGTGTCAACTCGGAATTCTAACACAGCTCATGCTCTCCACAACATCTGCACAAAATTCTAAACCCAAATGCCTAACCTTAAACAATCATCCACATCTTTTGCAAACATCCTCGCTCCTCCAAACACAACTCCCAATTGATTTATAATATCCAGGGGTGAGATTTCCAACCGCCTTCACAATACCAGACTGCAAATCATAAAAGGTTCTAATTGACCTTTTACAAGAAAAACCTCACTGGTCCTCGGCTTTGGACAAGCCTCTCAGCTTCCTAGGTTTTGCAAGGCTCACAGACCTTGTTCATAGGGCTCCTCACTGGTCCTCGGCTTTGATTAAGCCTCTCAGTTTCCTAGGTAGCCAAGACCGCACTGGTCTTCAAGGAGGGACCCCACTGGTCATTCAAAGACACAGGGGCTTCGCTCTCCTAGTATGCGACAAGCATACTTCAATTTTATACAGTTGCAGCTGGATAATCAACATAGGCCTGCACACACGCAAAGCCATTCAAGAGAGGGACCCCACTGATCCTTTTAAAGACTCCAGGGGCTTCGCCTCTTAGATCTCACCACACCAGACTATCTCCAAAATACGAACCAACCAAATCTGCCTAACTTTCCCCCGACTGCAATTCTGTCTATGATCTCAATTCTGCTAAATTCTTCCATTTTGACCTAAAGACAACATTGGAGACAAAATTCCAAATCTGATTTTGCTCAAAACATGGTTAGGACTGAGGATTCATTATCACACAGCACATAATATGCATTGTCGTTGGGTTTCAAGAACCCGTTGACAAAAGGGCGGTTTCTTAATTCTTGGAAACGGTATCAAGGACCGGGTCCAAACTAAGGTGTATATGCATGCATGACCTAATCTCCTTCTAAGAGTGGGCTAACGGTTGAGGCTGATTCAGACCTATGCGGGATAAACCTGGCCCCATAAACCAGTAAAACCGGCCATGACAAAACCAGGCAAACCATATCCCAACTAACTTTGGTGACACGAAAGAAGTTTCAAAGAGTGAGGTAAGGGCAATGCCCTTCCTGCATAGCTACCCGTCAAGCGGGTACCCCGTGATGAAATCGAGGAGGTGAAAGAGAATTGACAGGCTCCATGAGGGAGGAAATATGAACGGAATGCGGACTATGCACAAATAAAGAAATGATTCATACAATCTAAGGCAAACCAAACAAACAGATATAGTAAAGCAAATAAATTAGGCATGCTAGTTGCAAATAATTGGAAACCTTTATGGTCAAAACCTTTATTGTTCCCCAGCGGAGTCGCCATGCTGTTGAACCCCCAAAAATAATAACCCCGAAAGGCTAAATTTCAGGAATATCGACAGGATGGGCTAACTCTTTTGGAGTTTTTGGAGTCGCCACCCAATTTAAGGAAAAACAGGGAACCAGATAAACAAATGCGTGCAAAACTCCGTTTTTATAAAAAAGACGGTCTTTCGTTCAGAGATTCTAAAGGTAAGAGGTTTTGCTAATTTCGAAAGAAGGTTTTTAAGGCACTTTCGAAATTCCGTTAAAAAACGGTTAATCCGACAGGTTTCCAAAATATTTGCAAGTGCTATTTATGCGCTTTTTCTAAAAATAATTAATTGAACTATTAATTAATTCAACTAATTAAATTTAGTAAGTTTTCAAAGATTTTATAATTTTATTTAACTTTAATTATTTTCAAAATAAAATAAATAAATAAATAAATAAAGCGCATTTTCTTTTGAAAATGAACGATTTGATCGTCCTAATTTCTTTGCCAACTCGCATGTGACAGTGCATAAATGGCACTTGCTTAATTTCAACTTTAAAACCCGGGTTTCTCATCATAAGATGGAACTTAAGTTTCAAGTCGCTTTTTGCAAAGTTATTTAGGGACATTTAGAAGTTAATTAAAACTTCTTCATAAATTTTGACTTTTTAAAAGAAACTACTTCGTATCAATAAGATAGAAGTTTTTCTTACGGTCTGTTATTAAGCGTGATTTTGAAAATTTATGAAATTTGCACGCATTTGCCTAAATGGCCTGATTTGCAATAAATTAAATAACAACTCAAAAATTAAAAGGTAATAAACCATAAAGTAGGCAAATAACTCAGTCAATAAATATTATTCATAAATATATATACATAATTATTCTACAAGTAATTTATATAAATATCCTAAGGCAAAGGGAAGACAAGAGTTAAAAGATAGAACCCGGAAAGCAAACTCACGAAACGAGCCTTGGATTTCTAAATTTTCTATAATCTTGAGAACTTGAGCCCGAATCTTGACCCTAATGCGACTCCAACGCAATTGAAACCTCCCAATTGATGAGTTAGCCAACTCGATCCCAAGTTGTTCATGCAAATAAGGAAGGAGAAAAAGATTAGCATTAGTCAATAGAAAAAGGGAAATAAAACAACTTTACGCAAACAGAGTAATAGATCAAATGAGCAAACTGAAAGATAGAGTAAACGGAAACAAAGGACCACTACTCTAACAGTTAACCCCTATAATTAGATCTATTTTAAGTCATGAAATCGCAAGTGAAGATTCATAGCAACCAGGACAAAAATCAAACTTAAAACTAGAAAGTTATGCAATAAAATTATTAAACCTACCTTTATATTCAACTAAAGCTCATTATAACAAATCAAAAATTAAATTTTTTAAGAACAAAACTGAATACACTAAACAGAACCCATAGAATGATTTAAACATCAACCACACATAAGAACTGATAAAGGTTCTATCCTTGCCCATAGGGCATGAAACTGATTTCTTCAAGAATTCCAACATAATCCTACAACTTCATTATTTAACTTATGAGAAAAAAACCAAAATAAAAAATAAAATATAGCACCCTATATTTATCTTATAAAGATTATGACTTGATAGAAACTCAGACCTCATACATAGATTTGAAACAAACATAACGACACAGATTCAGAAGGTGCAACTACAATTGTTACTAAGAGAGTATATGCTGAAAGAGAAAATATCTCACAAGCAGAGCTAGCAAAACCAATTTAGAATGAGTACATTACTGCCAAGGATCAGAAAATAAACACCTTATGAGATGAATAAAAAATGCTTCTGTCAATCAATAATTTTAACCACAACATATCATTAATAAAAAACTTACTTCTGCTCATTAATAAAAAAACAAACAAAAAAAAAAACCTGATAGCAAACAATGAACAAGAAGGACCCAGGACATAGCTAGAGAAGATTTACACATTAGCAAAACATCAACTTTCACAGCTGGAAACCTCTGAAGAAACAGATAACCCAAACAAGTACTTTCAGACTCATGACAAAAATACAGTCATGAAATGTCAATTGGTATCACACACAGCAGAATCAAAATGAGGCCTCAAACTCACAACTCCTTAAAGAGAAGGTCTTTTATGCCTTTGGAATAAGCAGACAAGTTCCTTCCGCGAACTAAACTATATGCTTAACGGAAAAACAGTATGAGCACCTATACCACAGATTGAATGATACCATTAACAACTTTGAAGATTATAACTTTATTTCAAGAAGATAACCGCAGTAGCTGGTATCGTTAAGCAAATCCATTATATAGAACACATTTTGTATTTAGCTAAATAACATTACAAACTCCACTAACCTAAACAAACGGGGAGAAACTGATTAAGCAATAGACATTCAAACCAAAACAAGGAAACTGATGTATATGAACAAAAGCGAACCAAACAAAATAAAAGGACTAGCTAGGGCGAGGATCCGAAGAAACACACTCGAACCAAAAATGACTCGAAGAATAGATTAAATAGACATGCATTTCCTTAGAAAATTTCCTAAATTTAATCTTAAAGCTGCTGCCTCAATCATCCAGAAACAAACTCACAGAAATAACTCCACAGGCAGCCTCTATACACCAACAATCACCCAAAGCAAAGAACTCAGGCCTGCAAACACTATCCCACACATATGCCAACCTACCTGCTGCTTACAAACCCCTTTCACACCTGCATACTCCTCAAATTACTCTGCGCATACTTTAGCGCAAACAGGGAACAACCAGGCACTAATTCTAAACACCTGCAACCACACCAGCAGCCTAAACTAAACACCCTACATACCCTGCAACACCAAACACAGCCAGGACTACTTCCCACATACTTCAATGCCTGGAAACCAAACTAGAAGATAACCAACAGAACAGACTTATACTAAAGCATAATAGATAGGAATTTATACATTAGGGTTGAAAGAAACTAAAGAGCTAAGAAGGATCTACTCTAGGATATCCTCAACTTGAACCAATGATAGAATTAAACTAAAGCTCACAACAATCTGAAACAATTATACACTAGCATTGCTGCAAACTCACTTGATTGGAAATGAATACTTTACATTTGCTTAACAGATTATACCGTTAATTCGAGAACACTACTGTTTTAACCATAAACCTTGAAAGAACATAACTTTCATTACATAGTTAAGCTAAACTTGCATTTAAACTAACTAGCACACACAAATGTGATCCTTTACCAAGTCAGAATGACACTAAAACAAGCAAAGATTAAAGCTTTTAAGACTATAGAACAATTGGCGACAGTACTTGCACATTATGTTAAAGAATAACCTTTATAATCAAAACTAACAATATAAGCAAGGTATCTGAAATGTAAATCCTCTATAGACAACATTTTATCACATGAAAATTGATTCCAACAGTAGCACAAGAAGCCATCTACATACTACTCAAAATAATCAGAGGAACAAGGAAATAATAAAAGGGCAAGACTTTACCTCTTGCGGCGCAGCGAACAAGGGCGATGGTCTGAAGAATGCGCACTCGAACTGAAGCGACTCAAACGAGCGACTCGAACAAGCGACGACGACTTGACGATACAACTCGACGAATAGTGCTTTAAAAATCCCAAACAGTAACCATAGCAGTATATGTATTTGAAAAGGCTGAAACTAAGAAAATATATATGCCAATCTCTCTAAGCTGAAATCCTAGAACCTTCTTCCTTCCCTATTTTCCCATTTTAAACTTGAACTCATAGAACCAAAACTCGAACCCCTCTTTCTTACCTCTATTCACGGCTGCCCCCTCCTCAATAATGAGATTCCCAGCTCTTTTATATCTCTCAAATTTAGGGTTCTTGATTGTGAAAAATAATACCCAAACGACCCCCTCCAACGGCTCTAATTGGATATGGGTTTGTACGATTGAGGATGAGCTGGAGGGGACCATTTTTGGACTGATATGATTTCAAATTTCGTGTTTTTTGGGTTCTTGCGAAAGGGGGATCGGGCTTAGCGGGTTTTGGGGTGAAGGGAGTTCTGTGGGTCAGGAAAAGGGTAAGGAAAAAGGAAAACTGATAAGCTTGTGTGTATTGTATAAGTGTTTTGCGTGATTAGGCCAAATTTTAGGATTTAGAACGATTTTAGCCCCTTTCTTTTAGAATAAGTTAGGGAAATAGAGAGATTGCATGGGGTGGGTAGAATTAGGGCTGCATTGATTTTAGCCCTTTTTTCCAAATTTCATTAATTCGCCTTAAAATTTGAAATTGATTTCTATTTAAATAATTAGTATTATTTAAAATTTTCGGGACAAAATTGGGTGTCAACACTGATAACAATTAGCAAACTTGGCACAAACTGGCATCTTGTTCACCATCCCCCTCGCAACTTCTAGTTCCTTCTTGAGCCTCTGCAGTTGTTCAAATATTTCCATTCAACCACAATCAGCTCATCCTCATAATCATCATCATCAGCATCATCATCCTCTTTACTCTCACTCTCAACTGGTGTTGTTTGTTTCACACGTGCGACTCGAACATTAAAAGGCATGTTTGATTATCATGAAAATATTTCACTTTCTCAATTAGATATTTAACCTCAAACTCTTTTGAGCTGTTTAAGTTAAATAAAGAAATAATAAAAATCCAAAAAGGATATAATTGCTTGACACACTTTAGTCACCAATGTAGAAAAACATTTCAAACTTGTAGTAACAATTAAGGAATAGATGGAACTGTCCATTGCAAGAATGATATAACAATAATAACAACATATTCTAATTGACGATTAAGATCTCGTCGTACCCAAGAATTCTTCTCTCATAGGGTTCTCTGCCTCGTCTTCAAACTTTCTGAATCCTCCACTACTTTTCGCACAACCTCCGTAGCTTAGTGTGTTGGGAATTTCCCTGAAACTTGAAACCCTAGTTGTCTTCAGTTAAGTCTCCATGGAGAAATGCATCATTAACATCCAGTTGGAAAAAAACCCTAATTTGACTTGACAACAACAACAAGAAGGCACTTGATTGTCTTAATTTTGACCACTGGAGAAAGGTTTCAGAATAGTCAATACCTTCCACTTGAGTGTCACCCCTAACAACAAGCCTAGCATTATACCTCTCAATGGAGGCATCAACCTTATACATCACTTTATACACCCACTTGCACCCAATAAGTTTCTTACCTAGGGGAAGTGAAACAATGCTCCAGGTGTTGTTAACCTCTAGTGCATTGAAATCCGGTTGCATTGCTTCCTGTAAGCAGGTACAGAGGTTGCATGCTGGTAAGTCCTTAGTTCAAATACAGCTGCAGCATGTCTAACAAGAAGTGTAGTACTGGAACAAGTAGAACCAAGAAGGTGACAAACACAATCTTGGAGATAGATAGGAAGAGAGTGAGTTTTGAAGGCTTTCCTAGTGGGTTGAGTAGGTAGAGAGGTATAATAGATGAAGATCAATGAGAAGAAAGGTCAGGAGAGGGAGGTTCATGACACTTCTAGATTAAGGGTATGGGTCACAAATACCCTAGTCAATTGTAGGGATCGAGCACAGGGACTTGCACGAGACTCAATATAGTTGGACTTGCTTGAGTTCAATTTTTTTAGTGATGTAATCCTAAAATTAAGTGTAATTATAGCTATTGCTAAGCAAATGTAAATTAATGCTATGTTTGAAATTAAAGAAAAACTAGGATACTAACTTCCCCCGAGCCCTCTAACCAAATGGATGTAATTCTAAGCTTCTTCACACCAAGGTCACCCAATGGATCTTGCTCGCATATACCTAACTCGCCCAACTCGGTGATAAGTTGGTAGTTGAGACTCCCAACTCTTTCCCTCTCGGTGCTACGAATTGATGCTTTGAGTGCTAACAACTAGTCCCAAGTAAGGTATCCCCCTCTCGGCATTCAACCCGTTAACCTGGGGTAAATGAAATACACCTACTCTCAGTACCCGTCACTACACTTTCTATTCCTAGATTCACCCTCTCGGTGTAAATCTAGTACTATTGGGCTCGACTTGAGTTGTACACCTCAAGTTGTTGTAATAGAATCAAAATTAGTGAAATGGGGTATTCCTAGATGCTTAGAAGCTTATTATGTTATACCCATTCGATTATTGGACAAGGGTTTAAGTAGCACCCTAGTGGATGATTTAGCTACTCATACTAGATAATGATTCAAGACTTGAAAGTAATGAATGCATTGAAATAGTAAGGTAGAAATGATTCTTACAAACAATGATGTTGTTCTTCACAATATAAGAAGGCTTGACCAAGAAGTAATGTTATTTTGTCTCTATCTTGCCTCTCAAAGTAAAGTGAAATGTAAGATGTTCACAAAAACCTACTTCAACCTATATATAGTGTTTGCTAAAATTAATTACAAAATTTCCATTCGCAGGTTGGGCTGGAGCCCTTTTGCCCAAAGGGCTGAGTTTTGGTGCTGAATCAAGCGAAAGGGCTGGTGCCTCTTGGACCATGGGCTAGCGCCTTCTTCTGGTTTTGTATGAGAGTGCGTCCGCCTTTAATTAGGCGACTGTGTTTTCTTCTTTTCCAAGAGAGGGCGGTGCAGCCTTGCATCATGTGGTCGCCTCTTCGTCACAACAGATTTTCCTTGCAAAGTGTAGTGGGCGCCCGCCCCATGCATAGGCGGTCACATATTCACAAGTCTTTCAGCTCTTCAGCTTCCTCGCAAAAGGGTTGGGGCCTCTTTAGTCGCCCATTTGGACACTTATATTGTCTTCACATCCAAGGTAGGGGTGGTCGCCCCTAGCATGGGCGGCCGCCACTTTACTGTTTCTACAGCTTTCTTGAACTTGATCACTTTTCTTGGGTATTCTTGCTCTTTTGGTTTTTTTCTTTTTGTGTAGGATCTAACACCTGAAACCAAATAGAATTCATCACTCTTCCCTACGGATAAGTCACCTTTGGATTCAAAGACAACAGTTTGAGAGAGTTAAAGTAAGCAAAATGTTCACGCATCAACTGCCCCAAACTTGAGTCTTTGCTTTTCCTCAAGCAAACTAGTCTCTACCAAGGAGTAGTGAATCACCATCAAGACTAGCATACAATGAAGCCAAGCTTCACTTTTCAATCTATTCAAAAGCTTTTGACCTCATTTGGTACCAACACATATTCATACTCACGAATACTCGACAAGTCACTTTGTGAACAACCTCACCAGTTTTACAATGGTCAAAGGATGACATAGAGCCTCAAGTGTGGATTTGGTTCATCAAATTCACTTTGTATCAAACCCGATATCATTCTAAGCTCTCACCTCTCGTATCACTACTTGCAATCCTCAGCTCAAAAGAGTAGTCCTTATCTCACAATCAAATTCAAACTAAGGACTTCAAACAATTAAGCACTCACTCTCCAAAGAATGTTCACGAGTTGAGCCAAAATACCATATGCTTGCCCATATTGTGACTTCTACACTAATAGAGAAGAACCGAACATTGGATCAACTAGGACATGATTAGGCTTGTAATGAAGGCTCGGGGCTAGGTGTGATAATTTAGGAACATAGTTACAACCGACCACCTTGCCAACACATAAACATTTCATTCAATCCTTCTTTCACCTCCTTTCACCCTCTTTCTCAATTCCATTTTCTTTATTTTTCTTACTTCTTTTTGTAATTTTCAAAGTCTAAGAAACCTAGTGCTTTTTGTTCCTCTAGTCCACTCTAAATATTTACAACATCTGGGGGGACTAGTTCTATCCTTCCATGTTGTCTCTCTTTTGGACTTTTCACAAGCTTTTCTCTTCTTCTTTTTTATAACTTAGCAACTCACCAGGCTTCCTAGTATATGATATATCCAATGGATTCCCCCAAACTTTAGGCTTTTACCTCACTTTAGAATATTCGCTTGAAAAGGGAATTTTTAATCATTCAACCACCAATGGATTACTCACAAACTGGATTACCAAATAAAAGGCTCAGAAGGGACACTAGTGATATTTTTAGACTAAGGGTATATGAAGAGGCTCAAAAGGGTTCCAAAGAAAGCCTAAGATCATTTCCAAGTTTGGCACAACTCAAATTTTGCCTTGAGCACAAGTCGGACAAGTTCTAGACCTCAACTCAAAGATGCGAACCCACCATCTATCCTCGCACATACGCAAGTGGATCAATCACGATAAAAACTCAACTCACAACAAGGCTCACAACTTGTAAAGTCTTAATGGTCCACTAGGAACCATGTCAATAACTTCAACGCAACACATGAACTTAGAGTCATCTACCAAGACCACAAACTCCCAAAGTGGACACTCCATAATTTGTCTCATACCATAAGATTCAAATGAAATATTGGTACTTCATGAGACTCCCAAACCATAACCACAAGGAAATTTCAGAAAAACTACTATGTGCATTACTTGGTTCAAACAACCACTTCCGGAGAAAACCAAGCAAAGAAAACCGAAAGCTTATTTAAAACAAAAAAAAATGATTGGAGCTTAACTAAATATGCTAAAAATGAAAGTAACATGCACTAAATAAGACATACTTTTGGCAAGTTCTAAAGGGCGGCCACCCAAGCAAAGGGTGGCTTCCTTATGCAATATCCCTATATTCATGAACAACAGAGGCAGCCACCTCTGTAAGGGCGCTCACAAAGGGCGTCCAAACTTCAGAAAGTTGCTAATTCAACATTTACAAAAAAATTGAGTTTTTAGGAAAAGGTCGGCTTCTTACAGAAGGGGCGGTCGCCTGTTCTAAGGCAAGCTCTCTCTTGAGAAGTAGTCAGGTTAGACAATTTTGGCGGCTGCACAAACAAGGCACGGCCTCCGTCTCACCACCATCTTCAGTTATGAAACCTTATGATTGGGTGGTCGCCTAAGAAAGGGGCGACCGCAATTTCTTGAACCTTCAGAAGTTTAAGTCACAGAAAAGGAAGAGGGGGGCATTCGCCCACTAAAGACAGATCACCCTTTCTTTGAAAGCACCAGCTGCAAGGGCGCGATTTTCTAAATTTTAAACACTAATGCACAAACAAAGTTCACAACTATTTGTTTCTCTCTCATGGCCAAAAAACTCTCAATCTTTCAAGAACACGAGTCACAATCTGGTTCGTACACCCTTCCCCAGACCATCCTAAGTTATGTTTTTGCATTTTTTTCAATTTTAACATCTACTCTAAATCCTACTCCTAAAATTTTAAATCTATTCTAAGAATTTAAAAACAAGAAAGAAATGAAATAACTTACCAGTAAATTATGCAGTGGGTAATGAAGTGATGTTTTGTTGAGTGAGTGGGAGTGGAAGTTTCCGTTGATCGAAATTAATGAAGGTAGCCGGTGGTAGGGTTTTCAGAAATCAGAATAGTGAAGGAGGTAAACAGGCGCCATAGGGTTCCTTTTATACCCCCGAAGGGCCGGTTAACTTTTAAGAAGGGTGCCCGCCTTTTACAAGAGTGTTCGCCCATTGCACTGACTATTAGTCATGCTTTCTTTGAGGAAGGGCGGTCGCCTATTATAAAGGATCCGCCTGTTGGTTTTTCGCCTATCCTCTTGAGGACATTAGGTGGCCAACACTGCAAGGGCGCCCTAAAAGGGCGCTCAAACTTTAGAGAGGTCCAATTTCGACACTTAGCCACTAAAACAGAAGGGGCATCCGCCTCATCAAGGGGCGGCCTCCGTGTCGAAAAAGGTCTCCAACACTGCAGGGGCGTCCAAAAAGGGCGAAGAAAGTCCAGAGAGCCTCACATTTGACACTTAAAAAATATATAGAAAAAATTTTGATCCTTAGAAATGCACGGTCACCCTTTTTAAGAGGCAACCACATGTTCTTGGCTCTCTGCAAACTTTCTTTTTATAAGTTACCATCACTCACTAAGGGGCGGCCGCCCAAGCAAGGGGCAGCCTCCCTATTACCTATAAGACCAGATTCTGCACTTTTCAAATCCAGCTGTAACTCATCTTTGAGATCTACAATGCCTCCCAAGAAGCACCTTGGTTAACATCGTGGCACGACGCCGACCTATTAGCTCAAGGATCAATCAAGAATATCAAGGCCACCATCTTGGTGCCTTCTATAACTCCTAAATAATATTTCGTCTGGTGCCCATTCACTCTAAATCTCTTACCGTCACCACTTTCCAAATCAAGGGTACCATAGGGAGAAACATCAACAATCTTAAATGGGCCACTCCACTTTGACTTCAACTTTCTCGAAAATAATTGAAGACGGGAATTAAACAACAACACAAGATCTCACTCCTTGAATTCTCGATTCCATATCTTCCTATCATGCAAAATCTTCATCCTCTCTTTGTACAACTAGGAATTTTCATATGCGTTGAACCTCATATCATCAAGCTCATTCATTCTAGACTTCAGCCTCTCTTTGTACAACTAGGCATTTTTATATGCGTTAAACCTCATTTCATCAAGCTCATTCAATACGTTCATTCTAGACTTCGAGGCTAGCTCCCAATCCAAATTCAACTTTTTCAATGACCATAATGCTTTATAATCAAGCTCGATCAGGAGATGACAAGCCTTACCAAACACCAATCAGTAGGGAGACATACCTTAAGCCGTCCTATAACCCCAAAGTGCATCATCCAATTTCATGGCCCAATATTTCCAGTTTGCCTTCACAGTCTTTGCCAATATTTGTTTGATCCCGGTTAGACACTTCAACTTGTCCACTAGATTGTGGATGATAAGAAGTTGCGACTTTATGCTTGACTCCATACTTGTCACGAAGTGAGTCAAATTCCTTGTTGCAAAAATGAGAGCGACCATCACTACTTATGACTCTAGGAGTGCCAAATCAAGTGAAGATTCTCTTTTTCAAAAATGTCGTGACCTTTCTTCCTTCATTATTTGGTCGAGCCACCGCTTCCACCCATTTGGATACGTATTCAGTGGCCACCAAAATGTATTATCATTCCACCCAAGCTTATGAATGGACCCATGAAATCAATACCCCACACATCAATCAATTCTACCTCTATGATAGGATTTTGAGGGATTTCATGTTTTCTAGACGCACCCCTGGCTCTTTGGCACCTATCACAACCTTTCACAAATGCATTAGCATCCTTATAGATGGTAGGCCAATAGAATCCGCACTCCACAATCTTTAAGGCGGTCCTAATGCCGCCATGATACCCACTATATGGTGAAGAAAGGCACCCATTTATAATTTCCCATTGCTCAACATCAGTAACACATCTCCGAATCATCCCATCTGCACTAATTCTAAATAAGTACGGTTCATCCCAATAGTAATGACGAGCATCCTGTCACGACCCAATTTCCAAGGGCTCGTGATGGCACCTCAACAACATTTGCCTAGGCGAACCAATGAAACAAGATGCGGAAAAGAACAATAATGTGAAAAGATCATAAATGGATATATAAATATAAAAGGGTGAAGTCCAAAAGAATATATCCACAACAGAATTGGAGCATTCTAAGAGTGACTCAATAAAGTATGAATATACATCAAAGAAATCTGAGTCCTATCTCTAAGTGACTCTGGCGGTATGCCACCACGGTCTGTGTGGTCGGCTCACCTCAATCAAAAGTCTCAGAAGCCTCAGGAACCGCTAACGTCCGGGCTGCTGACTGGATGAAGGACATGCGCACGTAGCAGAGTAAGTTATGAGCCGAAGCCCAGTAAGATCACCGACAGGCCCGCTAAGGTACCCTTGCGGGACAAGTCGCTACATGCATCATAAGCAACAACATACTATAGTAATCATACAATAAAGTAGTGAAATCACAAATAGATGTAACACATTCCATACACATAAGTAGTAACCAGAAGTCTCAAGGATTATGCCCATCCAACGTAAGGCATAGGTCAACTCAGCGGCGGTTTGGAGGTCCAATCTCTACTCCCGTGCCGACTAACCTAGACATACGATGGACTAGCAACACCACTACTAAGTATCAACCATATACCGTGACCCGAAGTCACTATCACAATCATGAATAAGTAGACCAACGACCCGTAGTCGTTGGCTCATCTCAAATCTGTCTACGATCGCACCACACCCCCTGTCAAGTGCGTCGTATCTCAATAAATCAAGTGACCACACCACACCCCCTGTCAAGTGTGTCACATCTCAAAGATCAAGTGTCCACACCACACCCCCTGTCAAGTGTGACACATCTCATAGTATAGGCGACACCACACCCCCTGTCAAGTGTCCCTCTAACAGTATTAATATCCACGACATTAATAACAATAACAGAAATATTAATAACGATAATATTTCACAGTCACCGTAACCCAGGTTGGTTATGCTAGCTGAACGTAAGGCGAAGGTTAACCCGACCACAGTTTGGGGGTACAATCCCTACTCCCATGTCGTCCAACCCAAGGTTACGTATAGACAGCACTACCCAACCCGGCACGTGAACAAATCAAGTACAAATATCATACAAAAGCCGGCAAAATCCTCGGCAAGACATTCATCATGACATGCCGGCAACATCCTCGGCCATGTCCCAAGTTCTTGCTATCTAAGCATGGCGTAGCAAGCGTTACTACGATATAAATTTAAGCTACCTCGACGTAGCGTTTAGACCGGCACATACCTCGGTCGAGTCACAATCTCGCTATTTATAACAAACAATAATAGCAAGTAATTCACATCATTAATCCTAACCATTGTTAGGTATATATATGCGTACATGAAGCATACTAGCATGAAGGAAGAGTCCACAAGCACAATAGAGGTCAAGTCTCACTTACCTCGAAATTCGGGCTCAAATGCCGGGAAGAATCTCCTTTCCCGCTCGCCTTGTCCGCGAAGGACTCTCCACTAGGTCTATTAAGACAAGATGTAGCACATATGAGTGCTCAATTATAGCTATTTAAGCCTATAGGCATCCTAGGGTAAAAATTACCAAAATGCCCCCGGCTAGGGCCGAGCCCTAAATTTACAAAATGTACTTTTCCGGACTCCCCACGCTCCCGTGAGTCCAAAAGTACACTTAGATTCCACATGCGAGCCTTGCTCGATGTCTTTCCCCAATTCTTAAGAATCTAGGGTTCTAACCCATTTCCAAGAATCAACCCTTTGATTCTTGTGTTAATCAACATAAAGATGGATTGAAAGGGCTTACCTTAAGTGTAAGTATGATTGGGTTTTCAAGAAATACCCAAAAATCGCCTCAAGAGCTCACCAAATGATTTTTATAAGTTATGAACCGAAATGGCCCGAAATGGCCTTTTTATAGCAGTTTTTTTGCCTCTGTGACAGCTTCTTTTGAAAAAATCATAACTTTTGATAGAAATTTCCAAATGACATGAAACCAGTGCCATTAGAACCACAACTCAAAGGGCTACAATTTTCATGTTTTGAGTTTTTCCTAATTCCTTACGGATTGGCCGGAAAATCAGCTTTTATCCAGCTGTTTGCGCCAAAACAGAACAGAAAAGTCGCACCAGATTTTCTACTATTTTAGGGGCAAAACGGGACCCTACGAAGCTCGGAATAATCCCAAATTTTGCACACAAGCCATAAAATACTTGGGTGACATGCTCGTCAAGACGGAACTCAATTCGGACCTCCAGAACTCAAAAAGTGGGTCCCACGGCAAAGGTTCAATTTTCGACTTTCGCTAAAATAGCGAAATTTAACCAAACGACCTCGGAATCCAATTCCGAAAGTTGCTACAAGTCACAAATGACTATACGAACCTAACGAAACTTTCGGATCTCTCATCGGAGCTCATTTGCTCAAATCGAGCTCGGAAACCTCTTTTAACTCTTTTAAACTTCCGAAACTGGGACTTTATCAAAAGTCCTATCAAACGAGGTCCGTTTTCAATTTTGAAGGTTGCTACATATCATAAATGACGAGACCTAACGGTGCGCTCGGATTTTCCATCGGGGTTCGTTTACTCAAAACGACCTATCGAAACCCCAAATTCCTTTCCGGAATTTCATAAACGGATCCTTTTCTCGAAAACCTATCAAACAGACTCCGTTTCGACTCAGATTTCACAGACGGGTCATAAATGACCTAACGGAGCTTTTGGGACTGTCGACACGCAAATCGAGGTCCCGGATCCCGTAACGACTATTTGAGGGTCGTTACACATCCTTCATAAGCTTATTCCTTTGATTGTACGAACAGTCATCGGGAAAATCTCCGCAAACCATAAAGTTGGCAATCTCCGCATACCATGATATTTTCTCCAAAGCTATCACAAGTACCCTTTCATCCGGGAAACAATCATTAATTTATCCATCTTCACGAGATCTCCCCCCCCCCCCCCCCCCTTCTTTCAATCTTGATAAGTGGTCCGCCACTTGATTCTTGGTGCCTTTTCTCACTTTCACCTCAACATCAAACTCTTGAGCAATAGTATCCATCGGATCAAGTGGGGTTTGGAGTCCTTCTTGCTCATCAAGTAGCGGATGGCCGAGCGGTCGGTATGAACAACCACCTTGGACCCCATCAAATAAGCTCGAAATTTCTCAAATACAAACCACACCACTAAAAGCTCTTTCTTGGTGACTGTGTAGTTTAATTGGGCATCATTCATGGTTTTACTAGCATAGTAAATAGGATGAAAGATATTATCAATCCTTTGAATCAAAACGGCACCAAGAGCAATATCACTTGCATCATACATCAATTCAAAGGGAAATTCCCAATTAGGACTTACAATGATGGGCGCGATAGAGAGCCTTTTTCTCAATACTTCAAATGCTTTGAGGAAATTATCATCAAACACAAATTTGGCCTCTTTTTCAAGCAACTTGCATAGGAGATGAGCAATCTGTGGGAGGTGGAAGCTTGGAAATCACATCTCTTTTGGCTTGATCCACCCCTATCCCCCGCTTGGACACCTTGTGTCCAGAAACAGTTCCTTCTTCCACCAAGAAATGGCATTTCTTCCAATTAAACACCAACTTCATTTCTTCATATCTTTCAAGTATCAAGTTAAGGTTGTGTAGAGAATCATCAAATGAATCACAAACCACGAAACAGTCATCCATGAATACTTCCAAAACAATTTCCACCATATCATGGAATAAAGCAAGCATGGACCACTGGAAGGTGGTAGGTGCATTATAAACACCAAAAGGCATCTTCTTGAAAGCAAATGTCCCATATGGACAAGTGAAGGTTTTTTTCTCTTGATCCCGCTTCAATAGAGATTTGGTTGTACCTGGAACACCCATCTAGGAAACAATAATAAGCCTTCCCGGACAACCTATCCAACATTTGATCATTGAATAGAAGGAGAAAATGATCTTTTCTTGTAGCTTTGTTGAGCTTGCGATAGTCCATGCAAACTCTCCACCCGAATACGGTCCTAGTGGAAATGGCTTCACCCTTCTCATTATGCACAACCATCATACCCTCTTCTTGGGCACACATTAGACCGGTGATACACATTCACTATCAAATAAAGGTTCTACAACACCCGCATCCAAACACCTTATGTACTTTTTTTTTTTTTTAAAAAAAACTTCTTTCATGGACGGGTTCAACCGCCTTTGATGCTCGACCGAAGGTTTACAACCTTCTTAAAGAATAATTTTATGGGTGCACACTACAGGATCAAAGCCTCTAATGTCGGCCAAAGTCCAACTAATTGCCCAAATTCTCTTTCTCACAACTTCTAAGAGCTTTTCTTCTAGGGATTGGTTCAAACGGGATGAAATGACTATGAGGAGAGTAGAGTTAGGACCACATTAGGCATATCTCAAGTGACTAGGTGAAATTTTGAGTTCAAGAGTGGGGGGTATTCAATGGAAGGTTTAATTGGTGGAACCTCCACTAAAGTCAACATTATCTCTAACTCCCTCATCCACAAAGTCCACCTTCTCTATATTACCAACAACAACATCTCCAACATCACCAACAAATGCTCTTCTATCACCACTTTGCTCTGGTATCCCTTTTCTATCACTTTACTCTGGAACATCATCCCTGTCACCAACAAATGGAACCAACTTTTTCATTAAATCCTTTTTTATCTCCCTTGGAATAGGCACAAGAATGGGCTCACCACCTGCAACCTATCCCAATCAAAAAGAAAAAAAATTCAACCAAAGAAGGTGTAGATAACAAATGTATACACATATTACTTTTTGTGTACGAATATTAATTAATATGTGTACACATAAAGTAATATGTGTAATATATATAAACATTTTACTTGTATATACACATGTAAATAATATGTGTATGTAATAAATTATGTGTACACACATACTCAGACGTGTAAACACTAAATGTTCGATAACATAAAAAATGTTAATCACGTTATCAGCACGGCAAAAGATATGATTACATTCTCTCTCCTGCTTGGTAGGAATCCACCTTAGCCCCTGGTTCAGTAAGAATGTCCTAAAAGTCCCGGTACCGAAGTGATGGAATAGCTTCATAGGCCCAGGCAATGAATGCCCATGAAAATCCATAGAGATTGTATCCCTTCATATCTATAGACATTGGGATGATTATTTACAGGATGAGCATTGATCTTTTAAGGGAGTGTATTAAATTTTTATTTTTTGTTTACTTATTTTCTTACACTTAGTGCTAATCTATTAAAGGAGTGTATTAAATATTAGATGGAGAATAGAGGTGTTCACTTTCAATAAACTAAAAGGACCAAAAATGTTCGGGAATATATTGAAGAGATAATTTTAAACCTACCCTAAACGGTATATAAGGAAAACAATTTTGTCATTCTCGGGATCTTAGTTTAGTTTAGTACCCATGTGTAAAGGTGAAGAGTGAGGAGCTTGGGTTGTCTTGTCTGCTTACATTTAGACGTTAGCTGACTTATAGTCAGATTTTACATAGCCACTTTTAGGGTTATACTTGTTAAACTAGCCAAGTGTATGAATAGACTGATAATCAAGTAGCTACTTTTTGGATTATTAATTTAATAGTAGCCACTTTTACAAAGCTTACAGAGGTAACAAATTTTAGGTTGTAAACTAATTTTAGGGTTATAAGTTGACAGTATAACCAGGGGCTTACAACAGCTTACTAATCATGTAGCCACGTTTAGGACTATTAATTATAATATAGCCAATTTTTACAAAGTTAAAAAATCTTTACAACCAAAATGCTTAGATTAGTTGAACATAGAATTTCAGAAAAACTTTCTTAGAATTTTCAATGTTGCAAGTGATACTCTGAGTATAGACGAATTTTTGGGAATTTATTTAGCGATAAAAAACATTAGGTCGACTATGAGGTTCTTGATTAATCAGGATTGAAAATATTATTTTCTGTTTGTTGGCTTAAAAATCATGTACCACATCATTTTGAAAGTGCCGGATATATTACTTTCCAGGTTGAGTGACATTTTGAGTTAAATGGCCCAAAAGAAAAAGTAAAATACTTTTGCAATGCAAAAGAAGGAACAATGACATTTTATGTGAAATAATAAAAAGTTACTAAAAGAAATATTTGCAATAGTATAATGGGCGTTTAAGGATTGAACTCAGGTAAATGAATAAAAAGAAAAAATGTTAACCAATAATTATAATTTTGATTTTTTTACTGACCTTGGGTCTGTGCAGGCCTACCGTCATTAGTATTTTAATAAGAATGCACAAAATTGCAATGTAAACTGATTTTAAAATATTTATTTTCTCCAAGCATGACTAAAAAAATATTAAAAGAAGTCTCACACATTCTTTTAATTACAGGGCAAGAAGTTAGCAATGTCGCACCCATCTTTTATCTAACTCGGAATGAGTCAAGGCTCGGATTTGACTAGGTAACTCGGTTGAGTTGAGATTGGAGTTGCTCCCTAATAGTCTTCTAAGGTGTATTAGGTCACCTAAAATGTCTAAGGGTCATGTTTTGCTCCAGGAATCATATTTTCAGAGATTAAACGGGTAAGAAGTCCAAATGACTCGAGTAAGAAGGTGTTAGGCACTTCCCCAAGTCCCACAAAAGGTGGTTCCCGCCTGAGTTTTCATTGTTGGGATATTAAGAAATAATCATGCGATAAACAATTAAAGTACAAAATCATGCTTCAATTCCAAGGTCATTTTCTAAGACTAAGGCCAAAAATCTAAATCAGTCATGCTAGGAAGGACATTTACGCAACAACTAAAACATATAAAGTCGAGACAGGTATTGGGCTTTTCAATATTACCAGAAAACGACCTAAGCCCCATGTCTAATCGTACTTTTGGCCTCAGATATTTCAAAGATTGAATAAAACGGGCCAAACTTTCAAGAAAGATTTTAAAACAGTAACATGTTGAAGAAGATGATTATTTACAGGATGAGCATTATCACATCCTATTTTTTCCCGAACCGGTTAAAAGTCGAAATCGAGCTCAACTTATTGGAACTCATGGGTAAAGAATTGGAGTCGCCACCTAACATATTTTTTAACTAGGCGTATTAGGGCAGCTACTTTGTTTCTAGCCAATTTTATAATTAACTCCGAAACCTAAGTCTACGAACTAGAAATTCTAGGTAAGGGTTCAAGTTAATCCGAGAGGAAGGGGTTAGGCACCTCTCAGGCTCCACCAATGTAGTTACCGGCCCCGACTAAATAATTGGGATTCTAAAGCGAGTGATTAAACTAACTAATCAATAAAATATTTTGAATATTAAACTATAATATATAATTTAAATAAAAGTAATAAATATATGTCTCTTCCAATGACTAAGCTTTTTCCAAATATGCCTTGAAAAATAAGCAAACAAGTTAGTAAGAATTGCAAACAAAATTAAGTAAAGTCAATGATTTTGAATATTTTGTCCTTTTTCGAAAGTATTGTCTTTTCGTAATTAGGCCACGATGTACCTCGCAAAATATGAGATGAATTAGTACGACAATTAATAAAGTGAAATAATAACAATAAACAACAATAAGAATAATAATAAATAATAATAATAATAATACTAGTAATATTAATAAATAATGAGAATGAGAATAATGAAAGGATTTTCTTCTAATTGTTCTCCTCCAAAATAGACCGTCGTATCTAATCTAAGTTTACCTCGCAAAAAATATAGAGAAAATGAGTTAGTATTTTAATTAATAATAGAAATTATAATATCAATAGTAACAATAAAATAATAGTAATAATAATAAAAATAAAAGAAAAGACAAAAATAGATTTTATAAAAGTGTAGGCTTAGGTTTGTACGAATCGGGTAGAGGTTAAGGACGTTGGTACGACTGCAAATACGGGGGCCCTCCGGTTACCATGCTAAGTACCGGTCTCACCACTCCATCACCGACTTGTTTTGAAATACTGCTCGGACATGTCATCATCGCCTATTTGTTTAAGGGATATGGGGTAGTACAAGCGTACGGGACGATTTAGGCCTCCAAGCGTCATTGGCCTAAGTGTAGTATCGTATTCAAATCAGTCTCGAGGGCCTCAATATATATAAATATATTTTTTTATTGGCCGTTACAGCGCAATATTTGTCCAAGTTTGTGCATACATATGACCAGAAATAAACTGTAGCATCAACTAAGTTTATGACCCCTGAAACAATGAACCCAAAAGAGTCAAACATGGTCAGCAACATTGAGAAATACAATCATAATCACAAAGGAATCAGTAAACCAAATGTTTACCTCCAAAACACTGAAAACAAAATAATCATGGATGAACTCTCAAATGATTTGAAGAGGGTCAAATAATTCTCCAAAGTGTATTAACAGATCTGCAAATTTAAACGGTTAAACAAAATCTGAACCAACATAAACATCAAATTCTCAAGAATAAGCAGAGGACAATGAATAAGCGTTCCAGAACACGATTTATCCGGCGACCAGAAAATAGCACGGCGAATGGAAAACTGCTACCAAGTCGAAGAAAGAAGAGCGACGCTCATCCCCGTGTGGCATCGCTGCAACCCCAGCTTCGTCCCTTTTAATTTCAATACTCAATCAATAAATAGAAATCCTCGGTGCTGGGAACGATGAGCAAGGCGGAGGCAGAGGAGCGACAGCCAGGCGGCATCGCTACCACCCCGCTTCCCTGTTTCGATTGTGTGTGTGTATTCTTCCTCCTCTGTTCCGATCTATTGGCGGATGTGAGTGGGTGCACGTAGGTGTGTGCGAGAAGAAGAAAATGAGAGTGGGTGTATGTACTGCTTGTTGGTGTATCTGAAAGAGGGGGAGGGCTGTGGTACTGGAATGTGTGTGTACGTATGAGATCTGTGTGAGGATTTTTGTGTACTGTGGTATATAGGGGAGGGAAATGGCGAGCAAGTGTAGGTTTTTTGTGTCTGTATCTTGTATACCGGGGTGGTATGTGTGTATATGTATTGATTGAGGAAGAAGACCCAAAAAGAGGTGGGGTTTGCCAATGTTGGGTAATATGTGTTTTGGATATGAAGTGATGGTACTACGTCTGTATATCTGTCCGTATATGCTGATGTCCTGTGCATATATACCAATTTTGTGGGAAAAAGAGTTGTTGGTGATTGGCTCCATGTAAGGGATATGTTTGAGTGATTTTTGGGATTAGTAAGACTTTGAGAAGATTTTTGAATCTTGACTAAAATTGAAAAATAGAGAGATTTGGGGTGTTATAATAAAAGGAATAAGAAATGAAAATATGTATATAAGAAATGTATTTGGTTAGAGATTTAGTCTAGATTCAAAGAAAAAATATAATTAAATAGAAAAAGTAAATAAAGATAAATATAAACAAATAAAGAATTTTGGTGGGGATTTTAAAATATGGATGAATTAATAAAAAGAAATTTGGATATTTTTCTTTTTAATTGGCCGATATTCAACTTAAAGGTACAAAAAAATAAAATATAGATATACATATTGTATAAAATGCACAAATAATCATTAGATAAACTCAAATAAAATTATTTAAATATAGATAATCACAGATAATTATTAATTTGTACAAATGATCACAAATCGATTCAAATTTGACATGTAGCCCAAATGATTCAATTATATGATATAACCACGAATATTATAAATGTAATAAATTGCACAAGCAGTCACAGTTTTGACAAATAGTCTAAATGATGTAAAATGACATAACATATCCACAATTAAGTATATATAAGTATAAGTAGGGGATAACGCACGTAAATGCATGCTTTCTAATGCACATTTTGCACAAATAGTCAAATTGTACCTTTAAGTTAAATTACAGCCAATTTTAGAAAAAGGAGAGACAAAATTGGGTGTCAATAGCTGCCCCTCTTTGCCCGGGGATGATGAAAGAGTCTCCGAGCAAAGAAAGTTGACGGAGTAGCCAATTATGTCACGACTGGTATGCAAAATGATTGAAAGGGGAAAATGGGAGTTTTGGGGTGTTTTTGGCCGAACCCCAGTCTCTGAGTTTCCTACATATCTCGGGTTTCACGAGAATCGGGTCGTGTGTAGTTCTAGAATAGCATGTTGCCTGTGTGGGATGCTTATGACGCACGATTTTGGATGTAAAGACTAAACTTATTCAAGTATGTAAAGTTTAGACTCGTGTATGCTTTGCCTTTTGGGAGATAAATGAAGAATGAGGCAAAGACACTAGCGAAGATGAGATAACATCAATAGATCGAGCGTGGGAAAAGAGGCATATAATCATCCTAGTTATGAAAATGTGGCGCGCTACACACCCATAAAGAGGTGTTTATATGTACATGGTTTTTACTTCATCTCGATAAATGAGTAATCTTGCCCCCAGTATTGCCTTACCTGAGTTGGGAAATATTTGAGGAGTGAGTTTTATAAATGTACACGATTGAAACAGTTGGGCACGATTAACCACGAAAACACGCACGATTGACGCATAGGCTTGAAGAGAAAAAGTAAGCATTACTTGAAAAGAAATGCAAAGTAACCTCCGTATTTATAATGAAAGATTAGGCAGATTACTTGTGAGAGTATGAGATGATCAACTCCGAGCGTGTCGGAATTTGATAGAATAGGTAGTTTGCAGGTACAACAAAGGCATTGTCGAAGACGAGGTAACATCGATAGATCGAGTATGGGAAAAAGGCTTGTAAACGTCCTAGTTATGAAGATGTGGTGCACGACACACCCATAAAGAGGAGTTTACATGGGCACATTTTCTACTATAACTCGATAAATGAGTCATCTTCGCTTCAACATTGTCATTGAGGCGTAAAGCACGATAAATACGCATGATTCAAATAGATCAGCACGAATGGGAAGGAACACGAAGCTGGTACCCAATCAGTAAGGAAAGATTAGGTAGATCACTGGTGCGAGCATGAGAATGTAGCTTGGAACGCTTTGGAACTCGGCAAAATAGGTAGTTTTGCGGGTGTAACAAAAGCATTTTCTGTAGGATCAAGCTTCTTGAATTGAGTTTTGGGATGATGCTTTGTGTGTATTTGAGGTTTTTTGGTTGCGCAATTGGTAGTGATTTTGGGAGCAGGTATGAGAGTATGGCACAGGGGCTCGTCGAGATATCGGGGGAGTACCCTGCAGCAAAACCAGGATAACTGCAAATAAAGACAAAGGTGAAGATAAAGTAAACTTCCCTGTTGAGTTGATCCCTCACTTGTCTAGTCTACTTTCAGGTGCTCAGTGCTAGGAAATGTGTGCCTCTCCTCTGGGGGATATTCATTTGCTAAGTGCTTCTCGTCAGGAGGTGATTGCTTCGTCACGCCGAGCTGTCGTTGGATCATCTTGTCAGTGCAACGCCGGATTGTATGTCCTGCGATAAAAGTGAAATTGCAAAATAGTATGTATGCAAATACATAAAGAGACTTCCCTGTGTATCATGTTATGCAGGGTTGCCTATCATTCTTTCATTTTGGTTTCACACCATTTGCCATGTCCTCTTTTCACCGGGCTGCCTACCATCCAGGCTGTCTTCCTCTTACAATGCCAAACTCTATATCAGGTCGTCTACCCTCCGCCATGTCAAACTCGAGACATCGACCTGTGTAACCTCTACTGTGTCAAACTCGGCCTCGGGCTGTGTGTACCCTCCGCTCTGTCAAACTCGATATCCGGCTGTGTACCCTCAGTCGATGCATCGAGATGTGTACCTTTCGCTATGTAAAGCTTGACATCGGGCTGTGTACCCTCAGTCGATGCATCGGGCTGAGTACCCTCCGTCGTGTCAAGTTCTACATCGGGCTGTGTACACTTAGTCGATGCATTGGGTTGTGTACCCTCCGCTGTGTCAAACTCAATATCGGGATGTGTACCCTCAGTCGATGCATCAAGTTGTGTACCCTCTGCTGTATTAAACTCGACCTCGGGTTGTGTACCCTCAGTCGATGCATGGGTTGTGTACCCTCCGCTGTGTCAAACTCGACATCAGGTTGTTTACCCTCAGTCAATGCATCGGGCTGTGTACCCTCCGCTGTGTCAAACTACACATCGGGCTGTGTACCCTCAGTCGATGCATCGGGCTGTGTACCCTCCGCTGCAAAACCCGACATCGGGTTGTGTACCCTCAGTCAATGCATCAGGCTATATACCCTGCAAACAAAAGTAAAGTAAAGTGCAACAAGTAGAATGCTATTGTTATGTCATGCGATGTGCTAAGGAGGCTATCGTGTTGCTTGAAATTTTTGAGGGGATCTCAAAAATTTCTGCCCCAGTGTCAGCTTGCGTCTTTTGGAATTTTTGAAGGGATCCTCAAAAATTCTGCCCCTATTTATTGTTTATGACAGATCACCTAGAGAGGGTGGTTGTATTGCATTAAACACCAATGTGTTGTCTAGAATCTGTATTCGTCTTTTAGTGTGACGATCGATGACTATGAGTATGCGGTTGTTTGCAAGCTCAGATTGAAGTTCGGTATTTGACTTTTGCCGGACTTGGAGGTTGTCCATGATTGTATTTGCCTTCGGTTGTGATGGGGTGTCTTCATGCTTTTCTTTTCAAAAGTCATGAAGCTAACTTTGATGGATTGGCTTTTGTAGAAGTGTGCTTGTGGTTTGGGAGTTGCAGTTTCCCTTTGTTAGTTTTTTTTTGTACCATTGTTTTGCTTTGGGTCAATCAGACTCTGAATTTTGTATTTCAGTGCTGGATGTCTTGCGGTGTCATGGTACTGAACGTTTAAGTGATGAGTCTAGATCTTGTTTTGATCGAATTGAGAAATGGGTGTCTAGGAGTAGTTTGTCTGCTTTGGTTGTATAGTGATTGGATTTCTTTGTTGCAACTATCGTGTGGGTATAATCATCCAAGTTGTACGGTATTGGGATTGTTTAAATGCTTTTGTTGTCATATGCTGATGGTTCAAAGGACTTTGTTGTAGGAGAAAATGGTTTCAGCTCGGCTTGTCGTTTCGGCTTTTCTTAATACAGATTCTTACCAATTTCGGTGTTCGGGCACAGAGCGACCATAGCAAAGTGGTGAAATGCACAAAATAGTGTGGGCACATTCGCAAAATTTCGACGCAAAAAATGACACATAAGCCTGAAAAGATGCCTAGACCGCGGATGATGGATTAGCGCTTGAATTTGGAGATTATCCTAGAATGTGCAGATATCACAAGAGATTGCCTAAGTGCCTTATGTAGTAGTTAAGGCAAGGATTTGGTCAAACGACCGATGCTTGTTTAAGCGGGAGATGAGGAGTTGAATGTCAATGAAAAGTAGTAAAGCTATTGTGCGAGGAATAGATTGTGTTGTGCGACATAAAGGGATGTTGGCTTTTGTCGAACACCAAGACCTTGAGTGCATTTTTCATCCTTTCTTGCGAATTTGTCTTGTCATGATGCCGGTGCATCTTTGAAAGGGACAATGTTTTCATACTTTTCAATCAACTGCTGCCATGTTGTCTTTGCATCAACTTTCCTTGTTGGATAATATCTTTTTGATGAGCCACTGAACACGATGTAGGTTGCTTATGCATCATGTCTATTCTTAGATCGTTGTGTCCTATTGTAGTTGTTGTCATGAGAATTCATATTATTCCAATAAAGCCTTCAACCGAAATTGCTCCACGAAGATTATCTGCCTGTGCTTTTATATCAAAGCAACTCTCGCTCTTGTAAGTGTCTCAAATGACTTCGTTGTCTTGTTTTGTCTTTGCTAGTGGACAGGGATATGCTTCCAAATGCTTAGGGAGTTCCCCGGTCTATCATATGATAAGAGCTTTGTCATTGTGTCTTTTCCTTTCTTTTCAAGTTGAATTGGCTTGCCAGTTTTTGGTTGTTGTGCGCAAGTCTTTGCTACACCTCTGTCTTTCCAATAATATCTTTCACTGGCCCTTTGACTGCTATTTTGATCATGATAGGTGAAAGTTGGAAAGTTCTTTGGATCACAGTCATGTATTGCAGGTGTGTGACTGTGTAGATTAGAGCAACAAAGATGATCCTTAGATATTGGTGTCAAAAGGTCTTAAGGTGAGTCACGTGTGCTTTTGAGTTTGACCAACATCTTTCTTGCTTTGTCAATTTTTCTCTCATAGTGCTTGCTGGAACAATTGAGGTGCCGGGGCAATAAACCTGATAATTTTTCAATCTCGCGAACACTTGAGGTGGGATTCTGCTAGTGGAGTGTAGTTTCTTTTCAGTCTTTGGTTTGCATCAGGGCGAGGCCTAAAAAGGTATGGTGGTGCATTTCGGTAGTTGGGTTGAGTGTTTTGCTGTTATGGTAGATAATTTGGTGTTAGGATGTGGAATATAGGTCGAATGGGCTGAATGTTGTAAATGGGATATTCAGGTGGTATATGAGGGTAGGGATAAAATGGTGGCAACATTTGATAATAGTGGTTGAAAGTAGGGTCTTGAATGGTTGCAGCAAAACAGACTCCATTTTTCTTCTTTTTGAAAAGGCCTACATTTCCAGACTGAATAGCTTTATTAGTATCTTGTAGTGCAGCGGATATTGTAGAGAGAGGAGAGCGCTGGTGGGAATTGTTGTTAAAATCTTTTACAAGTGCACTTGCTTAACCATATCTTTTGCCTTGGTATTCGACTCAATCAAACCTTTTGGAAATAGATTTTTGGAGTTTGATAGTGAGTTAGAGACAGTTTGGACGTGCGAACGATTTTAGATATCAGGATTTGGGCATAGAGTAGGGAGAGGAGGTGCCTCGGTATGAGATTGAATTTGGAGAAAGGATTCCTTTAGAGACCTAGAGCAACAGACAAAATTCATACAATACACACATATCAAATAAGAAATGCATCCAATAATGCGAAGGACCGTTTTAGGCACGATGTTTTGAAAAGCGCTTTGTGCCACATGTATCATTTCGTTTGCTAACAAAATGTGAAGCCTAAAAGATAATATTATATTTATTGGACTTTTGTTACATTGGCTGATATTGATAGTGGTAAAGGTGGAAAATATTGCTAGAAGGTTAGATCATGGCCAGGTGAACATCTTTCATGCTGATCCATCTCCAGAAGATTCTTCTTCATTTTTTTCGGACGAGTCTTCCTCGAAAAAACTTGCCTCTGATGAGTATCCTTGGAAGATGATATTGTCTGCATTATTTAAGAGCTGGGATATGTCAAATGTGGAGTTCTTCAACATTTCCCAAGCCTTTCTTCCTTTCTCCTCTATTCCTTTGTTTGCCACAGAGTTCATTCCCTCGCTAGCCCATATGCCGATAAACTGTATGCATTTTGTCAGGAGCTCTGCCTTACTGCACCATTTTCCTTTTACTTTGTTCTTTGTTTCGACCAAACTTTACTTCTTTGCTATTTTCCCTTGTGCCCTTGCCATTTGTTTGCGTAACCTTTTGTACTCAGATTCTAACTCATCAGCATTTCTTTTCCTTTTTGTTGTTGCCCTTGGTTGAACTGCCCTTGCTTTGTCTTTCCTAAGCCATTCTGGATAGTCTTCATCATAGCCAGCGTCAAACCTGTCTCGTCCAATAGTCTCGATTCCCATTCGTTGCCTTTATTTCCAAAGTTCTAATATCTTGTCTTTGAATGATATCATTCTTTCGAGAATATTTTCTTTGAAACTTTTGATGTCTGCAGTTTGGGGTACAATTTGTTTTCTCTCTACTTGTCTAAGTGCCCTTAAAGAAGTGTATGGGTAAACTCTTATAAAGCCTACTAAGATGAGAAATGAGTCTCTTTCGGATCGTGTGATTATTGTTGTGCTGGAAAAGTAATCAAACATCCATAGTGTATTTTCAGGTGTCGATTGAAAAATTATATAGTGCCAGCCTTTGGCAGTTGTTGGCCGGTCCCACTTCCCAAGAGCATTGTCCATGCAGGCACTATGAGTCAAATTTAGTTTTTTCTTGGTATGGAATGGAAAGCTCGCTCTGTGCTATCCATCTTTTGCAAATGCTCCATCAGCCAAATTTGTAAAAGCAAATTGCAACCTTTGCAGAAACCAGCGCCCTTCTTGCATATTTCTAAAGCACGTTTCATCTCTGCAACGATCATAGGTACCAATGTGTATTTCTTATTAATGTCTTTGAGTAAGGCATTAGCGATTGAATGATGCAAACATCAACTCATCCTTTGTGTTGTCGAAATACGACAGTCCCTAAAAAGTTGGTGACAAAAGCAAGTACTCTTCGCTCTTGCTGATCTGCCTGGTTAATGCTGAAATAGTCTTCGGATTCTTGAAATGCTTCTCCATACCCAAACTCGATGTAGAGGGAAGTCAGATAAATTCTTGATTGCCTAATACTGTCTGTGCATAATTCAGGTTTAAACCCTACCATTTTGAAGAACTCCTCGGGTGTAATGTTCTCAGGCATCAAGACTTCTTCACTTTCAAATGGTAATTGAGTTAACCCGCCTATTTCCTCCAGTAATTGTGTCAACTCTACACTCCAAAAGTGAAAAACTGCTCGGTCTGCATTCCAATAGTGTACTGCTGCTTCTATCATCCCTTCCACTGCAGTGTGCTCCATTAGTGAAATCATATTCCCCAACACCATTTTGACTTGGCCTTTTTTATCTATGCTTAGGTTTCCCCACCAATCTCTGAGCAACTGAGGGATTTCAGCAACTATGTCAAATGTTTTATTGGCCATGATCTTTTGGAAAAGGTGAAGGATAACAGGAAAAGGGAGAAGAGAAATGCTTGAGATTCGCTTTATTGTGAGCAAATGATCAACGTGTGGCACAAGCTTTTGAAAACAATGCAACAGAGGATATGAAGAGATGTGTCGTTGTAGGTTAAGAACCTTTTAGACACTTTAGGCAGAAGTTGCTGATGGACTTTTGACATGCCAAGGAAGTCAAGTCTTTATATAATGTTTAAAGGATAAATGTGCGTTATGTGTCATCCCATCTATTAAGTGGTCATTTCTGCTTCAAATTGGGCTTTTAATGCTTCTTCGGTTATCATTTAAGTCTTTGAATAGCATTGAATACATAATGTGTCACGACCCAATTTCCAAGGGCTCGTGATGGCACCTAAACAACATTTGCCTAGGCGAACCAATGAAACAAGATGCGGAAAAGAACAATAATGTGAAAAGATCATAAATGGATATATAAATATAAAAAAGTGAAGTCCAAAAGAATATATCCACAAAAGAATTGGAGCATTCTAAGAGTGACTCAATAAAGTATGAATATACATCAAAGAAATCTGAGTCCTATCTCTAAGTGACTCCGGCGGTATGCCACCACGGTCTGTGTGGTCGGCTCACCTCAATCAAAAGTCTCAGAAGCCTCGGGAACCGCTAACGTCCGGGCTGCTGACTGGATGAAGGACCTGCGCACGTAGCAGAGTAAGTTATGAGCCGAAGCCCAGTAAGATCACCGACAGGCCCGCTAAGGTACCCTTGCGGGACAAGTCGCTACATGCATCATAAGCAACAACATACTATAGTAATCATACAATAAAGTAGTGAAATCCAAATAGATGTAACACATTCCATACACACAAGTAGTAACCAGAAGTCTCAAGGATTATGCCCATCCAACGTAAGGCATAGGTCAACTCAGCGGCGGTTTGGAGGTCCAATCTCTACTCCCGTGCCGACTAACCTAGACCTACGATGGACTAGCAACACCACTACTAAGTATCAACCATATACCGTGACCCGAAGTCACTATCACAATCATGAATAAGTAGACCAACGACCCGTAGTCGTTGGCTCATCTCAAATCTGTCTACGATCGCACCACACCCCCTGTCAAGTGCGTCGTGTCTCAATAAATCAAGTGACCACACCACACCCCCTGTCAAGTGTGTCACATCTCAAAGATCAAGTGTCCACACCACACCCCCTGTCAAGTGTGACACATCTCATAGTATAGGCGACACCACACCCCCTGTCAAGTGTCCCTCTAACAGTATTAATATCCACGACATTAATAACAATAACAGAAATATTAATAACGATAATATTTCACAGTCACCGTAACCCAGGTTGGTTATGCTAGCTGAACGTAAGGCGAAGGTTAACCCGACCACAGTTTGGGGGTACAATCCCTACTCCCATGTCGTCCAACCCAAGGTTACGTATAGACAGCACTAACCAACCCGGCACGTGAACAAATCAAGTACCAATATCATACAAAAGCCGGCAAAATCCTCGGCAAGACATTTATCATGACATGCCGGCAACATCCTCGGCCATGTCCCAAGTTCTTGCTATCTAAGCATGGCGTAGCAAGCGTTACTACGATATAAATTTAAGCTACCTCGACGTAGCGTTTAGACCGGCACATACCTCGGTCGAGTCACAATCTCGCTATTTATAACTAACAATAATAGCAAGTAATTCACATCATTAATCCTAACCATTGTTAGGTATATATATGCATACATGAAGCATACTAGCATGAAGGAAGAGTCCACAAGCACAATAGAGGTCAAGTCTCACTTACCTCGAAATTCGGGCTCAAATGCCGGGAAGAATCTCCTTTCCCGCTCGCCTTGTCCGCGAAGGACTCTCCACTAGGTCTATTAAGACAAGATGTAGCACATATGAGTGCTCAATTATAGCTATTTAAGCCTATAGGCATCCTAGGGTAAAAATTACCAAAATGCCCCCGGCTAGGGCCGAGCCCTAAATTTACAAAATATACTTTTCCGGACTCCCCACGCTCCCGTGAGTCCAAAAGTACACTTAGATTCCACATGCGAGCCTTGCTCGATGTCTTTCCCCAATTCTTAAGAATCTAGGGTTCTAACCCATTTCCAAGAATCAACCCTTTGATTCTTGTGTTAATCAACATAAAGATGGATTGAAAGGGCTTACCTTAAGTGTAAGTATGATTGGGTCTTCAAGAAATACCCAAAAATCGCCTCAAGAGCTCACCAAATGATTTTTATAAGTTATGAACCGAAATGGCCCGAAATGGCCTTTTTATAGCAGTTTTTTTGCCTCTGTGACAGCTTCTTTTGAAAAAATCATGACTTTTGATAGGAATTTCCAAATGACATGAAACCAGTTCCATTAGAACCACAACTCAAAGGGCTACAATTTTCATGTTTTGAGTTTTTCCTAATTCCTTACGGATTGGCCGAAAAATCAGCTTTTATCCGGCTGTTTGCGCCAAAACAGAACAGAAAAGTCGCACCAGATTTTCTACTGTTTTAGGGGCAAAACGGGACCCTACGAAGCTCGGAATGATCCCAAATTTTGCACACAAGCCATAAAATACTTGGGTGACATTCTCGTCAAGACGGAACTCAATTCGGACCTCCAGAACTCAAAAAGTGGGTCCCACGGCAAAGGTTCAATTTTCGACTTTCGCCAAAATAGCGAAATTTAACCAAACGACCTTGGAATCCAATTCCGAAAGTTGCTACAAGTCACAAATGACTATACGAACCTAACGGAACTTTCGGATCTCTCATCGGAGCTCATTTGCTCAAATCGAGCTCGGAAACCTCTTTTAACTCTTTTAAACTTCCGAAACGGGGACTTTATCAAAAGTCCTATCAAACGAGGTCCGTTTTCAATTTTGAAGGTTGCTACATATCATAAATGACGAGACGGACCTAACGGTGCGCTCAGATTTTCCATCGGGGTTCGGTTACTCAAAACGACCTATCGAAACCCCAAATTCCTTTCCGGAATTTCATAAACGGATCCTTTTCTCGAAAACCTATCAAACGGACTCCGGTTCGACTCAGATTTTACAGACGGGTCATAAATGACCTAACGGAGCTTTTGGGACTGTCAACATACAAATCGAGGTCCCGGATCCCGTAACGACTATTTGAGGGTCGTTACATAATGATTACAATCCTTTGGGAATAAATGGTCGTTTTTTATTCAATTTGGACTTTTAATGCCTCTTAAGTTACCTTCGTGCCTTTGAATGGCATTAAATACATAATAATTCCGACTGTTTATGAATACACAATCATTTCTAATCCAATTTTGGCTTTTGACGCCTCTTAGGTTACCTTCGTGCCTTTGAACGGCATTGAATATAGAATAATTCCGACTGTTTATGAATGAACAATTATTTCTGATTCAATTTCGGCTTTTGACGCCTATCAGGTAACCTTTGTGCCTTTGAATGGCATTGAATGCAGAATAATGCTAACAGACGGTCCACATTTGTACGTTCAATCCTTTAAGTATATGCAAATAAATCATTTTCAACGCTCTTTGGGGGTTAAAAACTCGTTCGGATTGTTTGACCAAGTTGGCCTATTGGACTTGAGAACAAGTCGACTAATGATATGTCATGATGTATGATTCCTAGCGTCGCTACTAAGGAATGGAGTTAGCTAGACCAGGTTTTATTAACCTCCTAAACGGACGACTCGGAAGTGGGAACCTCATGGACCAAATAGATTCGAAGTCGTTCCCCTAAAGGAATTTTCGTAAGAGAAGAGGTGGTCATAACCACCGTGTTTGCAACGCACGATTTAAAAAATTTTCAGGAGTGGCAGAAGCTATGCACAAGTTTAAAAATGTAGAAGTTTTACAAGAAATGCACTTGTTTTCTTAAAAATGCATAAGTATTGTAAAAAGGATGCACATATTGGATTATTTCACAAAATAACTTTTGAAAAGAATGAGTAAAAGGAAAAACAAAAAAAAAAACAAATTTGTTTCGAAAATAGGATAATAGAAAATATTAGAAAATACAAATAGAATCATGAAAATGAAATTGTTTTAAAGAAAAAGATTTAGCAAATTTATGGAAGATTTGAAAATAGTTGAAGTGTGGGACGTGTGGTACTATCCTAAAAAAACCTTCCAAGAGTTGGGTAACCTAGACAAGGATATGGTTAACGCAGGCGGACAACTAAGGGGTGGGGACGTTTAGAATTGTTGGTTGTACCACGTACCAACTAGATTCCAAACCGTTTTCCCTAAAGGGTTTTTTGAGAGTGAAACGGCCGTGAGGTCCACATAACCGTTTATGGTGTGTGCAAGTGTAAACTTTCCAGGAGTGGATGAAGTGTGAGTGACATAAATAAGAAAATATAACCAAGCAATTTAAATAATAGAGCGCCAAAATTTGAAAATTTAAAAATGACCTTAATTCTGCAAAAAAAGAAAGGAAGAAAGTTAGTATGGTAAGAAAATAAAACAAGTAAAGAATTCCAATTTAAAGTCCGTTATGGTTTGAACCTTGCTATCCCAGCGGAGTCGTCCAACTGTCGCATCCTATTTCTTTCGAACCGGTTAAAGTTCGAAATAGGGCTCGACTTATTGGAACTCCCAGGTAAAGAGTTGGAGTCTCCACCTAACATATTTTTTAACTAGGCGTATTAGGACACCTACTTTGTTTCTAGCCAATTTTATAATTAACTCCGAAACTTAAGTCTACGAACCAGAAATTCTAGGTAAGGGTTAAAGTTAACCTAAGAGGAAGGGGTTAGGCACCTCTCAGGCTCCACCAAATGTGGTTACCGGCCGGACTAAATAGTTAGGATTCTAAAGCGAGTGATTAAACTAACTAATCAGTAAAATATTTTGAATATTAAACTATAGTACATAATTAAATAAAAGTAATAAATATCCGTCTCTTTCAATGACTAAGCTTTGTCTAAATATGCCTTGCAAAATAAACAAACAAGTTAGTAAGAATTGCAAACAAAATTAATGAAATAAAATTAAGTAAAGGCAATGATTTTGAATATTTTGTCCTTTTTCAAAAGTGTTGGTCTTTTTGTAATTACGTCATAATATACCTCGCAAAATATGAGATGAATTAGTACGATAATGAATAAAGTGAAATAATAATAATAAACAATAAGAATAATAATAAATACTAATAATAATAGTACTAGTAATATTAATAAATAATAATAATGAGAATGATGAAAATAATAATAATGAAAGAATTTTCTTTTAATTGTTCTCCTCCAAAATAGACCGTCGTATCTCATCCAATTTTACCTCGCAAAAAATATAAAGAAAATGAGTTAGTATTGTAACTAATAATAGGAATTATAATATCAATAATAATAATACTCCTAATAATAAAATAATAGTATAATAATAAAAATAAAATAAAGGAAAAAATAGATTTTATAAAAGTGTAGGCTCAGGTTTGTGTGAATCGGGTAGAGGTTAGGAACGTTGGTACGACTGCAATCACGGAGGCCATCCGGTTGTCATGCCAAGTACCGGTCCCACCATTCCATCACCGGCTTGTTTTGCAATACAACTCATACATGTCATCATCGCCTATTTGTTTTAGGGACATGGGGTAGTATAAGCGTAACGGGACGATTTAGGCCTCCAAGCGTCATTGTCCTAAGTGTAGTATCGTGTTATCATCGCCTATTTGTTTTAGGGACATGGGGTAGTATAAGCGTAACGGGACGATTTAGGCCTCCAAGCGTCATTGTCCTAAGTGTAGTATCGTGTTCAAATCAGTCTCGAAGCCTCAATATATATAAATATATTTTTTCATTGGCGTTACAAATGCAATATTTATCCGAGTCTATGCATACATATGACCAAAAATAAACTGCAGCATCAAGTAAGTTTATGACCCCTGAAATAATGAACCCAAAAGAGTCGAACATGATCAGCAACATTGAGAAAATACAATCATAATCACAAAGGAGTCAAGTAAACCAAATGTCCAGCTCCAAAACACGGAAAGGAACAAAATAACTAGTGGATGAACTCTCAAGCGATTTGAAGAGGGTCAAATAATTCTTCAAAGTGTATTAACAGATCTGTAAAGATAAACGTTTCAGCAGAATCTGAACCAACATAAACATCAAATTCTCAAGAATAAGCAGAGGACAATGAACAAGCGTGTCGTAACACGATTTATCTGGCGACCAGATAACAGCACGGCGAATGGAAAATTGCTACCAAGTCGAAGAAAGAGGAGCGACGCTCATCCCCTAGTGGCGTTGCTGCAACCCTAGCTTCGTCCATTTTAATTTCAGTATTCAATTAATAAATAGAAATCCCCGGCGCTGGGAACGATGAGCAAGGCGGAGGCGGAGGAGCGATAGCCAAGCGGCATCGCTACCACCCAGCTCCCCTGTTTCAATTGTGTTTGTGTATACTCCCTCCTATTTTCCGATCTATTGGTGGATGTGAGTGGGTGTGCGTAGGTGTGTGTGTGAGCAGAAGAAAATGAGAGTGGGTGTATGTACTGCTTGGTGGTGTATTTGAAAGAGGAGGAGGGCTGTGATACTGGAATATGTGTGTACGTATGAGATATGTGTGAGGATTTTTGTGTACTGTGGTATATGGGGGAAGAAGATGGCGAGCGAGCGTAGGTGTTTTGTGTCTGTATCTGGTATAGCGGGGTGGTAATGTGTGTATATGTATTGATTGAGGAAGAAGACCCAAAAGGATGTGGGGTCTGCCAATGTTGGGTACTGTGTGTTTTGGCTCTGAAGTGATGGTACTACATTTGTATATCTCTCCGTATATGCTGATGTCCTGTGCATAGATACCAATTTATGGGGAAAAAGAGTTGTTGGTGATTGGCTCCATGGAAGGGATATGTTGAGTGATTTTTGGGATTAGTAAGATTTTGAGAAGATTTTGGAATCTTGACTAAAAATAAAAAAATTGAGTGATTTTGGGGGTCATAATGAAAGGAATAAAATATGAAAATTCGTATATAGCTAATGTATTTGATTAGAGATTTGGTCTAGGTTCAAAGAAAAATTGTAATTAAATAGAAAAAGTAAATAAGATAAATTTAACAAATAAAAAATTTTGGTGGGAATTTTGAAAGAGGAATTAATAAAAAAGAATTTGGATTTTTTTTAATTGACCGATATTCAACTTAAAGGTTTAAAAAATAAAATATAGATATACATATTGTATAAAATACACAAATAATCATTAGATAAACTCAAATAAAATTATTTAAATATAGATAATCACAGATAATTGCTAATTTGTGCAAATGATCACAAATCGATACAAATTTGACATGTAGCCCAAACGATTCAATTATATGAAATAACCACGAATATTTTAAATGTAATAAATTGCACAAGCAGTCACAGTTTTGACAAATAGCCTAAATAATGCAAAATTACGTAACAAATCAACAATTAAGTATATATAATATAGTAGGGGATAACGCACATAAATGCATGCTTTCTAATGCACATTTTGCACAAATAGTCAAAATATTACCTTTAAGTTAAATTACAGCCAATTTTAGAAAAGGATGGACAAAATTGGGTGTCAACAAGCATAACACCTAAACAAGATATAAGAAGCAAAACTAAACGAAGGTCTAAGAAAAATCTGGAGAATACATATTGAAGAAGATGATTATTTACATAATGAGCACTGATCTTTTTTCTCTACATGGCTAAGATTCTTACTGCATTCTGGTTGAATAATTACATTTCTCCCATCTATAGTAATAGAATATTATGAATAAGCTGCTGAACAACTATCTTCTCGGTCATTCAAACATGGTTATTGCTTTAAAGCATAAATAGAAGATTAAATGCCATTTTCCCTAGTAAACATGGTTGGATGCCCTCTAAAAGGAATTGCTAGCACAACCAACTGAATTTGAAACACCTTAATCAACTCCTTACATTTTCCTCAAAGGGTACCTACACTGCTTTACAACTGAACAACAAAGAGCTTATAGTCCAAACTTATACCTCAACGACAAAGTTATAATGCTTAATTTGGCATTCAAAAATTGTTAGAAACAAACCTTTAATCATTTTTCATTGAATTGATTGGTCTTTCACTAAACACAGTCACTCAAAAGTAATACTATTAACAGATACTCAACTAGTTGCTTGACTAAAGTTAGTCTCAGTGGTTACTCACTCAGCAAGGTCTTTATTGCTTACTTTTTGTACTGATGCATATAGGAGAAATTTGTGAAACACACAGGTAACAAGAAAGAAGTAAATTCCATACATAATAGGACAAGCTGATAAGTTACACATAGTGAAGTTAAAGTAAGTGAGAGAAGCTCCTCCTTCTCTCTACCCTTCCCCCTTCAATCAGTTACTTCTTTTACTCATCTCATATGTCTGCACCACTCGATGCTACTCCTTCTACTACACTCCATCTATTACCTCCCAAACCTCCCGATCCAATTGATATTAACCAAGCATTGAATGCTAAGCCTACCTACTATGAAAAATTGGTTCAGTCCAATACCAAATCATGCCTTATTTCTTCTACTCCACTCTTACATCCATCATCATCGACTTCACACCCTTCCATGCAAACCCCATCAATCGATGAAGAGAGCTCTTTTGACCACATTACTCTCTCACAAGCTGATCGACAAAGAATTTACTCTCCTTGGGCAAATTCTGTGATAATAAAGCTACAAGGAAAAAGGCTACATCATCAATATTTATTTGAAAAGCTCAAGAAACTTTGGAGTCTAATGGAAGATTTTCCACTAATAGACCTTGGGGAAGACTTTTATGTTGCTAAATTCAATAAACATGAAAGTTTACATAAAGTACTCACGGAAGGACCATGGTTCGTAAATGGTTTTTTCCTATCTACTCGATTTTGGGAGCCAAATTTTGTGGCAACTGAAATCAAATTAATGTCCACTGCAATTTGGATTCGTCTACCAAACTTACCTACAGAATTTTTTGATGAAGGAATCCTGAAAAAAATTGGTAGTCGTATTGGTAAATTATTAAAAGTGGATTTCAAGACCTCAACGGCATTACGAGCTAGATACGCAAGGCTATGTGTTGAAGTCCTTTTGGATACTCCTCTTAAAAGTTATATTTATATCGAGCATCATAAGCAAAATATTACGTACGAAGCGGAAAAATTCCTTTGTATCAAATGTGGTCGTTTGAGCCATCTTCAAGATTTTTGTCCCTATAATCCAATAACTTCATCTCCTGCACACCCTAACCCTTCTACACATCAACCTCAACTAAAACTCAAAACCAAAGAAGGGGAGCTCGAGTGGAAGGCTGTTTCTTTTACCAAAAAGAAAAATTTGTCTCCTAAAAAATCCATTGACCTCGTGTACATCTCACCAACAGGGAAACCAAATTCCCTTGCTTCATCAATCAATGCATCAGGTAATTACCCAGTTAAATCTTCAAAACAAATATATCAAAAAAAATCACGTTCAATTATTAATTCTATTAATAAATTTGACGCGTTGCATTTGTGTAATTCAGATTTGGTGCTGCAAAATAACGATAATGAAAATAATATAATAAATCCTATAACCCTGCCATCAGTCAATGCCCTTTCGCAAAGCCCTTAATCCCCACCCCCCTTCTGAATGATGTGGCAATTGAAGTGGCAACAAATATGGAAATAGTCGTGGAAGACGTTACTAAAATATTGAAGGCAAAACCGGACAAAGTAGCTACTACCAAAACTATTACTGACAATCCTCCTAATTCCCTACAACCACATCCTACTCTCACTACTACACAATCGAATTGTGAAATCCAAGCACCGCCCATCTCACCCAACCAACATGCACATAATGATTTCCCCTCTATTTTGAATCCTGTCAGCTTACACTTAGCTGACACAACTCAAACTTCACACACGCTACCTACCATGCAAACGAGCACAAACATTATCTCTTCTCCTTCACTATCTCAGCCTATATTTACTAATGGGGAAACTTACTCTACACACATCAAGAGCAATAGCTCGTCTTCAAGTAAGGACACTCTTAAAGGAACACTCACTCAACAAGAAAATTACAATCATGAATCCTCCAAATCCTCCACCACCCCAAGAGCAACAAGAGCAACCCCTGATTTTCACTCTTCCTCCAGCTCAAAACCAAGTGCCACAATCATGGCTGGAATCAACATTATGGGGACAAGCTCTCATGATCCCAATGGATCTCAATGGCCAACCTGCTCTTGTGGTGATACAAAATCCTCACTACCTTGCTCTCATTGTCAGCGAGGGCATGCATATGACAATGAACAACTACATGTCAAACACTTGGCCATACTTTCTCCAGGGATTGAACCAACATGCTCCTCCATTGGTGGATCTTCCATTCTTCCCACCAAGGGTTCTGCCTCCACAAAGCCCTATATTCATTCCCTGGGACTTAGCTTTGAATCAACCTCTTTTCACTTATGTGGAGCTAAACGGGATACACAACCACTTGAACTTGCAGATGGCAAACCCTCCTCCAATTCAACCTCCCATGCAGGCTCCCATGCAAATGCAAATGGATGCACCTCCACCAGTGCCACCAAATTCTCCTCGACACCATCCCAATCCACAAGAACAAGGAGAAAAGGAGAGAGACCCCTTGGACATTCTCGCACCAAGGGTGAGGGAGAGTCACACGAAGTTCGTAAACCTAGGAGAAATAGTGATACTACTGTTCAAGGAGCGCATCGACAAAAAGGTTATTCTACAAGGTCATCAAGCCTTATACAAATGCTCCCTAGATGTGAGGGCTCCAGCCAACAGGAGGGCAGGAAAGAGCACAATTGTTCTCAATCCAACATTGAGAACTGACCCTGATCTGGACATGGATGTGAACCCAATCTTGAACCCTAATATGGATAAACAAATTAATATCATTATTTGGAATGTTCGAGGTGCTAATAACTCTGACTTTCGCAGAAATTTTGATGCTCTCTTAGCTATTCATAAACCTTCAGTGGTGGCATTGCTTGAGACAAAAATAGAGGATTACTATGATCTTACGGTTCGTTTTGATTTCTCCGACTATGTTGAAGTTCCTGCTGAGGGACGATCAGGTGGGGTTGGCTTACTATGGAAAAAAGATTTGGTAAGTGTTAACGATATTCAAATCAAAGGTAATGAGGTGCATGCAATGTTAAAGGTAAATCACCCACTTTTTCCTCACTCTTGGTTATTTTCATCAATTTATGCAAATACTTCGTATGTTAATAGACTCTCATTATGGCATGACCTTAAATCTATTTACGATTCATAGAAAGGACCTTGGTTAGTCGTGGGGGATTTTAATAAGATCCTGTCTCAAAATGACAAATGGGGAGGTCGACCTATTAACAACAATCATGCTAGTCACTTTTGGTCGTGTATAAATTATTGTAACTTGGTCGACTTAGGCTTTAAAGGCCCCAAATACACTTGGTCGAACCATCATAAAATTAAGAAGGGTCTCATAATGGAAAGACGAGATCGTTGCCTAGCTAATAATGATTGGATCACCATGTTTAAGGACTCATCTATTGTTCATCTCCCTAAGACATACAGTGACCATAACCCTATCCTCATTAGCCTTAATAAAGTGTCTCATTCTAATCGTCAAAAACCTTTTAGACTTGAATCAATGTGGACATCACATCCTGATTTTATTAATGTTGTGAAACATGCATGGTTAGATAGAAATCTACAAGATGCAACAAAGATTTTTTCGGACAACATAATTCAATGGAACAAAAATATTTTTGGGAATATTTTTTGGAGTAAAAATAAACTTTTGGCACGACTGAATGGAATACAATCTTCCCCACACTATGCTACTAGTACTTTTCTTCAAGACTTGGAAACTAAATTGAGCCTTGATTATAACAATATTTTGAGAAACGAAGAAGTTTTGGAGACTCAAATCTAGAGTTGACTGGCTAAATTATGGGGACGCAAATACAAAATTCTTTCACGTCTCAACACTTAATCGTAGAAGGAAAAACTGTATTGTCTATTTTCATGATGATGATGGTCATCAAATTTTTAATCAAGATGAAATTTCAAACCATGTAATAAATTACTTTGGTAATCTTTTTACTACCAGCCAACTCTCTACTAATATTAACCCTATAACTACTTCACCCTCATGGTTTTCGAAAACTGATCTTTTAAATTTAGATAAGCCCTTAAGGGATGAAGAAATTACAAAGGCAATTTTTTCATTTAAACCTTTTAAAGCCCCAGGCCCCGATGGGTTTCATCCTTTCTTTTACCAACGTTATTGGAATATAGTTGGTCCTTCCGTTAAAGCTTTTTGTCATAAAGTTTTCAATGAATGTACAATCCCTAGTGATTGCAACTCTACTCTAATTTGTCTTATTCCTAAAATTGACAATGTTGTTCACTTGAAAAATTTTAGACCTATTGGGCTATGTAACACAACTTATAAAATTATTACAAAAATTATCTCTAATCGTATTAAGCCGTATCTAGATGATCTCATAAGCCCTTGTCAATCCAGTTTTATAAAAAATAGAAGAGCCTCTGACAATGTTATTATCATTCAGGAGCTTGTTCAAAAATTTGCTAGAATGAAAGGTAGGAAGGGGGAGATGCTAGTGAAAATTGATTTGGAAAAGGCTTTCGACAGGATAGAATGGTCCTTCATTCGTAGTATGCTAGCTTTTTTCAAATTTCCTCCCAAAATCTCAAAATTAATCTTATCTTGCATTTTGACTTCTAGCATTTCAGTTTTAATCAATGGGAATAAAACTAACTATTTTTCTCCTACTAGAGGAATCCGTCAAGGTGATCCTATGTCACCATACCTATTTATTTTATCTATAGAACTTCTATCTATTTACATAAATCATTTAGTGGATGTGAACCTTTGGGACCCTATTAAAATATCTCCCAAAGGCCCCAATCTCTCTCATCTTATCTTGCCGATGATTTAACTCTAATGGCCAAAGCTAATCAAAAATCTGCCCCAGCTATAAAGAACTCATTGGATCTATTTTGCAACATATCCGGAGCTAAGATTAATACCACGAAATCTAAGATTGTCTTCTCCAAAAATTTTGATCTCCAAGAAGCCACTCTTCTAGGGTCTATCTTAGACTTTAAGATTGGCCAACACTTTGGAAAATACTTAGGTTTTCCTATTCTCAATCTCAAACCTAAGCATCAAGACTACCAATTCTTGATTGATAGTTTCAAATCCAGACTCTCCAACTGGAAAGTTAATCTTCTTAGTCTAGCTGGCAGGACCACTTTGGTTCATTCAACTCTCAATACTCTTCCAAATCACATCATGCAGCTTCATCAAATTCCTAGGAAGACACTCAAAACCTTTGATAGAATTCAAAACAATTTTATATGGGGTACAACTGATAGTAGAAAGAAGATGCACATATTATCATGGGATACCATTACCAAGCCAAAATCCTTAGGTGGACTATCTATTACTAAGGCTCATGTTAAAAACAATGCTCTTCTTATTAGCCTCTCATGGAGATTTCTTACATCCCCACAGGCTCTTTGGTCAAAAATTCTGAGTGCTAGATACCTTCATGCTCGACCCTCTAAAAATCAATCATTTATTTGGAGAAACATTGGAAAAAACCTTCCTTTCTGCTATGAGAATACCCATTGGGTACTTGGACATGGTGAGAATACTTTATTATGGGATAACTCTTGGCTCCCTATTAAAAAATCCTTGCGAAATCTCATTAGTGGCCCTCTAACCAAAACCGAGATTAATACTAAAGTATGTGAGGTTCATAATAATAATAGGTGGGATTTCTCTAAAATCTCCTTTGAGCTCCCAACTTTTATTAAAGATATCTTCCTCTCCACTCCTACTCCTAGTAGAACCCCTAAGCAAGACTACCCTATTTGGAGATTAAATAATAATGAAATTTTTTCTTTAAAGTCAACCTATAATGTTCTCCTAGGCCACACCTCCCCTATTGATGATGAATTCAAGTGGGTATGGGATGTTAATACTCCCCGTAAAGTAAAATTTCTTTTATGGAAATGCCAACATAGTAGGCTGCCCTGTCGTTCCTATCTCTACAATATAGGTATTAATATCCATCCTATTTGTCCTATGTGTAAGACTGAGCATGAGTCTCTCTTTCATATTTTCTGGAATTGTACAATTGGTAAAGCTTTTTGGACAAGTTGTGGTATTCCTCTCAATATGAATTTAACTTCTTCAAATTGGCTTAGAACTTTAAAGGACCACTCTCCTTCTATGTCATCGAAATTTTATTCATGGTTAGAATTTTTATCTTTTGCTTTGTGGGGTCTGTGGCTTAACTGGAATCACAATAATATTCACAACCTCTCCAACCATCTCAACTACTCTAAAATTCATAAAGATGTAACTGAATTTAAACTTCTTACTTTAAGAGAGCCAAATCTTGCAAACAATATGGACATTAGGGTTAGATGGCACCCCCCCCCAACCCTAACTTTTATAAGCTGAATATTGATGGCTCCTATAGTCAAAACTCAAATAAAGCTAGCATAGGAGGGGTATTCAGAAACAGTCAAGGGGATTGGATCCTTGGCTTCCACTCATCCCTTCATGCATTAAATCATGCCCATGCTGAACTTTCAGCTTTGCTTTATGGATTATCCCTAGCTTTGGAGCAGAATCTTATGCCATTAGATATAGAAACGGACTCCACTGAGGTCCTAACCTTGGTTGACAATCCTACTCCTACTTATTTGCCTTTAATTATTCAATGCAGGTTGTTACTAACGAAGGTGGAGATGCCCCAAATCAGGCATAACTTCCGTCAAGGAAACAAAGTTGCTGATCTCTTAGCTAAAGGGGCTCCTGGACAGTCCAAAGAGAATGTTCTATACCATTATGTTATACCACCACCTTTTGTTAATCAAGCTATGCTGGATGATCGTGAAGGAAAATATGTTATCAAAAAACTATCGGATAGTACTATTAAATATCTTGCTACTTTAGGAAATCTAAATATCTTAAATCCTCCTCTTCCTCCAAGAAGGAACCTACCTCTGGCTAGTAGGAACTCATGTATTCAAAGTCATGCACTGCCTCAAACAGTCGCATGAACTCTCTATGTAACCCTCTGTAATTCAATATAATTATTATCATGTTATTATCAAAAAAAAAAAAAAAGGACAAGCTGATAACAATTAGCAAACTTGGCACAAACTGGCATCTTGTTCACCATCCCCCTCGTAACTTCTAGTTCCTTCTTGAGCCTCTACGGTTGTTTAAATATTTCCTTTCAACCACAACAAGCTCCTCCTCCTTCTCATTATCATCATTTTTACTCTCACTCTCAACTGGTGTTGTTTGTTTTACACGTGCGACTCGAACACTGAAAGGCATGTTCGATTATCATGAAAATATTTCACTTTCTCAATGAGATATTTAACCTCAACTTCTTTTAGCACAACCTTCGTAGCTTAGTGTGTTGGGAATTTTCCTGAAACTTCAAACCCTAGTTGTCTTCAAGAATTATCTTTTTTCTTATTTTCAAGAAATTTTGGTATGGACAAGATAAACAAGGAGTATCGTCTAATTAAATTTCTGCACCATTGATTTCTAGTAATATCATATGAACTGCTTAGCAACTAATTGCACTTGCTTTCTTATCAATATGCACGTGTTATAATTCCAATCGAAATATAAACAACTCTATTTCCTACTTGTTTGTAGTAAATCATAATAAAATTCGTAAATTCTAAATGTTATTGATTTAGAAAATTTTAAAGACTTGTAATATAAAGAACTCAAGTAATAACTTCTTGTCTTGATTAAAGTATGTCTTTTATATGATAGTAATTACTTAACAAAAAATTGAATTAATGTTGCTTTCTTTGAATATGAATAAATTAAAATGTCACCTTAAAAGCGTGTCTAATTCGAATAGATGAATTTTCTATGTGATGCATGAATTTAGGTAGATGATAATCACTAATCATCACCATCTTATGTTAACTTTTTGGAAGTGATGAATCATTGGTGAAATGTAAACTGGGGTTTCGGGAGAAGAGAGAGAGAAATTGGGAAGTTGAGGGAAATGTTTGAAGTGGAAATGAACTTCTCGTTAGAAATTATAGCAGGCCCCACTATATGTACTTTGCGAGATGTACAAATACAAAAATAACAAACTAGACAAAGTAAATGAAATTGGGCCAACTACCTATACACTTGGCGACTACTTATAAATAAAAGACTAAACTGATACAAACTAATCAAACTAATATAAACTAATCTAATGAAGTATTAACACTAACTAATCTGGTGGATCAGTGTGACTAGCTTGATCCTCAATACCCCCTCCAGTTGGAGGGTGGACAAACCCCCAACTTGCGTAAAATTATCTGTAATGATGACCAATAAGTGGCTTTTAAGAAAACCTACAAGCTGAGCATCTGTGCGTACATAATAAAGGTTGATCACACCCTCAAGCGGCTTATCTCTGACAAAATAGCAAGCAACCTCAATGTGTTTCATGCTCTCATGAAGCACAGGGTTGTGAGCAATGTAAAGTGTTGTCTGGTTATCACAAAATACATTAATAGGAGTGAGAACAAGTAAATCAAAATCACTAAGAAGATGAATAATCCAAGTTTGTTCATCAACAATTTTACTCAAAGCCCTATATTCAACTTCGCTGAAAGACAAGGACACTACATGTTGCTTTTTGGCTTTCACAGCAATGGGACTGCCACCGAAAAAATAAAGAACATGTATCTGAGCAGGCTTCCTAATCACTATCAGAATATGCATGAAGAAAATTCTGAAGATTTGTTGTGGAGAATACCATAATCAGGAGTATCTCTGAGATACCTTAGAACATATAAAGCATTATCCATATAAGGCACACGATGAGACTTCAAAAATTGGCTGAGGTGCTGAACTGAGAAGGCTAAGTCTCGCCTGGTATGAACCAAAAAGTTTAGCTTGCCCACTAAGCACATGTACCTCTCAACAGTAGGAAGCATCTCCCCCGCATCAGTATAAAGTTTAACATTCAAGTCCAAATGAGAAAAAAACAGGAGACACATTAGAACAATTAAAATCAGATAACATATCAGAGATGAACTTTTTCTAAGCCAAGTGTAGGCCAGAAGGAACAGAAGAAACCTCAATACCAAGAAAGTAATTATACAAAAAGCCTAGGTCCTTACTTTTAAATTGAGAATCAAGAATAGCCTTGAGAGATTGAATTTCAGCAGTGTCATTACCAGTTAGGATAACATCATCCACATAGAGAACCAATATTACCAAAACACCATACTTTCTAATGAAAAATAAATAATCACTCATAAATGTATGTATCCTCTAGACCAAAGAGCCTGGGAAAGCTTAGCATACCGCTGTCTGGATGCTTGTTCTAACCCATAGAAGCTTTTATGTAGCTTGCACGTAACAACTGAGGTGTGAGTAGAAGGATATGAAGAGAGATCAAAAGACTAACCAAATGGCACCTTCATGTGGACTTCTTCAGTTAAGCCTCCATGGAGAAATGCATCATTAACATCCAGCTGGAAAAGACACTAATTTGACTTGGCAGCAACAACTAGAAGGCACTTGATTGTCTTAATTTTTTACCACTGGAGAAAGGTTTCAGAATAGTCAATACCTTCCACTTGAGTGTCACCCCTAACAACAAGCCTAGCATTATACCTCTCAATGGAGGCATCAACCTTATACATCACTTTATACATCCACTTGCACCCAATAAGTTTCTTACCTAGGGGAAGTGAAACAATGCTCCAGGTGTTGTTAACCTCTAGTGCATTGAATTCCTGTTGCATTGCTTCCTGTCAAGCAGGTGCAGAGGTTTCCTGCTGGTAAGTCCTTGATTCAAATACAACTACAGCACGTCTAACAGGAAGTGTAATATTGGAACAAGTGGAGCCAGGAAGGTGACAAACACAATCTTGGAGATAGACAGGATGAGAGTGAGTTTTGGAGGCTTTTCTAATGGGTTGAGTAGGTAGAAGTATAATAGATGAAGATTAATGAGAAGAAAGGTCAGGAGAGGGAGGTTCATGACACATCCAGATTAAGGGTATGGGTCACAAATATCCTAGTCAATTGTAGGGATCGAACACAAGGACTTGCACGAGACTCAATATAGTTGGACTTGCTTGAGTTCAATTGTTTTAGTGAGTTAATCCTAAAATAAAGTGTAATTATAGCTAATGCTAAGCAAAGGTAAATTAATGCTAAGTTGACAATTAAAGAAGAGCTAGGATACTAACTTCCCCCTAGCCCTCTAACCAAATAGATGTAGATCAAAGCTTCTTCACACCAAGGTCACCCAATGGACCTTGCTCGCATATACCCAACTCGCCCCTCTCGGTGATGAGTTGAGATTACCAACTCTTTCCCTCTCGGTGCTAAGAGTTGATACTTTGAGTACTAGCAACTAGTCCTAAGTAAGGTATCCCTCTCTCGGTGTTCAACCCGTTAACCTGGGGTAAATGCAATACACCTACCCCCAATAGCCCGTCACTACACTTCCTATTTCTAGATTCACCCTTTCGGTGTAAATCTAGTACTATTGGGCTCAACTTGAGTTGTACACCTCAAGTTGTTGTAATGGAATCAAAAGTAGTGAAATGGGGTATTCCTAGGTGCTTAGAAGATTATTATGTTATACCCTTTCGATTATTGGACAAGGGTTTAATTAGCACCCTAGTCGATGATTTAGGTACTCATACTAGATAATGATGCAAAACTTGAAAGTAATGAAATATGCATTGAAATAGTAAGGTAGAAATGATTCTTATAAACAATGATGTTGTTCTACACAATATAAGAAGGCTTGACCAAGAAGTAATTTATTTGTCTCTATCTTGCCTCTCAAGTAAAGTGAAGGTAAGATGTTCTCAAAAACCTACTTCAACCTATATATAGTGTTTGCTAAATTAATTACAAAATTTCCATTTGCAGGTTGGGCTGGAACCCTTTTGCAAAAAGGGCTGAGTTTTGGTGCTGAATCAAGCGAAAGGGCTGGTGCCTCTTGGACCATGGGCTAGCGCCTTCTTCTGGGTTTGTATGAGAGGACGGCCGCCTTAATTGGGAGACCGTCTTTTCTTCTTTTCTAAGAGAGGACGGTGCAGCCTTGCATCATGTGGTCGCCTCTTCGTCACTACAGCTTTTCCTTGCAAAGTGTAATGGGCACCTACCCTATGCATGGGCAGTCGTATCTTCACAAGTCTTCCAGTTCTTCAGCTTCCTTGCAAAAGGGTTGGGGCCTCTTTGGTCGCCCATTTGGACACTCAGCATGTCTTCACATCCAAGGAAGGGGTGGTCGCCCCTAGCATGGGCGGCCACTACTTCACTGTTTCTGCTGCTTTCTTGAACTTGATCACTTTTCTTGGGTATTCTTACTCTTTTTGTTTTTTCCTTTTCTTGTAGGATCTAACACCTGAAACAAGCAGAATTCATCAGTCTTCCCTATGGATTGGTCACCTTTGGATTCAAAGACAAAAGTTTAAGCGAGTTAAAGTAAGCCAAATGCTCACGCATCAACTCCCCCAAACTTGAGTCTTTGTTTGTCCTCAAGCAAACTAATCTCTACCCAAGATTAGTGAATCACTTTCAAGACTAGCATACAGTGAAGCCACGTTTCACTTTTCAATTTATTCAAAAACTTTTGACCTCATTTGGTTCCAACACACATTCATACTCATGAATACTCGACAAGTCACTTTGTGAACCACCCTAGTTTTACAATGGTCAAAGAATGACATAGAGCCTCAAGTGTGGATTTGGTTCATCAATTTCACTTGGTTTCAAACCCGGTCTCATGCTAAGCTCTCACCTCTCAAATCACTACTTGAAATCCTCACCTCAAAAGAGTAGTCCTTATCTCACAATTAAATTCAAACTAAGGACTTCAAACAATTAAGCACTCATTCTCCAAAGAATGTTCACGAGTTGAGTCAAAGTACCATATGCTTGCCCATATTGTGACTCTCCACTAATAGTGAAGAACCGAACATTGGATCAACTAGGACTTGAATGAAAGCTCGGGGCTAGGTGTGATGATTTAGGAACACATTGACTACCGACTACCTTGCCAACACATAAACATTTCATTCCATCCTTCTTTCACCTCCTTTCACCCTCTTTCTCAATTTCATTTTCTTTATTTTTCTTTCTTCTTTTTGTAATTTTCAAAGTCTAGGAAACCTAATGTTTTTTATTCCTCTAGTCCACTCTCAATATTTACAAAAGCTAGGTGGACTAGTTCTATCCTTCCATGTTGTCTCTCTTTATGGATTTTTCACAAGCTTTTCTCCTCTTTTTTTTATAACTTAGCAACTCCCTAGGCTTCCTAGTATATGATATATCCCATGGATTCCCCCAAAATTTTTAGGCTTTTACCTAACTTTAGAATATTCGCTTGAAAAGGGAATTTTCAATCATTCAACAGCCAATGCATTACTCACATATCGGATTACCAAATAAAAGGCTCAAAAGGGACGCTAGTGATATTATTAGACTAAGGGTATATGAAGAGGCTCAAATGGGTTACAAAGAAAGCCTATGATCATTTTCAAGTTTGGCACAACTCAAAATTTGCCGTGTGCACAAGTCGGACAAGCTCTAGACCTCAACTCAAAGATGTGAACCCACTACTTATGACTCTAGGAGTGCCAAACCGAGTGAAGATGCTATTTTTCAAAAATGTCGTGACATTTATTGCTTCATTGTTTGTAGAGTCATCACTTCCATCCACTTGGAAACATAGTCAGCGGCCACCAAAATGTATTTCATTCAACACAAGCTTATGAATGGACCCATGAAATCAATACCCCACACATCAAACAATTCTACCTCCATGATAGGATTTTGAGAGATTTCATGTTTCCTCGATGCACCCTCGGCTCTTTGGCACCTATCACAACCTTTCAGAAATGCATTAGCATCCTTATAGATGGTAGGCCAATAGAATCCACACTCCACTATCTTTGAAATGGTTCTAATGCCACCATGATACCTACTATATGGTGAAAAATGGCACCCATTTATAATTTCTTATTGCTAAACATCCGGAACACATCTCCAAATCATCCCATCCGTACAAATTCTAAAAAAGTAAGGTTCATCCAATTAATAATGACGAGCATCCTTCTTGAGCTTCTTCCTTTGATTGTACGAATAGTCACCGGGTAAATCTCCACAATCCACAGAATTGAAAATCTCCACGTACTATAATATTTTATCCAAAGCTAGCGCAAGTACCCTTTCATCTAGGAAACAATCATTAATTTCTCCATCAGGTCTCCCCCTTTCTTTCAATCTTGATAAGTGGTCCACCACTTGATTCTCGGTGCCTTTTCTCACCTTCACCTCAACATCAAACTCTTGAAGCAATAGTATCTATCGGATCAAGCGGGGTTTGGAGTCCTTCTTACTCATCAAGTAGCGGATGGCCGAGTGGTCGTTATGAACAACCACCTTGGACCCCATCAAATAAGCTCGAAATTTCTCAAATACAAACATCACCGCTATAAGCCCTTTCCCAGTGACCGTGTAGTTCAATTGGGCACCATTCATGGTTTTACTAGCATAGTAAATAGGATGAAAAATCTTTTCAATCCTTTGACCAAACACGGCACCAAGAGCCATGTCACTTGCATCACACATCAATTCAAAGGGCAATTCCCAATTAGGACTTACAATGATGGGCGCGGTAGTGAGCCTTTTTCTTAATACTTCAAATGCTTTTAGGCAATTATCATCAAACACAAATTTGGCCTCTTTTTCAAGAAACTTGCATTAGGGGATGAGTAATCTTCGAGAAATCTTTAAAGAATCTTTGATAAAAGCCCGCATGACCAAGGAAACTTCTCACTCCCTCTATGGTAGTGGGAGGTGGAAGCTTGGAAATCACATCTATTTTTTCTTGATCCACCTCTATCCCCCGCTTGAACACCTTGTGTCCCAAAACAATACCTTCTTCCACCAAGAAATGGAATTTCTTCCAATTAAGCACCAACTTCATTTCTTCACATCTTTAAAGTATCAAGTCTAGGTTGTGTAGAGAATCATCAAATGAATCACTAACCACAGAAAAGTCATCCATGAATACTTCCAAAAAAAATTCCACCATATCATAGAATAAAGCAAGCATGCGGGTGCATTATAAGGACCAAAAGGCATCTTCTTGAAAGCAAATGTCCCATTCAATAGAGATTTTGTCGTACCCAAAATACCCATCTAGAAAAGAATAATAAGCCTTCTAGGACAACTTATCCAGCATTTGATCAATGAATAGAAGGAGAAAATGATCTTTTCCTGTAGCTTTGTTGAGCTTGCAATACTCCATGCAAACTCTCCACCAGGATACAGTCCTAGTGGAAATGGCTTCACCCTTCTCATTATGCACAACCATCATACCCCCTCCCCCCTTCTTGGGCACACATTGGACCGGTGATACACATTCATTATCGGATAGAGGTTCTACTACACCTGTATCTAAACACCTTATGATCTTCTTTTTGACAACTTCTTGCATGGACGGGTTCAACCGCCTTTGATGCTCAACCTGAAGGTTTACAACCCTCTTCAAGAATAATTTTGTGGGTGCACACTCCGGGATCATGCCTCTAATGTTGGCCAAGGTCCAACCAATAGCCCAAATTCTCTTTCTCACAACTTCTAAGAGCTTTTCTTCTAGGGATTGGTTCAAATGGGGTGAAATGATTATGGAGAGAGTAGAGATAGGACCAAAGTAGGCATATCTCAAGTGACTTGGTGAAACTTTGAGATCAAGAGTGGGGGGTATTCAATCGAAAGTTTATTTGGTGGAACCTCCAGTAAAGTCAACATTATCTCTGACTCCCTCATCCACAAAGTCCACCTTCTCTATACTAGCAACAACAACATCTCCAACATCACCACTTTGCTCTGGTATCACTCTTCTATCACTTTACTCTGGAACATCATCCCTATAACAAACAACTGCAACATCTCCTCCTCTTTGAACAACATCTTTGTCATCACCAACTGCAACATCACCTAGCCTCAGTGTTATTACACCCTCAAGCCTTTCCATCAAACGATCGATCAACACATCCTCCTCATAAACAAATGACACCAACTTTTTTATGAAATCCTTTGTCATCTCCCTTAGAGTAGACACAAGAATGGGCTCACCACCTGCAATTCCATCCCAACCAAAAAGAGAAAAAAATCAACCCAAGAAGGCGTAGATAACAGATGTGTACACATATTACTTTATGTGTACAAATATTAATTAAGTTAATAAATTAATATATGTACACATAAAATGATATGTGTACATATAAAGTAATATGTGTAATATATGTAAACATTTTACTTGTGTATACACATGTAAGTAATATGTGTACGCATATAAATTATGTGTGCACACATACTCAGACGTGTAAACACCAAATGTTCGATAACTTAAAAAATGATAATCACGTTATCAGCACGACAAAAGATATGATCACATTCTCTCTCCTGCTTGCTAGGAATCCACCTTAGCCCCTGGTAATAGATTAAGATCAATGAGAAGAAAGGTCAGGAGAGGGAGGTTCATGACACGTCTAGATTAAGGGTATGGGTCACAAATACCCTAGTCAATAGTAGGGATCGAACACAGGGAATTGCACGAAACTCAATACAGTTGGACTTGCTTGAGTTCAATTATTTTAGTGAGTTAATCGTAAAATTAAGTGTAATTATAGTTATTGCTAAGCAAAGGTAAATTAATGCTAAGTTGACAATTAAAGAAGAACTTGGATACTAACTTCCCCCTAGCCTTCTAACCAAATGGATGTAGTTCTAAGGTTCTTCACACCAAGGTCACCCAATGGACCTTGCTCGCATATACCCAACTCGCCCCTCTCGGTGATGAGTTGAGACTACCAAATCTTGCCCTCTCGGTGCTAAGAGTCGATGCTTTGAGTGCTAGAAACTAGTCCCAATTAAGGTATACCTCTCTCGGTGTTCAACCCGTTAACCCAGGGTAAATACAATACACCTACCTCCAGTACCCCGTCACTACACTTCCTATTCCTAGATTCACCCATGATTCTTACAAACAATGATGTTGTTCTTCACAATATAAGAAGGTTTGACCAAGAAGTAATTTTATTTTGTCTCTATCTTGCCTCTCAAGTAAAGTGAAGTCTAAGATATTCTCAAAAACCTACATCAACCTATATATAGTGTTTGCTAAAATTAATTACAAAATTGTCATTTGTAGGCTCTTTTGCCAAAAGGGCTGAGTTTTGGTGCTGAATCAAGCGAAAGGGCTGGCGCCACTTGGACCATGGGCTAGCGCCTTCTTTTGGGTTTGTATGAGAGGGCGGCCGCCCTTAATTGGGTGACCACCTTTTTTTTCTTTTCCAAGAGAGGGCGGTACAGTCTTGCATCATGTGGTCGCCTCTTTGTCACAACAGCTTTTCCTTGCAAAGTGTAATGGGCGCCTGCCCCATGCATGGGCAGCCGCATCTTCACAAGTCTTCCAATTATTCAGCTTCCTCGCAAAAGGGTTGGGGCCTCTTTAGTCGCCCATTTGGACACTCAACATGTCTTCACATCCAAGGAAAGGGTGGTCGTCCCTAGCATGGGCGGCCGCCACTTCATTGTTTCTGCAGCTTTCTTGAACTTGATAACTTTTCTTGGGTATTCTTGCTCTTTTGAGTTTTTTCCTTTTCTTGTAGGATCTAACACATGAAACCAAGCAGAATTCATCGGTCTTCCCTATGGATTGGTCACCTTTGGATTCAAAGATAAAAGTTTAAGCGAGTTAAAATAAGCAAAATGCTCACGCATCAACTCCCCCAAACTTGAGTCTTTGCTTGTCCTAAAGCAAACTAATCTCATACCCAAGAGTAGTGAATCACTTTGAAGACTAGCATACAATGTAGCCAAGTTTCATTTTTCAATCTATTCAAAAGCTTTTGACCTCATTTGGTACCAACACACATTCATACTCATGAATACTCGACAAGTCACTTTGTGAACCACCTCACCACTTTTACAATGGTCAAAGGATGACATAGAGCCTCAAGTGTGGATTTGGTTCATCAACTTCACTTGGTTTCAAACCCGATCTCATGCTAAGCTTTCACCTCTCGTATCACTACTTGCAATCCTCACCTCAAAAGAGTAGTCCTTATCTCACAATAAAATTCAAACTAAGGACTTCAAACAATTAAACATTCACTCTCCAAAGAATGTTCACGAGTTGAGTCAAAGTACCATATGCTTGCCCATATTGTGACTTTCCACTAATAGAGAAGAACCAAACATAGGATCAACTAGGACTTCATTAGGCTTGTAATGAAGGCTCGGGGCTAGGTGTGAAAATTTAGAAACATAGTGGCTACCGACCACCTTGCCAACACATAAACATTTCATTCCATCCTTCTTTCACCTCATTTCACCCTCTTTCTCAATTTCATTTTCTTTATTTTTCTTACTTATTTTTGTAATTTTTAAATTCTAGGAAACCTAATGCTTTTTATTCCTTTACTCCACTCTCAATATTTACAAAAGCTAGGTGAACCAGTTCTATCCTTGCATGTTGTCTCTCTTTATGGATTTTTCACAAGCTTTTTTTTTAATAACTTAGCAACTCACTATGCTTCCTAGTATATGATATATCCAATGGATTCCCTCAAACTTTAGGCTTTTACCTCACTTTAGAATATTCGCTTGAAAAGGGAATTTTCAATCATTCAACCACTAATGGATTACTCACATACCGGATTACCAAATAAAAGGCTTAAAAGGGACACTAGTGATATTTTTAGACTAAGGGTATATGAAGAGGCTCAAAAGGGTTCCAAACAAAGCCTAAGATTATTTCCAAGTTTGGCACAACTAAAATTTCGCCTTGAGCACAAGTCGGACAAGTTCTAAAACTCAACTCAAAGATGCGAACCCACCATCTATCCTCGTACATACGCAAGTGGATAAATAAAGATAAAAACTCAACTCTCAACAAGGCTCACAACTTGTAAAGTCTTAATGGTCCACTAGGAACCATGTCAATGACTTCAAAGCAACACATGAACCTAGAGTCATCGATAAAGACCACAAACTCCCAAAGTGGACACTTCATAACTTGTCTCATACCATAAGATTCAATTGAAATGTGGGTACTTCATGAGACTCTCAAACCATAACCACAAGACAATTTTACAAAAATTACTATGTGTACTACTTGGTTCAAACAACCACTTCCAGAAAAAATCAAGCAAAGAAAACCGAAAGCTTATTTAAAACAAAAAAAAAATGATTGGAACTTAACTAAATATGCTAAAAATGAAAGTAACATGCACTAAATATGCCAAATTTTTGGCAAGTTCTGAAGGGCGGCTGGCAAAGCAAAGGCCGGCCTCCTTATGCAATATCCCTTAATTCATGAATAAAAGAGGTGGCCACTCTGTAAGGGCGCTCACAAAGGGTGTCCAAACATCAAGAAAGTTGCTAATTCAACACTTCGAAAAAAAATTGAGTTTTTAGAAAAAGGTCGACCGCCTACAGAAGGGGCGGTCGCCTGTTCTAAGGCAAGCTCTCTCTTGAGAGATGGTCAGGTTAGATAATTTGGGCAGCCGCACAAACTAGGTGCGGCCTCCGTCTCACCACCATCTTGAGTTGTGAAACCTTGTGATTGGGCGATCGCCTAACAAAGGGGAGACCGTACTTTCTTGAACCTTCAGAAGTTTAAGTCACAGAAAAGGAAAAGTGGGGCGTTCGCCCAATAAAGGGCGATCGCCCTTTCTTTGTCAGCACCAGATGCAAGGGCGCGATTCCCAAAATTTTAAACACTAAAGCACAAATAAGGCTCACAACTATCCACTTTGTTTCTCTCTCATGGCCAAAAAACTCTCAATCTTTCAAGAACACGAGTCATAATCTGGTTCGTACACCCTTCCCCTAACCATCCTAAGTCATGTTTTTGCATTTTTTTCAATTTTAATATCTATTCTAAATCCTACTCCTAAAATTTTTAACCTACTCTAAGAATTTATAAACAAGAAAGAAATGAAATAACTTACCAGAAAAGTTTGCAGTGGGTAATGAAGTGATGTTTTGTTGAGCGAGTGGGGGTGGAAGTTTCCGTTGGTCGGAATTAATAAAGGTAGCCGGCGGTAGGGTTTTTAGAAATCGGAATAGTTAAGGAGGTAAAGAGGCATCCTAAGGTTCCTTTTATACCCCCGATGGGTCGGTTACCTTTCAAGAAGGGCGCCCGTCTTTTACAAGAGTGTTCGCCCATTGCACTGACTATTAGTCATGCTTTCTTTGAGAAAGGGCGGTCGCCTATTGCAAGGGCTCAGCCCGTTGGTTTTTCGCCTACCCTCTTGAGGAAATTGGGTGGCCAACACTGCAAGGGCGTCCTAAAAGGGCGCTCAAACTTTAGAGAGGTCCAATTTCTACACTTAGCAAAAACTTTTTAGGCTAAAGCAGAAGGGGCATCTGCCTCATCAAGGAGCAGCCTCCGTGTCAAAAAAAAAGGTCTCCAACACTGCAGGGGCGTCCAAAAAGGGCGAAGAAAGTCCAGAGAGCTTCACATTAGACACTTAGAAAAAAAATTGAAAAAATTTCGATCCTTAAAAATGGGCAGTCCCCTTTTTTTAGAGGCAACTGCATGTTCTTGGCTCTCTGCAAACTTACTTTTTCTAAGTTACCATCACTCGTTGGGGCAGCCAACCTGTTACCTGTAAGACCAGATTCTGCACTTTTCCGATCCAGCTGTAACTCATCTTTGAGATCTACAAAACAATAACTAGTTAGCTAAAAACCTTGGGTTGCCTCCCAAGAAGCGCCTTAGTTAACGTCGTGGCACGACACCGACCTATTAGCTCAAGGATCAATCAAGAATATCAAGGCCACCATCTTGGTGCCTTCCATAACTCCCAAATAATGTTTCACCCGGTGGTCATTCACTTTAAAACTCTTACCATCTTTACTTTCCAAATCAAGGGAACCACAGGGAGAAACAGCAACAACCTTAAACGGGCCACTCCACTTTGACTTCAACTTTCTCGGAAATAATTGGAGGCGGGAATTAAACAACAACACAAGATCTCCCACCTAGAATTCTCGATTCCATATCTTCTTATCATACAAAATCTTCATCCTCTCTTTGTACAACTAGGCATTTTCATATGTGTTGAACCTTATTTCATCATAATGCATTCATTCTAGACTTCGAGGCTAGCTCCCAATCCAAATTCAATTTTTTTAATGCCCATAATGCCTTATATTCAAGCTAGATCAGAAGATGACAATCCTTACCAAACACCAATCGGTAGGTGTACCTATTGGAGTCTTATAAGCCGTCCTATAAGCCCAAAGTGCATCATCCAATTTTATGGCCCAATCTTTCTATTTTGCCTTCACAGTCTTTGCCAATATTTTCTTGATTTCTCGGTTAGACATTTCAACTTGTCCACTAGTTTGTGGATGATAAAAAGTATGCTTGACTCCATACTTCTCAAGAAGTGAGTCAAATGCCTTGTTGAAAAATGAGAGCCAACATCACTACTTATGACTCTAGGAGTGCCAAACAGAGTGAAGATGCTCTCAAAAATGTCGTGACATTTCTTGCTTCATTGTTAGGTAGAGCCACCGCTTCCACCCACTTGGGTATATAGTCAGCGGCCACCAAAATGTATTTCATTCCACCCAAGCTTATAAATGGACCCATGAAATCAATACCCCACACATCAAACAATTCTACCTCCATGATAGGATTTTGAGGGATTTCATGTTTCCTAGACGCACCCCCGGCTTTTTAGCACCTATCACAACCTTTCACAAATATATTAGCATCCTTATAGATGGTAGGCCAATAGAATCCACACTCCACTATCGTTGAGGCAGTTCTAATGCCACCATGATGCCCACTATATGTTGAAGAATGGCACCCATTTATAATTTTCCATTGCTCAACATCTGGAACACATCTCCGAATCATCCCATCCGCACAAATTCTAAACAAGTAAGGTTTATCCCAATAGTAATGACGAGCATCCTTCATGAGCTTCTTCCTTTGATTGTATGAATAATCATCGGGCAAATCTCCACAAATAAAAACATTGGCGATCTCTGCATACTATGGTATTTTCTCCAAAGCTATCGCAAGTACCCTTTCATCCGGAAAACAATCATTAATTTTTCCATCTTCACGAGCTCTCGCCCCTTTTTTCAATCTTGATTATGGTCCGCCACTTGATTCTCGGTGCTTTTTCTCACCTTCACCTCAACATCAAACTCTTGAAGCAATAGTATCCATCGGATCAAGTGGGGTTTGGAGTCCTTCTTGCTCATCAAGTAGCGGATGGCCGAGTGGTCGGTATGAACAACCACCTTGGACCCCATCAAATAAGCTCGAAATTTCTCAAATACAAACATCACTGCTAAAAGCTCTTTCTCGGTGACCGTGTAGTTTAATTGGGCACCATTCACGGTTTTACTAATATGATAAATAGGATGAAAGATATTTTCAATCTTTTGACCCAACACAACACCAAGGGCCATATCACTTGCATCACACATCAATTCAAAGGGCATTTCCCAATTAGGACTTACAATGATGGGCGCCGTAGTAAGCCTTTTTCTCAATACTTCAAATGCTTTGAGGAAATTATCATCAAACACAAATTTGGCCTCTTTTTCAAGCAACTTGCATAGGGGATGAGCAATCTTCGAGAAGTCCTTAAAGAATTTTTATAAAAGCCCGCATGACCAAGGAAAATTCTCACTCCCTTCACGATAGTGGGAGGTGGAAGCTTGGAAATCACATCTATTTTGGCTTGATCCACCTCTATCCTCCGCTTGGGCACCTTGTGTCCCAAAACTATTTCTTCTTCCACCAAGAAATGACATTTCTTCCAATTAAGCACCAACTTCGTTTCTTCACATCTTTCAAGTATCAAGTCTAGGTTGTGTAGAGAATCATCAGATGAATCACCAATCAGGGAAAAGTTATCCATGAATACTTCCAAAAAAATTTCCACCATATTATGGAGTACAACAAGCATGCTCCATTGGAAGGTGGCGGGTGCATTATAAAGACCAAAAGGCAGCTTCTTGAAAGCAAATGTCCCATATGAACAAGTGAAGGTTGTTTTCTCTTGATCCTCCGCTTCAATAGAGATTTGGTTGTACTCGGAATACCCATCTAGGAAATAATAATAAGCCTTCCCGGACAACCTATCCAACATTTGATTAATTAATGGACTTGTAGCTTTGTTGAGCTTGCGATAGTCCATGCAAATTGTCCACCCGTATACAGTCCTAGTAGAAATGGCTTCACCCTTCTCATTATGCACAACCATCATACCACCCTCCCCTTCTTAGGCACACATTGGACCAGTGATACACATTCACTATCGGATAAAGGTTCTATAACACCCGCATCCAAACACCTTATGATCTTCTTTTTGACAACTTCTTGCATAGCCGGATTCAACTGCCTTTGATGCTCAACCGAAGGTTTACAACCTTCTTCAAAAATAATTTTGTGGGTGCACACTCCGGGATCAATACCTCTAATGTCGGCCAAGGTCCAACCAATAGCCCAAATTCTCTTTCTCACAACTTCTAAGAGCTTTTCTTCTAGGGATTGGTTCAAATGGGATGAAATGATTATGGGGAGAGTAGAGTTAGGACCACAGTAGGCATATCTCAAGTGACTTGGTGAAACTTTGAGTTCAAAAGTGAGGGGTATTCAATGGAAGGTTTAATTGGTGGAACCTCCACTGAAGTCAACATTATCTCTAACTCCCTCATCCACAAAGTCCACCTTCTCTCTACTACCAACAATAACATCTCCAACATCACCAACTGCTCTTCTTTCACCATTTTACTCTGATATCCCTCTTTTATCACTTTACTCTGGAACATCATCCCTGTCACCAACAACTGCAACATCTCCTCCTCTTTGAACAACATCATTGTCATTAAAACCTGCAACATCACCTAACCTCAGTATTATCACACCCTCAAGCCTTTCCATCAAACGATCGATCAACACATCCTCCTCATCAACAAATGGCACCAACTTTTTCATGAAATCCTTTGTCATCTCTCTTGGAGTAGGCATAAGAATAGGCTCACCACTTGCAACCCAATCCCAACCAAAAGAGAAAAAAATATCAACCCAAGAAGGCATAGATAACAGATTATGCACACATATTACTTTATGTGTACACATATTAATTAAATATAATTAATATGTGTACACATAAAGTAATATGTGTACATATAAAGTAATATGTGTAATATATAAAAACATTTTACTTGTGTATACACATGTAAGTAATATGAGTACGCATATAAATTACGTGTACACACATACTCAGACATGTAAACATCAAATGTTCGATAACTTAAAAATTGCTAATCAGGTTATCAACACGGCAAAAGATATGATCACATTCTCTCTTCTGCTTGGTAGGAATCCACCTTAGCCCCTGGTTCTGTAGGAATGTCCTATAAGTCCCGGTGCCGAAGTGATGGAATAGCTTCATTGGCCCAAGCAACGAATGCCCACGGAAAGCCATAGAGGTTGTATCCTTTCATCTCTACAGACATTGGCTTGACTAGGCTCTGAATTGTCATATCAAAGCTCTTTCTCCCCAAGGATACTTGGCGAAGTATTCAGTGGGTCTGGAAGCTAAGTAGACAAATTTAGGATCAACACTTGTATGCACATCCTTTGAACGTAAAATTGAGTGCGCAAACTAAGCAAGGGAAAGTCGATACTTTGTTCTCGCATGTAGATCACTTTCAGTGATCACTTTCAGGAGTTCACTTCCTGATACAACCTTATTTCCTCCATTGTGCTCGGTTAACATAAGCCACATATGTTCCCCCTTCTTTTTCACCTCAGCCATATAAACTTTCTCGGGGGTACTCATGGTGTGACAGTGCAGTCATTTATGCAATTCATTAAGCCCAAACCGAGTTGGAAGTCTATTAAATTTAACCCATAGCTCCTTGGTCTTATTGCAAGTTATGGTCCGCAAGCGGAGCCCATGGACTAATTTTGGAGGAAAAATAGCTTTATCACTCAAACCCAGCAGGTGCCAAAAAACAGAACCTTTAAATTCGTCCAACATCTCCCAACTGGTCAATGCTTCTCGAAACTTCTTCATTTCCCCAGAAAGAGAGGATCTTTGTGTAACTTTCGCCACCATGAACTCACCACGTTCATCCATAAAAGTCCGGAGATTGATATCAGGATGGTAAGTCATAGCGACCTCAGGACCTCGTCCTCGACCTGCAAATGATTAAGAGAAATTGATTAGATGCATTTTTTCAAACATTGACTATGATGTGTATACATCATTTATATGTGTACACATCATCTATATGTGTACACATATAAATAATGTGCAAGATTATTTACATATCCAGCCAGAATGTTTACACATCATAGGTATATGTACACATAAATACTTACCACTTCTGGGGCTGCCTCCCATTGAATCTGCAGCATCATTTTCATCCGTCTCCCCATCCTACCCTAATTTAGAAACATTATCAACTTCATCCAACTTATCACCCTCCTTTGATTCATCATTTGCATCATCTACTAATATTTTCCTCAACAACATATTCCAATTTCTTCTAGCAAAACATTTTGCTTGTTTTTCTTGTTCTCCATTCCTTCTTCCACTAGCAGTAGCAACACCTTCTCCCCTTCTTCCTGTTCTCCATCCATTCCACTAGCACTAGCAACACCTTGTCCTCCTTCTTGTTCTCCATCCCTTCCACTAGCACCAGTGACACCTTATCTTTGTTCATCTTGTTTTCCATCCCTTCCACTAGCAACACCTTCTTCTCTATCCCTCCCACTAACAGCTTTTTCTCTATCCTCGCTAACAACATCTTCTTCTAGAATTCTTCCACTAAGGACTGCTTGTATGTCTTCTTCTGAATCAATAACCTCTCTTAGAACTCTATCACCAAATTCTCTTTCATCCTCTCTCTCCCATCTGTGGCAGAAATGTATTCATCTCCAGATGTATTCTTCTCTCCCTTATTGCATTCTTCATCACCATCCTTATTTTTCCTTAGATGAGTTGCAGAACCCTCATTTTTTGATCCACTATCTATGAGTGCTGCTTTTTGATTAACTTCTCGAAGGATTTAGTTAACCTCTATAACTTCACTCATATCTATGCTGACTTGGCTCTCTGATTGGACGTCGTTTGATAGTGCTCTACCGCTAGCAATTCTAGTTCTTTTGCTAGCCGGTAAAGATGTCTCGCTTCTTCCACCCGTCTTTCTTTTGCCCCCTTGTTACCGCTAGCAGCTCTAGTTACACCCCCACGATGTGTGCTTACAATTTTATCTACATAGCAAAGAAAATAAATAACATAGTAAGATTAAATGAATCCAGCTTCCAACAGAATTATATCTGGGCAAGTGCAGACACAAAAACCATAGAAAATACCATAGAAATTACACTACAAACAAATCATACAAATCCACCTGTTTTGGATTTTTTGTGCAATTATAGCACAAAAAACCAAGAGAATGCACCAGAAAACTAAGCCAAATCAGAGAAAATCCAAAAAATGCACCAGAAAATCCACATTGTTTTTACTTTAAAAAGTTGAAAATTTACTTTGTATACGCAAATACTCCAACAATCGGCCAAACAACAACTAAATTGTAAAGAATCGGACTTCTCAAGATGTTTTCTGATAAAATTTTGCGTTTGAATTTTGAAAGAGAAGAGGAGAAGTTTGTAAGTTGCAGAGGAGAGTGTGTGTGAGAGAGTGTTGTTTTGATTGAAATGAGGAGAGAGAAGAGAGTGTGTGTATATATACTTTTTGCACTTTTTGTTTTTGCCCAAAAATTTATAAAATTCTAACCTCTCTTTGACCCCACTTAATCACCAATATAAATAAAAAAAGAAAAAAAAATTGGTGTCCCCTTTTCTTATTTTAAAACTTGAGAGGTCGTTTATCTCTTTCTTCTTGTGTTAGTTAGTGTGGCACGTTCAATGTATGATGATATAGAATAGATTATACATCCCACATTTTTAATTCATAATGTACTCAGTCACAAAATTTTGAACAATAATTGAGCTAATTACTTCTTTTCCCAAAAAAAAAAAAAAAAAAAAAAAATAATAATACCAACGGATTTTTATTCTTCATTTCCCATTTTAGAAAGTATTGAGAAAACTATATACCTCAATTTCCCTTGAGCTATACTAACAGTTCATCATCTTGTTGTAGCAAAACAGAGTGAAGTGAAAAATGGGTTCAAGAACCCTAATCCAATTTCCAATATTCTCACCACCAGCACCAGCACCGGCACCACAACCCCGTTCGTCAACTGAAGTCCGTTTCTCACGTTGGAACAACGCCAACGCCGATAAATTCAACAACCACGAACGTACTCAAAAACAAATCGAAGACCAACTCCGCTTCCTCAAACGTTTCGATTCTGCCCTCAACATTGCCAATAATTACAACCCTGCCCCTCCTTCACCTGTCACCGATAAAAGAACCTTTAAATCAATTGGCACTCCTTCTTCTCCTTCTTCACCTTCCATTCCTGGTAAAAAATCCAAGTACTCCAAACCAATTAATCGTTCACACCCTGCATTTAAGCCGTTTATTAAACCCCGGAACATTCCTAAAGATGATGGCAATGATACAACCTCCACGATTGATATTAAAGTTGATGAAAATGGGGTTTGTTATGAGTTCCCACAAGCACCTTTTGTGTATCAGTATAGTTATACCGAGACGCCTAAGTTGAAGCCTAATAAGTTGAGGGAGCCATTGGTGTCGCCTTTTGGACCGGAGTCTATGACTAGGCCGTGGACTGGTAGGAAACCGTTGGAGCCTAGTAAGAAGAAGCTTCCTGAATTTGATTCCTTTAGGTTGCCTCCGCCTCATAAGAAAGGGGTTAAGCCTGTTCAGGCTCCTGGACCATTCTTGGCGGGGTCTGGGCCGAAGTATGTTAGGTCTAGAGATGAACTAATTGGGGAGCCGTTGACGAAAGAGGAAATTGAGGAGCTTATCAATAGTGTTAAGAAGACGACACGGCAATTGAATATAGGTATTTTTTGTTGTGTGTTAGCTTATTTGTCGATCATTGTGAGTTGCATTGCGTATAGACTTGGAAGATTTTGTTTTACTGTGAATTTGTTGTATTAGGGTGTGTTTGCTAGAGATTGAAAAAGTAATGTTTATGTGTTAGTTGAAGTACGTAATATGAAGTTAAAACTTACAGTAGTTGTAAGGAAAATGACTTCCCCTCAGAAGTGAAGGAAGTCATTTTCCTCCTTTTGATGGAAAATCTTTTTCGTGAAAATGAGTTATGTCATGGCGAATGCTAGAAGATTACTTCCTAGCAGAAAAATATATTCCTGGAAATCATTTCCGCTCATATCAAACACACCCTTAGACAAATAGGAGAAGTAGAAATTTCCACTGTGTGAGGAAGAGCTAGTTAAAATTTTTTACCTCTTAGAGTATTTGACACATATAATATCCATTAATGGATCAATTGTGCCTTAATCCCAAATTTTTGGTGTTGGTGAATCTTTTTTTTCACAAGTAACGTAATTTTATATATGAATACCAGCATCACTTGATGCTGGTGGTTTGAAGCAATTACAACCAAAAAAGAAAAAGAGACCTTACTCATCTGATCCCAAATGATTCAACAACCTGAGTGCTGTAGCTCTCTTGTTCACATTAAGAGCTAATAAAGTCAAGCAAGGCCTCTACATCTTGTGTATCATGTACAGCTGCCCTACTGCTCCAACAAGAAAGCGAAGATATGCAATATAACTTTAGACTAATTACAGATTCCATTTTGTCTACAAAAGTTCTAGAGTTCCTCTCTCGTCATACGGTCCACCAAATTGCGGCTGGGATGGAATTCCATAATTTTGAATTAATGCCGCTCAGTCCCCCTCTGTCCACCCTTGAAGAAAAGTTACGACGTCTCTGACATGACCTACTTGATCCTCAACATGGTGAAAAAAAGATCCCAAAGCTGAGAAGTTATCCTACAGTGAAGATATAGATGATTGGTGTCCTCTTGTTGTTCCTTACAAAGGGGACATCTACCGCATATAACCATATATCTCTTCTGTTAGTTGCATTAGGCTAGGCATGTATTTTTACCTACTGGCCAAATAAAGAACTGAACCTTGTAAGGAGCACAATTCAAAAAATCTGCCTCCATGGCCAAGATTGGGTTGAGTTTGGTATGTTCATGAGCGATGAGTAGCTTGACTTAACTGAGAAGGTGTCATATTTGTTGCCCTTCCAACAGATGCAATCTGTTTTGTTATCACTTAGCAGCAATATTGCACGAGCCAAGTTGATGCAGTAAAGGAATTGTTCAGTCAACTTCCTAGTCGTTGTAGTTTCTGCTAAAGACAATATTCCAGCCTTTGGGGAGAGTTGTAATCCACGAAAGATGCTGCCTAAGTGATCGCCCATGCATGAAGATCTGGATATTGTAACTTTAGGGTGTTTGTTCTAACCACACATCATGCCAAACAGAATATCTGTAGGAGGTGTATGGAACCATAGTTGACCACTGATGAAGCATTCCGTACTTCACGTTGATATAACTTTTTGCCATAGTGCTCCCTTTTCCTTATTGAATTTCCATAACCATTCGCGCAGGAGACTATCATTGTGCGCATTCAAATTCCTCAACCCAAGACCACCTTCCTTTTTTCCTACCATAGTGGAGTTCCAGTTGACTAGATTGAAAGATATCTTTTTGTTGTTCTTTGATATCTTTTTGTTGTTCTTTCTTCAAATTTTATCTAATTTCCTTGCTATGAAAGAAGGCAAAGGAAATAATGTCCATTTTCTTCGAATAAGAGTTGAAATTTGTGATTTGAAATGTACCATAACATTTGTGCGGCTATAAAAGCTTCTCATTAAGGGGAAAGTTTGATATTCGAAGTTAAATTGTTCCCCATTCTTTTTGAAACAGGGGTTTTATATCATTATGCATTAGCTTATCTTAATAAGGGTGCATTGCTTTGTGTATAGACTTAAGAGGATTTTGTTTTATTGTGAATTTGTTGTGGATTGTGAATCACTGAATCCTTTAACACAAAAAGGAGAAGTGGAATTTTGGAGATCAATTGTGCCTTAATCCCTATACTTTTGGAGTTGGCATTGGTTGTATGAATCATCTGTTTTCCATTTCATTCGGTTACTGAATAGAGTAGAATGGATACATCGGCGCATGTAAAAAACTATTTTCTTTTGACCACGTGGTCTGACATCTTATTTTGGAAATATGCAATCATTCAGGGCACATCTCATTTTTACACTTTTAGTCCCCTTGATCAATCCCAAGGATATGCAAATTCTTTTATTTCTGTTGAGCCAAATTGATGTTGGCATGTTCTACTTGTAGAGAGACCCAATCCATTTTCTTGTTTTTCCTGTTTTCTTCTTCCTAAGGTTTGATTGTTGGAGGGGGAGTAAAATGGAGGAAGCTTAAAGAGGGTTTTTTTTTCTTTTTTTTTTTTTTGGGGGGGGGGGGGGGGGGGTGGAGGGGGGAGGGGGAGGGGAGAGGATAGCTGATCTACCATGGGTTAACTGGGTGCCTGCGAACCCATGCTTTTGCTTCCAAATGTGCATGTATACCAGACACTACCTTTGCCACAACACTACCTTTTTGCTTAGGAAATAATGAGATATAGACTTATTAAGAGTATTTTTTTCATATTTTTATGAAATTTATATATAATTAACCTCTAAGCTACCTAATAGAGTTAAAAAGATTACACCTAAGCACGTAAGGATTAAATTGGAATCTCGTCCTTTTTCCGCCGTAAGTAGTGGTGCATCCGTCTTCTTGAGATCCTGGATCCGCCTATTGGGGTGGAGAGGGGGGGGGGGGGGGGGGGGCTGTTCTGATGCATATATACTACTATCACGATAATTAACCTCTAGAAAAGTTTGTGGGTGCCATGCGATTAACTTAACTCTAATCTTAAAGCTTCTTGTGGCCTAATACTTTCCCTTTTGTTAATTTCAATCCACTAATTTTGGTAGTTTGATTTGCTTTAAGATTTAATGATCTTTAAAATGTTCATAAAATTCTCAAAATGCTCTTTGTGGATACTTCTTTCTTCAAGAATGACAAGAGTATGCTGAATCTGAATTTCACACTACATTTCCTGCTTCCAGGACGAGATGGCTTAACGCATAACATGTTAGAGAATATCCATGCTCACTGGAAGCGGAGAAGGGTGTGCAAGATAAAATGCAAGGGGGTGTCTACTGTGGACATGGACAATGTCTGTGAAAAGTTGGAGGTTGGTGTTGTTAGCATTTCCCCATTGAAAGATGTCAGATATTTTCACTCTCGGATGAACATAGGTCTTTTCAAAACTAAGATCATTGTAGATTACTTTAGTCCAAGCATTGGTAATTACCCTGTCAAGTTGAAGCTTGAGGCACAGAAATGTTTTCTGGTAAAGGATCTGCACATTACAATAAAGAAGTCCTCCTGACTAATTTATACCCCAAAAAAGAGGAAACAGGGTGGAAAAAAAGTTCTGACTAGACAATTTACCTGCCAGTCTAACTTTGTCTCACCTTGAAAGCTAACTAGAACTGTCAGCAATACTATCTTCCTATAGTTTGATTTGCAGATGAGATTTAAACTTTAAAGCCAATCATTTTCTTGTTTCTCAAAAGTACAAGCTGTTATTTTTCCCTGACAGAAACCTCACCTAGTCACTTGACATGGTTTCCTTTTTGATATTTCATTCGTACAGGAAAAGACAGGTGGGAAAATTATCTATCATAAAGGTGGTTTGATATACCTTTTCCGTGGTCGAAACTACAACTACAGAACTCGGCCACGCTTTCCTCTCATGTTATGGCGGCCTGTAACTCCTGTCTACCCAAGGTTGGTTCAGCGGGTTCCAGAGGGTCTGACTTTAGAGGAAGCAACTGAAATGCGCAAAAAAGGACGCAATCTGATACCTATCTGCAAGCTTGGTTTGTTTTGCTTTTATTTTCGATACTCGTGGTTAATTCCGATCAAAGATCTCTCTGATAATAAGTCATGTAATGTTTGCAGGGAAAAATGGGGTGTACTGTGACCTTGCAAAGAATGTCAGAGAAGCATTTGAAGCTTGTGAATTGGTGCGAATAAATTGTCAAGGATTGAACCCAAGTGACTATAGGAAGATAGGTGCAAAGCTTAAGGTAAAGTCATTTCCAGTACTAGCAAATGCTATAATATGCTGTGGGGTGGCTACAAGACATCCAAAATTAACTTTAAAAAGAAGTTTTAACAAATTATATGACCTCATTGCTGTAAGTTGCTTATCTTCCTGAACTATAGGATCTCGTACCATGTGTGTTAGTCTCTTTTGAGCAAGAGCACATACTCATGTGGAGAGGACGGGATTGGTTATCCTCTCTACCTGAAGACAAAGACAGAGTCGAGAGAAAGAAGCGTTCGGCAGCTGATAATGCTGCCAGCACTCACCCAACCTTTGAAAGCCAAGCAGTTGCATCTACATCAGGAAGTCCAAGCTTACCAATTACTGAAATGAACCCTTGCAATCTCACTGCTACCACCTCTCGTCCGGGTGAGGAAGATGCAGAATCTGTAAGAATCAACGGCGCAGAGGAAGATGGGTCAGCGGATCACTATTTGGAATATTCCAACAAGGTTCCTTTAGATGGTCTTTCTGTTACAACTCCGGAGGTGATCAATGAAAGTGAACGCCCTTTGGTGTATGCGGGAAGCACAGGTGACAATTCTAGAATTCTGAGTGAATGCAGTGAGTGCAAAACAAGGTTGGATGATTCAGTGGTGCCAGAAAATATGATGAAGAGAGCTTCAGATGATGTTAACAAATCTGATTCCTCATCTTTAGTTTCATTGACTGATTACAAGGTGTATTCAGTATCAGCAAATACAAAAGAAAACTGTCAGCATGTAAATTCAAGCGCGCCATGGACAGAAGGAATTTTGCTGCTTTGGAAGCAGGCTATTGAAAGTGGGAGTGCAGTTCTATTAGGTGATTCTAGTTTAGATGCTGACGTTGTGTATGAAAGGGCAGTTGCTCTGTCCAAATCTGCCCCACCTGGACCAGTTTTTCAGCATCGGCCTAAGAAAGTGTCAGTCCAGAGACACAGTGGAGAAGAAACTGGTGATTTGGTGGCAGAAGGCACCACAGATTCTCTAACTTCTTCGAGGAAAGAAACTGCTGTTTCAGGTTCAAAAGTAAACTCGAGAAACAGTACTAGAAAGGACAAGTTGAAGGGTATTAGAGAAGATTATCTAAATGTAGTACCTAAAGGAAGCTTAGGTGTAGATGAGCTTGCCAAATTACTAGCTTAGTTTGATGAGTGATGAAATTTGAGGGATCAACTCAATTCTTTCTATAATGTCATAGTATGTATTTGTAATATTCCTTTATACGTCAATGCGCGTCTTGCCTCTTTTCCTTTTATTCGCTTTGGTTATTCTTTTTGGAATGTTTCTTGTAAACCCATGCGTAAGCTTTATCAAATGGTGAAATAATAATTTTGATCATTAAGAAGATACACATGATACTAAATACTGGACATCTGGGGACTCAGATTGAAAAATATGGAGAAATTTTCAAATATTCATTCGAGAAGGCATCCAAACTGCATTTACTTTAGTCCTAGGTGTGGTATTTTCATTGTTGGAAAGAAGAATGTCCACTATTTGCTCGTGGAACAAATAAATAAGATGCCAATTTCCATTCTCTGGAATCAGAGCACTCTTAGGCATGTGGTCCGGGCTTTCCATCCAATTTATCTCCATTCTCCTCCTGCGTGCAGTATCTTTTCCAGAACCAATGATTTTGCCATAGCAAATATATTTCCTCTATTGGAACCTGTTTTGTCTCGGGTAAGAGGAAGAAGATGAAGCAGCTCATGATGAAAATCAAGCCCGCGAACAGCAGAAAGATTCCATATTTGAGGTGACAGAGAGACACAAGGAAGCATTGTGCGATGAGGGCTGTGAAGATCATATTCACACAGACCACTATACTCTGTCCTGCAGATCTTGTTTCCAGAGGAAAGAGTTCACTCGGAACCAGCCAACCTAAGGGACCCCAAGACCTTCCGTATGCCAGGACAAATATGCAGATTATGACTACAAGGAAGACGCCAATTCCTTTTGGGAGTGCTTCACCTTCTCCAAACTTCAAAGCTAGAGTCACAGCAACTGCTACCTGTGGAACAAATTTTCAGTTAAGTACACTCATAAAAAAAAAATCTTTCAATTGTTTTTTGGAAAGGAATATCATGTGAAGAACTTGAAAGAAGAAATTACCAAGACACAGATCATTTCAATTCCAGCTTCCAGAAAGAAAGCTCGTCTTCCAAACTTGTCAACAAAAGCCATTGAAATGAATGTAGCTAGAACAAGTGCACCGCTGGTGATAGCAGATGAGTACAATGATGCTCCTGAGCCAAAGCCTAAGCTCTGAAATATGACAGGGGCATAGAAAAGAATGGAGTTCATGCCAGTAAGCTGTTGGAATGCTGGGATTCCAAGGGCTCCTATTACCAATTGAGGACGGTTCTTTCTCTTGAGGAGGTTTCTGAATGGATGTTTTATGGCTCTGGCAGCATCACTTGCATCTTTAAGATCAGAAAACTCTGCATCAACATTTGTGGTACCTCTTACTTTCTCCAAGACTTGTCTTGCTTCTTCTAATCTACCCTGTTCTACGAGACTATTTGGGGTCTCGGGAAGAAAAAGCCCACCAATGAACATTATAGCAGCAGGGACTGTGGCTAAGCCAAGCGATAATCTCCATCCCCATGGATGGATTTTATCCGTTGCATAATTGATGAAGTTGGCTATTAGTATCCCCAAGCAAGTTGTGAGTTGAAAGAGTTGATTGACTGCTCCTCGTACTTTTGCAGGTGCCATCTCTGACAGATACAGAGGAACTGCCTGGAATAAGCAGAAGGTAATATCAGTAAGTTCTGAAATCCTTCTGGCTCTTGTTCTTTACAAACAGACTTGGGTTTACTAAGTTACCTGGTTGCCAAATCCAATGCCAACTCCAAGAAGACATCGACCAACGATCAGCATTGCAATGTTCTTTGCAAATGCATTAAGTATTGCACCAAAAAAGAAACTGACTGCTCCACAAAGTATACTTGCTCTACGGCCTTTGTTCCGGGTAACATATGAAGCACCAAATGTGGAAACAAGTGCAGCAAAGTACAAAGAGGAAGTAAAGAGAGTGAGTATCTGATTGTCATATTTACAGTAATCAGTTTCTTGGAGATGTGCATGCTTCCTTCTGTACACTTTGGGGAAGAACTCTTTTAAGAAATCATCCATGGAAGTCACTCCTCCTGAAACCACCAGAAAGTTGTCTTTGAATTATCCAAAATTTTCATTGTAATTCTTACTCCAATACAAAACCAGGAATTTGTCTTTCTTCACTCTTTTCAAGTTCAACAATGTTATATATTGAGAAGGCTATTTTCCTAGGCCTACTGCGATCAGAAAGTTAAACAATTAACCTATTTTCGACGCGTATGTGACCCCTTTTGGCATATGCCCCTAAGACATAACAGACACATAGGATGAGTGGTACTACAACAATCAATTTACGAGTCTCACTCTCACACACAAAGAGAGCAAATTCTTTTGCATTCTCTATTTAGGGAACGTAAAATTTAGAATCAGCCAGTTTAGCATGTCTATATATAAATCTGATTTTATATATGGTTATTTTAATCTTTGCCCGTTTTAAGATCTCAGGTCCTTATTATCTTAAAATTTTCAGCCACAGGCCACTTTTGTCATTGATATTTAGTTTGAAACCACTCTTTTTATTGGTCTTACATGAGAGGCCACTTTTTGGAACTTCAATCTTTGTGGGCTGAAGTTCAAACCTTCTAGGTTGAACTTCATGTCTAAATTATGAAGTTTCAACTTCAATCTGTAAGGACTGAACTTTTAGGTATAGATGCGTAAACTTCGACTCTTGTGGCCTGAAGTTGAACTTCAATCCTTGTAGTGGGCTGAAGTTGAACTTCAATCCTTGTGGGCTGAACTTGTGTAAAGTTCAACTCAAAAGAATTTAATATTCCAAAAAATGGCCTTTCAGGTAAAACAAATAAAAAATGTGGCTTGGTACACTTCTCCCCTTTTTATCCTCAACCAAAAGGAGTGAAAGAGTAGACTAGAAAGTATCTAAAATTAAAAGCCATACTAATATTCATATAGAGCCCAAAAAAAAAAAAAGAAGGAACTTGTTGCCAGATTTTCTGCTTGCACGAAGAGAGACCGCAGGCCGGCAGAATAAAAACCTACTTAATTCATTTCTGCAAACCTTTTAGAACCATTATATAAAAACACCGTACATTGATGTCGATAATATTAAGAACAGCATAAACGTATCTCGAATTTAATGGACATTCTTAGCCGTCCTCCTCGAAGGGACTAATACTCCAAAGATCAAATCGTGAAGTCTTTCATACTCTAAGTTTTAAATGGAAGTTGGAGCAGAGTTCCAATCGACCTTATAATCAATGAAAGTGCTTTATACTTATTTATTACCTCCAGAGGAAAAGTGGACCCAAAAAAAAAAAAAAAGGAAAAATGACGTTGATGACAACAATGAGTGGACGAAAACAATGGCACAAGTGGCCTCAATAACCAAAGGCAGATCTTCTAAACCAAACACTTCCAAAACGTGGAACAAAACCAACGTAACATAGGCTGCAAGTATTTCAGATCAAGAAAAGTATAGTAATATTGTGAAAGAAGAAAATACACTCACCAGAAACACCAAGATCATAGCCAAAAAGGGATCCTCCCATGGCTGCAACAACACAAGCAAATACAAAGTACCCAGTAATCCTATATTCATAAAGATGCGCTCTTTTTCCTTTGTCATCTATAAATCCTCCACCAGCCATAGCTTTACCCCTTACACTTTCCTTTTCTTTATCTTTGTGTAGATATTAGTATTAGGAACTATAGTTGATATTTATGCATATCTTTTGGTGATCCACTTGTAGTCAGCGTCTAAAGGATAATTATATATATACACATATCCTGTGGAATTTCACAACTTGATGACAGAAATGGCAGCTCACTCTCCCATGTTTTGGTCAAAGTGTTCACCATTAATATGCAAGAAAAAAGACAGGTTGCTTTCTTTGTTTATTTTCTAAAGACAACTTGCTATTTTTTACCATTTTTGTCGCATTACTCTCGGAGAAACCATTGACCCAACTGCCCTATCAATAGCGACTAATAGAAAATTGCGGGCAGTCTTTTGGGACTACATATGAAGTTACTTTCCGTTATGACTAACGTACTGATTATATTATATACGGTCAGACTTTTATATAATGACAATATATGTTGGGACATTTTTTTTTACACTTATAGCGATGTGTTATTATAGAAAACACTACAAAATATTACTCCCTCTATTTCAGAATGGATGAACCTTTTCGCTTTTCGAGAGTCAAACTAGATGAATTTTGACCAACAATTTAAGATGATTTTTTTCATCATATTGATATGCGAAGAGTTGCATGTTATAGTACTTTTCGTATAGTTTTTGAATATGCAAATTTTTATTTGAAAATATTAATTTAATATAGCCTAATTTAGGTTAAAAAATTAGTCAAATTGACTTTCAAAAAGTGAAAAGGTTCATCCTTTTTAAAACGGAGGGAGTATGTTATAATATGAAAAACTGCTTTCAACAAAAACTTAATTGTTATAACGTAATGATGCTAAGGAAAACGACTATTATGGAGATCTGAGTGTATGTATGAACTTTTATAAAGCAATGTGGAAAGTTTCAATTCATTGCTGCGGTTGACGACCGTTGCAATAGTCAAGGCACTGGAGGGAAGAAAGATAATATTGTATATGTTACACCATACACTACATTACGTTGGGGGTTTTACAAAAATAGGCTTTTGGGTATATAAGTGAATCTTACAACAAAAAATTAACAAGATAAGATAGTAGTAATAGACTTATAGGATTACTGCACGCTGCAATATTAGTACATTCATATTTTGCTAAGCATTTGTCACTTGATTGACCTCTCGAATAACGTGACAAATTTTTAGGTTTACAAGATAAAAGACCAAAAAATGTTTGATAAGTACGCCAGTGATACAATACAATCATCAAGGATGCCTAAAGATAAAAGACAATTGTTTTCTCGTAAATTCAAGAACAATCACATGTCAAGATGCTCCTTAAAATCTGTAAAAAAGAAATGCTTCCTTAAATTATATAAAATGGAAGAAAGAGCATTAGGTAGCAACAGAAATTGGAATCATTCAGATAAGTATCATTTAATAAAATAGATCAATATACTTTTTGTAATTGGTTTTCTTAGTAAGTGTAATAAAACTATCTGTAACGTCTATGAAAAAGAAAAGGTGGTTGTATTAATTAATGGAGAGTCTGCTGACGGTGGTCTGAAATATAAAATGGGCATAACATACTCCTAAGAAATTGTTAGTTGGATATAGAAAAGTCAACAACTTGTCATTATCCAAAGTATATATATAACTCAAATGAGTAAATACATGATACATATGTATTGCTTAACCACATTAAGTAAAAACCTAAGCACCATCAGTATTAAATGAACTGCTTCATTATTCAAAACAATTAAAGATATAGAATTAAGAGTAGAAAAAAGAAAGAGCTATAAAAAGAGAGAGAAATGAATTTTGAATCATATATCCCATAAAAAATTTAAATCGTCATAACTGATCATAAGATTATTTTTTCCCATAGAGAAACAACACTAACTTTTACTAACTACTAATCTGAATTCTGATGGAATAGAAGATAAGGATGCTGACTAATACACACAAAATTTCCACTATCCTCACCAAAATGATATCACACCGACCAAAGTTGGCTTTCCTATAAATTTCCTATATGAATTTGAATGATTTCCCAAGACATTCACACTTATAGTCACTAACAACCTACTTATCCAAATCGTCCAACATGGCAACATATGTCAAGTTAAACACAAATATTTACGGCGCTTCTCTTTCTCATCACTTTTGGTTTCGATGTGTTAAACTATACTTTAAATAATTTGACTCAGCAATGCAAATAAAAAGAAAGAAAAAATGACAGTAAAAGGAATGGACAAAATAAACAGTTGACTTTTGATGCCTGCTAAGCAGTAAGGCCTAGGTTTGCTGTATGATACTTGTGATCTGAAAACAATAAGTGAAACCCATAGATAGTCATGGGAATACATTAAAACAAGGGCTCATTATCCAGTTTGATACAATGCAAAATACAATGCAAAACATTTTCTATAACAACAAACTCTATAAAAGAAGAAATCATTTCTAAATTATTGTTCTATGTAGTGAGAGTATGATTGGAGGTTGGAATTTGGGAAGTGGTGTAATCATGGATTAACAAAAAAGTGAAAGAAAGTTCCCCACATTGTAGAGAGAAAAGGATGAGAAAATGACAATACTGGCCATTTTACAACCTCTGATTATTAAATTCAGAAAGAAATGTGAAAAATGATTTAAGCAAAAACACAGGGACACTTACGACGATTCCCCGAAACTGCTTTACAAACATTGCACTACAGAAAAGAAATACCATATATATACAAGAACTACACCTTCAAATATAAGTTCCCGTAAATTTATTTTTTATTTATTTATTTTCTTACTCTTAGTGCTAATCTATTAAAGGAGTATTAAATATTTGATGGAGAATAAAGGTGTTCACTTTTAATAAGCTAAAAGGATAAAAAATGTTCAGGAATATATTGAAGAGATAATTTCAAACCTACATACCCTAAACAGTATATAAGGAAAACAATTTTGTCATTTTCTCATTAAGGGATCTTAGTCTAGTTTAGTACCTGTGTATAAAGGTGCAGGGTGAGAAGCGTGGGTTGTCCTGTGTGCTTATATTTAGACGTTAGCTGACTTATAGTCACATTTTACATAGCCACTTTTAGGATTATACTTGTTAAACTAGCCAAGTGTATGAATACTTATATCAAGTAGCCACTTTTTGGATTATTAATTTAAAAGTAGCCACTTTTACAAAGCTTACAGCTAACCAATTATAGGTTGTAACCCAATTTTAAGGTTATAAGTTAGACAATATAATCAGGGGGATGACACCAATCAAGTAGCCATATTTAGGGCTATTAATTGTAATCTAGCCAATTTTTACAAAGTTAAAAAATCTTCACAACCAAAATGCTTAGATTAGTTGAACATAGAATTTCAGAAAAACTTTCTTAGAATTTTCAATGTTGCAAAGTGATACTCTGAGTATAGACGAATTTTTGGGAATTTATTTAGCAATAAAAGACATTAGGTCGACTATAAGGTTCTTGATTAATCAGGATTGAAAATATTATTTTCTGTTTGTTGGCTTAAAAATCATGTACCACGTCATTTAAAAGTGGCTGGATATATTACTTTCCGGGTTGAGTAACATTTTGGGTTAAATGGCCCAAAAAAGAGTAAAAGACTTTTTCAATGCAAAAGAAGGAACAATGACATTTTATGTGAAATAATAAAAAGTTACTAAAAGAAATATTTGCAATAGTATAATGGACGTTTAAGGAATGAACTCAGGCAAATGAACAAAAAGAAAAAAATTTAACCAAATAATTATAATTTTGATTTTTTACTGACCTTGCGTCTGTGCAGGCCTACTGCCATTCGTATTTTAATAAGAATGCACAAAATTGGAATCTGAACTGACTTTAAAATATTTGTTTTCTCCAAGCATGACTAAAAAAAAGATTAAAAGAAGTCTCATATATTCTTTTAATTACAGGGCAAGAAGTTAGCAATGTCGCACCCATCTTTTACCCAACTCGGAGTGAGTCAAGGCTCGGGTTTGTCTAGGTAACTCGGTTGAGTTGAGTTTGGAGTTGCCACTTAATAGAGTTCTAAGGTGTAGTAGGTCACCTAAAATGTCTAAGGGTCGTGTTTTGCTCCAGGAATCATATTTTCAGAGATTCAATGGGTAAGAAGTCCAAATGACTCGGGGAAGAAGGTGTTAGGCACTTCCCAAGTCCCACGAAAAGTGGTTCCCGCCCGAGTTTTCATTTTTGGGATGTTAAGAAATAATCATGCGATAAACAATTAAAGTACAAAATAATGCTTCAATTCCAAGGCCATTTTCTAAGACTAAGGCAAAAAATCTCAATCAATCATGCTAGCAGGGACATTTACGAACAACTAAAACATGGGCAGTGGTATATGGTCAAGACAGGTATTGGACTTTTCAATATTTGCAGAAAACGACTTAAGCCCTATGCCTAATCGTACTTTTGGCCTCAGATATTGCAAACATTAAATAAAACTGGCCAAACTTGCAAGAAATATTTTAAAACAGTTTATTTGTGCAAACTCGGCACTTGGACAAATTTGCAAAAATAGGCAGATTTTTTAAAATAGTTTTGAATTTGACACAAAAAACCAATTTGTGGTTAATATGTCAAAAATTATTAGCCATTTCGGGTCGGTGTGATTTGATATTAGTTGTTAAACCCTAACCTTAATGGCTATTTGCTTTAGGAGTCAATTTTTTTTTTTTATATATATATATATATATATATAGGGGGCTGATCACACATAGTATATACATATAAGTATAGGCATGCAATAATCATGTTAAGTGATAATAGTTAAGCTTTTCGAAATATATATGTGTGTATGTATATATATATATATATATATATATATATATATATATATATATATATAGTAGACCCATTTGAAACTTATACTCCCCTATACACTATTAGGTTAGTGTATAGGAGATGTAAGCTTTGTCAAAATCAGTTTAAACATATAAAAGGCCAAGTTTCAAAAGAAGGGTTTGGGCCCGTATCAGTTATGCAAAAGAGGGGCATGTTTAATTTTGCAGAAACAATCTCAATTTTAAAGTCCTTACACACATAGCCCATGTTTAGTAAAAGTGATCAGATTTCACAATTCGAACGCTTAAACTGTTCAATACTTCGCTTAAAAAAAGATTGCTATGCATATTTAGTCACTCAGTTCAACGTGTACTAATCCTTTTTAGATCATAATGCAAGCACACAAAGAGTAAGGAGTTAGAGAAGGCCCCTTGATAGCCATGGCATAATCGCCAAACATATATGAATACAGGCAGGGATAACCTAATGAATACACAGATAAGAGGGAAAATCTACAACAAAAACAGAGGCAAGGAGGGCACTATTAGTGCACTGATAAAAAATCCATTGGCTTATGGAATACTCAAGCCAAACAAAATTTATCCCTGCACCAAAACTGATTAGTAACGTAAGGCTTTTCATGCCTTTTTCCCATGGTTTCCTGCACCCTGTAATAGAAAACAGGGTATCATCCATAGGACTATTCCACAAAGGACCCTGCAAGCAAGTGTTAATGGCCAAAAGAGGCCCAAGCAAGCAGCATATATGCATAACAACATGGAACTAGACATTCACATGTTCATAGGGATCAAGAAAAATTAATTATCTTAGGGTTGTCAGGACAAATAAGAAGAACATCCAGTGTGAGTGCAGCAAAGAGAGGACTTGCACTAGTGAGGTGAAGTCTTCTATTTTCAGAATATGAAGTGATCAAGAAAGAGAGAAGGAGAGATGCTTGTAGTGTGCAGTAAAAATTTAGAGTATCAATGTGTCTGTGTGTATTGTGAAGAAACAAGAATAGTTTAAATAAGTGTGAGGTGAGGGTTCAAAATTCAAAGGGAAAAATATAAAAGGCAGTGGAATATTGCTTTCCAGAACTAAGAAGGATTCCCTTAGGTACTTCTTCCAAAAATAGGTCAATCAGTCTCCCAATTTTAAAGAAAACAGGATCCTAACCAATTATTCTTTGTTCCCCCTAACCTTGACAAATGTCTAGGTTCAAAACTAGCTATACAAACATGTTTTAGGCTCGAAAATATCCTTAAAAGATTAAAAGGATTCCAATTGATACTAGGTCAATCAAATAACCGATTTCTATACAAGTACCACTCACAAATTCACATTGTGCCTAGTCAAGATTCCTTAAATCATGTTCAAATCATATTACTATTTCAGTTTTCATCCCAAACAAGTTAATGATCATGTAAATTATGTATTTTGATAAAATAGGAGGCTACATAAAATGTAACGAACATGAACAACCAATTCAAAACTGTTAGCAATTTAAAACTTGCATATTAGTAGAAGTGATCAGGGAACTAGCTATGAGCATATCACATTCATGCGTGCAAGAATTTCAAAGCAATGCTTAACTGAATCAGTGAACTAATCAAGAGCTAATTGATCAAATGAATTTTAACTAATCAAATAGCATACAAGCATGTTAATTCATAGGAAAACTAGGCAAGTTTTAGGCTTAACAACCACATAGGTCCAGGGAAAAATTACAAAGAGAAAGAAAAGAGGATTGGGATTACCCGTTTAAGGTTGGAGTCGGGTCAAGCTCGACCCAACTGCGGTTACACATGCGTAGGGTTTTTTTCCCTTCTCCTGATAGTGATATCCTTGAACTAGGTTGTGTTTAAAAAAAATATATATATTCATAGCCTTAAGGAAAGAACCGTCGGAGTGTCTTTTCCGATGATAGAAATAGAGGTCGGGGTGGGGATAGATTTTGACCTCGTCATTTGGAGAAATAAGTAGGTGGATGTTGTTGCGGAGGGTGAGAGGAACACGTGGGTGTAATTTGTTTTGGGTTTCACATAAGAAATGGCCGAAAAACTGCGTAACAACGGTGGCACTAGGGTTTCGCATGAGAGAGGGAGAGAGTGAAGGAGAGGGGCGGCGGGTATAGCTGATGCGAAAAGAAGGGATTTAGGGTTTTGGAGGTGCGACGTGTAGTTAAAAAAGAAAAGTGGGTTCTCAGCCGTTGGATCAAGCTCTGGACGGCCTGGATAAGGCCACCTAGGTGTGAGGTGGCACTGATATGTATAAGTGGAGGTGTGAGGTGTACAAATGCTGAGGTGTATATATATATGTGTATAAAAGTGTATAAAAATGCGTATGAAATTATAGAAAAATTGCAAGAATTAATTTTAAATGCTAAAATGACTCAGAAAATATACAAAGAATATTATTTTAAAATTTAAAATAATTTGAGCAATTTTTTTTTTTAAAAATAGAAGTAATTGCAAATTTTGTAATTGGACATGTGCATTTTGTAAAATAGCAGTAATTTGCGATGGTGCTTTCAAAAATAGCCGAATGAAATAAGGATTTTGTATGAAGATAATTGCATGGTTATAGGTGTAATTTTATCTGAAAATGGTTATTGAAACAGGAGGGACAAAATTGGGTGTCAACAAGCAATAGAAAATGACTTCAAATTATGAGTCTAATATTATCCACCATTGGTATAAGCTTTTTTTATATGGTAAGTTACTTGAGAGTTAGTGGTAAAGGTTAGGAGGGTGAATGACATGATGATGGATATTAAGCTAGTTGTTGGAGGGCTCACCTTCAACATAATAAATGGTTACACACCTCGATCGGCTTGGACAAAGGGCGGTCAAAAAGCACATGTGAAAAGATCTGGACGAGATGAATCAAAGTATCCCAGACACCGAAAATGTATTCATAAGAGGAGATTTCAATGGGTACATCTGACAACTTCGTGGGGCTTTGATGAGGTACATGGCCTTTTTTATTTTTGAGATAGAAATAAAGGAGGAGTATCACCTTTGGATTTAACTAAAGCTTTAAATTAGACGTTAGCTAACTCGAGTTTTTAGAAAGAGGAGGAGGAGCACTTGATCACCTTTTGTAGAGTGGTGGTAAGGACTCAGATCGATTTTCTACTCCTTAAGAGGGGCGATAGAGGTTTTATCTAGTGATTGTAAGGTTATCTCAAGTGAGAACCTAACAATCAAATTTAAATTCGTGATTATGGGTCAAAAAATCATAATAAAGAAGAAAATGAGGGCTTTGAATGAGTGTCCTAGAATTTAGTGGGGCTTTGACTATTGAAATAATTCAGGAGTTTGGGGAAGAAACTGGTGGCAATGGGGGCATGGAATGTAGTGGGAACACAAACAGTATGTGGACTAGGACAACTGATTATATTAGGGGAGCTGCTAAAGAGGTGTTGCGAGTTTCAAAGGACAACTATTATAGACACATGGAATGATAGGAATCTAACTACGAAACTGAATTAGCAAGGAAATTAAATGAAAAATTAAGCAAGATCCACTTTAAGTAATTTGGGATTAAAGAAGCAAATTAGAAAGTGAGGCCTAACCAACCCCTTAAAACAACAATCAAAGAGAACCTAACTATTTGATCCTTAATTGAATTAGTATTCAATTGCAAATCAAGGAAATAAGATGCTTAAACGACAAGCTTTAGCCAATGTTTACACTCATCAATATTCATCAAGTCTAAACCTAGAAAATGAGACTAAAAGAGCTTATATAGTAGTTTCTAAACATGGCATAAAAATGCCGTAATTTCCCATAAAGTGGGCTGAAACAAAGTCATTAAATCAAAATAAGGGTTCTGGTTGTCGCCTCAGGGCTATCGCGCCAACATCATCGCGATCGCGACGTATCAGCAACCAGAGCTTCACAATCGCAGCCTACGTCGCGGTCACGAATGGTAGTCTCTTCAGTCATTTTCAGCTCCATGCACGATCGCGTCTGAAGCCTCGAGATCGCGCTGTACACTGCCTGGCTCCTTGTAAAGGGCCTATTCACTAGCCAGGTTGCATCATTCTCCCCTTCTTGAAAAGAATTCGTCCACGAATTCATTTGATCATCAATCTTGGAAGGAGACAAATCGCACACATTGAATGCGTTGTGCACTTGATAGTCACTAGGCAAATCGATCTTGTAGGCACTGATATTAAGGCGCTCAAGGATTTGAAACTGTCCATCACCTCTTGGCACCAACTTGCTTGTTCTCTTGTTAAGAAACCTCTCTTTTCGGAAATGAACCCAACCCCAATCTCCCGGTTCAAAATCATCTTCTTTCGCCCCTTGTTGGTTTTCTTGGCAACTTCTTGATTCTTCTTTTCAAGTTGCTTCGTCACTTGTTCATGTAGCTTCTTCATCTCTTGAGCCCCTGTCTTGGCATGTAAGCTTACAATCACAGCTTGAGATAAATTGGTGATATCCATGGGGGTTAGGGGGTTAAAACCATATACAACCTCAAAAGGAGTCATACAAGTAGAAGTATGCATGGTTCTAGTATATGCAAATTCAATCAATGAAAAATGTTCCTCCCAAGATGCAAGTTTTCCTTTAACCAAGGCCCTAAGCATGGTTCCCAAGGTCCTATTGAAAACCTCGGTTTGGCCATCAGTTTCGGGGTGGCGAGAAGTGAAAAACAACAATTTAGTGTCAAGCCTTCCCCACAATTCCTTCCAAAAGTGGCTAAAGGAATTTAATCCCTATCACCAACAAGTTTTAGGAACTCCATGCAATTTAAGCACATGATCAATAAACAAATTAGTAACATAAGATGCATCATCACTTTTATGACAAGGAATGAAATGTGTCATTTTGAAAAATTTATCAACTACTATAAAGATGTTATCTTTTCCTCTTTTGTTCCTAGGCAAACCAAGCACAAAATCCATAGAAATGTCAAGCCAAGAACCTAAAGGAATAGGGAGGGGTGGGTACAAACAATGTGGAAGTAGTTTCGACTTAGCTTGTTTACACTGCTAACATTGGTCACACACCCTTGTAATATCCACATTCATCCTAGACCAATAAAATTGCTCCTTGAGGATCTCAATGGTCTTTCTCATTCCAAAATTCCCCATCAAACCTCCATTATGAGCCTCCCTCACAAACAACTCCCTCCAAGAAGAGGTAGACACACACAACTTCCCATTTCTAAACAAGAACCCCTTAAATTTGTGGAACCTCTTTTTCTCGATATCTTCACCTTGCTCCTCCTCACCATACAATCTAATGATCCTTCTTCTCTTTTGCTCCAACTCACAAGTAGTATAAAGCTCTCCAAAATCCGGATCATCAGTATACATCTCCTTCATGCTTTCAAAACTCATGAGCTTAGACCCCAAAGTATTCAACAACACATGCCTTTTTCATTGAAGCACAGACTTTCCTGACAAGGCATCCACACATTTTCTTTTCTCTTTTTGTAATGGATGACATAAAGAAAGGTTTTAGGAATTCCATCCAATTGGCATGTCTCACATTCAACTTCTCTTGGGATTTGAGGTGTTTCAATGATTGGTGGTCGGTTCTAATCACAAACTTCTTTGACCAAAGATAGTGTTGCCAATTGTCCAAAGCCCTCACCAAGGCATACAATTTTTTTATTATAAGTGGATTATTTAGTGGTAGCCCCTTTAAGCTTCTCACTAAAATAGGCAATGGGCTTTTTATCTTGCATCAACACGGCTCCAATTCCTACTCCACTTGCATCAAAGTCAACTTCAAATATTTTATGAAAATTAGGTAATTGAAGGAGACCTGTAGAGCAAAGCACTTCTTGCAATTTCACAAAAGCCTCTTCTTGTTCTTTCCCCCCACACAAATGCCTTATCCTTCCTTATTACTTCGGTCAACGGTGCGGCTATGGTACTAAATTCCCTCACAAACCTTCTATAAAAGCTAGCCAACCTATGGAAACTTCTCACATCACTTTTAGGAGTGGGCCAATTCTTAATGGCCTCAACTTTAGCCTTATCAACTTCCACACCGTTTGCACTCACCACAAAGTCAAGAAACACAATTTTATCAATACAAAAGGAGCACTTTTTAAGTTAGAAAATAATTGCGTCTTTATCAAGATATCAAACACTTGTTTCAAATTATTAGCATATTCATCAAGAGATTTTCTATAGATAAGAATATAATCAAAGTACACCACAACAAATTTCCCAATGAAAGATTTAAGCACATGATTCATCAACCTCATGAAGGTTGAAGGAGTATTGGTCAATCCAAAAAGCATTACAAGCCATTCATAGAGACCAAAGTTGGTCTTGAAGGCCGTCTTCCACTCATCACCCAGTTTTATCTGGATTTGGTGGTACCCGCTCCTCAAATCAATCTTAGAAACACACATGAACCACATAGTTCATTAAGCATATCATCTAACCTAGGAATAGGATTACGATACTTTACCGTTATTTTGTGATGGCTCTACAATCTACAAACATGCGCCAAGTTCCATCTTTATTTGGCACTAGAATGACCAGAACCGCACATGGACTCAAACTTTCTTGCACAAGTCCTATTTCAAGAAACTCCTCCACTTGTCTTTGGAGGTCTTTAGTGGCCTCTGCGTTGCTCCTATAGGCGGCCTTGTTGGGCAATTGTGAGCCCAAAACAAGGTCAATTTGATGCTTAATGCCTCTTAGAGGTGGAAATTCACTAGGCAACTCTTCGGGGAAGATGTCTTCATAATCTTGCAAAAGAGAAGAAATAATACTAGGCAAAAAAGAGGTTAGTTCATTAGTAAGAAAAACATGGTCTTTGTGTATGAGGAGGATCAACGACATCCCCTCCTTCAAATCATTCAAGCACTCCTTTCTTGACAAGAACATACCCACTCCCTCTTTTGTTTCCTCACTCTTTTATATGGTAACTCCGATTCTTTTTCCCCTTCAACTCCCTCTTTCTTTTCTTTCTCTCGTTTCACCTTCAACTCCCTCATTATTCTATATCCATCACTCACTTGAGCCGGAGTCTATGGATTAAGAATATACTTCCGCCCCTCCAACTCCAAAGCATACTTGTTAGTCTTGCAATCATGCTTTGCTAAGCGGTCATATTGCCAAGGTCTACGAAGCAAAATGTGACAAGCTTTCATTGGAACTACATATAATAAGATCTCATCTTGGTACTTTCCCACCTTGAATTTGATCAAATCTTGCTTGGTCACCTTCAATTCTCCACATTCATTTAACCATTGTAGCTTGTAGGACTGTGGACGTTTCCTAGTAGAAAGCTTGAGTTGTTTAATCAAAGTAGCACTTGCGACATTAGCACAACTCCCACTATCAATGATAAGAGAACAAATGGTACCTTGGATCCTACAATGAGTATGAAAGAAGTTCCCCCTTTGGTCCGAGTCCTCCTTCACTTGTACCCCCATTATCCTCTTACAACAAGAGAAGCAACATTTTCTTCCTCAAGATGCTCACATTCTTCTCCTCCCCTATCAATGTCATTTTCACAAGCAACATCTCCATCTATCTCCTCTATATCGCTATCTTTCGTTCGATAACCACCATTTCCCAAAGCAACAATAGCTCTCCGATTGGGACAATCCCTCATCATATGGCCTATGCTATTGCATTTATGACATTGAATATTAGACAATTATTCAGGTTTAGCTTTGTTACCTCCCACTTTTGGCTCCTCCTTGGGCTTGGCTTTGTCAAATTGGCCCTTGAATTCTTGCCTCGGCTCTTTTGCTTTGTCCCACGGGAAACAGGTCTTCACATTGTCTCTTCTTTTTTTCCAATTGGAAGAGGTGCCCTTGGACTTGTAAGACTTGTCCAACTTGAGTCCTCTCTCCACCTTAAGCGCCGCTTGAAAAACATCATATAAGAAATCAAAATGGTGCAATTCCATGTGAGACGAGAGATCTCTATTCAAGCCTCCACAAAAACTTGGAATGAGGAATTCGCTCCCCATCTTGAATGTTTGCCTTTCTCTTTGTCTTCTCAAACTCATCAAAGTATTCTGGAACCCCTTTGCTTCCTTGCCTCAAGTTGTAGAACTTCTTGAGCAACTCTTCATCATAGTTCTTGGGTAAGAATCGATCTTCTATCATCGCCTTCAAGGCGACCTAACCACCATCCACAAGTAGCCTATGAGTCTACCTTTGCCTATGCTTAGATTCCCACCAAGTGGAAGCACAGCCTTCAAATTGAGTGATGGCATACTTGACTTTTGTAGCTTCTTGCACATTGTTGGTTTGAAAAATTCTTTCCATCTTGACAACCCATTCTAGATACTCTTCAGGATTACTTCCTTATTGGAAAGGTGGAAGGTTGATCTTGGTGGTATTCAACCCTCTATCATCATCATAATATCTCTGATTTCCCCCTTGACCACCATAGTTATAGTAGTTCTCTTCGCGGTTCACTCTCCCTTAGTATCCTCTCCCAAATCGACCACCACGGGCCCTAGGTCCACCTTGTTGGGCTCCCACTGGGTAGAAGTGTGGATCATCATCAAAATCTTCAATTGAATGGTAGGATTCTTCATCATGTTGGCGATCAACTTGTTGTCGCTCAACACCTTCACGCCTTGGAGGATCATTCCTTGGAGGGTCATGCCTTGGAGGGTAATGTTTTGGAGGATCATGAGATGGATCCTTTGCTTGTGGTGACATTTGGAGAATATGTGTCTTGCAATCATTTGAGAATAGCGGTCACTAGCATGAGAAAGCCTACTAGGACCATCACCGCGCACCCCCGCGGTCGGAGGTGTCTCCACCACTTGCTTTCCCATTTCTTGGAGCCTAGACTTGCGAGTTAGGTCCTCAACGGTGTCCTTAAATCCTTTGAATTCATCGTAGAATCCATCCAACCGGGCCATGATTTCTTCGAACAATGTTTTTGTTTCCATGTTCATATCGCCTTCCTTTTGAGACATGGTACCTATAAACAATCAAACACAAACAAGATTAGTAGAAAAAGGTCCTCACCAAATCACTTCCTAAGTGTTTACACTCGTTTTCACACAATCCACTCGTGCTTACACTCAATTATTGGCTTTTGCTCACTCAAAGATTCTCACCACACTTGCCTTTTACCTCTCTTGGCAAAATCAAGTTTCTTTTCGCACTCAATTCTAATTTGACAATCAAACTCAATATAATTCGGGATGGAATGGAGTTGATGTAGCAAAGAACGAATAATTAAAGCTAATAGACGGGAATTAACAAAAGTCAACAAGATGAAAAGAGAAAAGCATAAGTCGAATTGGCACGAAACGAATTCAGATTTGGATGAAATTTTGTTTATGATCTAGAAACTAACTGTATTTGAGGATGAGAGTGGTGTTTGGGTGATTGGAAATTGTTTAGGGGCTGTTTCAAGCATTCTGTCTAGGACGACTATTTTTCTGAAAATTAGTATACTTGCGCAACTGCGTAAGTAGTGTCGCGATTGCGTTGAAGGAGCTCAGTAAAGCGTGATTGCTTGTGAATGGTCGCGACCGCGAAGAGCTAACAGGCAGCAGGCCTGCGCTACCACGCTTGAAGGTGCTTGATCACGTAAGCTTCTGGAACTTATGCAGAACCCATTTTTCTAGCACTCTTCTTCACTTGAATCCTCACAAATCAGCTTGTTTTTGTCCTAAATTTGAGTTATATGCTCCTTGTTAGTCCGCTAAACCCCAATGATTGATTCTTCAAAAGAAACACCGAAAATGCAAAAGCCCCAAATCACTTGTTGATGAACTTGAAGAACCCTAGATTTTGATTCTTCAAATTAATGCCCCAAATATTATTTGTTGTTCAATTCCTTCAAGATACAGCTTCTAGAATCATCAACCAACAACTTGCAACAAAGATTTCATCCAAAGGAACCCTAAATCTATGACTCAATTTTTGGATTTTTTTAATTTTTGATTTTTTTTGTGATTTTCATATTTTTGATAAACAAAACCTATATAGTATTTGTAGGAACAAACACCAATCCGAGTTTTGATGCCAAATGATAGGAATTTAACTACGAATTTGAATTAGCAAGGAAATCAAAGGAAAAATTAAGCAAAACCAACTCTGATTAATTTAGGATTAAAGAAGCAAATTAGAAAGTGAGGCCTAATGACCCCTTAAAACAACAATCAAAGAGAACCCTAACTATTTGATCCTCAATTGAATTAGTATTCAATTACAAATCAAGGAAATAAGATGCTTAAACAACTCATCAATATTCATCAAGTTTAAACCTAACAAATGAGACTAAAAGAGCTTATATAGTATTTTCTAAACATGGCATAAAAATGCCTTAATTGCCCCTAAATTTGGGCTGAAATAAGGTCATTAAACCAAAAAGTGGATTCTGGTTGTCGCCTCAGCTCTATCACGCCAACATCATCGCGATCGCGACGTATCAGCAACCAGAGCTTCGCGATCGCGGCTTACGTCGTACGGTCGCGAAGGGTAGTGTTACACCCCGTATGTCCAAAGTGAGGTATATCCTTCTAATGACATGTTAAGAATGATTTAAGTGAGTTTAAAGTCATAATATGACCATATATGATGTTTATATTTTGAATATAAAGTTTGGAAAAAATCGGATTTAAGTTGCGGAAAAACCGACAAAGGAATTGCCTTGTAACGAAGCTTTTTCAGCAATTAATTTTGTGCATTATATGAAGTCTTTTGGGGACATATCATATACCAAATTGAATTTCTTGGAGTGTAGTTTTCAACACTTTTGATGGTTTATTCATACAAGATATGGCTAAAAAGATATGAGCATCAGAAATTAGGCCAGAAAAATGGACATAAGCGCAAAAGAGGGTTAGAAATGAAATGTTTTAGTACAAAAGAAAAATACCTTCTCTTTCTCGACATTTTCCAGAAACCTCATGATATAAACAGCTCTTTCTTGAGTTTGAAACAAATTTTTATGATTTTGAAGAAACAACATCAATCTTAACTGGAAATTGAAGACGGTTTGCGTCAAAACGCTCTACGCGATTAAGGTAACATTATGCTACCTTCAATTTTGTCTATAGCTTGAGTTTTAGAATTACTTAATGGCTAAGAAAAGTGCCTAAATACTGTATTATAGCTTTTTTAAGCTTTAGAAGGTGTGGAATTCAAAGGAAACAAGGCTTAGAAGCAAGAAACATCAAAGGTATGTAAGACTAGACCTTTCTTTTGGCAAGGCATGTATCTTGTAGCTTTTGAAGTTTTTCTTAGTTCCAAACATAGTTTTTCTTGTTGGTTACTTGTATATAATCAAGGGAACCTTGTATATACTTAATTTGGTACTAAAATCCAAGGTGAAAGACGTTCAAATCAGCAAGACAAAACGTTTCAAAATCTGGAAAATTGTTTTGATCTTTGGACAGTTGTTAGTATATTAATCATAACTCCTTGTACAAAATTGATATTTAGATTATTTAAGAATCCACAGAACCCTAAGACATATATTCAAAACTTTCATGAATACCATGAAGTCTATATCTTTGATCTATACTCTGAACATTAGGTCGAAATGCAGGACAATGGTGCTGTCCAGACATTCTACATGCGGATTTGTTCTGTCATCCAGTCGTCTCATCTTGTTATCCATTTAACATGTTCATGTTATCTATTTATCCGAGTATCCATTCCTGTGTGAAGTATAGTGCTGGTTCTGTTTTTGCGGATCATTCGGTTTCAGGGGAAACTCTGCCGACAATTTTATGGAAATTCAAAGAGTTGGACAAATTCTGAGTTCTAGGTTGTGTCTATAATTATATCCAGAGTTTTCTTCTCATTCCTTTGAGTCCATATCTATTGTTGCCACATGTGTTATGCCTAATACATGCTTATACTTATATTGTGGTCATGTTATGTGTGATTTGGAGTCCCCCATAGAGGCTGGACATTGGACACACAGTCCGGTCGCGTGGGTATCAGGTTCCTAACCGAATTGCCTTAAGATGTGAGGAATGAAGCCTTTAGCCCTATTTGATATCGCTTTCTGCTTATTGAATACAGCAGGATCGTTTGACAGTGAATCCAAAGGATAAAGCGGTTGTTGCGTAACTGTGATAACTTTGTAACAAGGTAAGTGTTTATATCCATTAATTTAGAGGCACTTGGCCTCATGGATTTTCTACCACGTGTTCCTTATGTGTGTAACTGCCGATAGGCGTACTCATTACGCCTTAGCTTTATATTTACATTGTATATTTACATTGTATATTATATGTTAAGCCCTGTTGTTGGTATTGCATTGAGCATATGAGCATTGCATATACTTCCCGGTTGACGATGAGAGTCCCGCACTGGTGAATGGTCATTATTACATATACTTCCCAGTAATCGATGAGAGTCCCGAGCTGGTGAAGGGTCATTATTGCATATACTTCCCGGTTGGCGATGAGAGTCCCGCACCAGTGAAGGGTCATTATTACATATACTTCCCGGTAATCGATGAGAGTCCCGAGTCGGTGAAGGGTCATCATTGCATATACTTCCCGGTAATCGATAAGAGTCCCGAGCCGGTGAAGGATCATTATTGCATATATCTCCTGGTAGACGATGAGAGTCTCGCGCCGGAGATAGGTATCAGTCATAGTTGACTGCATTGCATCATACCGCATTCATCCCATCTCATTGCACTGCATACTGACTATTGTGTGTATTGTGTTGTGTTTTATGTATGCGCTATGTGTACTATGTCGTGGACATATCTCAGTTTGCCTATATATTTTTGGCTCGTGTTCTGGGTTGCGGGGATCGGGTTGCACTCCGCGACGGTATAAACATATGGATCGGGTTGCACGCCGCGACAGTATGAATATATGGATCAGGTTGCACGCCGCAACAGGATGAATATATGGATCGGGTTGCACGCCGCAACAGGATTAATTTCTGATTGTTGATGTGTTCGGGATACCTATATGTTCTGGCTATCTTACGTTCTTGGTTGTTGATGAAATGTGTTTCTAGTTATTATATGGCTCTGCCTTTTCATAACTTAAATAAGAGGAATTTAGTTTATCTGTTTCTTTCCTCCCTGGCTAGCTATCCTATTCTTTGAGGTGGCTAGTCTGCCCCACTTATTGAGTCCTTTTGACTCACCCTTATTTGTTGTTTGTTTTTTGTCTATCTATTTCGTTTCGGCAGGTTTGCTCCACGATTGAGTTCGCCACGTTGTGAAGGAGCGAAGACGACTTCAGCTGTCATGGTGAGCCAGATTTTATTCCGAATGGCCACCAGTTTATTGGTTATCATTTCAGTTGCATTTTGCTCCCTTTAGAAGGTATCTGTCTTCTTTATACTCTTAGATGTCTAGTCTGGATAGCCCTAAACCTAGCATGTTGGGTAATCAGCTGTAATTTTTTTTTTGTACAGCTTAGAGGTATCAGTATGTCTGTGTTTTTTTTAAAAGTCTTATCCTTATTTGTGAATTGTTATATTTATTTTCCTGATTTAATTGGTAAGGGTTTGCCCGACGGGTCTAGGGGAGGATGTCGGGTGCCCGCACGACCTAATCGGATTTCGGATCGTGTCAGTTGGTATGAGAGCCCGGTTTAGAGTCTATCTAGACTAGACAGTGTCTAGTAGAGTCTCGCTGATGGGTACGTAGACGTCCGTACTTATCTACGAGAGGCTATGATGGCATTTAGGAAGTTTCACTTCCTTCTTTTCTTATCGTGCGTTGGTCTAGGATACAAAAGTATTTTTGTTAATTCGTTCGTGGTAATTATGAACCCTCGTACGACAAATCAGCAAACGGAAGGAGTTCAGGATGAAATAGTCTAACCTGGGGCTAGAGCTACTCAAGCCCCGAGAGTTGTGGATCGTGCTGACGATCCAGTTTCGCAGGCCCCAGCTGTACGAGTTCGCGATGGGCAAGGGAGCAGGGCCTTGTGGTTCCCTTGGCTCTCTACGATGCTTTTACGAGAATCTTGGCAACGCAGATACCACAACAACCTATTATTCGCTAGGCAGCTTATCAGGTTGCCAAAGATGCAGATGTTTTGACTTAGAGAGTTCTTGTTCAAGTTCCAGTTCCTGATATTTAGAGAGTTCTTGTTCAGGTTCCAGTTCCTAATGTTGCCCCAGTAAATTATGCTCCAGAGGCAGCATGTGTTGCGCCACTAATTATTCTGGTTGGTTAGCTAGCCCAAGTAATAGCTCGGTCCGAGTGTCCGAAGATGCTGTATTATTTTTTGTGGTTGAACCTTCCGATATTCTCAAGCCATGCATCAGATAATCCCTGTGTAAGTTTTATTTTTAAAAATAAAATGATGTCAGCGTATCCTTCAGGCTCTTAATTACATCGAGCGATATGGTGTTGATTACTCTTCTTTCCAGTTTCAGGGGTCCAACCTTGAATTGGTGGGCCTCTCTCTCTCTTATTAGCTAACTTGGTTCGATTTTTCTTCTAAATTCGTGAAAAAGTTCCTTTTGAGTAGCGAACGAGATGAAAAGTGTTGCCAGTTCGAGTGGATTGGACAAGGTAGCCTGTCGGTTAGCCTGTTGGTTTCAGAATATGAGATTGAATTCTATAAAATGGCTGAATATGTATTAAAACTAGTCCATGAGCCTTTCGAGAGATTCAAAGATTTATTGGTGACCTTTCCCCTTCCTTGAGATCCCAGATGGCTCGAAAAAATGAGGTTGGGACTTCATTTGATGTCGTTGTTGATATTGATCAAAGGTATTAGGCGTACCATAAGTTAGAGCGGGAAGAGTTAGAGCGAGAGAGTGAGAAATCCTACGGCCCTGGTGGGCACCATACCTCGTTTGAAGGTAAGAGTTCTGATTATTTTGGGAGGTCACCTGCCAGGTTATCTCAGCTGGTAGAGCATAATTCTTAAAATACGCTAGTAGTTCATTAAGATAGACCCAGTTTTTCTCTTTATAGTCTATCAACAATCTGTCCAGCTTCTATTTTCACTGGAAAGGAGTTATCAGTGTCATGAGCCTGTCATTTTTGGTGGAGTTCTTCCTTAGTCCCGCAAGTAGGCAGTCGTCCTTTCTCTCGTCATCAGGCACCTGCACCGTAGCAGGGAATTTCTTTTAGATCTTAATCAGCAAAGGAAATTCCACCATCCAGTAGAGGTTGAGAGTGTGGTGGCAGTGGTTCTTCAGAAAGTGATTGTTAGGGTAGTGGCTCAACTCAGCTGCAGGGGCAGTTCAATGAGCTGCCAGTCTGGCAGGATGCTGAGGTATCCGATGTAGTACACCCAAGTATTTCTAGCTCACTTATATGTGTGTAAGCTTTGATTCTTCCGATCGATTTGGAAATGATTGTCTTATCATATTTCCATAGTTTCCTGGGATGGCGTTTCTATTAAGAATCTGTTGCGGTAGAGGGGTGAGCTTCTTGTATGATTTATTCCTGGCATTTATGATGACCCTACTAGTTTATCTGGTTTAAATGCGAGAGATTTGTGAGTGAGTATCGGTATTGTTTGCTTGGCATTTTGTTATGCCTCATTCTGTTATAATGTCAAGTCAGTCTACCTCTCTTTGGAACTCAGTGTCGGTAGGATGATGAGATTCTTATTTGTCACCATCAGAAAGTGTCATTATTTCTTCCGGTGTAAAGTGGTTAGTAAGTAATACTCGATCTATGTGTCTCCTATTGGTTCGTGACGCTAGTAGAGTCATGTTACTCTACAAGTTTGTCTCGGTATAAAAGGGTTTTCTGGTAAATTGTCGGAGTTTTCTTTTATAGGAAGGTTAAATTGACGTAGATTTTGTTCCATAAAGCTCATTCAATGTCTATTTTTTCAATTGCGATTCTTCGGTTAGCCTGACTCATAAATAGTCTAGCTCTGGTAGCCAAATAAATAAGAAGAAGAGCTTCCTATAGCTCTAATTATTTCTATCCTCAGTCTGTTTCCATCTCTTCTTTGTTCGGCACTGGTAAGCTTAGGCGGTCAGTAGCCTCTTGTGATGTTCCCTGTGTTGAGCCAGAGTGCGTGTCAAGGTGGAAGGGTAAGCATATGGTTGTTTTTCAAGGCTACTAAGGGTAATGAGAGGCGTCATTTGACCTTTGATTTGATCAATCAGACGGTAGTGCTTATAGAAAATGTATGGAGTGTTGAACTCGAGAGTTGCAGCTGTTTAGCAACTCGAGAGAGTAATTTGATAGCTCAGGTCTGAGCCGCGTTCTCTACTCAGCTAAGTCTTCCTTAATCCAGCAGGTTGTTCGAGGATGACTATTTCTATTCAAATTATTTGTATGAGTTTATACTCTAAATGGAGGAGTCTTCCTCCAATTGATGCCGAATCATAATATTAAATCTCTAAGGAGTTGCTGAAGCGTAAATTAATTCTTTATTTCATCGACCTGTTCTAAAAGATATTTTCGAGCTCGGTTTTGATGAACGAGCTCCGATTCAAAATCCGAAAGCGCTGTTAGGTTCGTATGATTATTTGTGACTTTTGTGCTTTTTCGAAAGTGAATTTCAAGGTTGTTCGGCTAGCTTCTGCTAAAATGCCGAAAGTTAAATAATTTGACCTTTCACATCTCTTCACTACTACAAGTATGTAACAGATCGTTGCTTAATGCTTCTACGTACTTCACTTAAAATTCGAAGACGAATGTTCCTAACGGGGGAAGATTGTTACACCTCGTATGTCCAAAGTGAGGTATATCCTTCTAATGACATGTTAATAATGATTTAAGTGAGTTTAAAGTCATAATATGACCATATATGATGTTTATATTTTGAATATAAAGTTTGGGAAAAATCGGATTTAAATTGCGGAAAAACCGACAAAGGAATTGCCTTGTAACGAAGCTTTTTCAGCAATTAATTTCGTGCGTTATATGAGGTCTTTTGGGGACATATCATATACCAAATTAAAGGTCTTGGAGTGTAGTTTGCAATACTTTTGACGGTTTGTTTATACAATATATGGATAAAAAGATATGAGCATCAAAAATTAGGCCAGAAAAAGGGATATAAGCGGAAAAGAGGGCTAGAAATGAAATGTTTTAGTACAAAAGAGAACTACCTTCTCTTTCTCGACATTTTCCAGAAACCTCACGATATAAACAGCTCTTTCTTGAGTTTGAAACAAATTTTTATAATTTTGAAGAAACAACATCAATGTTAACTCTAAATTGAAGACGGATTGCGTCAAAACGCTCTACGCGATTAAGGTAACGTTATGCTACCTTCAATTTCGTCTATAGCTTGAGTTTTAGAATTACTTCATGGCTAAGTAAAGTTCCTAAATGCTGTATTATAGCTTTTTTAAGTTTTAGAAGGTGTGGAATTCAAAGGAAACAAGGTTTGGAAGCAAGAAATATCAAAGGTATGTAAGACTAGACCTTTCTTTTGGCAAGGCATGTATCTTGTAGCTTTTGAAGTTTTTCTTGTTCCAAACATGGGTTTTCTTGTTGGTTACTTGTATATAATCAAGGGAACCTTGTATATACTTAATTTGGTACTAAAATACAAGGTGAAAGACGTTCAAATCAGCAAGACAAAACGTTTCAAAATCTGGAAAATTGTTTTGATCTTTGGACAGTTGTTAGTTTATTGATCATAACTCCTTGTACAAAATTGATATTTAGATTATTTAAGAATCCACAGAACCCTAAGACATATATCTAAAACTTTCATGAATACCATGAAGTCTATATCTTTGATCTATACTCTGAACATTAGGTCGAAATGCAGGACAGTGGTGCTGTCCAGACATTCTATCTGCGGATTTCTTATGTCATCCAGTTGTCTCATCTTGTTATCCATTTAACATGTTTATGTTATCAGTTTATCCGGGTATCCATTCCCGTGTGTAGTATAGTGCTGGTTATATTTTTTCGGATCATCCAGTTTCAGGGAAAACTCTGCCGAAAATTTTATGGAAATTCAAAGAGTTGGACAAATTCTGAGTTCTAGGTTGTGTCTATAATTCTATCCAGAGTTTTCTTCTCATTCCTTTGAGTTCATATCAATTGTTGCCACATGTGTTATGCCTCATACATGCTTATGCTTATATTGTGATCATGCTATGTGTGATTTGGAGTCCCCCATAGAGGCTGGACATTGGACACACAGTCCGGTCGCGTGGTATCAGGTTCCTAACCGAATTGCCTTAAGATGTGAGGAATGAAGCCTTTAGCCCTATTTGATATTGCTTTCTGCTTATTGAATATAGCAGGATCGTTTGACAGTGAATCCAAAGGATAAAGCAGTTGTTGAGTAACTGTGATAACTTTGTAACAAGGTAAGTGTTTATATCCATTTCTTTGGAGGCACTTGGCCTCATGGATTTTCTACCACATGTTTCTTACGTGTGTAACTGACGATAGGCGTACTCATTACACCTTAGCTTTGAATTTACATTGTATATTATATGTTAAGCCTTGTTGTTGGTATTGCATTGAGCATATGAGCATTGCATATACTTCCCGATTGACGATGAGAGTCCCGCACCGGTGAAGGGTCATTATAACATATACTTCCCGGTAATCGATGAGAGTCCCGAGCCGGTGAAGGGGTCATTATTGCATTTACTTCCCGGTTGGCGATGAGAGTCCCGCACTGGTGAAGGGTCATTATTATATATACTTCCCGGTAATCGATGAGAGTCCCGAGCCGGTGAAGGGTCATCATTGCATATACTTTCCGGTAATCGATGAGAGTCCCGAGCCGGTGAAGGGTCATTATTGCATATATCTCCTGGTAGATGATGAGAGTCCCGCGCCGGAGATAGGTATCAGGCATATGTGACTGCATTGCATCATACCGTATTCATCCCATCTCATTGCACCGCATACTGACTATTGTGTGTATTGTTTTGTGTTTTATGTATGCGGTATGTATACTATGCCGTGGACATATCTCAGTTTACCTATATATTTCTGGCTCATATTCTGGGTTGTGGGGATCGGGTTGCACACCGCGACGGTATAAACATATGGATCGGGTTGCATGCCGCAACGATATAAATATATGGATCGGGTTGCACGCCGCGACAGTATGAATATATGGATCAGGTTGCACACCGCAACAGGATGAATATATGGATCGGGTTGCATGCCGCAACGGGATGAATTTCTGATTGTTGATGTGTTCGGGATGCCTATATATTCTGGCTATCTTACGTTCCTGGTTGTTGATGAATTTGTGATTCCATACGTGTTTCTAATTATTATCTAGCTCTGCCTTTTCATAATTTAAATAAGAGGAATTTGGTTTATCTGTTTCTTTTCTCCCTGGCTAGCTATCCTATTCTTTGAGGTGGCTAGTCTGCCCCACTTATTGAGTCCTTTTGACTCACCCTTGTTTGTTGTTTGTTTCTTGTCTATCTATTTCATTTCGGCAGGTTTGCTTTAGGATTGTGTTCGCCACGTTGTGAAGGAGCGAAGACGACTTCAGCTGTCATGGTGAGCCAGATTTTATTCCGGATGGCCACCAGTTTATTGGTTATCATTTCAGTTGCATTTTGCTCCCTTCAGAAGGTATCTGTCTTCTTTGTACTCTTAGATGTCTAGTCTGGATAGCCCTAAACCTAGCATGTTGGGTAGTCAGCTGTAATTTTTTTTGTACAGCTTAGAGGTATCAGTATGTCTGTGTTTGTTTTTAAGTCTTGTCCTTATTTGTGAATTGTTATATTTATTTTTTCCTGATTTAATTGGTAAGGGTTCGCCCGACGGGTCTAGGGGAGGATGTCGGGTGCCCGCACCGTCTAACCGGATTCCAGGTCGTGTCAGGTAGTCTCTTCAGTCCTTTTTAACTCCTTGTGCGATCGCACTGTACACTGCCTGGCTCTTGCGCGATCGCGATGAGTGTTTTCTGAATCTGAGGTAGTGAGCTTGCAAACAGGTCCTAAAGCCTCCAAAATCCGCCCCAACAGTTCCAGCTTTGAGAACAGAGCCTGCAACTCTTGCAACTCCTTTACTTGGCTCCTTGTAAATGGCCTATTCACGAGCCAGGTTGTATCAATAGGGGTTGAATAAAGAGGCCCACGGGAAAGTACAAGTAAAGAAGGTTGCTTACATGAAGTTAGTGGAGAGGAAAAATGAGGAAGAGACGAGTACAAATAAGGAAAGGTATAAGAGTGCTTAGAAATAAACAAAGCTACCAGTTACGACGGCAAAAACAAAAGCTTTTAAACGCCTATATAAAGAATTAACAGATAAAGGCGAGGATAAGAGGTTGTTTAAGCTCTCCAAGGTAAGGGAGTGGCTTTCACGCTACCTAGACCAAGTGCTGAGGACAAATGATGTTGGTGGAAGAGATATTAATCGGATAGTATACTCATACTTCCATAAACTCTCAAAATGTGCAGGAGACATCGTAAATAGTGAAATGTTTGATTCCCCTATTGAATTGAATTAGGAATCGATTGAATGGGACTTGAAGGAGGACATACATATTGTGGTAGGTGATTTAGAGAATTCCGATAGCCGTTGAGAGTTAGGGTATTGTATGCATATAAAATGGAAGGCAATTAAGGTGCCAATCTATAAGATATGAGGAGGAGAACTATGGGGCTGGACGAGATCGGAGTGGAGTTTTGGAAGAGCGTGGGCAAGAAAGGTGTGGTGTGGCTAACTAGGTCATTTAGTATCATACTTACAACGGCTAAAATGATCAAAAAATGGAGGTGGAGCTCAATGATTTGTTGTACAAGAACAAGGATGATATTTAAAATTGCAACAACTACATGGGTATCAAAAAACTAAGCCATACTATAAAAGTTTGGGAGAGTGTGATAGAGATAAGGATGACGAGGTATGTAAATATTTCTAAGAATTAATTTAGGTTTATGCTTGGACGATCAACTGCAGAATTCATAGTGAAGATATTGATAAAGTATTATATGGATTAGAAAATAGATATTCATATGGTGTTCATCGACCTAGAAAAGGTGTACTACAAAATTTTAAGGAAAGTTTTATGGAAGTACCTGGAATCTACCGGTGATATACATTAGAGAAATTACGGACATATATGAGGGAGCCAAGACACAATTAACACCGGTAGTAGGAGATTTAGAGCACTTCTCAATTTATGGGATTGCACCAGGGATCAACCCTCAACCCGTTTTTATTTGCCTTGGTGATGGATGAATTAACATGATATATCCAAATAAAGGTACCTTGGTGTATGTTATTTCCAAATGATATAGTGTTAATTGATGAGACTCGTGCAATAGGCTAAAGGTTTGGAGACAGAGCCTAGAGTCTAAAGGTTTCAGATTGAGCATGACTAAAATAGAGTATATCGAGTGCAAGTTTAGCGACATATCACTTGATTCAGATGTGGAAGTGAAGATAGATGCACAAGTCTTCCCAAAGAGATGAAGCTTTAAGTATCGTGGGTCAATAATTCAGAGAAATAGCGAGATTGTCGATAATGTCACTCATTGTATGGAGAGAGTTGGATAAAATGGAGGCTCGCATCCGAGATCCTATGCAATAATAATATAACACCATGACTTAAAGGTATGTTTTGTAGAGTGGTTATTCGACCTGCATTGTTGTATGGGATAGAGTGTTGGCTAGTCAAGAGCATGCACGTTTAGAATATGAGAGTGACAAAGATGATGATGCTTAAATGGTTGTGTGGGCATACTAGGAGAGATAAGATTACCGATGGAGACATATGAGACAATGTGGGAGTGGCTTCCATGGTGGATAAGATATAGGAAGCGAGATTGAGATTGTACAGGCATGTGAAAATGATGAGCACAGATGCCCCACTGAATAGGTACAAGTGGTTGGCAGTGATAGGTCCGAAGAGAGGTAAAGGTAGACTAAAGAAGAACTGGGTAGAGGTGACTAAGAAATACATGGCACAAATATAGCTCACCAAAGACATGACCCTAGATAGAAGAGCATGGAGGTTGAGGATTAGGCTAGAAGGTTAGAAGGTAGGCGAGCTTGTTCTACTTTTTATGTGGTATGGCATGTTTTTAGAAAGACAGTCTTCTAGCAATATAGTTTTTTAGCGTACCTTATATGCTTATTTACCAGTAGTATTTGATTTTTTAGAATTATCATATTCCTCTAGTTGTTACTACTGCTGATGTTTCTTCTTCCTTTGTTATCCTCACTATTTTGTTGGCATTACTTTTTGAAACGATCTTGGCTGGTCCTTTCAGAAGTTAGGAATTTGATTGGTGTGAAGACAGTCTTAAAATTTTTGTAAGGTCCATTAAGACATGTCTGTAAAGTTTGAACTAAAACAGACCTCGTTTGGCATGTCTTGGAAGAAGGTTTCAGTTCGGTTGTCAGTGAAGCTTAAAAGAGGATTTTGAGCTCAATTTGAGTAAATGAGATCTGATTCAAAATCTAAAAGTGTTGTTAGGTTTGTATGGTCATTTGTGAACTTTTGGAAGTGAAATCTGAAGTCGTTCATATAGTTTTTTCTAATGTTCCAAAGTTGGAAATTTAACCTCTTTCTATTTAACTCCCATCTTGTCTTTCGAGGATCCGATTCAAGATCCGTTTTTGTGAGTAGGTTCCATATGAGTTGTATAAATTAGTGCAAAGTTTGAGCCATTGCGGGCTTCGTAGGGTTCTGTTCAGACCCAAAATGTAGCACCAGCTGATTCTGGTACACTGTCTAGTCAATTCTCTGCACGATCGCGCCATGTACTGCACGACAGCGCTGGTTGCTAGAGTTTTCTCTATGTGATGTTGCACTATAGGGTGTGATCTCAAAGGGGCTGAGGCACGACCTCTCTTAGTGGCACGCGAAGGCACTGGCTCAGTAGTATAAAAATATGTTTGCTGGCTATTTTCATTTCATAATCAATTTTTACGATTTCAAAGCAGTTTAAGGCAAAATATAGATACCAAATCGTGGGAATTCATCAGGTAACATTCTTTGATCTTCCAATTTTGTTAATTCACGATTTAGTAGTCGAAATCCTATGAATTTACCTTGGGGAAATGTGTGGTATAAACCCTAACTTGTAAAATTGGTGAATTTAAATCCAATTGAACTAAATTATGGAAACTAATGGTATAATTGAAGTCGTGGGACTATGAGGAGTCCAAAAATGTATGGTTATGGGCTTTAGGCTAAACCCTGTCGAGGATTATTTTGGTAATTTTCCTTCTTTTTCCATTTAAAGGTTAGATATTCTTTTTTCGTGTGCTTATAAGTGCGATTATGCTCTTTGGCTCAAAAAAGGATTATTTTGTGGGACATCGAAAAGAAAAGAAGGTTGTATATTAGCTAGACTGACCCAGGACTTGAGGTAACTGTATCCATTTCTTTGACAGCCTTCGGCCTTATGGATATTCTATTCACACATTCTATACGTGAACAACTGCCGATAGGACCTACTTACTACGCCACAGCCTGAAGTATATTTATACGCCATACTTTCTGGTTAAGGGTTGTTATGTCATAACTTAGTGCATGAGTATTCCGCCAGCTTCATATTATGATAGGTGCAGGATTATTCTGCCCCAGAAGCATGAGTATTCCACTCCAGTTGATTTATTAGATTGTATATTCCTTGAATGCAGAAGTATTCTGCTTTGGGATGGGATTACACGCACATGTGAACCTATTGCATCATATTTAATTTCATTTCATATCACTATATGTATTGGCATGTGACATGACTGGTTCTCTGACTGCTTGTGCATTTCTTGTTGACTGCTGATTGTTTCTGTTTCCCTAACTAGCTGGTATATCCTTCAGGTTAGCTAGTTGTTCCTTGCTTATTGAGTGGTTAGCTAGTTATTCCTTGCTTATTGAGTCCTTATGACTCACTCCCTATCTGTTTTTTGTGTTGTTTTTTTGTTTCGGCAGATTCTGCTCCAGGGCCCAACTAGCAGCGTGACTAAAGAGTGAGGATGTTCCAGCTAGCTCGGTGAGCCAACTTTTGTTCTCAGAGGCACCAGCCCTAGTTGATATTGTATAGGCTTGTTTTGCTTCCTTTAAGAAATGTACATATTCTTTTGACTTCTTAGATATCCGATCTGGATAGCTCTAGACCTATGTATACTGGTAGATAGTTGCATTTCTTTTGGCAGCCTCTATATATATTTGTCGTCTATATATGATAAGCATCCTTTGAGCCTTCTTATGTTGTTAAAGTTAAATTTCATATTGTATTATGGTTGATTTTATATCATTTTTGTTGAGTTAAGTCCATAGGGTTCGCTCGATAGATCTAGGGGAGGTTATCGAGTGCCCGCATAGCCTAGTCTGAAATCTGGATTGTATCACTTTTCTTTTCTTAATATATTTTTATCTCAGCATTTGCCTTTTCAATTTTTTAAATAGATTTTCAAAACCTTTTCTTTAGCTGAGGGTCTAACTAAAATAGTCTCTCTACCTCTCACATGTAGAGTTAAGGCTATGTACACTTCACCCTTCCCAAACCCTACATGTGGGACTTTTCACTGTGTATGTTGTGTCGTTATGGTAACTTAATTCTAGCTTATTACAGGTAAAATTCTCAACTATTCACTTTTTAATATTTCAAGTATAATAAGAAAACCAATTGATTTTGGACATATTTATGTAAGATTCAATATTAATTAATCCATTGCTACATTTACCGTCATTTGAGCAGTTTTTTTGTGTAAGCCTAACATATCTAATTTCTTTTTATATGGTTGGTGTTTGTGTTTTATTAGGAATATTTATGGTAAATATCTAAGGTAAATAACAGAATATTTCAGAGGGAAAACCAAGAAGTAAATCTACATTAACTTCTAAGGATGTTAGTCTGACACGACACGAAATCCGGCTAGGCCGTGCGGCACCCGACATCCTCCCCTTGACCCGTCGGGCGAACCCTTACCAATTAAACTAGAAAAATAAATATAAATACAAATCATAAATAAGAACAAGTATTAAAAAAAAAGCACAAATATACTGATACCTCTAAGCAGTACAAACAAATTACAGCTAATTACCCAACATACTAGGTTTAGGGCTAGCCAGACTAGACATCTAAGGGTATAAAAGAAGAAAGATACCTCCTGAAGGGAGCAAAATGCAACTGAAATAGTAAACATAAAACTGGTGGCCATCCGAAATAAAAGTTGGCTCACCCTGACAGCTGAAGTCGTCTTCGCTCCTTCACAATGTGGCGAACTCAATCCTGGAGGGAACCTGCCGAAACGAAATAGATAGACAAAAACTAACAACAAACAAGGGTGAGTCAAAAGGACTCAATAAGTTGGGCAGACTAGCTACCTCAAAGAATAGGATAGCTAGCCAGGGAGAAGAAAAAGAGGTAAACTAAATCCATCTTATTTAAAATATAAAAAGGCAGAGCTAGATAATAACTGGAAACACGTATGGAATCATAAACTCATAACCAACCAGGGACATAAGATAGACATAACATATAGGTTTTTAAGCATCCCGATTATATCAACAACCAGAAATACATACTGTTGCGGCATACAACCCGATCCATATATTTATACTGCTGTGGCGTGCAACCCGATCCATATATTTATACTGTTGTGGCGTGTAACTCGATCCATATATTTATACTGTTGCTACGTGCAACCCAATCCATATATTTATATTGCCGCGGCGTGCAACCCGATCCATATATTTATACTGTTGCAGCGTGCAACCCGATCCATATATTTATATTGTTGCGGCGTGCAACCCGATCCATATATTTATACTGTTGCGGCGTGCAACCCGATCCATATATTTATACTGTTGCGGCGTACAACCCGATCCGTATATTTATACTGTTGAGGCGTGCAACCCGATCCATATATTCATATTGTTGCAGCGTGCAACCCGATCCATATATTCATATTTTCGCGGCGTGCGACTCGATCCATATATTCATATTGTTGCGGCATGCAACCCACGATACGAGCCAGAAATATATAGGCAAACTGAGATATGTCCACAACATGGTAAACATACCGCATCTATAAACACAACAAAATACACAGAATAGTCAGTATGCGGTGCAATGAGATGGGATGAATATGGTACGATGCAATGCAGTCACATATGGTTGATACCTATCTCCGGCGCGGGACTGTCATCGTCTACCCGGAGATATATGCAATAATGACCCTTCACTGGCTCGGGACTCTCATCGATTACCGGGAAGTATAGGCAATGATGACCCTTCACCAGCTCGGGACTCTCATCGATTACAAAGAAGTATATGCAATAATGACCCACCACCGGCTCGAGACTGTTGACACCCAATTTTGGCCCGAATTTTTCAAAATTATTAAATTATGGCAACATTTTTATAATTGAGGTTTAATTTGAAAATTAAATAAAATAATGATAATAAAAGAGGATTAATTGAAATTTCAAAGAATGTGCTAAATTTGCAAAATCTCTCCAATTTTAACCCACCCGTACAACCCATTTACATTGTTTTAAAATTTTAATTAATAGTAAATTGAGGCCAAATCCGCTCACCCCCAAGCATTAGCCTATTTGTGAAAATCCTCTACCTATATATACATACTTATCTATAACCCTAGCCTCACACACCCCCACTAATTTTTGACCCCCACCCTCACTACTACTATTCATCATCTTCACTCCCCTTTAACACCAAAAAATCAGACCTTTCTCTTCTCCAAATACTCCATACAGTACCCTCTCCAAACACACGCACACAACATCCATTTTCAGTCTAAAAAAAAAGACGAGAATACATTTACACATCCAAATGATACAAAAACAGAGGGAGACGGGGTGAGGGAAAGGGATTTCTGATTCGCTTTCTGAGTTCTTTTTCTAGCTCGTCTCATAGATCTGAAACAGAGAAAGGGAAACCACCATTAACACCGGTGGAAAACAGATCAGGGAAACCCACGAGACGAGGCAGAAACGCGTAGTGGTATAACATCACTACCGTCGGTAGTTTGACCGGAAAACCACTAACGCCGGTGATACTAATTTTTCTCGTGCTCTCAACTGGCCCGTCGATTGATTATTGAGAAAAAATAGAATGAAGGCAAGGTAGAGGCAGAGGCGAGTCGAAGCGACGCCGCGAGACACACCGGAAAACCTCGCCGGCGGTCGCTCCTCGTTCCTCTTTAACTGCTGCTCTATTTGTTTGTCCCACCGGAATCTCGACTGAACCTGTGTATTGTTTGTCCCTTCTATTTGAACAGGGATCATGATTCTTGATTGTTGAGTCAATGCCATCCCTGTTATTGTTGGTATTGAGTCTCATTGTTGGCTAATGCTCCGTTTCATTTGTTTCACTGATCTTATTACCATGAAGAGCTAAAGTCTACACTTTTCGATTAGTTGTGTTTTTTTGGGGTGATCCTCTGTTGAAATTTGACCTTGGTTCAGTCGTGCTTTGGCTAATTCTCTTACCTATGCTTTACTGGTTTAGTTTGATCCTATGACCAAAATGGTTTTGTTGCTTTGACCCGTTCATGGTTGGACTACTGTTATGCAGTTGACCCGCGTTAATGCTACACTGATTATGGCTTATGAAAAATATTGAATTTGAGGTTATGGACTGATATTGAATTGATACTAGATTGGCCAATGAAAAAATACATATATACGTATTGAGGCCTCGGGATTGATTTGAACATGATACTACACTTGAACAGTCCCGTCCCTGTGTCCCTAAAGTAAAAGGCGATGATGAATGTATGAAATTAATGCAAAGCAAGTCGAATAGAGTGGTGAGTTTGGTACTTGGCATGACAACCGGCCCGGGCTCCGTGTTTGCAGCCGTACCAAATCCCGAGCCTCTATTCGACGCGCCATACAAACCTGAGCCTAAATTTTGCAAAAACAAACCCTCTTTACTATTATTATTTTTATTACTACTATTATATTATTATTATTATTATTATTATTATTATTATTATTATTATTATTATTATTATTATTATTATTATTATTACTTTATTAATTTATTATTAGTAATTTATTTTCATCGGTTATTACGCTTTATTATCGTACTAATCCAATTTCATTTTGTTTGTTTTGCGAGGTACCTTTGATTGAATGAATATGCTGCTCCCGGTTTCTACCTTTTGAACTCATTCTCAATTTTTATGTAGTTAGACTTGATAGAATTTGTACAATTTATTTGTAAAATAAACCTTTGATTATATATGATTATTTGATTGATTGCTTTACTTTATGTTCATTGCCTTTTATTTTAAAATCGTTATTTAATTTATTGCAAACTGGGGCCATTTAGTAAAATGCGTGCAAATTAAATATTTTTTATAAACAAGTTTTATTTCAATTAATTGTTTTTAGATATATTTTCTAGAAAAGCATATTTTGCAAATGTTTTGGAAACCTGTCGGATTAACCGTTTCTAACGGATTCGGAAGTGCCTTAAAAACTTTCTTTCGAAATTAACAAAACCTGTTACCTTTAGAATCTCTCAAAAAAGACCGTCTTTTTATAAAAACGGAGTTTTTGCACGCATTTGCTAATTTGGTTCCCTATTTTCCTTAAATTGGGTGGCGACTCCAAAAACTCCAAAAGAGTTAGTCTATCCTGTCGATATTCCGGAATTTATTCTTTTCGGGGTTTTTTTTTGGGGTTCAACAGCATGGCGACTCCGCTGGGGAGCAATAAAGGTTTTGACCATAAAGGTTTCCAATTGTTTGCAACTAGCATGCTTAATTTATTTGCTTTATTATATCTATTTGTTTGGTTTGCCTTATAAAGCATGTATTACATTTATTTGTGCATAGTCTGCATTCCGTTCATATTTCCTCCCTCATGGAGCCTGTCAATTCTCTTTCATCTCCTCGATTTCATCACGGGGGACCCGCTTGACGGGCAATAATACAGGAAGGGCATTGTCCTTCCTAACTCTTTGAATTTCTTTCGTGTCACCAAAGTTAGTTGGGGTATGGTTTGCCTGGTTTTGTCATGGCCTGTTTTACTGGTTTATGGGGCCAGGTTTATCCCGCATAGGTCGAAACAGCCTCAACCATTAGCCCACTCTTAGAAGGAGATTAGGTCATGCATGCATATACACCTTAGTTTGGACCGGGTCTTTGGCACCGTTTCCAGTAATTAAGAAACCGTCCTTTTGTTAACGGGTCGTTGAATCCCAACAACATTGCATATTATGTGATCGTGTGGATATTATAACGAATCCCAAATCATTTGCCATGTAAAATTTGAGAAGTTGACAACTATGTCAGTTTATTTTTATCTTAGATATTGTATTGACAAATGGCTTGCGTCGTTATAATAACCACATGTGCGTGCAACTTGGCGATTAGGCCTACCTCTGGCACAAAGAGGTACCTTACAGGGTAGGATGCGTTTCCATATTTATTTACGCTCGACTACTTGTGATTGTCACGTGTTAATTGCTTGCCTTGCTTTATTTGCTCAAAATGCGTTAAATACTAGGTGTTGCTTGCTTGCGTGCAATCCTATGAATGACATGCAAACTATTTTAGTTACCCTTTGAGGTTTCTTTTGTTTTGTTTATTCCTCTAGCAAATGTTGGATTTGTGAAGTGGCTGACCATTCACCACGCAAGGGATTCAAGATTTGATTGATGGTAGACGCTCTAGCTCGTGAACGATGCAGCACCATAAGCTAATGGCATTGTTTGAAAGAACTTGGCAATTGAACTTAGTAGCATTATTTTCAATTTTAATTCAGATTAAGGCGCTGAATTGCATTGTACTTTAAAACTTATGTTAATCTGAATCAACTCATTTTGAATTCATGAAAGTTGAAATAAAATGCATCTCATTCTTATTATTTTATTTACGCTTGCATTTGTTTCCATTTCAAAATTAAAATTGATAAACCTACCAAATCTTTGCTTGTAACGTATGGCAAAACAACTGAACAATTTAAATCGAAGCACTGAAAAGTTATTGTCTGCGCTTTTTGTATATCGCAATATCTGTTAGAACTTCAACTGGGGCAGCTTTTATTTGTCGGTATATGGCGTTGAAGCAGTGATGCAGAACTACGCACAGTCTGATTCCCAAGGAGGGATACGTAGGCTCCCCCATCGGGCTCGACCCTTTAGCATTTAAATTTTCATTTTCCCCCAAGATGGACAACTGGGGCAATTTTGCAAAGCGAGTTGGAGATGCGAAAGATAATAACTGGGGCAGAATTTTGCAAGAAGCAGCATTGGTTGTTAAAGATAAGTTGGCAAGAACTCTATAATTGGCTAAGCGAACAGTGCAAAGTTCAAGGCAAAGGACGTTCAGTTTGTTTTAAGATATGTTACAAGTTTAAGTCAAGGAAAAATTTTCAAAATGCATCTTTGACTTCATTTGCATGCTTATTCCACTTGCTATATTGCATTAAAACATTTTACATTGCCTCTATTTTTCAAAAATCTATGCTATTTGAGTTCATGAGCCAAGTTTCTGGAAGCAATTCGCAAACCCAAGTCTAATGAAGACGAGGAAGCAGCAGAAACAGCAAGATCATGATGAAGTCTGCACAAATCAAACGCTTCTCCTTCCCTCCCCAAAACTAACAATTTTTCTTTTAGAGCAGGAACATGAAAGCTTGCAATGAAAGGATCATTCGCATTATGGATGAACAATTTATTGAATGCGCATCCAAAGTTGTCTTGCAGATTGCATCACATTGTCTTTTTCATAACTTAAAGTATTATGCTTTGTCATGAGTTATTGTCGAACAGGCGGCATTTCTACCCCAATGACTTTCATTCCTAATAGGCGACAAAGCTGAGGCTTGTTTTGTGTTTTCGAAACTAAGCCAAATAGGGCATCGCTTTGTTTCAGGTGATAATCCGCACAAGGCTATCCTTGCTGGATTGTCTCGCAATTTATTTATCAATGGCTATCGCACTGACTACATTTCCGCACTACTTTGCTTGGCACTTGCTTTGAATTATGCCTTTGCACTTGCTTCAAAAATTAACGCCTTGCTTTACTCTTTTAGGTTGACCATCGGCTACGATGATTCCCTTTGTTGGACTATCTCGCCTATTGATTCGCCAAATGGCTCTTGCATTGCTCCACATTCCCGCACTGCTTTTCTTTGCATTTGCTTTAAATTATGTCGTTGCACTTGCTCTAAAATTGATGTCTTTCTTTACGTTTTTTCAAGTTGACCACCAGGCAGGGCTTCTCTCTTGTTGGACTTTCACGCCTGTTGATTCGCTAAATCACTTTTGCGTTGCATTACATTTCACGCTAAATTGCTTTGCACTTGCTTTCAATTATGCCTTTGCACTTGCTTTATATTATGACTTGCTTTACTTTTAGTTTAACAGGCTAACAGGTCAGTCCCGAGACCCTCCTTGCTTCGTGCCGGACCGGTTCGCCAGCTGATTTGTCGACAATCAACCCCAAGACCCTCCTTGCTTCATGCCCGACCGGCTTGCCAGTTGATTTGTCAAGATTGTTGAAAATGCTATGCACTATACCTTCACATTTGCTTTATTGCTTCGCCAGTGGATGGGAAGACAATTTATCAAAGATATTGCAGCTTGCACTTACAAATTACGTCATGCCTACCGTAAGCAATCGGGGGCCTTATTATCAAGTCTATCGTGAGCAAGCGAAGACTTCATTAGCATTGAAGCCTACCATAGGCAATTGGAGACCTTATTTCGAAGCCTATCATAGGCAATTGAAGGCTCTTTTGTTATTGATCCTACCGTAAGAAATCGGGGGTCTTATTATCAAGTCTATCGTGAGCAAGCGAGGACATCATTATCATTTGAAGCCTACCATAATCAATTGGAGGCTTATTCTGAAGCCTATCAAAGGCAATTGAAGGCTCTTTTGTTATTGATCCTACCGTAAGAAATCGGGGGTCTTATTATCAAGTCTATCGTGAGCAAGCGAAGACATCATTATCATTTGAAGCCTACCAAAAGCAATTGGAGGCCTTATTATGAAGCCTATCGTAAACAGTCGAAGGCGCTATTGTCAAAGACACCTACTGTAGAAAACTGGAGACTCGATCATGAGTCATTGCCGAAAGGCGGCATTTCTATTCCCCATACTCATTGCAAATTGTCGAGCATATCTATTTAATTTCTCTTTCACTTTATTAGTACACTTACTAAAAGTCCTATTTTTATGATTTACAGATATTGCCTTTCGGGGATATTGCCAATCCTGGGGGCTCACTTTATAGTCAAGACCATTCTTCCGTGGAAGAGTTCAAAGAAAATTGAACATCAGATTCAATATGAACTGAAGGCATTCAACGCTCTGCAGCACTATTAATACAAGCAACACGACCCAGCTTTGCTTATTTGTTTTGCATTATCTTGCCTTAATTAATCTAATTTGCAACTTTATTTCGCAGGCTGCTATCAAAATTGGGCTCGTTCGCCTTATAATTGAACGTTTTAGGCTCGTTCACCTTATAATTGAACGTTTTAGGCTCACTCGCCTTATAATTGAATGTTTTGGGCTCGTTCGCCTTATAAATGAACGTTATGTTACCTGCATAGACTATAGATTGGACGAGTCAACTTGAGATATTATGTCTCGTTAGTCAACTTATTTTATGAAAGCCTTGCATTTTACAATTCATTCTCGCTTTACTTATTGTCTTGCTTTACTGTTTCAGAATAATGATCAACTTAGAGGTTCTCTGGGCGGAGTATCTTGTCAGTTGATTGAAGGAAGAACTTATCGATGATCGCAACCCACATTTACAATTTTATGTTATCAGTTTATCTATTTCTTATTCCAATTACTACAGTTTATTAGCAGTTGCACGTTTACCGTTTGTTGAGATTGTTACAGGATTTTTAGCAGCACCGCAGCAGCGTTTGGAGCATAACATGGATTTTTTTTCCTTAGCGGTGAACTGGGCATTTGTTGATATGAGCTAGACTCGTCAACGAAGACCTGAAGAATCGCACCCGCATAAGTCATCCACCCTAGAGGTAAGTCTCTTGTTAACCTGGAGTCTGAGGTTTGAGATTGAAGACAAGATGGCTCGGTTATCGAGGTGCAATAGAAGCTATGTCCGTGTAAACCCCTCTTTATGGGTGTGTCGTCGACCACATTTTCATAACTTGAGTGATTACAAGCGTCTTTTCCCGCTCTTGAGTAGTCGCTACTATCTCGTCTTTGATTTTCAAATCGCGTCGAACTACATATGGCCTGATTCTCTTTCAGCCCGAGATATGTAGGCAACTCGGAAACCAGAGTTCGGCCATGTCTATAAGCCTCGCACTTTGGTCCTTGGAATCAAAGTACTTGGCTTTGTCGAGACAAAATTGGTTTCTCGTCAACTTCTTTACCCTGAAAACTCTTTTATCCTTTTCCGGGTAAAGAGGGGCAGCTGTTGACACCCAATTTTAGCCCGAATTTTTCAAAATTATTAAATTATGGCAATATTTTATAATTGAGGTTTAATCTGAAAATTAAATAAAATAATGATAATAAAAGAGGATCAATTGAAATTTCAAAGAATGTGCTAAATTTGCAAAATCCCTCCAATTTTAACCGACCCGTACAACCCATTTACTTTGTTTTAAAATTTTAATAATTGTAAATTGAGGCCAAATCCTCTCACCCCCCAAGCATTAGCCTATTTGTGCAAATCCTCTACTTATATATACATACTTATCGGACTTTTCTCTTCTCCAAATACTCCATACAGTACCCTCTCCAAACAAAGAATTGATAGTGGTCCAATAAAATAAAAGCATATACGTCAATTCATACCCATTACAATTTCGTTCACACGTACACAACATCCATTTTCAGTCCAAAAAAAAAAAAAAAGACGAGAATACATTCACACATCCAAATGATACAAAAACAGAGGGAGACGAGGAGAGGGAAAGGGATTTCTGATTCGCTTTCTGAGCTCTTTTTCTAGCTCATCTCATAGATCTGAAACAGAGAAAGGGAAACCACCATTAACACCAGTGGAAAATAGATCAGGGAAACCCACGAGACGAGGCAGAAATGCGTAGTGGTTTAACATCACTACCACAGGTAGTTTGACCGGAAAACCACTAACGCCTGTGGTACTAATTTTTCTCGTGCTCTCAACTGGCCCGTCGATCGATTATTGAGAAAAAATAGAACGAATGCAAGGTAGAGGCAGAGGCGAGTCGCAGCGACGCCGCGAGACTCACCGGAAAACCTCGCCGGCGGTCGCTCCTCGTTCCTCTTTAACTTCTGCTCTATTCGTTTGTCCCACCGGAATCTCGACTGAACCTGTGTATTGTTTGTCCCTTCTATTTGAACAGGGATCATGAATCTTGATTGTTGAGTCAATGTCATCCCTGTTATTGTTGGTATTGAGTCTCGTTGTTGGCTACTGCTCCGTTTCATTTGTTTCACTGATCTTATTACCATAAAGACCTAAAGTCTACACTTTTCGATTAGTTGTGTTTTTTTTGGGTGATCCCCTGTTGAAATTGGACCTTGGTTCAGTTGTGCTTTGGCTAATTCTCTTACCTATGCTTTACCGGTTTAGTTTGATCCTTTGACCAAAATGGTTTTGTTGCTTTGACCCGTTCATGGTTGGACTACTGTTATGCAATTGACCCGCGTTAATGCTACACTGATTATGGCTTATGAAAAACATTGAATTTGAGGTTATGGACTGATATTGAACCGATACTAGATTGGCCAATGAAAAAATACATATACACGTATTGAGGCCTCGGGATTGATTTGAACATGATACTACACTTGAACATACCCGTCCCCGTGTCCCTAAAGCAAAAGGCGATGATGAATGTATGAAATTAATGCAAAGCACGTCGAATAGAGTGGTGGGTTTGGTACTTGGCATAGCAACCGGCCAGGGCTCCGTGTTTGCAGCCGTACCAAATTCCGAGCCTCTATTCGACGCGCTATACAAACTTGAGCCTAAATTTTGCAAAAACAAACCCTCTTTACTATTATTATTTCTATTACTACTATTATATATTATTATTATTATTATTATTACTTTATTAATTTATTATTAGTATTTTATTTTCATCGGTTATTACGCTTTATTATCGTACTAATCCAATTTCATTTTGTTTGTTTTGCGAGGTACCTTTGATTGAATGAATATGCCGCTCCCGGGTTCTATCTTTTGAACTCATTCTCATTATTTATGTAGTTAGACTTGATAGAATTTGTGCAATTTATTTGTAAAATGAACCTTTGATTATATATGATTATTTGATTGATTACTTTACTTTATGTTCATTGCCTTTTATTTTAAAGTCGTTATTTAATTTATTGCAAACTGGGGCCATTTAGAAAAATGCGTGCAAATTAAATATTTTTTATAAACAAGTTTTATTTCAATTAATTATTTTTAGATAAATTTTCTAGAAAAGCATATTTTGCAAATGTTTTGGAAACCTGTCGGATTAACCATTTTTAACGAAATTTTGGAAGTGCCTTAAAAACCTTCTTTCGAAATTAACAAAACCTCTTGCCTTTAGAATCTCTGAAAAAAAGACCGTCTTTTTATAAAAATGGAGTTTTTGCACGCATTTATTAATTTGGTTCCCTGTTTTCCTTAAATTGGGTGTTGACTCCAAAAACTCCAAAAGAGTTAGTCCATCTTGTCGATATTCCGGAATTTATCCTTTTCGGGGTTTTTTTGGGGTTCAACAGGGACTCTCATCGATTACCAGGAAGTATATGCAATGATGACCCTTCACCGGCTCGGGACTCTTATCGATTACCAGGAAGTATATGCAATGATGACCCTTCACCGGCTCGGGACTCTCATCGATTATCGAGAAGTATATGCAATGATTACAGCCAGAGTACAATGCTTATATGCTCAATGCAATACAAACAACATGGCATAACATATAATATACAATTTAAATACAAAGCTAAGGCATAATGAGTACGCCTATCGGCAGCTACACACGTAAGAAACACATGGTAGAATATCCACAAGGCCAAGGACCTCCAAAGAAATGGATAAAAAAACTTACCTTATTTCAAATTGCTACCCAACAACCGCTTTATCCTTTGGATTCACTGTCAAGCGATCCTTCTCATTCAATAAGCAGAAAATATATTAATTTAGGTTAAAGGCTTCATTCCTCACATCTTAGGGCAATCCGGTTAGGAACCTGATACCCTATTCGAATACGCAATACACAGGCCAGGCCTATGTGCAGGGTTTAAGGTCACATAACCGAACCCTAAATAAATTACATTTATATGTTGCCCATAACTCACTGAATACGAATATATACTCAATTTCATTATCAGGGTCCAATTAACCCTTTAAACTATTAATTGAACTTATTAAAATGATGTCTAATATCCCAATTTTTACCGTTAAAATATATTAAAACACACGTAATAAACTCAAATAATGAATTAACATCATTACCTCGATATTTCGGAGTGAAAATTCTATTTTTCTCCGGCTTTTTTCTCATTTTCTGGCATTTTAATTCTCTGCTTCGTTTCTGTTTTTCCGTTCCCATTTTTGTTCATTTGTTTCTGCTTATTTCATGTTAAACTAAGCTAACGGATAAATATCCTTAGAACCTACCACCTACCTTTTTTCTTTTATCCTTTTCTCTCTCTCTTTTCTTTTTCTTTTCCTTTTTCTTTTATTTCTTTTACTTTTCTATTTTCTTCTTAACGAAAATTAAAACAGTACCCTACGCTATTTAAAATAATTCCAACTTTTGCATAAAAGTTATACCCAATTTATGTGACGTACTCGCTAAGGCGGATCTCAAATCGGATTTCAGAAACTGAAGATGCGAATTAAACGGAAAAAGATCAAATTATTTAACTTTCGGCATTTTAGTGGAAACTAGCCGAACTACCTCGAAATTCACTTTCGAAAGTTCACAAAAATCATAAATAATCATATGAACCTAACGACCTTTTCAGATTTCGAATCGGAGTTCATGCCAAAATCGAGCTCGAAATCTCTTTTTAATATTTACCGACAACGAAAACTGAAACCTTCTTCCGATACCTACCAAACGAAGTCTAATTTAGCTCAAATTTTACAGACAGGTCTTAATTAACCTTACGAGTATTTTAAAATTATATGCATACCAATCGGAGTCTTAACTTTCGAAAAGACTGACCGAGGTCGTTTAATAGTCGAAAGCAAACAACTGAAATCATTTTACAAAGAGCTTATGTTGATGTGAAGACTAAAGCAAGGAAGTGATGACACTTTGTAGACTTGTTAAGTCTCTTTATGGACTAAGACAAGTACCAAAATAATGCATGCGTAATTTGATCATATAATATTGTCAAATAATTTTGAGATTAATGAGTGTGATAATGTGTTTACATTAAAGGCTCCAAATTAGATAGTCATTATTTGTTTATATTTGGTTCATATATTGATAATGAGTAATGATATTTCCAGCATTAATGCTATAAAGCGTATGCAGACTAGCAAATTTGATATGAAAGACTTAGGCTTGTCCACTTAATTTTTGGTATTAAGATCCATAAGACTCCTGAAGATCTGATTTTGTCTCAATCTCATTACATCAAATCAGTACTTGACAATTAAAGTACTTTGAATTGAAAGTTTCAAAGACCCTAATATATCTAAACCTTGCTCTCAAGAAGAACAACGGTCGAAGTATGTCTCCATTAGATTATGCACATGTATTGATATTTTATTTATATCAAGAATTGTACACGACCAAATATAGCTTGTGCAATAAATAAATTGAGTTGATACACCACAATCTAAATCAAACTCATGAGACTGCAATAAAATGAGATTTGGGATTATTTGCAATATACCTACGACTTTTCTTTGCATTTGTTGGAAATTGAATACGGACACCCATGCGGGTCAACCCGGATCCATGTTCGACATAAATAAATAAATATAAATATGTTTTATATTTATTGTTATATTAATAATAAAAGAGAGACAAAAGACACACCTATTGGAAAGGATAGTCTCTCCTAATATAGCATAAGATAAGTCCTATATATTAGCAACTTCAATATGGAAAAAGGACGCTAATTTCCCTGGAAAAATAGAGAAATAGAAAATGTTTCTCTTTCTCTCTTTCTTACTTTGAAAAACTCTTTTTCTTCTATGTGAATAACTACAATGGTAGATTTCTGTACAGAAGAAAGCGGTCTTCCACAAATTCTGGAATAATTCTGTAACCAGGTACGATTTAGACTGTGAATTAATATTAACAATTCGTATATTTTATATGTGATTGTATTGTAGACTAGTGAAACAAATACGGTTAGATCCTGGGCGAATTGTATGTTCTTAGATTGTGTGTAATCTTTCATTGGTATCAGAGCCCATATTATTTGTTTGCTAGTCTTGTTTTTCCCTTTCTGACAAACTGTTTTGACACGACCCGAAATCTGGTTAGGCCGTGCGGGCACCCGACATCCTCCCCTAGACCCGTCGGGCGAACCCTTACCAATTAAATTATGAAAATAAATATAACAATTCATAAAGAAGGACAAGACTTTAAAAAAGATACAGACATACTGATACCTCTAAGCTGTACAAAAGAAATTACAACTGACTACTCAATATACTAGGTTTTGGGCTATCCAAACTAGACATCTAAGAGTACAAAAGAAGACAAATACCTCCTGAATGGAGCAAAACACAACTGAAATAATAAACATAAAACTGGTGGCCATTCGGAATAAAAGCTAGCTCCCCCTGACAGCTGAAGTCGTCTTTGCTCCTTCAAAACGTGCTGAACTCAATCCTGGAGCGAACCAGCCGAAACGAAATAGATAGACAAAAACAAACAACAAACAAGGGTGAGTCAGAAGGACTCAATAAGTGGGGCAGACTAGCCACCTCAAAGAATAGGATAGCTAGCCAGGGAGAAAAGAAATAAATAAACCAAATTCCTCTTATTTAAATTATGAAAAGGCAGAGCCAGATAATAACTAGAAAAACGTATGGAATCACAAACTCATTAACCACCAGGAACGTAAGATATCCAGAACATATAGATATTCTGAACACATCAACAATCAGAATTATTGCGGCATGCAACCCGATCCATATATTCATCCTGTTGCGGCGTGCAACCCGATCCATATATTCATACTGTTGCGGTGTCCAACCCGATCCATATATTTATACTGTTACGGTGTGCAACCCGGTCCACATAATTATATCGTTGCGGCGTGCAACCCGCCCATATATTTATACCATTGTGGCGTGCAACCCGATCCCCGCAATCCAGAATACGAGCCAGAAATATATAGGCAAACTGAGATATGTCCATGACATAGTATACACACCGCATACATAAAACAAAACAAAATACACACAATAGTCAGTATGCGGTACAATGAGATGGGATGAATGCGGTACGATGCAATGCAGTCACATATGTCTGATACCTATCTCCGGCGCGGGACTCTCATAGTCTACCAAGAGATATATGCAATAATGAATCTTCACCGGCTCGGGACTCTCATCGATTACCGGGAAGTATATGCAATGATGACCCTTCACCGGCTCGGGACTCTCATCAATTACCGAGAAGTATATGCAATAATGACCCTTCACCGGTGCGGGACTCTCATCGCCAACCGGGAAGTATATGCAATAATGACTCTTCATCGGCTCGGGACTCTCATCAATTACCGGAAAGTATATGCAATGATAAACCTTCGCCGGTGCGAGACTCTCATCGCCAACCGGGAAGTATATGCAATAATGACCCTTCACCGGTGCGGGACTCTCATCGCCAACCGGAAAATATATGCAATTATGACCCTTCAACGGTGCGGGACTCTCATCGCCAACCGGGAAGTATATGCAATAATTACCCTTAACCGGTGCGGGACTCTTATCGCCAACCGGGAAATATATGCAATTATGACCCTTCACCGGTGAGGGACTCTCATCGCCAACCGGGAAGTATATGCAATAATGACCCTTCACCGGTGCGGGACTCTCATCGCCAACCGGGAAGTATATGCAATGCTCAAAACCAGAGTGCAATGCTCATATGCTCAATGCATACCAACAACAGAGCATAACATATAATATACAATGTAAATTCAAAGCTAAGACGTAATGAGTACGCCTATCGGCAGCTACACACGTACAGAATACGTGGTAGAAAATCCACGAGGCCATGTGCCTCCAAAGAAATGGATATAAACACTTACCTCTTCCAAAAGTTAGTACGGCTAATCAACGACCGCTTTATCCTTTGGTTTCCTTGCCAAACGATCCAACTCTATTCAATAAGCAGAAAAATATATCAAATTAGGCTAAAGGCTTCATTCCTCACATCTTTGGGCAATCCGGTTAGGAACCTGATACCCTATTTGCATACGCAACACGCAGGCCAGGCCTATGTACAAGGTTTATGGTCACATAACCAAACCCTAAATAACTTACATTTATATGCTGCCCATAACTCACTGAGTACGAATATATAATCAATTCCATTTCTCCGGCTCTTTTCTCATTTTCTGGTATTTTTTCCGTTGCTTCTCCCGTTCTCGTTTCTGTTCTGCTTTTGCTTCTGTCTTTTGATTCATCTCTAATGGAACAGGCTAAGGAATTATGAATCCCAAGGCCACCGCCCTTCTCATTCTTTTCTTTCATTTCCTTTTTCTTTTATTTTCTTTTCTTTTATTTTATTTTCTTTTACTTTTCGTAACAAAAATTAAAACGGTACCCTATGATATTCGAAATAATTCCAACTTTTGAATACCAGTTCAAAATATATGTAACATACTCGTGAAGGCGGATCTCAAATCAGACTCCCGAAACTCAAGATGCGAATTTAAATGAAAAAAAGTCAAATTATTTAACTTTCGGCATTTTAGCGGAAACTAGCCGAACAACATCGAAATTCACTTTCGAAAAATCAAAAAAGTCAAAAATAATCATACGGACCTAACGGCGCTTTCGGATTTCGAATCGGAGCTCGTTCGCCAAAACCGAGCTCGAAAATCTCTTTTTAATATTTATCGATAATAAAAACTGAAACCTTCTTCCGATACATACCAAACGAGGTCTGATTTAGCTCAAATTTTACAGATAAGTCCCAATGGACCTTACGAAGATTTTAAAATTATTGGCACGCAAATCGGAGTCCTATCTCCCGAAACGACTGACCTAGGTCGTTTCATTCTCCTCCACTCAGACTCTCGTTTGTCCTCGAACGGACCTAAGTCTAAAGCAAGATTCACGCAGATAACAAGAAAACTTGCACAACCTTCATAAACTACTCCACAGATATTATATCATGATTACAGAATCAAAATTATAACACGCATATCAAACTCTTTGATAAAAACATAACCGAATAATATCATAACGCCATTGCCCAGCTTATTCTGGCTATGCTGGTCCTTCCTCGATAACGAGAAGAGAGTTCTACATTTTTGAAACAAAGATACACGAAATTTTGAATGGGTTTAACATAATTCCACCGATGAATCACCTCGTCGATATGCTTTTCGATATAGAATAGGTCAATGAAACTAAGACTTAGCTTACGCTTCCGCAAAGCCTTCGAGATTTAATATCTATATAATTAGTATTGGAGGAAGACTCCTCCACTTAGAGCTTCAGCTCATACAGTTAAGTTGAATAAAAATAGGCATCCTCGCAGGGTCTACTGGATTAAGGAAAACTTAGCTAAAACAGAATGCGGCTCTGAGCTACCAAATTACCCTCTCGAGTTGCCAAACAGCTGCAACTCTCGAGTTCACAACTCCATACGTTTTTCGTAGACACCACCGCCTGATGGATCAACTCAGAGGTCGAATAACGCCTCTCATCATCTTAGTAGCCTTAAGACACAATAATGTGCTTACCCGGCTACCTTGACACGCACTCTGGCTCAACATAGGGAACATCACAAGCGGCTACCAATCGCCCAAGCGCACTAGTGCCGGACGAAGAAGAAATAGAAATGGATCGAGGATAGAAATAATTAGAGCTTCAGGAAGTTCATCTTCTTATTTGCTTGGCTACCAAAGCTATACTACTTCCGAGTCAGGCGAGCCAAAGAATTGCAATTGAAGAGATAGACATTAAATAAGCTTTATGGAAAAACATCCATACCAATTTAACCTCCCAATAAGAAGGAAACTCTAATAATTTACCAGAATACCCTTTTATAACTAAGACAAGCTCATAGAATAACATGACTCTACTAGAATCTCGAACCAAGAGGAGACACATAGATCGAGCATTTCTTACTAGCCACTTTACACCGGAAGAAACAACGACACTTCCTGATGGTGACGAATAAGAATCCCATCATCCTACCAACACTGAATTCCGAGGAGAGAGGTAAAATGACTTGACATAATAACACAAGGTGGCATAACAGGATGCCAAGCAGGAAATAGCAATACTCACCGTCAAATCTCTCATATTTAGATCAGATAAACTAGTAGGATCTCATAAATGCCAGGAATAAATCGTATCAGAAACTCACCCCTATACCGCAACCGATTCTTACTTACGACAATATCCAAGGAAACCGTCGAAACATGATAAGACACACTATTTCCAGATCGATCGGAAAGATAAATCTTACTTACAGATAAGGGAAGAAGAAACACACGGGTCTACTACATCGGATGCCTCAGCATCTTGCCAGACTAGGAATTCATAGAACTGCCTCTGCAGCTGAGCTGAGCCACTACCCTGACAAGCACTTTCTGGAGAACCACTGCCACCACAATCTCAACCTCTACTGGATGGTGGCATTTCTCTGGAGGATTGAGATCTAAATAAAATTCCCCGCGACTGTGCAGGTGCCTGATGACGAGAGGAAGGACAACTGCCTACTTGCCGAAGTAAGGGAGAACTCCACCAAGGATGACAGGCTCGCGATAATGATAATAACCTTTCAGTGAAAATGGGACCTGGACAGATTCTTGATAGCTGTGAAGAGAAGACTGAATCTGATCTTGATGAGCTCCTGGCGCACTCTAAGAATCACGTGACACAAGCTGAGATAACCTGGAAGGTGACCTCCCAAAATAATTAGAACTCTTACGTCCAAATGAGGTAACATGGTTACTTACTAGGGCCACGGAATTTCTTGATCTCCCGCTCTAACTCTTCCCGCTCTAACTTATGGTATGCCTCGTACCTTCGAACAATATCAACAACGACATCAAATAAAGTCCCAACCTCAATCTCTTAAGCTATATGGGATCTCAAGGAAAAAGAAAGGTTATCAATAAATCTTTAAATCTCTCGAAAGACTCATGGACTAGTTCTAATGCATATTCAGCCATTCTATAGAATTCAATATCATATTCTGAAACACTACCAGGCTAACCGACAGGCTACCCTGTCCAATCCACTCAAACTGGGAACACTTTTCATCTCGCTCGCTACTCGAAAGGAATTTTTCCACGAATCTAGAAGAAAAACTGAACCAAGTTAGCTAATAAGAGAGCAGCCTACCAATTCAAGGCTGGACCCCTGAAACTGGAAAGCAGAATAATCAACATCATACTGCTTGATATAGTCGAGAACTTGAAGGATATGCTGACATCATTTTATTTTAAAAAGAATCACGAGGTTTATCTGATGCATTGCTTAAGAATATCGAAAGGTTCAATTGGGTAAAATAATGCAGCCCTTTCATATACTCAGACCGAGCCATTACTCGGGCTAACTAACCAGCCAGAATAACTAGAGGCATAACACATGCTGCCTCCGTGACATACTTTACTGCGACAATATTAAGAACTGGAATAGGAGCTCCTTGAGAGCGAACATCTGCATATGCGGCAACCTGATAAGCTTTCTAGCGAATAATAGGTGCTTGCGGTATCTGCGTCGCTAAGATTCTCGTAAAAGCATCGTAAAGAGCCAAGGGAACCACAAGGCCCTGCTTCCTTTCCTATCGCGAGCTCGTACGGCTAGGAGCTCCGTAGCTAGTTCGTCAGCACGATCAAAACTCTCGGAGCTTCGTCAGTGCTAGCCCCAGGCTAGACTGCTTCGTCTTGATCTCATTCCATTTTCTGATTTGTCTCACGAGGGTTAACAATTACCATGAAGGAATTAACGAAAATACTTTTGCATCCTAGACTGACGCACGATCAGGAAAGAAGGAAGTGAAACTTCCTAAATGTCATCATAGCCCCTCGTAGATACGTACGGACGTCTACGTACCTATCAGCGAAAGTCTTCTAGACATTGTCTTAGTTTGGATAGACTCTAAACCAGGCTTTAATACCAACTGACACGACCCGAAATCTGGTTAGGCCGTGCGGGCACCCGACATCCTCCCCTAGACCCGTCGGGCGAACCCTTACCAATTAAATTATGAAAATAAATATAACAATTCATAAATAAGGACAAGACTTTTAAAAAAAATATAGACATACTGATACCTCTAAGCTGTACAAAAGTAATTACAGCTGACTACCCAACATACTAGGTTTAAGGCTATCCAGACTAGACATCTAAGAATACAGAAGAAGACAAATACCTCCTGAAGGGAGCAAAACACAACTGAAATAATAAATATAAAACTGGTGGCCATCCGGAATAAAAGCTGGCTCACCCTGACAGCTGAAGTCGTCTTCGCTCTTTCACAACGTGGTGAACTCAATCCTGGAGCGAACCTGCCGAAATGAAATAGATAGATAAAAACAAACAACAAACAAGGGTGAGTTCAAAGGACTCAATAAGTGGGGCAGACTAGCCACCTCAAAGAATAGGATAGCTAACCAGGGAGAAAAGAAATAAATAAAACAAATTTCTCTTATTTAAATTATGAAAAGGCAGAGCCAGATAATAACTAGAAACACGTATGGAATCACAAACTCATTAACCACCAGGAACGTAAGATAGCCAGAACATATAGGTAATCCAAACATATCAACAATCAGAAATACATCCTGTTGCGGCGTGCAACCCGGTCCATATATTCATACTGTTTCGGCGTGCAACCCGATCCATATATTTATACTGTTACGGCGTGCAACCCGGTGCATATAATTATACCGTTGCGGCGTGCAACCCGCCCATATATTTATACCATTGCGGCGTGCAACCCGATCCCCACATACCAGAATACGAGCCGGAAATAGATAGGCAAACTGAGATATGTTCACGACACAGTATACACACCGCATACAAAAAATAAAACACAATACACACAATAGTCAGTATGCGGTACAATTAGATGGGATGAATGCGGTACGATGCAATGCAGTCACGTATGCCTGATACCTATCTCCGGCGCAGGACTCCCATCGTCTACCAGGAGATATATGCAATAATGACCCTTCACCGGCTCGGGACTCTCATCGATTACCGGGAAGTATATGCAATTATGACCCTTCACCGGTGCGGGACTCTCATCGCAAACCGGGAAGTATATGCAATAATGACTCTTCATCGACTCGGGACTCTCATCGATTACCGGAAAGTATATGCAATGATAAACCTTCACCGGTGCGGGACTCTCATCGCCAACCGGGAAGTATATGCAATTATGACCCTTCACCGGTGCGGGACTCTCATCGCCAACCGGAAAATATATGCAATTATGACCCTTCACCGGTGCGGGACTCTCATCGCCAACCGGGAAGTATATGCAATAATGACCCTTCACCGGTGCGGGACTCTCATCGCCAACCGGGAAATATATGCAATTATGACCCTTCACTGGTGAGGGACTCTCATCGCCAACCGGGAAGTATATGCAATAATGACCCTTCACTGGTGCGGGACTCTCATCGCCAACCGGGAAGTATATGCAATGCTCAAAACCAGAGTGCAATGTTCATATGCTCAATGCATACCAACAACAGGGCATAACATATAATATACAATGTAAATTCAAAGCTAAGACGTAATGAGTACGCCTATCGGCAGCTACACACGTACAGAATACGTGGTAGAAAATCCACGAGGCCATGTGCCTCCAAAGAAATGGATATAAACACTTACCTCTTCCAAAAGTTAGTACGGCTAATCAACGACCGCTTTATCCTTTAGTTTCCTTGCCAAACGATCCTACTCTATTCAATAAGCAGAAAAATATATCAAATTAGGCTAAAGGCTTCATTCCTCACATCTTTGGGCAATCCGGTTAAGAACCTGATACCCTATTTGCATACGCAATACGCAGGCCAGGCCTATGTACAGGGTTTATGGTCACATAACTAAACCCTAAATAACTTACATTTATATGCTGCCCATAACTCACTGAGTACGAATATATAATCAATTCCAGTATCGGGGTCCATTTGACCCTTTAAACTATTAATTGAACTTATTAAAATGATGTATAATATCCCAATTTTTACCGTTAAAATATATTCAAACACACGTAATAAACTCAAATAATATATTAAGATCATTACCTGAATGTTTCGGGGTAAAAGTTCTACTTTTCTCCGGCTCTTTTCTCATTTTCTGGTATTTTTTCCGTATCTTCTCCCGTTCTCATTTCTGTTCTGCTTTTGCTTCTGTCTTTTGATTCATCTCTAATGGAACAGGCCAAGGGATTATTAATCCCAAGGCCACCGCCCTTCTCATTCTTTTCTTTCATTTTCTTTTTCTTTTATTTTCTTTCTTTTATTTTATTTTCTTTTATTTTTCGTAACAAAAATTAAAACGGTACCCTATGATATTCGAAATAATTCCAACTTTTGAATACCAGTTCAAAATATATGTAGCATACTCGTGAAGGCGGATCTCAAATCAGACTCCCGAAACTCAAGATGCAAATTTAAATGAAAAAAAGTCAAATTATTTAACTTTCGGCATTTTAGCGGAAACTAGCCGAACAACATCGAAATTCACTTTCGAAAAATAAATAAAGTCAAAAATAATCATACGAACCTAACGGCGCTCTCGGATTTCGAATCGGAGCTCGTTCGCCAAAACCGAGCTCGAAAATCTCTTTTTAATATTTATCGATAATAAAAACTGAAACCTTCTTCCGATGCATACCAAACGAGGTCTGATTTAGCTCAAATTTTACAGATAAGTCCCAATGGACCTTACGAAGATTTTGAAATTATTGGCACGTAAATCGAAGTCCTATCTCCGGAAACGACTGACCTAGATCGTTTCATGTTTGAATTGAGTCAGCGTATACTGTTTTTACAATCTTTTATTGACTGGCGTGAAAGTGAGGATCGTTTTTTTGGGTCTCGATCGCTGTGTCTCGCCGTTTTTGTTTACACGAGTTTGTTAGAGACCGAGTAATGTTCCCGTAGTCTGCCTTCATTATCAAAAAGGAAAAAAGGTGTGGCAGAAAATTTTTATCCTACTATTTTTCCATTAATCACATAAAACAAACGGCAAGAAAAAAGGCCACTTAGAGAAGGCTTGATTGCGGTCGGTTGTGTTGAGGGACTACAAGTTCTTGCAACTTTGTCCGCTCCTGTGACATCCTTTATGACTTATTTTGGGTTAGTGCCTTACATATAGTTTTCTTCACTTGCTTGCCTGTCAAGAGCCCCTTATCTCGTGTGTGTGGCAAAAGGGCCAGTACATGACTAATTCTAAGTATTTATGAATACTTGAATCTCAATGGTGGTGTTTTTTTTATTAGAGTGGATCTAGCGTTCGATCTAGTTGAATGCTTGTACCAATCATATAATTGAGTGGTTTATTTTTAGCATAATACATAGATAGCCCCTTGAAGTTGGTGTCAATTCCCAGTTAGACACTTGAATTAACTTAGTGATCAAATAGACACCTATTGTTATTCTCAGTGTGTCATGTGAGCCCTTCACGGTGACATGGCAAATTGGGTGTAGTTCACGCAAACTTGAGCGCGTGAGCTGCTTGTGTTTTGCTTTTTATCTTTTCTTTTAAATTATTTATGTGGGTCCCACTAGACAATTTTCATTTTTTTCTGTAGTATTTCCATCTGCTTCCATGATCAGCACACCACCTTCCACCGCCACCAATTCCACTTCTAAGAATCAACTTCCAATTCTAGTAACAATCTAACATCCAACTACATAAATTTTGTATTCCAAATAATTCTAACAATTTGTTTCCTCAAAACCAAAAGAAGCCCGCAAGAAGTTGTATAGAAACACTCCATTCAAACATGATGTTTGACCCGTCACATAGATGGATAACTCAAGCAAATTCAATTTACAGAACCAAATATCAAAAGAATTGGTCGCCTCATACTAATATCGTCATTGATTCTTCCATTTTCGTCTCTATTAATTTTTCGATTGACCAATTATTTTCTCCGTTGTTCTTGTTTTTCTTTCTTCCGTTTGATTATTAAAGTACAAATTTTACTTTAACCCATTTAGTTTTTGGGTTTGGAAGGAATTCAAACAATTTGTTTTGTTTATAGTTTTGTTAATGGTGTATTTAAGCTATTTAGGTTAGGGACAGCTACTCCAATGAATAAATTGTCAGTTGCAGAGCAGGAAAGGGGATGAGGAGGAGGGGGAATGATGGCATGTGGGGAGGAAGATGGGTGGTGGTGGGGGGTTTGTAAGGAGGAAAATGGCGTAGGGCAATGGGAAATGGGAAAGATTAAAGAGGGAAAAGAAGAAGATGATAATTAACAGGGTAGGGGGTGGAGGAGATAATTAACGTGGAGAGGGGCTGGGGTTATTTGTTTTTAACTTAAAAATGAATTACATATTATTATTTAAAGGTAAAGTTCAAATATTTATTCAAATTTACACGTGTCACAATCTGATTTTGTACTCCACCACGTCACCCGCGATTGTTGTCCACGCATAAGGTTTGTTGGACACGAGTATTTACGAGACACGCCTGTGTCAAGTAGAAGTGTCTATCTGATCATTTCGAAAGTAGAAGTGTTTAAATGAGAATCTGGACCAATTTCAAGGGGCTATCTATGTATTCTGCCTTTATTTTTCCTCTTGTTAAAAACAAAAAGAATCTTTGTGATTCTTTCCATCTGACACTCAAAATAAAACAAATTTGTTTCATTTAAACGTTGGAGATAGTTTTCTTCTCCATAAGGCCTAAGCAAAGGAACTTTTTTGTAAAGATGAAGTGAGTGGTCTATCTTTTAATGAAATTATTATAAATATGCAGTAAAACTATGCTGCTGTAATAAAATTAAAGGAGAATGGACAATTTAACTCCTAAACCTTTTATTTTTTAAACTCCCAAAGGAAGTTTTTAGTAATCCTTTAATGTCACATATTTTTTTATATGTATACACATGCATGTGTGTACATGTGGTTTTGATGAGTCTCAAAACTTGAAATTAGATTTGTTCTGGCAAATCATTTGTCAGTAAAATAGAAGAGTAAAACATTCTACTCGTTCTATATATTCCACATGAAGCAAAAGTGCTAGCCCGATATTTTTTTATGAAGAAGGGCAGGTGTACTCAGTTTGTCATCGAGTGTGTACATGTAGTATCATGTGTGCAGTGGAAGTTCATATTTTACTTCCCATCATAAAAAGTTCTAAACTTATTTAGTAACTATATTTGTCCTCATTGGACTGCACTAATGTAAAAGTTTTTTTTTTTTTTTGAAACTTTGTTGTCGCTATTTTGTATATACATGTGTGTATATACAGATTTGTAGTGATCAGTCCTACTTTTCTATACTATGTGTTATAGAAAAATCATGATGTCTCTTATTATTCCAACAGTTTTATGTAACATTAAAATTGAGATACTATGAATTCTAGAATTAGTGCTTTATTCCATTATTTCTTGTTGGAATATTTCTATATATGTTATAGAATTTGTGTTTATTTAGTCTTGAATTTAAGTAACTTTAAGACGAGATCGTTCCTTAAGTAATTGATTATGTTAGATTTATCGAATACTAGAATTTGGATAATGATTGGGAACATAGTGAACTTTTGATTCCAAATCTAATATGGAATAAATATTAACATAGTTGAATTATTTTGAGGATTATTATGTATATAAATTTAGGCTCTAGGCTCTAATAAAGTACATAGATGTCTCACTATAGTTTATACTTGATCATATCAATATGTCAACTGCTATTAGAATATTGTCCTGAGCGTAACAAAGTGTTAACAGTGACAATAAAATCCAGTATGTCCTAAAAGAGCAAGAGGCTCTTGAGGCGCTCTAGATATGTCTGTGACGTCTTCTGAAAGTGACATTACATTCCATCATAATTAGTATACTATGACATCTGTGATCCAAATTATGAAATTGTTTTAAGTCAGTTACTTATCTTCCATATAAGTTATGGATAGATGAAAATCCAATTCTTTTTCTACTATTGGGTTTGTGCTGCTACTGTACATTAAGTTATTTTTCCACATGGAAACTAGTTCAAAGGGGAAGGACATGTATCAATTTGTGATACTTTTTTAGTCCAAGATTTATATGTTCATAAGTGAATAAGATAACAGTGGCATAGCAACTGAAATTGAATCACGAAGTTACATTCTTAGCTAATATTATTTTCATTAGTAGGGCTAAGTTAAGACTTGTCTCTTCAAGAAACTGTGGACCAGATTGCTTCCGCTATTAATGCTAGATGGGTTCAATGGAATTCATATTTGGTAATAATGGATATGTTTCAATTAACACCGGTACCTTGTCCAAAAGAGAATTTATTTAATATCATTGGTCCCAGTGGGAGTAACTATCAATTGATAAATCAATTTTATCAATCACAACCTCGACGAATGAGTCATCTACATATTCCCTATTGTCGATATGAGATCAAAGGGGAAGCATATTTAGTTACTCCACAAGAAGAATAAGAGCAATAAAGATAAATGAGGCTCTTAAATACGCTGTTTAGAATAAATACCTAGAATAATGGAACATGAAATGAAGTTAGTGAAACCAAACCAAGAGTTGGAATTGGTTGATCTACTTGTGGGTCATAGCGTCATTGGGAACAAATGGGTTCTCAAAATGCGCGAAAGACTTAATGTAGTCTAAAAAAATATGGGTGAATTCTTGAAGTTCGGATTCCAAGAGATCTTCCGAAGGGATCATTGTCTCTTTCAGAAAAGTCTTATATTAAGAATTTTTCTTGAACAATTTAATATGATTTGCCTCGTGATGCCTGATATCTGTTTAGTTAGCAGATATCAATCTAACTTAAAAAAAGAATACTTGAAAGCAGTTAAAAGATACTGAGGTAACTCAAAGTCACAATCAATTATCCTTGTGTTGTTAAGGAAAGGATCTACAATTCAAAGGCTATACGTATGATGATTGAAAAGAAGATTTATATGAGAGGAAATCTAAATATAAGGATGTCTTCTTTGCTAAGCAATAGCGATGTGTATATTGTTTGTTTAGCAGGAAATAATCATTAGCCTTATTTATAAAGAAAGCTGAATTTGTAGCGTTTTTCAGCAACTGTGCAAAAAGTTGTTTAGCTTAGATGTCTTTACGATAAATCTGGGTGTGTTTGATAGCGCTATTGAATTAGTGACAATCAAGTGTGATAGTCAAGTCTCAATAGCTTACACAAAAAGGTCCCAAGTATCTTTGGAAGACTACACATATTGATAAAAAATATAATTCCCTTAGAGATATAGTTGTACATAGAAAAGTGAACATGAAATACATCTCTACGCATTATATGATAGTAGATCCGATAATAAAACTCATGGCATTTGGTGCTTATGAATGATATATGAAGTCGTTAGATTTGCGTAGATCTTGATGTATTCATATTTCCCAAGCATGTTCACATAAAACTGCATTATTTGAAGTTAATGTAGTTGAAGCCTAAATTGTTTGTTGTTGGTTCATATACATAAACTGTTTTTATGTTTAGTACATAAATTTGAAGTATGTCGGACAGACAAAAAGGTTGGCCTATTCATACAGACAACCACCTCTATTATCTAGGTGACTAATAGGGATGAGACAATTATAAACTTATTATTATCTGAGGTGATAATAATAGAGCGCTTGAAGTTGAAGTTTATAATAAGAATGTCGCTTGTTTTTTTTGTTTGTTAATCATATTTGATTAAATGTGAGTCTGTCTTAATGCCAGATATGAGTTCCGAAGGATAAAATGTATGAGTAGATTTATGAACTCAAAGTTAGATATGAGTTGTCTGAACTATCATCTGCACAGTATTTAATTTTTTGAAAGACATAGCTCCACGGGGAAGGAGTCAATACTGTGATACGTGATTCATACCGCGCATGCATAAAGTGACCTCTGGGCGATATAAGTTTAATCTCTACTTGCTTATCGTGTGAAGCCCTGAAAATTATAAGTAATTTTCTTTCTTTGTACCCTCATTACTTTGACCAGTTTCTCGAGATTCAATTTGATGTTTGCTATCTTAGGATGTTGCCAAGAGATCATGGATGATTCGGTCTGGCGGAACATTTCTAGAAAAGCAAGTTAGATTGAGATTAAAAGATTTGTGAGATGAGGAAGATCATTGAGTATTATCACATTAATTGTGTTCATTGACATGTCCATTATGTTTGTCTTTGAAACAAGATCATAACGATGAACTCAAATTAATACAAAGAGATTGTGAGAGATGTGGATGTGATAAATGATCTAGGGTACTGAATACTACAATCTGCTCCAAGGTTCCGTTAATCGAGATGTTATAAATTCCTAACAGATGTATAACAAATAAGCTTTCGAAGTATGCATTGGTCACACGGTCTAGTCATTATATATGGATGTTACAGATTAGGAATAAGAATTGACCCACCATGTGTGAGTGAGAGATGTTGGAAATTGGATGCGGACACCCATGCGGGTCAACCCGGGTCCATGTCCAACATAAATAAATAAATATAAATATGTTTTATATTTATTGTTATATTAATAATAAAAGAGAGACAAAAGACACACCTATTGGAAAGGATTGTGTCTTCTAATATGGCATAAGATAAGTCCTATATATTAGCAACTTCAATATGGAAAAAGAACGCTAATTTTCGTGGAAAAACAGAGAAATAGAAAACGTTTCTCTTTCTCTCTTTCTTACTTTGAAAAACTCTTTTTCTTCTATGTGAAGAACTACAATAGTAGATTCCTGTGCAGAAGAAAGCGGTCTTCCATAAATTCTGGAACAATTTTGTAACCAGGTACGACTTAGACTGTGAATTAATCTTTACAATTCGTGTATTTTACATGTGATTGTATTGTAGACTAGTGAAACAAATACGGTTAGACCCTGGGCGAATTGTATGTTCTTGGATTGTGTGTAATCCTTCAGCATTACACTAAGTATCATGCGGTTATTGAGGGATATTGTGACGCAAAGTGGATCACTGGTTCGATTGATTCTAAATTCACAAGTGGATACATTTTTACAATTAGTGGAGGAGTGATGTCTTGGAAATCATCTAAACAAACATGTATTTCTCACTCTAAATTGGAAGCTAAATTCGTAGCATAAAATTGTTGATACCGATCTGCATGTACTACAATAGTAAAGCAGCAATAGGAAGGGCTGGGAGCATGATGTAAAATTGGAAAAATCGTCACATAGATTGAAGACATAAAACCGGTAGACAACTATTCTCTACATAAATTATCATAGTGGACAATATAAAATCTAAAGATAATGTGTTGGATCCGATCATAAAAGGCCCAACTATAAAGACAGTTGATTGGTCATAAAAAAGAATGAGACTATGGCCGAGGACAAGTAATTCACGACGGTAACTTCACCGAAAACACTAGAAATCCCAAGATCTATGTTCAAGGAGCTCAAATAAAGTTGTGAGTATAGTTCAACATTGTCAGATAAAATTTATTTTGGTCCATTCTTGTGATAAGACAATGTTCAGTACCATGAACGCATTAAAGCTTTTTAATGGTTTCTAAGTTTTATATAAAATTATCAAATAGTGTAAGTCTACGGGACTAGATATTTAGGAATCACCTATGTAAGTATGGAGTGAAAGTTGCTTTAAGGAGAATTATGTAAGATCAATTCTCTACAGTTATGAAATCGGACGGTGTTCCTGGGTGACACAAACACAATATTGAAAATCAAAGACGGTTAAGGCTTAATTGTGTGACTAACGATGTCTAGGTTTACACCAAAGTTCGATAGTTCAAAGATATCAAATCTAATTATTGACGTCTATATCTTATGTATGTTTACTAGTTTGAGTTCAAAAGAAAACCTACTTATCCCAATACAATTAATCCTTCTTGCGAATCACTTATATTTTTCATGCATATTTCCATGATTTAGTCATTCCTCATTCATATGGGGGTTTGGATTTGGAGATAGAGAGTGGTGTGAATGAAAAATGGAGGGAAAGTGAAAAGTCTCCTTTTATCAAGGAAATGAAATTTGTCCCTCATACAAAGAGGAAACTATTTTTGTTGGATTAAATAGAGAAACGACACTTCTAACTCTTTTAGAAGGAAAGCCTTGTGTGACCGTCGCTCTCTCGACTCGGTTTCGACTTCGGCATCGGCTTCTGATATATGATTGATTAAATTAATATTTTGGATCACTAAATCTTACTTGATTTTGTTAAATACTAATATTTTCATATTAATATTATTTGACCATTGTAATGGTAATGTACTTGCCTCATTGGATTCCCGTATCAGATTTTGTGAACAGCCACTTGTGTGGATGATTTTCATAAACGCCCACTTCACAAAAGCTGCCATAAATTGAACCTATCAATCCACCCTTCATCTTTGGCTATAAATTTCTTCTCAATTCCTTCATACTCCCTCCGGTCCATATTATTTGATTTTTTGGGTGTTTTCACGCATATTAAGAAAATCATTTTTTTAGCATTAATTAGCAATATAATTCACTATATTAGCCCTTATTAAAGCTATTATTACTTATCATTTTGTTTAAAATTATTTATTAGCAAGGGGTGACATTGTAAAATTGTGTCTTGATTTCTGAAAAGATCAAATATTGTGGACCAAATAAAATATTGTGTCTTTGTATGAGGGAGTATTAAGTACGAAAATTCTAAATTCATCTCTTCTGCATTACTTTGAAAACAAAAGTAAGTAAGTGCTGTGATTTTGCTCCGTTATTTGAATTCGTCGATAGCTCTATGGTTTGAAGTATCACTACTGTAGAGTTGAACAGTTTTGTTCTATCCTTGGATAATAGTGAGGCGATTATATTTTTTAAGGACTCATGAGCAATTTGTGGGGTCAAAATTTTTATTAATTAACATTTTCCATCTTCTGTTTTTTTATCTTAATCACTCTTGGAATTTAGAAAGAAACGGTTACTACTTATTTTATGTCTCTCATTCAAATTCCAAGTTATGGCCAAATGGTTGGATAAATTAAATAGAAGATATATTTTGAGAACTAATGTGCATAACACAAAATACACTTAGTGAAGTGCGAAAGAATTATTCTCTCACAGAATTGTGGTAATGACTATGTAACACACTTTTTTCTTTTGTTGGACAAATAGTTAGATGACTTGAGAAAAATTATTTTTGTAGTAAAGTAGTGTTTTAAAGAATTGGTCATAATTGAAAATTGGCTTTCGAAGATTAACGAAGAACCAAGGCGCCAACAAAAGTGGCATGACAGCCGACAATCAAAAGTGTCTATCCAACATAAGATAACCTTGGAGGGTTTCTCTCTGCAACATATGTCACTTGTATTTAGAGATAGCTGAGACCACCTACCACATATTTTTGCATTATTCAGTTAATAGAGATATTTGGCAAATGCTTTGTGCCCATATAGTATGCAATGTGGGCGGCCTCGCAACTTGAATGAAGTAGTTTTCAAATATGGCTGGTGAAAATTTGCAAAGACCATCATGGGTACTTGAGAGATGAGTCCACTGTGTTATCTATAATGTTTTGAAGGAGAGTAAATATGTTTTGATGGCATTACCACTCCAGCGTATATATCTACAAACTTACTTAATCTTTTTACTTGGTGTAACATTCTATAAGATCCACTATGTGGGATTAAGATATTACGTGATAAAAAATTATTACATTGAATAAAAAGTACACTTCTACTCATTGTTTAGTGATCATATATTATATATCTAATGTATTACTAGTACTAATCTAGTTAATAATTGAGTTCATGGATGAACTTTAGTTTTAAAGTAATCAGTATATAATATAACCAAGCCATCCAAACTAGCTTAGACGATTTTGAGCTTAATCGAATTTTAATCAAGTCAAACTTTAGCAAAAACTCTAGTATGATAAAATTTTGACCAACGTGTTAAGCTAAAAACGAACGAGTTGAGCTGAGACTGGTGATTTGGTGGGATTAAAGTTTGTCAAACCAGTTTTTAAGCTATTTTTAACTTATTTTGGTATTCGGCAAACTTGAGAGTGCTTTTAAGCTAAAATAAACTAAAAGTCATAAGTTAGTCACACCCAAATAATGATTGTTTACTTTTTGCTTAAAAGCATTTTAGGTTGATCAAATAATTTTCTTTATTAACCTTTATATTTTTTAAAATCCCAAAGTACCCTTCCTTAACTAATTGTCGATTCTCTTTTCCTTTTGTCGATCTTGACGCTACATGTGCATATTGGCACTCTTCAGGACACCAAAGTAATGTTAGAGAGTTGGGTTCTTTGATTGGAAGGTCCTCTCCAAATCTTATATTAAGGAAAATATCTTTTAGTTTTAAATATTAGGTATAGAGTCTTCATTTGGGATTAGTATTAATAATAAGAATCTTGACTTCAAAATAACCCCAAGTTAATTAGTTTACATTTTAGCTCCCCACAAAATCCCAAACACACCCCCAAAAATAGCAAAAATATTTCCCTCCAAACCAACCTAAATATCTCCACCAGCTCCTCTTCCCCAATTTATTTCCGTCGGTGATCGGTGGGTCTTTTTTTTCCATTTTTGGCTTCAATCTCAGCTCCCCTAAGAAGATACTACCAACATTTTCCAAGTGCATCGGCCTTTTCTGATCAGATCTAAGATTTTCTAAATTGACAAATTGTGAAATTGTCCAATATCTGCTCCGTTAAAAGGTCATTGGACCCATTCTATGGTCTCTGGTAAGTTTTCTTTAAGCTTTAGGTTGTGAAAATCGAACTGAGAAAAGCTTATTTCTCATATTTCACATCTGAGTTTTCTGGTGAAACATCCGTCGTTGAGATGCAGAGATGTTTAAACATTATTTTTGATGTTTAGCACATTATTCCATATATTTAAACATCTTGTGTTTTTATTGAATGTTTAAATCATAAGATGCTCAAACATCTGGTACATCTAGTGAAACATATCTAACAATGTTTAAACATCTCTTTGATGTTTTTCACATTGTGTTATATGTTTAAACATCTTGTGTTTTTTTAACCATAGAATGTTCCAAACATCAGGCACATTCAATGAAACATCTATAATAATGTTTAAATATTATGAATTCTTGACGGATTGTTTGAAACACCGCTATAATATTTCATATTCCTGACTTTTATAAACAACGATATGATGAATATTATGCTATAATGACCTAATATATTCCCTTTATATTAGTTTAGGACTTGTGAAAATTAAATGATGATCCTATTAATATGAGTGGATTATCTCGGACAATGGGTGGAGAAGGCAAAATGTTATACTTGGGTTCCAATGCTGAAAAAGAGTAGACTGATTCTTGTGAGTAGAGAGGTTGCCTATACTGATTTGATTGGAAAAATAATTCAATGTTGGGAGATAAGAAGGATCCTTGTATTACGTACATGATGAACGTTGCAAAGCAAAAGACTGGAACTTCTCAAATAAGGAATGATAATGATGTTTGTTGACACCCAATTTTGTCCCTCCTTTTTTATAATTGGCCATAATTTAACTTAAAAGGTGTCATTTAACTGTTTGAGAAAATTTGCATTAGATGCATGTATATACTTGCGTTATCCTCTATTTATACGTTATATACATAATTGTGGCCATATTACGTAATTTTACATCATTTAGGATATTTGTAAAAATGTGGCTGTTTGTGACATTTTGTGCATTTATAGCATTTAAAAAATATTTGTGACTATTTAAACATAATTAATCTAATTTATATCCCAATTTTCTTTATGTGTGCATTTTGGTTTCATTTGTACTATTTTATATAATGAATTTACATATTTATATCTTTAATTATTTTGTACCTATTAATTTAATGTTGGTCCAATTTTATTTATACACTACTAATTTCACTTCATAATTTAAAGTTTTAAGACTTCTTTTTGAACCTAGACTAAATACCCAATCCACTTTGTTTATTTTAAATATTTCTTTGAACCTAGACCAAAAGCTTAACAAAATACACTTTCTTGTAGTTAAAATTTTGGTAAGAAGATTGTCAAAAATCATTCCTTCATTTCTTTTGGTCTTGATACAACTCCCAAACATTCAAGAATCTTGTCTCACAAAATCATCGCCCAAAAATTCCCAATCCCTGATTTCTCTCCATCACCTCCTTTTAAATATTCTCCTCCTTCATCCATAATCCCCTCTCAATCTTTCCTTCCTTGTAAACGCGCTCCCCAAAGTCTCTCTCTCTCTCTCTCTCTCTCTCTCTTACCTAAATCTCTCCAAATCACTCCTAAAATCCCCTCAATTCAGAAGTTGGGATATTCCTTAATCTCCTCCATTTTTGAAACAATTCCCAGTGACTATTTTCTAAACTTTTCCTGTATATTGATTTCCCAACACACAAGATTAGGGCACCTCGAATACTCCCTTGGCCATTTCTTCTCTATCCATACAATATACATCACACACACACACACATCCAATAGAGAAAGGAACAGAAACACACACGCTCACACACCCGATATACACCGAAAAGGGGAGGGAGGAACAATCCAGAAATAGGGGAGAATGGCGAGGAAATTGGTGCACTGAGTGTGAGAGGAGTGACAATGGGTTAAGGCAGTGGAGGAGACAACAGGCAGGGAAACACCAGCGGTCGTGACGCCAAAGGACGTTGGAGTAGCAACAACGCCACTGTCTAATCGCCGGCTGTCGCTCCTCCATACTGCTGCCTCGATTCATCGGGACCTAGCTTGAATTGTTTCAACTATTTTTTGTTTCCGTTTAGCTTCTATGTGCCTTTGGGTGATTGGTTCTGACCACTGCTTGATCCATGGTTCCGCCGGAATCTGCCTAGATCTTGACTGGCATTTGTTTCATTGTAGTTTCCTGTGAAGCTTTGTTTAGTGGTTTTGATTGGAACTTCGATAAAGACGGTTCAAATCCTATCTTTTATTTTAATTGTGATGCTGCCTAACTCTTTTCCTTTGTTGCAGTGCCCCTTTCGTATGATAATGGATTTGATGTTATTGGGCTAATTGTTCTTGACTCTATATGTTGTTGAACTTGCAAAATTTATGCTCTACTGTTGTTGCTTAGTTGGTTTGGATCTGAATAGTGACGCATGATGCTATGGATTGGCCTATGAAAAATACTAATTTTGAGGTTTTTTGCACTGATTTGAACGGATACTACACCGTTGGGCCAATGACATTTTGGAGGCCAATACAAGTCTTGTCCCGCATTTACAATGTCCCTTACGTGTCCCGAAAAATAAAAACAAAAGACGGCGACGATACGTTTTACTTTGAAAAGTAAGCGATGGTGGAGCAGTTGGATTGACGATACTTGGCATGGCAATCGGCCGGTGCAGCCGTACCGACATCCCTAACCTCTACTTGATGCAATACACCAATCTAAGCCTAAACTTTTACAAAATTCTTTTTTCATTTATATTGTTTTTGTTTTTGTTGTTGTTGTTGTTGTTATTATTATTATTATTATTATTGTTGTTGTTGTTGTTGTTGTTGTTGTTGTTGTTGTTGTTGTTGTTGTTGTTACCACTTTATTTTACTTTTATTTCATTGATTATAATACTAATTCATTTTTTCTATTTTTTGCGAGGTACATTTGCATAAGTTAAAGACGACACTCAAGAGACGTCTCAAATTCAATTGCATTATTCAATTTTTTATCTTATTATTTATTAATTCATTTTTTACATACTAACTAATTTGTTTTTTTCTCATTTTGCGAGGTGTCTTTTGTTAAAGTTTGCTAAGGAAGAAGCAACTAGCAAACATGAACCTTTTATTTATTTTTAATTATTATATGTATTTAATTTGTATATTATAGTTAAAATTATTTAGTTATATTTAGTTTAATTTATTTTTGAATCCCAATTATATAGTCCGGCCGGGAACCACATTTGGTGGAACCTGAGAGGTGCCTAACACCTTCCTCTCTGGTTAACTTGAACCCTTACCTAGAATTTTTAGTTTGCAAGACCAAGTTTTCGAAGTTAACTATAAAAACTGGTTAGTATCAAAGTAGGTGCCCTAATACGCCTAGTTAAAAAAAAATGCTAGGTGGCGACTTCATGTCTTACTCGTGAGTTCCAATAAGTCGAGCCCTATTTTCAAATCCTTACTGGTTTGGAAAAAAAGGGTGTCGACAGAATGGCGACTTCGCTGGGGATATCAAGGTTCTATCCATAACAGACTTTATATTGGGTTTCTTTGCTCTTATGTCTTTTATTATCATTTCTTGGCGCATCTTTTAAATTTTGTTGGGTTATCTTCATATTTCCTCCACTCCTAGAAAATATTACACTTGCACACACTAAGAACGATTACGTGGATCTCACAGTCGTTCCACTCTCAAAATACCCTTTAGGGGGAACGGTTTGGAATCTAGTTGGTCTGTGATACAGCCAACAATTCTAAACGTTCCAACTACTCGGTTGTCCACCTGGCGGAACTATTTCCTTGTCTAGAAACCCACTCTTAGAAGCTTCTGTTAGGAGAATATATCACGTCGTTTGCTTCAACGATTTTCAAATCCTCCACAAGTTTGTTGAATCCTCTATTTAACAATTTCACTTATAACTCTATTTGCGTTTTTTTAAATATTATCTTGCATAATTATTTTATACTCTAGGACTAACCTGTTTCTTTTGTTTTTCTTCCTTCTCTTTATTAAAATTATTTTTGTGAATTATTTCAACTTGCGCATTTTTCAAAAAAAAAAAAAAAAAAAATTATGCATTTTTAAACTTGTGCATACCTCTCACACCTCCCGCCACTCCTGGCAACTTCAAAATCGTGCGTTAAAAAACTCGGTGGTTACGACCGCCTCTTCTCTCACAAATTGCTCTTTAGGAGGAACAACTTGGAATCTAGTTGGTCCGAGAAGTTCCAGCTCCCGAGTCATCCACTTGGCAGGATAATAAATCTTAGTGCATCATGACATATCATTAGTCGACTCATTCTCAAGTTCGATAAGCCAACATGTTCAAACATTCTGAATGAGTTTTTGATCCCAAAAGAGCGTTGAACATTATTTATTTTCATTTACTTAAAGGATGGAACGTGTAAATATGGACCACTTATAGGAATTATTCTGCATTCAATGTCATTCAAAGGCACAAAAGGTGACCAAAGAGGCATCAAATGCCCAATTTGAAGCAGAAACGACCATTTATTCCTAAACAGTTGGAGTCATTTTGTGTCCAGTGCTATTCAAGGGCATAAATTGTAACCGAAGAGGCATTAAAAGTCTAATTTGAAGCAGAAACAACTGTTTGAAGCAGAAAAAACTGCTTGATAGACGGGAGGACACGTAACACACATTTATCCTCTAGACGTCATATAAAGACTTGACATCCTTGGTATATCAAAAGTCCATTAGCAACTTTTGTCTAAAGTGTCTAAGAGGATCTCAACACACAACGACGCATCTCTTCATAATCTATTGTGCATTATTTCTCAATGTGCCACACGTTGATCATTTGCTCACGAAAAAATGAATTTTAGGCATTTTCTTCTCCCTTTTCCTATCGTCCTTCATATTTTCCAAAAGATCATGACTACTAGAAAATTTGATATGGTTGCTGAAATCTCTCAGTTACGAAGAGATTGGTGGGGAAACCTATGCATAGATCAACAAAATTAAGTAAACATAGTGTGGGGAATCTAATTTCACCAATGGAGCACACTGCAATGAAAGGGATAGTAGAAGTAGCAGTACACTATTGGGATACAGACCGAGCGATTTTTCACATTGGAAGTGTAGAGTTCTGACACGACTCGGAATTTGGTTAGGACGTGCGGGCACCCGACATCCTCCCCTAGACCCGTTGGGCGAACCCTTACCAATTAAATTATGAAAATATATATAAAAATTCATAAATAAGAACAAGACTTAAAAAAAAACACAGCCATACTAATACCTCTAAGTTGTACAAAAGAAATTACAACTGACTACCCAACATACTAGGTTTAGGGCTATCCAGACTAGACATCTAAGAGCAAGAAAGAAGACAGATACCTTCTGAAGGGAGAAAAATGCAACTGAAATAATAAATATAAAACTGGTGGCCATCCTGAATAAAATTTGGCTCACCCTGACAGCTGAAATCGTCTTCGCTCCTGAACAACGTGGCGAACTCAATCCTGGAGCGAACCAGCCGAAACGAAATAGATAGACAAGAAACAAACAACAAACAAGGGTAAGTCAAAAGGACTCAATAAGTGGGGCAGACTAGCCACCTCAAAGAATAGGATAGCTAGCTAGGGAGAAAAGAAACAGATAGACCAAATTCCCTTTATTTAAATTATAAAAAGGCAGAGCCAGATAACAACCGAAAATACGTAAGAAACTTATAAACTCAACCAAGGATGCGAGCCAGAAACATCAAAAAATAAGCAATGCACGTATAAGCAGAACAATAATTATGTACCACAAGTCTACACAATGGTATGAATTGAGATGAAATGAAATATGATGCAAAAGGTCACGTGTGCCCGTAATCCCATACCGAAGCGGAATACTCCTCCATTCGAGGAGAATCCAATCTGATAACCAACTGGAGCGGAATACTCCTGCTCCTGGGGCGGAATACTCCTGCACCCGATATAATGTTAAGCTGAGGCGGAGTACTCCTGCACTCAGTATCTGACATAAGAGCGGAATACTCCTCCTCCTAGGGCGGAATACTCCTACACATATAAACCAGAGGCGGAATACTCCTGCACTCTCCTGGGACGGAATACTCCTGCTCCCGATAAAATGTAAATCAGAGGCGAAATAATTCTGCACTCTCCTGGAGCGGAATCCTCCTACCCTCAATATGACACAATGGAGCGGAATCCTCCAGCTCCTGTGGCGGAATGCTCCTACACCCAAAATGATATGCAATGTAATGCATATGAATGACATATAATGCATATGAATGCAATGTGATGCAATAATAACCCTTCACCGACGCGGAACGCTCATCGATAGCCGGAAAGTAGATGTCAACCCACAACCAGAGTACAATGCTCAGATCCTCAATGCAATACCAACAACAGGACACAACACATAATATACAATGTAAATCCAAAGCTAAGGCGTAAGGAATACGCCTATCAGCAGCTACACACGTAAGGAACACGTGGTAGAAAATCCATGAGGCCAGGTGCCTCCAAAGAAATGGATATAAACACTTACCTTGTTACAGAGTTAGCACTGCTAATTGAAAACCGCTTTATCCTTTAGATTCATTGCCAAACGATCCCACTCTATTCAATAAGCAGAAAAATATATCAAATTAGGCTAAAGACTTCATTCCTTACGTCTTAGGGCAATCCGGTTAAGAACCTGATACCATATTCGCATACGCAATACGCAGGCCAGGCCTATGTACAAGGTTTATGGTCACATAACCAAATCGTAAATAAATTATATTTATATGTTGTCCATAACTCACTGAGTACGAATATATAATCAATTGCATTATCGGGGTCCATTTGACCCTTTAAACTATTAATTGAACTTATTAAAACGATGTCTAATATTCCAAGTATTACCGTAAAAATATATTCAAATACACGTAATAAACTCAAATAATGCATTAAGATCATTACCTGAATATTTCAGGGTAAAAATTCTACTTTTCCCTGGCTCTTTTCTCATTTTCTGGCATTTTTTTAGCTGTGTCTTCTTCTTTTTCTTCTTCTACATCGTTTCTGTTTTTATTTTTCTGTACGTATGTTTCTGTTCACTTAACCTTGTTGCTAAGGGATTTTGTATCCCAAAGTACCGCCTAACTTTTGCTTTCTTTCTTTGTCGTTTTCTTTCTTTCTTTTTCCTTTTATTTTATTTTTTTAATTTCTTTTCTTAATCGAAAATTAAAACGGTATCATTATGATTCTCGAAATAATTTCAACTTTTGCATAAAAGTTATACAAAATATATGTAATACACTTTCTAACACGGACCTCAAATCGGATTTCCGGAACTCAATATGCAAATTAAATGGAAAAAGGTCAAATTATTTAACTTTCGGCATTTTAGCGGAAACTAGCCGAACAACCTCGAAATTCATTTTCGAAAATTCACGAAAGTCACAAATAATCATGCGAACCTAATGGCGCTTTCTGATTTCATATCGGAGCTCATTCGTCAAAATTGAGCTCGAAAACCTCTTTTTAATATTTATCGACAATAAAAACTGAAACTATTGAAACCTTCTTCCGATGCCTACCAAACGAGGTCTGATTTAGCTCAAATTTTAAAGGTCCTAATGGACATTACGAAGTTTTTAAAATTATCGGCACGCCAATCGGAGTCCTAACTTCCAAAACGACTGACCGAGGTCGTTTCATTCTCCTCCACTTAGACTCTCGTTCGTCCTCGAACGAGCCTAAATCTAAAGCAAGATTCACACAGATAACAAGAGAACTTGCACAACCTTCATAAACTACGCCACGAGCATTATCTCATGATTACAGAATCAGAATTATATTACGTACATCATACTTTGGAATAAAATATATCTGAATAATATGATAACACTATTGCCCAGCTTATTTTGACTGAACTGACCCTTCCTCGATCACGAGAGGAGAGTTCTACATTTTCGAAGCAAAGATACACGGAACTTTGAATAGGTTAACATGATTCAGCAGATAATTACCTCTTCGATATACCTTTCAATATAGAACAGGTCGATGGAACTAAGAATTAGCTCACGCTTGATGCAATAGGGGGTGCTTTTGAAGTACCTTGTCACTACACACTATAGAATATTTGATGCAAGCTATATTATTTTTATGAACGCACTATGCAACATCTCAGTTGATGTTAGTGTTGTTCCGCAAGCTCCTTGTGGGAATGTAGTTACTCATATCCTAATGTATGTCAAAGGTTCATCTGAATAAGGTCTATCATATAAGGATAAGGATCATGCAAATACTACTGGATAGTATGATACAGACTAGGAATGATCTTCAGACTAAACATCTACTTCAGGGTATTGTCAAAAGAGACATGTAGTTGGACCATGAGCTGAGGCAAAATACCAGCAACAAAGTTGATTACATGTGCACTTATAACGCTAAAGTAACTTCTCAAAGAGTTGAGGTGTGAAAGAGATATGTCAATGATGGATGGACGACAAGCTGCACTAGACCTTTAACTCTAAATTTTCATTAAGTAAAGCAGCATCAGTATGAGGATCCAGTTCTAGTTGAATACAGATAGATAGCCAGAAGAAAATCGGAGTCACCATACATGGTTACTACTGACAGTGTTCTCATGTATAAAGATAGACTTTGTGTTCCTGATGTTGCAGATTTACGAGGACAGATTATGTTAGAGGCACATTATTCCAAATACACTGTTCATCCAGATTCGACTAAGATGTACCATGATGTTAAGCAGATTTATTGGTGGAACGGAATGAAGTGTGACATAACAGATGTTGTGGCTCAGTGTTCTAATTGCCACCAAGTAAAGTCGTGTCATCTTTCCGGACTTTATGCTTTCAGCAGATAGGTATGTATATATGATCAGGTTGTCGGCTTATCTCTATCATTAATAGAGTATTAGTGGATTTAGCAATGATCGACAGTCATTGTAGGTTTCTGTCGTGGCCCTAGGTTGTGTCGTGACAAAAGTGGTATCAATGCCTTAGAGATTTAGTATTACCATTCAGTATTTGGAGGAAGACTCCTCCACTTAAAGCACAAACTCATGCAGCTATTTGAATAGGAATAACCATCCCCGCACAGTCTGCTGGACTAAAGAAGACATAGCTAAAAACAGAATGCGGCTCAGACCTGAGCTGCCAAATTACCCTCTCGAGTTTCCAAACAGCTGCAACTCTCGAGTTCACAACTCCATACCTTTGCCATAAGCACCACCACTTGATAGCTCAATTCAAAGGTCAAATGACGCCTCTCATCAACAAAGGGAACATCACAAGCGGCTATCAACCGCCCAAGCTCACTAGTGCCAGACGAAGAAGAAATGGAAATGGACCGAGGATAGAAATAATTAGAGCTTCAGGAAGCTCATCTTTTTATTTGCTTGGCTACCAAAGCTAGACTACTTACGAGTCAAAATAGCCCAAGAATCGCAATTGAAGAAACAGATATTAAATAAGCTTTATGGAACAACATCCATGCCAATTTGACCTCCCAATAAGAAGGAAACTCTGACAATTTACCATAAACCCTTTTATAACCCAGACAAGCTCATAGGATAACATAACTTTACTAGCGTTTTGAACCAAGAGGAGATACGTAGATCAAATATTACTTACTAATCACTTTGCACCGGAAGAAATGATAACACTTTCTGATGGTGACGAATTAGAATCCCATTGTCCTACCAACATTGAATTTCGAGGAGAGAGGTAAACTGAATTGACATAATAACAGAAGGTGGCGTAAAAAGATGCCAAGCAGACAATACCGACACTCAATCCCAAATCTCTCATATTTAAATCAGATAAACTAGTAGGGTCTCACAAATTCCCTGAATAAATCATACTAGAAGCTCACCACTCTACCACAATCGATTCTTAATAGAAACAACATCCAAGGAAACCATGGAAACATGCTAAGATAAACGAAGTTCAGACCGATCGGAAGAATCAAATCTTACTCACATATAATGAAAGAAGAATTACATGGGTGTACTATATCGGGTATTCCTACCAGACTGGCAGTTCATAGAACTGCCTCTACAGCTGAGCCGAGCTACTACCCTAATAATCACCTTCTGAAGAACCACTGCCACCACGCTCTCGACCTCTACTGGATGGTGGCATTTTGCTGGCTGATTGAGATCTAAAGGAAATCCCATGCGAGTGTGCAGGTGCCTGATGACAGGAGAAAGGACGACTGTCTACTTTTCGGAGTAAGGAAAAACTCCTCAAAGTACTAGACTTACGACAATGATAACACTTTTTCACTGAAAATTGAAGCTAGAAAGATTGTTGAAAGATATAAAGAGAAAGCTGAGTCTAATCTTGATCAACTACTCGAGTACTCTTAGAATCACGCTCTCCAAGCTGAGATAACCTAGCAGGTGACCTCCCAAAATAATCAGAACTCTTACCTCCAAATAAGGTACCATGGTGCCCACTAGGGCCGTGAGATCTCTTGCTCCCCCACTCTAACTCTTCCCCCTCTAACTTATGGTATGCCTAATACCTTTGAGCAATATCAACAACGACATCAAATATAGTCACAACCTCAATTTTTCGAGCCATCTGGGATCTCAAGGAAGGAGGAAGGTCATCAATAAATCTTTGAATCTCTCGAAAGGCTCATGGACTAGTTCTAATGTATATTCAGCCATTCTATAGAAGTCAACCTCATATTCTGAAACACCAACAGGCTAACTGACAGGCTACCCTGTGTAATCCACTCAAACTTGCGACACTCTTTATCTCGCTCGCTACTCTAAAGGAACTTTTCCATGAATCTAAAAGAAAGACCGAACCAAGTTAGCTAATAAGAGAGAGGTCCACCAATCTAGGGTTGGACCTTGAAACTGGAAAGTGGAATAATCAATACCATACCGCTCGACATAATCAAGAGCCTGAAGGATATGCTGACATTATTGTATTTTAAAATTTTACGCAGGGATTATCTGATGCATGGCTTAAGAATATCGGAAGGTTCAATTGGGTAAAATAATGCAGCCTTTTCAGATACTCGGACCAAGCCATTACTCGGGCTAGCTAACCATCCAGAATAACTAGAGGCACAACACATGCTGCCTCCGGAACATACTTTACTACGGAAATATTAAGAACTGGAATAGAAGCTCCCTGAGACTGAACATCTGCATCTGCGGCAACCTGATAAGCTTCCTATCGAATAATAGGTTTTTGCGGTATCTGCGTCACCAAGATTCTCGTGAAAGCATCGTAGAGAGCCAAGGGAACCACAAGGCCCTGCTCCCTTGCCCCTCGCAAGCTGGCACAACTGGGACCTCCGTAACTAGATCTTCAGCACGATCAAAAACTCTCGGGGCTTCGTTAGTGCTAGCCCAAGGCTAGACTGCTCCGTCCTAAACTCCTACCGTTTGTTGATTTGTCACACGAGGTTTCACGATTACCACAAGGGAATTAACGAAAATACTTTTGCATCCTAGACCGACGCACAATCAAAAAAGAAGGAAGTGACACTTCCTAAATACCATCATAGCCTCTCGTAGATAAGTACGGACATCTACATACCCATCAGCGAGACTCTACTAGACACTGTCTTAGTCTGGATAGACTCTAACTCGGGCTCTGATACAAACTGACACGACCCGAAATACGGTTAGGCGTGCGGGCACTCGACATCCTCCCCTAGACCCGTCGGCAAACCCTTACCAATTAAATTAGGAAAGTAAATATAACAATTCATAAATAAGAACAAGACTTTAAAAAAACACTGACATACTGATACCTCTAAGCTGTACAAAAGAAATTACAGCTGACAACCCAACATACTAGGTTTAGGGCTATCCAGACTAGACATCTAAGAGTAAGAAAGAAGACAGATACCTCCTAAAGGGAGAAAAATGCAACTGAAATAATAAACATAAAACTGGTGGCCATCCTGACTAAAACCTGGCTCAAAGAATAGGATAGCTAGCCAGGGAGAAAAGAAACAGATAGACCAAATTCCTTTTATTTAAATTATAAAAAGGCAGAGCCTGATAACAACCGGAAATACGTAAGAAACTTATAAACTCAACCAAGGATGCGAGCCAGAAACATGTCAACAAATAAGCAATGCACATATAAGCAGAACAGTAGTCATGTACCGCAAGTCTACACAATGGTATGAATTGAGATGAAATGAAATGAAGTGAGATGAAATGAAATGAAATGAAATATGATGCAAAGGGTCACATGTGCCCGTAATCCCATCCCGAAGCGGAATACTCCTGCATTCGAGGGGAATCCAATCTGATAACCAACTAGAGCTGAATACTCCTGCTCCTGGGGCGGAATACTCCTGCACCCGATATAATATAAACAAGAGGCGGAATACTCCTGCACTCTTTTGGGGTGGAATACTCCTGCACCCAATATAATGTAAAGCTGAGGCGGAATACTCTTGTATCTGACATAAGAGCGGAATACTCCTGCTCCTCGGACAGAATACTTATGCACCCAATATGATATAAACCAGAGGCGGAATACTCCTGCACTCTCCTGGGGCGGAATACTCCTGCACCCGATAAAATATAAACCAGAGACGAAATACTCCTGCACTCTCCTGAGGCGGAATCCTCCTACCCTCAATATGACACAATGGAGCGGAATCCTCCTGCTCCTGCGGCGGAATACTCCTGCACCCAGTATGATATACAATGTAATGCATATGAATGACATATAATGCTTATGAATGCAATGTGATGCAATAATAACCCTTCATCGGTGCGGGACTATCATCGATAGCCGGAAGTAGATGTCAACTCACAGCCAGAGTACAATGATCAGATCCTCAATGCAATACCAACAACAGGACATAACACATAATATACAATGTAAATCCAAAGCTAAGACGTAAGGAGTACGGCTATCGGCAGCTACACACGTAAGGAACACGTGGTAGAAAATCCACGAGGTCACGTGCCTCCAAAGAAATGGATATAAACACTTACCTTGTTACACAGTTAGCACTGCTAATCGAAAACCGCTTTGTCCTTTGGATTCATTGCCAAACGATGCCACTCTATTCAATAAGCAGAAAAATATATCAAATTAGGCTAAAAACTTCATTCCTTACGTCTAAGGGCTATCCGGTTAGGAACCTGATACCCTATTCGCATACTCAATACGCAGGTCAGGCCTATGTATAGGGTTTATGGTCACATTACCAAACCCTAAATAAATTACATTTATATGTTGACCATAACTCACTGAGTACGAATACATAATCAATTCCATTATCGGGGTCCATTTGACCCTTTAAACTATTAATTAAACTTATTAAATCGATGTCTAATATTCCAAGTTTTACCGTTAAAATACATTCAAACACACGTAATAAACTCAAATAATGCATTAAGATCATTACTTGAATGTTTCAGGGTAAAAATTCTACTTTTTCCCGGCTCTTTTCTCATTTCCTGGCATCTTTTTGGCTGTGTTTTCTCCTTTTTCTTCTGCATCGTTTCTGTTTTTATGTTTTTGTACGTATGTTTCTGTTCAATTATCCTTGTTGCTAAGGGATTTTATATCCCAAAGAACCGCCTAACTTTTGCTTTCTTTCTTGGATGTTTTCTTTCTTTCCTTTTCCTTTTATTATATTTTCTTTTTTAATTTCTTTTCTTAATAGAAAATTAAAACGATACCCTTATGATTCTCAAAATAATTCCAACTTTTTCATACAAGTTATACAAAATATATGTAATACACTTGCTACGGCGGATCTCAAATCGGATTCTCGGAACTCAATATGCAAATTAAATGGAAAAAGGTCAAATTATTTAATTTTCGGCATTTTAGCAGAAACTAGCCGAACAACCTCGAAATTCACTTTCAAAAATTTACTAAAGTCACAAATAATCATACAAACTTAACGGCGCTTTCGGATTTTAAATCGGAGCTCATTCGCTAAAATTGAGCTCGAAAACCTCTTTTTAATATTTTTCGACAATAAAAAGTGAAACTTTTGAAACCTTCTTCCGATGCCTACCAAACGAGGTCTGATTTAGCTCAAATTTTACAGACAGGTCCTAATGGATATAATGAATTTCTTTTTAGTATTATCGGCATGCCAATCGGAGTCCTAACTTCCAAAACGACTGACCGAGTTCGTTTTAAGTTGACACCCTTGCTGGAAGAAATAGGCAGATTGACTCAACTTCCATTTGATAGCGATGAAATTTTGATTCCTCAGAACATTACACCCGAGGAGTTCTTCAAAATGTTAGGGTTTAAACCTAAATTATGCACAGACAGCGTGAGGCATTCGGGAATCTATTTGACTTCCCTCTACATTAAGTTCCTGTACGGAGAAGCATTTCAAGAATTCCAAGATAATTTAAGCATTAACAAGGTAGATTGGCAAGAGCGGATGGTACTCGCTTTTATCACCTGCTTTTTAGGTACTGTCCTGTTTCTAGAACATAAAGGACGAGTTGATATATGCATGGTACCAATTGCCGATGTGATACTCAAAGACATTGACAAGAGATACACATTGGTACCTATGATTATTGCAGAAATGTACTGAGCTTTAGAAAGATGCAAGAAGGGCGCTGGCTTTTTTGAAGGTTGCAATTTGATTTTACAAATTTGGCTGATGGAGCATTTGCACAAGGTGAATAACACAGACCAAACTTTCCACTCCATACAAAAAGAAAACTACATCTTAACTCATACTGCCCGCATGGACAACGCTATTGAGAAATGGAACCAGGCAACAACTGCCAAAGGCTGGCACCATATGCTTTCTCAGTTGACATTCGAAAACATATAATGAATGTTTGACTACTTTCCCAGTATCACAGTGATCACACGGTCGGAAGGAGCTTCAATTCTTATCTTGGTTGGGTTTAGAAGAGTTTACCCATACACTCCTTTAAGGGCACTTAGACAAGCAGGGAGAAAGCAGATTGTACCCCAAATGGCAAACATCAGAAGTTTCAAAGCAGATATTTTCGGAGGAATGATACCATTCAAAGACAAGATATTAGAACTTTAGAAAGCAAGGCATCGGATGGGATTCGACACTATTGGACGAGACAGGTTTGACGCACTCTATGATGAAGATTACCCGGGCTGGATCAGGAAAGACATAGCAGGGGAAGTTCAACCAAGAGCAACAACAAAAAGGAAAAAAAATGCTGATGAGTTAGAATCCGAGTGCATGAGGCTACGCAAACAACTGGCAAGGGCACGAGAGAATAACAAAAAAGTAAGGCTTGGTCGAAGCGAAAAACAAAGAAAAAGACAAATGGCACAATAAGGCGGAACTATTGACAAAACACATAGAGTCTATAGGTGTATGGGCGAGCGCAAGAATGAACTCTACGGCTGACAAAGGAATGGAGGAGTGTTATTTCCCACGATTACACCACGTTACCGTTTTAAGGACCAGTTCCTTAAAATATGTTCCTTTACTCTACGATGTGCGGAATAAAAATTGTAAGTAATTGAACACCAGATTTTAGCGTGGAAAAACCCCTAGACACGGGATCAAAAAACCACGACCTACTTCTCAAGTAGGATTTCAACTTCACTATGTAAAAAGACCCACTTGGTTACAAGACTCACTCTTACTAACCTAGGACTAACTCTAATCCTTTAGTGATCTTTCTCACGATCAGTGAAGTTGTGTCAAGTCCACGACTTGAACTACACAGTTTACAACTCGATTTTTGCTTACTACAATTGAACTAAGACTTGAACTTTTACAAGACTCAATCTAAGGAACAGGTTCTTACTTAGTTCTACTGTAGCTAATGATTACACAAATAATCTAATAATTCTTCTCAGCTTTTGCTCGATGCTCTCTCTATTTGTGTACAACTTCTATGGCTGATAAGCTCCACGTTTTATAGCCAAGAAGTCTTGATGAATAAGAATTCCAAAGCTCCCTTGACTTTGAATCCTAATTGGATTCTACCTTCTAGGATCCGAATCCTTTATCCCTTATCCTTGAGGTACAACTTAAGCTCAAAAAGACACCAATCAGTGGAGAATTAATTAATTTATCATTAAGGAACAGATTTTTCTTAGGTATAAAATCATGCAAAATCAGACTTACTCTTCCCCCTTTTGGCATCATTGAAAAGGTTGCATATAAAATATAACTCAAGTGTTAGAATTAATCAGCACATAGCCATTGAGGCAACTCAAAATGCAAACATACTTCAAATAAAGCAACCGCAAAACAATGATATTAGCCATCCAAGACAATTCATTTAACCAAAATATCAAAATCAGGGGATACAAGCAAGTACTACAGAATTATCCAACTACTAAAGAAGAAGACAAAGACTAAGGCACTAGGCTAGACTAGATCCCACTAGACAAAAGATGGCTAAAGGCTAGGGCTAAGGTGGTCAGGATGTGGAAGGGATCAGTTCCCTGAGACTTGTTAAGCAGATCAAACATCTGCTTGAGCATTCCCTCATTTTTCTCCTTTGCTTTTGAGGCCTCTGCCTTCCAGTAATTCCTCTCCTCTTCCAACCTTGCTATCTCAGCAGCCTGCATAGCAACCTGTTGCCTAAGTGCCCTCACTTTGTTGTTCAGAGGCTGCCTCCCAACACCAGCCTGTGGAGGATCAGCCTGAACTGGCAAATCACAGCTTATCAAAGTAGCACACCCAAACTTCTCCTTCTTTGTAGCCTTCACAACCCCTTCCAAGGGAATCTTCAACTTGGCAAAGATATCAGTCAGAATAAAACCAAACGGCAGGGAGTGTTTTCTCTTCCCAGCAATCACCCTTTTTATCAGGTGGATCATAAAGCTGGGCCAATTGATCTGCTTTTCAGTGTCCAACAGTTCTATAAGGACCAGGTCCATGAAACTGGCAACTCCTCTTTTCTCCTGCCTTGGCATCACAACTTTGTTCACAAACTCAAATAGGACTTGATGCTGTGGGTGCATCTCACTCTTTTGCACTGCCCTGGGTTTTTCTTCACCATCATTCTCAGCAAACTTCCTAGTGATCTCCAGATCAGTAGGCAGGTTTGTCAAGTCAGGCCAAACAGTCTTGACATAGCTAGCATACCCAGTGGCAGGAATACCCAACAGCTCACCAAGTTCCAGTGTATCAAAAATTATCACATTTTCATTTACAGAGGTAGTAAGTTGATCACCTCTGATGGAACAATTTTTATAGAATTCCTGCACCATTCCTTTTGCACACCTACCAGAGATCTTAAGGACCATGTCCTTTCAACCCTGAGCATGCAGTTTTTGCAGCAACCATACCATTCCTTCTTCTTGAACATCAGTCATGACCCTTCCTTTCAAAACCTTTCTGGTCAGTATGTCCTCATGAACACAGTGCACAGTCTCACTATCTTCAGCATCACTATCACTCTCATCTTCAGCAACTAACTCATCACTATCACTAGCAGATTCTTCAGAAAAAACCACTCTTTTAGAGGACCTGGTCCTCTTAGCAACTTTTTCAGCAGCTTTAACTGAACTTCTTGTCACTCTTCTCTCAGGAACTTTTCTTTTCTTTGACTGAGGCTCCTCCTCCTCAGCCTCTACCATCTCATCATCAGCAGAAAAATCAGCAAGATCAAAATCATCAACATCATCCACTTTTTCTTCCTCAACTACCAAATTTCCTTTCCCTTTCCTGCTCTTTTCCAAGGCAGCAGCCATTTGTTCATCAGCAGCTTTAGCAGCACTTCGTGTCCTCCTACCCCCAGATGCAGGAGTTGAGGCAGAAGGAACAGTTCCTTTTGCCTTGGAGGAACCTTCTGCTTTCTTCTTATTTCCAGGCTTATAACTCTCTCCTATTTTCTTTAACTTGGCAGCAATATTAGCAGTCACTTTTGCATCAGTAGGTCCCTTTCTAGCCAGTTGCCTTTGCAAACTCCTAATGTTGATCAAATCAACCAAGGGCCTATCACTATCACTAATAGCCTCTTCAACATTAATAACATCCTCCATGGGTGCTCTAAAAGCAACCTCTGGAGACCCTGGTGACCCATGCAAAGGTGCTTCCAAACTCCTAATTGGTTCCCCCTCAAGAGCAGCCCCAGACCCCTCTCCCTTTTCTTCCTCGTCAATAACAACATTCAAAGGGTATGTGAAGTTTACCTGATACTGATACAACACCATAGCCCTTGACAAATCCTCAACCTGCTCAGCAATTGATTCAGCTGTGGGAACTGGTCCTTCCCCCTGAATTTCAGGTTCAGGTATTTCTGGAGTTTGTTCAGGAACTTCAGGGTTTGGGTCGATGATTTCCATGGGTGAAGGAGGGTTGAGATTTTGTGGTTGTTCACCAGTGGGTGCAGATGGAGAGTTATCAGAAGAAAGAGACATTTTTGCAATTCTAATCAAAAGATAATTGACAATTCTTTCTGAAATATTGAGATTTTAGTTGATGAACAAGGTAAAATAATAATGTGGGAGACGATCAGCTTACCTCAGCACAACATGCAATGACTAAGGACTCTTGGGAGTCTCCCGGAGAAAAAGAGCCGTTAGGCTTCAGGACATCTTTTCAGAACAGGAACTGTTCCTCCGATGGGACTCTTTTGCAATTTGGATATGGGTAGGAAACTTAGTGGGATTTTATCCTAAACACAAGTTACCTATAGCCTTTATACTCCTAAATTAATTGAATAATTACGAGTACATACCTGTTTTTAACACCATAATTCAGTGTCCTTCCAATTTGCAATTTTTGATCATCTGAAATTCTAAGAGCATAAGGGTAACATCATTCAATTTTAGCAACTCTAAATAAGATATGTAGCATGAGAGTATACATTTAAGTATGAAAACTGGACTGAATGATTCATAATGACTTGAATAAAATTCATTTTAAGAGCAATTTTCTAGCCAATTATGAAGTAAAGCATTGAAGATTTTATGTGAAATTAATCATCCCTAATTCCAATCTATTTCTTTCAAAATCATCTCTACCTAGAGCTTTAGTAAAAATGTCAGCTATTTGCTTTTCAGTAGGACAAAATGCTATGGTAATCAAACCTTTTTCATAATTGTCTCTTAGGAAATGATGTCTTATGTTAATGTGTTTAGTCCTTTTGTGATGCACTGGATTCTTTGTCATATTTATAGCACTAGTGTTATCACAATAAATAGGAACAGTTCCTACATCAACACCAAAATCTTGTAATTGTTGTTTGATCCATAACAATTGTGAACAACATGAAGCAGCTGCCACATATTCGGCCTCAGCAGTAGAAAGTGCCACTGAATTTTGTTTCTTAGTTCCCCAGGAAACCAAACACTCACCAAGAAAATGTGCCATACCTGAGGTGCTTTTTCTATCAACAAGGAAACCTGCATAGTCAGCATCAGTATATCCAACAAGATTAAAATTACCACCTTTTGGATACCAAAGTCCCAAGGGACCTGTTCCTTTCAGATACCTCAATATTCTTTTAACAGCTTTGAAATGAGACTCCTTAGGATCTGATTGGAACCTAGCACACAAACCAACACTGAACACTATATCAGGTCTACTAGCAGTTAGATAAAGTAGAGAACCTATCATGCCCCTATACAATTTTTGATCAACTGATATTCCATGTTCATCAAGATCCAATTTTGTGGCAGTGGCAATAGGTGTGTCAATTCCCTTAGCATTATCCATATCAAATCTTTTAAGTAATTCCTTAACATACTTTTGTTGATGGATCATAGTTCCATTTGAGGTTTGCTTAATTTGTAAACCCAAAAAGAAGTTGAGTTCACCCATCATGCACATCTCAAATTCACTCCCCATCAAGTTTGCAAATTCTTTACTTAAATTTTTACAAGTGGCACCAAAAATTATGTCATCTACATAGATTTGAACAATTAAGAGATCCTTACCTTTTTCTTTTAAGGACAAAGTACTATCAATTTTACCTCTCTTGTATCCATGCTGGAGTAGAAATTTTGATAGCCTTTCATACCATGCTCTTGGTGCCTGCTTGAGCCCATACAAGGCCTTGTCCAGCTTGTACACATTTTCAGGGAACTGTTCACTTTCAAAACCTGGAGGTTGCTTGACATATACTTCTTCTTTCAAGTAACCATTCAGAAATGCACTCTTGACATCCATTTGATGTAGAGTGAAATCCATGTATGAAGCAAAGGCTATAAGAAGTCTTATTGCTTCCAATCTTGCAACTGGAGCAAAAGTCTCATCATAGTCGATGCCCTCCTCTTGACTGTATCCCTGAACAACTAGTCTGGCCTTATTCCTTGTTACCATGCCATCCTCATCAAGTTTGTTTCTGAAAACCCATTTTGTTCCAATTATGGACCTGTTCCTTGGCTTGGGTTCCAGATGCCAAACTTGACTCCTTTGGAATTGATTCAGCTCTTCCTGCATAGCATTTATCCAATCTGCATCCTTCAGTGCTTCTTTCACATTTTTAGGTTCAACTAGAGATAAGAAAGCACTAAAGGCACATAGATTTTGATTTTTGACTGCGGATCTAGTTTGAATCCCAGCAGTCTTATCTGAGATTATTTGATCCACAGGATGTGACCCTTGATACTTATAAGGCTTGGGTGTCAATCCATTGTCAGAGGTCCTCTGCTGAGGAACAGTTCCTGCTAGAGTAGCATTCCCAGTTTGTGAGGTGGAATCAACACTTGTTCCCCCTGTTTCAGTGCTATTCTTCTCAGTTCTGTCCTGAGGAACAGTTCCGTGCAGTTCACTCCTCATATCCAGAATCTGCATTTGTGGATTAAGTTCAAACTCTTTCAGCATTCCAATTTCTTCATCCTCCTGTACCTGTTCTTGAGTGAGACAGTCAGTTTCATCAAATTTAACATGCATGCTTTCTTCAATTTTCAATGTTTTCTTGTTAAACACCCTATAAGATTTACTATTCAAAGAATAACCAACAAATATTCATTCATCACTTCTAGGATCAAATTTTCCTAAGGCATCCTTCCCATTGTTATGTATGAAACATTTGCAACCAAAAGTCCTAAGATGGGAAATATTTGGTTTTCTTCCTTTAAGCAATTCATATGGTGTCTTTTCTATTAAAGGTCTTGTCATACATCTATTTATTATGTAGCATGCAGTATTAATGGCCTCAGCCCAGAAGTTCTGTGGAAGATTTCCAGATATCAACATGGTCCTTGCCATTTCTTCCAGAGTCCTATTTTTCCTTTCTACTACACCATTTTGTTGTGGAGTTCTAGGTGAGGAAAAATTGTGATTGATGCCATTTTCATTGCAAAAATTGGAAAACATATGATTTTTAAATTCAGTTCCATGATCTGATCTAATGGCAACAATATTACTATCTAGAGTTCTTTGAGCTTTCTTAGCAAAAATTGAAAATGCATTAAATGCTTCTTCTTTAGATGCAAGAAATATAGTCCATGTAAATCTAGAGTAATCATCCACCAATACCATAACATACTTCTTACCTCCACGACTCATTGTTCTCATTGGACCACACAAATCCATATGGACCAGTTCCAAAGGTTTAGTGGTACTTACCTGTTTCTTTGATTTGAAGGAGGATTTTACCTGCTTCCCCCTGGCACAAGCTTCACATACCTTTTCATCATTAAACCTGATGTTAGGAAGACCTATCACCAAGTCCTTTGACACAAGTTTGTTCAATTGTGAAAGACTAGCATGTCCTAGTCTTTTGTGCCATAGGAGGGGATCATTTTGCACCACACTTAAGCCGCTCAAGCTTCCATCAGATAATGTCAGCAAGTCTACTTTGTAGATGTTTCCATGTCTGTTTCCCTGCAAAATAACCTCTCTAGAAGCTTGATTAGTCACAGTGCATCCAGTGGATGAGAAATTAACATTATTACCTTTGTCACACAATTGAGATATGCTCAATAAGCAATGCTTCAGTCCATCTACTAGAAATACATTATCTATGCAGTGTGAGTCAAACTTACCTACCTTTCCAATTCCAATAATTTCCCCTTTCTTACCATTACCGAAGGAAACACTTCCTCCTTGGAAGGCTGAGAGTGAAAGGAACAGTTCCTTATGCCCTGTCATATGTCTTGAGCAACCACTGTCCATGTACCATTTGTGGTTTGTCTCCTTCACTCTAGCCTGCAAAAGAAAACTAGGGGTTAATTTTAAGAACCCAAACTAGTTTGGGTTCCTTTCCTTTTGAAAAAGGATGAATCAGATCTCTCTTAGCCCAAAATGGTAAAGGTTTCTTTGTGTGAACATCTCTCCTTTTTACAGAATGTTGAACAGGTTTGTAGGACCTATTCTTTTGTTTCACAGGATTTTGAACAGGTTTAAAGGACCTGTTCCTCTGGACAGCCATTTTTAAAGATTGACAATTTTCTTTCCGGTGACCAGTGTTCCCATAGTGAGTGCATAGCCAGTTTTCAGGAAATGACAAGTACTCACTCTTTGGATCCCATTTGGATGAACTTTGTGCCTTCATGAATCCAATACCTTTCCTGTTACTGCTATGATTTTCTTGCAACCATTCTAGTGCTTCAGAAGACTTGTTCCATTCTACAGTTTTTCTTAATTCCATTTTTGTTTTAACCAAGTCTTCTTCTAAAGATCTTATCTTTTCATCTTTTTTACACAATTCATCAACTGTGTTTTTCAGTTTCTCTTCAGCAATGATCTGATGAGAATTAGCAATACCTTTACCTTTTACAACTGTTTTAACATTTTCTAATTCCTGAGCAGTTGTTTCAAGTGTGAGGACCTGTTCCTCAAGCATGCTAATCTTCCTTTCCAGAAAATCATTTTTAATTATTTCCTCTTTGCATTCTTTTTCTAAGCAGTCAACTTTATCATGCAGTTGGTGATTATCATCCCTCAGAGTTTTAAATTCATTTAGCACAATATGGAATACTTTAACCAACTTTTCTCTAGACATGCTTTTTACATCTTCTTTAAGTTTAGAAACAAATACCTCAGGATCCTCTTCATTTTCTGAATCTCCAAGTGCCATTAGAGCAAGATCCTCATCCAGATCATCATCAGTTATTTCGTCTTCACTGTCTTGCAATCCTGCAGCCAGCGCTTTGGGATTTCCACTTTTCTTATGGACCTGTTCCCTAGCCTTCTTTCTTTCATCAATGAATTTCTTCCTCCATTCTCCTTCCATGATTGGACATTTGCTGATGTAGTGCTCCGAGCTTCCACATTTGTGGCATTCTCCAGCCTGTTTCATGTTAGTAGACCTACCCTGTCCACTAATTTCCCTTTTCTTATTCAAATATTTCTGAACACTTTTAGCGATAAGGACCAGTTCCTTATCATCAATGATTTTATCACCAGCTGTCAAGGCTAGGTTAGGTTCGGTTTTAACTGGTGCTCCTATGTTTTTAACCTTCTTCCTTAGTTCATAAGTCTTTAGATTACCTATAAGCTCATCTAAGGATAAAGTGGTTAAATCTTTACTTTCAATGATAGCACAAGCTTTGATCTCCCAAGAGTCTGGAAGAACCCTAGTCAAAATCTTTTCTACCCTATCTTCCACAGTTAAAACCCTTCCCAAAGAGATAAGTTCAGAGGCAATGGCATTAAATCTAGTATACATTTCAGAGATTGATTCTTCTTCTTTCATTTTAAAGCTTTCATATTCAGCATAAAGAAGTGTACCTCTGGACCTTTTTACCTGACTTGTTCCTTCGTGTGCAACTTGTAGAGCATCCCAAATCTCCTTCGCAGTGGCATACCCTCTTATCCTTGTGCATTCGTCAGGACTAAGTCCACCAACCAGCCACTTCCTTGCCTTAGCATTCTTTTCCCAGTAGCATCTTTCTTCATTGGGATCATGGGACCTTCAGTTACTATGTCCCATAATTCGTAATCTTCTGCTTGAAGGTGATCACGCATCCTCTCTTTCCACCATGAATAGTATTTCCCATTGAAGTAAGGTGCTCTCACCATTGACTGGCCCTCACTGTTCTCTCGTGATGTACTCATCTAATCCTAGGTGTTAGCCTTTTCAAGGATAACCTGCTCTGATACCAATTGTTATTTCCCACGATTACACCACGTTACCGTTTTAAGGACCAGTTCCTTAAAATGTGTTCCTTTACTCTACGATGTGCGGAATAAAAATTGTAAGTAATTGAACACCAGATTTTAGCGTGGAAAAACCCCTAGACACGGGATCAAAAAACCACGACCTACTTCTCAAGTAGGATTTCAACTTCACTATGTAAAAAGACCCACTTGGTTACAAGACTCACTCTTACTAACCTAGGACTAACTCTAATCCTTTAGTGATCTTTCTCACGATCAGTGAAGTTGTGTCAAGTCCACGACTTGAACTACACAGTTTACAACTCGATTTTTGCTTACTACAATTGAACTAAGACTTGAACTTTTACAAGACTCAATCTAAGGAACAGGTTCTTACTTAGTTCTACTGTAGCTAATGATTACACAAATAAGCTAATAATTCTTCTCAGCTTTTGCTCGATGCTATCTCTATTTGTGTACAACTTCTATGGCTTATAAGCTCCACGTTTTATAGCCAAGAAGTCTTGATGAATAAGAATTCCAAAGCTCCCTTGACTTTGAATCCTAATTGGATTCTACCTTCTAGGATCCGAATCCTTTATCCCTTATCCTTGTGTTTATGCAATCTTTTCATATCCGTTTAGACCTGCATAATTATCAAGATAAACATTAGTATTAGGATAAATAATAATATCTCAATTAAATGATTTTGCATGAATTATCTATTCTGCTTCAGTGATTCAAAGGAACAGGTCCTTTGAATCCGTTCCTCAGTCATCAGTCAAAACTCCAAGCTTTCCAAGCTAACAAGGAGAAAGGAATGAAAGCTTGGGAAATGTTAAAGAATCTCATATTTAACATATCCCGGCTCTTAACCATTGCAGACAATATCATTTTTCAGGAAAGCACATCAGAAGCAACCTTATCCGAAGAAGAAGAATCTTATGGGGATGGATCAGCATGAAAGATGTTTCCCTGGCTATGATCTAATCTCCTAGCAATGTTTAGTCTATTCCTTCGTTTACATTGTTTCAATATTAGCAAATATAATGATGACCAATAAATGGAATATTATCCTTTAGGCTCCGCATTTTGTTAGCAAACGAAAAGATGCATGTGGTACAAAGCGCTTTTCTAATCATCATGCGTAAAGCGGTGCTTCACATTATAGGATGCATTTCTTATTTGATATGTGTGCATTGCATGAATTTATTTGTTGTTCTAGGTCTCTATCTGCCTAAGTTAATCCTTTCCCAAATCCAATCTCCTACCAAGGAAGGCATCTTATCTCCCTACTTTATGCCCAAACCTAATATCGATAATCTTTCGCAAATCCTGATAACTCTCTATCATTACCAACTCAAAACCTATTATCCAAAAGGTTGGATTAAGTTGAATACTAAGGCAGAAGAGATGGTTAAACAAAGTGCATTTGTCGTTGATTTGTCAAAACAAGAAGAAGTTTGCTACAGCATGCACTATGCACAGGGAGATGAAAATTGACAAGGCGAGAGATATATTGGTCAAACTCAAAGGCACACCTGATTTACAACAAGACCTTTTGACACCAATCTCTAAGGATCATTTTGTTTCTCCAGTCTACACAGTCACACCACTTGCAATACATGACTGCGATCCAAAATAGCAGTCAAAGGGCCAGTGGAAGACAATAAGAAATTGAAAAGAAAGAAATGTAGCAAAGACTTGTACACAACGACCAAAAACTGGCAAGCCGAAGGAAAGACACAACGATGAAGCTCTCATTATATGACATACCTGGAAACTCCCTAAGAATTTGGAAGTATATCTCTACCTACTAGCAAGCATAAAGCAAGACGATGGACGAAATTATCTGTTAAGACACTTAGTTGGTACATAAGAGCAAGACCCGAATAACTAGACTTCTTGGCCAAAGATTTTACCAAGCAATTTGGGATCTCATGACAACAACAATATATACAGTAGCCTGCTGAAAAGGAAAGATGTAATATGACCAACCTCTAAAATGGTCTTGACTAAAGCAACAATCTAAGAATATACATGATATGTAGGCGACCTACATCGGGTTTGGTCTCTCTGCAATAAAGTATTATCAAACAAAGGAAAGTTGGTGCAAAGATTGAATCGCAGTAGTTAGTTGACAAGTATTAAAGACGTTAAGTATCTCTTTGAAAGTCACATAGGCATCATGACAGAAAAATTTGCAAGAAAGGATGACGAATGCACTCAAAGTCTTGGTGTTCGATAAAATCCAACTTCCCTTTCTGTCGCACAACACAACCTATTCCTTGCACAACATCTTCATCACTCTTCATTGCAATTCAACTTCTAGTCTCCTGCTTAAACAAGCATCAGTCATTTAACCAAAATCCGTGCTTCCAAATTCAAGTGTTAATCTATCATCCGCGATCTAGGCATTTCTCCTAAGCTTATGTGTTGATTTGTGCATTTTTGTCACTTTATTACGGTTGCTTTGCATTTGAACACTGGAATTGGTCAAGAATCTACTTTAAGAAGAAGCCAAAATAGCAAGCAAAACTGAAAATATTTACTTCTGGAACAAAGTCTTCCGAACTAGCAGCATATGGTACCTCAGAAATTCAGGCAATCCCAATCCCGCTACTATCTTATGGACAAGCAAAATCAATCAGCAGTATACCAACACAAGTGACATAAAATAAATCCAACAATTATACAACCAGAACCATCAAAATTCAGAACCTTACACAGAACCCAACTTACACAATAAACAACCTCCACTCTGTCAAGACTTTCAACAACAACCTTATCAGACTCAACACAATCAAGGACGGACAAAAGGGCAAAATCTCACACCTCTACTTCTTTAGCTCAATTAAAAGATTGCACCCAACAAATGAACTATTCCCTAGATACACATTCCAAAATTCGATCCAACAAAGATCTACACTCATCACTCAAACATTCAATACCATGACACCACAAAATACCTAGCACTGAAACACAAAATTTAGAGTTTGATTGACCAAGGCAAGACAATGGTACAATAAGAACCAACAAATGGAGGTTGCAACCCTCGAGCCACAAATACACTTTCTACACAGACCAATCCATCAATGTTAGCTCCATGACTTTTGAAAAAAAAAAAAAGCACGAAACATAAAGACACCCCAGCACAACCCAAGACAAGCACAATTTTGTGCAACCTCCAAATCCAATTCATCTAGATACCAAACCCCGGTCTAAGTAGGCCAATATCCACATAATCAGAGTCATCGAAATACCCAATCATCACACTGAAAGACAAATGTAGATTCGAGCCAATACATTGGTGTTCAATACAATGCAACCACTTTATTATGACTAACGAATCTTTTTTTGAGAGCAGAGCTTTCCACACAAACACAAGACTCGCAGGCAATCACAACGGACATGATCTTTAGCCTCGTCAGGCTTATAATATGACGACCAGCCTCGTCAAGCTTATAATATGACGACCAGCCTCGTCGGGCTTATAATATGAGGACCAGCCTCGTCAGGCTTATAATATGACGACCAGCCTCATTAGGCTTATAATATGACGACTAGCCTCGTCGGGCTTATAATATGATGACCAGCCTCGTCATGCTTAAAATATGACGACTAGCCACGTCAGGCTTAGAATATGATGACTAGCCACGTCAGGCTTAGAATATGACAATCAGCCCCGTCAGGCTTAAAATATGACAATCAGCCTCGTCAGGCTTATAATATGACGATTAGCCCTGTCGGGCTTAGAATATGACAATTAGGCTCGTCCGCCTTAGAATTGGACATTCACATATATTTTGTTTTGCAGAAACTACCATAATAGGCTCGTCTGCCTTAAAATTGGACATACACACATAATTTATTTTGCAGGCAATAAACTGGGGCAGAATTTTTTAGTATCCCCTTAAAAATTCCAAAAGATGCAAGTTGACACAAGGGCAGAAATTTTTGAGATCCCCTCAAAAATTTCAAGAGAGGCGAAGTACAAAAACTGGGAATTCACCGAAGAAAGCTCGACCAAGGTCCAGCATTCATGAAAGAAGGCACAACTGGAGGAACGGACGGACCAGATGAAGAATGCACAAATCAAACTTTCCCCTCCCCGCAACTCACAAAATTTTCTTTGAGTGCAGGCATTATAGAAGCGGAAACACGATGACCTTCTTAGCAACATTGCAGACATGATAATGGCATTTATTTTTTAGCACTTTACTTTACCTTTTGTTCACAGTGTACGCAGCTCGACGCGACAGGAAAACATCTCCCGACGAGAGGCATTTAGTTTTCCATTTTGCACTTTACTTTACTTCTATTTGCAGGGTACACATTCCGATGCGACAGGAAAACATCTCATGACGAGAGGCAGTAGCAGTAAGTTCTCTTTACGAGGAGGAAGTAGCAGTTCCTGACGAGCAGTAGGTTCTCTTTACGAGGAGGCAGTAGCAGTATGTTCTCTTTAAGAGGAGGCAGTAGCAGTAGGTTCTTTTTACGAAGAGGCAGTAGCAGCTCTTGACAAGCATAGGTCTCTTTACGAGAAGTACTGGCAAAACGATCCAACAACAGAAAAGTCTACTTTACATTTATAAATATTATTTATAACAAGCTCACCTTTATTGCAGGAAACAACGTGACAATGTTCCGGGGTATAAAGCCCGGCGCGACAAGCAATTATCTCCTAACAAGAGGCACTTAGCATCTCTATACGAGCAAATAAATATCCCCAGAGGAGAGGCACATATTTCCTAGCGCTAAAAGCTCTTGAAAATGGATATTCAACTCAACAAGGGAGTTTACTTTATCTTTATCTCTATTTGCACTTATCTTGATTTTACAGCGGGCAATCTCCTGTCTCTCGACAAACCCCTGCACCATTTCCCATACTCTTACACTTGCTCTGGAAAAATCACTACCCCACACAAAATTGTGCGACCGCAAAACCTAAAAAACATACAAGGCATCATCCCAAAACCCAATTCAAGAAGCCTAACCTTATCGACAATGCCTTTGCTACACCCACAAGACTATCTATTTTGCCGAGTTCGAAAGCGCTCAAATCTATATTTCCATATTCGCACCAATAATCTTGCTAATCTTTTATTCCTGATTGGATGCCAGCTTGTGTTCCTTCCTATTCAAGCCTATCTGTGTCAATCGTGCGTGTTCTCATGCTTAATCGTGCACATCTGTTCGAATCATGCACAATTATTGTGTTTTACTTCTCGATATTCCCCAGTTTGATCGGGACAATATTGAAGGCAAGATGACTCATTTATCGAGATGAAGTGGAAACTATGTATGTATAAACTCCTCTTTATGGGTGTGTAGAGCGCCACATTTTCATACTAGGATGATTATAAACCTCTTTTACCACGATCGATCTATCGAAGTTATCTCGTCTTCGACAATGCCTCTGTTATATCCAGCAATCATATATCTCAGCAAATTTTAAAGTACATTCAAATGTAAACTTTGCATACTCTGACAAGTTTACGCCTGACATCTAAAATCGTGCGTCATAAACATCTCACACATGCAACATGCCATTCTAGAACTACACATGACTTGATTCTCGTAAAACCCGAGATATGTAGGCAACTCAGAGACCGGGGTTCGGCCGAAAATACTCCAAAACTCTCATTTTCTCTTTCCACTACTCCTTAAGCACTTTATTGACATTGTGTAGATGATTGGAGTTGTGGTTGGATGTTGGGAGACTTTTGAGTGGAGCTAATAAAAGGGAAACACTTATGAAAATTGTGAAGTAGTGGAAAACATTGGCAAGGATGGAAGTTAATGAAAAAAAAAAAGAAAAAAAAAAGGCAAAGTTGAAAAAAAATTGTGAAAAAAAAAGAGAAAGATATCCCTTCCTTGCTAGTGTGTGATTGAAAAAGAAATATGCTACTTGTTGAGAAGGTGTATGTGTGATACTTGTGATTGGGTGGTTTGTTGAGACTTGTGTTTGGAATAAATGTGATGTATTAAAGTGCTTAGGGAGGTAGTCACTATTACCATATGTATCCTACCCGCCCCTTAGCCTACATTACGACCTTTCTAAAGTCCTAGTTAATCCCGATTGGAGTGAGCCTACATTAGTGGAGTCCTACACTACGGGCAAGCCTATGGTACGTTGTGTGTGACATGTGAGCCTTTCATGAGAGTGAGAGAATTCATTTGTTATTGCCCCCGTTCTATTCATGATATTTGTTTTTGTGTGTGATCTTTAGGGGGCACTCTCTTTCATATTGGTGAGGGCACGTGGTTTGCATGAAGTAGGTAAAGTTGATGGCTTTTGATTGAGTAGATAGGTGTAATTTTGTGGGAGCATGGTTGCATTGAGTTGAGTTTGTGCATTTGAGCTATTTTGGGGTGGTTGTTCTCATATTTTTGAGTTTGGTAAATTGTTGGCATGTTGTGGATCCATGGTAGTCATGTGCGCATTGGTTCAATGGTCGGTATCAACCATAGTCATAGGCAGACCTGTTTTACCTAGGTTGGGGAGTTAGTTGTGATTTGCTCGAGGGCGAGCAAAGGTTCAAGTGTGGGGTGGTGATGTTTGGCATTCTATGCCTACTTTTTCTTAATATTTCCGCACATTTGAGCTTGTTTTGCACTTGTTTGGTAGCTTGTGAATGTGGTTTTACGCTGATGTTGTGTTGTTCGTGTGTAGGTCGTTACGCGATACATTTGGAGCGTTTCGGAGCTTGATTTAGCATGAATTGAGTGGATGTTGATTGAAGATTGGATCGAGCACACAAAGGCACGACACGAGCCGAGTTCTGGGAGCGGGTTCTGGTTGGTGTCACGCTTTTTGGGGCGCGGGGCGCCCGTTGTAGCGCCCCTTGTGCGCGATTTTACTCCCTATTCCTTCTAGTTTTGGGTCTAACTTATTAACAAGGGTTTGGAAACATTATAAATAGTTTATTACTTAGTTTTTGTAAGGAGTTCTTGACTTTGGAGCAATATTGAGAGCTACACACTTCATTGAACAAGGGTTATTCCCAAATCTTTCATCTATTACATCAAGTATTTCATCATTACACCAAATCTTTGCCTTGTGATTATGAATATGTGTGGCTAATTTCCTAACGTTCTGGGGTTAGAGTTTACATGAAAGTTGATTGTTGAAGATTGATCTCCATTGATTGAATCCCATAACGGGTTACTTATTCTTGCTTGATTTAACTTGTATAATTGTTAGAGCTCGATAATTATACATCATCTATGGTTTTTGGGTTGAAATCGAAAGAGAGAATCTAATTACGTAATAAGGAAGAATAGAACTAGTTTGTGAACCCGGGCATCGGGGAATCAATTCGCGGGTAGGATAGACATATACTTGCTTGCCTAGTTTAACTAATTACAGGATCGTTAATGCGTGCATGTGATTTAACCCGTAGACATACAGGGATTGAAGTAGCTTGCATAGATTGTGAAGAACTGAAAGGTTGTCATAATTACAATTAACCTGTCAGTTAGTAACCCGGGGTTTAAGAAGTGAAATCAATTGAATACATCAACTGGATTGTTCGTAACTCTGACCCTGGATCGCTCCCTTGATATTGTTAACAACCAAAGTTTGACCCATCGCTTGATTACATTCCAGCACTTTAATTACTGCATTTTAGTATAAAAACTCTTACAACCATTGGAAAAAGACCCCTGGATAGTTTGTTCAGGAATTGTTTATTAAGCACTAGTCTGCATAGTCCTCGTGGGAACGATACTCGACTTTGTCACTTTATTACTTGGCGACCGCGTATACTTGCGTGTGCGTTTGGGAGCAACAAGTTTTTGGCGCCGTTGCCGGGGACTAATTACGGACTAATTACTTTTGAACAATTACTTAATTGCTATTCAGGTTTAATTTTTTGTTGAGTTTCTTGTGCTGTTTCAGGCAATAGGTTTTGAATGCAAAGGAACAAAAAGGACGAATCACTCGCACCTTTTGATCCCGAGCCTGAAAGAACCTTGAGGAAGACAAGGAAAGAAGCGAGAGATCGAGAAGCATTAGCAATCGTACTTGCCTCCCTTCCTGTTGAAATGGCTGAAGAACAAACAGTAGCAGTGCGAGATGTGGCTCTTCCTAGTCTGAAAGGAGTAGAGTCAAGTATTGTGAAGCCTGCTATTACTGGAAACTTTGAGATCAAGCCCGGCATGATTCAGTTGCTGCATGTGACGGGGCAATATGGTGGATTCCTGCATGAAGATCCGCAGCAACACTTGCAGAACTTTCTGGAGATCAGTGATACTTATACACCGGCAGGTGTGCCTACTGATTATGTGCGAATGACTTTGTTCCCATTTTCATTGATTGGGACAGCAAGGAAGTGGTTAAAGGCTGAAAAGCCTGGGTCTATCACTACTTGGGAGGATTTAGCTAAGAAATTCTTGGCTAAGTTTTATCCGTCGGCTAAGACGGCCAGGTTGAGGAGTGCAATTTTGTCCTTCAGGCAGTTTGAAGGCGAATCATTATATGCAGCCTGGGAGAGATTTAAAGCGTTATTGAGAGATTGTCCTCACCACAATCAAACTAATGAGGTTATTGCACACACTTTTGTTGAGGGGTTGAACCAACATACTAAGATTGTGGTTGATGCTGCTGCTGGAGGCCAAGTGCTGGCCTTAAATTTTGAACAGATCTATGACTTACTTGATAAGTTTTCACAGAGCAATCCTGATTGGCAAGGTGATGGCAGAGCTAATATACATAGTGAGGGGGCTAGCAGAGCGGCTACGCAGAAAGCTGCTGGGGTACTTCAACTAGATGGAATTACAGAGTTGCGAGCGAAGATGGATGCGATTTCCAATCAAATCAGCAAGCTGGCTCTCCAAGCAAAGCCACAACCAGCTCCAGTGCAGCAAGTTCAGGCCTTTTGTGAGGTATGTGGTGAGGATCATAGCACTGAGGTTTGTCCCTCTAACCCAGAATCAGTGTATTATGTGGGTAATCAGAACAGATCACAGGGCCAAAACCGAAATCAGTATGGTAATAATTATAACACGGGTTGGCGTAATCACCCAAATTTTTCTTGGAGGGATACCCGTGAGCAGTTTCAGGGTAATGAGAGAGCCCAATTTACTCAAAACAATGCACCACAGCAGGGATCGCAGTCTCAGGCTCAACCACAGCAGTCTAATACTATGGAGGATATGCTCAAGAAAATTCTTGCAGGGCAGGAAAAGCTCATTGATGAGTCAGCATCTCAGGCACAAACAATTAAAGATTTGAGCAATGCACAGAAAGATCTTGAAAGACAATTGGGGCAGCTTGCTGGAGCGCAAAATAATAGACCTCGGGGTGCTTTATCGAGTGATACAGAGAAGAATCCTAGAGAATTTGTGCAAGCAGTGACTTTGAGGAATGGAAGAGCACTGGAGGAAGTTCCCCCAAAGCCAAAGAAGCCTGTTGGTGAGTTAGAGCCAAATGTTGATAGGAAAGTGGAAAAAGAAGCAGAAAAGGTGACTAAAAAGCAGCCCGAGTCTGCTATTGTGAGACCACCACCACCTTTCCCGCAGAGACTTCAGAAGCAGAAAGTTGATGCAGCATGCAAGAAATTTTTGGAGATATTGAGTCAAATTCAGGTAAATATTCCTTTGGTGGAGCTTTTGCGGGATGTTCCCAAATATGCTAAATACATCAAGGATATTGTTGCTAACAAGAGAAGATTGACTGAGTTTGAGACAGTTGCACTTACTGAGGAGTGCAGTTCCAGAGTTAGAAGCAAGCTTCCGCAGAAATTGAAGGACCCGGACAGTTTTACCATCCCTTTGAAAATTGGGGAACATGAGGTTGGTCGTGCTTTATGTGATTTGGGTGCTAGTGTGAATTTGATGCCTTCTTCAGTTTTTAGGAAGCTAGGCCTGGGTGAGCCACGACCCACTACTGTGACCCTGCAGCTTGCTGATAGATCTTTGACATGCCCCGAGGGGATTATTGAGGATGTGCTTGTACAAGTGGGTCAGTTCATATTACCCGTTGATTTTATTATTCTTGATTATGAAGCTGATCCTGAGGTTCCTCTCATCTTGGGAAGAGGATTTTTGGCTACTGCGGATGCTGTTATTAGAGTCAGAGCTGGCAAGATGATCATGAAGGTAAATGGGGAAGAAGCTGTGTTTAATGTGTTCAGAGCTACCCAGCTTCCTTCTCATTATGAAGAGTTGTCCATGGTAAAAGTAATAGATGATGAGTTGACTGCTGATGAGAGGTCATTCTTGGCTTCTAATGTTGATTCTTTGGAAAGGGCACTCTTATGTGATGATGATGATATCCTGAAGGATGAAGATATTGAAGAATTTGTGGAGGTTCTTAATATGCAGAGTAGATTCATCCCAGGGTGGAAGAAATTTGAGGAGCTTGATAGACCGTTGACCTTAGCTCCTGCTAAACCGTCTATTGAGAAAGCTCCTAATCTTGAGCTCAAACCTTTACCCGCACATTTACGTTATGCTTATTTGGGTGAAGGTAATACTTTGCCCGTGATCCTTTCTTCTTTGTTGTCTGATGTGCAGGTTGAGAAGGTGTTGTGGGTATTGCGAGAGCGCAAGAGAGCTATTGGCTGGACTATTGCTGATATTAGAGGGATTAGTCCTTCTTTCTGCATGCATAAAATTCTCTTGGAAGAAGATCATAAGCCATCCATAGAGCAGCAGAGGAGGCTAAATCCAATCATGAAGGAGGTGGTGAAGAAAGAAGTCATCAAGTGGCTGGATGCTGGTATTATTTTTCCTATCTCTGACAGCAAGTGGGTGAGTCTGGTGCAGTGTGTTCCTAAGAAAGGGGGCATGACAGTGGTGAAGAATGAGAACAATGAGTTGATTCCTACAAGAACTGTTACAGGGTGGCGAATTTGCATTGATTATAGGAAGCTGACAAGGCCACCAGGAAAGATCACTTCCCACTCCCTTTTATTGATCAGATGTTGGATAGACTAGCAGGCCATGAGTATTATTGTTTCTTGGATGGTTATTCGGGCTACAATCAAATTGTGATAGCTCCTGAAGACCAAGAGAAGACCACTTTTACTTGTCCATATGGCACCTATGCATTTAGGAGGATGCCATTTGGGTTGTGTAATGCCCCGGGGACTTTTCAGCGGTGCATGATGGCTATTTTCACTGACATGGTGGAAAAATTTGTGGAGGTGTTTATGGATGATTTCTCAGTGGTTGGTGACTCTTTTGATGAATGCTTGAAGAATCTTGATGTTGTGCTGAGCCGTTGTGAAGAAACAAATCTGGTGCTGAATTGGGAAAAATGTCACTTTATGGTTCAAGAAGGCATAGTACTTGGGCACAAGGTGTCAAAGCAAGGGATTGAGGTTGACAAGGCGAAGATAGAGGCTATTGAGAAATTACCACCACCTATCTCTGTTAAGGGGGTGCGTAGTTTCTTGGGACATGCAGGGTTCTATAGACGGTTCATAAAGGACTTCTCCAAAATTTCCACTCCCTTGTGCAAATTGTTGGAGAAGGATGTGAAATTTGTGTTTGATGATGCGTGTATTAAGGCGTTTGAAGAGTTGAAGAAAAGGTTGGTGACCGCACCAATCATCATTGCTCCTGACTGGTCTTTGCCATTTGAATTGATGTGTGATGCGAGTGATAATGCTATTGGGGCTGTTCTAGGCCAAAGAATAGGAAGAATTTTTCACTCCATCTATTATGCAAGCAAGACGCTTGATGCAGCCCAGTCCAATTATACTACCACTGAGAAGGAGTTGCTAGCCGTGGTTTACGCTTTTGATAAATTCAGATCTTATTTGGTTGGCACTCGTGTTGTTGTCTACACTGATCATGCCGCAGTCCGGTATTTGTTTGAAAAGAAGGACTCCAAGCCGAGACTTATTCGATGGGTTCTCCTATTGCAAGAGTTTGATGTTGAAATTCGAGATCGCAAGGGGACTGAGAATCAAGTAGCTGATCATTTGTCAAGGCTGGAGAATAGAGATCATGTAGATGAGGGGCCTGAGATTAAAGAGGTATTTCCTGATGAGCAACTTTTTGCTCTAGAAGAAGCTGAAACACCATGGTATGCTGACATGGTAAATTTTCTTGTGAGTGATGTGTATCCCCCTGGGGCAACTGCTGAGCAGAAGCGTAAACTCCTTCATGAGAGCAGATTTTATGTGTGGGATAAGCCCTATTTGTACAAGATAGGTGTTGATCAACTAGCTAGGAGATGTGTTCCAAGGGAAGAAGTAGAGCCGATTCTACAGAGCTGCCATTCCTCTCCTTATGGTGGCCACCTTGGTGGAGATCGAACAGCTGCAAAGGTACTTCAATCTGGTTTCTTTTGGCCTACTTTATTTAAAGATGCTCATGCATTAGTGAAGCAATGTGATCGTTGCCAAAGAACGGGTACCATTACTAGGCGTCACGAGATGCCTTTGAACAATATTTTGGAGATTGAGCTGTTTGATTGTTGGGGTATTGATTTTATGGGTCCATTCCCACCTTCTATGGGCAATAAATATATCCTTGTAGCAGTTGATTATGTATCTAAATGGGTGGAGGCCATTGCACTTCCTACAAATGATGCGAGTGTGGTGGTGAAGTTCGTGAAGAAGAATATTTTCACTCGTTTTGGGACACCGCGGGCTATCATTAGTGATGAAGGTACGCATTTCTGTAACCGGTTGTTCAATAAATTATTGGCTAAGTATGGGGTTCGCCACAAGGTGGCTACTGCTTATCATCCCCAAACTAGTGGCCAAGTGGAAGTGTCTAACAGAGAGATCAAGCAAATCCTTGAGAAGACTGTGAAAGCCTCGAGGAAGGATTGGGCTATGAAGTTAGATGATGCTCTCTGGGCCTATCGAACTGCATTCAAAACGCCTATTGGAACCTCTCCATATAGGCTTGTTTATGGTAAGGCCTGTCACTTGCCGGTTGAATTAGAGCATAAGGCGTATTGGGCAATTCAAAAGCTCAATCTTGATATGGCCTTAGCGGGTGAGAAGAGGATGCTCTAATTGCATGAACTTGAAGAGTTCCGTTTCCATGCGTATGAAAATGCGAAATTATATAAGGAACGGACAAAGAAGTGGCATGATAAGCACATTGAGCATCGCTCTTTTGAGCCCGGGCAGCGTGTATTGTTGTTCAACTCGAGGTTGAAATTGTTTCCGGGCAAGTTGAAGTCGAGATGGTCGGGGCCTTTTGAAGTTGTTCGTGTTACCGCACAGGGTGCGGTTGCATTGAGAGCCCCGGGTTCTGAAAGCACATTTTTGGTTAATGGTCAACGGGTGAAACATTACTGGGGAGGTGCGGTGAATCACCGCACTTCAATTACTTTGAGAGACCCTTGATTTATACCCGTCGTGCCACGACGTTAAATAAGGCGCTTCTCGGGAGGCAACCCGAGTTTGTACTTGTAATAGTTTAGTTTTCTTTTGTTTTTATAGTGTCACGTTTTTGTTGTTTTTGTGTGTCGTTTTTGCAGGAATCGGGTGAGCTAAATAAGGTGAAATGAATGCGTTTAGGGGTATGAGACGTCTCGAGACATGTCCCACGCTTGGGTTTGTACTTAGAATTAAAAATCGGTGCGAAAAAACGTGCTCGGGCGCGTTCGGGAGTGCCCCGCGCCTCCCAAAGCGCGAGAAACAAGTTGTAGCACAAAAGCTTGGCGCGGTAGGGAGCGCCCCGCGCCTCCCACCGCGCTGAGCTTGGCAGAGAGTCAAAAATCATGCGCGCTGTGAGCCTGCGGCGCGGGCCTTAACGCGGAGGGCCAAAATTTTTTGAAAACGCGGGTCAACGGGTTTTGACCCGAAATTCTTTAATTCCCCACCCCTATAACCCCGATTCCTAGCACTATTTCTTCATTACTTTCACTCCAAATTCTCTCTAATCACACACTAATTCACTAGCAACAATTGAACTCATCCCAAACCTTGTGCAATCACTTCTAACACCATCAAGTAAGTACATTACTACTCTTCCTTCTCAATAACATGTAGGTTGTCTTCATTATTGCTCATGGGTGATTCTCTTAACTAGTTACAAGCTTCTTCATAAAAATTCAATCTTGATATACTTAATTGTCTATGATGCTTAGTATAGAACTTGTGACTTGTAAAAAGAGATCTCCCAACAATTTGGGAGGGTTGGCACATTACAAAATCCATTGAAATTGCTAGTTCAAAGTTGTGCACACTAGGTGTTTGTGAAAAAGCCTCAAAGATGAAATATCAATGACATTGTGAATTCTTGAGTAGCAATGCATTCCTTAGGCTTACAATGAACATTAGGTGTTGCATACACACTGGATTTGATCATGAGGCACCCACACTAGCTTGATTTTAAAAATTCAAAACGTGGCATATTTTGCCAAGGCTAGTTTTGTTCAAGTGTGGGGTGCTCGTGCCATTGAAACAAGTGATTGCCATAGAGAGTGTGTGCTAAGTGTGGGGTGGTACCCTTGAGCTTGAATTGTTTTTGGTGCATAGCTATACATCTAACATTGATGTTTGTGTTTGTGTAGGTGCCATGGTAGCCACATCTCAAAAGGCGAGTTCTTCATCCACCGCGGGCCCGAGGAGAGAACCTCAAGCCGGGCCTTCCTCCTCAAAGCAAAAGGGTAAGGCACCGGCCAAGCCCAAGGCAAAAGCAAAGGCTAAGGCCAAGATTCCAAAGGACGCGGTGCCGATACCACGTCCCGGAGGCAAGACTCGGTATGGCCTCCCTTTCGTGAAGAAGGGAGATTGCCAAACATGGTATAAAAATGTGCGGCTTGCGGGGTACATCCCCGAGCAAGCCATTGATAAACGGCCGGTGCTAAAAAAGTTTAGAGATGTGGCCGAGAAGATCATTGCCCTCAAGTGGGACTCAGTGTTTGAGAGTCCGGGGCACGCCAACTTGGACATGGTCCAAGAACTTTATGCTAACTGGGAGCCCGATGAGGCGTGGAGGGATGATAACATGGTGACGGTTAAGGGAGTGAAGGTGAAGTTAGATCCAACGGCATTGAATGCCTTCTTGGGGGTAGCGGACCCCGATTATGATGAGTTGAGAAATTACATCAAGAAACCGGATTACACGGCCTTGCGGGAGACCTTGTGTGGTGAGGGCTCCACGCATAAGTGGGGGCGAGGAGCGTCTGGGCGACATAAGTTTATGCACTTCTCACAGTTTCTCAAGCCGGCACGTGTATAGATGCGGTTCATAAATGCACGGATTCTACCATGTTCCCATTACTCCGAGGTCACTAAGACTCGGGCGTGCATGGTGTACTTTTTCATGACCGGGAGGCCGGTGAACATTGGATACTACATGTTGAGAATGATGAAACAAGAGAGGAATGAAAAATCATGTAGTAGGTTGTATTTTGGGAACCTCTTGACCCGGTACTTAGAGAAGGCGGGCGTCCTCGCAGATGAGGTTGGGGATCGCATTGTCCTTGATTTCGGGAGGCCTTTTGACATTGCTTCGGTCAAGGGGGTGATCACCACAGTACCGGTGAAGCTGACGGCGGACGATTGGCGGGATACAAGTGCCAACTTGGTCGCGCGTCAGTACTTGATGATAGAGGCTATGGCCCGTCAGTCGGGCGTTGATATGACTGCTATTGACCGCCAGGTCCCGTTGACGGAGACCTCGAAGGTCCTGCTGGGCGAGGTTGAGGCTGGAACGGTGGATCCGCGGGAGGATGAGAACACTGATTCAGATGTTGTGGCCAATGATCTAGACAGTGAGTATGAGACTGATCATGAGGCGGAGGCCTAGGTCCACACTCCTGTGCACCATCCAGCTTTCAGGGCAGTTTTCTTGTACTCTTACTTTTGCACTTACTTCTTTGTCGCACTGGGACATTGCTTAGTTTAAGTGTGGGGTGGGGTACTGCCCTTTATCTAGTTTTTATTTTGAGGTTTAGGATGCATGTACCTTAGGACTTTTTATTTTGTCACTTGACTTTGTTTTGATTTATTTCTTGCTTTACTATATGCAAAAATGAAAAAAATTAGAAAACCAATGAAAAATTCCAAAAAGATTTTCCTTTTAGTTTTATTAGTGGTACATGTCATCCACCCCGTGGTTTTTCTTATGGCCGCGGTTCTTTTCCACGGGGTGACCTTTGAATCGGGTAGTTTCTCATTTTTAGGATTAGGATAGTTAGTTGTAGATGACCCTAGGCTAAGGAAAAAGGTAGAATGCTAGGTGCCTTTGATTTGTTTGATACCGGTGGACTTGGACTTGATTGCATGTGCTATTTGTGGTGTCCTTGGTTTTAATTTGATGCATGCCTAGAAAAAGAAAAAATGGAACAACCCCCTTGAGATGCTTGAGTCCGCTTGCTTGACTTGATTCCTAACTTTTGTGCATGAGTGCTTAAATTTCCACAAGTTGCATTCTAGAAGCTTGGTTGAGAGTTGTTGATTGAGCCTTTTTGTGTGGATTACGTGCAATGTGTGTTGTGAGGCATGTTCTTAATTGCTCCATGTTGCATATTAATGTCTAGAACTTGCCCCGTGTGTGTGCAAAGCGAAATCCTAGGTTTGCTTTAGTCGGGAGATGATACAAGGCCTTCTTTTACTTGCCTACCCTTACATATATACCTTGAAAAATTGTTGTTGTGATTTGAATTGACCCTTTTTGTTGGCACCCACACCCCGAGCCTACCCATTTGTTCTTAATTGACTCTTTTGGCCCTTACTCCTTAAGCACTTTATTGACATTGTGTAGATGATTGGAGTTGTGGTTGGATGTTGGGAGACTTTTGAGTGGAGCTAATAAAAGGGAAACACTTATGAAAATTGTGAAGTAGTGGAAAACATTGGCAAGGATGGAAGTTAATGAAAAAAAAAAAAAAGGCAAAGTTGAAAAAAAATTGTGAAAAAAAAAAAGAGAAAGATATCCCTTCCTTGCTAGTGTGTGATTGAAAAAGAAATATGCTACTTGTTGAGAAGGTGTATGTGTGATACTTGTGATTGGGTGGTTTGTTGAGACTTGTGTTTGGAATAAATGTGATGTATTAAAGTGCTTAGGGAGGTAGTCACTATTACCATATGTATCCTACCCGCCCCTTAGCCTACATTACGACCTTTCTAAAGTCCTAGTTAATCCCGATTGGAGTGAGCCTACATTAGTGGAGTCCTACACTACGGGCAAGCCTATGGTACGTTGTGTGTGACATGCGAGCCTTTCATGAGAGTGAGAGAATTCATTTGTTATTGCCCCCGTTCTATTCATGATATTTGTTTTTGTGTGTGATCTTTGGGGGGCACTCTCTTTCATATTGGTGAGGGCACGTGGTTTGCATGAAGTAGGTAAAGTTGATGGCTTTTGATTGAGTAGATAGGTGTAATTTTGTGGGAGCATGGTTGCATTGAGTTGAGTTTGTGCATTTGAGCTATTTTGGGGTGGTTGTTCTCATATTTTTGAGTTTGGTAAATTGTTGGCATGTTGTGGATCCATGGTAGTCATGTGCGCATTGGTTCAATGGTCGGTATCAACCATAGTCATAGGCAAACCTGTTTTACCTAGGTTGGGGAGTTAGTTGTGATTTGCTCGAGGGCGAGCAAAGGTTCAAGTGTGGGGTGGTGATGTTTGGCATTCTATGCCTACTTTTTCTTAATATTTCCGCACATTTGAGCTTGTTTTGCACTTGTTTGGTATCTTGTGAATGTGATTTTACGCTGATGTTGTGTTGTTCGTGTGTAGGTCGTTATGCGATACATTTGGAGCGTTTCAGAGCTTGATTTAGCATGAATTGAGTGGATGTTGATTGAAGATTGGATCGAGCACACAAAGGCACGACACGAGCCGAGTTCTGGGAGCGGGTTCTGGTTGGTGTCATGCTTTTTGGGGCGCGGGGCGCCCGTTGTAGCGCCCATTGTGCGCGATTTTACTCCCTATTCCTTCTAATTTTGGGTCTAACTTATTACCAAGGGTTTGGAAACATTATAAATAGTTTATTACTTAGTTTTTGTAAGGAGTTCTTGACTTTGGAGCAATATTGAGAGCTACACACTTCATTGAACAAGGGTTATTCCCAAATCTTTCATCTATTACATCAAGTATTTCATCATTACACCAAATCTTTTCCTTGTGATTATGAATATGTGTGGCTAATTTCCTAACGTTCTGGGGTTAGAGTTTACATGAAAGTTGATTGTTGAAGATTGATCTCCATTGATTGAATCCCATAACGGGTTACTTATTCTTGCTTGATTTAACTTGTATAATTGTTAGAGCTCGATAATTATACATCATCTATGGTTTTTGGGTTGAACTCGAAAGAGAGAATCTAATTACGTAATAAGGAAGAATAGAACTAGTTTGTGAACCCGGGCATCGGGGAATCAATTCGCGGGTAGGATAGACATATACTTGCTTGCCTAGTTTAACTAATTACAGGATCGTTAATGCGTGCATGTGATTTAACCCGTAGACATAAATGCACAGATTCTACCATGTTCCCATTACTCCGAGGTCACTAAGACTCGGGCGTGCATGGTGTACTTTTTCATGACCGGGAGGCCGATGAACATTGGATGCTACATGTTGAGAATGATGAAACAAGAGAGGAATGAAAAATCATGTAGTAGGTTGTATTTTGGGAACCTCTTGACCCGGTACTTAGAGAAGGCGGGCGTCCCCGCAGATGAGGTTGGGGATCGCATTGTCCTTGATTTCGGGAGGCCTTTTGACATTGCTTCGGTCAAGGGGGTGATCACCACAGCACCGGTGAAGCTGACGGCGGACGATTGGCGGGATACAAGTGCCAACTTGGCCGCGCGTCAGTACTTGATGATAGAGGCTATGGCCCGTCAGTCGGGCGTTGATATGACTGCTATTGGTTTTCTAATTTTTATTTTGAGGTTTAGGATGCATGTACCTTAGGACTTTTTTATTTTGTCACTTGACTTTGTTTTGATTTATTTCTTGCTTTACTATATGTGTGGCTAATTTCCTAACGTTCTGGGGTTAGAGTTTACATGAAAGTTGATTGTTGAAGATTGATCTCCATTGATTTCACTTCTTAAATCCCGGGTTACTAACTGACAGGTTAATTGTAATTATGACAACCTTTCAGTTCTTCACAATCTATGCAAGCTACTTCAATCCCTGTATGTCTACGGGTTAAATCACATGCACGCATTAATGATCCTGTAATTAGTTAAACTAGGCAAGCAAGTATATGTCTATCCTACCCGCGAATTGATTCCCCGATGCCCGGGTTCACAAACTAGTTCTATTCTTCCTTATTACGTAATTAGATTCTCTCTTTCGAGTTCAACCCAAAAACCATAGATGATGTATAATTATCGAGCTCTAACAATTATACAAGTTAAATCAAGCAAGAATAAGTAACCCGTTATGGGATTCAATCAATGGAGATCAATCTTCAACAATCAACTTTCATGTAAACTCTAACCCCAGAACGTTAGGAAATTAGCCACACATATTCATAATCACAAGGCAAAGATTTGGTGTAATGATGAAATACTTGATGTAATAGATGAAAGATTTGGGAATAACCCTTGTTCAATGAAGTGTGTAGCTCTCAATATTGCTCCAAAGTCAAGAACTCCTTACAAAAACTAAGTAATAAACTATTTATAATGTTTCCAAACCCTTGTTAATAAGTTAGACCCAAAACTAGAAGGAATAGGGAGTAAAATCGCGCACAAGGGGCGCTACAACGGGCGCCCCGCGCCCCAAAAAGCGTGACACCAACCAGAATCCGCTCCCAGAACTCGGCTCGTGTCGTGCCTTTGTGTGCTCGATCCAATCTTCAATCAATATCCACTCAATTCATGCTAAATCAAGCTCCGAAACGCTCCAAATGTATCGCGTAACGACCTACACACGAACAACACAACATCAGCGTAAAACCACATTCACAAGCTACCAAACAAGTGCAAAACAAGCTCAAATGTGCGGAAATATTAAGAAAAAGTAGGCATAGAATGCCAAACATCAGCACATTTGCATTAGAATGCATGCATTTACTTGCGTTATCCTCTATTTATATGTAATATATATAATTGTGGCTATATTACGTAATTTTATATTATTTAGGATATTTGTAAAATATGGTTGTTTGTGCAATTTTGTATATTAATAGTATTTAATAAATATTTGTGACTATTTATACTTAATTAATCAAATTTGTATCCCAATTTTCTTTATATGTGCATTTTGGTTTCACTTGTCTTATTTTATACAATGAATATACATATTTATATCTTTAATTATTTTGCACCTATTAATTTAATGTTGGTCCAATTTTATTTATACACTACCAATTTCACTTCATAATTTAAAATTTTAATACTTCTTTTTGAATCTAGACTAAATACCCAACCCACTTTATTTCTTTGAACCTAGACCAAAAGATTATCCAAATACACTTTCTTGTAGTTAAAATTTGGGAAAGAAGATTGTCCAAAATCATTCCTTCATTTCTTTTGGTCTTGATACAACTCCCCAACATTCAAGAATCTTGACCAACAAAATCATCTCCCAAAAAATCTGAATCCTTGATTTCTCTCCATCACCTCCTTTTAATCCTTCTCCTCAATCATCCATAATCCCCTCTCAATCTTTCCTTCCCTCTAAACGCTCTCCCCAACGTCTCTCTCTCTCTCTCTCTCTCACACACACACCCCCAAATCTCCCCAAATCACTGCTAAAATCCCCCTCAATCCAAAATAATCAGAAGCTGGGATATTCCTTAATCTCCTCTATTTTTGAAACAATTCCAACAGCTATTTTCTAAACTTTTCCTATATATTGATTTCCCAACACACAAGATCAGGGCACCTCGGATACGCCCTTGGCCCTATCTTCTCTATCCATACGATATACATCACACACACACAGAGAGATCCAATAGAGACAAGAAAAGAAACACACACACACCCATATACAACACACCCACACACCCAATATACAGTGAAAAGGGGAGGGGGAACAATCCAGAACCAGGGGAGAATAGCGAGGAAATCAGTGCACTAAGTGAGAGAGGAGTGACGATGAAGTAAGGCAGTGGAGGAGACAACGGGCAGGGAAACACCAGCAGCACGCCAAAGGACGTCGGAGTAGCAACGATGCCACTGTCTGTTCGTCGGCTGTCACTCCTCCATACTGCCTCGATTCATCGGGACCTAGCTTTAATTTTTTCGACTGTTGTTTGTTTTTGTTTAGCTTCTTTGTGCCTTTGGTTTTGGTGACTGGTTCTGACCAACTCTTGATCCATGGTTACGCCGGAATCCGACTGGATCTTGACTGGCATTTGTTTCGTTATAGTTTCTTGTGAAGCTTTGTTTCGTGGTTTTGATTGGAACTTCGATAAAGACGGTTCAAAGCCTATCCTTTGTTTTAATCGTGATGCTGCCCAACTCTTTTCCTCTGTTGGCGTGCCCCTTTCGTATGATAATGGTTTTCATGTTATTGGGCTAATTCTTCTTACTCTATATGCTGCTGAACTTGCAAAATTTATGCTCTACTAGTATTTCTTAGTTGGGTTGGATATGAATAGTGACGCACGATGCTATGGATTGGCCTATGATAAATACTAATTTTGAGGCTTTTTGCACTAATTTGAACGGATACTACATCGTTGGGCCAATGACATTTCAGAGGCCGATACAAGTCTCGTCTCGTATTTACAATGTCCCCTACTGTCTTGAAAAACAAAAACAAAATGCGATGACGATGCGTATTACTTAGAAAAGTTAGCGATGGTGGAGTAGTGGGATTAACAGTACTTGAAGTGGCAACTGGCCGGTGCAGCCGTAACGACATCCCTAACCTCTACTTGATGCAATACACCAATCTGAGCCTAAACTTTTACAAAATTTATTTTTTTTATTTTATTATTGTTATTAATATTAATATTATTATTATTATTATTATTATTATTATCACTCTATTTTACTTTTATTTCATTGATTATAATACTAATTCATTTTTTCTATTTTTTACGAGGTACATTTGCATAAGTTAAAGACGACGCTCAAGAGACGTCTCAAATTCAATTGCATTATTCAATTTTTTGTCTTATCATTTATTAATTCATTTTTTACATACTAACTAATTTGTTTTTTTCTCATTTTGCGAGGTGTCTTTTGTTAAGGTTTGCTGAGGAAGAAGCAACTAGCAAACATGAACCTTTTATTTAATTTTAATTATTATATGTATCTAATTTGTATATTATAGTGGAAATTATTAAGTTAGACTTAGTTTAATTTACTTTTGAATCCCAATTATGTAGTCCGGCCGGGAACCACATTTGGTAGAACCTGATAGGTGTCTAACACCTTCCTCTCGGGTTAACTTGAACCCTTATCTAGAATTTTTAGTTTGCAAGACCACATTTTCGGATTTAACTATAAAAATTGGTTAGAAACAAAGTAGGTGCCCTAATACGCCTAGTTAAAAAATATGTTAAGTGGCGACTCCAAGGCTTACCTGTGAGTTCCAATAAGTCGAGCCCTATTTTCGAGTCCTAACCGGTTCAGGAAAAATAGTGTCGAAAGTATTTCTTTTTTTATAGCTGACGTTGATGCCGCTGGTACTAGGCCCACTCTTAGGGTAAATGCAGTTCCTCAGTCTGCAGAATTTTCAAATGAAGAACGAATGGCAAATCATGGGTTGGAAGACATTGGGGATGCTACATTAAACATGGATATGCATGAAAAGGAGGAAGATGAAGAAGTAAGATGAAAGCAAGGTAGAGTTTCCTAATTCTTGACCTGCCATGAGTTAAAAGCCATCACTACTCAGCACAATCGTGAAGACGACATTGGTTGTTACAAGGGAAAACCATTCACGAACAAGCTTGAGTTGGTTGTGTTGTTGAAGCTTGCAGCAGTGAAGAAATCTTTTTATTTCGAGGTAGTGAAGAATAACAAAAAGTCTCTTTTGCTCGATGCGTAGACAAGAATTGTCATTGGTGGTCGTGAACCATTAAGTATAAAAGTATTAATATGTTTATATCACTGTTTACAACAATGAGCATACCTGTAATTCTGAACATACTAAAAGCTACCATTTGCACGTCTCGTGTGACGTTATTAGTGAGTGAATATAAAGTAGGTTTGTTGAGGGCAAAGCACTGATCACAAAAAAAAAATTAAGAAAACAATTCATGCAGATTTGGGTTTTAATATAAGCTATTGGAAGTTTCTAAATGGCGGTACCGTTGCAAATAGCTTGGCAAGGGGACATACGAACACGATTATGCTTGTCTTAATGCATACCATTCATGATTCGGTATTTAAATGAAGGAAGCAATACTGGATTGAAACTTGACAAAGAGGGAGGTCCTTTGTTTGAATCCTTTGGGAAACTTCAATTTGTGGCATACTGTACCGTTGCAAATAGCATAGCATAGGTATGTTTCATTATGGAGATCGTCTTCCTGAATACTATTCTACTAAAAAGGCATATCGTTTAAGTGAGTTTGAATTTCATTATAAAGAAATTCAAACAAAGGATCCAAGGGTTGCCAAATATTTAGTGGAAAAAGTTGGGGTTAAGAAGTGGAGCAGATGCCATTTTATTGGAAATAGGTAAGACTTAAAGTTGTTATGTTTTGAAAAAGTAGATGGACTTCTTATATGCCTGGAAGATGTTTACACTTTATGATAGATGTTTGACACACATGTTTGATGTTTGAAACTGACACGACCCGGAATCCGGTTAGGCCGTGCGGGCACCCGACATCCTCCCCTAGACCCGTCGGGCGAACCCTTACCAATTAAATTAGGAAAATAAATATAATAATTCATAAATAAAGACAACACTTGAAACAAAAACACAGACATACTGATACCTCTAAGATGTACAAAAGAAGTTACAACTGAGTACCCAACATACTAGGTTTAGGGCTATCCAGACTAGACATCTAAGAGTACAAAAGAAGACAAATACCTCCTGAAGGGAGCAAAATGCAGCTGAAATAATAACCAATAGACTAGTGGCCATCCGGAATAAAAGCTGGCTCACCCTGACGGCTGAAATCGTCTTTGCTCCTTCATAACGTAGCGAACTCAATCCTGGAGCGAACCTGCCGAAATGAAATAGAATAGACAAAAACAAACAACAAACAAGGGTGAGTCAAAAGACTCAATAAGTGGGGCAGACTAGCCACCTCAAAGAATAGGATAGCTAGCCAGGGAGAAGAAATAGATGAACCAAATTTCTCTTATTTAAATTATAAAAAGGCAGAGCCAGATAACAACCGAACACATGTATGAAACCATAAACTCATCAACAACCAGGAACGTAAGATAACCAAAATATATAGGTATCCCGAACACATCAGCAATCAGAAATACATCCTGTTGCGGCGTGCAACCCGATCCATATATTCATCCTGTTGCGGCGTGCAACCCAATCCATATATTTATACCGTTGCGGCGTGCAACCCGATCCCCGCAATCCAGAATACGAGCCAGATATATATAGGCAAACTGAGATATGTCCACGATATAGTATACATACTGCATACATAAAACACAACACAGTACACACAATAGTCAGTATGCGGTGCAATGAGATGGGATGAATGCTGTACGATGCAATGCAGTCACATATACCTGAAACCTATCTCCGGCACGGGACTCTCATCGTCTACCAGGAGATATATGCAATAATGACCCTTCACCGGTGCGGGACTCTCATCGCCAACCGGGAAGTCTATGCACTGATGAACCTTCACCGGCTCGGGACTCTCATCAATTACCGGGAAGTATATGCAATGATGACCCTTCACCGGTGCGGGACTCTCATCGCCAACCGGGAAGTGTATGCAATAATGACCATCCACCGGTGCAGGACTCTCATCGCCAACCGGGAAGTATATGCAATGATCAAAACCAGAGTGCAATGCCCATATGCAATACCAACAATAGGGCTTATCATATAATATACTATACAATGTAACTTCAAAGCTAAGGCTTAATGAGTACGCCTATCGGCAGCTACACACGTAAAGAACACGTGGTAGAAAATCCATGAGGCCAAGTGCCTCCAAAGAAATGGATATAAACACTTACCTTGTTACAAAGTTAGTACAGCCACTCAATAACCGCTTTGTCCTTTGAATTCATTGCAAACGATCCCACTCTATTCAATAAGCAGAAAAATATATCAAATTAGGCTAAAGGCTTCATTCCTCACATCTTAGGGCAATCCAGGTAGGAACCTGATACCCTATTCGCATACGCAATACGCAGGCCAGGCCTATGTACAGGGTTTAAGGTCACATGACCAAACCCTAAATAAATTACATTTATAAGTTGCTCATAACTCACTGAGTACGAATATATAATCAATTCCATTATCGGGGTCCATTTGACCCTTTAAACTATTAATTGAACTTATTAAAACGATGTCTAATATTCCAAGTTTTACCGTTAAAATATATTCAAACACACGTAATAAACTCAAATAATATATTAGGATCATTACCTGAATGTTCCAGGATTAAAATTCTACTTTTCTCCGGCCCCTTTTCTCATTTTCTGGTATTTTCCCTCTACTGCGCCATTTTTCTTTCTCTGTTCAATGTTTCGTTCTTTGGTTTGTGTTTTGTTGCACATATCTGCCAAGGGATCAATATGATCCCTTGGTAACCGACCTATGTAATTTGTTTCTTTTGTCCCCTTTTGTTTTTCTTTTTTTTTAAAAAAAATTCGCTGCTACGGTAAAAATTAAAACGGTACCCTACGATATTCGAAATAATCCCAACTTTTGCATATGAGTTATACAAAATATATGTAACATACTCGCGAAGGCGGATCTCAAATTGGACTCCCGAAACTCAGGCGAATTTAAATAGTAAAAGTCAAATTATTTAACTTTCGGCATTTTAGCGGAAACTAGCCGAACAATATCGAAATTTACTTTCGAAAGTTTACAAAAATCACAAATAATCATACGAATCTAACGGTGCTTTCAAATTTCGAATCGGAGCTCCTTCGGCAAAACCGAGCTCGAAAATCTCTTTTTAATATTTATTGCCAATAAAAACTGAAACCTTCTTCTGATGCCTACCAAACGAGGTCTGATTCAGCTCAAATTTTACAGACAGGTCCTAATGGACATTATCGGAGTCCTAACTTCCGAAACGACTGACCGAGGTCGTTTCATTCTCCTCCACTTAAACTCTTGTTCGTCCTCGAACGAGCCTAAGTCTAAAGCAAGATTCACGCAGGTAGCAAGAGAACTTGCACAACTTTCATAAACTATTCCACGGATATTATCTCGTAATTACATAATTAAAATTATGACACGCACATCAAACCCTTGGATAAAAACATAGTTGGATAATATCATAACGTCATTGCCCAACTTATTTTGACTAAACCGATCCTTCCTCGATCACGAGAGGAGAATTCTACATTTTAGAAGCAAAGATATACGAAACTCTGGATGGACTAACATGATTCAGCCGAGAATCACCTTTTCGATATACCTTTCGATATAGAACAGGTCGCTAAAATTAAGAATTAGCTCACGCTTGATGCAATAGGGGGAGCTTTTGAAGTACCTTGTCACTACACACTATAGAAGATTTGATGCAAGCTATATTATTTTTACGAACGCACTATACAACATCTCAGTTGATTTAGTATTACCATTCAGTATTTAGAGGAAGACTCCTCCACTTAAAGCACAAACTCATGCAGCCATTTGTATAGGAATAACCATCCTCGCACAGCCTGCTGGACTAAAGAAGATTGAGCTAAAAGCTGAACATAGGCAGACCTAAGCTACCAACTACCCTTTCGAGTTGCCAAACAGCTGCAACTCTCAAGTTCACAACTCCATACCTTTGCCGTAAACACCACCGCCTGATGGATGGTACTTCTATATAAAAATTTCGGCAGAGTTTCCCCTGAAACTGGATGATCCGCAAAAACAGAACCAGAACTATGCTATACATGGAAATGGATACCCGGATAAACTGATATCCAAAATAATAATATGCTTACCCGGCTACAATAACACGTACTCTGGCTCAACACAGGGAACGTCACAAGCGGCTACCAATCGCCCAAGCTCACTAGTGCCGGACAAAGAAGAAATGGAAATGGACCGAGGATAAAAATAATTAGAGCTTCAGGAAACTCATCTTCTTATTTCTTGGCTACCAGAGCTAGACTACTTCCGAGTCAGGCTAACCCAAAAATTGCAATTGAAGAAATAGACATTAATGAGCTTTATGGAAAAACATCCATACCAATTTAACCTCCCAATAAGAAGGAAACTTTGAATTTACCAGAATACCCTTTTATAACTAAGACCAGCTCATAGAATAACATGACTCTACTAGAATCTCGAACCAAGAGGAGACACATAGATCGAGTATTACTTACTAAGCACTTTACACCGGAAGAAACAATGACACTCTCTGATGGTGATGAACTAGAATCCCATCATCCAACCAACACGAAATTCCGAAGAGAGGTAAACTGATTTTGACACAATAAGAGAAAGTGATACAACAGGATGCCAGCAGACAATTCTGACACTCACCTCCGAATCTCTCACATATAAATCAGATAAACTAGTAGGGTCTCACAAATTCCCTGAATATATTAGAAGCTCACCCCTCTACCACAATCGATTCTTAATAGAAACAATTTCCAATGAGACCATGGTAAGATAAACGAAGTCCAGAGCGATCGGAATAATCAAATCTTACTCACATATAATGGAAGAAGAAATACATGGGTGTACTACATCGGATACCTCAACATCCTGCCAGACTAGCAGTTCATAGAACTGCCTCTGCAGCTGAGTCGAGCCACTACCCTGATAATTACTTCTAGAAGAACCACTACCACCACGCTCTCGACCTCTACTGGGTGGTGGCATTTCTCTGATTGATTAACATTTAAATGAAATTCTTGCAACTGTGCAGGTGTCTGAGGGCAAGAAGAAGGACGATTATCTACTTGCTCGAGTAAGGAAAAACTCCTCAAAGGATAACCAGATTCATGACAGTGATAATATATTTTCATTGAAAATGGAAGCTAGACATATTGTCGATAGCTATAAAGAGAAAAACTGGGTCTAATCTTGATGAACTACTCGCGCACTCTGAGAATCACGCTCTACAAGCTGAGATAACCTGGAAGGTGACTTCCAAAAATAATCAGAACTTTTACCTCCAAATGAGGTACCATGGTTACCCACCAGGGCCGTGGGATCTCTTACTTTCCCGCTCTAACTCTTCCCGCTCTAACTTATGGTATGCCTCGAACCTTCGAGCAATATCAACAACAACATCAAATGAAATCACGACCTCAATCTCTCGAGCCATCTGGGATCTCAAGGAAAATGAAAGGTCATCAATAAGTCTTTGAATCTCTCGAAAGGCTCATGGACTAGTTCTAACGCATATTCAGCCATTCTATAGAATTCAATCTCACATTCTAAAACACCAATAGATTAACCGATAGGCTACCCTGTCCAATCCACTCAAACTGGTAACATTTTTCATCTTGCTCGCTACTCGAAAGGAATTTTTTTTCCACGAATCTAGAAGAAAATTCTAACTAAGTTAGTAATAAGATAGCGGCCCACCAATTCAAGGCTGGACCCCTAAAACTGGAAAAAAGAATAATTCAACACCATACTGCTCGATATAATCAAGAGCCTGAAGGATACGCTGACATCATTTTATTTTAAAAAACTTACACAGGGATTATCTGATGCATGGCTTAAGAATATCGGAAGGTTCAATTGGATAAAATAATGCAGCCTTTTTAGATACTCGGACCGAGCCACTACTCGGGCTAGCTAACCAGTCAGAATAACTAGAGGCACAACACATACTGCCTCCGGAACATAATTTACTGCAGTAATATTAAGAACTGAGATAGAAGCTCCCTGAGACTAAACATCTGCATCTGCATCTGAGACAACCTGATAAGCTGCCTAGCGAACAATAGGTTCTTGCGGTATCTGCGTCGCCAAGATTCTCGTAAAAGCATCGTAGAGAGCCAAGGGAACCACAAGGCCCTGCTCCCTTTCCCGTCGCGAGCTCGTACAATTGGGGCCTCCGTAACTAGATAGTCAGCACGATCAAAACTCTCGGGGCTTCGTCAGTACTAGCCCTAGGCTAGACTGCTTCATCTTGAACTCAGTTTGCTGATTCGTCGCACGAGGGTTCATAATTAACACGAAGGAATTAACAAATTAACGAAAATACTTTTGCATCCTAGACCGACGTACAATCAGAAATGAAGGAAGTGAAACTTCCTAAATGCCATCATAGCCTCTCGTAGATAAGTACGGACGTCTATGTACCCATCAGCGAGACTCTAGTAGACACTATCTTAGTCTGGATAGACTTCCCGGTTTAGAGTCCGGAAAATGGCGCAGTAGAGGGAAAATACCAGAAAATGAGAAAAGGGGCCGGAGAAAAGTAGAATTTTCACCCTGGAACATTCAGATAATGATCCTAATATATTATTTGAGTTTATTACGTGTGTTTGAATATATTTTAACTGTAAAACTTGGAATATGAGACATCGTTTTAATAAGTTCAATTAATAGTTTAAAGGGTCAAATGGACCCCGATAATGGAATTGATTATATATTCGTACTCAGTGAGTTATGGGCAACTTATAAATGTAATTTATTTAGGGTTTGGTCATGTGACCTTAAACCCTGTACATAGGTTCCTACCTGGATTGCCCTAAGATGTGAGGAATGAAGCCTTTAGCCTAATTTGATATATTTTTCTGCTTATTGAATAGAGTGGGATCGTTTGGCAATGAATTCAAAGGACAAAGCGGTTATTGAGTGGCTGTACTAACTTTGTAACAAGGTAAGTGTTTATATCCATTTCTTTGGAGGCACTTGGCCTCATGGATTTTCTACCACGTGTTCTTTACGTGTGTAGCTGCCGATAGGCGTACTCATTACGCCTTAGCTTTGAAGTTACATTGTATAGTATATTATATGATAAGCCCTATTGTTGGTATTGCATATGGGCATTGCACTCTGGTTTTGATCATTGCATATACTTCCCGGTTGACGATGAGAGTCCCGCACTGGTGGAGGGTCATTATTGCATACACTTCCCGGTTGGCGATGAGAGTCCCGCACCGGTGAAGGGTCATCATTGCATATACTTCCCGATAATCGATGAGAGTCCCGAGCCGGTGAAGGTTCATCAGTGCATAGACTTCCCGGTTGGCGATGAGAGTCCCGCACCGGTGAAGGGTCATTATTGCATATATCTCCTGGTAGACGATGAGAGTCCCGCGCCGGAGATAGGTTTCAGGTATATATGACTGCATTGCATCGTACAGCATTCATCCCATCTCATTGCACCGCATACTGACTATTGTGTGTACTGTGTTGTGTTTTATGTATGCGGTATGTATACTATATCGTGGACATATCTCAGTTTGCCTATATATTTCTGGCTCGTATTCTGGATTGCGGGGATCGGGTTGCACGCCGCAACGGTATAAATATATGGATTGGGTTGCACGCCACAACAGGATGAATATATGGATCGGGTTGCACGCCGCAATAGGATGTATTTCTGATTGCTGATGTGTTCGGGATACCTATATATTTTGGTTATCTTATGTTCCTGGTTGTTGATGAGTTTATGGTTTCATACATGTGTTCAGTTGTTATCTGGCTCTGCCTTTTACTAATTTAAATAAGAGAAATTTGGTTTATCTATTTCTTCTCCCTGGCTAGCTATCTTATTCTTTGAGGTGGCTAGTCTGCCCCACTTATTGAGTCTTTTGACTCACCCTTGTTTGTTGTTTGTTTTTGTCTATTCTATTTCGTTTCGGCAGGTTCGCTCCAGGATTGAGTTCGCTACGTTGTGAAGGAGCAAAGACGATTTCAGCCGTCAGGGTGAGCCAGCTTTTATTCCGGATGGCCACCAGTCTATTGGTTATTATTTCAGCTGCATTTTGCTCCCTTCAGGAGGTATTTGTCTTCTTTTGTACTCTTAGATGTCTAGTCTGGATAGCCCTAAATCTAGTATGTTGGGTAGTCAGCTGTAACTTCTTTTGTACAGCTTAGAGGTATCAGTATGTCTGTATTTTTGTTTTAAGTGTTGTCTTTATTTATGAATTATTATATTTATTTTCCTAATTTAATTGGTAAGGGTTCGCCCGACGGGTCTAGGGGAGGATGTCGGCTGCCCGCACGGCCTAACCGGATTTCGGGTCGTGTCAGAAATGTTTTGATTGATGTTTACGTGTTTAAGTTTGTTTTTTCCCAATACCTGCGTACATGTTTTAACGTTATGCTAGATATTTGAAATATCTTCTTGATGTTTGAAACATTGTGATTGATATTCATGTGTTTAAGCTTGTTATTTCCCAGCACCTGCAGGCATTTTTTAACGTTATGTTAGATGTTTAAAACATTCTGTATTGATGTTTGAAACATTCTGTTTGATGTTTACGTGCTTACGACTGATGTACCCCAATATCTGCATACAATTTTAAATATTTTGTTAAATGTTAAAGTTCTTAGTACTGAATATCACATGTGAGTACATGTTTGAGACATCATGAATGATTTTTAAGTGTCGAGGACTGATGTTCAAATCATTTGTGTATATGTTCAAAACTTTTTGATAGATGCTTAAACCTTTTTTCTGATTCAGAATGTCAGCTTCTTTAAGATTTTCTTTGGTAATATTGTAGGTATTCAGTGATGAGGACAAAAATTGTCGAGTCTGTTAATGTTATGTTTAGTGATGAAAGTGGATTACTAATTGATGCATTATTCAATGCAATAAATACGAACTATGCTGAAAAATTCTATCAGAGGCGCATGAAATTTTTGTACAGTTCGAACACATGTGCCAAATTGAAACCAAAATAGCAGATAATGTGTTAATGGGCAACAAGCTTCTGGTCCATCAAAAGGATAGCCACAAATTCAAGGTCACTGGGAAGGAACAACAGATGTGACTGCTATTGTGAATCTACACAACAGGATTTGTACGACAATTCAAATGAAATTTGGTGCAGATTTTGGGAGAAGAATCTATAATTACACTTTTCCATATTGTTATGTCCATTCTTACTTGCTTGCCTATGCATAAACTATCTATTCAATCCCTCGTGAAGAATTTTGAGGGGATTGTCCTACTGAGCTAGTTGAGAGGAAAATTCTCTTCCCTTATGTGAAGCCCAAGCGTGGAAGAAAGAAGATAAAGAGGATTCCATCGATTGGGGAATGATTTGCCTCGAGGAATCGATGTGGTATTTGCAAAAGGATTGGGCATAAAAGAACTACTTGCCCAACTGCTACAAAACCTTCAATTGTGGATGAAGGAACAAGTGTTTAGATGTGCCTTCAATTTAATATAATACTTTATTTGGTGTGTTTGTTTGAGACAATCATTTTAATTTGTAATGTTTATTTAAGACAATGGTCAATGTGGCCTGTGTTTAATTTGGAATGTTTGTATAAGACAATATTTTATCTATGTTTGTATGTAGTAATGACACGACCTGGATTTCCGGCTAGGCCATGCAAGTACTCGACATCCTCCGCTAGACCCGTCGGATGAACCCTACTGAGTGAATAAAATGGATACCAACTATCTTGAGACAGATATCGAATAATCCAAAAGACGTGCTAATATATACAAATATCCAGAAAAGCTGTTTAGAAAGAGGTACAGCTGCCTACCCAATATACTAGGTTTAGGGCTATCCAGACCAGACATATAAGAATACAAGGAAAAATGTACATCTCCCGAACGGAGAAAACTACAACTAATAAAATAGAACCTAACCTGGTGGCCATCCTGAACAAAAGTCGGCTCACCCTGACAGTTGAGGTCGTCTTTGCTCCTCAATCACGCTGGCAAACTCAATCACGGAGCAAACCTATCGAAACAAAATAAATAGACAAGAAACAAACAGAGGGTGAGTCAAAATGACTCCATAAGTGGGGGATGGCTAGCCACCTCGAAGAATCAAATATGCTAGACAGGCAGAAGAAAAGCATATAAATAAATTCACTGTATTTCAACTATAAAAAAGCAGAGCCAGATACTAACTGGAAACATGTAAAGGAACTATAAACTCATAAACAACCATGACATAAGATAGACAGAAACTATAGGTAACACGAAACATATTAACAATTAGAAACACATGCACAAAACATCTCACTACAATCACGCAATACACAGCAACCGATGCAATGAAATGGAATGAATGCAATATGATACAATGGGGTCACATGTGCCTAAATATCTGATAACCCTCATCGGTGCGACACCTTCATCGCCACCGTGAGATACATACTCAATATTAACCTGCCCCAGCTCTGGACACTCATCGAGTCCGACAATATAATATATAATTCGAGCGGAATACTCCTTCTCCTGGGTAGAAGACTCCTGCTCCCATATTAATCCTCAGCCATGATGATATGATATGTACTGCCACACAATTCAAACTATCGTACAATAAGTAAGCATTGAACCCTATAAGGATTCCCAACCTAATATGATACGTCTATCCCCTAGTTTATACTTATAATCATACCATGAATTCGATTCTTCGTTCATTACTAAGCTCACAGTTCAACAATAGGTGTTCTTAACCATTATAGAGTTTCTATCCTCAAAATAGTATTCATGCGTCGTGCCTAAAGTTCAAGTGCATATTACCAATAAGATACCTCCATTCTTGGCTCAACATCGAGCCGGATATAATGCATCTATCATAAGGCTGCATATCAGAAAACAATAAACAATTATTCGATCGACATCCACAGACAAACATAAGCTTTTGCGTTCTATTCATAATCTTAAGCTTATGGTTCCTCAATTAGCATTGCCACAACTTTATTATCTTTAACTCAACAATAAATATAGTACATCCTATCACACATACCAGGCAAACCGAACATGTCGCACTCACTACCAAAGTATCACACTCCCAATTATATAGTAAACACAGAACAACACTTAATAATATAATAAACAACTATATACGAAGCTTTGGCATGGTAAGTACGCCTTATCGGTAGCTACGCATGTGAAGGATACGTGTGTAGATCATCCATAAAGGCCGAAGGTCGTCACATAAAGGATGAAACCACTTACCTTAGATCCTTGGTCAGAATAGCTACTGGATAGCTTCCTTTCCTGCCATACGTTCCTCAAAATAATCCTTTTGTGAGCCAAAGAAATATATCGGCACTTATAAGTTCCCGAAGAAAGAATATCTAACCTTTATACGAAGAAGAAAGGAAAATTATCAAAATACCCCTGGGGTCAGGCTTAGCTGAAAATCCATAAACTATACATTTCCGGACTCCACAAAATCTCACGAGTCCAATGGTATCATTAGTTTTCATATTTTGATGTCATATACCCATATTCAATTTCATAAAGTACTAATTTCTATATTTTGGTTTAAAACTCCAATTAACCTTCCAATCTTCCGAATACTAGTTTAAATCAAACTAAACATACGCAATCATCATAAGAAAATACTATAGAATTAATTACCTTAATTGTAACTCGCTGAAACTTTAATACCAGAGATAACTAGGGATGATTTTACACCAAGTTGCCTTTAGCTAACTGATCCTAAAAAGCTAAGCCTTTACTTTGGGTAAATGGTTTCTCACTCCTAAGTTTCTAACAACCAGCGTTATATATTTTTTAACTAAAGTTTTGCTTTCTATTCTAATCTAGAATAAACAAGAGCAACGCACATTTAGAGTGTATATATATATATATATATACACACACACACACACACTTTTTCCGTCGCCTCTTTTTTTTTAAGTAGGTGGGTAAGCTGCCTACTTGGCAGCTTGAGCTGTCCGACTTCGGACACTTGTATCTCCATACTCTGATGTTGTATTGATAAACAGTTTGTGGCGTTAGAAACTAGACAGAAGGGATTTAATTCCATATAAATCTCTCCCCTTAACTATTAGTATATTAGAAAACTGCATTGCAATATGACCCATTAACCTGCGTATGAAGCTACTTATAGTGCAGATTTTAGTACCAGCAGCTGCAGGTCTGCAATTTGGGTCCAAACGGGACCCTAAAAGACTCGGAATGATTCCAAATTTGGTATACAAGTATACAAGACTTGTGTGACATCCTCGCAAAGACGGAACTCGAAACGGATTTCCAAAACTCAAGATGCGGCTCCCACAGAAAGAAGCAGATTTCTTAACTTTCAAAATTTTAGTGAAATTGACCGAACAACCTCAGAATTCGCTTTCAAAAGTTTCCACAGGTCAAACATGACCATACGAATGTAATGAAACTTTCAGATTTCGAATTAGAGCTCATTTGCTCGAATCAAACTCGAAAACCTCTTTAAATCTTTACCGACAACTGAAACGAAAACCTTCTCAGAAAACCTACAAAACGAGGTTCGAATCAGCTCAAATTTTGCAGACATGTCCTAATCGACCAGACGGAGATTTTAAGCATATGCGCACTCCAATCAGAGTCTTAAATCTTGAAATGACTAGCTAAAGTCGTTTCAAGTAATTAAATTATCTCTTTTTTGCTCAAAAATTTAAAACACAAGTTTAGCTATCTAAACATCATCAATATGTTCAAACATCTTACATAATTTTTAAATATTTATATAAATGTTTAAACATCACCATACATTTTTGGACATTTGACACAAGGCTACTCAACCATTGAAAAACATTAAACATTTTTAGATATGTTAAAACATCACACTTTATGTGTGAAATGTCTCTAAATATGCGCAACATCTGGTTAAATGTTGAAATATTTATGTAAATAAACATCTTATATAATGTTGGAACATCATAAATAATGTTTGAACATCTGACACGATGTTGACTGAACCATCATAAAATGTCAAACACTTCAGTCAATATTTAAACATCATATGTTATGTGCAATACATTGGTGAATATGCACAACATCCAGCTATATGTTGCAACATGTATGTATATGTGTAAACATATTATGATATGTTTGAACATTGAAAACAATGTTTGAACATCTTACATGATATTGACTCAATTATGCTGAAATATGAAATATGTGTGTATTTGTTTAAGCATATGACGATATGTGTGAAATATCGTTATGTATGTGCAACATCTTTCTTAATGTTGCACATCTGTCGTCATGTTTAAAAATATTTTCAAAATTTTCAAACCTCTATGTAGATGTTTACCCATATTCCTTGTATGTTTAAATTTTATGAACAAATTATTAAACATCTCATATATTGTTTAAATATTTCACTGGTGTTTAACCATATTTGGAGTGTTAACACAACTAAATGACGTACTTTAAGTGGTAAGACTACTAAATGGTTATAAATCTATGTATATATACATATTTGAACATATTTGGAGTGATAAGACCAATAATCAGTCATTCACTCATATGTCTACTACTTATCAAACACAATTGTGTGATAACATTATTAACTACTCGCCCACTAATTTAGGTGCAGATATTTGAACACACCTAAACTTAAAACTCTAATAAATAGTAGTTAACTATATATATCTAGATAATTGAACATATTTGGAGTGAAAATACTATTAATTAGTCGTAACTCATGTGTGAACATTACAATAGAGTACATTCGTATGATAACACTAATAGTTAATAGTTGACTTATTCATAACACAATAAGTGGATATATTTGGAGTTATAACACTATTAAATAGTCTTTAATAAATGTATTTATCGATATCTGACCATATTTGAAGCGATAACACTAATTATTGATTAAATATCAATTAGGATGTTGTTGACATGACCCAAATTTTTTGCTAGGCCGTGCGGGCACCTGACATCCTCCCCTAGACCCGTCTGGCGAACCCTTACCAATTAAATTAGAAAAATAAATATAATTCAATTCATAAATAAGAATAAGACTTAGAAAAAAAGCACAGACATACTGATACCTCTAAGCTGTACAAAAGAAATTACAACTGACTACCCAACATACTAGGTTTAGGGCTATCCAGACTACACATCTAAGAGTACAAAAAAAGACAGATACCTCCTGAAAGGAGCAAAATACAACTAATTTGAATAAACATAAAACTGGTGGCCATCCTGGATAAAAGCTGGCTCACCCTGACAGCTGAAGTCGTCTTCGCTCTTTCACAACGTGGCGAACTCAATCCTGTAGCGAACCTGCCGAAACGAAATAGATAGACAAGAAACAAATAACAAACAAGGGTCAGTCAAAAAGACTTAATAAGTGGGGCAGACTAGCCGCCTCAAAGAATAGGATAGCTAGCCAGGGAGAAAAGAAACAGATAAACCAAATTCCTCTAATTTAAAATATAAAAAGGCAGAGCCAGATAATAACTGGAAACACGTATGAAACCATAAACTCATAAAAAACTAGGGGCATAAGATAGGCAGAACATATAGGTATTCCGAACTTATCACCAATCAAAAATACATGAAACATACACGAACATCGCACTATAATCGCACAATACACAGCAACCGGTGCAATGAAATGGAATGGATGCAGTATAATGCAATGGGGTCACATGTGCCAAATGAATGGAGCGGAATCCTCTTACTGCAGGGCGGAATCCTCCTACCCTCAATATGATGCAATGGAGCGGAAATCCTCCTGCTCCTAGGGTAGAATCCTCCTACCTCAATATGATGCAATGGAGCGGAATCCTCCTGCTCCTAGGGCGGAATCCTCCTACTCTCAATATGATACAATGGAGCGGAATCCTCCTGCTCCTATATAATGTAAACCAGAGGTAGAATACTCCTTCACTCTTCTGGGGCGGAATACTCCTGCATCCGATATAATGTAAACAAGAGGCGAAATACTCCTGCACTCTCCTGTGGCGAAATACTCCTGCACCCGATATGATGTAAACCAAAAAATATAATGCATATGAATGCAATATAATGCAATAATAACCCTTCACTGGTGCGGGACTCTCATCGACAGCTAGGAAGTATATGCCAACTCACAGTCAGAGTACAATGCTCAGATCCTCAATGCAATATCAATAACAGGACATAACATATAATATACAATGTAAATCCAAAGCTAAGGCGTAATGAGTACGCCTATCGGTAGCTACACACGTAAGGAACACGTGGTAGATTATCCACAAGGCCAAGAGCCTCCAAAGAAATGGATACAAACACTTACCTCGTTCCACTGCTACTCAACAACCGCTTTGTTGGTATTATATTGAGTATTTGAGCATTGCACTCTGGCTTTCATTGCATATACTTCCCGGTAATCGATGAGAGTCCGAGCCGGTGAAGGGCCATCATTGCATAACTTCCCGATAATCGATGAGAGTCCCGAGCCGGTGAAGGGTCATCATTGCATATAAGGTAATTGATGAGAGTCCCGAGCCGGTGAAGGGTCATCATTGTATATACTTCCCAGTAATCGATGAGAGTCCCGAGCCGGTGAAAAGTCATTATTGCATATATCTCCCGGTAGACGATGAGAGTCCCGCACCGGAGATAGGTATCAGGCATATGTGACTGCATTGCATCGCACCGTATTCATCCCATTTCATTGCACCGCATGCTGACTATTGTATGTATTGTGTTGTGTTTTACGTATGCGGTATGTATACCATGTTATGGAAATATTTCAGTTTGCCTATATATTTCTGGCTCGTATCCTGGGTTGCATGCCGCAACAGTATAAATATATGGATCGGGTTGCACGCCGCGACAGTATAAATATATGGATCGGGTTGCACGCCGCAACAGTATGTATTTCTGATTGTTGATACGTTCGGGATACTTAAGAACCTATATGTTCTCTCTATCTTATATCCCTGATTGTTTATGAGTTTATGATTCCATACGTGTTTCCAGTTGTTATCTGGCTCTGCCTTTCTATAGTTTAAATAAGATGGATTTGATTTACCTGTTTTTCTTCTCCCTGGCTAGCTATCCTATTCTTTGAGGTGGCTAGTCTGCCCCACTTATTGAGTCCTTTTGACTCACCCTTGTTTGTCGTTTGTTTCTTGTCTATTTATTTGGTTTCGGCAGGTTCGCTCCAGGATTGAGTTCGCCATGTTGTTGAGGAGCGAAGACGACTTCGGCTGTCAGTGTGAGCCAACTTTTGTTCAGGATGGCCAGTAGTTTTATGTTTATTATCTCAGTTATATTTTGCTCCCTTCAGGATATGTTTATACTTCATTTGTACTATTAGATGTCTGGTCTGGATAACCTTAAACCTAATATGTTGGGTAGTCAGCTGTAATTTCTTTGTACAGCTTAGAGGTATCAGTATGTCTGTGCTTTTTCTAAGTCTTATTCTTATTTAGCCTTTGAATTTATATTTATTTTCCTAATACATCTGGTAAGGGTTCGCTCGACGGGTAAAGGGGAGGATGCCGGGTGCCCGCACGGCCTAGCCGAAATTTGGGTCGTGTCACTAATATCCTAATTTCTATCGCTAAATTATATTCAAACACACGTAATAAACCCATAATGAATTAACATCATTACCTGGAGGCTTCAGGGTAAAACTTCTATTTTTTTCCGCACATTTTCCTAATTTCTCTCGTTTCTGATTTTTTTTCTCTGCTTCATTTCTACTCTCGTTTCTGTTTCTACCCTTGTTTCATTTTTATGCTGCTAAGAAATGTAGCTAAGGGATTAATATCTCGTAGCCCATCGCCATTGACTTATTCTTTTTCTTTCTTTTCCTTTTTTTTTTTATTTCTTTTACTTTTATATTTTCTTTTCTTAACGAAAATTAAAACGGTACCCTACGATACTCGAAATAATTCCAAATTTCTCAAGCAAGTTATACAAAATATATGTAACATACTCGCTAAGGCAGATCTCAAATTGGACTCCCGAAACTCGAAGTGCGAATTAAAACGGAAAAGATCAAATTCTTTAACTTTCGGCATTTTAGCGGAAACTGTCTAAACGACCTCGAAATTCACTTTCGAAAATTTCTACAGGTCAAAAATAATCATATGAACCTAACAACGCTTTTCGAATTTCGAATCGGAGCTTATTTTCCAAAATCGAGCTCGAAAATCTCTTTTTAATATTTACCGACAATGGAAACTGACGAAGTCCTATTAACCTCAAATTTTACAAACATGTCCTAATGGACCTTACGAAGATTTTAAAATTATCGGCACGCCAATCGGATTCCTAACTCCCGAAACGACTATCTAAGGTCGTTTCATACTCCTCCACTTAGACTCTCGTTCGTCCTCGAACGAGCCTAACTCTTAAGAAAATTACACAGATAACAAAAGAACTCGAACGACCTTCATAAAATATTCCACAGACATTATCTCATGATTACAGGATTAAAATTATAACACGCATACCGAACTCTTTGAATAAAACATATCTTGATAATATCCTCACATCATTGCCCAGTTTATTCTAACTAAGCTGACCCCTCATCGATCATGAGAGGAGAGTTCTACATTTTCGAAATAAAAATACACGGAACTTTGAATAGGTTAACATGATTTCACTAACGAATCACCTCGTCGATATACTTTTTGATATAGAACAACTCGATGAAAATAAGAATTAGCTTACACTTCAGCAACGCTTTAGATATTTAATATTAGCATCAGTATTGGAGGAAGACTCCTCCACTTAGAGCATTAACGCATAAAGCGAATTTGAATAGGAATAGTCATCCTCGCACAACCTGCTGGACTAAGAAAGACTTAGCTATAAACAGAATGTGGCTCAGACCTGAGCTACCAAATTATCCTCTCGAGTTGCCAACGACTGCAACTCTTAAGTTCATAACTCCATACTTTTGCCTTAAGAACCAGCGCCTGGTGGATCAACTCATGGGTCAAATGACGCCTCTCATTACCCTTAGTAGCCTTAAAACACAACAATGTGCTCACCCGCTTCCTTGACACGCACTCTGGCTCAACAAAAGGAACATCACAAGTGGCTACTAACTGCCCAAGCTCACTAGTACCGGACGAAGAAGAGATGGCAATGGACTGAAGATAGGAATAATTAGAGCTTTAGGAAGCTCATCTTCTTATTTTTTTGGCTACCAGAGCTAGACTACTTTCGAGTCATGCTAGCCAAAGAATCGCAATTGAAGAAATAGACATTAAATGAGCTTTATGGAACAACATCCATGCCAATTTAACCTCCTAATAAGAAGAAAACTCTGAAAATTTACAAGAAAATCCTTTTATAACCCAGATAAGCTCATGGGATAACATTACTTTACTAGCGTACTTACTAACCACTATACACCGGAAGAAACAGTGACACTCTCTGATGGTGATGAACTAGAATCCCATCATCCAACCAACACGAAATTCCGAGAAGAGAGGTAAACTAATTTGACATAATAATAGAAGGTGGCACGACAAGATGCTAGGCAGACAATAGCGACATTTACTGTCAAATCTCTTGTATTTAGACCAGATAAATTAGTAGGGTCTCACAAATGCTAGGAATAAATCATACCAGACGCTCGCCCCTCTACCGCAACCGATTCTTAACAAAAATAATATCCAAGGAAGCCATGGAAACATGGTAAGATAAATGAAGTCCGGACCGATCGGAAGAATCAAATCTTACCCACATATAATGGAAAAAGAAATACATGGGTGCACTACATCGGATACCTCAGCATCCTGCCAGACTGGCAGTTCATAGAACTGTCTCTGCAGCTGAGCTGAGCCACTACCTTGATAATCACCTTCTGAAGAACCACTGCCACCACGCTCTCGACCTCTACTGGATGGTGGCATTTCTCTGGCTGATTGAGATCTAAATAAAATCCCCTGCGACTGTGCAGGTGCCTGATGGCCAGAGAAAGGATGACTACCTACTTGCCGGAGTAAGGGAAAACACCTAAAAGGATAACCAGACTCACGACAATGATAACACCTTTTTGCTGAAAATGGAAGTTGGACAGATTGTTGAAAGCTACAAAGAGAAAGCTGAGTCTAATCTTGATAAACTACTCGCGCACTCTGAGAATCACGCTCTACAAGCTGGGATAACCTGGCAAGTAACCTCCCAAAACAATCAAAACTCTTACCTCCAAAAAAGGCATGGTGCCCACCAGGGCCGTGGGATCTCTTGCTCTCCCGCCCTATCGCTTCCCGCTCTAACTTATAGTATACCTAATACCTCTGAGCAATATTAACAACGACATCAAATGAAGTCCCAACCTCAATTTATCGAGCCATCTGGGATCTCAAGGAAGGAGAAAGGTCACCAATAAATCTTTGAACATTCTCGGAAGGTTCATGGACTAGTTCTAATGCATATCCAGCCATCCTAAAGAATTTAATCTCATATTCTAAAATTCGACAAGCTACCCTATCCAATCCACTCAAATTGACGACTCTTTTCATCTCGCTCGTTGCGCGAAAGGAACTTTTCCACGAATCTAGAAGAAAAGTCGAACCAAGTTAGCTAATAAGAGAGCGGTCCACCAATTCAAGTCTGGACACCTAAAACTGGAAAGTAGAATAATAAACACCATACCGCTCGATATAATCAAAAGCCTGAAGGATACGCTAACATCATTTTATTTTAAAAAAGCATACACAGGGATTATTTGATGCATGGCCTAAGAACTTCAGAAGGTTCAATTGGGTAGAATAGTGCAGCCTCTTCAGACAATCGGACCGAACCATTACTCAGGCTAGCTAACCAGCCAGAATAACTAGAGGCACAACACATGATGCCTCCAAAACAGAATTTACTGCGGCAATATTAAGAATTAGAATAGGAGCTTCCTGAGACCGAACGTCTGCATCTGCGGCAACCTGATAAGCTGCCTAGCTAATAATAGGTTCTTGCGGTATCTGCATCGCCAAGATTCTCGTAAAAGCATCGTAGAGAGCCAAGGGAAACACAAGGCCCTGCTCCCTTGCCCATCGTGAGCTCGTACAGCTGGGGCCTGCGCAACTGGATCGTCAACATGTTCCACAACTCTTGGGGCTTGAGTAGCTGTAGCCCCAGGCTAGACTACTTCGTCCTGAACTCTTACCATTTGCTTATTTGTCGAATGAGGGTTCACAATTACCACGAAGAAATTAATGAAAATACTTTTACATCCTAGACCGGCGCACGATCAGTAAAGAATGAAGTGAAACTTCCTAAATGCCATCATAGTCTCTCGTAGATAAGTATGGACGTCTACGTACCCATCAGCGAGACTCTACTAGATACTGTCTTAGTCTGGATAGACTTTAAACCGGGCTCTGATACCAACTGACACGACACAAATTTTTGGCTAGGCTGTGCGGGGCACCCGACATCCTCCCCTAGACCAGTCGGACGAACCCTTACCAATTAAATTAGGAAAATAAATATAATTCAATTCATAAATAAGAACAAGACTTGGAAAATAAAAGCACAGACATACTGATACCTCTAAGCTGTACTAAAGAAATTACAGCTAACTACCCAACATACTAGGTTTAGGGCTATCCAGACTAGACATCTAAGAGTACAAAAGAAGACAGATACCTCATGAAGGGAGCAAAATACAACTAATTTGAATAAACATAAAACTGGTGGCCATTCTGGATAAAAGCTGGCTCACCCTGGCAGCTGAAGTCGTCTTCGCTCTTTCACAATGTGGCGAACTCAATCCTGTAGCGAACCTGCCGAAACGAAATAGATAGACAAGAAACAAATAACAAACAAGGGTCAGTCAAAAAGACTCAATAAGTAGGGCAGACTAGCCACCTCAAAGAATATGATAGCTAGCCAGGGAGAAAAGAAACAGATAAACTAAATTCCTCTTATTTAAATTATAAAAAGGCAGAGCCAGATAATAACTGGAAACACCTATGGAACCATAAACTCATGAACAACTAGGGACATAACATAGGCAAAACATATAGGTATTCCGGACATATCATCAATCAGAAATACATGAAACATACACGAACATCGCACTATAATTGCACAATACACAGCAACCGGTGCAATGAAATGGAATGAATGTAGTATGATGTAATGGGGTCACATGTGCCAAATGAATGGAGCAGAATCCTCCTACTCCTGGGCGGAATCCTCCTACCCTCAATATGATGCAATGGAGCCGAATCCTCCTGCTCCTAGGGCGGAATCTTCCTACCCTTAATATGATCCAATGGAGCGGAATCCTCCTGCTCCTATATAATGTACACCAGAGGCGGAATACTCATGCCCTCTTCTGGGGCGGAATACTCATGTGCCTGATATAATGTCAACCAGAGGCGGAATACTCCTGCACTCTCCTGGGGCGAAATACTCCTGCACCCGATATGATGTAAACCAGAAAATATAATGCATATGAATGCAATATAATACAGTAATAACCCTTCACCGGCGCAGGACTCTCATCGACAACTGGGAAGTACATGCCAACTCACAGCCAGAGTACAATGCTCAGATCCTCAATGCAATATCAATAACAGGACATAACATATAATATACAATGTAAATCCAAAGCTAAGGCGTAATGAGTACACCTATCGGCAACTACACACGTAAGGAACATGTGGTAGATTATCCACAAGGCCAAGGGCCTCCAAAGAAATTGATACAAATACTTACCTCGTTGTTCTGCTACTCAACAACCACTTTGTCCTTTGGATTCATTGCCAAACGATCCTGCTTATTCAATAAGCAGAAAATATATCAAATTAAGCTAAAGGCTTCATTCCCTACATCTTAGGGAAATCTGGTTAGGAACCTGATACCCTATTCGCATACACAATACGCAGGCCAGACCTATGTACAGGGTTCAAAGTCACATAACCAAATCCTAAATAAATTACATTTATGGGTTGCCCATAATTCCCTGAGTACGAATATATAATCAATTTCATTATCGGGTTCCAATTAACCTGTAAATTATCAATTTAACTTAATATAATGATGGATAATATCCCAATTTCTATCGTTACCTGGAGACTTTGGGGTAAAAATTCTATTTTTTTTCCCGCTCATTTTCCTTTAATTTCTCTCGTTTCTGATTTTTTTCTCTGCTTTGTTTCTGCTCTCGTTTCTGTTTTTGTCCTTGTTTCATTTTTATGTTGCTAAGAAATGTAACTAAGGGATTAATATCCCTTAGCCCACTGCCATTGACTTATCTTTTTCTTTTTTTTCCTTTTTTTTATTTCTTTTACTTTTATATTTTTTTTCTTAACGAAAATTAAAACGGTACACTACGATACTCGAAATAATTCCAAATTTCTCAAACAAGTTATACAAAATATATGTAACATACTCGCCAAGGCGAATCTCAAATCGGACTCCCGAAACTCACGACGCGAATTAAAACGAAAAGATCAAATTCTATAACTTTCGGCATTTTAGCGGAAACTATCCGAACGACCTCAAAATTCACTTCCGAAAATTTGTACATGTCAAAAATAATCATATGAACCTAACGGCGCTTTCAAATTTTGAATCGGAGCTCATTCACCAAAATCGAGCTCGAAAATCTCTTTTTAATATTTACCCACAACGAAAATTGAAACCTTCTTCCAATACCGACCAAACGAGGTCCGATTTAGCTCAAACTTTACAAACATGTCCTTATGGACCTTACGAATATTTTAAAATTATCAGTACATCAATCGGATTCCTAACTCCCGAAAAGACTATCTAAGGTCGTTTCAGTTGTAAACACAACTAGTACTGTCTCAACGTCATCTAAAATGTTCCAAACACTTTTGTAATATATAAACATATTGTCTAATGCTGCAAACACCTAACTTAATGTTTGCACATATTATATAATTTTTCCAATACAGGCATGTGTTGTGTACACATCAATCGTAATGTTTAAAATATTCTTTCAGAATTGTTTAAACATTAATTACGATGTTCACAACATCTAAATTGGTGCCAAAAAAATTTAACAAGACAAGAGGGATGGGGAAGTAAAAATACAAAATACGCATGAGAATAAGGTAAATTTTAATAAATAGAAATAATTTCACTATCAAATTGTAAAAGATACACAAAAATTAAAGATACCGACAACTCTAATTTTGATTGGCGGGTGGTGGGGAATTGGGAGGAATTATGTAGTCATCAAGGTCCCTACCAATGAACTCCATTATCACTCGAAGGACTCCTTGCAATCATTCGTACATCCATCAACTGGCGTGCACGTGCTTCTTAGAGGCGATAACGAATGTCTTCGATGTCAGCCCTAGTTGATGATTCTTGTAATACTGTCTACAAGCCATGGTTTTGATGCCTTTTTTTTGTTTGGTTATTTTCAAATTTGTTGGGAAGGTGAACATGTTATTTGGTTGAACTTCCTGGTATTTATAAAGTTGTTGGAAAGGGGAAGAGTTTTGAAAGGGTGCTTTTTTGAGTGGGTGCATTGGGGAGGAGAAGAGTTTTGAAAGGGTGTCACTGAATGTGTGTGTATCAGGTAGGAGGAATGAAGGTTTTTTTTTTTTTTTTTTTGAAAAGGTGGGAAATCAAAAGGTTACAACGTAATAGGTTGCATCTTTAAAATAACTGTCAAAACCTCCATTGCAATGTTTGAAGTAGACTACGTCATTTAAAGTCAGTTGATGTTTTCACATAAAATTATCCATGCATACTACCAATTGTATTGGGTTAAATCCGTCGTCACCAAAGTTGGTGACTAAGCATCCACATAGGACGACGTATAGACGACACGTGGCTACGAATGGGCATAAAGGCAATGGATAGAATCGAAGATGGACGACTATAACGGACAGATGAACAGTCACCACGGCCGGAATAGTCGCAACTCGTCATCAAGCCAATTCAAAATAGAAGTCTTATCCTTAAGCAACGTAACTGCTCGATTAAGGAGTTACAACTGCTCGTGAACGGACGCTTAGTTATCTATATATTGTAATTTAAGTCACAAGTATTGTATCTGATTCTTCTCTGAACATACATCTGTATTCCAACTGTTAATCAATATCCGATTCTTTACCTTCTGTCAATATTTACTATTACTACTCATAATCAAGTAATCTCATTTATTGTTTTGCTGCTTAAACATCATAAAGAGTACGAGGAAGGAAGTTTGATCAAGTCTATACGGCCTGAACACGGTTCCTTTATTTAAATCTTCATTTATTATATCGCATTAACTGTGTCTTTATTTCTTTATATTTACCGTAATCATTTATATCCTTTCACATTAGGCATTTAATCTTGATTATTGATCGTGACTCCGCTTTATAAATTTAATTGTGACTTAACCTAATAAACGAAATTACGGTTAAACAATTTGGCGACCACAGTGGGAGCCGGTCAATAACTTCCGTAGGTTAATTGCTTATCGTATTTTATTCTTTATTCGCTTTCTTCTCGCTCGTTGGCTCTCCTCGTTTTCTTTTTGTCAAATGGCAGATAACAACTCGCACAACAACGCTCCCATTGACGGGCAACAAGACCTCAACGCTGCAGAGCAAGTAGACTTGAATTTGGCCGGGGACGAGCAGCAAGATGTTATTCCTGCAGACGACGACGTGATCCCCATTGCAGAGGACGAGAACGTGCTCCCAGCGGAACAGGAAAACGAGCACAGCCAGCAGGGTAGCAGAAATAGCCGCCCTCCTGGCCGAGGGAACTTCGATCAAGGGTCTGGAGGACCTAGAAGACCCAACGGTCCTGGGAATTCGAGGAATTCTCAAGACGCTGTCCTTGAATTCATACGGCAACAGGCTGAAATCAACAGGCAAATACGGGAAGCTATCGACAGCCTACGAGGACAAAACCTGCCAAACGCAGGGAATCCACCCATTGGACGTCCAAGGGATGCTTCATCGTCCCATGCCTCGAGACGCGCTGAAAATCAGAATGCAGGATCAGCGGTGCCAACAGAAATGAGCGAGGTCATGGAGGACCTCACCAGGCAGTTCAAAGAGAGCCAGGAGGTCCTGCAGTGTTCTCTTCATGAGAGGATTGATCAGATCCCTGGCGCACCACCCACTTTGAAGAAAGTTGACGTTCAACGGTATACTCAAAGGCCTTGGAAGAAAGAAGCAGCACCAAAGGCAATACCCAAAACATTCAAAATGCCAAACATACCAAGATACCGGGGAACAACTGACCCCAACGACCACTTGATGATGTTCAGCAATTTCATAAAGGCAAGCGATCTCACCGACGAGGAGATCGAGTCAGTACAATTGAAGAAGTTCGTAGAAACCTTGGCAGATGGCGCTCTACGATGGTATTCAATGCTGCCACCAAATTCAATAGGATCTTTTGCCGAGATGGCGGAGTTATTTGTCAAAGCACACACAGGCGCTCAGAAAACAGAAACAAGAGTTGAAGACATCTTTGAAATCAAACAACTGCCCGGGGAGTCTCTCCGGAAGTATGTGGATCGCTTTCAGCGTGAACGTATGTTGCTACCCAAAGTTCCAGATCGATGGGCGGCTATTGCATTCACTAACAGCTTGGACGTCAAGAGTTCTGAAGCGACCAGGCGATTGTATGAATCCCTGCGAGAATATCCTGCAGCAAACTGGTCGGATGTCTACAATCGTTATAATTCAAAGGTACGTATAGACGAAGATAAATTGATTGGCACAGGTGCCCGGGGACGGAGCCAAACTCGCACCAATGGCACTGGGGGAAAGATCGAGACAGATAAGCCAGACGCACGACACGAGCCATATCCCAATCGGTCGCGTAACAACTCAAATGGATGCGGTCGTAACAACAAAGGCCTTGCAAGGGGCAATGATTCCGCTTCAACTTCTAGTGGACTTCCAACCCTGCCCGTTTTCAATATCGGAGCAGTCGAACTTGTAGCAGTGCTCGAGGGGATGAGCGAAAAGGTCAAATGGCCTAAGGATATGAAGGGTGACCCCAGCAAGCGCAACAAAAACTTGTGGTGCGAATTCCATCGCGATCACGGCCACACAACGGATGACTGCAAGGCTCTAAGGTACGAAGTCGCTAACTTATTGAAACAGGGCTATCTCAAGGAGTACTTGACAGAAAAAGGAAAGCAAACTCACGCAAAGGCCCAGCAAAATAAATCAGAACCTCCCCGAGTATCATCTCCAAAAATGACAGTCAACGTCATCTCTGGTGGTATTGAGGTTGATGCAGTCACATACACAGCAAAGAAATACGCCAAAGTATCTATTACAAAGACCAAACGACCACGACTTGAGGATACAATAACTTTTGAAGAAACAGATGCAGATGGCTTGCAATTTCCTCACATGGACGCTTTAGTGATAACATTACGAGTGGAAGAGTTTGATGTCAAGAGAGTACTCGTTGATCCAGGCAGTTCAGCGAACATCATATTATCTCGGGTCGTGCAGAAGTTGAAACTATACAATGAGATTGTACCAATTTCTCGTGTTCTCTCAAGATTTAACAATTCCAGCGAGAAGACGTTGGGAGAAATTACTTTGACGACCCTGGTCGAAGGCGTTATAAGACGAACAACGTTTCATGTCATTGATGGGGATATGGCTTACAACATAATCCTTGGGAGGCCATGGATACACGATATGCAAGCAGTCCCGTCGACATATCATCAAGTAATGAAATTCCCTTCAGAGTGGGGAATACGGGAAGTTCAGGGAGAGCAGCGTTGCGCCAGAGATTGCTACTCAGTTGCAGTCAAGCTCCCCGAGGAGGCAAAATAGCAATTAAAGAACCCGGGATCAGAGTCAAACAATGAAGCATCAGACTACCAAGTCCCGGAATTCATATCAAAGTTGGATGCACGGGAAGAGTATGCGCCAACCATTGAAGCTTTAGAACCAGAGGAACTTTTCGATGACATGCCTGAAAGAAAAGTATATTTGGGAGCAGAGTTAGACAAAGACTTACGCAAAGATATCTTGCACTTCCTCAAGGAGCGACACACCACCTTTGCATGGTCACATGCAGATATGACAGGAATCTCCCCGGAGATTATTTCTCATAAGTTGAACGTGGATCCGTACCATCGCCCGGTAAAGCAAAAGAAGCGCCAACAAGGAGCATTCAGGAACCAGATCATAAATGACGAAGTTGACCGCTTGCTCAAGATTGGCTCCGTCCGAGAAGTCAAGTATCCAGATTGGCTGGCCAACGTGGTCGTAGTGGCAAATAAAAATGGCAAGTGGAGGGTCTGCATCGACTTTACTGATCTGAACAAAGCCTGCCCGAAAGATTCTTATCCACTACCTCAGATTGACCAACTAATCGATGCGACGGCCGGGCACGAAGTACTTACATTCCTTGACGCATATTCAGGCTATAACCAAATCTTAATGGATCCCAACGACCAGGAGAAAACTTCTTTCATTACTTGCCGAGGTACGTATTGCTATAAAGTAATGCCTTTTGGACTTAAAAATGCAGGTGCGACTTACCAACGATTAGTCAACCGGATGTTTCACGACCACATTGGCAAAACCATGGAGGTCTACATCGACGACATGCTGATCAAGTCCAAACGGGCAGAAGATTACTTAGCACATTTGAAGGAGGCCTTTCAAATCCTTGATCAATACAACATGAAACTCAACCCGGAGAAATGCGCATTTGGAGTGGGTTCAGGGAAATTTCTTGGTTTCATCGCTTCCCAGCGAGGGATCGAGGTAAACCCCACCCAGATAAAAGCAATAGAAGCCATCCCCGACGTACTTCATAACAGAAAAGATGTAATGCGGCTAACTGGGAGAGTAGCATTCGATTGGACCCCTGAATGTCAGCAAGCACTTAAGGATTTGAAGCGATACCTGTCAAACCCGCCTTTACTTTCAACGCCCCAACCAGGTGAACAACTATTACTTTACCTGGCCGTGTCTGAGTCTGCGGTAAGTGCAGTTCTGGTTCGAGAAGACAAAGGTAAGCAATTTCCAATTTATTACATTAGCAAATCCTTATTAGATGCTGAAACTCGCTATCAACCTTTGGAGAAATTAGCGCTAGCCTTGGTAATCGCTGCCCGTAAATTAAGACCTTATTTTCAAAGTCACTCAATAGCTGTAGTTACTACCTTCCCCTTGCGCAATATCTTGCACAAACCTGAATTCTCGGGCAGGTTAGTAAAATGGGCAGTAGAATTAAGTGAGTTTGATATATCTTATCAACCCCGGGTAGCCATAAAATCTCAGGCTCTAGCAGATTTTATTGCAGATTTTAGTACTACTATGTACCCTGATGCTCAACGTGAGGCGGTTCTTTTCGCCGAATCGGAGTCGGGGACATGGACCTTACACAGTGACGGGTCCTCGAGTGTTAAAGGATCAGGATTAGGTTTAGTCCTCACCGCTCCCTCGGGGGAGACCATTAGGCAGGTCATAAAATGTCCCTTTATTACAAATAATGAGGCCGAGTATGAGGCCGTAATTGCAGGATTAAAATTGGTTCGAGATTATGGAGCAGACAGAATTCGCCTTAAGAGTGATTCTGCCCTTGTCGTCAATCAAATAACTGGAGGCTTCGTAGCAAGGGAGTCTCGTATGCAGAGGTATCTTGCCCGAGTCACTGGTTTGCTAGCACAATTCGACAATTGGGAAGCCATACAGATTCCACGAGAAGAAAATCACGAGGCTGATGCCTTAGCAAATTTGGGTTCAGTCGCAGAGATTGGAGCAGCAGGTTCAGTGGCCGTGGCTCATCTTCTATGTACAACAATCGATAAAGATGCAATGGAAGTCAACACGACCAGTCTAACTTGGGATTGGAGGAATGAGATAATCAATTATATACTACATGGAACCCTACCATCAGACGTTAAGGCTGCTCGAAAACTAAGGATAAAAGCTGCCAGGTATACAATTATAGATGGTATCCTCTATCGTAAGACTTTTGCAGGCCCACTCGCCAAGTGTCTAGGTCCCAGCCAAACTGAGTATGTGATGAGGGAAGTTCACGAGGGTTGCTGTGGAAATCACTTGGGAGGAAAGGCGCTTGCACGAAAGCTTATACGAGCAGGCTATTATTGGGACAAAATGGAAAAAGATACTAACGAGTTTGTCAAAAAATGTGACAAGTGCCAAAGGTTTGCGCATCTCCTCCATCAACCAGCAGAACCCTTGCATTCAATCATCTCCCCGTGGCCGTTTATGAAATGGGGGATGGATATCGTTGGGCCACTACCCACTGCACCTAGAGGGGTACGTTTCTTGTTAATTATTACTGATTACTTTACAAAGTGGGTTGAAGCCGCAGCATATTCAAAGATACGTCAAACGGAAGTAGTTGATTTCCTTTGGCGTTATGTCGTTTGTCGCTTCGGAGCACCCAAAGAGATTGTCATGGATAATGGTCCTCAATTCGTTGGTCAGAGGGTCACAAAGTTCCTTGAGGATCTGCATATTAAAAGGATCACTTCTTCCCCATATCACCCAGTGGCAAACGGGCAGGCAGAATCAACCAACAAGATAATAGTGGAATCTCTCAAAAAACGTCTCGAGCAGGCCAAAGGGTGCTGGGTGGAAGAACTCCCCGGGGTTCTTTGGGCATATAGAACAACCACAAAAATGAGTACCGGGGATACGCCTTATTCCTTAGTGTATGGTTCTGATGCATTGATTCTAGTCGAAATCGGCGAGCCAAGTCTACGATATGCTCATGCAACTGAAGAATCTAATTCAGTCAACCTCTTCGAGGAATTGGATTTTCTAGAGGAACGTAGAGAATTAGCACTTATACGAGTAGTAGCTCAGAAAGAAAGGATAGAACAATATTATAATCGGGGACTTAGGCTGCGCAACTTTGAAGTCGGGGACTTTGTATTGCATAGAGTCTCCCAGAATACGCAAGAAGCGAACGTCGGCAAACTTGGTCCAAACTGGGAAGGTCCCTACAAGGTGGTTGCATCCGTTGGTAAGGGTTCATATCGTTTGGCACGACCAGATGGATCACTTCTACCTAGCAGTTGGAACGTGACTCACCTAAAGAGGTACTACTTCTAAGTAGTACATGGGTTAGTGTTTCTATCCATTCTCTGTTGCTTACTTGCTATTGTTTTCTTTTAAGTTATCCTGTTTTCTTATCTTTGTCTAAATGGTACTAACGGTCTTCAAAAGGCCAGATCCGTTTAGCTCAACTGGTAGAGCTCGAAGTCCTCGTGCTTCGCGGCTGTGGGTTCAAATCCCACAACGGACACACTCCTCTTTTGGTTATATGTGTTCTCTGATTCAGCGTTTCACCCATTGTCTTTTTATGTCTGAAATTACGAAATTTCAACATAAAAACAGGGAGGTGGCGAGGGCCCCAGTAGGCCAAAGTCCCGGCTAACATGAGTGATCTTCGAGCAGAGCGAGGTCATGATCATTCGCCAAGTCCACGACTAAGCAGAATCAAGTAAGTTCAATAGAACTATTTTACTTGTGCTACGTTATTCTTACATTTTGCGGCCAGTATTCGCCCAAATTCTACAACTTTACGACCAAACAATCTTATGTTTTGGTCATTGGGTTACCTATTCTTTTCAATAGAATAACAGGGTGAAACCTCAACCTTAACAAAATTTTTCTGCGAAAACTTTCAATTGTCAAAAATGATACGCAAAGTTTATCGCAAGGCCATTTTATACGGCCAGATTTCAGTCAACCTAAACGGCCTGGTTTCGTCCAGCCCAGAAGACCTGATTTCATTCATCTTAACTAAGGGCAACTTAACTTGGTTATGATCAAATTTTATTCCAAACATCTGCGCAGATTAACACCAAAGAGGGAACTCAGACACTAGGATTTGAAACATAATTCTGACTTCTGAAAACCTCATTAAACAACGAATATCAACATCATTCATATAAGCAAGACTTGAGATAAAAAATGGTCATCAAGCCTCGCCAGTCAGACAAAAGACAATCAAAATATACATTCATTCACGAGTTAGCAATATCCAGAGTTAACAACATCCGGTAAAATTATAAGAAGGACTAGATAAGGCGTCAGTCATCATTTTGGCCAGGTTCTCGACCTGATGCACTAGCTCCATCAGTCGGATCTCCACCCAAATCTTCATCTTCATTATCCTCACTGCCTTCATCATCCTCTTCATCATCATCATCATCGTCGGCTCCTACTTCCATGCCCAAGGCCTGATTGACATCGATGATAGTCATTATGGTCTGATCAAGGACTGAGTCGACATTAACTTGGCCACGCTGCATTTGAATGAGCAACTTCTTCTTGGCTTCAAGAGCTTCCAGTTTGGAGTCGATTGTATAACGATCCCTCAGATTCGCTAATTCCATCGTCAACAGCTCTTGGATCTTCGCAGATTCCTCAACCCGATTCTTGGCTTCTTGCAGTTCTCCTCGAGCAGCCTGAGATTCAGCTTCAGCTTTGTTCATATTTCTCAACATCAGGTCGGAAGCATTACGGATGCCTTCCAAAGTGGCTTCCTTCACATTAAGCTCATGGGCGAGTTGAGAAATCTGGCTACCTTGTTCATTCATCTTGGCTTTCAGATCCTCAAAGGATAGTGCAAACCTTTCTTTCTCATCCAAAAGCCGGTCCCTCTCCTCGAGGAGAGTGCTTATCTTGTCATTAGCCTCAGTGTTGGATTTCTCCAACCTGTCTATCTTATCCTCAAAGAAGCCACGCCTCCCCTCCAGGACCCGCTTCTCCCCGATCAGAGCTTGTTTCTCCTCTTCTAAGGCCTGCTTGTCCTGAAGAGCCTTCAAAAGGTCTTTCTTTAAGCCGAGGACTTGTTCCTGATTGTTCAACCTAGAACGGAACATGATCTCGGCCGCCATCATACTTGCCTGGCAATAAGTGAAAATACGCAGGTAATCAGAACTAAGGTCTTAACAAAAATAAAGGAGCAAAGAGGGAAACATTACCCGAGCAGTATCCTCAGCGATTGCGTAAGCTAGCTGCTCGTCGCTCATGCTGCGCTTGTTCCACTCCTCGCGAGGACCGATCAGGTTGGACATCACTTTAACCAAGTGGCCATGCTTCGTCAGAAAATCTGTGTCCGGGGGAATGGTAAAGTCACACTCCCTCATACACGGCCTGGGCTCCCTCGCTTGTTCAGAAGGATATTGGGGACCAAATTTGTGACGAATACCCTTAACGGAGTACGCCCCAATCCTTCCCCCTAGAGATACTCTCCTAGTAAGCTTTGTGCGAGAGACCTCAATGTCACCTGTCTCATCAGGGTCCAGAGTGTCGCACTCTTGCAGATAAACTGGTGCCACCTCATCACCAGCTAAGTTCATCATATCCTTGTAGTGAAAGATCTGAGGTTCAGCCTCCCCCTCAGTCTTCCTCCGCTCATCAACCTTTTCATCTTTCTCCTCATCCTCTTCTCTCATCGGCTCTTTGCCAGGTCGCTTGTGGCTGACTTGTTCAAACTCACCTTGCTGACAACCAACCCGTTCAGGCTCATCTGGCTTTGGGTCCTCGGGGAAGAAGGCAAAACTTTCATGCATTCTTTCTTCCCCTACTTCTTCAGCTCTATCTCCTTCATCACCAACTCGGGGACTCTCCTCAAAAGCGTAAGAAGAAGTCTCTACATCCTTCCTCTTATCACCCCGAAGAGACGCCCTCTTCCTCTGAGTCAGGCTCACATCGGGAGCCTCTGAATCTGAAATGTCAACTACATAGGCTCAGCAGATTCAGGGGCAGCTGCCGAACTTTTAACACTCTCTTGCCCAGCCTTGGGCGTATCAGCAGCAGCAACATTGGTTTCAACTGTTTTTTCAGAGGGTTGAGGAGTCTTACGGGCTGTCCTTGTTTTCTTTTTGGGTTTACTCTTTTCAGAGTCAGATTTCTTTCTCTTCAAACTCGCGAGGACCTCCTTACCACCCTCCCTGGCCTTGATAGCTGCAGCAGTTTGGAGAATGGCAGCTGCCTCCTCGTTGATCTCAGCCACGGGATCAACGGTTACCTCCACAGGAGGAGGAGCAGGAAAATAACTACCACCAGCACCTAAACCTGAGAGTAAAGTCATATTAATACCATGGTGAGTTCTGCATAAACTAGCAGGAATTTGGATAATCAGCTTACCATGGGTACTAGGGTTCGATAAACTTTTCAAAGAAGCATAGTGAGGCCACTGCCTCTGCTCGTGAGTGAACTCTGCCAAAATAGGTTCAACCCAAGGGGACAATTCCTCCTCGGAAATCAGACCGTCGTAGGGAATCTTGTCAGCTAACCAATAAAGAGTAAAAATTAGAGGGTGCAAATACGTAATTCAAAGAATATTCAATACAAAGACTCGGGGACTTACGAGTATTGTTCCACACCTTGCAGAGATTAGTTTTGCAGCCACGTGTGAGGAATTTAGACTGCACATAAACATACCTGTGCATCCAACCCCTATCCCCTGTATCTTCAGATTTGCTCACTAGAGCTTTTCTTCCTCTCATACGGGCATTAATATATCCGTCTCTCGCAACCTGAAGGCTATACAAAGAGACGAAATGCTTAAATTCAAAGTCTTGCCCAGTCTCATCGGCAAACCATTGTAGCAGGGAGATAATTCTATAAATGCTCGGACACAGCTGCCCCGGGCAGATAAGATAGTATTTACAAATATCCTCTATAACAGGATGCAACGGGAGCGTACAACCTATCGTGAATGGATACGTGGATATGGTTGTCCACCCAGTTCTCGCAGAAGTAATATTCTCCGTTGGATAGGGGCAAGAAACTATAACATCATCGTCCCAACCACAATCTGCCTTAACCCTAGGCAAAAGGTCAGGAGTAATTGAACTCTTAAACCGGCTTGAAGGCCACGACCTTATATTGCCATAGTGACTGAACGAGCTGATTGAACAATCGTTCTCAAGGCTTCCCCAAAGTTTCGGAATCACATCAGCAACCGAAGTTGGGGAACTCGTGGATTGACCACCTGCTGCTGAAGAACTACTAGCCACAGCATCCATATTCAAACTTCTCTTGGCTTTTGGAGACATTTAGACTAGAAGATTGGAAGAATTTTTTGCGTTTTAGGGATTCTTGGAAAGGTGTTTTGAAGCTTTGAAGGTTTGGATGAAATTTGGAATGAAGTAAAAAGGTCTCAAGCTGGTAGAAACTATATTTATAGGGTTCGCAAAACCCGACCCGCCCCTACACGTGGCAAGCATCCGCGCAAGAGGTAAATAAATCCAGCCGTTAAAAGAACAAAAATCGAAATGACGGTTTTTGCTTTGGGACGTGCAAGACGTGAGTAGGCACAGTGCAATCATCACTCCTGCAGTCTCGGAACACGCGACAGTCACTTTTCAGTAAAAAGTGGAGCGGAATTGACAACTTGCACGTTTTGTCTTTAGCGGAGCATTTAATGCTTATGCTGATAAAATGTCAATCAATCGAAAGCCTTTGAGGAATTCAACGGGCAGCATCCAAATATGAATACAAGGACTCAAATGTGTTACTTGAGAAAAATTCCAAAGAGTTCTTTCCCGCTCAAAATTCGTTTTCCACTCCTCGACCAGATTCTCTGCCCGAGTAGTGCGGGGACTATCTGTATTGGGTTAAATCCGTCGTCACCAAAGTTGGTGACTAAGCATCCACATAGGACGACGTATAGACGACACGTGGCTACGAATGGGCATAAAGGCAACGGATAGAATCGAAGATGGACAACTATAACGGACAGATGAACAGTCACCACGGCCGGAATAGTCGCAACTCGTCATCAAGCCAATTCAAAATAGAAGTCTTATCCTTAAGCAACGTAACTGCTCGATTAAGGAGTTACAACTGCTCGTGAACGGACGCTTAGTTATCTATATATTGTAATTTAAGTCACAAGCATTGTATCTGATTCTTCTCTGAACATACATCTGTATTCCAACTATTAATCAATATCCGATTCTTTACCTTCTGTCAATATTTACTATTACTACTCATAATCAAGTAATCTCATTTATTGTTCCGCTGCTTAAACATCATAAAGAGTACGAGGAAGGAAGTTTGATCAAGTCTATACGGCCTGAACACGGTTCCTTTATCTAAATCTTCATTTATTATATCGCATTAACTGTGTCTTTATTTCTTTATATTTACCGTAATCATTTATATCCTTTCACATTAGGCATTTAATCTTGATTATTGATCGTGACTCCGCTTTATAAATTTAATTGTGACTTAACCTAATAAACGAAATTACGGTTAAACACCAATATCTACAAAAAAACAGACATAAACATCAACCAAAAGCATAAATTATTCTTACATAACCCAAAAAGAAAAAGTACTAAAGAAAGGTTAAATTATCTTCAATTACAACCCAAATTATGTAAATTGTCCAACCATCATAAATCATCATGGTACCATCCTATCATGAAAAATGTCAACGGCCAATTTGACCTTAAGGTCCACCATGTTAGCATCAAATAGACTTACAAGTAAGTCTTCGTGAGAAGGTGCTCAATGAAAACTAACGCATACCTACCTGATGCAGTGTGTTCATATGTTGTCGGAAGATCTTGCACACGCTCGTATGGCCATGGATTCTTGTTCAGGATCTTTTCCATCAACTTTTGAAACATCCCAAACTGTTTGACATACATGGGAACATGTAGTGATTGATTGAATGAGTGTGTGAAAAGCATCATAACTGTTACTTTGTTCTTCTCATATAGCTCACACATCTTCCTTAAAAACTCCAAATCAAGAATGACATCACTTTTGAGATAGTGCTTGGAGTATGTTTTAATTCCGACCCTCATCATACTCAAGATGTCATAAACATGCAGGAGATAAGAAAAAATTTAAATAAATACAAATAAAGAATAATGCAACATTGAATGAGATGTTTAAACACTATATAAATTAGTTAAATGTCTTCTATATGTTTAAACATCTTTTGAATGTTTATAAAAAAATAAAATCTATGAACAAAATGTTTATACACTGGCTCACATGTTTACACTTCATTGACGATGCTTAAACATATACTCCCTCCGTCCCAAAATGAATGTCTACCTTTCCTTTTTTGTTTGTCCCAAAATGAGTGCCTCTTTCCTTTTATGGCAACTCTTTAAATCTAAGATTTGTTATGGACCACATGATTTAAAGACTCTGGCCCGCATTACATACACCTTTCATTTTAGACCACAGGATTTAAAAGTCTTCCTTATTTTCTTAAACTTTGTGCCCAGTCAAACCCAGACACTCATTTTGGGACGGAGGGAGTATCAAGTACATGTGCATATGTAAATGAGATGTTTACACATCAATTGAGATGTGTAAAGATCAAAAGATATGTTTAAACATCACCTTAAATGTTTGCTTACTCAAATGTAGAAATAATTGCAGGGAAGTAAATTTCATGTACCTGGTCCTCCATGGTTTGCATACTCATCACCCTTTCCAAATTCTTGTGGTTGTACTCATGCCCAAGACAGAGATGAGTCTTTTCCTCTTTCTTCTCTTCTAAAAATGCATCTGTTGGCTCTCTTCTCTTCTTCCCGGCATCTTTATAAATATCAACCTTTTTCAAAGGCATCTTCTTCATCACCCTTTTCTTATCACCAGTAGATGGAGATTTCAAAGCTCTCCCAGGGAACACAACCCTCTTTGGCACCTGGTTCCTTCTCCAGTCCCTCACCTCCTCAAGAACTTTCTCTATTGCATCTACCTTCTCCATCAACAACTTCTTGTCTTCTTTACATTGGGAGCATTTGTGTCTACACTCTCTTGTAGCATTACCCACTCCTTCCTCTCTCTCCTTACTGCTCCTTTCCTGCCACCTTCTTCTCTTCTTACTCCTCCACTTCCACCAACTTCTTCTCTTCTAACAATTGTTGCTTTGGTGCCATCTCCTCCTGGCATATCCAAACAAATTACCAGCACTGCCACTATACTCTCTTTTAATATCTAAAACATATTAATTCCACCTCCACCACTGTATACATTCAACATTGACCCACGGCTGCGAACAACACGTATTAGAGGGGTGTTAGTTTCAACATTATCTTTCCTAAGCATTGTAAACCCCTCCAACTGTTGAATCAACCCTTTAACCAATTTTTTCCCATCTTGATATGGCACAAAGCCATTAAGGACATCCCTTAATTCCAAAGGTATAGGAATGATGTAAGGGTGCACCTCCTGCAAAAAAACATAAGTCAACTAGTGTTAACACACACATTAAAAATGTTGCAGCATCACTTTAAATGTTTGAAACATACCTATTATTTTTAAACATCATTATCATACCTGATGTTTACACATAATAGGTATGTTCCAAACATACAATAATAACTTAAACTCTAATATAATGATGATACATTAAAAGTGAAATTTCAACAGTCAATATGATACGTTGAACTTCTCATCGGATGTTTAAACGTCATATCAGATGTGTGAAAGAACTACTTAGCAAAGGTAAAAGGGTGCCTTACTGAGGTATCCACAGGTTGAAACACTTGTTCAAGATCTCCTTAAACCTTCTCACATAACCACGATGCATCTTTGGTATATATATTTTGTGCTAAGTATCCTTAGCCTAACAGCCAGTATAGCCTCATACACCCAAGCCATGAAGGCCCAGGGAAATCCGTAAAGGTTATAGCTATTTTCTGGAGCTTTAAGTGTTGCAAAATCTTACCAAAATACATCATCGTCAATTGAAAGTTTTTTCTACCCGAAGGATACATGTTAAATTCCTCCAGTCTACTGGCCAAGAAAACAACAACTTCCTCAACACCACAACGTGTATCCTTCGCACACAAAATACCATGCACAAACCAACCCAAACACAAACAGAACTTCATTTTGTTGTCTTTGATCCCTCATGACTTTATTAGTGTCATGATATGGTCACCCGAGGCAGCCTTCTTTTTATCTTTTCCGGTCACCATATCCCACAACTCTTTACCCTTTTCACGAGCCTCCTCTAAGTATTCATCAGATCAAACCTCTAAACACCTTAGCTTAGTCATAAGTGTAAATTCAAGAAGACCAAAACGTAAAGGCAACCTGTTGGAATTGAACCATAACTCGTGCTTCTTCTGACAAATAACTCAACGAACTAGGAAGTTGTGAATGAACTTCGTAGAAAACACTACCTTCGTCATACTTAGAAAGTGATAAAAACAACTCACCCTAAATCCGTCCTCAAGTTTCAAAGCCTTTAAACATTCACGCAATTCAACAAGCTTTTCTGAAATTGACGATCTTATCGTAATTCTCTTTATGACAAAAGCCACATGCGTGTCCAACCAGGTAGGTGATATCATATCAGGAAAGTTAGTTTTTATGGTTGGAGTAACCTCATCAACCAAAATCACATGCTTATAAGATTTTATAAGTTAAGCAAATTCACGAGGGCAATGAAGAAATGCAAGTGCTTGGTTCAAACATTATTGGTATGTTTAAACATAACACCAGATGCTTCCAATAATCTTAAAAATGTTTAAAACATTTATTTGAATGTTTGGAACATTTCATGTTGAAGTTTAAACATCACGAACGACGTGTAAAACATAATGCTCTTACCTCCATTGTTGGTTTCTCTCCAATTTCCTCTTCTACAAGCCTATCATGGACAATAGCTGGATCCTCATTACTGACTCTTTCATCCACTGGATCAGGCTGCTCCTCTAGTGTCCTACCAGTGCGGGACTTCATCATCTTCTGTATTGTAGGAACTTCGTCTTGTTCTTCATCCTGAGAATAAACTACGTACTCCTTCATTCTAAGAAGTTGCTTCTCCTCCTTCGACCACTGTCTGTTCCTCCCCTTCACCACTTCTATTTTACTCTTCGTATTCAGATTGGCCCCTACTTAGATCATGACTATTGCTTGAACTCTCAAAAGGGACATGTAAATGCAAGGGTGAATCTACATCCATGCTTCTCAAACGTTTGGTACGAGGAGATTTTTCAGATTCGTCCATGTCAAGTCTTCTTTGCGTGTACCGCTTCCTCTTATTATTTTCCTTTACCATCCTCCTCCAAGGGCCCATAATATAATACCTGCAAACGGTGAAAAATTAAACTTGTTCAACAAACACATCACTAGAATAAAAAAAATAAACAAAGCTAATCATTACAAATAAATTCTCCATTTTAATATTATAAGGGATGTTTAAACATCAAATGTGGTGTTAAAAAATATATAAGTAATGTTTACACATTTGAATGTTCAACCGTGAAACTGAAATATATTAAGTAATGTTTAAACATTCATGCTAATGCTTAGAAAAAAAACTCAGTGATGTTGAAAACATCTACATTACTGTTTAAACATCATATTTGAATGTTCAACCTTGAAATTGTAAATATCTTTGGTGATATTTAAACATTCACCTTAGTGTTTAGAAAAAAAGCTCAAATGAATAACCTCTCTTCAGTAAAACATCCAGTGACATGAACAAACACCTCTCTTCAGTTAAACATCCACTGACATGAACAAATACCTCGTATGATGTTTAAAACTTCAAACAAGGTCTGAAACAACTCGCAAGATGCTTGAAACATTAGGAAAAGTTTTTAAATATATCACCAGGAAAAAATGTCATTCCCACTCAAAACCATCATTTTCTAGACAACAAACAACTGACAAAAAAAAACATACTAAAAAAGAAAAGCATTAGAAACAAGACAGATTTTACAAAAATATAATCTAGGGTTTTTTTTCAAACAGACGGAGGAAAAATAAGAAAGTGATAACTTTTGTGCAATAAAATGCAATATCGGCGTCGGATTGTACTTGTAGCGGGATTTTTAGTCTTATAGGACAATTTTCACAGCTAGAGTTTCGTAATCGGCGTCGGCTTCTACTTGGTCGCTGATGGGAGAAACAGTTTGGTTCTTTGGTGTTTGAAAAATATTTTGGGATTAGTGTTGGGTGTTTGAATTTTAGAAGAGGATAGTAGTTGGGGTCGCGGGGTCGTGGGGTGAGTGGGGTAGTTTTTGTAAGTTTTGAGTTTTAATTATGACTCATAAGTTTTAAAAATACTAATCAGGCCCCTACCCCTTATCCCACTTCCAAAATAAAAGAAAGTGAAAAAGAAAAAGGAGGCCCATTTTTTTTATTTGAGACTTGAGAGGACTCTTTTGTGCATTTCGCTCTAGACAGTTTGATGATCTTTTTGTTTTGTTAATTTTCGGTCTACATTCTTCTTCAACAAAACAATAATTTTATAGGACACATCAAAATTTTATTTGACCGAAACAAATTACAAATGTACTTGTTGATCCGAAATAAATTAGGCTTCTCCACCAAATCATAGATCTTTTTCGGCTTCAAATTGTATCAGGGTACATTTGATAAAGTGATGAAAAATCTAAAGGATGACATAAATATTGTGGAGAAGAAGTTTAGTTAAATTATTAAGTATTAAATATTATTTAAATAAATAATGCTACATATTTATTGAAAACACGTATCTACTAAATTTTTAACTTTCAATGAATTAAGATGCAAATTAATCTGAAATCAAAATCCTGAATGTTAGCAAGTTTATGGACATTTCAGTCATTTATCATAAATTCAACTAATAAGTAACTTTTAGGATTATATACATAACTATGGAAACTAACATTCTCCTTTACACAAAAATAGCAATATTTCTAGAGTTTCAAAATATAGCAATATTTTTTTAAAAATATAGTGAATGCACATAAAAAGGTGGGAATACCCCTAGATCCCCCTCCTATCCCCCTGCCAGCTCCCAGCTGCCCCCACTGCCGCACCCGCCATCTTCCGCCACTATCATCAACTGACGCACGCTGCTGCCGGTCACCGATCACCGGTGTTTCAACAACAACAAGAAACCTAGTGAGGTGTTTCTTTTTCTATATTCTCTTATATAATTTTTTTACTATTGTAGACACTTATATGTCTAGTGTATCCCTGTTGTTGTACAGTGATACACTAGACATTCAATTATACAATTGATATCTAACTATATATCACTTATATGTCTATTGTATATCCAATGTATCACCATATATACAATCTAAAAGTAATGGACATATTATCCTCCCGTTCTAATACCGCGACCAATAACACAATAACCACCATAACCCGCATCATAATCACCATAAAATAGAGAAAAAGAAAGAGAAGAAGACCTATATATACATATATACAAGCAAAATATAAGAGATACAAAAGTGATAAGTTGATGTATAGTTGATGCACATACAATTCAAATATATGCGAAATACAAATAACATACAATTGTCATACAGTTGACTTACAGTTGGCATAAAGTTGGAAAATTTTCAGCTCTGTAAATTTCAAAGCTACTCCGAATCTAAAAGATCGCTGGAGAAAAACTTAAAAGAAGGAACAGAGCAGGAGATCTCAAGTAGTGGTTTGGTCGGCAGAGAAGGATGAATGTTTGGTCAACGGAGAAGGAGAGCTCGCCGGAGAAGGACAAAGAAGCAGCAAGTGGAAATCTCAAGTAGTGGTTTGGTTGCTGGAGAAAGATAAAGGTTTGGCCGTCGAAGAAGGATGAAGGTATAAAGGTTTGGCCGTCGAAGAAGGATGAAGGTTTGGTCACCGAGGAAGGACGACAGAAGCAGCTTGCCAGAAAAGTTCGAAGTCGAAAAAAGAGGGGAGGGGCGACAATGGCTAGTTGAGGAAAATAGAGAGAGAAGGAAAAAGAGATTAAAACCAAACTTTTTCTTTTTTATTTTTGCTATGTTTTATCGTACTTTTTAAACATGTTTATATGTTTAGTCTAGCACGAAAAATGTCTTTTACGTTTTGAAAATAAGATTCCTAACTTCAGGGGCGTATCCATAGTATAACATGCGGTTCACGTGAACTCATAGTCCTCTCACGAAACTAGGTATATTATTTACATATTTCTCAAAATATGTCTAATATCATGGTTGGAAATCCATACTCTAAAATTTTAAATGGTTCACTTGATCAAGCGATGGTTCACTTACACTCAAGTGTAGGGGTCGATCCCATTTAAATGTCATTTAATATTTTTTTCCCTTGATATATCAGCATATAAAATCATATTTGACCTATATACAATGTATAATTTTTTGACAAACGTTGTTCACCAGCTACTTTCAAAAAATTATAACTCCACTTTAATCATAGTGAAGTCATTCTCTTGAAATCTTAGATCCAGTATAAGTTATTATGTGATTTTTTAAACCAAATATCAACTGTTTATTTAAGCACTCTTTTCGGGGGCAGTGTATCCTATAAGATGGAGTAAATTGAAGTTGAACATATGCAGCACGTGCTCATAAACATTTGGTGAGTCAAAGGCTTTTGTTAACCACATTTCCCTCACCCAGCCCGCCACCAAAGTCACTGCGGCGCCACCATCCGCTTCTCTCAACTGCCTTCCATTTCTCATCTTTCACAAAGCTTGGTTTTGTGCTCCCTCATTTCATCAAGGTATTGTACCCTTTATTTCCCACTTTTTCTTTTTTTTTTTAATTCTTGAAGTCTAGTTTCAATATTTTCTTTTAATCCTTTGCAGTTGATCATTTGAAATATCTGCTTAGGCTTGTAAAGTAGATCTGTATGTAGAAACGTTTGTTTTTTAGATCCAATTAATCATGATTCAAATGAATTGGAGTTGTTTTTCTGTTACTTTTAGTGGGCCCTCTAGGAATTTGGTCTACTGGTACTGAGTTCAGCTTGTAATGTTCACATGTAATAGGTTTGAACTCTGTCGCTCACAAAAGCATGGTATTTAAATGCAGAAGGGTAGAGAGACAGGCTTATTGACAGAGTTTCGAATCGTGTGCCATTGGCCCGTTATACTTGAACGAGATAGTGTTTGAGGGTTTAGGCAGATATAAATATGGTTTTTGATTGGCATAATTAGGAGTATAACCTTACTCTGCCTGAGCTTCACAAGGCATAGTGGGTTCAAGTCAAATAAATGAGGAAGGCTGTGGTAGGTTGAAGACCGGGGCAAAGTAGTAGTATATATGGACCTAAATAGTGGGGAACACATGGGGACAACTCATATGGCCGACTTCAACTAATTGGGGTTGAAGAGTTGTTTAAATAATAAAAAGCTCAAGCAACTTCTCGGTAGTTTGATATTAACCTTACCTTAGTGGTCTTCTTGCTACGAAGCTAGTTCTGATTACTTATGATGGTCTTCTTGTTTTGCATTTCTCTAAAATCTAGTATGGAAAAGGGGTCCTATTGTGACTACTTTATGTCTTCAATTTCCCCCTCTACTACATTGTGGAACTTCCTTTTAAGCGTAGCTCCCAAACTGTGGATGAAGATTGGATTTCTGGTCACTAGTATGTACAGGAATTGAATTGCTACCCAGCCATTGTGAGTAGATGACTACTAAGCTCACTTGTTTACGGGTCTTCTAGTTGAATAGTTATCGAGTGAAAATTATTATCTCTTTTTTACTTTTTAAAAGAAAAAAATAGAGTAGGTTCTAATGACAACTTCATTGTTTATTGGATACTGATATTAGTTATTTTAATTGCAATTTAAATATCATTACACTTTATTCATATATGTTGTGTATTTTCTGATTTTTGGTAAATTGTGCGCCTCACTTCAAAGAAGCGTGCGCTTTACTTCTCCGCCGCAAGCCTTATGGACATTGTCCCTTTCTTTTTTTTTTTGGAATTTTCGCTTTTAAAAAACACTGCATATGACCCTTATAAAAAGAGTTCCATGGCGTTAATGATAGAAGAGTTCTTTGTTCTCTTCTGTATCATGTTACTCAATTAAGATTCGGATGAAATGATATTAAAGCAGGTCGTCCACCTGAAAATGCTTCTACCATGCAAGATGAAGCAGTATAAATTTGCCGAATGAAGCGTATTAAACATTCTTTTATTTTCGCAGAGTGAAGTCAAGTCTTAACATATGAATCTGGTTGAAGTTTTTTGTATTTGATCAAAATGGATGATAATGGTCTTGATCTAAGCTTGGGCCTGCCCTGTGGTGGAGTGGCTTCTGCACAGAAAAGTAGAAGTGGAAGCTCATCAGATTCTAAGGTTGAGGAAGTTGATAGAGATGGCAGGGTGATCAATGATTTCAAGAACTTTCTGGATGGAGGCACTAGCACCCAAAAGCATGACTCTGGTATGAGTTCTCAGAGAAGTGATTCAACAAAAAATGAGGGAAACAAGCTTCCCAGTACTAGTGGTGATGTTTCTAAAAAGTCAAATAGTGCAGGATTCTGGGTTCCAAATGATAGTAGACCTACAGAAGTTGAAGAAGAAAGAAGGGCTGATGTGGGTGACAAACGTAAAAATTTGTTCGCGGAGTCAAGTCAGCAGAAGAGGCATGAGAGAGAAGGCCATCATGTTGATCTGCATGATAAGACCAGGACATCACACATTTCAATAACCACTGATGAGGGTTCAACTGCAGAAAATGAAGATGTAGCTGATTCTGAAACTGTGATTTCAACATCCAGGCAGACTTTGCAGCATGATGAGAATTCTAAGAGAAATGTTGGAAGTAGTGGTTTAGGTGAGGTTCATAAGGAGCATCGTAGTGCTTCTGATTCAAGTGGTATGGAATTATTGGGACAAAGAAGGTTTACCATTTCTTCAGAGAAGGATGTCAAGTTTGGGAATATGCCATATACTATCCCATTTCAAGGCCAACCAATAAACATCATGAACATGCCTTACCCTATACCTCAAAAAGATTCTAACCCTGGTAGTACAACAAGTACAACTAGTTACCCTGTTTCGGGCATGATGCAAGTGATGGCTACCACAAGTGGAGATAGAACAGGTACACAGCCTGCCATGCCTGCAAACATGCCATTAATGTTTGGCTACTCTTCTATACAGCTTCCAACATTGGACAAGGATAATTCCCGTGGTCCAGCTTCTCATCTTCAACAGTTTCACCCTTCCTATGGAAGAGGTCCCTTGGGCTCAGATAAGCACAAAGATGGACCAAATACTTCTCAAGGTTTTCCCTTTTACTCTGGGTTTTCTTTCATCTTCATTGCACATTGACTATTAGTGTACAAATATTACTTGAAAAATCTTATTAGGACTCGTAGTTCTTGTTCCACCTAGTGGTAATGAAATAGCTAAGGAGCCCTTTCTTTCTTGAAACTCTTTAAGCTACTTCACTCTGTTAAGATGCTGTAATTTACTGACCTATATATCTTCAGTAGTCATTGGGAGGACAACTTTATTGCCTGCAGTGAGCAATACTGTTTTGGAAGACGAGCTAAGTCCCTTTCTTTCCAATTCACTTGTCTGTGTACTGTTTACAGGGCCATGTATATATTTGTGATTTTGCCAATCAAAGGGGAAAAAACTGCACTCTAAACAGAAAGCAGCTGCCTTAAATCTATAAGAGAAGATGTTATACAGAAGCAAACTGAAAAGCTACCATTTCATACTAGCTAAAAAGTTGTCTAGTCAGTAAAACTTAAAATGCAAGTATACTCGCAAGAATTATGGTAAATTGAGAAGTTGGATTTCTTCTGTATAGTCCCAAACATAGCAAATAGAGACAATAGATCATACATTGACACATGATAAGGATAACATCATAACATATATTTTAAGTCTTTTATTTTCTTGTTCTCAATACGAAATCACCATAGATCAGTGCTGTTTGTAAACCAGTAGATATCACCAACAACCACAGTTTCTTCAACATTAATTTAAGGGCCATGGTTCCCATACAAGTTATATTCTTTTAGTATTAAATAGTAATCACTGAACTATTGTATTGTTATCGGATGCTTTTTCTAGTTAATTGTGATATACAACTTATAATCTAAAAATATGTTTTCTTTTAAACTGGATAATGATGTTTTTTCCAGTATTATTCTTGGCCTGTATTACATTACTTTATCCAATATATATATATATAATATATATATATATATCTTTATGAATTAAAAGTTGAAAATTATACATTTGACTTAATTCCTGCTCAAAGTTTGAAAACTGGGATAAAAAGCATCAAAAGCTCTGAACTTTTGGGAAAGATAACCTCAGGTTGAAGTAGTAAAAGATCTAATGTGTGACTAAGCTTCTAATTTGATTTTATGCATTCTATACAAATTAAACTTACTATTCTCTCTTGTAATGGTATTGTTTTAAGGCTTATGCAAATAGACAGCGACAGCCAAATACTCTTTAAGTGTGTCTTAAATTTAATGTCCAGCTTTAACTTGATACAATTTGTTTTTGAATTATTGTAGATTAAGTTTTAGTCATGTTAGTATGTTTATATAGGTCTTAGGTTTGCTAGGAATCACTTGGTCTTGTTAAAGATTTATATGCTAGTAGAAAATATAAAGAACTTCTAGCGTTAGAAAAATTAACTTCTTAATATTGGAGCGGGACTGGCTTAAATGGAGCGACATTGACAGTGAAGATTCATAACCCTGTCTTCGACTTGCTTGGAATTGAGGCCTTATTCTAAATGCAGTATTCTTTTGGAACACACTAAAAGGTAATGGTGCTTCAAATTGGATTTGGGTTTTTATATAAGTAAAACAAATGTGACTCCTCAAAAACCTTCGGTGGTGGAGGTTGTGACCTTCGGTGCTTCAATTATTTTATTTACAACTTTTGTTATCTTAACTTGAACTGCATCCTGAAGACCTAAACTCCTTTTCCTGTTTCATTGACTTTTCTTCACATTGCTCTAATTTTTATTTTCCTTCATGATAACTGCCTTCGGCCTACATAATTAATCTTCTTATCCTTTCCTCATATACTCATTGAGATGCATGCTGAACCTTCCATTTTTTTGTATGAGATGCCTATTAATTCCCAAAAACTCTCAAGTTGCTGCGTTTCAAATCCTGCATTGTTACTGTTGCATCAATTAATATGATTTCTTATTTCAGTAAGTTTCCAGCCTAATGATATAAAATGAGGTTCCTCTACTAAATATTTTTATTTTTATGTAGCTACTGTGCCTGTTATTCCACACAAGTCATCTGAATCTGTACAACATGATGAGAGGGCAATGGAGCATGTTAAGGGCAATGGGAGACAACATAAGGCAGAAGAGACTTCCACCTCGCGGGGGGAAGACAATGTGAAAGGAAGCAACATAAGCTTCAGGCCAAAAGACCCTCCTGAGCAGCCAAGAGCAGAAGCAGTTCCTTCTGAATTTCCAACTATAAGGCCAGGTCTTGCTGCAGATCTGAAATTTGGAGGATCTGGTTCCTACCCGAATCTACCATGGGTTTCAACAAGTAGTCCTGGTCCAAATGGTAGAACAATATCTGGTGTTACTTACAGATACAGTCCCACCCAAATCAGGATTGTTTGTGCTTGTCATGGGTCTCACATGTCGCCGGAGGAGTTTGTGCGGCATGCTAGCGAAGACCAAACTAATCAAGAAGCTGGCACTGGTGTTTCACCATTTCCTAGTAGCAATCCTGCTGCCTCTGCACAAAGCTGATTTTGGATATAAGGTCCTGCGTTGAAGAATGAAGTTCTCTTTCTTTTGTATGTTCAAATAATTATTGGAAGCAGAAGCATCTTTTTTGTTCAAATGAATATGTGAGTTTCAACATATATCTTAATGCATATGCACATATCCCATTAAATTCTGTTAGTCTAGCCTCTGAAATTGATATGCTAGTCAAATATTTTGTAATAAAGTATCCCACTTATGTATTATCAAGTATATGACTTCATTGCACTGGAAGGCTTAATGAATAGTCCCTAATCCCTATTGATAGTGGTCCAGCTATTTGGGTGCAAGGAGTCTCTGTAAAATAAAAATGAAACCAGTTTGCGTTAGTTATGCTGAACTAATGACAAGTTTGGGGATAACTGTAAATTATGGACAATTTGTTTTGTCTATTTTTATCGCATTCAATTTTTTAGAAAAAATTTGGTAGTGGATACTAAGAAATAGAAAGCCAAACTTAACCTGGCTTGAATGACCATTTGTTGTTTGGGAAAAGTGAAGGAGCATTTTGGGGCATATGAAGCGTTTTATAAGGTAACTTGCTAAAGCTTTGCCATTGAATCTTTTAGAGGGCATAATTAGTAAAGATCTAATGGAGTAACCAAACATAAACATGAACTATCTTGTCTTAATTAGTGGAAATGTGTTTGAATTCGATATAGGAGTTGGGATGATTGAGACCCCTCCTTTAAACTCAAGGTTTTGTTTTCGAGCTCTGAAAAATGAATTTTTTGGTAGCGAGTCTTTTACTCCACAGTGAGCCTATCGATACAAATCCAAATTAGTTTGGCAATCGGTTTCAAACCTAATTGGAAAAAAAAAAAAACAAAGATAAGGTATATATTTCTTATCGAAGAAGCATATGTGCCTTTGTCAATGTCTCAATGAAGTAAATTGCTCCAATGCCTAAATGCATTATCTGTCATTTCTGTTGACTACGCAAAAATCGTTGTGTCTTTCTTAATCCATGTGCTTTTGCATATAACACTGCGGATATTCTGTGTTTTTTTGCTTATTCTTTACAGTTATTTGAATTCCTAAGTGAATGTAGCCGCAAATGTTCGACCACTTTCTATGTGTATAATTTAAGTATAAATATAGCTCTTTTTGTTAGTTTGGTTTTTTTTTTCGACCAACTTACAACCATTTTATCTACTTTATAACGACTTCTCTTTTTAAATGAGAAAACATCACTTTTCAATAATTTAGCTACAACTTTGCAATGCAAACTTTAAACCTCCCGTCTTATCAAATAATCCTTCTTCAATGCAGGTTAGAACTCATATGACTCAATTTGTTTACACTAGGCTGACCTTAAAAGAAGTACCAGTTCTTGTTACAGTATGTGAATTTCGCCTTAGAACCCTCGTAGCATGGTTCCTGGGGGCCAACCAAGAGCAAGGAATCGCGTGCATCGGTTGGGACTTTAAATCAGAGGTGAAGCTAACATGTAAACTACGGTTTGACCAAACTCGGTAGCTTTTGGCTTAGATGCTATACATGTGTCATAAAATCTAATAAATATGCAATATTTTAAATTTCAAGCCCAATAATCCAACTTAGTTCAAATTTTGGCTCGACCGTTGCTCTAAAAAGGGTAGGCCATTTGTTCCTAGAGTAGATGAGGAGGATTGGCAGCTAGTAGTGTATTTAAACGCGTCTATTTGGGTCGTGTTATAAATGTACTGGCTAAACTAATCGATGATAGAGGTGAAATATCAACTTCTCGATTTAAATTAATGGATCTCATTATCCAGTTGACATTATCAAATTACTTTGATTCTGCTAAGTTTCATTAATAGAGACGGCCTTTGTTGCATAGTGATATTTTTTAGGAAAGCTGTGCTCTGGCTATGACTAAGATGAAGTGCTTTCGTCATAGGTTGCAACCTTTCAAAATTGATTAGGTTAAAGAAAATGATGTATATTCTTTTATTAGTCCCCAAGTCAGAAGAATATGTGTTTATGTTTAAGCCTTACCACATCTCCATCACTACATAATTCCAAATTTAAAAACTTGAAGCATACCTCACCACATCTCACCTTCCCCCCCCCCCCCCCCCCCCCCCCAACCACAAACAAATAAATAGATACAGAAGAACTATCATGAAGATGCGAAGAAAACAGACAAACCAGAAGGATACACTTCCCAAATATAAAAATAATCAAACACAACACAAAACAAACCAATGTTAAACTACTTCCCATAGTTTCAGAGCCTTTCTACACACATAACAAATAGGAGATCATGTATTTTCTTGCAGCATGTCCCTCCATCAAGTTTCAAGCTTTCAATCTTTTCATGAATCAATCAAGTATGCTAATCTTAACAGTCCTTTTATTTGTACTCTTAAATGTTAAAGCTCAGGGCCCTCCATATGAAGATGTGCCATCTTCTCAAGATGTAGTTAGCAGTTTCCAGCCAAGCCTTGCTGTGGTTATTGGTGTCCTCTCCATCATGTTTTCATTAACTTTTCTTCTTCTACTTTATGCCAAGTTTTGTCATAGAGCATCTTCTTCTTCTATTTATAACAGCACTAACTTGCATATTCAAGATGGACTTCTTCGATCAGCATCACGTTCCTCAGGTATCGATAAAACTGTGGTAGAATCGCTCCCTTTTTTTAGATTCTCTTCACTCAGAGGATCAAAACAAGGGCTTGAATGTGCTGTTTGCTTATCGAAATTCGAAGATATTGAAATTCTTAGATTGCTTCCCAAGTGCAAACATGCCTTTCATATTGACTGTATTGATCAGTGGCTGGAAAAACATTCAACCTGTCCTCTTTGCAGGCATAAATTCAGTGCCGAAGACCTTTCATTACTTACATATTCAGATAGTTTAAGGTTCTTGTGGAACAATCAGTCTGAGCTAAGAGAAGAATCAAATTTGGAACTCTATATTCAAAGAGAGGAAAATGGTCAAAATGGAACATCCTCAAGATTTAGTATCGGGAGCAGTTTCAGGAAATCCGAAAAGGGTAAGAAGGAAGAAGAAGAATTGCCAATAAAAGAAAACAATGATCATCAAACAGATGATCAAAATCAGAAAGCACTACACAGGTTCAATCATCGGATAATAGTCTCGGATGTTGTCTTCAAGAATCGATGGAGCAATGTGAGTTCTTCGGACCTGATATTCTTGAATACAGAAATGCTTAATGACATGACAAGCAATAGATTCTCATCAATGGACAGAAGAAACACTGAGCAGTCAACGGTTAAAAGAGTGATTGAAGAAGGTCAAAGAATGCATATCAAAGATGAAATGGAAAGGAAAAGATTGTTTGAGAGCAAGTTCAGCAAAATCAAGAAAAGTGATCATTTATCACGATTTGTCACAGAATCAAGAACAAATTCTGAGAGTAGTACATCAAAAGTAGTAAGTCAACATGAGAAAAGATCCATGTCAGAAATTATAGTGCATCCGAGATTCATGATAGATTACAACAACAACAACAACAACAACAACACGAATAGTGTTAATAGAGAGCTTTTAGTTCCTCAAAACAATTTGAAAGAGGAAAGGAGGAGAAGGCTTTGGCTTCCAATTGCAAGGAGAACTGTTAAGTGGTTTGCTAATAGGGAAAGAAGGTCAGCACAGACAGAAAACTCAAGACAAACACTGAATGTATAGACTTTTCATCAGTGACTCTCAATATTTGCCTTCTTATTAGTTGTGGAATTTCCAATTTTCTTGAATTTTGGTGCATCATGCAAGCAGAGGCATACATCGAAGTAAACTGTGAACCTTCATAGACATTTTTATCCTAGTTTAGAAAAGTAGGTCATTAAGCTATTTTGTAATTTCCCTTTTCCTTTTACTGGCTTACTTTAAGCAAGAATTTTCCAGTTACAAAGAGTTGACATATTACATTAGTAAAAATGAAAGATTGTACGAGAATGGTGGTTCTCAAACGTGGGAATCATTCCTTTACAACTAAAAAAAATGTTTAAACCTTTCTATTGATGCAAAAACAATTTTTACATGACAATGTTCGATTTGATTTATTGTCTCAAAAGACTGACTTAATTAGATGGTAATTATCTTTTTATTTGTTGTTATTTATTAGTGATCTTGTTTAACATTCACCACTCAACAGGCTCATTTTGACGTAGATATAGCTGCCATCCTGAAAAGGTTGTTTTTGAAAGTTTCTCAAGTTGAGTTTTGATTTATAATAAAGAAAGCAACATTAAACTTTAAACAATTAGACTGCTGCAACCCTGGTTCATTGCTTTGTTCTGCGAATCAAGCTACAGTATCGAGGTTATGAGAATCTTGAAACGACCAATACTATTGAGATCTTATATTAAGTAAGATTCTTTTTCAATTGTGAATTCACTTAAACTCTAGCGATAATAATATTACATCTGGTTCGCGTATTGGGTAAAAATCGACGTGCTCGGACAGCACTTCGGCGAGATAAACCTAGGTCAGTTGAACTGATGCTCCGAAGGGTGAAGGTTGAAGCCAACAATAGAATCACCGAAATCGAGCATCAAGGTCCATCACCGAAGATGAATTGCAAGTTGTGGTTCGGTTTACATCCACATCGATCGAGCAGCAAGATTGCACCACCGAGGTTATGTATCTGAACCTTGGTGGAATACCCCGGTTCCAGCGGCTTAATAGCCCACTACTTCAGCCCCACTAACTCCACCAACATGCATGCTGAACGTGGGTTTGAACATGGCCAGCCATGGGAAACGTGGGCAGGGCCTCTTACATCTATAAATAGCAATAGAGTTCATATTGTAGCTATTCAGAAATACATACAGAAACTCTGGCAAAATTTGTACTCATTGGCATATATTGAATCTCGTTCTTCTATTTATATTTTCGTTCATTATTGTTCATATTTCAACTTTGATACATCGTTTTGCTTGTATTCGCAATCCAAATTCGATTTGTGTCCTAAGAACAGTTTAGGCCAATACAAATTGGCGCTGTCTATGGGGATACGAGCATAAACGCTTTGTTCCAAAGTTGAACGTCTTTTTCGTTTGGATCACAGCTTTTATTCGACAAGATGGCTGACAATAGTAGAAATCCCGTTAAACCTCAGCCAACTCCCGATGGACAGGCTAGCTTTCAATCGAACCCAAACTCCAACGCACCTCTAATATCACCAGCAACAAATCCTTCATCTTCGGCTTCAACCGAAGCCTTTCAGGCCTACGTTGTTTCCACCCTGAAAGCTCTTCAAGAGCAGCAAGCGGAGCAGGCTAACATTAATGCTGAATTTCGTGCCTCGTTAGAGGCGAGGAATAGCTCAACTTTGAATGGAGTCACACCTGTGGTTCCAAGTGAAGGCATCCCGCATTTCGTTCCTACGGGCGCGATAACAGGGGGACCTCAAAATGGGGCCATATCTGGGGGCTCGGGCACAATACCGAGCACCACGCCACACTTCAGGACGATTCCCACCGTGACAGAAACTACCTCATCGGTAGACGTTGAAAAGCTAACTAAGGAGATCGAAGCTCGAGTTGAGGCTCGTGTCGAGGTGCGCGTGGAAGAGTGACTTGAAAGCGTCCACGGAGTGACTAAGACCCAAGATGCTCTTGATATTGACCAATATAGGCAATTGACATTTAAGCCCGAGGCTGCTCCAGTACCAACTCCAAAAAATTTCAAGATTTTGTTTCTGAAAAGGTATGATGGGACTGCTGACCCCGTTGAACATGTGACCGAATACAGGTCAATGGTGTTGAGTAACGACTTAACGGACATAGAAAAGGAGTCGATGTTTTTGAAAAAATTCGGCGAATCTTTGGAGAAGGGAGCATTACGCTGGTACATGCGTCTACCATCGGGGTCAATTTCTACTTTTAAGGAGCTGGTTAATGCATTTGTTAAAGCTCATATCGGGGCACAAAAAATCCTCCAAAGGAAGGAAGATATATTTAAAGTCAAACAACGGCCCGACGAGCCACTCAAAGACTTTCTCGAGCGTTTTCACGCCGAACGTATGGAGTTTCTTCCCATGGATGATACTTTGGCCATCATGGCGTTCGAAAAATGCATTAACGTTCGAAACTCTGAGGCCGCTGCTGAATTACGAAAAGAACTCCTACAATATCAAACCTTGAAATGGGACGATTTGCACAACAAGACATACACCAAGATAAGGCTGGAAGAAGTCGAGTGGAAAAATAATGGCCGAAGTTACAATTACAACAATCGATCTGAGTCCTCATATCGCGCCGAGGCGTCACGAGGAAACTCGAAGGGAAGATATGAACCGTACACTTCATCGAGGCAGCCTGTTAGTCAAGGCTTGGAAATGCGCATGTAAGCCAGCGCCTCGGAGGAAAGGTTCACCCCAGTACGAACCAAAAAAACCCCTCGAGCCCAGCTCTGGTTTTAAAGAATAAGGAATTACCCTGTATCCCCGATTATAACTTCAACATATCGACCTTGGAGTTGGTCAATATAGTGAAGGGGATGGCCGGGGTAAGAGCATCGACGGACATGAGGACACCTGCTGATAAAAGAGATCAAAATCTACACTGCGAGTTTCACGCAGACTATGGTCATCGCACCGAGGACTACAAAGCCTTGCGCCTCTAGGTGGCGCACTTGCTGAAGAAGGGTGTGCTGCCTGAATTCCTCACTGATAAGGGGAAGGAAAACTACACAAAGAACCGAGGTGATGGACAACCACCTCGAGCGCCACCCCCAAAAGAGTTGTGAATGTGATCACCGGGGGATCAGAGGTGAACGAAGTGAATTTTGCAGCCGCCAAGAAGTTTGCAAAGCTGTCGATCACCATGGAGAAAAGAACTCGAGTTGGAGGCTCGGGAAAGGAAATCGTGTTCGATGACGGTGACTGTGATGGGATGATGTTTCCCCATCACGACACCTTGGTCATCATGCTAAGGATAAACGACTCGGATATCAAACGAGTCTTAATTGACCCCGGTAGCTCTGTCAACATAATCAGCTACGGGGCCATCAAAAAGATGTACTTAAAGGGAGAGGTTGTCCCAAAAGCGACTTTGTTAACTGGCTTCAACAACTCCACCGAAAAGACATTGGGCGAAATTACGCTCAAAACTTACGCCGAGGAAGTTTGCAAGGAAACACTGTTTCAAGTTCTGCCCGAGGACATGGCATATAATGTGATCGTCGGTAGACCATGGATTCACTCCATGGAGGCTGTTCCATCCACTCTCCACCGACTGATCAAATTCCCTACCCCATGGAGAGTTCGTTCGATTAAAGGAGAGCAACGAGTAGCGAGAGAGCGCTATTCGGTTGCGCTGAAGAGTGGAGTCGTCCCCACCGGACCAAAGAAATAGCAACCAATACAACCGGGGTCAAACAAAGAGGGAGGGTCAAGTTCCCAAGATGACCCCCGAGGAGCAACAGAGAAGATCCCGGTATGCATCCAAGAACCTCGGAAACAAAAATCCGAGGATTCAACTATTGAGGAGTTGGAATCTGTCACGTTATCGAAAGATTTTCCAAACCGGAAAGTGTTTATCGGCTCGGAGTTGGACCCAGAGTTGAAGAGAGCCATAATCGAAGTTTTGAAGTCCAAAAATGATTGCTTTGCTTGGTCCCATTCAGATATGGTTGGTATCGATCTGGAGATCATGACCCATAAATTGAATATGGACCCACGTTTTACCCCGGTAAAACAAAAGAAAAGGCCGCATACTGGTGTCGAAAAGAAAGCAATCGAGGATGAAACTATGAAGCTGCAAGAGAATGGCTTCATAAGAGAGGTGAAGTACCCCGAATGGCTGGCTAATGTCGTAGTCGTGCCAAAAAAGAATGGCAAGTGGAGAATGTGTGTAGATTATACAGATCTAAACACAGCTTGCCCCAAGGACTCTTATCCACTGCCACAGATAGACAGGTTAATAGACTCTACGGCTGGACACAAATTATTAACCTTTTTGGATGCCTATTCGGGGTATAACCAAATTCTCATGGATCCGAAGGATGAGGAAAAGACCTCGTTCATCACCGACCGAGGTATCTTCTGCTACAAAGTAATGCCCTTCGGTCTGAAGAACGCTGAGGCGACATACCGAAGGCTAGTGTGTCGCAATATTAAAAAATTGCATTGCAAAGTCTATGGAGGTTTACATAGACGATATGCTGATCAAATCTATTCAGATGGAGGACCACCTAAGCTATCTAAGAGAAGCCTTCGTTGTTCTAAGGCAATAGAACATGAAGTTGAAGCCTGAAAAGTGTTCCTTCGGTGTGGGGTCAGGAAAATTTTTGGGATTCATAGTCTCTGAGCATGGGATCGAAGCCAATCCAGACAAGATCAGAGCCATTGAAGAAATCCTCGATGAGTTAACCGGGGTGAAGGAAGTTCAGCGCTTGACTGGCCGAGTCGCTACCTTGAGTAGATTTATCTCAAGATCTTCAGAGCCATGCCACAAATTCTTCTCAGTCTTAAGGAAGAATAATCACTTTGAGTAGACACCGGAGTGTGAAGAAGCACCCAGAAACGCTATCTGGCTAACGCGCCGCTGCTCGCCAAGTCAAAAGATGGTGAAACTTTGTTAGTTTACTTGGCTGTGTCCGAGGTGTCAGTTAGCGCTGTGTTGTTTCGGGAAGATTATGGCAGGCAGCAGCCTATTTACTATGTGAGCAAGACACTTGTAATCACCTAATTTTGGCACTAAAATTCATAAAATTGCTCAAAATAGTCATATTAGATTCTTAGGACGTTTCGTCAAATTTTTTTTCTGGACTTCTAGTGTTTGTTCTGACTAAAATTGTCATTAATTGGGATGTGAAACATGAAAATTGCCAAAAATTACCTGTTATGTGTTCAATTTTTGATTCTATAGTTTAATTGTGATGGTATTGTAAAGTATGAGGTTTAATTTTAGTTAGTTGTGTGTGTATCAACCATTTTAATGGCCATTTGTACAAAATAATAGTCCAAAACATTTGGCCCATCAGCCCATTCATAACCCGAGCCCAAATCCACACTATATAAACCCCAAAAGCCACATTTTCATTCTTTACACCCCTTTAGCCCTAGAGCTGGCGAAGCCCTGCCCAAAAAAACCCTCAGCCGCCGGAATTCGCCCGCCACCGCTCCTCCGCCGCACTGCCGCCGCCGGCCACCACCTCCGGTGGCCGAAAAATTTTGAAAAATATATCATTGGAAAGGCCTTGACCCCCTGGTTCCATTTCCACAACTATTTTCTCTAAAAAGTGAACCGATTCGCGTAGATCGGAGGTCAAAGTTTGATCAAACTTCAAAATTCGGTGAGTTCTTTTTAGTTTTTCTCTATTTTCTTTCCCTTCCCCTTACCCTCCCCATCACCCCGTTCCCTGAATTTTCTTTTCTCCCCTGTCCGTTTTTTCCGTTTCCCATTTTCTGTTTTTTTTTTTTTCGTTTCTTCTTCTTCTTATTCCTTTTCTTTTATCTGTGGGGATTTGATGATGACGGGGGGCTGTGATTTGATTATGGTGTTTTGGGGAGGGGGGCTGCGTTGTTTGTTTGGAGGGTTTAATCCAGAGGCTGTGGGAATTATCTTGTGACTGTGACGATTTGTTTGTGGTGGTGGAGATGTTGTGAGTTGAAAATGATGGTTCTTGTTGGCGTTTTGGTTTTGAGACAGTGGCGTCTAGGCGGCGACGAGGCGAGGCTGCTTAAGTTTTTTGAACGGGGAAGTCGTGTGTATGTTTGGTTCGGGGTTCTATGGTGAATGGTGTGCTGTGGAGATGATGAACGGGTAGCAGCAGCGAGGCAGCAATGAGCAAAGCTGAAGCAAGCAGCGACACTGCGATGGTGGTGATGGCGCTGAGTCAGAAGACACGCCTCTGTTTTGCATCTTGGTGATACATTGGCTTAGACGGGTTAGAAAGCATGAAACTTCTGTTCTTTTTTCTGTGTTTTAGTGTTGTTAAGTTTAGTCACAGTTTTGGCATCAGAAGTCATATCGGCTTATATGTATTCCCATTGAAAAATGAATTCGAATCGTATCGTATGTGCAACTGAGTCAGTTTTGAATAAAAATCAATAGAAGCTTCTCTCTGTTTTCATTTTGGTTTAAGCATATGAATCCTTTGTTTTGATTAGGTGTGAGATAAGTTTATGCGCTAATTGATTTTTGAGTTTGTCTGCATAATCCTGTTCGAGCACCACTTTGCTCAAACGTGTATGTTCATATGCTTTGATCGGACTGATTGGTTTAGTTTAAAGCGAGTGTTACAGCATCATCTGTTCCGAAGTATGAGATTTGTTTGCTTTAGTTCAATCTGAGTTATGAAGTTACTGTGTTTGTCATTATCATGTATATCTTGGGTGTTTAAGTATGAACAATTAGTGTAACTCTTAAGGTGCTAATTTGTTTAGCTTTGTCAAGCATAGGATTCCTGGTCTGTTTTAGCATAGTCATCAATTCAAATCTGGTTGCATCTAGTATAGTTTAGTTAGTTTAGGGGGGCTGCTTTTTAGTTTGGTTTAGTTTAGACAAAGTTAGTATTTGGTTACCCTTTGGTTCAGTTTCAACTTAGTTTGGGCTGATTCTAGTTTGTATAGTTGGTCCTAGACCCTTAGTTAGTATAATGAGTGTTTGGTTGTCCTTGTAAAGGACACAATTTCAGCTTTTTTGGACTGTTTAGGGGGCTGAAATAGTCCTCTATAGTTGCTGTATTTATGATGAAAATAGGACTAGAAGACACTCAAGTGTAGGGGTGTGGGCTTGTACTTTTGTACAAGTCCATACCCCACCTTTAGGCCTCAATTTTCAGCTATAAAGAGGTCATTTACTGCCCTCTTTCATCACCAAGAATCAGCTGAAATATAGAAGAACAACCAGCTGAAAATTGCACTAAATTGAGAGCTAAAAACACTTGAAAAAAGAAAGTAAGTTGGAAGAAAGATTTAGAACCAAAAGGCCTTCATACCAAGGGATTTTTTTGGGTATAAATCTTGAGTTTAAGGGGTTAAGAGAGTTCGATTTTGGGGGCTGTTAGTTGTCTGCTGCTGCTGTTCGTTTGCAAGTTAACAAGTTGGTTTCACTGCTATATATTGGCTTGGGGAGTTCTATCTTCAATAGGTATTCTCCCAAGTTTTTTCTTTACTGCTACCTGTCAAATATTTTAGCCATTGTTAGCATCCAGAAATATATGAAGTATAGTTTGTTGCTTGGCCCGTTAAACTTATTACTATGCATGTCTACAATTCGCATACACTATAATGTTGTCGCCTGATTGACGGGTTTAGTAAAGGGAGATATTTGAAAGTAGAAATTGAGATTTGTTTAAATAGTTGGACATATTCTGACGAGACCCATTTGTATGTGTGCATGAAATAAATGATAGTAATAGGTAATAGTTAATATTTTTGTGAAATTCTAATAGTACGTTTAAATTGAAAAACGCAAGTTAACAAAGGGATATGAGTGCAAGCAATTCAATTTTCTTTGCAAAGATAAAAGATGAGTGCAAACAATAAAATTTGCAAACTGGGATGCGTAGTTCAGGTCTTTTTTTTTTTTTTTGGTGGAATTTTAACTTGCAAGAATGCTTCCAATTAGCAAAGTATAACCTTTTTTTTAGAAATGTTACACGTCTTAATCCTCGTTACACAAATAAAAATAAAGGACTTTGAGTTTGGCAAATCAAACCGCCATTTCGTCACTACAGTTATTTTCGTCGCTTAATTTGAATAACAGCCACCCTTTTGATAAATCGGCCATTATTGAGATAAAACATATATTTATAAAATGCCATGGCTTATTTTGCGAAAAACACCTTAAAACAGCCTATTTTCGCAAAAAATAATTCAGCCCATATTAGTTTAAATAGCGCCAGTTTTCTCTTTTGCATTAAAAGTCCATTAGCAGCTTTTATTTAATAAAACAGCCACTATTTAGATAAATAGTCATATTTTAGCTTTCCTGTTGTTAAACTTCTAAACCAATGGTTGCTATTTAATATTTAATGCGATTAGGCAAATCGATAGGGACGATAAAACCACCAGTCAATTAGGCATAACGATAAGTGTGACTTGTGGTCCACTTATTACACGAAAAATAAATAAAACAAACCAATTCTAAATTAATTACCTTTTGAAGTTAACTAAATTATTTTTAAAGATAGACCAATCCTTTATGAGGTTGGAAATACGAGATACATTTTATTTAAAATATTTATTTACTTATTTGTTTACTATAGATCAAAGCGTAAATTCATCCGATCCTCTGTGAGGTTGGATAAGAATAACGCTTTTAATTTTTCCAAATTTAAGTGAAAATTCATTCGATTCTCTGTGAGGTTGGATAAGAATAACACTTTTAAATTTTTTTTCTGAATCAAAGTACAAGTTCAAATTAACGGCATTAATATAACAACCATATTTAATAAATTAAAATTGCGACAATAAAGCAACTGTGCTTGGCACAAGACTCGAGGGTGCCTAATACCTTCCTGAGAGTCAACTGAGAACCTTACCCGAATCTCTAAACGCAGATCACTAGACGAGTCAGAGGTGTTCCAAGGTACCTTTTGGTGACTTGGCACACCTTAAACTATGTCAAGTGGCGACTCCGAGTTTTCTCTAAATAATTTTGTACCTTTTGAACAACAGTCACGAGCCTTTAAATAATAAACTTCGCAACTCGCAGTTAATTAATTTTTAGGGCGTGACAGCTTGGCGACTCCGCTGGGAAAAGCAGTGAAAACTAGAATCTCCGGCTTTGATAAATTGTCGCATGTTTTAATTTATTAAATATCTGGTTGTTATATTCTTGCCGTTATCACACGGAAAATTGAATGTTACCGCTTTGATTTTTTTGAATTGTATATGAACTGTCTTCTCCACGTACACCTCTGAGTCTGTGAAACACTTGCACACGTACACTTACCAGATTGCTTGTGGCATCTGGGCCTTCTTACTAAAATTACCCATGATTTAGGAGGAAGGCGTGACAGGGTTTTAGGCCGGACACACTGTTTCCGGACGGCCCTGATGCGCTTTCCGCCCGGTTTGTCCACCGGATTATGAGCCAGTCTAGACACCGAGTCAGTTGTGTCACCTAGAGTTAAACCTTTAGACCCAATTATCTGCATCATATTTGGCTTAGTGAGGTGCGGCACACCGGTACCGCACTTGTCTAGGATGACTCCTTGGCGTCGAGATACGTCCGAAGCATTTTCTGTGTTGCATTTAGAAGGAAGGGTCGTCATGCTGACCGAATCGGGAAAGGGCGGATTTCAAAAGAAAAAGAAAAGAAGAAAAAAAAAGGAAAAAAAAAATGAATGAAAGAAAGAGAGGAAGTAGGGTGAATTTCAGTTTGTAGATTTTGTTGTTTTAATACATTTCCTGTTTGGGGTCATGCTGTCGAAACAGAAAATTTTGCAAAGATTTATGTGTCGAAAATTTTGAGTATGTTTTTACATCGTCATAATGGCGAAATTTTTTCAAAAAAAAAAAAAGAGAAAGGAAAGGGAAGAAGAATTTTCATACCAAGTTGTCAACTCTTTTGGAGGTAGTCTTGATACCGTTATAATGGCAAAATATTTTAAGTTTCCAAGTGCCCTGGTTGGTCGAAGGATTCTTTTGGTTCAATTTTATGCCGTTATAATGGTAAATTTTTGAAAATTAGCTGAGTTCCATTGTGGCGACCGCCATATGCCCAATTTTATGGAAAGTCCAAGAGTCTGTTTCGTGTTGGCGACAGTATTTTGAGTCAATCTATTCGCGTCTCTAGAATGGCAATTTTTCCAACAGTTAGCAGGTGCGTCGGTTGGCCGAAAGTCTTTTGGGTCAATTTTATGCCGTTGTAATGGCCAAACTTTGTTGAAAATCTGAGTCCCAAATGGTAAACACATGTTAGATTTTGAGGAAGTTTCAAACATCGGTTTGTTTTGTCTGTCAATGTTTCGAGGTACTTTTCGTTTTGTCTAAATTAAGTGACATATGTTTTAGGTACCATGGCTGCATCGTCTTCTAGGTCTAGCAAGAGAAAGTACCCTACTGATGCCACCCCACCATCTATCATGATGACTGACGGCCCACCCGAATTGTTGAGGTCTTGGTGGAAGAGTATGAGCGAGATGCAGCAAGGATCCGTCCAAAAGAAGATTGGCTTTCTGACGGACCTTGTGACTAAAGATATTGTGCCACACCGATATTTGATTAGTGCACTAGTCGGACTCTGGAACCCAAACAGTAATACCTTCTGTTTCAAAGGTTTTGAGATGACGCCTACACTCTAGGAAATAGCCGGGCTCATTAAGCTAGATTTACATGAAAAGAGAATGATTGCCCCAAAAAATGTCAATACCCATGATTTCTTTCGAAACATCCGGATGCGAGTAGATACCTCTATTGCTAGTACTAGTCATGGTTGGGTTTCATTCGACTACCTCTATGCTCGATTCGGGTGTGATAGTGGTTTCAAACGGCATAGCTTCGAGTTTCAAGACAAGCTAACATATAATGAATGGGTGCAACTTTGTCCGAAGGTTTTTGTGTTTGCTCTTCTAGGGTTATTGGTCTTTCCATTGCCGCATAAAAGGATATCCATTAGAGTTAGTTGGATTATGGTGGCCCTGTTTGAAAAAGCACCAAATCCTACGATCGTTCCGACAATTCTGGGAAGTATCTTTCATGCCTTGACTCGATGTTGCAAAGGCGAAAGTGAGTTCTTCGAGGGGTATAATTTCCTATTGCAAGTGTGGTTTTTGGAGCACATACGCCCCCGCCCTTCTCATCCTATTGCTGGTTGTTTTGACTTTGGCTATCTCGGTTATCACTTCGAACATATTGAGAAGTTTAAGTTTCCAGATGGCGAGCGAGCTTGGAGGTCGTGCTTGGACTCCCTTACAGCAGATAAGATACTGTGGCAGTATAACTGGCTTTCTATGGAGAAGGTTGTGCACCGATGCATCGAGCGCCCCTTTTTAGTTCTGATGGGTTTAGAAGCAGCCCAGCCTTATGCCCCTCTGCGGGTACTCAGACAGTTGGGGCGACGACAGGTGGTCCCGATAGTTGAGGATATGAGTGCTTATGTCTTAGTCTATCCTCCAGGACTGTTTACCCACAGGGGAAAGATCTTGAACTTGTGGGACACTAGGCGTCACCTCACGAAAGAGACTCAGGTTCAGAACGGACTCGTAGGAGAGGTCGCTCAGGAGTACGAGTCATGGTATCGCCACGAGCCCATACCTAGAGAGATGCCAGCTAGGTCGAGTATAGGCGTGGTTGACCTTGAGGCTCGATTGGAGATGCAGGTTCGGATGGCCAGGCGTGAGATTGAACAGGAGTACCGTGCTACCATACATGGTTTAGTTGCAGAGAGAGATGCTGCTAGAGCCGCTCAGTCTGAAAGCGAGGACTTGACACATCAATACTCAGATACTATCAGGCGACTGCATGACTTGTACCGTAAAGCTTTGACCGAGGACACCGCTCTAGCTGCCCAGGCTGAGAGCGACAGATTTGCAGATAAGTGCCTGGGGAACATCGATCGGCTTCATAAACAACTTGATGAGACAGTGATTTTGAAAAATGATACATTGAGATTAGCCACGAGCCAGCTTCAGCAGATAGCCGTGTCAAAGAGAGTCATTGATTGAGGTCAGGAACACGTGCGGCAACTAGCCGACTATGTGGCTAGGATGTGCCAAGATCATAGGAACTCGTCCAACAGGACTATCCTCATTGAGGCTCCAGATTATGCCAGGAATATATCTCAGCGGGTGCACGTATTGCATGATGTTTTGAGCCAGCCTTTTCCACAAGCAGAAGAAGATCCTGAGGAGCCGCATGAGTCTGACCTAGAGTAACCAGTTGACGCTGAGCCAGGGTTGCCTTAGCAGATATATCAGTCCGAGATGATGCAGCTTATTGTTTTGTTTTGTTACTCATTTAGCATCTCGGCATATTATATTTTATGTTGCTTTTAGTAGTAGTAATTTATTTCTATTTTTCAGTCATTTGTACGTTTCTAAGGTTGTGCCTTAGAGCACTGTATGTCTTGCATTATCTTAGTAATGGAAATCTTTTGTCTGTCCTTTATGTGTCAATTTATTTCACCCTCTGGCTTCTCTTTGAAAAAAAAAAGGGAAGGAAAAGAAAGAAGACTCAAACAATACACTTGGGAATCTAATCTAAACCGTTTGGGGATGACGCATGACGACCTTAGGCTTGTAGGCATGATTGACTTGTAAAAATTGTGTTTCCTAACCTGTTTTGTTTGCAGACAAGTATAGATTACCCGTGATTCGGTGCAGCACTCTGCCATTACCCCACTCTAAAAAAGATCTGAAATTCCATTTGATAACATGGCCACTGAAGGCGACAAATCTGATGCCGGTTCCGAAGAAAATGATAGGACGACAGAAGAGTCCCTGACTCTGAAGCAACTCCTGGTAGACATGCATCATGCGATAACCACGGGACGGGCACCACCTCCCATGCCAAACCTCCTGGAGGGGCTTGTGCTAACAGCTAGCCAGCGAGCACCAGGCACATCTACGGCGGTCGAGGATCCGACCTATCCCCCTGGTTTTGGCCCTAACCATGGTGCAACGAAAGAAGCTGAAGTGCGCCCTCATGCGCCACAACCACCACCTCCACCACAAGGGCAGTATGAACAACATCCACCACAGGGACAGTATGGACCACCTCCCCCACAGGTTCCAATTTTTTGGGGCCCAGCTAAGCCTGTCATGGCCAGATCCAACAGTGAACCACATCTCCAGGCTGGGGATCATCATTATGATCAGCACCATGAACCCCATTTCCGACACAGTGACTCATATGATCAGGGGTTCCATCGCGAGTCTCAGGTTGAGGTTGATCGATCGGGGAAGCTGGATGAGAGCGAGGTTCTGCAAAAAATGAAAGGCCTAGAACAAGCAGTAAGGACCATTCAAGGATATGGAGATCATACTAACATCTCTTTCAGGGATCTTTGTCCATACCCTGAATTGCAATTGCCAGATGGGTTCATAGTGCCGAAGTTTGATCTATACACCGGGCAAGGAGATCCAAGGGTTCATATGAAAACCTACTGCAACAAAATGAGAGGGGTCAAGAAAGACAAACTGTTGATAGCATATTTTTCTGAAAGCTTGGGGGGCGCAGCTGCCGAATGGTTCATGAGGCAGGATTTAACAAAATGGTTGTCATTTGAGGATATGGCGCAGGCATTCTACGACTAGTACAAGTACCACATCGAAGTTTTGCCAGATCGATCCTCCTTGGATGCGATAAAAAAGAAGCCGAGTGAAAGCTTTAGGGAGTACGCCCTCAGATGGCGCGAGCAGGCCGCTCGAGTGAGCCCCGCAATACCAGATGATGACATGGTTCGTTTGTTCATTGAGGCGCAAGATGAAGCGTTCTATGGTGCATTGATTGCCGCCTTTGGAAAACCATTTAGTGAAGTCGTCAAGATGGGAAAAATGATTGAGCGGGGAGTCAAAGCTGGCAAGATTGTGAGTCCGACTGCACTAAAGGCGACTACACAGGCTGTGCAGACCGGGGCAGCAGGGTTTGGTAAGAAGAAGAAAGAGGATGTAGCCATGGTAGGGTCAGGTTCGCGAAAGTGGAACGAGGAGCGATACAATCAACATAATTCATACCAAGCTCCACAAACACCCCCTTTACAACACTATTACGCACCACAAAATGCACAATACTCCATGCCTCCACCCCAATACTCTGTACATGCAGCACAACCATATGCTCCAACATCCTATCCGCAATGGCGTGCCCCAGCCCCACAGCCTACATATCACACGCACCAAGTTCCCCCTAATCATTATCAAGCTCCGCCAAACCCTACCTACCGACCAAGAGGTCCTGCAGGCTTCCATCCAAGAGCTGAATTCAGGAAAACCCGAGAGGAGAAAAAAAGAGAATTTACACCAATTGGAGAATCTTACACCAGTATCTTCGAGAAATTGAGAGCCTTGGATATGATAAAGCCAATTCAAGGAAACATGCAGCCCACTGGGAAAGTGGACCACTCTCGGCATTGTGAATACCATTCGGGCGCACCAGGACATGATACAGAAGATTGCTATTATCTCAAGAAGGCAGTGCAAGATCTGATTGACAATAACCAAATAGTGATCGAAGATGCAGAAACGCCAAACATTAATCGCAATCCTTTGCCGGTCCATGATGTACACGTGGTGGGTATATGTGAAGGGGAATTCGAAAATGAATCTGCAAGGCCAATAGTGTCAGTCGATGCTATAACAATTGGAGTGGAAAGGATGCAACCAATTCTTTCGGTTGTGCCGGGGAAAGTGGGGCATCCTATCCAACCAAACAAGCCAGTATTGACATTGAGAAGAGCCGTTGAGCGAAAGGAAGAGGTGGCTGAAAAACCAAAATTGGTGATCTAAAGGACCAACAAAAATGGACAGGAGGCGGATTGTGTGGCCAAACTAAAGTTGGTTATAAGAAGTTCACCCTGTGAAGATGATCAAAACAAGCTGTGTGAGCCTGTTGTCATAAAGAGTGCACCTCAGATTCCTATGAGAAACACTAATGCTGTCCCATGGAATTATGACAAGGCATTGGTAACATACAAAGGAAGAGAGGTTGTGGCGGAAACAACACAAGTTGGCGGTCTTACTCGTTCTGGGCGGTGCTTTACCCCGGAAGAGTTAAGAAAATCAAAGCAGGCTAGAGAAAATCAGGGCCCCATCAAGGAGCCTGTCACCGAGAAAGAGGCAGAGGAATTCCTGAAGAAGATGAGAGTGCAAGATTACTCCATTGTGGAGCAGCTCAGGAAGACCCCTTCAAATTTCTTTGTTGTCCTTGTTGATGCATTCTGAGGCACACCGTCATGCTCTGTTGAAACTGAATTAGGCTCATGTCTCCGAGAAGATGACTGTCAGCAATCTTGAAGAAGTTGCAAGTCGTATCTTTGAGGTAAACAGGATCACTTTTACTGACGAGGAACTGCTAATGGAAGGCACTGGTCACAACAAAGCACTGCATCTGACTGTCAAGTGTGACAATTTTTATGTCACAAGGGTACTGGTTGACGGTGGGTCCGGTCTGAACATCTGTCCATTGTCTACCTTAAAGAGATTGAAAGTCAACATGGACAAAATTCGGACAAATACCATGAGTATCCGTGCTTTTGATGGAGAGAAACGACAATCGATTGGTGAGATAGAACTGATACTGACAATCGGGCCCGTGGATTTTGCTATCGATTTCTAAGTTCTTGATATGGATTCGTCTTACAACCTGTTGTTGGGAAGACCCTGGATCTATATGGCAGGCGCAGTACCATCAACCTTACACCAGACTATCAAGTTTGAATGGAATCGTGAGATGATCATGGTACACGGAGAGGGAGATTTGTCAATCTACAAGGATCCGTGTATTCCAGTTATTGAGGTCACTAATGATAGCCCAACTCTGATGTATCAAGCATTTGAAGCGGTCCATGTGGAGGAGGTTCCTGAAGGCAAGCCTTTACCCCAAGCAAGATTGTCAGAAGCAGCAGTCATGATGGCTACGGAAATGTTGAAGCACGGTTTCCAGCCCGGGAAAGGTCTCGGGGCAGCGCTACAAGGAATGTCGCATCCAATTAGTCCACTTGGCATTCGAGGTACCTGGGGTCTGGGATACAAGCCCACAGCTGCAGACAGAGCAAGAGCTAGGAAGATGAAGAAACAAGAATGGTCTCTAGAGAAGCCTGTCCCTTGCCTCGCTCAATCTTTCACGAGGTCCAACGGGGGCAAGTCTATTTCCAAAAATGCTGAGGAGACTGAAGAACAGAAGAAGCTACTGACAGAACTGAGGCACGTCTTTGGCATCAACATGGTGCAAACTGGCGAAGGACCTAGCAATGCGGAAATCCAGAACATTGGCCCTGATGTGAAGCTGAACAACTGGGAATCCATGCCTCTCCCCACTAGGAGGGGCTATTGGTAGCAAGCTTTTGTTATCCTTTCTGTATACTTGGTTATTCTAAGGGTTGTAATCCAAGTATATTTATTTTGCTCGCTATGATGTCAAACCCTTTTATCTTTCAAATTCAATGAAAAGCAAGACATATTCTCGTCTCTTTATTCTATCTCTTTACTTTCCTAATTTTTGTTTTTTATTTCTTTCTGTAGCTATGTTTCTGATGGCCTTAATAACATGACATGCATGCTGAAATCACACCCTGATCTAATTACACAGTTTAACTTGGTCTCAATGGATCAACAAAAAATTGGGGAAATGCATGTTGGTGGGTGGAATGATTATGAGGTAACAGTTGAGGAGGTAGATGACATGGAAGGGACTGATACCGAAGAAATTTTTGAGAAAGAATATGATGAGGAGGGAGCCGAGAGTGAAATAAATGGAGAGTTAGAACAATTTGAAAATAAGCCCAAGCCTAATCTAGATGACACAGAAAATATAAATTTGGGAAGTCCCGATGATGTTAGGGAAACCAAGATAAGCATGCACGCTCTACCGAAAGTGAAAAATGACATAGTTCAAGCCTTGCTTGACTATAGAGACGTGTTTGCTTGGTCGTATGAAGACATGCCCGGTTTGAGCACAGATTTGGTGGTTCACAAGTTGCCGATTAATCCTGGTTTCCCTCCACTCAAGCAGCTTCAGAGGAAATTCAAGACAGATATGAGCAAGAAAATCCATGAGGAAATCATGAAGCAGCTATCTGAGAAGGTGATACAATCTCTTCAGTATTCCACTTGGTTGGCCAATGTTGTGCCGGTGCCGAAGAAAGATGGGAAAACAAGAATTTGTGTTGATTATCGAGATTTGAACAAGGCCAGTCCCAAGGATAATTTTCCTTTGCCTAATATTCACATTCTCATAGACAATTGTGCTAAACACGAGATCCAATCTTTTGTGGATTGTTATGCCGGATATCACCAGATCCTGATGGATGAGGATGACGCAGAAAAGACAGCATTCACCACGCCCTGGGGAACCTTTTGTTACAGGGTCATGCCGTTCGGCTTGAAGAATGCTGGGGCAACCTACATGAGAGCCATGACAACTGTCTTCCATGATATGATACACAAAAAAATTGAGGTATATGTGGATGATGTGATAATCAAATCAAGAACGGTAGAGGATCATGTTAAAGACCTCAGGAAATTCTTTGAAAGGCTCAGAAGGTACAATTTGAAGTTGAACCCGGCTAAATGTGCATTCGGTGTTCCAGCTGGAAAGTTGTTGGGTTTTATTGTCAGCAGGCGAGGCATTGAATTGGATCCTTCAAAGATCAAAGCTATACAAGAGTTGCCTCCGCCAAAGAATAAGAAAGAAGTCATGAGCTTCCTCGGAAGATTGAACTACATCAGTAGGTTCATCGCTCAACTCACTACAACTTGCGAACCAATCTTCAAGCTGCTAAAGAAAGATGCTGCAGTCAAGTGGACCGAGGAATGCCAAGCGGCTTTTGACCAAATCAAGCAATACTTGTCAAATCCACCTGTGTTGGTCCCACCGGAGCCAGGCCGACCTTTATTCCTCTATTTGTCGGTGATGGATAATTCATTTGGTTGTGTACTGGGACAACATGATGCCATAGGCAAGAAAGAGCAGGCCATTTACTACATGAGCAAGAAGTTCACGGATTATGAAGTCAAGTACACTTTGTTGGAAAGAACGTGTTGTGCCCTCACTTGGGTAGCACAGAAGTTGAGGCATTATTTGTTGTCATACACTACTTACCTCATATCCCGGATGGACCCACTGAAGTATATCTTCCAGAAGCCAATGCCAACGGGAAGGCTCGCCAAGTGGCAAATGTTACTCACAGAGTTTGACATAGTCTATGTCACCCGTACTGCAATGAAAGCCCAGGCTTTGGCCGATCATTTGGCCGAGAATCCAGTGGATGATGAGTATGAACCTCTCAAGATATACTTTCCTGATGAAGAGGTTGGCACAATTGAGGAGTTGACTTCAGAAGATGATCATTATTGGAAGCTATATTTTGATGGGGCCTCTAACTCCAAAGGCGATGGTATCGGGGCTGTTCTCATATCCCCAACAGGTCATTATTATCCGGCGGCTGCGCAACTTCGTTTCTGGTGTACCAATAACACGGCAGAATATAAAGCTTGCATCATGGGTCTACGCATGGCGATAGACATGGACATCAAAGAACTACTAGTGCTTGGAGATTCTGACCTACTAGTACATCAAATCAAGGGTGAATGGGAAACTCGAGATGTGAAACTCATTATGTATAAGCAGTATTTGCAGGATCTTTGCCAAAGATTTGATTCTATTGAATTTAGGAACATCCCAAGAATGCACAATGAGTTGGCTGACGCTTTGGCTACATTAGCATCCATGCTTAGTCATCCTGACAAAACTCACATTGATCCTCTCGAGATTCAAGTTCGGGACCAACATGCTTATTGCAACATAGTTGAAGAAGAACTTGATGGCGAGCCATGGTACGTGGACATCAGAAACTACATAAAGAATGGAGAGTATCCAGCACTGGCAGAGAGCAATCAAAAAAGAACCCTCCGCCGTCTTGCCAATGGTTTCTTTCTAAGTGGAGGGGTGTTGTACAAGAGAACCCCAGATTTGGGACTGCTGAGATGTGTGGACGCACAACAAGCCTCAAGAATTCTCAACGAGGTGCATTCTGGAATCAGTGGGCCACACATGAATGGCTATGTGCTAGCCAAGAAGATCTTAAGAGCAGGTTATTTCTGGCTCACCATGGAGCGAGATTGCATAGGGTTTGTGCGGAAATGCCACCAATGTCAAGTGCACGGCGATCTGATACATTCACCTCCCTTAGAGCTCCACACAATGTCCGCTCCTTGGCCTTTCGCTACATGGGGAATGGATGTTATTGGCCCAATAGAACCAAAGGCGTCGAACGGGCATAGATTCATCTTGGTCGCCATTGATTATTTTACCAAGTGGGTGGAAGAAAGAAAGATCCAAAACAAATTTGGCATTAAGTTGCTAGAGCTACGTCTGACCTGATTCCTCTCAAAAGGATACGTAGGCAACCATTCAGGTGCGGTCATATCAAGGAAAGTTCTAAAGGTTCCCTAGTTTCAAAATAAGGGAAAAAGTTCATTTTCCCTATCTCACATCGATGCAAAGCTTGCCTCCAAGTTTGCAGCCAAAGTCAAAGGAAATCCAAAATCCGCGGTTTCTGCTAAACTGGGGCAGAAGTTTGTTTTTATTTTATTTTTATTTTATCAATAAAATAAAATAAAAACAAACTTCTATTTTGTTGTACCATTCATTCATTCTTGAAAGGTGGGAAGATGCTCAAGGAACCCTAAATTACAGGCCAAACATTGCTTCCAAACTCAGATAAATGTCCAATAAACCATTTTGGCCAATCTTGAGAATGTCAATCGAGCAAGAGTTAGCTAAAAAATCATCATCAGTGGGTGGAACTAAAGAGGTCCACGGGAGGAAGAAGAAAAAAGAAAGAAAAAAAAAGAAAAGAAAAAAAAAGAATGAAGTCTTGTTGGTGAAAACCTGAAAGGGCGCCACATGACAAACAGTTAGGCAAAAGAACAAAGAGAAAGGTTAGTCGGTGAAAACCCTGAAAGGGGCGCGCGCCGCTAACCGAATGAGGGCTTTGGTAACTGTCATCAAGTGGGGCTTGACGAGTATTGCTTTGAATGTTTCTATTGGGGAAAGAGTCGAGGGACAATTGTTGTGAAAGGATCAGGGTTCGAGGCCAAGATGCACGTCATGTTATTGAGGTCATCGCTTTCACCTCCAGATAAGTCCTTTTACTTTCTTAAAGGGCATATCTCATTCAGAGTCCTTTATCCGAAATTTCTTCCACTTTTGCCTTTCATTCACAATAACATTGAAACGAGCAAAAGAAAGTTTCGCAAAAATTGTTCACCTGTTTTGCAGTTGTAGCAGAGCACAGTCAGGACCCGCCTGGATAATGGAATGCCTATGAGGCAGTTTGGCATCTGGAGTGACATGCCAAGGTTTGCACCACAGAAGAGACTATCAGGGAAAATATACAGTTCCTAACAAAGTTTGACTAATAACTAGTTGGAACATTTAGGCCGCATGATGTTCTGTGTTGCAGGCCATTTGAAATACAAGAAAGAAAAAGAATGAAGAATGAGGGAGTAGTTTAAAGAAGTCAGGGAACCCACCTGGAGAATGAGGGAGTAGTTTAGAGAAAGTCGAGGCACCCACCTGGAGAGTGAGGGAGTAGTTTAGAGAAAGTCGAGGCACCCACCTGGAGAATGAGGGAGTAGTTTAGAGAAAGTTAAGGCACCCACCTGGAGAATGAGGGAGTAGTTCAGAGAAAGTCGAGGCGCCCACCTGGAGAATGAGGGAGTAGTTTAGAGAAAGTCGAGGCACCCACCTGGAGAATGAGGGAGTAGTTTAGAGGAAGTCCAGGCGCCCACCTGAAGAACGAGGGAATACATTTGAAGAAGTCCAGGAGCCCACCTGAAGAACGAGGGAGTAGCTTGAAGAAGTCCAGGCGCCCACCTGAAGAACGAGGGAATACATTTGAAGAAATCCAGGCGCCCACCTGAAGAACGAGGGAATCCATTCTGTGAAGAGGGAAGACCCACCTGAACCAAGATCGGGGGTTTATCTTTTCTACAAAGAGCAAGACCCACTTGAACCAAGAGCGGTGGTTTTATTTTCAACAAGTGAGGGGAGCAAGAACCAAGAAGACTCATCTCGGGAAGCATGAAGACTTAGAACAGGAATTGTAACTTTACATTTTCAATGTTGTACTTTCATTTTCTCTGTAAAGCAACGACCGCCAATCAGCGAGCAACCAGTGACCAGCAATGACAGCCCTTGTGTGCCTAAGAGTGTCTAGTATCAACCCCAAGTGTGTCTAGAAGAGTCTAGTTTGTCTTAGTAGTTTAGAGTGTCTAGTTTGTCTTAGTGAGTCTAGAAGAGTCTGGTGTCTATTTGAATGCGGTAGTCCCAGCTGCCGCACGTAAGGAACTACACTGACCTGACTCCTTAGTCCGGGGATATGTAGGTAACTTTGTTCTCGGTTGGAACCGAAGAATCAGGGTACGGTCACCATTTTGAAAAGCATGCTCTCGGCTAGAACAGAAAAGCCAAAATTAGTTGTCGATTACTTCTTTGTCCGAAAACTCTTCGTGTTCTCGAACAAAGAGGGGCAGCTGTAATCACCTAATTTTGGCACTAAAATTCATAAAATTGCTCAAAATAGTCATATTAGATTCTTAGGACGTTTCGTCAAATTTTTTTCTGGACTTCTAGTGTTTGTTCTGACTAAAATTGTCATAATTGGGATGTGAAACATGAAAATTGCCAAAAATTACCTGTTATGTGTTTAATTTTTGATTCTATAGTTTAATTGTGATGGTATTGTAAAGTATGTGGTTTAATTTTAGTTAGTTGTGTGTGTATCAACCATTTTAATGGCCATTTGTACAAAATAATAGTCCAAAACATTTGGCCCATCAGCCCATTCATAACCCGAGCCCAAATCCACACTATATAAACCCCAAAAGCCACATTTTCATTCTTTACACCCCTTTAGCCCTAGAGCTGGCGAAGCCCTGCCCAAAAAAACCCTCAGCCGCCGGAATTCGCCCGCCACCGTTCCTCCGCCGCACTGCCATCACCTCCGGTGGCCGGAAAATTTTGAAAAATATATCATTGGAAAGGCCTTGACCCCCTGGTTCTATTTCCACAACTATTTTCTCTAAAAAGTGAACCGATTCGCGTAGATCGGAGGTCAAAGTTTGGTCAAACTTCAAAATTCGGTGAGTTCTTTTTAGTTTTTCTCTATTTTCTTTCCCTTCCCCTTACCCTCCCCATCACCCCGTTCCCTGAATTTTCTTTTCTCCCCTGCCCGTTTTTTCCGTTTCCCATTTTCTGTTTTTTTTTTTCGTTTCTTCTTCCTCTTATTCCTTTTCTTTTATCTGTGGGGATTTGATGATGACGGGGGGCTGTGATTTGATTATGGTGTTCTGGGGAGGGGGGCTGCGTTGCTTGTTTGGAGGGTTCAATCCGGAGGCTGTGGTAATTATCTTGTGACTGTGACGATTTGTTTGTGGTGGTGGAGATGTTGTGAGTTGAAAATGATGGTTCTTGTTGGCGTTTTTGTTTTGAGACAGTGGCGTCTAGGCGGCGACGAGGCGAGGCTGCTTCAGTTTTTTGAACGGGGCAGCCCTGTGTATGTTAGTTTTATGGTGAATGGTGTGCTGTGGAGATGATGAACGGGTAGCAGCAGAGAGGCAGCAATGAGCAAAGCTGAAGCAAGCAGCGACGCTGCGATGGTGGTGATGGCGCAGAGTTAGAAGACACGCCTCTGTTTTGCATCTTGGTGATACATTGGCTTAGACGGGTTAGAAAGCATGAAACTTATGTTCTTTTTTCTGTGTTTTAGTGTTGTTAAGTTTAGTCACAGTTTTGGCATCAGAAGTCATATCGGCTTATATGTATTCCCATTGAAAAATGAATTCGAATCGTATCGTATGTGCAACTGAGTCAGTTTTGAATAAAAATCAATAGAAGCTTCTCTCTGTTTTCATTTTGGTTTAAGCATATGAATCCTTTGTTTTGATTAGGTGTGAGATAAGTTTATGCACTAATTGATTTTTGAGTTTGTCTGTATAATCCTGTTCGAGCACCACTTTGCTCAAACATGTATGTTCATATGCTTTGATCGGACTGATTGGTTTAGTTTAAAGCGAGTGTTACAGCTTCATCTGTTCCGAAGTATGAGATTTGTTTGCTTTAGTTCAATCTGAGTTGTGAAGTTACTGTGTTTGTCATTATCATGTATATCTTGGGTGTTTAAGTATGAACAATTAGTGTAACTCTTAAGGTGCTAATTTGTTTAGCTTTGTCAAGCATAGGATTCCTGGTCTGTTTTAGCATAGTCATCAATTCAAATCTGGTTGCATCTAGTATAGTTTAGTTAGTTTAGGGGGGCTGCTTTTTAGTTTGGTTTAGTTTAGACAAAGTTAGGATTTGGTTACCCTTTGGTTCAGTTTCAACTTAGTTTGGGCTGATTCTAGTTTGTATAGTTTGTCCTAGACCCTTAGTTAGTATAATGAGTGTGTGGTTGTCCTTGTAAAGGACACAATTTCAGCTTTTTTGGACTGTTTAGGGGGCTGAAATAGTCCTCTATAGTTGCTGTATTTATGATGAAAATAGGACTAGAAGACACTCAAGTGTAGGGGTGTGGGCTTGTACTTTTGTACAAGTCCATACCCCCACCTTTATGCCTCAATTTTCATCTATAAAGAGGTCATTTATTGCTCTGTTTCATTACCAAGAATCAGCTGAAATATAGAAGAACAACCAGCTGAAAATTGCACTAAATTGAGAGCTAAAAACACTTGAAAAAAGAAAGTAAGTTGGAAGAAAGATTTAGAACCAAAAGGCCTTCATACCAAGGGATTTTTTGGGGTATAAATCTTGAGTTTAAGGGGTTAAGAGAGTTCGATTTTGGGGGCTGTTAGTTGTCTGCTGCTGCTGTTCGTTTGCAAGTTAACAAGTTGGTTTCACTGCTATATTTTGGCTTGGGGAGTTCTATCTTCAATAGGTATTCTCCCAAGTTTTTTCTTTACTGCTACCTGTCAAATATTTTAGCCATTGTTAGCATCCAGAAATATATGAAGTATAGTTTGTTGCTTGACCCGTTAAACTTATTACTATGCATGTCTACAATTCGCATACACTATAATGTTGTCGCCTGATTGACGGGTTTATTAAAGGGAGATATTTGAAAGTAGAAATTGAGATTTGTTTAAATAGTTGGACATATTCTGACGAGACCCATTTGTATGTGTGCATGAAATAAATGATAGTAATAGGTAATAGTTAATATTTTCGTGAAATTCTGATAGTACGTTTAAATTGAAAAACGCAAGTTAACAAAGGGATATGAGTGCAAGCAATTCAATTTTCTTTGCAAAGATAAAAGATGAGTGCAAACAATAAAATTTGCAAACTGGGATGCGTAGTTCAGGTCTTTTTTTTTTGGTGGAATTTTAACTTGCAAGAATGCTTCCAATTAGCAAAGTATAACCTTTTTTTTAGAAATGTTACACGTCTTAATCCTCGTTACACAAATAAAAATAAAGGACTTTGAGTTTGGCAAATCAGCCCGCCATTTCGTCACTACATTTATTTTCGTCGCTTAATTTGAATAACAGCCACCCTTTTGATAAATCAGCCATTGTTGAGATAAAACATATATTTATAAAATGTCATGGCTTCTTTTGCGAAAAACACCTTAAAACAGCCTATTTTCGCAAAAAATAATTCAGCCCATATCAGTTTAAATAGCGCCAGTTTTCTCTTTTGCATTAACAGTCCATTAGCAGCTTTTATTTAATAAAACAGCCACTATTTAGATAAATAGTCATATTTTAGCTTTCCTGTTGTTAAACTTCTAAACCAATGGTTGCTATTTAATATTTAATGCGATTAGGCAAATCGATAGGGACGATAAAACCACCAGTCAATTAGGCATAACGATAAGTGTGACTTGTGGTCCGCTTATTACACGAAAAATAAATAAAACAAATCAATTCTAAATTAATTACCTTTTGAAGTTAACTAAATTATTTTTAAAGATAGACCAATCCTTTGTGAGGTTGGAAATACGAGATACATTTTATTTAAAATATTTATTTACTTATTTGTTTACTATAGATCAAAGCGTAAATTCATCCGATCCTCTGTGAGGTTGGATAAGAATAACGCTTTTAATTTTTTTGAATTTAAGTGAAAATTCATCCGATCCTCTGTGAGGTTGGATAAGAATAACACTTTTAAATTTTTTTTCTGAATCAAAGTACAAGTTCAAATTAACGGCATTAATATAACAACCATATTTAATAAATTAAAATTGCGACAATAAAGCAACTGTGCTTGGCACAGGACTCGAGGGTGCCTAATACCTTCCTGAGAGTCAACTGAGAACCTTACCTGAATCTCTAAACGCAGACCAGTAGACGAGTCAGAGGTGTTCCAAGGTACCTTTTGGTGACTTGGCACACCTTAAACTATGTCAAGTGGCGACTCCGGGTTTTCTCTAAATAATTTTGTACCTTTTGAACACCAGTCACGAGCTTTTAAATAATAAACTTCGCAACTCGCAGTTAATTAATTTTTAGGGCGTGACAACACTCCTCGATGCTGAGACCAGGTATCCTCATTTGTAAAAACTAGCACTTGCTTTAATTGTTACTGCTCGGAAACTACGACCTTATTTTCAATGGTATCCAATAGCGGTAGTTACCACCTTCCCCTTAAGGAGTATATTGCATAAACCGGAGTTGTTGGGGAGCTTATCTAAATGGGCAGTAGATTTAAGTGAATATAATATCACCTATAAACCCCGAATGACCATTAAATCCCAAGTCTTGGCTGACTTCGTGGCTTGTTGGGATCTTACTCGAAGCTGAAAAAGAGAACTCGATGTCAAAAGGATCGACTTCGGGACTATGGGTACTCTACACCGATGAGGCGACTAATTCTAAGGGTTTGGGATTAGGCATAGTGTTGATAGCGCCCATCGGGGAGAAAGTCAGGCATTCAGTTCGTTTTAAAAAGGTGACCAACAATGAGGCTGAATACGAAGCGGCCTTAGCAAGCTTGGAATTAGCCAAAGAGATGGGAGTAGAAAAACTCGAATTGAGGTGCGATTTGCAACTGGTGGTAAACCAAGTGCTCGGTGAATATACGGCTCATGAGCCCAGAATGCGGAAATTCTTGATCCTAGCACAAAAAATCTTGGCTCAATTTCAAGAATGGCAAGTCAAACAAGTACCTCAGGAAGAAAATGTTGAAGCCGATGCCCTAGCAAATTTGGGTTCGGCGGTGGACGAAGAACACTCGGGGACTGACTCAATGATTTGATTGCTTTCCGCACAAATAAGGGAAATGAAATTGGAAGTCAACTCGGTGGACCACAAATGGGATTGGCAAAGTAAGTTTATCTCTTACTTTGACTCGGGGACTCTCCCACAAGACAATAAAGAAGCAAAGAAATTAAAGACTCAAGCGGCTTCGTATTCAATGATCTGGGGAAAGCTATATAGGAGACTGTACAGCGGCCCGATGGCCAAGTGCTTGGGTCTGGATGAAACTAGATATGTGATGGAAGAAATACACGAGAGCGAGTGTGGCAACCACTCGGGGGGAAAATCCTTAGTGCGCAAACTACTTCGGGCTAGATATTATTGGCCCACTATCAGCGCAGACGCAAAGGCCTTTGTAAAAAAATGTGACAAGTGTCAGTGCCACACCTGAATGATTCATCAGCAAGTCGAACCTTTGCATTCAGTCGTGTCACCATGGCCTTTCATGAAGTGGGGAATGGATATCATTGGCCCCTTACCGAAGGGAAAATGAGGTGTTCGATTTATTCTTATTTTAACCGATTACTTCACAAAATGGGTGGAAGCAGGAGCTCTCACCAAGGTTAGACAGAAGGAGGTAATCGATTTTATCAAGAAGAACATCATTTATAGGTTCGGCATCCCAAAGGAGATCACTTGTGACAATAGTCCACAGTTCATGGGGCAGGTATCACTGATTTCCTTAAGCAGTGGGGAATAAAGAGAATAGTGTTGACCCCCTACAACCCAAGTGCCAATGGACAAGACGAATCCTCGAACAGAGTAATAATTGAAAATCTCAAGAAGAGGCTTGATTAGAAAAAAGGTCCTTGGCCCGAAGAGTTACCAGGTGTGTTGTGGGCAATGCGAACAACAGAGAAGAACAACAGCGGTGAAACCTCATTTTCCCTTGCTTATGGCATGGATTCACTTATCCCCGTGGAAGTGGGCGAACCAAGTCTTCAGTACACCTACACCACCGAAGATGCCAATCAACAAGCCATGCGCATAGAGTTAGACTTGCTCGAGGAGAAAAGAGAGTTAGCCTTGGTTCGGTTAGCAGCACAAAAAAGGAAAATCGAGGCATACCTCAACAGGAAGGCCAAACTTAGGGATTTCAAAGTTGGTGATTATGTGCTAAAGGATTCGAATCAGTTAACGAAGGAAAAGAATGGGGGAAAACTCATTGCAAACTGAGAAGGGCCTTACAGAGTTAAAGCGATCGTTGGAAAGGGATCTTATCAGATCAAAGATTTGCAAGGAAAACCCGAACCTTTGAATTGGAATATTTCCAATTTGAAGCGGTATTACTTTTAAAATCAAGGTAAGCATTCCTTGATCATTTAAAATTCACCTACAGCCTCGAGCCGAAAAAGGCTCCAAAGGCTTCGGTCGAAATATTCTAACTTGCTCCTCGTTTCATTTTTCTTGACCTTTTCAGGAAGCGGATAAGACGGTCTCCAGTGCTCGGATCTTCATCAAGATTCATACCCGAACACTGGAGGGAGTAAGAGGCGGGGTGCAATCGAGGTTGACACCAAACCTCTCCTGCCGAAGCTTGTCTATTCAGCACTCGGGGACTAGCATCCGAAAAATAGATTAGCGCTATGTATTTTCGTCCAGTAGTGACGCTTTCTAAATGTGTTTTTGCGCCTAAGCCTTGTTTAAGCTAGGCCTTATGTAAAGCTCCTTCGAGATTCAATTGATATCATCAATAAAATGAACTTGATTCAAAGTCTCTTTATTTATATGGTTATCATCAAAACATTATTAATATGCATCGGCGCGGGGACGAGACGTCGTTCCGAGCTAGCATCGGTTTTATACGATTAAGTCTTGCAAGCAAATTACTCTAGGTGTTCGACTCAAAAACCCTCGAAAGGCAAAACAAAAGCTAACACTTAAAACGTAAATTCATTCATTAAAAGCCCGAAGGCTATTGAGTCATTTACATTAAAAAGGACCTGAAGGTCTAAAGCGTACATATCAAAAAGCCCGAAGGACTAAACAAAAACAAAAATCACAAAGGATAAACAAGTCAAGATGGGGGATTATCTTTCCCTAAGGGTTCCCCTTTTTGGCGCCTTCATAATCCTCCTCGGCGCTCTCCTCGCCTTCTTCATCCCCTTCGAATTCTCCATCGTCCGAGCCCTCGCTCGATGGAAGCTCATCCATATTTTTTTGTGCCTCGCTGGCGCTTTCCTGCGCTTTAACAATCTCCTCCTCGAGGACTATCCTTCCAGCCTTGACGTCTTCCAGGGTATTGAGCCTGGTCTTAACTACAGCTCACGCATCCTCGAATTTAGCCCTTGTAGCCTTGACTTTGGCTCGTTGATTGAGATAGGCGATTTCCCCCCCGAAGCTTTGAAATTTTGTTTCGAAGAGTAGGCACTTGATCTACCTGGCTTTGCAACCCACTGAGCTTGGCGTTGTACTCCTCTAACTTGCCGCGATATTTTTCACCCACTTCCAACATTTCAGCTTTGGCGCAGAAAAGTTCATCCTCGAGCCGCTCAGACTCCAAACTCAACCTCGAGCGCTCGCTCATGAATTCGCTTTCAAGGCCAGAACCCTCGCCTCGGCAGAATCCTGAGCCCCCTGCAAGTTTGCCTCGGCTCTAGCTGCAACCTCATTAGCGCGCCCCAAGTCCTCATTTAAAGCAACGAATCGGGCCTCTAGTTCGGCGAACTGGAATCGCGGATAAGGGAAGAGAAAGATTCTTTTGGATCGTAAAGAGCTTTGGTTTACGAACCTTCAGATTCAAATCTTAAAAAAAGCCCGAGAAAGACGAATTGGACTACGACTACCGGACAGCAAAAAAAGACTTTCTACGACGAGACCAAGAATACTGGCACCCGTAACTCAACTAGCGACAAGATGGATTTCCCTAAGACACATTCCTATCTATAAACCCTCTCTTTTGTTCTCCCCAGGCAGCTGTTGCCGCTTGAACTTGCTCAGCTCGTTCACGTCCTAAGTGGACAGCCTGCAATGCGAGGACCAAACTCTGTACAAGATCAAAATTTTAGCGTCAAGAATGAGGAAATGGTAAGTTGCACAAACAGGAATGCGCGAGAAACTTACGCGAAGGGCAGAAGCGGCTGAAACGCCCATCAAACTCATAGGGCTAAGCTTGCGAAGGGCATGAGCCTCACTGGATCCAAGAAAAATATCGATGGTGGCGATATCCTCTTTGGTAGCGTCCAATAGATTGGCTTCGGGAGAAATCTCCAAAGCCAGAGGGGTAGCATCCGAAGCTTGAGCAGAGCTTCGGAAAGATTTAACCATGTTTTTTTATCAAGCCCTCATTTACCTCGGCATTTTTCAGTTTGCGCCTCGAAAGCGGAAGCAGCAGTCTCCCCAATCCGAGGTCCTTTCGCCTTAGTGGCCCTCTTCGACACAACTCTATTCCTCTTCGAATCTGGGGAAGGAAGTGGAGCAAGTTCGTAAACATGAAAGGAAGAAGAAGTTGGAATACATATAAACCGACCCAAAAAAAAATGTCATCACCTTGTGAAGTCCCTTGGCCTGGCGAACCCCTGGACTTTCTCTCTTCGGCGAGTTGCTTCGCCAAACTCGCCATCTGGCTGATGCCTTCTTTGGCGTCAAGGATTTTCTTCTCTTTTTTCTCCTCTCCTTCTTTGTCTTTCTTCTCCTCGGTTTCCTCTTCCTCCTCTTCGGTGTCCTTGACAGCCTTGTTGGAACAACCTAAATGAAGAAGGAAAAGAAAACGTTGAGAAGCAACAATTCAAAGCAAACGCTAGGAAGTTCTAAACATGACGAACAACTCACCATGCCTCTTGCACGACCATTGGTTTTCTTTAAAGGCAGCTAGAATAATCCACTGCCGAAGAGGGCGCTCCTTCTGTTTCATCACTTCGGTCACCCACTCGAGTAAATTCCCCAGCGGGTTAACTAGGACCTTGTTGGCTACATATCACAAATATGAAAATGGGTAAGGACGAGTTATGATGACCGAAGACAAAATAAGGATAAGAATACTTACGCTGGGCATTCTACTCTTCGGGAAAACTGGGGTCAGCTGATAATAGCCTCGTTTGGATGAGCAAGTAGAGGTCACTCCAACCTCAGTCACCGTGATCTTCACTCTTGCTCAATATGGCGTAAGATCCACGTGGCAAGAGAGCCACAACCCCGGCTTTGTGAAAATATAGATAGTAGAGAGAGATCAAATGCTGGAAGGTGAAAGGCGACTCAGCTAATCGACTCAAATACTCGAGGGCCTGCACAACCCTCCAAACTCTGGGGCCCAACTGAGCCAAGCACAAATTGTAAGATCGACAAAACATGTCGATTATGGGATGAACTGGTGAACCAAAGCCTATGGTAAAGGGATATGTAAAAACCGAAGAATACCTTAGGACGTGAGTGGAAGCAGCCCCGTCCAAGGCTGGGATCCTTATCTCCACCTCGGGCCCTGTCACGACCCGTTTTCTGAACGAGTTATGACACGGCACCTGGGAGCCAGGTGAACCAGACCTGCTAAACTTTTCATACATCTTTCAAAAACTCATAATAATTCAAATAAATAATAACTCTCCATCTTCTAATAAATAGTCAATATCACTTTAAAATACCTTAAACGTTAAATCTTAAAATGTGCGCCATAACCCTTCTAACTCATTGTCTATGAAGCCTCTAAAACTGGAAGACTGTCATATTGCACGAGACATGAAACCCTCGGCAATACTCAACTGAATAAATAAAATAAATGAAGGAACTGGTAAGGAAAACTGATATGTCTCCACTGAAAGTAAAGCGGAGCTCACTAACAACTGAGGATATGAGGGAGAGTCCTAGCCTGTAGTCTGATCGCCTCGGTGACCTGCGTCTACGTTGACGAAGCCAACGTAGGTTCCAAGAAAAAGGAACGTGAGTAACGAATCGCTCGTCACCCAGTGAGTATCATCGACTCCCTCACTAAGGCCGGAACGAGAGTTAATAAAACATGAATGCGTAAACTTTACTTTAAGGCAGCTGAAACATTAGATCAAAATAAACTTTTTAAATATTGCAAAATAGCTTATACTTTCTTTCTAGGGAGTACCACTCAAATCTGACATCTTTTCTTTCTTTCTCTTTCTAATCCCCCCGTGGCGTCCCACAGTTCAAAGTGTCTGACACGCTAGCATTCATTGCCCGACTATGGCAATATAATATAGTGCCCGGCTATGGCACATACCTACCCTGTCATGGTAGTTTCGGGGTAAAACGCAACCCGACTATGGTCACGCTCCGCAGCCCGACTGTGGCTACGAACGAGTTTACCCTTCTCAGAATTTAAGGTAGCTCCCAAAAATATCTAAAATATTGCTTGGCACCAAAGGCCTCAATTTGAGCTTAAGCTTTCATTTAAAATCTCATCATAGCTTCATTAGCTTTCAAACACAATTAAATCTTGAATCATTTAATAATAATCATAGAATAACATCAATAATCTCATGAAATTGTACTCAAGTAAAGATATATGATCGGGATGTAAAGGAAGCTATGAAACATATTTCTAGATACTTGATACTAAAGAACGACTTGGAAACATTAATGGATAATGAACGTTCGCCCGCTCCAATCAAACGTACATTAACTTCTCTAAAGCAATTTATCAAACACCTTAAATACATGCACTTTGTGAGAAAAGCACCTTAGGAAGGGTATGTCTCAACTCACCTCGATTACTCCTCGGGCCTATACGTAGCTCCAATAGACGCACCTCACGTCACCCAACAACTACAACCACCAATTTACGTAATCAATTCCAAAGTTTCAATCTTTTCCCCAATTCAAGAACTCTAGTTCATATTCTAAACTTTCTAGGTTTTTGGGAATTTTCTTATTAATTATTGTCTATAAAGATATTAAATTTTTGTAGATAATCGTGACATAATTTCATTGATGCGTAGAAAAAACTCACCTTTGGGTTAACTTGGAGATTGAATTGGGAAAAGTAATGTTCACAGCTTTGATTTTCGATGACGGGAGTAGTTAGATACGGAGGAATCTTAATTCCTTATGTCTGCCGAAACCAAGTATCATTAGTTAAGGTTGTGCTGCTCCCCTTTCCTTAATATTTTAATACTATTTACTTATAGGAATTTGTTTTGCCTAGCCTGTATGTTAGGTAACTTGGCTAATTAGCCAACTTAATGTAAACTCTACCTATATTAAGTCGGCTTTAACTTTTGGCACCTCTTACAATTTCTTCCTCCACTTTACATACATTTAAATATTTACACATCATTCATGATAACTATTTAACTTATCTTCACCATACACTTCATATTCGGACCTCGCCATAATATATGAAACGACTTTACGTAAATAATTTTTCACGCCAATAAGTGTCCTAAAACTTAGAAATTTTGGGGAACGTCACATTCTTCCCCCCTTAAGATCATTCGTCCTCGAATGATTTTTTTTTTTTTTTTTTATTCCTCACTCCTAGGCCACCTTTCCATTCCACCAACTTGCCAAATGTTCCAAAATTTGGCTAAGTGTTAGATTTCTTAAAAATTTCGGCAGAGTCTCCCCTGTAACTGGACTATCCAAAAAAATATCCCTGTCAGAAATACCACAACAACAACCAATACACCATAATAGGCCATCAAAGGTACCAACAATAGCCCAAAATAACCACTACTACTCCGGCAAGGAGGTAAATCCCAACAATAAATAAAACATGCTCCGGCAAGGAGCTGAGTCTCAATAATAAATCAAACGTACTCCGGCAAGGAGCTAAATAACACTAACGAATTAATATACTCCGGCAAGGAGCTAAACCACATAATATCTCATAATTGACTAGAAAAAATTTAAATACAATTTAAACCTTTATAGTTCACATACCTTGTTATTCAAATAGATGGGGATACCTTTTCTTCATGTCTTCCTCAACCTCCCAGGTAGCCTCTTTTGAATTTTGACCACGCCACAATACTTTCACCGAAGCTATATCTTTTGTTCTTAACTTTCTAACTTGCCTATCCAGAATCTGGATTGGTACCTCTTCGTAACTCAAGTCTGTATTAATTTCTATGGTGTTGGAAGGAATAACATGCGACTCATCATGGATGTACTTTCTTAACATAGACACGTGAAAAACAGGATGGACCGAAGACAACTCAACTGGCAAGGCTAGCTCATAAGCCACATTACCTTTCTTGCTTAAGATTTCATAAGGTCCGATAAATCTAGGACTAAGTTTTCCCTTCTTACCGAACCTCATAACTCCCTTCATTGGTGACACTTTTAGAAATACCATATCGCCTACATTAAACTCTAAGTCTCTGTGCCTCTTATCAGAATAAGACTTTTGACGACTCTAAGCCGTTTTCAGCCTTTCTCTAATTAGCTGGACTTTCTCTAAAGCCTCATAAACAAACTCTGGGCCAAGTAACGGTACCTCTACTTTTTCGAACCAGCCCACTGGAGATCTACATCTACGCCCATAAAGCGCCTCATACGGAGCCATCCCAATACTAGCCTGATAGCTGTTATTGTAAGCAAACTCAATGAGTGGTAGGTGGTCATCCTAATTACCTCCCAAATCTATAACACAAGCTCGCAACATATCCTCAAGGGTCTGAATGGTCCTTTCTGCATGCCCATCAGTCTGCGGATGAAAAGCGGTACTCAAGTTGACCTTGGTTCCCAACCTTTTCTGGAAAGCTTGCCAAAAATGGGCCGTGAACTGAGGACCTCTGTCAGAGATAATCGAGACTGGGGTGCCATGCAACCTAACAATTTCCTTGATGTACAACTGAGCATAATGTTCGGCAGTGTCTGTCGTCTTAACTGGTAGAAAATGAGCTGACTTTGTGAGTCTATCTACAATGACCCAAATTGAATCATGTTTACGATATGTGCGAGGCAAGCCTACCACGAAATCTATATTTAGCGCTTCCCATTTCCACTGTGGTATCTCTATATCCTGAAGTAGACCACCTGGTCGTTGATGCTCTGCCTTGACTTGCTGACAATTCAAACATTTAGCCACATACTCTGCTACTTGCTTCTTCATGCCTTTCCACCAATACAAATCCTTCAAATCTTGATACATTTTAGTAGCACCTGGGTGAACAGAGTATCTCAAGCTGTGAGCTTCTTCCATGATGGCTTTTCTGAGATCATCTACATCTGGTACACATAACCTGTTATTTAGCTTCAAAACTCCATCGCTTCCAAGAGTGAAAGCAGTGATTTCTTTATTTCTGACTCCATCTTTTATTTTCACCAAATACGGATCCTCATCTTGCTTAGCCTTAACATGTGCAATAAGTGATGAACGTGCTAAGGCATAAGCAACCATATCTCCTCCTCCCGTCTCATCCAGTCTAATCCCGTCATTTGCCAGCTTTTGCACTTCTCGGCCTAACAGTCTCCTCTGAACTGATAAATGAGCTAAGACACCCATTGACTTTTTGATGAGTGCGTCTGCTACCACATTAGCTTTGCCCGGATGGTAAAGGATATTGATGTCATAATCCTTCAACAGCTCGAGCCACCTTCTCTGCCTCAAATTTAACTCCTTTTGCTTGAAAATGTACTGGAGACTCTTATGGTCTGTATATATATCAGAATGCTCACCATACAAGTAGTGCCTCCATATTTTTAAAGCAAATACTACCGCTGCAAGCTCTAAGTCGTGTGTGGGGTAGTTCTTTTCGTGGTTTTTCAACTGCCTGGAAGCATAGGCAACAACCTTTCCTTCTTGCATGAGAACGCAACCAAGCCCTACTCTGGAGGCATCACAATACACCGTGAACCCACCTAAACTTGTCGGCAAAGTTAACACAGGTGCAGTAGTCAACCTCTTTTTCAATTCTTGAAAACTGTGCTCACACGCTTCTGACCACTGAAATTTAACTGCTTTCTGAGTCAGCTTGGTCAATGGTGCTGCAAGTGAAGAAAAGCCCTCTACAAATCTCCTATAGTAGCCTGCCAAACCCAAGAAACTTTGGATTTCGGTCGGTGTTGTTGGCCTTGGCCAATTCTTAACCGCTTCAATCTTCTGAGGATCTACTTTAATGCCTTCGCTAGATACCACATGGCCTAAGAATGCCACTGACTGGAGCCAAAATTCACATTTAGAAAACTTGGCATAAAGTTGATTCTCTTTCAAAGTCTGCAATGTTATCCTGAGGTGCTCTGCATGTTCTTCCTTACTTTTAGAATATACCAAAATATCGTCTATAAACACAATGATAAAGGTGTCTAAGTATGGCTTGAAGACCCTGTTCATTAGATCCATGAATGCCGCGGGTGCATTGGTCAACCCAAAGGACATCACTAAAAATTCATAGTGCCCATAACGAGTCCTGAAGGCTGTCTTTGGGATATCTTCTTCTCTGATTCTCAACTGGTGATACCCCGACCTCACGTCTATCTTTGAGAAGTACTTTGCACCCTGAAGTTGGTCAAATAAGTCATCAATTCTAGGCAATGGATACTTGTTTTTAACTGTAACTTTGTTCAACTGCCGATAATCGATACACATTCTGAGAGACCCATCTTTCTTCTTGACAAACAGGACCGGAGCACCCCACGGTGACACACTCGGCCTGATGAAGCCCTTGTCAAGAAGATCTTTCAACTGCTCTTTCAATTCTTTAAGCTCTGCTGGGGCCATTCTATAGGGAGGAATAGATATGGGCTGAGTGCCCAGGACGAGGTCAATACCAAACTCTATGATTCTTTCTGGAGGAAGTCCGGGAAGGTCATCTGGAAAAACTTCTATAAATTCCCTAACAACTGGCACAGACTGGAGAGTTGGCACCTCTGATTCTGCATTAATGATATGAGCCAAATAGGCAACACACCCTTTACTTATCATCTTTTGTGCCTTAAGGTAAGAAATAAATTTACCCACTGGAGATGCTGAACTACCCTTCCATTCTAGGACTTCTTCATTTGGAAACTGGAATCTGACTATCTTGGCACGACAATCTAACGTGGCATGGCAAGAAGATAGCCAGTCCATACCTATGATCACATCGAAGTCCACCATTTCTAGCTCTATGAGATCGACCGTGGTATTGCGGCCTTGGACTGAAATTGAGCAACTCTTATAAACTCTAGTTGCTTTCACCGGCTCACCAATTGGAGTAGATACTAAGAAGGACTCACTTAACTGTTCAGGTTCTAGCCCGAGACTCATAGCGAAATACGGGGTGACATAAGAATATGTAGAACCTGGATCAATCAAGACATATGCATTATGTGAACAAACTTGGAGTATACCTGTGACAACTGCTGGAGATGCCTCTGCACTCTGACGATCAAGTGTAGCATATAAACGGGGTCGTCCCCCTCCCTGGTGGACTGAGCCTGAACCTCTACCCGCCCCACGCGCAGCCTGGTTCTGAGGGCCACGAGCTTGGGGTGGTGCAACTGCAGTAGCTGAAGAACCTGCTGGATATGATGCTCCCCTATCATAGGCTCGCTGCAACTTTGGGCAATTAAATTTGTAGTGTCCCTCTTCAAGACAATTGTAACAACCTCGAAAACCCAACTTGCACGACCCTGAATGGTTCTTTTTACAATTACTACAAACATCAACATACTGTAGCTGCTGGTTGACACTACCTTGACTCTGAATAGCTGGAGATTGAAAACTCTGATTTTGATTGGACCTGCCACCAAGGTTCTGATTCTGACGAGACTGATTCCCATAGTTCTGGTTCTTCTTGAAGTATGACCCACCACCTGACTGGTAAGAGGACTGAGCTGGTGCAGATGCAGCCTTGCAAAATGAGCTCTTTCCTCCTCCCATTGAACCATTGTAACCGCTGGATGATCGGGCCCTCTTGTTATTGTAGCTTTCCTTTTCATCTCTTCTTTGATGTTTCTTCCTTTCCATGTGCTTAGCAAATCCCACAACAGAGGACAAAACTGACATACCTGCTGCTGCTGCCGCTGTAGTGTCCTAAATGTGAATACCCAATCCATTAACGAATCTATCAATCTTTGCCCTTTCTGTTGGAATCATATGGGGTGCGTACTTAGCCAACTTGATAAACTCCATCTGATATTCTTCTACACTCATTGATCCCTGCTTAAGTTGCTCAAACTGGGTAGCCTTGGCTGCCTTATCTTCTTCTGGTATAAAGTTCATTGTGAATGCCTCCTCAAATTCCTCCCAAGTAGGTGGACCATAATCCTCATCTCTCTCTCTTTCCCATATCTCGAACCAAGTGCCTGTCGTACCCTTCAGCTGGTAGGCAGCTAATTCAACAGCCTCATTATCAACTGCTTTCATCAACCGGAGTGCCCTTTTAACTTCCTCAAGCCATAACATTGCATCTTCACCAACCTTGGTACTGTAGAACTCTGGTGGTCTCAACTTGAGAAACTCGTGTGCCCTGGAGGTTATAGAACTTTCATGTCTGTTGCCCTGAGGTGGTGCCTCATTCTCCCTATGACCCTGAGTAGCCATGACTGTAGTAAACATCTTCATAGCCCCTCTCATTGCATTAAAAGCCTCACCCATCTCTGGTGGCAAGACAACTTGAGCTGGAACAACAGGTGGGGGTGGCACTTAGTTCTGGTTAGCTTCCTCATCTATCTCAATCTGATCAACCCGCTCCTCTGGTTCAACCTGAGGCGCTGGAATCTTCTTAGTTGGCTTTCCCTTCTTACTTTTCTTAGATTTACGCTGAGCCACCATAGCTGCAAGCGTTTCTTGATTAGCTGCTTGAGCACTGGTGTTAGAATTTCGAGTACCAACCATTTCTGTGAATTCAAAAGAATGAATAGATTAGAAGGATTCTTAAAGTTAAGCTCTATTGCACGATCTAGAGTACGAAAGAAAGCGAGACTTTTCCTAAATGTCTGCAGCCTCCTGTTCATAAGTATGGCGCGCTTCATACCCATAAACAAGACTCTACTGACACGGCTTCATAGACCTCTAGGACTCTCTAAACCTGTGGCTCTGATACCAAGTTTGTCACGACCCGTTTTCTGAACGAGTTATGACACGGCACCTGGGGGCCAGGTGAACCAGACCTGCTAAACTTTTCATACATCTTTCAAAAACTCATAATAATTCAAATAAATAATAACTCTCCATCTTCTAATAAATAGTCAATATCACTTTAAAATACCTTAAACGTTAAATCTTAAAATGTGCGCCATAACCCTTCTAACTCATTGTCTATGAAGCCTCTAAAACTGGAAGACTGTCATATTGCACGAGACATGAAACCCTCGGCAATACTCAACTGAATAAATAAAATAAATGAAGGAACTGGTAAGGAAAACTGATATGTCTCCACTGAAAGTAAAGCGGAGCTCACTAACAACTGAGGATGTGAGGGAGAGTCCTAGCCTGTAGTCTGATCGCCTCAGTGACCTGCGTCTACGTTGACGAAGCCAACGTAGGTTCCAAGAAAAAGGAACGTGAGTAACGAATCGCTCGTCACCCAGTGAGTATCATCGACTCCCTCACTAAGGCCGGAACGAGAGTTAATAAAACATGAATGCGTAAACTTTACTTTAAGGCAGCTGAAACATTAGATCAAAATAAACTTTTTAAATATTGCAAAATAGCTTATACTTTCTTTCTAGGGAGTACCACTCAAATCTGACATCTTTTCTTTCTTTCTCTTTCTAATCCCCCCGTGGCGTCCCACAGTTCAAAGTGTCTGACACGCTAGCATTCATTGCCCGACTATGGCAATATAATATAGTGCCCGGCTATGGCACATACCTACCCTGTCATGGTAGTTTCGGGGTAAAACGCAACCCGACTATGGTCACGCTCCGCAGCCCGACTATGGCTACGAACGAGTTTACCCTTCTCAGAATTTAAGGTAGCTCCCAAAAATATCTAAAATATTGCTTGGCACCAAAGGCCTCAATTTGAGCTTAAGCTTTCATTTAAAATCTCATCATAGCTTCATTAGCTTTCAAACACAATTAAATCTTGAATCATTTAATAATAATCATAGAATAACATCAATAATCTCATGAAATTGTACTCAAGTAAAGATATATGATCGGGATGTAAAGGAAGCTATGAAACATATTTCTAGATACTTGATACTAAAGAACGACTTGGAAACATTAATGGATAATGAACGTTCGCCCGCTCCAATCAAACGTACATTAACTTCTCTAAAGCAATTTATCAAACACCTTAAATACATGCACTTTGTGAGAAAAGCACCTTAGGAAGGGTATGCCTCAACTCACCTCGATTACTCCTCGGGCCTATACGTAGCTCCAATAGACGCACCTCACGTCACCCAACAACTACAACCACCAATTTACGTAATCAATTCCAAAGTTTCAATCTTTTCCCCAATTCAAGAACTCTAGTTCATATTCTAAACTTTCTAGGTTTTTGGGAATTTTCTTATTAATTATTGTCTATAAAGATATTAAATTTTTGTAGATAATCGTGACATAATTTCATTGATGCGTAGAAAAAACTCACCTTTGGGTTAACTTGGAGATTGAATTGGGAAAAGTAATGTTCACAGCTTTGATTTTCGATGACGGGAGTAGTTAGATACGGAGGAATCTTAATTCCTTATGTCTGCCGAAACCAAGTATCATAGTTAAGGTTGTGCTACTCCCCTTTCCTTAATATTTTAATACTATTTACTTATAGGAATTTGTTTTGCCTAGCCTGTATGTTAGGTAACTTGGCTAATTAGCCAACTTAATGTAAACTCTACCTATATTAAGTCGGCTTTAACTTTTGGCACCTCTTACAATTTCTTCCTCCACTTTACATACATTTAAATATTTACACATCATTCATGATAACTATTTAACTTATCTTCACCATACACTTCATATTCGGACCTCGCCATAATATATGAAACGACTTTACGTAAATAATTTTTCACGCCAATAAGTGTCCTAAAACTTAGAAATTTTGGGGAACGTCACAGGCCCCCAACGGCAGTCTACCTGAACAGCTTTAATTAAATCCTTGGTTATCACACTCGGGGTGACGTGCACTAGTATGTTCCTCTTCTTATCTCTTTGGGCGTCGAACTGAATTTAAAATTTAAGGTCCTTGTCATTATTGAAGTCCGAAGGGATAGCTAACCGAGGTTCTCCTCGTCAATAGGAATCTTCTTCCTAGACTTCTTCGGGGCAACAGCTTCGGTCTTTGACCCATCTTTGCTGACCTCAGCATCGCCTACTGGGCCACTTACTTCTTTAGTGCTGATGACATCATCGCCTTCGACGTCATCCCTGTCACTAGCATGGTCGTCACCACCAATGCCAGCATCGATGCTAAACACCGCTCTGTCATGCCCTGCCCTCGCCTTGCGCTGCCTAGAGCCACTAGCCAATGACGTCGCCTCCCCACCACCCTCTGCCTCGACGGCTTGCAGCTCCGGCACGGTGGTGATGAAGTCGCCGCTGACTATCACGGCAGCAAGGCGTGAAGCTCTCTCGCCAGAATCACTGGAACCTTGGCCAGAATTTTTATCAGACATGGTAAAAACAAGAAGTTTGCTCAAGAGGTAGAAAGATTGAACTCAAATAGGGTAGAGTGAAATCGTTGCTGACAGTGAATCTTCTCTTTTTTCGCTACTGTTAATATCGTAAAAGTGGAGAAGGAAACTTCAAATAGGAGTATTTATAGGGATAATAAAAGGCAAGTGGAGGAGTCATGATGATTTGAGACGTTGGAAATGCAAACAATTCGGTGTGACCGTTCGGTGACCAATGTACAGTCACCACGTAATACGGAATAGTAATATGAAAAGACTTGTAACGTGTTGAAACTCTTGGATAGGGTTGAGCCACGTCATCTTCCCGCTTAAATTCATTCCACTCCTCGGTGACCCTGACACTCATCCGAGGAGTGGGGGGACTATCTGTATTGGGTAAAAATTGACGTGCTCGGACAGCACTTAGGTGGGATAAACCGAGGTCAGCTGAACTGATGCTCCGAAAGGTAAAGGTTGAAGCCAACAATATAATCACCGAAGTCGAGCATTAAGGTCCATCACCGAAGATGAATCGCAAGTTGTGGTTCGGTTTACATCCACTTCGATCGAGCAGCAAGATTGCACTACCGAGGTTATGTATCTGAACCTCGGTGGGATATCCCGGTTCCAGCGGCATAATAGCCCACTACTTCAGTCCACTAACTCCACCAACATACATGCTGAACGTGGGTTTAAACATGGCCAGCCATAGGAAACGTGGGCAAGGCCCCTTACATCTATAAATAGCACTAGTTTTTATATTGTAGCTATTCAGAAATACATACAGAAACTCTGGCAAAATTTGTACTCATTGGCATATATTGAAATCTCGTTCTTCTATTTATATTTCGTTCGTTATTGTTCATATTTCGACTTTAATACATCGTTTTGCTTGTATTCGCAATCCAAACTCGATTTGTGTCCTAAGAACCGTTTAGGCCAATGCAGTTCGTATTATCTGTCTTATAAGGTTCTTGAGCACCACTTAAAAGAGAAATTTTTGTAACATTAATCATTAGAATATTTATCTACACTATCCTTTGTCTTTCGCTTAACTGTCAGAATTACCTCCACTGACTAGAGCAATAACGGTATATTAGAAAAATGTAATAAGAATACTTCATATTTTTCTAAAACGTCACATATTCTAAACAAATTCAATTAGCAAAAAATTAACATCCGAGACCGAGAGGGAGTAATAAAAAATGTAGGGTTTACACTACAAAACTCTATCTCCTTGTAGAATTATATTTCTTTCAACTGTGCTTTTTCTATTTTCTTTTTTCTTCCTTCCTTTAGATTTTTCTTGTTCGAAAACAAAATCAGATTAATAAGAGCCCGCCATCCAACACAAAAAATAAAAAACCAACAAATTCATGCTTAAATGTTTCATGCCTCTACTGCTTTGCGATAATTAGCCTGTCGAACGGCCTCTTTTCTTCTTTATTTTTACTTGTACTTTTATAATTTAGTTTGCTACAGCCATTTTCTTCTTTATGCTATTACAATTTCTGAAAGCGTTTGGTCTAACAAATTTTAAAACACATAAAAGTTTTATATATGTCCATTTTCATGATGGGCGGCCTTGTATATATTTGTGGCTTCAAATAACTTATTATTGCTATTATTGTTCTTCAAATAACTTATTTATGGTATACTCATTCTTTAATTTAAGCTGTCTTTAGGATTGACAAGAATGCCATAGTATACAGATTAAGATATTTACTAATTAAGAATTATTCGAAACCGTTGATTTATGCAACCAAAATAATTTGGTTTTTAGTTTTTGTTCTTCTGTCGAATTAATCGAATCCGTTGTGTATTATTAAGCTGACTTTTGCTCTTTAACTTTTGTCATGGTTTTCAAAAATTTTGGATGTATTTTAGATAGTATTCTTAGTATGATTACTCATTTCCAACTGTCAACTGTCGTTGTGAAATTCAATAATTGACATTAAAGGTTACAAAAATTATATTTCTTAGATAAAAGATCACGTTAATTGAAATTTATTTTCCAAACGGGTTCATAGTTTTTGCGATGAGGACAATCAAATCCATGCAAGAGAAGATAGTTAAGTTAAACCTTTAGATTACGTGGAAAATGTTTCAGTGAAAAGATGACTTGCAATTTCTTCCACCCCCCCCCCCCCTCCCCACCCAACCAAAAAAAAGGAGGAAAAAAAGGGAAAAAGAAAAAGAAAGGGTGGCATCATCACGATCTGATTAGGTGATGAGTGAGCTCATTACGAAGAAAAGATTTATTTTCTTTTTACAGATCAACAAAGATTAATATGGACCAGTCTTTATAAGAGATTAATAATTAAATACTATATAGGAAGCTGCTAAATGATCATACTCATGTGAACCTAAAATAACTATACTAAGTGAAAAGTCCATTAAGTTCTCATTCATTTTTTGGCTCCATCAACTATTCTTTGGGCAATTCACAAAACTATACAAACTAACACTCTTTCTTACACTAAAATGTCAATATATTTCCATTTTCAAAATATAGTAACATTTTTTTTCAAAACATAGCAAAATGCACAAAATGATGCTAAAAATCCTAGATCTTCCTCCTACCAACCCCAGCCACCACCCCCAAGCACTCTGCTGTATGTGTTGTGTATTTTCAGTGTATGTCACATGTATATTTTTTGTATGCATAGTGTATGTAAAGTGTGTGAACCTACATACATAAGCCATACACAACATATACAAATGCATAAACACAAGAATACACGTTACTTATTGTATGTGAGGTGTATATCTAGTGTATGTCCGGTGACATACATTGGATATACACATGAAAAACAGTTTCTTTCGCCTCCACCACCACCAACAACTACAGTGCACCGCCGGAGAAACCAACAAACAAACATACATATATATGTGTTGTATGTCAAGTGTATATACATTGTATATCCGGTGTATATTCATTGTATATACAGTGCATACACTGCATATACAATGGAAATACGCATGGCATACATTCCATACAGTCCACAAACGCCAATCATACACCATAACCACCGTGGTTCCGCCGTGTCCCACTGGAAAATTCAAGAAAAAAAAAAGGAAAAGCACGAATCGACGACGACTACACAGATCCACACCATCGGAAAAGCAAAAAAGGATGACGAGCATCTTTGGTAGCATAAAACAGTAAAGCCGGCGCGGAGCCACCTGTAACAACATTTTATCATTACAGCGGCGCCATAGTAGGGATCACCGGCGACGACGGGGGTGGGGGAGGCAGGGGACGATGACATGGATCTGATACAGTGACAAATCTGCAGTGTAGCAGTAAAAAAACCGCAAGGACGGGGCTACGACGGGGATGGGGGAGGCGGGATGATGACGGGGATGAGAGGCGGGACGATGACGGTGATTTCCGGCGATGACTGGCCGGAAAAAACTGTGTGGGGGAGGCGGGGACTTGGACAGATGGGAGAGAAAAGGAACTAGGGTTTTTTATGACATGTTTGGCAGCATTGAAAAAAGTATTGCTACGTTTGGTAAATGTGTGAAATGTTGCTATGTTTTTAAAAAAAGGTCTCTAATTTGACATACAGTATAATTTTCTCCTATTCTTTTCCCTCCAATAAGTTTCCCTCCAAAAGTATAATAATTTTATATTAATATGTCCAACTTTTTATGGTCTCAATATATTAAAAAATTAAAATAAATATATAAATACATTATTCTTCATATTTATATTAATACATTATTCTTAATATTGAATATATGAGTTTAATTTTAATGAGTATCGAATTTAATTAATTTTTTTTTGCTTATAGGAGTTTTTCGTTAAATATTTAAATTTTAGATGGAAATATAAGTGACAAATTTTCATTATAGTTACTTTGTTAATATTTTGAAATTAAACTACTCATTATAATTATGATAATTTAATTGACTACATATATACGTGTGTGTGTGTGTATATATGTATATATATATATATATATATATATATATATATATATATATATATATATATATATATATATACACACACACACACACTACACGCACTATATATTTCAAACTTATTCCTATGCAATTTTACATACACACCATTTTATAAATTCACCTGTAAAAAATTATAATTCACATATTTACATACACACCCCTACATAATATAACAAGAATTATATGAGAACTAACAAAAATAGAAAATAAATTTGTTGTGGAAGAGTGTGTGTGTGTGTGTGTGTGTGTGTGTGTGTGTGTGTGTGTGTGTGTGTGTGTGTGTGTGTGTGTGTGTATATATATATATATATATGTTATCAAGAATAAATACATATATGACATCATTAATCAAACCACTAACTAACTATGCATTGTGTAAAATCATCAGAAGGAGAAGTAGAAGCGGTTGTTAATGTGTCTCTCCATTTTTTCTGTTGAACCTTTAGACAATCTTGCTTGCAGTGTCAACCAAATCCATTTTAGTCCTATATTCATATTTTTTGCCTCGTTTGATGGGTCAACAAAGAATAAATTAAATAACATGACGAATGTTGTTGCCTGATGGGTCAACTAACGCCTTAGAAATCGAAGGTAAGAATTGACGTAATTAAGTATATTTGGTGCGAACCCGTTGACAAATGAAAAATTTCAGCATAATGGCAACTACTACGACATTGCAAGCGAAGGTTATGGGTTCGAACCTGGCAAAAGTGTGTCATTTAACCTATTTTTTCATTTACTTCGTATTTAATTACTCTTGCTATGTAATGAAGTTTTTTATATCTTATATATGTTATCACTAATAATAATAAATTTTAATTTTCCTAATTTGATCCTTCAATTTCTTGCTATGTAGCCAAATTTCTTATATCTTTTATATGTAATCACTACTAGTAATGAGTTTTGATTTGCCTTATATGATCCTTCAATCACTGATAGTAATGAATAACTGAATGCATTTTGGGGGACATACAACTTTACACAATAACATATACATATACTATTTTCAATAAAGTTAGGTAGTCTATTTTTGTCTAAAGGACATAATTTCTTTTTGGTCAAACAATAGAAATTTTTATTCAACTAAATTAATAAGGATATATCTTGGTTCCAGTCTCAATTTGTCATGACTAAGAATATTATTTCGAGCTTGAAATAATATAGTTTTCTTGTTGTTTTTAAGCTAATGAAAAATTTATGTTAACTTTTAATTTTGAGTTATTTTATTTAATTATTTAAATTTAATTAAGATAAATATGAAAAATTATTAAAAATTTATATTTTGTGCTTTGCACGTATGCGTACTTATGCATAGATGAGTTAAATATAAAAATTTTCTTCAAAGTCATGGTGGGATTCGACTAGAAAAGTTTTAAGACTTTCCGAACAGAAAAATATTTTATCTTTCCAAAAGATGCGTTTCAACTTGTAAATGTAAAAAATGATCAAACTGAATTTTTTTTCTAAAATAGCTTTTAGCTTCTCTTTATTTTCTTCAGAAAATACTTATTTTAGACATCAAGTTGAAAGATATTTTATTCAACACCTTAAAAAATTCTTTTTAAATTTTTTATATTAAAAAGTGACATATCAGAAAGAAGAGAGCACAAAAATAATAACCATGAAATGAAAATTTCGTATATCTAAGGAGAGTATGAAATATGCACTAAGTATAAGATTTTCTTTTATATTTTATGAAAAAAAATCAGAAAATTATAAGTTGGTGTTCAAATTTTCGAGAAGATATTATTATAAAGAATATTAGGGTGAGAAAAATAATTTTTTTAGACAATCTTTGCATTGAAAATATAAACATAACTAACTATAAAGATAGAGAATGAAATTTAAATGCATTGGGAATGTAAACATAATTAACGACAAAGAGAAAGAGAGAATGATATTTAAAATTTGAATATTAATTTTCATGAAGGGTATAATGGACATAAAAAAACGTAGAAAGTGTCCATTATATCCCCAATTCCCTAATGAAATTACTTAATTACCCTCCGTATGATTATTAGTGCCGAGAAAGGTATGGTCACATATCATTTTCCTATTATATAACGTACTATATCAGTCTAGATACCATTAATGTTTGAACAGAAAGAGGCTGCTATATGGATAGAGCTGAAATGCAGATGATAATGAACATTTTGCATAAGTTGATTGGCTAAAAGACAATTATTTGGAATTAATATTTGAGTCATGCATGAGATATCATGCATAGCACACATCATTAATTGCTAACACATCACCGTCTGTTTTGGAATATCACCAACTCTTCTTTTGTCATATTTGTTGGGTTTGAAAAAGGAAGTTAAAGTGGTGTGAATGGAAAATGAAGAGAATATTTATTAAAGATTAATATTTTATATTAATATTTATGTATTAAATATTTATTAATATTTTATTTGAACTGTTTTCGTAACGGAATAAAGAATTAGACTATTTATGCAAATATTCCAATAGGTGCCGCACGCTGCATGAAATGAAAAGGTGTTCTCATTGAGCAGCCATCTAGAAGGCTGTTTTTCATGAACAACCACTTAATCTAAAATGAAAAAACACCTTCTTGCCTCTTTATTCCAAAATCATGCCTTTTCATTCCAAATCTTGTGGCTATAAATAGAGAGGCATTCTGCCTCATTTTCATTATCCAAAAAATTCTTCTATCTCTCTCTCTCTCTCTCTCTGCTTTCTGCATTTGTTTTCCAAAACAAAAAGTAAGTTCGAATCAGTGTGATTTGCAGCCATATTTTGAGTTCGCTGGTTACTGTGATTTGTATTACTGCTATCACAGTAACGTTGTTCGGTTCTATCCTGAGAGAAATTAATCCATTAACCTTGGGTAACTATAAGGAGATTAGATTTCTTAAGGAGAGGCAGTGTAGACTGTTGGCTCGTAATATTTTCTATTTCATTTTTTTCTGGTTTCTGGTCATTATCGAAAGTGCAGACGTATAACAATCTTAAGAAATCTAATATTTACTCTGGTCTGCTAATCGATACTGAACCGGTTGTGGAGATTAAAATACTCCAAAGTGTTACTGGAGACTAAAATCTGAAAAAAATTTCTACTCTAATTTTAATATTCTGTTTTGAAGATTAAAAACTTCAACGGATTATTGAAACTATTTTTATTGTTATTTGCAGTTTGAAGATATAAAAACTTCATTGTACATCAAATCAGTTTGAAGATATAAAATCTTCATTGTACATTAAATCAGATTATTTGAATCTGACTGTGTTATTTTATTTTTACAGAATAATGACGAACACAGAAAATAACAACGGTGTTTCTGGTACACCAAATGCTTCCATTAGTGCAAGCTCCAGCCGCCCTGCATCTGCACCGGCACCTGCGCCAGAACCGGCTGAAAATCCGGGAAAGTTTGGCGGGATTGACTTCAAAAGGTGGCAGCAAAAGATGTTCTTTTATCTGACCACACTGAGTTTGCAACGATTCATTAAGGAGGACGTTCCTGTCCCAGCAGACGACACACTTGAAAATGAACGTTTCATTGTTATTAAGGTATGGAAGCATTCTGATTTTCTATGTAAAAAATACATTCTGAATGGACTGGAGGACGACTTATACAACGTCTACAATACTGCTGCAACTTCGAATGAGCTTTGGCTTGCTCTTGAAAAGAAGTACAAAACTGAAGATGCAGGGATGAAGAAATTTGTAGCCGCCAAATTTCTGGACTTTAAGATGGTGGACAGTAAAACTGTCATAAGTCAAGTCTAAGAGTTGCAAGTGATCATTCATGATCTCATTGCTGAAGGTATGATCTAAATTAATGCTTATAATAGAACTATTAATTACCCTATTAATAATAAATTTCTCATTGAAGATTTGGTCATCAATGAGGCGTTTCAAGTGGCTGCGGTAATTGAAAAGTTACCACCTTTGTGGAAAGACTTTAAGAATTACTTGAAACACAAGCGCAAGGAGATGTCACTTGAAGATCTCATTGTTCGTTTGAGGATCGAGGAAGACAACAAGATTGTGGAGAAGAAGGTTGCTCGTGGAAGTTCAATAGTAATGGGAGCAAATATTGTTGAGACAAATGATGCACCAAAGAACAACAAAAGGAAGAAACCTTCTGGACTAAACAATCAGCCGAAAAAGAAGGAATTCAAGGGCAATTGCCGCAACTGTGGTAAATATGGACACAAGGTTGTAGACTGTCGTGCTCCAAAGAATGCCAAAAATAATAAAGGTCAAGCAAACATGGTAGAAGATACTATTTCCCAAGGAGTGCAAGAGACGGATCTTTGTGCAATAATTTCTGAATGTAATTTGGTAGGAAATCCCAAAGAATGGTGGATTGATTCTGGAGCCACCCACCATATTTGTGCAAATAAAAATGTGTTTACTGGCTATACTCCCGCTGGACCTAATGAGACAATCTTCATGAGAAATTTTGCAACAACAAAGATCGAAGGTTATGGCAAGATAGGCCTAAAGATGACCACATGCAAGGTTGTGATTCTCAATAATATTCTTCACGTTCCAGAAATACGTAAGAACTTGGTGTCATCATCACTTCTCGTCAAGAACGAGTTTAAGTGTGTATTTTTTTCTGATAAGGTTGTATTAAGTAAGAATGATAGTTTTGTAGGAAAATGTTACCTAAGTGAGGGCTTTTTCAAGCTGAATGTAATGACTGTTTCTATCAATAATAAAGTTCAAGCTTCTTCTTACTTACTTGAGTCAAATGAATTGTTGCATGCACGTTTGGGACATGTTAACTATAAAACCTTGCGAAAATAATAAATATGGAAATATTGCCTAAATTTGAATGTGAGAAATCAAAATGTCAAATATGTGGTGAGTCTAAATTTGCGAAACATCCTTACAAATCAACTGAAAGGAATTCCGAAACTTTAGACTTAATTCATACAAAAATTTGTGATATGAAGTCAATACCATCTCGCGGTGAAAAGAAGTATTTCATAACTTTTATTGATGATAGCACTCATTACTGCTATGTTTATTTACTTGGTAGTAAAGACGAGGCTATAGATGCATTCAAGCAATAAAAAAGTGAAGTTGTGTTAAAATGATAAGAAGTGATAGGGGTGGTGAAGACGAATCTCCTTTTGAACAAATATGTTTGGAATACGGCATTATTCATCAAACCACTGCCCCTTACACGCCACAATCCAATGGGATTGCGGAAAGGAAAAATAGAAAGTTAAAGGTGATGACGAATGCCTTGATAATAAGTTCAGGTTTACCCCAGAACTTGTGGGGGGAAGTTGTTCTTACAGCTAGTCGAATACTTAATCGTGTACCCCATAGCAAAACACAATCTATTCTATATGACAAAATGGAAGGGAAGAAAACCAAGCTTGAATTACCTCAAAGTGTGGGGGAGGGGGGGAGGGGTGTTTGGCAAAAGCACAAGTTCCTAAACCTAAAAGGAAAAAGATAGGACCAAAAACCGTTAATTGTGTTTTCATAGGATATGCCAATAATAATAAGGCATATCGTTTTCTGGTTCATAAGTCAGAAAATCCCGACATTCATGTTAATACGGTTATTGAATTAGATAATGCTGAATTCTTGGAAAATATATATCCGTATAAAAATGAATGTGAATCATCAAGTGTTAGCACGAAACGACCAAGGGAAGGTACAAAAGGAAGTATTCCAAAGAATAAAAATCCAAGACGTAGTATACGTCAAAGGACATCTACTTCTTTTTTACCAGATTTTATGACTTTTCTATTGGAGAATGAGCCTCAAACTTATAAAGAAGCAATGGCTTCTTCAGAGTTTCCTTATTGGAAAGAGGCAGTCAATAGTGAAATAGAATCCATTTTAAGCAATCATACTTGGGAGTTGGTTGATCTTCCTCCTGGAAATAAACCTTTAGGTTACAAATGGATTTTCAAAAGAAAAATGAAAGCTGATGGTACTATTGACAAATACAAGACAAGATTTGTCGTTAAAGGTTATAGATAAAAAGAAGGCCTTGATTATTTTGACACATACTCGCCGGTAAGCAGAATTACATCCATACGGATACTAATAGCTTTAGCTGCCGTGTATGGTCTTCAAATCCATCAGATGGATGTAAAGACAGCTTTCTTAAATGGAGATTTAGAGGAAGAAATCTACATAGAACAACCTGAAGGGTTTGTGGTTCCTGGGAAAGAAATGAAGGTATGTCGACTTGTTAAGTCTCTTTATGGACTAAAACAAGCACCTAAGCAATGGCATGCGAAATTTGACAGTACAATGTTGTCAAATGGCTTCCAAATTAATGAGTGTGATAAATGTGTTTACATTAAGAACGCTCCAAATCATATAGTCATTGTTTGTCTATATGTGGATGACATGTTAATAATGAGTAAATATATTGCTGACATAAATGCTACTAAGCGTATGCTAACTAGAATGTTTAATATGAAAGACTTGGGAGTTGCGGATTTAATCTTCGGAATTAAAATCCATAAAACTCCTCAAGGTTTGGCATTATGTCAAACTCATTACATCAAAAATGTCCTGGAAAAATTCAAGTATTTAGACTTCAAACTTCAAAAACTCCAATTGATGTGAATCTTGCCTTTACAAAGAATAAAGGACAAAGTACGTCTCAACGAGACTACGCTAGAGTTTTGGGAAGTCTAACATACATCATGAATTGTACACGACCAGATATAGCTTGTGCTATAAGTAAACTGAGTCGATACATAAGTAATCCTGGACAAAATCACTGGATGGCAATGAAACGAGTCTTGAGTTATTTGGAGTATACACAAGACTGTGCTTTGCATTATGATAAATATCCCATTGTTATAGAAGGATATTGTGATGCAAATTGGATCACTGACTCAAAAGAATCAAAATCCACAAGTGGATATATTTTCACGATAGGTGGAGGAGCGGTAGCTTGGAAATCATCCAAACAAATGCTGCTTGCTCGTTCTACAATCGAGGCTGAATTCATAGCCTTAGACAAGGCCGATGAAGAAGCAGAATGGCTCCGAAACTTCTTGGAAGATATTCCATTTTGGCCTAGGTCGTTGACACCTATATGTATACATTGTGATAGTCAATCGGCAATTTCAAGAGCTGGGAGCCTTATGTATAATGGGAAAAATCGTCATATACGACGAAGACATAAAACCATTAGACAACTTCTCTCTAGAGAAATTATCACAATTGACTATGTAAAGTCAAAGGATAATGTATCGGATCTGCTGACAAAAGGCTTAACTAGAGATGATGTTGAGAGATCATCAAGAGGAGTGGGACTATGGCCGAGGACAAGTCGTCATGGCGGTGACTCTACCTAGAAGACTGGAGATCCCAAGATCTAGGTTCAAGGAGCTCAAACAAAGTTGTGTACGACCGCTCCAACATTGTCAAACAATTCAACCCTTCTTCTTAATAAGACAATATTTAGTACCAAAGATAAAACGTAAAAGACGTTTTTTAATGATTATCTAAGTTTGATACGTGAATTATAAAATAGTGTACCTCTACGGGATGACACGTTTAGAAATCACCTATGTGAGTGTGAAGTGGAAGCCGCTTCAAGGAGAATTCTGTAAAGCCAATTCTCTACGCACTCATGAACCAGGCGGTGTTTATGGCTGAAGCGAACACAACAATGAGAACCAAAGATGGTCAAGGATTAATTGTGTGACATATAGTGTCTAGGTATACACCAAAGCTCGACGGTTCAAAGATATCAAATCTACCAATTGACCGAGTATATCCGATATATGTTCACTACGTAAAGTTCAAAGGGAAACCTACTTATTCAGATGCAATTAGTTCTTACTTGCAATCACACAGTTTTCTGCATGTTTTCTTCACATAGTCATTCCCCATTCATGTGAGGGATTGTTGGGTTTGAAATAGGAAGTTTAAAGTGGTGTGAAGGGAAATGAATGGAATATTTATTAAAGATTAATATTTTATATTAATATTTATGTATTAAATATTAATATTTTATTTGGACCGTTTTCGTAGTGGAATAAAGATTTGGACTATTTATGCAAATACTCCAGTAGGAGTAGGTGCCGCACGATGCAGATGAAAAGGTATTTTTATTGAGCAGCCACCTAGAAGGTTGTTTTTCATGAACAGCCATTTAATCCAAAATGAAAAGGTATTTTTATTAAGCAGCCACCTAGAAGGTTGTTTTTCATGAACAGCCACTTTACCCAAAATGAAAAGACATCTTCATGCCTCTTCGTTCCAAAATCATGCCTTTTCATTCCAAATCTTGTGGCTATAAATCGAGAGGCATTCTGCCTCATTTTCATTATCCAAAAAATTCTTCTCTCTCTCTCTCTCTCTCTCTCTCTCTCTCTCTCTCTCTCTCTCTCTCTCTCTCTCTCTGCTTTCTGCATTTGTTTTCCAAAACAAAAAGCAAGTTCCAGTCAGTGTGATTTGCAGCCATGTTTTGAGTTCGCTAGTTATTGTGATTTGCATTACCGCTATCACAGTAACGTTGTTCCGTTCTTGGGAGAAATTAATCCATTATCCTTGGGTAACTTTGAGGGGATTAGATTTCTTAAGGAGATGCGGTGTAGACTGTTGGCTCGGAATATTTTCTATTTCATTTTTTTCTGATTTCTAGTCATTATCGAAAGTGCAAACGTATAACAATATTTTCTTTTGGAAATCATTTCATTGATATATTCTATTTTAGAAAATTATTCCAGATCTTTTTCCGTGTTTGACTAGGTCTAAAAATATGCAAACTCGTGGTAATTGTAAAAAGTACATGCTCAATTATGAAAATAATTGTATTTTAATGATATACTTAAATGTTAAAAGTTATAGTAACAAGGTACAAATATTGAACGGGTACTGACTTTGTTTTTGCATATTAGAAATAAAACTATAATAAACATGTTAAAGCTTTCATAACCAGTGGGGAAATGATTTTTATTACTTGCGCATGTCATTATTGTGGAGGATCACATATCTCCTCCCAGCATCTGTTCAAGTTGTTGGATTCCATTGCAAATTAAATTTCTAGCTAATGTTTTTACGGACGGGGCGTGAGGCTAAACGTTTTACCTGATAAGAACGAGGAAATGTTGGGCGAAAGCCTTATGAATCTTTACTTTTTAATAATTTATAAATTAATATATTAAAATAAATAATTAAAAAAGCAAAAATACCAAAAAAGAGTTAATTTATAGAGAAATTATAGAAAATATACATATATAACTTCTTCATCTTAGTAACTTTGCAAAAAAATATTTATTATAATTACATCAATTTCTAATTGTGAACAAAATGAATAATACAATCTTTAAGCAATCAACTAAATTGTTTTCATTCTTTTTGGCATGTAATTAGAGGTTTAATGGTGTCAAACCAACTCAAAAGTAGATTCGTGGAGAAAGACGTCAAGTATCAACTGTAGAAGGAGAGGGGCTCCTCCATTTTTGGAACACTGTAACAGTTAGAGCGTAAAAGCAGATAATAAAATAAAATTTTGACGCTAAATTTAAATAGCCGGCCTTTGTAAGGTAGTAAATAAGATTCTTTTTAATTAATTTTGTATAGTCATAGGTTAAGTTTTGAGAATTAAAGACTTTATTTAGTATTTTTAATTTTAATTTGAAAATCTTTTTGGGCTTACGTCCCATGCGCTTGGACTCGCCTCACGTCTGGGCTTACACTCCCAACTCATGGGGGCTTATGCCTTTCAGTACTTTCGCCTCGGCCAGATTGCCCCGGGGCACTTTTACTACGCCTCACCCTGAGGTTCGCCCCGCCTATGCCTTTTAAAACATTGTTTGTTTCTAGCCATTTATGAATTAATTCAACAAGCGTAATATATTCACTTACCCTTTATAATTTCAAGGGTGAAATTACTCTTTATATTCAGTTACTCTTTACATTCAACTACTCTCCAAAAAGCTTACCCTTTCTGGAGAATGGTTTTGAGTTCAACATCTCACATCCCCAATTAATCTTAATTCTAGACAACATTGGATAGAAAAGTGTGCAGACAATGCAATTTTAGATTGCCCGAATGAAGCAAAAAACTCATGGATTGTTTACATAACAGCAGCCCATATATACTTATTTACTATTAACAGTAATTTTTTATAACCGCAACGCTAATATAAATAAAGAAATATTAAATACTAATATTGATATTTAATATTATTTTCTTCATGAATTTAGAGGATATCATTCAATTCTAGATAGCATATCGTGAGATAAATTTGGTTAATACCAACAAACACCGACATTTTAGGGATGATTTTTAGACCTTTTTTTCTTTTTTCTTTTCATTTTAGTTTCCATAATTAATGTTTTGCACAAATACATATCGCCTAAAAATAAAAATAAAAAATATTAAAATAAATAAATAATGAATACACAATAGATACAAAGAGTGATATATTGTGTTAAAATAGTAAATAAATATTCAATACATAATATGCTAAAAAAATTATACACATTACATGTTAAAATATTAAGTGATTAAATATCATATACATATAAAATATAATATTTATTTATTAGATACACAATATGTATAATTTTTAATATTTATTACATATCGTGTATTTACTAATTATTCACTTCATATTTTAATATATTATGTATGTACTATTTATTTAATTAATATTATATATATTAATATTTATTCAATTTTAAATAAAAAGGAGAAAGGAGGAAAATTATGGGATATTGAATCAGGTGAGAGTGAAAGAGGAATAGATGTGCATTGACTGTAATGTCTTAAATAACGCTGAAACGACCTTAGGCAGTCGTTTCGGAAGTTAAGACTCTGATTGTCGTGCCAACAGTTTTAAAATTTTTGTGAGGTCCATTAGGACCTATCTGTAAAATTTGAGCTAACTCAGATCTCATTTGGTGGGTATCGGAAGAAAGTTCAGTTTCTATTGTCGGTAAATCTTAAAAAGAGATTTTCGAGCTCGATTTTGGCGAATGAGCTCTGATTCGAAAGCTAAAAGCGATGTTAGGTTCGTATGGCTATTTGTGACCTGTGTGAACTTTCGGAAGTTAATTCTGAGGTCGTTCGGATAGTTTTCGCTAAAGTTCCGAAAGCTAAGAATTTGATCTATTTCTGTTTAATTCACATCTTATGTTTTGGGGATACGATTCGAAATCCGTCTTCGCAGGTACCTCACATAAGTGTTTTATAACTTGCTTGAAAAATTTAAGGTCATTTCGAGCTTCGTAGAGTTTTATTTTAATTTTTGTCACTATAACAAATTTTTAGAAAGTTTAAAAGTCGTAATTAGTTCCAGAGTATAGATACGCGTGGAATACTTCTGGAAATCAGATATATCTCTATGGGATAAGCCTTTCATTTATTAGTTTAGATTAAACGTACCAACATACTTAAATTAGCATAGTTATCTGTGTCTATACATAGTCCTAGGCGGTGGAAAATTTATCAACATAATAAAGGAGTAAAAGTTTCTTACTCACCTCATCAGACATAGCGTATATCATTATTCTACCCAAACTTCATTTCCATGCCAGTAGTAACGAAAAGGGGGAAAGAGTAAGGAAAAAGGGAAAAACTAACTATAATTGATAAGAAAAGGATTATTCTGAGATGCATCGCAAAGAAAAGGAAGTTATCCAGTAGTCATTCTAATCCAGGGCTTGAGGTAAGTGATTATATCCATTTCTTTGGTAGTCTTTGGCCTTGTGGATATTCTACCACGTATTCCTTATGTGTGTAGCTGCCAATAGGCGTACTTATTACGCCTTAGCTTTGGATTTATATTGTATATTATATGTTATGCCCTGTTGTTAGTATTGCATTGAGCATATGATCATTGTACTCTGGTTTTGAGCTTGACATATACTTCTCAGTAGTCGATGAGAGTCCCGCGCCGGTGAAGGGTCATTATTGCATATTACTTTCCGATAGTCGATGAGAGTCCCGCGCCGGTAAAGGGTCATTATTGCATATACTTCCCGGTAGTCGATGAGAGTCCCGCGCCAGTAAAGGGTTATTATTGCTTATATCTTCTGGTAGTCGATGAGACTCTCGCGCCGGAGATAAAGTTTTGACACATGTGACCCCATTGCATCATACTGCATTCATTCCATTTCATTGCATCGGTTGCTGCATATTGTGTGATTGTAGTGCGATGTTTTGTGTATGTGTCATGTATTTCTGGTTGTTGATATTTTTCTAGCTTGTAACCCTAGTTGTTAATGAGTTTATGGTTCCATACGTGTTTCCAGCTATTATCTGGCTCTGCCTTTTTATAGTTAAAATAGGTGAATTTGATTTTTTTTGTTTTTCTTCTCCCTGGCTAGCATATCTACTTCCTTGAGGTGGCTAGCCAGCCAGCCTCCACTTACTGAGTTCTTTTAACTTATCCTTGTTTGTTGCTTGTTGTATCTGTTTGTTTCGGCAAGTTCCGCGCCAAGACCGAGTTCGTCGTTCGATTGAGGAGAAGAGGCAATTTCAGCTGTCAGGGTGAGCCAACTCTTGTCCAGATTGGCCACCAGTGCTATTTTTGTTTTAATAATCTAGTTTTGCTCCCTTCAAGAGGTGTATGTACTCTTTTGTATTCTTAGACGTCAAGTCTGGATAACACTAAACCTAGTACATTGGGTATTCAGCTGTAACTTCTTTTGTACAACTTATGTATAATTATGTTCACGTCTCTTTAGGTCTTATTTCTGATCTATAAGTTGATTTTATGTGTATTTTTGTGAATTCAATTCAAAAAAATTCGCCCAACGGGTCTAGGGGAGGATGTTGGCTGACCACACGGCCTAGCCGAAAATTCGGATCGTATCAAACGCACACTTAATTACTTGACATTTGGAGATTTAAAATGTTTTGTGTCTTACCTTGATTTGTGATTAATCCCTAAATAGAAGCGATAAATAGTTGATATCTAACTGCATTTATAATTATACAATTTAATTAAGAAAAATAAAAAAAAAAAAAAAAACTGAATGGCTAGAGAAAGAAAAAGGAGTGAAAAGTGGGATTAGAAATAGTAAATTAGGCTACCCAAGCAGGAGGTAGTTTAGTCTAAAGCAGAAGAGCTTTAATATTCTCTTTTTCCCATAGGCTGGCATAGCAACAAAGTGGGGTAGTGCAAGTGTACTTCTAACTACTATAACAAGATCTGCATCACGCAAATGGGCTGTTTTGCAAAGAAATATGGATGAACAATAGTTCATTCCAATTACAATAGCTGCTAGTGATATTGACAGGGCAGCTGAACTAAACAGTATGCCCGTTAACCAATTTATTGTTTGATCTCTCGCCAAAAGGAAAATGCTGCAGAACAATCAGTAAAATAGAAGTGAAATATGTGGTTTGTCCGTGTCATGTTTTTGGTGGCCTAAGACGGGGAAATATGCAATACTAAATACAAGGCACAGGGGAGGAAAATCTTAAAAAAATAGAATAATACAATCGCAAACAACGCGACATAGTTCCAATTCCAAATTTGAGAATTATTTACAGAACAAAAAGCTCTTCATCTTATCCAAATTTAGAACTAAAAATCTGATAAACTGGTGCAACTTTTTTTTTTTAAATATGTAACTGGTGTGCATCAATGCTAAACTGGCTTCTCTCAGCCCTAACGCTTTGAAGAGAGACCACCGTTTTCTTTTTCTTTTTCTTTTTTGGGTGGGGCAGCAGGCGGAAAGTGGGGTTAGGATGGGATAAAAAGAAAAGGGTTTTTTGTATTTACATATTACCTATTTACAGAGTCGTATAAATTTTCTAAAAGAACAAATGATAGGAAACTTACCAGATAAAACAAAAAAGGTGAACCTTATAATAATACCTGTAGCATAAGCTAATGAATGTCCAAAAATAGCAGAGCAAGACATTTTCTCTACAGCCTCCACTTGGTGATGAACAGGAGAACTGATCTAGATGTGCCGCCTCACTCAGTTCAACTGAACTGATTCTCCAATAGGGCAGTTATGAAACAATAAGCTGGTCAAATTTTGCTGGCAGCAGCATTCCCAGGATGTAATGAACAAAACTCTTCTAAACATGCTACCAGTCTTCAAGCCACTCTGTACTGTTAAGCTCCTCCAAGTCCCTTATAGGGGAATGTAGGAAACCTATGTTGTCATCACCGTGGTTTTCCAAGCGCCGACTTATACGAGAGAGAATCTCTGCAGGAACAGGACTTCGATGATCTGCTACTGCTTTCCAATCAACACCAGAAAACCATGGATGACTTTTGAGAGTCTCAACACCTTCACTTCCGAGTCTCAACTTTTCATCTACTTGAAGTAACTGGCACCAAATTTATGTCAAGATACTAGGAAAGATAACAAGAAAAAAGATAAAGGACTGATAACCTTGCCATTGGTGTGAAGGAATATTAAGGAAAGAAAAAGATAATATACGAAAGCGATGGTATTAGTGTCCCACATCTTCTGTGTAGATGGGATTTGGAGGCTCATCCCAATTATGGTTTAGCCCAATGTTACGACCCATATTATTTTGTCCACACTCCAGATGCCGAGTCTTTGGGGGTAGGAGTGGGTTATTAACCCAACATCTTTTGTGGTGATGGGATATGGTCTTGGGCAATCCTTCCCACATGAGCTAGCTTTTCAGTTTTAGTTAGGCCTAAGGTCTATATGTTAAGAGACCAACTCAACACCCCCACCCCACCCCCCGCCCCTGCAAAACACACGCTCAGGAGTGGACAACTAAAGTGTGGAGAGTACATAAGGGTGCACTAAACCAAGAATTGGGATAACCAGGCTCTGTACCATAAAAAGGAAAACCTAGGCCCAACTTAACCCCAAAAGCTAGCTCATGAGGGGAAGGATCGCTGGAGACCATAAAAGAAGACCAAATTACACTACCCACAACAATGTCGGACTCAACAATGGCATTTCTAAGTCATAGCATACAAATAGTCATTATTCCAATTCCAGTCCTCTATATATTAATCAATCAACCCCTTAGACTTGGCGATACCTTGGTAATGAGATCGACAGCTTCTTGGCTGAATGTATGTGGAAGTGTAAATTGCCCTTTAGCAATCCTTGCAAATGTAAGCTCACTCTCTCTCCATGATCCAAATGGCATTTCACCTTGTAGCATGAAGTAGATCAATGTCCCCAATGCCCACCTGACGATTGTAACCAGCAAAAACTGGTCAAGAGCACAAACTGGAGAAATAGCTTATGTCTCAAAAGCACTCATGACATTCAAAGAAAGTAAATGTAGCTGAAGACTTAAAGAAGCATGATTTGTGTACAAAGGGTGCTTGCTGAGCAAAAGAAGAAGTGCGTCCAGTGAAATAACTCAAGGACGTTTCCAAAGGCATGCTAGTCAATGCAAGCGCTATAAGATTGTCCTGTTCCTTTTTCCCCAGAGGGGTAGGGAGAGCAGTAGGAATTTGATTTCTCTTCAAGAATAAAGACGGAATAGAGATGCTCAAGTAGGTGGTCTTATGAAGTCACTCATCATTGTCTTACAGTTTAATCAAGTTACAGCAGCCTCTCCATTCACCAACAGGAGACATTTGTTCCTTCAAAGTTTTAAGAACTAAATTACATTACTTCTATGTGCTTTCACTCTACACCTTCATCAGTTTGAATCTTAAAGCTTTTGAATTTGTTTCCAGAAAATTTCCAAGATGAAAGAGCAATCTACCTAACTTCATTATCTACTCATTCCCGAAACCTCAAAATGAAAACAAGAGAAGAATTTGCATTGACCAGATAGGGCTAGATGTAAGTTAGGCTTCAAATACTGCTCTAGGTTGAGTGAATAATCTCTTATAGGTCAGCAATATTCACTAGATTAAGATTACTATTTGGAGAGTAAACAAACTCTTCTTTGACTATGTTTTATGAAATATTTAATAAATGTTGTGACTTGCAGTACTTTTTATGCCAATATAAATTTACATTTTCAAAAACTTCTATAATCTATGTCTGCATTCACGGTCGAAGTTAACTAGTTTGACTCTCGTACTCTGAACTTCGCCACATAAAGAACAATTCTAGTGGAGAACAAAATGATAACTTCTTATAGCCAGACACTTGTCCATTTCAAAATACACAACTCCCAGATGATAACTGTCCTATTAAGTATAACTACCAAAGCATGATAATCCTTCCACATGCTTTAAAGTTAAACCAGACTGATTATCTCATGTTGTAGTAATTTATGCATCATTAACCTAAATTAATTATTTCAAAACATCAAGATATCCAAGAATAACAGGAGCAGATAGCTGCTGATGCTCATTAGTGATGTTAATCACTTGGACAACCAAATGAACTTTAGACAACAAAATGGACAGAATATTCATCATGGAAATTTCAAAATTTTGCACTAATTTCTCGTAACTGCATTTTCCCTCTGTTAAATTAGGTTTCTTCAGAACAGACCCAAGATAACCAGTTCCTTCATCTCCATAATTCATTTTAATTACCAAATTAACTTTTTCCAGAGTCGTGCTACTTGAACAAATTTTGACCAATATCAAAGTGGCATTTACCAGTCAGCAGCAAAGCCGTGGCCCTTCCCTTGGACTATTTCGGGAGCTAAAGAATCCGACATCCCACAAATGGTAAATGTCCTCTCATCTGACTCGGAGGAAAGCTTCTTAGCAAATCTGAATTCCACTAGCTACAAAAAATCAATAGAGGAATATCGTTATTGAAAAGAAGTAATTATCAAGCAACATACTCTGGGAGGTCATTTGGTCCACAAACTAGTTATACTAGTATTAAATCACAGGGATAGTTGTGCGGTTATGCAATGAAAGAAAAAACAGTGATCATTATGCAATTAATAACAACACAAAAGATTGTAAGCAATGGATAAAGCCAGATAAATTCTAATGCAAAGACTGCAATACCAAAGTCAAGATTTAGCTTATCCTAGTAATAGTTCACACATTCTTATTCAACACTATATTCCCGGTAAAATAATATAAAAATTTCCATATAATTTTTGCAAGTATTAGTTATATGTATCTTTGTACAAAAAAGCAAGTGCTACATCAGTAATCCGAAGTTTAATACTAAATACCAAAACACTGTATTGATAAAGAGATTTATACTGGAATTAATTTTCTTACAAAGCAAACCACAAAAGCCCTGAATATAATAGAATCATCGCCACTTATGAAGGACCATATATAAAGAACTTTGAAAGCAATAAGCTACAGGAGCAACAGATATATTTACCTGTATACGGCCAGTTTGGTCTAACATTAGAACATCGGGCGACACACCTCTATAGAGAATACCATTCTAAGAATGAAAGGCAAAAGAAAAAAAAGTTAAAAATTTGAAGTTACCATGTGCTTATAATAACTAGGGCCTGGAGACAACTTACATTGTGCAAATCTTCGAGGGCAATGACAACTGATGCAGCACAGAAACGTGCCGACTCCTCATCCAGGGGGTTGTGAAGTATTGCCACCACAGAGCAAGCCAAGCATGTGTCCAGAACTATGCCAGCATGAGTTTCATCCGCACAGGTACATAAAACTTGAGGTACTGAAGATACTGGATTCAGTTGCTTCAATAAATTCTTCTCTTTTAATACTTGTGCTTCTTTCCCAAGCATTTTAATTTTCTGCTTAGAAAACCTCTTCAAACTAAGCAGATAATCTGCAGAAAAAAGATACAACTTTTCATTTCTTTACTGAATACAATCACCAAGAATCTTGTAAGTCTACGAACTATTTCTAATAGGTTTTACTAGTCAGACACAAACTAAAACCAAGAGGGGAAAGACCCCAAATGGAATGCTTTAGGCAGTTATCACCTTATTAAAAACAAAGAATACTGGTGAGGACATAAAACAACAAAACATGAAGTTCAGAAAATCAACCTGAGTCTTTCAGCCGCACTAGGCCAATCTCACTGCAGTCAGTTGAATACAAAGAACTCTGCCACTCCTAGACAAACAGCTAATGTTTTCGTAAGTCTTTCTAATAAAAGGTTATAAGAAATACAATAGGTAGATGTACAAAGATCCCTCACCAAATCAGCAAGCTGCAAATTTGCTAGCATAGAAGTGTCTAAGCTTTGGATAGATTCTGAAGAGAAAATTGTTTGATGGTCCTTTGCCCTATATAATTATTTTAGGAGAGAAAATTTTAGCCATAGATACGAAGAAAAAGTAAAGACTGCAATCCTTTTACATCATACATTTATCAGACCCCAAATGAAAAACAGAATGTAGACAACTTTTTCTTTTTCTTTTTTGCTTCGGTAAGTTCTGTTTCACAAGATCTTTTACATACTTGAGATCATCCTGCGATAGCTTTGTCAAAGGACCCGCAACTGAATCAAACTTCTCCTTAGTTAATATATCGCATAGCACATCACCCACAGCAATGACACTCAAGGAGGCAATTTGTTCCCCAACAAGTGTCCATTCCCCAAAATAGCTCCCTTCACTCTTTTCCACTGTTATCCATTTTTTGTCCTGTGTACTATCGTGCTTTTGGTTTCCACACATGAGACTTGATGCATTTTCACATTTTACTGAATCCATGTCAAATGTAATTTTGACAGCCCCTTTCTGGATAATGTATAGTCCCAGAGGTTCCTGATTCTGGAAAAAAGCAAAGCATGTGTGAGAAATAGCAAGCACAAGGGCGTAGTCATAAAGAATAATTACCTTTCCAAGAGGAGCAAACGGTAAGAACTGAAGGGAAGAAAGGAAGTTGAAATAAGCACCTCATTTAATATTGTCTGTCCATCAGAAAAGGGCACTTCTGAAACCAAATCTGCAATATGACTTAGCTGTAAAATTGTCAATCTTGAGAGAAGATCTACAGATCGGAGCAGCTTCAATGAAGACAAATTAGAAAACTCTGACATAAGAATTCCTCTAAAATCTTCTCTTTTTAGTTCCCACAAAATTCCATAGGTGACAGCACGAACAGAAGCTTGGAGTGGTTTATTGTACCTGTAGTGCAATTGAATTCAACACAAAACAAAGACAGTCAGAATATTCTTCAGATGATCCATGGGATAGGAGAAACTAATCAACTTTAATCAATAAACTAGCACTATGGTGTTGCAAGATTAAAGATCCACACAAAAAAAGAGATAACCACCGGAAGGGTAGCTAAGGTGATAGGAGCCAGCACTTCATTTCAAGAAGAGAAAGAACATGTTGTCATTGTTGCCTCAGATTGTGAGAGAGGATACAAAAGCAACTGTTAGAACTAATATATCAGTGTAAAGCACCTGCATAATATAACTTTCAAGGTACCACATTATTATTCCATTACCAGACGGCTTATCTTGGAGTGAAAATAAAAGGGAACAAGATAACAGTTCTGCAACTAGAGGCGTTAGATCAATCACATTCCCCACAAAGCACGACTTCATATTTGATTGTGATGAATTCCAATGGAAAGAACAGATTTCTTACATCAGAGCCAGCTCTCCGAAGGATGACAGCTTATCAGCCGTGTAGTGCTGAAGAACTCTAGGAACTTCTCCGTCTTTCTCTTCCTGGCATTAGTAAAAGGTTGAATTAGGCTTGCCCAGAGACAATAGTGAATTAGTTTGATGAATCGATAACAGAATCAAGCGAAAAACCAACTCCCACCTGCGTTGCTAAGACCTCAAATTCCCCACTTCCAACGACATAGAAAGAGTCACATTCTCCACCCTGCAAAACATAGACCATTTGTATACTTGAAAGAATTCTCATAATGTCAGGATTCTGTGCTCAAGAAATTGCCGTGTCATATGGCTGCAAAGTTATCCATCAAAACCTCGCTAAGTCCCAAGATATGCATATGCGCACATAGGAAAGACAAACCATCACATGTGGCCAGGAAAGAGAACATTCTAAGTTGTCTCACTAGCCAGGATAGCGTTTAAGATAAAGTTCCACCAATCATGGGACTGTCTTCACGTGTGAGCCTAGCTTATGCATTCTTCTTTTGATGTAGTATCATAGCAACCAAGGGAAATATCAACTCAGATACCAAGGGAATGAACCAAGGTGACGTTCATCAAATAATAACACTGGAGAATAGCTACTTTACAAAATCATGTCCTTCAACTGGTTCTTCACATACAGATTCATTGCATTTTATCTTCTTTTTTTTAAATACATATCTCACTTGATCATCATACTCAAATGATCACTCCACCAATAACTATGCTTCACTCCCAAACAAGTTGGGGTCAGCATATAATCCTCAATATCCATTCTGCTTCATCTAGTTTGTCTTCATTTCGATACTCAATAATTTGTCTTTTTGGAACAAATTGGCAGTTCCTAAACTAGGAATTCTATAAACCTGGACTTATTTCTACATGCATATACAATCTGCAAAAATGAACGAGCTCCTCTCTAACTGTGATCTTAGTGTAAGTGTACCAACAATGAACTACGGCTATATGGATACTTTGCTTTCGTTGTGTTCTAATTAGCCAAGCCTTAGTGGGTAGAATTACCAAGGTACCTGTGCTTGTGGAAGGTACCAGGTGCCCCGTGGAACTGCACAAGCTAGCTCGGGCACCACCGTTATGAAAAAAAGAAGCCTGCATGAAGTCTAAGAGATAGTAGGTCTTTAGAGATGTTTTACCTCCATGTAACTTTAGGTCTATCTCGCCCCTTTTCAACACCTTCAACATTCATGTCTCACACCTACAGACTAGCAAGCCTGGGATCTCCATAAGATCAAATAAACTATTCCTCTTATTTTCTTCTTCTATATGTGCTACCTGCACTTTCTACGGATGTGATAGACGTTTCCAATCTAATCTAAGTTGTATGACCCCAAATTCATCTTAACATCTGCTTTTCTACAACTCATCTTTTTAAATTTACGCAATACAATTTACTCCTGAGTTAATTATTACTTACACGAATTTCATCTCATTCATGTAGCATGCAAAACCAAACTATGAGAGAAGAAGTTGTCGGTTTATAAAGATCGTATGTTTCTTCCTCAAATATCAAGTACAACCAACTCCCTCTAAAACCACTAATGCATGACAACCTATAAATATTGTCTACTTGATTTGGAGTTTCCTTATAATATATTACATTGCTAGATAAAAGCCCTGTCACACAGATTTACCTGTTTGACTACAACGTCTCCAGCTTGAACCTCAACTCTTTGCATACAATCCAACAGCACTTGACACTGAGAATCTGTAAGCTTTCTAAAAAGAAAATGATCATGCAAAACCTGTTCAATCTGTGCCTGTCAAGCAGAGATAATAATTTGGTTACTATCCATGAGATTGATAAAACTGATAACAATTGAAGGTTATAAGTTTTTTCCAAGAACAGAATATTATAAGCAATAGATGAAGAAAGAAGAGTTACTTCTTCTTCCCATGTCTTTCTATGGGCTGGAGCAGGCGGGACCCATATCTGCCCATTCTCTAAGGAACTCTCAATAGCACGCAGCCGCGCCCGTGATATATCTTGTCTGGCACGTTGATTACTAGAGTTCCAGTTCATAACTGATGGAGATTCTGATCCTGATAATTCTACAACCTGAGGCAACGGTGGTCGCAAAACTACATCAGAACTTGTTGATTGACCAACTGCAACCTGGCAACAAAATAAATGTAATATGTAAACATTTAAAAGAAAAAAATTGAAAAATGTTTCTATAAGAGTGTACGTCAAAGCCAATGAAACATCTTACATTAGTCAATCCACTGACTTGTACAACTATCACGGTAATATCATCTGTACGAGTTTCATACTGTAGCCAAAGACGGTATGATTCAGCAACAATTGCAGCACAAGCATCACGCGGATCCTTATACTTTGCAACCTACAGTTGTTCAGAGAATTAGGCATATTAACAGGTAAAAAACGAAAACAGACAGAAGCAGACATCATGCTTGTACCATGTTGACATTTGTCAACTGATCTTAGGAGACTTGTTGAGGTGGAAACATGTGCAAGTATTACAAACAAGGAAAACATACATGAATGCAAACTGATGTTATTCTTCCACGAGACATAAAGAATGTAACAATTTTCTTAAAAACTAAAGACAACAGCAAAACCACTACTCTATCCCAGAAACATTAACAGAAACAACATCAGATATGATAATTAATCAGTCTGTTAGTGTTCGTAAAATTGCATCATACTGTAGGTAGTATGATATTAAAAATTTAGAAGCCCAGAAACTCTCGATCAATAAAACAAGTGATATGCCTAGCAATCAGGACAGGTTGATGGAAGGACAGTTCCATACAAATGTTCATTTTCTCTCAGGAAGAATCTCCTGTCTTCACAGGAATTCTCATCTTCAAGTTTCAGATGACCTCAGCCAGACCACTTGCAAGATGATGCAAGGTGACACCTCAATTATTGACCACGAAGCCCCGCCCAGTCTCCAATAATATAGTCAGTGAAGATATAGGACCTTTAAATTGATGGACCAAGAGTTGATTTGGTATTAGAAAGTATAGACACGGGATGCCTCAAAGTCTTAATAAAGCTTGTGGGATGCAGAAGATTTTTTTGTCTTAAGAAAAAACCAAGTAGCAGTTTTTTGGTTTAAACATCAATCAACTGGTACTCAATCTGTGTTAATTCAACTGTTTTGAGTGGCCCAAATAACTGCTTTCTACCTCTTTTATGTTTTACCTTTCCTTTACCAACAGAACAGTAGTAGTATCGCTAGGCTATATTAATACCAATTTCTATAGCATTAAATACCAAAATCCTGTTCTGCAGACTGTGCAAGATTAAGGTAATTTTTAGCTTCTGCCACTTTACCAATCTTCTAACAAATAGTATTCCCTTAAAAGATAACGTCGTTGCTTATGATCGAATCACATCCAGTGTTGCCAAAGGCAAAATCCCTATAAAAGTTAGCAGGCTTTCTTGCTGCTTTAATCAAAATGAGCGCTTTAGTGAAGAAATATAAAAGTAATGCAAGGAAAATAACTATAAAGGCAAATAACAATTATAAGAACAAAAGAATTGAAAACCTACAATTTAACGGAAAAAATTACACCATTAAGTTTACCTTTCTAAGTTTACCTACATCGATTATTTGTTGTTTGATTGGGGTTAAAAACTATTGGGGTTTGTTTGTAATCATCCTATACACCTTTGGGTACCATTAGATTGGAAAAACAATGTGTTTTCGTTGGAAATTTGGGTGCTAAAGAATCAAAAACACGAAGTAAAAAGCTGCAGGAAATTGCACTAGGCGGACCGCCTACTTGCAGAGGCGGACCGCCTCTTTTGCTCCACCTCTCTGGATTTCGGAGTAGGCTGACCGCCTACTACACACTGTGAAAAATCAGGCGGGGGGCCTGTTTACAGAGGCGGGGGGCCTGTTTTTGGAAGTTGTCCGGGTAGTTGTTTTTCGTAGGTTTTCGCTTTTGGTTGGTTTCTCCGGCTAGTACTTTGAGAGTAACACTCCTTCTCAATTAGTACTAGTTCATTGAGCGTTTAGGACCATCGTGCCTAGAGGAGAGTAGAGCTCAAAGAAGACTCGTAGTACATTTTTTGGCTCAAGTGCTCACTTATAAAGCCGTTCGCCCATCGAGTCCCATCAATTCCACTCACCCCGAAGAGTATTTGGTTCTTGTAACTTGAGTGGTTATTGAGGTGGTTGTTCAACTACGAGGAAGCTTTTGAGATCAAGCTTGAGTGACCCTACAACCCACTAAATCGAGTGTACCCGAGTGACATTCCGAAGGTGAGGGAGCGAGTGAGGTTTTTACTCTAACCTCTTTCTCTTGTCTTTAATCTTTGTAGGTCAATGGCCGGAGACGTATACGATACCGTTGAGGTCCCGGTAAGCACTTTGGCCTACCTCTTGGCTGAGGTGAGATCTATAAGCTCGAGGTTTGATCGCCTCAAAGAGGAATGGACCCCAAGTGTCCAAAAGGATGCCGAAGAAGGCATTAGTAAAGAAAAGTTAGGCATTCCCCAACCGTTGGACACTCCCCAACAAGTGGGCATTCCCCACGACTTGGGCAATCCCCAAGTAGAAGTAACTACTCACTCTAGGAGTAATTCTACTACTCCTATGAGCCAACCAATGGCAAATGAGGGAGTTGGGGGAAGTGAGCGAGGTGATGACATTCTTGGACCTCATCCCCATACACTTGCACATGAGAGCGAATTGAAATAAAGAAGAGGAGATGAGAGGAAAAACAAATTGAGAGTGAGGGCACCCTTTGTCCTAACCATACGATATCTTCTTCTTCTTGCTATAACTTTTGTGTAGGTACTCTTGGAGGCGAGCTATTGGAGCCTCAACTGTTTGCCTTGGAAGAAAGACAAGAGGATGGAGAGCATCATTGTGAACTTCGTGATGAAGGAATTGAATGCGACACTACAAGCTATGTGAGTGCTCACGGGAGCGACTCAAATGTAAGTGTTACCTTCCCTTCTCATGAACATGTTAATCCCTTGTCTTGTAGAGACTCAAAGCTAGTTGTTGCTTGTGATGCCTATATTGACCTTGGAACTAGTGAAGAGTCTAATGGTCAACTTGTGTTTGCATGTGACCTAGTAGAGAGGAATGAAAAGCCACATCATGATGTGAGCCCGGTATTCAAAGAACCTCTCTCTAGTGAAAATGTGTTAGTTGACCTTGCTTGTGAACCTTGTTATGACACACCACCAATTTTTGATAAAGGGGAGGATGAGATGTGTGATCACACCCTTATTGATTTACTTGCCATTGGTGGACCTATGTGTTGTAGTGGGGAAGGTAGTGACCTTGAGGAGTCTCTAGAGTATGAGATGGATCGATTTGTTTACGATGACTCCTCAAGTGCGGATGATGAACCTAGCTATGATACTACGCTTTTGCTTGACCATGAAATTGAGGTGCATGCTTTTACATTTCCATTGTTTGAGAGCATTCTTAGTTGTGGTGATGAGATGTATCGAGCTAGGGTTGGGAGTGAGTTGGAACCTCCGTGGTGTGAGGGATTTGATCCCGTAGACAACTCTTTGTTTAAAGCTTCGAGTGAGGTAGATGATTCTTCTAGTGACCCTACTCATGTTGGTTCGGGTTATGATGATGAAGAGGCCATTATTAATGCCTTCCTTGAGAGCTTACCTTGTGAGAGGGGTTGTCTTGAGGATGAAATTAGAGGTGAGGAGGTATCTCTTGGTGTGAGTATGAGAGCTTTTAAGAAGGGGAGTGGGGTAATTGATTCTAATTGTGAATTGACTTACTTTGTCTATCCCATCCCACATGTTAACCACACTTTGAGAATTGAGCATGCCAAAACCATTGTGCCACAATGTGAAAGTAATGCATTGAAGGTTTGGTATGTTGATCATGAGCTTAGGGGTCATAGGAACTTTGATTGCTTGATCTTGAATGTTCTATGTCCTAATGGTCTCTTTGCTTGTTATGGTTTCGAGTGCTTGTCACTATGGAGCAAGAACTTGTTGTCTCCTTTGGAGACATAAGCTTTTTGATTTGTATTGATACTTGGCTCTATCACAAGAGTGAATTTTCCACATCACTTGCACTCACTCTTGTTGGACTTGCCTACTCGTGTAGTGAAAAGTCTTGGTGTGCTAATCTTGAACTTAGGGATCGTAGAGATGTTGATAGCATGAATTTGCATATACCGTACACTATTGATCTCTTTGTTTGTTCTTGTGTTGGGTGCACTTCTTTGTTGAACCAAGTACTTTCTAGTTCCTTTGGGAACGTGGACTTCTTTAGCGCTATTGATGCTTGGTTATACCATAAGAGTGTGTTTTCCCACACCGTTGGCACTAACCTACTCTTGTAGTAGGAACTTTTGTTTTGTTTTTGCTTGTCTTTGGATGTAGGCTTGATGGTTTGATTTCGAGGACGAAATCCTTTCAAGAAGAGGAGGATGATGCAATATAAATTGGGCCTAAATGACAACCATCAAGAGCCAACCTCGAGAGCACAAAGGATGCAAGGCAAGGGCTCCGGAAACGTCTTGAAGATCATGCATTGGAGCGCCAAGGAAAGAGGAGCACGTGGGCACCAAAGGAGAGGCTCGGGGGGACACATTTTGAGCCATTCCAAGGACCCCAGGAAGGGGCGGACCGCCTACCCAAAGGGGCGGACCGCCTAGTTGAAGCTCACTCTCTGGATCTATGGCCGCCTCTATTTTGGGCGGACCGCCTACTTCAAGTAGGTGGGGCGCCTACTCCATGGTGTTGGGGCGCCTGTTTGCCTACAATGCAACTAGGCGGGGCGCCTCTTTTGGCTAGGCGGGGCGCCTAGTTCCGGGCCATTTGAAGACTTGCTTTTATGGTGTAATTCCTATTTTGCCCTTAAGTGGCTTGTATGTTTTAACTAGCCCTAAGGGCTTTCTAGTCATTTCACTTTAGCCTTAGAAAGTCCTATAAATAGAACACTTAGCCAATTCATTTCATTACACAACTTTGAACTAGAATGATGTATTTCTTGAGTGAATCTCAATGAAGAACCCCTGAGCGGGCATGATTTCACTTGGTGGATTCCAAGTTGAACATCGAAACCTCTTTGATCATTCTATTTGCGAGAGCCGAGTGTCTCTTGAGGGTAGTTGCGTAGTATAGGTGATCCTTGACTTCACCCGGGGTGTATCGAGACAAGTTCCTCGGTGCTACTTAGGTAAACGTTTCAAGCCTCGTCTTGCTTTTTATCTCGATATCGTTCTCGATATCGTTATCGATATCGCCTATCTTGTTTTAGCTTCCGCATTATCGTAACGTTTGTGGCTTCCGCCTATTTTCCATTGCATCAAATTGTAAACCCAAACAAACAATCATATGGACAAAACAGTGTTTTGGAGAGCGTGAAGCGAAGAAAAGTGACAAGGGCCCCTAACACTTAAAGCGTGAAGCGTGAAGCGTGAAGCGTGAAGCGCTCGCTTCATTGAAGTGAAGCGAAATTTTTAAAAAATAATAATAAATTCTTGCAAAAATAATTAGAATGAATAAGAACTCACCAAGAACATTTAAGCAAACTTTATATTTAAAACAAGATGAAGAAACTGTAGGCAGCGTGGTTTTTCTCCAAGACTCCACTGATCTTACTTTTTCTTTAAGGTCTCAGCTCTTTGACACAGCACTTTCAAGTTTCTTTCTTTACAAATTGATCCCAGCTTCTATTTTTTCTTTCAAAAAACACTGGTAAACGCTTTTTTCACTGAAGCGCTTACTTCATGCTTCAGTCGCTTCACGCTTCAGCACATGAAGCGTGCGCTTCATTTAACACGCTTCGCTTCACAGATCAAAAGCGATGAAGCGACCGCTTTTCAAAACACTGGGACAAAGGAATGAAAAGTTTACAACTTTGGTGAAAATTTTTGTTGTTTAGTCCTGCTTTGTTACAAAGTCCATGAGCAACGAGGTGCCTGTATTAGTACTTTAGTGTGCGCACCGGAGTGGCCCTTAAGCGGGCGTAGCACAGAACCTATTTTGTATATTGCTTATGATCTTAACCGTGCCTCGAGCGAGCGTAACAAACACTGTTAAGCGTGCCTCAACTAAGCCTTTAACAACATTGAGTACATCATCCTTTTTTACATTGAAAATCTTTTACAATTGAATGAGAACTAAGCCATGAATCCTATTAATATGTATGGCCCAAAATGGAATGGCCTAGTCGAAGCTTGTAATAACCACATAGGAATCCAAGACAATACTGTGTGAGTTATTCTCAATTGTCTAAACCTTTGTAACTGAAAGAATCACAACAATTTGACATGTATTTTTACTTGCATCAACAAGAAACTACGATTTCAATCAATCAATTACGTTTTAATCCCAAATTAATTAGGGTCAAGAAATTAAAATATAGTCATGACGTGATCAGGAAGTAGAGAGAAAATTCCAAAGCTACAGTTATTTCCTCCATCCTAGCATCAAAGTCTGGGAAGCAGTTCAACAGCATGTTACTGAAAGTGAAATCAGTCACACTGCTTTTATTCATCTAGACTGCAAATTTGTAAGAAAATGTCTGCAGCATATAGTCTCAAAAGCACTCTATTAATTTTCTTTGCCACTAGCATCCTAACTAATCAACAGGACTTGGCTGGTGGGCCCAAACACTGATCTTAATACCTTATGTAGAGTTGAAATGCACACACAAGCAAAGAATTAGTTTAGCTTTTACATGGTAGTAATGGATGCAGTAGGCATCATTGAAACAATTGTGGGTGACACACAAATTTCTTCAAACTTCAGATGCCTTAAAAAAAAAAGAAAAAGACGTTCGTTATAACCACAGGCCACAGCATAAGAGTAATTTTTATGGTAAGATAATCGCTTTCTTTAGAAAGTAGTTTTGTCCTTTATTATTCCAACATAGAGTTGAGAATTGATGTGTACTAAAGGTATAAATGAGCTAGCTTTTGTGGTTAGTTGATAAAAGTTTCACAAAGCGAAAAACACCGAGTTCTATCTTTCCATATTATGGGTGTAAGAGCTGGTCAATAGTCAGATGGAAACTTCGCTTAATTTCCAACAATCTGCACATTTCCTAAATACTAATCCAAAAGTCACCAAAGTAACACACATGTCGAGCAAATAGACAGAGGCCTAAAAGTCTAAAGCACTTTATCTGTTACCAGATTACAGAATAATTCAATTCCAATTCTTGAACAAAGAGAATCTAAAAATAGTAAGTAGAGGGAAAAAGAAGTATGTATTACCATATCCACCACGGCTTGGCTGGAAAGGAACTCAAACACTCCATCACTGGCAATGACAAAGAAAGGATGATTTGAGGTGAGCTCTAAAACAACAATTTCAGGATTCGAAACGACACCAATTGTCTCAGCAACAGAATCACCAATACTTCTCGTAAAAGCCGTACCAGGATACATCCCATTTTGCACCCACAACCTAGGAGGATCACCATCATCACCTTCTTCAGTATCCCAACATTGCACATCCGGATTCTTCAACCCTTCAATCTGATCCAACGTAAGAACTCTGGCTCCACACATCTTAACCCGCTCACACTCATCAGGCCTAAATGGCGTTTGATCAATCGATAAATCAACAGCCACAATCTCACCACCCTGTCTCTCAGCTATAACAGCTCTAGAATCACCAGCATTCGCAACATAAAGCGTCCTACCCCTAACAAGCACAGTAATCGCAGTCGTCCCACTCATACTATCATCAATAGTAGCATCAGCACGCAACTGTGAATTCGTCATCAAAAATGCAGAATGACATGCCTCGACAGCATCCAAATGAAACTTACTATTCCTAAGCAAATTCTCACAAACTTTATTCTTCACAAACTGTGAGCATTGAGCTCCAAACTCCCCATGACCATCAAAAACACCGAAAAAATGATCATCACTACTCGTGCCAAACGGAGTATGAATAGCAAAACTATCCTGATTCGCTTTATCTAGTGCATCAGGATAGTATCCGCGTTGAGATAAGAAGGAACATTTTAATTGATAATTGGCGGATGGAACGTTAACAACACGAGAACCGTCGGGTGGTAAAAACTGAGCAGAGACTCTAGAGAGTCTCCTTATACCAATGTCAGTGTCCCTAGATAGACTTAATTGGTTTAATTGATCCCTAATTTCGTCTCCATCGGATAAATTAGGCGAAAACACGGGAATTTCATCAGTAGGTTTTAGAGTTTGGGGTTCTTTAACTTGCTCATTCCTTGGTGCACATATTTCCCCTATACAAGCTCTTGAATATGCACAACCCATAACTATAATGACTACCAAATGATTAATCAGCAACAACTTTTTAACGAAATTCAAAGGCAAAAAGGGCAGCTCTCGCGTTCAGCAGGGTGCCGTACCTCAAGGGATAATAAAAAAAGAAACACTAAACTTTTTGAAATATTATAGTCGTATTGATGCCTCAATTATCAATTTGTTGGGTACTAGTGAACTAAATTTAGTGCTTCCTGAGAGAGAGAGAGAAGTGTGTGTGTCTCTGTGTGTGTGAAAGAGATTTGAAGGAAGAGACGTAAACAGTCCATGTGTGTGTGGAAGGGCTTGGCTTGTAAATTTTTGTTTCTCTACTGGGTCACAAACAACGCGCTTTGTTTTCACACGCGCCGCTTTCTGTGGTTGTTTTCGTTCCCTTGGAATAAAGCGCGGCACAATTTTTGTTTCCTAACTATGTTACCTAATTTTTGGAAGAAATAAAAGAAAAAGAAACTATAGTTGCCAAATTTAAAATGATTTTTACGAAACAAAGTAAACCAAGATTCTCTCTCTGTTTTTGGAGGAAAAAATTAGGTTCTATTTGTGGAAGAAAAATCTTCAAAAATCTGTTTGCTTTTTGACAAATATTTACTAGAGCGAGAGTTGTGCCAATTATATTCATAAATTCACCCATCTATCTAAAATGAGATGCAATACAATGATTGATATCTGCAACTGTAAAAGTAGAAAATTGCATATATAATTATTAAACTAAACTGAAGATTAGAATAACTCATTGAGATGATTATGAGTGATTAAAATATATTGTGCTCGAAAATAAATAGTTCATGCTGTTTGATTATGTGACAAGCATCAATCTTATTAGTATAACATCTAACTCATTCTTAACAAGTACAGTTTACAAGGAAATGATCTCTTAGGTTTTCTTTACCATTTGAATAAAATAAATTTATAACTCTACAAAAATCTCTTGTATTAATATACACTGATGAATGTATAAATAATTTTTAATCTATCATTCATGTTAAAAAGATTTACAAATACTCTTTCAAAGTGAGATTTGTACTCTTATAAAATTAAGAAAAGTTACTGTGCTATATAATCTAACTAAGTCATCATACTTATATTAAAAAATTAGAAACATGAATATATGTTTTCATTGAAAAGTTACAATCTCTATGCATCTTAAGATTGCAATGTACTTCTATAAAATTCTTTCATTTTGTATTGACAAAATTAAAGTTGGATCTTGAATCCCAATAACAGCAAATAAAATTTTCAATGAAGCCACCTCATAAATTTCGGGTCACAAAAAGGAAGTGAAGACATAACAAATCTTTATGCAAAAACCTCAATCTCATGAGAACAAAAATAGTACTTAATAGTTCTTTGTTTGATACCTTTAGGAAAATCATGGTGGTAATTATGGTTCTTTGTGTTCAAGCACAATCAACAACAAATAGAAAGTATCTACTTGCTAGAAGTGCGGTCGAATAATTGAGAACCCTTTATTTTTAGTAAGATATCTCATATTGGAGTTTAAAAATATTTTATGAAGTATCTTTTACCTCGTTAGTGGACCTACTTTCCGCAAATTCAAATTAATAGAACTTATAAATTTTGAATACTAACCGATTATACGGAGAAAACAAATCGAGAACATTTGGTTGTGTACTGGAATTTCATATTTATTATTAAGACAAAAGGCATTTAATAGAATAAAGTTTGCAATCTTTATCAGTTGAATAGGATGTCCTACCTCCATAAAATGGTTTGTATATTACGTGTTTCCAGTTACGTCCATATATAAGTTGCTGCACCTTTGAATGCAATTCAATTATTTTTGTGATTTTATTTATTTAAGAGCTACGGCTGCTACAGATTTATCAGCTCAAGTGTCCAACTAATATGAAAACAACTTCCACGAGATTGAAATTTACACTCGATTGTGGTCCGCCCCTTGCATTTTTATTTTGTCCATTGTATATCTAATAATTCCATTGGATATAATAAATTATAATGACTAAAGTGTTATGAGATCAATCATTCGTAAGCTGGCACATAGTCGATCCAGCTCAAAGCTTTCGGCTCGGCTTGATTTCATTTTAACCCAGTTCAATTTGGAATTCATTTCATAAAGAGGGTCAATTCGATTCATTTTCAAAAGAGGTTTGATTCGACTCGATTCAGTTCAGTCAAAGCTCGATCAGCTCTGCTATGATTTAGGGATATTGATGAACCCTAATCTTAAAGAAGAGAAGTTGAAGAAGAGGATTTGAGAGAGACGGAAGAGTAGAGAGAGAAAATGTAAAACTTCATTCATTCAACTAACTATAGATGACTACAGAATTAGCTATTTATAGTTGTTATTTAACTAACTAAACAAGACTTAACTATCAACTAATTAACTAAATTATGGAACTAATAGATAATACCAAACTACCCTTCACGTTCGACTGACTTAACTAACTATTTCTTTAACACTCCCCTCAAGCTAGGAGGTATAAAAATGTTAACTGCTCCTAGCTTGGAACTCAGGTAGGCATGTTGAACTCGACTAAACCCCTTAGTTAGAATATCAGTTGGTTGCTATACTCAGTCTTGACTAGCCCTGCTTGAATCTTTTCTCTAATAAAGTGCCAATCGATTTCAATGTGCTTTGTTCTTTCATGGTATACTGGGTTTGCTACCATCTGTATTGCAGCCTTACTATTAGTGAAGACTTTGACAGGACTCAGTTTGTATTCCAAGTTCTTTGATTAACCCAACTAACCATGTCAAGTTTGCAGATAATGTTGCTAGACTTCTATACTCAGATTCTGCAGAGCTTCTAGACACTGAAGTCTGTTTCTTTTATTTCCAAGATACTAGTGAATCTCCTAGTTTAACTAGGTATCCAGTCACATATTTTCTTGAGAATGAACATGCAGCCCAGTCTGCATCAGAGTAGGCCTTGACTAATTTTACACTGTTTGATGACAGTAGAATCTCTTGACCTGGCTTGTTCTTCATATATCTCACAATCCTTAATATAGCTTCCATGTGAGATACTTTTGGTTGTTGAAGGAACTGACTAAGTGTCTAAACACTATAAGCTATATCAGGTCTTGTGATGGTGAGGTAGGGTAGCTTACCAATCAATCTTTGATAGGAAGAATGATTAGGTAGCTCTTTATCAGTAGCCTTCAGTTTCAGTTTTTTGTTGACATGATCATCATATTCCTTTGTGGTTAACTTGATTTTGAGTTACAGGGTGTGTTGGCTGGTTTTGCATCACTTAAACGAGCTTCAAGGATGAGTTCAAGAACATATTTCCTTTGATGCATCAATAACACCTTACTTGATCTAGCAAACTCCAAACCTAGGAAATATTTGACTCTCCTAAGTCCTTCATTTTGAAGACCTGTTGTAGTACGATCTTAGTTTCTCTGATCAATTCCAAAACTATCATCAGTGATTAACCTATCATCAATATATACTAGAATGATCAGCATGTATGTCTTTGTTCTCTTAGTGAACAAAGAATTATCCAGTTTGCTTTGAACAAACTGAAACCTTAGCAAAGCTCCAGTCAACTTGGCATTCCACTGCCTTGGAGCTTAAGACCATACAGGAATTTTATGAGTCTGCATACTTGTTTCTCCCTCTGGCTCTTAAATCCTTGTGGCAAGTCCATGTATATCTCATCATATAGATCTCCCTGAAGGAAGGCATTATACACATTCATTTGGTGTATCTGCCACTGTTTAGATGCAACCACAGACAATACGATTCTAATAGTTACCGTTTTCACTACTAGGGAAAAGTCTCTTGGTAATCAATACCCTCCTTTTGGCTATACCCTTTGGCTACAAGTCTTGCTTTGAACCTCTCTACTTTCCCAGAGGCTTTATACTTTATCTTGTAGATCCACTTACACCATATTGTTCTTTTACCCTTAAGGAGGCTAACTATGTCCCTCCCATGTATGATTATCTTTTATAGCTTTTATTTCAGCTTTCATAGTATCCACCCATCTTGGATCTACTGCAACTTTTGAATAGGATTTTAGTTCAATAGTATATGAGAATGCTGCAATATAGGCCTGATACTTGGGAGATAACGTGTCATATAAAATTTATTGGTTCATTGAGTGATATATGTCTTTATGTATGCTCAAGGACATGAAGTCTTTCACTATACTAGACGATTCTTACCTCTCCTGGTCTAGTGGTTGGAGAATCAGAGGATTGTGATATTGGTTCTACCTGAGAAGGCTAAGGTGGTTAAATAGCTAGTTGTTGTGGCTCCTCATTTTGGACTTGTACTTGTACTGGTAGCTTATGTTGGTTGTTTGGTGCTGAAGGTATTATATCATGTTCGGTATCAGTGGCTATTGGCTCAGTCAAAGAAGGCAAAGTATAAGTATCTGAGTGTTCTTCTGATAAGCGATCACTATTATCTAAGAAAAGTGGAGAGGTGTCTTGTTTTCTTAGGAAAGGATAAGTGTCTTCTTTAAACATTACATCTCTGTTGACAAAGAATGTTTTGGCAGAGATATCATACAACACATACCCCTTTTGCACCGCTGAGTATCCCATGTGCACTGCTGCCTTGGCTCATGTCTGTAAATTATCAGTTTCATGAACTGATTTTGCATAACATAAACAACCTATAACTCTGATGTGAGCTTGCTGCAAGCAAACCCGAGGGAAAGCTAGGCATGATGAAAATGCAGAATAATGGCAGAAAATGTAAAGATAGAAGCAAAACAAATCTTGCTTCGATTCAAAGAACGGCGAGGAACTAGTCTCGGGCTCGATGAATTGGAGGTAAAGAATCACCTATACTAAGCAACAATCCTTAAGAAAGACAACGCTTCTTGCAAATTGAATGACCAAGAAGAAAATGTTCAAACGACTCACACCGATTGACACAAGTTCTTTAAAAACCGACGTCGGGGTTCGGCTCCATCGGAGACACTTTCATTAGCAACTGCTATGTTCAATATTCAACATTAACTGATTACAAATGGAATGAAATCGAGTATTTATAGGCTATGCTAAGGTTTAAACAGTAAATGGTCACAGGCGACCAATAGGAGTAAGCCACGCAAGGCTGTCTAATGAGTGTTCGGTTACTCCTTCAACCGAACACGTGACTTCGAACACTCGAGCTCGAGTTCCTTCACTTCGGTGCTCGGTTGTTTAGCTCTGCTCATACTTGACATCGATCGCTCTTCCTTTGGTTATTTGCCTTTTGACTTCGGCGTCGATGTTGAGTGTTCGGGTAAGGTTCGGTCACTCCCTCCTTCCAGCTCAAGCTTGTAGATGACGCCTTTGGTTCTTGAGCTCGGGTACTCAGCTTCGGAGTAGTTTCTTTCCTTCGACCAAGCCAAGTGAATGTGGACATCGTGTAGCAGCTTGGCTTGGCTTCGTGTCATTGTCCTCGGTGGATCAAACACATGATCAGCACCTGTTCGGGCTGCATCATCCTCCCCTTCTTGAGAAGATTTCGTCCTCGAAATCGAGCCTTCTTCATCCTCCGAAGTTTGACCTACAACACATGGAACTAAATCAGCAACATTAAAGGTGTTGGACACATTATACTCACCAGGGAGGTCGATCACATAAGCATTGTTGTTGATCTTGCTCAGCACTTGGAATGGACCATCTCCTCGAGGAGCCAACTTTCCTTTCCTTTGGTTTGGGAAGCGTTCCTTTCAGAAGTGAACCCAAACCCAATCTCCCTTCCTTAATTCCAGCTTTTCACGCCCCTTGTTTTTCTTCGATGCAATATTTGCATAAGCTTCCTCGACAATCTTCTTCACCTTTGCATGCAACTCGATCAAGGCAGTGGCTCGCCGAGTACCTTCAAAATCAATAACAGAATATCGAGGCAATGGGGTTAAATCAAGTGGAATTAAAGGATTAAAGCCATATACATATTCGAACGGTGTCATATTTATCATTCGATGCACCGTTCGATTGTATGAAAACTCCATCATGGGCAAACGATCTGCCCAGTTTCCGACCTTGCCTTTGGTCATCGCTCGAAGCAAGGATCCCAAGGTTCGGTTAACTACCTCGGTCTGTCCATCAGTCTGAGGATGGTGAGACGTCGAGAATAGTAGTTTGGTGCCGAGGGCACCCCACAAACATTTTCAAAAATGACTCGAGAACTTTGAGTCTCGATCACTCACAATAGGACGAGGCACACCATGCAATTTCAACACATTAGAAACAAACAAGGTAGCTACATGTTGTGCATCATCACACTTTTTGCAAGGAATAAAGTGAGCCATTTTTGAAAAACGGTCGACTACAACAAAGATGCTATCATGTCCATCCCCGACCTCGGTAGCCCCAAGACAAAGTCCATGGATATATCAACCCAAGGTCGATCAGGCACAGGCAACGGGGTATACAATCCGTGAGGGTTGGACTTCGATTTAGCTTTCTTGAAAATGAGACAAGCACTGCAAAGCTTTTCCACATCTCGTCGCATTTTTGGCCAATGGAACTGCTCGGTTAAGGTACCAAGAGTTTTGTCGACACCGAAGTGTCCCATCAAGCCTCCGGAGTGAGCTTCTCGAACTAAGAGCTCTTTCCACGATGACACTGGCACACAAACCCTCTCATTCTTGAAGAGGTAGTCATCGTGCCACTGGTATTTCTCAACCCTTCGGCCACTCAAGATTGAGTCACGAACGCATTTGAACTTGGGATCGTCCTCGTACATCGACTTGATGCTTTTGAATCCCATGAGCCTAGAGGTGAGAGTGGTCGCTAAGGCAAATTTCCTTGATAGTGCATTGGCCACGACATTATCTTTTCCCTTTTTGTAATGAATTACATAGGGAAAACTTTCAATCAATTCAACCCACTTGGCATGCCTTCGGTTTAACTTCTCCTGACCTTGGAGATGTTTTAAAGATTCATGATCACTTTTAATCACAAACTCTCGAGGCCACAAATAATGCTGCCAATGGGCGAGTGCTTGAACGAAGGCGTACAACTCCTTGTCATACGTTGAGTAATTCAAGGTTGCACCCTTAAGCTTTTCACTAAAGTAAGCGATCTGCTTCGATTCTTGCATAAGCACTCCTCCGATCGCAACTCCGGACGCATCGCACTCGACTTCAAAGGCTTTGCCGAAGTCAGGGAGTTGCAACAACGGGGAAGGCCTCCGTTTCAACTCTTGGAAAGCCCTCTCTTGGGACTCTCCCCACACAAATGGATGGTCTTTCTTAACCAGCTCGGTTAAAGGAGCTGCCACGGTGCTAAAGTCACGAACAAACCTTCGATAAAAACTAGCTAAGCCATGGAAGCTACGAACTTGTGATACCGAGGTTGGAGTTGGCCAATCTTTGATGGCTTCGACTTTTGAATCGTCGATTTCGACACCATTAGCACTGACAACAAATCCTAGAAAGACTACATGTTCGACACAAAAGGCACATTTCTTGAAGTTAGCATATAACTTCTCTTCTCTTAGCGTATCAAGCACTAGCCTTAGGTGTTCGACATGTTCATCCACAGATTTACTATAAACAAGTATGTCATCGAAGTAAACGACAACAAACTTATTTATGAACGGTTTGAGCACATGGTTCATCAGTCGCATGAATGTGCTCGGTGTATTGGATAAGCCAAAAGGCATCACCAACCATTCATAGAGACCGAACTTGGTCTTGAATGCAGTTTTCCACTTGTCTCCGGGTTTCATTCGGATTTGGTGGTAACCGGACCTGAGGTCTATTTTCATAAAGCATGAAGAACCACTTAACTCGTCTAGCATGTCATCTAATCGAGGGATAGGATGACAATACTTTACCGTTATTTTGTTGACTGCCCGGTAATCAACGTATATTTGCCATGTTCCATCTTTCTTCGGGACAAGGATAACAAGAGCGGCGCAAGGACTCAAGCTCTCTCGAATGAGGCCCTTGTTCAGCAACTCATCAACCTACCTTTGGAGCTCTTTGGTGTCTTTGGGATTACACCGGTATGCAGGTTTGTTGGGGATTTGAGACCCTGGTACAAAGTCAATTTGGTGCTCGATTCCTTTCAATAGAGGTAATCCACCTTGCATTTCTTTGGGAAACATATCTCCGAAGTCCTGCAAAACACTTTATACAACACTAGGCAAAGGGTTATCGTTAGAAAAATCATCATTAGAGTTTAGAAAGATACCCTTGTGCACGAGGCAAATCATCATCCGACCATTGTCGTTGCCTTGTAGATACTCACCCGGTTGCATGATCACACAGATACTTCTTACTTCGGGCGGTGAGTTTGTGTCTTCAGCCCCAATTTTTTTTCCCATCGGAAGCTTAGCTTTGGCCGCTTCTTTCAATTCTTCCATCCGTTTATAGTCCTCGGTGACTTGCTTTTGAGACAAGGGTTTGAGTATGAAACTCTTCCCTTCGAGCTTTACAGTATAAGTGTTGGACCTTCCATTGTGTACAACCGAGCGATCATACTGCCATGGTCGACCCAATAGCATATGACAAGCTTGCATCGGCACTACGTCGAATATCATCTTATCTTGATATTCTCCAACTCTAAACTTGATCCATACTTGTTTGACAACCCTCAATTCTCCACACTCGTTCAACCATTGTAATTTGTAAGGGTGGAGATGTCTCAAAGCACGTAGTCCCATTTGTGAAACCAAGGTTTGGCTCACCACATTTGCATAACTACCTGAGTCGATAATAATCGAACACACCTTCCCCCTCACTCGACATCGGGCATGGAAAAGATTTTCTCTTTGGTTGTCCTCTTCTTTGAGAGTCATGCAGCTCAAATTCCTTCGAACCACAAGAAACATTTCCGGATGATCAACTTCGGCAGCTTCAAGACCATCATCCTGTTCAGCTTGGTCAGTCTCCTCGATAAATTCCTCCTCGGTGTCACTCGCCTGCTCATAAACTTCTCCATTGTCGAGCACTAGCATAACCTTGCGAGTTGGACACTCTTTTGCCATGTGACCATAACCTTTGCATTTATGATACTGAATATTTGAAGCACTAGGAGAGTTTAGTTGAACTTTACCTCCCACTTCTCTTGGCTGGTTAACGGTCACACCCCTTTCGAAGGGTTTCTTCGAATCTCGAACAGTGTTAGCACTTGTTGGATTAGGACTTTTCTATTCTTTACCTCAGTTCAAAGGAGTTGAAGTAGTGACTCCTCGATACTGGTTTGCCTTATCGTCCTTCACCAATTTCTCAGCTTCGATAGAAGCTTCAAACAGATCTTCCAACGTGTGGTACACGTGTAGCCTCAATTGAGATGACACATCCCGAGCCAAGCCATTTTTTAACCGAATAGTGGCTTGCTCTTCATCTTCTTCCAGATCAAGATTCAATCGAATTCTCTCGAACTACTCATGATACTCTTGGAATGACTTGGACCCTTGCTTTAGCTCATAGAGCTTTTGTAATTAAGTTTGCCTATACTTAGCACTCAAATACTTAGCATCCATTGCTCTCTTCAACTGTGCCCAAGTAATGACTTCGGGATAGGCATTCCTTCGTCTATGCCTTTTGTCAGCTTCCCACCATATAGATACATAAGCTTCGAATGAAGCAGTGGCATGGCAGCTTTTCTCTCATCGGTCATCTTATTGGTTTCGAAGATTCGCTCCATTTTAAGCTTCCATTCAAGATATTCATCCGGATCACTAGTTCTTTTAAATGGTGGAATAGTGATCTTGACACTGTTCAAGTTTGAATCTCGAGCACCTCGAATCGGTTTGGGATACTCATCATAGTAGTCATCAGCCTCGCGCTCAATATGTCGTTCAACATTTGCGCCTCGGCCTCGACCTCAGAAAATTTCACGACCTCGGTGAGCCTGCCTTCGTTGAACGAACGGCGACTCATATTCAGGTTCGGCATCAGGAAATTCTCCTTCATCTACCTCTTCATCAACGACCTCAATTCGTCTTCGGGCCATTAGAAGTAGTACCCTTTAACTTCGGGGGAATGCCCAAGTGTTGATTCTCAGCTTGGGGATTGCCCAAGTTTTGTTGTGTTCGGGGATTGCCCAAAACTTCTTTTCGAACATCCTCGCTCTTCAAATGATGTTGTCGAACAAGCTCAGCAAACAGCTCAGGTTTCATCGGAGTGGAGTTGCTAGTTCCAGTGCCGGACCCAGGTAAGGCCACAGACACACTTCCTTACTCGAGGTGAGCTACTCGAGCACTTACTCCTCTTACTTCGGCACTGATGCCTTGTATCGCAGCCATGAGATCGGCTAACGACACTTCGGGCTTCTCAATGCCTTTGCCATCGCCTCCATTCCCAGCCATGGTACCTGCACAAATCAAAGCCCAAATAAATTGTTAAGGTCAGAAATCACCTCACACACTCCCTCACCTTTGATGGGTGGCACGCGGGTCCACTCGATTTATGGGTTTTGTTTTTTTGTCACTCAAGAACTTGTAGCCAATGGATTCCTCGGTTGATCAACCTCTCTGAGTTCCTTCGAATTTGACAAGTTACAATGTCTCCTTCAGGATGAGTGAATTGATTCGACTCGATGGAGCAGACGCTATTTACTCTGCGCTTCGGAAGTCAAAGAATTTTCTACGAAATTTGGACTTCAGTCACCCACGCACGAGTTCCTATAAGCTCAAATGAGTTAGTACGAACTCGAGTAGAAAGAATTACTCTAGGGATCCACTAACTAGATTTATCGAACACAAGAAAAGTGAGAACCTAGGAGAATCTACCCTTCGATTCCTCTTCGGAATCCCTTTCGATCACAACAACTCTTGTCCGTACAAGAGTGGTCACTCCTTGGTACGGATAGGGTTTTACCTTATCCAATTCCCTTTTGTAGCCGACAAAATTTCACATGGGGTTTTTGATCTTTACACTTTACCCCTTTCTTCTTAAATGGAACAGTGAAGATTTGCTCCGGTGTACGGACACTTTACTTCGTTCACTGACCAAGAATTTCAACAGAGTTTGGGCTGTTTCTTTCAACTCCGGTAACATTAACGGAGGACTTTTCAGTTCAAAGTTCTTTGAGCTAAGATTTAGCTCCTTGTGTTCGTACACTGATGCAGCCCGAACACGTGCTGATCAAGTGTTCGATCCACCAAGGCCAATGACACGAAGCCAAGCCAAACTTCTGCACGATGTCCATATTCACTTGGCTTGGCCAAAGGAAAGCAAATACTCCGAAGCTGAGTATTCGAACTCAAGAACCGTAGGCTTCATCCACAAGCTTGATCTCGAAGGAAGTGACCGGACCCCAACCGAGCTCTCAATATCGGCGCCGAAGTAAAGGCAAGAACCGAAGGAAGGGCGATCGATGTCAAGTATGAATTGAGTTGAGCTACCGAGCACCGAAGGGAAGAAGCTCGAGCTCAAGTGTTCGAAGTCACGTGTTCGGTTAAAGGAGTAACCGAACTATCATTAGGCAGCCCTTCGTGGCTTACTGCTATTGGTCGCCTATGACCATTTACTGCTTTATCCTTAGCATAGTCTATAAATACTCCATTTCCATTTTATTGTAAGGCATTAAGTTATTGTTGAATGATTAAACGTAGCAAGTGCTATTGTGAGTCTCCGATGGAGCCGAACCCCGACGTGGGATTTTAAAGAACTTGTGTCAATCGGTGTGAGTCGTTTGAACATTTTCTTCTTGGTCATTCAATTTGCAAGAAGCGTTGTCTTTCTTGAGGATTGTTGCTTAGTATAGGTGATTCTTGACCTTCATTCGATCGAGCTTGAGACAAGTTCCTCACTGTTTTTTCGAATCAAAGCAAGTCTTGTCTTGCTTCTATCTTTTTTTTCTTGTTGTTTTTCCGCGTTTTCATTGTGTCTAGCTTTCCCTCGGGTTTGCTTGCACCATATTAGTATCAGAGCAAGGTTTGAGTTTTTTCTTACAATCTCAAATCCTGTTTGTTATATTCGTGCTTGTGTCTCCAGTTTCAGTTGTCTTCCTTGTTGTGGATTGTTGTTGCTGTGGTGTTTACAAAAAAAAAAAAAAAAAAAAAAAGTAGAAAAAGAAAAAATTCAAAAATTTTGGTTGATTTGTTAGTTGTTTGAATCAAACAACCATTGATTCTTTTTCACCACGGTCCAAGGAGTGATTTGAGTAGCCGACGTACAACAATTGTGACTAGGGTTTCTTGACGAATTTTGGATTGTTTTGAGCTTAGTGGTGACTGATTTTGAACCCCAGTATGTTTTGGTTGTTAGCGATGAAGACTGGTGGTTCTTGATTGATTTGGGTTTGTTTTGTGCTTAAATTTTCAAAGTTCTATGATTTGAATCGTGTCCGTACGCCGAAAATTTGTTACGATTGTAACAGTGTACGAACACGAAAGAGCTGGTTCTTAGCTCAAAGAACTTTGAACTGATTTCCTCCTTGTTGTTACCGGAGTTGAAAGAAGCAACCCAAATTCTATTGAAATATTTTGGTCAGTGAACGAGGTTAACATTGTCCGTACACCGGAGCAAAACCTTCACTGCTCCATTGAAGAAGAAAGGGGTAAAGTGTAAAGATCAAAACCCCAGGTGAAAAGGTTGTCGGCTAGAAAAGGGAATTGGATAAGGTAAAACCCTATCCGTACCAAGCAGGGACCACTTTTGTACGAACAAGAGTTGGTGTGTTCGAAAAAGATTTCGAAGAGGAATCAAAGGGTAGATTCTCCTGGGATTTCACTTTTCTTGTGTTCGATAAATCTAGTTAGTGGATCTTTTGAGTAATTCTTCCTACTCGAGGTCGTACTAACTCATTTGAGCTTATAGGAACTCGTGCGTGGGGTGACCGAAGTCCAACTTTCGTAGAAAATTCTTTTTCCCGAAGCGCAAGAGTAAATAAAGTCTGTTCCATCGAGTCATATCAATTCACTCATCCCGAAGGAGACATTGTAACTTGTCAAATTTGAAGGAACTGAGAGAAGTTGATCAACCGAGGAAGCCATTGGCTACAAGTTCTTGAGTGACCAAAACCGAACCCATAAATTGAGTGGACCCGAGTGCCACCCACCAAAGGTGAGGGAGTGTGTGAGGTGATTTCTAACCTTAATATTTTATTTGGTCTTTGATTTGTACAGGTACCATGGCTGGGAATGGAGGCGATGGCAAAGGCATTGAGAAGCCCGAAGTGTCGTTAGCTGATCTCATGGCTGCGATACAAGGCATCAGTGCCGAAGTAAGAGGAGTGAGTGCTCGAGTAGCTCAACTCGAGCAAGGAAGTGTGTCAGTGGCCTTACCTGGGTCCGGCGCTGGAACTAGCAACTCCACTCCGATGAAATCTGAGTTGTATGCTGAGCTTATTCGACAACATCAGTTGAAAAGCGAGGCCATTCGAAAGGAAGTTTTGGGCAATCCTCAAACTCAACAAAACTTGGGCAATCCCCAAGCTGAGAGTCAACACTTGGGCATTCCCCGAAGTGAAAGAATACCACTTCCAATGGCCCGAAGACAAATTGAGGTCGTTGACGAAGAGGTGGATGAAGGAGAATTTCCTGATGCCGAACCTGATTACGAGCAGCCATTCGCTCAATGAAGGCAAGCTCACCAAGGTCGTGGAAATCTCCGAGGTCGAGGCCGAGGCGCAAATGTTGATCGACATATTGAGCGTGAGGCTGATGATCGCTATGATGAGTATTCCGAACAAGTTCGTGGTGTTCGAGACTCAAACTTGAGCAGTGTTAAGATCACTATTCCACCCTTTAAAGGAACTAGTTATCCAGATGAGTATCTTGGATGGAAGCTTAAAATGGAGCGAATCTTCGAAACCAATGAGATGCCCGATGAGAGAAAAGCTGCCCATGCCATTGCTTCGTTCGAAGCGTATGCATCTACATGGTGGGAAGCTGACAAAAGGCATAGACGAGGGAATGCCTATCCCGAAGTCATTACTTGGGCACAGTTGAAGAGAGCAATGGATGCTAAGTATTTGAGTGCCAAGTACAGGCAAACTCAATTACAAAAGTTCTGTGAGTTAAAACAAGGGTCCAAGTTAGTCCAAGAGTATCATGATGAGTTCGAAAGAGTTCGATTGAATCTTGATCTGGTAGAAGATGAAGAGCAAGCCACTATTCGATTCAAAAATGGCTTGGCTCGGGATGTGTTATCTCAATTAAGGCTACACGTGTACCACACGTTGGAAGATCTATTCGAAGCTGCTACCGATGCTGAGAAATTGGTGAAGGACGATAAGGCAAACCGGTATCGAGGAGTCACTACTTAAATTCCTTTGAACCGAGGGAGAGAATGGAAAAGTCCTAATCCAGCAAGTGCCAACACTGTTCGAGATTCGAAGAAACCCTTCAAAAGGGGTGTGACCGTTAACCAGTCAAGAGAAGTGGGAGGTAAAGTTCAACTAAACTCTCCTAGTGCTTCAAATATTCAGTGTCATAAATGCAAAGGTTATGGTCACATGGCAAAAGAGTGTCCAACTCGCAAAGTTATGCTTATGCTCGAAGATGGAACCGTCCATGAGCAAGCGAGTGACACTGAGGAGGAATTATAGATGAGATTGATCGAGCTTATGATGATGATCGTGAAGCTGCCGAAGCTGATCATCCGGAAATATTTCTTGTGGTTCGAAGGAATTTGAGCTGCATGACTCTCGAAGAAGAGGACAACCAAAGAGAAAATCTTTTCCATGCCCGATATCGAGTGAGGGGAAAAGTGTGTTCGATGATCATTGACTCAGGTAGTTGTGCAAATATAGTGAGCCAAACCTTGGTTTCACAAATGGGACTACCTACTTTGAAACATCCTCACCCTTATAAATTGCATGAGTGTGGAGAATTGAGGGTTGTCAAACAAGTGTGGATCAAGTTTAGAATTGGAGAATATCACGATGAGATGATGTTCGATGTGGTACCGATGCAAGCTTGTCATTTGCTATTGGGTCGACCCTGGCAGTATGATCGGTCGGTTGTTCACAATGGAAGGTCCAACACTTACACTGCAAAGCTCGAAGGGAAGAGTTTCACACTCAAACCCTTGTCTCCAAAACAAAACACCGAGGACTATAAACGGATGAAAGAATTGAAAGAAGCGGCCAAAGCTAAGCTTCCAAATGGAGAAAAATTGGGGGCCGAAGACACAAACTCACTGCCCGAAGTAAAAGGAATCTGTGCAATCATGCAACCGGGTAAGTTTCTACGAGGCAACGACAATGATCAGATGATGATTTGCCTCGTGCACAAGGGTATCTTTCTAAACTCTATGATGATTTTTCTAACGATAACCCTTTGCCTAGTGCTGTACAAAGTGTTTTGCAGGACTTCGGAGACATGTTTCCCGAAGAAATGCCAGGTGGATTACCTCCGTTGAGAGGAATCGAGCACCAAATTGACTTCGTACCAGGGTCTCAAATCCCCAACAAACCTGCATACCGGTGTAATCCCGAAGACACCAAAGAGCTCCAAAGGCAGGTTGATGAATTGCTGAACAAGGGCCTTGTTCGAGAGAGCTTGAGTCCTTGCGCCGTTCCTGTTATACTTGTCCCAAAGAAAAATGGAACATGACGAATGTGTGTTGATTGCCGAGCAGTCAACAAAATAACGATAAAGTATCGTCATCCTATCCCTCGATTAGATGACATGCTGGACGAATTAAGTGGTTCTTCATGCTTTACGAAGATAGACCTCAGGTCCGGTTACAACCAAATCCGAATGAAACCCGGAGACGAGTGGAAAACCGCATTCAAGACCAAATTCGGTCTCTATGAATGGTTGGTGATGCCTTTTGGCTTATCCAATGCACCGAGCACATTCATGTGACTGATGAACCATGTGCTTAAACCGTTCATAAATAAGTTTGTTGTCGTTTACTTCGATGACATACTTGTTTATAGCAAATCTGTGGATGAACATGTCGAACACCTACGGCTAGTGCTTGATAAGCTTAGAGAAGAGAAGTTATATGCTAACTTCAAGAAGTGTGCCTTTTGTGTCGAACGTGTAGTCTTTCTAGGATTCGTTGTCAGTGCTAATGGTGTTGAAGTCGACGAGTCAAAAGTCGAAGCCATCAAAGATTGGCCAACTCCAACCTCGGTATCACAAGTTCGTAGCTTCCATGGCTTAGCTAGCTTTTACCGAAGGTTTGTTCGTGATTTTATCACTGTGGCAGCTCCTTTAACCGAGCTGGTTAAGAAAGACCATCCATTTGTGTGGGGAGAGTCCCAAGAAAAGGCTTTCCAAGAGTTGAAATGGAGGCTTTGCTCTGCCCCGTGTTGCAACTCCCTGACTTTGGCAAAGGATTCGAAGTTGAGTGTGATACGTCCGAAATTGGGATTGGAGGAGTGCTGATGCAAGAATCAAAGCCGATCGCTTACTTTAGCGAAAAGCTTAAGGGTGCAACCTTGAACTACTCAACGTATGACAAGGAGTTGTATGCCCTCGTTCGAGCACTCGCCCATTGGCAGCATTATTTATGGCCTCGAGAGTTTGTGATTAAAAGTGATCATGAATCTTTGAAACACCTCCGAGGTCAGGAGAAATTAAACCGAAGGCATGCCAAGTGGGTTGAATTCATTGAGAGTTTTCCCTATGTAATTCATTACAAAAAGGGAAAAGACAATGTTCTGGCCGATGCGCTATCAAGGAAATTTGCCTTAGAGACCACTCTTGCCTCAAGGCTCATGGGATTTGAAAGCATCAAGTCGATGTACGAAGACGATCCCAAGCTGAAATGCGTTCGTGATGCAATCTTGAGTGGCCGAAGGGTTAAGAAATATCAGTGGCACGACGGCTACCTCTTCAAGATTGGGAGGGTTTGTGTGCCAGTGTCATCGTGGAAAGAGCTCTTAGTTCGAGAAGCTCACTCCGGAGGCTTGATGGGACACTTCGGTGTCGACAAAACTCTTGGTACCTTAACCGAGCAGTTCCATTGGCCAAAAATGCGACGAGATGTGGAAAAGCTTTGCAGTGCTTGTCTCATTTTCAAGAAAGCTAAATCGAAGTCCAACCCTCACGGATTGTATACCCCGTTGCCTGTGCCTGATCGACCTTGGGTTGATATATCCATGGACTTTGTCTTCGGGCTACCGAGGTCGGGGATGGACATGATAGCATCTTTGTTGTAGTCGACCGTTTTTCAAAAATGGCTCACTTTATTCCTTGCAAAAAGTGTGATGATGCACAATATGTAGCTACCTTGTTTGTTTCTAATGTGTTGAAATTGCATGGTGTGCCTCGTCCTATTGTGAGTGATCGAGACTCAAAGTTCTTGAGTCATTTTTGGAAATGCTTGTGGGGTGCCCTCGGCACCAAGCTACTATTCTCGACGCCTCACCATCCTTAGACTGATGGACAGACTGAGGTAGTTAATCGAACCTTGGGATCTTTGCTTCGAGCAATAACCAAAGGCAAGGTTGGAAACTGGGCTGATCGTTTGCCCATGATGGAGTTTGCATATAATCGAACGGTGCATCGAATGATCAATATGACCCCGTTCGAATGTGTGTATGGTTTTAATCCTTTCATTCCACTTGATTTAACCCCATTGCCTCGAGATTCTATCATTGATTTTGAAGGTACTCATCGAGCCACCGCCTTGATCGAGTTGCATGCAAAGGTGAAGAAGAACCTCGAGGAAGCTTATGCAAAGGTTGCATCGAAGAAAAACAAGGGGCGTAAAAAGCTGGAATTAAAGAAGGGAGATTTGGTTTGGGTTCACTTCCGAAAGGAACGCTTCCCGAACCAAAGAAAAGGAAAGTTGGTTCCTCGAGGGGATGGTCCATTTCAAGTGCTGACCAAGATCAACAACAATGCTTACGTGATCGACCTCCCTGGTGAGTATAACGTGTCCAACACCTTTAATGTTGCTGACTTAGTTCCTTGTGTTGTAGGTCAAACTTCGAAGGACGATGAGGGCTCGATTTCGAGGACGAAATCTTCTCAAGAAGGGGAGCATGATGCAGCCCGAACACGTGCCGATCAAGTGTTCGATCCACCAAGGCCAATGACACGAAGCCAAGCCAAACTTATGCACGATGTCCATATTCACTTGGCTTGGCCAAAGGAAAGCAACTACTCCGAAGCTGAGTATTCGAGCTCAAGAACCGAAGGCTTCATCCACAAGCTTGAGCTCGAAGGAAGTGACCGGACCCCAACCGAGCTCTCACAATCGGCGCCGAAGTAAAGGCAAGAACCGAAGGAAGGGTGATCGATGTCAAGTATGAGCTGAGTTGAGCTACCGAGCACCAAAGTGAAGAAGCTCGAGCTCAAGTGTTCGAAGTCACGTGTTCGGTTAAAGGAGTAACCGAACACTCATTAGGCAGCCCTGCGTGGCTTACTCCTATTGGTCGCCTATGACTATTTACTACTTTATCCTTATCATAGTCTATAAATACTCCATTTCCATTTCATTGTAAGACATTAAGTTATTGTTGAATGATTAAACATAGCAAGTGCTATTGTGAGTCTCCGATGGATCCGAACCCCGACGTGAGATTTTAAAGAACTTGTGTCAATCGGTGTAAGTCGTTTGAACATTTTCTTCTTGGTCATTCAATTTGCAAGAAGCGTTGTCTTTCTTGAAGATTGTTGCTTAGTATAGGTGATTCTTGACCTTCATTCGATCGAGCTTGAGACAAATTCCTCACTGTTCTTTCAAATCGAAGCAAGTCTTGTCTTGCTTCTATCTTTTATTTATTGTTGTTTTTCCACGTTTTCATTGTGTCTAGCTTTCCCTCGGGTTTGCTTGCACCATACACAGTCACAAACTGTAACAATTTTCCGGTGTACGAACAACGTTTCAAATCATAGAACTTCAAAATTTTAAGCACATACAACCCAAAAATACTCAAGAACCACCAGTCTTCATCGGCAACAACCAAAAATATACTGGGGTTCAAAATCAGTCACCACTTAGCTCAAAACAGTCTAAAATTTTGTCGAGAAACCTTAGTCACAAACGTTGTACGTCGGGTGCTCAAATCAATCCTTGGACAGTGGTGAACACAAAACAATGGTTGTTTGATTCAAACAACCAACAAATCAACCAAAATTTTTGAATTTTTCTTTTTCTACTTTTTTTTTTGTAAACACCACAGCAACAACAATCAACAACAAAGGAAGAAAGCTGAAACTGGAGACACAAGCACGAATAAATGAACAGGATTTGAAGTTGCAAGAACAAGCTCAAACCTTGCTCTGATACCAAGATGGTGCAAGCAAGCCCGAGGGAAAGCTAGGCACGATGAAAACGCGGAATAATGATAGAAAATGTAAAGATAGAAGCAAGAAAAATCTTGCTTCGATTCAAAGAACGGCGAGGAACTAGTCTCGGGCTCGATGAATCGGAGGCAAAGAATCACCTATACTAAGCAACAATCCTCAAGAAAGACAACGCTTCTTTCAAATTGAATTACCAAGAAGAAAATGTTCAAACAACTCACACCGATTGACACAAGTTCTTGAAAATCCCACGTCGGGGTTCGGCTCCATCGGAGACACTTTCAATAGCAACTGCTATGTTCAATATCAACATTAACTGATTACAAATGAAATGAAAATGAGTATTTATAGGCTATTCTAAGGTTTAAACAGTAAATGGTCACAGGCGACTAATAGGAGTAAGCCACGCAGGGCTGTCTAATGAGTATTCGGTTACTCCTTCAACCGAACACGTGACTTCGAACACTTGAGCTCGAGTTTCTTCACTTCGGTGCTCGGTTGTTCAGCTTTGCTCATACTTGACATCGATCTCTCTTCCTTCAGTTATTTGCCTTTTGACTTCGGCATTGATGTTGAATGTTCGGGTGAGGTTCGGTCACTCCCTCCTTCCAGCTCAAGCTTGTAGATGACGCCTTCGGTTCTTGAGCTCAAGTACTCAGCTTTGGAGTAATTGCTTTGCTTCGACCAAGCTAAGTGAATGTGGACATCGTGTAGCAGCTTGGCTTGGCTTGGCTTGGCTTGGCTTCGTGTCATTGGCCTCAGTGGATCGAACACATGATCAGCACGTGTTCGGGCTGCATCAGAGCTAGAGATGGTTTCCTTCCATAGAGCATTTTATAGTGTGATGCTTTCTCAGCACAGTGGATGGTACTCTATTTATCAAGTACGTTGCAGCTGGAATGCAATGACCCTAAAATTTGATAGGTATGTGAGCTTGGCACCTGATAGCCCTGGTTACTTCTAGTATGTGCCTATGCTTCCTCTCAGCTACTCCATATTGTTGAGGAGTACATGCACAAGTTCTTTGATGAACTATCCCAAGTTGGTTAAACATAGCAGCACAGACTGAGCTAAGGAACTTTGCCCTATTATCTGTTATGATTACTTTAACAACTCTATCAAATTGAATTTTGGTATAGCAGAAAAAAATTTTAATGCAACACAACCATCAGACTTCAGTTTAAGCAGAAATACCCAAGTCATTCTAGTGTAGTCATCTACCACTGTCAAGAAGTATATACTGCCATAAAAAGTAGCTTGTTTGTAGGGTCTCCACACATCTACATGTATCAAATCAAAGCAGTTTACACTTTTGATGCTACAAATCGAAAAAGGTAACCTTGTTTGCTTTGCACAAGGACAAACAACACACTTATTTAATACTCGACTAGTAGTTTCAAAATCTACTGGAAAATTCTTCTTTAGTACTGTGGAGGAGACATGCTCTAATCTCTTATGCCAAACCTTGATATCTTCAGCAGTCTAGGTTGCAGATAGACTAACACTTTGCTCTGACTTGGCTTGACTACTCAACAGATATAATTCATTGTCCTCTTAACCTTCCCAATAGAGAGATCCTGAAATACACATAAATATGGCAAGAAAGTGACTGAGCAGCTTAACTCCCTTGTCAACTTAGACACAGACAACATGTTGTATTTAAATTGTGGAAGATGAAACACATTTTCTATTGCATTTCTGCCTGTCAGATGACTTGAACCAGTATGTGTGACTTGAGCCACTTCACCATTGGGTAAATAAACTCTCCTGGGATGAGTACTTTCTAGTATTTTGGATTAATCTAGCATAACTATATCTGACTCCATGTGGTTTGTAGCTCCTATTTCTATGATCCAATACTGAACAAGATTAGAAGCTAACATGGACTGTTCATACCTACTACATTTGCAGAAGCTTTTGTCGGAGGAATATTGTGGGTGTTTCCCAACATTTTTAAAATCTCCTCATATTGTTCTTTAGTAAATGTGCGTGTACCCTGATGAACCTGACTTGGCCCTGCTCTTTGTGTCTGATGACTTTCTGGATCATTGTACATTTCAGCTACCTCTCCCATAGCATTGTAAGCAGCAGAATTTGCTTTCCTTCTTTTGTATTCAGCACGATAATCTTTAATTTTGTAGCAGTCTTTTGTGTTATGATTCTTCATCTTGAACTTCTCACAGTATATATTCTTTGAATATGATCTCTTGTACCTTTGATTTCCACCAGTCTTTATATAAAGCGCAGTTGAATCAACACTTGGTGCTGCCCCTAGAAGGCCAGTAGCACTGGTCACACCCTTTTGACTCTCATCACTCATGATCATGGCATATGCCTGATTGACTGTGGGCAGAGGGGACATAAGCAGAATCTGACTCCTAGCTTGTAGATAAGACTCATTCAGACCCATTAGGAACTGATACAACTTTTGCCTTTATAAGTAATCCTTGAACTCTTTGGACTTATTACAATTACAACGAGGAGGTAGTACTAAAGCCTCTAATTCATCCCAAAGATCTTCAAGTTCTGTGAAATAACTGGACACAGAGTTTGTTCCTTGAACCAAAATTGCAATTTCTTAATATAAACTAAATGTCCTTGAATCATTAATTTTGTTAAATCTTTCATGCAAGTCTTCTTAAACTACTTGTGCATTAGATGCATACACAATTCCTCCAAGTAAATTGCTGACATAGAATTCATTAACAAAGAAAGAACAATTGTATTACACCTTTCCCATTAGGTCAACAACTCCTCAGAATAGATTTCTTTTTGACATGAACCATCAACTAAACCAAGTTTTCTTTTTTAATAATGCAATCCTCATAGACCGACTCTGTAGAAAATAGTTCTCAACATTAGTTAATTGAACTTAAATTAAAAAAAAATACCACTTACATCGTTGTAATGCAAATATAAAGGATGATTATGATCCAGTGCTTGTAACCCATTCCCATCTTAGGCCTGATTCACATTGTTCTGAAGATTTGCCATGTTTATAGAAGAAATCTTGAAGTTTCTTGATTAGAGTAGAAAAACACAAAAGTAGAAACTAATTGTAACTTTCCATTATCAATTGCACAATTAGATTCTCTGATTGATTTACTCTGATACCATGCTAAGATTTAGGGATTTCACGAACCCTAACCTTGAAGAAAAAGAAGAAGAGAAATTGAAGAAGAGGATTTGAGAGAGACGAAAGAGTAGAGAGAGAAGGTGTAAAACTTCATTCATTCAACTAACTGTAGATGATTACAAAATCAGCTATTTAGAGCTGTACTAACTAATAGATACTTAACTATCAATTGATGAACTAAATTCTGGAACTAATAGAAATTACCAAACTGCCCTTCACGTTCAACTGACTTAATTAACTATTTCTTTAACATGTTCGACAGAGCAGGCTTCGTTCTGCTTTATTAGCTCGATTGATCATGTAACTTTTCTTTAAAAAAATTTATTCATTGATTAGGCTCAATTATCAAGTAAATTAGAGATCAATTTAACATATATTATGTTAATGAGTTAGTCAGAATCAGAGCCTGGTTGGGTGGGCTTATAAGCAGCTTATTTTAAGTAGCTTATAAGTCAGAAGTGACTTATAAACCACTTTTGAGAAGTTAGGAATTCCTAACTTCTCATTTTTAGCTTTTTTAAGCACATAGTGACTTGTAAGCCCAAAATTTTTTAAGTTAACAAACATTTACAAATGGACTTATAAGGTTATAAGCAACTTTTAAGCTCACCAAAATAGGCTCTTATTTAATTTAACCGTCTTTATTTATTTGTTCGGCATAAAAAAATTATTCACCATTATGTAACAAGACCAACTACATGTTTGATAGATTCAACTAAGTAATATTTAAGAATATAGATAATTACCATATTAAAATTTCTAAGTACAATACTAAATGAATTACAGATTTGAGCACAAATGCACCCGATCTTGAAAAAATAAGCAGTTTTTTGGTGGTCTTGAAAACATAATCACTTTTACATTAAATGAAGCTGAAAGTACAGAAATACCGTTACTAATGGAGAGCTTCTCGTACTTACAAAAATGTCACTAACCCTTTTTTGAAGCCGTAATTACAAAAGTGTCACCACACCTTTTTGCATCCGAAATTATAAAAAATACCACTTCTTCTTACACAACAGAAAATAATGCAAATCCGGTTGTGTTTCACATCCATTTAGTAAGTAAATACTGTCAAATCATTATCGTTTCGATCATAAACAAGACAGTCAATCCGTCTGTGTTTCACGTCAATTTTGTGAATAATTAACGCCAAATTGTCATCGTTTCGCTCATATACAAGGCAAAAAAAAATGTCAACACATCTGTTTTCACGTCCATTTATGAATAAATAAAGCCAACTCACATAATTTCGCTCATATACAAAAATCAAAGTAAAACATAACATAAGACCAATCCGGCATCATTTCTTCATATAGTGAGCAAAAAATCATGTTCATTTTGTAAATAAATGATTCCATATTGTAGTTACTTTTTTTATTCACAAAACACACCTTCAAATGCTTATATATTTAAAAATAACATCAATCGGGTTGTGTTTATGCATATAATTGTGTCCAATTTGTGAAGAATTGAGCCAAATCGGCCTCACTTCACACATCCACAAAAAAAAAAATCTTCAAGTGCTTATATATTTAGAAATAATGTCAATGCAACTGTGTTTATTCATAACTAAGCAAAATTACTATGTCTATTTTACAAGCAAATGACACCAGATCGTCATCACTTTGCCCATATACAAAAATTTAATTTTAAAATAAAACAAGGCCAAATTGACATTATTTACTTATAAGTAAGCCAAACTACTATGTCTATTTTACGAATAAATGACACTAAATCGTCATCACTTTTTTCAAATACAAAATTCCAAAGTAAAAATAAAACAGGCTAATTCGGCATCATTTATTTACAAAGTTAGCCAAATATTACATACATTTTGTAGAAACTGAAAACAAGTTGTCATCACTTTCCATACTCAAAGTAAGAATAAAACAATGTCAATCTGGCATCATTTGTTCATAATGTGAGTCATATCTCTCGGATATTTCATCAAACACTTTACGAGCAGCTAATCATGTGTTTTAGGAGAATTGTCAAACCAAAAAGTTAGAAGACTTTAGGAGTAAAAATACGTTTGAGACTAATTTGGAATCTTCATCAATTAAAGCCATATCTAAACATGGGTGTAAGCTAACGTCCTTATAATGAAGCTCACTTCTCCAAGTTGTAAGTATCTCTCGGCTATGTTAACAAAAAGTACAATATGAAGTCTAAGTAAGCAAATAAATTGTGCATCTTCCACATGAGTTAGGTGGCTTAGTAAAGTATCATCCACGTGAGTTGTAAGGTAACCATTTGATTTCTGCAACCATGAGTGGTGTTACTTTCGTATTTTCTTCTTTTCGAATTGGCTTTGAATTTGATTCTCTTTCCCATCATAGACGTTGCCTAACAGCTTCTGCCATGTTTAGACGAAGAAAAGCTAAGCCTAATCATGTAAAAATCACCGGAATTTTTTTCCATGTTTTCAAAATCAGATCTATACAAATTTAGTATGATTTTTTAAAAATCAATGGTAGAAACAAAAAGAGGAGACCAAGACGAATCTGAAAATGTAATTTTACAATATTTAGGCGGCGGTCGATGGTGGCTCGGTAGCGGTCAACAGCAGTCAACTGAAGAGAAGGAGGAGAAGTGAGAGATGAGTTTTCTAGAGAGAGAAAGTAAGAATGTCAAATAATTTTAGATAAGTGATTAAAGGGTATGAAGTGAAAATATCTTTAAAAGTGCTCAAAAGTGTTTATGCTTTAAAGACCACAAAAAAAAAAAAAAAAAAGAGCTCACCAAATGAAGATCAGGCACTAAAGTGCTCATTCTACATAAAAATAAATTTCATACCAAAAATGAAAAAGGATTTTTTTTATAAATAAACAATATTAGGCACCCATGCTATATTATAAAGAAATACTATCCAACCTACAAAATATAACAATTTTTTTCTTCAAATTATTGAATGACATATTATTCCACCAAATTAGGAATTCTCGTCTTCTCATTCGCACAAACCGTAGCTGCCATTGCCCTCATCCCACTACCTTCCCTCCGCCGCCGACATCCATTAGTTTTTTACTTAAAAATGAAGGAAATAAATCTGTGAAATTAAACTTAAGAAAGAATACATAGTCGGACAAAATTATCCTATCAAATGATATACATTCAGATACAAATTATCTATCACATGATATACATATAGATACGAAGGCAACAACAATAATAACAACAACATAATACTCAGTATGATCTCACAAGTGGCGTCTGGAGAGGGTGAGGTATATGTATACCTTACCCTTACCTTTATGAAAGGTAGAGAGGTTGTTTTCGATAGACGTTTGGCTCAAAAAAACCGTTTAAGATGCTACGATGAAAATACTAAGAAAAGAAAAGTATTAACAACGCATTGTAAAAGATAACAAAGGAAAATAAACAACATTAGTAATACAAATCTAGAATAAGAAAATAGTAAAAAAATAAAAGAAGTGTCGATAAAGAGTAGAAGAAGTATATAAGGTACTCTAAAACTCCTATCACTAGAAAACACTAATCATAAGAACATAGACTATAGCCTAAAATCATGCTCTCTCCCAGAAAGGAAAAAAAAAGAACTCGACTACCTACTAACCTCTTACCATGGCCCTCGACCTCCATGCTCTTCTATTTAGTATCATAAAAATACAGAAATACATATATATTTTAAAAAAAGGCACACACACACACACACAAAAAAAGGCGCGCACACACACACAGAGAGATATACAAAAAAACATAAACTATATAGTACAATACTTTACATCTATAGCTACAAAATCTACCGTAGCTATTTATGAAAATTTTCATGGCTAAACACTTTAGCCACAAATATCTCTTTCGTAGCTAAAGATGTCGTAGCAAAAGATGTTGTAGCTAAAAGTTAGCCACAAACTTTACATGATTCGTGACTAAGAACTAATACTTATTGCCACAAAAGTTTAGTATGTTGTAGCCATATTCACAGAACATTTTTGCCACGAAAAATATACTTGCACCAAATGATTTTATTATTTTGTTACAAAAAAATAAATATGTAGCTAATAATTATAGCCACAAAAAAATATATTGTAGCCAAAAGTAACTAATTTTTATCATTATATTTTGTTGTATTTTAGAAATTAATTAATTAGTTTATCTTATTTTATTTGCACATACCACCACCAACCCACATTTGTTTAACTTAGACCAATTGGATCAATCCATATTACTAAGACCATCACGTGCATGACTTTTAGCAAACTTATTTCCCAGATCCATCTAATTGCAAAGTGACCCCTTTCCGCAAGCACCGTACTCCTGTGTTGAGTGAACGATTACTGACAATTGCTTATAACTCATTTGCTCATAAAATTTGGGATCAAGATCTGGGATAATATTTTAAATTTTTATTTGTTTATATAATTTGTCCAAAATTTGAAATCAAAATCTTCAAATTGTCAAATATTTGTTGAGACCAGTATTTGGGATGTGGGATTTTTTTTTTCAACTCTCAAAACATCAACTTTTTTCTTTCAATTGAAATATATGTCCAAACACAACTTCAAATTCCAAAAACTATTTTTCAATTCAACTTTAAAAACTCAAATTTTCCAAGTTTCAATAAAATCATGTCCAAACGCTAGCTTAATTTTTAGTGTTCTAAGCCGATGTGAGACATTGAACTTTCAATCTGCTGGACAAATTAAAATTCAAATAAATGTCTTTTCTATTTTTTTTTAAAGTACATGTCTTTTTAAAAAGGATCTTTTAATAATAATATTTTTGAATGCAAATTTGATTAAATAATATGAGATATTTGAAGCAAAATAACTTTTCTAATGATAATATTATGCTTAAACTATAATTTCATGGTTAAAGGATTACAATTACTACAATAACTTAAAATGCATAGCATATACTTGTAATTAGCTACAAAACTTATTATAGCTTGCTATAAATTGTGGCTTATCATTTTATCATGAAAATTATTTATAAATATTGACCTAACTATTGGTACGATTTCTATAACTTAAAGCAAGCTAGTTCATTTAGCTATAACTTTTGGTTTCAAATTATTTGTTGTAGCTAAAAGGTCACTGTTGTTACAGTAACTTTAACAACAACGTAGCAAATTTGATAATTAGCTACAAATTTGTAATGTAGCAATATATTTGTATCTATTTCAGTAATTATTACCACGAGACTTAACAACAATAGCAAAACTAACACTTTGTTTGGATCATTGTTACCAATTGTATTGTATTGTATTGTTATTATGATTACAACGTTTGTTTTGGTTGTTACTTTAATTTCGTTGTATTGTATTGTTAAGTTCCGTTGTTACCTAACAATGAAAAGACCCACTTTTTGTTACAACCGATTTGGTGGTTTTGCATTGTTACACTTTTACACTTTCCCATCATGTCCTTAATTATAACCTTATAATCTTATTTTACCCTCTACCATATTTTCTTATTTAAATACACCCAATTAAATATTTTGACCTCATCTCCCCTCTTCTCAAAATACAGTACGTTCTCTGCCTCTCTTATTACTTTGTACGTTCCCTGCCTCTCTTATATTTTATATGTTCTTTTTTTTTTGATACAAAATATATGATGACACTTTTATTATTTGTTCTCTTGTATCCATGAAGTTCATCATCAAAAGAACTAATATTTATTTATTTTATTTGCTTAGGTTTCTACTCTTGTTTACAACTAGAGGTACGTACAAGGTATAGTTGGTGATAAACTAGTAAATATAAACTGTCTCAAATTATATTAAAGAAAATTTGTTAGTTAATCTAATATTTAGAACAACTAAGGGTATATTAGTAAACTTATTAGTTACAGTATAATACAATACAATCGAAACAAACAATAACAATGTTACTAAACAACGGGAAACAATACAATCAATTCAAACGTTTTTTTTATAATACAGTACGATACAATACAATACAATACAAAACAGATATTATGAAACAATAGGTAACAATGATCCAAACAGAGTGTAAGGAATTTGCTTTGGCAAACTAATTTTTGTGGCTAAAGAAATCATGAATAGCCACAAAACTCAATTTTGTGGCTATTGTTAGGTAATAGCCACGATATTCAAATTTGTAGCTGAGATTTCGTAATTATATGTGCTAAATGTTGTAGTGATATATGTTACTCTATGGTGGACATACAAAGATAAACAAGTACTTATTATGTTTCATTTATGTGACACTTTTCGCTTTTAGAGAGTTGAATAAAAATATCTTTGACTGCAATTTCTTTATATGCTCTTTAAATATTTGAAATTGTTAATTATTTTGATTTATAAAACTTTTTTGGTTGTCTCTAAATTGTATTACATAAATTTGAATGGACAGTGTATATAACTATATTAGCACCTGAGAATATTCTCTCTTTTTTTTTTTTCATTTTAAATAATTATTCTCTCTTCTCTTTTTTATATCTCTGTATCCAAGATAATGCTCATTTATCATTTCTTCCTTATATGACATTATTAGGAGTGTTATTTAGGAAATCAAGTAGATTATATGTAAGACATAAGACAGATTCTATGAGATCTTGTATTTTGTTTTTTTTTTATTTGAAGTCTAGTACTTGAATTACGTCCAACTTATTCAGATTTAAGCTGAGAAGTCTCACCTTGGGGAGGGAGAAGGGGAAGGCAGAGTAAATCGCTTTTTAGAAAAAATAACTTTATTTTTAAAATTAAAGTCGAGACAGCTGGTTAAGGATGACGAGATACTTACCATCTCACTACAACTTTGCACGGGCTTTTAATCAGTAGCTTGCATGTCATGAGAGTGTAACATAATAAATATCACAAAGATAGAAAGAAACGTTGCATGACTTTTTTATTTAAATAAAGACATGTAGCCGTTGTCGTAGGACCAAGAGAGCTCAAAATTCTTTGGCATGAAGAATTTTGGCTAATCGACGTAGTCCCAGATGGATTTGCGCCGCAAACGCGTGGCAGAAACCAAACCATTGTGCGGTTTTGTTTGGCCAAACAAAGCTTTCGGTTACCTGCTCATATACCATTGGCCATCTTTAAAGGAGGGGGCTTGGGGTGGGGGCTGGACTTTGGTGGGGTACACCTTCACACATCACTTGTTAAAGACGGATGAACCTTCAGTATATGATCAATATTTGGCCATCCTCTTTTTGTGATGTTCTACTTGGCTTATCCACAATTTCTAACCCTCTAATTTCTCTCACAATGGTTGGTGTTTCCATACTTCTACTCCACGAGAATTATATTCTTTGGGATAGAGTAGTTGCATTAACAATCAGAACTTTAATTCTCTAATTGACTCATCCTTACAGTTTACAGGATTTTCATTCATTTAGAGGGAAAGAATGACTGATATAATGATCTATGTATAAGTAGACCACTTAAGATATCTCTTGGTCATTTTTTTGTACTTCCCCTTTTTGACCTACTAGATATTGAACAATAACCTAATAGTAATAGAAATGTATGGTCTAAATGCTGAAGTTCTTTATCACAAACGGCAAAGCCCAAAATCTGCTACTTTTTTGGATTTTACTAGTATCTTCCTAAAAAGAATGATGGAATTTAAAATACGGAGGTCACTACATCAACATGTTTTTTTTTTCTTAATTATATGTGAACCATGATATTCATATTCTTAAGTCTTAACTTTTTTGAAATAAATATACTTATAAAACAATATAAGAGTGATGCAGATATCGTATGAGTTCAAAATATTCAAAAGATATAGTACTAGTCTATATATATCCCAATTTCTATGACACAAGTTTTTATTTATAGAGTTATACAAATAATTTTTACTAGGCTATTTTCAAATATTTTTAATTATTACTCCCTCCGGTCCATTTTATTTGATCTCTTTTCTTTTTTAAAAGTCAAATAATGTAAACTTTGACCAACATTTTGAGATATATTTCTTCAGCATATTAATATGACAAGAATTGCAACTTGTAGTACTTTTCGTGTAGTTTTTTAATATCTAAATTATAATTTTAAAATATTGACTAAATCTAGTTCAATTTGAATCCGAAAATTGGTCAACTTGACTCTCGAAAAGTAAAAAACATCAAATAAAGTGGACCGGAGGGAGTAATTATTATGAGTTTTAGTACTTTTTTAAAGTTTTTAGATAGTAGATGTTTTAAAACAAAAAAAAAAAACAAAACATTGATGGTTCACTACTAGAAATATATTGTTTTGCGTCTCAGTTTGGAGACGGAATTCCCTCTCTAAAAGGAGTTTAGTGAGAAAATTCCCTCTCTGCGCGACCTTCGCTATTTGGCGCGTCGTTGGTCACACTGGAGAGGAAATTCCGTCTCCAATTCAAAAAGTAAATTATTTTATTATTTAGAAACGGAATTTTCTCTCCAGGAATAAAATTAAAAATTATTTTTAATATTTATAGACGGAATTCCCTCTCCAGAAAAATAATTAAAAATTATTTTTATCGTTTAGAGACGAAATTCCCTCTCTAACTATAGTAACCCTGCTAAATAAAAATATTAGAAAATCGATACAAAGCAACCAAAAACCATAAAAATACCACTAAAACAGTTATACAACCTGTTTAACATAAAACAAAGCGCCACGCGTAATTAAACAATTCTACATATATGTTTCATCATTAAGTATTGTAATCACCTAATTTTGGCACGAAAATTCAAAAAGATAGCTTGAAATAGCTCAAAATAGTCTAGCTAACTTTTTAGGACTTTTCACCGAATTTTAGTCTTTTATTTTAGCTAAAATATGTCAGTAAATGAAAAAAAATTATTAACAAAATACTTATTATGTGTTTAATTGTGATTTTGCATTTTAATTGTGGTAATGTTGCAATTTGTGTAGTGCTAATTCTAGTTTATTGTTTCAATTTGTTTGGAACTTATAGTGATCATTTGTAAATTCAGAAAAAAGAACCAGCCTAGTCATGCAACCCACTAGCCCAATTCTACTCAACCCGGCCCACATTCCCTAAGTATAAAAGCTAAAATTTTGCCATTGTAGGCATTTTCCCCTCAACTTATTTCAGATCCAAGAGACCCTTGCCAAATTTTTGAACCCACCAGTATCAAACGCTGTCGACGGCGCCGGCCGCCGATGATTCACTTTCCGACCAAATTATTACATGAATAGAAATGCCGTGCCATCCTTTCTTCAGTTCTGGGCTCAGTTTCGCCAGAAGCTTAGCCAAAAAGGCGTGAATCGAGATCATAAAGATCGGCCAAAACCCTTCTCCGGCAACCCGTGACTTTCTCCGGCTAAATTTTACATCACCAGGTTCTTCTCACTTTTCTCTGTATGTTTCTAAGCCTATTTTTCACCTGGAAATCCCTCGATGTTCCCCGTTTCTCCTCTTCCCCCTTCCTATTTTGCCTACATGATTAGTGATGGTTCAATGGTGTAGAAGCGATGGATTTTTGGGGCTGTTGGGGTGTTGATCAATGAAGTAAAGAGGGCTGTGATGTTTCTTGTTTCGGCATTAGGGTGTGTCAGAGATGTAGTGATGACTGGTGGAGTTGCGATGGTGTGAAAGCTGTGATGATGATTGATTCTTTGAGCATCGAGACAGCATCGTTGAGGTTGTGATGAAGTTGACAGTGTGATGATGATGTTGAAAGTAAAAGGCGATGGTTGGCTGTGATGTTTAGGCAGCGGAGCAGCGAAGTAATGTTGCAGCTGTGGCGACGAGACGAGGCAGCAGTCGTGTTGTTTGGTATTGACGGGTTAGAAGTAGATCCCCAATTTGTTTTCTTTATTTCCTTTATTTTTATAGTTTAGTCATCATTAAATATCGAATATGAATTTCATGTGTAGATTGTTCAGAATAGCCATGTTCTCGTCCAAAGTGAAGTTTAGTTTGTGATTTATGAAAAGGTTATATATGCCATCGTGCCTGAGATAGTATGATCTGTTAATCTTTATGTTTGAATGTGAAACTGTTAGCTCCCACTTGAGCTCTGTTGAACCATAAACTTTTCGCTTCCTGTCACGTTCCAGAGCATTCATTTGTCTTTGCCTTGTCCGTTAACTTTGTTTTTTTAGACATGAGGTCCTATAATTGTTGCCATTGCTTCATTGTTGACTTGGTTGTAGTGATTGATCAGTAAAGTGAGCATTCGATTTGAGTATGTCCGATCGGTGTGTAAGTATTATTTTCAAGTTTGTTACCTCTTCATTGGCTCACTGCCAATCTAAGCTCACATGTGAATGTCCCGCTGCTGTGCCTCATACAAGTGTGAAGTTCACGTGAATTTGTCTTCTAGTTAAGCTTAACTCGGTTAAATCATAGTTTAGGTGTATAGCTTAGCATAGAATTGGTTATTGTTTAGTATAGTAAAAGCATGCTCTAGCTTGTTGTTTAGCTCCTATCTGAAAAATGCAGGTAAGTAAGCCAATGATCTGTTCTTTCTTTAGTTTGGCATCAATGTATATAGGTGTTGTCCAGTGTATTTTATTTTTTTGGTTTAAAGGGCTATTTTGGGTTGATTGTTGAGTCTTGGGGTGGAGAATAAGCTTAGGTCTGAAGTAAGACCAAAATCAATTTTTGTCACTTAGTTAAAAGCAAGTCAAAAAGTTGAAAAAGAGAAGGTACAAGTAGCAGCACCTTAGGCTTAATGCCAACTTTTCCAAGTCTTTGAGTATGTCTAGTTTAATTTTCAGAAAGTTAAAAAACATAGTCACATGGAGTTGTTTTTACCCAAGCTTTTCACCTTATTTTTTTGGCCTATTTAAAAGAGAGTTCTACTCTCACTTTCAGGAGGGGCAACAATCTGGAAAATACACCTCTTCATTCTTTTTAGACAACCAGATCTGACACACATAAGCGCTGAGAGACTTCACCAGTAAAAGAAAGAGAGCAGCTAAAAACACAACACCTCTCTACCATATTCACTCTCAAGAAAAAAAACCTTCAGATCTGAGTTTTCAAAGAGGGGAAAGTAAAGAGGTGAAGGCAAATACTAGTGTCTTAGTAAAAAAAAAAAATAGATAGAGATATGAAAATTAGAGGGGAACAATCTGGGAGAACACTTCACAAAAAAACACACGAAATCTGGGAGAGAACACCTTCACACCAACCATAACATCTGAGAAAAACACTTCCAGATCCAAAAAAATAAAATAAAAATTCACCTTCTAAGTGAAAAATACTAAAAAAAGTGGAGAGTTAGTGAGCTTGGGAGTTTATAAGGAGTCTCGGTGGTCGATATTGATATTGATATTGTTCATCGCTGGTTGTTGCTGCTGCTATAGTTGTTGATGTTAATGGGATTTGCTCTTAGTTGCTATGGTTGGTTTGGAGGTCTCCTTTGCTGTTGTATCGGCTAGGTAATATATCCTTCCTAAGCCTCGTTTCACTTAGCCTGTATTTGTTTGGAAGTTTTAAGAATCTGAAACATGTATGAAAAATGGTCTATTATACTAGGCTAATCTTTAAAGCTTACTTATATTATGTTCTTAATGATATGCTATGTATGTGAAAGCTCAAAAACGAATATCTCTAGTCCAATTTACATTTTTCTGGAAAAGCAGCCCTCTTTAAAAAAAAGAGTACCTAAATTGGTCTACTAGTACAAATTTAGGTGTAAAAGATCGGTGCAGCAGATTGTGAAGTTGGATCTAATCTAAAAAAATAAAATGAATAACCTGTATAAGAGGGGCTGGTCCACAACATTCTTTAACAAATGTGAAATTTGCTCAACTTGCTTTAAAGGATAAGTTCAAAAAATGATTAGGCAAAATTGGGATATTAAATGCAAAGTTTAATTTGTAAGTTGGAAGGACAATTGTTTTAGGCTGAAATTTTGATTGGTAACTTGAAATAATTGAACTCAAAACGTCAGCCATTTCAAACGTTTGTTCATAGATTAGCGCGATAAATACTATAACGACATAAACTAAAGATAGTAGAGACACGAGCAGGCAAAAAAACATAGGCCGAAAGTAAAGCTATCTAATCACGAAATCAAGTCGCTCAAATATTTACATGGAACACATTTATATTGGTAATTCGAACGAACACCGTATTCGGGGTTAATTATCGATAGAGTATCCATCAATGAACGGGCAAACATTCAAATTAAGTTAAGTGTAACAAAGGTCCAATGTTTACACGAAACTCAGTTATATCAAGATTCGAATGGACAATGCGTCCACGGTTAATCTTTCGTAGAGTTTTCGTAAATGAACAAGCGACTTTCATCCAACGCAAAGTGTAATAAATAATAATTTGGCAATCAAACAACAAACAATAAATTCACAAACCCGGAGAGCATCAATAAAGCAACTGTGCTTGCACAGGACTCGAGGGTGTCTAACACCTTCCCGAGAGTCAATCGAGATCCTTACCTGGAACTCTGATGCAGACCACGAGTCATAGGTGTTCTAAGGTACACCACTTTGGTGACTTCGCACACCTTTGAACTATGTCAAGTGGTGACTCCGTAATCTCGATAATTTTGTACCTTTAAAACACCTAAGTTACAACCTTTATTTTATTTTTAGTAAAATTTTAGGGCGTGACAGCTTGGCGACTCTGCTGGGGAGAGTAGAATCTCAGGCTTTAATCATTGTCGCTTTTAGGCTTGTGAATATTTGTTTGTTTGTTCGCCATGTTTTGAATGTTACTGCTTTAATATTTATCTGAACTGTATATAAACTGTCTTCTCTCACGCAACCTCTCTGAGTCTCTGATATATATGTATTGCTTTCAGCATCTGGGAAACCTTCCTACGCAAAATTGTCCATGATTTAGGTGGATGGTGTGTCGGGGTTAGGTCGGAGACACTGTTGCCGAACAACCTCGATGCGCTTTCCGCCCGGTTTGTCCACCGGTGAGCCAGTCTAGATACCGAGTCAATTGTGTCACCTAGAGTTAAACCTTTACTTGTGGCATTCTCTATATTGCATATGTTCAGACGGTTGTTATGCTGACCATTATTGGTTTGAGGGGTCGGGGTATACTGAAATGAATACAAATAGAACATACATATTTGGGTGTAAAAAAAAAAAAAAAAAAGAAGGAAAAATGTCATCATTATTTTTACGCTGTTATAATGGCGAATTTTTAGGTTCTTGTGTCAAAATCCATTAAAAATATTTTTTTTAGTCATAAAATCTGTGTCGTTATACTACCGAATTTTCTTCGGGCCATTTGTGGTTAAGTCAAGTCTTACAGTCTATCCTAAAATGTGAAAATAATCTTATGCGCCGTTATAATGGCGATTTTTTTTTTAATTTTGTGTCTTAATATGTGTCAAAGGGTTCCTTAATTTCGTCCAATTTTTACGTCGTTATAATGATGAGTTTTCTAAAAACTGTCCAAATTTGAGTCCGGGATCTTGTCCTAAGTTGTCAAATAAACTATCATTTTAATATTGTCATAATGACGAATTATCCGGAATTTAAGTCAATTTTATACCTTTATCCAAGTCGTAAAAAAAAAAAAAAAATTAAAGAATGGTGGTTTGAGTCTCGAATCTGAAAAACATTTTAGTCTTCATTTAAGCCATTGTAACGACGAATTTTTTTTAGAATCTTGTGTTTAGTTCCATGTTTGGGTTTTGGCCCGAGTTTGTTTTTGAACAATAATTTGTTGTCACTATAATGGTGAAAATTTTAGAACCCTTTCTGTTTGTCTAGGTCGGTGTTCAGATTTTATCCCCAGTTGTAGAAAATTCTTAGTGTCATTTTCACGCCGTTATAATGGCAAAAGTTTTAGAACCCTTTACGTTTGCTTAGGTCTGTGTCCGGGTTTCATCCCGAGTCTGAAAATAATTTTGATCGTCAGTTTATGACAAAATTTTTGAAATTTTTCTGTGTCCGAATCTGTGTGTTTGATTTTACCCTAAGTATGAGAATAATTTTTCGTCCTTTTATGCCAAATGAGGAAATTTTGTTAATCGTTCATGTGTCTCGTGTCTGTCATTTTGTATCCTAATTTTTTTTCTAATTTTGTAAATACCCAGATGTCATATTTTTATTTTTGACTCTTGTCTCATGTCATTGTATAAATTATGTCAGTTGCTTCAACAAAAAAAGAAAAAAAAATCATCAAAAAATCAAGTCTTTCTGTCATCTCGAGTTATGTGTCGTCTACGGTTTGTTTTTTAACATTGTCTCAACGCGACACATAGACGATCTTTTCTGGGATACCCGCGATACACGCGGCATATGCCGCGAACTTTTTTCGGAATAACGCATAACAATCTTAACTTGTCAGTGTGTGTTTTTGTGCTAACCCAATTTGCTTATTGGTTATTTGGACATCTGCGGTAACTTGGACAGACATTCTGGCATCACCCATACACAACAACATCAATGCAACCCGTGATCATGATGTCTGAAGGTGGAATTCTGAGTTCGGCGCTCACAAGCGTTTGATTGAGTTGAATGAAAGGTTGACCGAAGAGGTCAAAAATCTGAAACGATTGATGGCCGAGCAGAATGAGAGGTTGACTAAAGAGGTCCAAAATCTGAAACAGTTAGTGGCTGACCTGTATCATGCCATTACTTCAGGACAGACAACTCTTCCCATGCCAGCCAGTCTCTTAGATCTTGCACCGAATGTCGTGCATCAGGCACATGGCCCGCCTACAACAGTTGAGGACTCTCAGTATTCTCCTGACTCTCCCTACTACTATAGTGCAACAAAGGAGGCGGGATCCTCCACAATGTGTCCACTGGCACCACTGCCTCCACTTGCTCCACCCTCGGCCTCTGCTCCACAATTCATTTGCTTAGCTAGGCCAGAGAGTCTTGCGAAAGAAAGAAAAATGGAACAAAGTCCCAGAAAACAGAGCGAGAGACAATGCAAACAACCTCACTCACGCCCCCAAGCTCCACATAAGAATCATCGACATTACCATTCCCCACAGAGTCCAAAATATCCCGCCCTTCATTCCACAAAGTGCAGCCATATGCTCCAACATCTTCCTATCCGCAATGGCATGCACCAGCCACAGAAACCACATATAACACTCATCACAATCACTTCCAGGCTTCGCCTAACCTTTCCTCCCAAAAAAGGAAAAATCCATGCTCTCGTCTAAGTGCATGTCATAAAAAGTTGCGACGAGGGGGAATGATGAGGTTCACACCAATCGGGGAATCTTATACCAACCTGTTTGAAAAGCTACAACGAGCTGACATGTTGAAACCCATCTCAGGAAACATGAATCCAACTAAGAGAGTGGATCGCTCGCGCCATTGCGCTTTTCATTCTGGGGCGCCTGGACATGACACAGAGTAATGTGGGCATTTGAAAAGAGCAATCCAAGAAATGATAGATAACAATCAGATAAAGGTTGTGGGAGACGAGACTCAAAATGTGAACCAGAATCCTTTGCCAGCTCATAATGTTCAAAATGACACACATACAGTTGGTATGGTATGCACAGAGGAAGAAATTGCCAGATTCAGGTGCATCCTTGTGAAGGGCTCAACAATGCATGAAAAAAAGGAAACTGGCTCTGACTTGCAATTGAGTGACTGTGAAATATTGTAGCTTGTTTTTTTAATCTTTTTGTGTACTTGGTTATTCAAGGGTTGTAAACCAAGTGCATTATTTTGCTTGTTTTGTTTGTTCAAACCCTTATATCTTCAATTCAATGAAAGAGAGATCCATCTCGTCCTAATATTCGGTCTTTCATGTTTCCTGTTCTTACCTCCTTAGTTTTCTATTTTATATTTTGTCGACCTTAATAACATACATGCGTGCGGAATTTGCGTCTTGATCCAAACATGCGTTCTGGCATTGTGAGTTATTTGAGTAGTAGAGAGGGATAAAAGAGGGATTGAAATGAGTTTGAAATTAATCAGTAGTCATCCGATAAGGGAGATCGGTGAGAAGTTCAAATCGTGCATGGTCACTTCGACCGAATTTGAAATACCAATTTTGAGAACCATAGTTGAAGCAGAAGTCGAGGACACGTGTGGATCAATCCAGGTCAATTCATTAAATCATTATTTGTGCGAGGCATTCTCGGATCGGGATGACGAACGACTTTCGTTTCTGCTACCCAAACACTATACCAATTTTCTAGCCCTTTGAGCCTTGCGTATATTTTTTCTATGGCTATCCTCCTTTGGAATCAATGTGATTGAAATTGAAAAAAAAGAAAAAAAAAAGAAGAAAATAAAAAAAAATCGAAAAAGAAGCAACAAAATCTACCTCAGTGGTAGAGCTACGTCTAACCCGATTCCTCTCAAAAGGATACGTAGGCAACCATTCGGGTGCGGTCATAACAGGAAAAAGTTCATTTTTTCCCTATTCATATTGACGCAAAACTTGCCTCCAAGTTTACAGCCAACATCAAAAGAAATTTTGTTCCCCATTCTATGCTAAACTGGGGCAGAAGTTTGTTTTTATTTTATGAAATAAAATAAAAACAAACTTCTATCTTATCATACCATATATTCGTCTGTTTCATGAGATGTTTGGTATATCAGTCTCGAAGTCGAGGACAAAACTCAAAGCGTCCCAGTTTAGGATAAACTGGGGCAGAAGTTTATTTTTTTAAAAAAAGAAAGAGGAGAAAGTCAACATCCCTTTTCTTCCATTGTGTTCATCTCGGGGGATAATCTCAATATTCCCTATGTTTTCATATTAGAAAATTCAAAAGATAATTCCTCGGTTTCACTAAACCTGAGCTACAGTTTGTTGTTATTTAAAAAAAAAATGATTCCAAGGGTTGTATCATTCACCAAGTCATTTCATGAGATGCTTTCATACCGCTTTTCAAATTAAAGAGAACTCAAAAAAAAAAAAAAAAAAGAAGAAGAAGAAGAGAAATAGTCCCCAATTTGCCTAAACTGGGGAAATAAGTTTGTTTTATTTTCAAAAAGCGGTGATTTCATAGTTTGTGATATTCATCTTATCGTCTTATGGGATGTTTCTGAGCTTTTATGTTGAACTCCTTTCTTCATAAACTAACCAAATCCAATGTTATAGTCCAAATAAAGACCATTCTGACCGATCATTGCGAATGTCAAGCCGAATAGGGTATCAAGGGATAAGTTCCACACTGTAAAGTCGCATTCTTATAAGCCGACAATCGCATTTAGGAGCTGGGAGCACTAAGGTCATTAAAGGAGAAATTTTCCGGGGAATCAAGATAAAGGCCGAAATTGAAGAAAGAGAGGAAAGATGGGTCGAGTAGCAAGGAGAGATGGGAGGTCGATTGGGAAAGAGCGAAAAAATGAAAAAAAAAAAAACAAAATGAAGTCTTGTCGGTGAAAAACTGAAAGGGCACCGCTAGACAATAGTGAGGAAAAAAGAGAGAGGCTAGTCAGTGAAAACCTGAAACGGCGCCACTAGTCGAATGAGGGGTGTCTGATTTTTCATCATGATCGGACCAAGCATGCAATTGCCTCTAGATTGTCAAACCGGGGCAAGATCAAGGACAGACTGTGCTGAAAAGGTCAAGACTTTATTCCAAGACGTATGTCATGTTCATTGAAGTCGTCATTTCACCTCTAAATAGTTTTCTTTCTATCTTTTAGGGACATCTTTTGTTCGATGTCTCCTCTTCAAATTTCTTCAGTTCATCCTTCCTTCATTATTCTTTCAATTTCTTTCATTTGATAATATGAAACAAGCAAAAAGAAAGTTTGGCAAAATTTGTTCACAGGTTTCAAAGTTGTACCATATCATTGTCAAGACCTAAATGGGCAACTCCCATGCCGCACCTCGGCAACAAAAACAACATGCCAAGAATGTACCAGATAAGTCGCCATGGAACACCATGCTATTTTCTACAAGTGTTTGGGCTGAAGATTTGGGGGTAACATTTGGCATCACTGACCCTTTGCTGGGATAACAGAAACAAATGGACAACATCAAGACATCGTTTGTCTGAAATTACTCTGAAGGCCAAGCCAAGAATCACCAACCTCATTTTACAAGAACATGATTTAGGGATTGTGTAGCTAGAATGAAAGAATGCCAGAATGATATTTTGTGCACTGTTGGCAAAATCAAGGACCACCTGAATCGAGACTGGCAACTTCAAGCTTCAAACTGAACCCTAATTTGGGAGATGGATATGGCTTTCAATCTTCAGACAAGGCCCCATTAAGATAATAGGTCAGAGTTTCCAACTGTTAAGTCAAGACCGCAGGTGTGAAATCGGTAGAATTCCCACCTTCAAGACAAGAGTTCGCCATGGGTTAATAACCAAGAAGATATGACCCGCCAGAAAGATGTCAGCCTCCACAACGGGCCCTCCCATTATAGTGGAAGATGTCAAATTCAGCAGACAGGGCTCATCTTTGATAATGCAAAAGGATATAGTCTCAACAATTAGATGTTTTAGATTCAAAAGTCGGGCACTCCCATATAATGTAGACGTTTTAGTTTCAAAAGTCGGGCACTCCCATATAATGCAGAAGTTAGATTCGAAAATCGGGCACTCCCATATAATGTAGAAGCTTTAGGTTCAAAAGTCGGGCACTCCCATATAATGTAAAAGTTTTAGATTCAAAAGTCGGGCACTCCCGTATAATGTAGAAGTTTTAGTTTCAAAAGTCGGGCACTCCCGTATAATGTAGAAGTTAGTTTCAAAAGTCGGGCACTCCCGTGTAATGTAGAAGTTAGATTCAAAAATCGGGCACTCTCATACAGTGTAGAAGCTGTAGAAAATAGATTTAAAAGTCGGGCACTCCCATGATAATGCAAAAGTTCATTTCTTACCGGTTTTCGCTAAAAGATAGCGATCATTTCCTTTTCGAGTCAGTTTCGCTCAAAGATAGCAAGATCTATCAGAGTGATGGTTTTACTTCCAACAGAAGAAAGACCATCAAAGTGATGGTTTTAAATTCCAACAAGAGCAAGACCCATCAGAGTGATGGTTTCTGATTTTCAGCAAAAAGCAAGACCCATCAGAGTGATGGTCTACAATTTTAGCTTTCTGTCAAGACCCATTGGGGTAATGGGTTACAATTTTTCAATTTCCAGAAGAAGCAAGACCATCAGAGTGATGGTTTTCAATTTTCAGAAGAAGCAGAACCCATCAGAGTGATAGTTTTCAATTTTTAGAAGAAGCAGAAACCATGGTTATCAATTTCCAACAGAAGCAAGACCAATCAGCGTGATGTTTTCGAATTTTCAGTGAAAGCAAGACCCATCAGAGTGATGGCTTTCAATTCAGCAAGAACAAGACCCATCAGAGTGATGGTTTTCAATTCAGCAAGAACAAGACCCATCAGAGTGATGGTTTTCAATTTAGCAAAAGCAAGACCTATCAGAGTGATGGTTTTCAATTCAACAAGAACAAGACCCACCAGTGTGGAGGTTCCAAATTTTCATTCAAGTCAAAGTCCGTCAAAGCGGCAATTTCAATTTTCCAAGTCAAAGTCCATCAAAGCGGCAATGTCATTACCAAGCCAAAGTCCGTCAAAGCGGCAATTCATTCAAGTCAAAGTCCGTCAAAGCGGCAATTTCAATTTTTTAAGTTAAAGTCCGTCAAAGCGGCAATTTCATTCAAGTCAAAGCCTGTCAAAGCGGAATTTTAGCATTTAAGTCAAAGTCCTTCAAAGCGGCAATTTCAATTTTCAAGTCAAAGTCAGTCAGAGCGGCAATTTCAATTTTCAAGTCAAAGCCCGTCAAAGCGGCAATTTCATTCAAGTCAAAGCCTGTCAAAGCGGCAATTTCATTCAAGTCAAAGCCCGCCAAAGCGGCAATTTCATTTTTCAAGTCAAATCCCGTCAAAGCGGCAATTTCATTCAAGTCAAAGCCCGTCAAAGCGGCAATTTCATTCAAGTCAATGTCCATCAAAGCGGCAATTTCAACTTTTAAGTCAAAGACCATCAAAGCGGCAATTTCAACTTTCAAGTCAAAGCCCGTCAAAACGGCATTTTCAACATTCCAAGTCAAAGCCCGCCCGAGCGGCAATTTCAAGTTTTCAAGACCCACTTGGGAAGTGGGAGTTTCAGACCAGTTCATCAGCTTGAGAAGCATGAAGACTTAGTTTAGAAATTGTAATTTTACATTTCGATGTGGTATGTTCATTTCCTTTGTAAAAGCAATGACCACCAACCAACAACTAGCAACAAGTGACCAGCAGCAACAGCTCTAGTATGTCAAAGGTGTTTAGAGTTAGTCTATGTCTGTCTAGAGAGTGCCTACTCTTAGTTTATAAGTGTCAAGCGTCAGTCCTAGAGAGTCTAGACAAGGTTTAGTATTAGTCTAGAGAGTCTAGTAGCGTCTTGGTATCTGTCTGTGTGCAATAGTCCCAGCTATCGCACGTGACGAACTGCACTGACCTGATTCCTTAGTCCGGGGATATGTAGGTAGCCTTGTTCTTGGTTAGAACCAAAAAGTCAAGGTACGCTCACCCTTTCCTACGCTCTTGGCTAGAACCAAAAAGCCAAAATTAACTATCGATTACGTCTTTGTCCGAAAACTGTTCGCGTTTCCGAACAAGGAGGGGCAGCTGTAATCATCTAATTTGGCACGAAAATTCAAAAAAAATAGCTTGAAATAGCTCAAAATAGTCTAGCTAACTTTTTAGGACTTTTTGCCGAATTTTAGTCTTTTATTTTAGCTAAAATATGTTAGCAAATGAAAAAAAATTATTAACAAAATTACTTATTATGTGTTTAATTGTTATTTTGCATTTTAATTGTGGTAATGTTGATATTTGTGTAGTGCTAATTCTAGTTTATTGTTTCAATTTGTTTGGAACTTATAGTGGTCATTTCTAAATTCAGAAAGAAGAACCAGCCTAGTCATGCAACCTACTAGCCCAATTCTACTCAACCCGGCCCACATTCCCTAATTATAAAAGCTAAAATTTTGCCATTGTAGCCATTTTCCCCTCAACTTATTTAAGATCCAAGAGACCCTTGCCAAATTTTTGAACCCACCAGTATCAAACGCTGTCGACAGCGCCGGCCGCCGATGATTCACTTTCCGGCCAAATTATTACATGAATAGAAATGCCGTGCCATCCTTTCTTCAGTTCTGGGCTCAGTTTCGCCAGAAGCTTAGCCAAAAAGGCGTGAATCGAGATCATAAAGATCGGCCAAAACCCTTCTCCGGCGACCCGTGACTTTCTCCGGCTAAATTTTACATCACCAGGTTCTTCTCACTTTTCTCTGTATGTTTCTAAGCCTATTTTTCACCTGGAAATCCCTCGATGTTCCCCGTTTCTCCTCTTCCCCCTTCCTATTTTGCCTACATGATTAGTGATGGTTCAATGGTGTAGAAGCGATGGATTTTTGGGGCTGTTGGGGTGTTGATCAATGAAGTAAAGAGGGCTGTGATGTTTCTTATTTGGGCATTAGGGTGTGTCGGAGATGTAGCGATGACTGGTGGAGTTGCGATGGTGTGAAAGCTGTGATGACGATTGATTCTTTAAGCATCGAGACAACATCGTGGAGGTTGTGATGAAGTTGACAGTGTGATGATGATGATGAATTGAAAAGGCGATGGTTGGCTGTGATGTTTAGGCAGCGGAGCAGCGAGGTAATGTTGCAGCCGTGGCGACGAGAAGCGGTAGTAGTCATGTTGTTTGGTATTGACTATTTAGAAGTAGATCCCCAATTTGTTTTCTTTATTTCCTTTATTTTTATAGTTTAGTCATGATTAAATATCGGATATGAATTTCATGTGTAGATTGTTCGGAATAGCCATGTTCTCGTCCAAAATGAAGTTTAGTTTGTGAATTATGAAAAGGTTATATATGCCATCGTGCCTGAGATAGTATGATCTGTTAATCTTTAAGTTTGAATGTGAAACTGTTAGCTCCCACTTGACCTCTGTTGAAACATGAATTTTTCGCTTCCTGTCACGTTCCCGAATGTCCGACCGGTGTATATGTATTATTTTCAAGTTTGTTACCTCTTCATTGGCTCACTGCCAATCTGAGCTCACATGTGAATGTCCCGCTGTTGTGCCTCATACAAGTGTGAAGTTCACGTGAATTTGTCTTCTAGTTAAGCTTAACTTGGTTAAATCCTGTTTTAGGTGTATAGCTTAGTATAGAATCAGCTATTGTTTAGTATGGTAAAAGCATGCTCTAGATTGTTGTTTAGCTCCTGTTTGAAAAATGCAGGTAAGTAAGCCAATGATATGTTCTTTCTTTAGTTTGGCATCAATGTATATAGGTGTTGTCCAGTGTATTTTGTTTGTTTGGTTTAAAGGCTATTTTGGGTTGATTGTTGAGTCTTGGGGTGTAGAATAAGCTTAGGTCTGAAGTAAGACCAAAATCAGTTTTTGTCACTTAGTTAAAAGCAAGTCGAAAAGTTGAAAAAGAGAAGGTACAAGTAGCAGCACCTTTGAAGGCTTTATGCCATCTTTTCCAAGTCTTTTAGTATGTCTAGATTAATTTTCAGAAAGTTAAAAAACATAGTCACATGGAGTTGTTTTTACCCAAGCTTTTCACCTTATTTTTTTTTGGCCTATTTAAAAGAGAGTTCTACTCTCACTTTCAGGAGGGGCAACAAACTGGAAAACACACCTCTTCACTCTTTTTAGACAAACAGATCTGAAACACATAAGGGCTGAGAGACTTCACCAGTAAAAGAAAGAGAGCAGCTGAAAACACAACACCTCTCTACCATATTCACTCTCAAGAAAAAAACCTTCAGATCTGAGTTTTCAAAGAGGGAAAAGTAAAGAGGTGAAGGAAAATACTAGTGTCTTAGTAAAAAAAATAGATAGAGATCTGAAAATAGAGAGGGGAACAATCTGGGAGAACACTTCACAAAAAAAACACACGAAATCTGGGAGAGAACACCTTCACACCAACCATAACATCTGAGAAAAACACTTCCAGATCCAAATTTTTTTTTTACCTTCTAAGTGAAAAATACTAAAAAAAAAGTAGAGAGTTAGTGAGCTTGGGAGTTTATAAGGAGTCTCGGTGGTCGATATTGATATTGTTCATCGCTGGTTGTTGCTGCTGCTATAGTTGTTGATGTTAATGGGATTTGCTCTTAGTTGCTAAGGTTGGTTTGGAGGTCTCCTTTTCTGTTTTATCGGCTAGGTAATATATCCTTCCTAAGCCTCGCTTCACTTAGCATGTATTTGTTTGGAAGTTTTAAGAATCTGAAACATGTATGAAAAATGGTCTGTTATACGAGGCTAATCTTTAAAGCTTACTTATATTATGTTCTTAATGATATGCTATGTATGTGAAAGCTCAAATGGTGAACGAATATCTCTGGTCCATTTTACATTTTTCTGGAAAAGCAGCCCTCTTTAAAAAAAGAGTAGTTAAATTGGTCTACTAGTACAAATTTAGGTGTAAAAAATCGGTGCAGCAGATTGTGTAGTTGGATTTAAGCAAAAAAAAAATAAAATGAATAACCTGTATAAGAGGGGCTGGTCCATAGCGTTCTTTAACAAATGTGAAATTTGCTCAACTTGCTTTAAAGGATAAGTTCAAAAAATGATTAGACAAAATTGGGATATTAAATGCAAAGTTTAATTTGTAAGTTGGAAGGACAATTGTTTTTGGCTGAAATTTTGATTGGTAAGTTGAAATAATTAGTGAACTCAAAACGTCAGCCATTTCAAACGTTTGTTCATAGATTAGCACGATAAATACTATAAACGACATAAACTAAAGATAGTAGAGACACGAGCAGGCAAAAAAACATAGGCCGAAAGTAAAGCTATCTAATCACGAAATCAAGTCGCTCAAATGTTTACATGGAACACATTTATATTGGTAATTTGAATGAACACCATATTCGGGGTTAATTATCGATAGAGTATCCATCAATGAACGGGCAAACATTCAAATTAAGTTAAGTGTAACAAAGGTCCAATATTTTACGAAACTCAGTTATATCAAGATTCGAATGGACAACGCGTCCACGGTTAATCTTTGGTAGAGTTTTCGTCAATGAACAAGCGACTTTCATCCAACGCAAAGTGTAATAAATAATAATTTGGCAATCAAACAATAAACAATAAATTCACAAACCCGGAGAGTGTCAATAAAGCAACTGTTCTTGCACAGGACTCGAGGGTGCCTAACACCTTCCCGAGAGTCAATCGAGATCCTTACCTGGAACTCTGACGCAGACCACGAGTCATAGGTGTTCTAAGGTACACCACTTTGGTGACTGGGCACACCTTTGAACTATGTCAAATGGCGACTCCGTAATCTCGATAATTTTATACCTTTAAAACACCTAAGTCATAACCTTTATTTTATTTTTAGTAAAATTTTAGGGCGTGACAAGTATTCAACACGAATAAAAACTAAAGTGTTTAATTAGTAATATGTTCGACAAACTTAACAAACCATGACACTATTCCGCCCTCTCGGAGGAGCCACTGCCTTGCTCCTTATCCCTCTAAATCTTTGCCACAATTTCCTCTAATTTCTTTACATTCTCACGGTCAGCCCAGCGTTGCCTTTCACTATCCAGTAGCTTTTTCTCCATTTCCGCCAATTTAATGCGCAAATCATCATCCACAATTTTTGGTGCAAGTGAAGAAGAAGAAGTGCAATTAGCATTGACAATACCTACACGAGAAGGCTTCTTGTACCTCGAAGGACCAAGGCCATCGGCTCGGTTTTTGCTAGTATAGCCACCACCCGCCTAAACGAACATTGCATTTTATTCTTCCGGGGTGGGTTTAGGAGAGCCTTCAACGACCTGTGACCCTTGGCTCTCAAACCATTCGTGGTGTAGAGCTTTGTAGTTTTCCTAAAACATAAGACACGATTAGAATAGTTAATTAAAGAATAATTTAAAATAAAACAAAATTATTTATGATATCTCACCTCTAGTTGTTGTGCACGTGGCTCGAGCCATCCCACCTCATGTCTTTGTTCGTCATATAAATAATGGACCAGACGGAAAAATTCATAATCACTAACTTTTCCATGTACCGCTTCCTACACAATACAAATGTGTTAATGCTAAATCAAAATGGTGTTAAGTTTTTAATTTAAATAAAAATTAGATTGACTTACATATCGCGCCCGATGGGTGGCCAAACTAACTGAACCACAAGTGTGCTTCGATCCTCCCTTTGCCGATGCTCTGTTTTTCTTAGCCTGCTCGCTCTGGGCTAAGAATTCAGGTGTTTGTCAATAAGTTTTGAGTTTCTCCCAATTCCGTTAATAAATCCATTTGGGAATTTTACCCCTTTGCTTGTATTTTGATAAGGAATCACTTAGCCTTTTAGCAGTTTTTTTCTCAAAAACTGCTCGGATTTCATCATCATATATAGCATCCCATGAACACTTGTGCTGAAACAATTAACAATATAATAAGTAAAAACTAATAAAATACATAGAATAATCAAATGACAAAAGCTTCATAAGTATAGTTAATGCCGTAAAAGCTTGAAACATGCGGTTTCTAATAGGTACTGGCACCTTTCCCCACGACCGCCAACCATCAGTAAAGTGTGGTGTCATAGATTCAACTGCAAGTTTCACTGCCTTGTCCGATGGAATAAACCTGCATTAAATTTAACATACAAAATTATGTTGATAAATATATATTGTATTTAATTCAAAAGTTTATAATTTAAGGGTTAATGAATAAATCTTACCTTTCTTTGCTGTCAGGCATGATAATCAACCTACCAGACTCATCGAGAGATCCAATACCACAAGGTAACTGAACTGTAGAACTAGTACGCTTTTTCTTACCCTTTCGCGCTGTAGTGGTGACAGATGGAGAGGATTCTGGCTGAGTCTCTGGTACGGGTAATCGAGACCCCGAGGGTGTAGTCAAACTGGGGCATGCCGATAATGCAGATGGAACAGTACTTGAAATGGAAGGTGTAGCAGATGGCAAACTATGTGGATGCATACTAGGAGTAGGTATCATCATCATCTGTGAAGGGCCCAGTGCGCCGAATGACTAAAATGTAGGGCCTGTACATGCACAGACTGAGGGGATGTGCCCACTATAGGCATGGAATGGAAAGAGGGACCAGCAGGCTGGCAAAACTGATAGTGCGGACCTGGATGTGGCATGGTCTGTACAGATATGCCACGGGCCTGTGGCTGATGGAATAGTGGGGTACTAGGGAGACCAGCGAAAAATGTACTCGGATAATTTTCTAACTGTGAGAGAAAGGCAGAGGTAGGGGTCAATGCCAGAAGTGGAGAAGTAGTATGACCTGTGGAAGTATGGCCACCACAGGTCATAGGTCCTTTCCTACCTCGAGATGCCATATCTGCAAAGTAATATTAAATTCAATAGAATTTGATATTTAATAAAGTGCATCGTTAATAAAAAAATTTTATGCAAATTATCAGTCACAAATACCACAAACAACCAATATTATGCACAAACATACAACTACTAACATCAATCATCATCACTTCCTTCTAGTTCATCAAGCAATTCATCCTCAGTTGATTCATTTTCATCTATGTACTCCCCTTCTTCATTTCCCAAAGACGTTTACATGGTTTGTTTGAACACCGATATATCAAATTCTTCAAAATAATCCACACCCTGATGCAACTCGTCGGGTAATTCTTCATCTACAATCTCTTGAACAGTTGAAATGTCATTTTGGTATGCTTCATCTAATGCATCATCCACCTCAATTCTTCCAACCGGTTTGGCTTTTAAAACAACCCACCAATTTTCTTTTGCCTTGTTCTTCAGTTTATTTTTGCACTTTGGATAAGGAACGTAGTACACTTGTTTCACATTTTGAGCAATGATAAATGGATCATAATGTGCATACGTTCTTTTGTGATTGACTTCAACTATTTTATATACTGGATGCACCTTTGTACCCCGAAGTGGTGTTGGATCAAACCACTTACACCGAAAGAGCACCAACTTTTTCCTTGGATGGCCGTTAAACTCTAGCTCTAATATTTCATGTATTATACCATAATAGTCAAAATCTCCATCACCAGTGCCTGCATTCACCCACACTCCGCAGTTATATGTTTTCTTCCCCATGGACCATTCTTCAGTATGAACCTTAAAGCCATTGATGAAGTACTTAGACATCTGTCTGTACTTATAAACAGGACCCAATGATAAATCACAAAACAGTGGATGATTGACGCCGTTTTCAGGATTGTGCACCTAAAATGCATACAATTAAATTTATAAGTTAAAACATACTTGCGTATAATATTCACCAACGGGATATGTGTCACTAAATAAATACTTACGTATTCTCTAACCACTCTGAAATTTTTTCCGTAACAGCATCGTGCCCAAAGTAACTGACAAATAAACTGCTATGCACAAAACAATATTCAGGATGTAAAAATTAATATATGTATTAACCTTTTTTGTTATTTGTAGAAAGTGACAAATACCTATAAAAAGGCTGCACTTCTGGGCAATTCAGCAGTACATGTGGGCAATTCAGTAGTACATGTGTCGTACATGTGCATAGGATCCATATTATGCCTAAGAAGAGTGTCCTTCCAATAAGGAAGTTCCCAAAATATGCTCTGCTTTGTCTAATTATGTATAACACCAAAACCTGCTATTCTAGGCAATGGTTGTTGCTCTGTTGCCTTTAGATACCCTTGAACCCCGGACCAAACTTCATGGCCTGTCAACCTCTGTGGAGGATCGTCAAAATCCTCCTTGTTCTTCATGAATGCACTAGTGTTTCTCCTAAAGGGATGGTCATCTGGCAGAAACTGGCGCTGATAGCCGAACCATGTGTGCTTACGCCCATGTTTCAAATAAAATGCTTTTGTATCTTCCAAACAAATAGGATAAGATAGCTTACCAACAGTTGACCAACCACACAACATGTCATATGCAGGGAAATCATTAATTTTCCACATCAAGCAAGCACGCAATCTAAAGTTTTGTTTCAAGGAACAATCATATGTTACAACACCATCACGCCACAATATTTGTAACTCATCAATCAAAGGCTGCAAGAATACATCAATAGAGCTATTTGGGTTACTAGGACCAGGGATAATACAAGTCAGGAAAATATATGGACTTGTCATACACATTTCTGGGGGTAGATTATATGGTGTGACGAATACAGGCCAGCAAAATTATGGTGCAGCAGAGACAGCAAATGGAGTAAACCCATCAGAACTTAAACCCAACCTGATATTTCTAGGTTCACTTGCAAATTCAGGATACACTCTGTCGAAATGCTTCCATGCTTCTCCATCAGACAGATGACATAGAATCCTAGATTGTCGTGTACGTTCATGATACCATCTCATATGAGGAGCATAACTCATTGATGCGTACAACCTCTTTAACCTTGGTATAAGGGGTAAGTAATTAATCGCTTTAACTGGGACCTGTTTCTGTTTAGCATTTTTGACTGGCTTGTAGCGAGCCTCACCGCAAAACGTACAAAATTCCTTATCTTTGTTTTCTTTGTAGTATAACATGCAAACTTTTTTACAATAGTGAATTCTTTATGAAGATAGCCCTAAAAACGAAACGAACTTTTTTGCATCGTAGTACAAGGAAGGCAATCCCAATTTACTTATGTTTAGTTCATTCAAAAGTCCAATGATCTCATCCATGCCTTCTTGAGATATGTTATAATCTGATTTAATACTAAGCAATCTAACTGCCACCGAAAAATTTGAATGACTTGCCCCCTCGTAAAATGGGCGACTTGCTTCTTCTAACTGTTCATAGAAGAGCTTCGCCTCATTATTGGAAATCTCCTCAACATTCGGTTGAGAGGGTTCCCCTTGGTACATTCCAAAGGAATCATTTAACATCTCATTCATAGGATAGTTATACCCGACATAATCATTTTAGAAGTTCTCTCTATGGACACTAGGGTTACACTCTCCATATGCAGTCCACACAAAATAATTTGGCATAAATCCTTTTCTATAAAGGTGCAACACGATATTTTCAATTGGTTGCACGTGGCTACACTTGCTTTTCACACAAGGAAATTTGATTGAACCCCCCCGTATATATTCAGGAAGTAATTTAGCTTTAGCAATAAACCCGTCAACCCCATCTACATAACTTTTCCTCAAACCCATATTTTCATAGAACATATTGTACATCCAACTACGATTTTCATCATGTTCCATCTACACAAAAGTTACAAACAAATAAATATAAATCAATGCAACAGAATATAGCAATTTTTCTAGCAAACTATAGGTGTATAGCCTTTTGGTTAAATTATGTTGCATATTAACTTTTTAATTAACTAACTAAATCAAACACCCTAAACTCGGCTAGACGTCTACACTCTACAGAGTATTTCAATTTTATTTTCAATTTCGGCTAGCTCAGCTAACGATCTCACTAAATAGATCTAAAGGTCTCACTCTATTTTTTGTATTCAAAAAATTATTAGTAAATTTGAAAGAAATACTTCCTTGTTAACCGCTGATTAACTTGTTTGAATAAATTTTCTTGGGACATAGTCTTAGCTGGCCTTAATTGTTACAATCGGTACGCTCAAAGTTGAGATTACATAAGCAGAGATACTAATAGTAATATCCATGTAGTTTATCATTTCTTCTGCTTCATTGTAAAAGGTTGGGAAATTGACCCTAAAATGATCACTTCACCAAACTCCATGTAATTTCACATTTCGAAAGTCTTGGCAAATATTTTGTGACAGATTGAGAAGCGTTCTATACTCTCTTAGTCACATTTTAAGTATCGGTTAAAGCTCTTCTTCATGCCCATTAAGAAAAAAATTTTACTATGGGAAAGTGAGAATTACTAATCACTATTGACCTCTTTAATTAAGTGAAACTCGCTAAACAAAAGATTTAATGTTCAGAAGAAACTAATATCGCAAGAAATGGCTCTTACAAGGATAACAAAGCCAGTAACAATGAGATGAGGCAATTGAAGTATTAGAGAGAGCCAATTATTGACCCAACATAACCATTGGTGCACAACACTGCTATCATGGGAATTGCTATGTGATTTAGGTAATGCTTGAGGAATTATTATGTAAGTGTGATTGATTTAGGATTTGATTGATTTGGATCAGTGGATACGGGATTGGGGTGGAGAAAATAGGTAGGGGGAAAATAATGGGGACGAAATACTTACTTGGTACGAAAATGGTGGAGACGATGAGTGCCTCTGGTGCCGCTGTGGGAAAAATGGGGAGGGTTTAGAAATTTTTGAGTGTTTGTAAAAAATGTGGAGTCCTCTACAGTAAAAATATAATTATGGAATTGTTAGGGTTGGAGAGGGAATTCCGTCTCCAATCAAAAAGTAAAAAAAATTTCAGGTGATTGGCGACGTAATTCTTTCTCCATTGCCTGACACCTTTTTTACTTTTTGAATGGAGAAGGAATTCCGTCTCCAACTTTTTTAATTTAATTTATTTTAACCACAAAACACTGATTGGAGAGGGAATTCACTCGCTAACTGATTGGAGAGTGAATTCTCTCTCCAACCATTCTGTAGCTTTTCACTCTTTTTCTAGTAGTGGTTTTATGTCCGAAGTCACACTAAAAATAGACTTGGTTTAATATACACACTTAGAATTGTGTCACATAAGTTGGGACAAAGAATGTACAACAACAACGTACCAAGTGTAATCCCATAAGCAGGATCTGGGGAGGGAGAGACGCAGACCTTACCCCACCAAGGTAGAGAGGCTGTTTTCGATAGACCCTCGGCTAGGAAAAATATGTTTAAAAAAATATTTTGAAAACATGACAACAAAATAAAAAAGTTTAGAAACACCATCATATCTCAAGTACTCATATAAAAACTACTATAACCAAGGCAAACAGAAGACACCAATAACGAAAAGGACGCATGACAACCTGTTCTACCCGAGCAATTCCTAGCAGCTGTAGCACCTATTCCTGTTCTCCTCTTGTCATACCTCCCGAGTAAAATGAAATTTTCTATTTGTTCAGCTTTAGTCATGATGCTCTTGAAAACTGCATGAAACATTCAAACAGTAAGGTCGCTGAGGTGACATCACCTCTCTAGAATAGCATTATATCATCTGCAAATCCTAGCTGCACTATTTTCAGCTTGTCAGACCTTGGATGACACCTCAGTGATCTTTATTATCCTATGCAGGAAGATTACAACTAGTCAAAAGTGTAGTATTTGCCATCCAAACTTTGTAGGCTCAAATCTTCATACTACCAAAAAAGGTTGTAAAGCAAATTGAAACTATCTGCAGGAGATTCTTATGGACAGGAGAGAATGAAGTGAGCAGGAAAGCTCTACTAGCTTGGGATCAGGTTTGATGGCCTAAGTCAGCTGGTGGTTTGAATGTTACTGACATACTTACCTAGAACAAAGCTGCAGTAAGCCAACACTACTAGAATTTGTGCAAGAAAAAGGACAAACTCTAGGTCCAATGGGTGCATTGCTACTACATAAAAGGGGAACCAATATGGGATTGCTACCCTAGCCAGGCATCATGGGTCATCAGGAAAATTATGAAGGCCAGGAAGTACTTTGAAGAAGCTGGATTAAATTATAAAGATCTATTGGAGATGCAGAAATTGTCAGTTAAAGAGCTGTACAAGAAACTAAGAGGTGTATTCAACAAAGTGAGCTGGAGAAGACTGGTATGTAATAATGCAGGATGCCTAAAGTGGATTTTCAATCTGGTGATGGTTGCTTAGGAAGGCTGTACATAAGAGATAGACTGTTTAGATGGGGCATCACCACCAATATAGCCTGTCCCCTATGTGAAGTGGATGATGAAACAACTAATCACCTATTCTTTGCATTTACATACTCAAGAGAAGTATGGAACAAGATGCTAAGTTGGCAAGGGATTAACATGCAATCAATGAGCTAGGAAAGAGAACTACTATGGGCTGAACAATGGGCAAAAGGAAAGAGTCCAAGAGCAGAATTGTATCGCATGGTGCTAGCTATAAGCACTTACCAACTGTGGCAGGAGAGGAATCAGAGATCATTCCAGGGTAAGAGAAAGAACTCTGAAGATGTAGTTAGGATGATTGTTCAGAGTATTCATATTAGAGGAACTAGGTGTAAAGTTGTGGCTTGTAAGCTGAATATCATGAACTATTACCCATAACTTTAGGAGGGACAGAGGATTAGGAGATATCATAGCTTAGGAGCTGCTAGAAGCTAGGACTTGATGTCCAGCTCTAGAGGTACTGTTATGTATGTCTGCAAGAGTTCCGTGGTAAAAAAAAATTCTTTATTTACCAAAAAAAATAAGTTATAAATGTCAACAACCAGTCGCCTTCTACCTAACCTGCTATCATAATCCTAGGCCTCCATGCTTTCCTGTCAAGAGTCATGTCCTCGGTGATTTGGAGGTGAGCCATGTACTTTCGGATCATCTCGCTTCAATTCTTCTTTGGTCTACCTCTACCTCTCCGAAGACCCAGCACAGCGAGCCTCTCACACCTTTTCATTGGAGTATCTGCGCTCCTTCTCTTCACATGGCCGAACCATCGCAACATCACTTCTCGCATCTTATCCACCACTGAGACCACTCCCACCTTGTCACAAATGAACTCATTCCTAATCTTATCCAACCTCGTGTGCCCACACATCCATCTAAGCATCTGTATCTCTGCTACGCTCATGTTCTGAATGTGTGTGGTCTTGACTGGCCAATACTCTGTGCCGTACAACATAGCTGGTCTAACAACCAGTTTGTAGAATTTACCTTTGAGTCTAGGTGCCACTTTTTTATTGCATAGGACACCTGATGTTAGTCTCCACTTCATCCAGCCTGCCTCTATACAATGGGTGACATCATCGTTAATTTCTCCATTACCTTGAATGATTGAGCCAAGGTGCTTGAAGCTACTCTTCTGGGGAATGATTTGAGAATCAAGCGTCACTTCCACCTCTGACTCCAAAGAAACATCACTAAACTTGCACTCCATGTATTCTGTCTTCGTTCTACTCAGCCTGAAACCTTTAAACTTTAGGGTATGCCTCCAAACCTCCAGTTTATCATTAACTACTCTGCGAGTCTCATCAACCAAAATTATATCGTCGGCAAATAATATACACCATGGAACCTCCCTTTGAATGCTCCGTATTAATTCGTCCATCACCGGAGAAAATAAGAACGGACTAAGAGCTGACCTCTGATACAACCCCATCTTGATTGGGAAGTGATCGAAGTCACCTCCAACTGTCCTCATGCGGGTCTTAGCTCTGTCTGATGGAGAATGTAAATAAATTAATGATAGTGTTATTATATAGGCAGAATACAAACTATTGTAAGACTAGTACTATTCTGTAAGGAGCACCGCATATACTTGATACTATATTTAATGCCGCCCCTACTCAACAACTAATATAACTTATCATCCAAAGAAAAGGTGAGAATGTACCTAACTTTGAGGAATAAGTGTTGCTTCTAAGCTTTAAACTTAACTACGTATGAGTTTTTGAGCGAAAAAGAGTTAACAAAAGAAGCTGGAATAAATTAAAGTAGACCATGGAAACCCCCATATAATGGCACAACATGAAAAGGCAGATGTGGCTATGGTGAATGAAAAGAGAATTTGACCTATAATTATTACATCATTCAATTCATTTGGGCATGACCTGGATTGCACAACACATCAGTTTACAAGCAGTGGACCACTAGTAGTTAGATAGCCATAAAGTTGTTCTTTTTTTTTTTCCCGCTGAGTGAGTACTGAGTAGAATATATCGACCGAAATCTACCCTTTATTCACCCACACATGGCCCAAAATGGAGGTTATCTTTGGTATCTGAGCATTTTAAACTAAAGCCAATATCTATAGTGTGCGTGCGGAAGACGTTCACATGCAATTTTGAATCTTTAATTTGGATACCCTTTAGTGATTCTTTATCACAATATATTCTTTTTATCTATTTACTGTGTGTTAGAAATTGAGCTTGGGCGGGTCGCTCATGTGGACCGATCCAACTCGGTCCATGACCCATTTATAAAGAGGATAAGATCAGAGTTGCATGGAAGTTACCCTGGCAGTTTAAAACACACCACTATTATTAATAGTGAGAAAAAAACGTGTAAAAGTGGAGAAAATGAAATTCAAAAAGAAACTGCTCCTCTCTATCATATATCTGTAGAGATAACAAAGTATTCTTTAACTTCCAAAAAGAACTTTTTTTTTCTTTCTTCTTCAATAATACACATAGAGTAAAAGGGGCATCTAGTTTGTGGAAACCTACCTTGTTTCCTTGTGATTTAAGGTCTGACTTTGGGCAAACATCAAACGATCTTCCGCTATGTTGATTACGTTGACAGGTATGCAAATTTATTCCTGCTACGGTATTTAATTACTAACATTGATATCAGAGCCAAGGTTAATTTGTCCCAGTCTTGAATGGATTATCCATTACTTGTTGTTTCAATTTATTTTTCTATTGTTTTTGGCGTGAAAAGTTTTCTCAAGAAAAATGGAACACAAACTGTTAATCGATGGGAATCAAATTTTTGTCATAATTATAGTTGTCTCTTGGTTATATGCATAAAAGGAGAAAAATTTCAGCACTCGTTATTTTGAGATAACAAGTTAATGATTCTGTATTAGAGTTAAAACTATAACCCATCATCATTTTTATGTGCTAATCTAACTTTATATTAATATTTGAATAAGTGGATTAACATCATCTATTTAATTACTGGGAAATTTGAATTCCTAGAAGGACAAAATGGGAGAGCAGTATGGTTCCATGAATTTACTAGACTGTTAAATTCATGTACTTTTGCGGAGCAAAGATCAAATTTTGGTCTAGTTATGATTATTTTTGTCCTATTGTGATGTTCAAAGTACTGTTTTCGAAAGGAATTCATGATATATATATATATTTTTTTAATTTATGAAGAACAAAAGTCTGCCTAACTTATTTTATTTTATGTTTTGTAAGATACTTCTACATCACATGTGTAAACTGAATAATGATGATGCCAATTTAAGTATATTGTCAGAGATATATAATATTGTTCGCAGTCATTATCTAAAGAGTAATTGTTCTCTTATACACCCACACTGATGTCAAGATTAAACGGTTCATAATTTTTTTATGAAACATATATCATTATTTATCTTAAAGCCCTGAGCCATGTTCATGCTTCGACTCTCCTAAAATAAGTTCAGTCCTAATCCCTTTATTAAGAAGAACTCTTCTACATATGTTGTGATATATGTTGTCACATTGAATGATATGTCCATTCACATTATTTTGTTGTTCCTATTTCAGATATGGCGGAACAGGGACAGACTCGAAATACTCCAAGTGAAAGTTTCCAAAATCGAGTAAGGGGACAACGTAGAAGAGTACGCTGCCGTATGACATATTCCCGAGGACGTGAAGTCATAAGGAATGATGTTTCCATGGCGATGCAAATCTACTAAGGGATGAAATGGCTAAACAAAGGGAAAGAGAAGAGAAATCCAGAGAGCTTATGGCTTCATTGGCTGAACAAATTGAACTTTTTTGATTTACATGAGATGCACTAACTAATTCTATTGACGAAATTGAAATTTCGGATTGGGAAGCTTTAGCAATTTTAGTAGATTCCCTTGGAGAATGTTTAAGTAGTATTATAAATGATATTTATCTCGAGGTTTGGACAAGTAAACCTTTTTGGGTGTATGTTCAAATATTTGAAGCCGAGTGGGAGAACTGTCTCTTAAACTGCTTGTAATTTATTTTTTGTTAATGAAATTACGTTATTTGTTTGCAAGATTACATGTCAATTTATTTTTTAATTTTTTTATGTGTGGTTCTTAAATTAAGAATGACATGAAATTGAAAATCTTGACGTAATACACACTATGAGAAATTATTTTATAAAATATTAGTTGAATATTTTGCTGTAGATGATGAATGGAAATACAGTAACCTTTCGTTTCTATACTAAGTGTAAAATTTATATTTTATTTAATTTATTTGCCTAAGTTGTATATCACATGCGAGAATGATGAGTAATAAATGCACTTGCATTATTGTTTCATTTAACAGACTGCGGCATCACAAACTATCATTGCCGACTTAAATAAGGGTGACAAACTGAACAACGAAAATTATGATATTTGGAGCCGTAATATGTGGTATGTGCTGGAAGAGCAAGATGCTCTAGAAGCCATTAACCATGTCATGGATTGCTCAGAGGAGGGTAACACTTCCCAACATATGAGAGATCTTGAGGCTTACAATTCGTGGGAAAAAAAAAGATGCCACTGCTCGTGGAATCATTGTAAGCTCAGTTGTAGATGATTTCATTCATGAATGTGAACACAGCCCTAATGCTCATGTCATGTGGGTGCATTTGAGATAAACATATGTGGGTATTACTATGACCCACCTTAGACAACTGACTATCAAATTTAGCACTTACAAGAAGCGTCATGACCATAGTGTCAAACAACACCTTAGGGTGATGTCAAACATGATAGCTCAACTCAAAAGGACTGGTCATATTATCTCCGATGAGCAGCAGGCTCAGGCAGTGATCTGGTCTCTTCCCAATAATTATGAACATCTGAAAGTAAACTTGACCAACAATGACAGCATCAAAACTTTTGCTGATGTTGCCCGCCATGTAGAGCTTGAAGATGAGCAGCTTGGTGCTGCAAAAGCTATACCCAATGCCTATGTGGCACAATCAAGTGGTAAAAAAGCTTCAGGATTCAAGCACAAAAATGTCTGGAAGAAAGGCGGGAAGGTCAAGGAGACTGGTGAGGAACCCTCAAGGAAAAGAAACAAACCGAACTCCAAGAAAGGAAAGCAGTTCTTTAAGAAAAAAGACAAGAGCAAGATGAAATGCTACAACTGCCAAGTGCGGGACACTTTGCTCGTGAATACACTGAGTCGAAAAAGGTAGCATTTCGAAACACAACTCTAAGTGCTACATTTGTTTCTAGCACAGTTTTATTAATTGAATCTTATCCTATGTGGATTGTAGACTCAGAGGCCACCGACCATGTGATCCGTGATCGAGAAGCATTTGTAGAGTACCGTTGAGTTCCATCTGGATCAAGGTGGATATATGTCGGAAATAATACGAAGGTTGAAGTCAAAGGTCTTGGCACTTGTAGGATTGACTTACGTGGCACACTTTGATGTTGCATGGTGGCCATACTTTGATGTTGCATGGCGTCCTATATGCTCCAGAAATTTGACGAAACTTAATATCTGTGTCTGTTCTTCTTAATTTAGGTTTCTGTTTGAACTTTAGTCGCAATGTTGTGATGACAATGTCTTTAATGGTTCTGAACATCTTTACGATGGTTTCTTTGTGTTAAGTTGTAATCCTTCTACTTATGAATATTATGTGGACTGTTGTGTTATGACATGTTCTTCTAATAATAGAGATGTTGATATTATTATATGGCATGCTAGATTATGTCACATTGGGAACAATGTCTAACTTGAAATGAAATGCTAACTTGTGAACAATGTCTTGCCGAAAAGATTAACACAAACCTTTTGGGAAGGCTTAGAGAGCTGAATTCCCATTGCAATTAATTTATTCAGATATCTGTGGTCCAATGAGCGTGAAGTAAAGATCTGGTGCCTTGTATTTCATTACGTTTGTTGATGATTTCACGCATTTTGGTTATGTTTATTTGATTTCTTATAAATCCGAAGCACTTGAGTGCTTCAAACGATACATGAATGAAGTTTAGAATTAATTAGACAGGAGTATAAAAACTCTAAGAATTGATAGAGGGTGCGAATATCTATCAAGACAATTTAATGAATTGTGTAGTGAAAAAAGAATCACCAGACAATTAACTATTCCTTATACACCTCAGCAAAATGGTGTAGCAGAAAGGAGGAATAGAACTCTATTGGACATGACAAGGTCAATGATGGCGCAAGCTAATTTACCTATCTCCTTTTAGGGAGATGCGTTATTAACTGCGGCCTATATGTTGAATAGGGTGCCTTCTAAGATAATTCCTTCCACTCCTTATGAGCTATGGACCGGCCAGAAACCAAACTTGGATCATTTACGACCTTGGGGTTGTGCTGCATTTATAAGAAATTCTTTTAGTAAGTTTGGTAAACTGGGTCCAAAAGGCAAGAAATATATCTTTATAAGATACTCAGAACACTCCAAAGAGTACGTGTTCATTGATGAATTGGAGGATAGAAGTGCTACTGAAATTGAATCACGAGATGTCACATTTTTAAAAAATAATTTTCCTAAGAAGGGTGAAATAAAGGATGGAGAGCCTCTTTATGAAATGTTGAACTCAGATGGTTAGGGAGTGTCTTCTGACACATTTGATGATTTAATTGACCATGAGTATGGTGCTGATCCGAGTGGGAGATTTCTAATGCAAGATCCTTCTTGTGAATCTGAGTCTCCACTAAGAAAGTGTACCAGGAAAGGTGTACCTAAACGTACTTATGACATTGAGGATTAAATTTTCCTAGTATCAGCATCGGAAGTAAATGAACCAAATTTCATTGCCGAGGCTTTATCTAGCCCTGAAAAGGATGAGTGGATGAAAGCAGTGAAAGAAGAGTTAGAGTCCATGAGAACCAACAAAGTCTGGGACTTAGTTGATCTACCTCCTGAGCGTAAAGAAATTAAGAATAAATAGGTTCTGAAAATTAAACGTAAAACGGATGGATCAATAGAAAGATACAAGGCACGACCGGTAGCAAAAGACTTTACTAAGCAAGCAGGAATTGATTATGAGGATACTTTTTTGCCAGTTGTGAAGTTTACCTCAATTTGCTTACTTTTAGCTATTGTTGCACGTTTGGATCTAGAATTACACCAAATGGATGTAAAGATAGCTTTTCTCAATAGAGAACTGAACGAAGAGATCTATATGGAACAACCTGTAAATTTCATCATTAAGGGCCAAAAAATAAGATCTGCAAATTGAAAAGATCTATTTATGATCTTAAGTGGTCTTCAAGGCAATGGTATTTCAGATTTCACAAAGAAATGATCTCATATGATTTTAGTATGTTTGATGAAGACTATTGCATATATGTTAAAAGGTCCAATGATATGTTTGTAATTCTTTCTCTTTACGTGGATGACATATTGATGGCTGGAAATAATTTGGAGTATCTAAAGATTATCAACTCATGGCTATCAAGGTCATTTGACATGAAAGATATGGATGAAGCAGACTATATCCTAGGAGTTAAGATCCAAAGAAACCGTTCGAACAAGTTATTCAATCCGTCTCAAGAAACATATATAAAGAAAATTCTGGAACGCTTTCGAATGAGTGACTGCGAAAAATGTGAAGCTTTATGCTTGAAAAATGTCCAAAAACTCAAAGAGAAAAGGAAGAAATGTCTCGAGTTCCATACTCAAGTGCTATCGGGAGCTTGATGTACACTATGTTGTGCACTTGCCCTGATATTTGTTATGTCGTAGGTCTAGTTAGCAGGTATCAATTCAATCCTTGAAGAGATCATTAGAAAGCAGTGAAGAGAATTTTTCGATACTAGAAAGGGACTGCAAACTACTCACTATGCTATGGTGGATCTGATTTGATGTTGAAAGGTTATATAGATGCCGATTGGGCTGGTGACTTGGATGAAAGAAAGTCAATATCTGGATATGCTTTCTTACTAAATAGTGGAGCCATTTCATGGAAAAGTAAGAAACAAACTTGATTGCTCTTTCGACTATGGAAGCTGAGTTCATAGCTTATACATATGCAGCACAAGAAGCTGTTTGGTTGAAGAGATTCTTTGAGCATCTAGATATGGCAAAGAATCCTCAAGCATCGATAATTTTATACTGTGATAGTCAGGCGGCTATTGATTTTATAAAAGATCCTAAGCACTATGAAAAAACCAAACACATTGACACCAAGTATAAGTACTTGAGAAACATAGTTGCAAGTGGTGAAGTTCCAATAAAAACATGCCTATTAAGTTGCTCGGATCCTTCAAAATATCGCTGCACCCATGTCGGATCCTCCAAAAATGCACTACTTTTGGTGGATCCGACACGCACCCGAGAGCATTTCTGAAGGATCCAAGCAACATAGCATGCCTACGCTAAAAATGGTAGCTGATCCTTTTACAAAGGCGATATCTAGAGACCAGTTTGAGAAACATGTTATGGCTATAGGTTTGCGTAGGATATGACTTAATTTATATATTGTAAAAAAATTTGAATATTATACTCATATATATATATATATATATATATATATATATATATATATATATATATATATATATATATATATTATTGAGTTTGTATTAACTCTCATGTGCATGTGATGGAATTTATTTGTGATAAGTGTCTCGAACAAGTCGAGAGATCGGCTCTCTCACACGGCGGTCGCCTCTGACGTCGAGGTACGTGCAGAGATGAGACCAATTAGAACCTTGAATTGTACAATGTCATAAATAGTTTAAATGGTCGGTCTTGATTAGATTTCAGACTTATGAATTCATATATCCTTTATGATTTGTTTCTGAAACGACCTCGGTCAGTCGTTTCAGAAGTTAGGACTCCGATTGGCATGCCGATAATTTTAAAATATTCGTAATGTCCATTAGGACATGTCTGTAAAATTTGAACTAAATCAGACCTCGTTTGATAGGCATCTGAAGAAGGTTTCAGTTTTTATTGTCGATAAATATTAAAAAGAGATTTTCGAGCTTTGTTTTGGCGAATGAGCTACGATTCGAAATCCGAAAGTGCCGTTAGGTTCGTATGATTATTTGTAACTTTTGTGAACTTTTGAAAGTAAATTTCGATGTTGCTCGGCTAGTTTCCGCTAAAATGCCGAAAGTTAAATAATTTGACTTTTTTCTATTTAAATTCGCATCTTGAGTTTCGGGAACCCTATTTGAGATCCGCCTTTGCGAGTATGCTATATATATTTTGTATAACTGGTATGCAAAAGTTGGAATTATTTTGAATATCGTAGGGTACCTTTTTAATTTTCGTCGCGAAAAGAAATTATAAAATAAAAGAAAAGACAAAAATAAAAGAAAAGAGAAATGAGAAAGGAAAGAAAAGTAAAGAGTTAGGCGGTGACATACTTTTATAACAAGATATATTCGAACAAAAACATTAGAACAGAAAGAAACGAAACATAGAAATGAAATGACGCAGTGGAAAAAAAAGCCAGAAAATGCGAAAAGAGCCAGAGAAAAAATAAAATTTTCACCCCGAAACATTCAGGTAAGGATCTTAATATATTATTTGAGTTTATTACGTGTGTTTGAATATGTTTTAACGGTAAAACTTGGAATATTATACATCGTTTTAATAAGTTTAATTAATAGTTTAAATGGTCAAAAGGACCCCGATAATGGAATTGGTTATATATTTGTACTCAGTGAGTTATGGGCAACATATAAATGTAATTTATTTAGGGTTTGGTTATGTGACCTTAAACCCTGTACATAGGCATAGCCTGCGTATTGCGTATGGAAATAGGGTATCAGGTTTCTAACCGGATTGCCCTAAGATGTGAGGAATGAAGCCTTTAGCCTAATTTGATATATTTTTCTGCTTATTGAATAGAGTGGGATCGTTTGGCAATGAAACCAAAGGATAAAGCGGTTATTGATTAGCAATGCTAACTTTTGGAAGAGGTAAGTGTTTGTAGCCATTTCTTCGGAGGCCCTTTGCCTTGTGGATATTCTACCATGTGTTCCTTACGTGTGTAGCTGCCGATAGGCGTACTCATTCCGCCTTAGCTTTGAATTTACATTTTATATTATATGTTATGCCCTGTTGTTGGTATTGCATTAAGCATATGAGCATTGCACTCTGGTTTTGAGCATTGCATATACTTCCCGGCTGGCGATTAGAGTCCCGCACCGGTGAAGGATCATTATTGCATATATTTCCCGGTAATCGATGAGAGTGCTGAGCCGGTGAAGGGTCATTATTGCATATATTTCTCGGTAATCGGTGAGAGTCACGGGCTGGTGAAGGGTCATTATCGCATATACTTCCCGGTAATCGAGGAGAGTCCTGAGCCGGTGAAGGGTCATTATTGCATATATACTTCCCGGTAATCGAGGAGAGTCCCTAGCCTGTGAAGGATCATTATTGCATGTATACTTCCCGGTAATCGATGAGAGTCCCGAGCCGATGAAGGGTCATCATTGCATATATTTCTCGGTAATCGATGAGAGTCCTGAGCCGGTGAAGGGTCATTATTGCATATATCTCCTGGTAGACGATGAGAGTCCCGCGCCGGAGATAGGTATCAGGCATATGTGACTGCATTGCATTGTACCGCATTCATCCCATCTCATTGTACCGGATACTAATTACTGTGTGTATTGTGTTGTATTTTATGTATGCAGTATGTATACTATGTCGTGGACATATCTTAGTTTGCCTGTATATTTCTGGCTCGTATTCTGGGTTGCGGGGATCGGGTTGCACGCCGCAACGGTATAAATATATGGGCCGGGTTGCACGCCGCAACAGTATAAATATATGGATCGGGTTGCACGCTGTGATAGTATGAATATATGGATCAGGTTGCACGCCGCAACAGGATGGATATATGGATCGGGTTGCACGCCGCAACAGGATGTATTTCTGATTGTTGATATGTTCGGGATACCTATATGTTTTGGCTATCTTACGTTCCTGGTGGTTAATGAGTTTTTGATTCCATATGTGTTTCTAGTTATTATCTGGCTCTGCCTTTTCATAATTTAAATAAGAGGAATTTTGATTATTTATTTCTTTTCTCCCTGGCTAGCTATCCTATTCTTTAAGGTGGCTAGTCTGCCCCACTTATCGAGTCCTTTTGACTCACCCTTGTTTGTTTTTTGTTTCCTGTCTATCTATTTCATTTCGGCAGGTTCGCTCCAGGATTGAGTTTGCTACGTTGTGAAGGAGCGAAGACGACTTCAGCTGTCAGGATGAGCCAGCTTTTATTCCGGATGGCCACCAGTTTATTGGTTATTATTTCAGTTGCATTTTGCTCCTTTCAGGAGGTATTTGTCTTCTTCTGTACTCCTAGATGTCTAGTCTGGATAGCCCTAAACCTAGTATGTTGGATAGTCAGCTGTAATTTCTTTTTTTACAGCTTAGAGGTATCATTATGTTTGTACTTTTTCTAAGTCTTGTTATTATTTATAAATTGAATTATATTTATTTTTCTATTTTAATTGGTAAAGGTTCGCACGACGGGTCTAGGGAAGGATGTCGGGTGCCCGCACGGCCTAGTCAGATTTCGGGTCGTGTCAGTTGGTATCAGAGCCCATTTTAGAGTCTATCCAGACTAAGACAGTATCTAGTAGAGTCTCGCTGATGGGTACGTAGACGTCCGTACTTATCTACGAGATGCTATGATTGCATTTAGGAAGTTTCACTTCCTTCTTTTCTGATCGTGCATCGGTCTAGGATGCAAAAGTATTTTTGTTAATTCCTTCGTGGTAATTGTGAACCCTCGTGCGACAAATCAGCAAACGGTATGAGTTCAAGACGAAGCAGTCTAGCCTGGGGCTAGCACTGATGAAGCCCCGAGAGTTTTTGATCGTGCTGACAATCTAGTTATGGAGGTCCCAGCTATACGAGCTTGCGATGGGCAAGGGAGCGTGACCTTGTGGTTCCCTTGGCTCTACGATGCTTTTACGAGAATCTTGGCGAAGCAGATACCGCAAGAACTTCTTATTCACTAGGGAGCTTACCAGGTTGCCGCAGATGCAGATGTTCGATCTCAGAAAGCTCTTATTCCAGTTCTTAATATTGCCGCAGTAAAGTATGTTCCAGGGCAGCATGTGTTGTGCCTCCAGTTGTTCTGGCTGGTTAGGTAACTGAGGTAATTATTGGGTCCGAGTGCTCAAAGAGGTTGCATTATTTTACGCAGCTGAACATCTCGATATTCCCAAGCAATGCATTAGATAATCCCTGTGTAAGTTTTTAAAATAAAATGATGTCAGCATATCCTTTAAGCTCTTGATTATATCGAGCGGTATGGTGTTGATTATTTTTCTTTCCAATTTCAGGGTCCAGCCTTGAATTGGTGGGCCGCTCTCTTATTAGCTAACTTGGTTAGATTTTTCTTCTAGATTTGGGGAAAAGTTCCTTTCGCGCAGTGATTGAAAAAAAAAAGCATCGCCAATTTAAGTGGATTAGACAGGGTAGCCTGTCGATTAGCCAGTTGGTGTTTCTGAATATGAGATTGAATTATATAGGATGGCTAGATATGCACTAGGACTAGTTTATGAACCTTCCGAGAATGTTCAAAGATTTATTGGTGACCTTTCTTCTTCATTAAGGTCCCAGACAGCTCGAGAGATTAAGGTCGGGATTTCATTTGATATCGTTATTGATATTGCTCAAAGGTATTAGGCATAACATGAGTTAGAGGGGGAAGAGTTAGAGCGGGAGAGCAAGAGATCCCGTGGCCCTAGTTGGTAACCATGGTACCTCATTTGGAGGTAAGACTTCTGATTATTTTGGAAGGTCACCTTCCAGTTATCTCAGCTTGTGTCATGCGATTCTCAGAGTGCGCCAGTAGTTCGTTAAGATCAGACCCAGTTTTCTCTTTACAGCTATCAACAATCTTTCCAGCTTTCGTTTAGCGAAAAGGTGTTATCATTGTCATGAGTCTGTTTATGCTTTGAGGAGTTTTTTCTTACTCCGGGAAGTAGGCAGTTGTCCTTTCTCTCATCATCAGGCACTTGCACAATCATAGGGAATTTCATTTATATCTTAATCAACTAGAGATATGCCCTCATCTGATAGAGGTCAAGAGCGTGGTAGTAGTGGTTCTTCTAGAAGTAATTATCAGGGTAGCGGCTCGGCTCAGCCGCAGAGGCAGCTCTAAAAACTACCATTCTGGCAGGATGTTGAGGTATCTGATGTTGTAGACCCAAGTATTTCTTCCTCACTTATATGTGTGTAAGCTTCGATTCTTCCGATCGATTTGGAAATGGTTATCTTATCATGTTTCAATGGTTTTCTTGGATGTCGTTTTTATTAAGAATCGGTTGCTGTAGAGGGGTGAGCTTCTAGTATGATTTATTCCTGGCATTTTTGAGATCTTCCTAGTTGATCTGGTTTAAATGTGAGAAATTTGAGAGTGAGTATCGGTATTGTTTGCTTGGCATCTTGTGTGCCTCATTCTGTTATAATGTCAAGTCAATCTATCTCTCTTTGGAACTCAGTGTCGGTAGGATGATGGGATTATTATTCATCACCATCAGAAAGTGTTATCATTTCTTCTGGTGCAAAGTGATTAGTAAGTAATATTCGATCTACGTATCTCCTCTTAGTTCAAAACGCTAGTAAAGTTATATTATCCTATGAGCTTGTCTGAGTTATAAAAGGGTTTCTGGTAAATTGTCAGAGTTTCCTTCTTATGAGGAAGTCAAATTGGCATGGATATTATTCCATAAAGCTCATTTAATATATGTTTCTTCAATTGCGATTCTTGCGCTATTTTGACTCGTAAGTAGTCTAGCTTTGGTAGCCAAGCAAATAAGAAGATGAGCTTCCTGAAGCTCTAATTATTTCTATCCTCGGCCCATTTCCATTTCTTCTTCGTCCGACACTATTGAGCTTGGCGGTTGGTAGCCGCTTGTGATGTTCCCTGTGTTGAGCCAGAGTACGTGTTATTGTAGCCGGGTAAGCACATTATTGTTTTCAAGGCTACTAAGGGTAATGAGAGGCGTCATTTGACCTTTGATTTGATCCATCAGGCGGTGGTGCTTATTGAAAATGTATGGAGTTGTGACTCGAGAGTTGCAGTTGTTTGGCAACTCGAAAGGGTATTTGGTAGCTTAGGTCTGCCTACGTTCAGCTTTTAGCTAAATCTTCTTTAGTTCAGCAGACTGTGTTGGGATGGGTATTTCTATTCAAATAACTGTATGAGTTTGTGCTTTAAGTGGAGGAGTCTTCCTCCAAATAGTGAAGGGTAATACTAAATCTCTAAGGCGTTGATACCACTTTTGTCACGACCCAACCTAGGGCCACGACAGAAACCTACAATGCGTGTCGATTATTTCTAAACCCACTAATAATCTATTAATGATAGAGATAAGCTGGCAACCTGATCATATATACGTACCTATCTGCTGAAAGCATAAAATCTGAAAAGATGACACGACTTTAACTTGCTGGCAATTAGAACACTGAGCCACAAATTTTGCTATGTCACACTACATTCAGTCCATCCAATAAATCTTCTTAAGATTATGGTACATTTTAGTCAAACCTAGATGAACAGTGTATTTGGAATAATGTGCCTCTATCATAATCTGTCCACGTAAATCTCAACATCAGGAACACAACGTCTATCTTATTACATGGGAAAACCGTCAGTAGTAACCCTGTATTGTGACTCCGATTTTCTTCTGGCTATCTGTCTGTATTCTTCTGGCTATCTGTCTGTATTCTACTAGAACTGGATCCTCATACTGACGCTGTTTTACTTCATGAAAATTTAGAGCTAAAGGTATAGTAAAGCTTGTCGTCCATCCATCATTGGCATATCTCCTTCAGACCTCAACTCTTTGAGAAGTTACTTTAGCGTTATAACTGCTCATGTAATCAACATTGTTGCTGGTATTCTGCCTCAACTCATGGTCCAACTACATGTCTCTTTTATTTCAATTTTTCAAGACATAATATTTCCAATTCAAAGACAATGCCCTGAAGTAGATGTTCAGTCTGAAGATCATTCCTGGTCTGTATCATACTATCGAGTAGTATTTACATGATCCTTATCCTTATATGATAGACCCTGTTCAGATGAACCTTTGACATATATTAGGATATGAATAACTATATTCCCACAAAGAGCTTGCAGGACAACACTAACATCAGCTGAGATGTTGCATAGTGCGTTCGTAAAAATGATATAGCTTGCATCAAATCTTCTATAGTGTGTAATGACAAGGTACTTCAAAAGCTCCCCTATTGCATCAAGCGTGAGCTAATTCTTAGTTCCATCGACCTGTTTTATATCGAAAGGTATATCGAAGAGGTGATTATCGGCTTAATCATGTTAATCCATTCAAAGTTCTGTGTATCTTTGCTTCGAAAATGTAGAACTCTCCTCTCGTGATCGAGGAAGGATCATCTTAGTCAGAATAATCTGGGCAATGGTATTATCGTATTATTCAGATATGTTTTATTCCAAGAGTTCGGTGTTCATGTTATAATTTTAATTCTGTAATCATGAGAAAAATTTTGTGGGATAGTTTATGAAGGTCGTGCAAGTTCTTTTATTATCAGCATGAATCTTGCTTTAGACTTAGGCTCGTTCGAGGACGAACGAGAGTTTAAGTGGAGGAGAATGAAACGACCTCGGTCAGTCGTTTAAGAAGTTAGGACTCCGATTGGCGTGCCGATAATTTTAAAATATTCGTAATGTCCATTAGGACCTGTATGTAAGATTTGAGCTAAATCAGACCTCGTTTGGTAGGCATCGGAAGAAAGTTTCAGTTTTTATTATCGATAAATATTAAAAAGAGATTTTCGAGCTCGGTTTTGGCGAATGAGCTCCGATTCGAAATCCGAAAGCGCCGTTAGGTTCGTATGATTATTTGTGTCTTTTGTAAACTTTCAAAAGTAAATTTCGATGTAGTTTGTCTAGTTTCCGCTAAAATGCCGAAAATTAAATAATTTGACTTTTTTCTATTTAAATTTGCATCTTGAGTTTCGGGAACCCAATTTGAGGTCCGCCTTCGTGAGTATGCTTTATATATTTTGTATAATTGGTATGCAAAAGTTGGAATTATTTCGAATATAGTAGCAGTAGGGTACCTTTTTAATTTTTGTCGCCAAAAGAAAAGAAAAAAATTATAAAATAAAAGAAAATACAAAAATAAAAGAAAAAAGAAATGAGAAAGGAAAGAAAAGTAAAGAGTTAGGCGGTGACATACTTATATAACAAGATATATTCGAACAGAAACATTAGAACAGAAAGAAACGAAACAGAGAAATGAAATGACGCAGTGGAAAAAAAAAAGGCCAAAAATGCGAAAAGAGCCGGAGAAAAGATAAAAATTTCACCCCGAAAAATTCAGGTAAGGATCTTAATATATTATTTGAGCTTATTACGTGTGTTTGAATATGTTTTAACGGTAAAATTTGGAATATTATACATCGTTGTAATAAGTTCAATTAATAGTTTAAAGGGTCAAATGGACCCCGATAATGGAATTGATTATATATTCGTACTCAGTGAGTTATGGGCAACATATAAATGTAATTTATTTAGGGTTTGGTTATGTGACCTTAAACCCTGTACATAGGCCTGGCCTGCGTATTGCGTATGCAAATAGGGTATCAGGTTTCTAACCAGATTGCCCTAAGATGTGAGGAATGAAGCCTTTAGCCTAATTTGATATATTTTTCTGTTTATTGAATAGAGTGGGATCGTTTGGCAATGAAACCAAAGGATAAAGCGATTGTTGATTAGCAATGCTAACTTTTGGAAGAGGTAAGTATTTGTATCCATTTCTTCGGAGGCCCTTGGCCTTGTGGATATTCTACCATGTGTTCCTTACGTGTGTAGCTGCCGATAGGCGTACTCATTACGCCTTAGCTTTGAATTTATATTGTATATTATATGTTATGCCCTGTTGTTGGTATTGCATTGAGCATATGAGCATTGCACTCTGGTTTTGAGCATTGCATATACTTTCCGGCTGACGATGAGAGTCCCGCACCGGTGAAGGGTCACTATTACATATACTTCCCGGTTGGCGATGAGAGTCCCGCACCGGTGAAGGGTCATTATTGCATATACTTCCCGGTAATCGATGAGAGTCCCGAGCCGATGAAGGGTCATTATTGCATATACTTCCCGGTAATCGATGAGAGTCCCGGGCCAGTGAAGGGTCATTATTTCATATACTTCCCGGTAATCGATGAGAGTCCCGAGCCGGTGAAGGGTCATTATTGCATATATACTTCCCGGTAATCAATGAAAGTCTCGAGCCGGTGAAGGGTCATCATTGCATATACTTCCCTGTAATCGATGAGAGTTCCGAGCCGGTGAAGGGTCATCATTGCATATACTTCCCTGTAATCGATGAGAGTCCCGAGCCGGTGAAGGGTCATTATTGCATATATCTCCTGGTAGACGATGAGAGTCCCGCGCCAGAGATAGGTATCAGGCATATGTGACTGCATTGCATCGTACCGCATTCATCCCATCTCATTGCACCGCATACTGATTACTGTGTTTATTGTGTTGTAATTTATGTATGCGGTATGTATACTATGTCGTGGACATATCTCAGTTTCCATATATATTTCTGGCTCGTATTTTGGGTTGCGGGGATTGGGTTGCACGCTGCAACGGTATAAATATATGGACCGGGTTGCACGCTGCGACAGTATGAATATATGGATCGGGTTGCACGCCGTGACAGGATGTATTTCTTATTGTTGATATGTTTGGGATACCTATATATTCTGGCTATCTTACGTTCCTGGTGGTTAATGAGTTTTTGATTCCATACGTGTTTCTAGTTATTATCTGGCTCTGCCTTTTCATAATTTAAAAAAGAGGAATTTGGTTTATTTATTTCTTTTCTCGCTGGCTAGTTATCCTATTCTTTGAGGTGGCTAGTCTGCCCCACTTATTGAGTCATTTTGACTCACCCTTGTTTGTTGTTTGTTTCTTGTCTATCTATTTCGTTTCGGCAGGTTCGCTCCAGGATTGAGTTCACCACGTTGTGAAGGAGCGAAGACGACTTCAGTTGTCATGGTGAGCCAGCCTTTTATTCCGGATGGCCACCAGTTTATTGGTTACTATTTCAGTTGCATTTTGCTCCTTTTAGGAGGTATTTGTCTTCTTCTGTACTCCTAGATGTCTAGTCTGGATAGCCCTAAACCTAGTATGTTGGATAGTCAGCTGTAATTTCTTTTTTTACAGCTTAGAGGTATCATTATGTTTGTACTTTTTCTAAGTCTTGTTATTATTTATAAATTGAATTGTATTTATTTTTCTATTTTAATTGGTAAGGGTTCTCCCGATGGGTGGGTCGTGTCAGTTTCGCAAGCCAGATGTGAATTTTTCAGAAGATTGGAATTGAGTATTGTTTGAAGAAAAACTCGGGTTAGACATTTAGTAGTGTCTAGGCCAAGATATTTGCGGTGTTTATATATTTTAGAATGAGACACACACGCCGAATTAGGCAAAAACACCGTAACACGTGTTTCATACCACATGTGCTAATCGACCAACATAGTAATAAAAGAATGGATCCCTGCTTCTTTATTGTGTAAGACCCTGAGAAAAATCAATGTGGTTTTTCTTCCCTTTGACCTTTTACTGTCTCTTGAAGTCCCAATGTGTGTTGCTACTTTAGCATGTTACTAATAGTCATGAGTGATTCGGCAATGCGGTGCATGTCTAGGAAAACAGCTGATTTGGAATGAATATATTCGAGTAGAAAGGGAAGACAATTAAAATAATTTATAATTTAACTTGTATTCACAGGTCGACCATTGCATTTACCATGAGGGTTTCAAGTGTAATGGTGGTACAAAGTTAAATAGGAACTCGAGTTTACCTCGTTCGAGGATGAGGGATCGGATAACTAGCTATTGGAGTAGCGTATGATGTATGGGGTATTGCGAGTAAAAGATCCTCATGTTAATAGTGAATCCTTTCCGTATGTGATTGTATTCATTCATCGAGCTTTTCTGTACAACCTTAATAGGTATAGCTCTTGACAGCGCTCGCAGGTCGCACGAACTATTTGTCTGCATGAATTATGTGTGTTATTGACATGAAACTGGTTCGGATCCAGTCCATAATGTGCGAAGTGGGAGATGTTAGAAATTGGGCTTGGGCGGGTCGCCCATGTGGACTAACCTGACCCGGTCCATGACCCATTTATAAAGAGGACAAGATCAGGAGTTACATGAAAATTACACTGACAGTTTAAAACACACCACTATTATTAATAATGGGAAAAAAATGTGTAAAAGTGGAGAAAGTGAAATTCAAAAATAAACTACTCCTCTCTATCATATATCTGCAGAGAAAACAAAGTATTCTTTAACTTCCAAGAAGAACTTCTTTTTCTTTCTTCTTCAATAGTACACATAGAGTAAAATGGGCATCTAGTTTGTCGAAATCTACCTTGTTTCTTTGTGATTCAAGGCCTGACTTGGGGTAAACATCAAACGATCTTCCGCTATGTTGATTATGTTGACAGGTACACAAATTTGTTCCTGTTACGGTATTTAATTACTAACACTGTGTGTGTGTCACGTAACTCTCTTTGTTTAATTCTTATATAAAAGATGTTCACTTAACTGAAGTAAAATGTTTTAGTCTAAGCGTCATAATAAACAAAGAGAATATTTGCTTAAATTTTTTTTGGGATATTTTAACAAAGAAATGTGAAGTGATCAAGGATAGTTCTCCTTTTTGTAACAAGTTTGTAAGCTGTCCCAAATTGGTCTTTGGCAAAATGGAATCTGTGTCCAGAGAGATCACATGGAATGACGGAAATGGGTCATCTTTAAGATATCAATGATCTACAAGAATGTTATCTACAGAAGCAGTTGTTTCATTTTTGGAGAACAAAGAAAGGTGAAGTGAGTTCTTGATTAGACATCAGCTAGACTTCTTAGCTAGCGTTTGGACATAGATTTGGTTGAAACTTGAAAAAAGAAGTTTTTGAAGTTGACTTGAAAATATTGGACATACATTTTTACTTAAAAATAAGTTGAAGTTTTGTGAGTGGGAAAAAGTATTTTTATCCCAACAAATACTCTCAACTAGCTCTTTGAGAATTTGAAGATTTTATTTTCAAAATTGAACAAATTTTATGAGCTAACAAAGATTTGAATTTTTCTTTATTTTTTTTTTTAAAAAAGCTCACAAGTTTTATGCACAAGTGGGAGCTTAAAAAATGGTAAGATCATCAAAGGAGTTGAAACAAAGCTAAAGAAGCCTGGTATTTGGTCACGTTATAAGTTGTAATGGGACTTGAATTCCCGTACATTTCTTCAGAAAAGGTAAAGTACCAATGTTCTCCATATTCTTTTGTGATAATAGGGCTTAGTTTGCATAAGTGTATATTCTTAAAAAATTCAACTATATAAATATGTAGTTGCTTCACTTGATGATATATTTAGTTATATAACCTAATAGAGATACTTCACAGTATAAAGCTTTTCTCATCCTTTTCTATTTTAGGGAGCGCTTTGTGAAGTTATTGTTGGGTTTTTGGAATGTGAAGAGTGTGAATGGATAAATAGGTAGAAAGGTGAAAAGGTTCCTTTTATAAAGAAAATACACTTTCTCCCATATTGGTAGAGGAAAAGGTTTTTGTTGGATTTAAATAGAGATGTGCTTCTTCTAACTCTTAAAAGGGTTGAGAAGAAGGGGAGCCTCGCGTCGTCGTCGCCGCTTACTCGTCTCGGCTTCGGATACAGATTCGGTCGATTGATTGACTTAATTTTTTGGACAAAAAAACTAAAGTATTAAATAATATTTGTTAGCTTGGATAAGCTTGGAGTTTTGACTGATGAATGAGGAACGGATTCAAAGGACCTGTTCATTTGAATCACTGAAGCTAAATAGATAATTCATGCAAAATCGTTTAAGTTGAGTTATTATTAATTATCCTAAAACTAATGTTTATCTTGATAATTATGCAGGTCTAAACGGATATGAAAAGATTGCATAAACTAAAGGATAAGGATAGAAGATCCGGATTCTAAAGAGTAGAATCCAATTAGGACTCAAACTCATGGGAGCTTTGGAGTTCTAATTATCCAAGACTTCTTGGCTGCTGGAGCTATAAAACGTGGAGCATATCAGCCATAGAAGTGTGCACAAATACAGAGAGCATCGAGCAAAAGCTTAAAAGAGTCATTAGCTTATTTGTGTAATCAGTTAGCTACAGTAGAACTAAGTTAGAACATGTTCCTTAGATTGAATCTTGTAAAAGTTCAAGTCTTAGTTCAACTGTAGTAAGCAATAATCGAGTTGTAAACTTTCTGGTTCAAGTCGTGTACTTGACACAACTTCACCAGATCATGAGAAAGATCACTAAAGGATTAGAGTTAGTCCTAGGTTAGTAAGAGTGAGTCTTGTAACCAAGTGGGTCTTTTTACATAGTGAAGTTGAAATCCTACTTGAGAAGTAGGTTGTGGTTTTTTGATCCCGAGTCAAGGGGTTTTTCCACGCTAATATCTGGTGTTCAATTACTTACAGTTTTAATTCCGCATATTGTATAGTAAAGGAACACATTTTAAGGAACTGGTCCTTAAAACAGTAAAGTGGTGTATCGTGGGAAATAACAATTGGTATCAGAGCGGGTTATCCTTGAAAAGGCTAACACCTAGGATTAGATGAGTACATCACGAGAGAACAGTGAGGGTCAGTCAATGGTTAGAGCTCCTTATTTCAATGGGAAATACTATTCATGGTGGAAAGAGAGGATGCGTGATCACCTTCAAGCAGAGGTCTATGAATTGTGGGATATAGTAACTGAAGGTCCCATGATCCCAATGAAGAAGGATGCTGAGGGAAACGATGTTCCCAAAACCAGGAAGGAATGCAATGCTGAAGACATAAAGCAATGGGAAAAGAATGCAAAAGCTAGGAAGTGGCTTGTTGGTGGACATAGTCCAGACGAATGCACTAGAATCAGAGGGTATGCCACTGCAAAGGAGATTTGGGATGCTCTACAAGTTGCACACGAAGGAACAAGTCAGGTAAAAAGGTCCAGAGGTACACTTCTTTATGCTGAATATGAAAGTTTTAAAATGAAAGAAAAAGAGTCAATCTCTGAAATGTATACTAGATTTAATGCCATTGCTTCTGAACTTATCTCTTTGGGAAGGGTTTTAACTATGGAAGATAGAGTAGAAAAGATTCTAACTAGGGTTCTTCCAGATTCTTTGGAGATCAAAGCTTGTGCTATCATAGAAAGTAAAGATTTAACCACTCTATCCTTAGATGAACTTATAGGCAATTTAAAGACTTATGAACTAAGGAAAAAGGTTAAAAACATAGAAGTTCCAGTTAAAATTGAGCCTAACCTAGCCTTGACTGCCGCTGATAAGATTATTAATGATAAGGACCTGGTCCTTATTGCTAAAAGTGTTCAAAAATATTTGATTAAGAAAAAGGCAATTAGTGGACAGGATAGGTCTACTAACATGAAACAGACTGGAGAATGCCACAAATGTGGAAGCTCGGAGCACTACATCAGCAAATGTCCAATTATGGAAGGAGAATGGAGGAAGAGATTCATTGGGAAAAGGAACAAGGCTAGGGAACAGGTCCATAAGAAAAGTGGAAATCCCAAAGCAATGGTTGCAGGATGGCAAGACAGTGAAGACGAAATAACTGATGATGATCTGGATGAGGATCTTGCTCTAATGGCTCTTGGAGATTCAGAAAATGAAGAAGATGCTGAGGTATTTGTTTCTAAACTCAAAGAAGATGTAAAAAGCATGTCTAGAGAAAAATTGGTTAAAGTATTCCATATTGTGCTAAATAAATTTAAATCTCTAAGGGATGCCAATCATCAACTGCATGATAAAATTGATTGTTTAGAAGCAGAATGCAAAGAGGAAGTAATTAAAAATGCTTTTCTAGAAAGGAAGATCAGCATGCTTGAGGAACAGGTCCTCACACTTGAATCAACTGCTAAGGAATTAGAAAATGTTAAAACAGTTGAAAAAGGTAAAGGTATTGCTAATTCTCATCAGATCATTGCTGAAGAGAAACTGAAAGTCACAGTTGATGAACTGTGTAAAAAAGATGAGAAGATAAGATCTTTAGAAGAAGACTTGGTTAAAACAAAAATGGAACTAAGAAAAACTGTAGAATGGAACAAGTCTTCTGAAGCACTAGAATGGTTACAGGAAAATCATAGTAGTAACAGGAAAGGTATTGGATTCATGAAAGCACAGAGTTCCTCCAAATGGGATCCAAAGAGTAAGTACTTATCACTTCCTGAAAACTGGCTATGCACTCATTGTGGGAACATTGGTCACTGGAAAGAAAATTGTCAATCTTTAAAAAGGGCTGCCCAGAGGAACAGGTCCTATAAACCTGTTCAAAATTCTGTGAAACAGAAGAATAGGTCCTATAAACCTGTTCAATATTCTGTAAAAAGGGAAACTGTTCACACAAAGAAACAATTACCATTCTGGGCTAGGAGAGATCTGATTCATCCTTTTTCTAAAGGAAAGGAACCCAAACTAGTTTGGGTTCTTAAAATTAACCCCTAGTTTTCTTTTGCAGGCTAGAGTGAAGGAGATAAACCACAAATGGTACATGGACAGTGGTTTCTCAAGGCACATGACAGGACATAAGGAACTGTTCCTTTCACTCTCAGCCTTTCAAGGAGGAAGTGTTTCCTTCGGTAATGTTAAGAAAGGGGAAATCATTGGCATTGGAAAAGTAGGTAGGTCTTATTCACACTGTATAGATAATGTGTTTCTAGTAGATGGGCTGAAGCATTGCTTATTGAGCATATCTCAATTGTGTGACAAAGGTAATAATGTTAATTTCTCATCTACTGAATGCACTGTGACTAACCAAACTTCTGGATAGATTATTTTGCAGGGAAATAGGCATGGAAACATCTACAAAGTAGACTTGCTGACACTATCTGATGGAAGCTTGAGTTGCTTAAGTGTGGTGCAAAATGATCCCCTCCTATGGCACAAAAGACTAGGACATGCTAGTCTTTCACAATTGAACAAACTTGTGTCCAAGGACTTGGTGATAGGTCTTCCTAACATCAAGTTTAATGATGAAAAAGTATGTGAAGCATGTGCCAGGGGGAAGCAGGTAAAATCCTCCTTCAAATCGAAGAAACAGGTAAGTACCACTAAACCTTTGGAACTGATCCATATGGATTTATGTGGTCCAATGAGAATAATGAGTCGTGGAGGTAAGAAGTATGTTATGGTATTGATGGATGATTACTCCAGATTTACATGGACTATATTTCTTGCATCTAAAGAAGAAGCATTTAATGCATTTTCAATTTTTGCTAAGAAAGCTCAAAGAACTCTAGATAATCATATTGTTGCCATTAGGTCAGATCATGGAACTGAGTTTGAAAATCATATGTTTTTCAATTTCTGTAATGAAAATGGCATTAATCATAATTTTTCTTCACCTAGAACTCCACAACAAAATGGTGTAGTGGAAAGGAAAAATAAGACTCTAGAAGAAATGGCAAGGACTATGTTAATATCTGAAAATCTTCCACAGAACTTTTGGGCTGAGGCTATTAATACTGCATGCTACATAATAAATAGATGTATGACAAGGCCTTTAATAGAAAAGACCCCATATGAATTACTTAAAGGAAGAAAACCAAATATTTCTCATCTTAGGGCTTTTGGTTGCAAATGTTTTATACACAACAATGGGAAAGATGCCTTAGGAAAATTTGATCCTAGAAGTGATGAGGGAATATTTGTTGGTTATTCTTTAAATAGTAAATCTTATAGAGTGTTTAACAAGAAAACATTGAAAACTGAAGAAAGCATGCATGTTAAATTTGATGAAACTGACAGTCTCACTCAAGAACAGGTACAGGAGGATGAAGAAATTGGAATGCTGAAAGAGTTTGAACTTAATCCACAAATGCAGATTCTGGATATGAGAAGTGAACTGCAAGGAACTGTTCCTCAGGACAGAACTGAAAAAAGTGGCACAGAAACAGGGGGAACACATGTTGGTTCCACCTCACAAACTAGTAGTGCTACTCTATCAGGAACTGTTCCTCAGCAGAGGACTTCTGACAATGAATTGACACCCAAGCCTTACAAGTGTCAAGGGTCACATCCTGTGGATCAAATAATTTCAGATAAGACTGCTGGGGTTCAAACTAGATCAGCAGTCAAAAATCACAATCTGTGTGCCTTTATTGCTTTCCTATCTCTTGTTGAACCTAAAAATGTGAAAGAAGCACTGAAAGATGCAGATTGGATTAATGCTATGCAGGAGGAATTGAATCAATTCCAAAGGAGTTAAGTTTGGCATCTGGAACCCAAGCCAAGGAACAGGTCCATAATTGGAACAAAATGGGTTTTCAGAAACAAACTTGATGAGGATGGCATGGTAACAAGAAATAAGGCCAGGCTAGTCGTTCAGGAATATAGTCAAGAGGAGGGCATCGACTATGATGAGACCTTTGCTCCAGTTGCAAGATTGGAAGCAATAAGACTTCTTATAGCCTTTGCTACATACATGGAATTTACTCTACATCAAATGGATGTTAAGAGTGCATTTCTGAATGGTTACTTGAAAGAAGAAGTGTATGTCAAGCAACCTCCAGGTTTTGAAAGTGAACAGTTCCCTGAACATATGTACAAGTTGGACAAGGCCTTGTATGGGCTCAAGCAGGCACCAAGAGCATGGTATGAAAGACTATCAAAATTTCTACTCCAGCATGGATACAAGAGAGGTAAAATTGATAGTACATTGTTTTTAAAAGAAAAAGGTAAGCATCTCTTAATTGTTCAAATTTATATAGATGATATAATCTTTGGTGCTACATGTGAAAATTTAAGTAAGGAATTTGCAAACTTGATCGGGAGTGAGTTTGAGATGAGCATGATGGGTGAACTCAATTTCTTTTTGGGTTTACAAATTAAGCAAACCTCAAATGGAACTATGATCCATCAACAAAAGTATGTTAAGGAATTACTTAAAAGATTTGATATGGATAATGCTAAGGAAATTGACACACCTATTGCCACTGCCACAAAATTAGATCTTGATGAACATGGAATATCAGTTGATCAAAAATTGTATAGGGGTATGATAGGTTCTCTACTTTATCTAACTACTAGTAGACCTGATATTGTGTTCAGTGTTGGTTTGTGTGCTAGGTTTCAATCAGATCCTAAGGAATTTCATTTGAAAGTTGTTAAAAGAATATTGAGGTATCTGAAAGGAACAGGTCCCTTGGGACTTTGGTATCCAAAAGGTGGTAGTTTTAATCTTGTTAGATATACTGATGCTGACTATGCAAGTTTCCTTGTTGATAGAAAAAGTACCTCAGGTATGGCACATTTTCTTGGTGAGTGTTTGGTTTCTTGGGGAACTAAGAAACAAAATTCAGTGGCACTTTCCACTGCTGAGGCTGAATATGTGGCAGCTACTTCATGTTGTTCACAGTTGTTATGGATCAAACAACAATTACAGGATTTTGGTGTTGATGTAGGAACTGTTCGTATCTATTGTGATAACACTAGTGCTATTAATATGACAAAGAATCCAGTGCATCACAAAAGGACTAAACACATTGACATAAGACATCATTTTCTAAGAGACAACTATGAAAAAGGTTTGATCACCATAGCATTTTGTCCCACTGAAAAGCAAATTGCTGACATTTTTACAAAGGCTCTAGGTAGAGATGATTTTGAAAGAAATAGATTGGAATTAGGGATGATTAAATTCTCATAAAATCATCAATGCTTTACTTCATAATTGGCTAGAAAATTGCACTTACAATGAATATTATTCAAGTCATTATGAATGATTCAGTCCAGCTTAATACTTAAATGTATACTCTTATGCCATATCTCATATTTAGAGTTGCTAAAATTGAATGATGTTACCCTTATGCTCTTAGAATTTCAGATGATAAAAAATGTTGCAAATTGGAAGGACACTGAATTTTCGTGTTAAAATCAGGTATGTACTCGTTATTATTCAGTTAATTTAGAAGTACAAAGGCTATAGGTAACTTGTGATTAGGATAAATCCCACTAAGTTTCCTAGCCATATCCAAATTGCATAAGAGTCCCATCAGAGGAACAGTTCCCACTCTGAAAAGGTAACTTGGCAGTCCAATGGCTCCATTTCTCCGGGAAACTCCCAAGAGTCCATAACGGTTGCATGTTGTGCTGAGGTAAGTGTGATCGATTCCTAATCTATTTCTACTACCTAATTCATCCTATAAATACACTCCTTCTCTCCCATTATTCTTTTACTTTGCTCACAAACTAAATTCTCAAAATTTCAGAAAGAATAGTCAATTATCTTTTAATTCGAATTGCAACAATGTCTCTTTCTTCTGATAATTCTTCAACTGCACCCACCTCTGATCAACCACAAAATCTCAACTCTTCTTCACCCATGGATACCACTGACCTAAACCCTGAAATTCCTGAAATAATCCCAGAAATACCTGAACCTGAAATTCAGGGGGAAGGACCAGTTCCCACGGCTGAATCAATTGCTGAGCCGGTTGAGGATTTGTCACGAGCTATGGTTTTGTATCAGTATCAGGTAAATTTTACCTATCCTTTGAATGTTGTCATAGATGAGGAGGAAAAGGGAGAGGGGTCTGAGGCTGTTCTTGAGGGGGAAGAAGAAATAGTTAAGAGGTTGGAAGCACCCATGCATGGGTCATCGGGGTCTCCAGAGGCTGCTTTTAGAGCACCCATGGAGGATGTTGTAGATGTTGATGAAGCTATAAGTGATAGTGATAGGCCTTTGGTGGATTTGATCAACATTAGAAGTCTAAAAAGAAAATTAGCTAGAAAGGGACCCATTGATGACCATGTGACTGCTGAAATTGCTGCTAAGTTGAAAAAAATAGGCGATAGTTATAAGCCCGGAATTAAGAAGAAAGTTGAAAGTTCCTCCAAGGTAAAAGGACCTGTTCCTTCTGCCTCAACCCCCTGGTTCTGGGGTTAGGAGGACAAGAAGTGCTGCCAAAGCTGCTGATGAACAATTAGCTGCTGCTTTAGAAAGAAGCAGAAAAGGGAAAGGAAAACAGGTTATTGAAGAGGAAGAAGTGGAGGATATTGAATTTGATGATGTTGGTGAAGATGATGAGATGGCAGATGCTGAGGAGGTTGTGACTCAGTCAAAGAAAAGAAAAGTGGCTCAAAGACGAGTAACAAGAAGTTCTGTTAAGGTTGCAGAAAAATCTGCTAAGAGGACCAGGTCCTCTAAAAGAGTTGTTGTGACTGAAAGTTCTGCTAGTGACAGTGATGAGTCTTTTGCTGGAGATGAGAGTGACAGTGAAGCTGAGGGAGATGAGACTGTACACTGTGTTCATGATGACATGCTTACTAGGAAGGTGTTAAAGGGTAGAGTATTGTCTGATGTGCAAGAAGAAGGGATGCTATGGTTGCTGCAAAAACTGCATGCTCAGGGCTGGAGGGACATGGTCCTTCAGATTTCTGGCAGGTGTGCAAAGGGGATGGTGCAAGAGTTCTACAAGAACTGCTCTATCAAAGATGACAGGATTACTACCTCTGTTAATGAAAATGTGATTATGTTTGATACCAGGGAACTTGGTGAGCTGTTGGGGATTCCTTTTACTGGGTATGACAGTTATGTCAAGAAGGTTTGGCCTGACTTAACAAACTTGCCAACGGATTTGGAGATCACTAGGAAGTTTGCTGAGAATGAAGGGGAAGAAAAACCCAGGGCTGTGTAGAAAAGTGAGATGCATCCACAGCACCAAGTACTGTTCGAATTTGTGAACAAGGTTGTGATGCCAAGGCAGGAAAAAAGAGGAATTGCCAGTTTCATGGACCTGGTCCTTATGGAACTGTTGGACACTGAAAAGCAGATCAACTGACCCAGTTTTATGATCCACCTGATAAAAAGGGTGACAGCTGGGAAGAGAAAGCATTCCTTGCCGTTTGGGTTCATCTTAACTGATGTGTTTGCAAAATTGAAGATTCCCTTGGAAGGGGTAGTGAAGGCTACTAAGAAGGAAAAATTTGGTTGTGCCACACTGATTAGTTGTGATTTGCCTGTTCAGGCTGATCCTCCACAGGCTGGTGTTGGGAGGCAGCCATTGAACAACAAGGTAAGGGCACTTAGGTAACAGGTTGCTATTCAGGCTGCTGAAATAGCAAGGTTGGAAGAGGAGAAGAATTACTGGAAGACAGAGGCCACAAAGGCAAAGGAGACCAATGAGGGAATGCTCAAGCAGATGTTTGAGTTGCTTAACAAGTCTCAGGGACCTGGTCCTTCCACATCCCGACCACCTTAGCCTTTAGCCATCTTTTGTCTAGTAGGATTTAGCCTAGTTTAGTGCCTTAGTCTTTTCCTTCTTTAGTCTTTGAATAATTCTGTAGTACTTGCTTGTATCCCCTGGTTTCATCTTTTGATTAAATGAATTGTCTTTGATGGCTAATATCATTGTCTTGCAGTTGCTTTAATCTGATTTATGTTTGCATTTTGAGTTGCCTCAAAGGCCATCTGCTGATTAATTCTAACCTTGAGTTATATTTTTTTATGCAACCTTTTCAATGATGCCAAAAGGGGGAAGAGTAAGTCTGATTTTGCGTGAACTTATACCTAGTTAAAATCTGTTCCTTAATGATGAATAAAGTCTCTACTAACTGCTTTTTGAGCGTAAGTTGTACTTCAGGACATTAAGGATATGAAGCTATGCTTATGAATTTGTCATCATCAAAAAGGGGGAAAATGTTAGCTTGGATAAGCTTGGAGTTTTAACTGATGACTGAAGAACGGATTCAAAGGACCTGTTCCTTTGAATCACTGTAGCTAAATAGATAAGTCATGCAAAATCGTTTAAGTTGAGTTATTATTAATTATCCTATAACTAATGTTTATCTTGATAATTATGTAGGTCTAAACGGATATGAAAAGATTGCATAAACTAAAGGATAATGATAGAAGATCCGGATTCTAAAGAGAAGAATCCAATTAGGACTCAAACACATGAGAGCTTTTGAGTTCTAATTATTCAAGACTTCTTGGCTGCTGGAGCTATAAAACGTGAAGCATATCAGCCATAGAAGTGTGCACAAATACAGAGAGCATCGAGCAAAGGCTTAAAAGAGTCATTAGCTTATTTGTGTAATCAGTTAGCTACAGTAGAACTAAGTTAGAACCTGTTCCTTAGATTGAATCTTGTAAAAGTTCAAGTCTTAGTTCAACTGTAGTAAGCAATAATCGAGTTCTAAACTTTCTTGTTCAAGTCGTGGACTTGACACAACTTCATGATCGTGAGAAAGATCACTAAAGGATTAAAGTTAGTCCTAGGTTAGTAAGAGTGAGTCTTGTAACCAAGTGGGTCTTTTTACATAGTGAAGTTGAAATCCTACTTGAGAAGTAGGTCGTGGTTTTTTGATCCCGAGTCAAGGGGTTTTTCCACGCTAATATCTGGTGTTCAATTACTTACAGTTTTAATTCCGCATATCGTATAGTAAAGGAACACATTTTAAGGAACTGGTCCTTAAAACAGTAAAGTGGTGTATCGTGGAAAATAACAATATTAATATTTAATATTTGGTATTCCGTTTTTGTAACGAGAATCTGAATTCAATCTGAATTCATTCCTCTATTTTAATATTTTCCCATTATGTTTTAATACAGCCACTAAGTGTGGACATTTTCTGAAACAGCCATAAGTTGAAAGGTTGTGTCTCTTCATTCCAGCCTATCCTTTAGCTATAATATGTTGCCTTCTTCAGACTTTTTCCTCACCAAATTTTCTGAGTATCTCCTCCCTTTCTTCTGCATTACTCTAATACAAACAGTAAGTGTCGTGTGATTTGCTCCGCTTCTTTGAGTTCACGGAGTTCTACAGTTTGAAGTACCACTACCGTAGAACTGTAATCCCGTTCCATCCTGGGAGGAATGAACCCGTTAATCTTGGGCAACAGTGAGGGGGTTAGATTCCTTCAGGAGACACAAGAAACTTGTGGGCTCGAAATTGTCCAATTTAAACTGTTTATACATTTCTGTTTGTTGTATTTTCTGATATTTTTGAACGCTAGAATGACAAGCTTAAGGAATCTATCGTTATTTATTGTATGCATTTAAATAATATATTGTTTAAGGAGACTGATTAAGGAGACTAAAACCTTCGTAGTTTTCTACTCCTACTTACTGTTAATTAATCTATTTGTGGAGACTAAAAGTCTTCATGGCTTTCTACTCCGACTGTCTAAACAGTTTGTTTGTATTCAGTTTGAAGATTTAAATACTTCACCGGTGTTTGATGTTATTTCTTCTTGTGCCATTTTGACAAAGATGACAAACAGAGTGGAACAAAAATGTCCCTGTTGTGAGTGCTACTGCTACCACAGTTTCTGGTACTGTAGGGTCTAGCCGTGCTGCTACTGCAACGATTATGCCACATGCGGAAATGCCGGAGAAATTTTCTGGTGTGGACTTTAAGAGATGGCAACAAAAGATGTTCTTTTATCTGACCACTCTAAGCCTGCAAAGGTTTATTAAGGAGGATGCTCCGGTTCTGTCTGATGAAACACCTGAAAACGAGCGCTTCCTTGTGATTGATGCTTGGAAGCATTCTGACTTCTTATGCAAGAATTATATTCTAAGTGGCTTGGAAGATGACTTGTACAACGTTTATAGTAACGTTAAAACGTCAAAGGAACTGTGGAATGAACTGGAAAAGAAATATAAGGCTGAAGACGCTGGACTGAAGAAATTTATGGCTGCCGAATTTGTGGATTATAAGATGGTGGATAACAAATCTGTTGTATCCCAAGTCCAAGAACTTCAAGTCATTATCCATGATCTCCTTGCTAAAGGTATGATCCTGATTAATACTTATGTTAAGAGTATTAATTATATTATTACTAATAAACATTTCTTTGAAGGTTTGATGGTTAATAAGACGTTTCAAGTTGCGGCTATGATTGAAAAGTTGCCTTTGTTATGGAAAGACTTTAAGAATTACTTGAAACATAAGCGCAAGGAGATGTCCCTTGAAGATTTTATTATACGCTTAAGGATTGAAGAAGACAACAAATCTGTTAAAAAGAAGGCTCGGGGAAATGCTACAATAGCAGGAGCAAATATTGTTGAGCATAATCCAAATCAGAATAAGAGAAAGAAGTCTTCTGGAGGAAAGACCAATTCTGGCAAAAAAAAAAATCAAGGGAAATTGCTACAACTGTGGCAAGAGTGGGCATAAGTCCGCAGACCGTCGTGTTGCAAAGAAGGACAAGGACAGGAAAAAAAGAAAATGATCAAGCCAACATGGTTGAAGAGAATAAATTGACCCAAGGAGTGCAAGACATTGATTTGTGTGCTATGATTTTTTAATGCAACTTGGTTGGAAATCCTAAAGAATGGTGGATTGATTCTTGAGTCACCCGTCATGTTTGTGTTGTGAAGGAAGCTGTTGAGGTGAATGTTTTGAAGAATGACAAACGAAGGACCTAGTGGTTCTGGATGAGAACCTGGTTCCTATGAAGAAGGGCACGACTGATCGAAAAGATTTAAGGGTTGTAAATCCTTACAGAACTAAGAAGAGTGGCACGTGAATTATTATGCATCCTAGTCAGCTAAAAGAGGTTGTGCCGTGGCTGTGTCTTTGTAGTATGAATAAGAGTTGGAGTTAAACAACGAAAAAAACACAGGAAATCTTGTCTTACCTCAATTACAAGGTTTCCTTGTGTAATGCGACTAGGGTTTTGAAGCCCTTATAAAAGCTAGTAATTGAGGCAGCCGATATTTAGTTATTCACAAAAGAGAGTTGAGAGCAATACAAAGGTGATCCAATAACTTTCAAAGTGACTTAACTGTTAAAGACAACTGTTGAAGGCTACGTAGTTGAACTTAGATAACCTGTCTAGGTTCTTGTTTTGAAGTTGTCATAGCTTGTGCTATCACTGTTTTTACCTACGTGCTTATTTTAGAAGCAATTGTAATAGGTGAGCTGTCGTGAGATTACTTTGTAAAGCTAGAGTTTAGCTTTGTTGAGTGATCAGGGTCTAGAGTGTAGCCCATTGGTTGCATAGTTTTGTAATCTAAAACTTGCACTTTGTGTTATAGTGGATTGGTTTTGAAATCCCAGAGTATGGGTCGTGGTTTTTCTCCCTTGAGCAAGGAGTTTTCCACGTAAAAACACCGTGTTCTTTGAGTTTGCAATTTGTGTGTGTTGTGGTGTTTGTAGTGGAAAACTGTTGCGACAAGAACAAGGTTCTTGACATCAAGAGTCTGGTTTTTCGAAGAAAATTGGAGACCCTTCTAGTGTCCATAAGAGGTGTTTAGATTATAACAGAAGCCTTTGCTTCATATGCTCCCGCTGGACCTGATGAAACACTCTTTATGGGCAACTCAGCAACGGCCAAAATTGAAGGATATGGAAAGATATGCCTCAAGATGACATCTCGCAAGGTTGTAACTCTGAACAATGTTCTTCATGTTTCTAAAATACGGAAGAACTTGGTGTCTACCGCACTTCTCGTTAAAACGGGTTTAAGTGTGTTTTTGTTTTTGATAAATTTGTAATAACTAAGAATGAGTTGTATGTTGGAAAAGGTTACCTAACTGAAGGCGTTTTCAAACTCAATGTAATGGTCGTTGACACTATGATAAAATTTCAGCTTCTTCTTACTTGCTTGAGTCAGATAATTTATGGCATTCTCGTTTGGGACATATCAATTATAAAACCTTGCGGAAAATGATCAATTTGGAAGTATTGCCTAAATTTAATTGCGATAAGTCAAAATGTCAAATATGTGCTGAGTCTAAATATACTAAACACCCTTACAGGTCAATTGAAAGGGATTCTGAATCATTAGACTTAATTCATACGGGCATTTGTGACATGAAGTCAATACCATCTCGCGGTGGAAAGAAGTATTTCATAACTTTTATTGACGATAGCACTCGTTACTGCTCTATTTATTTAGATGAGGCAATTGACGCATTCAAGCAATACAAAAATGAAGTTGAAACGCAACTTAACAAAATGATCAAAATGATAAGAAGTGATAGGGGCGACGAATATGAATCTTCTTTTGAACAAACATGTTTGGGATATGGCATTATTCATCAAACAATTGCCCCTTACACGCCTCAATCTAATGGGATTGCGGAAAGGAAAAATCGAACATTAAAGGAGATGATGAATGCCTTGTTAATAAGTTCGGGTTTACCCCAGAACTTGTGGGGAGAAGCTATACTCACGGCTAATCAAATACTCAATCGAGTGCCCCATAGCAAAACACTTTCCATTCCATATAAAAAGTGGAAAGGAAGAAAGCCCAACTTGAATTATTTCAAAGTGTGGGGGTGTTTGGCAAAAGTGCAACTCCCAAAACCAAAAAAGGTTAAGATTGGACCGAAAACAGTTGATTGTGTTTTAATTGGATATGCTACAAATAATAAAGCATATCGATTTCTGATTTACAAATCAGAAAATCCCGACATTCATGTTAATACAGTGATGGAATCCGATATTGCTAAATTTTTTGAAAATATATATCCGTATAAGAAGGAAAGTGAGTCAGTTAGTCAAAGATCCAAATGACCTCGGGAAGGAACTAAAGAAAGTACACCAAATGAGGAAGAACCAAGACGTAGCAAGCGTCAAAGAACTTCTACTTCATTTGGAGATGACTTTGTCACTTTTCTATTGGAAAATGAGCCTCAGACATTTAAAGAAGCCATGTCTTCTTCAGACTCACTATTTTGGAAAGAGGCATTCAATAGTGAAATAGAATCTATTTTGAACAATCATAGTTGGGAATTAGTTGATCTTTCTCCTAGAAACAAACCATTAGGTTCTAAGTGGATTTTCAAAAGGAAAATGAAAGCTGATGGCACTATTGACAAGTACAAGGCAAGGCTTGTTGTTAAAGGCTATAAACAACAAAAAGGTCTTGACTACTTTGACACATACTCACCGATAACTAGAATTACATCCATACATATGTTAATAGCGTTAGCTGCCGTGTATGGTCTTGAAATCCATCAAATAGATGTTAAGACAACATTCTTGAACGAGGATTTGGAGGAAGAAATTTACATGGAAAAACCTGAAGTGTTTGTGGTCCCGGGAAAAGAAAAGAAGGTGTGTAAACTTGTTAAGTCGCTTCATGGGCTAAAACAAGCACCTAAACAATGGCATGCTAAATTTTATCACACAATATTGTCAAATGACTTTAAAATTAACGAGTGTGATAAATGTATTTACATTAAAAACACTCCTAATTATGTAGTCATTCTTTGCTTATATGTGGATAACATGTTGATAACGAGTAATGACATTGCCAATATAAACACTACAAAACACATGCTAACTAGAAAATTTGATATGAAAGACTTAGGAGTTGCCGACTTAATTCTGGGAGTTAAGATCCATAAGGCTCCTCAAGGTCTGGCTTTATCTTAATCTCATTATATCAATAGTGTGCTTGAAAAATTTAAGTATTTGGATTTTAAAGTTTCAAGGACCTCGATTGATGTAAACCTTGCTCATAAACAGAACAAAGGTCAAAGCATATCTCAGCGGGATTACGCCCGTGTTTTGGAAAGTTTGAAACGTGTTTTGGGATATTTAAAATACACAAGTAATCCCAATTAAACTCACTGGATGGCGATGAAACGTGTTTTGGGATATTTAAAATACACCCAAGGCTTTGCATTGCATTATAACAAGTATCCTGCGGTCATTGAAGGATATTGTGATGCCAATTAGATCGCTGGCACAACTGATTCTAAGTCCACAAGTGGATACATTTTCACACTTGGTGGAGGTGCGGTATCTTGGAAATCGTCCAAACAAACGTGTATTGCCCGCTCTACAATGGAAGCTGAATTCATTGCTTTAGATAAGGCTGGTGAAGAAGCTGAATGGCTTCCAAATTTTTTGGAAGATATTTCGTTCTGGCCTTAGCCGTTGACACCAATTTGTATACATTGTGATAGTCAATCGGCTATAGGACGAGCTAGGAATGTTATGTATAATGGTAAGAATCGTCATCTACGATGAATACATAAAACCATTAGGGACCTACTATTACTATTGATTACGTGAAGCCAAGTGATAATGTGTCGGATCCGCTTACAAAAGACCTAACTAGAGAGGCGGTTGAGCGTTCATCGAAGGGAATGAGACTATGGCCAAGGACAAGTCATCACAACGGCAACTCTACCTAGAAGACTGGAGATCCCAAGAACTAGGTTCAAGGAGAATATAAAGTTGTATATGACGGTTCAACATTGTCAAATTAAATTTTTGGTCCATTCTCGTGATGAAACAATGTTCAAGTACAAAGGGTAAAATTCTAGAGGTATTTTTTAATGATTATCTAAGTTTGATACGGAAATTATCAAATAGTGTACATCTACGGGATTACATGTTTAGAAATCATCTATATAAGTGTGAAGCGGAAGCCGCTTTAAGAAGAATTCTGTATGGCCAATTCTCTACGCACTTATGAAATCGGACGGTGTTCATGGCTGAAATGAACACAATAATGAGAACCAAAGACGGTTAAGGGTTAGTTGTGTGACTTATATTATCTAGGTATACACCAAAGCTCAACGGTTCAAAGATATCAAATCTGCCGATTGACCGAGTATATCCAATGTATGTTCACTATAGAAAGTTCAAAGGGAAACCTACTTATCCCGATGCAACTAATTCTTTCTTGCTAATCACACAAGTCTGTCATGCATATTTCCACAATATAGCCATTCCCATTCATGTGAGGGATTGTTGGGTTTTTGGTATGTGAAGAGTGTGAATGGGGAAATAGGTGGAAAGGTGAAAATGTTCATTTTATAAAAGAAATGTACTTTCTCCCATATTGGTAGAGGAAAAGGCTTTTGTTGGGTTTAAATAGAAATGTGCTTCTTCTAACTCTTAAAAGGGTTGAGAAGAAGGGGAGCCTCGCGCCGCCATCGTCGTCGCTCGCTCGTCTCGGCTTCAGCTTCGGCTGATGTGATTGATTGACTTAATTTTTTGGACAAAAAAACTAAAAGTATTAAATAATATTAATATTTAATATTTTTGAATAATATTAATATTTGGTAATCCATTTTTATAACGGGAATCTGAATTCAATCTGAATTCATTCCTCTATTTTAATATTTTTTTCGTTATATTTTAATACGGCCATTAAGTGTGGACGTTTTCTGAAACAGCCACAAGTTGAAAGGTTGTGTCTCTTCATTCCAGCCTATCCTTTAGCTATAGTACGTGCCCTTCTTCAGACCTTTTCCTCACCAAATTTTCTGACTATCTCCTCCCTTTCTTCTGCATTACTCTAATACAAACAATAAGTGTCGTGTGATTTACTCCGCTTCTTTGAGTTCGCCGAGTTCTGTTTTCAATTTCCTACTATTTATAAATAGTAGGTATGTCGATAGTCGATACACATTCAATGTGTTGTGGCTCAATGATGTCTTTTTTATTTGTCCTAATTAGATAAATTGCATATGTTGCCTGAAGGTAAACTACGCAGGAGATCTACCTTAGATTTCTATAGTAGAATTTTATTTTTAGGTTGGTACAATGAAGATGTCATCTTCATCATAATTCTTAAGTGGTAACCTGTAAAACTTCCAAGTTTTCCTTGTCAAAAAATTCTTTAAGTGGTAACCTGTCCCTAAAATTCATATCTGTAGGACTTGTTTGATCAACTTTTCTTTTTTTATTTTTTAGTTTTTTAAAGTCAAAATAGTAGAAACTGCTATCAAAATCGTTGCTACAAAATATCATCATTGGGCATATTAAGTCACAATATTTTCCAAATAAAGCTGATAAAATGTTTAAACAAGTTGACCCTGCAAGAGCTCTATGAGCAAACAAACTAAACATTTGTAAGTGTTGGTAGCCAGGGTGTAAATCCGCTGACTAGCATGAGCAGACACCATCCTAATCAAGCCTTTAATCATTCCTAGCAAGTGATCTACTAATCATCAAACGGTCGGAGAGGACAGAATGCGTGATGAGCTTGTACGTAGGTGCTTTAGACATGAGCTTATCATAAGTACTCTTGTCAAACAACACCATGTTGTTAACCTTTTCCTTTTGCCTTTCCTTGCTCCACTTCTTCTTCTTTTGCTTGCCACGACCAGATTTTGCAGGCTTGGAAGATGGAGGTGGAGCTTGTGCCTTCTTTGGGGCCATTGTTCAGAGAATGGTGAGCAGCTTCCTTTTTTTGTTTTGTTTTCGTTTTTTTTTTTTTGGGGTAGAAAACGAGTGTTTGATCTACTTGTTAAAGTTTTTACAGTAGTTTTATCTCTAGTTAACAATAAAATTTTCTTTAGGATTTTCTGTATCAAATATGATTATCTGAAGATTAATACAATAGGCTTTTAGTTTCGAATGTTGCAATCATTCTTATTGGAAATTTCTATTATTCTTTTTCTTCATTATTTCCTTTTCAATCAAAAGATTTAATTTTCTATTATATATATATATATATATATATATATATATATATATATATATATATATATATATATATATATAATGAAGATTTCACTCTTTAGAACCTGAATAATAAGGCCATCTGCTTTTTCTGAAGCTTTGAAATAAATTCTTAAGAAGTTTTGTGATGGTAGATGATCACGCCCAAAACTCGTCCTAAAAAGGATAAGCGGTCGTTGCAAATATAATCCCATTTAACAAGTCCGGGGTCGAATCCCACAGGGACCAACGTCAAGTTCTAGTAACTTTAATAGCCGAAGATTCAAAGTTCAACAATAATGTTTCAGGTATTGAATTATTAATTTAACTAACAATTAACTAAGATCAACTAAGAATGATAAAAATAAAACTTTCAGATGTTAGAAAGTCTAGGATAATGAATTTTCTAGTTGCGGGTTTAGTCCTGAGTTCACTCCAAACTTACACGAGATACTATTCTATTAGCCTTGAACTTAAACTTGTTCGCTATTCTATTAGCCTTGAACTTAAACTTGTTCGCTAGAGTTTCTCAACTACTAACAACACTTTTCTTGACTCTAAATCAGCTTATATAATCCCTTATCATAACCTGAAGTACTTTTATTTGACTGATCCTGATCCAAACATCTTTCCCAAGATCATTCAAGCAAAAAGGGCACAAACAATTGCAGGCCTAAAAATTAATTTCAATATAAGCACAACCAAATAAATAGAATATTGTATCAATTAATTTTGGAGTTACTCAAAACTACCCGAATAACGGGTTCATCAAAATCCTAGAGTAGAAATTTAGCTACTCATAATTGTATTAAACAACAATGAATTCATAGTCAAAACAACACCCATAGGAAAAGAGAATAAGAAAAGTTGAGAAAAACTCTTTTGATTCTTCAGTTCCAATGGCTTTGATGCGTTTCCAAGCTCCAAAGTGCGTCAACAATGGTGGTCTAGCTCTTCCAAGGCAAAATGAAGGTTGAAAATAGTTTAGAAAACCTTATATATTTCGTGTGAAACTCGTGGACAAGTTTGCCCCTTGTCACTTTTCGCTAGAAATTTTTCGTTCATGGCTGGATCATGGCCTTACGATGGCTGGGCCGTGAGCTTTGAAAATTCTGCTTTCGACTTCATGGTTGAATCATGGCCTTACGATGGCTAGGGCCATGACCTTTCGTCGTCAGATTCCTTTCATGGCTAATCCATGGCCTTGGCACCTTACAACGCTGTAAATTAACTTTATTTTGCTCCAAATCATCAAACTTTAATACTTTTTTATACCGCTTGATTCCTACATATCAAACACCCAATATAAGCACAAAAGTACTATTGTTGATGTTAAAATAATCCACAAATGTACCAAAATATGGGGTAAATAATACTAAAATATATGTATTTTTGTCTTAAGATCACCACCCCACACTTAAGATTTTGCTCATCCTCGAGCAAAGAAAAAGAACACATAGAAAGCAGGCAAGACATCAAGATTAGATAAGAACTCATGACAAACAAAGTAACTGCACTCACCTATGTAATTTAAACACCCTTTCTTTTGGTTATAATCAAGTATTGAAAATAGAAACATATAGACCACTCAAGTTCCAATGTACCTCACAACATGAAAATGCCACCAAACACACAACATATGATTTCAAGAGAAATTGTGGCATATTAAATATCGAACACTCTCACACTCACAAAGAAATATCTCATGTCTCATAGAAAGGTACCATAGGCTTGCTCATTTTGTTGCTATCCAATGTAGTAGTCCCGATCAAAAGTCAAGTAGGGCTTTCATAGCTTGTAATGTTGGCTTGGGGTAAGGTGTGGTACACTTTTGGGTATATAGTGACTGATTCTTCCCCTCAATACTTTAAACATCTCTCACTACTATTTTCCTCACTTATTCATATAGTCATATCACTTCCCAACATTCTTGTTCATATCTAGCTTTTAAACCAAGGGTCCCTTCTTTTATCCCTTTCTTTCTCCTCATTTATTCAACAATTTATTCTTTTTTTTTCTCTTTGCTTTTTCATTGTTTTTGTCACTTTTCACATTTTTTCGAGAAGAATATGAAGTATTTCTACCTTCATTCCTTTGCAACTTTCTTCCCAAGTGTACAACTCTTATTATAAATCCATCATCTTACCAATCACACAACCTAAAGTAGTTAAGGAACGATGGAAAACAAGAGAAGTAAATATTAAAATAGATAGGGCTTGTAACTCAGGTTGCCAAAGAATAGGTCAATAGGCTCAAATTAGGACACTAGGGAATTTGTTTATTAGGTAGGGTAATTTAGGTACTGGCGGGCCAAAGAAGGCCTACTTTCATTCTAAAGATTAAGACTACCTACGATTTCCCCTCAAACAACAAGCATGACAAGTTCTTGACTTAATATGAAACAATGAGAAGTAGACAAATAAGCTCATCACACACTGTACATAGAACTCAAAGATTATTTCAGTTTCACCTCTCAATACCTAATTATGAACTAAAAAAGGAAGTTTAAAAATATGTAGGCAGTTCTAGCTAAAGGTTGTCTTTCAAAGTCCTGACTTCTCTCTTTTTCTGCCTCGTTTCAATTTTTCCTTTTTCTCAACTCTTTCTTCTCTCTCTTTTTTTTAAATTTTTTTTTTTTTATATATAGCATACAAAATACCTGGTTCAACAAAAATAACTCAATGGGAAAGAACCAAGGCTATGAAAATCCAAATAGATTATTATTATATAAAAAAATATATATGAATAAACACAAAGTACTCCCCACCCCACACTTAAAAAGTTGCACTGTCCTCAGTACAACAACATATAAATCAAAGGTGAAGAGATACTCTGTTAGTTTGGATAAGCTTGGAGTTTTGACTGATGACTAAGGAACAAATCCAAGGACATGTTCCTTTGGATCACTGCAGTTGAATAAATTATTATGCAAAATCAATTAAGTGGGAAAATTAACTGTTATCCTAAAATCTAATGTTTATCTTGATAATTATGCAGGGATGCACGAGATAGGAAAATATTGCATAAGATTGGATAAGAGCTAAAGGATTTCGGTCATCCTAGTAAGGGAGTTCAATTAAGACTCAAACTCTTGGAAGCTTTGGAGTGCTAATTGTTCAAGACTTTTTGGATTACGAGGCTATAAAAACAGAAGCATCTCAACTGTTGAAGTGTACACAAATATAGAGAGAGTCGAGCTATAGTATTGAAAGAGTCTTCATTATATTTGTGTAATCATTAAGCTACGGGGAACTAAGTAAAGAACCTGTTCCTTAGATTGAGTCTTGTCAAAGTTCAGTCTTAGTTCATCTGTAGTAGGATCTATCGAGTTGTACTATTTCAAGTCTTGTATTTGGAGAAACTTCACTGGTTGTGAAAGGGGTCACTATAGGATTAGAGTTAGTCCTAGGTTAGTAAGAAGGTAGTCTTGTAACCAAGTGAGTCTTTCAAATAGTGAAGTTGAAATTCTACTTGAAAGAGTAGGTCGTGGTTTTTTGATCCTTAGTTAACGGGATTTTTCCACCCTAAAATCAAGTGTTCATTTACTTATAGTTTATTTAATTCTACATTCAACAAAGTAAAGGAACACATTGAAGAAACTAGTCCTTAAGTAATAAGTAGTGTGTCTTGGGAAATAACAATCGGTATTAGAGCGGGTTTTCCTTAAGAGGCTAACACCTAGGATTAGAATGAGTACATCACAAGAAAATGGTGAGGGTCGGTCTACTGTTAGAGCACCTTTGTTTAATGGAAAATACTACTCATGGTGGAAAGAAAGGATGAGAGATCAACTTCAAGCCGAGGACTGTGAGTTATGAGACATAGTCACTGAAGGTCCCATGATTCCAATGAAGAAAGATGCTAAAGGGAATGATGTTCCCAAAACCAGAAAGGAATGCACAGGTGAAGAATTGAGGCAATGGAAAAGGAATGCTAAAGCTAGAAAGTGGCTTATCTATGGACTTAGTCTTGATGAGTGCACTAGGATTCGAGGTAAACTACTGCCAAAGAAATTTGGGATGCTTTGCAGGTTGCTCATGAAGGAACAAGTCAAGTGAAAAGATCTAGAGGTACACTTCTTTTTTGCTGAATATGAAAGTTTTAAAATGAAAGAAGGATAATCAATTTCTGAAATGTAACTAGGTTTAATGCTATTTCATCTGAGGTTATTTCTTTGGGAAGGGTTTTAACTGTTGAAGATAGATTTGAAAAGATCCTAACTAGAGTTCTTCCAGACTCTTGGAAAATTAAGGCTTGTGCCATCATTGAGAGTAAGGATCTTACCACACTTTACTTAGATGAGCTTATAGGTAATCTAAAAACTTATAAACTAAGGAAAAAGGTTAAGAACATAGGTGAACTAGTTAAAACTGAACCTAACTTAGCCTTAACTGTCGTTGATAAGTCTGTTGATGATAAGGGACTGGTCCTTATAGCTAAGAGTGTCCAAAGATATTTAAATAAGAAAAAAGAGGCTAGTGGACAGGGTAGGTCTTCTAACATGAAAAAGGTTGGAGAATGCTTCAAATATGGAAGCATGAAATACTACATTAGAAAATGTCCAGTTATGGAAGGAGAATGGAGAAAGAGATATGTTGAGGAAAGAAGAAAGGTTAAGGAACAGGTCTGGAAGAAAAGTGGAAATCCCAAAGCTATGGTTGCTGGTTGGCAAGATAGTGAAGATGAGCAATCTCAGATGATCTGGATGATGAGCTTGCTCTAATGGCTCTTGAATATTTAGATAATTAAGAAGATGCTGAGGCTTGAGTGAAGGTGAGGAACCACAAATGGTATATGGACAGTGGTTGCTCAAGACATATGATAGGACACAAGAAAGTATTCCTTTCACTCTCAGCCTTTCAAGGAGGAAATGTTTCCTTCAGTAATGGTAAGAAAGGGGAAATTATTAGTATTGGAAAGGGAAATAGGCATAGAAATACCTACAAGGTAAATCTATAGACACTAGCTGATGGAAGCATGAGTTGTTTGAGTGTAATGCAAAATGATCCCCTCCTATGGCACTAAAGACTTGGTCATGCTAGTCTTTCACAATTAAACAAGCTGGTTTCAAAAGACTTGGTGATAGGTATTCCCAACATCAAGTTCAAGGATGAAAAAGTTTGTGAAGCTTGTGCCAGGGGGGAGCAGTTTAAATCTTCCTTTAAACCAAAGAAACAGGTAAGTATTACCAAACCCTTGGAACTGGTCCATATGGATCTTTGTGGACCAATGAGAACAATGAGTCGTGGTGGTAAGAAATATATTATGGTGCTAGTTGGTGATTATTCTAGATTTACATGGACTATATTTCTTGCATCTAAGGAAGAAGCATTTAATGCATTTTCAATTTTTGCTAAGAAAGCTCAAAGGACTCTAGATAGTCATACTATTGCTATTAGGTCAAATCATGGAACTGAATTTGAAAATCATATGTTTTTCAATTTTTGTAATGAAAATGGTATTGATCATAATTTCTCTTCACCTAGAACTCCAAAACAAAATGGAGTAGTTGAAAGGAAAAATAGGACCTTAGAAGAAATGGCTAGGACTATGTTGTTATCTTGAAATCTTCCACAAAGTTTTTGGGCTGAAGCTATAAACACTGTTTGCTACATAATAATAGATGCATGACAAGACCTTTGTTGGAAAAGACCCTCTATGAATTACTCAAAGGAAGAAAGCCTAATGTTTCACATCTTAGACCTTTTGGTTGTAAATGTTTTATTCGTAATAATAAGAAAGATGTCTTAGGAAAATTTGATCCTAGAAGTGATGAGGGAGTCTTTGTTTCCTATTTTTTAAATAGCAAGTCACATAGGGTGTTTAATAAGAAAACTATGAAAATTGAAGAGAGCATGCATGTTAAGTTTGATGAATCTCACAATTTACCTCAAGAACAGGTACAAGAAGACGTGGAAATTGGAATGCTGAGGCATGATGAACCTGGTCCTCAACAAATGTAGGCACTGGATAAGAATGTTGTGAGAAGTGAAGCACAATGAACTGTTCCTCAAGATAGATATGAAAAGAGTAGCATAGAAACAGGGGGAACAAATACTTGTTCCACCTCTCAAACCTGTAGTGTTACTACATCAGGAACTGTTCCTCAGCAAGGTGCTTCTGAAGATGGAATGATACACAAGCCTTACAAGTATCAAGGTTCACATCGTGTAGATCAAATAATCTCAGACAAGGCTGTTGGAATTCAAACTAGATCAGTAGTCAAGAATCACAAGTTGTGTGCCTTTAGTGCCTTCTTATCTCTTGTTGAGCCCAAAAATGTAAAAGAGACACTGAAGGATGCAGATTGGATTAATGCTATCCAGAAGGAGTTGAATCGGTTTCAAAGAAGTCAAGTTTGGCATCTGGAACCCAAGCCAAGGAACAGGTCCATTATAGGAACAAAATGGGTTTTTAGAAATAAACTTGATGAGGATGGTATGGTAACCAAGAATAAAGCCAGATTGATCGTTCAGGGGTATTGCCAAGAGGAGGGCATTGACTATGATGAGAGTTTTTTTCCAGTTTCAAGATTGGAAACAATAAGACTTCTTATAGCCTTTGCTACTTACATGGAATTCACTCTACATAAAATGGATGTTAAGAGTATATTTCTGAATGGCTACTTAAAGGAAGAAGTCTATGTCAAACAACCACCAGATTTTGAGAATGAAAAGTTCCCTGAACATGTGTACAAGTTAGAAAAAGCTCTGTATGGACTCAAGCAAGCACCAAGAGCTTGGTATGAACGTCTATCAAAATTCCTACTTCAGCAAATTGATACTACATTGTTTTTGAAAAAAAAAATGGAAAACATTTCTTAATTGTTCAAATTATATAGATGATATAATTTTTGGTGCTACTTGTGAAAATCTGAGTAAGGAATTTGCAAACTTGATGGGAAGTGAGGTTTAAATGAGCATGATGGGTGAACTCAATTTATTTTTAGGTTTAAAATCAAGAATACTTCAAATGGAACTATGATTCATCAACAAAAATATGTTAAGGAATTAGTTAAAAGGTTTGACATGGATAATGCTAAGAAAATTGATACACCCATTGCAATTGCCATAAAATTAGATCTCGATGAACATGGAATTTCAGTTGATCAAAAATTGTATAGGGGCATGATTGGTTCCTTGATTTACTTAACTGCTAGTAGACCTAACATTGTGCTTAGTGTTGGCTTATGTGCTAGGTCTTAGTCAGATCCTAAGGAATCTCATTTGAAAGCTGTTAAAAGAATATTGAGATATTTGAAAGGAATAGGTTCCTTGGGACTTTGGTATCCAAAAGGTGGTAATTTTAATCTTGTTGGGTATACTGATGCTGACTATGCAGGTTTTCTTGTTGACAGAAAGAGTACCTCAAGTATGACACACTTTCTTGGTGAGTGTTTGGTTTCATTGGGAACCAAGAAATAAAATTCAGTAGCTTTTTCCACTGCAGAAGTTGAGTATGTGGCAGCTGCCTCATGTTGTTCTCAATTGTTGTGGATTAAACAACAATTACAAGATTTTAGTGTTGATGTAGGAACTGTTCCTATCTATTGTGATAACACTAGTGCAATCAACATGACTAAACATCCAGTGCATCACAAAAGGAATTAACACATTGACATAAGACATCACTTCTTGAGGGACAATTATGAGAAGGGTTTGATTACGATAGCTTTTTGTCCTACTGATAAACAAATTAATGATAATTTTACAAAGGCCTTAGGTAGAGATTATTTTGAAAGGAACAAGTTAGAATTAGGGATGATTAAATTCACCTAAGTCTACTTAAGCTTTACTTCAAATTTGGCTTAAAAATGAATTCTATTAAAGTCAATTTGAAGTTTCAGCTCAGTTCCATACTTAATTGTATACTCTTATGCCATGATTTCTACTAAAGTGTCTCTAAATTTTAAGTGATGTTACCCTTATGCTCTTAGAATTGCAAATTGAGAAATTTTGATTAAATTGGGATGGACACTATTTTGGTGATAATATTTCAGGTATGTACTCTTTATTATCCAGATTATATTAAAGGTTAAAGGCTATAGGTAACTTGAATTTAGGAAGAATCCCGCTAGGTAACTTGAATTTATCCGTTCTGAATAGGAGTCCCATCGAAGAAACAGTTCCCAATCCCTCTAGGCCTCTCACATCATAACGACAATATTTAGGAGACTACCAAGAGTCCTTAATGTGTGAAATACAATTACTGAGGTGAGTGAATCCGTTTTACACTTAAACTCCACTACCTAATTCACTTCTGTATAAACTCACAAAATCACCAACTCTTATTCACTTTCTCTCTTAAATTTTTTTCAAACAATTCAGAAAGAATAGTGAATTACCTCCTAAGTCGTATAATTTTCATGTCTCTCTCACCTGAAAACACCTCTTCCACCTCTACTTGTGATCAACCACAAATCCCCAACCCACCTTCACCTATGGATACGACCACACCAAACCCTGAAAACCCAATTCCACAAAGCACTGAGCCTAAAATTCAAGGGGAAGGACCAGTTCCTACTGCATAATCTATTTTAGAACAAGTGGAGGACTTGTCAAGGGCCATGATTGTATACCAATTTTAGGTAAACTATGCTGCACCTTTGAATGTATTTGATGACCAAGGAGAAATGGTAGAGGGGTTTGGGTTCGTTCCAGAGGGGGAAGGTGACAAGGATAAAGTAAGGTGTTTGGAGGCTCCCATGCATAGGTCTCCAGGGTCTTCTGAGGCTGCTTTTAGAGCACCCATGGAGGATGAGAATGTGGTGGATGTGGATGATGATGTTTTAAGTGATAGTGATCGACCCATAATTGATCTCATAAACATAAGAAGTATGAGGAGAAAATTAACTAGAAAAGGACCAATTGATGCAAAGTTAGCTGCTAACATTAATGCAAAGTTGAAAAAAATTGGTGATAGTTTTAAACTAGGTCTTAAGAAAAAATACGGTGAAAGTTCTTCTAAGGCAAAAGTAACTGTTCCTTCTATTTCAACTCTTGCTAGTGGGGTTAAAAGAACTAGGAGTTCTGTAAAGGTTGCATATGAAAGAATGGTTGCTGCATTAGAAAGAAGTAGGAAAGGGAAAGGCAAGCAGGTTGTTGATCCTGTTGTTGAAGAAGAAACTGAATTTGTTGAGAAAGAAAGGGAGGTTGATGATGAAGAAAATGATGTGATGGAGGATGTCGAGGAAGTTGTTCCTCAGCCTAAGAAGAGGAAAATTGCTCAAGGACGAGTGACAAGAAGTTCTGTGAAAGCCACTGCTGGAAAATCTTCCAAGAGGACCAGATCCTCAAAGAGAACTTTAGTTGATGAAAGTTCTGATTCTAGTTCTGAAGAGTCTGCTGAAGGTGAGGATAGTGAAAGTGAGGATTAGGGAGATGAAGTTCAAAAATGTGTGCATGATAATATTATGACAAGGAAAGTTTTGAAAGGTAGAGTGGTGTCTGATGTTGAGGAGGAAGGTATGCTCTGGATGTTGCAAAAGTTGCAGGTGCAAGGCTGGAAGGACATGGTTTTCAGATCAATGGGAGGTGTGCCAAGGTTATGGTTCGAGAATTCTACAATATTTGATCTATCAAGAGGGACATGATCACTACCTCTGTCCATGACAGAGAAATAACTTTTGACACAAAGGAGTTGGGTGAACTGCTTGGTATCCCTTCTGTGGGGTATGAAAACTATATCAAAAAGGTTTTGCCAGATTTGACTAACCTTCCTACTGGTCTGGAAATAACTAGAAAATTTGCTGAAAATCCTTAGGAGGAGAAGCCAAGGGCTGTGCAAAAGAGTGAAATACACCCTCAACACCAGTTGTTGTTTGAGTTTGTCAATAAGATAATGGTTCCAAGGCAGGAAAAGAGAGGGGTAGCCAATTTCATGGACCTGGTCCTTATGGAACTGTTGGACAGTGATATGCAGATAAAGTAGCCCAGGTTCATGATTCACCTAATTAAGAGGGTTATCACTGGAAAGAAAAAGCATTCATTTGCATTTGGATTTATCTTGACTGATTTGTTTGACAAATTGGGGATTCCTTCGGAAGGTGTGATAAATGCTACTAAGAAGGAGAGGTTTGGTATTACCACATTGATCAGCTGTGATTTGAATGTACAAGCTGATCCTCCAATGGTTGGAGTTGGTAAACAACCTCTAAACAACAAGGTAAGGGCCTTGATACAACAAGTTGCCATTCAAGCTACTGAAATAACGAGGTTGGAGGAAGCAACAGACTACTGGAAAGCTGAGGCTACAAAAGGTAAGGAAACAACTGAAGGGATGCTCAAAAAGATGTTTGAGCTGATGCAGGAAAAATCCCTGGGACCTGGTCCTTCCACCACCTGATAAACTGAACCAAAAAGCCATCTTTTGTCTAGTGGGATTTAGACTAGTTCTAGTGCCTTAGTCTTTTCCTTTTCTAGTTTTTAATAATTTAATAGTATTTCCTTGTATCCCCTGGTTAAAATCATTTTTTTAATGATGAATTATCTTCGATAGCTAATATCATTTTAATGCAGTTACTTTATGCTGAATTATACTTGCATTTTGAGTTGCCTAAATGACTATGAGCTGCTTATTCTTTTGCTTGATAAATTCTAACTTATGCAACCTTTTCAATGATGCCAAAAGGGGGAAAAGTAAGTCTGATTTTGCATGTGATATTTATAACCTGGTTGAGAACTTAATCCTTAATGATAAAATAAGTTTCTACTAATGTTGCTTTTAAGTTACAAGTTGTGGTTAAGGATATTAAGGACATGAAGCAAGGTCTATGAGTTTGTCATCATAAAAAACGGGGAAAATGCTAGCTTGGATAAGCTTCGAGTTTCGACTGATGACTAAAGAACATATCCCAGGACATGTTCCTTTGGATCATAGTAGTTGAATAAATTATTACGCAAAATCAATTAAGTGAAAAAATTAATTTTTATCCTAAAATCTAATGTTTATCTTGGTAATTATGCAGGGATGCACGAGATAAGAAAAGATTGCATAAGATTGGAAGAGCTAAAGGATTTCGGTCATCCTAGTAAGGGAGTTCAATTAGGACTCAAACTCTTGGAAGCGTTGGAGTTCTAATTGTTCAAGACTTTTTGGATTGCGAGGCTATAAAAACAGAAGCAAGTGTACACAAATACAGAGAGAGTCGAGCTACAACATTGAAAGAGTCTTCATTATATTTGTATAACTATTAAGCTACAGGGAACTAAGTAAAGAACTTGTTCCTTATATTGAGTTTTGTCAATGTTAAGTCTTAGTTCATCTGTAGTAGGTTCTATCGAGTTGTACTATTTCAAGTCTTGTACTTGGAGAAAATTCACTGGTTGTGAAAGGGGTCACTATAGGATTAGAGTTAGTCCTAGGTTAGTAAGAAAGTAGTCTTGTAACCAAGTGAGTCTTTCAAATAGTGAAGTTGAAATCCTACTTAAAAGGGTAGGTCGTGGTTTTTTAATCCCTAGTTAACGGAATTTTTCCACACAAAAATCAAGTGTTCATTTACTTACAGTTTATTTAATTCTGCATTCAACAAAGTAAAGGAACACATTGAAGATACTGGTCCTTAAATAATAAGTGGTGTGTCTTGGGAAATAACATACTCCCTGGGGCTGTAAACCCGCAGAACTTGTACTATTAGTGGCGCCGTTAGATCTACAGCTTTGCGAGACTCTTAATGGCCATCATCATTACTTGCAGGCTCAAGCTCCATAAAGCACAGGATACTCAGACTTCTCCCAGACAAGCACATAGGGTTCCAAGCATCCCATAATTAGACTCAAAACTACATAAGCTTGCGAAACAAGAAAACACACAGAGTAATATACTATAAATAAAAATAACTGACTTAAAAAAAAGTAATAACAATAGGGTTGCCTCCCAAAAAGCGCCTTATTTAATGTCGTGGCACGACTCATCCAAACATCATAACTTTTCTCTCCACCTTGAAAAGATGAATTGCCTCCCTGATTTGGATTCAAGCTTATGGTCATGCTCCCTTGGTGGTGTGAATTCAAGTAAGCCAAGTCTCCCAATATTCATTGTGCACATCTTGTCCTTTAATCGAGGCATGCCATTTTCTTGTTTTGGCATGACAAATTCAAGAATGAAAACACATTATTCCTCCTTCTTAGACTCTTTTAAGGGCTCCAATAGATCAACATCCACATCCAAATCACTATCCAAACTCAACGTTGAAAAGTGTTTAGAATGAGACTCAATGTAGTTAAATTCAAAAAATATTTTATTTTTGACATCTTCACTCTCGCACACACTAGAGTTCTCAAATATAAAATTTTGCACTTCCTTACTTGGCTCTAGTGTCGTTTTCTCAATCTCAGCATCGTTCACTACCATAGGGACTATTAATTGAAATTCTCCTTTTCATTCCTCTATCCTCTTGATGGCCAAGACATTTTTTATACTATTGTCCCAAAATTATTCCATGACTTGTTGATTCTCACTTCATTCATCAAGCAAACACCTCATCATATTCTTAAACTCACCGTTACCTGCAAAAGAAAATCATCATAATAGGGGCTGGGGGAAGGGCGAGACATATAAGAACAACCACAAAAATGAGCATTTTGACATTTTTTCCAAGGAAGAAGTCCTCCACAATATGCGCAAGTATTACCAAAATAGGAATAACCATCATCCAAGAGATTTTTAGTCTGAGGTGCCATGTTTCATAACCAACAAAAATCTGTACAAAAATTAAAGAATTTTTAAAAGTTAAATAATTAGCAATACACTCAGTTAAAACTAAACCGTTAACTCCCCGACAACGGCGCCAAAATTTGATCACACCCAAAACTCGTCCTAAAAAGGATAAGCGGTCGCTGCAAATATAATCCCATTTAACAAGTCCGAGGTCGAATCCCACAGGGAGCAACGTCAAGTTCTAGTAACTTTAATAGCCGAAGATTCAAAGTTCAACAATAATGTTTCAAGTGTTGAACTATTAATTTAACTAACAATTAACTAAGACCAACTAAGAATGATAAAAATAGAATTTTCAGATGTTAGAAAGCCTAGGATAATGAATTTTCCAGTTGCGGGTTTAGTCCTGAGTTCACTCCAAACTTACACGAGATACTATTCTATTAGCCTTGAACTTAAACTTGTTCGCTAGAGTTTCCCAACTACAAACAACACCGTTCTTGAACTATTTTTCCCAAAATAATCAAGACCATTAAGAACTGTCCAATTTCAGGCCACAGTCAAATCACGATATCCCTATAATGACTCTAAATCACCTTATATAATCCCTTATCGTAACCTGAAGTACTTTTATTTGACTGATCCTGATCCAAACATCTTTCCCAAGATCATTCAAGCAAAAAGGGCACAAACAATTGCAGGCCTAAAAATTAATTTCAATATAAGCACAACCAAATAAATAGAATATTGTATCAATTAAATTTGGAGTTACTCAAACCTACCCCAATAGCGGGTTCATCAAAATCCTAGAGTAGAAATATAGCTACTCATAATTGTATTAAACAACAATGAATTCATAGCCAAAACAACACCCATAGGAAAAGAGAATAAGAAAAGTTGAGAAAAACTCTTTTGATTCTTCAGTTCCAATGGCTTTGATGCGTTTCCAAGCTCCAAAGTTCTTCAACAATGGTGGTCTAGCTCTTCCAAGGCAAAATGAAGGTTGAAAATAGGTTAGAAAACCTTATATATTTCGTGTGAAACTCGTGGACAAGTTTGCCCCATGTCACTTTTCGCCAGAAATTTTTCGTTCATGGCTGGATCATGGCCTTACGATGGCTGGGCCGTGAGCTTTCAAAATTCTGCTTTCGACTTCATGGCTGAATCATGGCCTTACGATTGCTGGGCCATGACCTTTCGTTTGTTGACACCCAATTTTGTCCCCTCCTTTTTCTATAATTGGCTATAATTTAACTTAAAGGGTCAATTTAACTGTTTGAGAAACTTTACATCAGCAGGCGTGCATTTACGTGTGCTATCCCCTACTTATACATTATATATTTTTAATTGTGATTATATTATGTAATTTATATTATTTAGGCTATTTTTAAAGCTATGGCTATTTATGTAATTTACTGCATAAATACAGTTTTATAATTAGTTGTGACTATACATATTTAGTTAATTTAATCTGATCCCCAATTATATTTATATGTGCATTTTCCTTTTTTCTTATACAATATATACGTTTATATTTTTATTTTTTATTTAGCACTTTAAGTAAATACTAGTTTAATTAAATGTCATAATTAATTTTCTTACTCAAGCACTATAGTCATTCAAAAGTTCGAATTCTTGTGAGTTTGAATAATTTCCAAGTTTAAGATTATATCTTTTTTTTAAGAAAAAAAAAACGAAGTCTTTTTACGTTGAACTTGGACAAAATGTTTAACCGAGTACACACAATTGTTTAAAAATTCTTGAGCAAGATCTTTCCATATTTGTTTACAAAAATTGTTCTAATCCTTAACAAGATCAATTCCAACATCACTCCTCTCTAAAAGGTCACCACCATCAATGGCAAATTTTGCCAAATCTTCGCCAAAAACGTAGGACCTCTCTTGATCGCTTTGTCTCAATTTCGTCTATTTAAAAACGAAAAATGGCCAAAAATACCCTTATTGTATGGAAAATTGTTCAAATTTATCCCCTGTCCACCTATGTGTACTTAAATATTCCTACCATTATTTTTTTGTAAAAATATGCCCCAAAAACTAACGGACATACCACCTGTGTATCGTGGGTCACACATATTCTTATTTGGCGCAATTTAACTGGTCCACGTGGATAGACTAATCCTACTCGGCCTAACCTAACTAACCAACTTAACTCCACCCAAAAACATAACCCAACCTGACCCTATACTAACCTAACCCGCGTAAATAACCCCTAAACTTTCGGTTTTACCCCTAAAAACATTTTAATCTTTTAACTTCTTACCAAGCGGCGATTAGGGTTAACAAAATAGATTATTAGGGTTTAATCAATTCGGTCGATTTTGTGACTGCATGTGGATCAAAAACTTAAAGTGAAGTTCTGAGTGCTTGATTAAGATATTTTTACCCCTGATTTTATTGCTTTTTTGTTGCTGATATATCCTTGTCAATTTTGTTTTATTACTTTTGTCGATATTTGATAAAGTGAAGTGCTGACTGTTAATTTGATATACCTTAGAAAGTATTAGTTTAGGTGTAATGTTCACAGCTTTTTTGGCTTTATGTTAGTGTAGTATATCGACAACATGGTGACTATATGTATTGTAATTTTTTCCTATTTTTTCAGTTTAGGGTTTTAAATTTCAGACTGTTGGTGGGTGGGGGGTATATCGACAACATGGTGGTCCCTTGTGTCTCTGTTGTGTGCATTTTCAGTTTATATTTTAGTCAATAGCATTGATATGTGTGTGGTCCCTTAATAAAATATTCTTGTCATGTGACTATATGCAGTTGATTGAAAAAGTGGACCTGATTTTTTATTATGATGGTTAGTGGGTTAAAAGACCAAAATTAGCTTATAGGAAAAAATTAACCCAAATATGGAGAGATTATAAAGTGGATCACTTATCTTATATTGATATTTGCCGGGAATACACTAATAACTAGGTTATTTGGAGGTAGTTCAACTTATAGTTGGTGGTCCCTCAAAGGGTAAGTATTATGTTGTAGAGGGGGGTGAAGGGATAAGGGCTTTGCAAAGCATTATGTCTGACAAGTTTAAGGTTATTTACTGTTATGCAGTTGATAAACATGAAGATGAATTGAATGTACCAAATATTACTAAGCTTATTAGGCTGAATGTTCATAATAGGACACCTGCTAGTATACCAAATCATGTTGAGGTCATTGATGTCCAGGGGGGGGGGGATGGTGAACATGACTTTGGGGATGGTGAACCTGATTTGTCTGCACCTTCTTTTACGAACATGTGCCACTTTTTCACCTTATTGAACCTTCAAATGCACCTAATTTTCCTGCACCTTCTCACCCTATTGAACCTTCTAATGAACCTGATTTGTCTGCACCTTCTCACCCTATTGAAGCTTCTAGTGAACCTGATTTCTCTGATTTCTCTGAACCTGTAGCAGTTTCCCCTAATACTTCTGACCCTATTAAAATACTAAATGATGATGTGGTGCCTGCCCCTACCAAAGAAATAGAGACAGATTGTAGTAGTAATAGTGAGGATGAGGTTGGAAGATGGTGAACCTGACCCTAATGACTATGACCATGATCTGATAGACAGTTTTAAGAAGCAAAAAGGGTTTGAAGTTTCTGCTAAGCTTGAGAAGTATAAGGTCTTGGTTGAAGGCATGGCCTTCAAAGATTTAAATGAAGCTAGGCAGGTTCTTGCTTTCTATGCCGTTGCAAACAAAAGGGAGCTACTGGTGGATAAAAGTTATAGGAAAAGACTTAGGTATAAGTGTGAGAGTGGGTGTCCATTTATATTCTATGTTGCTGGTGATGGGAAAGGGAAAGGGTTTAGTATCAGGACATTAAATCAAGAGCATACATGTGATGAAAAATTTGAGAACAACAGGGCTACTTCTAAAGTCCTAGCTTGGTATTTCAAAGAGAAGATCCAAACTAACCCAGAATATAAGGTGAAGGACATGAAAGGGGAACTACACTCTGAATTTAACTTGACTGTTAATGATTCAAAGGTAAGAAGGGCTAAGAGGATTGCATTAGAGAAGTTAAAGGGTAGTTACTTTGATGACTACAACAGATTGGAAGCTTATGCACATAAATTAAGAGAGAGTAACCCTGGTTCTAATATAGTTATAAACATTTCCAAAGATGCTTTAGAAGAAGGGAAGAGGAGATTTTTGAGAATGTATGTGTGCTTCCAACTACTTAAACTAAGGTGGAAGGCAGTTTTGAGGCCTCTAATAGGGTTAGATGACAGTTTCTTGAAACAAAAGTGCAAGGGAGAACTATTAGTGGAAATTGTACAAGACTCTTGCAATCATTTCTATCCACTTGCTTGGGCAGTGGTGGATAAAGGAACAAAGAGAAGCTAGATATGGTTCTTTAAGTGTCTGAGTCACTCATTGGAGCTGAATGAAGGGGAGGGCATTACATTCATGTCTTACATGCAAAAGGTAATGTTATCTAGTTTTTTGTTTTTTTTTTTTGTTTTTTGTTTTTTTATAACTGTTTGTCACTTGGTCACTAATGTTATTTTCTTAAATTGACTTGTAAATAGGGACTGTTAGAAGCTTCAAAGGAGGTTTGTCCACTTGCCTGCCACAGATATTGTGTGAAGCACATAGAAGGTAATTGGAGAAAGTTTGGTCTGGTAAGGAGATGAAAAAACTAATGTGGTGGAGTGCATGGAGATTTTTTTAGGAAGAGCTCTCAGATTATTTGGAGGAATTGGGGGGGGGGGAGTATTTCTGTAGATGCTGCTAGGCACTTGGTGTCTTACCCTGTCGAAGCATGGAGCAGGGCTTACTTTAATACAATTTGTAAGAACCCTATGGTTGATAACAATTTTATTAAGTCCTTTAATTCATGGAGTGTTGAAGCTAGAGCAAAACCAATTGTGAAGATGCTTGAAGATATTAGAGTGAAGGTAAATATATAGCTATTGATTTACAAGTTCTGATTTTTTTATACTTTATTAACTCTTTTCTTCTTAATGTTTGCTCCAAGGTCATGAATATGATAAGGGAGCATGAAGAAGAACTTAAAACTTGGAAGGATCCATTCAGCCCCCATGCCATGAAAATTTTCAATGACAACAGAAAAATTGCCCAAGTATGCAGACTTGACTTTAATGGAGATGATGGGTATGAAGTCACCCAAGGTAGAAATAGGCACACTGTTAAGTTGGAAGAGAAGTCATGTACATGCAGAAATTGGGATGTTTCTGGTATACCTTGACAGCATGCCATAAAAGCCTTGACATATAGAAAGCAAAACCCTGTGAATGAGATCCATTGGTAGTATTCAAGAGAGGCTTATAGCTTGGTGTATAAACACAAGCTTCAACCAGTGAGGGGTGAGAGATTCTGGAAGGTGCTACCTGAACATGCTATGGAACCACCACAAATTACAAACATGGTTGGAAGACCAAGGATTAAGAGAAAAAGGCAGAAGAATGAGGCAAAGAAATGGCAAAGTCTATGGGCAGCATCAAGGGAAGGACTGAAAATGACTTGTGACTTCTGCAGTGCATCTGGAGATAACATTAGGAGATGTCCATTGGTAATAACACTAATTTTAATACATTTAAATAATACCTGAATTTTCTTGACTATTATCAATTATGAATTTGATCTTTACTATGGCATGTCAATGGTCCAAACAAGAATCCTATCCATGTTGAAGAGACTGTGCTAATGAGTGGACCTCAAGCATCTTCATCCACTGGTTTCATGCCTACACCTACATTCAGAAAAAAAGGAAACACCAACACCGGTCCATCCTCAAGCAAAACTGCTAATGCAACTGCTTCTGCTCCATCCATAAGCAAAGCTGCAAATGCAGCTGCTTCTGCTTCATCCTCAAGCAAAGCTGCTAATGCAGCTGTTTCTGCTCCATCCTCAATCAAAGCATCCAAGCGACCTTGTTCTAGTCTATCCTCAAACAAAGCATCCAAGCAAGCTAAAATTGGACCATTCACACAATAGTCTACAACTACAAGGATTCAAAGCTCAACTGTGGCTGCTGAATATTTTGAAAAAGAAGTGGAAGATAATGCTGTGATAAGACCAAAGTGCATTTCTGAAGATAGGACAAGGATGTTACATAAGATGAGGAAGGAAGCCAACACTATTACAAGGAAGATTGGGTTTGTGGGGCCTAACAGTAAGCCAAAGCTGCCATTTGAACCAATGAGAGTGAGTTGGAGAGGAAAGGACGCAGTGCTAGGTCAATAATTGCAAGCTTTAAAGGAGAAGAAAGTGGGAAAACTTCAAGTTCGTAAGGCCAAGGGGATTTAATTTCTTTTGCATTGACTGTTAGACACTTAATTTTGTACCCTTAAAGGCCTAGGATATTAGGCTAGTAAATGCTTGGTAGGTAGCAACTTTAAATCAAACATTTATGTCTAATATCCTTGTTTATTTTGAATGTTGTTACTTGTTTTGGCTTTGAAAGCCATATGACTTAAGCAACCTTGATCTTAATTGTCTTGTTCTTAATTGCCTTGTTCTTAGTATGTCTTGTTATTGCACTGTGTTTGGTCTTATTACAGCTGTAATGTTTTTGGTATTATTGCAGCAGTCACATGTTATTGCACAGTTTTTAGTATTTACAGTTGGGAATGTATGGCTTGTTGTAATTTTTGGCTCGGTGTAGTAAGTAATTACAATGCAGCAGTCAGTGTTTTTGGCTTGTTCACTTGTTCGGATGGTTTCATATAGGCTAATATAGTGTGTTTAGCAATGTAGATGCCTTGTTTACTTGTTTCAACTAGCAGATTATCATAATGAGATGTTGTTATTGATTACAAGTTTAAACATAAACACACGTACAGGAGACAAAAGTTTACATATAAAGATAACCATAAGCTTAATATTACTTCATCAAACACAAGAAACATTCATTGTTTGCACTAAACATAAACATAATTAAGCTTGATCTTAGCCTAACTAAAATCATACTAACAGAATGACAAACACGCAAATGTTTCCATTACCCTAACTTAAACCATCCTAGCAACTATATGCCCAGCAAAAAAGGCCCATGAAAGTAAGATAATTAACTTCATTCTCTTAACTTCATCTCTTAGTTTATCCCTTTTAACTAATTCAGTCGACTTGGCTGCTCCAATATGATTAATCATCTTCTTCAGCGTGTCCCTTTCTTCACAAACATCCTCCAGTGAATTTCTTAGTTTAGAAATAATAGATGAAGCTTGATGGGAAAAATCATCACGCCATTCCCAATACCCACAAGAGGAGACCTAATAACAATAATATAAAAATAAACATAAACATGCATAAAAAAAATGACCAATGTCTCAAAATTATTTGACAAGAAAAATACTTACACCATTACGTGGACATTTGTAGAATCTACGTCCAAAATTATTTTCCGTCTTTGCCGTTAATTGAGTCGCAATAATCCCACACCTACATCTACGAGGTTGAAATGGGTCACCTGAATATTCAGAATTCTCAGACATTCCTACGAACTCTAAAGAGATTTTGACCAATATGAAGAAAAAACAAGGCTGAAATGGTGAGAAAGAGTATATTGTAGTGTAATTGAGTTATTTACTAAATTTTTTAAGGGGTTAGGGTTATTTACGCGGGTTATGTTAGTATAGGGTCGGGTTGGGTTATGTTTTTTGGTAGAGTTAAGTGGGTTAGTTAGGTTAGGCTAAGTAGGATTAGTCTATCCACGTGGACCAGTTAAATTGCGCCAAATAAGAATATGTGTGACCCACGATACACAGGTAGGATGTCCGTTAGTTTTTGGGCATATGTTTACAAAAAAAATAACGGTAGGGATATTTAGGTACACATAGGTGGACGGGGTAAATTTGAACAATTTTCCATACGATAGGGGTATTTTTGGCCATTTTTAATTCAAAAATGTTCTCAACGTCTCTTTCCAGATCAGGATCCCTTTAATTAAGCTCCATCCCCAATGTTATTTTCCCCTCTCAGAATCTTTATATACAGAGACATTTTAATCTTATGATCACTAAGATTAGAAACTGTGAAACAAACACACATCAATACACAAACACCCATCTTCTTCTTCCGCTAAGCATAACGCAGCAATACATACACACTCACAAAAAATACATATACATATGGGGGAGTAGTACAAAAGGGGTAGGAGATGAATACACAAAAAATTGAGAAGGAAACAAATCGGGATAGGAGGGAGCTAGAGAAATGGAGCAGTGGCTTTACATATTCACCATCGACAGCGAACATGTGGGAAAACTACCGAAAACTCCATTAACGAATTCAACTACGATAGAAATGGGATCGGAGTAGCAGCGACGCTGCCGGTGCTTCCTCGCCGGAGAACATGGCAGCAGTCGCTCCTTGTTTTTTCCGGCGTTGCTCAGTGTTCCATTGAAGCTTCTGCATTCTCTGTTATTGCCCTCAAGTTTTGTTTCGTTATTGTGTTAAAGGCAGTGTCAAGCCTATTGTTTGCTTTATTGTGATGCCACCTAACCTTTTCTCTAGTTGCAGTGTCGCTTCATGTGATAATGGTTATCTTTATGGGTTACTTCCAAGGCTGGTGATTATAATGGTTTTGTGTTTCACACTGCATTACTTGCAAAAATTTGTACTTTACTGGTTTGTTTGAACAGTGATGCACGACACTATGAAATGCCTATAAAAAAAATTAATTTGAGGTATACGGACTGATTTGAACGGATACTACATGGCCAATAATGTTTGGAGGCCAATACAAGTCCCGTCCCGTATTTACCGTCCCTTACGTGTCTCAAAAACAAATAAAAAAGGGCGATGATGACATGTATGAGATTTATTACAAAACAAGCCGACAATAGAGTAATGGGGTCGGTGCTTGGCATGCCAACCAGCTTGCCACCGTATTTTCAACCGTACCGATATTCCTAGCCTCTACCCGATATACCATAAAAATCTAAACCTGAACCTTCAAAAAAGCTATTTTTTTCCTTTATTTTCTTTTGTCATTACTATTACTTTTCTTATTATTATTACAATTACAATTACTACTATTATTATTATTATTATCACTATTACTATTAATTTTATTATTTTTATTATTATTATCATTGTTTATTATTTTTGTTATTACTGTTATTATTACTTTACTTTACTTATTTTTTCATTTATTATTTTACTTTACTAATTATCGTACTAATTCATTTCATATTGGTTACGAGGTACTTTTCGATGAAATTCATCAACGTCAACATCATTGGAGGAGACAAATGTTTCAAAATATTTACTATTGTGTTTTTGGGTTTATCATTCAATTTTATTATTTTCGGCACACTAACTAATTTATTTTATTTTGCAAGGTCTATTTAGGTGAGATTTGCTAAGGAAGAAAGCAACTCGAAAAGACGAATCATTTATTTTAAATTCAATTTTATGTATTTAATTTGTATATTATAGTGAAAACTGTTCAGTTTTATTAAGTTTAATTTATTTTAAATCCGAATTATTTAATTCGACTGGGAACCACATATGGTGGAATCTAAGAGGTGCATAACACCTTCCTCTTGGATTAATTTGAACCCTTACTCAGAATTTCCGGTTTATAGATTAAATTTCGAAATTAATATTAAAATTGGCTAGAAACAAAGTAGGTGCCCTAATACGCCTAGTTAAAAATATGTTAGGTGGCGACTCCAATTCTTACCCGTGAGTCCCAATAAGTCGAATCCTGTTTTCAAACTCTAAACGATTTGGGAAAATAGGTTTCGACAGAATGGCGATTCCGTTGGGGATTTTCCAAGGTTCTAACCATAACAGACTTCTAATTGGGATTTTTTGTATTTATTTTATTCTTGTTATTTCTCGAGACTAATATTTTTTCATTTTCCTTTTGCAAGTTTGAAGCTTAACGTTCTATTGGCATTTTCTTTTAATTTATTATCTGTAATTGTTATTGTTGATACTTCCTCCACTCCTAGACACTATTAAAAGTATATATCATCATTAATCATATCCGCCAATTTTAGCAAATTTTACTCGTGCGCTATATTTGAAAGGAGGTTGTGTCGGTTTGACGACCGTTCTCACTCCTACAAAACACATCGTTGAAAAATTTTTGAGATAGGTCGAGTCCGTGGTACTACCGATGGTTCAAAACTTTTTCACTTTCAAATTGTCCGTTTGGGAGAGCCTTGTCTAAACCTCACTCTTAGAAAACTCCATTAAAGCATACATCGCATTCCATATTTTAAAATCTTTTTCACATCATAATTTCAAATTATCTTGCTCGATTATGTCATTTTCGGAGCTCACTTGTTTCTTTCGCTCTCTTTTTTTTCCCTTCCCTTTTATTAAATTTATTTTGTGAACTGATTTTATTTCAAATTGTGCATATTTTCAACTTGTGCATATTGCTCATACCATCCGCACCGTCCGCCACTCTTGGCAACTTCAAATTCATGCGATTTCGATCGCCAATTCCTCCTCATAAAAAGCCCTTTAGGGGGAACGACTTGAAATTTAGTTGTTCCACGACGTTCCTGCTCCCGAGTCGTTCGCTTGGGAGGATAAAAACTCGGTCTAAGTCAACACAACTCTTAGTGGTAACTCTAGGATCATGCATCATGACATATCATTAGCCGACTTGTTCTCAAGTTCAATAGGACAACTTGTTCAAACAATCCGAACAGGTTTTTGACCTTCAAAGAGCGTTGAACATGATTTATTTGCATTTACTTAAAGGATTAAACATGCAAATGTGGACCGTTTACTAGAATTGTTCTGCATCAAGTGCCATTCGAAGGCACCAGGGTAACCGAACGGGCATTAAAAGCCCAAATTAAATCAGAAGCCGTTAAGTGGTTGGAATCATTCTGTGTTCAGTGCTATTCAAAGGCATAAAAGATAACCAAAGAAGCATCAAAACACCTCAAATTGAATTAGAAACGACCATTTATTCCTAAGCGGTGTGAATCATTCTATATTCAATTCTATTCAATGCACAAAAGGTAACCGAAAAGGCATTAAAAGCTCGACTTGAAGCAGAAACGACCTCTTGATTGACGGGATGACACATAATGCGCATTTATTCTTTGGGCATTATATAAAGACTTGACACCCCTGGTATGTCAGAAGACCATTAGTAACCTTCTTCTAAAAAGTGTCTAAAGGGTTCTCAACCCACAATGACACATGTCTTCATATTCTCTGTTGCATTGTTTGTGCCACACGTTGATCATTTGCCCGCAATAAAGCGAACTTCAGGCATTTTCTTCTCCCGTTTCCTATCATCCTTCATTTTTTTCCAAAAGATCATGACCACTAGAACATTCGACATGGTTACTGAAGTCCCATAGTTAATCAAAGATTGGTGGGAAAACCTAAGCATAGATCAACAAGACCGAGTTAAAGTTGTGCTGGGGAACCTGATTTCACTAATGGACCACACGTCAATGAAAAGGATAGTAGAAGCAGCGGCACACTGTTGGGATACAGACTGGGGTTTTTTACTTGGGAGTGTTGAGTTGATACCATTGCTGGAAGAAATAGGCGGGTTGACTCAATTACCATTTGAAAGTGAGGAAATCTTGATGCCTAAGAACATTACACCTGAGGAGTTCTTCGAAATGGTAGGGTTTAAGCCTGAATTATGCAGAAACAATGTAAGGCAGTCGGGGATTTTTTTACTTCCCTCTACATCAAATTTGGGTACGGAGAAGCATTTCAAGAATTCGAAGATAATTTCAGCATTAACAAGGTAGATTGGCAAGAGCGGAGGATACTTCTTTTGTTACCAGCTTATTAGGGACTGTCGTGTTTCTAGAACATAGAAGACGAGTTGATGTTTGCATGGTATCAATTGTTGATGCCCTACTCAAGGACTTCGATAAGAAGTACACTTTGGTATCGATGATTTTTGCAGAAATATACCGAGCTTTAGAAAGATGCAAAAAGGGTGCTGACTTTTTTAAGGTTGCAATTTACTTTTACAAATTTGGCTGATGGAGCATTTGCACAAGATGAACAACACAGACCAAGCCTTCCACTCCATACCAAGAGAAAACTACATCGTGACTCATACCGCCTTGCACAATGCTATTGGAAAGTGGGACTGGCTAACAACTGCGAAGGCTGGAACCACATGCTTTCTCAACTGACATCAGAAAACATACAATGGGTGTTTGATTACTTTCCCAGAACTGCAGTAATCACAAGATCTGAAGGAGCTTCATTTCTCATCTTGGTTGGGTTTAGAGGATTATACCTATACACTCAGTTAAGGGAACTCAGACAAGCAGGGAGAAAGCAGATTGTACCCTAAATTGCAGACATCAGAAGTTTCAACGCAGATATTTTCGGAGGGATGGTACCATTCGAAGACAAGATATTAGAATTTTTGAAAGCAAGGCACCAAATGGAACTAGAAACTATTGGGAGAGACATGTTTTATGCCGGCTATGATGAAGATTGCCCGGACTAGCTGAGGAAAGTCATAGCAAGGGTTGTTCAACCAAGAGCAACAACAAAAAGGAAAAAAATACTGATGAGTTAGAATCTGAGTACAAGAGGCTACGCAAACAACTGGCAAGGGCACGAAAGAAAATAGCAGAAAAGAAAAGTTTGGTCAAAGCAAAGAGCAAAGAAAAAGATAAATGGCGTAATAAAGCAAGACTCCTGACAAAACACATAGAGTCTATATGCACGTGGGCTAGCGAAGAAATGAACTCTGTGGCTGGCAAAGGAATGAAAGAAAAAGGAAAGAAGGCTTGGGAAATGTTGAAGAATTTCACATTTGACATATCCCGACTCTTAACTGATGCAGAAAACATCATCTTCCAAGGAGATTCATCAGATGCAAGTTTGTCCGGGGGAGACTCATTCGATGAAGAAAAAGAATCTTCTGTGAATGGATCAGCATGAAAGATGTTCACCTGGCCATGATCTAATCTCCTAGCAATTTTTTCCACTTCTTACACTATATCAACATCAGCCAATGTAATACAGTCCAACAATGAAATATTCTCTTTTAGACTCCGCATTTTGTTAGCAAATGAAATGATGCATGTGGCACAAAGCTCTTTTCAAATCATCGTGCGTAAAGTGGTCCTTCGCATTATCGGATGCATTTCTTATTTGATATGTGAGCATTGCATGAATTTGTTTGTTTGCTCTAGGTCTCTTTCTACCTAAGTGAATCCCTTCTAAAATCTGATCTGCTATCAAGGCAGGCACATCATCTCCCTACTTTATGCCTAAACCTGATATCGATAATCTTCAATATATCCTGATAACTCACTATCCTTTACCAACTCAAAATCTATTATCCAAAAGGTTGGCTTAAGTTGAATACTAAGGCAGAAGACATTGTTAAACAAAGTGCACTTGTCGGTGATTTGTCAAAATAACAAAAATTTATTACAACAAACACAATGCACATGATGCATCAAAGTGACAGGGCAATAAATATATTGGTCATACTCAAAGGCACACATGGTTTACTACAAAACCTTTTGACACCAATGTCCAAGGATTATTTTAGTGCTTCAGTCTACACAGTCACACCATCTGTAATACATGACTGTGATCCAAAGCATTTTCCCAACTTTCTCCTATCATGATCGAAATAGCAGTCAAAAGGCTAGTGGAAGACCATAAAGAATTGGAAAAAAAGAAATGTAGCAAAGACTTGTGCACAACAACATAAAACAAGCCAATTCAACTTGAAAAGAAAGAAAAGACACAATGACGAAGCTCTCATTATATGACAGACCTGGAAACTCCCTAAGCATGGAAGCATGTCTCTACCCAATAGCAAGCATAAAGCAAGACGATGAACTCAAGATGAAGTTGTTTGAGACACTTACAAGACCAAGCGTCGATTCGATATGAAAATAGGGGCAAATAGATTTCTTGGAGCGATTTTCGTCAGAAGCTTTATTTGAATGAATTCTCATGATGAAAACTACAGTGAACAGAAAATACAATATTACCAACCTCTACAATGGTCTTGACTGAAGCAGCATGCACATGATACATAGGCAACCGACATCGGGTTCGGCCCCTTCGCAACAAAATTTTACCCATCGAAGAATGTTGATGCAAAGATTGAATTGTAGCAATTGGTTGACAAGAATGAAAGACATTGAGTATCTCTTTCAAAAACAGACGGGCATCATGACACACGAATTCGCAAGGAAAGATGACAAATGGACCCAAAGTGTTGGTGTTAGATAAAAACCAACCTCCATTTCTGTCGCATAACACAGCCTATTATTTACACAACATCTTTATCACTTTTCATTGACATTCAACTCTTCATCTCCTACTTAAACAAGCATCGGTCATTTGACTAAAACCCTCGTCTTGACTGCTACATAAAGCACTCAAGCAATCTTTCTGAATCTCTATGCAATTTGTCATAATCTTCAAATTCAAGTGCTAATCTATCATCCACGTTTTAGGCATTCTCTTAGGCTTGATGTGTTGTTTTTGCTTCAAATCTTTACTAATATGCTAACATAATTTATTACATTTTTTCACTTTTTACGGTTGCTTTGCATTTGAACTCTGATATTGGTCGTGAATCTGCATTCAAGGAATAGCCGGAATGGCGAGCCAAGCTGAAAACATATTCTCCTGCAACAAAGCCTTTTGAACCACCAACATGTGACACCGAGAGAATTCAGACAATCCCAATTCCACTTCCGTACCACTGTAGTATGGACGAATAAAATCAGCTAGCAATATACCCTCACAGGAGTCGCAAGAAAGAAATCCAATCACTATACAACCAAAACTGGCAAAACTCACAACCTCACACCGCACCCCAATTTACACAATAAACAACCTCCTCTCTATCAAGACTTTCAAACAACAATCTTACCAAGCTTAAGACAATTGCCAATAGACAAAGGGACAAAACCTGAATAAAAAAATGTTGCAACCAACAAACAAATGACCCCCTAGATACCCATTCCAGATTTTTATCCAACAAGGGTCTACACCCATCACTCAAACATTCAAGACCATGACCAACAAGGGGAAGCTATAACTCTCAAATCACAGACATAATTCTGTAGAGACCAATCCATTAAAATTGGCCCTAAGGCATTCCAAACTGAAAACACGAAATACGAAAATATCCCATCACAACCCAAGACAAATACAATCTTGGAAAACCTCCAAATCCGGCAAAATCTAAACGCCAAACCTCAGTCTGAGAATGCAAGTATCTAACCAAAATCATCGAGAAACCCAATCATCACAAAAAAAGTACAAATGAATATTCAAGCAAATACTTTGGTGTTCAATGCAATGCAACCACTTTGTTTTAACTAACGAATCTTTCTCTGAGAGAATATCCTTCAGCACGAGCACAAGACTCGTAGGCAGTCATAACAAATATGATAACATCTTAGCCTCGTCAGGCTTAAAATATGATGACTAGCCTCATCAGGCTTATAATATGAGGATTAGCCTCGTTAGGCTTAAAAATGACGATCAACCACGTCAGGCTTAAACTATGACGACCAGCCTCGTCAGGTTTAGAATATGACGATTAGCCACATCAGGCTTAAAATATGACGATCAGTCCTGTCCGGCTTAAAATAGGATAAACTCATATATTTTGTGTTGCAGGCACGACTACAATAGGCTCGTCCGCCTTAGAATTGGACATACACACATATTTTATGTTTGTTCTGCAGGCACGAATATAATATGATGATCTATCAAAGAAGGGGCAGAATTTTTGAGAAACCCCTAAAAATTCCAAAAGATGCAAGCTGACATTGGGGCAGAAATTTTTGAGATCTAAAAAATTTCAAGAGAGACGAAGTATAGAAATTGCAAATTTACCGAAGAAAACTTGACCAAGGCCCAACATTCACGAAAGAAGGCACTACACGAAGAAAGTGCGGGGCAGATGAAGAATGCACAAATCAAATCTTCCCCCTGCAACTCAAATTTTTTTTCTTATTTAAGTGCATGCATTATAAAAGTGGAAACACGACGACCTTCTTAGCAACATTGCATACATAATGGCATTTTATTTTTAGCACTTCACTTTACTTTTTGTTACGCGACAGGCACTTTACTTTTGTTAGCAGGGTACACAGCCCGACGCGACAAGTACTTTACTTTTTGTTCGCAGGGTACACAGCCTGACACGATAGGCACTTTACTTTTTGCTCGCAGGGTACACAACCCGACGCGACATGCACTTTACTTTTGTTCGCAGGGTACAAAACTCGACACGACAGACACTTTACTTTCTTATTCCTACGGTACACAGCCCGATGCGTCAGGAACTTTACTTTTTGTTCGCAGGGTACACAGCCCGACGCGACAGGGTACACAGCCCGGCGCAACATGCACTTTATTTTTTGTTTGCAGGGTCCACAGCCTGATGCGACAGGAAAACATCTCCCAACGAGAGCACTTCACTTTACTTGTTGTATGCAGTGTATACAGCCAGACGCAACAAAAAAATATCTCCGGAGGAGAGGCATATATTCCTAGCACTCATATCACCTGAAAACAGACAAGACAACTACTCAGCTCAACAGGATAGTCCCAGATCTCTCGACAAACCCCTGCACCATTTCCCATACTTTTACACTTGCCCCCGAAAGATCACTACCCCACACGAAATGGTGCGACACCAAAATGTCAAATACATACTATGCACCATTCTGAAACTCTATTCAAGAAGCTTAATCTTAGAGACAACGCTTTTGCTACACCCGTAAATTATCTATTTCGCCAAGTTTCAAAATGTTCAAATCTGAATTTCCATACTCACGCAAATAATCTTCCTAATCTTTCATTCCTGATTGGATGCCAGTTTTCATTCCTATTCAAGCCTATCTGTGTCAATCATGCGTGTTCTCGTGCTTAATCGTGCCCAGCTGTTTGAATTGTGCGCATTTATCATGCTTTACTCCTCAATATTTCCCAGCTCATTCAAGACAATATTGAATGCAACATGACTAGCTTATCGAGATGAAATGAAAACTATGTAAGTGTAAACTCCTCTTTATGTTTGTGTCGTACACCACATCTTCATAACTAGGATGATTACAAGCCTCTTTTCCCACGCTCGATCTATCAATATTACCTCGTTTTCGACAAAGCCTCTGCTATATCCAGCAATCATATCTCAATAAATTTCAAAGTACATTCAAATGTAAACATCACATACTCTGACAAGTTTACTCTTGACACCTAAATCGTGCGTCATACACATCTCACACAGGCAACATGTCATTCCAGAACTACACACGACCCGATTCTCATGAAACCCGAGATATGTAAGCAACTTAAGGACCGGGGTTCGGCCGAAACACCCTAAAACACTCATTTCCCTTTCCAGTACCCGATGCGACAAAATTATCTTTTTCTTCAGCTATCTTCGCCCGAAGATTCTTTCATCATCCCCGGACGAAGAGGGGCAGCTGTTGACACCCAAATTTGTCCCTCCTTTTTCTATAATTGGCTATAATTTAACTTAAAGGTGCAATTTAACTATTTGAGAAACTTTACATTAGAAGGCGTGTATTTACGTGTGTTATCCTCTAATTATACGTTATAGATTTTTAATTGTGATTATATTATGTAATTTGCATCATTTAGGCTATTTGTGAAGCTATGTCTATTTATGTAATTTACTGCATAAATATAATTTTATAATTAGTTGTGATTATACATATTTAGTTAATTTAATCTGATCCCCAATTTTATTTATATGTGCATTTTCCTTTTTCCTTATACCATATATATGTTTATATTTTTACTTTTTATTTAGCACCTTTCAGTAAATACTAGTTTAATTAAATGTCATGATTAATTTTCTTACTCAGGCACTATAGTCATTCGAAAGTTCAAATTCTTGTGAGTTTGAACAATTTCCAAGTTTAAGCTTATATATATTTTTTTTTTAAGAAAAAAAAACAAAGTCTTTTTGCGTTGAACTTGGACAAAATGGTTAACTGAGTACACACTATTGTTTAAAAATTTTTGAGCAAGATCTTTCCATATTTGTTTTGGAAAGTTGTTCTAATCCTTAACACGATCAATTCCAACATCACTCCTCTCTAAAAGGTCAACACCATCAGTGGCAAATTTTGCCAAATCTACGCCAAAAAAGTAGGACCTCTCTTGATCTCTTTGTCTCAATTTCGTCTATTTAAAAACATTCTAAACGTCTTTTACCAGATCACGATCCCTTCAATTAAGCTCCATCCCCAACGTTATTTTCCCCCTCTCAGAACCTTTATATACAAAGACATTTTAATCTTGAGATCATCAAGATTAGAAACCGTGAAACAAATACACATTAATACACATACACCCATCTTCGTCTTCCGTTAAGCATTACGCAGAAATACATACACACCCACAAAAAATACATATACATATGGGGGAGTAGTACAAAAGGGGTAGGAGACGAATACACAAAAAATTGAGAAAGAAACAAATCGAGATAGGAGGGATCTGGAGAAATGGAGCTGTGGGTTTACATATTAACCATCGACGGCGAACATGCGGGAAAACTACCAGAAAACTCCATTAACGAATTCAACTACGATGGAAATGGGATCAGAGTAGCAGCGACGCTGCCGGTGCTTCCTCGCCGGAGAACATTGCAGCAGTCGCTCCCTTTTTTTTTCCGGTGTTGCTCAGTGTTTCTTTGAAGCTTCTGCATTCTCTGTTATTGCACTTAAGTTTTGTTTCGTTATTTTGTTAAAGGCAGTGTCAAGCCTATTGTTTGCTTTATTGCAATGCCACCTAACCTTTTCTCTGGTTGCAGTGTCACTTCACGTGATAATGGTCACGTGATAATGGTCATCTTTATGTGTTACTTCCAAGGCTGATGATTATAATGGTTTTGTGTTTCACACTACAGGACTTGCAAAAATTTGTACTTTTACTGGTTTGTTTGAACAGTGATGCACATCACTATTACTATTAATTTTATTGTCATTATTATTATCATTATTTATTATTTTTATTGTTACTTTACTTTACTTTACTTATTTTTGTCATTTATTACTTTACTTTACTTTACTTTACTTATTTTTGTCATTTATTACTTTACTTTAGTTTACTAATTATCGTACTAATTCATTTTTATATTATTTACGAGGTACTTCCCGATGAAATTCATCAAAGACAATGTCATTGGAGGAGACAAATGTTTCAAAATATTTACTATTGTGTTTTTTTGGTTTATTATTCAATTTTATTATTTTCGGCACACTAACTAATTTGTTTTATTTTGTAAGGTCTATTTAGTTGAGATTTGCTAAGAAAGAAAGCAACTCGAGAAAACGAATCATTTATTTTAAATTCAATTTTGTGTATTTAATTTGTATATTATAGCGAGAACTGTTCAATTTTATTAAGTTTAATTTATTTTAAATCTCAATTTTTTAGTTCGGTCGGGAACCACATATGGTGGAATCTAAGAGGTACGTAACACCTTCCTCTTGGGTTAATTTGAACCCTTACTCAGAATTTTCGGTTCGTAGATTAAGTTTCGGAGTTAACATTAAAATTGGCTAGAAACAAAGTAGGTGCCTTAACATGCCTAGTTAAAAAATATGTTAGGTGGCGACTCCAATTCTTACCGGTGAGTCCCAATAAGTCGAGTTCTATTTTCGAACTCTAATCGATTTGGAAAAAAAGGGTGTCGACAGTCTTCAAATTCCTTTCATGGCTAATCCACGGCCTTTGCACCTTACAACGCTGTAAATTAACTTTATTTGCTCCAAATCATCAAACTTTAATACTTTTTTCATACCACTTGATTCCTACACATTCAAACATCCAATATAAGAACAAAATACTATTGCTGATGTTAAAATAATCCACAAAAGCACCAAAACATGAGATAACTGATACTAAAATATATGCATTATTGGCCTAAGATAACCACCCCACACTTAAGATTTTGCTCGTCCTCGAGCAAAGAAAAATAACACATAGAAAGTAGGCAAGACATCAAGATTAGATAATAACTCATGACAAACGACCTAACCGAACTCACCTATGAAATTCAAACACCCTTTCTTTTGGTCATAATCAAGTATTGAAAATAGAAACATATAGACCATTCAAGTTCCAATGTACCTCACAACAAGAAAATACCACCAAACACACAACATATGATTTCAAGAGAATTGTGGCATATTAAATATCGAACACTCTCACACTCACAAAGAAATATCTCATGTCTCACAGAAAAGTACCATAGGCTTGCCCATTTTGTTGCTATCCACTAATGTAGGAATCCCGATCAAAAGTCAAGTAGGGCTTTACATAGCTTGTAATGTTAGCTTGGGATAAGGTGTGGTACACTTTTGGGTATATAGTGATTAATTCTTCCCCTCAACACTTTAAACATCGCTCACTACTATTTTCCTCACTTATTCATATAGTCATATCACTTCCAAACATTCTTGTTTATATCTAGCTTTTAAACCGAGGGTCCCTTCTTTTATCCCTTTCTTTTTCCTCATTTATTCAAAAATTTATGCTTTTTTTTTTCTCTTTGCTTTTTGATTTTTTTTTAACTTTTCACATTTTTTTTTTGAGAAGAATATCAAGTATTTCTACCTTCGTTTCTTTGCAACTTTCTTCCCAAGTGTACAACTCTTATTATAAACCCACCATCTTACCAATCACACAACCTAAAGCAGTTAAGGAAAGATGGGTAACAAGAGAGGTAAATATCAAAAGGGATAGGGCTTGTAACTTAGGTTGCCAAAAAAAGGTCAATAGATTCAAATTAGGACACTAGGGAATTTGTTTATTAAGTAGGCTAATTTGGGCACTGACGGGCCAAAGAAGGCCTAATTTTATTCTAAAGATCAAGACAACCTATTGTTTCGCTTCAAACAACAAGCAGGGCAAGTTCTACACTTAACATGAAACAATGAGAAGTAGACAAATAAGCTCACCACACGCTGTACATGGAACTCAAAGATCATTACGGTTTCACCTCTCAATGCCTAATTATGAACTCAAAAAGGAAGTTCAAAAATATGTAGGTAATTCTAGTTAAAGATTGTCTTTCAAAGTCATGACTTCTCTCTTTTTCTGCCTCATTTCCATTTTTCCTTTTTCTCAACTCTTTCTTCTCTATTTTTAATTTTTTTTTATATCTACCCTACAAAATACATGGTTCAACAAAAATAACTCAATGGAAAAGAACCAAGGCTAAGAAAACCCAAAAAGATTATTATTATAAATAAAATATATATATAAACACAAGTACTCCCCATCCCGCACTTAAAAAGTTGCACTGTCCTCAATGCAACAACATATAAATCAAAGGTGAAGAGATACACTGTTAGCTTGGGTAAGCTTGGAGCTTTGACTAATGACTAAGGAAAAGATCCAAGGACATGTTCCTTTGGATCACTGCAGTTGAATAAATTATTACGCAAAATCAATTAAGCGAGAAAATTAATTGTTACCCTAAAATATACTGTTTATCTTGATACTTATACAAGGATGTACGAGATAAGAAAAGATTGCATAAGATTGGATAAGAGCTAAAGGATTTTGGTCATCCTAGCAAGGGAGTTCAATTAGGACTCAAACTCTTGGACGCTTTAGAGTTCTATTTGTTCAAGACTTCTTGGATTGCGAGGCTATAAAAAAAGAAGCATCTCAACTGTTGAAGTGTACACAAGTACAGAGAAAGTTGAGCTATATTATTGAAAGAGTTTTCATTATATTTCTGTAATCATTAAGCTACAGAAAACTAAGTAAAGAACATGTTCCTTAGATTGAGTCTTGTCAAAGTTCAGTCTTAGCTCATCTGTAGTAGGATCTATCGAGTTGTACTATTTCAAGTCTTGTACTTGGAGAAACTTCACTGGTTGTGAAAGGGGTCACTATAGGATTAGAGTTAGTCCTAGGTTAGTAAGAAGGTAGTCTTGTAACTAAGTGAGTCTTTCAAATAGTGAAGTTGAAATCCTACTTGAAAGAATAGGTCGTGGTTTTTTGACCCTTAGTTAACGGGGTTTTTCCACGCTTAAATCAAGTGTTCATTTACTTATAATTTATTTAGTTCCGCATTCAACAAAGTAAAAGAACACATTGAAGAAACTCATCCTTAAGTAATAAGTGGTGTGTCTTGGGATATAACATACTCCCTGGAGCTGTAAACCCGAAGAACTTTTACTATCATTGGCGTCGTCAGATCTACAGCTTTGCGAGACTCTTACTGGCCATAATCATTACTTGCAGGCTCAACCTCCATAAACCATAGGATACTCAGGCTTCTCCCAGACAAGCACATGGGGTTGCAAGCACCTCACGATTAGACTCAAAACTACATAAGCCTGCAAAACAAGAAAACATACAGAGTAATATACTATAAAGAAAAATAACTAAATTAAAAAAAAGTAATAACAGTTGGGTCGCCTCCCTACAAGCGCCTTATTTAATGCCGTGGCACGACTCATCCCAACATCATAATTTTTCTCTCCACCTTTACAAGAAGAATTGCCTCCCTGATTTGGATTCAAGCTTATGGTCATGCTCCCTGGGTGGTGCGAATTCAAGTGAGCCAAGTCCCCAAATATTCATTGTGCACATCTTCGCCTTTAATCGAGGCATGCCATTTTCTTGTTTTGGCATTTCAAATTCAAGAATGAAAACACATTATTCCTTCTTCTTAGACTCTTTTTTGGGCTCTAATGGATCAACATCCACATCCAGATCAACATCCACATCCAGATCACCATCTTAACTCAACGTTGAAAAGTATTTAAAAAACTATGAAAATTGAAGAGAGCATGCATGTTATGTTTGATGAATCTGATAATTTACCTCAAGAAAAGGTATAAGAAGATGAGGAAATTTGAATGCTGAGGCATGATGAACCTGGTCCTCAACAAATGCAGGCATTGGATGAGAATTTTGTTAGAAGTGAAGCATGAGGAACTGTTCCTCAAGATAGATCTGAAGAGAGTAGCACAGAATCAGGGGGAACAAATGCTGGTTCCACCTCTCAAACCTGTAGTGTTACTATATCAGAACTGTACCTCAGCAAGGTGCTTTTGAGGATGGAATGATACACAAGCCTTACAAGTATCAAGGTTTACATCGTGTGGATCAGATAATCCCAAACAAGGCTGCTGGAATTCAAGCTAGATCAGCAGTCAAGAATCATAATTTGTGTGCCTTTAGTGCCTTCTTATCTCTTGTTGAGCCTAAAAATATAAAAAAGGCACTGAAATATGCAGATTGGATCAATGTTATGCAGGAGGAGTTGAATCAATTTCAAGGAAGTCAAGTTTGGCATATACAATCTAAGCCAAGGAGTAGGTCCATTATAGGAACAAAATTGGTTTTCAGAAACAAACTTGATGAGGATGGTATGGTAACCAGGAATAAAGCCAGATTGGTTGTTCAGGGATATAGCCAAGAGGAGGGCATTGACTATGATGAGATTTTTACTCCAGTTGCATTGACTATGATAAGACTTCTTATAGCCTTTGCTACTTACATGGAATTCACTCTACATCAAATGGATGTTAAGAGTGCATTTCTGAATGGCTACTTATAGCAAGAAGTCTATCAAAATTCCTACTTCAGCATGGATATAAAAGAGGTAAAATTGATAGCACATTATTTTTGAAAGAAGAAGGTAAACATCTCTTAATTGTTCAAATTTTTGTAGATGATATAATTTTTGGTGCTACTTGTTACAATCTGAGTAAGGAATTTGCAATCTTGATGGGGTGTGAGTTTGAAATGAGCATGATGGGTGAATTTAATTTCTTTTTTGGGTTTACAAATCAAGAAAACTTCAAATGGAACTATGATTCATCAACAAAAATATGTTAAGTAATTACTTAAAAGGTTTGAAATGGATAATACTAAGGGAATTGATACATCCATTGTAATTGCCACAAAATTAGATCTTGATGAACATGGAATTTCAGTTGATCAAAAATTGTATAGGGGAATGGTTGGTTCCTTGCTTTACTTAACTGCTAGTAGACCTAACATTGTGTTTAGTGTTGGCTTATGTGCTAGGTTTCAATTAGATCCTAAGGAATCTCATTTGAAAGCTGTTAAAAGAATATTGAGATATTTGAAAGGAATAGGTTCCTTGGGACTTTGGTATCCAAAAGGTGGTAACTTTAATCTTGTTGGGTATACTGATGCTGACTATGCAGGTTTTCTTGTTGATAGAAAGAGTACCGCAGGTATGGCACACTTTCTTGGTGAGTGTTTGGTTTATGGGAAATCAAGAAACAAAATTCAGTGGATTTTTCCACTGCAGAAGCTGGGTATGTGGCAGCTGCCTCATGTTATTCTCAATTGTTGTGGATTTAACAGCAATTACAAGATTTTGATGTTGATGTAGGAACTGTTCCTATCTATTGTGATAACACTAGTGCAATCAACATGACTAAAAATCCAGTGCATCACAAAAGGACTAAAAACATTATCATAAGACATCACTTCTTGAGGGACAATTATGAGAAGGGTTTGATTACTATAGCTTTTTGTCCTACTAATAATTAAATTGATGATATTTTTACAAAGGTTTTAGGTAGAGATCATTTTGCAAGGAAACGGTTAGAATTTCGGATGATTAAATTCACCTAAGTCTACTTAAGCTTTACTTCAAATTTGGCTAGAAAATTTGGCTTAAAAATGAATTCTATTAAAATCAATTTGAAGTTTCAGCTCAGTTCCATATTTAATTGTATACTCTTATGACATGATTTCTACTAATGTTTGCAAAATTTTAATGATGTTACCTTATGTTCTTAGAATTTCAGATTGAGCAATTTTGATTAAATTGGGATGGACACTATTTTGGTGATAATATTTCAGGTATGTACTCTTTATTATTCAGATTATATTAAAGGTTAAAGGTTATAGGTAACTTGAATTTAGGAAGAATCCCACTAGGTAACTTGAATTTATCCATTCTAAATAGGAGTCCCATCTAAGAAACAGTTCCTAATCCCTCTAGGTCTCCCACATCATAACGGTTATATTTGGGAGATTACCAAGAGTCCTTAACGTTGAAATATTATTACTAAGGTCATTGAATTCGTTTTACACTTACACTCCACTACCTAATTCACTTCTATATAAACTCACAAAATCACCAACTCTTTTTCACTTTGCTATCTTAAAATTTTTTCAAACATTTCAGAAAGAATAGTGAATTACCTCTTAAGTCGTATAATTGCCATATCTCTCTCACCTAAAAACACCTATTCCACCCCCACTTTTGATAAACCACAAATCCCCAACCCACATTTACCCATGGATACAACCGCACCAAACCCTGAAAACACCAATTCCACAAAGCACAGAGCCTCAAATTCAGGGGGAAGGACCAGTTCCTACTGCAGAATCTATTTTAGAACAAGTGGAGGACTTGTCAAGGGCCATGATTGTATACAAATTTCAGGTAAACTATGCTGCACCTTTGAATGTAGTTGATGACCTAGGAGAAATGGTTGAGGGATTTGGGTCCGTTCTAGAGGGGGAAGGTGACAAGGATGAAGTAAGGCATTTGGAGGCTCCCATGCATAGGTCTCCAGGGTCTCCTGAGGTTGCTTTTAGAGCACTCATGGAGGATGAGAATGTGATGGATGTGGATGATGATGTTTTAAGTGATAGTGATCGACCCCACCCATAATTGATCTCATAAACATAAGAAGTATGAGTAGAAAATTAGCTAGAAAAGGACCAATTCATGCAAAGTTAGCTGCTGACATTAATGCAAAGTTGAAGAAAATTGGTGATAGTTATAAGCCAGGTCTTTAGAAAAAACATGGTGAAAATTCTTCCAAGGCAAAAGGAACTGTTCCTTCTGTTTCAACTCATGCTAGAGGGGTTAGAAGGACTAGGAGTTCTGTAAAGGTTGCTGATGAAAGAATGGCTGCTGCATTAGAAAGAAGTAGTAAAGTAAAAGGCAAGCAGGTTGTTGATCCTGTTGATGAGGAAGAAACAGAATTTGTTCGGAAAGAAAGGAAGGTTGATGATGAAGAAGTTGATGTGATGGAGGATGTGGAGAAAGTTTTTCCTCAGCCTAAGAAGAGGAAAATTGCTCAAGGACGAGTGATAAGAAGTTTTGTGAAAGCCACTGCTGGAAAATCTTCCAAGAGGACCAGGTCCTCAAAGAGAACTTTAGTTGATGAAAGTTCTGAATCTAGTTCTTAAGTGTCTGCTGAAGGTGAGGATAGTGAAAGTGAGGATGAGGAAGATGATGTTCAAAAATGTGTGCATGATGATATTATGACAAGGAAAGTTTTGAAAGGTAGAGTGGTGTCTGATATTGAGGTAGAAGGTATGCTCTAGTTGTAGCAAAAGTTGCAGGTGCAAGGCTTGAAGGATATGATCCTTCATATCAAGGGGAGGTGTGCCAAGGTTATGGGTAGGAATTCTACAATAACAGCTCTATAAAGAGGGACATGATCACTACCTCTGTCCATGACCGAGAAATAACCTTTGACACAAAGGAGTTGGGTGAACTGCTTGGTATCCCTTGTGTGGGGTACAAAACTAGAACAAAAAGGTTTTGCCAGATTTGACTAACCTTTCCACTGGTCTGGAAATAACCAGAAAATTTGTTGAAAATCCTAAGGAGGAGAAGCCAAGGGCTGTGCAAAATAGTGAAATGCACCCTCAACACCAGTTGTTGTTTGAATTTGTCAATAAGATAATGTTGCCAAGGGAGGAAAATAAGGGGTAGCCAGTTTCATGGACCTGGTCCTTATGGAACTGTTGGACAGTGATATGCAGATAAACTGGCCCAGGTTCATGATTCACCTGATTAAGAGGGTTGTCACTGGAAAGAAAAAACATTCATTGCCATTTAGATTTATCTTGACTGATTTGTTTGCCAAATTAGGGATTCCTTTGGAAGGTGTGATAAAGGCTACTAAGAAGGAGAGGTTTGGTATTTCCATATTGATCAGTTGTGATCTGAATGTACAAGCTGATCCTTTAATGGTTGGAGTTGGTAAAAAGCCTTTGAACAACAAGGTGAGGGCCTTGAGGCAACAAGTTGCCATTCAAGCTACATAAATAATGAGGTTGGAGGAAGAAAGGGACTACTGGAAATCTGAGGCTACAAAAGCTAAGGAGACAAATGAAGAGATGCTCAAAAAGATGTTTGAGCTGATGCAGGAAAAAACCTAAGGACCTGGTCCTTCCACTACCTGATAAACTGAACATAGAAGCCATCTTCTGTCCAGTAGGATTTAGACTAGTTCTAGTGCCTTAGCCTTTTCCTTTTCTCGTTTTTGAATAATTTAGTAGTATTTCCTTGTATCCGCTGGTTAAAATCATTTTTGTTAATGATGAATTATCTTCGATAGCTAATATCATTTTAATGTAGTTAACTTATGCTGAATAATACTTGCATTTTGAGTTGCCTAGGCTATGAGCTGCTTGTTCTTTTGCTTGATAAATTCTAACTTATGCAACCTTTTCAATGAAGCCAAAAGGGGGAAGAGTAAGTCTGATTTTGCATGATATTTATAACCTGGTTTAGAACCTGATCTTTAATGAAGAAATAAGTTTCACTAATGTTGCTTTTAAGTTACAAGTTGTGTTCAGGACATTAAGGACATGAATCAAGGTCTATGAGTTTGTCATCATCACAAAGGGGGAAAGTGTTTGCTTGGATAAGCTTGGAGTTTTGACTAATGACTAAGGAGCAGATCCAAGGACATGTTCCTTTGGATCACTGCAGTTGAATAAATTATTATGCAAAATCAATTAAGTGGGAAATTAATTGTTATCCTAAAATCTAATGTTTATCTTTATAATTATACAGCGATGCACGAGATAAGAAAATATTACATAAGATTGGATAAGAGCTAAACTATTTGGGTCATCTTAGCAAGGGAGTTCAATTAGGACTCAAACTCTTGGAAGCTTTGGAGTTCTATTTGTTCAAGACTTTTTGGATTGCGAGGCTATAAAAAAAAAAGCATCTCAGCTGTTGAAGTGTACACAAATACACAGAGAGTCGAGCTATAGCATTGAAAGAGTCTTCTTTATATTTGTGTAATCATTAAGCTACATGGAACTAAGTAAAGAACCTGTTCCTTAGATTGAGTTTCGTCAAAGTTCAGTCTTAGTTCATCTGTAGTAGGATCTATCGAGTTGTACTATTTCAAGTCTTGTACTTGGAGAAACTTCAGTGGTTGTGAAAGGGGTCACTATAGGATTAGAGTTAGTCCTAGGTTAGTAAGAAGGTAGTCTTGTAACTAAGTGAGTCTTTCAAATAGTGAAGTTGAAATCCTACTTGAAAGAATAGGTCGTGGTTTTTTGACCCTTAGTTAACGGGGTTTTTCCACGCTTAAATCAAGTGTTCATTTACTTATAATTTATTTAGTTCCGCATTCAACAAAGTAAAAGAACACATTGAAGAAACTCATCCTTAAGTAATAAGTGGTGTGTCTTGGGATATAACATACTCCCTGGAGCTGTAAACCCGAAGAACTTTTACTATCACTGGCGTCGTCAGATCTACAGCTTTGCGAGACTCTTACTGGCCATAATCATTACTTGCAGGCTCAACCTCCATAAAGCATAGGATACTCAGACTTCTGCCAGACAAGCACATGGGGTTGCAAGAACCCCACAAATAGACTCAAAACTATATAAGCCTGCAAAACAAGAAAACATACAGAGTAATATACTATAAAGAAAAATAACTAAATTAAAAAAAAGTAACAACAGTTGGGTTGCCTCCCAACAAGCGCCTTATTTAATGTCGTGGCACGACTCATCCAAACATCATAACTTTTCTCTCCACCTTGAAAAGATGAATTGCCTCCCTGATTTGGATTCAAGCTTATGGTCATGCTCCCTTGGTGGTGCGAATTCAAGTGAGCCCAGTCCCCAAATATTCATTGTGCACATCTTGGCCTTTAATCGAGGCATGCCATTTTCTTGTTTTGTCATGGCAAATTAAAGAATGAAAAAACATTGTTCCTTCTTCTTAGACTCTTTTAAGGGCTCTAATGGATCAACATCCATATCCAGATCACCATCCAAATTGAACGTTGAAATGTATTTAGAATGAGACTCAATGTAGTTAAATTCCAAAAATATTTTATTTTTGACATCTTCCCTCTCGCACACACTGGTGTTCTCAAATATAAAATTTTGCACTTCCTCACTTGACTCTAATGTCGTTTTCTCAATCTCGGCATCGTTCACTACGATAGGGACTAATAATTGAAATTCTCCTTTTTGTTCCTCTATCCTCTCAATGGCAAAGGCATTTTTTAGACTATTGTCACAAAATTCCTCCATGACTTGTTGATTCTCACTTCCTTCTTCAAGTAAACACCTCATCATATTCTTAAATTCACCATCACCAGCAAAAGAAAAATCATCATAATAGGGGCTGGGGGAAGGGCGAGACATATAAGAACAACCACAAAAATGAGCATTTTGACATTTTTTTCAAGGAAGAAGTCCTCTACAATATGCGCAAGTATTACCAAAACAAGAATAACCATCATCCAAAAGATTTTCAGTCTGAGGTGCCATGCTTCATAACCAACAAAAATATGTACAAAAGTTAAAGAATTTATAAAAGTTAAACAGTTAGGAATACACTCAGTTAAAACTAAACCGTTAACTCCCCGGCAATGGCGCTTTGATCACGCCCAAAACTCATCCTAAAAAGGATAAGTGGTCGCTGCAAATATAACCCTGTTTAACAAGTCTGGGGTCGAATCCCACAGGGAGTAACATCAAGTTCTAGTAACTTTAATAGCCAAAGATTTAAAGTTCAACAATAATGTTTCAGTATTGAACTATTAATTTAACTAACAATTAACTAAGATCAACTAAGAATGATAAAAGATGTTAGAAAGCCTAGGATAAAGAATTTCCCAGTTGCTGGTTTAGTCCTGAGTTCACTCCAAACTTTCACGAGATACTATTCTATTGGCCTTGAACCTAAACTTGTTCGCTAGAGTTTTCCAACTACTAACAACACCGTTCTTGAACTATTTTTTTCCAAAATAATCAAGACCATTAAGAACTGTCCAATTTCAGGCCACGGTTGAATCACGATATACCTATAATGACTCTAAATCAGCTTATATTATCCCATATCATAATCTGAAGTACTGTTATTTAACTGACCCCGACCCAAACATCTTTCCCAAGATCATTCAAGAAAAAGGGCACAAACAATTGCAGGCCTAACAATTAATTTCAATATAAACACAACCAAATAAATAGAATATTGTATCAATTAAATTTGGAGTTACTCAAAACTACCCCAATAACGGGTTCATAAAAATCCTAGAGTAGAAATTTAGCTACTTATAATTGTATTAAACAACAATGAATTCATAGTCAAAACAACACCCATAGGAAAAAAGAATAAGAAAAGTTGAGAAAAACTCTTTTGATTCTTCAGTTCCAATAGATTTGATGCGTTTCCAAGCTCCAAAGTCCTTCAACAATGGTGGTCTAGCTCTTCCAAGCCAAGATGGGGGCTGAAAATAGATTAGAAAACCTTATATATTTCGTGTGAAACTCGTGGACAAGTTTTCCCCTCGTCACTTTTCGCCAGAAATTTCGCCTTCATGGCTGGATCATGGGCTTACGATGGCTGGACCGTGAGCTTTGAAAATTCTGCTTTCGACTTCATGGCTGAATCATGGACTTACGATGGCTGGGCCATGACCTTTCGTCTTCGAATTCCTTTCATGGCTAATCCACGGCCTTGGCACCTTACAACGCTGTAAATTAACTTTATTTTGCTCCAAATCATCAAACTTTAGCACTTTTTCATACCACTTGATTCCTACACATTCAGACACCCAATATAAGCACAAAATACTCTTTTTGATGTTAAAATAATTCACAAAAGCACCAAAATATGAGGTAACTAATACTAAAATATATGCATTTTTGGCCTAAGATCAGTAGAGAGTAGCGAAAACTCCTTCCTCCTCACATTTTACAAACACTTTCTTTATATTGTAGCTGTTTAATTTGTTGTTGCCTTTATTCTTTTAGTTAATTAATTGATTGTTATTTTTGTGTGTGCATAAAATAGGAATGAAAAAAAGTTGGTTGAATAGTAGGAATAGAGTTAACCGAAGGTTTATAAATGGAGTAGACATCTTTCTCAAATGGGCATTCATTTAACCAAGGGTGAGCACTTTGATTCGTTGTCCTTGCAAAGGGTGTATGAACACAACTTACAAGCTAAAGATCGAAGTACTGAGAGACTTATTGAAGAACGGTTTCTGGGATTCTTATAATGTGTGGGACTTGCACGGAAGATTCTCAAACCTAACTTTATCCAGGTTGTAAAAATGTCTCAAAGCTGTCTTTTATAGTCAGACTACTTCACTTGAAGCGCATTAACCATTGGAGCAATAAATCAAAAGATGCATTGTTGAGCTTATTTAAAGAAGTTCTTCTAGATGGGTCATTCGTTCCAGATACTTTCTATGAGGCAAAGAAATTCTTCGTGACCTAGGCTTGGAGTACACCAAAAATAGATGCCTGTAAGAATGATTGTATTCTATATCGGCTCGATTATGCCAATGCAGAATTATGTCCGAAGTGTGGTAAGTCTAGATGGAAGTCCCAAGAAAATAGAGAAAAGAAAGTAGCTCATAAAGTATTGCGGCATTTTCCAACTAAACCAAGGCTTCAAAGATTGTACATGGCAAGAGAAATAACAAAAAAAAATGAGGTGGCACAAGGAAGAGCGTATTGATGATGGTGTTATGCGACATCCGTCTAGCTCCATAGCATGGAAGTCCTTTGATGAGCAACATCCGCATTTTCAGCTGATATGAATGTTTGTTTAGGTTTAGCAAGTGATGGGTTCCAACTTTATGGGAACATGAGTTCTAATCATAGTATTTGGCATGTTGTATTAGTACCTTATAATCTGCCACCGTGGGATTGTATAAAGGACTCTTATTTCATGATGAAATTTCTTTTTCCAGACCTTAAGTGTCCCGATAATGATATAGACGTGTACTTGCAACCAATGATTGAAGATTTGAAAGAATTGTGGGATGGAACAGAAACTTATGATGCTCATTCACAATCTAATTTTAAGATGCGTGCAGCTGTTATATAGACGATTAATGACTTTCCAGCATATGCTAAACTTTCAGGATGGTCAACTAAAGGCAAGCTTGCATGCCCTTGTTGACATAAAGACACACATTCAATTTCATTACGAAGTAAGTTGTGTTATATGGGCCGTCGTCGCCTTCTTCCAGTGAATCATCTATTGCATCGAAATAACATATTGTTTGATGGGACAATAGGAAAAGGGGCTGCACCTAGTCCTTTAGCGGGTGAAGAAGCACTTGCACAACTACAAGGACTGGGCAATGTGAGTTATGGGAAGGGGAAAAAGCAAAAGCGTAATTTTCTCAAAAGTGCTTACAATTGGAAGAAGAAAAGTATTTTTCCAGTTGCCTTACTAGAAAACTCTTATATTGCGACATAACCTTGATGTTATACACATTGTGAGAAATGTGTCGGATAACATTATATCAACTGTGGTGGATATGGTTGGAAAGAAAAAAGACACACCAAAAAGTAGATATGATTTGGTGGATCTTGGTATTAGGCAAATGTTGCATCCAGTTGATGATGGAGATGATATATTGCTACCTGCAGATATGCATTGTCTAAGGAAAAAAAATTGATGTCATGCAATTTCTTGGCTAGTTTAAAGGTTCATGATTCCTTTTCATCAAATGTTTCAAGATGTGTTAACATACAAGATAAAAAGATACATGGAATGAAATGTCATGATCACCATGTATTGTTGCAAGACTTTCTACCGATTGCAATTCGTGGTTTCTTGTCTAAGGAAGTGAATGAACCAATTATAGAGCTAGGTAAATTTTTTAAGAATCTTTGCTCTAAGTGCTTGACAATTGAAGATCTTGATAGAATGGATGCTAAAATTTCTATCACATTATGAAAGCTTGAAATGATTTTTTTCCGAGCATTTTTTGATGTCATGGTTCATTTTTCAATTCATTTGGCAAACGGGGTAAAGCTTGGTGGGCTAGTTTAATATCGATGGATGTAGCTTATTGAGAGGTAAATGTATTTTATAATTTTAATTCCCCACCTTTAGAATGTCATGAATATTATGTTAATGATTTTTTGCATGCTGGTATTTGCGAACGCTTAAGTGATATGTCCGTAACAAAACTCGTCCAGAAGGATCAATTGCAGAAGGTTATTTGGCAGAGGAATGCCTCACATTTTGCTCACGATACTTTAGAATATCCCGAACAAGTTCAATAAACCAGCTAGAAATGACGATGGATCTGTGTCAAATGATGAGATGTCTATTTCTAAAAAGCGGGAAAAACAAAAAGTGGTTCAAAAAGCATCAAGTTACCTTATGATGAGTTCAAACAAGCGTGTCTGTATGTGCTTCAAAATTGTGAAGAGGTTTCACCGTTCATGGAGTAAGTAGTTATCAATCCAATATAGTTTCATATTTTAGTAGTTCAATTACATTGTTTGAGCTAACTCTATTATTAAAATGCTGGAAATACACGAGAGAAATTGAAAGACAGGGTTCAATGCAAAATGAAATAATTAAATATGACTTTATGGATTGGTTTCGCACATGTGTAGATGTTAAAGTATATTTTAATATTAGTGTAATTATCCCATGATGTTATTGTTCGAAAGGGTGTTGTTCGTCTTTGTAGGTCTTTCTGTTATCTGCACAAAGGCGTGCAAATGATGAGCTAATAAGCTTAGCCGCTGGTCATTTACCATCGGTGCATCGTTATTCCACATATATAGTGAATGGATTCAGATTTCACAGAAAAGATCTTGAGTTGAGAAGAAAAACATTGAACAGTGGAGTTCCTGTGAGGGTATTCAGACCCTAATAAGGAGTATTATCGCATATTAAAGGATATTTATGAGTTGTATTATGTTGGAAATAGGAAAGTTTATCTATTCAAGTGTCATTGGTGAGATATAGCTCGCTTAGGAAGAGGGTATAAGATTGACAAATATGGCTTCACAAGTCTTGAATACTCTTTGTGCTTTGAATATATATGATCCATTTATTTTTGGCATCTCAGTCTGAACAAGTCTTCTACTTGAACGACATAGTTGATAAAAGTTGGCTTGTTGTTGTAAAGAAAAATCCTCACGACCTTTTTAATATTCCTGACCATGGTGATACTTTTGTAGAATTGGAATATGAAGCATTACTGAATGAAGAAGCTTACCAACAAGAGGAAGTTGAATTTAGTCTTTTGCGTAACACTGACCAAGAAAATGATATTGAAGTGTCTCTACGTCAGGATGATGTTGAACCACAAAATATTAGTTCTAATCATGCAAGTAAACAAGCTTAAAAAAGAACACTTAATGATGAAGATGATTTCATTAATGATAGTGACATTGATGTATGTGAGGGTGAAAAAAGCGAAGATGGGTATTTTTATGATAATAATGGAGTGGAAAGTGATACATCCTTTTGACTGGTTTCTAGAACAAGTTACAAGTTGTGACTACATATATGTTTTTTTTTTTGGGTCTATATCATGCATAGTAAATTAGTATGAGATTCATGTTGAAGTCATAGAATCCCTTTATATTTTTGTGTTGGGGGATCTCTATTTTTTCTATATATATATTTTTTAATTTTGCCTTTTGAAGGTTGTATTTGGCATCCAACACAATTTTTGTGTAGGGATTAATATATACTATGTTATTATATTTTAATGTACTAGTTATGGTCTATTTACTGAATTTCATTATTACCTTTAATTTATTTGTATGCTTGTGTCAATTTACTTTTTTCATGTATTACAGTAGGTTTTTGTCATGTTTAATATTCATTACATGATACATCTCCTTTTATGTGTTGTTACAGGAAATTACACGATAAAATAGAGGTGGGCGAGGTAGGGCAGGACGTGGCCGTGACAATTTTCAAGGACGTGGAAGTTTTGGAGTAATGGCATCTGTTGCTCCCAAACGCACACACAAGTGTACGTGGTCGCCAAGTAATAAAATGATAAGATCAAGTATCGTCCCACAGAGACTGTTGTTAACTATTAAGTGAATTAAACGATTTTGAATTATCTAAACAAGCAGAGTTGGTTTCGTGGATTAAAGATGTAACTAAAAATTAAAACTTTAATCTAAAATTATAACTAAAGCAGGTAATTTGATCAAAACACACTATCAAAGTTTGGGTATCAAGGGAAGGAACTATTCCAGGGTTATGGGATATCTGCCAATCCTGCTGAATTCTTTAGTTAATTTAAATAATTAATTCATCTGGGTTACTAATCGACATGGGTAATTTTACTTATAGGAATCTTCTGACTTCCTACTCGTCTATTCAAGTTACTCTAACGCCTATATTCCTATGGAATTAGAATTAACAAAAATGCATTAAGAATTCCTGTAAAAGTGATTAAGCAAGGCAAAAAGGTATATTCCTATCCTAGTTGCGAATCCATTTCCCTATGCACAGGTTCAAGAACTTGCCCTATTCAATCCTATTGCAATCTAGAATTCCCTTTCCCAAGTTCAATTCAAGATTCGTAGATAGTATTTAACTGCTGGCCAAACAATCAAATAATTGAGCACATGATATGAATAAATAATCCAAAACGATAAATTAATTAAATCAAACTAATTATCAAATATCAACATTCATGAAAAACCCCTAACCCCAGAATAAAGAATTTTGCTACACATGGTCATGGTAGAAATCCAACAATTAATTCACAATAACATAAGTTGTAAGAAAAAAGAAGAAAAAGAACCCTGTGTAGAATCGTGGAAAAACTGCTCCTAGCTCCTAGCCTTGAATTGTATGAATTGATAATCTAAAAATCTATAAACCAGGAGCTTATATAGACATTACAATTTCCTATTTTACTTGAAATTAGAAAATCCTAATCTAAATTGTAGTTCCAGCTTCATCTTGTTGTAGGATCTTCTTTTCCCAGTTCTTGTTGACTTGTATTTTCTGCTTTAGCTTGTCAGGTTGAATTTCTAGTCCCAGTTGGCTTTGGCTCTGTTTAAATCAAGAAGAAGAACTGTCCAGTAGGAGGCACTTTGCACGTTACTTTGGAGCTTGAATAAAAATCTCATTCTTATTTGGAAGCCACCTTGGATGCTTAGCCTCAACTTAGCTTCCTTCAATTTTCGCACCACAAGCTCCCTTTCACTCTAAAAATTGCTACAAATCACCTGTTTAATCCAAACGAAATCAAGTAGTGATATATAAAATAATCATATAGTGTTGGGGATAATTAATCACTAAAACGACTTCAAATATATTAGAATCCATAGGAATTTGACCTCAAAACATAGGAAAATATGCCCAACATCACCACCCCACACTTAACCTTTTGTACGTCCTCGGACAATCCAAACTCAACAACTTACTTAGACAACTCAACCATTACTCACTAGAGACTTCAAAACTATTGTTGTACCACATAGTTCTCTTTTAAGCTCATAACACTAGAGTTTTTTTCTTTTTTTCCTATCGCCTCACCTAACTCAAAGTACCAAAGCCTTCTACAATGCCAAGATCACAATCCATTAAGCACATTCGGAAAATAAGATTGATGCATTAACTTAACTCTTATGCTAGTGCCATAAACTCAAGGGTCCACAGTGTGTGTGTGATTGTTTTCCCCTACAACTTCAATAATGAAACAATAGACCAAAGCGGCAAGACTTAAGAGAATTCACATAATTTTCAAACAATTAATTTTAGCTTCCACAATCAAGCCTCAAGGGTCAACAACGGGGTATTTTCCATTATTTGCATAACACTTGGATGATTGGGGACCTAGGAAATAAAAAAACACGTCAACCTCACTAGGGTGCCTCTGGCGTGTTCATACTCGAGGCTTTTACCTCCCTTAACCGAGCATAGGAACATTGCCCCCATCCGTTTTTTTTTTCTTGTGCTGTGCACATATTTCTTTCTTTTGTCCAGTACCCTTCTTGCTTCATTCCCTTTCATAGGCTCTCAAATGATTTTCAATCATATCTTTCATCCCTTTTTTTTTTCCAATTCTTTTCTTTCATTTTTCCTATGTTCATGCTCTTCATCATTGCTAATCAAAGACCAAGTTCACAATTATTTAAGTACATAGGAAAAAACAAAGTGCTCAAAACGTAGTAGACACCGTAGGACTTAGGTAAATGTACTTGAGTTAATGCTAAGAAACAGGCCCTTCCATACTCTCCTAATGGTTCATTTTTCCACCATTCACTGTGTCATCAGGCTCCAGTTAAAATGAATTAAGCTAAGCAATTTTATTCTTCTCTCTCTTTTTTTTTTTTTAAAGCTAAAAAATTCTAACTAACTACAACTATTCTTAAAACACCCGGTTCAAAAATAAAAAACATCCCTGGAAAAGAACCGTGGCTTGAAGAAAAACCAAGGACCCTACCCTAATGCCAATCTAAAAAGAAAAGGAAAAAAAATTATCCTAAGAATAAAGACAACTAAAGCGCATAGACACCCCACACCACACTTAGAATTATGAATTGTCCCCAATGTATAACAAAAAGAAAACAAGTAAGGCAGGTATAAGAAAACTCCCCTCAATCCGGTGTCTATTGCTCAGCAATAGTAGCTAGAAGAGAATCAACATCACCTGACGGTGGAAGGGGAGCCGAACTCCCTGATGTAGTAGTCGGGGTAGACGTAGGCGCAACAACCGAGTGAGTGGTTGAAGCGTCAAATGCATCAATCAAACAGCCCTCTGTCATAGCAGTAAAACTAGTGGGTGCGCGCGCAGGTCCAACCCTTGTGCCTCAAGATATTGCAGCAACCTCAGCAGGTAGCTCACACGACATAGCAGCAGCAGAAGTAGACTCTGGAGCAGGTGTAGAAGAAGAAGGACCAGTAGTGGATGGTGCAGAGAAGGCATCAACAGTATCAATCCTAAAGTGCTGGCACAATAATTGCATGAAGACTGTGTTTTAATGTTGTGCCGCTTGAATGTTGTTAAGTTGTTCCGCTTGTCTTGCTTGCTCAGCTTTAATCTCCTGGTGTTCTATATGAATCTACTGGAACCACTGTGATGTGGTGAATTGAGACGTCCTAACCTTGGTTGAATCGTGCATAGCTGTAATATCATAAGCCTTAGGTGCAAGCTCCTTATCATCACCCTGTCTCTCTGGAACACCTAAGTGTCTCATGTATGCAGTCAATGTATTAGCATAGAACAAACGCCATTTAAAATTTCTCCTTGTTCTCTGCATTTGCTCCAGCACAATCTCACCCAAGTTGAGCTCCATGTCAACCATTAGTGCATAGATTAGGAAGACTCTTTCCCTTGGAACATTCATTTTATGTAGACAAGGCATCAACCGGTTGCACACCCAATTAAGTACCACACGAGCGAGAGCGCACATGAACTCCTTTGCTATGGAATGATATTCCGTGGTTCCACTCTTCCACTGGGCATCATCTCTGTTCGGACACACTATAGAGTTGAGGTGTGAGAAATCAGGATTTTCAACAAACTCCTTGTACCTTTGCATAGAAACATGTGGCACTTGTAAGAAGTTGTTCAAAGCTTGTGCATTTATGTCAACATCTACCCCACGGACTCGAATTACATTGCCATCAGTGTGTCTCCAGTTTGCGGAAAACTCTCGCACCCAAGTCAAGTTTGCATAACCAAAGCCTTTCAAGATTGGGCGCCATTTCTGCTTGTTATGAAGTGTCAACAAGAATGAAGGCTGCTTCCTACTATGAGCGGCAATGTGCAGTGGCTTTTATGGAATGTAAGCCTTAGATGTGACAATTTTTTCGTAAGCTCGGCGAGCCTTGAACTCACAAATGTACCTACCTATTCCTGCTCCTCAATTGGTTCGCCCGCATCTTCTTCACCCATGTCAGCCTGCTCTTCGTCTTCAGGATCTGATTCAGACTCAGAACCCGACTCATGCACCACAGGCTATTTCCCTTTGCGCTTTTCAGTTTTTTTTCCTGTTTTCACACTCTTCTTTTTCTTGCTTGTTTGTTCTCCCTGATTTTCTCTGATTACTATCCCAGGCTGAGAGGTTTTCTTTGATTTTTCAACTCGCTTTGCCTGTGTCCATAGCTGGCTGATCTTGCTCCTGTATCTTCCTTTGTTCCCGGTTATCATTATTATCCGAAGGTCGCTTGGAAGGATGGCCGCTGGCACTACTTCTCAAGGCTCTCGCCATTTTCTTTCTTCAGTAAAAGAACCTGAAACCACAAGCTTTAACTGTAAGATTAATTTCAGGTTCAAAGATAGTTCAGGTAAAAGCTGCATTTATGAGCGACCCTTTAAGAAGCTCACTGCAGTATTCTAGTAGCTTATTTAGAGCATATGTAGACTGCTCAACAAGAAACAACAATATGAAGCCGTAGACTATTTGGACTTAATTAACAGTTGTATTGGAATTAGTCTACATAACCATCGTGCCGTTATACATGCTTAATTCGAGCTTGGAATGGCTCTCAAAGAACCCCACACTTAAGTCGTGTACATGTACTTGTTTAAACAGCTCAGCCGCAGTCCGAAAACAGAGAATTTTCGCCTAAGAATTCTGTCGATCACCTAGTATGCATCGCTTTTCTTGGAAAGTTTCTTGAATATCTAAAGAGTGGAACCCACTAAAAAAATAGCTGCAGGGAATGATAGTTTAGCAGCCAAGATAGCAGACAACACACAACATCAAATCTTTGTTGTATCAAATAAAATCAAACGGCAGAATTTTGCCTCAATTTCATACCAAAATCAGTCCGTGGGGAAGGAAGAGGAAATGGGTCGGTGAATTAAAAGATTGAGCGAGAATAAGAAGGAGACTCGTACCTGGAAGCTTTAGCGAGCAATGGGTGGTGGTGTCCTGTGGATTACAGAAGCAGAGGTGCGTGTTTATGTGATCGTGAAGGGGTGTTTGGGGAGAGGGGAGTTCAAGACTTAGAGAATATGCAGGTTTTATGTCAAAAGATTCAGGATTTTTGGAACTTACCTGCGCAGGCTGCTAGGATGCGTTGCTTCGAAAAAATTTTCACAGTTAAAATTGGATGCTGAGTTGTGCGCGATGAACCAAACTTCACTGCCTAAAATTTTGCAAAATTTAATTCGTAGGCTAAGTGCAAGCGACGCTTCAGGACTTCACTTCCTTATTTTCCTGTAGTTTTTCACTAGTTTATCAGTAGAATTAGGTCCCTGAATATTAGATACACTCCTTCCTTCTTTTCCCACTATCTTCCACTGCTTCCATGACCTTTTTTTACAGATCCCATGACTGTCATGTAACTATAATACACCTAAACTAAACTATTCTAGCAAAAAAAATTTAAAAAAAAAAAACTGAGGAAAACTAGAAAAATTTACAAACTAAGAAAAACAAATTTAATGACTAAGAAAACGAAAGCGATAAAATTTGGGTTGCCTCCCAAGAAGCGCTTGATTTAACGTCGCGGCACGACGATACCCTTTCTCAAGTATCCTCCAAAATTACGGAGGTTTTATGACGCTCCATATCACCTCCTAAATAATGCTTTATCCTTTGGCCATTCACCAAAAATTTCCTTTCCGTGCCAAGTGCGCGCAACTCAACTGCTCCATATGGCGTAACTTTGACGACCTCAAACGGACCCGACCACCTTGATTTTAGCTTTCCAGGAAATAACTTCAGCCTAGAGTTAAACAAAAGAACAAGTTGGCCTGGCTCGAACTCTCGATGTTGAATATGTTTATCGTGCCATCTCTTGGTCTTCTCTTTATATAACTTGGCATTCTCATAGGCTTGAAAGTGAAACTCATCTAGTTCGTGAAGCTGTAACATCCGCTTTTCCCTGCTAGTTCTAAATCCGAATTAAGCTTCTTAATCGCCCAATATGCTTTATGTTCGAGTTCAACCGGCAAGGGACACGCTTTACCGAAAACCAACCTATATGGAGAGGTTCCAATAGGAGTTTTATATGCAGTTCGATAAGCCCAGAGCGCGTCATTTAACTTGGTCGCCCAATCCTTTCTATTCACGCTCATAGTTTTCTCCAAAATTTTCTTGATTTCTCTATTCGAAACTTCAACGTGTCCGCTCGTTTGAGGGTGATATGTAGTCGCAGCTTTGTGTATCACCCCATACTTCATCAAAAGAGTCTTCATCAACTTATTACAAAAGTGAGTACCTTCATCGCTTATCATATCCCTCGGGGTCCCAAAACGAGTGAATATGTGCTTTTTCACAAACTTGACAACTACCTTGGCGTCATTAGTTGGAAAAGGGATGGCCTCCACCCATTTTGACACATAGTCGACCGCCAAGAGAATATATTTGTTACCATAGGACGGTGGAAAAGGTCCCATGAAGTCGATGCCCCAGATGTCAAAAATCTCTACTTCCAAAATATTATTGAGAGGCATCTCTTGTCTTCTAGAAATATTTTCAGTCCGTTGGCAGCGATCACAGCTTTTCACAAAGGTATAAGCATCTTTGAATAATATCAGCCCATATAACCCAGATTGAAGAACCTTAGCGGCTGTGCGATCCCCATTGTGATGTCCACCATAAGGCGACGAATGACAACTCTCTAATACCTAATTCACCTCACTTTGCGGAATGTACCGTCTTGCCAATTGGTCCGGGCCTATTTTATACAAGTAAGGCTCATCCCAGACATAGAATTTAATCTCATGATGCAGTTTCTTTTTCTAGTGTGAATTTGCACCAGGTAGGAACACTCCCCTCACTAACAAGTTAACTATGTCCGCATACCATGATATCTCAGCTACGTGTAGAGCAAAAAGCTGTTCATCAGGGAAAACTTCATTTATTTCCGGCCCTTCATCTACATGTTTTCTATCTTCCAACCTCGACAAATGATCGGCAACTTGATTTTCGGTCCCTTTTCGATCTTGAATCTCTACATCAAATTCTTGCAGTAAAAGGACCTATCGAATCAACATTGGCTTGGAATCCTTTATATAAAATAAATATCGAACTGCAGTATGATCAGTGTAGACAATAACCCGAGTACCAACCAAATAGGATCTGAATTTGTCAAAAGCATAAACAACTGCCAATAGCTCCTTCTCGGTGGTAGTGTAATTTGATTGAGCAGCGTCAAGGGTCTTGCTCGCATAATATGTAGAGTGAAAAACTCTACCCTTTCTTTGCCGAAGAACAACCCCAACAGCGGTGTCACTCGCGTCACACATCAACTCAAATGGTAAGGACCAATCCGGAGCAATAATAATTGGTGCAGTGACTAACCTCTTTTTGAGCTCTACAAACGCCTTCATATAGGCTTCATCAAATTCAAACTTTGCATCTTTTTCTAGCAATTTGCACATGAGATTTGCTATTTTTGAGAAACCTTTAATGAATCGCCTATAGAAACCTGCATGTCCCTAGAAACTTCACACACCCTTAACAGAGGCAGGAGGTGGTAATTTCTCAACCGCTTCAACTTTTTCTTTGTCAACCTCGATCCCCTTCTTTGACACTTTATGCCCAAGTACAATGGCTTCTTGAACCATAAAGTGGCACTTTTCCCAATTAAGCACCAAGTTTTTTTCTTCACAGCGGCTAAGCACGGCATCCAAGTTTTCAGAAAACCATCAAAACAGTCACCGAAAACTGAAAAATCATCCATGAATACCTCAACATATTTCTCTACCATGTCGGTGAATATCTCCATCATACATCTCTGAAAGGTTCCAGGCGCATTACATAGTCCGAAAGGCATTCTTCTAAAGGCGTAAGTGCCATAAGGACGTAAACAAAGTCTTTTCTTGATCTTCCGGCGCTATCACTATCTGATTGTAGCCCGAGTATCCATATAAAAAACAGTAATATTCGTGCCGGGCCAGTCAATCCAACATCTGATCGATGAAGGGAAGTGGAAAGTGATCCTTTCTAGTGGCTTTGTTTAATTTTCTATTCAATGCAGATTCGCCTACCCGTGACTGTTCTTGCAGGAATTAGCTCATTATTCTCATTCGTCACAACCGTCATACCTCCCTTCTTTGGAACACATTGGACCGGACTCACCCAATTGCAGTCAGAGATTGGAAAAATAATTCCAGCATCAAGCCACTTGATAATTTCCTTCTTTACAAACTCCTTCATGACTGGATTTAGTCTTCTTTGATGCTCGACACTAGGCTTGTGGCCATCCTCCAATAAAATTTTATGCATGCAAAAAGAACGACTAATCCCTCTAATATCCGTAATGGTCCATCCAATTGCCCTTTTATGCTCTCGTAACACCCTCAGTACCATCTCAACTTGCACCTCGGACAACAAAGAAGAAAGAATTATTGGCAAGGTATTACCCTCACCCAAGTAAGCATAGCGTAAGTGAGCCGGTAAAGGTTTGAGTTCGAGAATAGGAGCCTCCTCAATAGACGGTTTAGAAGAAGCTAATGTCAGCGTTCTATCGAGCTCCTCAAACTTCTTCCACCCTTGAACATATTGGCATTCCATGTTGAGAATCTCTAAGTATTCCTCAGTTTCATCATCATTGAATACATTGTCCTCATATACTAATGCTGAAACGACCTCGGTCAGTCGTTTCGGAAGTTAGGACTCCGATTGGCGTGCCGATAATTTTAAAATATTCGTAACGTCCATTAGGACCTACCTGTAAAATTTGAGCTAAATCAGACCTAGTTTGGTAGGCATCGGAAGAAGGTTTCAGTTTTTATTATCGATAAATATAAAAACGAGATTTTCGAGCTCGGTTTTGGCAAACGAGCTCCGATTCGAAATCCGAAAGAGGCGTTAGGTTTGTATGATTATTTATGACTTTTGAGAACTTTCGAAAGTGAATTTCGAGGTTGTTTCGCTAGTTTCCGCTCAAATGCTAAAAGTAAAATAATTTGACTTTTTCCATTTAATTTGCATATTGAATTTCGGGAGTCCGATTTGAGATCCGCCTTAGCAAGTACGTTACATATATTTTTTATAACTTGTATGCAAAAGTTAGAATTATTTCGAATATCGTAGAGTACCGTTTTAATTTTCGTCGAGAAAAGAAAAGAAAAAAAATAAATAGAAACGGTGGTCCTTAGCTTAAAAGCTTAGGACGAAGTAAGATATGGAAAACAAAAACATGAACAGTATTCGAAAGAGAAAGAAAATGAAATGATGGGAGGAAGAAAAAATGCCAGAAAAAGAGAAATGAGCCGGAGGAAAGTAGAATATTTACCCTGAAACATTCAGGTAATGATCATAATATATTATTTGAGTTTATTACGTGTGTTTGAATATATTTGATGGTAAAAATTGGGATATCAGACATCGTTTTAATAAGTTCAATTAATAATTTAAAGGGTCAATTGGACCCTTATAATGAAATTGATTATATATTTGTACTCAGTGAGTTATGGGCAACATATAAATGTAATCTATTTAGGGTTTGGTTATGTGACCTTAAACTCTGTACTAGGCCTGACTTGCGTATTGCGTATGCGAATAGGGTATCAGGTTCCTAACCGGATTTCCCTAAGATGTGAGGAATGAAGCCTTTATCCTAATTTGATATATTTTTCTGCTTATTGAACACAGTGGGATCGTTTGGTAATGAATCCAAAAGGATAAAGCGGTTGTTGGGTAGCAGTGTTAACTTTGGAACGAGGTAAGTTCTTATATCCATTTCTTTGGAGGCACTTGGCCTTGTGGATATTCTACCACGTGTTCCTTACGTGTGTAGCTGCCGATAGGCGTACTCATTACACCTTAGCTTTGGATTTATATTGTATATTATGTGTTATCCCCGGTTGTTGGTATTGCATTGAGCATATGAGCATTGCATTCTGGCCATGGGTTGATATATCATTTACTGAGTGCAGGAGTATTCTGCCTCTGGTTTATATTATATAGGAGCAGGAGGATTCCGCTCCATTGCATCATATTGAGGTAGGACGATTGTGCCCTAGGAGCAGGAGGATTCCGCTCCATTTCATCATATTGAGGGTAGGAGGATTCTGCCCTAGGAGCAGGAGGATTCCGCTCCATTACATTATATTGTGGGCAGGAGGATTCCACCCTAGGAGCAGGAGGATTCCGCTCCATTCATTTGGCATATGGACTCTTTGCATCATATTTCATTTCATACCATTATGTAGACTTGTGGCACATAACTACTGTTCTGCTTATATGTGCATTGCTTATTTGTTGATATGTTTCTGGCTCGTATTCCTTGTTGAGTTTATGGTTTCATACGTGTTTCCGGTTATTATATGGCTCTGCCTTTCTATAATTTAAATAAGAGAAACTTGGTTTATCTGTTTCTTCTCCTTGGCTAGCTATCCTACTCATTGAGGTGGCTAGTCTGCCCCACTTATTGAGTCCTTTTGGCTCAACCTTGTTTGTTGTTTGTTTCTTGTCTATTTATTTCGTTTCGGCAGGTTCGCTCCAGGATTGAGTTCGCTACGTTGTGAAGGAGCGAAGACGACTTCAGCTGTTAGGGTGAGCCAGCTTTTATTCCGGATGGCCACCAGTTTATTGTTTATTATTTCAGTTTTATTTTGCTCCCTCCAGGAGGTATTTGTCTTCTTCTGTACTATTAGATGTCTAGTCTGGATAGCCCTAAACCTAGTATGTTGGGTAATCAGCTGTAATTTTTTTTGTACAGCTTAGAGGTATCAGTATGTCTATATTTTTTTTCTAAGTCTTGTTCCTATTTATGAATTGAATTATATTTATTTTCCTAATTTAATTGGTAAGGGTTCGCCCGACGGGTCTAGGGGAGGATGTCGGGTGCCCGCACGGCCTAGCCGGATTCTGGGTCTTGTTAGTTGGTATTAGAGCCCAGTTTAGAGTCTATCCAGACCAAGACAGTGTCTAGTAGTGTCTCGCTGATGGGTACGTAGACGTCCGTACTTATCTACGAGAGGCTATGATAGCATTTAGGAAGTTTCACTTCCTTCTTTTCTGATCGTGCGTCGGTCTAGGATACAAAAATATTTTTGTTAATTCCTTTGTGGTAATTGTGAACCCTCCTGCGACAAATCAGCAAACGATATGAGTTCAAGACGAAGCAGTCTAGCGTGGGGCTAGCACTGACGAAGCCCCGAGAGTTTTTATTGTGCTGGCGATCTAGTTACGGAGGTCCCAGCCGTACGAGCTCGCGATGGGCATGTGAACTTGGCATTTTGGTTCCCTTGGCTCTCTACGATGCTTTTACGATAATCTTGGTGACGCAGATACCGCAAGAACCTATTATTCGCTAGGCAGCTTATTAGGTTGCCGCAGATGCAGATGTTTAGTCTCAGGGAGCTCCTATTCTAGTTCTTAATATTACACCAGTAAATTATGTTCCAGAAGTAGCATGTATTGTGCCTCCGGTTATTCTGGCTGATTAGCTAGCCCAAGTAATAGCTCGGCCCGAGGGTCTGAAGATGCTGCATTATTTTATCTGGATGAACCTTCCAATATTCTCAAGCCATGCATCAGATAATCCCTGTTTTCAAGGTCCAGCCTTGAATTGGTGGGCCGCTCTCTTATTAGCTAATTTGGTTCGATTTTTCTTCTAGATTCGTGGAAAAGTTCTTTTCGAGTAGCGAGCGAGATGAAAAGTGTTGCCAATTTGAGTGGATTAGACAAGGTAGCCTGTCGGTTAGCCTTTTGGTGTTTTAGAATATGAGATTAAATTCTATAGAATGGTTTAATATGCATTAGAACTAGTCCATGAGCCTTTCGAGAGATTCAAAGATTTATTGATGACCTTTCTCCTTCCTTAAGATCCCAGATGGCTCAATTTTTAGTCGAAAAGGTGTTATCATTGTCGTGAGTCTAGTTATCCTTTGAGGAGTTTTCCCTTACTCCGACGAGTAGGTTGTCGTCTTTTCTCTTGTCATCAGGCATCTGCACAGTCGCAGGGGATTTCATTTAGATTTTAATCAACCAGAGATATGCCCTCATTCGATAGAGGTCGAGAGCGTGGTGGTAGTGGTTCTTCTAGAAATAATTATCAGGGTAGCGGCTCGGCTCAGCCGCAGAGGCAATTCTAAGAACTTCCAGTCTGGCAGGATGTTGAGGTGTCTGATGTAGTACACCCATGCATTTCTTCTTCTCTTAAATGTGTGTAAGATTTTATTCTTTTGATCGATCTAGAAATGGTGTGTCTAATCATGTTTCAATGGTTTCCTTGGATGTCATTTCTATTAAGAATCGGTTGCGGCAGAGGGGTGAGCTTCTGATATGATTTATTCCTGGCATTTATGATGACCCTACTTATTTATTTGGTCTAAATGTGAGAGATTTGGGAGTGAGTGTCGGTATTGTCGGCTTGGCATTTTGTTACGCTACCTTCTATTATTATGTCAATTCAGTTTACCTCTCTCCTCGAAATTCAATGTTGGTAGGATAATGGGATCCTAATTCGTCACCATCAGAAAGTGTTATCTTTTCTTCCGGTGCAAAGTGATTAGTAGGTAATATTCGATCTACGTATCTCCTATTGGTTCAAAACGCTAGTAAAGTCATGTTATCCTATAAGCTTGTGTGGGTTATAAAAGTGTTATTGGTAAATTGTCAGGGTTTCCTTCTTATTAGAAGGTTAAATTGGCATGGATGTTGTTCCATAATAGCTTATTTAATATCTGTTTCTTCAATTGCGATTCTTGGGCTACTTTGACTCGTAAGTAGTCTAGCTTTGGTAGCCAAGCAAATAAGAAGAAGAGCTTCCTAAAGCTCTAATTATTTCTATCCTCAATCCGTTTCCATCTCTTCTTTATTCGGCACGGGTGAACTTAGGCGGTCAGTAACCTACTGTGATGTTCCCTGTATTGAGCCACAGTGTGTGTCAAGGTAGCCGGATAAGCACATTATTGTGTTTCAAGGCTACTAAGGGTAATATAGGCGTCATTTGATCTTTGATTTGATCCATCAGGAGGTGGTGCTTATAGAAAATGTATGGAGTTGTGACTCGAGAGTTGCAGCTGTTTGGCAACTCGAAAGGGTAGTTGGTAGCTTAGGTCTGCCTACGTTAAGCTTTTAGCTAAATCTTCTTTAGTCCAGCAGACTGTGCGAGGATTGTTATTCCTAGTCAAATAGCTGCATGAGTTTGTGCATTAAGTGGAGGAGTCTTCCTCCAAATATTGAATGGTAATACTAAATCTCTAAGGCGTTGATACCACTTTTGTCAAGACCCAACCTAGGCCCACGACAGAAACCTACAATGAGTGTCGATCATTGCTAAATCCACCAATAATTTATTAATGAAAATTATTAGTGATAGAGATAAGCTGGCAACCTGATCATATATACATACCTATCTGCTGAAAGCATAAAGTCTGAAAAGATGACACGACTTTAACTTGCTGGCACTTAGAACACTGAGCCATAAATTCTGCTATGTCAAACTTCATTCTGTCCCACCAATAACTCTGCTTAAGATCATGGTACATCTTAGTCGAACCTGGATGAACAGTGTATTTGGAATAATGTGCCTCTATCATAACCTGTCTACGTAAATCTGCAACATCAGGAACACAAAGTCTATCTTTATACATGAGAACACCATCGGTAGTAACCCTGTATGGTGACTCCGGTTTCTTCTGGCTATCTGTCTGTATTCAACTAGAACTGGATCCTCATATTGACGCTGTTTTACTTCATGAAAATTTAGAGTTAAAGGTCTAGTGCAGCTTATCGTCCATACATCATTGGCATATCTCCTTCACACCTCAACTCTTTGAGAAGTTACTTTAGCGTTATAAGTGCACATGTAATCAACCTTGTTGCTGGTATTCCGCCTCAGCTCATGGTTCAACTACATGTCTCTTTTATTTTCACTTTTTGAAGTCATAATATTTCCAATTCAAAGATAATACCCTGAAATAGATGTTCAATCTGAAGATCATTCCTGGTCTGCATCATGCTATCCAGTAGTATTTGCATGATCCTTATCCTTATATGATAGACTCTGTTTAGATGAACCTTTGACATACATTAGGATATGAGTAACTACATTCCCACAAGAAGCTTGCGGAACAACACTAAAATCAACTGAGATGTTGCATAGTGCGTTCGTAAAAATAATATAGCTTGCATCAAATCTTTTATAGTGTGTAGTGAGAAGGTACTTCAAAACCTCTCCCTGTTGCATCAAGCGTGAGCTAATTCTTAGTTCCATCGACCTATTCTATATCGAAAGGCATATCGACGAAGTGATTCGTCGGCGGAATCATGTTAATCCATTCAAAGTTCTGTGTATCTTATTTTAGAAAATGTAGAACTTTCTTCTCGTGATCGAGGAAGAATCAGCTTGGTTAGAATAAGCTGTGCAATGGTGTTACCATATTATCCAGATATATTTTATTCTAAAAGTACGATGTGCCTAATATATAATACTGATCTTATTATAAGGAGATAAGGCCCGTGGAGTAGCTTATGAAGGTCGTGCAAGTTTTCTTGTTATCTGTGCGAATTTTTCTTTAGACTTAGGCTCGTTCGAGGACGAACGAGAGTTTAAGTGGAGGAGAATGAAACGACCTCGGTCAGTCCTTTCGGAAGTTAGGACTCCGATTACCGTGCCGATAATTTTAAAATATTCGTCATGTCCATAAGGACCTATCTGTAAAATTTGAGCTAAATCAGACCTCGTTTGGTAGGCATCGAAAGAAGGTTTCAATTTTTATTATCGATAAATTTTAAAAAGAGCTTTTCGAGCTTAGTTTTGGCGAATGAGCTCCGCTTCGAAATCCGAAAGCGCCGTTAGGTTCGTATGATTATTTATGACTTTTTTAACCTTTCAAAAGTGAATTTCGAGGTTGTTCGGCTAGTTTCCGCTAAAATGCCGAAAGTTAAATAATTTGTCTTTTTTCCATTAAGTTTGCATATTGAGTTTCGGGAGTCCAATTTGAGATCTTTCTTAGCAAGTACGTTACATATATTTTGTATAACTTGTATGAAAAAGTTGGAATTATTTCGAATATCGTAGGGTACCGTTTTAATTTTCGTCGAGAAAAGAAAAGAAAAGAAAATAAAATAAAAGAAAAACAAAAAAAATAAAATAGAAACGGTGGTCAAAAGCTAAGGACTAAGTAAGATATGGAAAACATAAACATGAACAGTATTCGAAAGAGAAAGAAAATAAAATGACGGGAGGAAGAAAAAATGCCAGTAAATTAGAAATGAGCCGGAGAAAAGTAGAATATTTACCCTGAAACATTTAGGTAATGATCTTAATATATTATTTGAGTTTATTACGTGTGATTGAATATATTTTGATGGTAAAAATGGGGATATTTGACATCGTTTTAATAAGTTCAATTAATAGTTTAAAGGGTCAATTGGACCCCGATAATGAAATTGATTATATATTTGTACTCAGTGAGTTATGGGCAATATATAAATATAATCTATTTAGGGTTTGGTTATGTGACCTTAAACCCTATACATAGGCCTGACCTGCGTATTGCCTATGCGAATAGGGTATCAGGTTCCTATCCAGATTGCCCTAAGATGTGAGGAATGAAGCCTTTATCCTAATTTGATATATTTTTCTGCTTATTGAACATAGTGGGATCGTTTGGTAATGAATCCAAAAGGATAAAGCAGTTTTTGAGTAGCAGTGTTAACTTTGGAACGAGGTAAGTGTTTGTATCCATTTCTTTAAAGACACTTGGCCTTATAGATATTCTACCACGTGTTCCTTACGTGTGTAGCTACCGATAGGCGTACTCATTACGCCTTAGCTTTGGATTTATATTGTATATTATGTGTTTTCCCCGGTTGTTGATATTGCATTTAGCATATGAGCATTGCATTCTGGCCATGGGTTGCTATATAATTTACTGAGTGCAGGAGTGTTTCGCCTCTGGTTTATATTATATAGGAGCAGGAGGATTCCGCTCCATTGCATCATATTGAGGGTAGGAGGATTCCGCCCTAGGAGTAGGAGGATTCCGTTCCATTGCATCATACTGAGGGTAGGAGGATTCCGCTCCATTCATTTGGCGCATGTGACCCTTTGCATCATATATCATTTTATTTCATCTCATTTCATTTCATCTCATTTCATTTCATTTCATACCATTGTGTAGACTTGTTGCACATAACTACAGTTCTACTTATACGTGCGTTGCTTATTTGTTGATATGTTTCTGGCTCTTATTCCTGGTTGAGTGTATGATTTCATACGTGTTTCTCGTTATTATCTGGCTCTAACTTTTTATAATTTAAATAAGAGAAACTTGTTTTCTCCGTTTCTTCTCCATGGCTAGCTATCCTATTCTTTGAGGTGGCTACTCTACCCCACTTATTGAGTTCTTTTGGCTCACCATTGTTTGTTGTTTGTTTTTTGTCTATTTATTTCGTTTCGGCAGGTTTGCTGCAGGATTGAGTTCGCTACGTTGTGAAGGAGCGAAGATGACTTCAACTGTCGGGGTGAGCTGGCTTTTATTCCGGATGGCCACCAGTTTATTGTTTATTATTTCAGTTGCATTTGCTCCCTTTAGGAGGTATTTGTCTTCTTCTGTACTCTTAGATGTCTAGTCTGGATGGCCCTAAACCTAGTATGTTGGGTAGTCAGCTGTAATTTCTTTTGTACAACTTAGAGGTATCAGTATGTTTATATTTTATTTTTCTAAGTCTTGTTCTTATTTATGAATTGAATTATACTTATTTTCCTAATTTAATTGGTAAGGGTTCGCCTGACGGGTCTAGGGGAGGATGTCGGGTGCCCGTACAGCCTAGCCGGATTCTAGGTCATGTCAAATGCTCTCTCAAGAGAATCCTCGTTAGATGCTAAAAATCCCTTCTCAGATTCAGTCAACTCTTCGCCCACTACTTTTAGCATAGATAACTCTTCATAATGCAATGGAAGTTGAGTAGCTCGAAACACATTAAAAACAGCTTCTTCATCATTCACCCTCATGGTCATCTTTCCCGCTCTAACTCGAATCACAGCATCAGCAGTGGCCAAGAATCCTCGTCCCAATATGATTTGAACCTCTTTGTCAGCCTCATAGTCCAAAATTATAAAATCAACAGGAAGAATGAATTGGCCTACTTGTACAAGAACATCTTAAATAACTCCCTCGGGGCATGTCAATGATCTATCAGCTAACTGGAGAGTCACTGTGGTTGGTCTCGGTTCACCCAGGCCTAGCTTTCGAAATACCGATGATGGCATTAAATTCATGCTATCACCTAAGTCACATAAAGCTCGTCCAACATCATGTTCCCAATTTTTATAAGAATAGTGAAACTCCAAGATCTTTCAATTTTGGAGGAAGCTTACTTCGTACTCTAGAACTGCACTCCTCAGTGTCTCTTGAACTCGGTCAATCTCCTTTTATTAGCCACAATATCCTTGATATACTTAGCATATTTTGGAACATCTCGTAAAAGTTCCACCAAAGGAATATTGACTTGTACTTGACTCAAGATCTCCAAAAATTTCTTACAAGCTGCGTCAATTTTCTGCTTTTGAAGCCTTTGAGGGAAAGGCGGTGGTGGTCTAACAACATCGACTTCGGGCTGCTTCTCTACCACTTTTTCAGCTTGTTTTTCAGTTTCTTTTTCATTGTTCGGCACTAGTTCACCAATAGACTTCTTTTGTTTTTGAGGTACTTCTTCTAGAGCTCGCCCATTCCGCAAAGTAACGGCTTGAACATATTCTTTTGGATTTTTCTTAGTGTCGCTAGGAAAGGCACCATGTGGTCTAGTATTTTGTGCTCCAGCTAGCTGACCCATTTGGCGTTCTAAGTCCTTTTGAGCATTAGCAAGATCCTTTATGGCTTGTGCATTGACTGCATTGTCGGCTAAAATTTTTTGCTGGCTGGCTAGCATCTGCTTCATCAACTCTTCGACTGAATTGGATGTATGTTTTGGCTGAGCCTGAGGTTGCGAATTTTGATAGTTATTCTGAGCTCTTATATTACCTTGATTGGCTTGGTTACCACCCCAAGAGAAATTTGGATGGTTACGCCAGTTGGGATTGTATGTATTACCAAACTGAGTCTGATTTTTGTGTCTGATATCTATTTTGATTTCCTACATAACAAACTGACTCCGGGTTGGCAGGGCAAACATCAGCAGCATGATCTTCTCCACAAACTTCACAAAAGCTTTGGAATTGTTGCACTTGTTGAACAGGCTGAACTTGTTGTTGAGTTGGAGGTATTGATAGCTTATTGATCTGGTTGGCTAAAGCATCCATCTTTGCAGTTAGCGCTGACAAGGCATCCAATTGAAGTACTCCAGCGGTCTTTTAACTTGGAATTCTACCATCACCATGCCAGTCGGGATTACTTTGAGAAAATTTATCTAGCAGTTCATAAATCTCATTAAATTTTAAAGCCAAGACTTGGCCACCGGCAGCAGCATCTACCACGATCTTTGTTTGAGCATTCAGTCCTTCCATGAAAGTATGAGCCAACACCTCATTAGAATGGTTGCGGTGCGGGCAATCTCTCAAGAGCGCATTGAATCTCTCCCAAGCTGAATATAAAGATTCTCCTTCTCGCTGTCCGAATGACATGATCTCACTCCGTATCTTAGCAGTTTTAGCAGAAGGGATAGAGTTTAGCCAAAAATTTCTTAGCCAAAGCATCCCAAGTTGTGATAGACCCAGGCTTTTCATCCTTTAACCACTTCTTTGCTGCCCTAATCAATGAAAATGGGAAGAGTGTCAATCGAACATAATCAATTGAGACGCATGTTGGAGTGTAGGTGTCGCTGATCTCCAAGAAATTCATGATATGTTGTTGTGGATCCTCGTGTAGTAATCCAGCATATTGCCCCGTCGCATGTAATAGCTTTATCATGTCGGGCTTAATCTCAAAATGTCCAGTAATCGCAGGTTTAACAATAATCGGAGCCACCCCATCCAAACTAGGGAGAGCGACATCTCGCACTGCTAAAGCTTGATTGTCTGCCATTCCTACATGTAAAGGAGCAAGTACTAATTCAAGTGCTCTACGATCTCTTTCTTCTCTCCTCAACCGATGTAAAGTCCTTTCAGGTTCGGGATGAAAAGGTTCGAAATTGTCGTCCTTCTTATCCTTTCGCATGCAAGAACTATTACCTTAAATATCACAACTTGTTGCTCCCAAACTTGTTCCGATGCCTTACCATGCAAGAACTACGGCGCCAAAAACTTGTTGCTCCCAAACGCACACGCAAGTATACGTGGTCTTTAAGTAATAAAGTGATAAGATCAAGTATCGTCCCACAGAGACTGTTGTTAACTATTAACTGAATTAAATGATTTCGAATTATCTAAACAAGCAGAGTTGGTTTCGTGGATTAAAGATGTAACTAAAAATTAAAACTTTTAAATTAAAATTATAACTAATGCAGGTAATTTGATGAAAACACACTATCAAAGTTTGGTTATCAAGGGGAGAAAATATTCCAGGGTTATGAGATATCTGCCAATCCTGCTGAATTCTTCAGTTAATTTAAATAATTAATTCATCTGGGCTACTAATCGACAGGGGTAATTTTACTTGTAGGAATCTTCCGACTTCCTACTCGTCTATTCAAGTTACTCTAACGCCTATATTCCTATGGAATTAGAATTAACAAAAATGCATTAAGAATTCCTGTAAAAGTGATGAATCAAGGCAAAAAAGGTATATTCCTATCCTAGTTGTGAATCTGTTCCCCGATGCCCAGGTTCAAGAACTTGTCCTATTCAATCCAATTGCAATCTAGAATTCCCTTTCTCAAGTTCAATTCAAGATTCGTAGATAGTATTTAACTGCTGGCCAAACAATCAAATAATTGAGCACAGGATATGAATAAATAACCAAAAATGATAAACTAATTAAATCAAACTAACTTTCAAAAATCAACATTCATGGAAAACCCCTAACCCCAGAACAATGAATTTAGCTACACATAGTCATGGTAGAAATCCAACAATTAATTCGAAATAACATAAGTTGTAAGAAAAAAGAAGAAAAAGAACCTTGTGTAGAATCGTGGAAAAACTGCTCCTAGCTCCTAGCCTTTAATTGTATGAATTGATAATCTAAAAATCTGATAAACCAGGAGCTTATATAGACATTACAATTTCCTATTTTACTTGGAATTAGAAAATCCTAATCTAAATTGTAGTTCTAGCTTCATCTTGTTGTAGGATCTTCTTTTCCCAGTTCTTGTTAACTTGTATTTTCTGCTTTAGCTTGTCAGGTTGAATTTCTAGTCCCAGTTGGCTTTGGCTCTGTTTAAATCAAGAAGAAGAACTGTCCAGGAGGAGGCACTTTGCACGTTACTTTGGAGCTTGAATCAAAATCTCATTCTTGTTTGGAAGCCACCTTGGATGCTTAGCCTCAACTTAGCTTCCTTCAATTTTTGCACCACAAGCTCCCTTTCACTCTAAAAATTGCTACAAATCACCTGTTTAATCCAAATGAAATCAAGTAGCGATATATCAAATAATCATATAGTGTTGGCATAATTAATCACTAAAACGACTTCAAATATATTAGAATCCATAGGAATTTGACCTCAAAACATAGGAAAATATACCCAACATCAGCATCCTTTAAGCAAGGATGTGGCAATTCTGGAGTAGTGCCATCCTTTAATCAAGGACGTGTGAATGTTGAAGCGTCTCTAAAGTCCGGACAGTTAAGTCCTCATTAGGCACCTATTTTAGAGGCAGGGATACCAAGTCCTCATCAAGGACTAATTGAATCATAGTCAACAAGGATACAAAGTTTAAATCTATCTCCAGAGGTTGAAACTAGTGGTGTATGTTAGTTTTCTTATTTAGAAATGCAGATTTCTTCTTTCTTCTTTCTTCTTTCTTCTTTCGTCTCCTTCATTCTTCTTTCTCCTCTGCTTTGCAGATTTTTCCTCCAGGGTTTTTACTTTGCAGATTCGTTCTCTTTCTTTCTTCTTCCTCCCTCTGTTTTTTGTCCTCTATTTTCTTTCCCCTTCTGCCCAAATTTCTCCATTCTCCTATATTTTTGTTGCTCATTTATTTTTGTCCCCTTGGGAAGAATCCAAAGTCTGTTGGATTATGAAGTGGCATATTTTAGCATGATAGTGGTGCACGTGCGAATGAAATTTGACCCATAATAATGTTGGTTCTAATATTTGACATCTTGTCCATTATTTTATTTTGAGTTAAATAATGATGAATCAATGTTAAGAACTTATCAGTTTCAAATAGTTTGGGATTAGATGAATAGTGAAATAAATCAGTTAAATTGAGAATAATTGATCGTTCACTGATGAGTAAATATATAAAATTAATTTTGCTTATTTGGCTTCTTTTGGGTGATTGGTTGGGCGGCTATTAAAAAAATTTTCTTTTTTAGATTCGGAAGTGGAGGATCTCAGGGTCTCGCATGAGATGTTGCTAGGGTGGTTGTTTGATAATTTGATTTAGATATGAGTATTTCAATTTGGAATTTTTATTTTTAAATTGATGAATTACAATTCAAGTCAATAAATCAAATAAGTTTTGATTGGTTCAGATTTCTAAAGTTTGTTTTCCGTCACTCAAAGCTTTACTGTCATGTGTCTTTCTTATTGGTAGGTACGGTTTGAAGAAATAGGGTTAACAGTATGCTCACGAGTGCTCCTACATGCCTGCCTTGTATTGTCTTGTTCTCATCATACATATGAGTGTGATTATGTGTTGTGGATATTGCTTCTGAGATCTCATACATGTGAAGAGTTCATTTGAGAAGTCAAGCTTGATGTCAAGATAGTAACACAAGTTTTAGATAGAGGTGACTTGTTAAAGGAAAGTGAGAGAGCAGAAAAGTGCATAAACTAGAATCCTTACACTTGAAAAGGGCTTCATAGAGTATACCTTGACCTTGATTATAAGTATAGATTAAAAAGCTGATTAATGCGGAGACTGCACAAGTGTTTGACATATTTAATTAATTACAACTTGTGTTCACATTATAATTATCAGAACTGATTTATTTGTGTCAATGATATTGAGACTTATAGTTTTTGCTTTACAGATTCTTGCAGCAATAGAAAAAAGGGAAGAGGAAAATATAAATCTAAAACTATAGATATTAAAACTAAGTGTGACAGCAAAATAGCAGTTAATATTCCAGATAACATTGACAGAGCAGTGGGTTCTGGGGCTAGAGATATTGTTAATTACTGTAGTTTGGTCATGAGGAGCACTGTCTCGTTTCGAGAAGGGGATTGGCAAGAGAATGTTTTGAAGTATGGTGAAGTGATGTGGTTGAAGGTCAAGGTAATAAGTTTGACATGACCCGGAATCCGGTTAGGCTGTGCGGGCACCCGACATCCTCCCCTAGACCCGTCGGGTGAACCCTTACCAATTAAATTAAAAAATAGATATAATAATTCATAAATAAGGACAAGAATTTAAAAAAAAAAATACAGACATACTGATACCTCTAGGCTGTACAAAAGAAGTTACAGCTGACTACCCAATATACTAGGTTTAGGGCTATCCAGACTAGACATCTAAGAGTACAAAGAAGATAGATACCTCCTGAAGGGAGCGAAATGCAACTAAAATAATACCAATAAACTGGTGGCCATCCGGAATAAAAGCTGGCTCACCCTGACAGCTGAAGTCGTCTTCGCTCCTTCATAACATGGCGAACTCAATCCTGGAGCGAACCTGCCAAAACGAAATAGATAGACAAGAAACAAACAACAAACGAGGGTGAGTCAAAAGGACTCAATAAGTGGGGCAGACTAGCCACCTCAAATAATAGGATAGCTAGCCAGGAAGAAGAAAAACAGGTAAACCAAATCCATCTTATTTAAACTACAAAAAGGCAGAGCCAGTAATAATTGGAAATACGTATGGAACCATAAATAACCAGGGACATAAGATAGACAGAACATATAGGTTTCTAAGTATCCCGAACATATCAACAATAAGAAATACATACTGTTGCGGCTTGCAACCCGATCCATATACTTATACTGTTGCTTGCAACCCGATCTGTATTTTATACTGTTGCGATATGCAACCCGATCCATATATCTATACTGTTGTAGCGCGCAACCCGACCCATATATTCATACTGTCGCGGCGTGCAACCCGATCCATATATTCATACTGTCGCGGCGTGCAACCCGATCCACATAACTAAAGCTTATAAACCAATTAAGGGCATTAAATAACCAGATACGTATAGGCAAACTAAAATATGTCCACAACATGGTATACATGCCGCATACACAAAACACAGCACTATAGTCACACACTAGTCAGTATGCGGTGCAATGATATGGGATGAATGCGGTATGATGCAATGCAGTCACATGTGCCTGATACTTTCACCGGCTCGGGACTCTCATCGATTACTGGGAAGTACATGCAATAATGACCCTTCACCGGCTCGGGACTCTCATCGATTACCGGGAAGTATATACAATAATGACCCTTCACCGGTGCGGGACTCTCATCGCCAACCGGAAAGTATATGCAATAATGACCCTTTCACTGGTGCGCGACTCTCATCGCCAACTGGGAAGTATATGCAATAATGACCCTTCACCGGCTCGAGACTCTCATCGGTTACCGGGAAGTATATGCAATGCTTAAAAGCAGAGTACAATGCTCATATGCTCAATGCAATACCAACAACAGGGCATAACATATAATATACAATGTAAATTCAAAGCTAAGGCGTAATGAGTACGCCTATCGGCAGCTACACACATAAGAAACACGTGGTAGAATATCCACAAAGCCAAGGGCCTCCAAAAAAATAGATATAAACACTTACCTTATACAAAGCTACTCCACAACCGTGTTGCCCTTTGGATTCATTGCCAAATGATCCTGCTTATTCAATAAGCAGAAAATATATCAAATTAGGCTAAATGCTTCATTCCTCACGTCTTAGGCAATTCGGTTAGGAACCTGATACCCTACACGCATACGCAATATGCAGGCCAGGCCTATGTACATGATTCAAAATCACATAACCAAACTCTAAATAAATTACATTTATATGTAACCCATAACTCGCTGAGTATGAATATATAATCAATTCCATTATCGGGGTCCAGTTGACCCTTTAAACCATCAATGAAACTTATTAAAACAACGTCTAATATCCCAATTTTTTCCGTTAAAATATATTCAAACCCATATAATAAACTAAAATAATAAATTAAGATCATTACCTGAATATTTCGGGGTGAAAATTCTATCATTCTCCGGCTCTTTTCTTATTTTCTGACATTTTTTCGCTACGTTTTAGAATGTACGCTGATTCTGCTCGACTTGCCCTTTTAAGCTTAAGGGCCATAGCCTCTTAATCTTTTCCTTTAATCCTTTTCTTTCATTTTCCTTTTCTTTTATAATTTCTTTTCTTTTCGCGACGAAAATTAAAACGGAACTCTAAGAAATTCGAAATGATCCCAAATTTCTCAGGTGAGTTATACAAAATATATGTAACACACTTGCTAAGGAGGATCTCAAATCAGACTCCCGAAACTCAATATGCAAATTAAATGGAAAAAAGTCAAATTATTTAATTTTCGGCATTTTAGCGGAAACTAGCCGAACAACCTCGAAATTCACCCAAAGTTTACAAAAGTCAAGAATAATTATACGGACCTAACGACACTTTCGAATTTCGAATCGGAGTTCATTCGCAAAAATCGAGCTCGAAAATCTCTTTTTAATATTTATGGACAATAGAAACTGAAATCTTCTTCCGATACCTACCAAACGAAGTCTGATTTAGCTCAAAGTTTACAGACGGATCCTAATGGACCTTGTAAATATTTTAAAATTATCGACATGCCAATCGGAGTCCGAACTCCCAAAACGACTCTTTAAGGTCGTTTCAAAGTTGGTTCAATATTGTTTTGAATTTAGATCAAATGATTTATTTAGGTTGTTAGAATTATCAAAATTAATGTTATATATATATGTTCAGGATAAATTTTAAATTAGAAGTGGTGTGCGATAACATGTGTTTCAAGCCTTTGTGATCAGCACTATGCAAAGGCTCTTTAGAGCATGGAAAGCTCGATTAAGCAATCATTACTCTTGCTACAACACAGATGCAGACACATTGTCTCATCGACATGAAGATATTGAGCTCGAGGTCTAGAACTATCTAGTAGAGTACTTCGGAAACGAGGACTTCAAGGTAAATTTATTTAACAGGTTTTGGTAAGTTAATTTTTTTATTAATGGTTTGTTAATCTATTTACTTATTTCAGCTTATAAGTGAGAGAAATAAAAAAAAATGGGAAAAGCAAATAACTAAGAATAATTGTGGTACAAAATCTTTTGTAGAAGTTGAGGAATCTACGGTGAAAATAAGTTTATTGTATTTCTTTATTATTATTCTTAAAATTATTTGCTTATGCATGCTTTCATAAGAAACTACATTATAAAAAAATATTAATTTATTGAACTATTTATAGAGTAATGTTCAAATAGGAGAAAAAGACCAACCAAATAAAATTTGGGAGGTCCAACATACTAGTAAAAATGATGAAAGAGAATTAGTGTGATCTGATCCAAAATCCCAACAAGTTCATGTAACTCTCTAAACTTTCTTCCTTTATTATCTTTATATATGGTTTGTTATGTTTCTGTGAAATAAGTTATGCATAATTGCAGGTCCAACTTCAGGAACTTTTGACTCTACAACAGTTTGAATATGTGGAGAATCGCATGACCCAAATAGATTTTAACCTCTTTTCTTGTTGAGAGAGCGGGGTATGTTCGTGGAAAAGATACGGAAAGAAGCCCCTCAAAAAAAAGTCGCACGTAGCAGGCAAACGTAGAGGCCAACATGTCTTCTGCGATTAAAATTGTGTGTTAAGAGATACAAGCCGAGATGGATCAGAAGTTACCAGAAGAACGTGAACAAATGACTGTCGATTGAAAAGGAATGTGGAAGATGAGCTGCAAAGGTGCTCTGTTTGCCTTCCTTCTTGAATCTTGAAGTAGACAGGAGAATTTAGGTTAAAATGGACAAGAAATTCCAAGAACAATTAGCTACTTTCATGACCAGAATACAATAGGTGCTCTGTTTACCAACCTTCTTGACTATTCTATTTTCCTTCTCGAAAATTCTTTTGTCCATGCCTTCTTTTCCCATGCCTTCTTATCTTTTTATCTTTCTCCATTTCATCTTGTTCTATTTCATTTTGATCTTCTTTATATGGTATCTGAGTTTTCCAGTGACTAGTATCGGTATTTTGCTTGAAAGATGATGACTTATGTGTTTATTTTTTTTTGATGTACTTTTCCCAGCTTCAGTTCAACTACATCTTTGAATTACCATATTAATAAAGAATATCTATATGTTTCGTATTATAATTTTTTAAAAGATTAAAGCAATGTCATATGCATGTGTTATACAAGTTAGCTACTTAACTTAGTGCTAAATTTATGTGAACTTGTTCACTGGAGTAATATGAGTTCAACTTGCCAGAATAAACTCAAACCCAAAATAGTGTCTAGTTATTTCTATATTCTAGATTGTAAGTTTGTACTCGAGGCTAACCTCATATAATCACATTCGGACCTAAGCAGTTTCTGATTTTCTACATCTGAAAAGAAAAAATCTAGTCTCTGGTTTTCTACATGTTTTATAAGCAGTCTAATCAGAAGTAACCATACAAAAACCAGTGTAATTGGCTGTCAATAAATTGAACCGCCGGTCTCAAGCCTTTCCCCTTCTCTCATATAGTCATCTGGTTGACGGTATTTGCGATTTAGTAGTGATATATGGGGTTTAACAGAAAAAATTATCATTATCCAAAAATGTTTGAGAGAAATATTAACTCTGAAGCTTTGAACCCCTGAACCCCCTATTATGACTGTTTGCTAATTTTAGAAATATTGACTTATTTGCGTAAATATTGGACCCCTGAACACCTTAACTAATGGTAAAAATATTGACTTTTTTGCCCTATCGTGTCAAAGTTTTCTTGAAGCATATAACAACGAAAGACATTATTCTTGGTACGGTTTTATGAAATATGGTTGTTGAATATGTTGTATGATATTCATTTTTGTCAATGAAATCAAACAATATGTACAACTTCTTTGTAGTGTTGCTTGTTTGGTAAACAGTTCGAAACCAGTTTTTGATTTTAAAAGAGGTTTTACCTTTTAGTAATGATTCCTAGAAGGGAAAGGTTGGAATTGATATTAGTTTATTTATATTGAGGTTGTCCCTGATGAGAAACAAGGAAAGGTTCTCTGAGGGTAAAGGTTGGAATTGATATTAGTTTATTTATATTGAGGTTGTCCCTGATGAGAAACAAGGAAAGGTTCTCTGAGGGGAAAGGTTGGAACTGGGATGTCAAGGGGAAAGGCTCTTCTCTTGTTTGGCAAGAGACCTAACACACAGATTCTAGGCTTTAACGATTAATAAGAACAATAGAGGTTACACTTGTACATGTCATCCTTACCAAACCACTGTTGGATAATAAGACACTTTTGGGAAATTTGGTCCTTCTTGGCATGAATGAGATGCTTCTTCTTAAATTTGGGATCAGAGATTAATGTCTTTCAAAACACATTTGACTCGAAGAAAAGACCGCACTTGTAACTTGTTAAGGATGTCTACAATGAGTTACTCTTGGAAGATACTTCCCATGGGCTAGATAGAACAAAGACAAGTGCTTTCGTATTTTACTCTTCACAGATTGAAGATATTAAATCTTTTGAGTATGCACACACACACGCGCGCGTGCATAGACACACACTCTACAGAACCTGCTATACTTACTCCTATCCCTGAGCCGACTGACTCGCCCCTAGCTTCGTCGTGGTAAAGAGGTGGCTATAGATGTGGTTGTCGTCGTAGAGCCCATGGACAGACCTCGTAAGGTTGTTATTCCTATTGCTGCAGGAGTTAACCTATTTGAGACCTTGGGCGTTATAACTAACCATACTGCTGAGTGAATTGGTCCCTGCGAGCAGAGACACCTTGACGACTACAGTCACCAAAAACTGCTCGAGGTTGTCGCAGGATGCTCTCTCTGGGTAAATTTCGCTCACTCATTTGCAATGTTATGAACTAGATTTTTATCTTCTCTCTTTTGAACATCTCTTTTGATGTATGTTTAGGGGTTGATGGTTTACTATGAAATCCTTTGCCGAGGGAGCTCGGATGAAACTCTGAAGAAGGAGAATGCTGCCTTGTGGGGACAAGTCGCCAGCTTGCATCCCTTTTTTGAAAAGGTGGAACAGCTGAAAGGGGAGCTTCGAACCACGCGCAAGGCTTACCACTTGGAACAAATGAAAAATAAGAACCTTCATGTAGCAGTGAGCAATGAGGCCTGCAAGCACAAACAGGCTGTAGAGACTCGTCAGTCATCGTCGCCCCCTCCCTTTTTTTTCTAACTCGGAGTGAGTCAAAGCTCGGGTTTGACTAGGTGACTCGGTTGAATCAGTTTTGGAGTCGCCACCTAATAAATTTTTCTAAAGCGTATTAGGTCACCTAAAAGATGTCTAAGGGTCTTAATTAACTCCGGGAAGTCTTGCTTATAGAGGTTCTAGGTAAGAAGTCCTTGTGACTCAGGAAGAAGGTGTTAGGCACTTCCCAAGTCCTACAAAAGGTGGTTCCCACCCGAGTTTCAATTTTGGGATGTCAAGTCGAAGGGTTATAAGTGTAAGGGACGACTAACTTCAAGCCTAAAAGTGCAATTTTGAACCTAAGGTCAAGTTAATAATTCAGGAGGCTAAACATCAAGCCTACACATGTAAAGGGACATTTCATGCAAAATATCAATACAATCAGTGTTACAGACTTTAACAGAGTTGGGCCATTCCTGAATTTTGCATTTACGATCGAAGCCCATTGCCTGATCGCAGATTTGGGCACAAGTTTCAAAGTTCGATTCAGCAAGGCTGAAAATGCAACAAATGTTAGGGGGGCAGTTTATTTCTTCAAATTTGAAAGTGGATCAGTTACATGAATAGACACATTTTGATTTTTTTTTTTCAACGACACAATAAACAATTTTGAGGGACAACTTGAGGTTATTGCATCAAAGGATAACCATTCTGGAGAGGGTGTTTTGACATTAATTGTCAAACACTTTACCAAATGGCATTTGCTTTTGGGGTCGGGTTTTGAAAATATATACAAGAATGGTTTTGGTTTTGGTTTTGTTTTGAAATCGAGAGACACGTAACACATTGATGCACATAAAGGGTATCCACACATAATATATACTATACAAGCATGCAAAACATGTTAGGCGACGGGACTGTAATTTTTAGAAAAAAACTATATACATAATATATAAATGTTCAATCAACCTCTATAAAGCTTGTACTCCTCTATACATTATTAGATTAGTGTAAGAGATTAAACTTTTTATTTTAAGAAAAATTGTTTAACACATAGAAAAGGGTCATTTCTTAAAAATGGAGTTGGGCACATATTACAAGTGGAAAAAGGGGATGTTCAGGTTTATAGAAACAATCCAGTTTAGACAAATATAGCACAAATTGCCCCTGTTTTAACGAGATTTCTAGATTGCAGGCAGCGATTTAACCAAGAACTTTTACATAACCATTAAAGCCAAGACGTATTAAAAGAAAATGACTTAAACTCTTCAACTATCATTTTTATGGGATATGATGCGCACAAGCAAAGAGGAAGTTAAAGAAAGGCCCCTGATAGCAAAGTGAACACCATCGAAAAAACTACCAGACTATGCATATACAGACAGGGAATGCCCTAGCAAATACACACAAAGGGGGTCTACAATCAGTACAGGAGATAGATAGAGTTCCCTGCGTGAACTAGTGGAACTATCAAGTTCCTGGGCTTTGCCAGAACTGATATTTCAACAAGACTTCACTTTTCTTGCATACAGCTTGTTAGCATAACAAAGTCTCATGTCCTTCATTTACCGTGCTTGGTATACCTGTAATAAAGACCCTGGTATAGTCTTTACAAAGACTATCCAATAACCTGCAAGACTTGTTAGGGGGTGGCCATAATCAGGCCTACACAGACAGGGACAAACTCACACAGCAGACAAGTAACAATGAAAGGCTCGAAGACAAGTTTTTTTAATGACTAACTTAATATTAAAAAAAAGGAAACAAGGTCTGTGTATTGCCAGGAAAACTAACAAGTCTAGTGATCAAAGACAATTCCAAACAAGATGCTTATTGCCAGAGAGTTTTTTAGTGAGAGAGAAGGGGGGGGGGGGGGGGAGAGAGAAAGAGAGAAAGAAAGAGAGCTTTTATGTGAGTTTTCTCTGTGTGCGTGTAGTGTATATAAAAGTGGAATGGACGTGTTTATATAAGTTTGATGTATGAATTCAAATTTCAAACGGGTAAACATGCATATGGCAAGGTTATATTTTTCCCAGAATTAAAAGGATCCTCTTGGCATATTTTCCATATATTGTTCAATCAGGACTCCCAAAATTAAGGAAAATCATGTAAAAAGGATTTTTTGAAAATATACTCCCTACTCTTTTTGAAGAAAGATGTCTAGGTTCAAAATCAGTACAATCAAGGTCATTGAAAATGTATCACTCTACTGATTAAGGCTCAGAACACCCTACACTAGTTTGAAATTGGAAATCCTTTAATTATCCTCACAATATCCTAATCAATCCCAATTGATATTCTTCTAATTACAAGATCAATTTTCCATTCAGATTTCAAACTTAACAATCATGCTCACATGGAAACTTTGCATTTAATCAACTGGATGCATTGCAATACACATAGTGTGATCATAATCAACTTCAAAATTATCACAGATTCCAAAGGTTAAAAACTTACAATATAATAAAGAACATAAGCTGCATACACATTGAAGTTCAAGTATTCCAAGTTCTGAGGTCATGACAGGGGTTTTAAGAGACAAATAATGTTCATTTTGATAGTGTATCATCATGAATCAGAATGAGAATCAACGTGGTCTCATAGTCTTTGCCCTAATTAATTTAGGTGTAACAGTTAACCAATTGAGCATGCGAATATCTAATTAATCAGCTAAAAGGAATCAATTTAAGGATGGATGTCACATAATAGTTTGAAGACCGTAAAAACAAAAAAAGGAAAGTGGATACCCATTTGAGTTTTTGATCAAGTCAGTCTTAACCCATTCCCCGACTGTGTGCGTAAAGGTATCCTCTCCATTAGGTCGTGAAGCTGAGGTTTTGTAGAGTCACCGTCGGGGTTCTATTTTTCGATGGCAGTGACGGAGTCGACGAAGGGTCGAGTTTTTTTGGCTTCGTCGTTTAGGGTAATTTGTGTAGGGGTTTTGTTGCGGACGGTGAGGAGAGTAAGAAAATATACTTGTCATTTCACCAGTGAAATTGGCCGAAAATAGCCTTGGAAGCGACGTCGCTAGGTTTCAATCGAGAGAGAGAGGGGGGGAAGGTGAGGGCGGCGTGTTTTCTGAATGGGAAAAGGGGGGAAATGATTTCAGGTGCTAGGGTTTGGGGGTTGGATTGTAATTAAAAAAGGAAAGAAAGATCGTGGTCGTTGGATTGGGGACGTTGACAGACTAGATGGTGCCACGTAGGCACACGTGGAGGTGACGTGCGTGAGTTGTGGAGTGCGAAGTGCTTAGGTGTAGAAAGTGTATATAAAGTGTATAAACATGTATAAAATTTGTATAAAATATGTATAAATGCCATATTAAATGGAAAATTTCAAGAAATAATTAATAGGATGCAGAAGAATATTATTAGTAAATTTAAAATAATTTTTGATAAATTTAGAAAATATGGGTAATTACAAAAAAAAATCAGTAATTGAATGTACAAATTTTGTAAATAGCTGTGGGTTGTGCCAGTGTCTTTGAAAATGACCTAATTAGCGTGTTTATGTAATATGAGGTATTTGAATAGAAGTCAATATGAGTAAGATATAAAGCTGAAATGGGAAATTGTATGATCATCAGTGCCATTTTGTCTGAAAAATTGTTATTGTATTTTTTGAAATGGACATGGATAAGTGTGAAACAGGAGGGACAAAATTGGGTGTCAACAGCTTCCCCTCTTTGTCCAAGGATGATGAAAGAGTTCAAGGGCAAAGATGTTGACAGAGCGGCCAATTTTGTCACAACATGTGGAAAGTGCATTTAGAAAGTGCAGTTTTGCAATGTGTTGTTATGCCAGATTGTTTCCTGTAATAAAGATGAGCTCGTTATAAATAATATTTATAAATATAAAGTGAACTTTCTTGTCGTTGAATTTTCTTGCCAGTGCCTCTGGTCAAGAGAACCTATGTGGTCATCAGAAGCTGCTACTGCCTCTCGTCATGAGATGTGTGCATGTTGCGTCAGGCTGTGTACCCTGCATACAACGAGTAAAGTGGAGTGCAAAAAAGTAAAATGCCATTATCATGTCTGCAATGTTGCTAGGAAATTTGTCGTGTTTCTGCTTTCACAGTCGCTGCGTTCAAAGAAAATTTGTGAGTTGTGGAGGAGGGGGGGAGAGGTTTGATTTGTGCTTTCTTCACCTGCTCCGCACCTTCTTCCCACAGTATCTCTTGCGGATGCTGGGACCTTGGTCAAGCTATGGGAGATATAAAGAAACAAAAAAAAAATGCAAGTAATTGAAAAATGATTTATAAGAAATGTGTTTTATTCCATTGAATCGTAGACTGCATTGTGTACATAGGTACAATATTTCTATTGTTGCTTTTTAGACCACAGTTTATGCATTTTTTTTCTCCTGAAATTTTTGAGGGGATCTTAAAAAAATCTGCCACAGTGTCGATTCCCATCTGTCCTTTTGAATTTTAATTTTTGAGAGGTCCTCAAAAAATTTTCTCTAGTGTCTACTTCGTGGGGGAAAATAATTTTTGTATTAATGAGAGCGAACCTTGGGGTAGGTTGCCATATCCCGGCTTGGGGAATCAGGTCGTTACGTAGTTCCAAATTACATGAAATGTTGCATAAACAGTAAAGCTACTAGCTAGTGCAGGTCTTTAGACATAGTATCTTTTGACAGCGTCTGCATTAATCGGTTTCGGCCAAATTTCCTACCATGTATGGCCCTTGCCAATTTGGTTCGAACTTGCTTTAAGATTGCTTCGTCGAATGTGACGGACATCGATCTTCGCTTCTATTGCCTGCCGGTTAGCGAAAATCTTAACAGTACATCCAATCACAAACTACACGAAAGTTGTCCCTTTTTTATGGAGATTTTTCGAATGGTAATGAAGCTTGCCATTCTGTTTATTTGGCCGAATCCGACTCCACATTGGAAAATTTAGGCTTTCTCTACTGGGAGTCTCCTTTCTTATCTTAAAAAAAAGGTGCCCCGGGGCTGTCTCGCGAAGATCTTGGTTTTCTGCGGAATCTATTTCAGTAGAGCGTATGATGTCGATGGCCCGAGGTAGAGCACTCAATGGGCTAGCAGCGCCTCGAAAAGCACGGACAAGCCACATGCAGGGAAAGAGCTATGCTATTGACCAGACCCTTTTTTCTCATTTTGTTTGAAGCGGGCCTAGTTTGAAAGGCTTGTTGGAATTGATCCGCTACTGGGATCACGAACGGGAATCTAAATAGAAAAGAAGGCCCCACTAAACTAGACTTGTACGCTTGACATGAAAAGTAGAGGCAAGCGGAGTCTGGATCCATCCTAAACCAAAGAGCGGGGCTATATCCTAATGTAGGCGGATTTGGTCAGGGAGATGCAGAAAGCGAAATTTTTTTAAAGCGAAAGCGCTGTGCCAACTTTTTGCCTCTTCTTGATTAGGAAATATATTCTTTAGCACCAACTGTCCCGGTTCGAAGGGTCTCACCCGGACTTCCTTGTTAAACGCTTTGCGATTCTTTTCTGGTACAATTGTCTGTGGCATATTGCATTCATCTCTTTCCATCGTTGAGCGCCAACAGCTCCATTCTTCATTTAATCCACTCGACATCCTTCAATTCTGCTTCTTGAATGAATATTAGAGAAGGTATCTTGACCTCTGCTGGTATTACCGCTTCAGTTCCATAGACTAACAAGTCAGGAGTGGCCCCCGATAATGTCCTTACAGTGGTGCGGTACCCCCAATAGTGCATATGGTAGACTCTCATGCCATTACTTCGAATTGTCAATTATCTTGCGCAATATTTTCTTGATGTTCTTGTTGGATGCCTCAACTGCTCCATTCATCTGAGGTATGTATGCAGTAGAGTTATGGTGCTTGATTTTAAAAGTGTCACAGGTTGCTTCATCAAGTCGCTATTGAGATTGGACCCATTATCAGTGATGATTGGCTCTGGAATGCCGAACCGACATATCATTTTGTCACGGACAAAATCAACTACCACTTTCTTCGTTACTGACTTGTATGATGCGGCTTCCACCCATTGGGTAAAGTAGTCAATAGCTACTAATATGAACCGATACCCATTTGATGCGGCAGGTTCAATTGGTCCTATAACATCCATTCCCCAGACGGCGAAGGGCCAGGGTGATCCCATAACATTCAGCTCACTCGGAGGTAACCGAATAATGTCCGCGTGTACTTGCTATCGATGACACCTTTTTACGTGGTTTATGCAATCATTCTCCATAGGCATCCAGAAATAGCCTGCCCTTAAGATCTTTTTTGCGAGCACAAAACCGTTCAGGTTTGAGCTGCACGTCCCCGCATGCACTTCTTCCAGCAATTTTGTGGCTTCTTTTGCATCTACACATCTTAGCAGACCTAAATCAGACGTTCTTTTGTATAGGACTTCGCCGTTCAGGAAGAAACCATTCACCAATCTCCTCAACGTCTTCTTTTGGAGGCTTGTATTATTTTCTGGATAAAAGATGTCTTTGAGAAAATTCCTGATGTCGTAGAACCATGGCTCTCCGTCTGAGTCTTCTTCTACTTGAAAACAATATGCTTGTTATTTTTTCAATGCTATAGGTATTGCATTAATGTAGTTCTTGTGGGGGTGTTGGATCATGGAGGATATGGTAGCCAGGGCATCCGTGAGCTCGTTCTGTAGCCTGGGCACATGTCGAAACTATATCTTGGTGAACCTCTTACTCAATTCTTTTATGCACTCTAAGTACGGTAATATCTTTGAATTCTTTGCTGCCCATTCTCCCCATACTTGGTGGATCAACAGATCGGAATCTCTGATTGCTAGTAGTTCATGTATATGTTCATGTCCACTGCTATTCTAAGACCCAAAATACAAGCCTCATATTCTCGCATATTGTTAGTGCAAGGAAATCTGAGTTTGGTTGTGACAGGATAGTGTTGGCCCGTCTTGGAAATCAATACTGCCCCAATGCCGACTTCGTTGAAGTTTATTGCTCCGTCGAAGAGTAGTCTCCATCCATCATACTCTTCTGCAATATCTTCACCGACGAACCTGACTTCCTCATCCGGGAAGTAAGTGTGCAAAGGCTGATAGTCGTCATCTATGGGGTTCTTGTCCATGTGATCTGCTAAGGCTTGAGCTTTTATTGCCTTCTGAGTGACGAAGGTGATGTCAAACTCACTGAGTAGCATTTTCCATTTGGCTAGTTTTCTGGTAGGCATTGGCTTTTGGAAGATATACTTAAGAGGATCCATTCTCGAGATCAAAAAAGTTGCATAAGATGTCAGGTAATGTCCCATCTTCTGTGCAACCCAAGTCAAAGCACAACAGTTGCGTTCCAACAGCGTGTACTTAGCTTCATAAGGAGTGAATTTCATACTCAGATAGTATATTGCTTGCTATTTCCTTCTCGTTGCATCGTGTTGCCCTAGTATGCATCAAAATGCTGAATCTGCCATAGAAAGATACAATATCAGGGGTCGCCCTGGTTTGGGTGGAACCAGTACAGGCGGGCAAGACAAATACTCTTTTATCCTGTCGAATGCTTTCTGGCAATCTTCAGTCCACCCAATCGCTGCATCTCTCTTCAGTAATTTGGTTCACAGATGTCAGTGGATTGGGATATGAAAGTCGTCCCAAGAAACTCATGACCTCTTTCTTACTCTTCAATGGCGGCAATTCTCTGATGGCTTTAATCTGAGATAGATCTAACCAAATGCCTTATCTGCTGACTATAAAACCCAATAACTTTTCGGCTGGAACACTAGAAGTGCACTTTGTTGGGTTCAACTTTAGGTTGTACCTACGCAAGCGACTGAAGAACTTGTGCAAATTGACCAAGTGCTCTGAGCTTCTCCTTGATTTAATGATCACATCATCCACATACACCTCGATCTCCTTGTGAATTAAGTCATGGAACATGATGACCATTGACCTCATGTAAGAGCATTCTTCAAACTAAATGGCATCGCTTTATAGCAATATGTTCCCCAAAAAGTGGTGAAAACTGTCTTTTCTGCATCTTCCTCATCTATAAACACTTCATGGAAACCGGCGAAGCGATCTGCGAAGGATTGTAGCTCATTCTTTGTGTAATTGTTAATCAAGATATGTATGTTTGGCAAAGAAAAGTCATCTATTAGGCTTGCTTGGTTCAGGTCCCTGTAATCTACACAAACTCTGATTTTCCCGTCTTTGCTTGGCAGTGGGACAATGTTGGCCAACCAAGTCGGGTATTCAACTGTCTTCAAGATCTCGGCATTGAGCTCTTTGGTCACCTCTTCTCCAATCTGTACTAAAGTAGATGATTTGAAGGTTCGAGCCTTTTGCTTGACTGGTGGAAAGCCCGGATTAATGGGCAATTTGTGCACCACAACATCCGTACTTATACCGGTCATGTCATCATATAACCATGCAAATACGTCCTCGCACTCTTTAAGAAATTCAATGTATTGGTTTCTCTCTTCTGGAGTAAAATGCACACCAATTCTTATCTCTTTCAGCGTTTTATCATCACCCAAATTTACCACTTCTGCCTCTTCTAAGTTTGGTTTTTTCTTATTTTCGAACCTCTCGATTTCTTCTTGTGTTGCCTCATCGAATTTATCATAATCAAGATCAGATTCCTTAAACTCAGTTGTTTCGTTACACGTTGTAATTGCAGATTCAATGGAATTATTAGTTTGAGTGCTGAAAAATAAAATAATGCGTAATTAAAGTAAAAGAGAAAAGAGCAATGCTTTTATTTATGAATCCTTGCAAAACAATATTTTAAGGGAAACACGACAACTAGAGAAAAAGGAAAGTGCAATTCCTATGACTCGAGATTGAGTTTTATTTTTAGAAAGCATGAAAAAGGAGAATCAATGCCCCCAGCTCTACCAAGGTCCACGATATGCTCAGGCCAAGTTGCTAGTCAAATTGTTCAGTGCAGCTCCAGATTCAACTTTTGCAAGACCAGGAGGTTCAACATGCTCTTCAAAGATCACACAACAGTCTTCGTCAGATAAGAACAACTTCCGTATGCCTGCTAGCAAATCCTCTTCAGCGTCAATGGCCTTTGGTTCATCCTCTCGTATTGCAGATTCCTCCCCCTTATGACCATCCAAGAAACCAGATGAGACAAATATATGTCTTGAAATTCAAAGATGCTTCTTTCATACTCTTCTCATAACTCACAAAGTATCCTGTCAGTTTTAACCTCGTCATACCTCATCGTGATCTGAATGGGATCTTCTATGCCATCCAAGTTCTTGCCCAAACCTTTTCCTTGTCCGCAACCTTGCCTTAGCATAATGCCCATCACCCAATCTCCGGGCTACTTTATGGGTTGTGGGAGTATGTATGGTTCCTCAATTTGCACTTCCTCAGGCTCGAGTTCAAGTACTCTAGGTATCTGCACTTGCCTTCCTCTTGTTTCTCTAGAGATGCGCTTCCAGTTAGGATGGGTGTTGGGTGGATACCTAAGCTGCTTCTCGCTCTTGGCAGGTATTGTTTTACAAAATTCACGTGTGGGTACTTCCCAATCAGACATCATGGGCTCCCAGACTAGATCCTTCCTTCATATCCTTTACCTCGACCATCCCAATAAGCACTGTAAAAATTTCTTTTTTTCCAATTTCCTGGGGGGGGGGGGGGGGGGCGTTGACAAGCTTAGGGACGAATTATGTATAATACCCTCCTGGTACTATGTCAACATCCTGTTCATGGCTATTGCGGTTCCGCTTCTTGTCTTGATTCTTGTAATGCCCTCATTTACTACCATGCTCTGCTCCCACTAACTCTAAAGTGTAGAAAGTTTGCCCATCCAAAGTGTTTCCCTCGATTGCTGTAATGGTTTGCTCATTGTAGATAAAGTTGCTTCCTTTACCGAATACCACAACCTCTTTGTTGTCCTACTTGAATTTCACCATCTAGTGCATGGTAGAAAGAACCGCTCCGGCCACGTGGATCCAAGATCTTCCCAACAGCAAATTATATGAGGCTGATATGTCAATGACATGGAATTCAACGGTGAACTCAATAGGGCCAACCATGATGGTTAGGTCGATCTCTCCAATAGTGCTCCTTTGCGAACCATCGAATGCCTTTACTTTCAGGTCATGACACTTTCCCTAATTTCATTTTGGTCAATCCTCATCCTCTTCAAAGTGATGAACAGGCATATATTCAAATCAGATCCTCCGTCAATTAAGACTCTTCATACGAACCATTCTTTGCACTTGATGGTAACATGTAAAGCTTTGTTATGCCCAAGCCCTTATGGTGGTAATTCATCTTCGTGAAAGGTAATCCAGTTGGATTCCATGACTTATCCAACCATGCTATCCAGGTTCTCAACAGTGGTGTCTACTGACACATATGCTTCATCCAACATTTTCATCATGGAATTTCTATGACTTTCTGATTTCAACAGTAAGGCCAGAACAGAGATTTGTGCCAAGGTTTTGCCCAAGTGCTCGACAACGGAGTACTCTTTTGCCTGAACTGTCTTCCACAAATCTTCGGACTCTTCTTCATTGATTACTCTTCTATTAGGCTCTTTGCCTTGAATAAGATTCTCGGGAGTGTAAATCTTCCCACTTCTGGTCATACCCTATGCCGCAATAGTTTTGAACACTGTCTTTCCTTTCCTTTTCTTTTCTGCTTCATAGTCCCATGGTATTGCTTTGTCATTATGGGGAGGGGCTACGTCCACATAGAATTTTGGAGCCATTTCTACTTCAATGGGACCAGGTGCCCTGGCCGCTTGGGCGACAGAGGCGAGGGCTGGTGTGGCTTCTTTCACCTTGATGATGGTTCCCTCTAGATTACAGTCGGCATCCAACTCAATAAAATTCACTCTGTTGTCTCCATGATTGGGTAGAGGATTATTGTGCACATTTGGCGCCTTTAAATGTATTGCCTTTTGATTGATCAAATCTTGTATCTTATCCATTAAAGTAAAATACCTTGCAGTGTCGTGGCCTGGCCCTCCAGAATGATAAGCACATGTTTTAGATCGATCAAAGAATGGCGACATATTTTCAGGCATCTTAAATGAAATGGGTTGTATATGGCCTGCTGCTTTGAGTCTTTCGAATAACTGGGTTCGGGATTCAGCCAAAGGAGTATAATTCCTTTTGGGCTTTTGGTTATTATCCGGGCGGGGTCTTGATGGGTAAGTGTTAGTGTTTCTGTAGTTTGGGTTTGGTGAGTATGGTGGTCGTTGTGGAGGCAGGTTTTGAAAGGTAGGCTGTGTATTGTATACTGGATAAGCATATGGTGGTGGAGTGTATGGGTAGGGTGGTAGTGGTGTTTAGTAGTAGTGGTTGTGGGTGGGAGTGTGATCGAGGGAAGTGGTGACGAAAGAGACATCATCTTTCTTTTTCTTGGTTATTCCTGCACTACCAGTTTACAGTGCTTTGTTGGTGGCCAGCAGCGCGGCTAAGCTAACAATCTTTCCTGTTCTTAACCCATATTCAACAATGTCACCAATTTTGATCAAATCCTCTAACTTCTTGTCCTGCATATTTAACATCTTGTCAAAGTATACATCTTCTTGTATCCGGATGAAAGTGACTACTATTTCTGTATCATCCATGGGCGGTTGAACCTTTGCGGCTTCGACTCTCTATCTTGTGGCATATTTTATGAAGGTTTCGGTGGGTTTCTTTTTCAACTTCTCGATGTAGAAACGGCCAGGCATGGCATCAGTGTTATGCCCAAAGCTATCAACAAAATCTCTGGCCATAGCCTCCCAACTTGTCCATTTCTTCAGCTGTTGTTTGAAATACAATGTCAGTGCATCACCCGTCAAACTGCGGTTAAATAGCTGCATTCTGATCTTTTCATCATATCCTACTCCAATCAGCTTCTCACAGTAACACCTCAAATAAGCCATCGGGTCACCGCTGCCGTCGAACATATTGAATTTTGGTGTCTTGCAGCCGTCGGGTAACTTTAGATTAGGATAGAGTCATAAGTCTTCATAAGCCAAACCGCTAGTCTTCTTAGTCACTTGAAACTGCCTGAATTTCTCCACCAACCACTTGACTTGTTCCTTTGTGTTTTCCGCATCCTCCCCTGTCCATACATGTCGTGATCTTTGGTAGGTGAGGCAACAGGTTTGGTTTCAGCAGTAAAGGTAGGGAATCGGGTGGTGAGTTTGTTTTGTGGTGCTTTTGGTGCTGCAACATAGGTAGGGTATGGGAGGTCTTTTTCGGGAATGATTGAAGTCTTTGCCGTGAGGGCGAGTGGGTTTGTTTAGGTCAGTAGCTCCATCGGCATATACAGGAGGAATTCTGTTTTACAACTCGACTAAGACAAAAGGGAAACAACTCGACTTAAAAAAAAAAAAAAAGACTCGACTTCGACTAATGGCCAAGTGAAATTGCACTCCAATCAGACATTGTCTTTGATATCTTCCCCTTCCTTTTGCTCTTCTTTTTCTTCATTCTCCTTAAATTCTTCTTCTTCATACTCTTCCTCCAGCTGTTCTCCTACTTCATTATCTCCTAGAGGGATAAAGATTACTTCCATGAGGTCTATCCCATCTCGTATGCTACCTAGAGATTTTACAAAGAAGTCGCAATTTTCTATTCCCAATACTTCTTTGTTTTTCAATAGTACCACCTTAAAATAATCCGCCCAACCCCTGAGGAGATTTTCCAGACTTCTCGCAACTTGCCTGATTTCCATCGTTTTGTTTATCCAAAATCCACCTTCGTCTTCTTTGATCTTTCCTTTGTACTAACTTCTTATTTCTCTATATTGGGTGGGTCTCAGTTCTCCCGTCTTTTGTTTGTATCTGGCCCGCAGTCTTTTATACTTTTTTTCGAAACTTGGAGCTTCACCTTTCTTTTTCAATGGGGGGTTTGGGCTTAAACCTCTCTTTGTCTTCCTTGAGCCACTGGGGATAGGCCAAAGCAATATAAGGATTTCCTTTATTGTCTCAAGCATGACAGAATTGCATAGTTGCTCTCTTCTCCCACATTATCTGTATTGTATCGATCATTGGGCATTCTAGATCGTTCATATCAACATTAAATCTCTTCCCTTTCGTTAGTTGAAAGAGTTGTTGTGTCATCCCTACTTGCCTGAGAATTCTTAGGGGGACGTAATGATGAGTCCCTCAGAACCTGATCAGTGTCAAGAAGGTAGCATCTTGACCTTGTATGGAAACCGAAAACAAGCACAATATTCTATCACCCATTGCACATTTTGTAATTTTTGGAACTTGGTGAACCATCTATGCATTCCTGTAGGTTTCGTCCATGGTATGGCATCAGTCATGCAATCACCGTGTGTCCTAATGCCATCAGTCCTCTGCGCCACTGGTGCAAACGGGCTTATTTCGTCCTTCTGGAGATGCTCGATTAACCACATTTGCAACAAGAAATTACAGCCCTCAGAATAGTCTACTTATTTCTTGCACTTGGTTAAGGCACTGTAGATGTCCCCTACGATCATTGGAACCAGACTTACTTAGTAATTGGGGGCGCCTCTGTGCAAATTTTCAACCGCCAACCCCATCCTTATGCCAATCTTTCTTCATTTCTCAGGGAAAATCACGCTTCCCAGAAAAGCAATGGTGAAAGCCATAAATTCAGTCCAGCCCCAGTCTTGAATTATTAACGCCCCTTGGAGATCATGTCGAAGAGTAAAATCTCTGAACCGGGAATACAGAAATTCTAGAGTAACCTTTGCGTCTTGGATATCCCTTTGTGGTATGGTATATAGGGAACTTGCAAGGGTTCGAGGAATTTAGTAGGCTGCACCTCTCGAGGATAAATCATAGTTTCAGGTCCTGATGCTAACCCTGCCAAACCCCAAATTTCTTCCAACATCGGTGCCAAATCTATGTCGTTATAGTGAAATACAGCCTTTTTGTGTCTCAGAAATAGGTTGCCGGTTCCACTAAACTGGGCATCGCTTTGTACACGTAAGGGCCAACAGACTACCCAACACCTTTTGGACACGCTCTTTGTTAGCCTTAGTCAAATCATCCCACCAAAGTTTGATCAGATAGGGAGCTTGGACAAGTGTGTCGAATTGAAATAAGCCTCTTGCAACCACAGTCTGAAAATAAAAACAAAAAAACAGATCAGAATAATCCTATTGTTTTGATTAAACTCAAACACATGATCAATATTTGGCGCAGGCATTTCTTCAAATCTAAGTAGTCATGGCATTTTGTTGTTTTCGGGTTAGACCTTTTTCGGACGTTTGGATGGGGTTTACTAATGGAGTATGACGTGCCAAGGACGCTTAGCCTTTAAGTTTATTATGATGCAAAGAAAAATAAGTATGCATTTTGTTGCCAATTGTTCTCATAATTTCCCCAAAAATGACTTTGAAATACAATACATGAGGACTCTTTAGAAAATGAAATACAAAAGAAATGACAGTGAAACTAGACTAAGCAGCATGTTCCTTGTCCAGCCTGGCTCTTTTTGCTTCTCGCACAATTTCCTTGACATCTTCCACAGCTTTGGCTAGGTGTCCTGTGGTCGTAACAAGATACAAGATGTCTACTCCATCACATTCGGAGTTCCATATCTCAAGTTTTGTGGCCAACCCTTCCGCTTTTCCTTCTAACTCTAATGCTCTTTTTTTCCACGTCTCGATCTCCTCCTTGTTTTCTTTTTCTAGCTTTATAGCCTTTAGCATAAACTTGCGGTATCGATTTTGAGCCTCTGCTTCTCTATCCCTTATGTTTCCTCGGCATGGTCTAACCACAATATTTCCTTTTACCCTAGAACACAGTAAACTAATGTAGTTTGACTCGCAATCGGCATTGTATCTGTCTGGTGCTATTAATTTCTCTCCCATAACTTGTCTACCTTCCCATGATTTTCTGATGCTTTTGACCCTAGGGACAATATCTTCGGTGTTGTCAAATTGGTATACCTCTGTGTCTGGTACGAGTGGCATGATCTAATTTCTTCTTGCTTGCCTCATTACCCTTAGTGGTAGGTAGGGTTAGAGGCCTCTCAATCCCATAAGTATAAAAATTGACAACTTTTCAGAGTTGATGATGAAATTCGGTGAAGGAAACCAAGTGAACATCCACAGATTGAATCTTCCGTCATGTTTTCAAACAATTTCACCTATTTTTCTGTGTTGCTTGGGCTTAAGTTTTGGACACTTATAGCGATCTCCAACTAAGTAGATTGAACCGGCTGGCTTGGGTAATTCTTGTGAACCTTCAACTTTCCTCAAATGTTCCTTGAACCATACTTGCAATAGAAGATTACATCCTTGAAAGTATTTCGCTCCACTCTTACAACAACCCAAAGCCCAGTAAATATCCGGCACGATCATAGGGAAAATAGTGTATCGATAACCACCACTGAATAATGCATCAATAACCATGACAAGCCTCGAATATATGTTGTTATCTGAGCTCTCGGGAAATACCATAATTCCTAAGAAACTGACAGCGAATGCAAATGGTCTAGCTATCCTCCAATCACTATGGGATTTGAACTCTTTTCTATGATCATCCAAAGTACTCAAATACCCAAACCTATTGTAGATATAGGAAAAGAGTATATTCTTTTGTTGTAAAAATTCTACATCAACATTTGCCACAATCCCAAGTTTGTCAACAAATTCTCCCGGTGTAGGGATGTCAAGAGCCAAGATACAAATCCCTTGCCACTGGTGATTTTCCAACCCCAAAATTGATATAAATCCGTCTATCCTTCTAACAATAGTGTCAATTCGATGTCCCCAAATCTAAAAACATTGAGTTTGTCGACCCAAAACGACACCCACGCTTCGATCATTCCATGACAATGCTCTATTTCTAACGAATATACCAAATGTCCCAAGTGTTCACATACTTCCTTCTGTTCATACAATGACAAATTACCCCACCAGTGGGTCAACATAGAAGGTGCACCCAAAATCATCTCGAACCGGTGAAACTTTTGACTCATGATGATCTGCAAAAGAAAAAGAAAATAAATAAATAAAAATTCCCAACCCCCTTTGAGAAAAATTGGACAATCAAAATATTTACTTATTTTCGCCCCTCTTTTTTCTTTCGAATGCACATAGACATGTTCAAACGGCCTTTCAGGGTTTAAAAACTCATCAAGTTGTTTAAACAAGTTGAAAACTAGTCGGCTTACGGGAAGCCCTTACTAAGACATGATGCATGCATATTTACATTTCAAGAGTTGGGTAATTCGAGACATGGTTCCCCTAGGCGGACAACCAAGGGGTGGGAATGTTTAGAATTGTTGGTTGTATAACGGACCAACTATATTCCAATCGTTTCCTCTAAATATTTTTTTGAGTATGAAACGACCGTGAGATCCACGTAATCGGTTGTGTCTGTGCAAGTGTCAGTTTCCCAGGATTAGAGGAGTATGAGAGGAACTGCCAGAATATTATAGGAAAATATTAATCATACAAAATATAACAACCAAGAAAGAAAGAAAAAAACAAAAAAGAAAGAAGCTAGTCCAAAATATAATAATAACAATAATAACAAAGAAAAACAAAAGAAACTTAGTCCCAATAAAAACAATAAAGGAAATTAAACAAAAAGAATTTAGTCAAAATAAAATTCAAAAATTAGAACTCGTTGTGATTAGGACTTTTCAAGTTATCCCCAACGGAGTCGCCATTCTGTCGCACCCCCTTTCTTTCTAACTCGGAGTGAGTCAAAGGTCGGATTTGACTAGGTGACTCGGTTGAATCGGTTTTGGAGTCTCTACCTAATAAATTTGTCTAAGATATATTAGGTTGCCTAAAAGATGTCTAAGGGTCTTGATTAACTCCGGGAAGTCTTGCTTATAGAGATTCTAGGTAAGAAGTCCTTGTGACTCGGGAAGAAGGTGTTAGGCGCTTCTCAAGTCCCACGAAAGGTGGTTTCCGCCCGAGTTTCAATTTTTGGATGTCGAGTCAAAGAGTTATAAGTGTAAGGGACGACTAACTTCAAGCCTAAAAGTGCAATTTTGAACCTAAGGTCAAGTTTCTCATTCAGGAGATCAAAAGGTCAAGACTACACTGGTAAAGGGACACTTTATGAAAAATATCAATGCACTTTAAGTGAGTTGGACCATTCCAGAGTTTTTCATTTACGACCTAAGCCCACTGCCTAATCGCACATTTGGCCACAGGTTTCAAATTTTGATTCAGGAAGGCTGAAAATGCAACAAATGTTAGGGGAAGTTAATTTCTACGAATTTGAAAGTTGGATCAGTTATATGAAGGCATATTTTGAAATTTTTTTTCCAAAGAACACAATAACCAATTTTTAGGGACAACTTAAAGTTATTGCGTCAAAGGAATGTTAGCCATTTTGGAGAGGGTGTTTTGACATTAATTGTCAAACACTTTTCCAAATAGTTTTTCTTTTGGGGTCGGGTTTTGAAAATATATATAAGAACAATTTTCGTTTTGTTTTGAAATTGGGAGACACGTTTCACATTGATGCACATAAAGGGTATCCGCACATAATATATACTATACAAGCATGCAAAACATGTTAGGCGACGGGGTTGTAATTTTTAGAAAAAAAACTATATACATATTATATGAATGTACAATCGACCCCTATAAAGCTTGTACTCCCTATACACTATTAGATTAGTGTATAAGAGATTCAGGTTTTCTTTTTTAGGAAATTTTATTTAACACATAGAAAAGGGCCATTTCTAAAAAATGGAGTTAGGCTCGTATAACAAGTGGAAAAAGGGGTTGTTCAGGTTTATAGAAACAATCCAGTTTTGATAAATATAACACAAATGGCCCCTGTTTTAACGAGATTTACATATTTCAGGCAACAATTTAACTAAGAACTTTTACATAACCATTAAGGCCAAGACGTATTAAAATACATTGTTTTAAACTCTTCAACTATAATTTTTTGCTTAACTTGTCATGCAAACTCATCATTTTATGCGATATGATGCACACAAGCAAAGAGGAAGCTAAAGTAAGGCCCCTGATAGCCAAGTGAACACGACTAAAAAAACTACCATACATAAGCATATACATATAAGGAATGCCCTAGCAAATACACACAAAAGGGATCTACAACTAGTACATGAGATAGAAAGAGTGCCCTGTGTGCACTAGTGTTCTATCAAGTTCTTGGGCTTTCCCAGAACTCATATTTCAACAAGACTTCACCTTCCCTGCATGCAACTTGTTAGCATAACAAAATCTCATGCCTTTCATTTACTGGGCTTGGTATACCCGCAATAAAGACCCTGGTATAGTCTTTACGAAGACTATCCAATAACCTGCAAGACTTGGTGGGGGTGGCCATAAAAAGGGCTACATAAATAGGGACAAACTCTCACAGCAGACAAGTAACAATGAAAGGCTCGGAGACAAGCTTTTTCAATGACTACCTTAGTATTGAAAATAAGGAAACAAGGTCTGTGAGGAAAACTAACAAGACCAGTGATTAAAGATAATCCCAACATAAGATGCTTATTGCTAGAGCATTTTTTAGAGAGAGAGAGAGAGGGAGGAAGCTTTGTATGTGTTTTCTCTGTGTGTGTGTAGTGTATATAAAAGTGGAATGGACAGGTTTATATAGGTATGGTGTAGGAATTCAAATTTCAAACGAGTAAACATGCATAAGGCAATGTTATATTGTTCCCTGAATTAAAAGGATCCTCTTGGCATATTTTCTATATATAATTCAAGTAGGACTCCCAAAATTAAGGAAATTCATGTAAAAAGGGTTTTCTGAAAATATACTCTGTACCTTTTTTCAAGAAAGATATCCAGGTTCAAAATCAATACAAACAAGATCATTGAAAATGTATCACTCTACTAATTTAGCTCAGAACACCCTACACTAGTTTGAAATTCGAAATCATTTACTTATCCTCACATTATCCTAATCAATCCTAATTGATATTCTTCTAATCACAAGATCAATTTGCCATTGAGATTTCAAACTTAAGCAATCATGCTCATATGGAAACTTTGCATTTAATCGGTTGGATGCATTGCAATACACATAGAGTGATCATAATCAACTTCAAAATTATCACAGATTCCAAAGATTAAAACCTAACAATATAATAAAGAACACAAGCTGCATAAACATTAAAGTTCAAGCATTCCAAGTTTGGAGGTCATGACAGGGGTTTTAAAAGACAAATATTGTTCGTTTTGATAGTGTATCATCATGAATCAGAATGAGAATCAACGTGGTCTCATAGTCTTTGCCCTAATTAATTTAGGTGTAATAGTTAACCAATTGAGCATGCGAATATCTAATTAATCAGCTAAAAAGAATCAATTTAAGCATGGATGTCACATAATAATTCAAAGATTGTAAAAACAAAAAAAAGGAAAGGGAATACCCGTTTGAGTTTTCGATCGAGTCAGTCTTAACCCATTCCCCGACTGTGTGCGTAAAGGTTTCCTCTCCATTTGCTCGTGAAGCTGAGGTTTTGCAGAGTCTCCATCAGAGTTCTATTTTGCTATGACAGTGACAGAGTCGGCGAAGGGTCGAGTTTTTTTGCTTCGTCTTTTAGGGTAACTAGTATAGGGGTTTTGTTGTAGACGGTGAGGAGAGCAAGAAAATGTATTTTATTTGTTATTTCGTCGGTGAAATTGGTCGGGAATGGCCTTGGCAACGGCTTCGGTTTGATCGAGAGAGAGATGGAGGGTGAGGGCTGCGTGTTTTCTGAATAGGAAAGGGGGGAAATGATTTCGGGTACTAGGGTTTAGGGGGGTTGGATTGTAATTTTAAAAGGAAAGAAAGATCGTGGCCGTTGGATTAGGGACGTGGACAGATCAGATGGTGCCACGTAGTCACATGTGGAGTTGACGTGCGTGAGTTGTAGGGTGCCAAGTGCTTAGGTGTACAAAGTGTATATAAAGTGTATAATCATGTATAAAATGTGTAGAAATTATGTATAAAAGGCCACATTAAATTGAAAATGCCAGGAAATAATTAATAGGATGTAGAAAAATATTTTTAGTAATTTTAAAATAATTTTGGATAAATTTAGAAAATATGGGTAAGTGCAAAAAATAAGTAATTGAATGTTCAAATTTAGTAAATAGCTTTGGCTTGTGCCGGTGTCTTTAAAAATGACCTAATTGGTGTGTTTATGTAATAGGAGGGTTTTGAATGAAAGTCAATATTAGTAAGAGATAAAGGTGATATGGAAAATTGTATGATCATCAGTTGCAATTTTGTTTGAAAAATTTCTATTACATTTTTTGAATTAGACATGGATAACTGTGAAATAGGAGCGACAAAATTGGGTGTCAACAGCCGTCCCTCAAAGTAGCCAAATTCACCAGGCAAGTACACTATGCCAATGTGACCCATCTGGGAGCAGTTGAGGAGGGCTTGCGAAAGGTTGTCAGAGGTGGAAATAAAGGCCAAATTTGCTAAAAAGGATGCTTTCGAAGCTAGGGGCCTTTCTGCATTCCTCCAAGATGAGAATGACAAGCTGCAGGGAGAAGTGGCATCCCTGAGGAAGGCCTGTGATAAGCTCCGCAGTGATTCCCATAGGATAGAAGAGAAGATGAATGCACTGAACACTCGGCATATGGCCGAAGTTGACCATGCGAATCTTGCGGCTACTCTTGCCACCTTACACTGGGTTTGTGACAAATCTAGCTTGGACCTAGTTGGTGAGATTGCTTCATTGACCGGGCTCGCGGCCCAAGCAGATGCTAAGCTGGGATCTGACCTTGAGGAAGGCTCTGAAGAGGCTAGTGGAGAAGGAGGAGATGTTATGCTGGCTGGGGAACATGTAGTTGGTAAAACATGACCTTCACGGAGCATTGCCGCTGAAGGAAGTCCCCCGAGGGAGAATTAAAGTCCACTTCCCAATTCTTTTTTGTGATTATGTCTTGAACACTTGCCCGTGTTTTGGGCGTATTTGTTATGTTATCAAGTTGGCTTTTTGACTTGAATTATCTATTAATTTGTTTTTCACGATTTTAATTTTAGCTGTAAATAGTTTTTTAGATAATGATCTTGCAAAAGTCGTGCCTGTGTGGGCGTGTGCGCCAAGGGATTAGGCGGTTTTTGTTAAGTAACGGATGCTCTATTTATTCTAATGTCTAGAATGTTTATCAGTGAGCCTGCTTGGGCATGTGCATCCGTTATATGTGCGCCAGTAGCTGACGGCTTAAATTGCATCTACGATAGACAACTTTTATTAGGGCAAGGCCCGCGTCCGCAAGGTTAGCCTGTTGTATGTAACATAGCATTTTTTTTGTTCAAGCTAGAACATATGCGCTTGTTCACTCAAGTGTTTTAAGACTTTACTGGCACTATGCGGTTAGACGTCCCTAACGACATGTTGGTGCAATTTGTGAATTGAAGATTTCAACTTACGAATAATGCCTCGTGGCTGAACTAGAAGTGATCTAGCTTTAAGCGAATAGTGCACTCTACTTTTGTAGCGAAAAGTGAGTGTATTACTTCAACTTAAATTATGCCGGGGCTATGAATATTTGGATCATAGATGGATCTCATTGTACAACTGACTAAATAGAATAGTAATTTTATTAATAAAAGGGGGTGATGGGCCCGAACGGTTGTGGGTAAAAACCCATACCATAATTGATAAGCATAAAAATACTGTAATTAAAATTTAAAAAGAGACTAGAGACTTAATTAAAGTGAATACAAAAAAGAATTGTTCTTTCAAGTGCCTCGCTCCTTCTCCCCCTGAAACTATTAATCGACCAAATAGCAAGAGTCGTTGTCTTTGTGGATTAAAGTTTCGAGGTCTTCATCAGCATCAAGGAGGTTCACCTCTGATACCGTGACGGGGACGGGCTCTCCTAGGACAGCTTCCGAATAAAATTCCCTTGCCACTTCCTGATCTCCATTGATCTCTTTTACCTCCCCCTCCCCCATTTGGTAGGGTACTTGAGCTTTTGATGCAGGGTGGAAGGCATTGCTTTGACTTGGTGAATCCACGGCCATCACGATAGAGTTTTAAGGGACCCCTCATTTGATTACCTAGAAGGACGTAACATGGTCTGCTCCTGGTATGCATATTGCAAGATCTATTTTTCCAACAGATTTTTCGCAAGTTGTTGAAGCCAGCCAATGTTTAGACACTTGGAGATACTTTTTATTCAGTTCCTATTTCCCATAGGGTATCCCACTTGATAAGGTTTACAATGCTGCCAGCGTCAAACAACACGCGTTTGACATCTGTTTCCCCTATTCTAAGTGTTATGACCAGGGCGTCGTAGTGAGGATGCTGCAGCTGGTGCTATCCTCATCACTAAACAAGATCATCTCATCTCGATCGTGGACTTCATCGGGCGCTACCTCTCTCTGATTTGAATCATTATACAACATTGGGCTACCAACTATCACGTTGATGGACATCTTAGGTTGCGGCAGATCTAGAGGACCCTCTGAGCTCCTATTTTTGGCGTACGTCTGGTTTCCCCTATCCGTCAACAAATCCTTCAAGCATCCTTTATTTAGAAGACCTATTACTTCTAGAATCATAGCCATACAACCAGCAGTCTCATGATAGTGATCTCTTTTACCGGGCTCTGCCATCATGTTGCTGGGCCAGCATAGTTGGGCTTTTTTCAGATGATCCTTTACAAATTCTACGGTGTTGACGTGCAACCCTAACTCCTCAAACCTGTCGAGTATTTTGTTGATGCTGAGTGACCCCTTGTCAGGGAGAATCGCTGCTTTTCTATTGTCGTCCCGCTTTTCTACAGCTTTCGGGAAGTCGGCCCTGTAATCTCTCCTACTTCGCTTCCCCCTATCTCTAGCTCGAGGTTCTTCGGCGTATTCCCGTGTCGACCTTGACGATTGATGTCTTTGGTGATCGGAAAAATACCACATTGAAGGTCGAGGGTTATTTATTTTTCAAATGGAGCTTTTCAGTATACCTCTGGTACAAAGCATTCCATGTCGTCATCGGGTGTTGAGTAAGACTCCACAATAACTCTTGGGTGGCTAATGAACCCCTGGAGTTTATACTCTTGCCAAAGGCTACCATAATAATATTGTCGCGAACTGGAGGGAGCTCCATGCGTTCCCTCTAAAATCTTTCTAGGTAGATTTTTTAGCAATTCATCATCGCGTTGTTGGATCTCGAAGATGTTTTCCATGCGCTTCCCTCACTTACGGGCTCCGGAATGCACCTTCTTGAATAAATCCTGCATCTAGGTGAATGACGCGATCGACCGCATCGGTAGCTGAGTGTACCATGCAAGGGCGTTGTTAGTCAAGGTCGAGCCGAACCTTTTCAGAATAGCAGATTAAGTTTCTTCTTCAGTAAGCTCGTTACTTTTAACGGCTGTATAATAAGCTGCAATATGCTCGTCTGGATATGTGGTTCCATTGTACTTAAGGTTATCCAGTAGGCGGAAGTACTTTGGTACGCGGACTGGTGCAGCACTCTCCTTATATGCATGCTTATAGAAATTTTTGCTCATCTACAGTGGTATGCTGGGGTGGAGCAGCTGGCACGTTACCAATCTGATCGTGGATGGCCTTCATCTCCTTCAGGATGTCCTTAATGACAGGTGTTTTTTTTGAGATCTTGATACTTAACGGCCGTGGAGCTTCCAGGGACGGCCTCCATGTTGAGTATGTGATTACAAATAGATGCTGGTGAATCTTTCACTAGCACTGATCCTCGCCGAGATGCTGCCCTCTGAGACGATCCAGCAAATATCACTCCTAATTTCTGGGCCATGCTTTCGACCATGTTGGCCGAGTTTTGCTCTGCCCATTCTGCCTGGGTCATGAATAGATCAACAAGGAAATCTTTGAGTCCGGAGTTGTCTCCGCATGGTTCATCGTCTTCGCCGTCATTGCCTATATAGATCGGATCCTTAGCAGGATCCTTTGATTGTCCATTAGGATCACTGGGATATTTTAGGGGATCGTCTGTTGTGTCAGCAGTGTTCATTAGAACGTTATCATTGTCGTCTGACATAACTACGCATTTTTCTTCGTAGAAACCTACAATTGGCTGGCCCCACGATGGATGCCAAATTGTTTTGGCCTAAATTTGGTCATTTAGGTAAAACAATTGAATTTGTTAGAGGGTCACAAGCAATACAATAAATACACAGGAAAAGTAAGTTAAACTGAGAGAAAAGTAATAAGCAAAAAAGTAATAATCTTATTCCTTAAGAATAGCCAGATTCCGTGTGAATCGATTGATGTACAATATAATATAAAAAGGGGGTATTTATAGCTAAGATTTACCAAGTCCTAATTATGGTAAAATACAAATACTAATAAAATGGTGGGCCGGTAAACTCAAGGCGGTGGTATATACAAAACCCGAACTAGGAGACTGTAAACCCTAAAGCAGCGAGATGTATACCTTGCATCCTACGCCCGTACTGGCTGAGTGGCGATGGCCTAAGGAGTAGATGTGTATCCTCTGTACATGGTGACTTACAAGATAAGTCTAGTCTTGCCAGCTGGACTCATATTCCCGTAGTCATAGGTGGCGTATTTTTGGCTGAGCAGTCTTCGCTGGGGTTGATGCTCCAATGCCTGGCTCAGATCCTTGGCTGGCAAGGGAATTCAACCTTATTCCATCAGCAGATTAATGAGTCACAAAGCTGTAATGTTGCTTGTGGTTCAAGGTTGTCTCTGTGTTTGACTGGTTCAGTTGAATCACTATTGCAACGACTCTTCGGCCGCTGGCTGTAGAATACCCGAGGAAAGAGCCCCCCTTCTGGTAGGTTCCCAGCTCAAGCCCTCTCATCTTCAATGAGCTTCCAATTATGCACTCCCATTTGACCAGTAGAGGTTGAAGTAGATCATCGTGTTTGCTCGGTGTGATGGGAGAAGGTTTTGCCTGTTCTCAGATGCTTCCGAGGTCTTTTGCTTTAGATAAGGTGCTCGGGCCTTGAGTATTTCTGTGACTGTGTGCCGAAGAATGCTCGGGCTACCATATATTCTGATGCGAGGAAAAACTTCGGGTTGCCTGCTGACTAGTAGCTACAATCTGGATAAAGGATCTTGGTCATATCTAATTTAGAGGAACTTGTTGTTTTGGCTTTTTAAAGCCTTTTAGTTTCTTTAGAATGCCTGTAACGAACAGTGTTGTATTCAAAAGAACTTAATTGTATACTGTAAGCATACGGGTTGTTGATATTAATGAAAATGGACGTTCATTAATACTTTATGCATACTTGTGTAGTTACATATAGTTTAGTCAAGCGGCATGTTTTGGGTGCCTTTCTGAGCTTGTGTCTTTTAAAGATGGGTGCATCCATTGTTGGGCACTTTATTTGTTTCCGTAAATGATGGCTTGTGTTGTATTTCAGGGCAACTCCCGCGTCCGCAAGGGGACGCCTTTACCTTTTGTATGTAACAGGGCATTTTTGCGTTCAAGCTAGAACATCTGTGCTTGCTCAATCGAGTGTTTTAAGACTTTTCTGGCACTATACGGGCGGGAATCCGCACCGACATTATTTATGCCTAAATTTGTACGACTAGATTAAACACTTAAATTTATGAAGGGGTCACAAGAAATACAATAAAATACGATGAAAAGTATGTAAATAGAGAGAAAAATAACAGACAAGAAATTAAGGAGTTTTATTCCTTGAGAATAGTCGGATTAGGTGGTGAATCGCTTAATGTACAATACAATGCAAGGAGTGGTATTTATAGTTGTGGATACCAAGTCCTAATTATGGTAAAATACAAAGTCTAATAAGGCTTATGGGCCTATAAATTCAAGGCAGTGGTATATAAGAAACCCTAACTAGGAGACTGTAACCCTAAAGCGGCAGGACGTCTGTCTTGCGTTCTCTGCCTATACCGCCTGAACGGTTGTAACTCATAGAACAGGCGTGTATCCAGTGTGCCCGATGACTTGTAGGATAAGTCTAATTTCGCCAGCTGGACTCGTATCCCCATAACAATAGGTGGCGTATTTTTGCCCACATAGTCAGTCCCCCTAACTTGCCGAGTGCTGGTGCAAGCAACTAGGAAGTGAAAGAAGTGTGATTGAAGATATAGAGGCATGACTGTACTGATGCTCGTCTCCTTCCTCTTCGCATGTGTTGTATTAAACACAAATCCTTAGTACAATGACGTGTTCTTTTATAATTTGAGGGGTTCTCCGCGTATCTTCCTAATGCTGCCACTGCTCTGTTCATATCCCGTAATTATGGGGATTGTATGGGAAAAAATACACCACCTACTATTACGGAGATACGAGTCCATCTGGTAAGACTAGACGTCTCCTACAAGTCACTGGGCTCAAAGGATACACGCCTGTTGTACAAGTTACGAAAGTTCAGGTTTTACGGGCGTAGGACAAAGGGCATACATCCTGCCGCCTAAGGATTAGAATCTCCTAGGTAGGGTTTAGTATATACCACCGCCTTGAGTTATAAGTCCATAGCCTTATTAGTTTTTGTATTTTACCTTAATTAGGACAGTTTATCCACTACTATAAATACCCATCCTTACATTGTACTGTAAAACAAGGCGATTCTCCACAAAATCCGGCTATTCTCAAGGAATAAGACTACTTTACTTTTCTTTCTCATTACTTTCTCTCTTTAATTTATTTACTTTTCCATCATATTTACTGTATTGCTTGTAACCTCATTCTTAATTAATTGTTTAACCTACGTGACCGATTTTAGGTATAAATAGTTTGGTGCCCACCGTGGGACCCTGACAATTGTAGGAAAGAGCAATCATGTCCAGCAGCGAAAACCACTCCATACGAGATACTGATAACGAGATCTAATAGATAATTCATAACTCGGTAAATACGACTGAAACTTTGAACGACTATTTAAGGTCAAAACCCTGTTATCTTGTCATCGTGGTTAAAGTCATACCGGTGTACCACGCCTCATCATACCTCTTATGGAGCGAAGCCGGCGGACGAAAATTTAATCAATACCATCTTTAGGAGGCCCGGTGTCGGAAATACCAGGACTAAAGCCATCATGGTCTGCAAGGCTCACCAGGAGATAGCCAAGAAGCCACGTATCAATGCAGTTGACTTTGATGACAAGGACTTGCAATGAGTTCATCACCCTTACTATGATGGTTTGGTGATCACCTTGCAGGTACACGATGCCCGAGTCAAGCGTGTGTTGGTCGATCCTAGCAGCACGGTCAACATATTCGTTGACAGGTTGTTTATCAGATGGAGGTACAAGATCAGGTAATTCCCAACCGTACATCATAACCAACTTTAACAGATCCAGTAAGAAGGAGGGATATTCCTTTAGGTACACCTGCTGGAACTCGGGAGAAACCCGGGTGGCGTCCTTCCAAATAATGACATGCGACCCCTTGTATAATATTATTCTCGGGAGGCCCTGGATTTACGAAGTACGGGCAATGCAGTCTACGATTCACAAAATCCTTAAGTACCCGACTCCTTGGGGGTGAGAAAATTCAAGGGGAATAGAAGCTGTCCTCGAGCTATTATGTAACTACTGTGACAGACGCCAGAAAAAAGGAGACAAAAAATCAGAAATAGAAGCTAGATAAATTGCTTGGTCCTGATTTGGTCACCTGTGTACCTTTCGAGTTCGGAGTCCATGAAGCGAGTAGGTCTCAAGATCCAACCATCGCATCTTCTGACTTGGAGGAGGAAGACAATCCTGCCAAAGCTACAGTTTATGACCATGACCCGTTAATCTTTGACGAGAAGGTTCCAGATAAGAAATTTTATATGGGGGCCAAGCTCTGAGTCGAAGCCAGGCAAGAATACGCTAACTTCTTGCGTGCTCGGTTAGGAACCTTCGCCTAGACACATACCAACATGTCAGGGATATTAACCGGCATCATCACAAATATTCTGAACGTCGACCCAAACTTGAAGCCGGTCAAGCGCAAGAAGCGACCGATCAGTCGTGAAAAAGGGCTGCCAGTCCATAAGGAGGTTTAAAAGCTACTAAACAATGGTTCCATTCGCGAGGTGCAATATCCCGATTTTTTATCCAATGTAGTAGTAGTCACCAAGAAGAACGGGAACTGGAGGATGTGCAACGACTTCACAGATCTAAACAAAGCATGCACAAATGATTCCTTCCCATTGCCGGACATCGACTAACTCATCAATTTAACTACAAGCCATAAAGTTTTAAGCTTTCTGGATGCTTACTCAGGATACAATCAGATCCTCATGGACCCGGATGATCATTAAAAGACTTCTTTCATCACGGATAGTGGGACTTATTGTTACAAGGTAATGCCTTTCGGATTGAAAAATGCAGGAGTAACTTACCAGAGAATAGTAAACCTGATGTTCAAGGAGCATATTGGTAAGATATTGCTCGACTATACATTAAACCACATATAATTACACAAGTATGTATAAAACTATTGATGAATGACTGTTTCATTAATAACAAACAGCCCGTAGGCTCATAATATACATTTGTTCATAATAATTGTAGAAAAAAGGAAAGGAAAGACTAAATTCGCAGGTTCCTTCGAATTTGCATGTCCAGAAATCTTGAAGAATTAAGTCGAAGTTAAAAGGCTAAACGGCCGAATTGCAGCGCTGAGCCGGTTCATCTCAAAGTCATCAGAGAAGTGTCATCCATTTTTCAATATGTTAAAGAAAAATAAAAGCTTCGAATGGACAGAGCAGTGTAGCAAGGTGCTTCGAGAACTGAAGCAGTATCTGGCAAATACCCCATTGATAACTAAGCCATGTGAGGGAGAATCGTTATTGTTGTACCTAGCAGTATCTGAGGTTGCTGTCAGTGTTGTCCTGGTACGAGAAGAGAAGGAGGTGCAATCACCAGTGTGCTATGTCATCAAGTCTCTTTTAGACGCAGAGACTAGGTATCAACACCTGGAGAAACTCACACTGGCCTTAGTAATGGCTGCAAGGAAGCTGCGACCATATTTTCATAGTCACACCATTATGCAAGGAATCTGCGACCATATTTTCATAGTCACACCATTATCGTGGTTTCCTCATTCCTCTTGCGGACTATTTTGCACAAACCTGAGTTGCCGGGCAGGTTGGCTAAGTGGGCCGTTGAGTTCGGTGAGTATGAGATCATTTATCCGCCTCGTATGACCATCAAGTCACAGGTGCTTGCGGATTTTGTCGTCGACTTCAGTAACTTCTTAGTGCCGGGAGCTGAGACAGAGCATAAAATAATAGAGGGAATTAGCCCTGGAGAATGGGTGATCCACACCGACGGGGCCTCGAAGGAAAAAAGGGGTTGGGCTTGGTTTAATGATAAAATCCCCAACGAAGAGCGTATTTAGGAAAGCTGACAGCTGTTCCCAGATGACAAACAACGGAGCTGAATATGAAGCAGTAATTCAAGCTCTTGAATTAGCTTACATATTGGGGGCCAGGGAGATCAGTGTTAATTGCGAATCTCAGCTCGTAGTCAATCAGGTAACCGAGGCCTACATCGCTACAGACGCCCGCATGCAGGAATACTTGGCCAGAGTAAAAAATTGCTTAAAGAGGTTTCAATAATGGAAGATCAATCAAATACAGAGAGAAGAAGACACGGAGGCTGATTCCCTAGCTAGTCAAGCGACCACTGCAAACATGAATGCAGACAACCCAGTTTCCACCATTGAATTGACTTACATAGATGTCAAACGCCACGAGGTCAGCACAATGGGATCATTGTAGGACTGGCGACACTCGATCATTGAGTACCTGGGCAAAGGAGTACTTCCAGCAAACAGAAAATAGAGTAGAAGGTTGAGAGCCCAAGCGGCCCGCTATTGCTTAATCAACAGCGAGCTGTATAGACGGATTTTTAGCGGACCTTTGGCTAAACGTTTGGGACCCTTTCAATTAGATTATGCACTCAAGGAAATCAACGAGGGGCAATGTGGAAACAATTCCCGCAGGCAATCTCTGACTTGCAAGTTAATCAGGGCGGGCTATTTCTGGCCTTGAATGGAAGATGACGCGAGCAAGTTTACCCGAGTGTGCGATAGCTGTCAAAGATTCTCCCATATACTTCATCAGCCGGCAGAGTTATTACACTCAGTAATAGCCCCTTGGCCTTCCATGAAATGGGGGACGAACATTGTAGGCCCTATGCCTAAAGCACCCTAGGTGTCAAATTCCTGCTCATCATGACGGATTATTTCACCAAATGGGTCGAAGCAGCAGCCTACGCCCGGATCTAGGAGCAGGAGGTGATAGAGTTTATATCGAAGAACATTATGTGCTGATTCGGTATTCCAGCGTAAATCACTTGCGATAATGGGCCTCCATTCATTGGTGACAAAATCAGTGCTTTCCTGAAGGAATATGAGATAAAAGAATAACCTCTACGCCCTATCATCCTTCGGCCAATATCAAGCAGAACCTACGAACAAGACAATAGTGGAGAATTTGAAAAAGCAACTTAAGGAAGCTAAAGGAAAATGGCCAGAAGAACTGTAAAGAGCCCTATGGGCGTGCGTACTACATCCAAAGCAAGAACTCGAGAAACTCCGTTTTCACTGACATACAGAACGGAAACAATAATTCCCCTAGAGATCGGTGAATCTAGTCTGAGGCGGTCATTTGCGGTAGAAGAATCCATTGACGAAGCTTTGAAAGCCTCCCTCGATACTTTGGATGAACTGCGAGAAATGGCAATCATACGCCTCGCCGCTCAGAAGCAATGAGTGGAGCAGTATTACAACGCGAGGGCTAATCCACAGTCATTCAACATAGGGGATCTTGTCCTTCGCAAACTTACTCAGAACACCAAGCAGGCTGGATCAAGCAAAATTACCCCAAATTGGGAAGGGTCGTACAAAGTTCGAGGCATAGCTAGAAAAGGTGCGTATGTTCTTGAAGACATGGAAGGAACACCTATTCCAAATAACTGGAATGTCACATGGGTAAATAAGTACTACTCTTTAAAGGCTCAGTTAAGCCCATATACTCGAGACATGTTTTTTTCCCTTTCCTGTTTTCTTCTGTTGTCATTATTTACAACCGGCACACAACCTCATTCTTTATGTTTGCAAGGCTCCGCACCCTATTCATCAATAAAACTACTATTTTTGGTCAGTTTTACTTATTTATTCATATCCATCTACGATCCAACTGCTCATAGCCCCGGGCAGACCTAAGTTGAAGTAATAAACTTACTTTTCGCTATAAAAGAAGTAGGGTAAACTACTTGCTTAGAGCTAGATCACGTCTAGCCCAGCCACCAGGCATTACTCATACATTGAACTCATTAATTCAACAACCGCACCTACATGCTGATGGGGATGCATGTTCATGTAGTGCTAGAAAGTGTTAAAATACTGGAGTATTTAAGTAGAGACGTTCGAAGTCGGGTGCAAAGTGCACATTATCACACAGGCTAAAGTCGTCTCATTGTGGGCACAAACAGCTATCTCCTACAGGTATAAGCTAAGCCGCCAACCATTGGTGCAAAACAAACATAATTGCCCGAGCAGGCTCACTGATAAACATTCTAAACATCAAAACATTCAAAACAACAAGAAGCTATCTAATCTTTAGGTGCACAAAACATACTTCTTGACTATACATTACATCACATGTAATTACACAAGTGCGTATAAAACTATTGATGAATGACCATTTCATTAATAACATACAATTAGTTCTTTCTGAATACAATATTTGTTCATAACAATTATAGAAAAAAAGGAAAGGGAAGACTAAATTTGCAGGTTCCTTTGTATTTGCATGGCCAGAGACTCTTCGTCTGGATTGTAGCTCTTGCATCAAAGTCTCTCTCGGCATCAAGAAGGCGAAATTCTGAAGTTGATACCCAAGCAGCACCACCTTTGTGACGTTGCGCCATGGGAATTAGGAAAATTAGCCCAATTGAGGAATCCCTCAGTAGAAAGGCGCAGGCAGTAGAATGGGCACCGAATATTTCACTTGGATTCACTTAGAGAGACTCCAATAAGGAACCCCCGTGAATCTCAGAAACGCCTTAAACTCTCTCTTCCCTGAACGATTGGAAGTTTATGCAAACCCAAAAATCGAGGAACAGGGTAGAGCTATACAGCCACCCTGAACACTACTAGTTGCAGAATGCTCTCGAGCATTAACCACTTGAAGAAGGAAAGGATATCCCAGGGATGCACTTCTAGTTCAAATGAAGTTGCTTTCGGGATATGCTCCCATGCAACTAGAAGATGAACAACTAGAAGAAGCCCGAGTGGGTTGGCATTCCTCTGCTGCCGTGTGCCACATGACAAGAAGAATATCATAGCAATCACCACACATAAAGACGGACATGCAAAAATCGGTGTTTCTACCACAACGAGAACATTCTGAAGAACATCATCACTAGAATCCCGACCAAATTCCATGACTCAAGGGACTTCATTCGTTTCTTCGTGGATGAAGAAAGAAAATGAGGCAACTGTAGATGAATTTCCTCCCATAGTTCCTTATTCATCACCCATTCAGAATGAAGAAGTTTTTCTAGGAATATCAAACCAGGATCGATGGCAAACATTTTTGAAGAAATAAAAGTTTCTCATTGTCATAAGGAATTGTTGAAGAAGTGAAGTATTTTTTGAAGAGGAATTTGTGATTTTTCTATTATCATGAAGTCTTTATTTATATGGAGAAAAGAAGTAAGGATGACACACGAAATGGTCAAGTGCCATTATTGTTGGAGATATGAAACGATTCGGAGCAGTTAGTAGCAGTTCTTGGAAAGGTGCATGGAATCAGTATCAACCAATCGGATGAAAGGACACGGAGCACTCGAAGACATAAACATTATTCTTGGTCAAAGAGACTGCGAGTCTCAAGGAGTTAGTGAGATATCTTTTGACATCCATCTTGTATGCCGCTTTCACTTCGTGATTTCTTGCGTCAGCAGTCAGCAAGAAGGGGGACTGACTTTGTGGGCAAAAATATGCCACCTACTATTAGGGGGATACGAGTGCATCTTTTGAGACTAGACTAATTCTACAAGTCACCAGGCACAAAGGATACACGTCTGTTCTACGAGTTACGACCCTTCAGGCGGCACGGGAGTAGAACTAAGGGCATACATCCTTCTGCCTTAGGGTTACAGTCTCCTAGTTAGGGTTTAGTATATACCACCGCCTTGAGTTATAGGCCTATAGCCTTATTAGTCTTTGTATTTTACCTTAATTAGGACAAGGTATCCACTACTATAGATACCCATCCTTACATTGTATTGTACTACAAGGTGATTCACCACAGAATTCGACTATTCTCAAGGAATAAGACTACTTTACTTTTCTTACTCATTACTTTCTCTCTTTAATTTATTTACTTTTCCATCGTATTTACTGTATTGCTTGTGACCTCATTCTTAATTAATTGTTTAACCTAGGTGACCTATTTCAGGCATAAACAGGGATACACATCATGTAAACCACAGTAATCATAATTACGATTCCACATGACCAAGATCGTTCAGCTTCTCATTCAAGGATCCCCACAGGAGTGTATATATACGCCGTGAATGTAGAGACTTCTTCATCGATCTTTAAAGAGTTTCAAGAACTTCCTTCCAAAAGAAAAACATTCCTTCAATCTTAACAATAATTCCATCCTTTAGTCATGGCACAAGGACCAAATTTCCTCCATCCGCACTTCAGAGCCCTGGACTATCTTCCAGCCACTTTTAACTTCGAAGATGATAGCCGAATGCAAGGCCAAACACCCAAGCAGGAAGGCGAGAACAATAACCTTTCCGTTGAATGCTATCCGTCCATAATTGTGAAGGAAGATATAACTCGTATCAGGCTTGATGTGAATGGCCTGAAGTGATTGACATCATTGTTCCTTCTGCAGAAGAAAGAATTTCTTCCCATCGTGTTGGTTACTTGATGGTCCATACATATCCTTTCACTCTGCATCTTAACAAACGCGTTCATTCGATTGTTGAAGAGATCTTCCATCAAGTAGGCCCCTCTTTATGGTGATTAGTGACTGTGCTAGATCACTTGGCAAACAATGCCAGAGTAAAGTTTTCCTTCTGGCACCTTCTTGCCTTCTGCTTTCCTCGTTTCCAGAGAGCGGGTATGCTGATGTTCAACAAACGAGAAAAGAAGGGCATGGTTCTCAACAGTGAAGATTCCAAAGATTGCGGCTGTGTTTACCGATATGTAGCGGCGAGGACGCCTGATATTGTATCCTCTCTTCCCTTTTTAGAGGTCCTCAATAGGAGATGTAAGTTCCCCCATTTTTATTCCATTCATTTCACGTCCGTTACTTTTCCGAACTGACTCTATGTCTTCCTCAATGAATTTCGTGACAGGTATATAATTAACCAATGATAAATTAACCATGTGGGTTACTGCTCTTTCCGAGAAACCCCCATGATCAATTGACTTTTACATTGTTGGCGAACGCGAATAGTTGGCATGCAAAGGACCATGGTAAGTTATTCTCTTCTGGATTCCTCCTTTGATCTTTGGGTCCGTTTGTCTTCATTATCTCCTCTTTTCAGGGTTCTCCATCATGAAATGCCCCCGTTGAAGGAGATAAAAGTTTCCGCCCCATATAATGCACCGTTGCTCTATGTGCAGGCGTCTGGAGGGATAATCGTTGAGAGGGAGAGCAATTCTCGCTCTTTAAAGAGAAAAAGACCTTCCAAGCCTGACAATGTAGTGACTGCTAGTAAGCCTTTGTTGATTTTAGATGGTGAGGGCAAAGTCCCCCGAGTGCATGAGCCTGAGGCTGTTGAAACCCCATCTTCTGCTGCTGCTGAGTCTATTTCATCCAAACGGAAGCATAGGCACCTGATAGACTAGTGTCCTAAGGCCGGCGAAGAAGCCATTATGAAAGGTGAGATGGCGCTTCCTACCATTCACCGCGAGACTCAATCAGGTTTGTTCTTCATTCCATACTTGTCCAGCATGCTTTGCTTCTTTATAAGGTAATATCTTTTCATCTATGTGTAGAGCCTGCTGCTGCGACTCCAGCCTCCGAGCCAACTGACTCGTTTCAATGTCGTTCTGGTAATGAAGTTGCGATGGATGCGGATGCTGCGATCGAACCCCTGGATGGCGCTCGTGAGGTTATTCTTTCCATTGTTGCGGAAGTTAACCTGTTTAAGACATTGAGGGTTGTGACAGACCACACCACCGAGCTAATCAACTCTAATGAACTATGATATCTTATTGGCTAAAGTCGTCAAAAACTTCTCGAAGTTGCTGTTGGTTGCTCTCTTCGGGTACACTTCCTTTTTCTATTTTTCAACATCTTGCGAGTAAAGTCCTTACCCTCCTTCTGCTGAATATCTGCTTCGATGTTTGTTCAGGGGTTAATGGTTTACCGTAAAAACGCTGCCGAGGATGCTCAGATGAGAACCTGAGGGAGGCGAATGAGGCCTTGCTGGGGCAAGTTGCAAGCCTACAGCCCTTTGTGGAGGAAGCCGAACGACTGAGAGGGGAGCTCTACACTACACGCAGAGCTTATCAGCAGAAATCCTTAAGAGGCAAGAATCTTGATGAGCCCTTTAGCAATGAGATCTGCAAGCACAAACAGACAATGGAAACCATCTTCTCTTATGGAGGCTAAACTTGCCGAACAGCTTCAACGCAAGAATGTATTCCGCCTGGAAGCAGCTATAGAGGCCCTCTAACAAAAGCTGTCTTGGGTAGATGAGAGGATCGAAGCTGCTGAGAAGAGTGTCCATGACACCAGGGGCCTTTCCACTTTCCTTCAAGATGAGAACGATAGGTTGAAAAGCAAAGTTGTATCCCTGGATAGGACTCGCGACAAACTTTGCAATGACGCTCATCTCAGGGACAAACAAATGAATGCCTTGAATGCTTGTCGCATAGCTGAACTGGATCGTTCTAACATCGCAGCTACCCTCACCACCTTTCTCCAGGTTTCTGACGGCCCTAATGTGGACATTGAGGCTGAGATTGCTTCGTCCGAGCTTGTGGCCCAAGCAGATGCTCAGATGGGGTCTGACCTTGAAGATGGTTCTGAAAAGGCTAGTGGCGAGAGAGGAGATGAAGCGTTTGCTGGGGAACTTGCAGCTAGTGAAGCAGGACCTTCGCGGAGTGTTTCCTCTGAAGGGAGTCCCCCGAGAGAGGAATAAAAATCTCTCCCCCCCCCCTTGACGCTTAGATTTTTTTTTGCATCTTTTTTTTGAAAAATTACCCATGCTTGTCGGGCGTAATGATATTATTTTGGGCTAGTTTTGAGGATTTTAACTTGAATGACTTGTTAATTTATTTGTGACAATTATACTTTTATCCCTTAAACAATTAAGTAATGTCCTTGTTAAATTGATTCCTCTTGAGCGTGTGCACTTAAAGGTTAAGCGGCTTTCGGATGTCCTGTTTGTTCTGATGTCTAGAACGTTTGTCAATAAGCCTGCTTGGCCAATTACATCCGTTCAGTGCGCTCGTGTTTGGCGGCTTATGTTGCGTCCGAGATAGACGGCTATTTTGCGCCCACAGTGGGACGACTTTAGCTTGTGTGGAAACGGTGCACTTTTGTGTTTCCATACAGAACATCTTTGCTTATTTACTCAAGTATTTGAAGACTTTCTAGCACTATTCAGGCGGGCGTCCCCACCGACATGTAGGTGATAATTTGTTGAGTTGACAAGTTCAACTCACGAAAAGTGTGTGTATTACTTCAACTTGAGTTTGGCCGGGGCTATGAATAGTTGGATCGTAGATGGATCTGAACCGTAATTGTAAAACTGACTAAAGTAAAATAGTAGTTTTATTGATGAATAAGGGCGCAAGGCTTGAGTTGTTGAAGACCCGTAACGTGACTGATGAGTATGCAAATACTGTGATCAAAATTTAAAAAGTACTAGGAGCTAATTAAAGTAAGTGCTTAAAAGAAATATAATTCCAGATGGCCTACTCCTTCCCCCTCCCCCTCCCCCTCTAAAGACACATCAAGCAATTGAACGTTAAGAATCGTAATCTTGATTGATTGATGTTTCAGGGTCTTCATCAATTTCAGGGAAGTCAACCTTCAGTTCCTCTTCAGGGTCAGATGCTCCTAGGACTGCTGCGGTGTAGCATTCCCTTGCTTCCTTTTGATCACCATTGATTTCTCCTATCCCCCACTTGGTGGAGTATTTGAGTTTTTGATGCCAAGTAGAATCCACTGTCTTGACCATGTGAATCAATGGTCGTCCTATGATTGCATTGTACAAAACCCCTCCTTTTATCACCTGAAAAGAAGAAACTTAATCTGCCCCTGAAATGTATGTAGCGAGGCTGATTTCCCCGACAGACTTTTCACATGAGTTGTTAAAGCCTGCTAGCATGTAAACACTCTAAACCATTTTGTCTTGAACTCCCATTTCCTGTAGGGTGGCCCAATTAATGAGGTTCACAGCGCTGCCGACGTCGACTAGGGTGCGTTTGACATCCGTATCCTCTATCTGGAGCGTTATAACCAAAGTGTCGTGGTGAGGAGTGTTGCAGCTAGTGCTTTCCTCGTCACTGAATAAAATCATCTCATTACTGTCCTGGTTCCCCTTGCATAGTACCTTTCCATCCTTCGAGTCACCAAGCAACGTCGTCCTACCGATTATTACGTTGATGGATCTCTTAGGCTCTGGCAGGTCCGGGGGTTCGTTTGAGACTACGCTCTTAGCATAGGTTTGCTTTTCTCTTTCAGTATGTAGGTCCTTTAAATAGCCTTTATCGAGCAGGTTCATTACTTCCAATATCAAAGCCCTGCAAGTGACAGTCTCATGCCCATGATCCCTATGAAACTCGTAGTACAGGTTTTTATTTCTTCTACCGGGTTCGGCCATCATATTGCTGGACCACCCTACTTGGGCATCCTTCATGTGATCCCGCACGAACTCCACGGTGTTGATGTGCAACCTCAGATCTTTGAACTTATCGGATACCCAATCGATGCTGAGCGATCTCTTGCGAGGTGGCGTCAGATTCTTTTGCATATCCACACTTATGTCTTTGGCGGGGGTGTCATTGATGATTGGGCGAGTTTCCAAAATAGGGGCTATGGAATGCTCCGGCTCTAAGCACAACATCCAATGTACCTCTGATGTAAAGCATTCCACGTCGACACAGGATATTGAGTTAGACTCCATTGCAATTCCCTGGTAGCCAGCGATCCTTTGGAATTCACGCTCTTGCAAAAGCCACAACAATAATGTTTTCAGGGACTGGAGGAAGCTCCATGTGTTCCCTTTGAAACCTTTCAAGATAGTTTTTCAACAGCTCGTCGTCGCGCTGCCGAATCTTTAAGATACCCTCCATGCGCTTCTTCTATTTACGGGCGCCAGAGAGCGCTTTCATGAACAAATCTTGCATCTGGGTGAACGACTCAATGGAGACCATTGGTAGCTGAGTGTACCAAGCAAGGACACATTCGATCAAGATTGAGCCAAATCTTTTCACCAAAGTAGATTGGATTTCTTCTTCTGATATTTCGTTGCTTTTGACGGCTGTGTAATACGCAGCAATATGCTCATCCGGATCCGTTGTTCCATCGTACTTCAAGTTATCCGGCAACCGGTCCGATCGTGGATGGCTTTCATCTCCTTTAGGATGTCCTGAATTATAGGTACTCCTTTGAGGTCTTGATAGTTGATTGTCGTTAAACCTCTAGAAGCGGCGTCTATGTTGAGTATGCGATTAGGAGCAGATGCTGGAGTATCGTTCATGGGCACGGGTCCTCGCGGGGATGCTGGGCTCTGAGACGATCCAGCGAACATTGTTCCTATCTTTTGAGATATACCCTCGACCATGTTGAACGAGTTCTACTCTGCCCATACAGACAGTGTTGTGAGGAGATTAGCAATAAAACCTCTGAGATCAAAATTATCTTCGCGTGATTAATCGTCGTCACCGTCGCTGGGGACATGGACTAGCTCCTCGGCGGGATCCTTTGCTGTACGCTGGGATCACCGGGTTCCTGTACAGATTCGTCTATAGCATCGGTAGTGTTCTCTGGGGTGTTGTTGTTGTCACCTCATATGATGGCACCTTTTCCTCATAGAATACCTACAATTGCCTGGGCCCCATGGTGGGTTCAACCTGTTTATTCCTAAATTTATACGTCTAGGTTAAACACTTAAATTTATGAAGAGGTCATAAGCAATATAGTAAAATACGACGAATAGTAAGTAAATAGAGAGAAAAATAATAGACAATAAAGTAAAGAGTTTTATTCCTTGTGAATAGTCGGATTCAGTTGTGAATCGGTTGATGTGCAATACAATGTAAGGAGGGGTATTTATAGTAGTGGATACCTAGTCCTAGTTATGGGAAAATACAAAGAGTAAGGCTCATGGGCCTATAAACTCAAGGTGGTGATATATACAAAACCCTAACTAGGAGACTGTAAGCCTAAGGCGGCAGGACGTATGCCTTGTCTTCTATGCCCGTATCGCCTGAATGGTCGTAACTCGTAGAACAACCGAGTATCCAGTATTCCTGGTGACTTGTAGGATAAGTCTACTCTCACCAGCTAGACTCGTATCCCCGTAACGGTAGGTGGCGTATTTTTTCCCACACGGACATATAGGTGTATTTTGTTGAATTAACGATTTCACCTTACGAGTAATGCCTGGTGGCTGAACTAGAAGTGATCTAGCTTTAAGCAAGTAGTGTACTCTACTTTTGTAGTGAAAAGCGTGTGTATTACTTCAACTTAAGTTGTGCCGGGGCTATGAATATTTTGATCGTATGTGGATCTTATTGTAAAACTGACTAAATAGAATAGTAGTTTTATTGATAAAAGGGGAGCAGGGCCAAATAAAACTTCACAAAGATGGGGCTAAGTGTCCGTATAAAGTAATGATAAAGAGAAAGAGCAAGAAAGAAGAAAATACATGTCTTGCGTATGTAGGTCCAGTTGACCTTACAAGAGTAGTACTTCCCAAGACAAGTGATAGCTGCTCCTTTCACGTCTTTGGGGGATTCCCCATGCTTGATGGAGAGTTAGTTTTCAGGAGGCCGGGAAGTGTTCCCCGAGGTTCCCTCACCAATTTTTGTTGGACCCCGGTGTGTGACTTGTGGGCCGTTGACCACCAGGTGATATAGCTCTCCATTAATCAGGCAGTAATGAACTGCTTGTCTTCGCAACTATTTGTTTTCTGCCTTGCCTCTAGGGCGTGCACCTTTAACCAAGTACTCAATTAATGTGTGGCACCATTCTAGGGAAGATCCTGTGCTTGGAACTTTAAGGTTCATCAGGTCCATGGGTGTTAACTCGATCACTGTCAGCTGGTCGCCTGAGTTGATGTTTGCATCTTTAGTCACTTTGTCGTAGTCTGCACACTCCACCCTATAAACAAACTTCCACTTGCGTAATTTTTCAAAAGCGCCTTAATTTTTTCTTATTAATCTGACGTACAGATGTCTTCCATAGTAAAGACATCGTTCGCTCGATTGACCACCAGCCGGGAGCCACTATGGAGACTGAACTCCCTGGCCCTCAATATGTAGGCTAAGTTAAGAGCTCGAATTATGGCTTTATATTCTGCTTCATTGCTCGAGCATTTTGTGGCCTTGCAAAAGATCCTCCCGTTGGGTGTTTTAATCCACATATCAAGGTCGGCCTCTTCTCCCTCGAGGACCACACCCGTATGGACTACCCAATGTCCGGGATCAATTGTCTCTGCATTCTTTATCAAGTCCTCTGCCTCTAATGCTAACTCTTTAATAAAATCTGCAGCAAAACCCTCTAGGGCTAACGGCCTGATGCTTATTGTGTATCCATGGTCGTCCTAGGATGACATCATATGAGAGATTACAAGTCAATACATGAAAAGGTGTTATGCTCGTCGCACCCGAAATATAAATCGGCAGAGCTAGCTCCCTAATAAGTTTTTTATAGTTGCCATTAAAGCTGGTTGTCCTACAAGAGCTCAGAATCATCCCGCGATGCTGGCCTATCTTGTGCAATATCTCTCATTGAATGATGTTGACATCTCCTCCTTGGTCAATCAGAGTTTGTTTAATCTGAATGACAAGCACCTCAACCGAGACTATGAGGGCTTCTTGGTGCTCCCTTTCCTCTTCTTATGAGCTGAACGCAATCGGACTAGCGGGTAATTCCGGTGCTTCAGTCTTACAAGTTTCGGCCGACCCGGGTGTAGCAAAGATCGTGTTTATGGTTTTCTTGTCCTGAGGGTCAGGCGCTCTAGATCGTCTTGCTCCTTCTATGATCAGGTCTTTGAGATGTCCTTCCTTCACCAAGTGCTCAATCTCGAGCATCAGGGCTTTGCAATCGACTGTAGCATGGCCGTTATTCCAAGGAAAATCGCAGTAGTCTGTTGACCCCTTCCAAAGTTATTGGAAACCAGCTCCACTGCATTTACTAGCATCCCGAAGTCTTTGAAGTTGTGCTGCTCTATGCTTTTCTCGTAGGATCCGGTTCCTCAGGAAGTTCTTTGCTTTGCTTACCCTGCTTGGTTCTAAATCATTCTTTTCGTTCTCCTTCCAATGCTTTCCCCATCTGGAGATGGACTGCCTGCTCGATTCCTCTGTGTGTCTTTGCTAGGGTCTAGAGATTGCTCCGTATGTTTTTGCTTCCTCCGTATGCCTTGCTTTGCATACCTCTTTCACTTCCTGACTCCTTAAGAAAACACTCAGCAAGTGGGGGGATTGATCGTGTGGGAAAAAATACGGCACTTATGATTGTGGGGATACGAGTCCAGCTAGCGAGACTAGACTTAGCTTACAAGTCATCTGGCACAGAGGATACATGCCTTCTCCTTAAACCAGTGGCCACTCAGCCGGTACGGGCATAGGATGCAAAGTATACATCCCACCGCCTTAGGATTTACAGTCTCCATGTTAGGGTTTCATATATACGGCCGCCGTAAGTATATTGGCCCATGGCCTTATTTGTCTTTATATTTTAATATATTTAGGATTGGGTCACTCTAAGCTATGAATACCCCTCCTTACATTATAGTGTACATCAAGCGATTCACAAAGAATCCGGTTATTCTCAAAGAATAAAATTCTTTACTTTCTTGTCTCTTACTTTTCTCTCAGTTTTTGCATATTTACTATATTTCTTGTGACCCTCTAACAAATTTAATTGTTTTACCTAAACGACCAAATTTGAGCCTAAAACTTTGGCCCCCACTGTGGGGCCCAAGAAATGTAGGTTTCTACGAAGGAAAAGGCACTGCGATGCCGGAGAGCGACGACGATGCTTCATAGAACGCCACCATCAAGATCCGACGGACGACTTATAACTCCGCCAACATGGTTGAAACTATTAGCAGATGTCGAAAAGCTATGATACTTTGTTCAATATCGAGGCCAACATCCAACCGAGAATCTGTGACCTATAGTAACTCCAGCGAAGCAACATCGAAAGGCCAAGGTACCTAAAGATCTAACAGCACGATCTTCCGGGAACCCGCGGTGGATAACAACAGGGCTAGGACCGCCATGGTTTGTGAGGCTCACCACGAGGTGACCCAAAAGCCCCCAGTCAATTCCATTGAGTTCAACAATAAAGATATACATTAAGTCCGCTACCCGCACCATGATGCCTTGATCATCACTTTGTTGGTGCATGATGCCCAGGTAAAACGCGTGTTGATAGATCCGGGCACCGCTATGAATATTATCCACTGGGTTGTCGTCCGCCAGATAGAGGTGCAAAACCAAATAATCCTAGTCCATACGCGATAACGAGCTTCATTAGCTCCAGCGAGAAGTCTGTGGGCGAAGTGCTCCCGCCGGTCCACCTCCCCGAAGTAATGAAGGTAACATCCTTTGAGGTAATGACATGCGATCTCTCGTATAATATTTTCCTGGGAAGACCTTAGATTCACGAAGTACGTGCAGTGCCACCTACACTTCATCAGGTCCTTAAGTACTCTACCCTCTAGGGGTGAGAGAGATCCAAGGGGAGCAGAAGGTATCCAAAACTTGCTATGTGGCTGTCGTGACGTACGAAGTAAAAAATGAGGTAAAGAACCAGCGGAAGGTGTAGACAAGCTACTCGGCCCCTATCTAGTCACCAGCATACCATTTGGATCTGAAGGGCACAAAAGAACTAGACCCCGAAAGCCAGTCGTCATATGCCCCGAGACTCGGATGATGAAGAAAAGACCGCCAAGGCCACTATGGACAACCTCGACCGAGTAATCTTCGATGAGAGGTTCCCAGATAAGAGATTTTACGTGGGGGCCAAACTCTCGGTCAAAGCCAAGCAAACGAGTTCGCTAAATTCATGCGCGCTCGGTTAGGCACGTTCGCCTGGACACACACCGACATGCCTCGAATCTTAACGAGCGTCATCATGCACATTTGAATGTTGGCCATAACTTCAAGCCGATCAAGAAAAAAAACAATCGATCAACCGTGAAAGAGGGCTAGCAGTCTACGAAGAGGTTGAGAAGCTGTTAAACAATGGATCTATTCGTGAGGTTCAATACCCCGATTGGTTGTTCAACATTGTGGTGGTCCCAAAGAAGAATGGAAAATGGAGAATGTGCATCGACTTCACAGACCTGAATAATGCATGCCTCAAGGACACCTGTGTTGGCCTAAATCTGATTAGGACAATACATCGAATATTTTTGGGTTAACTAACAATTGTTTGCATCAAAGTCGTAAACTAACAAAGATAAGATGAAAAATAACAAAGAACAATGATAAAATAAGAACGTAAATTATTTTTGATATATTTTCTGGGTACCTTTGCATAGTTTCTCAGTGACTATTTATAGTCTACAAGAATAAAAGAGAAATAAATATATTTAATGGCCATTATTCAACGTTCAATCAAGTTAAGCCCATGATCTTCCTCTTAAATGTCCATATAACAATCAACAGTTAGAGAAGACAAAAGCCCATTCGCCAGAGAGTAAAATTTCCCGAGGGGTAAACTGCTTGCCTTGTGATGGTTGTCCTTCTATTGTTCTGAGTAATAACTCTGAGTCAAGATTTATTCTTGCCTGAGGCATCAAGCCTCGGGAACAAAGCAAGCTTCTTCGGGGGGGTTGACTTCAGAAGACTCAACCAAACCATGCCTCGAGTCCTAGCGACGAGGCTTGGTAAATATTTCACCCAATACAGATATTCCCCTCACCCCACGAGTAATTACCAAGATTTTCGAGGGATGGAATGAATTTGGCGGGAAAGCGACGTGGCAAATTATCCGTCAAGGAATTTAAAAAGGCCACCGCCTCTTCAACATCACATTCACTGCACGCGGAGTCTTCTGAGTGGTGGAGACCCGTCATTTTGCACTTCCCATGCAAACACAATGATGACAATTTAAAGCACTTGTGCAATCCTCCTCTGATAAATTATCCAATTCATCCGCCATTTTCGTCACTCCCAATTTTCTTGATCAACAGTAAATTTTTCGTAACAAAACATTATCTTGAGTTCTTTCCTCTTGAATCCCAGTCAGAAAATAATATCATCAGAAAATGTCTGCAACCCATTCTATACAAAAATTCTTCAAGTTCCTCTAAAGAGAAAATCCCTGATGTCGCCACCATGATTGTCGGAAACGAGGTAGTGAACATCCCAGCACCTCTAAACATTATCCCTTCTTTGGATGACCATATAGAGGCGACATCTCAGCCTGGCGGTATAAACGTAAAGCAGCGTAAAGCCACTGCCAACTGCGGCGATATTGAGGAAATAAGTGGTGAAATAGAAAATGTCGCTGCGGAGGTTGGTGATGCTGGAATAGAAATTCCAAAACCCAAGAAAAAGAAGTCTCCCTTGAAGGTACTCATAACCAAAGATATCATACCTTCAAAGCTCAACCTTTCGAATGACTTCATGATGCAGGTCCAGACCGAGGCCGATATTTGAAGGAATAGAAATATTCCAGTTCAAAACACTCCGAGCCAAATCACACAGGCTAATATTCATTTGGTTAGGGAGGACTGCAAATGGGGTCTCGAGGTCCAAGTCAGTATCCTCGCCCCAGAGAGCCGAACCTGTAATATATTAAATGGGAGCTCTTTCGTGTACACTTACCCCTTCACAATATGATTTACTTTACCTATTTACGAGGTTCAAGACACTTTCTGCCGGACCTATAACTATTGCATAGCTCAAATTAGCCTCAGGTTCTGGAGAGCTATACAGTGCCTCGATTACCTGAGCAAAAGAGCACGCGAGCCTTTCACTTTCCCTCACTTTATCTACCTCTTTTCTCCCACACTGCATAAAGATGGGATCGTTCAACTCAATAAGTGAGGCAAACTTTTGCTAATCACAAAAGGCGAAGACATTGAAGACCGGGGATGGAACGACCACTTCGTTTTATTGCCTACAAATCTTCTATCCTCAAAGCCTTGCTTTACCCAGTGGTGGAGCCGAACATGTAGCATTTGCCTCGGGTGCTTTTAACTACTTTCCTCTTCATAAATCTTTATTTCTAACTTTTTTGTCTTGACTCCTTTAGGCGAGTCAATCCTGATTACACCTCATGACAATCTGACTGTTTGGGTGCAAGTCATTATCAAGGCGAAGCCAAGAGAAGAGAGATCATGGATGATTTTGGCTGCCCTAAGTGAAAACCAATGGGCATGCAAGTGCCATGGTTAGTCACACTTTACCTCTGTTGAATTTCCCTTCTAAGATTTTTCCCTTACTAATCTTCATTTTCTGGTTTTTGTAGGTCTCCCTAATAGGGCGGTTACCGCACCAAAAGAAAAGAATAAGAAAGACAAAGGGAACAAAAAGAAGAAAATCCCCGAGACTTGGGAAGCTTTGGATGAGCTCAAGGGTTTAGTTGGAGACCTCGAGAAGAAGAAAGAGGAAAAGAAAGAGGGAAATACTGCTCCCAAAAGGCCACCGGATCAGGGTAAACACATCTTCTCTTTTCTTTTAACACCTAACCCCATTGTTCTTCACTGACTCTCTTTTTCTTTTCTCTCTTTTGAAGCTCTAAAGAGGAAGAGGTAGGCTTCGAAAAAGTCTACCGGGGCCAAGTGGGCCAGAGTGGAGGAGAATGTCAACCCCCGAGGTAGTTACTCCTCCTCGTAAGGGTTTGATCAACAAGCCTGAGGAAGAGAAGGCTCAAAAAGAGGTTGAGACTATTGACCTTGAGGCGTTGATTCAATCTGCTGATAAAGCTGACGAGACAATCCTTTCGTCGGCTAACAAGGAGATGAGTGTGATGGGTCCCCTCATGCTGAAGAAAGAGCTCAACAAGCTGCGTCCGAGCCTGCTTAAGACTCGATTCCGCGAAGGCAGGTTAGGAGCATTGAACTTCTCTCCGACCTCTGCCTTATGGACAATTATGTGGCGGTCCCAATCACTTGCAGAGGACTCCTCGGGCCATTGGAGCGAGAACGCCTCAGGAGATCACCTATGGCCGATTTGATGGCGGATGCAGCTCAGCATGCGATTAAGGTATTCTTGCCCCATTTACCCTTCTTCATATTCTACCATCTCCCTTTCTTGCCTTAACCCTTTAGTTAATCCTTTACAGGGGTACATCTATTCAGTTAGGGCTTCCGAGATCGAGGCTGACCGAGCTTCTATTCTTAAGAAAACCAAGGATGAATGGAAACAAAGAAGAACTGGCCTTGAATCTCGAATAGTCAATTTAGATAAATTATTACTTAACACCAAAATTGAATTGGATAAGGCTCGAAAGGCTACTGACAAGTGTGACCTCGAGGCGGCCAATGCTCGTGAAGCTGTATCTTTCAACGAGGCTAGAATATGAGCCCTCAAGAAGTCTTGTAATGCCACGTTGGAAACCGAGCTGAAAAGAATAACTGATGAGGCCAAAGCTACCATCACTAAAAATGCTAAGAAGTATCACTCCAAGATGAAGGAAAGCTTCCTCAAGATAAACGAGCTAGCTGAAGGGAAGGTACACCTCGAGGCTGAACCACTGACCCTTCGAGGCAAAATAGCATGTTCGTCGTTGAAGAAGAGAATGAGAGCAACAAGGACCAAAGTTGACGAGAATTGGGATATTATCCAAACAATATTGAAGACTCTCAAACAGTACCAAGTTGGGGCAAATTTGGACACACAGATAGCCAAGGCTGAATATTATACCGTGAAAGCCCAGCAGCTGATGAGCAAACTTGCCTCGAGCAGTGAGAGCTTGAGCGATGAAGATGAAGAGAACGAGGGTTCTGATGCTTCAGCTTTCAGTGGGGACGAGGACAATGAGTGATATAGATGAGGGCGATGAGTGATTTTTTGTTGTTGCTTAGGGCTTTGAGCCGCTGTTTTGTGAATATTTTCATGTTGGCCTTCGAGCCTTTTATTAATGGACTTGAATGTTTTAAGTGTTATTCTTCGCTTTGTATTTAAAGCTTTTGACATGTCACTTGAGTATTTTCCTGCAAGACTTAGTTAATTTAAGATAAAGTTAGGTTAGAACGACGTCTTGTTCTCTAGCCGAGGTTTAAAAATAAAAACTGGCTTCATACATCGGATAAAAAGAAACTGAATAAAGTTTATTCCATTGATGAGATTCGAGCCGATTTACATAAATTCTAGTCATGATAAGACTTAGGCAAATTCTTAATACAAAAGCCACCTCGGGAAATTACACTAAATAACTAGGCTAACTCCTAAAAGAACAGTCCCCGGTGTACGGATAGCTAGTGTTCGAGTTTCTTTTGAAGTCCCCGGTTATGGAGAGAGTTGAAGGCTAACTGAGCTAACTCCCCTTGCATCCCGTCAATGTTTGGGTATGAAGAATAAAGACCCGAGCACTGTGTATCATTCCCTCCGCTTCCTGAAAAAGTCAAGCAAAGAAAAACAAGGGGTTAGTATCATTTGACCCAAGTGTTGGAGCACTGTCAGCTCGATACCGTATGTGAAAGATTATGTTTGACGAAGGGTAACGTACCTCAATGTCAAAAATAATAGCACTTTACGTTGGACATATTCTAATTTAAAAGTGATTGCCACGGAGATCCTCAAGTTTGTAAGATCCTTTTTCTACGATGACCTTCATCCGATAAGGCCCTTCTCAATATAGCAGCCAATTTTCCTGCATTCTTTTCCTTTGTCATTTGATTCAAGGCCCTTAGGACATAATCGCCAACCTTAAAGGCTCTGAATTTAGCCTTTTTATTCAAATACGCCTCAATCTGCCAGTTTTGGGCTGCCAGTCGAACCAAAGCCAGCTCTCATCGCCCTTCGAGCAAATCTAGTTCCACGCGTATAGCTTGCTGATTCGACTCCTCGGTTGCATGGGCATACCAAAGGCTGGGCTCACCCACCTCCACAGGAATCAACAAACCAACCCCACAGGTAAGGGAACACGGGGTCTCTCCAGTGCTGTTTTCTCAGTCGTTCTCATATCCCACAACACCTCGGGCAGCTCATCGGGTAAAACGACCTCGGTCAGTCGTTTCGGAAGTTAGGACTCCGATTGGCGTGTCGATAATTTTAAAATATTCGTAATGTCCAATAGAACCTGTCTGTAAAATTTGAGCTAAATCAGACCTCGTTTGGTAGGCATCGGAAGAAGGTTTCAGTTTTTATTGGCGATAAATATTAAAAGGAGATTTTCGAGCTCGGTTTTTGCCGAATGAGCTCCGTTTCGAAATCCGAAAGCGCCGTTAGGTTCGTATGATTATTTGTGATTTTTGTAAACTTTCGAAAGTGAATTTCGATGTTGTTCGGCTAGTTTCTGCTAAAATGCCGAAAGTTAAATAATTTGACTTCTTTTCATTTAAATTCGCATCTTGAGTTTCGGGAGTCTGATTTGAGATCCGCCTTCGCGAGTATGTTACATATATTTTGTACAACTTGTATGCAAAAGTTGGAATTATTTCGAATATCGTAGGGCACTGTTTTAATTTTTGTTAAGAAAAGAAAAGAAAAAAAAATAAAACAAAAAAACGACAAAATGGAAATGAGAAATGAGCATTGTCGGTGAGCTCATCTTTAGCGTGAATATATTCCAGACGAAACACAACAACAGAAACGGAAAACCAAAAGAATACACGGAAGGAAATGGAAAAAATGCCAGAAAATGAGAAAAGGGGCCGGAGAAAAATAGTATTTTCACCCCAGAACATTCAGGTAATGATCCTACTATATTATTTGAGTTTATTACGTGTGTTAGAATATGTTTTAATGGTAAAACTTGAAATATTAGACATCGTTATAATAAGTTCAATTAATAGTTTAAAGGGTCAAATGGACCCCGATAGTAAAATTGATTATATATTCGTACTCAGTGAGTTATGGACAACATATAGATATAATTTATTTGGGGTTTGGTTATGTGGCTTTGAACCCTGTATATAGGCCTGGCCTGCGTATTGCGTATGCGAATAGGGTATCAGGTTCCTACCTGGATTGCCCTAAGATGTGAGGAATGAAGCCTTTAGCCTAATGTGATATATTTTTCTGCTTATTGAACACAGTGGGATCGTTTGGCCATGGAACCAAAGGATAAAAGCGGTTATTGATTAGCAATGCTAAATCTTGGAAGAGGTAAGTGTTTATATCCATTTCTTTGGAGGCACTTGGCCTCGTGGATTTTCTACCACGTGTTTCCTTACGTGTGTAGCTGCCGATAGGCGTACTCATTACGCCTTAGCTTTGAATTTACATTGTATATTATATGTTATGCCCTGTTGTTGGTATTGCATTGAGCATATGAACATTGCACTCTGGTTTTGAGCATTGCACATACTTCCCGGTTGGCGATGAGAGTCCCGCACTGGTGAAGGGTCATTATTACATATACTTCTCGGTGATCGATGAGAGTCCCGAGCCGGAGAAGGTCATCATTGCATATACTTCCCGGTAATCGATGAGAGTCCCGAGCCGGTGAAGGGTCATCATTACATATACTTCCCGGTAATCGATGAGAGTCCCGAGCCGGTGAAGGGTCATCTTTGCATATATCTCCTGGTAGACGATGAGAGTCCCGCGCCGGAGATAGGTATTGGGCATATGTGAATGCATTGCATTGTACCGCATTCATCCCATCTCATTGCACCGCATACTGACTATTGTGTGTATTGTGTTGTGTTTTATGTATGCGGTATGTGCACTATATCGTGGGCATATCTCAGTTTGCCTATATATTTCTGGCTCGTATTCTGGGTTGCGAGGATAGAATTGCACGCCGCAACGGTATAAATATATGGATCGGGTTTCACGCCGCAACAGGATGAATATATGGATCGGGTTGCACGCCGCAACAAGATGTATTTCTGATTGTTGATATGTTCGGGATACCTATATGTTCCGGCTATCTTACGTTCTTGGTTTTAATGAATTTGTGATCCCAAACGTGTTTCTAGTTATTATTTGGCTCTGCCTTTTCATAATTTAAATAAGAGGAATTTTGTTTATCTGTTTCTCTTCTCCCTGGCTAGCTATCCCATTCTTTGAGGTGACTAGTCTGCCCCACTTATTGAGTCCTTTTGACTCACCCTTGTTTGTTGTTTGTTTCTTGTCTATCTATTTCGTTTCGGCAGGTTCGCTCCGGGATTGAGTTCGCCACGTTGTGAAGGAGCGAAGACGACTTCAGCTGTCAGGGTGAGCCAGCTTTTATTCCGGATTGCCACCAGTTTATTGGTTATTATTTCAGTTATATTTTGCTCCCTTCAGGAGATATTTTTCTTCTTTCGTACTCTTAGATGTCTAGTCTGGATAACCCTAAACCTAGTATGTTGGGTAGTCAGCTGTAATTTTCTTTCGTACAGCTTAGAGGCGTCAATATGTCTGTGTGTTTTTTTTTTTTAGTCCTGTCTTTATTTATGAATTATTATATTTATTTTCCTAATTTAATTGGTAAGGGTTCGCCCGACGGGTCTAGGGGAGGATGTCGGGTGCCCGCACGGCCTAACCGGATTCCGGGTCGTGTCAGTTGGTATCAGAGCCATGTTTAGAGTCTATCCAGACTAAGACAGTATCTAGTAGAGTCTCGCTGATGGGTACGTAGACGTCCGTACTTATCTACGAGAGGCTATGATGGTATTTAGGAAGTTTCACTTCCTTCATTTCTGATCATGCGTCGGTCTAGGATGCAAAAGTAGTTTCGTTAATTCCTTCAAGGTAATTGTGAACCCTCGTGCCACGAATCAGCAAACGGAAGGAGTTCAGGACGAAGCAGTCTATCCTGGGGCTAGCACTGACGAAGCCCCGAGAGTTTTGATCGTGCTGACGATCTAGTTACGGAGATCCCAGCTGTACGAGCTTGCGATGGGCAAGGGAGCAGGGCCTTGTGGTTCCCTTGGCTCTCTACGATGCTTTACGATAATCTTGGCGACGCAGATACCGCAAAAACCTATCATTCGCTAGACAGCCTATCAGGTTGCCGCATGTGCAGACGTTCGGTCTCAGGGAGCTCCTTTTCCGGTTCTTAATATTGCTGCAGTGAATTATGTTCCGGAGACAACATGTATTGTACCTCTAATTGTTCCGGCTGATTAGCCAGCCGAGGTATCAGTTCGGTCAGAGTGTCCGAAGAGGTTGCATTATTTTACGCGGTTGAACCTTCCGATATTCTTAAGCAATGCATCAGATAAACCCCGTGAATTTTTTTTAAAAAAAAATAATAATGTCAGGGTATTTGTATCCTTCAGGCTCTTGATTATATCGAACGGTATAGTGTTGATTATCCTATTTTCCAGTTTCAAGGTCCAGCCTTGAATTGATGGGTCTCTCTCTCTTATTAGCTAACTTGGTTCGGTTTTCTTCTAGATTCGTGGAAAAAAAAATTCCTTTTGAGTAGCAAGCGAAATGGAGAGTGTTGCCAGTTTGAGTGGATTGGACAGGGTAGCCTGTCGGTTAGCCTGTTGGTGTTTCAAAATATGAGATTGAATTCTATAGAATGGCTGGATATGCATCAGAACTAGTTCATGAGCCTTTCGAGAGATTCAAAGACTTATTGATGACCTTTCATTTTCCTTGAGATCCCAGATGGCTCGAGAGATTGAGGTCGGGATTTCATTTGATGTTGTTGTTGATATTGCTCGAAGGTTCGAGGCATACCATAAGTTAGAACGGGAAGAGTTAGAGCAGGAAAGTAAGAGATCCCACGGCCCTGGTGGGTAACTATGGTACCTCATTTGGAGGTGAAAGTTCTGATTATTTTTGGAAGTCACCTTCCAGGTTATCTCAGCTTGTAGAGCGTGATTCTCAGAGTGCGCGAGTAGTTCATCAAGATTAGACCCTGTTTTTCTCTTTGTAGCTATCGACAATATGTCCAGCTTCCATTTTCAATGAAAATCTGTTATCACTGTCATGAGTCTGGTTATCCTTTGAGGAGTTTTTTTCCTTACTCCGGCAAGTAGGCAGTCATCTTTTTCTCTCGTCATTTGGCATCGCGCAGTCGCAGGGTATTTCATTTAAATCTCAATCAGCCAGAGAAATGCCACCATCCAGTAGAGGTTGAGATTTTGGTGGCAGTGGTTCTCCACAAAGTGCTTGTCAGGGTAGTGGCTCAGCTCAGCGGCAGAGGCAGTTCTATTAACTGCCAGTCTGGCAGGATGCTGAGGTATCTGATGTAGTAGACCCATGTATTTCTTCTCCTCTTAAATGTGAGTAAGATTTGATTCTTTCGATCGATCCAGAAATGGTGTGTCTTATCATGTTTCGATGGTTTCCTTGGATATCGTTTTTATTAAGAACCAGTTGTGGTAGAGGGGTGAGCTTCTTGTATGATTTATTCCTGGCATTTCTGAGATCCTCCTAGTTGATCTGGTTTAAATATGAGAAATTTGGGAGTGAGTGTCGGTATCGTCTGCCTGGCATCTTGTTGTGCCACATTTTATTATTATATCAAATTAGTATACCTCTCTTCTCAGAATTCCGTGTTAGTAGGATAATGAAATCCCAATTCGTCACCATCAGAAAGTGTTATCGTTTCTTCCGGTGTAAAGTGGTTAGTAAGTAATATTTGATCTATGTGTCTTCCATGGTTCAAGATGTTTGTAGAGTCATGTTATCCCATGAGCTTATCTGGGTTATAAAAGGATTTATGGTAAATTGTCAGAATTTCCTTCTTATTGGGGGGTTAAATTGGTATGGGTGTTTTTCCATAAAGCTCATTTAATATCTATTTCTTCAATTGCGGTCCTTTGGCTAGCTTAACTCGGAAGTAATCTAGCTCTGGTGGCCAAGTAAATAAGAAGATGAGCTTCTCAAAGTTCTAATTATTTCTATCCTCGATCCATTTCCATTTCTTCTTCGTCCGGTACTAGCGAGCTTGGGCGATTGGTAGCCGCTTGTGACGTTCACTGTGTTGAGCCACAGTACGTGTTATTGTAGCCGGGTAAGCATATTATTGTTTTGGATATTAGTTTATCCGGGTGTCCATTCCTGTGTATAGTATAGCGCTGGTTCTGTTTTGCGGATCATCCAGTTTCAGGGGAAACTCTGCCGAAATTTTTGTATAGAAGTACCATCCATCAGGCGGTAGTGTTTACGGCAAAAGTATGGAGTTGTGAACTCGAGAGTTGCAGCTAGTTGGCAACTCGAAAGGGTAGTTTAGGTCTGCCTATGTTCAGCTTTTAGCTAGGTCTTCTTTAATCCAGCAGGTTGTGCGAGGATGACTATTCCTATTCAAATTAATTATATGAGTTTATGCTTTAAGTGGAGGAGTCTTCCTCCAATTGATACCGAATCATAATATTAAATATCTAAGGCGTTGCTGAAGCGTAAGCTAATTCTTAGTTCCATCGACCTGTTCTATATCGAAAGGTATATCGAAGAGGTAATTATCGACTGAATCATGTTAACCCATTCAAAGTTTCGTGTATTTTTATTTCAAAAATATAGAACTCTTCTCTCATTATCGAGGAAGGATCATCTTAGTCAGAATAATTCGGGCAATGGTGTTATCATATTATCCAGATATATTTTATTCCAAGAGTTCGGTGTTCGTGTTATAGTTTTAATTCTGTAATCATGAGGAAAAAAATCCGTGGGATAGTTTATGAAGGTCGTGCAAATTCTTTTGTTATCAGCGTAAATCTTGCTTTAGACTTAGGCTCGTTCGAGGACGAACGAGAATTTAAGTGGAGGAGAATGAAACGACCTCGGTCAATCGTTTTGGAAGTTAGGACTCCGATTGGCGTGTCGATAATTTTAAAATATTCGTAATGTCCAATAGAACCTGTCTGTAAAATTTGAGCTAAATCAGACCTCGTTTGGTAGGCATCGGAAGAAGGTTTCAGTTTTTATTGGCGATAAATATTAAAACGAGATTTTCGAGCTCGGTTTTTGCCGAATGAGCTCCGTTTCGAAATCCGAAAGCGCCGTTAGGTTCGTATGATTATTTGTGATTTTTGTAAACTTTCAAAAGTGAATTTCGATGTTGTTCGGCTAGTTTCCGCTAAAATGCCGAAAGTTAAATAATTTGACTTCTTTTCATTTAAATTCGCATCTTGAGTTTCGGGAGTCTGATTTGAGATCCGCCTTCGCGAGTATGTTACATATATTTTGTACAACCTGTATGCAAAAGTTGGAATTATTTCGAATATCGTAGGGCACTGTTTTAATTTTTGTTAAGAAAAGAAAAGAAAAAAAAATAAAACAAAAAAACGACAAAATGGAAATGAGAAATGAGCATTGTCGGTGAGCTCATCTTTAGCGTGAATATATTCTAGACGAACCACAACAACAGAAACGGAAAACCAAAAGAATACACGGAAGGAAATGGAAAAAATGCCAGAAAATGAAAAAAGGGGCCGGAGAAAAATAGTATTTTCACCCCAGAACATTCAGGTAATGATCCTACTATATTATTTGAGTTTATTACGTGTGTTAGAATATGTTTTAATGGTAAAACTTGAAATATTAGACATCGTTTTAATAAGTTCAATTAATAGTTTAAAGGGTCAAATGGACCCCGATAGTAAAATTGATTATATATTCGTACTCAGTGAGTTATGGACAACATATAGATATAATTTATTTGGGGTTTGGTTATGTGGCTTTGAACCCTGTATATAGGCCTGGCCTGCGTATTGCGTATGCGAATAGGGTATCAGGTTCCTACCTGGATTGCCCTAAGATGTGAGGAATGAAGCCTTTAGCCTAATGTGATATATTTTTCTGCTTATTGAACACAGTGGGATCGTTTGGCCATGGAACCAAAGGATAAATGCGGTTATTGATTAGAAATGCTAAATCTTGGAAGAGGTAAGTGTTTATATCCATTTCTTTGGAGGCACTTGGCCTCGTGGATTTTCTACCACGTGTTTCCTTACGTGTGTAGCTGCCGATAGGCGTACTCATTACGCCTTAGCTTTGAATTTACATTGTATATTATATGTTATGCCCTGTTGTTGGTATTGCATTGAGCATATGAACATTGCACTCTGGTTTTGAGCATTGCACATACTTCCCGGTTGGCGATGAGAGTCCCGCACCGGTGAAGGGTCATTATTGCATATACTTCCCGGTTGGCGATGAGAGTCCCGCACCGGTGAAGGGTCATTATTACATATACTTCTCGGTGATCGATGAGAGTCCCGAGCCGGAGAAGGTCATCATTGCATATACTTCCCGGTAATCGATGAGAGTCCCGAGCCGGTGAAGGGTCATCATTACATATACTTCCCGGTAATCGATGAGAGTCCCGAGCCGGTGAAGGGTCATCTTTGCATATATCTCCTGGTAGATGATGAGAGTCCCGCGCCGGAGATAGGTATTGGGCATATGTGAATGCATTGCATTGTACCGCATTCATCCCATCTCATTGCACCGCATACTGACTATTGTGTGTATTGTGTTGTGTTTTATGTATGCGGTATGTGCACTATATCGTGGGCATATCTCAGTTTGCCTATATATTTCTGGCTCGTATTCTGGGTTGCGAGGATAGAATTGCACGCCGCAACGGTATAAATATATGGATCGGGTTGCACACCGCAACAGGATGAATATATGGATCGGGTTGCACGCCGCAACAAGATGTATTTCTGATTGTTGATATGTTCGGGATACCTATATGTTCCGGCTATCTTACGTTCTTGGTTTTAATTAATTTGTGAGCCCAAACGTGTTTCTAGTTATTATTTGGCTCTGCCTTTTCATAATTTAAATAAGAGGAATTTTGTTTATCTGTTTCTCTTCTCCCTGGCTAGCTATCCCATTCTTTGAGGTGACTAGTCTGCCCCACTTATTGAGTCCTTTTGACTCACCCTTGTTTGTTGTTTGTTTCTTGTCTATCTATTTCGTTTCGGCAGGTTCGCTCCAGGATTGAGTTCGCCACGTTGTGAAGGAGCGAAGACGACTTCAGCTGTCAGGGTGAGCCAGCTTTTATTCCGGATGGCCACCAGTTTATTGGTTATTATTTCAGTTATATTTTGCTCCCTTCAGGAGATATTTTTCTTCTTTCGTACTCTTAGATGTCTAGTCTGGATAACCCTAAACCTAGTATGTTGGGTAGTCAGCTGTAATTTTCTTTCGTACAGCTTAGAGGCGTCAATATGTCTGTGTGTTTTTTTTTTTAGTCCTGTCTTTATTTATGAATTATTATATTTATTTTCCTAATTTAATTGGTAAGGGTTCGCCCGACGGGTCTAGGGGAGGATGTCGGGTGCCCGCACGGCCTAACCGGATTCCGGGTCGTGTCATCGGGCCACGAGCCTTTAACTTCATCCATCCTCTTCTTAAGACTGTCAACGGTTATCCTATTCGAGGACATAGCCTGCCTGTTAGCACTGGGATAATAAGGCATTCAAACCACCCTTTTAATTCCCCATTTGGCAAAGAAAATAGTTACCTTTGAACCTATGAACTGTTTGCCATTATCACATGTTATCTCCTTCGGAACTCCAAATCTACATATGATATTTTTCCAAATAAAATCGATAAGTTCTCTTTGCTGAACCCTAGCAAAAGATCCTACTTCGACCCACTTGGTGAAATAATCAGTGAGTACAAGAATGAATTTGACACTACCCTTCGCTTTGGGAAATGGGCCTACAATATCTATTCCCCACTTCATAAATTGCCACAGTGACACAATTGAATGCAATGGGTCAGCTTGTTGATGGATCATCAAATCATGCTTCTGACACTTGTCACATTTTTTAACAAATGACTTAGCATCTTCACTCATTTTAGGCCAGTAGAAACTAGCTCGAATGTGCTTTCATACTAAGGCTTTTCCCCCCGGAATGATTTCCACATTCTTCCTCGTGCACCTCTCTTATCACATAGCCATACTCTTCTGGCCCTAAATATTTGGCCATCGGGCCGTAGTAGAGTTTTTTATATAATTATCCTTTCACAAGCGAATATGGAACCACTTGCCTTTGAATCTTTTCAGCCTCCCGCTTGTCTGCTGGCATGATTCCCAAATCTAGATAGGAAATAAACTTGGTCCGCCAATACCAATGTCTATTTACTGCATTTATTTCCAACTTCATTTTCCCCACCGGAGACGTGAGTACTCGAACTTCTGCATTAGTCCCCGAGTCCCCAGCTTCGATAGCAGATGCTATATTAACTAATGCATCAGCTTCGTCATTTTCCTCTCGAGAAATTTGCTGGACTTTCCACTCTTGGAACGTACTGAGGGCTTGCTGCGCCCGGATCACAAATTGCTTCATTCTGGGCTCCCGAGCCGAAAAGTCACCGAGGATCTGGTTCACATCTAACTGCGAATCACTTCTTAGCTCGATTTTCTCATCCCCCATTTTCTTAGCCGATTCTAAGCCCGCTATCGCGGCCTCATACTCAGCTTTATTGTTAGTCAATTTCCTAAATTTCACTGAATGCCTCAACCTTTCACCCATTGGAGTTACGAGCACTATTCTGAGCCCTGAACCGTTGGAATTAGTTGCTCCATCAGTATAAATTTTCCACACCTCGGAGGCTGGTCCCTTTGAAAATTAATTCTTCTTTTCGGCCTCGGGGAGTATCCTAGCACTAAAATAAGCTACGAAATCTGCCAACACTTGAGACTTTATAGTAGTTCGGGCTGATGTACAATGTCATATTCACTTAGCACAACTTCCCACTTAGATAATATCCCTAACAATTCAGGCCTGTGTAGTATAGTTCTCAAAGGGAAGGTTGTGACAACGGCTATGGGATTTAATTGGAAATAAGGGCGAAGTTTACGAGCTGCTACAATCAATGCGAGTGCTAATTTCTCTAAGTGAGGGTACCTTGTTTAGTGTCGAGAAGAGTCTTTCTGAGGTAATATATTGGTTTTTGCTTCCCGTCCTCTTCTCGAGCCAAAACCGCACTGATTGCCACCTTGGAGACAACTAAATACACAAGCAATTCCCCCATTCCTTTGGTTTCGCGAGCAACGGTGCATTTGCCAAGTAATGCTTCAGTTATTTTAGTGCTTTCTACATTCTGAGGTTTATTCGAAGGTAGTATTATTTTTCAGAACAGAAAAGAATCTGTGGCACCGCTTGGACGACCTCGAGATAAATTTGCTTAGAGCAAATAGTCGGCCAGTCAAACGTTGAACTTCTTTTGGGCTTGTCAACTCCTCAGAGATTTCTTGTATAGCCTTGATGTTATCAATGTTTGCTTCGATTCCGCGTTCTGAGACAATAAGCCCTAAGAATTTACCCGAGCGGACCCCAAAAGCACACTTTTCAGGGTTTAACTTCATGCAATATTGCCTCAAAATTAGAAAAGCTTCCCTTAAATGGTTCAAGTGATCCTCCATTTGAATAGATTTCACTAGCATGTTATCTATATATGCCTCTATCATTTTACCGATGTAATCTTTGAATATCCGACATACCAGCTTTTGATAAGTTGCCCCAGCATTTTTTAGACCAAAGGACATCACCTTGTAACTATATGTTCCTTCATCTGTGATGAAAGAAGTTTTTTCTTCATCACTTGGTTCCATTAGAATTTGATTATACCCTGAATACGCATCCAAAAAGGTCAACAGTTTTTGTCCAGACATGGAGTCTATCAACTTATCTATCTGAGGTAAAGGATATGAATCCTTCGGGAAAGCCTTATTTAAGTCGGTGTAATCAATACATACCCTCCACTTGCCATTTTTCTTCGGCACCACCACCACATTGACGAGCAAATCGTATATTTTACTTCTCTGATGAAGCCATTATCGACCACCCTCTTTGTCTCATCCTAAATTGCCTTTTTCTTTATGCCAGCATCTGGACTCTTCTTTTGTTTCACCGGAGGGTGGTTGCAATCCACATTCAATTTATGTGTCATTATCTCTGGGTCAATCCCTACCATGTCTGCATAAGACCAGGTGAACTACCCATCATTAGCTTTCATCAACTTAATGAGAGCTCTCTTTGGCTCGGTATCTAGCTTCGAGCCCACAAACACCTTTCTTTCAGAAATTCCTCTGATAAAGCAAAAGATTCCAACTCCTCAATTGTGGATCTCAGCCATTTTCTTCCGAGGCTCTTGTACGAATGTCGCAGCCTTCTCTACTTCTCCTTGAGAACTTACTTCAAGAACCGAGCTCTCTTCATCAGGGCCCGAGCTAAGTAATTGCAATTGGGATGATCTAGCCAGGACGACTCTACTCTTCATTGCAACTGAATAGCATTTGCGGGCTATTCGCTTCTCACCTCGGATGGCTCAAATTCCCCCATGGAGTTGGGAATTTAATAACTTGGTGCAAGGTAGATGGAACGGCTTCCATCTCATGAATCCAGGGTCTTCCGAGGATAACATTATAAGCTATATCATTGGCCATCACTTGAAAAACAGTTTTCTTATCAACCCCCTCGGAATTTGTGGTAAGAGTGACTTATCCTAGCGTCTTTTCCATGGAGTTGTTGAACGTTGTTAGTATGGTTTCCTTCGGGATGACGAGGTCCTTTAACCACATCTTCTTAACAGCCCTATAATTGATGATATTTACCGAGCTGCCAGGATCGATCAAAACTCTCTTGACATCACAGTCATTAATCCTCAAAATGATAACTAAGGCATCATGATGGGGAAACACCATCCCATCACAATCTACTTCATCGAAGACTATTTCATTTTTCGATTTACAAGCTCGGGTCCTCTTCTCTATGGTGATTAAGAGTTTTGCAAATTTCTCCGCTACAGGGAAGTTGACACCGTTCACCTATGATCCCCCAGTTATAACATTAACAACTCTTTTAAGAGACTGCACCTTCAACGGTTGTCCCCCTATTATTGCACCCATAGGAATAACATTTGGGATGCTTCCATTAAGACTAACGGGTGGAACATTAGTGGGATTTGTTGAACTTCTCCTATTTCCAGAAAAAGCAGCAAATTTCTCTTGAAGCCGTGATAAAGTAGTTACTTTGTACAATTGTAATGGGTCATTTGAACTTGACGAAGAGGGAGCCATTGGTGGTGGTGGAATGATCCCGGCTGGTCGAGTCAAACTGGTCGGAAAAGTTGGACCGGTCAGTGGAGTTGAACCGACTGGAGGGGTCGGTGCTCCTCCACTTGTTTGGCTGACACCAATTGATGGATCTGGTGTCTGGGTAACCATGTTATCGTTAGGATCAGTGTTATCTTTCACTGGATAAAATTGACAGTTGTGATATGTAAGCTAGAAACGTGGATTTGGAACAAATACAGTTGCTAGTTCCCCCACAGGCGCCAATTTTTGTTTGTCTAAATCTAGTTAGGACAGTGCATCGAATTTATTTTGGGTTAACTAACAATTGTTTGCATCAAAGTCGTAAACTAACAAATATAATATGAACAATAACGAAGAACAATGACTAAATAAGAATGTAAACTATTTTTGATATATTTTATGGATGCCTTTACATAGTTTCTCAGTGGCTATTTATAGTCTACAAGAATAAAAGGGCAATAAATGCATTTAGTGGCCATTATTCTACATTCAATCATGGTCAGCCTATGATCTTCCTCTTAAATGTCCATATAACGATCTACAGTTACAGAAGACAAAAGAACATTCGCCAGAGTAAAACTTCCCCGAGGGGTAAACTGCTTGCCTCGTGATGGTTGTCCTTCTATAGCGTCGAGCAATAACTCTTAGTCAAGATTCTTTCCTGCCCGAGGCATCTAGCTTCTTGAATAAAACATGCTTCTTTGGGGGGTTGTTTTCAGATGACTTAACCAAACTATGCCTTGAGCCCTAGCACCGAGGCTCGGTAAATATTTCACCCAATACAACACCTTCCCGCTGCCCAACATCGATCAACTCATCGGCTCGACGGTGGGCCACATATCTCTCAGCTTCTTGGATGCATACTCGGGATAAAATCAGATCCTCAAGAACCTGGATGATCAAGAGAAAACCTCTTTCATCACAGATAAGGGGACTTACTATTACCAAATAATGCCTTTTGGTTTGAAAAATGCAGGACTAACTTATTAAAGATTGGTGAACCTGATGTTTAAGGAGTAGATCAAAAAAGCTATGGAGGTTTACGTCTTCGACATGTTGGTTAAATCATAATTCGCTAAAGACCACGTCAATCATTTTGAAATAGCATTCAACATTTTGGACAAGTTTGGTATTTAGCTAAATCCAGAAAAGTGCACCTTTGGTGCATCCTCAAGGATGTATCTCGAATTCATCGTCTCTAACATATAGATAGAAGCAAACCCCGCCAAGATCAGAGTAATCGAGGCCATACTGGAGGTGCTGAAGAGCGAAATGGAGATGAAAAGACTCAATGGTTGGATAGCCGCACTCAGACGATTTATTTCACGATCTTCAGAGAGGTGTCACCAGTTGTTCAATGTCTTGAAAAAAAATAAGAGCTTCGAATGGACGGAGCAATGCAGTCAGGCGTTCCGAGAGCTAAAGCAGTATCTGGCCAATCCCCCGTTGCTAACCAAGCCACACGATCGAGAGTCATTGTTGTTGTATCTTGCGGTGTCCGAAGTTGCTATCGGTGTTGTTCTTGTATGGGAGGAAAAGGGAGTGCAATCTCCAATATACTATGTTAGCAAATCCCGAGAATCTAGCGCTCACATAAGTGATGGCGGCGAGGAAGTTGCGACCATACTTTCAGAGTCATATGATCATCGTAGTCTCTTCTTTCCCTTTACGGACTATCTTGCAAAAACTCGAGCACTTGGGTAGGATAGCAAAATGGCCCATAGAGTTAGCGGAGTACGATATCATCTATCAGCCACGTACGGCCATCAACTCACTAGTCCTTGCAAATTTTGTTGCTGACTTCAGTGCCGATATGATGCATAAAGCTGAAGTCGAATATAATATGATGAAAGGTGTTACCCTGGGGAATGGGTGATCCACACCGATGGAGCTTTGAATGTTAAAGGAGCCGAGATCGGTTTCGTGATCAAATCCCTCACTAAGAACATATTTTGGAAGGCCGTCAGTTGCCCACCGATCACAAATAATGAAGCAGAATATGAAGTCGCAGTTCAAGAAGTAGAAATAGCCTATATATTGGGGGCCAGGGAGATCAGTCTCTTTAGCGACTCTTAGCTAGTAGTCAACCAGAAAACCAGAGCCTTCGCTGCTAGGACTCTCGCATGCAGGAGTACCTAGCCAAGGTGGAAAAGCACTTGAAAATTTTTCAAAAGGTCGATCAAATACCAAAAGAAGAAACCACAGAGGCTGATGCCCTAGCCAGTCTAGCGTCCACTGTGAATGTGAACGTAGACAGCCCGGGAACTGTTATTGAACTAACTTACTTGAACATCAAGCACCATGAGGGTAACGTGACAAGACGTATTTGGGGTTGGAGATGCCCGATCATTGAATGCTTGGACAAGGGAAAATTCCCAGAAGATAGGAAACAAAGCAGGAGGCTGAGAGTCCAAGTGGCTCGTTATTGCCTAATCAACAGAGAATTGTATCACCAAATATTCAGTGGTCCTTTGGCTAAGTGCTTAGGGCCCTCACAAGTTGATTACGTGTTAAGAGAAATCTATGAAGAGCACAGAAATCACTTTGGCAGATGATTTTGGCTCGTAAGTTAATCAGGGCGGGCTATTTTTGGCCCTGAATAGAAGATGACGCGAGCAAAATTGTATGAGCAGGTGACAGTTACCAAAGATTCTCCCATATACTTCATCAGCCAGCGGAGCTTCTACACTCAGTAGTAGCCCCATAGCCTTTCATGAAATGGGGAATGGATTTTGTAGGGGCCATGCCTAAAGTGCCCGGAGGTATCAAATTTTTGCTTATCAAGAAGGACTATTTCAGTAAATGGGTTGAATTAGTAGCGTACTCTTGAATCTTGGAACATGAGGTGATGCTATTAATTTGGAAGAACATTATGTGCCGCTTCGGCATTCCAGAGGAAATCCCCTACGACAACGGGCCTCAAGTCATAGGAGACATGATCACGGCATTCCTAGAAGAGTGGGAGATAAAGAGGATCACCTCGACGCGTTATCCTCCGGAGGCCAGGGGACAAGCTGAGTCTTCTAATAAGACCATAGTGGAAAGTTTGAAGAAGCGACTCAAGGAGGCCAAAGGTAAGTGGCCAGAGGAACTATCGAAGTTCTATAGGCCTATTGTAGCATATCAAAAGCTAGCACTGGAGAGACTCCATTCTCACTAACATACTGAACGGACGCTATGATCCCCGTGGAAATAGGAGAATCCAGTTTGTGACAGTTATTCACCGAGGAAGAATCAAATTACGAGGCTTTAGCAGCCTCACTTGTTGTCCTGGACGAACACCGAGAGCTAGCGGCCATACGCCTGGCAGCTGAGAAGTAATGGGTGGAGCAGTACTATAACGCACAGACCAACTTGCGTTCCCTCAGCATAGGGGACCTCGTTCTTCGCAAGGTAACTCAAAGCACCAAGGAAGCCAGTGCTGGCAAGTTAGCCCCATACTGGGAAGGACCTTATAAGGTCCGAAGCATAGCTGGAAAAGGTGTATACGTTCTTGAAGACATGGAAGGGACAGCCATTCCAAATAACTGGAACATCGCTTGGCTTACAAATTACTACTCTTGAAAGGTCAACTAGACCTATATACTCTGGACATGTATTTTCTCCTTTCTTTCTCTTTATCTTTATCATAACTTTATACGTGCACTTAGTCCCGTCTTTGTTAAGTTTTTATTTGGCTCCGCACCCTTTTTATCAATAAAACTACAATTCTACTTAGTCAAATTTTCAATTAGATCCATCTATGATCAAAACATTCATAGCCCCAACACAACTTAAGTTGAAGTAATACTCTCTTTTGACAAAAACTAGAGTAAACTACTCGCTTAAAGCTGGATCACTTCTAGTTCAACCACCAGGCATTATTCGTAACTTGAAATCGTCAATTCAACAAATTGCACCTACATGTCGGCAGGACGCCCACATGCACAGTGCCAGTAAAGTCTTAAAACACTCGAGTGAACAAGCACAAACGTTCTAGCTTGAACACAAAAATGTCTCGTTACCTACAATGGGCTCGTTACCTACAATGGGCTAAAGACGTCCCCTTGAAGGCTCCGGCCTTGCCTTAAAAGCCATCTATTGCAGACACAATATAAAGTCGTCATTTACTGATGCAAATGAGGCGCCCAATAGTGCGCACACCCGTCTTTAAAGACACTAGCCTAGAAAGGCGCCTTAAACATGCTGCTTAACTACACTACTAGTAACTATCCAAGTACACATAAAATACTGATGAATATTAGTTTATATTAATGTCAACAGCGCGTAGGCTTACAATATACAATTAAGTTCTTGCGAATACATCATTGTTCCTTACAGACGTTCTTAAGTAACTAAAAGGCTTCAAAAGCTAAAACTGCAAGTTTCCTGGGATTTGCATGGCCAGAGACTCTTCATCTGGATTGTAGCTCTTACATCGAAGTTTCTCTCGGCGTGTAGAAGATAGCATTAATAAAAGAATGCGGCAAGCAAAATCAACTTCGTGACATTGCGTCACTGGCATTGGAAAATCAGTCCAACTGAGGAACCCCTCAGTAGAGCGGTGGAAGGATCAGCATGCGGGCCAGAAGTTTTATCTGGACTCACTTGAAGAGACACCAACATGGAAACCGCCAACGGCTGTAGGAGCCCATGTTCCCCCTCTTCTCTAGACAACTGGAAGCAGATGCAACCTCCTAATCACAAAACAGGGCAGAGCTATATGTCCACCCTGAATGCAAAGATTTATCATAAATCGACCGCATATCAATCGTCTAGGGAATGAGAGAATACCGCAGTGAATACCCTACCTCGTCAAGTGGCACTATCTCTGGACTATTTGTCCCATAGAGCCAAAAGATGAGCAGATGCAAAAGCACTGCATGGCAAACATTATTCTGCTGAGGAGTTCCCCATGACAAGAGGAATATCACAGCAACCGTTGAGTTAGAAGATAAGTGCACCGTAATTAGTGCATATGGCATCGAGAATACATTCCAAAGAACGTCATCAGTATCCTGATAAGATTTCGTGATTCGAGGGGCCTAATTCACCCAATCATGGTCGGAGAAACAAAGGAAGAAATCTGTGAATGTTCTTTTATTTACAGTTTTCTCATGCACCATCCATTCTAAATGAAGAAGTTTTTCTGGGAATATCAAACTAGGATCAAAGACGAACATTTTTAAAGAAGAAAGGCTATTCTTTCATAAGTAAGCTTTGGAAGACGTAATGAATTTGTCTGAAGAAAACTTTGTGATTCTCGTCTATCATGGAGCCCCTATTTACAGACGGAATGAGATAAGGATGAAGCATGAAACGGTCAATATAATTATGGCCTGGACATATGAAACGATTCGGCGCAGTAAAAGGCATTTATAGGAAAGGTGCATGAAATTGACATCAACCAATCAGGTGAAGACACATGGGTTTCCTGAAGAATCAAGCTTCAATCTAGGTCAAAGAGACTAAGAGTTTCAAGGCAGTAAGATATCTTTTCACATCCTCTTTGCATACCTCTTTCAATTCCTGACTGCTTACGACAACACTCAGCAGGTGGGGGGAGGGGGGCTGACCATGTAGGCAAAAATATACCACCTATGATTATAGGGATACGAGTCCAGCTGGCGAGATTAGACGGTTGTGAAGAGTAACAAGATTACTGAAGAAAAAAATCCAGTCTGCTCTGGTGAAGAGATTTGGCTCAACCCTGACTAAAGAAGCCCTCGCTTGGTACACTCAGCTACCAATGGGATCCATCGAATCATTCACTCAGCTGCAGGACTGATCTCACCCAACTATGCCATATAAAAAGGGACTAAGCGGTCGCAACAAATATAGCTCGGTACTTAAAGTCCCGAGGTCGAATCCCATAAAGAACACGACTCCTAGCACTTAATCTAGCTAAATTATATATTCAACCAACTTCAAGTTTATATCTTTGGTTTGGTTTTATATTAACAATATTAAACAAGAAAATAGATAACAAGTATAGAAAGATTTGATTCAAGAGATGGAAAGCCTAGGATTGATTTCTCCAACTCCTCACTTGTGCTAAAGTATTGTGCTAACAATTCTCCCTTTACTCTTCCTATTGAACAAGTGCTCCAAGTTTACAACTACCCACTTTCGTTAAGTAATTATAACTTCCATTAATTAACTATTCCAAGTAACTAATGAAGATAGGGAGGAATACACTTATGGTTCACAGTAGGGATCAATATTCTAAATTCACCATTTTGACAACCTAATCAATGCCTTTGTTTTAGGTTGAAATACTACTATATGTTTAACCCTAAGTCATGAATCTTTTCCTAGTAATCACAAGAATAAAGGGCATAATTAATTGGCGATCCTACCAAATAATAACAAACAATTCTTAAACAACATAGATAGAAAGAATTAACAAAGTTCATTAATAACACAACAATTATCATCACATAAGTATGTGGAATGGGTCAATCAACCTTAGAATGAGTGATTTAGCCACTCATAATCATGTTCTAAGACATGAAATAACTAAAAGCATAGATACAACAATATTGATAGATGGATGAAGCAGAGCCTTGAATCTTGATCTCCTCTCTTCCCTGCCTCCTTTGGATGTGGAATAGGTCCTTTCTAGGTTTAAAAATTCATAAAGGAGGCAAGAGAAGCTTTCATACCATATACGAAACTAAGCAAATAGTCCAAAAAGTCCTTAGATTTTCGCCCAGAATTTCTGCTACGCGTGGTGCTCGCAGACTCAGTTTCTTCAGACAATTCAGCTCGCGTATTCGGCCTAAATGCGCTGGAATATTTCTTCACTTCTAGGAAAAAACTCTATTTCGTCCCTATTACTCGTGTGGCACATGAGATCACTTGAAATATTTAATATCATCAATTTTAAAGCCAAAACTTGTACTTTTTGCCTCAATTCATCATGTTCAATTCCTACAACACCAAACAACTCAATTAGTATCAAATCTTGATAGTTTGGCATATAAACTCTTAAATTTACTATCAGAACATTGTAAAAACACCCTCAAAATAAAGGTAAAATAGCCAAACATCAAGGAGTTGTTCAAGCAAGCTCATTCTGGTGCCCCCAAGCGAGAGAAACGCATGGAAGACATCTTCGAGATAAGACAACTTGTAACGAGCCGTTGAATGATTACCTCAATAGATTTCGGAAGGTATGCATAGAGCTCCCTCCAGTCCCTGATAACATCGTGGTGGCAGCCTTTGGCAAAATCCTGAATTCAAAGCAATCTTTAGCTACCCGAGAATAATGCCCAGTGTCCACATGGAGTGCGCTACATCAGAGGTATACTGAGAAACTTTGTTTTGAACCAGACCATTCTCATAATCCTGAGGACGAGCGAAGAAAGAGACCGGGAAGCCCATCCCTAGAAGGTGAGGGGGACGGTAGAGGGATGAAGCTGAAGGTTCAAAATCAAGTGGCACCGGGCGGCAGAATAATTCTCGAGCATCCGGATCCCAGGAGAAGCGAACTGAACTCCAAAATTTTAGGGACTTTGGTCTTCGTGTCAATATTATGGACCTAGTCACCGATCACTTTGGTAAATTGGGCCCCAGGGTTCGATGGCCACCAAATGCAAAAGGATCTACAGGAAAAAACACAACGCCATATTGCAACTTTCATCGTAGCGGGGGCCATGCACTGGTTGATTGCAAAGCCTTGATGATCGAAATTGAACACTTGTTAAAAGAATGACACCTCAAAGAGCTGCTGGAAAAAGGACCCCACCATTTTAGAGGACCAGAGTCTGAAAACCTGAAGACTATCAACGCATTCTTCGCGGATGAACAGCCAGACACGGCCCGACCGGAATAACATTCGAATCCATCCGATTCGACCCAGAGGAGCAAGGAGATAAACAAGGGGATCTTGTTGTACCTGTGGAAGTATCCAGCATGCATATCCAGCGAGCTCTTATCGACCCAGAGAGCAGTGCTAATATTATCTGGGGGAAACGTTACACTAATTTAGCATTGTCCTCAAATATCCTCCTGTACTCGAAACATAATGGGTTTCAACCGAATCCGAGAAGCTTCCATTGGAGAACTAGCTCTACCGGTCCATATACTAGGCGTGATGAGCACAGCCATTTTCCAGGTGATGAATTGCAATCTCCCGTACGATGTAATCCTGGGATAGACATGGATACACGACGCCAGGGGAGTTCCCTCAACACTTCATCGGGTCTTCAAGTACCCAACCCTGCACGAGGTCGCCGACCTAAGGTGAGCGGCCTCTCCCCGAGGAATTTCGCTTTAATTCAGACGGGATTACATCTTTTGAGTTGAAAGTTATTGAGGCCTTACAGCGAGAGGTTAGGAAGGAACTCAGCAAGCTGCCATATCGATTAGCGCTGATGGATCAACTAGTCCCGAGAGCGACTGAATTGGTATGTCGCCTCTCTGAGGTGCTGAGGAAGCAAGGAGGAACCCTGTGTCTGATACAATGTTATTTGACAATGGCTTGGACGAACATTCAACTCTTGCAGATTCCAGTGATAACCGAGCCAAAGACAGGTGAGCAACTACTGTTATACGTTTCAATAACTAAGATAGCTTGGAATGCGGTCCTTGTACGAGAAAAGAATGGGTATCAGTTTCCCGTGAAGTACGCCAGCAGGATACTGCAATGCATAGACAAGTTCTTGCCCTTACAGCTCCAGTATGTAGCAACCGTGGTAATGGCCATATGAGAGTTGTGCTCGTATTTTCAGGAACACTCAATTAGTTTAGTCTTTTTGACACCGGTGCAAGTCATTTTGTCTAAACCCAGTCTGTCAAAATATATGAAAAAGTGGGCTGAAGAGTTGGGAGAGTACGACATCACCTATCAACCCCGTTCGGATGTCAAGTCACAGGCGTTGGAAGGTTTTACCTCAGATTTTACAGAAGAACTGGAACAGAAGGCTAAAGAGTCACTCAGGAGTGAAGCCGTAATTGAGTACGGCCGTTGGGAGATTCACATGGGGATGAATCCCAGTGGGAAAAAAATTGATCTATGGATCAAAACACCCTCTGGAATGGTATACCATCAGGCCATAAAAGCTGATAACAATGAAGCAGAGTGTGAAGTCATAATTCAAGCTCTTGACTTAGCCTACACGCTGGGCCAAGGAGATTAGCCTATACAACAAATCTCAACTGATGGTTAATCAATTAAAGGAAATCTTCATAGCTGAGGACATCTGCGAGCCGGATCAAAAGAAGAAAATCAGGGCAATCTTGAAAAAGTTTCATGCGTGGGAGTTCATCCACCAAGAAGAGATCTCAGGAGACGCCAAAGTATCCAGGAATTCATGCGATTGGCGGGTGATAGTTGAGCTAACCCCCGCAAGCCTAATGACCCTTGAAGTTCCAGATACATAATCTTTCGCCTAGTAGTGTGATGCGCTGATCAACTATCTTAGAAATGAGATCTTCCTGAAGATAAGACAGAAAGCATTTATTTGCAGTAACAGGCGGCTCACTATTGCTTGATCGGCGAGCAGCTGTACCACAAGGTCATAAACAACCTGAGGGATGACTTTCAAGGCTCAGCACCCTTAAACAGGGTAGCCCAACCGAATAACCCTGAATCTTTCAAGGATCAAACATGAAGTACCTTTGCTTAAGAAAGCATTTACTTTGTGTTGTTATTTCCTTTTGGTTATGGTATTTATCAGACATGTTATGGATTTTCCCTCACATCATCACAGGCCCTGCGCCTCTTCTATCAATCAAACTACTATCTTACTTAGTCAGTTTTACTCATTTATTTAGATTCATCTACGATCCAGTTATTCATAGCCCTAGCCAGACCTAAGTTGAAGTAGTACACTCATTTTTCGCAACAAAAATTAGAGTACGCTACTCGCTTAGAGTTAGCCCACGTCTAACTCAGCCACTAGGCATTAATCGAGCGTTGATCTCATTAAATGAACAATTTCACCAACACGCCGATGGGGATGTCCGTCCGCGTAGTGCCACAAATTCTTAAATACTCGAGTAACTAAGCGAAGACATTTTTTCTCCAATTACAAAAGGATTGTTTCCACAAGGGCTAAAGTCGTCTTATTGTGGGCGCACACAGCTATCTTCCACGAATGAAACCTAGCTGTCGTCTATCGATGCACAACAGACGTAATTGCTCAAGGCAGGCGCATTGACACACGTTCGTAAACAACTAGAACACTCAGGACGACCGGAAGCCATCTAATATCTAGGTGCACAAACATAATTGTTGAGAAAAGGTTTTGAAGAATGACAAACAAGAAGGACTTAGTTGTTCTAGAGGAGAACCTGGTCCTTAGATAGAAGGGCAGGACTGATCGAAAAGATCTGAGGGTTGCAAATCCCTGTAGAACTAGGAGTAGTGGCGCATGAACGGGTATGCATCCTAGTCAGACTAAAAGAGGCGGTGCCCAGGCTGTGTCTTCGAAGTACGAATAAGAGGTTGACTTGAACAAGGAAAGAGTTACAAGGAAACTTGTCTTACCTTAATTATAAGGTTTCATTGTAGAACTCTGCTAGAGTTTTAATGCCCATATAAATACAAGTAGTTGATGCAGCCGAAATCAGTTATTCACAAACAGAGAGTTGAGAGCATACAAAGGCGATCCAGCAACTTTCTACATGAGATAACTGAAGAAGACAACTGGTGGAGTTTAATAGATCGAGTCTAGATATTCTTGTCTAGGTTCTTGGTTTGTAAGTTGGCTTGCTTTGTGTGATCAGTATTTTTACCTATCAGCTTATATTAGAAGCAATTGTGCTAGGTGAACTTTCGAGAGGTTACTTTGTAAAAGCTAGAGTTTAGCTTTGATGAGTGATTAGGGTCTAGAGTGTAGCCCCTTGGTCATAGAGTCTTGTAATCAGAAACTTGCTCGTTGTGTTAGTGGACTGAGTTCAAAAATCCCAGAGTGTGGGTCATGGTTTTTCTCCCTTGAGCAAGGAGTTTTCCACCTAAAATCTTTGTGTTCCTTGTGTCGATTATCTTGTGTGTTGGTGCGTCTGTTAGTTAAACTTTTGAGTCAAGAACCATCAAGAACAGGGTTCTTGACTCTGAAGAATCGAGTTCTTAAAACAAAAAATCGGTGGACACTATCCAACACCCCCTCCCCTTCCTGGTGTCCTTAGGAGGTATATAGATTATAACAAGTGGTATCAGAGCAGGTTTTCTCGTGCTAGGTTAACACCTTGAGAAGGATCGGAATTATGAGTGCACCACCTACCATCACTGAAGGATAGTCAGTTCAGAGGCCCCCACAGTTCAATGGGCAGTACTATGTTTGGTAGAAGAATAGGATAGAAAATTACATATGTGCTGAGGACTACCAACTATGGCTTAAAGTATCAGAAGGAAATTTAATTCCTACTAAAATAGTTGGCGAGGGAGCTGCTGCCAAACAAGAACCTAAATTGAAAGAGGAGTTCAATGAGGCGGACTATAAGATGATTGAAAAGAATCACAAAGCCAAACGTTTGGTAATTTGTGGTCTTGGCCCTGAGAAGTTTAACCGAGTATCATCTTACAATACTGCCAAGGAAATCTGGGATGCCTTGCAGGTTGCGCATGAAGGAACCACTGAAGTGAAGGATTAAAAGAGAAGAATGCTAAAGAGACAATTTGAGTTGTTCTCTATCGGAGAGAAGGAATCAATCCAGGATATGATGACCAGGTTGACCATTAATACTAATGAGATGAGATCCCTGGATATGGAGTTTCCAGAAATAGAGATGGTGAATAAGATTCTGAATGTGCTACCTGAGGCTTGGGAACCCAAGATGACTGCTATCATTGAGTCTAAACCTCTAAGATCCATTAAACTTGAAGAATTGGCTGGTAGCCTGAAAGCTCATGAGATGATGAAAGATTCAAAAACTAAACCAGCTCTGAAGAAGGACAAGACCCTTGCACTCGAAGCAACGGATGAAGCTGATGATTATGTTGATCTGCAATCAGTTGAAGCAGCAACGGTTAGCGCCTTGAGACAGAAGCTTAACTTGGGAAGGTTTAGAGGCTTCAAAAGAAATGGCAAGGTAAACTCTAGAAGGAAGAACATAGTCGACAGTCCCCACTACTCAGGATGCTTTAAGTGCTTCAAGAAGGATCATGCTGTTATGGATTGTCCTATGTGGGAAGCAGAATGGATGAAAAATAGAGCAACTAAGGAAAAGGAAAAGGTGGCGTCAAAGGAGAATGAAAAAGATAAGAAGAAGGCAAGACGACCTCCAAACTTCAGAGCAGAAAGAAGGAAGAGAAAGGAAGCTTTCTATGCTACATGGGGACAAACTGACAGTGAATCTGATCATGAAAAAGAATCTGGAGATGAATCACCACTATCACTGATGGGATTGACAGACATCAGTTCAGATGAGGAAGACCCTCGGGAGTTTAGAGGAAGAAGAGATCCTTCAAAGCCACCTGTGTTCAATGGGACTAACTACAAGTGCTGGAAGAAACAGATGAAAAACTTTCTTCAATCAACAGATTACAGTCTCTGGTTGATTGTGAAAAGAGGACCTCACGTTCCTGTAAAGAGAGAAGCAAATGGGGTTCTGGTGCCAAAGAAGGTAGAAGAACTAGATCCTCAAGATCTAGACTGGCTACAGGCAAATTCCGAAGTTGAACTGCACCTGAGGAGAGGGCTGACTACTGATGTGTTGACAAGGATACTTGAATAAAAGTCTGCTAAGGAAGTATGGGAAATGCTGGAAGAGATGTACACAGATGACGACCAAAAGAAGGACTCAGCCCTTATGGTAACTGATGGAGTTGAAGCTGCTCATTCAGCAGAGGTATGTCTATCTGATCTTAAGGAAAATATACACACATACTCTACTGAAATTTTGATCTTAATTACTGCCACCTTAATTGAGGGTTATGAGAAGGAGAAAATTGAAAAAGATATATCAACTGAAGAGTTAAGTGATCTCAGAACTAAGCACAAGAGTCTTCAAGAACAAAACATTGAACTGGAAGAAATCAATGTCATTTTAAAAGGGCAGACTTTTGTGTCAAACTCTAAGATTAGTGAACTGAAATTGGAACTTAATCAGTTAAAAGAGAGTACAAATGGTAAGCAAGTAATAAGTAAAGTTCAAACCTTTCTTGAAAACGAACTTAAAAGAACAAATGAGATTCTGTATCAGGAAACTGAAAAGAACATGACTTTAAGTCAAAAGGTTGAAAAAACTGTATATGAGCTTACCAGATTAACAAAATGGAATAAGTCTTCTGAGGCAATGAACTGGGTTCTTGAAAATCAGAATAAGGAAAAACAAGGACTAGGATTCAAGAAACCATTGCCTCCATATAATCCTAAGAGCAAGTATGTGGGATTGCCTTATAACATGTTGTGTACCTTTTATGGTGAAACTGGACACTACAAACAAAGGTGCATGAATGCAAGCAAGGCAAAGGCCAAGAATAAACGAAGTGTTCTACCTAGATGGGCTAAGAAGGATTTGATTTATCAATTCTCTCATAAGAAGGGACCCAAGCTTGTCTGGGTTCCTAAAGCTAACCCTTAATCTATTTTGCAGACTGGAGTGAGGGAGAACAACCCAAGCTGGATTCTTGATAGCGGTTTTTCACGGCACATGACAGGAGATAGAAGAAACTTTCTCACTTGCAGCATTTCAAGGAGGCAGTGTAGCCTTCGGAGGAGGAAAAAGTGGTCAAATCGTAGGTATTGGAAAAGTTGGGAGAACTCTTGATCATGCAATTGAAAACATATATTGTGTCGATGGTCTCAGACACAACCTGTTGAGTATCTCTCAACTGTGTGATAGAGGAAATGAAGTGAGTTTCTCCTCTGTAGGGTGTATTGTGAAGAACTGCAGAGCGGAGAAATTGTTATGGAAGGAAAAAAGGTGAACAATGTGTACAAAGCATCACTGAAATCACTGCTTGAAAAAAATTTAACATGCTTGAACGTGCAAGAAAGTGATTCTCAGTTGTGGCACAAAAGAATGGGTCATACAAGTCTCTCACAACTCAACAAGCTAGTTTCAAAGGAACTGGTTCATGGACTGCCTAGTAAGAGATTTGAAAACATAAAAATGTGTGATTCTTTTGTAAGGTGAAGCATGTGAAATCATCCTTTAAATCAAATAAGGTGGTAAGTACATCAAAACCACTAGAATTGATATATATGGATCTGTGTGGACCTATGAGAGTCAGGAGCAGAGGAGGAAATAGGTTTGCGTTCGTAATTGTTGATGACTACTCTAGGTACACATGGACCTTGTTCTTGGTGTCTAAAGATGAAGCCTTTGACAGCTTCAAAGACTAGGCTGGTCTTGTGCAGAAAAGGTTAAGCCTGAAACTTATCGGTATTAGATCTGATCATAGAATGGAGTTTGAAAACTCAAAATTCTCCGAGTATTGTGCAAAATACAGCATTGATTATAATTTCTATGCACCAAGAACTCCACAGCAAAATAGAGTGGTTGAAAGGAAGAACAGGTCTCTGGAGGATATGGCAAGCACTATGCTGCTGTCAAGTGGGCTTGCAAGAAACTTTTGGGCTGAAGCAATAAACACAACATGCTATTTGCTGAACAGATGCTCCATCAGAACTATTCTTGACAAGACCCCTTATGAGCTTCTCAGAGGAAGGAAACCAAATATTACTCATCTTAGACCATTTGGGTGTAAGTGTTTCGTTCACAACAATGGCAAGGAACCTTTGGAAAAATTTGATGCAAGAAGTGATGAGGCAATATTCCTTGGCTATTCTACTCAAAGCAAAGCATATAAAGTGTTTAACAAAAGAACTCAAACAGTGGAGGAGAGTATGCATGTTGTATTTGATGAATCTGATAAAGCTGTTGATGAGAATAAAGTAGATGATCAAGCAATTGGCCTTGCTCGAGAAGAGGGTACGGTTGACTCTGAAGATCCAGAAGACAAAGAAGAATCATGTGAGGATTCAACTTCACGAGAACAAGGAGTCAATATGACAGGGGGAACATCAGATGAAGTCGATGATTCAGCAAGTCAGGAAGAACCTACCCAAAGTGATGCTGAAGGTTCTTCTCGTCGGGTTCAACCCAGGCCATGGAAACACAAAGTTCTCATCCTTTGGAGAATGTCCTATTATAACTGGATACTGGAATCATGACCAGGTCAGCCTTGAAGAATTTTTGTGCATTCTTTGCCTTCTTATCATCTATGGAACCAAATAATGTAAAAGAAGCCCTAGAAGATCCAGATTGGACTCTAGCCATGCAGGATGAACTTCATCAGTTTGAGAGAAGCAAAGTGTGTCACCTTGTTCCTAAGCCAAAGGACAGGTCAATAATTGGAAAAAAGTCGGTGTTTAGAAACAAACTGGATGAGCATGGTATAGTAACAAGGAACAAGGCTAGATTGGTAGTCCAAGGATACAGTCAGGAAGAAGGAATCGACTATGATGAAACTTTTGCACCAATGACAAGAATGGAGGCCATTAGAATGTTGATTGCCTTTGCTACATACATGGAGTTCACACTATATCAGATGGATGTGAAGAGTACCTTCTTGAATGGCTATCTAAACGAAGAAGTGTATGTAATACAGCCACCATCATTTGTGAACAGTGAGTTCCCTGACCATGTTTACAAACTTGACAAGGCACTCTATGGATTGAAGCAAGCGCCAAGAGCCTGGTATGAAAGACTATCGGGATTTCTTCTAAGAAAGGTTTCACAAGAGGAAAGATTGATAACACATTATTTCTGAAGAAGAAAGGAAAGGACCTATTGGTGGTTCAAGTGTATGTTGATGATATCATCTTTGGAGCCACTGATGAGGAGCTATGCAAGGGATTTGCAGAATTGATGGGCAGTGAATTTGAAATGAGCATGATGGGAGAGCTCAATTTCTTCCTAGGACTGCAGATAAAACAGACGCCTGAAGGAACCATGATTCATCAACAAAAATATGGCAAGGAACTCCTGAAGAATTTGACATGGAAGGAGCAAAAGAAATGACTACTCCTATTGCTCCTGGAACCAAGCTGCATATGGATGAACTAGTTCCTTCTACAAATGAGACAAAATATAGAGGAATCATAGGTTCACTCCTCTATCTCACAGCTAGTCGACCTGATATTGTATATAGTGTGGGACTGTGTGCTAGGTTTCAGTCCAAGCCTAAGGAGTCATATTTGACAGCTATGAGGAGGATCTTGAGATACTTGAAAGGAACTCAGGATCTATGTCTATGGTATCCAAGGGGTAGGTACTTTTGAACTAATCTGTTTTGCTGATGCAGATTATGCAGGTCACTTGACGGACAGGAAGACCACTTCAGGAATGGCACACTTTCTTGGTCCTTGCTTAGTTTCTTGGCCAAAAAAGAAGTAGAATTCAGTAGCCCTATCTACTGCAGAAGCTGAGTATGTAACGGCTGCATCATGCTGCTCACAACTGCTATGGATCAAACAGTAGTTGGAGGACTTTGGAATTAAATGTGGAGCAGTGCCTATTTTCTGTGATAATACAAGTGCAGTCAATATTGCCAAGAACCCAGTCCAACATAAAAGAACAAAGTATATTGATATTAGACACCATTTTCTTAGAGATAATGTAGAAAAGGGTCTGATTACCATGAATTCTTGCAGGACTGAAGACCAAATTGCTGACATATTTACCAAAGCATTGAACAAAGTGCAGTTTGAGAGGAACAACTTGGAGTTAGGGATGACCAAATTACACGGATGACCCAGCAGTTGTCCCTCAATGATTGGTTAGTTGAGTGTTCAGCAATCTGTTTGTAACTATTGTTATTATTGTCCAGTCTAATTTTGTACTTTATTAAGTATACTTGTTCAGCTGATGAGCACCAGGTTGGGCAAATGTGATCCCATGAAGAACCTACTAGGTATTTAGAAGGAACCAAACTAAGCATGAGGAATCATGTCCACGTACAGTCACACAGCCCTGCATGATATGAGTCATAATTGAAATTAATTGTCAATTATACATGTGTCAAGGGAAGTTTTCCATGTTCTTGTAACTGTCCTAAATTATAGGAACACATTCCTTTTTGGGTTAGACTTCTATTAGACTTCGAATGGACCCCACTATTTGAAAAGGCTTTATTTGGGCGTGTCTAAATAACCGTCAAATCTGTAACTCTTTTCCGGTTCTCAAAAAGTTCAAAAGGCTGCTTTTTCACTTTTCTGCCATCATTACTTTGTGTTCCCAAGAAAACCTCTCATCACCCTTACTCTTTCTCTCTTCCTTGTTTGATAGAAACAAAAATTATGTACAGTTGCAAACAATTTCTATTCACTCAACCTATTTTCTCTCTCCGAAAATCGAACCAAGAAACTTCGTCGTCCTAATTCAAAACCCTAACCAATTTCGCCATGTCTCAAGCACAGTCTTCACCAACATCACCTACCAAAGCCTCCAAACCTCGCACATAAAAGAATTCTACACCAAAACCCCCTCCATCTACTCTTGCAGTAAGATTTGTTGTGGCTAGGACAAAGTTTTTCAAAAAGGGGGAAAAGAAATTAGTCAAGAAGATGATGGCCAGATCCTTATCGTCTATGCCTACAGAACAAGTCTCCTCTGAAAGACCGGTTGAGGTAATACCTGACTCTACTCTATCTACTTCTACTGCATTAGAAGTTGTAAAAAGTCTTGGAAAAGCAAGTACTGAAATTTTGTTAAAAGGACTGGATGATTTAGTATGAAAGGTAGAGTCCGGTGATACTTCTGGTAGGGGGAAGGTAGTTCAGGGGAAACAACAGGATGTCAGGAGGAACCTAAGTCTAGTATTCATGTGCCTTTAGTAGCTGAGACTGTGTTGGAGGTTGATGTAGTGGGAAAAGTGTTAGAAAAACTGAGAGAAGAGGATTCTGCTGAATCCCAAAAAGAACATGTTGGTGAACTCAGTTCTCAAGGATTATCTGTACTTGAAGATCCAGTTGTTGGAGGACCTAGTTCTGCTGAGGCTTCACAGGATTTAAGCAAAGAACCTGGTTCTTGCCCAGATCCTACAGAGGCTGATGACGCAGAACTCAAGTGGACAGACTCTGAAGAGGAGAAGGATGAGGAAGTTGTAGAAGAAAAAGGTGAAAGTAAGGAAATTGCAGAGAAAGCTGAAGAAATAAAGAGAAAAAGTGTGAAAACAAGATTTGGTGAGGAGGATGAAAGGCTGATATGTGAAGGAGAGGAAGAAGAAGTGGTGTTTGTGAGTGAGAACAAAGTGGAGCCTAACAAGAGAAGAAGATTGGTGAGAGGGGGAATGACTGTATCTAAAAGCCGACTAGTGGATGAATCTAGTGAGGAGAGTGATGACAAAGTTGTGGCAGAGCCAGTGCCAAGAAGAGTAGGAACTAGGTCTGCTCTAAAACAACAGCTGGTGAAAGTGGGAAAGCTTGAAAAGACAGTTAAAAATGTGAGGGATAGAGAAGTGGAAAACAGAAAAAGAATGGGAAAATTGCTGAGGAGGCCAAAGAAGAAAGTGATGAAGTCGGTAGCTATGTGGAGTCAAGTGACTCTGAGACTGATAGTGAGATGGAGAGCAGGAAAAGAAAAAGAGGTTCTGAGGAAGAGGTTGACCGGGTGGCCTTCTTTGCCAAGCATCAGGTGCTTGCTGGCAGCATTCTGCATGATAAGAAGGAGCATCACATGAAACCCTTACTCAAGATGATCCGTGATCAAGGGTGGTTAAGCTTGTTTGGAAACAAAGACATGATGTTGTTCTCTAATGAGATCAGGGAATTTTATACCAACTGCAGGGTTATAGCCAGGAGAGTGTTCACGATGGTGAAGGGAGTTGAAATTGAGTTTGGAAGAACTGAGCTGTGGGTGATCCTTGATGCACATGCTGAGGGTTATTGTAGGTACATTAAGCTAAAATGGCCAAAGAGGACAGACGGGGTGACTCCTCTCAGTGTTGTGAAGAAATTTTCAGGGAAACCAAAACTCAGAAAATAAAGGAAAGTGGACAAGAAGGAGATGGAACCAGCACATCAACTGCTCTTTGAGTTTGTGCATCGGTTCCTACTGCCTAAGGGAGAGAGAAACAGTGAAGCTAGTGCTCTGGACTTAACCTATATGGACTTGCTGGATAGAGGGGTGAGAATCAACTTGCCTGGTCTAATAATCAGACATATCAAGAGGATTGCAGACACTGACCAAAAGCCACATTCATTAGTGCATTCCTACGTCCTTCAGCAGGTTCTAGAGCATTTCGGGGTTCCATTGGAAGCAGGGAAGAAACCCACAATTCCTCAAATGTTTGGGTATAATGTGCTTAAAAGCTGTGACTTCTTCAAAGAAAGGAGAGCTTCCAAGAAACCTATGCAGGTTAAGTAAGAGCAGTCTGAGGAAAGCGAGGATTATGGATCCGAGGAGGCCATTACAGCTGTGAAGGAATTGGAGAGCCATGTTCTTGAGGTAAACACAGAAAATGCTGAGCTTTATAGAAAGCTGGAGTTGAAGGATCAAGAAATTGATCGTTTGAAGATAGATTGCCACAAGTGTGAGGCCGAGCTGGTGATGGAGAGGACCAAAAATACGAATAACCTTGCGGCACTTATCAAACACTTCAATTTAAAGCCCTGAGCTTTCCTGTCCTACCTCCCTGTCCTTTCTCCTAATCTCCCTTATCTCTTCATACTTTCCCTTGCTATGTGATGATGTTTAAGACAATTTATTTTCTGTTGTGTACTTTTTAATGGGGTTGTGCTGCTGTCACACCCTGGATGATGATTTTAAATTTCTCTTGCTTATGTTGTTTTTGTTCTATGGTACTTGGTTCTATTTGGGCTCTTAGCCTTATCTCTGTGTGTTTACATTTTAGCTGACTTGTTGTCTTGTGCTCTAGAGTGGATAGTACTAACTGGTTCATGGGTATTTGAATCTTTTTTATGATGCCAAAAGGGGGAAAAAGGAAATGTTGGGGGTGTTTGTGACCTAACTCATCTGTTTTAAAATTTTTAAACTGTTATTCTTGTTTTTGTGTTTTTGGAAATATTATCTATTCAAGTTCTTTGGCAACATTTGTTTGTCATCATCAAAAAGGGGGAATTTGTTGAGAAAAGGTTTTGAATAATGACAAACAAGAAGGACTCAATTGTTCTGGAAGAGAACCTGGTCCTTAGATAGAAGGGCACGACTGATCGAAAAGATCTGAGGGTTGCAAATCCCTGTGGAACTAGGAGTAGTGGTGCGTGAATGGGTATGCATTCTAGTCAGACTAAAAGAGGCGGTGCCCAGGCTGTGTCTTCGAAGTACGAATAAGATTTGGACTTGAACAAGGAAAGAGTTACAAGGAATCTTATCTTACCTTAATTACAAGGTTTCTTATAGAACTCTGCTAGGGTTTTAATGCCCATATAAATACAAGTAGTTGATGCAGCCGAAATCAGTTATTCACAAACAGAGAGTTGAGAGCATACAGAGACGATCCAGCAACTTTCTACGTGAGATAACTGAAGAAGACAACTGGTGGAGTTAAAAAGATCGAGTCTAGATATTCTGTCTAGGTTTTTGGTTTGTAAGTTGTCTTGCTTTGTGCGATCAGTGTTTTTACCTATCAGCTTATATTAGAAGCAATTGTGCTAGGAAAACTTTTGAGAGGTTACTTTGTAAAAGCTAGAGTTTAGCTTTGACGAGTGATTAGGGTCTACAGTGTAGCCCCTTGGTTACAGAGTCTTGTAATCAGAAACTTGCTCGTTGTGTTAGTGGATTGAGTTCTAAAATCCCCGAGTGTAGGTCGTAGTTTTTCTCCCTTGAGCAAGGAGTTTTCCACGTAAAATCCTTGTGTTCCTTGTGTCGATTATCTTGTGTGTTGGTGTGTCTGTTGCTAAACTGACCTATTCTGACTCTGAAGAATTGAGTTCTTAAAATGAAAAATCGGTGGATACTATTCAACCCCTCCCCCCTTCTAGTGTCCTTAGGAGGTGTATAGATTATAACAATAATGCTTGGTTACACATTGCAAAACGTATAATAACACAAGTATATGTGAAATTTTGATGAATATTCGTTTCATTACTAACAAATAGCCCGTAGGTTCATAATATATATTTAGTTCTTCTTGAATACAACATTTTTTTATAACAATTCTAGAAAAAAAAAAGGAAAGGGACGACGAAAAACAAAGAGCTCCTCAAGATTAACATGGCTGAAAAATCCTTTATCTGGATTATAGTTATACGCTGTAAACAGTCTGGAGTTCTTCTTTTCTTCTGACAGCCCGAGATATCTCGGCCCCAGCATTCTTTCAAGGCATACGGCCGCTGGTGCAGTTAAAACCTATCTGCTTGATCAAAGCAAGGGGTCCCGGAAGCACCTAAGTACAAGCCTAACCTTCCCTTATCTCGTCCGCTGAACTCAAAGAGAAACTAGAAGACCAACAACAAAACTTGACCATCTGCTTCAATCTAAACTAGCCAAACTGGAGTGCACAGCCCCGCAGATCTTCAAGCGCAAACAGGAGTTCGCAGAGAGCAAAAAGGCTTGAGCTAGGAACCTATCACAGGGGAGCCTCTTCCCCCGGGTATCCCACAGTCAACGGCCGACGAGGCATTGCAACGCCGAAAAGACCGTACCAGCAGAACCAAGAGACGGCCTTGAGCCATGAGCATAGTTAGAACTTTGTGACTCGTTAATCCGCTCATAACTCGAAGTTGCATCCTCTTGCCTGCCATGAAACGGAGTCAGACAAGTTGGCTTCAACCCTACTTCGTCAAGGCAACCTAAACACCAGATAAATCCTGGGAGAGTAGCTTCATGACAGCTGAAAGGTCTAAGCATCCTGACCTCGTATGACAAGAAGAATATCACAGCAACTGTTGTGTTAGAAGATGAGTGCACCGTAATCAATGCATGTGAAACAATGAATACATCCCGAAGGACACCATTAGAATCCCGATCAAACTTCATGACTCGGGGGATTTTATTCATTCCATCATTGGTGAAGAGAAAAGAGAAGATAACTGCAGATGAGTTTCCTCCTTCATGCAACATCCATTTGGAACAAAGAAGGCTTTCGAGGAATATTAAACCAGGATCAAAGGCAAACATTCTTAAAAAAAAGCTCCTCGCTAATATAAGAAATTGCTGAAGAAACGAATTGTTTTCTGAAGAATAATTTGTGATTTACCACTGCCATGAAGAAACTATTTATAGACAGAATAGAATAAGGATGAGGCACGAAATGGTCACGCGTCATTATGGCTAGAGATATGAAACGATTTGGAGCAGTTAATGGCAGTTCTTGAAAAGGTGCGTGTCATCGGTATAAGCCAATCAAAAGGAAACACGATAAGTTCTCGAAGAATTCAATATCATTCTTGGTCAAAGATACTGCGAATCTTAAAGAGTGAGTGAGATATCTTTTCACATCACAGCACTTTCACTTCCTGACTGATTGCGTCAGCATTCAGCAAGTGGGGGGACTGACTGTGTGGGCAAAAATACGCCACCTATTATTACAGGGATACGAGTCCAGCTAGTGAGACTAGACTTATCTTACAAGTCACTGGGCACTGAGGATATACGCCCGCTCCTAGAGCCAAATGACCGTTTAGGCAGTTTGGTCATAGGGCGCGGGGCACACATCCAGTCGCCTAGGGTTTACCGTCTCCTAATTAAGGTTTAGTATACCACCACCATCTAGTGCAACTTGTAAAGTCTACAGGATAACATCCTACAGACAAGAGACAAGGGATCTATTCCGACCTTGCCTTTGGTCATAGCTCGAAGTAGAGCTCCCAAAGTTCGGTTGACTACCTCAGTTTGTCCATCAATCTGAGGATGGTGAGACGTCGAGAATAGTAATTTGGTGCCGAAGGTACCCCATAGACATTTCCAAAAATGACTCAAGAATTTTGAGTCTCGATCACTCACAATAGTACGAGGCATACCATTCAATTTATACACATTAGAAATAAAAGAAGTAGCTACATGTTGTGCATTGTCACACTTCTTGCAAGGAATGAAGTGAGCCATTTTGGGAAAACGGTCCACGACAACGAAGATGCTATCATGTCCTCCCCCCGACCTTGGTAACCCCAAAATAAAATCCATAGATATATTAACCCACGGCCGATCCGGTACAGGTAATGGAGTATACAAACCATGAGGGCTGGACCTCAATTTAGCTTTCCTGAAAATGAGACAAACGTTGCAAAGCTTTTCCACATCTTGTCGCATTTTCGGCCAATAGAACTACTCGGACAAGATTCCAAGAGTTTTATCGACACCGAAGTGTCCCATCAAGCCTCCACAGTGAGCTTCTTGGACCAAGAGCTCTCTCCACGATGATACCGGCACACAAACCCTCCCATTCTTAAGAGGTAGCCATCGTGCCACTGATATTTCTCAACCCTTCGTCCACTCAAGATTGCATCTCGGACACTTTTCAGCTTGGGATCATCTTCGTATATCGACTTGGTACTTTCAAATCCCATGAGCCTCGAGGAGAGAGTGGTCGCTAAGGGAAATTTCCTTGATAGCTCATCGGCCACAATATTGTATTTTCCCCTTTTGTAATGAATTACATAGGGAAAACTCTCAATGAATTCCACCCACTTGGCATGTCTTCGATTTAATTTCTCCTGACCTTGGAGATGTTTCAAAGACTCATGAACACTTTTAATCACAAACTCTCTCGGCCACAAATAATGCTGCCAATGGGCGAGTGCTCGAACGAGGGCATACAACTCCTTGTCATACGTACAGTAATTCAAGGTTGCACTCTTAAGCTTTTCGCTAAAGCAAGCAATAGGCTTCGATTCTTGAATCAGCACTCCTCCAATCCCAACTCCGGACATGTCACACTCGACCTCGAATGCTTTGCAACAACTGGGCAGAGCAAAGCCTCCGTTTCAACTCTTGGAAAGCCCTTTCTTTGGACTCTTCCCACACAAACGAGTGGTCTTTCTTTATCAGCTCGGTTAAAGGAGCTGCCACGGTGCTAAATTCACGAACAAACCTTCGGTAAAAGCTAGCTAAGCCATGAAAGCTACGAACTTGAGAGACTGAGGTTGGAGTCGGCCAATCTTTTATAGCATCGACTTTTGACTCATCGACTTCAACACAATTAGCACTCACAAAAAATCAAAGAAAGACTACACGCTCGACAAAAAAGGCACATTTCTTGAAGTTAGCATATAGCTTCTCTTCTCTAAGTTTATGAAGCACTAGCCTTAGGTGTTCGACATGTTCATCCACAGATTTACTATAAACAAGTATGTCATCGAAGTAAATGACAACACACTTATTTATTAATGGCTTGAGCACATGGTTCATCAGTCGCATGAATGTGCTCGGGGTGTTAGAGAGGCCAACGACATCACTAACCATTCACAGAGACCGAATTTGGTCTTGAATGCGATTTTCCACTCGTCTCTGGGTTTTATTCGAATTTGGTGGTAACCGGAGCTGAGATCTATCTTCGAAAAGCATGAAGAACCATTTAAATCATCTAGAATGTCATCTAATCGAGGAATAGGATGACGATACTTTACCGTGATTTTGTTGACTGCTTGGCAATCAACACACATTCGCCATGTTCTATCTTTCTTCGGGACAAAGATAACAGGAACGGCGCAAGGACTCAAGCTCTCTCGAACAAGGCCCTTGTTCAGCAATGCATCCACCTGCTTTTGGAGCTCTTTGGTGTCTTCGGGATTGTTGACACCCAATTTTGTCTCTCCTTTTTCTAAAATTGGCTATAATTTAACTAAAAGGTGCAATTTGACTATTTGTGCAAAATGTGCATTAGAAAGCTTGCATTTATGTGCTTTATCCCCTACTTATATATTATATACCTAAATGTGGCTATATTATGTAATTTTGCATCATTTAGATAATTTGTCAAATGTGGTTGTTTGTGCAAGTTTAGTGTAATTATAGCATTTAATAGATAATTGTAGCTTTAATAAATATCTGTACTTATTTGATTAGTTTAAGTTGCATGCTAATTTCTTTTATGTGTGCATTTTACGTATGGTATTCCCTATTTATACATTATATATTCTAAATACGATTATATTACATAATTTACATCATTCTGGCTATTTGTGAAAAGGTAACTATTTGCGTAATTTATTGCATAAAATAAAGTTTTATAACTATTTGTGATTATTTATTCTTAAATGCTGTAATTTGACCTCAATTATTTTATATATTTTTTCTCACTTTTATACATAATATATATAATTTATTTATATTTTTATTTATTGTGCACCTTTAAGTAGTTTTAAGTTTTATTAAATATTTCACTCCTAAATCCTATTTTTCATGTCGAATCTGGACAAGTTTCTTAACCAAATGCATTCTCATCATTTGAATTTTGAAAATGAATATTTCTCATATCTTTACCTTGATTTTTGTTATCTTTTTAACTAAATCCCTGAAATCCCTCCTCAATCTTCCTAATTGATTTTTACTCAAAATCCCCAAAATTATTCCTATCGCTCAACAGCTATTTTTTCCCTAATCCTATATTTACACACAATCATCATCAACCATGACCGACATCACGCGCACTTTACTTCCTCTCCTTGGTCTTCTTTCCCCAAAAACACTCCATAGACAGTACATTATCACATCTCTTCGTTACAAAACACACACACTGATCGAAACAAGGGGTTTGGGGATTTCATAAAAATCAGAAAGGGGGTCGAGCGAGGGCTAGATCGAATACAAGGAGAAATGGGTTTTGAGTAGATTGGAAATAGGGCAGAAACACTGAGGAGTTGAAGCGGCAGCAAACGCCGAGTCCTCACCGGAAAAGCTTAGTGCTCCTCCTTTTTCGCTTTACTGTTGCTGCGTTATTGAGACATTGATTAAGGATCTGAATCTATTTGTTTTCTGTCTCGTCGCCTCACCAGAAGTTTTAGCGGCGATCTTCGTTTCTTTTCTGCAGTTCTCGGGCCTTCTGATGGGTGTCTTGATTGACGACTGTTCTTGGCTTCGTTGAAGTTTTCTGTGTTTCTCTATTATTACACTTCATGTTTTGCTTTTCTAAGTTTTGTTAAAGGCTGTGTAAAGCCTATCCTTTGCTTCAATAAATGATGCTGCCTAACTCTGCTTTTGTGTTGCAGTGCCAATCGTGGGATATAATGGTTTTTCTTTGCGACGTATTCCCAAGGTTATTGGCTTATAATTGTTTGATGCTTCACATTACAAGATTTGCTAAATTCGTACTCTACTGGTTTGTTTGACACCAAATAGTATTGCACGATGCTATGAAAGACCAATGAAAATTATTAAATAATTATTGAGGCCTAGGGACTGATTTGAACAGATACTACGGCCAATGAGGTTTGGAGGCCAGATCAGTCCAATCCCGTTACGTACCCCATGTCCCTAAAATAAAAGGCGATGATGATGCATATCACTTCGCAAAGTAAGCGATAGTGGAGTGGTGGGATGAAGGCACCTGGCATGGCAAACTGGCCCGGGTTCCGTGTTTACAGCCGTACCAACATCCCTAACCTCTGCTTGATGCAATACACCATTCTGAGCCTACACTTTTATAAATCCCTTCCGCCTTTACTATATTTTTATTATTAATCTTGATATTTTATACTAATATTATTATTATCATGAATACTAACTTATTTTCTTTATGTTTTTGCCAGGTAAAAAATGGATGAAAGACGACCTATTTTTGAAGGACAAAAACTAGAAGAAAATCTTTTTATTATTATTATTATTATTATTATTATTATTATTATTATTATTATTCTCATTATTTTCATTATTATTATTATTATTATTATTATTATTATTTATTGTTATTATTTCACTTTATTAGTTGTCGTACTAATTCGTTTTCATATTTTATGCGAGATACATCATGGTGTAATTACAAAAAGACAACCCTTTCGAAAAAGGGCAAAATATTTAAAATCATTGACTTTATTTAATTTTATTTTATTAATTCCATTTGCAAATCTCACTAACTTTTTTATTTATTTTGCAAGGCACACTTGGACTAAACTCAGTTATTAAAGGAGATAGATATTTATTTCTTTACTTAAATTATATACTATAGTATACAAAATGTTTTATTGCTTAGTTAGTTTAGTCACTAACTTTAGAATCCCAAAGTCCAGCCGGTAAACCACACTTGGTGGAGCCTGAGAGGTGCCTAACCCCTTTCTCTCGGGTTAACTTGAACCCTTACCTAGATTTCTGGTTTGAAGACTAATTTTTGGAGTTAATTTGTAAAATTGGCTAGAAACAAAATAGGTGCCCTAATAAGCCTAGTTAAAAAATATGTTAGGTGGCGGCTCCAACTCTTTACCCGTGAGTTACCCAATAAATCGAGCCCTATTTCAAACTTTAACCGGTTCAGCAAAAATAGGATGCGACAGAATGGTGACTCCGCTGGGGATATCAAGGTTCAAACCATAACGGACTTTAAATTGGAATTCTTTATTTGCTTTATTTTCTTGTCATTTATTTTGATACTAACTTTTCCTCCTTTTCTTTTTGAAGGATTAAAGTTTAGTTTTGAATTTCTAAATTTTGGGGTTCGATTATTTGAATTGCTTGGTTATATTTTCTTAATTGTATTTATGTCACTCACACTTCTTCCACTCCTGGAAAGTTTACACTTGCACACACCATAAGCGGTTACGTGGATCTCACGACCGTTTCACTCTCAAAAAACCCTTTAGGGGGAGCGGTTGGGGTATAGTTGGTCCGTGGTACAACCAACAATTCCAAGCGTTCCTACCCCTTGGTTGTCTGCCTAGGGGAACCATGTCCTTGTCTAGATTAGCCAACTCTTAGTGAAGACTTTTTTTGGGAATCATTCATCATGTCATATCTAGGACCATTTTGACTTCGGCTCAGGTCTACGTCTATTAGCTCACCATATTTGAACGAACCAAACGGTTTCCAACCATAAGGGACGTTTAAATGAGCTACGTGTGCATTTATTTAAAATTGAACGTGTTTGTTCTCAAAAGTGTGGATCATATAATTATTTATTTTCGTTGGAGGTTGTCACAAGTCACGAAGACTTAGACTTTAAATTAATTTTTTCTACTTTTGTGTAACAAAAAAAATTATTTATTTATATTTACCTAAAATCGTTATTTTATACAACAAAACCAATTATTTTTTGGGTCAATTTTTTACTACTTTTATGTAAACGAAATCAACGATTTTAAATTAATTTCTTTTACTTTTAATGTAACAAGATCACTTATTTGTTCCTATTTACCTAAAAAGAGAAAATGTGATATTTTTATATTTATTTAATAAAATTATTTTCCATTCATTTTTTTGGGTGATGAGAACAAATGGGACGATGCAAAATACTCGTTCAATTTTAAATACCATAATCAAAATTAGGAAGGCTTAACATCCTTTGCACGTTAAAGTCCACTAGCCAACTTCGTCCAAAAGCGTCATCATATGATGCCTATCATGCATATTATATGTATCGATCTTGTTAGGTCTACCTCTGCACAAAAGAGGTTCCTTGCATTATAAAACATGATATACTTTGCATATGAAAATTATTATCTCAACACTGACTTGTTGTTTTGTGTGTTAGTTTTACTCCCACTCCCGAGGTTGACTAGTACATTTCTTTCAAAACTCGTACATTTTTAACTTGTGCATGCAAACCTTCCGCCACTCCTGGCGACTTTCTAAATTGTGCGTTGATAATACAGTGGCGACAACCACCTCTTCCCGCACATAAAAATTCCTTTAGGGGGAACGACTTAGAATCTATTTGGTCCAAGACTTTCCCGCTCCTGAGCCGTCCGCTTGGAAGGATAATAAAACCCATTCTAGCTAACTCCATTCCTTAGTAACGGCACTAGGAATCATGCATCATGACATATCATTAGTCAAATTGTTCTCAAGTCCAAAAGGCCAACTTGTTCAAACAATCTGAACGGATTTTTGACCCCAAGGAGCGATGAACGTGATTTATTTGCATTTGCTTAAGGGATTGAATGTGTAAATGTGGACCGTTTATTGGAATTGTTCTCCATTCAGTGCTATTCAAAGGCACAAAGGTTACCCAATCGGCGTTGAAAGCTCAAATTGAATCAGAAATTATTGTTTATTCATAAACAATCGGAATTATTCAGTATTCAACGTCATTCAAAGACACAAAAGTTATCTAATAGGCGTCAAAACCCAAATTGAATCAGAAATGATTATTTATTCATTAAACAGTCAGAATTGTTCTACATTCAGTGCTATTCAAAGGCACAAAGGTTACCTAACAGGCGTCAAAAGCCCAAATTGAATCAGAAATGATTTTTTGTTCATAAACAGTCAGACTTATTCTGTATTCAATGGCATTCAAAGGCACAAAGGTAACCTAAGAGGCATTAAAAGCCCAAATTGAATCAGAAACGACTGTTTAATCCTAAAGGATTAAAATCATTCTGTATTCAATGCTATTCAAAGGCTTAAATGGTAACCTAAGAGGCATTAAAAGCCCGTTTCGATGCAGAAATGACCGCTCGATAGATGGGATGACACATAACGCACGTTTATCCTTTAAGCATTATATAAAAACTTGACATCCTTAGCGTGTCAAAAATCCATTAGTAACTTCCGTCTAAAGTGTCTAAAGGGTTTTCAACCCACAACGACACATCTCTTAAAATTCTCTGTTGCATTGTTTTCAAAAGCTTGTGCCACACGTTGATCATTTTGCTCACAATAAAGCGAATCTTAGGCATTATTCTTCTCCCTTTTCCTATTGTCCTTCACCTTTTCCCAAAAGATCATGGCCACTAGAACATTTGACATGGTTGTTGAAATCCCTCAGTCGCTTAGAGATTGGTGGAGGAACCTAAGCATAGATCAAAAGGACCAAGCGAAAATGGTGTTGAGGAATATGATTTCACTAATGGAGCACACTGCAGTGGAGGGGATGATAGAAGCAGCAGTACATTATTGGGATGCAGACCAAGCAGTTTTTCACTTTAGGAGTGTAGAGTTGACACCATTACTGGAAGAAATAGGCGGATTAACTCAATTACCGTTTGAAAGTCAAGAAATCTTGATGCCTAAGAACATTGCACCTGAGGAGTTCTTCGAAATGGTAGGGCTTAAGCCCTAGTTGTGCACAGACAGTATACGACAATCAGGAATTTCTGTAGCTTCCCTCTACATCAAATTTGGGTATGGAGAAGCATTTCAAGAATCCGAAGACTATTTCAGCATTGACCAGGCAGATTGGCAAGAGCGGAGGATAGTTGCTTTTGTCACCAGCTTTTTAGGAATTGTCGTCTTTCCACAACACAAAGGCGAATTGATGTTTGCATGGGTTCAATTGTTGATGTCTTACTCAAAGACATAATAAGAAATATACTTTGGCACCGATGATTGTTACATAAATGTATCGAGCTTTAGAAAGATGCAAGAAGGGTGCTAGCGATTTTGAGGGTTGCAATTTATTATTATTACAGAGACCGGAGTTCGGCCAAAAATACCCCAAAACTTCCATTTTCCCCTTTCAATCATTTTGCCTACCAGTCGTGACGAAATTGGCTACTCCGTCAACTATCTTTGCCCGAAGATTCTTTTCATCATCCCCGGGCAAAGAGGGGCAGCTGTTGACACCCAATTTTTGTCCATCCTTTTTCTAAAGTTGGCTATAATTTAACTTAAAGGTGCAATTTGACTATTTGTGCAAAATGTTCATTAGAAAACCTGCATTTATTGTGTTATCCCCTACTTATATATTATATACCTAAATGTGGCTATATTATGTAATTTTACATCATTTAGAGTCTATTTGTCAAATGTGGTTGTTTGTGCAACTTTAGTGTAATTATAGCATTTAATAGATTATTGTAGCTTTAATTAATATCTGTAGTTATTTAATTAGTTTAAGTTGCATGCTAATTTATTTTATGTGTGTATTTTACGTGTGGTATTCTCTATTTATACATTATATATTCTAAATGCGATTACATTACGTAATTTACATCATTCGGGCTATTTGTGAAAAGGTGACTATTTGCGTAATTTATTGCATAAAATAAAGTTTTACAACTATTTGTAATTATTTATTCTTAAATGCTTTAATTTGACCTCAATTATTTTATATATGTTTTTCTCACTTTTATGCATAATATATATAATTTATTTATATTTTTATTTATTGTGCACCTTTAAGTTAATTTTTAGTTTTATTAAATATTCCACTCCTAAATCCTATTTTTCATGTCGAATCTGGACAAGTTTCTTAACCAAATGCATTCTCATCATTTGAATTTTGAAAAGGAATATTTCTCAAATCTTTACCTTGATTTTTGTTATCTTTTTAACTAAATCCCTAAATCCCTCCCCAATCTTCCTAATTGATTTTTCCTCAAAATTTCCAAAATTATTCCTATCACTCAACAGCTATTTTTCCTAATCCTATGTTTACACACAATCATCATCAGCCATGACCGACATCACGCGCACTTTACTTCCTCTCCTTGGTCTTCTTCCCCCAAAAACACTCCATAGACAATACATTATCACATCTCTTCGTTACAAACACACACACTGATCGAAACAAGGGGTTTGGGGATTTCACAAAAATCAGAAAGGGGGTCGAGTGAGGGCCAGATCGAATACAAGGAGAAATGGGTTTTGAGCAGATTGGAAATAGGGCAGAAACGCTGAGGAGTTGAAGCGGCAGCAAACGCCGAGTCCTCACCGGAAAAGCTTAGATGCTCCTCCTTTTTGGCTTTACTGTTGCTGCGTTATTGAGACATTGATTAAGGATCTGAATCTGTTTGTTTTCTGTCTCGTCGCCTCACCAGAAGTTTTAGCGGCGATCTTTGTTTCTTTTCTGCAGTTCTCGGGCCTTCTGATGGGTGTCTTGATTGACGACTGTTCTTGGCTTCGTTGAAGTTTTTTGTGTTTCTCTATTATTGCACTTCATGTTATGCTTTTCTAAGTTTTGTTAAAGGCTGTGTAAAGCCTATCCTTTGCTTCAGTAAATGATGCTGCCTAACTCTGCTTTTGTGTTGCAGTGCCACTTCGTGGGATATAATGGTTTTTTTTTTTTTTTGCGGCGTATTCCCAAGGCTATTGGCTTATAATTGTTTGATGCTTCACATTACAGGATTTGCTAAATTCGTACTCTACTGGTTTGTTTGACACCAAATAGTATTGCACGATGCTATGAAAGGCCAATGAAAATAATTAAATAATTATGGAGGCCTAGGGCTCATTTGAATAGAGACTACGGCCAATGACGTTTGGAGGTCAAATCAGTCCAGTCCCGTTACGTACCCCGTGTCCCTAAAACAAAAGGTGATGACGATGCATATCACTTTGCAAAGTAGGCGATAGTGGTTTGGTGGGATTGAAGGTACCTGGCATGGCAAACCGGCCTGGGCTCCGTATTTGCAGCTGTACCGACATCACTAACCTCTGTTCGATGCAATACACCATTCTGAGCCTACACTTTTATAAAATCCATTCCCCCTTTATTTTATTTTTAGTATTAATCTTGATATTTTATATTAATATTATTATTAACATGAATACTAACTTATTTTCTTTATATTTTAGCAAGGTAAAAAATGGATGAAAGACGACCTATTTTTGAAGGAGAAAAACTAGAAGAAAATCTTTTAATTATTATTATTATTATTCTCATTATTTTCATTATTATTTATTATTATTATTATTATTTATTGTCATTATTTCACTTTATTAATTGTCGTATTAATTCGTTTTCATATTTTTTGCGAGGTACATCGTGGTGAAATTACAAAAAGACAACCCTTTCAAAAAAGGGAAAAATATTTAAAATCATTGACTTTATTTAATTTTGTTTTATTAATTCCGTTTGCAAATATCACTAACTTGTTTATTTATTTTGCAAGGCACACTTGGACAAAGCTTAGTTATTAAAGGAGATTGATATTTATTTCTTTACTTAAATTGTGTACTTATAATATTCAAAATATTTTATTGCTTAGTTAGTTTAGTCACTCACTTTAAAATCCCAATTATTTAGTTCGGCCGGTAAACCACATTTGGTGGAGCCTGAAAGGTGCCTAACACCTTCCTCTCGGGTTAACTTGAACCCTTACCTAGATTTCTGGTTCGTAGACTAAGTTTCAGAGTTAATTTGTAAAATTAGCTAGAAACAAAATAGGTGTCCTAATACGCCTAGTTAAAATATATGTTAGGTGGCGATTCTAACTCTTTACCCATGAGTTACCCAATAAGTCGAGCCCTATTTCGAACTTTAACCGGTTCGGTAAAAATAAGATGCGAAAAGGATTACACCGGTATGCAGGCTTGTTGGGGATTTGAGATCCCGGAACGAAGCCAAGTTGGTGCTCGATTCCTCTCAACGGAGGCAATCCACGTTGCATTTCTTCGGGAAACATGTCTCCGAAGTCCTGCAAAATACTTTGAACAGCGCTAGGCAAAAGGTTATCGTTAGAAAAATTATCATTATCATTAGAGTTTAAAAGGATACCCTTGTGCACGAGGGAAATCTTCATTCGACCGCTGTCGTTGCCTCGTAAGTACTCACCCGGTTTCATGATTGCACAGATGTTGTTGACCACGGGTGGTGGAGTTTTGGCTTCGGCCACAATTGGTACTCCAACTGGAGTCTTTGCTTTGGCCGCTTCTTTCATCTCTCTCATCCGTTTATAGTCCTCGCTGACTTGTTTTGGAGACAAAGGTTTGAGTACAAAACTCTCCCCTCCGAGCTTAGCAGTGTAAGTGTTGGTTCGACCGTTGTGAATGACAGATCGATCATATTACAACGGTCGCCCAAGAAGAAAATGACAAGCTTGCATCGGAACCATATCAAACATCATTTCATCATGATAGACCCCCACTGAAATTTGATCAACACTTGCTTCGCCACTCTTAATTCTCCACACTCATTCAACCACTGGAGCTTGTATGGTCGACGATGTTTAGTAGTAGGCAGACCCATTTGTGAAACCAATGTTTCGCTTACCACATTCGAACAGCTGCCTGAATCAATGATCATTGAACACACCTTCCCTTTCACTCGACATCGGGCATGGAAGAGATTTTCCATTTGGCTGTCATCTTCTTCTTTCATGACCATGGTACTCAAATTCCTCCGAACAACTAAATAAATTTCTAGATGATCAACCTTGGTGGCTTCACATCCATAATCCTCAAATCCAGCTCGATCGGTCTCCTCGATCACTTCCTCTTCGGAGTCACTCACTTGCTCATGGACGGTTCCATCATCGAGCATTACCATCATATGACAAGTCGGACAGTCTCTTGCCATATGACCATAACCTCTACACTTGTTACATTGAATTTTTGAAGCACTGGGAGTATTGAGTTAAGCCTTACCTCCCATGTCTTTGGATTGGTTAACGGTCACTCCTGTCTCGAAGGGTTTCTTTTGATCTCGACCGATGTTGGCATTTGTTGGGTTCGGACTCCTCCATTCTTTACCTCGGTTCAAAGGAGTTGAAGTACTAACCCCTCGATACCGGGTTTCTTTGTCGTCTTTTACCCACTTCTTAACATCAACGGTTGCATGAAACACATCATCTAAAGCTTGATAGACATGCAGTCTCAATTGAGATGACACATCTCAAGCCAAGCCATTTTTGAATGGAATGATGGCTTGCTCGTCATCTTCTTCCAAATCAAGAGCCAATCGAATTCTTTTGAACTCATCATAGTATTCTTGACTGATTTGGACCCTTGTTTCAAATCGAAGAGCTTCCGAAGTTGTTCATGCCGATATTTGGCATTCACATACTTAACATCCATTGCTCTCTTCAACTGCATCCATGTAGTGACCTCGGGATAAGCATTCCTTAGTCTCAACATTTTGTCAGCTTCCCACCATGTTGATGCATATGCCTCGAACAAAGCAATAGTATGTGCAACTTTTCTTTCTTCAGTCATCTCATTTGTTTCGAAGATTCGCTCCAATCGAATCTTCCAATCAAGATATTGGTCCGGATCACTAGTTCCTCTGAAAGGTGGAATAGTGACATTGTTCAAGTTTGAATCTCGAGGACCTCTGTTCGGCTCCAGATACTCATCAATAATAGTCATCAGCCTCACGCTCAAAATATCGATCAACATTTGAAGCTCGGCCTCGACCTCGGAGATTTCAAAGACCTCGTTGGATCTGGATTCGTTGAACGAACGGTGGCTCATTTTCAGCTTCGACCTCAAGAAATTCTCCCTCATAAACCCCTTCATCAACGACCAAAACTTGCCTTCGGGCCCTTGGAAGTGGTATTCTTTCACCTCAGGGAATGCCCAAGTTTTGTTGTCCCACTTGGGGATTGCCCAAGTTGTATTGCCCAACTTGGGAATTGCCCTTAGCTTCATTCCAAACAGCCTCGTCCTTCAACCGTTGTTGTCAAACGAGCACAGCAAATTGTGCCGGCTTCATAGGAGTGAAGTTGCTAGTTCCAGCCTCGGACCCAGGTAAGACCACGGACACACTCCCTTGCTCGAGGTTAGCTACTCGAGCACTCACTCCTTTTACCTCGCCACTGAGGCCTTGTATCACAGCCATGAGATTGGATAACGACACATCGGCCGCTGCAATGCCCTTTTCTCTGTTATCAGCCATTACACCAGCACAAATCAAGGACTAAAAATAAAGTGTTAAGGTTAGAAATTACCTCGCTCACTTCCTCACTTTTATTGGGTGTGGCACTCGGGTTCACTTAAATTTGGTAAGGTTTTTAGTCACTCAAAGAACTTGTTAGCAGTGGCTTCATCGGATTGATCAATGTCCTCTAAGATCCTTCAAGTTTGGCAATAGTCACTGACTCTTCGGAAAGAGTGAAGTGATGTCGACTTGATGGAACAGACGCTTTTTAAACTACGCTTGAGAAATCAAAGAATTGTCAACGAAATTTGGACTTCAGTCACCCCACGCACGAGTTCCTAAAAGATCAAACAAGTTAGTACGACCTCGAGTAGAAGAAATTACTCCAGAGATCCACTAACGAGAATTTTCGGACACAAAGAAAAGTGAGAACCTTGGCGAATCTACCCTTCGATTTCTCATTTGGAATCCCCGGTCACGTCACCCCTTGTATGGACAAAGTGGTTCCTCCTTGGTACGGATTAGGATTTAACCTTATCCACTTTTCTTTTTCTGACCGACAAAATTTTCACCTGGAGTTTTGGATTTTGACACTTTACCCCTTTCTTCTTCAATGGAACAGTGAACTCAACTTCTGATGCACGGACAGAATTTTTAACTTTGTTCACTGACCACGATTCAACACAGATTCTGGGTCGCTTTCCACTCCGGTAACTTTAACGTCAGAGGAAATCTCAGTTCCAAAATCGAGCTAAGAACAGCTTCACTTCGTCCGTACAATGAACTTTGAATTCTAAGCTCAAAACACAACCCAAATCAAATAAGAACCGCCAGTCTTCAACGATAATAACCAAAATTCAACTGGGGCACGATAACAACACCACCAACGTCAAGAACAGTCCAAAAACACCAAGAAACCCTAGTAAGAAAGCTCACGTAGATCAGGTTCGAGAAGATTGCAATTGGGGCCCCGAGGTCCAAATTATTGCTCATGCTCTGGAGAATCTAGTGCAAGCTAATTCAAATAAGAAGCTTAGCAACCGAACAAAACAGCAAAAAGTAAAGATAAAAGTTTGACACAGCTTTTCTTGCTAGAACGACACCGACGAACTGGTCTCGATACGATTCTAGTAGAAGGAAAGTGCACCTACGTTATGCATCAATCCTCAAGAGAATAATGCCTGTTGCAAACTGAATGATCAAAGAAGAATTTTTCAATCGGATTCACCGAAAGCCACAAGTTTCGAAGGACCCCATCGGGTTTGCTCACATCTGAGACAAAAGAGAAAGTGCTCACAACTACTCTTATTCAATATTCAATACTCAAAATGTGGGTGTTTACAAATGAAACGGAAAGGAGTTTATATAGACAATACTAGGGGCAAAATAGTAAACGGTCACATCCGACCAATGAAAATAAGCCACGTAGTGGCTGAATAAACTAGTGTTCGATCTTCTTGAATTCGAACAGTTGAATTTTCGGACGCTCTCCCTTCAGTTGCTTTCAATGCTCGGCGTCAATGTGAAGTGTTCGGTTGTTTCCTTTGATTCGAAAATTTGAACTCGGACGCTCTTCCTTCGGTTGGTTGTCTGCTTTATTGTTCAGCGTCGATCTTGAATGTTCGGTTGCTCTCTTCTTCGGGCTCGACCTTGTAGATGACGTCTTCGAATCTTGAGCTCGGCCAATCAACTTTGGAGCGGTTGCTTTCTCCCGACCAAGCCAATTGAATGTGAGTATCATGCAGCAACTTGCTTGGCTTCGTGTCATCGGCCTCGATGGAATGAATGTCTGATCAGCACGGAGTTGAGCTGCATCAGAATCGCACTTGCGATAGAGTTTCCAGGCTCTCCTTTGTTTATACCTATTCTTTTACAATAGGTTTCACCCTCCTGATTCATCACACACCTTATGCTGAACATATAATTTATGTTTGGCTCAGCTAGGTCCCGGCGTTTGAAGGGTCATTCAATGCCTTGACTTTTTGAGTCAACGAGCCAAGATCGTTTTCTCTTTTGACCATTTGATTTCACTTTTCTATCCCACCATGCACAAGGATGGAGTTGTCCAGTTGAGCAAGCGAGGTAAATTTTCTGTAATCACAAAAGGTGATGATACCGAGGACCGTGGCTGGTGTGGTCGCTTCGTTCTTATCCCTATTGCTCTTATTTCTTCTGAGGCCGGATTCCCCGAAGTGTGGAATAGAACTCGTAAGTTGCCGAACCCTGACTTCTCATTTTTCAACTTCATAATTCCTCAAACTTTAATCTATCCTTCGTATTTTCAGCGAAAAGCTTCCAATCAACCCTCCTAAGGGTTTGACTGCCTGCGCTCAGCCGATTATCAACGCCAAGCTGAGGCTTGAGATATCGTGGATGATCTTGGCAGCGTTGGATGAGAACCAGTGTTCGTGCAAACGGCACGCTAAGTGTGCATTATGCTCTCTTCTTCTTAGTTTAAAGACATGTCCTCACACTACCCCCTTCTTTTGCAGGCTTCCTAAATAGGGTAGTTATCGAGCCGGAGGAAGAAGAAAAGAAAGAGAAAGAAGGATAGAAATAAGAAAAAGAAGAAGGAAGAGAAGAGACTAGGTTGAAGTCGCTGAGGCTGGGGATAGTTTGAAGGTCTTAGAGGACTCGGTCGAGATCCTCTCCAAAGCCAAAGCCTTAGAGAGGTTGCTCGGTTGCAAGACTTCAAAAGGTTTGAATCGTCAACTTAATTTCTTTCTTTATCTGTTTTCTCATTTTCATTAAATGACACCCTCACCTGTTCAGATTCAAGGAAAAGGAAGGGAGCAATGACTAACAAAGCGAAATGTCCTCGGGTTGAATCACCTGAGGTTCCTCAATGAGGCCAGGTTGACGAGCCTGCGGATGGCGATGTCCTTAATGAAGTCGAGGTGACCAACCTTGAACAAAACCGAGCTGTTGAGAAGGCTGAGGGCAAAGCCAAGGTGACTAAGAGTCTTGCCGCCGAGGAGAGGGCAACCGAAGAGAGGGCAGATGATGACTCTGTTCGGGCTGATGACCCCTTAGCTTCTGGCACGAGCCCTAGGATGATAAGCATCCCCCCTGATCTGTGCATGCTGGAGGACACAGTGGTCGTTCCCATCAGTTTTAAGGACTTGCTTGGCCCAGCAGAGCGAGAGCGCCTCAAGGATTTTTCGATCGACAAATTGATGGCTTATGCATCTCATCACCCAATTCATGTAATTTTCTTCTGCTTTAAATTGTTTCGTTATCAATTACATTTGCACCTTTATAACCCATTTCCTCTTTGCATAGTTTCATTTATACTATGAAGGCGGCCAAGATCGAGGCTCACCGAGCGGCAAATCTGAGGGAGATTGGGGAGTGATGGGATCGCGTAAAGGCTGGGCTCCAAGCCAAAGTCGCTGAGCTCGAGAAGCACTCACTCAGCTCTGAGATTGATCCAGATCGAGCTCACAAAGTGGCTGAGGAGTCGAAGCTTGAGCTAACCAAGTCTCGAGAGACCATTGCTAAACTAAAAGCTGAAAAGAAGGCTCAAGAAGAAATCCTACGGGTTGAAATTGAGGCAGCAAATGCAACGATAGATGCTTTGACTGGACAGCTTCAAAGCCAATCAAGGGAGCTCTCAACAAAAGTGACCGAGCTTGAGGCTCAAGCCCAAACCCTCGAGGCAAAGGTCGAGACACTTCAAAGCGAATGAGCCATTTTTCATCTAAGCTTAAGTCCAAGATCAAACCTAAGCTGAAGTCTAGAGATACTAGGGCCCGACTTGATAAAAACTGGCTTATTATCCAGACCAAGCTGAATACTCTCGAGCAATGCAAAGCTAGAGTAAACTTGGATGAAAAATAGCCAAGGCAAAAGAGCACGTTGCCAAGGCTCTGTTGCTGATGAGAAAACTCTCTTCGAGCAGTGAAAGCTCATGTGATGAAGATGAAGAGAGTGAAGGTTCAGAAGCCTCGACTTCTAGTGCTGATGAGTGAACTTCATATGTGCTCTTTTTTTTTTTTTTTATATTTGGACCTTTGAGCCTTAGGCCTCCGGGCCGTTACTTTGTAAATTTTCTTACGCTGGCCTCCGAGCCGTTAATGAACATTTTAATGCCTCAAAATGTATAACTTTTACTTCGTGTTGAAAGTGTCCGTCATGTCACTTTAGTTTTTAGCTTGCAAGACTTAGATAGTATAAAATGAAGCTAGCTTAAAACGACGTCTTGTTCACGAGCCGAGGCGTAAAAATAGAAACTGGCTTCAAACATCGAATAAAAAAGAAACTGGATCAAGTTTTATTGATGAGATTCTATCTGATTTACATAAATCCTAGTCATGACAAGACTTGAGCAAATTCTTATTACAACATCCACCTCGGGCGATTGCGATAAACAACTAGACTAACTCCTAAGGAACAGTCCTCGGTGTACGGATTGCTAGTTTTCGGGTTCCGTTTGAAGTCCCCAGTTATAGAGTGAGTCGAAGACTGACTGAGCTAACTCCCCTTGCACCCCCAGTTTTCGAGTGTGAAAAATGCAGACCTGAGCACTGTTTGTCATTCCCTCCGCTTCCTGAAAAGGACAAGTAAAGAAAAATGAGGGGTAAGCATCATTCGACCCAAGCGTTGGAGCATTGACAGCTCGATGTTGTAAGCGAAAGATTGTGCTTGACGAAGGGTAACGTACCTCAATATCAGAAATAATGGGACCTTTTCCATTTCTCCTTTGAGAGCTTATTTTAAGAACCGGGCTCTCCTCCTCATTAGGCCCCGGGCCAGGTAGCTATTTGGACGGCTCAATCAGAGCTACTTCACTCTTCATCGCAACCGTATAGCATTCAAAAGCTATTCGTTACTCACCTTGGATGCCACGAATTCCCCATGGGGTTGGAAATTTAATTACGTGATGCAAGGTAGATGGAACAACTTCCATCTCATGGATCCAAGGCCTTCTGAGGATAACATTATACTCATATCCCCAGCCATCACTTGAAAAACAGTCTTCTTGTCGACTCCTTCAGTAGTTGTAGTAAGAGTGATTTCTCCAAGTGTCTTTTCGGTTGAGTTGTTGAATCCTGTAAATATGGTTACTTTCAGGACGACAAGGTCCTTTAATCACATATTTTTAACAGCTCCATAATTGATGATATTTACCGAGCTGCCAGGATCAATCAAAACTTGCTTGACATCACAGTCATTGATCCTCAACAGAGTATCATGATAGGGAAACATCATCCCATAACAATCTTCTACATCAAAGACTATTTCATTATTCGACCCGCCAGCTTGGGTCCTTTTCTCCACATTGATTGAAAGCTTCACGAATTTCTTCGCAGCAACAAAGTTGACACCGTTCACCTCTGATTCTCCAGTTATAATATTCACCACTCTTTTTGGAGACTGCGCCTTCGGCGGCTGTCCCCCTCACCTATTCTTAGCAAAATTCTGCTTTCCCTTCTCGGTGATATACTCAACTAACATACCCTTCTTGAGAAGATGAACCACCTCAAGGCGCAACACCTTGAAGTCCTAGGTGGCATGCCCATAATCCATATGAAACTCATAATGCTGAGTCCGATCTCTTTACCCCGGGGGCTTTCTCATGTCCCTCGGCAACCTCATACCTTGATCCCTTTTATAGTGTTTACCAGTTCGGAAGTGGAAACGTTAAAATTATAATCAAGGATTTGGGGCAGATCTTTATCCATGGATACCAAGGATGGTCCCGAGGAGTTCTTCTGATTGGCATTTGTGCTGACCTTCCCCCCTAGCCTTTGACTTACATGTTGTTTTCCTCCGAGGTGTTGTCTTACAAGCTGCCTCTACAAATTATAAGGCTTGTATCGCCCTTTAGAGTTCCCTCGTGGCGCATCGGCGTGTTGAGAGGACTCTGCGTGGCCTTGATATGAACTGTACCGACCTGTCATCCTCTATTCAGCCTCTACGAGCCTAATTTTTGTAGAAGCTCTGTCGGGCAGCTCATCCCAAATCAGGGCCTGATACTGCTAGAGCTCTTTCTTCAATTCAGCAACAGCCTCGGAATTGCTCACATTTATATTTCTTTCGAAAGCCATGACTGCCAAATTATCATTCATTTTCGATAAGTCCATCATTTCGGTTTGAAAGCGCTCGAGGAAATCCTTGATTGGCTCGAGGTATTTTTGTTTAACCTCGAAGATATCCTCTCTTTGTTTGAGAATTTTTGGGCTCCAGTATGTGCCTAGATAAACATATCAGCCGATTCTTCAAAGTTCGATATTGACTCAGAGGGAAGGTGCATATACCAGCACAGTGCTCCTTTCTCAAGGGTATCAGCAAACTTCTTAAGAAACATTGACTCTCTTTTCACCGGGGTCAAGTCGTTGCTCTTGACCATAGTCATATATTCAATTATGTGATCAACGGGGTCAGTTGTCCCATCATATTTCTTCAGGATTTGCAACTTAAAATGTTTGGGTATGGGAGAGGGAGCAGCCTCGGGCTTGAAAGGTTGTTGCCTGCATTTCTCAATATCTATAGCTCGTTGAGATTTACTGACCCTAGGGACATATTGAAGCCGCTTTTTCATGATGGCCTCAAACTCTTTCTTCCATTTTTCAAAGTTTGATGGGACGTTAGTTCAGCCATTGTTAGAGCTGCCCCGAAGGGTTGATTCCCTAATAGAGCAGACCCCGAGCCAACAGATGCGACCCCATTTGGAAGTCCCCCCCTATTGTTGCACCCATAGGAACAATGTTCGGAATGCTTCCATTGGGTGGAGGCTCAGTGGGATTTGGTGAGCTTCTCCCATTCCAGAGGAAGCAGTAAATTGCTCTTGAAGCCGTTGCAAAGTGACCATCACATATATTTGGAAATGGTCACTTAAACTTGATGAACAGAGATCGATCAGTGGTGGAGTAACCTCAAGTAGGGGGTTTAAATCGATTGGTGATGTCAACCCATTTGACGGAGTCAGACCAGCGGGCAGTGTCAAACTGGTTGGTGGCATTAAGCAAGTTGGCGGTGTTAAGCCAGTTGGCATAATTGGTGTTTGACCACCTGACGAAGTAACGCCAATGACTGTGTCAGGAATTTGGGCCGTTGTGTTATCAGAGGTGTTAGTATTGTCTGCCATTGAATGATATTGGTAAAAATGGTATGTAAAACTAGGAACGTGACTTTGGAACAAATGTTATTGCTAATTCCCCACAGACGGCACCAATTTGTGTTCGCCTAAATTTGATTAAGACAATAAATTGAATTTGTTTTGGGTCAATTAGCAATTATTTGTATCAAAGCTGCAAAATAACAAGTCAGTAAAGAGAATTGAGCAATAGTTAGGAGACAAAAAGTAAGTGTATTTAATATATTTGGGGATGCCTTTACAGAGTTTTTCTGTTACTATTTATAGTCTACAAGAATAAGAATAGCAGTAAATGTGTTTAATGGCCATTACTCCATGTTCAATAGTAGTCAGACCATGATCTCCCTCTTAAATGTGCAGGCAACGGTTGTCAGTTAAAAAAGAAAAGAGCTCGTTCATCGAAGAATGAATTTTCACCGAAGGGTAAACCACACGCCTCGTGATGGTGACCTTTTAATCGCCTCGAGTGGTAACTTATAGTCAAGATCCATTTCTTGCCCGAGGCATCTAGCCTCGGGATTGAGCGAGCTTCTTCGAGGGATTATTTCCAAAAGACTCAACTGAACCATGCCTCGAGCCCTAGCGTCAAGGCTCAGTAAATTTTCACCCAATATAAAGGTACACTGAGAAACTTCATTTGGAGCCAGATCACTCTCATAACCCCGAGGACGAGCGAAGGAAGAGATCGAGAAGCCCGTCCCTAGAGGTGAGGGAGATGGTAGAAGAGTGAAGCCAAAGGTTCAAAATCAAGTTGGCACCAGGTAGCAGAATTCTCGAGACTTTGGTCTTCGCGTCAATACTGTGGACCTAGTCACCAACCACCTTGGTAAATTGGGCCCCAAGGTCTGATGGCCACCTAACACGAAGGGATCTACAAGGAGAAATATAACGCCTTATTGCGACTTTCATCGCAGTGGGGGCCATGCAATGGTCGATTGCAGCATCTTAATGATCGAGATTGAACACTTGCTAAAGGAAGGTCATCTCAAAGAGCTGCTGGAAGCAGGGCCCCGCTTATTCAAAGGCCCAAAGTCTGACAACCTGAAAACCATCAACACAATCTTTGTGGACGAACGAGCATACACGGCCTAGGGGACTACAATGATCGGATAATGTTTGAATCCATCGCATTCGACTTGGAGGAGCAAGGAGACCGACAAGAAGACCTCGTTGTACCTGTGGAAATATCTGGAGTACATGTCCAGTGGGCTCATATCGACCCGGGGAGCAGCGCTAATGTTATCCGGGGGAAGATGTTACACAAGTTCAGCCATTATCCTAAAAATTCCTCGAGCATTCGGAATATAATGGGTTTCAACGAAATCCGGGGAACATCCGCTAGGGAACTAGCTCTACCGGTCCATATACCGGACGTGACGAGCACAACAACTTTCCAGGTGATGAATTGCATTCTCCCGTATAATGTAATCCTAGGACGGCCATGGATACACGACGTTAGGGGAGTGCACTCAACACTACATCAGGTCTTCAAGTACCCGACCCTACACGGGATCGTCGACCTACAAGGTGAGCAGCCTCTCCCCGAGAAATGTCGCCTTACTCCAGAAGGGATTACATCTTTCGAGTTGAAAATTATTGAAGCATTAGTGTGAGAGGTTAGGGAGGAACTCAGCGAGTTGCAGGATCGATTGGCGCTGATGGATCGACAAGCCCCGAGAGCGACTGAATTGGTGTGTTGTCTCTCCGAGGTAATACGGAAGCAAGTAGGACCCCTTTGGCTGATACAATGTTAATTGACGATGGCCCAGACGAACGTCCAACTCCTCCAGATTCAAGTCATAACCGATCCAGAGTCAGGTGAGCCCTTACTGTTATACGTTTCAATATCTGAGATAGCTCGCAATGCAATCCTTGTACGAGAAAAAAACAGGCAGCAGTTTCCTGTGAAGTATGCAAGCAAAATGCCGCAACGCATAGACAAATTCTTTCCCGTACAACTCTAGTTCATAGCAACCATGGTAATGGCCACACAAGAGTTACGTTCGTACTTTAAGGAACACTCTATCAGTTTAGTCTCTTCGACACCGGTGCGAGATATTCTGTCTAAGCTCGGTCTGTTGAAAGATATGGCAAAGTGGGCTGAAGATTTTGGAGAGTACGACATCATCTATCAATCCTGTACGGACATCAAGACGTATGCTTTGGAAGGTTTTACCTCAGATCTTGTAGAAGAATCTGAATGGAAGGCTAAAGAATCATTGAGAAATGAAGTAGCAATTGAATACGGCCGTTGGAAATTCGCACGGGAATGAATTCCAATTGGGAAAAGATTGATCTCTAAATCAGAACGCCGTCTAAGATGATCTACCACCAGGCCAAGAAGGTTGATAACCACAAAGCAGATTGTGAAGCCATAATTCAAGCTCTCAACTTAGCCTACACAGTAGGGCCAAGGATATCAGCCTGTACAATAAATCTCATCCGATGGTAAATCAACTAAGGGAAATCTTCGTAATCGAGGACGTCCATAAGCTGGATCGGAGGAAAATCAGGGAAATCTTGAAAAAATTTAATGCGTGGGAATTCATCCACCAAGAAGAAATCTCAGGAGATGCTTAAGCATCCGAAAACCTAGATGATAGTTGAGTTGACCCCCGCGGGCCTGATAAACCTTGAAGTTCAAGATACAGGATCCTTCACAGGGCAGCATAATGTGCTGATCAACTATCTGAGCAAAGGAGATCTTCCCGAGCACAAGACCGAAAGCATTTACTTGCGGAAACAGACGGTTCACTATTGCTTGATTGATGAGAAACTCTACCACAGGGTTGTCCATGACCCCGGGGATAACATTCAAGGCTTAGAACCCCCAAACAGGGAAGCCCAACTGAATGACCCCGAATCTTCCAAGGATCAATCAGAAAGTACCTTTGCTTGAGAAAGCATTTATTTTGTTTTTACTTCCTTTTGATATTTATTAGACATGTTATGGGTTATCACCCACAGCATCACGGGCCCGCGCCTCTCCTATCAATAAAACTACTATCTTACTTAGTCTGTTTTACTAATTTATTTAGATCCAACTATTTATATACCCGGCAAGCCCTAAATTGAAGTAATACACTCACTTTTTACTACAAAAAGTAGAGTACACTACTCGCTTAGAGTTAGACCACGTCTAACTCAGCCGCCAGGAAATAATCAAGCGTTGATCTCATTAAATCAACAATTGCACCTACAAGCCGGTGTGGATGCCTGTCTACGTAGTGCCAGAAAGTCTTAAATACTCGAGTAACTAAGCAAAGACATTTTGTCTCAAAATGCAAAAAGACCGTTTCACGGGCTAAAGTCATCCCATTGTGGGCATAAATAGCCATCTACTACGAATGCAACCTAGCTGCCGTCTATCGGTGCATAACGGACGTAATTGCTCAGTGCAGGCACAGTGATACACGTTCTTAAACAACTAGCATAGTCAGGACGACCGGAAGCCATCTAATATCTAGGTGCACAAACATATTGCTTGGTTACACATTACGAAATGCGTAATAACACACTGATGAACATTCATTTCATTAATAACAAACAGCTCGTACGTTCATAATATACATTTAGTTCTTCCTGAATACAATATTTGTTTATAACAATTGTAGGAAAAAAAAAAGGAAAGGGAAGACTGAAAAAACAAAGAGCTCCTCAGGATTAACATGGTTGAAGAATCCTTCATCTAGATTGTAGCTAGACATCAAAAATAGTTCGGAGTTCTTCTTTTCTTTTGACAGACCGAGATATGTAGGCCCGAGCATTCTTTCAAAGTATACGGCCACTGGTGCAACCAAAGCTTGTCTACTTAATCAAAGCAAGGGATCCCATAAGCACCTAAGTATAGGCCTGACCTTCCCCCATCTCGTCCGTCGAGCTCAAAGAGAAAGTAGAAAACTAGCAGCGAAGCTTGATTATCAGCTTTAATCTCAACTGGCCAAACCAGAGTGCATATTCCCACAGATCTTCAAGCGCAAACAGGAGTTCGTCGAGAACAAAATGGCTTGAGCTGGGAACCTATCACAAGGGAGCTTCTTCCCTCATGTGTCCCATAGCCAATGGCTGATGGAGCATTAGAATAGCGGTTCAACTGAAGCAGGTAACCAAGATGAAAGCCACGAAGGACTCCAAAATTCAGTGACACCTTAGTAACCCGCCGCTGTGAAGCTATAAATCTTGCATGCCGTGAGACAGAGCTAAGAAACGGATCGATAGTGGCAGTACCATTTAAAGAGCGGCCTGGACACACGAAGTATCCTGGTGGAGAAGCCACATAGAAGCTGAAAGGGCTAAGCATCCTGACCCCGCATGATAAGAAGAGCATCACAGCAACCGTTGCGTTAGAAGATAAGCACACCGTAATCAGTGCACATGTATTAATGAAGACATCCTGAAGGACGTCGTTAGAATCTCGATCAAACTTCATGACTCGGGGGACTTCTTTCATTCCTTTATGAATAAGGAAAGAAAAAAAGATAACTGCATATGAGTTTCCTCCTTCATGCAACATCCATTCGGAGTAGAGAAGGTTTTCTAGGGATATCAAACTAGGATCAAAGGAAAGCATTTTTTAGGAGAAAATAGTTTCTTGGTATCATGAGAAATCGTAGAATAAACGAATTTCTTTCTGAATAAGAGTTGTGATCTTCCCACTGTTATGAAGTCACTATTTATAGGTAGAAAGGGATAAAGATAAGGAACGAAACGTTCGCGCATCATTATGGCTAGAGATATAAAACGATTTGGAGCAGTTAATGACAGTTCCTGAAAAGGTGCATGAGATCAACATCAGCCAATCATTAGTAAGCACGTTAAGTTCTCGAAGAGTTCACTATCATTTTTGGTCAAAGAGACTGCGAGTTTCAAGGAATCAGAGAGATATCTTTTCACATCATGCCGCTTTCACTTCCTGACTGCTTGCATCAGCACTCAGCAAGCGAGGGGACTGACTGTGTGGGCAAAAAATATGCCACCTATTGTTACAGGGATACAAGTCCAGCTAGCGAGACTAGACTTATCCTACAAGTCACCGGGCACTGAGGATATACGCCCGTTCCTAGAGCCAATGACCGTTTAGGCAGTTTGGCCACAAGGAGCAGGGCACACATCCCGTCGCCTAGGGTTTACAGTCTCCTAGTTAGGATTTAGTATACCGCCGCCTCTGATTGTAGGCCCATGGCCCCATTAGTATTTGTATTTTACCTTATTTAGGACAGGGTATCACTACTATAAATACCCCTCCTTACATTGTATTGTACACATCTCTGGATACGCCAACGACTTCGGCTACTCTCAAGGAATAAGATTTACATTGTTTTTCTCCGTTATTTCTTGTCAATTTACTTGTCTTTATTTTTATCGTATTTTACTTACTTTTCCATCGTAATTTACCGTATTGCTTGTGACCTCATTCATAATTAATTACTTAACCTAGACGTACAAATTTAGGCATAAACATGAATATTATGAGCCTACGGGCTGTTGATATTAATGAAATGGTAGTTCATCAATATATTATGAGTACTTGCGTAGTTACTTGTAGTGTAGTCAAGCAGCATGTGTTTGGTTATCTTTCTAGGCTAGTGTCTTTTAAAGACAGGCATGCGCACTGTCGGAGATGATGAAATCAAGAAACATGCCTGAAGACACGCCAAAAGCACACTTCTCGGGGTTGAGCTTCATTTTAAACTTATCCAGGATGTCAATGCTGCTTCCAATTGGCTGATGTGATCTTTGGCGAACTCCGACTTTACCAGCATATTATCGATGTAGACCTTCATGGTTTTGTCAATTTGCTTCTTTAGGTTCACCAAGCTCTTATAGGTTACTCCTGCATTCTTCAAACCAATAGGCATTACCCGGTAACAGTAAGTCCCCATATCCGTGATAAAAGAAGTATTTTCTTGATCATCTAGATTCATGAGGATCTAGTTGTATCACGAGTATGTATCGAAGAAGCTAAGGGCTCCATGGCATGCCGTTGAATCAATGAGTTGATCAATGATAGGCAGCGGCAAAGAGTCTTTGGGGCATGCTTTGTTCAGATCTATGAAGTGAATGCACATTCTCCACTTCCCATTCTTCTTCGAGACCACCACAATGTTGGACATCGAATCGAGGTACTGGACCTCACAAATGGATCCGTTGTTTAACAACTTCTCGACATCTTCGTGGACTGCCAGCCCTCTCACGATTGATTGGTCGTTACTTTTTTTACCGATTTAATGCTTGGATCTACATTCAATTTGTGTGTGATAACGTTGGTTGATATCCTGGGCATGTCGGTGTGCGTCCAGGCAAATGTGCCAGACAAAGCGCACAGGGAGCTGGCGGATTCTTGCTTGGATTCAGTTGAGAGTTTGATCCCACGTCAAATTTCTTATCTGGGACTCTCATCGAAGATAATTGGGTCAAGGTTGTTGATGGTGGCTTTGGCAGTCTTCTCTTTGTCATTTGAGTCTTGAGGCGGTAGTGGCTGGCTCCCGGATCTAGTCCTTTCATGCCCCTAGGACTTAAATGGTATATTGGTAACAAGGCAGCGCCGAGTAGCTTATCTAACTTCTTGCGCTGGTTCTTTACTCCCTTCCTTATCGCGCATGTGACGGCCGCTACGTAACAACTTATGGACAGCTTCTGCTCCCCCCGAATCTCTTTCATTCCCCACAGAATAGGGTACTTGAGGACTTGATGAAGTGTAGACGACACTGCGCGTACTTTGTGAATCTATGGTCTTCCCAAGATAATGTTATATGAGAGATTGCATGTCATTACTTGGAAGGACGTTTCCTTCGTTACTCCGGAGAGGTGGACCTGGAGGAGTATCTCTCCCACCGACTTCTCGCCGGCGCTTTTGAAGCTAGTTATGGTGTACAGGCTGGGAATTATCTGATGCCGCACCTCCATCTGGAAAACGACTTCCCAATAACTAATGTTCACAGCACTGCCTGGATCTATCAGTACACGCTTAACCTGGGAATCATGCACATAAACGGTGATGATCAGGGCATCGTGGTATGGATAGAGGGCCCGTTGTATATCTCTGTCGTTGAATTCGAAGGTATTGACACGAGGCCTCTTAGCTGTCTCTTGGTAGACCTCACAAATCATGACAGTTCTTGCATCGGTGTTATCAACTCCAGGCCCCCAAAGATGCTATTGACAAGCTTTAGGGTATCCTAAGCTTTTGACACCGGTCTGTTATTTTTGCTGCCGGGTGCGGATCCTCGATATGATCCTGGCCTCAGCGGTGTATAAAGGAATACTCCTTCTTAATACCTGCTCATTGTTTCAACCGTTTTCGTCTAGTTATGAGCCATCAGTCGAATCTTGATGATGGCGTGTCCCCGCCGCCGTCTTTTCCTTCGTAGAGTATCTACAATTGCCTGGGGTCCATGATGCGCACCAAACTGTTTATGTCTAAATTTGGTTATTTAGCTAAAACCGTTGAATTTGTTAGAGGGTCACAAGCAATACAGTAACTATGCAGGAAAAGTAAATAAATAATGAGAGAAAATTAATAAGCAAGAAAGTAATAATCATATTGCTTGAGAATAGCTGGATTCTGTGTGAAAAGTTGATGTAAAATACAATGTGAGGAGGGGTATTTATAGTAGAGATTTACCCAGTCCTAATTATGATAAAATACAAAGACTAATAAAGTCCATGGGCCTAAACTGAAGGCGGTGGTATATACGAAACCCTAGCTAGGAAACTGTGAACCCTAAAGCGGTGGGATGTATACCCTGTGTCCTATGCCTGCACCGCCTGAACGGCCGTGGCTCAAGGAGCGGGCATGTATCCTCTGTGCCCGGTGACTTATAGACTAAGTATAATCTCGTCAACTGGACTCGTATCCCCGTAGTAGTAGGTGGCATAGTTTTTCCCACACATTCCCATGCACTGCTTTTTTTCCCATCACACAAATATATCTAACTATATTTGATGGTATTAGGCTTTATACCATACTGTCTTTCTCCATGACATTTAGACATATATAGATGATGTTGTTGCACCACATATATGACATTTTCTGCTATTCTGTTAGTTTTGCGTATTACGCGAACTGGATACTTTAATAAGTTGGAGACAATGAACATAATTGGTCACCAGTTCTATCTCATAGTAAAAGTTATGTGTGTCGTTCAATTATTCGCAAGTTATGACATACAAGTAAATCACAGTTGTTTATGCCTAAAATTTGCTTATTAGGTAAAATAGATAGAATTTATAAGAGGGTCACAAGCAATGCAGTAAATTTAAAAAATAATAATAAACAGAGAAATGAGCAGAGAAAATAATAGTTATACTCTTTGAGCAAAGTCGGATTTTCTGAGAATCGCTTGATGTATACTACAATGGGAGGGGGGTATTTATAGTTGAGATTTACCCTGGTCCTAATTATGTTAAAATACAAAGATTTATAGGTCGTGGGCCTATTTATTCAAGGTGGTGATATGAATTAAACCCTAACTAAGAGACCGTAAACCTTAAGGCGGCAGGATGCATGCCTTGCATCCGACAGCCCGTGCCTCCTAAGTGGTCGTGGCTTATGGAGCAGGTGTGTATCCTTTGTTCTTGGTGGCTTATAGGCTAAGCCTCGTCTTTTCTAGCTAGAATCATATCCCCATAATCATAGGTGGTGTAATTTTTACCCACTCAGTTACTCAACCCCACTTGTTGAGTGCCAACGTAAGTGGTTAGGAAGTGAAAGAGGCATGCAAAAGGAGGTATGTGAAAGGATATCTCACTGACTCCTTGAAACTCACAGTCTCTTTTGACCGAAATAGACATATGATTTCTTCTAGAGTTCCACGCGTCTTCACTTAATTGGTTCGTGTTGATTCCATGCACTTTTCCCATAACTGTTGTTATTGCACTGAATCGTTTCATATCTCAATGGCATAATTGCTTTGATCGCTTCGTGTTATGTTCTTATCCCCTTCTACCCGTAAAAAGGGCTTTCTCAATAGATGTGGATCACAAACTTCTTCGGAAACACATTGACTTTTAAAAGAAATTTCTTTTTGAGAAAATAATCATGCTTCTTCTTGAAAAACGTTTGCCTCTCATTCGGAGCAATTGATGTTTGAGAAAACTGAAACAAAGAACCTTAGGTCACTTTCCTTCGATGTCCTTCTCACAATGTTTAGGTGGACGGAGTGCCCCGAGTACTGAAGTTTGATCGGGATCCTAATGATATTCTTCGAAATATCTTCTTTGTAGCATGTGCACTGATTACAATGCACAGCGGTTGCTGTGATGTTCCTCTTGTACTCTAACATAGCGGTTGTCGTGATATTCCTCTTGTCATGTGCGGGCAGGTCACTTAGCCCTTCTAGCAGTCATGAGGCTTCTCTTCCATGATGCCTTTGGCGCTCTAGTGACCTCTTTTATAGTGTTGGGTTGACGACCACCGCTAGGCTTTGCTCCACAGCCGTGAAGCGGTATCGGCCTTACACCATCAGCAGATTAATGTGTCACCAAGCTCTGTGTCTGCTCGTGACTTGAGGTCATCCTCTCTTCCGGATGGCTCGGATGTATTGCTCTCGCGACGTCTCTCTAGCCGCTGGCTGTGGGCTGCCTCGTGTAGATTACCAATCTCAATCCACTCTTCTTCACTTAGTTCCCAATAATGCATGAAGATCTACTTCAACCTCTACTAATTGACAGGCATTCATGTCTCCAATTTTTTCTCTGAGTTCCTTCATCATGGTGGGAGGAGGGTTTGCCTAGCCCAAATGGATTCGAAGACCTTTCCTTAGAGCAAAGAGCTTTAGCTCATGGACAGGAGTTTGTGGTATCAGTGGCCGCGTACTGAAGAATGCTCGGGTACTTTGATTGTGCGAAGCTTAAGAGACCTTTTCAGTCATAGTCCCTCGGGATTTTAGTTTCTTAAGAACACCTGCAATGAATAGTATTGTATTCGAACAAATTTAATTGCATGTGGTAGCCTAAAGGCCTTTGAAATTAATGAAATCGATGTTCATCAATATTTTTTGTGTACTTGCCTATGTACTTGTAATGAAGGCAAGTATCAATTTTAGTGCCTTTCTAGGCGTTTGTCTTTTAAAGATGTTTATGCGCTTGTTGGACGTTGTTTTTTGCATCAGCAGGTGATGGATTACATTGCATCTGTAAAATAGACATCTTTTGATTAGGGAAAGGTCTGGGCCCTCAAGAGGATGTCTTTAGCCTGTAATATTCAACGGGGCATTTTTGCGTTCAAGCTAGAATAGTTGTGCTTGTCCACTCGAGTGCTTATGTCTTTACTGGCACTATGCAGGCGGGCGTCCCCACCGACATGTTGGTGTAAGTATTGAATTGACGATTTCAACCTATGATAACTCCTGGTATCTTAGCTAGAAGTGATCTAGCTTTGAGCGAGTAGTTTACTCTACCTTGTAATAGAAGGTGAGTGTATTACTTCAACTCAAATATGGTTGGGGCTATGAATAATTAGATCGTTGATGGATCTGATGACTAAAATAGAATAGTAGTTTTATTAAATAAAATAGAGGCACGGGGCGGATAAAAGTTGTAGTAAACTTAGATAACAATAATGGGGGCTAGATACCTTTTGAAAAATTAAAAAGAGAAATAAAGGGAAATACGTGTCTCGAGTATGGAGGCCTATTGTCCTCTCATGAATTGTACTTCCTAAGCCAAGTGATGGTTGTCCCTTAATTGTCTTTTGGGGAGTTACTTCTCTAACAGGGAATGCTCCGTGTTTAATAGGGGTTGGCTTTTGAGATGCTGTATGGTACTCTCTGGAGATCCATCGACGGCTTGTGTTAGGCCTAAGCGGTTGGTTGTGCACCGCTGGCCATCCAATGATACAACTCTCCATTGATTAAGCAATATTGAACTGCTCGCTTTCGCAATTGTTTGCTTTCTTCCTTGCCTTCAGGGAGTGTTCCCTTGTCTAAGTATTTAGTTAGTACATGGCACCAATCCAAGACGGGTCATGTGGTCTTAACTTTGAGTTCCAGCAGGTCTGAGTGAATTAGCTCGATCACCATCTCCAGACTGTCTCGGCTGCTAGGCTGGCTAACATATCGCCCTCTGTATCTTATTCTGTTTGAACAAACTTCCACTTGTGAAAATTTTCAGACGGGCCTTTATTTTGGCTAAATACTCCTGCATGCGAGCTTCTTTAGCTGTGATGACCCCCGTTCACTTGATTGATCACCAGCTGGGAGTCGCAGTAGAGATTGATCTCCTTGGCCCCCATATGTAAGCTAATTCAAGAGCTTGAATTACAGCTTCATATTTTGCCTCGTTATTCATGGTTAACAGGAAATTGGAAGCCTTTCAGAAGGTTTTTCCATTTGCATAAACTTCTTCGATGATTGGTGTTAAATCTGTATAGATTAATCATTCCCAGGGTCGGTTCCTTCTATGATCTTCATCCACTTTTTATGTCATCCTGTTGTTGAAATCGGCAATGAAATTTGCGACGGCTTATGACTTGGTGGTTGTGCAAAGCTGATAAATGATATCATACTCTCCTAATTTAATGGCTTATTCCGTCAGCCTCCTTGAGTACCCGGGCTTATATAGAATGGTTCGTAATGGGAAAGAGATCACCACAATACCCGTTTAGCTCCGAAAATTATGACCACTGCTAACACAAGGTGCTCTGAAAGTGGGAGGTGTGCTTTTGCTCCTAAGAGCGCCTTGATAGCAAATCTCACGCAAAGTTGTACTTCGCCATTTTCTTATGTAAGGATCGCACTCGTAGCTACTTCCAAAATTGTGACATATAGCAGAAGAATCTCATCCCGAGTGGGCTTGGTCAATGTTAGGGGTCTTAGAAAGTTTTTCTTCATCCCTGCCAGTATTCGGTTGTAGAGCCTTGGCCATTCAAGTTCCTCATGTTTTACCAATACTTTGGAAAGTTGGTACCACAGTTCTGTTGCATGGGATCAAATCATCCATAACGTAGATCCGTTCCCTGAGTTCCATTATTTCTGCCATGGCCATGCGCTCCTCTGACATATCCATTTCTGTCTTTCTTCTGATTTCCTTTACTTCTTCTTTTAGGCTCGGGCTGATGTCCGCATTGGATGCATAGCCTTCCTTGAGCTGGGACAGCTCGCCTTTAACTTTGCTCATTCGGAATGGGGTCGGGTATCTAAGGACTTGGTGAAGTGTTGATGGTACTCCCCTCACTCTATGTATCCAAGGTCTTCCGAAGATGACATCATACTAGAGGTCGCAGGTCATTACTTGGAAGGATGTTAACTTCACTACACCTGGGATGAGAATTGGCGAGGCTATTTCTCCAACCAGCTTCTCATTCGTGCTGTTGAAGTTTTTTACTATGCAGAAACTCAGGGCTATCTGTTGTTGAAGTTCCATACTCTGGATCACCTCCCATCGAACGATGTTTATGCCACTTCCTGGATCGACCAGAGCCTGCTATATTTAAGTGTCAAGCATCTTGATTGTGATGGTCAGAGCTTCTTGATAAAAAATGCAGGACTCTCTTCTATTTTCCCGACCAAACTCGATCGTGCTGATACGAGGCCTCCACTTTGCTGCTTCATGAACCTCATCGAGCTCTAGTCCTCCAAAAGTAGCATTCACACTCTGTTGGTACTTGGAGTCGGGAGCTCTGGACCATTTCCCTCCTTCTGTGAGAAAATCTTTGAGATGCCCTTTCCTTCAGCAAGTGGGTGATCTCGAGCATAAGCGCTTTGCAATTGACCGTATAGTGGCCGTTACTGCGATGAAAATTATTGTAGGCCAATGAGTTCCTCCTGAAGGCATTCTTGATGGTGGGTGGCCAGTGTACTCTAGAGCCTAGTTTCTAAAATTGATTATTGACTAGCTCGACCACGTGTACTAGTAACCCAAAATCTTTGAAGCTGTGTTGCTCGGTACCTTTCTCATGGGAACTTGTTTCTCTGGCACTGGTCTACTTCTCTAGTGGTTTTGTGGAATCTTCTTGATGCTGAATCCTTTCTTTCATCCTCATCCCACTAGTATCCGTTTCTAGGGTAGGATTAGCTGCTCGCTTTCCTCCCTCCCTATCATCGAGACGGAGCTTTTCATTGTACCGCTGGTGTAAGGCATCGCATATCATCACCAGGTGTTGAGTAAGGCTCCATTGTAACTACCGAGTGGCTAGTGATCCTTAGAAGTTCAGACTCTTGCCAAATTCTACCATAGAAATGGTATCGGGCACTCGGAAAAGCTCTATGCGTTCCCTCTAGAATCTCTGTAGATAATCTTTCAACAGTTTCCCATCATGCTGGCGGATCTCGAAGATATCCTCCATACGCTTTTCTCATTTGCGGGCACCAGAGTGTGTCTTCTTGAAGAGATCTTGCATCTAGATGAATGATTCTGTTGATCCTAATGGAATCTTAGTGTACCATCTGAAGGCCCTTGGTAAGGGTAGAACCGAACCTTTTAACCAAAGCAGATTGAGTTTCTTCTTTCGTGATTTCCTTGCTCTTGATGGCGGTGTAGTAGGCAGCGATGTGTTTATCCGGATAGTGGTTCCGTCGTACTCAAGGTTGTCCGGCAGGCAGAAGTGCTTAGGTATACGGACAGGTGCAATGCTCACTTTGTAGGCATGCTTGAAGAACTTTTGCTCATCTACGACCGTAACTTGGGGTGGAGCACCCGACATGTTACCGTCTGATCGTGGATAACTTTTAGCTCTTTAAGGATGTCCTGGATGACATGTGTTCCTTCGATGCCATGATTGCTAGTCGTTGTGGAGCTCCTCGGGGCAGCCCCCATGTTGAGGCTCCGTCTGGGGACGAAAGCTGGTGACTCATTCATGGGCGCGGGTCCTCATGGGGACCCTGGCCTCTAGAATGGACCACGAAGATTGCCTCCAGTTTCTCGGCTAAAATTTTGACCATGATGGCCAAGTTTTCTTCTGCTCGCTCCTCCTGAACATTGAGAAATTTGTGGAGGAAATCTTCGAGCTTGGAGTTGCTTCCACATAGTTGATCATCGTCACTTTCCACAGAGATCGGATCCCTAGGAGTGTCCTTAGGTTGTCCTTCGGGATCGCCGGGATCCTTTATGGAATCGCCAACTGTGTCAGTGGTGTTCTTTGGGATATCATCATTGCCATTTGTCATGGTCTTGCTTTTCCTCGGTAAACACGTACAATTGCATAGGCCCCACAATGGGCTCCAAATTGTTTATGTCTAAAATTTGTTTGTCAGGTAAAATGGATAGAATTTATAAGAGGGTCACAAGCAATACGGTGGTACAAAGAAAAATGTAATAAACAGATAAATAAGCAGAGAAAAGAATTGTTGTATTCCTCGAGCAAAGTCGGATTCTGGGAGAATCGCTTCATGTACAACACAATGGGAAGGGGGTATTTATAGTTGAGATTTAACTATGGTAAAATACAAAGACTTATAGATCGTGAGCCTGTTTACTCAAGGCGGTAATACAAATTAAAGCCTAACTAGGAGATCGTTAAACTAAAACTTCTATCCAATAGGCAACACATTAAACTATGTTCATTGTCTGTAGCTTATTGAAATGTCCAACCTTCTTCCTCATAGGTAAAACTAACTTATACTGACACTACTATTAGAATTTATGCCCCATTGGACGAGTAAAGTTTTGCTTAGCTATTTTTGTAACCCGAGAACATTTTCTAACGATTTTGGTCAGAGGGATAAAAGTTCAAGACAACTCCTTATTGGATACTCCAGAGTCAACAATTCTTCAGTGAATTACATTTTTATTTTTTGAAAACAAGCAATCAGCTTAATTAATATTCATATCGTAACTAAGTACATCATGAATTAAAGATGGGGGATACGTGATCCACTCCATAGCATCAGATATAGAACCTGCAACCCTAGCTAATACGTGGCCACACTGATTCGCTGACCATTTAACAAAAGACAAGGATATAGATGTAAAGTCGCACATGAGTGCTTTACAATCTTGCACAATAATTTCAAAGTATGAATTGCCGCTCTCTGATTTATCCAATGCTAGTTTGGCTATCAAAAAATATATTTCAATAACAATTGGGGATGTGTGATAGTAGTTCTTTAACCAACTTAATTCTTCCCGAACTGTAAGAATTTCCGCCATTAGTACTTCAGATGTAGCATCTAATGGCGAGCAAAATCCTCTAACAAAATTGCCATGAGCGTCCCGGATTAGCATACCAGCCCCTGCTCTTCAGATGCATCAATGTTGCATTTCAGAGTACCCAAATCTGGGAAAAACCATTTAACGTAAAAATCTGGTTCAGGTAACAAATAAGAATCACCATTGATACATGTTTCTTTCCATTCTTTCCAGAAGTGACTGGCTCTATGTATAACAGCGTTTGGTCGCATTTTTTCCCATTCCAGATCAAGTTGTTTCGAGTATTCCATATCTCCCAGAGGAGCATAATAGTCTCATGAAGTTGATCACGTGTCACAGTCTATACGAATTATATAAACCATTCTAGTAACGAGCTCCCAACCATCCACCACCCCAAAGAAGATTTAAGCTACACCTATTTTACTGCATCAAAGTGTACTAGGCAATGAAATGTGGTTTCAGCTTCCTGAAAGCACGTAGGACACACATTTTGTTGAATGACCTTTCGAGTAAGAAAATTATCCCTTGTTGGTAGTACTCCTTTCAACACTCGCCAAGCAAAATTGGCATTATTAACTTCCAAATGTTGCCATCTTGATTAGGAACCTCATCCCTTTGTAACATCAAATACCCACTCTTAATCGTGTACTTCCCTTATCTATCTAACCTCTACATCCAACGATCATCCCGGAATGTAAATCTCAAGGGAATAGATTTAATACAATTTACTTCCTATATAGTAAAGAGAGAATCCAAGAGGTGTAGTTTCCATGTTTTTGTATCACTATTTATCAAGTCCTCCACATAAAGATTCAGAGACTCATCACTTGGAGCACTTTGGATAAACCTGGATTGGCATGTTGGTAACCATGGATCGCTGTATATCCGTGTACTTAGTCCACTCCCAATTCTCTTAACACAACCCTTTTAGAGAGGGTATTTTGCCGCACAAAGTGATCGCCAAATAAAGCTAGGATTTGATCCTTCACCTACTAAGGAAGTAGAAGTTGCAATAGTATTTAGCACCAAGAAGTCTACTTATAAGAGCATTTGGCCGAGTCAATATCGTCCAGCCTATCTTGGCTAATAGTGTTGTGTTTGTATGTTGGAGTCTTCGAAAGCCCATACCACCGTCTCTTTTGTGTTTGCTAAGCCGCTCCCATGAAATCCATTTAATTCCGGATCCCTCACTACCTCCATTGCACCACCAAAAATTGTTCATATCTCGTTCAATAACAACGCTTATGTCTACAGGCAATGCAAAAAGGGACATAAGATAATTTGGTATTGCCTGTACCACCATCTTCAATAGAATCTCCTTTCCTGCTCTTGATAGGACTGCTTTTTTCAAACTCTGATGCTTTGATCGTACTATATCCACTATATAACTGAAGACCTCTTCTTGCTACGATCTACAATAGCTGGCAGCCCAAGATATTGTCCAGGATGATCAACTATCGATACATTTAAGATAGCATCAATTGAATCTCTTGTTGCCTCATTAGTATTTTAGCCAAAAAAGATCTCCGATTTATGAAAAGTCATATATTGGCCTAACGCTTGCTGATAGATCATAAGGCAATTTTTAATGGTACTTTCTTCACAATCATTTGCCTTGAAGAAAAAAAGTGTGTCATCTACAAAAAAGAGATGTGAGATAGGGGGAGCATGTAGTGTAATCTTGACACCATGTAAGCTACAACGTTGTGTATGAAATCTCAAGAGTGCCGAAAGACCTTCTACCACAATGATGAACAAATAAACCTCTTGATGGGATAATGTTTCCAAATTCCCTACCTGAATGGGATATTCTATATGAAACCGTAGTAACCATTCTCATGACTTTCAATACCCACTCCATAGAAAAACCAAGCTTGAGCATAATGCTTTTCAAGTAATCTCACTCTACTCTATCATAAGCCTTGCTCATGTCAGTTTTCAAAGCCGTAAATCCTGATTTTTCTTGTGTTTTTCGCTTCAAGTACTGATTTATCTCAAAAGAAATCATGGCATTATCAATAATAAATCTACCTGGAATAAATGCACTTTGAGCCTCAGAGATAATATCGTTTAGACAATGCCTCATCCGATATTCCATCATTTTACAAAAAATACGGTCAATCACATTGTATAGAGATATAGGCCTAAGATCAAACACTGCTTAAGGTTGCTTGTTTTTGGGATTAAGACAATTTTTGTGTTGTTTTGGCCAGGTATGTTGCCATTGCCATTTACATACTGTAAAATTGCGTCTGAAACATCTTTCCCCACCACCGACCAGAAACTGCGATAGAAGCCTGGATTTAGGACATCAGGTCCTAGAGCCTTGTCTGGGTGCATAGAGAAAAATGCTTCCTCTACTTCATCAGTAGTAAAATTTCTGCTGAGAGATAAATTATGCTTTATCGTCACCTTACTCTCGATCAAGTCAAGAACTGCCTCTGTAGCCCTTTGTTCAGAAGTGAACAGAGTGTCATAGAAACTCATAATCACATCTTGTAATCCATTATCCCATCCATGCCATTGTCCCAACCCATCTTTCAATTGTGTGAATGTATTTTTCTTTCGCCTATTTGAGGCCATAATGTGGAATAATCTTGTGTTGGTATCACCTTCTCTCAACCAATGTTGTTTAGCTTGCTGCTTCTAGTAGATATTTTGTTGTTCAAGTGCATGTATGTATGCCTCCTTAGCTGAATTAAATAGCTGCATATGGTATGGTTGTGAGCTATTTCTATATCTTGTCATCTGTGCTTTGGCTTGCTTTAACTTGACCTTAAACTGTTGTCTTTTGTTCTTTCCCCATTCAAGAAGATAGTCACCACAACTTTTTATCATTTCATCAAAGGGTAGGCCTTTCCCATGTTCCCACGCTGTTTGGACTGCTTGCTTAACATCAATCTCTCTCATCCATGAGTTTTCAAAATGGAAAGGTTCTACAGCATAACAGATAACATTTATGCCTAATGTTAAAAAAATACCTGCGTGATCACTTGTTGCTGATTCAATATGGAACACTTTGGCATTTGGAAACTTTTTTTGACAATCTCTTGTTGCCATAGCTCGATCTAGCCTCTCTCTGACCCAGTTCTGATTGTTTCTACATCTTTCCCATGTAAAGAGATTATCGACGTAGCCAAGGTCAAAAAGTTTACAAAAATTTACCGCCGCTCTGAAACTATTTATGTTCCATTCTGGTTATTGTATCCGACCAAGTTTGTCCATGTAGTTAAGTATATCATTCAAATCACCAGCGATACACCATGGGAGAGTGGATTTGTCTTTCGAAGACTTCAATAAATTCAATGATGCACGTCTTTGATGTGATCCTGGGTAACCATAAAGTCCAGTAAAACAGAACAGAGGAGTACCGGGAATATGAACTTCTACATCAATGAGTTGCTTGTTGTAAGCAATAAGAGAGCAAGAGTTTTTTTCCTTCTAAAAGAGGGCCAAACCCCCCCTCCCCCTCCCCACTAGATCCTACTGGATCCATAACAAAAAGTCCTTTATAATTTAGTTGAGCTCGAATTTGATCTAAAGTGGCCCAACCTATCATCGTTTCTTGGAGGGAAATGATACTCAGCTGCTTTGAAGAGACCATGTCCTTCAGTTCCTGAATTGTCTGTGGGTTCCCAAGCCCACGACAATTCCAACATAACGAACTCATTGAGTCTGGTGGGCCTGTGAAACAGGACCCGCCACTAGCAAGCTTTTTGGACCATCTACAACACTCAAGGCCTCCACCTCATCAAGTTTTCTTTTTTTATCTAAGGGAGCTTATGAAGTATTTCTCAAAATTACTTTCATATTCGCACTGGTCTCCACACTAGTACTCTCTATCCATTTACCCTGGTCATTCCCTCTTCTATTTACCATCACATTCTTCTCTCCCTTACATATTTATTTCCCCTATCCTCTTTAAAAGTAGTCTCTCCATCCTAATTTTTCGGAGATTTTCCTCTTCCTACTCCCTCGTATCTCACCTTTTCTTTCCCAGTATGTTTTAGTCTAAAGTTTCTCCCACTTTGTTCCTTAGCCTTTCATACGTCTCTTCCATATTTGTCGTTTCATTCTTTTCTATCCAGTCCTCCGTCCGTATCCATCTGGAACTCCCAATATTCGATGATTAGCGATTTTCTCGTAAAGATATATCATATTGAAATTGTGATTCGGTGAATTACATATTTGAGCACAAATGCACCCAGTCTTGAAAATATAGGCACTTTTTTTGTGGTCTTGAAAACGTAAACACTTTACCACTAAATGAAGCTGAAAGTGCAAAAATACACTTACTAATAAAGAACTTCTTGTATTTATAAAAATGCCACCGACCATTTATAAAAAACGCCACTCCTTCCTACACAACGAAAAATAATGCCAATCCGGTCGTGTTTCACATCCATTTTGTGAATAAATAAGGCCAAATAAGCCTCGTTTTGCTTATAAACAAGGCAGTCAATTCGTCTGTGTTTCACGACTATTTTTTGAATAAATAAAGTTAAATTGTCATCGTTTTTCTTATATACAAAAATCAAAGCAAAATAAAATATAAGACCAATCCGGCATCATTTCTTTATACAATAACCAAAAAATCATGTTCGTTTTGTGAAGAAATGGTGTCTAATCGGCCTTACTTTATTGATTCACAAAAAATACCTTCAAGTGCTTATATATTTAAAAATAACGACAATCCGGCTAAGTTTATGCATATAATTGCGTCCGTTTTGTGAACTAATAAGGCCAAATCAATCTCACTTCGTTCATCCACAAAAATACATATGAAAATACAAAAACCAACAAAAATTCAAACGAAAACATAACTACCTCAATCCGTCATCGATTATTCATAGTGTAAGCCAAATATTAAGTACATTTTTCAAAAAAATGCGTCCAAATCGTCATCAATTCATTCATCCATAAAAATACATGTGAAAATATAAAATAAAGACTATCCGGCCATATTTATTCATAACTAAGCAAAACTATTATGTCTATTTTACAAGCAAATGACATTAAATTGTCTTGACTTTCCCATATACAAAAATTCAAAGTAAAAAATAATATAAGGCCAGTTCGGCATTATTTATTCATAATGTGTGACATATAATACGTACATTTTGCAAAAAACTAAAACCAAATCTTCATCGTTTTCAATTCAACATATTATAACAAATTATTTTCTAAAGTTTTCTAAGTTAATCAATTATGATTACTATAGGCAATTGTCAACGTGTCATTCCGTCTCTTATCGTCCCATGTCCAGCTTTGAAGCATACCACTACTGCCCAAAGTTAATTAGGATTTAACACAATTGATTATATTGGAGACAAAAGAGTCAAAAAAAAAACTCGCTTGATATCAAATCCACGTTGTCTACTAAATTTCTATCCTATACTGAAACGCTTCACTATGATTGATTGATTGATTGTTGGTTTTTTCTTTGTTTGAAACAGACAATATCCGCAAGTCCTGCACATTCTGAGATTCCATCTCCTTTTGGTCGTCTTTGCCTGCCAAAGGATCGCCGGAAAATGATTTCGCCTCAGATCTACATTAATGTACTGTGGTTTCATAAAATCAATAGTAGAAATGGAAAGAGGAGGTGAAGACGCAGCTGGAATGTAATTTTTGCAATATTTTGGTGGCGGCCTGTGGTGACTGGTGGTGGTCAACGGCGGTAAACTAGAGAAAAGGAGGAGAAGTGAGAGATGAGTATTCTAGAGAGAGAAAGTGTGAATATCAAATAATTGTAGATAAGTAATTTAAGTATATAAGTGGAAATATCTTTAAAATTGTTCAAAAGTATTTTAAAGACCACCAAAAAATATTTCACCAAATAAAGACCAAGCACTAAAATATTCATTTCACATAAAAAAGACAACTCTTTGGGAATTTTGATTAATGAATAACCACTATTTCTAAAGTTTTAGATGAATAACGACCGCTCAAACATCAAATTTTTTCATAAAATTAATACTCGAACTTTAAGATTTTTTCCTATATAAACTTCAGGATAAAATTCTTGAAGTTTGAAGTGAAAAGACTTGTTTTCTAGGAAAATATCATAAAAATTTCAAACTTTAGGATTTTTTCAGAAATTCATGTCATTTTACTTTAAACTTCAGGTTCTGTTTTGTTGAATTTTGAACTGTGATCTATTTTTCTTAAAAAGTAGCTACTCATTAAAATTTTGCCAATCCTTTTATCTTTCGGATATTACATGCCAAGGAAGTAAAAAAAAACATCTGTTGTCCCTCAAATTGACTGGATGTGAAAGTTTGTTCATACTTAAGAAGACTTTAGAAATATGGCATCTGCTTAGTCCGTCGGCAATACTTCAAATTAGCAAAGAGAATATGGAAAGAGGTCAAGGGCAAGTGTTGTCTAGACAAGAGGGTCAAAAGGTAACTACTGTCTAATGAATGGGAGAATGTGGGAAGTGGTTAAAAGCAAGTGTTGCCTAGGCAACAGAGGGTCAAAGACAAGTGCTTCCTTTGCCAGTACTTACGGAGAAATGGAGGGCGGGGATATATTGCGTTATTTATAAGATTCTTAGGGGTATTCCCATCTGAAATTTATTTATTAAACTAAGCGAATGTCATTTTTGTTAAACCACTATTATGGGTAGGGGTGTGTATAATTTGGTATATAACGAATTTTCGACCCGAGACTGAAAATTTTGGTATTTGGTATGATATTTGATTTTCTTAAAAAGAATACCAGTACACCGAGTACCATACCGAAATAATAGATAATATTATAATAAACTATGTGCTTCTTACACAAGTATACAAACTATCATTCTACTTTACACAAAAATAACAATATTATACACCTTTTTAGAACATAACAAAATACTTAAAAAGGTGGAAATCCTAGATTACCTTGCTTCCTCAAGGCAGCCCACTAGCCCCCTGTCCCCTACCTCAGCTACCCCAATGTCTGCCACTATCTAGCGCCGTCTGCCGTCGCTAGTCGTCAAAATTATTTTTCCTTTTATTTTTTCTTTTTAAAGTTGTTTATACTTGTATGGAAAGTGTGTCTCGATTGTATATACAATGTATACAAGGCATACACATATTATACAAATGAAATACATCTATACGATTTGATGTGTGTCACATCGTATATAATTATATCTCTGTCGTATGTTGACAGTATCTAAATGTATGTTTAATGTATGATCGTGCACACAATGAAAATACACTAAACATACAAGTAACATACAATCGACCTACAATTGTCATATAATGTCAACAGAAAAGGAGAAAATACAAGATCTGCTGTTGTGCAGATTATATCACTGAAAAACATCGGAGAAGCTGCTGGAAAACACCACATATGTTTCTGGAAAACATGTCGCCGGCAAATACAGTGCTTCCAGAAAATCATAGTAGAAAATGCCGGGAAACACTAACAAACATGTCACCGAAAAAACATAGTAGCACCCATCGTCACCTCTACTACTGTCTCTGCCCATCACTGTAGCCTATGCTCGTCGCCTTCAACGTCGTCGCCAGCGGCGTGCAGTGGCATGGCAACGGTCGTCATAGACGGTGGATGACGCGCCGATCAGCAGAGACAGAGGGGGGGGGTTTGCAGAGAGAGAGAAAAAGAGAGAAGAGAGATAAAATGGAGAAGGAGAGAAGAGAGAGAAAATTGAGAAGGAAAGTTAGGATTTTCCTCTTTTTACAATGTCTGATAGAATTTTTAAAAATGTTGCTATGTTTGAAAAAAAAAAGGCAAAAATATTGCTCTGTTTTAGAAAAAGTTCCCTACAATGACACATATTGTAATTTTTCCATAAATTATTATATTATATATAATATATAAGTAATAAAAATTGAATATAAATATTGATGACTAGATAAAAATTGGTTGTCAGGCACATTCTAATAAGCTCGGTGTGTTAACATATATATATATATATATATATATATATATATATATGTATATATATATATATATATATAGCTCATGTGTGTTCTTGAATTTCTAAAATTTTTTAGCGTTTCAGCTTTGCATAATGAACTTTTCTGGTTAATTTGCATATCATATCATTTATTATGAAGAAAGAAGAAGCAAGGTATTACGTAGACCTATTTGGATCAAAAAATTTATATAGTTTTATGTAAGGTTATTAAAACATGAAGATGAAAATAAATTTTTATAAAATAATTTATATTTATAATTCAAACTGAACTACCCAAAATTATCAAATCGAAAAAAATAAAATCAAATGAAGAAAAATCCAACCATACACATTCTAGTTTGATTTGGAATTGATATAATATTTATAAAACTGAATACCGAAATTATTATGAAATAAAATTGGTCAAAAAGGCAAACCAATTGGGCAGGTGTCATAGTTTTGTAGACATCCAGACAATGGGATAGTTTCGTAATATACTGGTGAGAAGTGGCGTTCCAGAACTCCACAAGTCTTTTTTGGCAGAAAAGGTCCTGTGCTTTTCTTTTCTATTTTCTATTTTTTTCTAAGTCTGATTAACACTAATCATGGACCAAATTAGCACTTTTAAAACTTGAGAGTTTTTTTTAAAACATACATAATAATGATTTTAAACATTGGAAACAACATACAATAAACTCCCCCCCCCCCCCCCCCCCGTGTGGCCTTTTCAATTTCTTCACTTCACTTCATCTCCTTTTTAAATCTAAACCAAATACTCTCAGCTTCTCTGTGGTTTTCAAGTAATCCGACCAGCAAAACAATAAAGTATTATATATAAAAGGTAAACAATGTCATGATCATTTAAACTGTGGTGTAAATCTCGAACCTAGATTTTTGTTTTTAATTTTTTCGTCGACAGTGATTAACGATGCTTTGGATGTTTTTTTTGTACAAAAGGTGTAATATTGTGTTGAAATTGAATGACATTATGTGTTTTAATGGGTAAAGTAGTTCCGAACTAAAAAAGAGATTTTCGATGTTCAACAAAAATTTTTATGCTTTTTACATTTTTTTGTTAAATTGTGACGATTTGAGGGTTTTCTGTGAACCAACGCTTCTTTATCTAGTTGCAAATTGAAGTTATTGCTGTTATGTGTCTTGATGTTCCGAACACCATAGTAGCTGAGGTTCTAAACATCTAATTGGGTGTTCATGATTTTCTGTAACTAAATTTTGTATCCCCTTGTTTTGCTTTGTAGAAAAATGGTAAATTTAAGACCGAGAAATAAAGATGAAGATGAGCAGAAGAAGCAGCCTACAAAGACTCCCAAGAAGGCAATTTCTAAAAAAAAAAAGGCCCTTCGCCGAAGAAAAAACTTGAGAAGCCTAATACTTCAGATTCGGAACGTACTCCTACAGATTTAGAACCTACTCCTAAACGCCCAAGAAACAACTAGAACCACTAAAAGAAAATTAGTTGTGGAGAGTGACGACGATAGCCAAGGAGAAGTAGTAGGTCCACGGAACAAAGGTGATAAACAAGAGGAAAGCCAGAGTCCAGCCCCAAGTTACGATCTAAGTAAAGGTGGGGAGGATTTGGAGAGGGCTGCAGATGAGGGTGAAAGAAGGGTGGATTTAGATGACGCCGGTATTGACGAACTGTTAGAAAGTGATTTTTTGAGGACTGGAGTGGAAGATGGTGATCGTGAAAAGGAAGAGGAAGATGGTGGTAAAAAAAATGAAGAGGCTGATGATTTAAGTAGAGAAAAAGGAGAAGAAGTAGAGGGGGGAAGCAGATAAAACAGGGGAGAGTCCAAGAAGCAGTAAAAGAAGTAGAAGAGAGGCGGAGGATGTAATTTTAAAAAGCAACTTTCTGAAGGATCGTGTAAAAAGAGTTAAAATAGATGGGAAAGCTGTAAATAATGCAGGTGGAAATGTTGAAGAGGAAGCAGGTGAAGAGAAGGAAACTGCTGAAGGAACATCTGGATTGAAACTGGAGGAAGACCAGGTGATAGTTGAATTGAAACGCGTATCATTCGGAACACCAATGTTGATGTTCTACACGACATTTATATGTTCCTAACATCAGTATTAAGGCTGGTAGTTCTCATTCGGAACACGTGACGTGTTGTTCCAAATGGTTGCTACTGTCGTTCAGAACCGTAGAATAAGCATGTTCCAAACATTTATTAATTTACTATCATTGTGTTTCATTTTATTAATTTTATGCTAAAATTATGTGCAGTATGAAGACGTTGGTCATGCTACTTTCAAGAGTAACATTGAGGGTCTCTTCAAGACCTTCCTGACCAACAATGAACCTTTTAATGGGAAGATTACTGTTCGTTCTTCGTTGGCTAGGGGTATGATACAGTTCAAGGAGGTTCTGAAAAAATTGCAGCTGAGAAGGGGATTTGTCAATAGCTGTTTCGATCCTTTCTTGCAATTACTGGAATATCCACTGTTTGGCACCAAGTTGGTGTATAACCTCCTCATGCGAAGTATTATTTGCAAGAAGCAGAAAGAGGTTTGGATATCCTTCAATGGATTGCCAGCACGTTTTGGCCTATCCGAGTTTGCACTAATGACAGGGCTAAACTGTGGGGCCTATCCAAGTAAATAGTACATGGAAAAAATGAATGAAAAGGGGAAGGAATTGTGGAAGTTTGTTGTTAATTATTTCAATGAGAAAAAGAGGAAGGAGAAGGAGAAAGAGATAAAGGAAAAGGAGGAGAAGGAGAAGGGTAGTGGGAAGCGGAAGGGGAAGAAGAAGGTGGAGGAGTCACCCTCAGCCTCACCTTCACCCTCACCCACTCCTTCACCCGCCAAGAGGAAGTTCAACAAGCCCAAAAACAAAAACAGTCGAAGAAAAAGCAAGCTGTGAAGTCTGGTGACTTGCTTGAGTTGGTATGTTCTAGAACCTGTCCCAAGAAGTGGTATTTAAATCTGTGCATGGCTTGGTTTGTTCATACTATTCTTTATGCGAGGGATTCCAAATATGGAATAGAGGAATGGGTGGTGTGCTTGTCCGCCGATCTTGAGGCATTCCAGCGCTATCCTTGGGGTAGGATGAGTTTTGAATTAACAATGGAATATCTGATGAAGCCAATGGAACCTCGTGCAGAAGGAAGCCAGACTTACAATCTTTATGGCTTTCCATGGGCATTCATGGCCTAACCTCATGAAGCTATTCCTGCCTTGAGACCAAAGGATTTGCCAAAAGAAAAACCATGCCAAGGATCATAAACAGGCTTACTGAAATTTCTGAAAGAGATACGGACAGGTTGTTTGACCAACATGATGTTCCTGTAAGTATTCCGTTTTCCATATATTTTATGTAATGTTTGGAACAACCTCGTGTTTGCTGAGATATTTCTAATTGATATTCGGAACATCTTCATGAAGAACTGTCAACTTCTTCAGCCAACGATGTTCGAAACATCTTTTTTTGATGTTTTCGAACAACATGACTTTGTTCCAAAAAACGTTAAAAGATTTTTAAAATTTAGTTGATATTTATTTAATGTTGTTGGGTATATTAACAGGTTGTTCACCCTTTCCTCATTCCTACTGATGAAGAGCTGGACATGGATTACTTTCTGTACCTCGTGCCATTTGAAGTATCCGAGGACGACACAATATATCGTTTTTGTAAAGTGTTTGAGGATGCTTGCAGCGTTGGCCTTGTTGGGGGCACTACAATTTGTATCTTCAAGAACAATCCTGCAACCCCTTCAAGACAAGTGATAGAAATTAAAGCTATGGAAGCCCCAGAAATGATGATGTTTGGAAGTGATGGTGAATACAATGAAGAGGGAATTGGTGGCCTGCAAGATGTAAATATTGACATTGGAAACAAAGCTGATGGTGATGAAGTTAGCGGTGAGTTTGAAGTTGCCGGTATCACTGAAGTTGGTATAGTGAAGAGGAGCTCCAATTGCAGAGACTGCAAATATGATGAATGCAGCGGATGGAGGGAAGCAATGGAGCAAAAGATTTTGGCTTATGATCAAAAGATGGTTGCGTATGATGAAAAGATCGTGGCTTATGAGAAAAGGATGGTGGCTTACTAGCAACAGATCGTGCCATATGAGACAAAGGATGGTGCTTCTGAGCAAATCAAAGGTGATTCTTCGGGTGGTGATGGATTCGACATCCCCAAATGTAGCAGTTGCAATTGCAAATATTGCGACGTTTGGTGTAAGGGCATGGAGATGGAGATGGCGGCCGTGTAGGAGACGATTGAGGAGTTGAAGAGAAAAACGATTATAGAACCTGCAAAGGCTGTGAAATCACTACAAACAGAAGAGAAGAAGAAGCAGGAAGAAGTTTGTCTGATGATTCCAGTGGATATTTACAAGCCATTGAAGCGGAAAAAAGTGTTGGCGTTGAACGCATTTATCAAAAAGAGGAAGAAACAAAAAGATGTTTTTCTTGGATTGCCGATGAATTACCTTGATTTCAAAGATCTGATGAACAAGACTGTGTGGCTGTGGGATATTGTAAGTTTATTTTTGAATGATTTTCTGAACTTCACATCGTTGTAGGGAACATTCTAACTTTGTTCGAAACATCATTATTATGCTTGGAACAACTCAAGCATTTCTAGCTTCTCATAGATTTCTAGAATATCACACAGTCGTTCCGAACATGTAATGATGTTCGGAAAGACAGACCTTTCCTTCACTCACTTATACTCCAATTTATTTTTCTCTCTTATATATTATGTAGTATGTAGAAGCTGTGATGATAATAATGCGGGAGAGGTATTTGAATTACCCCGATCATTATGATCAAAGTGACCTTATTTTGGATATGGCATTCTTGACAAACATGAAAAAACGGTACTACCAACTGGAAAATGATGCGCAAGATAATAAGATACCGCTTGACGAGGTGTTGAAGGCGTATCAATTTGATGAGGATTATCTGAAGTATGCACATGGAAGGCTACCCTACCCAGGGGTAGGTGTTGGGCTGGTGCTAAGAGGATCTTCGTCGTCTTCAACATCAATGACAATCACTACGTGATGGTGGTGTTTGACATGGTTGAAGCGAAGGTTTGGGTGTATGATTGCAATCATGGTTGCAATGATGATGAAAAGTTCTTGTCAATAATTTTTTCCATTCTCTACATGTTCCCGATCTATATCAGAAATTCTAAGTTATTCAAAGACTTGGAGCCGATGTGTAAGGAAGGAGACATGTGGTCGTTTGAGAGAGTGCCAAAATCACGTTGTCCATAAAATCTAACAGGGCAATCCTGTGGAGTGTTCACGTTGATGTACATTGAGCATCCCATTACAAACACCCCCATGGACAAAATTTGTGACAATGTGGCTGATCAGTGGAGGCGACGTTTAGCCGTTTGTATTTTTGACGGCAAAATGAAGCCTTGATTTGGGTAATATGTAATATATGGATAATCTTTTAACTTTTATTTTGGTTATGTAATTAGGTATGGATGACTTTTATTTTCTTAGCCAAGTAATAGCTTTTGATGTGCTTAAAAGGATACCATAATTAGTCGTAATTAAAACAAACATTCTTATATATTGTTCAGTTGTTCAGCATTCAACAGAAAATGACAGTAAAATTTAGACGATTATTACATAAGATCCAGAACGGCGTATTATTGTTCTAGAAAAACAAGATGATGTTCCAAACATTAGCAACATTTTATTAAGCTTACCCTGGAACAATATTACTTCGTTCAGGAACGACAGTAGTTCCTTAATATAACCATTGACATATAAAATTATAACTAAAATAATCATAAGCAGTCGAACTTAGGGTGCATGTTGCGGAGCTTGTGGTGGTGCTTCAGGTGGTGTTCCTGGTGGTGTGGAGTACGGGACATAATTAATTCCCTTTCCATAAAGCAGCCCTTTAAGCATTCTCTTCATCCTTCTTATATCCCTTCTATAATCATGGAAGAGTTCTTCGAATTTGAATTTCCATTCCCACACTTCATACCTCAGCTGGTCCAAGCCGTCGTTCGAATTTTCAGAATCTGAATGTGAACTCGAGGAAGGAACCCTAGGCCATCTTGAACTCGATGCTCCTCTTATCGGTGCTCCCATTATTCTTGGACGACGAGGCATTTTGAAATATGTGGAATCAATGTGTGACTGTTGGGTAATTATAAGAGTAAAACGGCAATCGACGAGTCTGTTGCGAATGGTTTTATAGAAAGTGAGTTTTGACAAAACTCGTAACCGCTGTGCTGTTTAGATTTTAACATGCAATTCGGAACATTTTGTAAGTCGTTCGGTATATTGTGTTTATTTAATTATAGATGGATTAGTTTTTTAGAAAATGAACAGAGCATATAAATTGTTCATTATTTGTTCAGAACGACATTACGATGTTCTGCCCGTAAAGATAATGTTCGAAACATGTGTATCTCATTGTATAAAGGTTGTTTTTGTTCCAGAACGACAGATTAACTTTCTGAACGTTATGAAGATGTTCTGAACATACTTACAGGAACTAAAACATATTTTTCATTGATCATCATTGCAGAGCTTTACAAAAAGAATGCTAGTTATATTAGCATTCAAATGGAGAAACTGCACATCACTGTCAGTGCTTTACAAAAGGAATGCTACTTATACTAGCATTCTAACAAAAGATACTAGATTATAAACATTCAAAAAGAAATTATATAATAAACATTAATAGGAACATCCACATCTAGCGTGAAGGAGAGGAGTAGAAGTCAAGGTAATACATCGCCTTATCAGCTAGCAGGCCTTTGAGCATTCTTTTCATCCTTCGCATTTCCTTCGTCATCTTTCTGACGTCCTTTCTGTAGCCATGTAGGAATCCCTCAAACTGGAACTTCCAACCCCAAACTTCTGCCCTTAGTTGTTCCAATATGTCAATAGCTCTTTCAGTTTGTGGTTCGTCTGCAAATGCTAATGCAATAGCTGTGTTTTGCCTCGATGTGGAGGCTCCTCTAGTTGTGGAGGCTCCTCTCGCCGTGGAGGCTCCTCTGGCCGTGGAGGCTTCTCTGGGCGTGGAGGCTCCTCTGGCCGTGTTGCCACCTCTTGTTCTTGGTTGACGTGCCATTTTTTATGATGAATGGTTTGAATTGTAAGTTATTTAACGTGGATTGAAATGGTTTGAATTGTAAGTTGATGAATGTTGATTGAAATTCTTTGAATTATGGGGTATTTATAAAAGCAAAGAGAGGCAACCGAAACATTTGTAGCCGTTTGGTGTATGTATTGGTATTTGAGCGGCTTGAATTGTAGCAGTTTGTGTATTTCAAATTTTGAATGTGTGGTTCCGAACGTCAGCGTATAAAAGTAGAATTCGTGTAAGGTATTCTTGAAAAGATGTTCCGAACATCATTGCGACCTAGCTGCTACCTACCTGCAACCTAGTCTAGCTGATAGGTGTATTGGTATTTTAGCCGTTTTTGAATTTCCCTTGAACGATGTTCTGAACATCATTACGACCTTGACCAAACTCGTGATAAATTATTACATTGGGCGCGTGAACAATATTTATTTACCAACAGTAATAGTTGGTAAATAAATACACCACCCAATACATTATATATCCATTCATTATTTATAAAACCAGTTTACAAAATTAAATCAAACATCTATATTAAAATGTCAAGTAGATCCGTTAATAGTGGCAGTGTAATACCATTTTGTCGATGTGGCGATTATGCGAAGTTAAAAACATCGTGGACTCAACTAAACCCAGGAATGAGGTTTTACGGATGCAAATATGATCAGGTTAGGCGATGGATTTATTTTTTTTCTTGTAGTCATTTGTTTGTTGTATTTATTTTCTTTTTTTTATGTAGGCAAATGGCTGCAACTACTTTAGATGGCATGATGAAGAGATGTCAGATCAAGCGAAGAGAGTAATATGGGGTCTACTTAAGAAGTTGAAAGCTGTTGAAGAAGAGAGGAAAGAGGCACGGTTATGGTGGAAAAAATTGGGTATTGGGGTACTGCTAGTTGTGGTGCTAATTGTTCTCATATTATGTACTTGGATCAAGTATTAGTTCATACTTTAGGTTCTATTTATTTCCAATTGTTATGATTTGTGTACTAATGATCAAGAAATTTCAATTGAAATTGTTATTTTGTCCTGTAAATTACCATTGTACCGAAGTCGTTCCGCACGACTTACTTGTTGTTTCAATCATATCGCTATATGTTCTGAACATTTTCAAAAACAATACGATGAAGATAGCAACATCGAAAAATGGCGCTACAAACAAGATTTTCAAGTGACAAACATCAACAGCATGTTCGAAACAACAAAGATAGATGGATAATCATTTGTCACTCTAACAAGTCTAACTACTCTAAGTGTTCTTTGTGATGGAAGTTTATGAATATATATATATGTTAAAAGTATAATTGGTCACAAACTTATAGTGCTATAATTATCATCATTTGTCACTCTAACTGCTCTAACGTGGAAAGCTTGATGAAGATAGAAACAATAGATCATTGTGCGCGGAACATCACATATAATGTGAAAAACATCTATTGGATGTTCGAAACAAGATATATGTATGGATCATCATTTCTCCCTATAACAAGAATATATAGTGATAGTGATCATCATTTGTCGCTCTTACAAGTATAGTGGGTCATTTCTTATCATATTGATCATCATTTGTCACACTTACAACTCTAATTGGCCATTTATAGTGATAGTGATCATCATTTATCTGTGTAACAAGTATAGTTGGTCATTTCTAGTGACAGTGATCATCATTTTTCAGTCTAACAAGTGTAGTGGGTCATTTTTAGGTGTAATGATCATCATTTGTCACTCTAACAAGTATAGTGGGTCATTTGTAGGTATAATGATCATCATTTGTGACTCTTACAAGTATAGTTGCTCATTTCTAGTGATAGTGATCATCATTTTTCAGTCTAACAACTGTAGTGGGTCATTTGTAGGTATAATGATCATCATTTGTCACTCTAACAAGTAAAGTGGGTCATTTGTAGGTATAATGATAATCATTTGTCACTCTTACAAGTATAGTTGGTCATTTCTAGTGATAGTGATCATCATTTGTCAGTGGGTCATTTGTAGGTATAATGATCATCATTTGTCACTCTAACAAGTAAAGTGGGTCATTTGTAGGTATAATGATCATCATTTGTCACTCTTACAAGTATAGTTGGTCATTTCTAGTGATAATGATCATCATTTGTCAGTCTACAAGTGTAGTGGGTCATTTGTAGGTATAATGATCATCATTTGTCACTCTAACAAGTATAGTGGGTCATTTATAGTGATCATCATTTGTCACTCTTACAAGTATAGTGGGTCATTTCTTTACATGGTGATCATCATTTGTCACTCTAACAAGTCTAGCTGGCCATTTCTACTCATAATGATCATCATTTGTCACTCTAACTACTCTAAGTGGTCTTTCAGATGAAATTTGATGAATTTATCACTCTTACAAGTATAATTGGTCACTTATTGTCATATAATCATCAGATTTTGTCGCGCTAAATACTCTAATTGTGAAAAAGTATGATGAAGATAGAAAAAATTGAACAGGGAGCTCGGAACGACACACAAATATGACAAACTTCTAGTTGATGTTCGAAACTATATTTTGTGTATGGATAAAGATTTGCCACTCTAACAAGTATAGTGGGTCATTTGTAGTGATAGTGATCATCATTTGTCTACATGGTGATCATCATTTGTCACTCTAACAAGTCTAGTTGGCCATTTCTACTCATAATGATCATCATTTGTCACACAAACTACTCTAAGTGGTCTTTCAGATGAAATTTGATGAATTTATCACTCTTACAAGTATAATTGGTCACTTATAGTCATATAATCATCAGATTTTGTCGCGCAAAATACTCTAATTGTGAAAAAGTATGATGAAGATAGAAAAAATTGAACAGGGCGCTAGGAACAACACACAAATGTGACAAACTTCTAGTTGATGTTCGAAATTATATTTTGTGTATGGATCATCATACGATGAAGATAGCAACATTAAAAATTATGCGATCCGAAGGGCCGCTTAATGCGACGAACATCAATAGGTTGTTCTAAAACAACCTTACGATAGATGATCATCACTTATCACTCAATTGGTCATCACTACTGATAATTGTCAACATTTATCACTCTAATTAGTCTACCAACTATATTTGGTCCTTTCAAGCGGAATGAGCATCATTTGTCACTTTTTGTTCCGAACAAGTATAAATTGTACTTTCTAGTTAAAATGAACATCATTTATCACTATATTCTGGATATTTGGACGTGTATAATGTTAATGATTATCATTTATACCTGGAACATACCAGGTGCGTTCCGAACATAAATCTTTTTGTTGGAACACATTATATATGTTCTGAATGCTGTGTAGGAATTTATTAACTTTTCCAGAAATGGAGTAGAAGAAGTCGTTTGGAACATCGTATTTAATATCCTAAACGACAGTTGATGTGTTGCGAACTATAAGCAAACATGATGGTTTGGAGATGATTTAATAGTACTATTAAAGACCTTCATAATAATATTAATTGAAAAGAGATACATAAGCATATTCATAAACAGTACAACTACTTAAACAACTAATATATAATAGCGTCTTCGTTATTATTTTGCCCTCCACCGAATTGATTTTGCAAAACCCTCTCAATCCGATCTAACTGCAATTGCATCTGCTCAAGTTTGTCTCGAATGTTTGAATGGACCTCTCACAATTATCTGCTACCTCCTTGATGTCAACAACTTCAAAATGCACGTCTAGCAGTCTTGCAGGAAGCAACTTGTTTGGAGGCTCTCGGACGCAGTGGTACTTATTCAATGGATCGTTAAATGCATTATTGGCCATCTGCATGAAAAGTTGTTTAAAATTTAGAAAAGATTCAAAGTGGACTTATGTTTAAGGAATTATAAACAGATTAGATTTTGAAATTGTTTCATGAAAAAGGTAGAAAATATGAAACACTTGAGTACCTCAACTTGTTCTTCCTTGATAGAAACTGGTGAAAACTGAACTTGATACTTGGTTAATGCGAAATAAATTGTGAATTGGGTATTCATCAAGGAGGTATTTATAGATGGCCGAGGCAAATGAAGGGACGCATATTTACAAGTGTGGATGTGTTTTGACGTGACTGTTGCAGCAACAAACTTGTATTTTAGCCGTTTGGTGTATTGGTATTTGGGCATCCCAACTGTTCATTGTAGCCGTTTGTGTCTTTTAAATTTTGAATGGCTTGTTCGGAATATCACGTATAAAAGTATAATATAATATCATTGACAAGATGTTCCGAACATTTTCTTTAAGGTAGCACTTGATAAATGCTACGACTATGAATTGTGAAATAAAGACCTCACAAGACTTCACGTGCCTTGACATCGTTCGAAACATCAACTGTAATATCTTAAACAACACTGGATGTATTGCGAACAATAAGCAAATATGTGCACAACATAATTGCAAAAGATGCAGTAAAGCAAATATGTGCATAACATAAATTAAAAATCTAGTAAAGCAAATATGAACACAATATAAATTATACAAGTAGGACGAAAAGTCCATTATGCAATTCAAATAGAAATCCAAATAATCAAAATTATAACGAGGACGATGCTTCATCCAATTCACAAACTCAATTTGTAGGCAGGCTTGTAGCCTCAGTTACACTACGAACAACAGGGCATGTAGTTTTCTTGTGACCATATCTCTTACAGTTGCCACAATTATTTCTCCTCTTTGGAAGACGTTCCCCAATAGATCGAATCCGGTTAACCCTTCTCCTTCCACGGTTGTTCGGCTTTGGGGGCGGAGGCACTGGATAAAGTATCTCTTTAGCAGGGATGCCATATGATTCTTCAGGAGGCACTGCATTGACAGGCTCTGCATGGGCAGGGATGTATGCTTGTGTTGTGTAATATCCAGAAGTGTATTCATCCACTCTACTTCCATATTCATCGCCATGCAACCCCCTAATTGCTGGCATAGCATGTACACAAGGTAACTGATCAAGATCAAACTCCCTACATGTACATGTCCTCTCATATAGATCAACTTCTGCCTCATACCCTGGACTAATGATTTCGAAACCATAAGTTCCCTTCCTGTTGACAACTAGCTTGTCTCCCACTTCTTTATTCTTCCTTATTTTTATTTCAACGTCTGGGACGTACAAATTTGGGTGGTTGATTAGCTTCATAACCCTAGTGTTGAATTTTTCCGCAAAATTCCTACCTATATCCTTCAAGAGTGCAGCAATGGGGTATTCTCTTTGCTCCTTCAGCATGGAGTTAATGGACTCAGCTATGTTTGATGTCATAACTTGAAACCTATTAAAAAGAATATATATTATAATAATCAAAAGATGTTCCTAACGTAAAGCACAAGTGCAGATACAGGAATAAGAAGTGCGGAACATTCATAATGTTCCTAACATGAAGCAACACTTCAGAACGACAACATCAGGTTTGGAACATCGATAGAAAATAAAATTTCCTTATAATGTTATGGCACATATATGTTATGTTCGGAACGCGTAGTGTGACGTTTGGAACATATTGAAAGCAGACAGTAACATCAGACCTTGTAATTATACTTTACCTGTTTCCTGGGAAATATAATCTGCTCCATCTATGATAGCCAACAACATTTTCAAGATAATCCGCTACCCTCCAATCAATAGTCCTGATCTCATTCATAGCATCAGTGAACTCCTGTACCCTGTATGCCTTTGCTGCAGTGTAGTATTTATGAAGACTGATTCCAAACTGAAACTTTGTTCGGATGCTTTCACCTAGGTGCCACAGGCAAACTCCATAGTGTGCAGAAGGAAACACTTGGGCGACCATTTTCGAGATGCTCGGATGTCTATCCGAAACAATGCACAACTCTTCACTATCTGAAACTATGCAGCGTAATTGTTCGAAAAAATACTCATATGAGGCGTCACACTCTTTATCTACAACACAAAAAGCAACAGGGAATACGTGACTCATTGCATCCTGAGCAACAGCAGACAACAACACCCCTCCATACTCGCCAGACAAATGTGTACCGTCAACGGCTAGAACTTTTCTCACGTAAGTAAATCCCCTGATCCACGCTCCATAAGAGAGAAAAAATACAAGAACTTTCCTATACTAGAAAGCCTCAAATCTCTCTTGGTTCCTGCATTCTTACTCCTAACTATATAAGCATAAGCATCAAGAATTTCAATACCTTTCTCATGTGTTCCCCGTGTCAAAGCTTTTGCAAATTAACAGCCCCTAAGACACTTCCAGTAGCTAACCTTACAACCAAAATCATTGTTAAGGGACTCCCTGACAGATTTTGTGGTTGGACCTTTTCCCATTAAATATTTACCTTTCATGAACTCACCAATTATCTGGGCAGAGGTGTGTAAATTATGACTGGAATGATGTTGGACACCGTATGTGTGCAAGTTATTGTAAACGCTAATGTAGAACCTATCATTACTTTTATACCTCATTTCCCTTAACCACCATTTGCATTTCACATCTAAACATCTAGCATTAAAAATCTTTGCAGTATTCTTCAATGCTTTGTAATTAAAACGATGTTTAACTGCTGCAATCTTCAATTTGGTGACCGGTTCTTTCTTATTGGCGAAAGTCATACCTTTTTCAAAACCTATGCCATCGAGGAAGTGAAATATCGGCTCGCTGCTTTGTGTTGGAAATACAGGGGTATAAATGGCAGGATCTTCCTCTACATATTTTTCTTCTACTTCTTCTTCTTTTTCTTCATCTACATCTACACCTCGTCTGTCTTCTTCTACCCCTCCTCCTTTGTCTTCTTCTACTTCTTCATGTAAGTCATCCAATCGCTGACTAAAATCATGTCCTCTACTATTTGTCATTTCTTGGTCATTAGAACGAACACATTCCTCCGTCATGGAAACCACAATTACCCTTAGAGTGGGCCTAGCACCATTACGATCAACGTCAGCCATATAAAGGCGTACATCATCATCATTTCTTATTGTAACGGGAGGAGTCTTTTGATTTTCAGCAACACTCAGCATGTAAGTAATGCAAATGTCCCTCGGATTGTCTCTTATCCCCCAACTTCCGATGATTTTGTTAAGCAGAATATCATACGTAACATCTCTAGGCACAAGAATGGGTCTTGACTCTTTAACCTTCGGAACCCAAACAAAACATTTAGAACGCTCCACCCATTCACCTTGATAATTAACTCCTAATATAACCTCACCCATCGATGGTCACCTGCAATAAATCGGAATGACCAACTATTAGTATTACTAATACAGTATGTTCCAAACTTCACTTGCTCGTTTGGGACATCTCTGTTGACGTTCTGAACATCATGTTACATTTTTTCATTGCTTAATGCAAGATGTTCCAAACCTCAATGTAGCTCGTTTGGAACATCTGATTAGACGTTCTGAACATCACCTTACACTTTTTCGTTGCTTAATGCAAGATGTTCCAAACTGCTAACAGAACTCTCAAACATCTACCAGGATGTTCCGAACATCATTTGTGAAAATTCTAATAAATACATACGTCGTGTAAAACGCTAGCGATATGTTTGGAATTACAATTACGACCATAGGAACGTTGAAATGATGTTTGGAATTTCAGGCAGATTGTTCGGAGGAATTGAATTCGTAATAACCTCGAATCAACAAAAACAGCTCAAAACATGTTCTAAAGCTAGTACACTTACCGGAGATGACTGGATTGACATGATTAAAATTAGAGGAACAAGATTTCCCCTTTAATGGATAAGAAACGACCAAATTTAACAAAATGCCGTATAACCCAAATGTGGATTGTCTCAGCTTGAATTGTCTAAAACTGGAAAGGATATTTAGTAAATAAGCTCAGCAGCTATGGTGGAATGGGTATTATTTCAATCTACGAAAGGAAGCTCAGCAGCTGTGGTGGAACTTTCGGCGGGAATGGAATGGGGAAAAATGGAGGGAAAACGGGGGAGGAGGAGAGAGGGAAGCAGCTAGGTCAATGGCCAAATTTGGCAAAAAACAAGCTTTTATACATGGACTATTGTGTAACTTACAAAACATTGGGGTGGGAATGTTAGATAGTTAATACCACTAATTAAATGAGGACCCTAGATTTCATGTTTAAAACTTGAGCCTTTTTCCACTCAAAAAAGACTTGGCAAGTCCTGCCATGCCACTCTCCCAATATACTAGGTTGTCAATATCATGGTGCCGCTCTGAATTCTCTCTCACACATAAACACATACATCAGCTCCATACTTTCACTCTCATAAACATAAAATCTTAATTCCTATTCTTGGTATTTTTGTCATCAAGAATCAAACCCCAAAGTACTCTTTTCAAAACCTCAAGCGCACTTTAAAATACAACAAGAATGGTTCGGATAATACCAATGGCGGCATCCTCAATTAGGCTGCCTTCACTTTCATCTCTTAGAGCCACTTCTTGATTCTGCTTTTTTCATTATTCTTCCTGCAACTTATCTTCTTTTCATTTCCCCATTGGTATTGTTCTCTTCCTTTTCCTCATGTATGATGGTGTTTGACTAGACGCGGAGCTTAATATGTTAATTTTGGATTTGTGTTATATTACTATTATTAACGGTATTGAATCTTGAAGAGATAGTTTCATAGAGACACCATTAGATCAATATTTAATATATGAATAATTAAGTGTTATGTGGTCATTTGTTCATATCAAATGTCATGGTAATTCGGAATTAGACAAAGCAGTATTATAATAACAATAACAAAGACAATGCAAGCTAATAATAACGATAACAAGAACAAATAAAGGAAGCACAACATTTACGTCATTTGATCGATGAGGACCTGATCATAAGCGGAGAGGGGAAATTTAACTATACCAATAGGTAAACAAGATAGAGTATAAAATTAGGGATATAACTCTAATAAATCCCAAATACAAGAGAGAATAAAGAACACACTTACAAAGAAATTCACACGGTGTTTCCCTAAACCAGCTCTCTCGCAAAATACTCTATGTTTAGAAGCTGAAGAGGAAAATACATTATAAATGACTTCTCAATATTTAAAGGTGTGTCTTGAACAAACAAATGGTAGAGTTTTCCAAATCTGTCTATTGCTTGATTTTTGTTCTAAATTGATCTACTTACCTACACATCAGTGAACGTCATTATTTAAAGCAATGAGATTGACACCGTTTCTTGTGCCTCTTTCAGATTTGACCTATAACGCAGTATTTAAACATATATTCATTACTAATAGGTAATGCTTACATTGTTAATGTTGGTGAATTGTCCAGCGATTCTACATATACAATCTTTTGGCTTTAAAGCTTCAAAGTTATTGAGAGAAAAACGAAGTAACGTTCTAATTGGAGTACCTGGAAGTATGGCACATGCCAGCACTGCTACTGATGCAGTCCGAAGTGCTGATCAAGTGCTTGATGATCCACCGAAGCCAATCAATGATCCACCGAGGCCAATGACACGAAGCCAAGCCAAATTGCTACATGATATGCACATTCAGTTGGCCTGGTCGGGAGGAAGCATGTGTTTAGAGGAAGAGTGGCAAAGTGCTAGAGCAGAAGGCTACATCTTCAAATTTGAGCCCGAGGACAAAGTGACCGAACACCAACCCTTGGTGCTGACCAGCACAGAGCCGGACACTACAAATTGTGTCCGAAGTTAAGTGAGCGCCCGATGATGAATGTGTTCGATCAAGCAACCGAGCATCGAAGTCAAGACTGCCAAACACTCAGTAAATGTATTCGAGCAAGCAACCGAGTATCGAAGTCAAGGCTGCCGAACACTCACTTATTCAGCCCTGCGTGGCTTGCTTTTATTGGTCACTTGTGACCGTTTTTACTAGTTTACCCTTAGTATTTCCTATATAAATCTTGTTCCATTTCATTGTAGGAGGCGAGATTTTGGATATTGATTAATGAATGAGCATTGATGTGGGCATTTACTCTTTTAATCTCAGATGTGAGTGAACCCGATGGGGCCTTCGAAACTTGTGGCTTTCGATGAATCCGATTGAACAATTCCTCTTTGATCATTCAGTTTGCAAGAGGCATTATTCTCTTGAGGATTGCTGCATAGTTTAGGTGCTCTTTCCTTCTACTTGAATCGTACCGAGACCAGTTCCTCGGTGTGTTCAAGCAAGAAAAGTTGTGTCAAACTTCTATCTTTACTTTCCGCTGTTGATTTCGGTTGCTTGGCTTCATCTTCGGATTTAGCTTGCATCATCTTGGTATCAGAGCACGGGTTGGGCTTGTCTCTCCACAACCCCAAATCCTATTCGACGTTATCTTTAATTTTCATGTGTTTGTGTCTTTATTTTTCGTTTTGTGTTCTTGTTATTGTTCTTGTGTTAATGTTGGTGTTTGTTTTTGTGTTCTTACTTTACAAAAAAAAAAAAAGTAAAAAGAAGAATATTCAAAATTTGTTGTTGGATTAAACAACCACTGATTCATGTTCGCCACTATCCGATGATTCGTTTGAGTACGTGTCGTACATGATCGACGACTAGGGTTTCTCAACGTTGTTTTTGACTGTTTTGGACGTGGTAGTGGTTGATAACGATCCCAGTCGAATTTTGGTGTTTAACGTTGAAGACTGGTGGTTTTCTTTTGATTTGGGTTGATTTTTGAGCTAAAATTCGAATTTCTATTGTTTGAACCACCATCCGTATGCCGGAAAATTGTTACATTGTAACAAGTGTACGGACGAGGCAAGCTGTGTTCTTAGCTCGAACTTCTAGAATTGATTTCCTCCGACGTTGATGTTACCGGAGTGAAAAGGCGACCCAAAGTCTATTTAAACCTTGGTCAATGAACGATTTTAAAATTCTGTCCGTACGCCGGAGTAAGAAGTTCACTGTTCCATTGAGAAGAAAGGGGTAAAAGTTTCAAATTCTAAAACCCCAGGTGAAATTTTATCGGCTTGAAAAGGGAAATTGGATAAGGTAAACCTCTATCCGTACCAAGGAGGGACCATATTTGTCTGATACAAAAGTTGGTGTGATCGAAGGATTCCGAAGAGGAATCGAATGATATATTCTCCTAGGTTTTTACTTTTCTTGTGTTCGGTAAATTCACGATAGTGGATCTCTGGAGTAATCTCTTCTAGGTCGTACTATCGAATTTGATCTTTTAGGAATTCGTACGAGGGGTGACCGAAGTCCAAACTTTCGTAGAAAATTCTTTGACTTCCCGAGCGCAGTAAAAAACAGCGTCCGTTCCATCGAGTCGAACATCACTTCACTCTTCCCGAAGAGTCAGTGACTATTGTCGAACTTGAAGGATCTTAGAGGATATTGGTTAATCCGACGAAGCCATCGCTAATAAGTTCTTCGAGTGACTAAAACCGAACCCAAAAATTGAGTGGACCTGAGCGCCACCCATTAAAAGTGAGGGAGTGTGTGAGGTGATTTCTAACCTTTTAACACTTGTTTTAGTCTTTGATCTGTGTAGGTGCAATGGCTGGAAACGGAGAGAAGGGCATTGCAGCGCCTGAGGTGTCGTTAGCCGATCTTATGGCTGCGATACAAGGCCTCAGCGCCGAAGTGAAAGGAGTGAGTGCTCGAGTAGCTAACCTCGAGCAAGGGAGCGTGTATATAGCCTTGCATGGGTCCGGCGCTGGAACGAGCAGCTCCACTCCTATGAAACTGGAGCAATTTGTTAAGCTCCTTCGACAACAACAGTTGAAGGACGAGGCTGATCGAAATAAAGCTGTGGGCAATCCCCGAGCTAATCAACACTTGGGAAATTTCCAAGTGCAACAACAAAACTAAGGCAATCCTCAAGCTTATTATCAAAACTTGGGCATTCCCCGAGGTGATAGATTGCCACTTCCAATGGCCTGAAGACAACTTGGAGCAGTTGATGAAGGGGTCGATGGAGAAGAAATTCCCGAAGCTGAATATAAACCACCATTCGGTCAACGAAGGCAGGTTCAACGAGGTCGTGGAAATTTCTGAGGTCGAGGACGAGGCGTGAATGTTGATGCGTGAGGCTGATGACTATTATGATGAGTATCTGGAACCGATCCGAGGTGCTCGAGATTCAAACTTGAACTGTGTCAAGATCACTATTCCATCATTCAGAGGAACTAGTGATCCGGATGAGTATCTTGAATGGAAGCTTAAAATGGAACGAATCTTTGAAACCAATGAGATAACTGAAGAGAAAAAAGCTGCACATGCAGTTGCTTCGTTCGAAGCGTATGCATCAACATGGTGGGAGGCTGACAAAAGGATGAGAAGAAGGAATGTTTATCCCGAAGTCACCACTTGGGCGCAGTTGAAAAGAGCAATGGATGCTAAGTATGTGAATGCCAAGTATCGGCAAAATCAACTTCAAAAGCTCTATGCGTTAAAGCAAGGGTCCAAATCGGTTCAAGAGATGTGGAAAAGCTTTGCAATGCTTGTCACGTTTGCAAGAAAGCTAAATCGAAATCCAACCCTCATGGTTTGTATACCCTGTTGCCTGTGCCTGATCGACCTTGGGTTGATATATCCATGGACTTTGTATTGGGGTTACCGAGTTCGGGGGGAGGACATGATAGTATCTTTGTTGTCGTGGACCGATTTTCTAAAATAGCTCACTTTATTCCTTGCAAGAAATGCGATTGTGCACAACATGTTGCTTCCTTGTTTATTGATCATGTGTTAAAATTGCATGGTGTGCCACGTACAATTGTGAGTGATCGAGACTCGAAGTTCTTGAGTCATTTTTGGAAATGTTTGTGGGGTGCCCTCGGTACCAAACTACTATTCTCGACGTCTCCCCATCCCCAGACCGAGGTAGTTAACCGAGGTAGTTAACCGAACCTTGGGAGCTCTGCTTTAAGCTATGACCAAAGGCAAGGTTGGAAACTGGGCTGATCGTTTGCCCATGATGGAGTTTGCATACAATCGAACGGTGTACCGAATGATAAATATAACCCCGTTCGAATGTGTGTACGGTTTTAATCCTTTAATTCCACTTAATCTAACCCCATTGCCTCGAGATGTTATTATTGATTTTAAAGGTACTCACCGAGCCAAAGCTTTGGTCGAGTTGCATGCCAAGGCAAAAGAAGAATCTTGAGGAAGCTTATGCCAAAGTGGCATTGAAAAAGAACAAAGGGCGAAAGAAATTTGAGTTGAAGAAGGGAGATTGGGTTTGGGTTCACTTCCGAAGAGAGCGATTCCCGAACCAAAGGAAAGGAAAGTTGGCACCTCGAGGAGATGGTCCATTTCAAGTACTGAGCAAGATCAACAACAATGCTTATATGATCGACCTCCCAGGTGAGTATAATGTGTCCAACACCTTCAATGTTGCTGACTTAACTCCTTGTGTTGTAGGCCAAGCACCGGGGACCGATGCTGAAGCGATTTCGAGAACGAAATCTTCTCAAAAAGGGGAGGATGATGCAGCCCAAAGTACTGATCAAGTGCTCGATGATCCACCGAAGTCAATGAATGATCCACCGAGGCCAATGACACGAAGCCAAGCCAAATTGCTACATAATATGCAGATTCAGTTGGCCTGGTCGGGAGGAAGCATGTGTTAGAAGGAAGAGTGGCAAAGTGCTAGAGCTGAAGGCTACATGTTCAAATTTGAGCCCGAGGACAAAGTGACCGAACACCAACCCTTGGTGCTGAGCAGCACAGAGCCGGACACTACAAATTGTGTCCGAAGTTAAGTGAGCGCCCGATGATAAATGTGTTCGAGCAAGCAACCGAGCATCGAAGTCAAGGCTGCCGAACACTCAGTAAATGTGTTCGAGCAAGCAACCGAGCATCGAAGTCAAGGCTGCCGAACACTCACTTATTCAGCCCTGCATGGCTTGCTTTTATTGGTCACTTGTGACCGTTTTTACTAGTTTACCCTTAGTATTTCCTATATAAACCTTATTCCATTTCATTGTAGGAGGCGAGATTTTGGATATTGATTAATGAATGAGAATTGCCGTGGGCATTTACTCTTTTAGCCTCAGATGTGAGCAAACCCGATGGAGTCTTCGGAACTTGTGGCTTTCGGTGATCCGATTGAACAATTCCTCTTTGATCATTCAGTTTGCAAGAGGCATTGTTCTCTTGAGGATTGTTGCATAGTTTAGGTGCTCTTTCTTTCTACTTGAATCGTACCGAGACCAGTTCCTCGGTGCCGTTCAAGCAAGAAAAGTTGTGTCAAACTTCTATCTTTACTTTCCGCTGTTGATTTCGGTTGCTTGGCTTCATCTTCGGATTTAGCTTGCACCAGCTACCACCCAAGAAAATGTCCTAGAATGGGTCAAACAGGACAAGAGAAGAATGCTTCACGTTGTTTACCGTGTTGGAGACCTTGATCGAACCATTAAGTATATATACTTGATACTCCGTATTTCGCTGGTCTAATTCTGCCACAAAGGCATTATGTTCTTTTCTATTGCACTCTCTTTTCAAACCTGTTAATTTGGGCTGCAGATTCTATAAAGAGTGTCTAGGGATGAAATTATTAAGAAATCGTGACATACCAGAGGAGAGGTACATAAATGCATTTCTGGGATATGGACCAGAAGACTCTCACTTCGTAATTGAACTTACTTACAGTAAGTATATGCAAACTTAAGTGCTATGCCTTTTGATCTTTTCTGTACACTAACTTCAGATATTTGAAATACCTTGAAATATCTCTTTTACCATGTCCAATTTGTTCGTGATACCACTTCTTTTTATTAACTTTGCCAGATTATGGAATCGACAAGTATGATATTGGATCTGCTTTTGGCCATTTTGGAATTGCTGTTGAGGATGTAAGTTTCTCTATAAACTAGTAATATAACAGGAAAAATGTCACGCTGAATATATAATATATCGTTCAAGGATAGCGGCTTTATTTGTTTTGCCCCTGCATTTTGTTTCTTTTGTTTCTATGTCGGGACCATAATACTGACAGAATTCTGTTGTTGACTAGTCATCTTCCTTAATTTGCATTTTCATTTATTTGAGCACTTACTGCTCATGTGGGGTGTGCATTAGGTTGTGAAGACAGTGGAACTCATAAAGGCTAAAGAAGGCAAAGTAACCAGGGAACCAGGTCCTGCTAAAGGAGGAACACAGTTATTGCTTTTATTGAAGATCCTGATGGTTACAAGTTTGAACTTTTGGAGAGGGGTCCAACGCCTGAGCTCCTATGCCAAGTGATGCTTCGAGTTGGAGATCTTGACCGTGCCATAAATTTTTATGAGAAGGTAAGATTTCTTATGATTTCATAAGCACTCTTATACTTGTATTTCGTATTTTTCATGTGCTCATATAAGCTGAAGTACAAGTATCTGCCAATATCAAGAAAATTCTGAACATATAGAGTTTCATTCTCCAGGCTTATGGTATGGAGCTTCTTTGCACACGAGACAATCCGGAATACAAGGTAATCCGACTTCTCTTTTTTCTTTTGGTAAACCATATCAGCTTGATGAGTTCATCAGGGGAAATTAATCTAGTCTCGAGTAAGTTATTGGTGTTCGTATGATATCAAAACATGGTGGCTAAGTGCCACCACAATGGAGATGATTGACTTCCTATGCAGTTCCATGCCTTTTGGTGCTTTCTTTTCAAGTCTTCTTGTACGAAATATATATAAGGCTTCTTCTACGGAATAATTCAAGTGAAAGGAGTTATTCTTCCCCGTTTTATGTATGAATGTCAGTTGCAAATTTGGCAAGGTTGTCGAGAGTGCTGCTGCAGCAGTAGCACCACCCCCGCCCTCGCATACAATGGGGGAAAAGAAGATTTTAAGTTGACTTAGTGATTTAATATGACTACCATATGGTGCTCACTCTTTTGATTTTTCGACTTTCGATGATCTTGTTTTCTTTTTTTTTAAATAGTTACATTGTTATATAAATGTATACGTTTGAAATAAATTGGAAACTCGTGCTGCATTCTGTTTATAGTGAATGCTAGAGGTTGAAAATTTGTGGCTTTAATTCGTACTGACATCCTAGCCCATTAGCTGAATATTCATAAGGAAGACTATGGACTGAAATTTCTCATAATATACCTGTCAAATGTGTTTGCAGTATACAATAGCCATGTTGGGATATGGTCCAGAAGAAAAAATTGTTGTGATGGAGTTGACATATAATTATGGTGTTACCGAATACGACAAGGGAAATGCGTATGCACAGGTAGCAGTTAATACTTTAGTTGTAGTTTCCTCACCTCCCAGGCACCTATAATAGTTAATTCATTGATACATCTGCCAACAGATAGCTATTGGCACCGATGATATGTACAAGACAGCAGAAGCAATAAGATCATCTGGTGGAAAGATTACCAGAGAACCAGGGCCCTTGCCCGGTATTAGCACAAAGATCGTAGCATGCCAAGATCCTGATGGTTGGAAGGCGGTGTTGAGAGCTGGTTTTGAAGTATGACAAACGAGAAGGACACTGAGGTTCAGGAGAAGAACCTTGTCCTTGAGATGAAGGACACGCTTGATCGAAAAGATTACGGGTTGCAAGTCCCTGTGGAACTAGGAGTAGTGGCGCGTGGTTTTTGACGTATCCTAGTCAGACTAAAAGAGGCGGTGTTCAGGCTGTATCCTTGAAGTGTGGACAAGAGTTAGACTTTAACATGGAAAAGAGTTACTGCGAATCTGATATTGCCATAATTAAGAGAATTCCCAGCAGGACTCAACTAGGGTTGTAAGACCTGTATAAAAGCAAGTAGAAGAGACAGCCGCAATTAGTTTTTTACATAGAGAGTCGAGAGCATATAGAGGTGATCTGAAGAACTGTCTACGTTGGAAAACTGAAGAAGACAACTGGTTTGCATGCTGAGTATTTGAGTCTAGATCTCTTGTCTAGGTTCATCGAGTTGTAAGTTGTCTCTGTTACAAGTGTTCATTGTTCTGTCTATTAGCTTATTTCAGAAGCATATGTATTAGGCAAACTACTTTGTGATTACTAGAAAAAGCTAGAGTTTAGCTTTGGTTAGTGATTAGGGTCTAGAGTGTAGCCCCTTGGTTACAGAGTCTGTAATCTGAAACGTTGCTCTTGTGTTAGTGGATTGAGATTCAAAATCCCAGAGTGTGGGTCGTGGTTTTTCTCCCTTGAGCAAGGAGTTTTCCACGTAAAATTCTTGTGTTCTTGGTGAATGTTTTGAAGTGTGTTCTTAAGTATAGTTTGCATAAAAGAGAACTGAGGAACCTTGTTCTACTACGGAAGAACCAGGTTCTTACAACAAAATTCGGAGGACACTATTCAACCCCCCCCTTCTAGTGTCCTTAGGAGGTGCTTAAAGTATAACAAGTGGTATCAGAGCAGGTCTTCTCTTGTAAGGCTAACACCTTGAGAAGGATCAAAATGAGTGCACCGCCTACTATTACTGAAGGACAGTCGGTTCTGAGGCCTCCACAGTTTAATGGGCAATACTACGCATGGTGGAAAAATAGGATGGAGAATTACATATGTGCTGAGGATTATCAACTCTGGCTGATAGTCTCTGAAGGAAACCTGATTCCCACCAAAGTAGTTGGTGAAGGAACCACTGCCACAAAAGAACCTAAGCTGAAAGAAGAGTTTGATGAGTCTGACTATAAGATGATCGAAAAGAACCACAAAGCCAAGCGGTTGGTTATATGTGGTCTGGGTCCAGAAGAGTTCAATCGAGTATCATCGTATAAGACGGCTAAGGAAATATGGGATGCTTTGCAAATTGCACACGAAGGAACCACTGAAGTAAAGGACTCAAAAAGAAGAATGTTGAAGAGACAATTTGAGTTATTTACTATGGGCGAGAAGGAATCTATTCAGGATATGATGACCAGGTTGACCATGATTACAAATGAAATGAGATCTCTGGAGATGGAACTGCCTGAGGTGGAGATGGTTGACAAAATCCTGAATGTGTTACCTGAAGCATGGGAACCAAAAATGACGGCCATTATTGAATCCAAACCCTTGAAATCCATCAAGCTTGAAGAACTGGTTGGAAGTCTGAAGACGCACGAGATGATGAAGGACTCAAAGGCTAAACCTGCAGCAAAGAAGGAAAAGACCCTTGCACTGGAAGCAACAGAAGAAGTTGATGAATATGTTGATCTTCAATCAGTGGAAGCGGCAATGGTAAGTGCTCTAAGACAAAAACTCAATCTGGGAAGGTTTAAAGGATTTAAACGAGGGAACAAGGAGAGCTTTAGCAGGAAGAACATAGTTGACAGTCCTGACTACTCTGGATGCTTCAAATGCTTCAAGAAGGATCATGCTGTCATGGATTGCCCAATGTGGGAAATAGAGTGGATGAAGAACAGAGCTGCTAAGGAAAAGGAAAAGGAAATCACAAAGGAAAACGATGTAGATAGAAAGAAGTCAAGACGGCCCCCAAACTTCAGAGCAGAACGAAGGAAAAGGAAGGAAGCTTTCTATGCCACATGGGGACCAACTGACAGTGAGTCTGATCACGAGAAAGAAGCTGACGATGACTCACCGCTAGCATTAGCAGGGATGACGGATGTTAGTTCTGACGAAGAACATCCTCTTGAAGTAAAATGGGGAAGAGATCCATCAAAGCTACCAGTGTTCAATGGGACTCATTACAATTACTGGAAGAAACAAATGAAGAAATTCTTGCAGGCAACTGATTATAGTCTGTGGCTAATTGTGAAAAGAGGACCTCATGTTCCAGTGAAGAGAGCAGCAAATGGAGTCCTGGTACCCAAGAAAGTAGAAGAACTAGATCCACAAGATCTGGACTGGCTACAAGCAAACTCCAAGGCTGAGGGCTATCTAAGAAGAGGACTTACAGATGATGTGCTTGGACAGATACTGGAATGTAAATCAGCCAAGGAGATATGGAAGAAACTGAAGGAGTTGTACATAGCTGACAACACCAAGAAGGACTCTGCCCTCATGGCAACTGAAGGAAAGGAAGCTGACGGTTCAGCAGAGGTATGTTTATCTGATCTTAAGGAAACTTTACATACATACTCTTCTGAAAATCTAATCCTAATCACAGCCACATTGATTGAAGGATATGAAAAAGAAAAGCTTGAAAAAGATAAATTAATTGAAGAATTGGGTGATCTTAGAACTAAGCACAAGAGTCTCCTAGAACAGAACATTGAGCTTGAAGAAACAAATGCCATCATGAAAGGACAGACTCTTGTGTCAAACTCTAAGATCACTGAGCTTGAATTAGAATGTAGTCAGTTGAGAGAGAGTAAGAATGGTAAGCAAGTTATGAGTGAAGTTCAAACCTTTCTGGAAGATGAATTGAAAAGGACAAATGAGATTTTATACCAAGAAATTGAAAAAAATAAGATGTTAAATCAGAAGGTTGAAAACTCAAAACTTGAACTTACCAGGCTTACAAAATGGAATAAGTCTTCAGAAGCAATGCATTGGGTTCTTGAAAATCAAAATAAAGGAAAACAAGGTTTAGGATTCAAGAAGCCCTTGCCTCCATATAATCCTAAAAGCAAATATGTGGGATTACCTTGCAACATGTTATGCACTTTCTGTGGTCAAACCGGTCATACTAAACAAAGGTGTGTTAACATTACCAAGGCAAGGGCCAAGAATAAAAATTGTGTTTTACCCAAATGGGCCAAACAAGATCTGATTTATCCATTTTCTCATAAGAAGGGACCCAAGCTTGTCTGGGTTCCTAAGGCTAACCTCTAATTGTTTTGCAGGCTGGAGTGAGGGAGAACAACTCAAGCTGGATTCTTGATAGCGGTTGTTCTAGGCACATGACAGGAGATAGAAGTAACTTTCTCTCACTCGCAGCATTTCAAGGAGGCAGTGTGGCCTTCGGAGGAGGAAAAAGTGGTCAGATAGTAGGCATTGGGAAGATTGGGAGATCTCTTGAGCATGCAATTGAAAATGTGTATTGTGTGGATGGTCTTAGACACAATTTACTGAGCATCTCTCAACTATGTGACAGAGGAAACGAAGTGAGCTTCTCATCTGTAGGGTGCATCGTGAAGAACCTACAGAGTGGAGAAGTGGTAATGGAAGGAAAAAGAGTGAACAATGTGTACAAGGCGTCACTGAGGTCCTTACCTGAAAACAACCTGACATGCTTGAATGTACAAGAAAGCGACTCTCAGCTGTGGCACAAAAGACTGGGTCATGCAAGTCTCACTCAATTAAATAAGCTAGCCTCGAAGGAACTGGTTCGTGGATTGCCAAACAAGAAGTTTGAAAACATAAAAGTGTGTGATGCCTGTGTAAAGGGAAAGCATGTAAGAACGTCTTTCAAGTCAAAGAAAGTGGTCAGCACATCTAAGCCACTGGAGCTGGTACATATGGATTTGTGTGGACCTATGAGAGTAAAAAGCAGAGGAGGAAAGAGGTTTGTGTTCGTGATTGTTGACGACTACTCAAGGTATACATGGACCTTGTTCTTGGCCTCTAAGGATGAAGCTTTTGAGAACTTTAAAGACTGGGCTGGTGTGGTTCAGAAAAGGCTAAGTCTTGAACTCATCAGTATTCGATCAGATCATGGAACTGAGTTTGAAAACTCAAAATTTTCTGAGTACTGTGCAGGGAACAACATAGATCACAACTTTTCTGCACCAAGAACTCCCCAACAAAACGGGGTGGTTGAGAGGAAGAACAGGTCGTTGGAGGATATGGCTAGAACCATGCTGCTGTCAAGTGGACTAGCAAGAAACTTCTGGGCTGAAGCTGTAAACACTGCATGTTACTTGCTAAATAGGTGTTCCATCAGAGCCATTCTTGACAAAACTCCATATGAGTTACTCAGAGGTAGAAAGCCAAGCATTGCCCACCTAAGGCCTTTTGGGTGCAAATGCTTTGTCCACAACAATGGCAAGGAACCCTTGGGAAAGTTTGATGCTAGGAGTGATGAGGCAATATTTCTGGGATACTCCACTCAAAGTAAGGCATACAAGGTACTCAACAGAAGAACACAAGTAGTAGAAGAAAGTATGCATGTTGTGTTCGATGAATCAGATAAGGAAATAGGAGAAGATGATGCAGATGATCAGGTGATCGGCTTAAGAAGAGAAGAAAGCATAGATGAACTGGAGGACTCGGATGAAAGGGAGAGCAAAGTCATGTCCGATGAAGGAGTCAACTTGACAGGGGGAACTTCTGATGAAGCTGAAGATCAAGAAAGTCAAGAAGAATTTACTCAAGACGATGGTGCAGGTTCTTCTAATCAGATCCAGATCAAGCCATGGAAATATCAAAGTTCTCACCCTTTGGAGAATGTTCTATCTGAACTGGATACAGGAATTATGACTAGGTCAGCATTAAAGAACTTCTGTGCATTCTTTGCTTTCCTCTCAGCCTTGGAACCAAAAAATGTCAAAGAAGCTCTAGAAGATCCAGATTGGATTATAGCTATGCAGGAGGAACTTCATCAATTTGAAAGAAGCAAAGTGTGGCACCTAGTTCCTAAACCAAAGGACAGATCCATAATTGGAACTAAATGGGTGTTCAGAAATAAGCTGGATGAACATGGCATAGTTACAAGAAACAAGGCAAGGTTGGTTGTTCAGGGCTACAGTCAAGAAGAAGGAATAGATTATGATGAAACCTTTGCACCAGTGGCACGAATGGAAGCCATTAGAATGCTGATTGCTTTTGCTACATACATGGAATTCACACTGTATCAGATGGATGTGAAGAGTGCCTTCTTGAATGGGTACCTAAATGAAGAAGTCTATGTAGTACAGCCTCCAGGTTTTGTGAACAATGAATTCCCTGATCATGTGTACAAACTGGACAAGGCTCTGTATGGTTTGAAGCAAGCTCCTAGAGCCTGGTATGAAAGACTCTCAGGGTTCTTGATGAAAAATGGCTTTTCAAGAGGTAAAATTGACAACACACTATTTCTCAAGAAGCAAGGAAAGGATCTGCTGGTAGTTCAAGTGTATGTCGATGATATCATCTTTGGAGCCACTGATGAGGAGCTGAGCAAAGGTTTTGCTGACCTGATGGGAAGTGAGTTTGAAATGAGCATGATGGGTGAATTGAATTTCTTCCTTGGGTTGCAGATAAAGCAGACGCCGGAAGGAACTATGATACACCAGCAAAAATATGTCAAGGAATTGTTGAAGAAGTTTAACATGGAAGGAGCTAAGGAGATGACTACTCCTATTGCTCCTGGAACAAAGCTCGATATGGATGAACTTGGTCCTTCGACAAATGAGACCAAGTATAGAGGAATCATTGGCTCACTTCTTTATCTCACAGCAAGTCGACCTGACATAGTCTACAGCGTAGGGCTGTGTGCCAGATTTCAGTCAAAACCTAAGGAATCACACTTGACAGCTGTGAAGAGAATTCTGAGATACTTGAAAGGGACTCAGGATCTATGCCTTTGGTATCCCAGAGGTGGAACTTTTGAACTAATTGGTTTTGCTGATGCAGATTATGCAGGTCATTTGGTTGATAGGAAAAGCACTTCGGGGATGGCACACTTCTTAGGTCCTTGCTTGGTGTCATGGGCTACAAAGAAACAAAACTCTGTTGCCTTGTCAACTGCTGAAGCTGAGTATGTGGCAGCTGCTTCATGCTGCTCACAATTGCTATGGATCAAGCAGCAACTGGAGGATTTTGGAATCAAGTGTGGGGCAGTGCCAATCTTTTGTGACAACACTAGTGCTGTGAACATTGCCAAGAACCCAGTCCAACACAAAAGGACCAAACACATTGATATTAGACATCATTTTCTGAGAGACAATGTAGAAAAGGGTCTAATCACTATGAATTCATGCAGGACTGAAGACCAAATTGCTGACATATTTACCAAAGCTTTGAACAAGGTGCAGTTCGAGAGGAACAGGTTGGAGTTAGGGATGACCAAAATACACGGATGACCCAGCAGGTAATCCCCTGGTGATTGGCTAGTTTAGTAGTAAAAGTGTCTGTTAGGAATTTGTCATTACTATCTGGACTAAATTTGTACTTGAGTAAGTACACTCGTTTTTAGTGTTTTGAGCTTTAGGTACAAATAATGTGATCCCATGAAGAACCTACTGTGTACTGAGGAGGAACCAGTCTTAACGTGAGGAATCGTGTCCAGGTACAGTAAACTTACTCTATTTGTTAGTTGTCATAACTGGAATTAAAATTGTCTATTGTACGTGCATCATGGGAGATTCTCCATATTCTCATAACTGTCCAAAATTATAGGAATACATTCCTTTTTAGGATAGAACTCCTTTTAAATTGCTTGGACCCCACTTCTTGAAAAGGGTATATTTAAATTAAGTTCATAACCGTCAAATCTCTTAACTTCTCCCGGTTCTCAAAAAGTTCAAAAAGCTGCCCTTCTTTATACTCATTATTTTTTCTTCCCTAGACATTGTCACTTCACCAAAACCCTCTCTCCTTCTACAGCACTCCTTCAATCTCTCATAATCTCATCCACCACTTCCAATTGAACATCAAAATTCTCTCAAGCCCTAAAATAGATAAACCGTCAACAAACTCAGAAATCTTTACAAAATTCAAGATGTCTGAAAGACCACCTCCATCCACTCTTGCTGAAAGAATTGCTAGGGCTCGCCTAAAATTTCTCAAAAAGGGGGACAAGAAACTGGTCAAGAAGTTAAAATCAAGAGCCGTTCCTTCAACACCTACTACTCAAAGTTCATCTCAACCGTTACCTGAGGTAATCCCTGATCCTACTCCATCTACACCTGTTGGCTCAGTTGATATAGCCAGTCCTGGCATTATAGAAACTGAAACCCTAGTTGCTGAATTAGATAAAATAGTAGATGTTGAGCAGAGGGACAATATAGATAGGGGGAACCCACGTGAGGAGGAACAAGTAACTAAAGAGAATGAACCTAGAGAAGATGTGCAGGATGGTGTAGACGGTGTGTCTAGAGGCGAGTTAAATATAGCCGAAAAAATAGAAGAACAGTTGAGGGAACTGGATAATGATGAATCTCTGAGAAAAGATGTTGGTGAGTCAAGTAAAGATGTGAGTGGAACAGGGGTGTGTTTAGAGGATTCTGTGCCTAAAGGTCCTGAGGGTGATGGAACTGCTACTGCTGAAGTTCCAGGGGGAGAGGGACAAGAACCTGTTACTTGTCTAAACCCTACTAGAGCTGATGATGCAGATTTTAGCTGGACAGAATCTGATGAAGATGGAAACAAGGAAGTTGTTGTTGAAAAACAAGAGAGTGACAAGGAAGAGAAAAAATTAAAAAGGAAAAGAAAATTTGGGGCAGAAGATGAGAAGGTGACAGGTGAGGAAGAGGAGGATGAGGTGGTGTTTGTAAAAGAAAATAAAGTAGAACCTGAAAAAAGAAGAAGGTTGGTGAGAGATGGGAAACCAGTGTTGAAATCTAGACTGGTAGATGAAGAAAGTGAAGGAGGTGACCAAGAGGCTAGTGAGCCTGTGGTCAGGAGAGTTGGCACTAGGTCGGCTTTCAAAATGCAGATGGAGAGGATTGAAAAGCTAGGAAAGACAGTAAAAAATGTGAAGATGAGGGAAGAAGAGAAGAAGAAAGAAGAAGAGGAGAAGAGAGCTGGTGAGGAAGAGGAGGAAAGTGAAGCTGGGAGTTATGTGGAACCCAGTGATTCTGATACTGACAGTGAGGTGGAGAGTAAGAAGAAAAGAAAAGAAGTGGATAGGGAAGCCTTCTTTTCCAGACATCAGGTGCTGCCAGGGAGTATACTGTATGATGAAAAGGAGTTTCATATGAAATCCTTGTTGAGAATGATAGGAGATCAGGGTTGGTTGAGCTTGTTTGGAAACAATGACAGGAAGCTGTTTGTGGATGAAGTCAGGGAGTTTTATACAAATTGCAGGGTAGTAGCCAGGAGGGTGTTTACAACTGTGAAAGAAGTGGAGATTGAATTTGGGAGACCTGAACTGGGAGTAATTCTGGATGTTCCTGCTGAAGGGTATTGCAGGTATGTTAAGCTAAAATGGCCAAAGAGAACAGATAGAGTTACTCCCTTAGATGTTGTGAGAAAGTTTTCAGGGAAACCCAGATTGAGGAAGGAGAGGAAGGTTGAGAAAAAGGAGATGGAGCCTGCACATCAGCTTTTGTTTGAGTTTGTGCATAGGTTTCTTCTGCCTAGGGGGGAAAGGAATTGTGAGGCTAGTGCTCTTGATCTGACCTATATGGATCTGATGGACAGAGGGGTAAAAATAAATTTGCCTGGGCTCATTATTAGGCACATAAAGAGAATCTGTGATACTGATCAGAAGCCACACTCTCTTGTGCATTCTTACATCATCCATCAGATTCTTGAGCATTTTGGAGTGCCTTTAGGTGCAGGGAAGAAGCCAACTATCCATCAGAGGTTTGGGGTTAATGTGCTGAAGAGCTGTGACTTCTTTCAAGAAAGCAGGGCTTCCAAAAGGCCAATGCAGGTCAAGCAGGAGGAGTCAGAGGACAGTGAAGAGTTTGGACCTGATGATGCCATCGGTGCTGTGCAGGAACTGGAGAAAATGGTTCTTGAAGTTAATGAAGAAAATGCTGAACTGCACAGGAAGTTGAAGGTGAAGGATCAAGAGATTGATCGCTTGAAGATCGATTGCCACAAGTATGAGGCCGAGCTGGTGATGGAGAGGGCCAAAAATACGAAACAACTTGAGGCACTCGTTAAGCACTTCAACCTTCAGCTGTGATTCTTCCAGTCCTGTCCTCCTACCTTTCTTTTTTCCTACCCCACCTGATCTTTACTCCTCCCTATTCTCCCTTGATTGCATGTTTTGGATAATTAAGACAATTTCAATTTTTGTTGTGTAACTAAATAGAGTGGTGCTGCTGTCACCCTCTGGATGTTGATTTTAAATTTCTTATGTTTGCGACTGTTTCTTGTTTCAGTACCTGGTTCCTTGTTGGGCCCTTATTTTGATATACCTATGTTCTTGACACTGATGAGTTGCATTATGCTCTAGACTAGATTAATCTGACAAGTTCCTGCAGGTCATTGAATCTTTTCGATGATGCCAAAAGGGGGAAGAAGGAATGTTGGGGTGTTTGTGACCTAACTCATCTGTTTTTATCGTTCTGTTTTTTTGTTCTTGTTTGTGGTATATGTTATGTAGGTTCTTGGGCAACGTTTGTTTGTCATCATCAAAAAGGGGGAATTTGTTGAGAGCTGGTTTTGAAGTATGACAAACGAGAAGGACACTGAGGTTCAGGAGAAGAACCTTGTCCTTGAGATGAAGGACACGCTTGATCGAAAAGATTACGGGTTGCAAGTCCCTGTGGAACTAGGAGTAGTGGCGCGTGGTTTTTGACGTATCCTAGTCAGACTAAAAGAGGCGGTGTCCAGGCTGTATCCTTGAAGTGTGGACAAGAGTTAGACTTTAACATGGAAAAGAGTTACTGCGAATCTGATATTGCCATAATTAAGAGAATTCCCAGCAGGACTCAACTAGGGTTGTAAGACCTGTATAAAAGCAAGTAGAAGAGACAGCCGCAATTAGTTTTTTACATAGAGAGTCGAGAGCATATAGAGGTGATCTGAAGAACTGTCTACGTTGGAAAACTGAAGAAGACAACTGGTTTGCATGCTGAGTATTTGAGTCTAGATCTCTTGTCTAGGTTCATCGAGTTGTAAGTTGTCTCTGTTACAAGTGTTCATTGTTCTGTCTATTAGCTTATTTCAGAAGCATATGTATTAGGCAAACTACTTTGTGATTACTAGAAAAAGCTAGAGTTTAGCTTTGGTTAGTGATTAGGGTCTAGAGTGTAGCCCCTTGGTTACAGAGTCTGTAATCTGAAACGTTGCTCTTGTGTTAGTGGATTGAGATTCAAAATCCCAGAGTGTGGGTCGTGGTTTTTCTCCCTTGAGCAAGGAGTTTTCCACGTAAAATCCTTGTGTTCTTGGTGAATGTTTTGAAGTGTGTTCTTAAGTATAGTTTGCATAAAAGAGAACTGAGGAACCTTGTTCTACTACGGAAGAACCAGGTTCTTACAACAAAATTCGGAGGACACTATTCAACCCCCCCCTTCTAGTGTCCTTAGGAGGTGCTTAAAGTATAACAGGCGGTATGCTATTGCATCCCCAAGTGCACTTTCATAAATTATATCTTCGTTGATTTTCCTGTTCATATTTTGTAACATCTGTGAAAATCACGGTAGGTTTTAGTTGACAATATTGATTTTCTCAAGGAGTTGGAGAGAGCTATTATGGAAGAAACTATGAGACATATACAGAAAATCTGGAAGAAATTATTACCCTCATCTTTGGCAAATGATACGAGGGAATTTCCAACAAAGATGCTTTTTATTTGTGCATAGAACTGCAGAAGTCGTTGTTTCACCAGCATAATAAGCTTTTATATTTAGCATTTTCACTTTTTAGTGGTTAGAAAAGCATAGGAACAGTAGGTCGCATTTCCACTATGTACCATTTGTCTTGTTCATTGAACTGTTTGCTTCTATTTGAACTGTCTGAACTGAGGATGCTCAATTTAGCGTTTAGCCTAGTTGCTAACAAATCTCACTGTAATTTGTCATCTCAATTTTTGTTCTAATAAAAAGATGCCTTTGTGAATATCCATCATTGAATTTCTTCTTTCCAACTTAATATTATAATGAAATGGTTCTGAATTTTGAACGGTATGTAGGATATACTAGTACTAGTGTAAGATCAAAATATGCAATAGCTGTTAAGATCATCCTTTGAAGATTGGACTAAGAGGCCGTTTGGGCAAGCTTAAAAGTAGCTTAAAAACACAAAAGTGCTTATAAGCTTATTAAACTTATAAGCACTTTTATGCTTAAAATAAGGTAAAAGTGAGAAGTTAGGAAAAGTGGCTTATAAGCAATTTATGGCTTATAAGAGCATCTCCAATGATTGCCCTTAATTTTTCCCCTAAAATGGGAAAATCCCTAAAATAGGGTAAACTACTCCAACAATGTCCCTATTTTTTCCCGTAAAAAGAATATTCCTTTTGATATTCTTCTCTCTCTTCTATATTATATTAGTAATATTTTTTATTTCAATTTTATTTTCTTATTTTCATTAAACAAATTCTATCTTTTTTTTTTTTACATATTTGTCACATATAATTTATATTCAATACAAAAATTTTTTGTACCATAAACTTTTAAATAATACAATTTGTAAGAAAATATTAAAGATTATATATATGAACAGATGATTCAAATAAAAGTGAAATCATTGTGATACAAGATAATTAAATATATATTACATAACGATAAAATTCATTCACAATACTACATAAAAATTCAACTTCCACCTCTAGTATGCTCCCATTTTAATGTATTTTTATTTAACGTCTTTTCAATTTTAGCAACATTAAATATTTTATATTTGCACCTTTAATTATTTGTGATGGTTATATCTTTTTCATACAATTATAACTCATACTGAAATTAACTATCAATTTTATATGAAAAAAATAGATGAACGATAATTATATTTTCAAAATAATACGATAATGTTAAGACGATAAAATAATTATATAAACATAATTAAACATATATAAAGAAATAAATTTAAAAGGTTAAATAATAAAAATAATATTATTTTAATGGTGAATAGTAAATAGGGAGATGAATAGTGTATCCCCATTGGGGAAATACTATTCACTCCCTATTTTAGGGACACAAATACGGAGCCACCGGAATTCCGTGTCCAATCACTGACACGCTTTTTGCTTTTTGGTTGGAGACGGAACTCTAAAAAATTTAATTAATTTTTTATTGTAACACTGATTGGAGACGGAATTCCCTCTCTAACTGATTGGAGAGGGAATTCCGTCTCCAACCTTTTTGTAGCATTTTCATCAATTTCTAGTAGTGACTATGTATTAAGACATGTTTACTAGGGAGAAAAAAAATAATTTATAGAATCAATGAGTGGAATTGGATTTTCCAAAATCTTTACTTGCACGTAGGCCTGGGCATCGAGCGAGCGAGCCGAGCCCGAGCCGAACCTAACCGAGCTTGCTATGCTATCGAGCCGAGCCGAATCGAGCTTTATATCATATGGAGCCAAGCCGAGCCCGAGCCGAGCTCAACCGAGCTTTGCTAGAATTTGACCGAGCCCAGACCGAGCTTGAGCCGACTTTATTATTTTGTGTTCCCATACTTAGTACTCCCTCCGTTCCACTTTAGATGAACCCATTTGACTTTGCACGGTGTTTAATAAAGAGAGAAGACTATTGAAACTTGTGGTATAAAATAAGTTATAGATATTTGTGTGGCTACAAATCATCTGGGGATGAGTAAAAGTGAATATTTCTTTCCAAATTTAGAAAGATGTCATTCTTTTTTAAACAGACTAAAAAGGAAATAAGTTCATCCTTTTTAAAACGGAAGTAGTAATATAGAAAATAATATTTTTAAATTTTTTCTTTGATCATAATCATAAATAAGAATAAAAGTACAAGTTTATCAATTGTTAATTATTACATTAAAACATTAAATATAATGTAAAGTTCTAATTTTTTTAGTTATCAAGCTAACCGAGTTGATTCGAGCTTTGACCGAGCTTATCCGAGCCGAGCTAAATTTTAAATGAGCCCGAGCCGAGCCTCTTTTCAAAATAAGCTGAGCCGAGCCGAGCTAATAGGCATTCGAGCCGAGCCGAGCTCCGAGCCGGCTCAGCTCTATGCAACTATTTAAAAAATAAAATGAAAGGGAAAAAAGAAAACAGTATAAGAAGAAGCAAAGAATCAGAGAAAACCGAGTAGCTAAAAGTAGTACTAAAACCCTAAATCCAAACCCCATTAAAGCCCTTCATCTCTAACAGCAGCTATGGGAGGTGAAAAGAATGAGCAAGAGGACACCGCAACGGCAGTGACCCACAAGAAAAAACGGAAAGAAGTTGCTGTTTTTGGCAACTACAAGAACTACTACGGCTATAGAGTAAGTTCCTCTATACTGATGGAATGCACAATGCTATACTTTAACACATAATAGAATTTTCTTGATACCCGCGCACAGCTCAAAACTCGGTGAATAATGGGACGCTCCTCTACGATTCTCCACATAAATCCCAGGTTTTGTCTGCAGTGGGGTTCGAACCTGACTTTGACGTGCACCTACCATACACATCACAAATTGGACTCTTACCATTAGACCAGAGCCTTGGGGCAAAACAGTAACATATTTTTCAAAAAGAATATAATAGTCTTCTTTTATTATTCAAAAAGAATTCAACAGCCTTAACAATACATTCTAATAACAACTTGGAATCAAAGCAAATAAGAGAAGAAGCCATGTTTACTCTCTTTTTTGTAGTTTAACTTTTACTATTGTTTTAAAGTTTTTCTGTTATTATTATTATTACATAGGAGAAGGGGGAGTAGAATGGGGAAGGAGATGTTCTGGGATTAGAACTCTCGAACTACAGGGTGGAAGGTGAGTGGCTCACAAAGTGAGCTGATCCTCACAACAAGTTTACAATGTTTAGCGTTTTAAGCTGATCATTTTGAACTCTAAGTCTCCATTTTGGTGTTTTATCAATCCCATTAATCTTATTTTGAACTTTGTTGTATAACGGTTGTGGTTCTTTCGATGTTCCAATTGTTCTATTACTCTAGTAATTTGTATGATTTAGCTTAAATTTAAACATCTATCCTGTCCTACTCTAGTTTTTTAGAACAAACATTAGCAATATAAAAAAATCACAGTTACTTTAAACAGAAATAAAGGATAAAGTTATATCCAAACCTAGTTGATTATTTTACGGGTAGGGAGGTTGGAGATCTTATCTATTTTCTGCTCACTTCCTATGTATTATTCTATGGGTGATTATATGTAAGGCATCTCCAGCTATATTTAGTTTCTGGTACTTGCAGTGTCGTCGAGTAAACCGTACTGCTCCCAAGTTGAAACAATTTTGAGCAGCTCGGAATTGCCTTTTGTTGTCTCCTTTTAGTTGGAGTCTCACTGTTTTCAATTTTTTGTGCACAGATAGGTCAGGATTTGGAGGAAGATCCAAGGTTAAAAGCTATGAAGAAGGAGTGGTTTGAAGGCAAGGATTGTCTTGATATTGGCTGTAACAGTGGAGTGATCACAATTGCCATCGGTACAAGTTTCTAATTGCATATCTGCTTCTGAATTAGGATTTCACCTTAGTTCTTTTTCTCGCATGTATTACTACCTGTGCTTGATATCCCTGATGACATTGTACACCAATAGACATTATGCATTCCCCTTTTCTTTTATCTTTGTTAATATCAATTTCTTGTTTTGACTACAGCTCAAAAGTTTAGTTGCCGAAGCATCCTTGGAATTGATATTGATGGTGGTAAGTATTTGAACTTCCATTTGGTCTTATTTTTGGTTCACATTTAGTTGATTATGGCATGAAGAACTCGGGAACCAATTAAGATGCAATGAATTGTCATTCAATGTGTGAACTGCATACCTTTTACTTTCATGGACCAGTTTTTGTTTAAAATGAGCTGATTGAGAATTTGTTGTTTGTTTTTGAACCCACATAGTGCATTTTGTTTGAATTTTCTTATGCAATAGGGTGGACCAAACAATTTTTTCCAGTGATAGCAATGTGGGGTTGGATATTGAGTCATACTATTGTTCTTTTAATTGCTTTCCCGCTTCTTATTGAATTAATATGTTCTCTTGATCTCTTATGCAACTTGTTGCCATTGCCATTGTTCGACAATATCTGATTCTTTTATCCAAAATAGTACTCTTTAAGTAATGTGTGGTCTGATGAATCTAGCATTTGACTTAGAGCTAGTAGAGTGTCGTTTATAACTTTGATTATCTTTGTTCACCTTTTCCAGCAAGAATTGAGGATGCCTATTGGACTCTCAGGAAAACTGTGAAGAGTACTAGAACAGTGCCTGCAGGGGTTGCCAAATCAGCAGGTTCCAAGAATGTAAATGGTATAAAGAACCATGTGGAAGAGTCACCTAATAAAAGGGCAAGGACTGATTTTACAGGATCTGATCATTCACAAGAGGGGACTTTGTTTGACATAGTCTCTTTCCAGAAAGGAAATTTTGTTCAGAATTGGCATCCGCGAGAGGATACATCTTATGACACAATTATTTGGTAAGTATTATTTTTCTTTAATATCGCCTTCTGTGTATGTTTCAAGAGATATGAACTCCTATTAGTTCATTGCAGTCCTCTTTTTTTTTTTTTTTTTTTTTTTCTGAAAATGTAGCTACGATATGATATTCTTGGTTCTTATGATCCTTTCTCAAAAGTTACCCAAATATGATTACTAAAGGTGCACGCTATTTAGTGGTAAAGGCAAGTTAGGTGAGCAAAATAGATGATACGAGAAAGGTTCAAAAGATTAAAGAGTGTGGTTTGGTTGGGTTCTCTCTTCCATGTTTTTCCTTAGTCCCAGTCCAATGGACTGAGGAGTCTTATCCGACGACATAAAGGAACTGTAAAAAGAGGGGTGCAAGGGTTTTATGGAATCTCATGCTTGTGAATATAACTAATGCTGAGGCCCTTTCTTTTTGAGTCAAAGTTCATGTGCATTTAATGGGCTAAGTAACCATGAAAGATAGTAATGATTCATAAAGCTCAGAAGTAACCATATCAGAAATCTTCTTGTTTCTGTAGTATGCTCTTTACTGTGATCTCTATTTTGATTTAACTTCTGTTTCCACTTTCCAGTGGTGATGCCTTAGTTGTTTGTGTTTTCGATAAGTCTAATACTTTATAGACGAACACAGTGTCCAAATGTACGTACAAGCTGTAATAAGTGACTCCATGTGAGTCACCTAACACAGTCTTCCAGTAATCATGTCCTTAGTGTGCGAGAGATTGAATGAAACAACATTTCTCTTCTACTTAATTAGAGTACTTTTGCTTCTGTCCTTGAACAGATCGACTACTCAAAAGTTGGGGGGGGGGGGGGGGGTGGAGAGTTTGGCCCAGCTGTTGGGGGTGGGTGCTGGCTTCTCAATCTTCGGCTGTTCGGCCTTTTTGTTGTGTTGCTTCAGTCCATGAAGAGCTTTGACAAGTTGGCAGACATATTCTGGATGAGCGGAAAAACAAGTCGGTTGAGACATATAGACCTCCTCCTCAAGAGTTCTGTGTAAAAAGGCACTTTAGACCTTGTTTTCTTGGTTTTTTGTATGTCGTTTGAGCAACCGTAATGTTCTTCTTTTGTATTCTGGTCTTTTGTTTTGATTCCATGTATGTGAGCTTGATAAGCTGAATTTCTTTTTATGCAGTTTAAGCGTGTCGAAGTGGGTGCAGTTAAACTGGGGGGATGAGGGACTAATAACTCTGTTTTCAAAAGTCTGGAGGCTTCTTTCACCGGTAATATTCGTATATATAGGAAACAACTCTTTAAGATAGTAAAGGTTCATGTATAATTGCATGCCGGTATGCATTTGCTAAATAACGTTTAACTGTATTTTTGGTAACAGGGTGGTGTCTTTATTTTGGAGCCTCAGCCTTGGCGTTCATACTACAGTAATCGTCTTGTATCTGAGGTACTCCCTTTGCCTCTTGCTTCAGATGCATGCTTTTTGTTATAATATGGATAACCAAGACCTTAATATTGGGATTTTTTCCCCTTGGTGTAACAAACATATTCAGTTTTCCTCTGAACAACGTTACTTTTGTTCATTATGCAGACAACAAGAATTAATTATCAAAATATTGAGATCCATCCCGAGGATTTCCAAGATATACTTTTGGACAAGGTAGGTTGCAGGAATTCTGCCATCTTTTTTGGAACGTATAAGTGAAATCTTTCTTGACCTGGGATAATAAAACTGACGAATTAATCTTCAACTTGAATGCAGATTGGATTTAGAATGGTAGAGGACATAACATCTAGCGCATCCAGTCGCAAATCTGGGTTCGACAGACCTATTTTTGCATTCTGGAAGTGATTGTATTAATCATGAAATTGCTTTTTGTCCGGCTGAAAATTGTTGTTGTATATATATGTATTCCAGGTGTTATATGGAGCTATTGAATTTATTCTAAAACTTTCCCCAAATGCTCTGGCTGATGACTTATTTCACCTCACTGATAATTGAATATTTACTTAACCTCCGATAATTGAATGGATTTAGTGGTAGGTTGTAGTCGAAATTTTATAATTGATCATGAAATGCAGATAGTTGTGTCTGCTTATAAATATTTGTTCATCAATCTAAGGAACTCTATCAGGGTAGCTTTCTGTCATCGTTTGCTTGCAAGCTTGGTTCCAACTTCAGAGTACATTTAGATTTGTGGTTGAAATTTGAATATTATCTTCGTGTGTTACTGAAGATAATATTATGGTTGATATATTTTCATTACCCATAATTTGTAATCTGTAACTCGAACAACTTCAATCTATGAGTTCCTCAAATTGTCAATGTGGCATCATATAGTTGAATTTGGAAAAACATGTAACCTCTCGACACCGAAACTCTTATCACAAGCCGCAACCTATCTTCACTGCACAACTCCCACCACCAACCACCTATATTGTTGGTCTTCGCCGCCATCATCAACCACCTCCAGGGGCGTATTTGCTCCATAGTTTACGGTTCACGGGAACTCATACTCTTCCCACGAAACTAAGTATATTATATATATATTTTGTAAAATATGTATAATATGATGTTTGAGAATTCATACTATAAAAGTTTAAACGGGTCACTTGCTAAAGTGGTGGTTCACTTACACATTAGAGTAGGGATCAATCCTCATTTAAACGTCGTTTAATATCAGCATATAAAATGATAATTAACTAATATAAAGAATAAATTTTTCTATGAAGGTTGTTCGCCCTCCACTTTTGATACACTGTAATTCCGCTCCTAATAGTAGTGAGCCCATTCTCTTTAAATAGTAGATCCGCCTCTGACCACCTCAACCAACAATCATATCCACCACCACTACTATCACTGACCAACTTTCACCACTAGCCTACACCAAACAGCCACCACCAACAACCACCTCCATTGCCAACTACTAGCACACAACTATCACCTCTAGTCACCATCGTCGACCACCTCCATCAATCACAACCACCACTAGCCACTACCCCGCAACTATTATTTTCTACAACCACCATCACCACTAGCTACTATCCTACTAACTTTACAGTGTGTTTTATGACAAAAATTTCTACAACACAGTATAAATTAATATTTCCACATATTATATTTATTAATTATTATTAAACAAGAACTAGGCACTCAAATATTCGATAAGGTTAATGTTTAGACTAAAGGCATGTTCTTAATTATCACCTTATTTAGAAAAATAGTAGTCTCGCAAACATTTTTGAAAAGCACTATTAATAAAAATACTTATTAAAATTTGTTGATTTTGACAGCTTAACCAAAATAAAATACAACATCAAAACGTAATTACATGATAAAAAAGAGAATAAATAATAATTTCTTTTTCTCAATTCTATTTATTTACTTATCATAAATTAGTCCAATTTAGACAAGGAAAATATGCAACATCTCCCAAATATTTTCAGAAAACAAAATCAGAAGCAAAATCCAAGATGGTAAGAGAAGTGGAGAAGATGGTGGGGTAAGTTTAAAAAAAGTCCCAAGCTAGTCTTTTAATAATGAAAAGAGCCTCAAGTTTTAAAAAATAGGTATAGGGTCCTCCATTAGGATTAGTGTTAATTGGGTAAAAGATGCATACAAACTTAACCCTCAAGTTTTTAAGTTTACACTTTGCACCCTCTAATAAACCCTCATTTTACCCCCCCCCCCCCCCCAAATGGCAAAAAAAATTTCCCACCCAATAGCTCCCCCCCCCCCCCCCCCCCGCCGTCCCCCACCACCCCCATCACTGCTCCGCCGATTCCGGCAAGTTTCCAGCCTTTTTTATTTTTTTTATTTTTTGGTTCACTATCAGCTCCCCAAAGTAGATTCAACAACTATTTCCAAGTATATTGTGTATTTGCAAAAGATTTGTTCCAAAAAAATTTGAGAATTGTCAAAATTTGCTCAGCCATTTACAACACGAATCTCAACTAATCGCCTTGAATTTTCAGCCACATTTGGTCTCTGGTAAGTGTTCTTTAACTTTATAGTCGAGAAATTTGATTTGAAGCTAAAAGCTACCGGATTGACAATTTTGAAGAACTGGGTTTGGTTTCTGGTCAAACATCCGTCGACGAGATGGTTGATGTTTAAACATCTTGTTGATGTTTTTGTGCACATCGTATCATATGTTTAAACATATGTGCTAATGCTGAGCGTATGTTTAAACCATTAAACATTTGGACTTATGTTTAAACATCATGCATGATGTTTGAAAATAAATCAGGATTACTAAACATCATTGAGGATGTTTAAACATAAGTCCAAATGTTTAAACATTTTAACTGATGTTTAAACAACCTCAATGATGTTTAGTAATCCTGAATGATATTCAAACATCATGCATGATGTTTAAACATCTAAAAAAATGTTTAAACATTTGTATCGATGTTTAAACACTGTAATTTTTTTTTACAGAATGTTTGAAGCAGTACCTTTCATTTTTTGTGAATATGGCTTCTATAAACAATTGTATTATGAAATTTATGCTATAAGGATCTAATATAGACCCTCTTTGTATCTTCAGGACAAATAATGAGGCCCGTATTATTGGTAGTTGATTATCTCGGTGAATGGGTGGAGAAAGCTAAAAGTTTTGTTTGGGTTCCCGTTGTGAAAGAGAGTAGACCTATTCTTGTTAGTAAGTAGGTTACTTATAATGAGCTGGTTGAAAAAATCATTCAAAGTTGGGGAATTCTTGATGATCCGAGGGATCTATCTATTACGTACTTGTTGAGCATTGTAAAGCAAAAGACTGCACCTTCTCACATTAGGAATGACATTGATGTCTCTTTTTTTATGGCTGATGTGGATGCATCTGGTGCTAGGCCCACTCTACGTGTAAATGTGGTTCCTCGGACTGAAAATTTTAATGAACAAAATCATGGGTTGGATGACATTGCAGAGGAGGCTTCATTAAATATGAATGTGGCTGAGAAGGAAGAAGATGAAGAAGCAAAAGAAATCCAAGAAGATAATGAGGTACAGTTTCCTGATTCAATACCATCACAAGGCAGCCACACTCGGCCGGACGGCACTGGTTTCTGCACAGGGCAAACATTCACGAACAAGCGCGAGTTGGTTGTGCTGTTGAAGCTTGCTGCAGTGAGAGTGCCTTTCTATTTTCAGTATGTGGAGAATAAGAAGAATGTATTTTGTGCTAGATGTGTGGACAAGAATTGCCACTGGTGGATTCGAGCCATGAAGTACAAGAGCTGTGACATGTTTTATATCACTGTCTACAACAGCCAGCACACTTGTGGTTCTGAGCATTCTAAAAGCCATCATCCACACGCCACGTGCAATGTTTTTGGAGAGTACATGAAGAACAGATTTCATAATGGAAAAGCACCATCCACCAAAGAAATCAAGGATGCAGTTCTAGCAGATTTGGGTTGCAAAATAAGCTATTGGAAGTGTCTCAAGGGCAGCAACATTGCAAAGTATTTGGCAAGGGGGTCACCCGAACATGGCTATGCCATTCTTGGTGCATACAGCTATATGATTCGGCAGTCAAATGAAGGAAGCAAGACAGCATTACAGCTTGATGAACAAGGGAGGTTTCTGTATTTTTTTGTTTCTTACGGTTCGTGGATCAGGGGGTTCAAGACTATTAGAAAAGTGCTGGCTGTTGATGACACTTTTTTGACGGGTCCATATGGTGGAGTGTTGTTGTCCGCTGTCGGTCAGGATGCTCAAAATCACATCTTTCCTCTTGCATTTTGTGTAGTTGACAAAGAGTGCGATGCCGCCTACGAATTCTTTTTTGAGCAATTGGTCGGGATAGTCCCTGACGATGATGAGTTGTGCATTATCTCCGACAGGCACAGAAGCATTGAAAAAGCTGTTTGTAAGGTTTTCCCATTTGCTAACTATGGTTATTGCATGAGGCACCTTGGTGAGAACCTCCGCACGACTTTTCATTGTGGAGATTTAATTGGTAAGTACATTACCACAGCGGAGGCGTATACGATTGCTCAGTTTGATAAGCATTTGAAAGAAATTGAAGAAATTGACCTGAGGGTATCCAACTACCTGGTTGATCTTGGGGTTGAGAAGTGGAGCAGAGCACACTTCCCTGGAAACAGGTACAGCTTATTACACCAAACATATACTTGGATGTTTGAAACATTATTGTTGATGTTTAAAACATAGTGTTGGATGTTTAAACATATTAACGAATGTTCCAGTATGTGTGACTGCATTTCCTGTTTATTGTTTGTTAATATTGTAGGTTCAATGTGATGACCACAAACATTGCCGAGTCGGTTACCTCAATGTTCAGGAATCACAAAGAATTTCCAATTGATGCGCTTTTCAATGCTATAAGCGAGAACTATGCTGAAAAGTTTCTTCAGAGGCGCATGGAATTTTTGTACAGTTCGAACACTTGTGTCCCCTTAATTGAGGAGGTGATAACAGCCAACAATTTATTGGGCAGCAAGCTTTTGGTGCATTGAGTGAATACCTGTTTTTTCAAAGTTAAAGGAGGAGGTCCAACAAATATGACTTATGAGGTGGACCTACCCAACAGGACATGTACTTGCAAGCGGTTTGATTTGGACAAGATACCTTGTCCACATGCTATGGCAGCTATGAGGTTGAAGTATCCAGATGAGTTTGGGAGGAAAATCTTTGAATACACGTCGTCATATTATTATGTAGAGTCCTACTTGCTTGCATATGCCGAATCAATCTATCCAGTTCCGGTATCTTGGCATGACTGTCCTCATGAGCTGAAGGAATGGAAATTACCTAGCCCTTACTTGAAACTTGGCCGTGGAAGAAGGAGGATGAAGAGAATTCCATCCGTTGGGGAGCGATTCAAAAAGAGGAGAAACAAATGCGGGATTTGCAAAAAGCTTGGCCACAAAAAAACTACCTGCCCAACAGTTACAAGACCAAGTCAGAACGATCCCACAAGTGTTTAGCTGCTGCTTTGAACAATCCTTTTATTTGGGTGTTTGTTGTTGAATTTCTGAACCTCTTTTTAGACAATCCTTTAATATGTAATCTCTATTTAGACAATCCTTTATTTATGTTCGTATTAAGTTATTAAGGTGTGTCTTATTTTCTCATGCTTTGCCTGCTTCTTTGTTCCATATAAAATGTTTGATCGCACTTGAGTCTGTTCCAAACATCGTGCACAATGTTTAAACATAAGTTAATATGTTTCAACATCACGTGTAATGTGTAAACATATTATGAAATGTTTGAGATTCCACCTAATATATTAAACATCCAACTGGATGTTTAAACATCACGACGGATGTTTCACAGTAAATGTTAAAAACTGCACGTCTACACTGAAAAGACGGGTTCTCCTGAAAAGACACATTTCAAAACTGCACGACTGCACTGAAAAGACACATTCATTCCACAAGGTGCCTCTTGAAGTATAAACGGTGATTTTTGAAAACCACATTGACATCCTATAAATACCCAACACTATATGCACCAACAGTATATGTAAATTTTCCATCACCACCAACTTCAACAACATAAATATGTCTGAAGCAGGATCAAACGACCCCTTGCAGGTTGGCAATAGTGATCAGGCATCACGTCACAACCAACCAATACAGAATGCGCCACAAAGAGAACGACGAGGCGATATAAATTGGGAAGTTGCAATTCTAAAGGACGACATGGCAGAGATGAATCGAGCCATAGAAATAGTACGAGCAGATTTATGGCGTTTAAGGTACAGGCACGCGAGGGATCACCGAAGGGTCATGCAAATAATTACACAAATTTTGGATGAACTGGACCTGGAGATTGAAGGCGTATGAAGTTTATGATATATTTTAAGTTGTTATATATTACCTTAGTTTCCGTATTTAACATATTATTATGTTGTAAACTTTATATCATGTAACGTATTATTATGTTGTAAACTTTATATCCGTACGTCGTAAACTCTACTATTATTTAATTTAGTCGTTTAGTCTCTTTTTTACAACTGGGTCTTCTCATTTTAGTATAGTACTTGCAATGTTTAACAAGCAGGCGGAATCTTAAACATTTAACACGATGTTTAAACATATGTCGTTATGTTTAAGATCTCACTAAATTACTTAAACATAATGTGTTATGTTTAAACATTTGTCATGATGTTTAAACATCCCATGTGATGTTTAAACATATCAGGATATGTTTAAACATCACATGGGATGTTTAAACATTAAACATCATGACAAATGTTTAAGATTCTGCCAAATATACTAAACATCACCCTCTGATGTTTAACATTTCGTAAGATGTTGCACATCGTACGAGATGTTTCAAACATCTGACGGTATGTTTAAACATCGTAGTAGATGTTTGAAACATATGACCATATGTTTAAACGTTTCATCGAATGTTTAAACATATCATGTTATGTTTGGATGAACCAATCTATTTTTTTGCAAGTATGCAACCATATGTTGAGTTATGAGACGTGTAATTACACATTTTGAAGGATAAACTTAATGATTAAGTATAAAAAGTATAATTCCATCGATATTGAAGGTGTTTGAAATGATAACACTGATGATTGGTGTTTCTATCAATCAAGATGGAGGTGTTTGAGTGAAAGGTGATAGTGTTATGAGTGATAACACTAACAACTAAGCGTTTACATGTATTTTTATTGAAGGGTGAACATATTGGTTGTTTAAACACCAATAATTAGTCGTTCCTTTGTGCATGTGAATGATTTTGAACAAAATTGGAGTGAGAACTCTATTTTAACTTGTTCACTCATGTAGATGAACATTAACAAAAGAGTTTGGAGTGACCTATCAAGGGATTAGAGTTAATCTAAGTTTTCATGGACAATTGAAGGGTTTAGGAGTCAAAACGGTAAAAAAAACACTTTAAAGTAAGTATATATTGATAATTGAACTCATTCTTATTGAAAGCTCAAGCTTAAGCTTAAACATCATGACAGATGTTTGAAACATATGACTATATGTTTAAACATTTCATCAAATGTTTAAACATATCATTATATGTTTAAACATCATGACAGATGTGTGAAACATCTGATGGTATGTTTAAACATCAGGAAAGATGTTTGAAACATATTACTATATGTTTAAACATTTCATCAAATGTTTAAACATATCATGATATGTTTGGATCAAGCAATCTATTTTTTTGCAAGTATACAACCATATGTTGAGTTATGAGACGTATAATTACACATTTTTTTGCAAGTATGCAACCATGATTAAGTATGCAGTTATTCTATTGTGTAAAAGGGAAAAGATGAAGGGGTGTACGTGGGGTTATGAAGGGGGTGCGTTTGAATTTATGAAGAGGTGGATGTGAATAGGCATATACACAACTATATATGAATAGGCACCTCCTGTAACCATCACATATGCAATCGAAAAGGCACCAAATTTAGCCTATATATATGTTCCATAATTACTTCCATCCACCCCAAACAAAATCTGAAGAAAACAACACAAACCACCACTGAAATCGAATATGTCCGTGAAGATATTGCAACCTGGAACTTCTGTATTAATGTTTCAAATGTTTAAACATTTAGATAAGATGTTTACACATATATTGACATGTTTAGACATTTGGATGATGTTTCAGCATATTCCAATTAATAATTTAAACATCTGAAATATGTTTCAACATAGTCAAGTATGTTTACACATATGATGAAATGTTTAAACATCTACACGATGTTTCTTAAATCAGTGAGATCTGTCCAGTGCACACAACCAAAGTATTTATATAAAACATATAATTATCCGTACATGACGACCAACAAAACATAACATAAAACAAATTAAGAAAACAAGCCAAAATAAATACTTAATTATCCTTACATGCCAATAAATACTTAATTGTCCAACCATAACTTATCAAACTACGGTACTATCTTCCCACGAAATATGTCCACAGCCCGTTTCACCCTAAAATCCACCATGGTGTTATCACAGAGCTTGTCCCAGGGAGTCTTTGTAAGAAGGTGTTCAATGAAGGCAAGGGCATAAGCACCTGATGCAGTACGAGTGTTGCTTGTCGGGAGGTCTTTCACACGTTCATATGGCCACACTTTTTTGTTCAGGATATCCTCCGGCAAACTTTGGAACATCTCGCACTGTCTGATGAAAATGGGGAAAAGGGAAGTGATGGGCTTGATCAGTGTGTCAAATTCATCATCATTGTTGTCACTGTACATGGAGTCGTATACCCTTATCTTACCTTCCTCCACAAGGAACTCCACAGTGACAAAATGAACCCCTTTCAATTTCATAAGACAGAAAATCCTCTTCACCCCAGCCCACTTCACACCCCCTGGGTTCGGCTGCTTACCTTGTGCATACTCCAGCATGTCATCCTTGAATTGAACAGTCTCAAGCTGTACTTCTAGGGGCGCAGCCAATGCATCAGCGAGTACACGCTGCTTCTTGTAAAGATCACACAATTTCTTAGAGAAATTCAAATCCAAAATGACATCGGATTTGAGATAGAACTGGGAGTGGGCATTCTTTTTAAGCCTCATCAGGCTCATGATTTCCTCAACATGCTGCAGAAAAGGAAAAAAAAAGGAAAAAGAAAACACATAAAGAACAGGCAGAACATGTCAACATCAGGGGAAATGTTTAAACACCAGACATAATGTTTAAACATATTGTGATATGTTGCAACATCGTATAGATGTTTAACATTATATAAACATATATGCGTAATGTTTAAACATTAACTAATATGTTTGCACATTATGTATTATGTTTAAACATATCATAAATTATTTGTGATGTTTAAACACTGCTTGTTATGTTTGCACATCCCAATCCATGTCTAAATATCTGATCTAATATATGCACTAAGAAAAAAGAATTAGGGTGAATTGCGTGTACCTTTTCCTTCAAACTGCTTTCCATTCTAATGATTTCTTCCAGATCCTTGTAATTGTACTCATGCCCAAGAAAAAGTGGACTTTTTTCATTTTTCTTCTCTGCCAAGAAGGCACCCAATACATCTTTGCTCTTCTTATCCACAGCCTTGTAAATATCAATCTTCCCCCTCACTATCTTCTTCTTCCCTTTTCTTCCTGAAGCAGTAAATGGGGATTTCAGAACTCTACTAGGGAAGATGCTTCTCAAACCTATTCTCTTGGGCACCTGTGTTTTCATCATTTCCTTCAACTCAACTAACATAGTCTCAATCCCACCAACCTTCAACAACAATTTATCAGTGTCCTCCTTGCACTTTAAGCATTTGCAAGTGCACTCTCCAGTCGACGTACCCACAACTGCTTCTTCTCTCCTCACAACTCCTCCTCTAGTACTGCCACTATCTTCTTTTCTTCTAGCAGGTCCTCTACTGCTGCCATCTTCTTCTCTTCCAATAACTCCTCCTCTACCCTCATCCTTCCTTCTAGCATATCCAAAAAGATCCCCAGCAATTCCAGTGTACTCTCTTCCACTTACTCCAAAAAGATCAACACCCTTGCCCCCACTGTATCCCGTCAACATTGCACCACGACTTAGCACAACATGTTCTAGAGGGGTGTTAGGAACAACAGCTTGTTTCCTCAACATTGTCACCCCATCCAACCGCCGCATCAAGCCATCAATCACCACGTCCTTTACATCCTCAAATGGCACAAAGTCATGGAGCACATCCCTCAACTCTTTGGGTGTGGGTACGAGGTAAGGGTGCACCTCCTGCAATAAAATAACCACAAATGTTAAAAGTAATGTTTAAGGATTTATTGTAACATTTAAACATCAGTACCAGTGTTTAAACATCACGACTAATGTTTAAACATTTCGTGTAATGTTTAAACATCACTAATAATGTTTAAGCATTTATTGTAACATTTAAACATCAGTACCAGTGTTTAAACATCACTACTAATGTTTAAGCATTTATTGTAACATTTAAACATCAGTACAAGTGTTTAAACATTTAGTATAATGTTTAAACATTTTGTGTAATGTTTAAACATCACTACTAATGTTTACACAAATAATGCAGTGTTGAATGTGAAAGAACTGGGGAGTAAAAGAAATCAGCTGGAACACTGCATCTGGGTCCTTTTCTACCTTATCCCCCAACCAACGTTTCATCCGTGATATTGTCTTCTCCTTAGGGTATTCCCTTAGCCTAAGTGCCGGAATAGCCTCTAACACCCATGCCATGAAAGCCCATGAAAATCCATACAGTGTGTAGCTATTCTCAGGAGCCTTCCAGCTTGTAAAATCTTTCAGGATGTAAAACACACTCAAGTCGAAGCTTTTTCTTCCCCATGGGTACTTGTAAAAGTATTCAGGGGTGCTCGCGAGACAAACCACCCATTCATCAATACCACTGTTAGTGTCCTTTGAACACAACACTTGGTGCTCGAACCAACACAAACATAAACTAAACCTTATGTCATCATCCTTCACCAGATCTTCACTCTCTATCAGTTCCAGAATATAATCACTACTTGCAGCCTTCTTCCCCTTCCTTGAAACCAAATCCCACAAATCTTTCCCCTTGCTACGGGCTTCATCCATGAAATCATCAGGGGGAGGTAGGGCACAACTCAATCTTGTCATCAAGGCAAACTCCTGCATCCCAAAACGAAGAGGCAGATCATGGAATTTAAACCACGCCTCAAACTTCTTCTGACAAATAACCCGGCGAAGTAAAATGTTGTGAACCAGCTTTGGAGCAAACACACACTTGGGCAAATCGATTAGGTGCCCGAAACAGCTTTCCTTGAATCTTTCCATTAGATTAAAATGATGTAAAGCTTTACGAAATTTATCCAACTTCGAGTGCAGTGATGATCTGACCGTCACCTTCTTTGTTGCGAACGCATTATTATACTCCATCCACGTCTTCATTTGACTCAAATCAGGCAGGTCAGTCTTTATGCATGGGGTAACCTCATCAGCCAACTCCACCTGAAATTGATACAAGAAAAACAATCATTACACAGTCACATTTCTAATGAAGAAAACATTTTCATGGGTTAAACATTGTTAAGATGTTTAAACATCACCCAACATGTTTCAAACATCTTATAATATGTTTGGAACATAATCTATAATGTTTGAAATAAATCCAAACATCATTTATTATGTTTGAAACATAATATAAAATGTTTGAAACATTCGGAGTGATGTTTGAACATATTCGTATATGTTTGAAACATCATACAAGATGTGTAAACATAAGCTTCGATGTTACCTCCTGTTCTATTACCTCTACAAATTGATCCTCTGCTGTTGCTTGTGTTGTTGCTTGTGTTGTTGCTTCTGTTGTTTCTTCTGTTGTTGCAGGCAAATCATGAACAGCTTTTGTTCTTCCTTCCCTTGCCTCACTAACTCTAACTTGAGGCATAGCACTACCCCTACTTTCTCCCCTTTGTTCATTACTTGGCTCTGCTTCTGCATCCTCTGTACCTTCTTCACTACTTCTTGATCTTTGTTGTTCCTATTCGTGTTGATTTTTGCTAAGATCCCGACTAGCTTGACTAGCACGACTAGCACGACTAGCGTTTGGGCTCTCGAAAGGAACCTATAAAAGATCCGGTACTGCCCTGCTTCTTTGTCTTTTTGCACGAGGAGATTCACTTTCAGATTCCAAGGGAATTTGCCTGTCTGTGGCTTTGGTTGTGGTCTTTTGGACCTTCTTAGCAGCAGCAGCCGTAGCCTTTACCAGTTGCCTTTTTTGGGGGGGGGGGGGGCATGTTGCCTATATACACAAATAACAAATAAGTTTCTTTACACGTATTTCCCATATTTATAAGAACAAAATATGGTGCAAAAAACTTGAGGCCCATTTCCTATTCAACATATACAACTATCATGATTGTGTACATTAGGCTTGTTATTACCACTCTTCACAAGTTTTAAGAATATTCTAAATGCCTTATCCATATGTGTTACTGAAAAATGCAGTTCAAACATCATGAGTAATGTTTAAACATCACGCTTAATGTTTGTATTCTACAGGGGATGATGTTTAAACATCTCTATTAATGTTTAAATCATCTCCGGCTAAACATCCGGTGATATGGCCAAACACAACACAGATGTTTCAAACATCTTACGGGATGTTTGAAATAAACGGATTTTGTTTAACCATATCACCGGCAACTACACAAAAAATTCAGTCAAAACTTCATCATTTCCTCGTCCCAAACCGACCCAGACAGAATCATAAACAAACATAACTTTTAAAACAAAATTCTACGGTTTTTTCTTAACAACAAAAATCGATCAAAAAAATGGTAAAATAATGAAAACAAATGAAGAAAACTATAATGTTGGTATCAGAGAAGACTTACAATAGAGATTCGGTGACAATCGATGAGTTTTGACAGTCCGATTTTGAGAAAAAAAGCCGGGTCGAAAACGGGTTGAAAACGGGTCGTGTTTGAAGAGAGAGATGTTTGAGATTCTTTGGGAAATGTTTGGGTTTTTGGTTTTTTGAAAAATCAGAAGTTGGGGTAAAGGGTAGGTAGTGGAGTAATGGGTAAGTTTGTAAGTTTTTTTCATTCCACACTGTAATTCCGCTCCTAATAGTAGTGAGCCCATTCTCTTTAAATAGTAGATCCGCCTCTGACCACCTCAACCAACAATCATATCCATCACCACTACTATCACTGACCAACTTTCACCACTAGCCTACACCAAACAGCCACCACCAACAACCACCTCCATTGCCAACTACTAGCACACAACTATCACCTCTAGTCACCATCGTCGACCACCTCCATCAATCACAACCACCACTAGCCACTACCCCGCAACTATTATTTTCTACCACCACCATCCCCACTAGCTACTATCCTACTAACTTTACAGTGTGTTTTATGACAAAAATTTCTACAACACAGTATAAATTAATATTTCCATATATTATATTTATTAATTATTATCAAACAAGAATTAGGCACTCAAATATTCTATAAGGTTAATGTTTAGACTAAAGGCATGTTCTTAATTATCACCTTATTTAGAAAAATAGTAGTCTCGCAAACATTTTTTAAAAGCACTATTAATAAAAATATGTTGATTTTGACAGCTTAACCAAAATAAAATACAACATCAAAACGTAATTACATGATAAAAAAGAGAATAAATAATAATTTCTTTTTCTCAATTCTAGTTATTTACTTATCATAAATTAGTCCAATTTAGACAAGGAAAATATGCAACATCTCCCAAATATTTTCAGAAAACAAAATCAGAAGCAAAATCCAAGATGGTAGGAGAAGTGGAGAAGATGGTGGGAGTAGGCCTTGTTTGGGGAGCAACAAATGCCCTGATGCGAAAAGGTGCAATCAAATGGGACGAAACCATCAAATCTTTACCTCAACCAAACACACCCCAGCACCCATGGATCAGCACCATCAAGAATTGGCTGAAACTTGTGTTAATATGGGAATATTCTTTGCCATTTCTTGTAAACATTTCAGCTTCAGCGACTTTCTTTGCAATCTTAAGTGACACACCCATTTCTTTAGCTGTTCCTGTAACTAATGCCACCACTTTTGCTGCCACTGCTGTTTTTGGATTCATTCTTGGTGAACAAACCAACCTTGGTCTTTCCCTTTTTGGTACCTTTCTTATTGTTCTTGGTGTTTATATTTGTGTTATGTAATCAACAACGACCTACCAAGTGTTATCCTACAAGTGGGGTCTTGTGGAGGGTGAGGTGTGCGCAGATCTTACGCCTGCTTGCCTTGAGTAAGGTAGAGTGGTTGTTTCCGATAGACTCTCGGCTCAAAGAATTATGTAATCAATTCTGAATTATTGGTATTTGATTCCATTGCTCCTTAGAATGTTTATTTGATTCTTGAATAAAATTAGAAAGTTTGGGATTTGTCTAGATTAGAATGCTGATGTTTTTCTTGTCAAATTGGATTTGTCGATTTTCCTTACCAGTGATATTTACGTAATAAACTGCTATTGTTCAAGAATACAATTTAACAAGATAGAAGATTTATATTAGGAATCTTGAAGGTATCTTCAGTTTTTACAGCTTACATTTATATGAGGTCGGAGTTAAGTTTAGCATAATGGTTGAGTCACAGCAGCGTTTGCTGCATGCTGAATTTAGAAGACCATTAGAAGAATGCTGTATGCTGAATTTAAAAAGCCATTAAAAGAAACAAAGGGGGATTTGGAGGGTACAGAAAGAAGCAGAGTTCTATAAGATGTGCTTTACTCGCTTTAGACACTTCTTCCTGATAAATGATATTCTTTTTCCAACCAAGCAAATGTTGTCCTATCTTTACTTGAAGCTCAGCCTTGTAGTTTCTATTCACTTGTGAAGAAAGTTTATTATTCTTTACAAGTTAATTTTGGTATAAGTATATTAGCGATCAGGTCTAAAAATCTTTAATCTTATAAAAGGGCTGTATCCAAGTAAAGAGTGTACTAGTCAGGTCTAAACACAAGGGTTTATGTAAGAGTCAATCCAATTAGCAGCTATGTCCACCACAAGAGAGCATGAGGGGTGACTCCCCCTGCTCTTCCTATTCAGGACTTACAATATCCAAAATTTCCACTTGTTTAGCAGTTCTGACACAGATGCTGGCAGAACCTAGCATATTCAATCGTTGCTGTTTTGCAATGCAGTAGAAGATTGTCAACCTGCAATCCCCCTGTTACCTTCCCTATGACATAGTACACTAATATACTAGATATGGTTCAAGTAGTTGGAGCTTCGATTTGAATCCAAGCAGTCTTGTCATATAGAAGTCTTGGCTACATAGAACAAAGCAGATTTTTGCTATATTAGCACCACTAGCTCTTCTGTTCATGGTCCTCCTAAAGTTGATTATCTATTGTTGTGCTTGCTCTGTTGCACCTTGTTTGCTTTCTGTCCTTTTGTGGAGTTGAGATATATTGTTGAGTTGTCGAGATCATTAACAAAAAAGAATTTAGAAATCATGGAAGTCTGATTGCACTTCTCCTGAGAGATGTGGCTGGTAGGAGTCAATATAAACTTATACCCAAAACTTCTTATATTATGTGTTGGACCAGTAATAAAATAGATTTACGGGCAATGAAACTGAACATTTATAATAACATTCACGCAAAAGAATGGGGTACAAATTCTGTGCAAGTATGGGGGGGTAGAAATGAACTAATAAGAGTATGAATAAAGAAAAAAAAATCTCAACTTTCTGCATGAAATAGGATAAGAAACAGCTGCAGCTGCGGACTCAATTCGCTTGTTAATATTGAGGCTTAAAACATTCACTGGGAAACTGTCCATTGAAGCGTTTAGCGTCTTTGCAGTAGTCATAAATCATGTAATTATTCCTGACCCAGGCCATCTGACCTTGCTTATCATGGCTCAGTTGGCTGTATTGAGGAGAGGTGTACCAGTTGTTTGGTGATGGAGCTGCACAATTCCAGATGCTAACTGGTCCTTTCCAGTAGCAAGCCCTCGACCTGAAACTGCGATATCTGGCAACGAATGGAGCACTGTTCCAGTCAATCTTATCAAGGCCACCTCTAATTGCCCAGTTGTCAGCATTCCAAAGGCTGGAGTAAACTCCCATGGGTTGTGCAGTTGGAAAGGCAATTCTCTCGCTTTGGTAGTTCCTGAAGACTCTGATTGGAATATCATCAACGTACCATCTGAAATGTAGTTAAACAATGAGTCAAAAATGGTCTGGCTTCTAGACTGCTGAAGTTAAGAAATTACAAACATTGAGATGTCCATTGTTGATTGAACAAGGAATAAGAAAAAATGGTGAGTTTTGTGTCAACATTGTAACTTGTTTCTGGAGGTTTATGGAATAGAACAACTTACACAACTGCAGTGGGATTCCAGTGGATGGTGTAGTTATGGAAATCGGCAGTTGGGTCAAACCATGGATGGAATTGATGTTCCCTGCCTCCTATCCCTTGAGTAAAAATGTTAGTGTGGATAATATAGGGGTGCCCTGATACGTTCCCTAGAAACTCAAAGTCGATCTCATCATGCTTGTCACTGGTGGAAAATAGCTGTGGGATCAATATCAATAATCAGAAATCAGAGACTTTATGAAATATCGGTATTCTTCTTATAGATTTAGACGTTCAGTAGACCATCATCATCTATCATCTGTCAAGCAAAACTTCCACTGTTCTTTAACATTAGGGAATGCTTTAGAAAAATTGTTTTTCATGATATATTCTACCCTACTAAGTACTAACCATAGTAATTGTATTTATCTTTATCAGTAGTAGCAGGTATGTATTTGGTGTTCTGTTGTGATATTGCCTGTTGAGAATATAAGTGTACACTTACATAGTATGACAGTTCCAGCAGAGTTACCAGGTACCAACTTGATCAGCATTTCTATGCTTCCAAATAGAAATGTTCCTTTTGATTGGACAGCAGAACCTGAAAATGGAATCCAACAGCAGTTGTTGTTAAGTGATATCACGTAAATATGATATCTTGATTATGCTCTCTTTAGCCTCTCCACCTTGGTGGGGTAAGGTCTGCGTACATCTCACCTTCCCTAGACCCCACTTGTGGGATACACTGGGTATGTTGTTGCTCTCTTTGGCTAAGAAACCAGAACTTCTTTTTCTGTTAGTTTGTGAAGCCCAGCATACAATGAGGAAGTCCTCATTTGCCTAATCCTATCAGTTGTTGCTTGAAACGCAACATGCTTTATATTATGAGAAAGGACCTCAAAGGACAATGCAATGAAAACTTGCCTGAGGATTGATCAAGGACAAGCTGAAGATCATCGGCTTGCATCCAAGAGTGATGGGCACCCCAGTTGATGTACATGCTGTCTGAAAACATACCATCGACACAATCACAGAGATGAACAAAGCCAAAGAAAGAATACCAGGACTTGCCATTTTGATTATGGAGCAGTTCCCTTGTTTAATATTACTTCTCTAATAGAAACTGGAAACTGTATGTCTTTATTTATTCTTGGAATGCGCCATTTATATATGTCACAATGAAATAATGCCTTGCTGAGAAGATCCCTTGAGCATGTAGAGTATCTGACCAAGTCTTCAGTTTGACATCGTTAGGTACAGGCCTGCAAACCTGTATAGATTCATGTATGGAGTTTGGTTTCTCGACAACAAAAGGAAGAAAGTGAAGAGGTGGTTGGAGAAGAGATTTACTAACAGAAATAAATATTCATTGGTAAGTAAATTGTCTCAATTGTGCTTTAGCGATGGGTGAAAATCATGAGACACAGGGTCTAAAACATAGACAAAAAATACGTATGTGATTGCTTCCCATCTACATAAGTCTTGGCGGACAGAGTCACCCGATACCTCTACTGGTGGACATAGTAGGTCTTGAGGTGCACACGAACTGAATTAGGCACCATGTTTACTAAAAAAAGCTAATTTGGCTGACCCGTGAGAGAAATTCTCTTTAAAGGGACAAAAGCAGCAGTAAAGAACTACTGTATTTTTTTTCCAATATATTAAAGACTACAATACTACATGTCAATCTCAAATATGTTGGGTAAAACACTACTAGAAATTGATCAAAAAACTACAGAAAGGTTGGAGACGGAATTCCCTCTCCAATTAGTTAGAGAGGGAATTCCGTCTCCAATCAGTGTTTCAGTAAAAAATTAATTAAATTTTTTAGAGTCCAACCAAAAAGCAGAAAACATATCAGTGATTGGAGATGCATGCTCTTAACGAAAAAAGCAATGGCCAAGGCCAGACCCCCCTCCCATCCAAAAGCCCTACTACAAAATAAGGCGAGGGACCGCCTCCCCACAGAGAACCCAACCCTTTCAAGTAGGGCCTGAAAGACCCAATGATAAAGCACTAACACCTTCCTCGTTGGGGCTCCGCGCACTGGGAAAAGACGGATCTCCAATCACTGACACGTATTCTGCTTTTTGGTTGGAGACGGAATTCTAAACATATACATAGCCTCCCACATTTCTTTCAGATTCACCTCCCCCAAAATTTCAAAACCCTCCCTCCCCGGCGAAACCCTCCCTCCCCGGCGAAAATTCACCCAATCCATCCGAACAATTTATTCAAGTAACTTTTCTTCATCTTTCCCATTAGTTTTAGCTATAATTCGAATTATTTTCCCCTCCCCATTTTCCCCACCCTTTAATTCGACCCCATTTTCCCCTCCCCAATACCAACTTTGACACTCCATTGTCATCCTTATCAATGTAGAATTTATTGTATAATTCTATCATGTTTGTATACTTGTGTGATTGTTTAATATTCTCCTCATTTTTAAGAATATTGGTTAGATTGGATTATTGGAAATGTCATTAATTCTTGAAAATTTAGAAATAGTTAGAAAAACAATATAATGTAGATAAATTTAATGCAAGGATAATTAGAAATAAATAATTAAGAACAATGCCATTGAATATGGCAAATAAAATAAATGTAGGGAGTTTGATTTAGTTAATTAATTAAAAAGTTAATATACAACATAATTTAACAATAATGTTATACACCTATAGTTTGCTAGAAAAATTGCTATATTTTGTTGCATTGATTTATATTTATTTGTTTGTAACTTTTGTAGATGGAACATGATGAAAATCGTAGTTGGATGTACAATATGTTCTATGAAAATATGGGTTTGAGGAAAAGTTATGTAGATGGGGTTGACGGGTTTATTGCTAAAGCTAAATTACTTCCTGAATATATACGAGGGGGTTCAATCAGATGTCCTTGTGTGAAATGCAAGTGTAGCCACGTGCAACCAATTGAAAATGTCGTGTTGCACCTTTATAGAAAAAGATTTATGCCAAATTTTTGTGTGGACTGCACATGGAGAGTGTAACCCTAGTATCCATAGAGAGAACTTCCAAAATGACTATGTCGGGTATAACTATCCTATGAATGAGATGCTGAATGATGCGTTTGGAATATACCAAGGGGAACCCTCTCAACCGAATGTTGAGGAGATTCCCAATAATGAGGTAAAGCTCTTCTATGAACAGTTGGAAGAAGCAAGTCGCCCATTTTACGAGGGGGCAAGTCATTCAAAGCTGTCGGTGGCAGTTAGGTTGCTTAGTATTAGATCAGATTATAACATATCTCAAGGAGGCATGGATGAGATCATTGGACTCTTGAATGAACTAAACATAAGTAAATTGGGATTGCCTTCCTCGTACTACGATGCAAAAAAAGTTGGTTTCGTTTTTAGGGCTATCTTCAGAAAGAATTCACTGTTGTAAAAAAGGTTGCATGTTATACTACAAAGAAAACAAAGATAAGCAATTTTGTACGTTTTGCGGTGAGGCTCGCTACAAGCCAGTCAAAAATGCTAAAAAGAAACAGGTCCCAGTAAAAGCGATGCATTACTTACCTCTTATACCAAGGTTAAAGAGGTTGTATGCATCAATGAGTTCTGCTCCTCATATGAGATGGCATCATGAACGTACACGACAATCTGGTATTCTATGTCATCCGTCTGATGGAGAAGCATGGAAGCATTTCGATAGAGTGTATCCTGAATTTGCAAGTGAACCTAAAAACATCAGGTTGGGTTTAAGTTCTGATGAGTTTACTCTGTTTGTTGTCTCTGCTGCACCATATTCTTGCTGGCCTGTATTCGTCACACCGTATAATCTACCCCCAGAAATGTGTATGACAAGTCCATATATTTTCCTGACTTGTATTATCCCTGGTCCTAGTAACCCAAAAAGCTCTATTGATGTATTCTTGCAGCCTTTGATTGATGAGTTACAAATATTGTGGCGTGATGGTGTTGTAACATACGATTGTTCCTTGAAACAAAACTTTAGATTGCATGCTTGCTTGATGTGGACAATTAATGATTTCCCTGCATATGGCATGTTGTCTGGTTGGTCCACTGCTGGTAAGATATCTTGTCCTATTTGTATGGAAGATACAAAAGCATTTTATTTGAAACATGGGCGTAAGCACACATGGTTCGACTGTCAGCGCCAGTTTCTGCCAGATGACCATCCATTTAGGAGAAACACTAGTGCATTCATGAAGAACAAGGAGGATTTTGATGATCCTCCACAGAGGTTGACGGGCCATGAAGTTTGGTCCCGGGTTCAGGGGTATCCCAAGGCAACGGAGCAGCAACCATTGCCTAGAATAGTAGGTTTTGGTGTTACACACAATTGGACAAAGCAGAGCATATTTCGGGAACTTCCTTATTGGAAGGACAATCTTCTTAGGCATAATCTGGATCCAATGCATATTGAAAAAAACTTTGTTGATGTTGTCTTTAACACTGTGATGGATATCAATAACATAACAAAGGACAACTTGAAGGCAAGGTTAGATGTTCAGGCATATTGTCGGCGACCTGAATTGCACCTACAATCAGATGGGGTTAAGGTGCGCAAGCCATCAGCGAACTACACTTTTGACTTGGAGGAGAGAAGAATGATTTGTGAATGGATACAGAATATTAAGTTTCCTGATGGTTGCGCATCGAATATATCCAAATATGTCGACATGACAGAAGGTAAGCTTACGACAATGAAAAGCCATGACTGTCATGTTTTCAGGAAAAATTTGTTGCCAATTGCGTTCAATGGCTTGCCTGATACAATTTGGAAACCACTCACTGAAATGAGTGTGTTTTTCAAGGACTTGTGTTCTAGTACATTGAGGGAAGAAAATCTAGAATTGATGGAAAGTAATATTCCTGTGATCTCTACTAAATTGACCAAGATATTTCCCCCTGGTTTCTTCAATGTTATGGAACATCTGCCTATGCACCTTGTTGAAGAAGCAAGACTTGGAGGCCCGGTTCAGGGAAGGTGGATGTATCCTACTGAAAGGTAATGCATATCAAAGATTTTCTCCTATATTTAATATTTTTTAATTCATTATTAAATTATATGGCTATCTATGTTATACAGGACTATTGGCAAATGTAAGCGGACTGCAAAAAATAGGAATAGAATTGAGGGGTCGATATGAGAGGCTTATCTTGTTAGGGAAACGACACATTTCTGTTCTTATTATTTTGGGGCCGAGGTACCTTCTCTAAGTCGCAGGCCTAACCGACACGATGATGGTGGAAGCGGAAATTCACTGTATCCTCATTTTTCCATATTCAATCATCCCGGTCGAGGATCAAAAAAAGATTGCACAAAACCATTCAGCGACATTGATAGACAAGTTTCTATGACACATGTACTGCTGAATTGTCCAGAAGTGCAACCTTTTTATAGGTATTTGTCACTTTCTACAAATAACAAAAAAGTTAATACATATATTAATTTTTGCATCCTGAATATTGTTTTGTGCATAGCAGTTTATTTGTCAGTAACTTTGGGCACGATGCTGTGACGGCCAAATTTTCAGAGTGGTTTAGAGAATACGTAAGTATTTTAGTGACACATATCCCGTTGGTGAATACTATACGCAAGTATGTTTTAACTTATAAATTTAATTGTATGCATGTTAGGTGCACAATCCTGAAAACGGCGTTAATCATCCACTGTTTTGTGATTTATCATTGGGCCCTATTTATAAGTACAGACAAATGTCTAAGTACTTCATCAATGGCTATAAGTTTCATACTGAAGAATGGTCCATGGGGAAGAAAATATATAACTGCAGAGTGTGGGTGAATGTAGGCACTGGTGATGGAGAGTTTGACTATTATGGTGTAATACATGAAATATTAGAGCTAGAGTTTAATGGTCATCCAAGAAAAAAGTTGGTGCTCTTTCAGGTATAAGTGGTTTGATCCAACACCACTTCGGGGTACAAAGGTGCATCCAGTATATAAAATAGTTGAAATCAATCACAAAAGAACGTATGCACATTATGATCCATTTATCATTGCTCAAAATGTGAAACAAGCGTACTACGTTCCTTATCCAAAGTGCAAAAATAAACTAAAGAACAAGGCAAAAGCAAATTGGTGGGTTGTTTTGAAAGTCAAACCGGTTGGAAGAATTGAGGTGGATGATGCATTAGATGAAGAATACCAAAATGACATTTCAATTATTCAAGAAATTGTCGATGAAGAATTACCCGACGAGTTGCATGAGGGTGTGGATTATTTTGAAGAATTTGATATGTCGGTGCTCAATCAAACCATGGAAACGTCTTTGGGAAATGAAGAAGGGGAGTACATAGATGAAAATGAATCAACTGAGGATGAATTGCTTGATGAACTAGAAGGAAGCGATGATGATTGATGTTAGTAGTTGAATATTTGTGCATTATATTGGTTGTTTGTGGTATTTGTGACTAATATTTTGCGTAATATTTTTTTTATTAACGATGATACACTTTATTAAATATCTAATTCTATTGAATTTAATATTAATTTGCAGATATGGCATCTCGAGGTAGGAAAGGATCTAGGACCTGTGGTGGCCATACTTCCACAGGTCATACTACTTCTCCACTTCCGGCATTGACCCCTACTTCTGTCTTGCTCTCACAGTTAGGTAATTATCCGAGTACATTTTTCGCTGGTCTCCCTAGTACCCCACTATTCCATCAGCCACAGGCCCCTAGTATATCTGCACAGACCATGCCACATACGGGGCCACACTATCAGTTTGGCCAGCCTGCTCGTCCCTCTTTCCATTCCATGCCTATAGTAGGTACATCCCCTCAGTCTGTGCATGTACGGGCCCCTACATTTCAGTCATTCGGCGCACCGGGCCCTTCACAGCTGATGATGATACCTACTCCTAGTATGCATCCACATAGTTTGCCATCTGCTACACCTTCCATTTCGAGTACTGTTCCATCAGCATCATCATCGGCATGCCCCAATTCGAGTACACCCGTACTAGAGACTCAGCCAGAGGCCTCTCCATCTGTCACCACTACAGCGCGAAAGGATAAGAAAAAGCGTACTAGTGCTACAGTTCAGTTGCCTGGTGGTATTGGATCTCTCGATGAGTCTGGTAGGTTGATTATCATGCCTGACAGCAAAGAAGGGTAAGATTTATTTATTAACCCTTAAATTATAAACTTTTGAATTGAATGCAATATATATATATATATATATATATATATATATATATATATATATATCAACATAATTTTGTATGTTAAATTTAATGCAGGTTTCTTCCATCGGACAAGGCAGTGAAACTTGTTGTTGAATCTATGATACCACACTTTACTGATGGTTGGCCGTCCTGGGGAAAGGTGCCAGTACCTGTTAGAAACCGCATGTTTGAAGCTTTTACGGTATTAACTATACTTATGAAGCTTTTGTCATTTGATTATTATATGTGTTTTATTAGTTTTCACTTATTATATTGTTATTGTTTCAGCACAAGTGTTCGTGGGATGCTATATATGATGATGAAGTCCGAGCAGTTTTTGAGAAAAAGGCGGCTAAAAGGCTAAGTGATTCCTTGTCAAAATACAGGCAAAAGGGTAAAGTTCCCAAATGGATTTATTAACAGAATTGGGATAAACTCAAAATTTATTGGGAAACACCTGAATTCTTAGCCCAGAGCGAGCAGGCTAAGAAAAATAGAGCATCCGCAAAGGGAGGATCGAAGCACACTTGTGGTTCAGTTAGTTTGGCCACCCATCGGGCACGATATGTAAGTCAATCTAATTTTTATTTAAATTAAAAACTTAACACCATTTTGATTTAGCATTAACACATTTGCATTGTGTAGGAAGCGGTACATGGAAAAGTTAGTGATTGTGAATTTTTCCGTTTGTTCCATTATTTATATGACGAACAAAGAAATGAGGTGGGATGGGTCGAGCCACGTGCACAACAACTAGAGGTGAGATATCATAAATAATTTTATTTTATTTTAAATTATTCTTTAATTAATTATTCTAATCACGTCGTGTGTTTTAAGAAAATTACAAAGCTCTACACCAAGAATGGCTTGAGAGCCAAGGGTCACAAGTCGATGAAGGCTCTCCTAAACCCACCCAGGATGAAGAAAATGCAATGTTCGTTCAGGCGGGTGGTGACTATACTAGCAAAAATCGAGCATATGGCCTTGGTCCTTCGAGGTACAAGAAGCCTTCTCGTGTAGGTATTGTCAATGCTAATTGTTCTTCTTATTCTTCACCTGCACCACAAGCTGTGGATGATGAGTTGCGCTCTAAATTGGCGGGAATGGAGCAAAGGCTATTAGATAGTGAAAGGCAACGGTTGGAAGACAGTGAGAATGTGAAGAAATTACAGGAAATTGTGGCAAAGATTTGGAGGGATAAGGAGCAAGGAAGTGGCTCCTCCCAAGGGGCGGATTAGTCTCATGGTTTGTTAAGTTTGTGAACATGTTACTAATTAAATACTTTAGTTTTTATTTGTGTTGAATGCTTAATGATGAAACATGTATGTAGAATTGTTTAATTGGCCGTGGTGGCTTTGTTTTATGTTAAACAAGTGTTTTGTGTTAAACAGGTGGTTTTTGGTTGCTTTGTAGCGAATTTCTAATATTTTTATTTAGCAGGATTAATATAGTTAGAGACGTAATTTCCGTCTCTAACCAACCAAAAAAATTTAATTATTTTACTAGAGAGGGAATTCCGTCTCTAAACAACAAACATAATTTTTAAATTTTTTACTGGAGAGGGAATTCCGTCTCTAAACAATAAAAATAATATATACATTTCATGTTGGAGAGGGAATTCCCTCTCCAAGCATTAAATTAATTAAATTAATTAAATTAATTTAATGCTTGGAGACAGAATTCCTTCTCCAAGCATTAAATTAATTAAATTAATTTAATTCTTGGAGACGGAATTCCGTCTCCAAATGCAAAAGTCACTGGCGCTTTTTCGCGAAGGACGTGCAGAGACGGAATTCCGTCTCCAAACACCTTTTAGAGAGGGAATTCCGTCTCCACACTGTGACGCAAAACTGATAATTTCTAGTAGTGAAATTAGTTTTAGTTTACTGTAAATCGACAATAGCTTTCCTCTTTTATCTGAGTTTAAACATAGGTGGAGTTGTGGATAAAAGAGAAAACTTGAAGTAAATTGTTGGAAGAATATGGGTGCCAGTAAGTGAAATGAGCCCAGCTGGGACACGGTTAGAGATAAAGAAATGACGTGCATGAGACTAATGGCAAAGTTTCGGCATGTCAGCTGTGAAGTCAAATTCATGAACTCAATATACTTGAGAAAATGTCAGCCAAAATTCCATAGACTTAAAATTCTTTTTGTTTAAATGGGACGACCCATATATCTTGCTAATAATGTAACTGTCAGTTTTTATTTATTTAGCAAAAGATTGGATATCTTATTAATTCATTTCAATGTCAATAACTCCCTCAGCCAAAAGATTGGAGTTTGATAAGGGATATGCTTATAAAAAAATTTCAAAAAGAAAAAGAAGGTGTTCTAATTTTAGATGTTTATTCCTTAAAAGTCATAGAACTTGTACAAGTATGAATGGTAGGTGAGTTTTAACGCGGAGAGCAGAAAAAAACAGATAGAAAAATGGAGATCAATTGATAAAAACATAGAATCTTGGGTCGCTAATGGTGATTCAGTTGATTGGATAGAGGCAGATTTATAATTTAAATCTGATGGGTTCGACTAGTGAGGCTGTCAGCCCTAGTACAGGCTTAAACAAGTTAGGACTTCTGTTGTAAAAGGAAAAAGCACACTAGACCCACTCCTTTAGCTATGTAACTTTTGTTATACATATATAAGATAATCCTCTTGAAGATAAAAGAAAAACTTTGCTTATTGGAATTGCCACCTGCGCTCCAAAAGATCATAGATGGAAAAAATGTAAATGGCTCTGTAATTAACTCAACACCCTCGAAAGCTCTACGATTTCTCGTTTCCACAAATTTCAGTTGTGTAGTAGTTCCCTCACAGCTGCTTGGTAAAACCAGCATATTCAAACAAAATGAGCATGAGTTTTGTATTAACTTTTTAGCTGATTTGCAACATTAGGAGGTTGAAGTCCTTCCTGTTTCACTTGTGCAGGACATTGTTAATCCAGTCAATCCTTGTCATGTTGTTTTGTAAATAGAATCTTCATTGAGTGGAATTGGTGGACAATTAGCTAGAACAACAGATGAGATAGGAGTGGAGTCGTGAAAAAGCTAAACTCATTCTATAAATATAAATGCACCAAGTCGAATTTCTTCGGGTATAAGAACTCAATTCATGGATCCATTCCTCTTCAATTGATCTGATATTTACTGTTCTATTTGGACTGATCTGATATTTACTATTCATTTGACTGAATCAAATGGCGGGTTGGTTCAGGGGCGGATCCAGAATTTAGGGGTACCGGGTGCCAAAATTAATAAGAGTATACGGTGGCTACGCGTTAGGAGCGGAGTCCAAAATTTATACAAAGGGACTCAAAGTAGTACTAAGAATTTCATATATAGGATTTAAACTACGAAAAAGGGCCAAATTTGCCCTTCTACTATGGTTTAGGGGTCACGTTTACCCCTCGTTAAAATTTTGGTGCAGCAATACCCCTACCGTTACCATAGTACGCAAATTTACCCCTCTCATTAACGGACATCCACGCTGGACAACACGTGGCTGCAACATCAGTGCCATAGTAGAGGGGCAAATTTGGCCCTTTTCAGTTGTTTCTAAAATCGTGTAGGGACTAAGTTTCAATACTCAGAGCTTAAGTTTCGATGCTTAGAGGAGTCATTATAAGAGAGAAAAATGTGCTAAGAATGGTAAATAAGATATTTTGAGAGAAATACGGAATTAAAATGACACTATCTTCGGTTTGATTCCATAAGAAAGATATACTTTTGAACTGTATGAGCCTAAATCGTTTTTAGGTACACAAATCGAATTTGGATTCGAATATAAGCAAATCTTTGTATCAAAGCAGTAAACGATGCACAAAATAGATGAAAAATGCGTAAAAGTGACTTGCTTTCAATATATAGATGTTCAATACAAATTTGGGCAGAGTTTCGGTATATATTTCTGGATCCCTATTACAGGAAATGAACTGCTATTTATAGATGTAAGCCTCTGCCCATGATCTCCACTATCTATCGCCATGTTGTCCCACGATCTTGAGGTGTATTGGCTGAGTTAGTGGGGTGAAGTAGTGGGCTGCAAAGCCGGACGAACCGAGGGGGGTCCACCGAGGTGAGAGTTTATGACCTCGGTGACTTGGCCCTGTTGCTTGACCGAGGTGATGGTTACCGAAGCTCAGCTCACGGCTCGCCTTCAGTAACGCACCTTCGGTTCCAAGGCTTCGGCGACTCGCTCAACCGCCTCGGTGATTGCTTAGTCGCGACGTGTTCGGCCGTTGAGATTTGCGTGACCGGGGCAAATCGCCGTGGGTCGATTTTTACCCAATACAGATAGTCCCCCCACTCCTCGGTTGTCTACCGAGGAGACCGAGGAGTGGAATGAAGTTTGGCGGGAGAGAGACGTGGCCAGATCTTACCCAAGCGTTTTGAAAAGTTGTCAACGGTCCGTGTCCCATCAAGTCACTTCTCGTGGACACGTGGCATTCGTCTGTTGGACCTTTGAACTTCCACGCCGAAGTCCTCGCTTCTCCCAACGTTATAATGATGACAGTGATGTCATCGTCTCTTAATCTTCCATACCTATAAAATGGGCGTTTTGTTGAACATTTTCTTCACTTTTTCTTGAGCGATCAACAGTGCGAACACAAAAAACTCCATAGCTCTTCCAAAATCTTTCCAAATTTCCGATCAACAGTGAAAAACTTAGCTTTTATTTCCACCACCATGTCTACAACCATTTCTAGACAAGATTCTAGCGATTCTGGTGAAAGAGCCAGAGCCGACCAGCTCGCCACCATCACCGCCAGTGGTGAATTTGTCGCCACCGTGCCGCCGCTTCAAATGGTGGAAGCGGAGGGCGGTGAGGAGGTGACCTCCGACATCGGCGCCTCTGGGCGGCGGAGGCACAGGGTTAGGCATGAGATTGCCGTCGGGGACGACGATGTCAGTTTAGAAGAAGAGGAAACTGTACATGGAGAAGAAGGCGCCGAGGGCGACAACGCCGCGGGCGGTGGAGAGAAGGGGACCGCCACCGAGGGGGGATCTTCGGGTCCTGTGATTCCCCTCGAGCAGGAGCTTGAACCACATCAAATAATCCCATCCCATTTCGACAATTCCAAGGATTTGAAATTGCAAACTCAGACGGCTGAGCAGGAGGGGAAGCACAGGAACGTTCCCGTGAACACTACCCCAACCCTCATTACACAGGCTCACACTGAGCGGGTTCGGGGGGAGTGCCGATTTAAGCCCGAGGTCAAAGTCGTTATCCCCAATCCGACAAGTAGGGTATGCCACAATATCGAGGGTATGTCTTTCGCTTACACTTACCCATTCACCATCGGCTTCACTCTTCCTGTCCACAAAGTCATTGATGACTTTTGCCGGGCTTATAATTTGTGTCTGGCCCAACTTGGCCCCGGTGTCTGGAGGGTCGTCCAATGCATGGATTGGCTAAGCAAAAAGGCGAAGGTGGACTTCACTTTTCAACACCTTATTTCCACAAAGCCGGGGTGGTGGCGCTCAACAACTGGGGCAAATTTGCTCTCCTTCATAAGAGTGAGGATCACGGAGACCAAGGCTGGAGTGAGCGGTTCATCTTGCTGGAGACCAAGGTCTTATCCACCGAGCCTAATTTCCCCGAACGGTGGAACAACACACGTAAGCATATCGCTTTTGTCATTTTACTCCTTGGTAATTTGCCAGTGTTAACTGATTTCTTTTCTTTGCTATTTCTTCAGCCAACAAGGTTGACATCGTGCCCCCGGCAGGTCTGACAGCGTGGGTTAAGGCGATGACAGGGGCTCGTGTCCGCCCCGAGAGGACATGGATGAATATGGCTGCTGAATTTGGTTGGCAGTGCAAGAGGCACGGTGAGTTTTGATAGTGTTTTGATAGTGGGTAACCTCGGGATTTTTCTGACTTTCTTTCCCTCGGTGTCAGGTTTTCCAAATCGTGCCGCCAACACCAAGAAGAGTAAGAAGAAGAAGGAAGAAAAGAAGAAAAATGATGAAGAGACCGAGTCTGACTATGATCTGGCTGCGGTAGCCGGGGAGTACAAAGGATTGAAGGCTTCCAAGTCTTCAAAAACTTCGAAGGGGGCCCTCGATCAGGGGACTTCCAAAGGTAACTCTTGTCCTCGGCTCACGCTGTGAAATATTATTCTTTTTTCGTTTTAATATTTTTGGTTTCTCCCTCAATCGTAGGCGTGAAGCGGAAGAGGGCTACGTCGAAGAAGCCGTCCCGCTCGGTGACTCCTCGCACCGAGGTGGAGACTCCTCACTAGCCCGAAGCAGTGGCCGAAAAACGCCGAGGATTGGTGGATGAGCCCGGGGATGAAGCTTTTGGGATATGGACTCAAAGGGGAGTGGAAGTCGTTGACCTTGAGGGTCAAGAACCCGAATCCGCCTCTGCTGCAGAAAAAGCCAAGGGCAAGGCTAAAGTTACCGAGGCGGGGGCTGCTGCGTTTGTTGGAGAGGCTGGCGCCGGATCAGTGAGAGCGCATTCCGAACCCGCGAGGATTTCTTCCTCGGTGGGGTCCTATCGGAAACTTGAGGTGCCAATCTCTTCAAATCTGCTTGGGTGCAACCCCGAGGATCTTTTTAGGCTCATACCCTTGTTAGGGCCAACCGAAGATAGGCTCATGCAAGAGTTTACCTCGGGCCAGTTATACAGTACCTTGGCCTCCAACGCAGTAAGGGTAAGTTTCGTCATATTTGAAACTCTAAGAGACCAAAGAATTTAATTTGCAACTTTACCTTCGGGTTATTTTTGACTTCGGTTTATTTGGCCTTTGCTCAGACTTTCATCCTTTCTTTGAAAGCCATCGAGGTTGAGTCCTCGAGGACTGCTGAGGTTCGGCGCGTGGCTCGCCTATGGGATCAGCAAAAAGATAAATTCAATGCTCAGATAGCTTTGCTGAAAGCTGATCTAGCCAAGTCCCAGGCCGATCTTCGTGAAGCCGAGGCAAATTCCGAAGCCAAGATTAAGATCCTCCGTGATGATTTTGAAGCTGAACGATCAAGGTTGGCTGAGGAAGTCGCGAGGCTGGATGATGAGTTGACCCGAACCAAAAACGAGGCTGTGAATATGGCCAAGAAGCACCATGAGCAGCTGAAAGATCACTTGCTCCATATCAAGAAGTTAGAGGGCGAAGCTATCAAACTTTCGGCTAAGGATGCTCAGATTGCGGCCCTGAAGGACGAGATCGCTGATCGAAAAGATAGGGCTGCACTTAAGGTGAAAAGGGCCGAGCTGGACAAGCGGTGGGCCATTATCAAGTCTCGGCTAAGGTTGCTCAAGCGATGTCGCGCCGGGGAGATTGATCTGGATGAAGAGATTACCAAAGCCGAGGTGAAGGCGGCCGAAGCTCAAGCTATCATCGACGAACTTCCTTCGAGTGAGGCCTCGAGCGGCGGTGAGGAGGAAGAGGAGGAAGAAGATGCCGAAGGGGGCTCCGAGGATGGAGGTGATTCTCCCGAGGCATAAATCGCATAAATCGCTTATAACATTTCCTTGTAAGCCTTCGGGCTCTTAAGTTTGGGCTTTTCGACATTCGGGTCGCTTTTGTATGTAAATGTTTGGCCTTCGAGCCTTTAATGAAAGTTTTTTGCATCTTTACTTCGCGTGATGGTTCTTTATGTATATCGAACACTTTGATTTAAATGCTTGCTTGCAAGACTTGAGCAGAATTTGACCGATGCAAACTTTGGGCGACGTCTCGCCCTCGAGTCGGTGCATTGCGCGGCTTTAAAATGCAAAATTCATACAAATTAAATGAACATAAGCGAAGTCCAGATGAGTGTAAGCGATGGCATTTTATTGATATCAGCAAGGCAAAGGCTATGTACAAAGAACCAAGTCGAAGCGGACCTTGGGCGGAAAAGGTAAAAAACCTTCAATGAAAATACGAAAATGCCGCTATCGGGCTAAGTACAATGCACTAAATCTAATCCTCGGGCATCAGTCCCCGGTTCTCGGATAGATAAGCCTCGGTTGGGAGGCTCGATGTCGACCTCGTTATCAACCCTTCTCACTCCCCCCCAGTGGTCGGTTGTGAATCTTGATGAAGATCCGAGCACTGGAGTCGGTTCGGTTCGCTTCCTGAAAAGGTTAAGCAGAAGATGGAACGAGGAGTAAGTTAGTACATTGTTTTTCAATGCCATGGGAGCGCTGTTCGGCTCGGGGCTGTTTAAATTAAAAAAGAATTGAAATATATTTACCTCGGTTAAAAGTAATATCGCTTCAGGTGGGAGACATTCCAATTCAGAGGTTCGGGTTTGCCTTGCAGAGATTCAATTTGATAAGAGCCTTTTCCAGCGATTGCTTTGACCCTGTAAGGTCCTTCCCAATTTGCAATGAGTTTCCCCCCGTTGTCCTCCTTCGTTGATTGATTCACAGTTTTCAACACGTAATCTCCCACCTTGAAGTCCCTAAATTTAGCTTTCCTGTTGAGCTAAGCCTCGACCTGCCTTTTTTGGGCAGCCAGCTGAACCAAAGCTAATTCCCTCTTTTCTTCGAGCAAATCCAGCTCAATGCGCATCGCCTCTTGGTTGGCGTCTTCGGTTGTATGGGCATACCGAAGGCTTGGTTCACCCACTTCTACCGGGATGAGAGAATCCATGCCATAGGCTAATGAAAAAGGGGTCTCACCGGTGCTGTTCTTCTCCGTTGTACGCATGGCCCATAACACTCCATGCAGCTCCTCGGGCCAAGGGCCTTTCTTCTCATCAAGTCGTTTCTTCAAATTTTCAATTATGATCCTGTTTGAAGACTCAGCTTGGCCATTAGCACTTGGGTGGTATGGAGTCGAGGCTATCCTTTTGATTCCCCACTGTTTAAAAAAGTCAGTGATAGCAGCCCCCATGAATTGTTTGCCATTGTCACAAGCGATCTCTTTTGGGACGCCGAACCTATAGATAATGTTCTTTCTAATGAAGTCGATTACTTGCTTCTGCTTCACTTCGGTGAGAGCTGCCGCTTCCACCCATTTTGTAAAGTAATCGGTCAACACTAGGATGAATCGAACACCACATTTTCCTTTGGGCAATGGTCCCACGACATCCATTCCCCATTTCATGAAGGGCCACGGTGACACCACCGAATGAAGAGGCTCGGCCTGTTGGTGAATCATCGGTCCGTGGCGTTGGCACTTATCGCATTTTTGCACGAAGGCTTTCACATCGGCACTTATTGTGGGCCAATAATATCCAGCTCTTAGCAATTTACGCACCAGGGACTTTCCCTCCGAATGGTTGCCGCACTCGCCTTCGTGCACTTCGGCCATCACATACCTTGCTTCGTCGGGGCCCAAACATTTGGCCATCGGGCCGCAATACAGTCGTTTGTACAGATTGCCCTCGATTAAGTGATACGAAGCCGCCTGAGTTCGCAGCTTCCTTGCTTTTTTTTTATTTTGGGGGACAGTCCCCGAGTCAAAATAGGAGATGAATTTGCTTCGCCAATCCCAACGGTTATCCACGGAATTAACTTGTAGTTTCATCTCCCTCATTTGAGCTGATAGCAATCGAACCACCGAGTCAGTCCCCGAGTGGGCTTCATCGATTGCCGAACCTAGATTTGCCAAGGCATCAGCCTCGGTGTTCTCCTCTCGAGGTATTTGCTTAATCTGCCATTCTTGGAATTGTGATAAAATCCTTTGTGCTCGATCCAAGTATAGCTGCATTCTGGGCTCTCGAGCCGTATAATCACCGAGGACTTGGTTGACCACCAATTGTGAATCGCACCTTAGTTCAATTCTTTCAACTCCCACTTCTTTAGCTAGCTCTAAGCCCGCTAGAGCTGCTTCATACTCTGCTTCGTTGTTGGTTACTTTTTTTAACCGAACCGAATGCCTGATTTTCTCCCCGGTGGGCGCCCTCAATACAATGCCTAGCCCCGAACCTTTTGAATTTGTTGCCCCATCGGTATGCAGCACCCACAATCCCGAAGGGTGCCCCTTTGCCATCGAATTCTCCTTTTCCGCCTCGGGTAAAATTCCAATGCTAAAATCAGCCACGAAATCCGCTAAGACTTGGGATTTAATGGCTGTTCTGGGCTGATAAGTGATGTCATATTCACTTAACTCAACCGCCCATTTGGACAATCTTCCCGACAACTCTGGCTTATGCAATATGTTTCTCAGGGGGAAAGTTGAAACTACTGCTATTGGATGGCACTGAAAGTAGGGGCGCAGTTTTCGAGCAGTAATTATTAAGGCTAGAGCTAATTTTTCCAAGTGTGGATACCTGCTTTCAGCATCGAGGAGTGTCTTGCTTACATAATAAATGGGCTGTTGTTTGCCGTTTTCCTCTCGAACCAGCACCGCACTGACTGATACCTCGGACACTGCTAAATATACCAGCAATGTCTCTCCTTCCTTCGGCTTGGCGAGCAGAGGTGCATTAGCCAAGTATTGCTTCAGGTCTTTCAACGCCTGTTTACACTCCGGTGTCCACTCGAAGTGATTGTTCTTCCTCAGAACGGAGAAAAAGTTGTGGCATCGCTCCGAGGATCTTGAGATGAATCGACTCAAGGCAGCGACTCGGCCAGTTAAGCGTTGAACCTCCTTTACCCCGGTTAACTCTTCGGGGATTTCTTCAATGGCTCTGATTTTATCTGGGTTAGCTTCGATTCCACGCTCGGAGACAATAAAGCCCAAGAATTTCCCAGATCCTACGCCGAAGGCGCACTTCTCAGGGTTCAATTTCATACCATATTGTCTCAGTACAGCAAAAGCTTCCCTCAGATGATTCAAATGATCCTCGATTTAGATCGATTTGATGAGCATGTTGTCTATGTAGACCTCCATAGACTTCTCGACGTACTCTTTAAACATGCGACACACCAACCTTTGGTATGTCGCCCCGGCGTTCTTTAGACCGAAGGGCATCACTTTGTAACAGAAGGTGCCTCGGTCTGTGATGAACGAGGTTTTCTCTTCATCCTTCGGGTCCATGAGAATTTGGTTGTACCCCGAGTATGCATCTAGAAAAGTTAATAGTTTATGTCCAGCCGTGGAGTCTATTAACCTGTCAATTTGTGGTAGTGGATATGAATCTTTGGGGCAAGATTTGTTCAGGTCAGTGTAATCCACGCACATTCTCCACTTGCCATTTTTCTTTGGTACCACCACGACATTGGCCAACCACTCAGGGTACTTCACTTCTCTGATGAAACCATTTTCTTGCAGTTTCGTGGTTTCTTTTTCGATTGCCTTCTTCTTGACCCCGGCGTGAGGCCTTTTCTTCTGTTTCACCGGGGTAAACTTTGGGTCTACAGTCAGTTTGTGGGTCATGATCTCCGGATCGATACCCGTCATGTCTGAGTGCGACCAAGCAAAACAATCGTGGTTGGACTTCAAAACTTGTATTATCGCTTTTTTCGACTCCGTGTCCAACTCCGAGCCGACAAATATCTTCCTATCGGGGAAATCTTTCGATAAAGTGAAAGACTCCAACTCTTCAATAGTTGAGTCCTCGGCCTTTTGCTTCCGAGGCTCTTGAACGCAAGCTGGGAGTTTTTCATCTTCTCCTCGGGCGTCCTCCCCGCTTGACCCCGAACCCTGTAGTTGCTATTGTTTTGGCCCAACCGGGGCGACTCCACTTTTAAGTGCAACTGAATAGCATTCTCTTGCTACTCGCTGCTCCCCTTTGATCGATCTAACCCCCCAAGGCGTTGGGAACTTGATCACTTGATGTAAAGTGGAGGGAACAGCTTCCATGGAGTGGATCCATGGCCTTCCGAGGATCACATTGTAGGCTAGATCCTCGGGCATAACTTGAAACAGTGTCTCCTTGGTAACCCCCTCGGCGAATGTTTTGAGTGTGATCTCACCCAAGGTCTTCTCCGTGGAGTTGTTGAAGCCAGCTAAGACTGTTGACTTGGGAACAACTTCACCCTTCAACCACATTTTCTTGATGGCCCCGTAGCTAATTGTGTTAACTGAGCTACCGGGGTCGATCAAGACTCTTTTGATATCGGAGTCATTGATCCTCAGCATGATGACTAGTGCGTCGTGGTGGGGAAACATCATCCCATCACAATCATCGTCATCGAAAACAATTTCTTTGCCCGAGCCTCCAACTCGAGTCCTTTTCTCCATGGTGATGGAGAGCTTAGCGAACTTTTTGGCAGCGGCGAAGTTCACGCCGTTCACTTCGGACCCCCCAGTGATGACATTGACTACTCTTTCAGGGGGTGGAGCCCGAGGTGGTTGTCCGTCACCTCGGTTCTTAGAAAAGTTGTCTTTTCCCTTATCAGTGAGGAATTCTGCTAAGACTCCTTTCTTCAGTAGGTGAGCCACCTCGAGGCGCAGGGCCTTGCAGTCCTCGACTCTGTGGCCATAATCCGCATGAAATTCACAATGCAGATTCTGGTCCCTTTTGTCCGCCGGGGTTCTCATATCTTTGGGGACTCTTACCCCAGCTGTCCCCTTTACGACGTCGACCAGCTCCGAGGTTGATATGTTGAAATTATAATCTTGGATCCGAGGAAGATCCTTTCTTGGGACCGAAGCGGAGCTCGAGGGGTTCCTTTGGTTCACATTGGTTTGAACCTTCCCTCCAAGCCTTTGGCTTATATGAGATGTTGGGTATGAATTGCCGAGGTTGTTGCCCAACCTCTGGCTAACATGTTGCCTCGGCGAAGTGTAAGGCTCATACCTTCCCTTCGAATTATTTCGCGGCGCCTCGGCGCGATTTGAAGTATCACCTCGGTTTTGATAACTTCGGTTCTTGAACTCCGCCTCCTCAAGTCTGATTTTGGAGTAAGCTCTTCTATGTAGATCCTCCCACGTCAGGACCTGATACTGTTGCAACTCTTTGCGCAATTCAGCTGCAGCACCTGAGTTGCGACTATTGATACCTTTTTCGAAGGCCATGATAGCCAAGGTATCATCCATTCGAGGCAACTCCATGCGTTCGGCATGGAATCGCTCGAGGAACTCTTTAACTGGCTCACCGGAGCGCTGCTTCACTTCACATATATCCTCCTTCCTCTGGAGGATCTTTTGCGCGCCGGTGTGAGCTTTGACAAAGGCGCTGGATAGCTCTTTAAACGAGGAGATTGACCCCGCTGGTAAGCACAAATACCACTGAAGAGCACCTTTTTCTAATGAACTACCAAACTTCTTTAAGAACATCGACTCGAGCTGTGTAGATGTCAAGTCGTTGCTCTTTACCATGGACATGTATTCCCTAATGTGTTCCTTGGGATCAGTTGTCCCATCATATTTTTTAAGGAAAGTGAGTTTGAAACCCACAGGTGTTGGAGCTGGGGCAGCCTCGGGCTTATAGGGCTGCTCCCTATACTGCTCGATGTCGAGGTCATCTTCCTCTTTTCTTATCCCCGGTACGCCTTCAAGACGCTTTTCCACGCGCGCCTCGATACGCGCTTCGATCTCTCGACTCATTCTTTCAACGTCAACCGAGGACGTTGTTTCAGCCATGGTGGGAAACGTCCCGAAGTGTGGCGATGCCGTTGGGTTATTCCCCGAGCCCCCAGACATGGCTCCATTGTGAGGTCCCCCTGTTGTCGCGCCCTGAGGAACGAAAGGCGGGGTGCCTCCACCAGGAGCCGAAGGCTGGGTGCCGTTTGGGGCGGCGCTATTTTTCGCTTCCAACAAAGCACGAAACTCGGCGTTGATACTAGCCTGCTCATCCTGCTTACTTTGGAGAGCTTTTAATGTGGTGACGACATACATTTGAAATTCTTCGGTTGTCATTGGGGTGAAGGATTGTTGGTTCGTCGGAACGTCAACCCGATCACCGTTACCACCACTGTTGTTATCAGCCATGACGTTGGGTCACAAATTTCTTGATGAAAAACGGATTTTGAACTTTGGAACAAAGCGTTATTGCTTATATCCCCACAGACGGCGCCAATTTGTATGAGCCTAAATCGTTTTTAGGTACACAAATCGAATTTGGATTCGAATATAAGCAAATCTTTGTATCAAAGCAGTAAACGATGCACAAAATAGATGAAAAATGCGTAAAAGTGACTTGCTTTCAATATATAGATGTTCAATACAAATTTGGGCAGAGTTTCGGTATATATTTCTGGATCCCTATTACAGGAAATGAACTGCTATTTATAGATGTAAGCCTCTGCCCATGATCTCCACTATCTATCGCCATGTTGTCCCACGATCTTGAGGTGTATTGGCTGAGTTAGTGGGGTGAAGTAGTGGGCTGCAAAGCCGGACGAACCGAGGGGGGTCCACCGAGGTGAGAGTTTATGACCTCGGTGACTTGGCCCTGTTGCTTGACCGAGGTGATGGTTACCGAAGCTCAGCTCACGGCTCGCCTTCGGTAACGCACCTTCGGTTCCAAGGCTTCGGCGACTCGCTCAACCGCCTCGGCGATTGCTTAGTCGCGACGTGTTCGGCCGTTGAGATTTGCGTGACCGGGGCAAATCGCCGTGGGTCGATTTTTACCCAATACATGAACTTTGTGACAAAAATTATCTTTATTAAAAATAAGACAAAGGTTTAATAATAACATTATTTCCAAATAAATAGATATTTTCTTTTTAAAAAGACTAAAAGGTAAATATGCTACTCCTATTAAAGTAGATAAAGAATTTTTTCATGTATTTCAATTTAAAAGATATTTTTCAATTTATCACAAAAGGTGACTTTTGCTATATATTGACTTATTAACTTTAGTTCTTTTCCTTTAATGACATAATTTTTGTAACATTAGAAAAAATAATAATAGAGTTTTATGTTTAAAATCACAAATTCTAGAATTCAATCATGACACTAATTTTATGGACAAACGCTAGCTTAATGTTATGGACAAACGCTAGCTTAATGTCATGATTGAATTCTAGAATTTGTGATTTTAAACATAAAACTCTATTATTATTTTTTCTAATATTACAAAAAATATGTCATTAAAGGAAAAAAAATTAAACTAAAGTTAATAAGTCAATATATAACAAAAATCACCTTTTGTGATAAATTGAAAAATATCTTTTAAATTAAAATACATGAAAGAATTCTTTATCCACTTTAATAGGAGTAGCATATTTTACCTTTTAGTCTTTTTAAAAAGAACATATCTATTTATTTGGAAATAATGTTATTATTAAACTTTTATCTTATCTTTAATAAAGATAATTTTTGTCACAAAATTCAAAAGTATATCTTTCTTACAGAACAAAATCGAAGAGAGTGTCATTTCAATTCCGTATTTCTCTCAAAATATCTTATTTACCATTCTTAGCACATTTTTCTCTCTTATAATGACTCCTTTAAGCATCGAAACTTTTTCTCTAAGTATTGAAACTTAGTCCATACACGATTTTAGAAACAACTGAAAAGGGCCAAATTTGCCCCTCTACTATGGCACTGATGTGGCAGCCACGTGTCGTCCAGCGTGGAGGTCCGTTAATAAGAGGGGTAAATTTGCGTACAATGGTAACGGTAGGGGTATTGCTGCACCAAAATTTTAACGAGGGGTAAACGTGACCCCTAAACCATAGTAGAGGGGCAAATTTGGCCCTTTTCCGTTTAAACTAATACTCTAAAGCAATTTATCATTTAAATAGAATTTTGTCTTACGTCAAAGGGTTAAAAATTGTAACGATACAAATATTTACTTTGTTACTCTATATACAGAGTCTAATTTTTGAACCTGCTGAGTCTTGGCAGAGTAGAAAACAGAGAGGTGGTCGGAAGCATGAGAGTAGTTTTTTTTAAACAATTTTTAGACATGATTTAATTAAAATTTGAAGAAAAAGGCAGTTGAAATTTAAAATTGTGGTTATAAAAACTTCAAATATTTAAAATAATATCTATGAACAAACTATGTATTTACATTTTACTAATTACAAAATAATAATAATAATAAAAAGTACAACAAGGCAACTAATTTAAAATGTAAAGAAAGGAACCCTAATTGATGTTTTTGGGAATATTTGAACCTGAGACACTAGCATCAAAACCTTTGACCCACAACCGGTGGCACCATGAAGCATTTAGTTGTAGTGGGTACCACTTTAAGTTCTTTATATTTTTCTTCAGTTTATATACATACATGTACATTTACATCAATGTTTTAAAAGGCGGGGGCGCAAGGCGAGACGTTTTACTTACAATGAGGCGAGGCGTAAGCCCTTAGACACGGGGCGTAAGTCCCATGGATCTTATTTTTTAATTAATTTTAAGTTAATAAATACCATAATGAGCCAAAAAATATCAAAAGTACAAAAAAAAATAAAAATAAGAAAAGAGATTATAGAAACAAAAGATCTAATCTTTTTAACAATGATAAGAAATTGAATAATGTTACAATTTTTATGAGATACAAATAAACCATAAGGCCTTAACTTTCAAACAATTAAAAATAAAAATTTGTTACTATAAAAAGTGAATAAATAATAAAAATTTATTACTATTATAATTTAAAACATTAATTCTTCATTGATAAATATAAAAAAAATTACTTCTAAATTGTAAAATAATTGAAGTCTAACAATTTTGAGTGACATAAATAAAACATAAAGACCAATAACAAGTGATGATATTATAAACATCCGCTATGCATTTTTAGATTAAGTATACATATGATATTCATCCTTATGATATTCTCAATTATAATACATGTAATATTATGTCTCGTTAATTGAGCTATACTCAATTTTTGAATTTCTATAGATGAATATAACTTTATTTTTAAAGAAAATTGTGGATGAACAATTTTAATTAAGGAATTGGACAAATCATTTGCATAGGTTCTATAAAGCGAGTCCCGAATGTTGGACGTTGGGTGTGCTCTGGGCGCATCGTCGGGCGCTTGAGGCGTAAATCTTACGGATCTAAGTCCCGCCCGAAAGTCTCAGAGCGTTTTGCAAGTGCCCCGCCCCGGGGCGAGTCCCAAAACTGCCTTTTAAAACAGAGATTTACATACACTGGCGCGACCCAGGGTTGCGGGTGCCACTACCCTATATGTACATCCGCCCCTGGTTGGGTTGAAATGAGCCGGGTCAAAATGGGTTGAGTGATTAATTGGGCAGGTTATTGACCCGCCCAAATGTTAATTGGGTTGAGAGGGTTGGGTCAAAATGGGCTAAACTACGGGTCAAAACCCAACCCGCCCAACACTTATCGAGCTTTATTTTAGGGAAATTCACATAATTGGCCGCCCACAACAAAATAATTTCTTTCCATTGGCCCTAACTTTTTGTAGCCCTAACTTTTATACAAATATGAGGAACATAAATATTAAAAGAGAATATTATGCAAATTTACTACCACCTATAATTAAAGAGCTGTTATGATGGGAAAGATATTATGCACTATATTAGGAACCAACTACTTAACGGTTAACAAGACTGACAATCAGGCCTAATTAATGGTTTGAAATACAATTCTTTTTTTTCATTTATTTGTATTTATTTATTATACAACATGTACCTTTTTTTCCAAATTGTAAATCATTAATTCAGGATGGAAGGAGTTTTAATGCCCAAATTTAAAATATTTCACAAATGAAATATATATCAAATATAAAAATATTAATAATAAATAAATATTGATACTAAGTTAATATATGTTAAAATATTTAGATAACTAACTAATAAAATATATAGTGAATATCAAATGGGTACATACTAAATGTCATGTTAATAATATGTGAAATATAAAAAAAATATCGTGTGTATTAAAAAAATGAGTATTGGATTGATACATGATAAATATAAGAATCTATATACAATAATATTGGATGAATAAATATTGAATACAAAATATATACATATCGATATTCACAAATAAATTTTTAACCATAAAAATAAAAAATTCAATTTATATTTCAAATGGATACTGAATGAATATATATATATATATATATATATATATATATATATATATATATATATATATATATATATATATAATTTAATAAATATTAAGTATAATTAATACAAAATATATACATATCGATATTAACAAATTTAAAATTTAACCATAAAAATAACAAATACAATTTATATATCAAATGGATATTAAATGAAAATATATATCTAATAAATATTAAGTATATAAGTGAAATATATAAAAATATACTGTAGATATAAAACGTAAAAATCAAAAACATATTTTAGTGCACTGTAATATATTAAATATATCAATGAATCAAGGTTTTAATAAATTAATAAAGATAATTAGTAGCCATAAAAGAAAGCAAAAGAGTTTTGAAAAGTAATTGAGATAGAGAAGAGAGAGGAGAGAAATGTGGGGCGACATTAATGAGCAGCCTTATGCATTCCTCCTTAATTAGCTACATTAGTTTCAATCCCTACATTTATGTATTCAATAAAAAAAGTAATAATTAAATTAAAATAACGAATGGCTATGAAAAGAAAGAAACATTAAAAGATGTTTAGGAAAAGTTAATATTGTTTATCTATGTTCAACTGGGGTAAATTTCCCTTTATTTTATGTATTTTTATTTTTAAAATTTTTCTAGTTATCAACACTTATGATCTTTGTTTGATATACTCCGAGGAGAAGATCATAACATCAAGGAAACGTGGAAAGAACATCATTGGCGTTAATGACACAGCCAAGCGAACCATGCTAGTGCTAAAATCAATCTCAAGAAGAGATAAACTACGTAGTTTTCTCCAAGGTTCCATGTAGAAATTTAGAAAACATAAAATAAATCGAAATTCCTCACTAGCTCTTCTGTTCATTGTCCTGAAATTGTTTAACAATCCATTGTTGTGCTTCTGTCCTGTTGTGATGTCGTAAGTTGAGGCTATTTTCTCAAGAGATTTAGAACATCGACAGCAAGAAAGAATTAGAAATCATGGGAGTAAAGAAGTCGGTATACTGAACTTCCCTTTAAACTTATCATCAAGTGTTTCTCTTCTTATATCTGTAATGTGTTGGTCCTTATTACAAAAGTCTCTCTTTCAATGACACTAGGAGCCCGTTTGGGTAAGCTTAAAAGTAGCTTATAAGCATAAATGAGTGTTTGGTAACTTAAAAAGCAATGAGCTTATAAGCAGTTTTGTGCTTAAAATAAGTCAAAAGTGAGTACTAACTTCTCAAAAGTAGCTATAAGCTACTAATAATAAGCTCACCCAAACGGGCTCTAGAACATTTAAGACAACATTCACGCAAAAGAATCCAGTAAAATTCTGGGTAAAACAGAATGAAATGAATAAATGAACAAAAACATCTCAACTTTTTGCATGAAATAGTATATAAGAAATGGTGCAGCTGTGGACACGATCCAGTCATTAGTATTGAGGCTTAAAACATTCGCTGGGAAACTGTCCATTGAAGCGTTTAGCGTCTTTGCAGTAGTCATAGATCATGTAATTATTCCTGACCCAAGCCATCTGACCCTGCTTATCATAGCTCAGTTGGCTGTATTGGGGAGAGGTATACCAGTTGTCTGGTGATGGAGCTGCGCATTGCCAGATGCTAACTGGCCCTTTCCAGTAGCAAGCCCTGGACCTGAAACTGCGGTATTTGGCAACAAATGGAGCACTGTTCCAGTCAATTTTATCAAGGCCACCTCTAGTTGCCCAGTCATCAGCATTCCAAAGGGTTGAGTAAACTCCCATTGGTTGCGCAGTTGGAAAGGCAATTCCCTGGCTTTGGTAGTTCCTGAAGACTCTGATTGGTATACCATCGACATACCATCTGAAATGTAAATGGTTAAACAATGAGTCAAAAGTAGTCTGGCTTCTAGACTGCTGAAGTTAAGAAATTACAAACATCAAGAGAAAGTGGTGAGTTTTGTGTCCACATTGTAACTTGTATCTGGAGGTTTATGAAATAGAACAACTTACACCACTGCAGTGGGATTCCAGTGAATGGTGTAGTTATGGAAATCGGCAGTTGGGTCAAACCATGGATAGAATTGCTGTTCCCTGCCTCCTACGCCTTGAGTAAAAATGTTAGTGTGGATAATATAGGGGTGCCCTGATACGTTCCCTAGAAACTCAAAGTCGATCTCATCATGCTTGTCACTGGTGGAAAATAGCTGTGGGATCAATATCAATAAACAGAAATCAGAGACTTTATGTTATAACAATTTCTCTTAGTAATAACTTTTTGACGTTCCGTAGACCATCATCATCTATCATCTGTCAAGCAAAACTTCCACAACATTAGGAATGCAATAGAAAATTTGTTTTTCATTATATATTCTACCCTACTAACCATAGTAATTGTATTTATCTTTATCAGTAATAGCAGGAATATCTTTGGTGTTTTGTTGTGATATTGCCTGTTGAGAATCTAAGCGTACACTTACATAGTATGTTGTGACTGTTCCAGCAGAGTTACCAGGTACCAGTTTGATCAGCATTTCTATGCTTCCATATAGAAATGTTCCTTTTGATTGCACACCAGAACCTGAAAATGGAAGCCAACAACAGCAATTGTTGTTAAGTATATAACATAAATATGAGATCTTGATTATGTGCTCGTTGGCTAGAAATCAGAATCTCTATTTTTGATAGTCTGTGAATTCAGTATCATTTCCCAGCACACAATGAGCAAGTCCTCATTTGCCTAATCCTATTGCATGAAATGTTACATGCTTATATTATGAGAAAGGAAAATGAAACAGAAACTTGCCTGAGGAGTGATCGAGGACAAGCTGAAGATCATCGGCTTGCATCCAAGAGTGATGGGCACCCCAGTTGATGTACATACTGTCTGAGAGCGTAGCATTGACCACGGCCAAATGAAATGCAATAGCTGAGATAAACAGAGCCAAAGAAAGAACTTGAGAACTTGCCATTTTGAATAACAGTTTCCTTGTTTCTTTAGCGTTACTTCTCTAAATGGAAGCTGGAAATTGTGTGTCTTTATTCTTGGAATGTAGCATTTAAATAGGTCACAATGAAATAATGCCTTGCTGAGAAGAATCCATTGAGCATATAGAGTATCTCACCAAGTCTTCAGTTTGATATTGTTATGTACAGGCCTGCAGACGTGTGTAGATTCATGTACGGAGTTTTGTTTCTCATCAAAAAAAGGAAGAACTGAAGAGGGGGTAGGAGAAGACTAAAAAATAGATAAATGAATATTCATTGATGCGTAAATTGTCTCGACTATGTGGTTTAGCGACTAATGAAGTGGGTGAAAATCTTGAGACCACGGAGTTCAAAGCATAAACAAAATACTTGACAATTGTTTTCCATCTATATAAGCTTTGGTGGACAGAGTCACCCGATATCTCTACTAGTGGAGGTAGTAGGTGTTGAGGTGGAGACGAACTGACTTAGGCACCACCATTGTTAAAAAATATAAAAGTAAATCTCGCTGACTTTCCTCTTTTATCTGAGTTTAAAACATAGGTGGAGTTGTGGTTAAAAAGATAAAACTTGAAGTAAATTGTTGGAAGAATTTGGGAGCCAGTAACTGAAAGGAGCCCAGCTGGGACACGGTTAGAGATAAAGAAATGACGTGCATGAGACTAATGGCAAAGATTCGGGATGTCAGCTGTGAAGTCAATTTCTTGAACTTAATATACTTGAGAAACGTCAGCCAAAATTCAATATTCTTAAATTTATTTGTCTAAATGTGAAACAAATGTCTTCGAAAAGTAATAAGAGATCAAAAAACTTCATATTTATAAAATTAACTTTTGATTTTGTATTTATTTGAATTTGTTTATTTAGCAAGGTTTATTAAGAAGCTACATTGGCAGCTTGCATATGTGAACGCTTCCTTAAGAAACCTAGAGTTGTTTCTTAATAATGTCGAACTTCCATATGTAAAAATGAGCATTTTGTTTCTGATGAATTAAACGAATTAATTTATTCAATGTCAACAACAACTTCCCATGTCCAAACGATTGGAGTTTCATAAGGGTGTGTTTTTATAAAAAAATTTCAACAAAAAAAAAAAACATTCTAATTTTAGATGCATGTTTAAAAAAAACATTTTGTGTTTTTGATGTCCACATTATTTTTGGGCGTCAATTTCTAGCCACTGGGAGAGCACTTTGTGATGTGGAGAAGGGGGAACTTACGTTTCGTTTCAATGGTGAAAAATGTTGGAATATACTAATAACCATGCGGTTTTAGTTGGATTATTCCTAGTTGAACAATTGGTATTCATTTATTAAATATAATGAAGTTTTATTTATTCAGATCAATTGTGTCATGTGTGTCCTATTATTTATTTAGTAGTTGATTTAGTGTGTAGAGCCAAGCTTATACACGGAAGATTAAATCATCGGTTCTTATAAATAATAAAGTAATGTTCACAATCTAAGATGGAAATTGGACAAAGCCATCGGTATGATTGTAGTACAAGATTATATATAATTTATCTTGATTATGGGAATGATATAGTTCCAACTTCTTGTGCTAGTGCACTTTGTGTGCATTGAACGGACCAAGTAGAGATAAGAGTTTTTATATTTTCTGAAAATTACTTTTCTACCAAAAGTTGATTGTTGGCACCCAGTGGTAATAGGGATTATTCTATATGGTCTCCATGATCATATACTAGTATAAACAATAAGTTTACGTGTTGACATCAGTTCTTCCTCCATAACGGATAAATTTATTGTTGAGTATACTTGGCTTAAAAGTCCCTATGGTATCCATGATTAAATACTAGTATAAACAATGTGTTTACGTGTTGACAATAGGTCTTCCTCCCTAACGGATAAATGTATTGTTGGTATAGTAGGTTTAATCACTAGTTGTTGATGACTTGTATATATCTCTCCAACTGAGAATTGCATGTTGAGTCAATGAGACTAGGGCTATTCAATAATTGATATTCACTTGAATTAAATTGATAGTAGACTCTCCAACTGAGTTTGATATTATTTAATTTAATGAGTGAAATCTGACATTGCATGTATATGGTGCATAAATAGTTACTTTCCCAACGAATTTGGCTATTCAAGCTGCATGAAAATATATGTGTGATGAGTTTTGAATTTGATTATTCAATATTACATGACCAGTATTGATCTATTTAATTTTTCGTCTCACTAATTATATATGTCTTTATTTCAATTCCCTAAGTGCTATTCTCTCACAAAACTAAATATTCTAGGATTTATTTTGGTGATGATAAGACATTAATTTAAAGGATGCATTATATGTGCGTTAAGTTAGAAAGAAATTTGATTTCGGTTTCTAGCTTAATAAGAGGTGGATATTCAATTTATTTTACCAATAATTTTGGTATTATTGAGGTTAATAAATGTTTATCTCTGGTGGTACATGCTGCAAGGCCCTTTTTATTTGATATGTCTTCCAAATTTAACGATATTGATCTGCCCCATAAGAGAAAATATTCTTTGAAATTGAATAATACTTATCTGTTGCTCTTGTATCAAGGTCATATTTATTTTAATAGAATACTTTTGGTTGGTTATGGATGGATCTTTAAGGTTCATTGTAAGTAGAGGCACTACCAACCCTGTGAATTCTTGTTAAAAGGAAATATGACTAAGTGATACTTCCCTTTTAAAAGGAAATAACGCAAGTGATAAGTTAGAATTAATTCGTTCTGATTAGTATAGTCTGATGAACATACATGCAAGAGGTATTTTTGAGTATTTTTATGACATTAAAAAATGATTACTCAAAATATGAATATATTTATTTGATGCATTATAAGTCTTAATACTTTGAGAAATCAAGGAGTTTAAGACTGAAAAGGAAAAGCGTCATGGAAAATATATTAAGTCATTGCGATTTGATCGTGTTGCTGATACCTCTCTGCATTGTTCATCCATTATTTATCAGAATAAGGAATTATATCTAAACCTGAGATACTATAACAAAATGGTTTAGTATAAAGAAGAATCAAGATTCTTATGGAGATGACTAGATCAATGTGAAGTTATTCAAACTTGTTATTCACTTTCGTATTGGGAATATGCCTTAGAAAATTTAAATTACATTCTAAATGTAGTCCTTCTATGTTAGTACCTTTTACAAGGGAAAACTGATTAGTTGGAATAAAGGATGAATGTGTATATATTTATTGGCTATCCAAAGGGGACGAAAGGAAGTTTATTTTCTTGTCATAATGAAAAGAAGGTATTTATTAGCATAAATACTAGTTTTCTAGAATATGACTATTTAATAAATAATGTTCCTAGAAGTAAATTCTATTTACTGGAACTGCACAAAGAAATAATAAGTGGATCACCTGAAAATCTAAAAGTTCAATAGAAATCCAATCGACATGTTGGAATTGAAATACCATTGTATTTAAATAGTGGGAGAAATGTCAATAGACAAAAGATGCTTGGATTATCCACTACTCCAAAGTAGTGGGAGTGATTTTTTGATAAGTCATTAATATACACTACAAGATGAAGTTGTTCGTATTCTTATACCGAAAGGTAAGAAAAGAATATTGAGACTTAAGGCTCTAATTGTTGTGTGGTTTCACCACAAGAACATGGTAGTGTGACTTAGTAGTAGTACTTTGTCGTAGTGGGAGAAAAGAATGAAAATTGTTCGGTTAGCACTCTTGGGATAGTTTCATGACTGGATCCTGCAGAGGTTAAGACCGGCCGATTAGTAATCTAAAAAGCACTGTTGGACAATGATTGCATCAGAAAACAACTTGGCTAGATCCTTTGAATATTCATGTAAAAGGAATGTCTGTGAAAGTTGTAGATGCATGGTTAAAGTCTAAGTGGGAGTTTGATGGGATATATACTATTAACCATGTGTTTAGACATAGTATGTATTATAACAATGGCATGGTTATAAGTATAAGTGGGAGATTGTTGGAATATACTAATAACCATGCGGTTTTAGTTGGATTATTCCTAGTTGAACAATTGGTATTCATTTATTAAATATAATGAAGTTTTATTTATTTAGATCAATTGTGTCATGTGTGTCCTATTATTTATTTAGTAGTTGATTTAGTGTGTAGAGCCAAGCTTATACACGGAAGATTAAATCATCGGTTCTTATAAATAATAAAGTAATGTTCACAATCTAAGATGGAAATTGGACAAAGCCATCGGTATGATTGTAGTACAAGATTATATATAATTTATCTTGATTATGGGAATGATATAGTTCCAACTTCTTGTGCTAGTGCACTTTGTGTGCATTGAACGGACCAAGTAGAGATAAGGGTTTTTATACTGACTATATAAAACAAACTCTCTAGCTCATCAAATGTGCTTATACTCTTAATCTTGATATAGCTATTATTAGTGGTGTATATTATTCATTGTCTTGATTTATCAATATGTGAGGTCCAGGATATTTGGGTCAAAAAATTCCTGATAAGTTGGATAATGATAATATGCATTTGCGAAGTAATAGCTAGTTGATAGAATCCACGTCTCGTAATAGAGATTGATGACACCCCTTTATGAAAGCTTATAAGTTTCTATGTGTAAATCTGGCCAGTGGATTTTGTATCCGGCACATGAAATAAGTTAAGCGAAAGTCTAAAGGATATTCATTTAGTCAATATATTAAATTGTCAGTAATTTGATATTATTGATTGGTGTCTGTAATCTTAACGTGGGGAATTAAATAAGATTTGATGGAAGAATTCGAAATTCAACTGAGGAGTGCAATTACGAATTTCTAGTGGAAATAATTTGTAATTTATTATGGAAAGGTTAATTCTAGAAAATAAAATTAATTCCATAATTGGAAGTCTCATTAATTAATTCTGTGATCCCTGTTGTGACCGAATTCAATTAGGACTAGGAGAGAGGTTTCTTGGTGGAAAAGAATCCTAGATAGATTTGGAAAAGGGTTTTACCCTAAAACTATATAAGGAGGATTCTTGGCCAAAAGAAAATACACAAGAAAAACCTAATAGTTTTCTCTCTCTGAAATATTTGTTCCACCCAAATATTATTAGTATTGTATTGTTCGGGCACACGACAGAAGATCATGGAACTGGAGGACGACCCCGTGGATGATCCTGCTCGTGATTGAAGAGTTGTTTCAAGGTTGAAGTCACGCTTCAAGAGGTATTCCGTTTTATGTTTATGTAAAACTAAATTGCCTGCTAGTTTGTCTAGATTACATGTGAGTTCATGATCTTGGAATTGCTTCCGCTGCGTTTATATTCCTTCAATAAGGTTGTATTTCATATATGCAAAATATTGAAAAAACATATAGAGGAGGAAGCCACTTGTTCTTATGCGGACATGGTTGTGGATGCACTTGTGAAAAAAGAGAGTGTTCTAGTGAGTCAAGCGGATGAATTGGCTGCGGTGATTTGGAACATCGATATTGATAGTGAAGAGAGTGTTGCCGAATGTGTGAAGGCATTGGACACTCCTCCCACAAAGCCCTCCATTGAAGAACCTCCGAAACTTGAACTCAAAGTACTCCCATGCCACTTAAGATACACTTTCCTAAGCCAAAACTCCACTCTTCCCATAATCATCTCTTCCCACTTAACCAAAGAACAAGAAAAGCAACTAGTTGGAGTGGTGAGAAGGAGAATTAAAGAAATTGGGTGGACTCTTGCGGACATAATTAACTTGGGAGTATGCACTCACAAGATTCTTCTTGAGGAATTATGTAAACCAACGGTGGAACATCAAAGGAGGTTGAATCCTCCAATGCAAGAAGTTGTCAAAAAGGAGATCATAAAATGGTTGGATATGGGGGGGTGATTGTTCCACTATCCGATAGTGAATGGGTCTCACCCATTCAATGTGTGCCCAAAGAGGGAGGGATGACGGTAGTTACAATGAAAAGGGCGAAGCTATATCAACTCGAACCGTGACCGGTTGGCGAGTGTGCATGGACTACGTAAGCTCAACAATGCAACCAAAAAAAATCATTTTCCCTACCTTTCATTAACCAAATTCTTGATCATTTGGCGGGCCGAGCTTACTATTATTTTCTTGATGGATATTCGAGGTACAATCAAATATTAATTGAAGCAAATGATCAAGACAAGACAACCTTCACATGTCCTTATGGTACTTTTGCATTCCGCAAAATGCCTTTCGGACTTTGTAATGCCCCGGCTATTTTTCAAAGGTACATGCTTGCACTCTTCCATGACATGGTGGAAAATTTCTTAGAAGTGTTCATGGATGATTTCTCCGTAGTGGGTGATTCTTTTGAAGATTGTTTATCTAATTTGGAGAAAGTCTTAGAGAGGTGTGAAGAAACCAAACTTGTGCTTAATTAGGAGAAATGCCACTTCCTTGTTCAAGAAGGAATCGTTCTAGGGCACAAGGTGTCTAAGAAGGGAATTGAAGTAGATCATGCAAAGATTGAAGTCATCTCCAAACTTCCACCTCCTACAACCGTCAAAGGAGTGAGAAGCTTCTTGGGACATGTGAGATTTTATCGCCGCTTCATCAAAGATTTCTTCAAGATTGTCAATCCATTGTGCAAATTGTTGGAAAAAAATGCTAAGTTTGAATTCAATGAGACATATTTAAAAGCCTTTGAAGAGGTCAAATTGAGATTGATAACCGCACCGATAATAGTAAGTTCAAAATGGGATCTTCCATTTGAGCTTATGTGTAATGCTAGCAATTTTGCAGTGGGAGCCGTGCTTGGCCAAAGGGTTGAGAAGATATTTCACCCTATCTATTACGCTAGCAAGACCATGAATGGAGCTCAACTAAATTATACGGTGATAGAAAAGGAGTTGTTAGCCATTGTATTTGGCTTTGAAAATTTTTGATCTTGATTGGATCTAAGGTCATTGTGCATACCGATCATTCCACAATCCGATATTTGATGGCCAAGAAAGATTCAAAAGCAAGTTTGATTAGATGGGTACTCTTGTTACAAGAATTTGATCTCGAGGTACTTGATAGAAAGGGAACCGAGAATCAAGTGGCGGACTACTTATCTCGTTTGGAGGAGGAGGGTCGCCCAAAAGAAACCCTTGAGATCAATGATTCTTTCCCGGATGAGTGGTTATTGGCGGTATCTTGGGAGGAAACTCCTTGGTATAAGGATTTAGCCAATTATGTTGCATGTGGAGAGATCCCAGAGGATTTCTCATTCAATCAAAAGAAGAAGTTGATCAAAGATGCACGACAATACTTTTGGGATGATCCCTTTCTTTTCAAAGTATGTGTCGATGGAATGATAAGAAGGCGTGTTGCCGAAGCCGAGCAAGGAGCTATTCTTGAAGGATGTCACTCCGCTCCTTATGGAGGACATCATGGAGGTGTTAGAACGACGACAAAGGTACCTGAATGTGGTTTCTTTTGGCCTACTTTGTACAGCGATGCTTATGAATATACAAAGAGTTGTGATCAATGTCAAAGAACGAGGGAAATATCAAGAAGGTATGAAATGCCCCAAAGCCCCATTGTGGAAGTTGATCTCTTTGATGTATGGGGAATCGACTTTATGAGTCCTTTTCCAAGCTCTTATGGTATGAAGTACATCCTTGTAGCGGTTGATTATGTGTCTACATGGGTTGAGGAAATGGCCTTATCGAACAATGAAGCTAGAAGTGTCACCGTCTTCCTCAAGAAAAGCATTTTCACAAGATTTGGCACCCCTTGCATCATCATAAGTGATGGGGGCACCCACTTTTGCAATCGGGCCTTTAGCTCTATGTTGGAGAAATATGGGGTAAGACACAAGGTTGATACACCTTATCATCCCCAAACAAGTGGCCAAGTAGAAGTTTCAAATCGAGAGACCAAGCAAATTCTAGCCAAGTATCGGTCAATGTGAACCAGACGGATTGGTCGAAAAAGTTGGATGATGCCTTATAGGCGTATCGCATGGCATACAAGACTCCTATTAGGATGTCACCGTTCCAGTTAGTCTTTGGCAAAGCTTGTCATCTTCCCGTGGAATTGGAGTATAAAGCTCTTTGGGCGTTGAAAAAGCTCAACATGAATTAGGAAGAAGCTTCCAAATCCCTGGTAGAGAAGCTACATGAACTTGAGGAAATGAGGTTTCTTGCCTATGAAAATGCAAAGCTCTACAAGGAAAAGATGAAAATCATCCATGACAAGAAGATCTGGAACCGTGAATTCAATGTGGGGGACATGGTGCTATTGTTCCATTCAAGATTGCATCTATTTCCCGGAAAGTTGAAATCAAAGTGGAGTGGACCTTTCAAAGTGGTGGAAATATCACCTTATAGATGGATCGAGTTGCAAGAGAAGGGAAGTTCCAAAACTTTTTGAGTGAATGGAAAAAGAGTGAAGTACTACTTGGGATGTGAAGCCAAGCCTAGGAAGGTTGCTTGCATCTGTTTCATGGATCCTTGAAGGTTGAGGTAACATCGTCGTACCGCGACGTTAAATCAAGCGCTTCTTGGAAGGCAACCCAAGTTTTACTTTTAGCATTTTTAGTTTTAAGTAATGTAGTTAATGTAAAAAATTCATGTGAAATTTTGTGATGAATGCATTTGATCTTGGTTGAAGTGGTGTTAGTGCGGGCAAAATGCTAACAATGGAAAGTAAAAGAATCTGAAAGAAGTTGAAAAGTGGGAAAGGACCGCCGACTGAGGTGCGAAAGCAAAAGTGCGGCCCAACTAAATGAATTGCGGGCTGCCGGTGCAAGCAGAGAGGAGAACTTTTCTGCAGAGTGGAGAAGTACTCATCCGTTCATTCGGCGAGCCACATCTCCACTTCCGCAATCCACACTGCGGCCTGACCCACTCATGCGCACAATGGAAGCAAAAAGGTCCAACACGCAATGACTTGCGACCAGCCGAATGAGCTACGGGCCGCCACTCTCATGGGCCTGACGGGTTGTTACCCGACTATAAAAGACCCTAAGGTAAGTTTTCTTTTTTACTTTTCACTCCAACAAGAAATTGCACGACCCCTGATAACCGGAACCCACTACCTTCCACAACACTCCAAATCACTCCATTGCACTCCACTACACCGATTCACAACTACTCCCTCGTGTTTTTCGACCCGTTTCTCACAGATCCGGTAAGATTTTCACCCCTACATTTTCAATTTCGTATTTTTAAGTGTGGGGGTAGTTTGAATTTCATGTTGGGGGTGGGGATTGGTGGTTAACTTGCTATCCACGTATAGTAGTTTTAGGGTTTGTTCGTAACTTTTATTTCATGAAATTGGAATCCTAAGAGTGTAATTTTGGGTTACTTTGTTCTTAAATGAAGAAATGAGTAGAAGAAGAGAGTGAAAGTAAAAAAGGACCAAAAATTAAACTTGAATCACACCATGAACATACCTTGTGTTGTAAATCTTGAAAATGTTTTGAGCTTTGTATGTTTCTTGGTTGACTCTTCATGAATTTTGGTTGAAATCGTGGTCTCGTTCTTGAGAGAAAGTTGGAAAGAAGTGAGAAGTTGAAAAGACCACATAGGAGTGTGTTTGGGGGTGTTAAGGGAAGTGAGAATTGGAAAACTTGGAATCTATGCACTGTAGGTAAAATTAACCAAGGATTCGGCAAGCCGCCGATGAGGTGGCATGCCATTGTGCGGAAGACACTCGGCGAGTTTGCAAAAGCAAGTGCGAGGCCACTGCTATCATTAGTGAGCTCCCAAATTGTGCGAGTGAGGCTTGCCCATCGCAGGTTGAAGGTTGACTCACCGTTCCATTTTGTTAAAAGTTATGCGAGTCACCGAGGTTAAAGTGCACCTCGCAAAGTAAAGAGCGAAATGAGTAGGCGGATCCTCAGTTTCATTTGCAGGCCGCCGACTCTCACAGAAGGTTGGAATTTTCTGCGGCATAAACCAGCATCTCGCACTTTATGTGGCGACCGGCCGGTGTGTCACATCACTGGTTTCTGCGGGCCGTCTCTAAATGTCTGCGAACCCACCTCTTGTTCTGCTTCCCGCCTTTCCGATTGCACCTTATAAATTGTTTGAATTTTTCAAGTGTTTCATTCCATTCCATGAACTTCATATGTTAGTTTAGTTTAATCTTAGCTTAGTAAGAGTAGAACAGTGTAGTGATTTAAGGACTCACCTTGCTCTTGGAGTTGATCTTGTCCAGGTAATAAAATGGCACATCAAGCACCATACAAACGAGAAAGGATGGACACTCCCCCACTACACAGTTCTTCAGAGAGTGACCCTTCAAGCAATGATTTGTCTGATGATGAACCATGTGAAGCAACTTTCAGTACAGATAGAGAGCATGAGGTTCTCATCTGTGAGAGAAGAGTAGTACTTGATAGAGTGGCGAAGCTCAACCCAGCAGTTTACAAAGCTTTCCGTGAAACAGGATGGAGTAACATCTTCACAAGAAGATTGGGGGCAGCAGTGGTAGAGCTAGTTCTAGAATTCGATATTGCACTGAGTGAACAACAAGAACCAGAATGTGTGCTCGAAGTCAGGGGCACAACAGTGGAAGTTTCAGCAATAGCATTAAACCAACACCTCCACACCTCAAACTTTGTTCCTGAAGAATACATGGCCAAGTTGGAAATGAGAGAGAAAATGTAAAGAAGGTGGTTGATTCCCATTATTGGGCGAGAGAGGAGGCCAACATAGAGTAGAGTGGGTGCAACAATTACCACCCAAGATCTTAACTTCGAAGCTGAGGGTAGGAATGCTATTGTGAGCTTAAGAATCTTACCAACAAGAGAGAGCCACATAGTTACCCTCTGAAGGATAATTATCAATGGTTGCATCATAAGCGAGATACCAATTAATCTGGGAGCTGAAATGGTACAGGTGATGTTTGATGCTGCAAAAGCTGGTGATGGATATTTCCCATTTGCCAATACCTTAACAGATTTCCTAATGGGTCAGGGGTGTGAAACTCTGGGTGCTGATGACTATGCATTTGCGAGAAGGGGTTTTAATTTGTACACCATTAAATAACCCACTTCACCCAACACCTACTGCAGCCACTCATGGGGCAACATCACGAGCTGAGACCATCTTCTTTACGAGCTCCTCCACCTCAACTGCATCAAGCTGAAGCTGCTATTGCAAGCCTTATTCGTGAACTCGAGGAACTACAGGGCAAAATGCAAGAGTTTGGAGTCCAATTGTGCAACATGCCAAGGATGCAACCACCTCCACCTTCTTCACGAAAGGTCAATCCCACTGAATTTGACCAACTAAGTGAAGCCATCGATGCACACTCAAAAGATATCTTGAAAATCAAAAAGTGCATTCATGTGTTTGCAATCACGTATCGAGACATGGCAAACAACATGAACGTATTGTGGAGTGAAAGGGAGCAGAGACAAGAAGGGTCGAACCATCCAATAGCCCCAGAATCTACGCACCAAATGAACATGACGAGAATGCAAAAAGAAGCACTTGGAGATTTGGGTGTGCTCAGAAATAGGGAACTTGAGGAAGAAATCTAAATGGATATGGCTAGAATGACCTCAACGGAGGAAGCAATAAGAGCAAGAGTAGGGAGAAGGCAAGGAAGTCGACAAGCCCTAAGAAGACATGTTGAAGGAAAGGGCAAAGGAATTGCCCGAGATGAATAGGGAGTTCTTCTCTCTCTCTCTTTGATTACCCATGAATTTTTGTGCTATTTTGTTTAGTTTCTTTGGGACATAGCAACTTCTCATGTTGGTGGTAGAGTAACTTATCTTTTGTTTAATATGTCCTAAACTATCTTTATGTTATGTTTGTTTCATGTTTATATGGATGTTTCACTTAGGATGTTTAATATGGGTTGTTTATGTGATGTTCATATTTATGTTCTTGTCTTTAGTTATGTCTTTAAATTCATAGTGTAGTTGTCGTTGATATCATATCATTAAAAAAAAAAAAAAGAGAAAATCCAAACACCCAAACAAATTGAAAAATTTTGAAAAATCCCAAAAAGAAAAAGATTCCAAAGGTACTCCCGTGAACTACGCTTGTGATGTTACCTTCTCACCTCTGATTCGCACTTGTTGCGATACGTAGGCAAACCTCGTGAAACTCATTTTTACTTGAGCCCGAAAACAACAACCACTCATTGTAAATACCACTTTTGTAAATAGCTTTGAATCGATAAATAACCTTTTTGGTTTTCTTTGACTCGATTTTTTCCCAAAAATACAATTCTTTTGAACCGGACACTTTTTAGGACTCTAATCATAGAAGTGTCATCCTTGTTTTGTGACTTGCTTGATACCAGCACATTAGGAGCACACATGAGAAAGTTTGTGGATTGTTTGTTGAGAGTTTGACCTATAATCTTTAGGTTCTTGTAATGACTTTATGCATGTGTAGTATAGGCTAGATCCTCACCTTAAGTGTTAAAAAGTTGATATTGAGGTGAGTTCTTACTTAAAAGCTTGTTAATTGCATATGCATGTTAGAACTTGGCTTGTGTGTCCATGAAAATGAATAAAGTGTCAATTTAGTGGTTGGATATGATGATAGTAATTTCTTTGACCCGTTTGAGCCTTTCAAGCGACCAAATGAAATTAATCCTCCGTTAGCCAACTCTGAGCCTTAATATCCTTTCTTTTGATAGCCATGCAATTAGCTCGAGCCAGTTCTAAGTGCCTAATAGCACTAACCCTTCTCTTGGCTCTACCTTCTTGAGGCATTGAAATACGTGCAACTTAAGTCAAAGTTTGAGGGAGGGGAACAAAGAAATATGTGGTTCTTCGAAAAGGAAGATGATTGTCTAAAGAAAAGTTACAGAGGAGAAAAGAAGAAAATCAAGAAAAGTACAAAAATAGCAAAGAGACAAATTGAAAAGACAAAAATAGAAAGAGAAGCAATTGAAAGAATAAGAGCTACAAAAGCAAAAAAAAAAAAAAAAGATAGAATGAAAAATGGGAATGAGAGCGAAAATGTGAAAAGAAAGCTCAATGTGAAATGTTTGCAAAGATGATGTAGTGCCCAAGGAGGGAATTTAGTCAATCTTTATCCAAATTACACCCTACCTTTATCCAAAAGCCTACACTACAACCTTAGAAGTCCTATTTGATCCTCCATTGATTGATATGAAAGGAAATGACAAATGACACTAAGGCCAAGCCTATGGCATTGTACGTGCTTGACTTGCATTCATTTTTTAGAGTGGGAGGTTAAAATTGAGGGTCCCTTTTGTTTGCATTATACTGAGAGATATGGACCCATTCTTTGTGGTGAGAGCATTAAGGGACTTGAGATTTGAAGGTACAACCAAGAAAGCCTTAGGTGAGTTGAGAAAGCAATTGTACTACACATGCTCTAGTTCCCACTAGAAGCTTTAGTAGAAATAGTTGTAACTATAGAGCTTGTGGATTGATTGGTTGGATTCTCATGCGTGAAATTAAGTGTTAGTATCAACCAAAGTAATGAACTCTCTTTTGTCCCATTCCCTTGTTGAACTCAATCCCGGTACTAAGAAAATGAAACATGAGTTAGTTCTTAATGTTGCTTGAGGACAAGCAAAAGCTTAAGTTTGAGGGAGTTGATATGTTGGTATTTTGTGCTTAATTGCAACTCATTCCGACTAGCTTTTATCCTTTTTAGCGATGTTATGTGAATGAATCTTATGTTATTCTTCATGTTTCAGGTTATTATGAGAATTGAATACAAAGCCGAAGAAAAATGTGCAAAAAAAGAGCAAATATAAATGCACTTTGGCTACAAAATGAAGAACATGAAGATAAGACAGCAGTTGGAGCGGCGCCTCGCCAAATCTGAGGCTCGAGAGATCCGCCACTCGCCAAAGGAAGGGAGAGTTCATCAGCAACACAAATGGCGACCAACCGAATAGATTGCTGAATATCTTCGGCGGCTCAGCAGAATGAACGGCGCACCCGCCGATGCTCAAAGAAATGTCCAAAAATTAGCAAAGCCTGAAGTCGACTGCAGTTGGAATGGCGCCCCGCCGAACCTACATAGCACAAGAAAACGAATGCTTAGCAAAACATGAAGGCGGCGAGCCCGCAACCAATTGGGCGGCTCGCCAATAGACAACGGTGTGGCGGAAAACAAGGAAAATGACAAACTTGTAAATATTAGACTAGTTTTGAAACCCATGCCTATAAATAGGTTGTTATGCCTTTGAGAAAATAGACCATTTTTCAGCTTAGAATATTACTTTTTTCTTTTTGAATATTCTTGGGAATAAGGAGGGTTTCTACCTGAATCTTTGTAAGAGTTTTATTCTTCAACTAAATTGTTATATGATTCTTGCCATTCTATCTTACATTATGTGTGTGTTAGACCCTAGTAGAGTAGTTAAACTCATACTAGGGGTTTATTCATGAAAACTTGATTATCTTAGCTTAAATCTTGTACTTAATCTTGTGAAATCAATGGGTTATCATAAATCTAGCTCTCCATCGTACTTTCTTAACTAGGATTTAAGGCACGACCGTACTTGAACCTAACCCTACTTTGCTTTTGTCACCCAAAAGGGGTTGAAGGCGTAGGTTAATGGAGACTAGCGAGAATTTGGGTTACATTGGTTGCGACCTACCCCATCTAAAAGGGACGACCTAAAAATGTCATCCCCCTCGGGTCTTTGGGCTAGGATTTCTCGCGCTTCATTATTGACCCGATAGGGCTTGATGAGGTACATCCTCCCTATCCCGAGAGGGTTTTGAGGAATACATTAGAGGTCCGACCATTGACGTTACCCATATGATTTGCGAGGTTAATACAAGTATTTAGTTAAGAGAATCTTGTTGGAGTGGATAAACCCCTAGCTCATTCTCTTCGTTTACACCCATCGGCATTATTTAGCTTGTTTACATTAATTGCTAGTTGTAGTCGCAATTAAGACACTTTTACCCTTATTCATTAGGAATTTACGGAAAATTCTTAGAACTCGTTATCTTTCATCCTTAGTATAATAGATTACTTCGCTAAACTCCCTGTGGAAATCGACCCCGACTCTTGTCGGGTACTATTACTTTTGACGACCGCCCCATCATCCTTGATGGTGAGTGGATTGAGCGTGGATCATCTAACAGTCTCAACACTCTCGAAAAGCTGTATGATTTCTCGTTTCCACAAATTTCAGTAGTGTAACAGTTCCAACACAACTGCTTCATAAAACCAGCATATTTAAACAAAATGAACATAAGCTTTGTACTAACTTTTTAGCTGATTTGCAACATTAGGAGGTTGAAGTTTTTCCTGTTTTACTTGTGCATAAGGAGTTTTGTACCCCTACATAGTGAATCTGGTATGTTTCAAAGGAATTTCAATTTGATTTTCTTGAATCAAATCAATTCTTGTCATGTTCTTTTGTAGATAGAATCTTCAACCAGTAAAATTGGTGGAAAACTAGAAAGAGCAGCAGATGAGATAGGAGTAGAGTCGTGAAAAAAGCTATAATCATTCTCTTACATATAAATGCACCAAGTCGAATTTCCTCGAGTATAAAAACTCAATTCAGCTTAGAATGGATCTATTCCTATTCATTGATCTAATCCAGATTTGATATTTACTATTCCACTTGGAAGGACTGATATGGTTCACTCTGATTCTTTCTTGGTTTGGTACTGCTTTTAGTCTTATAACTCATTAAAGTCTTGTCTTAAAGGAGAAGATCATAACATCGGGAGAGATGGAAAGATCATCATTAGCGCTATTGACACGGCCAGGCGAACAATGCTAGTGCTAAAATAGGTCACAACAAGGAATAAACTACAGTCTTTTCCAAGGTTCTATGAAGAAGTTTTGAAAACATAAATAAATTAAATTTCCTCTTTATTATATCTGTAACGTGTTGGTCCGTATTACAAAAGTTTCGCTGTCAATGACACTAGAACATTTAAGACATCATTCACTCAAAAGAATCCAGTAAAATTCTGGGTAAAACAGAAATGAAATGAATAAAAAATAGTATAAGAACATCTCAACTTTCTTCACAATATAGTATATAAGACATGGCTGCAGCTGTGGATGCGATCCAGTTATTAGTATTGAGGCTTAAAACATTCGCTGGGAAACTGTCCATTGAAGCGTTTAGCGTCTTTGCAGTAGTCATAAATCATGTAATTATTCCTGACCCAAGCCATCTGACCTTGCTTATCATAGCTCAATTGGCTGTATTGAGGAGAGGTATACCAGTTGTCTGGTGACGGAGCAGCACATTGCCAGATGCTAACTGGTCCTTTCCAGTAGCAAGCCCTCGCCCTGAAACTGCGGTATCTGGCAATGAATGGAGCACTGTACCAGTCAATTTTATCAAGGCCACCTCTAGTTGCCCAGTCGTCAGCATTCCAAAGGCTGGAGTAAACTCCCATTGGTTGTGCAGTTGGAAAGGCAATTCCCTGGCTTTGGTAGTTCCTGAAGACTCTGATTGGTATATCATCGACGTACCATCTGAAATGTAAATGGTTAAACAATGAGTCAAAAATAGTCAGGCTTCTAGACTCCTGAAGTTAAGACATTACAAACATTGAGATGTACATTGTTGATTGAACAAGGAATAAGAAAATATGGTGAGTTTTGTGTCAAGATTGTAACTTATATCTGGAGGTTTATGGAATAGAACAACTTACACAACTGCAGTGGGATTCCAGTGGATGGTGTAGTTATGGAAATCGGCAGTTGGGTCAAACCATGGATGGAATTGCTGTTCCCTGCCTCCTACGCCTTGAGTAAAAATGTTAGTGTGGATAATATAGGGCTGCCCTGATACGTTCCCAAGAAACTCAAAGTCGATCTCATCATGCTTGTCACTGGTGGAAAATAGCTGTGGGATCAATATCAATAAACAGAAATCAGAGACTTTATGTTATACTAACAAGTTCTCTTCGTAATAAATTTAGGCGTTTAGTAGACCATCATCATATATCAGTCTTAAATTTTTCTATATGATATAATATATTGTATATTTGTACCCTTAAAGTTTACTAACCTTGGTAATTTGATTTAATTTTATAAGTAATAGCAGGAAAGCGTTTTGTCTATTTGTTGTGGTGTTGCCTCTTGAGTATCTATACTTACATAGTATGCCGTGACTGTTCCAGCAGAGTTACCAGGTACCAACTTGATCAGCATTTCTATGCTTCCATATAGAAATGTTCCTTTTGATTGCACACCAGAACCTGAAAATGAAATCCAATAGCAATTGTTGTTAAAATGAAATCTTGCTTATGCTCTCTTAGGCTAGAATTCAGTATCATTGCCAACATAAAATGAGGAAGTCCTCATTGCAAAAACATATTTATATATGAGAAAGGAAAATGGAAGCTTGCCTGACGATTGATCGAGTACAAGCTGAAGATCATCGGTTTGCATCCAAGAGTGATGGGCACCCCAGTTGATGTACATGTTGTCTGAGAGCGTACCATTGACCACGGCCAAATGAAATGCAATAGCTGAGATAAACAGAGCCACTGAAAGAACTCGAGAGCTTGCCATTTTGAATATGGAACAGTTCCCTTGTTTTCTTTAGTCTTAGCTCTCCAACTAAAACTGGAAATTGCGTGTCTTTGTACTTGGGATGTGACACTTTATATAGGTCCCAATCAAATGATACGTAGCCCCTTTGAGCATGTACCATATGACCGAGTCTTCTATTCAATATTGTTAGCTACCTAGTTACAGGTCTCCAAACCTGTGTGGATTCATGTACATGGGTTTTAGAATATTCTCTTCAAAACCTGGAGGGGTAGGATAAGAGATTATAGAAGAAAGTAATTAATATTTATCGGTTAATAAAATTACCTCGCCTTGTTTCCACTAAAGTCGAGCAAAATTGCAATGAAAAAAGAACTATTCATTAAATGGATTTGAGTTTAATAAATTTTAGATTCTAAGAAAGCTATACCTCAATGGTGGTAACTGGGTTCCAAGAATTTACTGATGTACATATTTAAGGAACTTTTTTTTTTAACATATGATATCTAGATTAAAGCTTCTGAATTCTGCCGAATAACCTACATCCGTCCCATAGCTAAGTATGGCAAAGGGGTTCCATTAATAGCCTTCGCCAAAAATGTATTGGATACATAGGTAAAATTCATTTACGTATACATATAACTTGTTGAATTTCCTTTATATAGAGAATACTTTTCGTATACTGGCATAAATCATTTATAATCATTAAGTTTATTCAATTTTCAGAGGATTCGTTATAGTTACACCATTTTAAAACTAAATTACAAACTTCTTCAGTACCCTCTTTTTTTGGAATTAGAAATTTGTTTCACACACAGGAAGAAAAACATTGAGGTTAATTGTTGAAAGAAAATGGGAGCCAGTGAAGCTGGGACGCGGTTAGAGATAAAGAAATGACGTGCATGGGACTTATGCCAATTGGCAGCTGTCATGAGGTCAAGTTATATGAACTCACAATACTTGACAAAACGTCGGAAAAAATCATTCTTTTCAAAATATATGGTAATGGTCTTTTCATTTGTTTTTCAAAATGTTCAATTTTTAAAAAATCTGAATTGGAAGACCAAACGTTTTTTCCTTTAAAAATAAAAAAAGTTTCTTACTAATAATTATCCTTCGGTGTTTATTTGGTTTTGTTTATTATCAAAGATTCTCAAATTATATTGAGAAGCTACTGCTGTACCTTGCATTTGTTTTAAAACCTCAGAGTTGCCTTTCAATATTATCGTTGAGTTTCCAGATGTCAAACATAAACTCGGCATTTTGATTCTTATTACTTAAATTAATGAATATATTTCAAAGTCAACAACAGCTCTCTCCCCCCCCCCCACCCCCCCCCCCCCAGGAAGATATGATTATATTTTGCATAAAGGGAGAATTATATTTATAAGAAAATTTCAAAAGAAATACTCTACATGTTTATTCCTTAAAGAAGTCATAGGTACAAGCACGAAGGGAATTTCAACGCGGAGAGCAAGAAAAAGAAATTAAGGTTACTATCAGAAAGAGAAAAATAAAACTTAGGAAGCTTCGTCTGCTTGAAATACAATGAGTGAAAACTTTAGAGAAAACATTATGATACAAATGAAGCGCTTGTAATGTGGTCCTTTCACCAAAAAAAAGAAGGAAAAAAGTCAGCAAGAGGGAACGAGAGAGCTCAGAAAATGATTAATGTGGAGCTTTTGTGGGGTGTAGTCGTGTTCGTGGTCTGGTTTCATATGCTTTTGGTTAGAAGGAAATCAAACCAATTAAATTGATGTTTGAAATTAATACCCTAAACCAAACCAAACATGGTACAAATTTATCCTTTTCGATTTTGCCGGTTTTGCATCTATTTCAATTTATGTGAACATTTTTTACTAGGCACAAAGTTTAATAAAGAAAGAAAGATTTTTGAAATTTGTGTTCTAAAATAAACCGTTAGTATTTGTGTCTATAAATCATCGCATTACGTGTATGTATGCCTAAATACCGATTTTAGGTTATACAATTGAATTTGTAATTATTTAGCCACAAACAACCATTTATATCAAGATTTTAGGAGTGCTAATTATATGCTTGAATATAACTAAATGAGTTGGATAATGATTAGACAATAATCAAGAGATTAGTGATGACCAATAGATGAGCAATAATAACAGTTAACAGTAAGATGATAATGGAACGATAATAAGAATAAATCAAAGTAAATCTTATTGATTTTGGTCGTGTAGGCGTCAATATTGAGAGCAACCCAAGCTTTAGCAAAATCAATGATGAAAACAGTTGTTTAGAGCAAGAAGTAAACGAAAATGCTAGCGTTTTATGCGTCAATAGTTACTAAGGAGTACAATTGAGGGGAAGAGGGGAGTATTTATAGCTAAGAGTCTTAGACTAAGTTGGACTTCCACTCTTCACACGTCTCCCTACGTTCTGCTGAAGTTCTATAATAAGATTATAAGGGCACCCCCAAAAGATACCGGGAGTTGTTGGGATGAGGATCTTATATGTTCGGGTGTCCGTTTGGTCCCTTCCACTGTTTAAGTGTCCCATTATTGAGCTAGTGACAACTGATTGTATTAAACTTTTCTATCGTCATGTTAATCAAAGACGATATGTCTTTGTATTTTAATCTTATTGTGCCACGTTAGCAGACATTTGGCAATCAATGTGCCTGGTCAAATTTTTACCAATACTGATAGTCCTCCCCTCCCCCCCCCCCCCACTTGCCGAGTTAGTTGCATGATGAACTTGGGATGTGTAAAACTTTAAGCGGGAAATAGATGTGACCGCATCTACGCCGTGCCTTTTGAAGAGGCATCTGTCACTTCAACTTCCCATCATGTGGTCGTCATTCCTCGCCAGTTACTGAGGTAATGATGATTCTTCTTTTATAAAAGGCAAAGTTTTGGATTTTCTCTCACACTTTCGAAACTTTTGATTAACTCAAAACATCTTAAAAGCTTTTCATCAATTCTCAACCGTCACCGTGGTGCTTTTCATCAGAGTTTTGTCAAATCATCCTACCATTAACTTCTTTTCAGTTGTGTCTAAGAACTAAAGAAAACCACAAAATTCTGGTGCAAACGTCGCCGACTTGAAGGCAACTGGCGTTACTGACGCCGCCGTGCCCCCGCAAGCTAGGGCAGAGCACGCAGCTAAACTGCGGCGGCAGAGCCCTCAGAACCCAAAGGAAATGGCAAAAAAAGGCCCAAGGGTTATGGCCTAGAGAAATCATATCATGAGCTTTTACCAAAGGAATTCGACCTCAAAGACGATTTGAAAGTGAACCCGCAATCGGATTCTCAAAAGAGCCAAAAGAAGAATGTTCTGGCCACGACTGTAACATGTGTCGTCACATCGAGCTCCATCCAGAAAATCCTAGAGGACTAGAACTGGAAGGAAGATGAAGTCGAGGTCATCTGTTCGGAACCATTCATGACTCCCACTCACCATGTCTGAGATCATTTAATGGTGTTGACCTACCCTTTTACGATTGGTTCCTCTCTTCCGATCAATCCCCTGATTTCTGAAATGTGATATCTTTACGATGTCTGCACCGGGCAGATATCGCCCTCGATTTGGAGGTTGATAGAAATATTGCATTTGATGATAAAAGAGGTCGGAGTGGGATTGACACTTCAGCACGTGTATATCTTTACGCCCTGAAGGTTTATAAGAAGGGCGTATTGACTTTACAAAAACGATAAATAATTGATCTAGAAAAAAGAATGATGACCTTCGAAATTGGGAACAATATTTTGTCCTTATCCCAACTTGGCAACTGACAGCTCCCGGAGCTCAATTACTTCTAGAGAGATGGAATTTTCTGTACGTAGTCCTCCAACTTATTCTTATACCTTTATTTTGTATATTTTATTGACAATTCTTCTAATGCAGCCCAAAGAGTGCACTTCGAGCCTATTCTCGATATCGAGGGGTTGTTATGCTTGATTTTGTCCAAGACTACCAACGAACAGAGGACCTGGAAATATATCTCCTCCAAATGCACGTGGAAAGCCAAAAATCATGGTGAGTCAGACACAAACTTCTATCCCCAAATTTATCCATCATCTTTATCTTAGAAGAAAACTCTTTTTCTTTCAGACATTGCTATGGGCACTGAGGGAGAGTCCGGTAGCAATAAAGAAGAAGCCCTTCGTCCCAAGAAAAAAGAAAGCTGAATGCTTACGTACTAAGGCCTGCGCTAAAGATAGGATGCTGAAAAGGAAAAAAAGGATAAGAAGGCAAAAACAACTGAAATGGACAGAGTTGTCGGAGAGGCAAGAGAGCTAAGCAATCAAAATGCCTTCGATTCTCTCATCGCTCCTGGTCAAACTCCGATCAAGCCTCTTATTAAAAATGAAAATCATCAAACCAAGTTAACTGAAGTGGGAGGTAGTGGCGTCAAGAGGTGACTGTTTGATTAATCCTCGGGCGAAGCTCCAACTCGGATAGTGACTGAGCATCAACGTTGTGTGATCACAATTAGCTCAGAGACGGAAGATGAGTCCGAGAGGACAATGACCGTGATGAGTTCTGCTAGGTCCCATTTTCTGATAGCGCTTCCTCTTGACCGAGAGGTTGTGTTAGCGACATCCGGGTTCAAGGAGAGCTCTGGCTCGTCGTTATACGTTGAAAAACATGCTGAGCTGATAGCTCCATTTTCGATCGGAGAGGAGGCAACATGTTATGCTACCTTAAATCGAGCTCTTCAGACTGGCATGGTTCCAGACCGATCTCTCACAATAAGAGTTCCTGGTTTGGTCAGCTTATAAAGAGCTCCAAGTCCTGATGCTAAGCATTTTTACTAACTCTTGGAATCGAGAGAGCATGCCTGAATGGATCGCCACAAAAAATTGTCTCTCTCCTCTCAAACAATGTACACTACCCTTCGGGTAAGAATTTCTTCCTCTACTTTGATTTTTTCTTTTGGCCTTAGGTTGACCTATTCTTAAATCTTCTCTTTCATTTTTAGGGGACCATTTTGTCCATCGAGTTAGTGGAAAGAGTCTAGGAATTGGAACGAGAGATTGTGGATTTGAGACAGAGGACTGATGTGCTTGTAACTTGTGGGAGTGCCTTCTTTGAAAATTACAAGATTCTTAAAGTTGCATATGTCGAGCTGAAAGCAAAGCACAATGATCTCAGTCTCTCTCATGACAAATAGATGCCGAAGCTACCGAACAAGAAAAGAAAGTTATCTGAGGAGTTCAGACAGAGACTGAACGTGGAATCGACTATATTTCAAAGATTTCCAAAGCGAAGGCTGAGATGGATGCTTTGAACAAGCGCATACAAGATTTGGCAGGCCTCTCACATGTTGAGAAGACGGAGAAAGCTGCACATGAGGCTTCCAAATGCGAATATGACTGCTCGTATTGACACCTTAAAAGAGAGGTCGAATCGAAGAAAAAGATGTTGATCTGTGAGACAAGGCATGATTTGCTTGAAGAGATGGAGGATAAAGGCACCGATATTGGGGTTGAACTAGAGGAGGCAAGAGAGGCCGTGAAGTTGGCCTGCTTCACATTAGGACTCTCCCCTAAAGATTCAAATGAAGACTCCGAGGGAGGCGAACAAGAGAGCGTGGGTGAGGAGGCGGAGAAGAAGAGAATGAAGATGAACAAACTCACCTCCCTCCATTTGCTCATCTGGCTGCCACAAATCCATTGGTCCCTTCCACATCTCAAGTTGTTCCCCTTCAAGCTGCCTCTAACAAAACTGGATAGGAGTTTCCATGATTTGTTGCCTTAGTGTTTTATGATATTCTATTTTGAACATTTTGCAGCCAAGTGGCCGTCTTGTAAATATTTTAGGCCCTCGAGCCTTTGGTTAAGTTGAGTTTCCTTAATTCATGATCCTACACATAGGATAATCCATCGCTTGTGGTGCAATGCTATGAATGTGCTCGAACTTCAACATTTACTCAAACGCTTAACGATTAGAATAACAAAATTAATTGGGCCCATTGTTTCAGTGCTTATGAAGAACAACGTCTCATCTTTCATGTAAAGGCACAAGGTTTTCTGAACACTCGATGATTGCATATTGGCCGAACAAACTAGCTTCATGATAGAATACGCTAAGTTTTGAGACAAAAATATGTTTAATGAAAGTTTCATTTATATTACAAAATCAACCACAATTGGGTGCTCAATACAACGAGTATTTCGAACGATACTAGGTGTTTGATACATATAATTTTTTACTGCTATCGAGCGCTCGGTACATAGAATTAGTACTTGATGTTTGTCAACTCTCATGGGTGCTGCAACGATGTAAATTCGGCCTCTATTGGACCGTAAGTACAATGAAGTTTTTCTTAACTAAAGGACTTGTGTGTTCGATTCTTTTAGACGAACAGTCCCCAGTGTGAGTGATACTCTGATTGCTTTCTTCATTTTCACAAGTCTCCACTGTAATGGGATCTTTAATTGATCGTGGACAGTCCGTGGTGTTTGGGCCCCAGTTAACCATTTTGCAGGGTTGTCTTCATCTTCATCCCTTCAGTGTTTGGGAGTGAAATATGAAGATCAGAAGACTGGAGATTGATTCTCTGTTGAACTCCCTTTGACCCATTTTCCTGAAAGGAGGAAGCAATGAGAAGAATTGAGGGTTTACTTAAAGATGAAGACTGCGCTGGATATTTCTTTAGGCTTATCGACCCAGATTTTGGAGGCTCAAGTGTTCATGGGTGATGTTTGTCATCATTCGATCTAGCTAGGCCTATCATCTAAACGCGTTAGTATAATCATAATAAAATCAATGTGTTCGAAATAAAAAAAATGAAAAAAATGAGAATTTTGAACTGTTCACTTAGAAGTAGTAACTCTTGAGGTTGGCTACATTCCAATTGAGTCGAAGTAGCTTTGAATTCAAGGTTTCAAGCTGATAAGTCCCCATTCTGAGAACTTTCACAACTTAGAAGGGTCTTTTCCAGTTTCACCAAGCTTGCTGGTTTTGCATTCTTCCATCCATTGTACCACCCTCTGAAGCACATACCTTTGTTGAAGCTCCGAAACTTGGGCTTCTTGTTCAGATAATTCTCTATTTTCTTCTTTTGTGTTGTCATCCGAACCAATGCTAGCTCTCTTCATCTTTTTGTAAAAGTCTAACTCGACCGCCAAAGCCTCATTGTTTGATTCTTCGGAAGAATAGGCGTATCGAAGACTTGGTTCGCATACTTCCACTGAAATCAAGGCTTCCGATCCATAGACAATGGAAAAAGGAGTTTCGCCGGTGCTCTTCTTTGCCGTTGTTCGATGAGGCCATAGAACACTGGGAAGCTTCTCTGGCCTCCTTTTGCTGCTTCAAGTCTTTTCTTCAAATACTCGATGATTGTTTTTTGGAAGACTCGACTTCTCTATTTGCACTTAGGTGATAAGGTGTCGATGCTATCCTCTTAGTCCCCCACTTTGCAAAGAACCTGGTGACTTTTGCGCCGGTGAACTGAGGGCCATTGATGCAAGTTATCTACTTGGGCACTCCAAAGAGGCAAATGATGTTTCTCCAGATAAAGTCAATCACTTCTTTCTCCATCGCCTCTGAGAATCCACCTACTTCCACCCACTTAGAAAAATAGTCTGTTAAAACAAGCATATAACATACCTGATAGGACGCAGTTGGAAGCGGCCCGACTATATCAATGCCCTAGGACATGATATACATGTTATGCAATAAGGCAATTACCATATTCAACCTTGTTTTCTATTATGAAACTACTCCATCCGTCCAAAAATGAGTGCCTACCTTTTATTTTTAGTTTGTCCCAAAAAGAGTGTCTACTTTTCCTTTTTAGTTTCTCCCAAAATGAGTATCTCTTTCCATATTTGGTAATTCTTTAATTCCAAGAATTGTTTTAAACCTCAAGATTTAAAGGCACTGACCTGCATTACACACAACTTTAATTTTAAACCACATGATTCAAAAGTATTCCTTATTTTCTTAATCTCTGCACCAAGTCATACACAGACACTTACTTTGAGACGGAGGAAGTATCTCATACCTTTTCAACGCTTAGTATTGAGATTCTTGAGACATAGCAACATAATTTATACCTGCTTTTGATGAAATTCTAAAATTACCTAATTTTGATTGTAACTACTCTAGAAGGCTGAGTGCCTTCCCGCTGTTCTCTACATGGACTAAATGGTTAACTGTTCCTCCAACACAACATGAACGGATGCTGGAGATCATACCACGTGAATCGTACAGATTGATGAAGAGTTTGAGAAAAGCCAATGTTTAACTCTTCCATTTGTGTTTTGTGTTTCTTCATCTGAGTACCCAAAGATGCTCTCCAATTTGTCTTCTCCGACTAATCAACTTCGTTTAATTCCACATCTAATCATCCCTATTATATCACCAGTATCAAAACTCATAGGTTTACTTCCAACATTCATATTGTTTGATTTCTAGTATATTATGTTCGATTTGCTTCAATCAAAGTAATTTCTCCTTATTTATTTAATCCGTAGCTATAACACAACATGTAATGTATATGATTCATCTCTTAAAATCATACTCGTATAGTACCAATTCTATAAAGCCACATGCAAAAATAGAAGAACGTATAAATTCCTGCTAGTCACTATGACCAAAATGAGTTTGCGTTGTGATATCAACCTGGCCGTTCGATAAACCCCTGCTAGACAAACAAGTTACTTTAGAGTGGCATCATTAGGTCAGGCGGATTCAGGATTTGAACCTTATGGGTTTTAAAATTTTAAATTACGATTTCTCGTCTTAGTTACTGAGTTTTTGACATGATTTTTATGTATATTTAATAGTTTTTTAATACTAATACACTGTGTGCGCCAAACCTACTGGGTTCCGGCGAACCCGTCCCACACCCTCTACATCCGCCCCTATTAGGTCATGCGCATTTCTTTGAGCCACTAAGTAGTTTGGATAAGAAACTTGCTCATTGATCTCATTATCGTTAGAATCTTACCTATATATGTGTAATGCAATGCATACCGAGATACCTTTTCTCATAGATTCTATGATATGAATGTTAGGTTTTTTGAAATGTGAAGAGTGTGAATGGGAAATGGGTGGAAAGGTGAAAAGGTTCCTTTTAGTAGGAAAATGCACTTTCTCCCATATTGGTAGAGGAAAAGGCTTTTGTTGGGTTGAAATAGAGATTTACTTCTCTTAGCTCTTAAAAGGGTTGAGAAGAAGGAAAGCCTCGTGCCGTCGTTGCTCGCTCGTCTCGGCTTCGGCTTCGGATTTGGATTCGGTCAATTGATATGATTGATTGACTTAATTTTTTGGACCAACAAAAACTAAAAATAAAAATATTAATTAATTAATAATTTATTATTAATATTTAATATTAAATCTGTTTGTGTAACTGAAATCTGAATGGATTAGTCAGATTAATTCTTCCTCCACGTTCTCCCACGTTTTCCCATTAACCAGTAATTCATTACTAACATTTAGTTAATTCAGCCATTAGTAGCAGTGAATTCAGATGTTAGTGGCAGTGAATTCAGCCATTAGTGGTGTCTCTTCATATTCTTTCCCATGGCTATATAAACTGGTCAGTCATCAATCTTTTAGCACACACTGAAATAGGCAGAATACACAGAACACAATATATCTTACTGCATCCCCTCTCTTTCTGCATTCAAAAGTAAGTCGTGTGATTTGCTCCGTTCCTTTGTGTTCGCAGTGTTCTACAGTTTGAAGTGCCGCTACTGTAGAACTGGTATCCTGTTCCATCCTGGGAGAAATTAACCCGTGAACCTTGGGCATTGTGATGGGGTTAGATTTCTTAAGGAGACACAAGGAAATTGTGGGCTCGGGATCGTCCCTAAGAAACTGATTATATACTTCTATTTTTTCTGTATATTCTGATTTATTTGAACGCAGGAATAACAAGCTTAAGAAATCTATGTTATTTATTTTCTGCGCTTAAATAAATATTATTTAAGGAGACTGGTTAAGGAGACTAAAACCTTTGTGGTTTTCTACTCCTATACTGTATATTAATCTGCTTGTGGAGACTAAAACCTTCGTGGTTTTTCTACTCCTAATTACTGTTAAATAATCTGTTTGTGGAGACTAAAAGCCTTCGTGGTTTTTCTACTCCAATTGTTTAAACAGTTTATTGATATTGTTTCTGCTTGTGTCATTTTGACAGAGATGACAAACGAAGTGGATCCAACTGTCCCTGTTGTGAGTACTAATGCTACCACAGTTTCTGGTGCTGCTGGGCCTAGCCGTGCTGCTGCTGCAACGGTTATGCCACCTGCAGAAAAGCCAGGGAAGTTTTCTGGTGTGGACTTTAAAAGGTGGCAGCAAAAGATGTTCTTTTATCTGACCACCTTAAGCCTGCAAAGGTTTATTAAGGAGGATGCTCCAGTCCTGACTGATGAAACACCTGAAAACGAATGCTTCCTTGTGATTGAGGCTTGGAAGCATTCTGACTTCCTGTGCAAGAATTATATTCTGAGTGGCTTGGAAGATGACTTGTACAACGTTTACAGTAATATTGAAACGTCTAAGAAACTGTGGAATGCTCTAGAAAAGAAATATAAGACTGAAGACGCTGGACTGAAGAAATTTGTGGCTGCCAAATTTCTGGATTATAAAATGGTAGATAACAAATCTGTTGTGTCCCAAGTCCAAGAACTTCAAGTCATTATCCATGATCTCCTTGCTGAAGGTTTGATCCTGATTAATACTTATGTTAAAAGTATTATTTATATTGTTGCTAACAAACTTTCTTTGAAGGTTTGGTGATTAATGAGGCATTTCAAGTTGCAACCATGATTGAAAAGTTACCTCCATTATAGAAGGACTTTAAAAATTACTTGAAACATAAGCGCAAGGAGATGACCCTTGAAGATTTGATTGTACACTTAAGGATTGAAGAAGACAACAAATCTGCTGAGAAGAAGGCTCGTGGAAATGCTACAATAGCGGGAGCAAATATTGTTGAGCATACTCCAAATCAAAATAAGAGAAAAAAGCCTTCTGGAGGGAAGACCAACCCAAGCAAGAAAAAGTTCAAGGGAAATTGCTACAACTGTGGCAAGAGTGGACATAAGTCCGCAGACTGTCGTGCTGCAAAGAAGGACAGGAAAAAGGAAAAAGGTCAAGCAAACATGGTTGAAGAGAATAAGTTGGCCCAAGGAGTGCAAGACATTGATTTGTGTGCTATGATTTCTGAACGCAACTTAATTGGAAATCCTAAAGAATGGTGGATTGATTCAGGAGCCACCCGCCATATTTGTGCTGTGAAGGAAGCCTTTGCTTCGTATGCTCCCGCTGGACCTGATGAGGCGCTCTCTATGGGCAATTCTGCAACGGCCAAAATTGAAGGATATGGAAAGATATTCCTCAAGATGACGTCTGGCAAGGTTGTGACTCTGAACAATGTTCTTCACGTTCCTGAAATAAGGAAGAACTTGGTGTCTACTGCACTTCTCGTTAAAAACGGGTTTAAGTGTGTGTTTGTTTCTGACAAAGTTGTAATAACTAAGAATGAGCTGTATGTAGGAAAAGGTTACCTGACTGAGGGCCTTTTCAAACTCAATGTAATGGTCGTTGACACTATGAATAAAATTGCAGCTTCTTCTTATTTACTTGAGTCAAATAATTTATGGCATTCTCGTTTGGGACATGTCAATTATAAAACCTTGCGAAAAATGATCAATTTGTAAGTATTGCCTAAATTTGATTGCGCTAAGTCAAAATGTCAAATATGTGTCGAATCTAAATATACTAAACACCCTTACAAGTCAATTGAAAGGGATTCTGAACCATTAGACTTAATTCATATGGATATTTGTGACATGAAGTCAATACCATCTCGCGATGGAAAGAAGTATTTCATAACTTTTATTGACGATAGCACTCGTTACTGCTATGTTTATTTACTTAGTAGTAAAGATGAGGCAATTGACGCATTCAAGCAATACAAAAATGAAGTTGAAACGCAACTTAACAAAAAGATCAAAATGATAAGAAGTGATAGGGGTGGAGAATATGAATCTCCTTTTGAACAAATATGTTTGGAATATGGCATTATTCATCAAACAACTGCCCCTTACACGCCTCAATCTAATGGGATTGCGGAAAGGAAAAATCGGACATTAAAGGAGATGATGAATGCCTTGTTAATAAGTTCGGGTCTACCCCAGAACTTGTGGGGGGAAGCTATATTCACGGCTAATCAAATACTCAATCGAGTTCCCCATAGCAAAACACTTTCCATTCCATATGAAAATTGGAAAGGAAGGAAGCCCAACTTGAATTACTTCAAAGTGTGGGGGTGTTTGGCAAAAGAGCAAGTCCAAAAACCCAAAAGGGTTAAGATTGGACCGAAAACAGTTGATTGTGTTTTCATTGGGTATGCTATAAACAGTAAAGCATATCGGTTTCTGGTTCATAAATCAGAAAATCCCGACATTCATGTTAATACGGTGATGGAATCAGATAGTGCTGAATTCTTTGAAATTATATATCCGTATAAGAAGGAATGTGAGTCAGTTGGTGAAAGATCCAAACGACCTCGGGAAGGAACCAAAGAAAATTTACCAAATGAGGAAGAACCAAGACGGAGCAAGTGTCAAAGAACTTCTACTTCATTTGGAGATGACTTTGTCACTTTTCTTTTGGAAAATGAGCCTCGGACGTTTAAAGAAGCAATGTCTTGTTCAGACTCTCCATTTTGGAAAGAGGCAGTCAATAGTGAAATAGAATCTATTTTAAGCAACCATACTTGGGAGTTGGTTGATCTTCCTCCTGGAAACAAACCATTAGATTCTAAGTGGATTTTCAAAAGGAAAATGAAAGCTGATGGCACTATTGACAAATACAAGGCAAGGCTTGTTGTTAAAGGCTATAGACAACAAGAAGGTCTTGACTACTTTGACACATACTCGCCGGTAACCAGAATTACATCCATACGTATGTTAATAGCGTTAGCCGCTGTGTATTGTCTTGAAATCCATCAAATGGAAGTTAAGACAACGTTCTTAAATGGGGATTTGGAGGAAGAAATTTACATGGAACAACCTGAAGGGTTTGTGGTTCCGGGTAAAGAAAAGATGGTGTGTAAACTTGTTAAGTCGCTTTATGGACTAAAACAAGCACCTAAAAATGGCATGCGAAATTTGATCATACAATGTTGTCAAATGGCTTTAAAATTAACGAGTGTGACAAATGTGTTTACATTAAGAACACTCCTAATTATGTAGTCATTGTTTGCTTATATGTGGACGACATGTTGATAATGAGCAATAACATTGCCAATATAAATGCTACGAAACACATGCTGACTAGCAAATTTGATATGAAAGACTTAGGAGTTGCCGACTTAATTCTGGGTGTTAAGATCCATAGGACTCCTTAAGGTCTGGCTTTGTCTCAATCTCACTACATCAATAGTGTGCTTGAAAAATTTAAATATTTGGATTTTAAAGTTTCAAAGACTCCTATTGATGTAAACCTTGCTCTTAAAAAGAACAAAGGTCAAAGCACGTCGCAACGAGATTATGCTCGTGTTTTGGGAAGTTTGATGTACATCATGAATTGTACTCGTCCAGATATAGCTTGTGCTATAAGTAAACTAAGTCGATACACGAGTAATCCCAATCAAACTCATTGGATGGCAATGAAACGTGTTTTGGGATATTTAAAATACACCTAAGACTTTGCATTGCATTATAACAAGTATCCTGCAGTCATTGAAGGATATTGTGATGCCAATTGGATCACCGGCACAACTGATTCTAAGTCCACAAGTGGATATATTTTCGCACTTGGTGGAGGAGCGGTGTCTTGGAAATCGTCCAAGCAAACGTGTATTGCCCGATCTACAATGGAAGCTGAATTTATAGCTTTAGATAAAGCCGGTGAAGAAGCTGAATGGCTTCGGAACTTTTTGGAAGACATTCCGTTCTGGCCTAAACCGTTGACACCAATTTGTATACATTGTGATAGTCAATCGGCTATAGGACGAGCTAGGAATGTCATGTATAATGGTAAGAATCGTCACATACGACGAAGGCATAAAACTATTAGGGACCTACTCTCTAGAGGAATTATCACCATTGATTACGTGAAGTCAAGGGATAATGTATCAGATCCGCTTACAAAAAGCCTAACTAGAGAGGCGGTTGAGTGTTCATCAAAGGGAATGAGACTATGGCCAAGGACAAGTCATCACGGCGGTAAATCTACCTAGGAGACTAGAGATCCCAAGAACTAGGTTCAAGGAGAATACAAAGTTGTGTATGACGGTCCAACATTGTCAATTAAATGATTGGTCCATTCTCGTGATGAGACAATGTTCAAGTGCCAAGGATAAAATGCTAGAGGCATTTTATAATGATTATCTAAGTTTGATATTGTAATTATCAAACAGTGTATATCTATAGGATTACACGTTTAGAAATCACCTATGTAAGTGTGAAGTGGAAGCCGCTTCAAGGAGAATTCGGTATGGCTGGTTCTCTAAGCACTTATGAAACCAGGCGGTGTTCATGGCTGAAACGAACACAACAGTGAGAACCAAAGACGGTTAAGGGTTAGTTGTGTGACTTACGTTGTCTAGGTATACACCAAAGCTCAACGGTTCAAAGATATCAAATCTACTGATTGACCGAGTATATCCGATGTATGTTCACTACGGAAAGTTCAAAGGGAAACCTACTTATCCCGATGCAACTAATTCTTTCTTGCAAATCACACAAGTCTGTCATGCATATTTCCAATATAGCCATTCCCCATTCATGTGGGGGATAGTTGGGTTTTTTGAAATGTGAAGAGTGTGAATGGAAAATGGGTGGAAAGGTGAAAAGGTTCCTTTTAGTAGGGAAATGCACTTTCTCCCATATTGGTAGAGGAAAAGGCTTTTGTTGGGTTTAAATAGAGATTTACTTCTCTTAGCTCTTAAAAGGGTTGAGAAGAAGGGAAGCCTCGCGCCGTCGTCGTCGCTCGTTTCGGCTTCGGCTTCGCATTCGGATTCGGTCAATTGATATGATTGATTGACTTAATTTTTTGGACCAACAAAAACTAAAACTAAAAATATTAATTAATTAATAATTTATTATTAATATTTAATATTAAATCTGTTTGTGTAACTGAAATCTGAATGGATTAGTCAGATTAATTCTTCCTCCACGTTCTCCCACGTTTTCCCATTAACCAGTAATTCATTACTAACATTTAGTGAATTCAGCCATTAGTGGCAGTGAATTCAGATGTTAGTGGCAGTGAATTCAGCCATTAGTGGTGTCTCTTCATATTCTTTCCCATGGCTATATAAACTGGTCAGTCATCAATCTTTTAGCACACACTGAAATAGACAGAATACACAGAACACAATATATCTTACTGCATCCCCTCTCTTTCTGCATTCAAAAGTAAGTCGTGTGATTTGCTCCGTTCCTTTGTGTTCGCAGTGTTCTACAGTTTGAAGTACCGCTACTGAAGAACTGGTATCCCGTTCCATCCTGGGAGAAATTAACCCGTGAACCTTGGGCATTGTGAGGGGGTTAGATTTCTTAAGGAGACACAAGGAAATTGTGGGCTCGGGAACGTCCCTAAGAAACTGATTATATACTTCTGTTTTTTTTTTTGTATTTTTTGATTTATTTGAACGCAGGAACAACAATGAATGGAATTGAAAAAACAGGCCATGGCATGTTTTTCCATTCAATTTCTTCATTTACACTTTCCGCTTGCCTATTAAGTAACAAATTTCTGTTAGTTTCTTAAATTTGTGCAGTTAGGCAAAATCCAAGTAAAAGGATTCTCTATCGTTGAAATTTATTCTCTAAGAATAAGATATATTCAGATTCATGCACTGAGTTTCTAAAAGAACACAGAATTAGAATAGTAGATCAAAGTGAAAGTCTGAGCTCCAAGTCTAATTTTTTGGGCTGCCGTTTGATTCAGAATTATCACTACTCGAGCCGAGAGAGTCGCTCTCGTCCCTCTTTCTCCTTTTTGGAGAGTCCTGTGCTATAAATCTTACAATTAATCCATGAGTTTAATTTTTATAAAGTGATAATGTACAAAATATTACACACTTAATTAGTCATTTATAAGGTAAAATACAAGTGACTTTATGATAAGCATTAACTTGTGATCCAAATAAAATGATAACCAACTTTCTAGTACATATTAAATTACAATGTAATAAAAGAAGTTTTACACCAATAGTGTAAATAAACATAAATCCTTAATCTATTATACCATCCCTATCGATTTTCATATTATAGTTTAGTGTATTAACGAGAAGAAATGAAACAAATACCTCTACTTCTTGTTTAAGAAGGGGTCTAGGTATGTTTGGTTGAGCATAATGTTCAGGTTCAAAGACTGCTCGGGGATGCCAAGAACTAAATTTGATCACAAATATAAGAAACATATATTAGAGTAACAAAAAAAATCATCATATTTCATGGAATTTTCAAAGATTAAAATTATTATGCCATCCCAAGAAATATTTTCAAAAATGAAATTATAAAGAAATGATTTTGAAATTAAAATACCTCGTCGTAGAACTAAGTTGAGAATGATCTGCATATCTGATATTTTTGTATTTCCCAAAAATGTATCAGGTTTTACAATTAAATTTATATTTAGTTGAGTCTAAGGCGACCGTTTTATATCTCAATTCGATCGGTTGATAGGCAGTTTATGTTGATGAACAGTCGATCTCTAGAAACTTAATTCTAAGACAATGCAAGTATCGATCTCAAATATGCAGATTCGATGTCAAATGCACATAAACGTTTCGAAGGCCAGTATGAACAGATAAAATCGAAATAAATGACAAATTAGTAATCTACGATGAGATGATTCCGTCCAAGTTTCTTGTCGAAGACGAATTACGATATCGATTCCGTTTAAAGTTAAATGCCCAGTCTTTAATCAAGTACGATGACAATGACAGATACGATGATGATGATAGATATGATGATGAGCGAATGTAATATGGATATATTCAATCAGGTAATGTGATCGTAAAGCGATATCAGCAATATATTTGATATATTTTATAATGAGTAAATTGGTGAGCTATTTTATGCGCTCAGAATAATGATAACAAGTTGATAAGATCGAACGCAGTAAATAACGAATAATATAAGCGGCAAGTAAGACAAGCAGTGATTTAAACGAGCAAACGATAAATAAATAATTAAAGCGATAAAAGCTTATGGTATTGAAGAATCGGAGGATGGTGCTTCAATGAAATAGATGAATCTTCTTCCACGTTTGAACCAAGCAGCGACTGAATTTAATACAAAGGTTGCTTTGATAATGACAATAATTTATAGTGTGATGAGAGAACAAAATGAAAAGACTTGTATTGCTGAAGATTGAGAATAATGTTGCTCAGATGAATGTGTCCTCAAATGGAAGAGGAAAGTCTTATTTATAGGCGGAAAAGGTCAGCACTTCCAAACCCTAGAAGGACTCTTTTCTGCTCACGTCTCTCTTCAGCAGCTGCCCACGTCCCTTAAAATACGTTGGGTTTGTTCCGATAAAAGTGGGATAAGGCCGATTAAGTTTATCTGCTAGAATCAACGTCTTCGTTATTTTTCCGATCAAGTCATCAAATCGAAACCACCTCGACCAGCACGTCTTCGGAAACTGCAAATGATCATGCAACAAAACCGAACACATCATTTTTGTGAGAGGAACGAAAATCGACCAATACAGATAGTTCCCCCACTTGCCAAGTCTTGTGATCGTAAAACTTTGCAAGTGGCCTGAAATCTTAAGCGGGAAAACACGTGGCGCGCCCGTGTCCCTTTGTTTTGAAAAGTCAAACCGTCATTTCAACTTCCAATCAATGCACGTGTCAGAGATCGTGCGGGCGGAAGTTTTTGTCGCTTCCCAAGGTCATGATGACTTCTCCCCTATAAAGGCTGGTTTCAAACGGTTTTCAAAACTTTACATATTCCAAACTTCAGAAATTCTTCAAAATTTCCCCAGAATTTTCTCAAGCAAATCTCTCCACTCCTCACTTGTTCTTACTTCAAATCTTTTGAGTTCATCTGCTTCATCTACTCCGCTTACTTCACTTTATTTTATTTTACTGAAATATGTCTTCAAAAGATATAGTTGATGCCGGAATTCCTTCTTCTGCCGGCGTTGCTGCCACGGCACCGCCACAGCCCGCTGCCGGTCCTTTAACAGATAAGAAGGGTAAAAAGAGGGAGAGGAAACCCAAAGATTTTGGTCCAGAGAAGAACTATACTGATATTCTCCCGAAGAAATTCACCTACGATGATGATTGCAAGGTTAGCACTCAAAAGGACGTCCAACTGTCAAAGAAGAAGAATATTCCTATGGACTCAGTTTTTTGTGCTGTCACTGAGGAATCGATACCACGAATCAGGGAGGATTGTGGCTGGAAAGAGGGCGAGATCGATGTGGTGTGCCCTCCGAGGAGATCTACTCTGACCACTTTTTACGGCGGTCATTCCGCCGTTTTGACATATCCATTTACGATAGGGTTTACTCTACCGGTCGATCCAATAATCGAGGAGTTTTGCCGGTTGTACAAAGTTTGTTTGGCACAGATTTCTCCGATGGTGTGGCGTTTGGTTGCCATGTACCGCTGGATTGGCCAGGAGGTGGGAGTTGAAGTCACACTTAGGCACATTCTTCACCTTTATTCCCCTAGAGTTTATAAGGCTGGCATTATTACCGTGCAGAAGCGAGGTAACCGGGCCCTAATTTTTGACAATGACGACGATCTCAGGGCATGGGACCAACGCTTCGTTTATATCCCGACAGAGCAACTTGTGGCTCTGGGGGCTGAGCGTCTTCCGGTTGGCTGGAACCGTACACGTAAGTTTTCGATTTCACTTGGCCTTATGTTTTTCCATGTCTTACTTTTTCTTGCATGTGCAGCCAGCAGTGTTATGTTCGAGCTAGTTCCTGACATCATCGACTGGCTAAAAAAAGTTTTGAAAGCAACTACCAACGATCAGAGGGCATGGAAACCGATCGCAGCCCTTTTGAAAGTAAAGGCAAAGAACCATGGTAAGCTTAGTTTCGCCTTCAGTTGGAATGTACCTTTGTTTAATTTTAACGGATTACTCTCAATAGGAATCACTGGCGCTGGCCCTGGGCCGATTGAAGACTTGGCCGTTGAGGAGGAGGTCGAAGAGGTCGAGGGGGAAAAGGTGAGCGAAACTCCCCCGAAGAAGAAGAAGAAGACTTCTTACCAAGATCTTAGAGCGAAGTACTTAGTAAAAAGTGTCTCGCAAGGGGTTGGTTCATCGGCTGAACCCAAGCCGATCGAGCAGGTCATTAAAGGGGCTGTCTCAGCAGTTGAGGCAGAAAAGGCCGCCGAGGAGGGAAATCTCTCTCGAATTCCCCCTGAGGAGGAGAGTGAGGAGTCTGGGTCCGAGTTGCCATTGGGGCGGCCGAGAAGGCCAAGGAAAGAAAGGATGCTTGAAAGGGCTGAACAACTCAAAGCAGCTGAGGGATACGATCAAGTCCAATCAGCTGGCTTTGGTGGCAATAGGCAGCCAGCTCTTTCTCCGATCGCGGAGGTCATGATCGAGTTAACCTCTGGCTCTGGGGGAAAAGAGATGGCCATCGTCCCAACTCATGATATGTTCAATGTGGGGGACGTCGATGGTGCTCCTTCCGACAACGTGCCAGTGGAGAGGGATCCCAAGAAAGGTAAACTTCCCCTTGATCGTTCCATGGCGACAACGAAGTCAAAACATACAGAGAGCTCAGGCTCGTCATTCTATGCGTCGGACCATGAGGAGCCCATCGTCCGTTTTCCTCGATTTGAGGAGGCCGCTGCCTTTGCTGCTTACAAGAGGTCCAAGGCCGCAGGAGAAGCTAACGCCCGATCGTTGACTGTTAGTGTCCCTGGGGAAGTGGATCTGCTTTGATGCCCAAAGTATCTTGCTGACTATTTTTTTGATGTGATGGGGCCAATGGAAAAAGCTCGGTTGAATTGCTATAGCGATGTGAGCTTATCTTCTCAGATTGCATTCAGCGCTTTCCGGGTGACTGATTTTCTCTCTTGATTTCTACTGCTAAATACTTCTTATTTTTGCTGTCTTACGAAGTTGTCTTGCTTTGTCTTTAGAACACCATCATGGCCATCGAATCAGCTGATCAGATTCAGCAGCTCGAAGCTGAAATAGCTCATTTGAACGAGAGAGTTGCCCTTCTTGCTTCCGCTGGTGATGGATGGCACAACAACTTGAAAATTTTGAAAGTGAAGTATTCTGAACTTGAGGCCGAATCGGCTAAAAAGGCCACCGCTCATGCTCTTCGGGAATCAGAGCTGGAGTCCCAAGTTCAGGCTTTGAACGATCAACTTGGTCGGCTTGAGACTAGCATGGGCGACAAGTGTGTCAAACTGGAGGCTGAACTGAAGGCTAAAGAGTCAGAATTTGTTCGTGTAAACGAAGAATTTCGTATCCTTAAAAGTGTTAATGACGATTTAGCTGCCCAGAATGACGCTTTGTTGGAGAGGAATTTGCTTCTTCAGAAGGAGTTGACCACTCAGGAGAATGATTTCGAAGGAAGGAGGGAGCTTATCCTAGCAGAGTCGAGGCGAGACTTGCTGCGGGAAATGTCTGAGCGTCAAGTCGATGTAGCCAAAGAGCTTGAAGAAGCTATACAAGTTGTGAAGATGACTCGCGAGGCACTTGGCCTTTCTCCAGATTCTTCTGATGAAGGATCCGATGGAGATGAATGAACTCTTTTAAGTTTTTGTTTTTGATTAGCCATGGTGTGGTCATTCGACCGTTGTATGAAATATCTTTAGCTATGACAAGGTCGTTTGACCGTTGTGGATATTAATGAATGAACTTTTTCATTTGTGTAGCCGTTGTATTTTTCGAAGATGATTTCATGTGTTCGTTCGAAAGTTTGCGTTTAACGACAGTTGTCGAAAGAGATATGATTGGGGCCCAATGTCTTTTAGTGCGTAGTGAAGAATGACGTCTCACTTTCACGTAATGTACTCTTCGAACATTCTTTATGAGTTCGGAATGAAATTTTTTTTAACACTTGGTAAAAACTTGGAACTGTAGAATTCGCTAACATTCGAAACGATCACTCGAGTCGGACAAATGTGAAAAGTCGAAAATATGACCAAAGTGTTGCGTATTATTGGAATGAGCCGCTAATGGGCTTTTAATACAATTTGGATCATGCAATTCGATCGATTACAAGATGTGGCCGTTTAAAGGTACGGACTTTTGATCGCTCATGGATCGTTTACATAATTCATTCAAACAGATAACCCTTGACTTGGATAAGAAACGTCAAGGTTTGAAACATCCGATAAAATTAAATCTCTAATTCGAACGAGTCCCCAGTTCGAATGGGTGTTGTGGTCTTTGAGTTTTGGTCGAATTTTGAACGAGTCCCCAGTTCGAGTGAACGTTGGAACTTTTGTCGAATTTTGAACGAGTCCCCAGTTCGAGTGAACGTTGGAACCTTTGCCAAATTTTGAACGAGTCCCCGGTTCCTGGGCAGTCCCCAGCATCCGTTGATGACCATCATGCTGACTCCATCTCCCCCCCCCCAAGTGTTTGGGTGTGAAGAATGAGTGGCCGAACACTGGTCCTGAAACGGAGTCATTGAGAACCCAAAAACCGAGAAACCGTTATAGATGAAGACCACGTTAGAATGTTCGTCAGACTTATCGACCCCGATCGGAGCGTTTTGAGCTCAAGTGTTCGTGGGTGATGTTTGTCATCATTCTATTCCAACTATGCCTATCATCTAAAAGTGTTAGTATCAAATAAATCGATTAAACAACTCTTTCCAATGGAGGAAGAATGAAAATTTGCGAAAGTAAAAGATGAGAATTGATGATACCGTAGAACCTCAAAAGTAGTACTTCTTCAATTGTGTGATATTCCAATTGAAGTCGACCGGCTTGGAATCCATTGTTTCGAGTTGGTATGATCCTTTCCCGATTACTGCTTTGCCCCGATAGGGTCCTTCCCAATTTGCTCCTAGCTTACCTTCGTTGGGCTCATCCTTTTTCGGTCTTTTGATCTTCAGCACATAGTCACCTACATTAAAAGATCGATACCTGATTTTTTTGTTGAGGTAGTTTTCTGCCCTTTGTTTCTGTGCTTGTATTCGAACAAATGCCATGTCCCTTTTTGCTTCGACCAGGTTTAGATCTATCAACATGCCTTCTTTGTTTGCTTCTTCGGTGGAGTGGGCAAACCGAAGACTGGGTTCTCCCACATCCACCGGTATCAGTGCTTCTGCTCCATAGACAAGTGAGAACGGTGTTTCCCCGGTGCTGTGTTTCACCGTTGTCCAATGAGCCCACAGCACTCCGGGGAGTTCGTTCGGCCAGTTGCCTTTTGAATCATCCATCCTTTTCTTCAAATACTCGATTATTGTTTTGTTGGAAGATTGAGCCTGTCCATTTGCACTGGGGTGATAAGGTGTTGAGGCAATTCGCTTGATCCCCCATTTTTCGAAGAAGGCAGTGATCCGTCTTCCTACAAACTGTTTACTGTTATCGCATGTGATCTCTTTCGGGATCCCAGAGCGACAGATAATATTTTGATGAATAAATTTAATGACTTCTTGTTCACGAATTTTAGCCAAGGCAATTGCTTCTACCCATTTAGAAAAATAATCAGTAAGAATTAAAATAAATTTTACCCCGCCAGGCGCTGTTGGAAGCGGCCCGACCAAATCCATTCCCCACTTCATGAATGGCCACGGTGATGTGACAGAATGAAGTGGCTCTGCCTGTTGATGTATGAGTTTTCCGAATCGTTGACACTTGTCGCATTTGCAGACGAATTCTTTGGCGTCATCTGCGATCGTTGGCCAGTAGTATCCAGCTTTTAGGATCTTTCGAACCAACGATTTGCTGCCGGAGTGATTGCCGCACTCGCCTTCGTGAATCTCTTTCAATACATAGTTTGTTCCAGCTGGTCCCACACACTTCGCTAAAGGGCCGGTGAACATTCGTCTGTAGAGCTGGTTTTCTAATAGACAATATCTTGCCGCTTTAGCTTTGAGTGATCTGGCAGATTTTTTGTCACTGGGAAGGGTGCCTGCCTGCAAATAAGACAAGTATTTGTTTCTCCAATCCCAAGTATGGTTAACATTGTTTACCTCTTTAATGCTCCGATGGAGTGGGGATTCGAACAGATGAACCACTGTTTCATCGATTTTGCCATCGATGACTGCTGCAGAACCGAGGTTGGCTAAGGCGTCTGCTTCGATGTTGTCCTCCCTTGGTATCTGAGCTATTTTCCATTCCTAGAAAGATGTAAGGAGATTTTGCACTTTCTCGAGCAGCTGCTGCATCCTCGGATCTCGAACACAAAAATCGCCTTGGATTTGATTTACCACCAATTGAGAATCACTTTTGATGTCTAGTCGTTCGACCTTCAAGTCTTTTCCGATCTTTAAACCTGCAGCGAGGGCCTCATATTCGGCCTCGTTGTTAGTTTTTGCATGTAATTTGATCGCATACCTGAGTTTTTCACCGGTAGGTGCTATTAATAAGATTCCGAGACCAGTCCCTTTTACATTTGAAGCTCCATCGGTAAACATTTTCCAAACTCCAGGATCGGGATCTCTCATCATCAATTCTTCTTTTTTTGCCTCCGGGAAGATGTTAGCACTAAAATCTGCTACAAAATCAGCTAACACTTGAGATTTTATGGCGGTGCGAGGCTGATAAGTGATATCGTACTCGCTCAGCTCAACCGCCTACTTCATTAATCGACCAGAGAGATCTGGCCGATGTAAAATATTTTGCATTGGAAAAGTAGTTACGACGGATATTGAATGACATTGGAAATAAGGTCTTAGTTTTCGTGCAGCAGTGACTAGTGCAAGTGCTAATTTCTCTAGGTGTGGATACCTTGTTTCTGCATCTAACAGTGTTTTACTAATATAATAGATAGGAAATTGATTAACTCCGTCCTCGCGAACGAGGACAGCGCTTACAGCGACATCGGAGACAGCCAAGTAGATCAGCAGCATTTCTCCTTCAATCGGTTTTGACAGGAGCGGAGCATTTGAAAGGTACTGCTTTAGTTCTCTGAGGGCCTTTTTGCATTCTGGTGTCCATTCAAAGCTTTTGTTCTTCCTCAGCACCGAAAAGAACTTGTGAAATCGCTCAGATGACCTCGAGATGAACCTGCTGAGATAGGCTACTCGACCGGTCAGCTGTTGAACTTCCTTCACTGTTGTTAAGTCCTCGGGAATGCTTTCAATTGCTTTGATTTTGTCTGGATTGGCCTCAATTCCTCTTTGCGACACGATGAATCCCAAGAACTTGCCGGATCCAACTCCGAACGCGCATTTCTCTGGGTTCAATCTCATGTTGAACCGCCTTAGTATCGTAAAAGTCTCCTCCAAATGACTTAAATGATTTCCCTTCTCGAGAGATTTGACTAGCATGTCATCGATATATACTTCCATGGCCTACAGTGTTTGCAAGCCATTCAGGATACTTGACCTCCTTAATGAACCCATTCATTAGCAGCTTTTCTACCTCGTCATTGATCACTTTCCTTCGAAATCCTCCATTCGGCCATTTCTTTTGCTTAACCGGCCGATGTTTTGGATCGACGTTTATTTGTGTGTGGCGACTTTTGGATCGATCCCAACCATATCTGCGTAGGACCAAGCAAAACAATCAGAATTATCCTTGAGGAAGGATACGATTTTTGATTTTACTTTGGGATCCAATTCTGCTCCCACATAGACTTTCCGATCAGGCTTATCATCGAATAACATTACTTCCTCTAAGTCTTCTATCGTAGAGTCTCCAGCTTTTTGTTTATACGGTTCTCTCACACATGGTGGAACCTGTGCGAAGTCGCCTTCGACTTCGGATTCCGGTAACTGTGACGAAGCACATGACGGAACCGAAGTGAAGCTTCCGGCCACGGGTTCCACTAGCTGTGATTGCTACAATTGAAAGCCATCCTTAACATCTACTGAGTAACATTCTCGTGAAGCCTGCTGTTCGCCTCTAATTTCACGAATTCCCCATAGGGTAGGGAATTTTACAACTTGATGTAGGGTCGATAGGACCGCTCCCATAGCATGAATCCACGGTCGACCCAATATCACGTTGTATGCCATTTTGCCTTTCATTACTTGAAACGATGTCTCATTCTCAACACCTTCTGCATAAGTCTTAATTGTTATTTCTCTAACGGTTACTTCGCTCGAGTTGTTGAAACCCGACAATACTATTGAGCGAGGCACGATCTTATCACTCAACTGCAGCTGCTCGACTACCTTGCATGTATGATATTAACCGAACTGCCAGCATCGATTAATACCCTTTTCACATCAGCATCGTCGATTCTCATTGTGACTACAAGTTCATCGTGATGGGGATGAATCCTGTCATCGAAGTCAAAATCCCCGAACACAATCTCATCATTCATATCATCTCGTGTTCGTTTGTCTCGTGTAAATGAGAACTTTGCATATTTCTTGGTAGTGTAGGTCACCCCACAAACGTCATCTCCTCCGGTAATAACATTTACCGTCTTCCTAGGAGCAGGAGGTTTTGGCGGCTCATCGTCTTTCTTCTTATTAAAATTGTTTCATCCTCTATCAGTCAATAATTCGACCAGATGCCCCTTCTGCAGCAGGCTGGCCACTTCGTACCTCAATGCCTTACAATCCTCCGTTGTATGGCCGAAGTCATTGTGAAATGCACACCACAGATTCTCATCCCTTGTGTTTGGATTTGTTTTTATGAGACCTGGAAACTTTACAACCTTCTCAACCATCCCCTTCAAGTGATTCACCAAGTTCGGTGTTGATATGCAAAAATTGTACTCCGTCACTTTTGGAGGGAGTGGTTGATCTTTCGGAGCCGAAGATGCGTTCGACTGCCCTTTCTTCGATTGATTCTTCGAACCACCAGCTTCGTGGTTGTTGTTATCCATTCGAGGGAAACTGTAGGGCTCCCATCGCTGGTCCCTGTAGTTTCGCCTGTCGTTTTCGACTCTCCGTGGTGGAGGTTGATCATAATGGTAACTATTTCGGACTAGCTGCAACTCCTCCTCCTCAGCCCTAATCCGTGGCTCGCATTCCCGATATAACACTTCGAATGTCCATGCATCGATCTCTCTAAGACGATCTTTCAACTTCCATGCCTCTATCGAATCAGTACGCAAATTGTTAGCAAAGGTTAAGCAAGCCCACCTTTCTTCGAGATTCGGGATATGAATCTTCTCATCATTGAATCGCTTCACAAATTGTTTGATGGTTTCCCCGGGTCGCTGCCTAACATTCAATATATCTTCCACCCTTGGCGCTATCTTTTTTGCTCCAGTATGTGATCGAATAAACTGTGCTGACATGTCATCAAAATTCAATATCTCATTTTCGGGTAACTGCAGATACCATTTCAATGCTTGCTCCCTTCAACGTCTCACAAATCTTCTTGAGGCTGACCGAATTAATTTCCTCCGAAGTCAGGTCGTTCGCATGAACTGCAACTGAAAACATATCAATGTGATCCCTTGGATCTGTGGTCCCATCGTATCTCAAACTTTCTGGTAACTTAAAAGTTTTAGGAATGGGCATTGGGGCTGCACTTGCTGGGAACGGATGCTTTGAGATCGATTTCTTAGCGACCTCGTCTGTTAACTTCGGAACACCTGGAAATTTTTCCATATGATTTTATCTCACCGAACTTTTTATCCACTGTGTCATTCAACAGAGTTTGCATCGTAGCTAACATTCTCACTTCTGCTGTAACTGAGGCCGGAGCTCCCATAGCTGCCGAGGCTGTACCCGATCCCCCAGATCCGACCCCCGCTGCAAGTCCCCCTGTTATGGCGCCCTGAGGAACCGAAGTCGGAATGCTTGCTGGAGGTGTGATTAGAGGGGTGGGTGCTCTGTTTCCGATAGAGTTAGATAAAACCCTTAGCTGCTCTTGTATCATTTCGAACTGAGCGTCATGCCTTTTCAAATACGCCATTAGTGACGCATTTGCATCTCCTGACTCAGTATCGACCACAGGCTCCTTGCCCGGTCGCTGCCCTCGGGGCGCGTTCAACTGTGAACCAGCAGGAATGTCGTCATGAGTTGGATCTTGCTCGCGATTGGTAGACTCATCGACCGCCTCAACGTTGGTCGGAACAGGAACCCCGTCATTGAGATTGAGCTGTTGTTGACCGTTCAAAGTGGTGGTAGCGTCGATGTACGTTCATCTGCCATTTCGAAACAAGGAAACAAACGTAAGTAGTATCAAACGATTCAAATTTCGGAATAAATCGATTGCCTAGACCCCACGGTGGGCGCCAAATTGTATTTCCAAAAAATGTATCAGGTTTTACAATTAAATTTATATTTAGTTGAGTCTAAGGCGACCGTTTTATATCTCAATTCGATCGGTTGATAGGCAGTTTATGTTGATGAACAGTCGATCTCTAGCGACTTAATTCGAAGACAATGCAAGTATCGATTTCAAATATGCAGATTTGATGTCAAATGCAAATAAACGATTCGAAGGCAAGTATGAACAGATAAAATCGAAATAAATGATAAATTAGTAATCTACGATGAGATGATTCCGTCCAAGTTTCTTGTCGAAGATAAATTACGATATCGATTCCATTAAAAATTAAATGCCCAGTCTTTAATCAAGTACGATGACAATGACAGATACGATGATGATGATAGATACGATGATGAGCGAATGTAATATGGATATATTCAATCAGGTAATGTGATCGTAAAGCGATATCAGCAATATATTCGATATAATTTATAATGAGTAAATTGGTGAGCTATTTTATGCGGTCAGAATAACGATAACAAGTTGATAAGATCGAACGCAGTAAATAACGAATAATATAAGCGGCAAGTAAGACAAGCAGTGATTTAAACGAGCAAACGATAAATAAATAATTAAAGCGATAAAAGTTTATGGTATTGAAGAATCGGAGGATGGTGCTTCAATGAAAGAGATGAATCTTCTTCCACGTTTGAACCAAGCCGCGACTGAATTTAATACAAAGGTTGCTTTGATAATGACAATAATTTATAGTGTGATGAGAGAACAAAATGAAAAGACTTGTATAGCTGAAGATTGAGAATAATGTTGCTCAGATGAACGTGTCCTCAAATGGAAGAGGAAAGTCTTATTTATAGGCGGAAAAGGTCAGCACTTCCAAATCCTAGAAGGACTCTTTTCTGCTCACGTCTCTCTTCAGCAGCTGCCCACGTCCCTTAAAATACGTTGGGTTTGTTCCGATAAAAGTGGGATAAGGCCGATTGAGTTTATCAGCTAGAATCAACGTCTTCGTTATTTTTCCGATCAAGTCATCAAATCGAAACCACCTCGACCAGCACGTCTTCGGAAACTGCAAATGATCATGCAACAAAACCGAACACATCATTTTTGTGAGAGGAACGAAAATCGACCAATACAATTTTCTCTCTCAGTATCGCTTAGCCCCATCTGAAAATAGGTAAGATTCAATGATTAACTGCTACTGAACTAGGATCCAAGAGTCAATCATAAGAAAATTAAAATAAGATTATTTGAGGCTATTGTTTATAGGTTGTCCGCATTAAATGTTTTGCAAAATAGCCGCACCACATCATAATCGGAAGAATGGAAAATGACGCAACCGGATGTTGACAAACATTAGGCCGACGTGCGAAACTTGGTACTATTACAATTGGTCACAAGTTTGTTTAGCTTAATGGGCAAATCGTGATGCCTGTGTAGTTCAATTGTGTTCATAAATTTAGCTGAGTACGGATCAAACATTCTATCAACTGTCTGTTTGCTACCATCTTTTCACCCTTCCTATTTTATTCAATTATCCACAAGTATAACTAGCCCAATGGGCAAATCCTACCAGTGTTGGTAATTTATATTCTCAAGTTTAGCTGGACACGCTAAACTAAATACTATTTCCATTCTACCATCACAAGTTTCGCACGATGGGCAAGTGCTACACAGAGTTCGTTCAATTATAATGTTCATAATTGAGTTATTTAGCCAGACTAATTTGATACTATCTTCATTCTACGAACTATCTTGTTACAGTGTTCAAGTTTAGCCTATGAACTGATCATGTCCTGTATACTGAGAACATAAAAACCCAGGTGCATTATTAGTTCAAAATTCTAGTACTGGGGCATATATTTGACATATGGTCTGAAAATTCCCTACGAGAAAATGAAAGAGAAAGGGAAAATAGGAAACAATCTCTCATTGGAAAAGGGGAAAATGTCTTTGGAGGGAAATGGGCAACATGATTTACACAAAAAATACAAAAGAAAAAGAAAATCAAAGCTTGCATCTAGGGTTACTTCCGTTAAATAATCAAGACGAATTGAAACAACCAAATAACACAACTTAATAAAGTACAGAATTTCTTTTAAAATTGGGGAAGTTAATCTAAAAGTGTCGAAGAAAATAATGTCATTGGTCGCTTTCCCAAATTGTTGGAATGAGAGGAAAATCAGTGAGACCGCAAGCAAAATAATTCAATCAGCTTTTGTTCCAATTATATTAATGAAAAATTAATTTAACTTCCTACCATAAAGCCTAGGTGACTTGGCTAAAAGACCCCTGCAATGAAGGAAATAGAGGGAATAACCCTCAAGTCTTAAAAATTGGGTGTATAACCCTTTAATTGCTTAATGACCATTTAACACTAATGATCTTACCCAAGTTCTCAAGTCTTAAACCCCCAACCCCCAAGTTACAAAAACTACACTTTGGTCTATTATATAAACAATTATTATTTACCTAAAATAGCCAAAAAAAAAAAATTAAATCTTCCCACCAAAACCCCTAGACCCCTAGTTACCTTCTTCTTCCCTCCAAGCTTTCCCGCCCAGAACCACCTGCGCCCTCAATGGCTGTTTGAGCTTCGTTTTTTGCTCCATTTCATTCATCAAAAACTGCGTCATCTCGATCTATAACTGTTTTCTCTTTTGGAACTCGTTTTTCTGGAAATCTCTTGTTGCGGTTGGAACATCTCGATGCGAGTAATGTGGATGGAAATCTGAGGTGAATTGGTCTTGGCTTCCGTCTTTGCACATACATCCTTTCATTTCTTCAACTGGTAAGAAGTTCAAGCTGTTTTTTATTTGTTCGCTATTGTTGCAGAACTACTGCATTATTTCATCGACCATCGACCATATTTGGTTGATCATCGACTCCGTTGAAGTAGATGGGGGGTTTCGTAGTTGTAGGTGCTGACTTTATGGGTGTATGGATTGAGACCTCAAAATGCTGGAATTGGCAATCTATGACAAAGACAACAATACCTATTGCATTAAATTTGGAATATACCTACGATCAGTTAATTGACCAATTAATCGATCGCGGCAACTTAACGTGCCATCGCAGTGAGGTTTCAATTAGCTATGTTATTAGTGCTGCTCCTACGAGGGGTAAGGTGGCTCCTTCTTTTATAAGGAATGATAATGATTTGCATATCTATATGCTCGATGTTGGAAATAATGGTAGCAAACCTATTTTAAAGATATTTGTTGCCGAGAGCTATCAAGCAGGCTCAAATACTGCCACTAATGCTGCAACTGCTTTTGCAAGACCACCACGACCACCACTATTCAATGAGAGTACGGGTGATTATGGCAGTGATGCTGGAGTTGGTGATACTGCTGGTGATATGGATAGTGAAGAAGAAAATGCTATTGAAGATCCAGAGGTTGGAGATCCCGCTGTAAATGGGAGCAACTGTGTTGCCGAATCTGCTCCCACTCAAGGCAGCAACTTGGGTGATGTAGTTGATGATTGCACAGGTTTTCATACTGGAAAAACCTTCGATTCCAAGAAGAGCCTGGTTGTGGCTTTGAAGATGGGTTCAATGAAGAAGCCATTCACATTCAAAACAAAGAAGAGTACTAAATCCCTGTATGTCGTGGCGTGTGTAGAAGCGCGCTGCAGGTGGATGGTGCGCGCCAATGAAGTATGTTAATTCCAACAGGTTTGTGATCACCAAATATTTTAAAGAGCACACATGTGGGGTGCAACATCTACCAAGCCATCATCCACATGCTTCAGTGGATGTCATCTGAGAATATTTCAAGAACAGGTTTATTGAAGGCAAAGGGTTGACGACAAAAGATATCAAGAGCGCTTTGGATTAACAACTGAATAGTAAGGTAAGTTATTAGAAGTACTGGAAAGGAAGAGAAATTGCAAAGGCTTTAGTTAGGGGCAGTCCGGAGCACAGTTACGCAGTTTTAGATGCGTACAGTTTTGTGTTGGAAAGCCTAAATCCTGGCAGCAAGACTGGGTTAAGGGTTGATGAACAGGGGAGGTTCAAGTATTTTTTTGTAGCTTACAGAGCTTGGGTTAGAGGGTTTACATATATGAGGAAGGTGATATCAGTCGATGGGACACATTTATCGTCCACCTACGGTGGTGCTTTGTTGACGGCTGTCTCGCAGGATACGGAGAACCACATTTATCCATTAGTTTTCTGTGTGGTAGACAAGGAGTGCGATAGCTCATGGCAATTCATTTTTGAACAGCTGGCTCACGTAGTCCCCAATACACCTGATTTGTGCATAATTTTTTATCGCGCCAAGGCAATAGCAAATGGGATTAGAAGGGTGTATACCTTAGCATCTCTTGGTTGTTGCACCAAGCACCTTGCTGAGAACATGCGCGTAAGGTTCAAGTGTAGATCATTTTTGAAGGATTATTATACCACTGTGAAGGCGTACCGTTTTGAAGTGTTCAGCGATGCTTTTAACCAGCTCGCGTCAAAATGCCCTGTTGCTGCTGCTTGTCTTAAGGATGAAGTGGGCTTCCATAGGTGGACGAGAGTATTTTTTCCAGGAAACAGGTACGATGTAATGACCACAAACATTTCCGAGTCCCTCAACGCAATGTTCAAGGACGAGAGAGAATACCCCATCCTGGGACTGTGCAATGCTATTACTCGCAGGTTTACTGACAAGTTCAATGAGAGGCGTGAGGATATGAAGAAATACAACACCATTTTGGTGCCCAGTGCTGAAACAAAATTGAATCAGAATATGCTTGAAGGAAACAAATTGACTGCTTATCATACAGGCGGGAACGTGGAAGTACTGAAGAACACTGTGGTTGGAGATGGTCTATCCCACACTGACAATCTTCATTTCAGAACGTGTACATGCCGGGAGTTTGACCTGGACAAGATACCATGCAAGCATGCATTTGCAGTGTTAAGGATAAGGTATGGAGATGAATATGGTGCTAGCGCGTACCATTACACCTGTCCCTTTTATAGGCTTCAGACTTACATGTGTGCGTATAAATAAAATGTTTATCCAATGCCACCAGAGCAAGAATGGATGGTTCCTCCAGAGGTAGTTCATAGGAGAATTCTTCCGCTGATGGTTGATCCCAAAAAGGGTAGAAGGAGAATTAATCGTTTTCCCTCAGTTGGTGAAATATTTTTCTCAAGGAAGAGGCAAAATAGATGTTCAAACTGCAAGAGAAGTGGCCATAAGAGGACAACCTACCCTGCTTTGATACAATGTTTAAGTAGTGTTAGATGTGGTTGTCTTAATTTGGTACTGTGTTATTTGTTGGAACAATTTGAACTAATTGTAATAGTTTTCTTAATGTATTTTATTTCTATTCTAAGTGTCTTTTATAAAAATGACTATTATTTAGTTCACCAAATGCTGGACATGTTTACAATTAGTTGGGTGTTTACATTTTCGATTACTAGACACTATATGGGTTGATTATTGAAAAAAATAACATAGATTAATTGACCCAATGCAGTTGATAAAGTGATTGAACGCATTTAATACACGAGTGCGCCCCGTCATTGAAAGCAGCTGGATTTGGGTTAAACGAAGTGGTTGTTCATAATTGCCACTGGAAACGATGAGACTTTTCTGGGAACACCAAAGGTTGCATCGATTTGGAGCCTATAAATAGAGGCATTAAATCCAATAATCCACAACACAACTCAAGAATCACTCTCATCTTATAATGGAAAGAGCTCCAGGCGCTGCAAGTAGAAGTGGAAGTGCCACCAGAAACAACAACAACAATAACAACAATGGCAATGGAGGAATTCTCACTCTCAGGAACGACGACCCAGAGGTGCTGCTGATTCGTGCTGCTATAGACAGGCTTATCCGCCTCCTGTGTGATGATCGTAGGAGGCAGGAGATGAACATCCGCCGTACTGCTAGGATGTTGAGGGTGCTCATGGAACGAGCAGGGGAGGATCTGGACAATTACACCACCCCTCTCCCCTCGTAACAATTAGTTTTTTTTTTTTTTAATTTTTAAATGTAAAAAGAAAAGGGTTTTCATTATGATTCTCTTTTTTTAAAAAATATTATAAATGAAAAGCCCCCTGGGCATTATTATTATTATTATTATTATTATTATTGTTATTATTATTATTATTATTATTATTATTATTATTATTATTATTATTATTATTATTATTATTGGCAATGGTTTTTTTAATTTCTCGTTCAATTTCCCGCTCTCCCTTTTTTTTTTTTTTTTGCGTATTCTTGATGAACTGTCCATACTCCATTTTAGTGTATAATCAACCAACACCAAGTAGATAAATCGATAGATAGGTTCGCAAAAATGGAAATACTCAGAAAATGAGCAAAAATAAAAATATAAATAGAAAAAGATAAAAGTAAAATAATAAATAACGATAATATTTAGTTAATAGGAAAAGTGAAATTTATTGGAAAACGTAAATAAAATAAATATTAAGTAATAAGAAAAATATTTAAGTAATGGGAGAATTTTCTGAAAAAGGGAACGTATCAGAAAAGTGAAAAGTCAGGAGTTGACTGGACAAAGGTAATCGACTATTAACTAAATCAACTAATCGTCTGCACATAGGTCCTTAATCGACTATTAACCAACTCAACCACGAAAGGGTTGATTATCGACCTAGTGTAATTTCACATAAAATCAAAAAACCATGACTAATGTATGTTGTTATACCTCATATGTTGGTATATCGTACCCATTTGAGTATTATAGCTCACATTGATAATTTTAAAACAACATATTGATGCCTAAAAGGGGAAATGTCATGTATATATAAGCCTACTATGTCTATTCTTGTTAAGTAATACCTTAATGTTACGACTAATGTGTGTTGTTACACCTCATATGTTGGTATACTGAACCCATTTGAGTATTACAGCTCACATTGATACATTAAAACAACATATTGATGCCTAAAAGGGTAAAGCTCATGTATATATAAGCCTACTATGTCTATTCTTGTTAAGCAATGCCTTAGTTTTACGACTCATATGTCTTGTTACACCATGAATGATGGTATAATGTGCTCATCTAATATTATTGACCACTTTAATACATTATAACAACTCATTGATGCCTACAAGGGTATAACTCATCTATACATAAGCCTATGACATCAATTCTTGGTAAGCAATGCCTAGTATTGCGACTCATATATCTTGTTACACCATGAATGATGAGATAAATACTACAACACTTAAGTATAAGCATGTATTAAGTCAGTGCAATCCATTTATAACATCATTTATACACTTTTCAATGAATAATTACAGTATTACCTTTTTTGGATTTGAGAAAAATTTCATATGTTAATTTTCAAGAGATAAAGTTGATTATCGACTACTATATGTCGATTATCGCTAACACTAACCCTAACCCCTAACCCCAAATCCCCAAACCCCAAACTCAAACACGGAACACGTCACGCCCCAGGGCACGTGGCTTAGACAAAAGTCAAAAAAATTAAGCGGCAATAATTTCCCGCCTCCCTTAAATGTTTAACTTTATATTTTAACACAACCCCCCAAATATATAAAAGCCGATTTAACCCCAAAACCCACAATTAAATTTTCTATTTTAGAAATCAAACCTAACCCACCCACCCCTAAACAGTCCTCTTCTTCAATTCTTCAAAATCTTCGCTTCCACCCGCATAAAAATCAAACAAGTTCAATAACATCATGAGTCAAGGTTCAACGAGCTCCAACGTACTAGTGGAACCCGATGTCTGTCTTTGTGGCCAATACACGAAGTTAAGGACCTCTCGTACTGCTACAAACCCTGTCCGCAGATTCTAGAGTTGTAAAACTCCAAAAGTGTGTTATTCATACATTATAGTTCTGTATTTATTTTTTATTAATTGTTAATGTACTAATTTTTTCTTGGATTTTGTTAAATAATGCAGTCAATTGGTGGGTGCGACTATTTTGGGTGGTTTGATGGACCACTGCCTGAAGCAGCATCAAGGGTGATTGGGAACTTAGTTAGAAAGCTAAAACAAACTAAAGACAATTGTGTGCTAGTGAGAGAACTGTTGAGTGAATGTGAAGAGCAAAAGAATTTTCTAAAAATCACGCTGAGGAAAGCTGAAATAAAGCTGGAAGAAGCTGAAATGAAGAGGGAAGAAGCTGAAATGAAGATTGATCGATTGAAGAAGTTGATTAAGTCGATGGTTGCTGGTTGTGTCATCTGCTCCTTTATTAAATGGATCTCCTCTTAGTTCGCTATATATATTATGTAAATATAGGTGTTTTATACACCGTGTAAATTTTGTAATCAACCCGGATGTGTATTATTTTGACACAGTATAAATTTTGGAATCTACCCGGTAATGTGTAATATTTTGACACACTAATGTGGTCGTATGGCTGTTTTTGGAGATGTTTTTGTTATAAAAGCTTCGATATTGTTTAAGTTGCAAGCACATAAGTACAAACATGTTATTAGTTGCAAACCATAATTGAAACATTGAGAAATGAATGAAATGAGTTCCTAACAAGTTGCATTAATAAACCCACACGTCATGTCCAAAAACTAACCAAAAAACAAGGTCAGCCACCATACACTTGTCTATGACTAACCATAATATTTCCAAAAATAACAAGTTCAAAGTTAACTTTCAACTGCTGTCATCAATAGACCTTAACCAAGCAACTACAGTCAATAACTACCAGTTCAACTTTCTCAACTTTCAACTTATACAATACTACAGAAACCAATCATTAATACTAGAGTCAAATATTATCTGCTCCAATATTCTCTAAAGCAAATTGAACATTCAGACTCGCAAGCACTTCATTCACAGACACGTCAGCTTCATCCACCTACAATGCTGCTTGTGTCTCTCCATTCTCTTCAACAATCACATCCTTTACAACCTCTACACCTTCACTCATCTCTGCAACTGCTCCATCAATTGGAGCTTCATCAACAACCCTTTTTTGCATCTCTACATTGTCTCCATCAACTGCTTCATTTTTTCCTTCTTCAACTGCAACATCTTTCTCATTCAGCTCTCTAGTCATCTCTTCATCTACTCCATCAACTTGACCTTCATTTCTGGCTTCTTCTTCAACTGCAACATCTCCAGTCATCTCTTCATCTGCTCCATCAACTTGAGCATCATGGAAAACCTCTTCTTCTTCGAGTGCAACATATTTTTCTCTCACTTCTTCATCCTTCTCTTCGTTATTCTTCCCTTCATTCTTCTCTTCATCATTCTTGCATTCATTCACTACAACTAAAAGAAAATACTTAGAAATAGTCAAAATTAATCAAATTATCATTAAAATGAATATAGATACCTTTCTTTTTTCTCTTGACAATCTTCCTTTGCTTGAACAACTTCCTCTTCATCAAATTCCTGGACTTTCTTTTCCTTTCCCTCTTCACCTTTTTCTTTTTCAACAACTTCAAAATCTCCTCATTCACCTCCAGCATTCTTGATAACACACCTTGCACATGCCCACAGTGCCTGCAAGTTCCCCTCCTACCACCATCAACACCATCACCAGCACCATCACCAACATCATCACCATCATCAACACTCTCATCCCTATCTTCCTGGCTTTCACTTCTGTCCATTTCATCAGCATACTCCTCCACAATGTACTTAATGCTAGTGACCCTCTCCAGCAGAGCCCTTACCCTGTCCAGTGCAAGATCCTCGACCTCATCAGCATGAGGACAGACAAATTTTTTGCAACCCTCCACTTCTTGCACTGTTGGGATCAAGAAAGGGTGCAAAACCTGTCATCAAATGATAAAATAATTAGTAAATTAATTAATTATTAAATGATAAAATAATTAATAAATTGAATTGGCACATACTTGTCTAGCTCCTTGATGGCCTGCATCAACATCTCCCAAATTTCTTCTTGTCTGCTACCACCTCAGCATCCTTGGGATTGGCAAGGGAGACTGTTCAGATTTGCAGCACTATGGCCAATCAAGGGTACTGCCTCATATATCCATGCCTGTCATGAATGCCACAGTCACATTACTTAAGTTTTAACACAATCATTCTTAAGAAAACAGGAAAATAATATAATAATACTCACAAGGAAGGCCCAGGGGAATCCAAACAGTGCATAACCAGCAGTTTTTCCCTCTACATGTTGTCGATAGGTCTTTGCAAAATCCACTTTGTTGTAGAGGTAGTCCACTGTCAAGTCATAGCAAAGTCTACCCCAGGGGTACTTGCTGAAAAAGTCTAGGTTATCCACACATTGGATCCACCATTTCTCAACATTTTTTGTTTTGTCCCTGGCCATCAGAACAGTATGGAGGAACCACAGAAGAGCCAACTTTAGCTTCTCTTCCTTTGAGAACTGTTTCTGCTCCATCAAGTACTGCAGATTTTCTGCCCTCACTTCCCCACCTCCATACGCCTTCTCTAGAAATCCTTCACCACTTGCCAAGAACTTGGCCTTTACTTTGGTATCTGGCTCTTGACAACAGTTTAAGCCAGTCATCAAATAGAACTCCCTCAAGCCAAAACAGACTGGCTTACCATCTATCAAGAATTACATCTCATGCTTTTTCTTGGACTGCCTAATAGTCCTCAAAAGCACTGAGTGCACCAGCTGACCATTGAAGGTCCAACTCTCAGATAGGCTTAAGAAATTCCCAAAAACTGATCTCCTAAACATCTTTTCAAGCCCCAATTTTTCCAACTTGGTCTTGAAGTTATAAAACTTTTTCACTGAAGATCTCACAGAGATCTTTGCATTAAATGACTCAAACCTTGACAACCAGGTTTTGAACCTAAAGCTACTGACATCAATGTCAATCACCTTCTTTGGAATACTCAATCTGTCAAGAGGATGCACATCCTCTTCATCATCTTCATCCTCTTCTTCCTCATCTCCCTCTTTGTTTTTTCCCCCAGCACTAGCATTATCCCTATCAACCCTTTTATCAACTCCATCATCCCTTGCACCAGCCTGATCCTCCTCTCCATCCCTTGCACCAGCACTCTTCCTACTTACCTCCCCAGAATCATCCTCATCCTCATCATCATCAATAACAACATTCTTTCCTTTTTTGTTTTTGCTGCAACAGCACCACTACCAACTCCATCTTCAGCCTCAAACTCATCTTGAAACCTATCTATCCTATCAAAGGTATCAGCAGATGCTCCTTTTGAACCCAGGTACTCTGAGTTATCACCCACCTCTATTTGACCTCCACCAACATCTTTATCGGTGGCTATTTCATCACTATCATCATGTTTCTCCACCCTTCTTCTTTTACATTTGACAAATTCTTTGGGGATATTCGCAGACGCCCAAGCATCTTGCGCTGATTTACGCAGGGACGACCTACGCATACGTATATTTTTTTCCTTAGCTCTCTTATTTTCTAAAAGATCCGCTCTACGCTCTTCCCAAGTTCGTGGACCTTTTCTTTTGGAACGACGTGCTTTATCCTAAGCATTTAAACACCTACACAGGAAATTATCCATAAACCACATTTTTACTATGAAAGTTAAAGAAAAACCCCCAAAAATTAAACCTAAATCCTAAATTGAAAATTGCGTATAAAACGATAAAATAACAAAATCCATTACCCCAAATCTCTATGTAAAGATGCAAAATAGCCATTAATCGAAGAAAATACAGTAGTTAAATTTCAACTAAAAACCCTAACAAAATCGAGTGCGTACCTGTTTATGCTCTTGGTCGATAATGTGCAATGAACCCACAGAGATCCTTTAAATAACTGAAACGGGACACTCATAACAGTTACGAAGTCGTGCAGGCAGTTGATAGAGAGAAAATAGGAGAAGTTGAGAGAGGAAATTGGAACGACACAATGTAGTGTATGATCAACCAAATAGAGTAGATGAAGTATCCGTTATGTTTTAAATTACCCGGTACTTTTTTTTATTTCAAAAGAGTTCACAATAGTTTTTTATGTTTTGCACCCAAAAGATTTATTGTTTTGCACCCACAAGTTTCTAAGAATACTAATCCAGTCTTTGGTCCCCACTTAAACCCACTTAAATTTTTCTCTCTCCAAAAATAAGTCAAAAATAAATGGAAAGGTTAAACTTATTATTCAACACTTTGAGGGGGTCTTTTAGTTAATTCCTCTGTTAAAGCCTTGATGGCCTGAAAAACCATAAGTTGACGTTGATGAATACGACAAGGTAGTCGCAGTAGATGGATAGGTCGTTTAGTAGTCTCATATCCTCCTGTACGTACAAGTTGCAACACAAAATTCATTGCATCCAATATGTCTATTGTTGTGTGTTTTGAAAAAGAAAGGAACATAGAATTCACGAACTCTATCTCTTGGATTCACTACTGAAGTAAGATGATGTATAGCTTTACCTGGCTGAGGTTGGCGTAAGGGTTGTGAAGAGAAGGAACATTGTATTTATTACTTCCCATTATTTGTCTATATAATCTGATCTTTTCAAGTTGCGCAACACCAAGACCTCTTTGTGGTTGTTTGGGCTTGTCTAAGTTGCTTTTTTTGCTCTTCCTTGATGATGACCCTGATGAGGGTGATGATTTTTCATTTCCTAGGTTTGGCTCCCCAAGAAAACCACTACCCATTTCTCTTTTACTGTTTCGTCGAATTAAACTTGGGAAGAATAAGAAAGGAAAAAAAAAGTCAAAGATTTGTTACTTAAAAGAGAACGTAGCTGATTGGTACACTGTTATGGAAGGTATCTGCAGAAGGAGATCTTCTAACGCTCTTTTTTAAGCTGTGTCAATAATACACTTTGGCCTAGTGAATAGTTTTGCATCGCTGGATCAGATTGCATTTAGATTTAATTATGAGATTCATTTGATTTATCTATATATACACTTAAGATTTGATTCTCTTATTTTTGCAGGGCAATCTCATTTTGCAAACTTCTATAAATAGCTGAGTACTCCTATACTTATTTGTCCTAATCAAATACGACTTGGAAGACAAGGACTTGATAGTGATTATCCCTGGGCTTAGTTAATTTGTGCACTTGTTACATATATGTATAAACAGCTAGCGTAAATTTTTTACGTAATCAATGTAGCTTTATTTGTTTAAAAGCTCATTTTCTATATCTCGCTGGTAGTTATCAATCTATATTATTTACAATGATCAATTATTTGTAAGATTTTAACCAATATTCATTAACGGGGCAAAAAATATTTTATTTATTGTAATGGATAACTTACCATATTTCAAGATTTTAAATCCTATATGTTAAGTTGAATGTATTGATAGTGCAAAAATATTTATACAATCATTATAATCATTGAGTCGAATATCATAATCATTGAGTCGAATATATTTGTAACAAGCTATAGTATACCTCATATATAAACTCCCCCTTGAAGAGGAATCATAAATGTAATTACTACATCTAGTAGGGACTGAAGTGTACACACTTCTTCTTTTGGTCCACTTCGCAAATATACTTGATATATACGTTTGGCCTGTAGAGACTGAACTCTAGTCTAACATAGTTCTTTTTATGTAATCTCTACTGTTTCATATTAGGATTTGCGAGACCTGGGTTCCCTGATGTATATGACTCCACAAATATTTTGAAATTTTTACAAATACATGTATGTAGTATGAATGTGGATGACCACTACTCTCCACTACTCTCCATTTATTCACTTGTAACATATGATTTACTACCCCCACTTTCTCCTACTTAATTCCTCCCCCACTTTCTCCTACTTAATTCCTCATTTAGGGATGACTTGTAACTTCCTATGTATTGGAGTCCTATAAATAGAGGACACTTTGTCTATGGAAGACACACTTGAAACACTTTGAGTATACAAGTTCTTCCTTCTCCTCTCATATACTATTGTCTTGTTCTTGTACTATTTTACTATTATTTTACAATATGTTATCAGCACGAAGAGCTCTAATATTCTATAAGTCAAGTTTCAATCTTTCCCAGCGGTAAGCCTAGGTATAATTTCTACTAATCTTTTTTAGCTTCATGTCTCTAAGTATAATTTTGGTATAGATTAATATATAAATAAGAAAAGTGAACACCTTATGCTATAAATGAACTACGGCTAGCAATTTACTTGACCAATGAATTATTTAACATTTTTTTATCTTCACATATATATATATATATATATATATATATATATATATATATATATATATATATATATATATATATTCCTATAATACACTGTAGCATATTTACATTTAATAAGAAATAGAGTATTAGACATTCTTGTTTTGATTGATAATAATTCTAATCTATTTTATTTGCTTTGATAGTTTTCATTATGTCAAATTTATCAAAGCTTGAATTTGTGGCACTTGACATATCCGGAAAAAACTATTTGTCATGGGTGCTTGATGTCGAAATACATTTGGATGCCAAAGGGCTTGGATATACTATCAAAGAGGGAACTGAGTCATCAAGCCAAGATAAGGCTAAACCCATGATTTTCCTTCGCCATCATCGTGATGAAGGATTAAAAACAGAATATTTAACCGTAAAAGATCCACTCGAATTGTGGACTAACTTACAAGAACAGTATGATCACCTTAAAGCCATGGTACTACAAAGGGCTCGGGATGAATGGATTCATTTACGGTTACAAGATTTTAAAACTGTAAGAGAATATAATTCTGTTGTTTTCAGGATCAGTTCTCAACTGAAATTATGTGGAGAAAATATTGATGATGCTATGTTGTTGGAAAAGACACTCTCCACTTTCCATTCATCGAACATGGTATTACAGTACCGTGAAAAGGGATTTACAAAATATTCTGAGTTGATCGCATGCTTTCTAGTGGCTGAGCAACATAATTCCCTGTTGATTAAAAATCATGAAGCCCGTCCCACTGGATCTGCTCCGTTCCCTAAGGTGAATATGGGAGCACATGCTCCATTCTCTGAGGCGAATGTTGTAGCAACAAATAATGTACCTGAAAGAAGGCAAAATATTACCGTGGTAAAGGCCATGGTCGTGGGCGCGGCAAGGGACGAAATAATACTCATCGTCATGGTGGGAATAAGTATGAGAACAATAAGGGTTCTCAAGCTAATCCTTCAAAAGACAAGAATAATAATATTTGCCATCGATGTGGTGGGAAAGGTCATTGGGCGAAAATTTGCCGTACGCCGGAACATCTTGTCAAGCTTTATCAAGCTTCGCTCAAAAGAAATGAAAATAATGTGGAGGCACATTTGACCTTTTAGAATAATGACAATGGGACACATCTGGCACATCTTGCTGACAAGCATGATGAGACGGAGGCGTATCTTGCCGTAAAAGATGATGATCTTTTTGAAGGCTTCCCAAATATTACCCATTTAGAAGCTGGAGACTTCTTTGAGAATCATAACTGAAGAACTGATGTTGTAACTGAGGAATAAAAATAATAAAGAATAATTTTGTCTTTGTTTTATGTTTTAAAGTTAGGAAAAAAAAATGTCATCTTTATTTACGTTTCAATGTTTAAAAGTACTTTTCTTGTACTTTATTTTTAGTATTTCTTACTATGTAATTTTTTATCTTTTTATGAAGAAAATGAAAATTTCCCAGTCTTCAGTTGGATTCAAGCTCAATAACAAAGATATATGTCTTTTGGATAGTGCTACAACGAACACAATTTTAAAGGACAAGAAATATTTTTCTTATTTGATTAATAAAGAGTCCAATGTTAGTACAATATGTGGTAGTGCAAAGTTGGTTGAAGGTTATGGCAAAGCCAATTTATTATTACCTGGAGGAACAAGTTTGTCTATTGATGAAGCCATGTATTGTAGAAAATCTCAAAGAAACTTGTTAAGTTTCAAGGATATTCGCCAAAATGGCTATCATATTGAGACTAAAACTGATGGAAAGATTGAATATCTTTATATTACTACAATAAAGTCGGGTGAGAAATATGTTATTGAAAAGCTCCCCGCTCTTTCCTCCGGTTTGTACTACACAAATATTGGTACAATTGAATCACATGCCATAGTAAACAAAGGGTTTACTGAATCAAATGATTTTATTATTTGGCATGACTGGTTGGGCCATCCCGGTTATAATATGATGCGCAATATAATTGAGAATTCAAATGGGCATACATTGAAGAACCAAAAGATTCTTCAATTTAAAGAATTCTCTTGTGCTGTCCGTTCTCAAGGAAAGCTTATTACTAGAGCATCTAAAGTTGGGATCAGGATCCCTGCATTTTTGGAACGTATATAGGGTGATATATGTGGGCCCATACACCCTCCATGTGGACCATTCAGATATTTTATAGTTTTAATAGATGCATCTACAAGATAGTCACATGTGTGCTTATTATCAACCCGCAATATGGCATTTGCGAGGTTGCTTGCTCAAATAATAAGATTGAGAGCACAATTTCCAAATTATGCTATTAAGACAATTCGTCTTGATAATGCTGGTGAGTTTACATCTCAAGCATTTAATGATTATTGTATGTCAATTGGGATTACTGTTGAACATCCAGTTACTCATGTTCATACTCAAAATGGTCTAGCAGAATCATTTATCAAAAGCCTCCAATTAATGGCTAGACCAATGCTTATGAGAACACAATTACCCATTTCAGTATGGGGTCATGCTATTTTTCATGCGGCAGCTCTTGTTCGGATTAGGTCGACAAGTTATCATAAATTCTCCCCACTACAATTGGCTTTTGGTCAGGAGCCAAATATTTTCCATCTTAGAATTTTTGGATGTGCGGTATATGTGCCAATTTCTCCACCACAACGCACAAAGATGGAACCCCAAAGAAGGTTGGGGATATATGTTGGGTATGAAAGGTCTATTGTTAAATATCTCGAGCCCATGAGGGAGATTTATTCACCGCAAGGTTTGCTGATTGTCATTTTGACGAATCAGTTTTTCCAACATTAGGGGGAGAGAATAAGCAGTTGGAAAAAGATATTGACTGGAATGCATTAACACTATCTCATTTAGATCCTCGTACAAATCAATGTGAAAAAGAAGTTTAAAAGATAGTGTATTTGCAAAATATTGCAAATCAACTGCTAGATGCATTCACTGACCTAGCAAGGGTTACTAAATCCTACATTCCAGCTGCAAATGCTCCTGTTCGAGTTGATGTCCCGGTAGGACAATCTATAAGTGCAAGTGAGTCTAAGGCACGCTTGAAGCGTGGTAGACCACCCGGTTCCAAAGATAAAAATCTTCGAAAAAGAAAAGGAGCAATTGATCAAAAAGATCAAAATATGGAGGTAATTGCTCAAGAAGAGCATAGAGACACAAAAATTGATAAGTCCTCTTCAGGAGAGGCTCGGGTACTTGAAAATACTAAAATCGAAGAGATCTCAATGAATTATGTCTCTACCGGAAAAATATGGAACCGGAATGATATTGTTGTCGACAACACTTTTGCATATAATGTTGTTGTTGATGTGATGCAACATAATGAGGATCTTGAACCAAAATCTATCAATGAATGTAGACAGAGAAATGACTGGCTAAAATGGAAAGAAGCAATTCAATCAGAATTGACTTCACTTGAAAAACGTGAAGTTTTTGAACCAATTGTCCGAACACCTGAAGGTGTAAAGCTAGTGGATTATAAGTGGGTATTTGTGCGAAAACGAAATGAGAAAAATGAAGTCGTTAGATATAAAGCACGACTTGTGGCACAAGGATTTTCGCAAAGACCTGACATTGATTATATGGAAACATATTCTCCCGTGGTGGATGCAATCACCTTCAGGTATCTCGTAAGTCTGGCAGTATGAGAAAAACTTGATATGCATCCAATGGATGTTGTCACAGCCTATTTATATGGTTCATTGGACGATGAAATTTTCATGAAAATCCCCGAAGGGTTCAAAATGCCTGAGGCATTTAAAGGCTCCCGAGAAGCTTGTTCAATAAAGTTTCAAAACTCCTTGTATGGGTTGAAACAATCGGGACGCATGTGGTATAATCGCCTTAGCGAATACCTGTTGAAACAAGGATACAAAAATAACCCAGTTTGTCCTTGTGTTTTTATAAAAAAAGTCTGGGTCTGGCTATGTCATAATAGTTGTGTATGTGGATGATTTGAATATCATTGGGACTCCTGAAGAGCTCCCAAAGGCAATGGAATGCTTAAAGAAAGAATTTGAGATGAAAGACCTTGGAAAGACAAAATTTTGTCTTGGCCTACAAATTGAGAAATTGCCTAAATGAATATTTGTTCATCAATCTAGATATATAGAAAAGATCTTGAAAAGATTTTACATGGATAAATCACATCCGTTGAGCACTCCAACGATTGTGAGATCACTTGATGTGAATAAAGATCCGTTTCGACCTTGTGACATTGATGAAGAGTTTCTTGGTGCTGAAGTACCATATCTTAGTGCAATTGGTGCACTGATGTACCTTGCCAACAATACTCGGCCAGACATAGCTTTTGCTGTAAGCTTATTGGCAAGGTTTAGTTCTTCCCCAACTCGAAGACATTGGAATGGTATTAAGCATATACTTAGATACCTCCAAGGCACTATTGATAAGGGTTTGTTCTATTCGAATGAATCCAAGTCACAATTGATTGGTTATGCCGATGCTGGTTATTTATCTGATCCACATAAAGGTCGGTCCCAAACGGGCTATTTATTTACATGTGGAGGTACAGCCATTTCATGGTGTTCAGTGAAACAAACTATTGCTGCTACTTCTTCAAATCATGCAGAGATATTGGCTATTCATGAAGCAAGTCGGGAATGCATTTGGTTGAGATTAGGGATTTTTACACTCTATACCCATAAAATTTAAAGTATTTACAAGCCATACCTATTACAAATTATACTACCCATAAAACTAAAAGTATTTACCCAACCTACCCATTTATTATTGTATACCTTATTTATGCCTTATAGGTGTATACATTTAAAGTATACTGCATAAATTATGGTATACAAGTCTGGAGGTACATTTATTACTGTATACCTTTGTTATGCCTTATAGCTATATACCTTTATGGTATACTGCATAAACTATGGTATACAAGTCTGGGTGGGTAGAGTGGGTAAATAATTTAGTGGGTAGGTCCGGTAATATTTGAAAGTAATGGGTAGTAGCTGTAATTATTTTAGGTTTTGTGGGTATTTTTGTAAGTGTCCCTTGAGATTAATGACTCAACATATTCAGCACATTTGTGGTTTTCCTTTGAAGAAGATTCCAACAATATTATATGAAGACAATAGCGCGTGCATTGAGCAACTGAAAGAATGATATATTAAAGGAGACAGAATAAAGCACATTTCACCAAAATTCTTTTTCACTCATGATATTCAGAATATTTGTGAAATAGATGTTCAACAAATACGGTTGAGTGATAATCTAGCGGATTTGTTTACCAAGACATTGCCAACCTCAACATTTGAGAAGCTTGTTTACAAGATTGGAATGCGTCGTCTTCGAGATGTCAAGGAGTATCTTCATCAGGGGGAGTAAAATACGCGCTGTACTCTTTTTCCCTTAACAAGGTTTTATCCAACTTGGGTTTTACTTGTAAGGTTTTTAATGAGGCAGCTCTAGATGCGTATTACAGGATATGTGTACTCTTTTTCCTTCAGTTGGTTTTTTCCCACCGGATTTTTTCCTAGTAAGGTTTTAACGATGCACATTATCCTCCAGATGGTCATCCAAGGAGGAGTGTTACAAATACATGTATGTAGTATAAATGTGGATGACCACTACTCTCCACTACTCTCCATTTATACACTTGTAACATATGATTTACTACCCCACTTTCTCCTACTTAATTCCTCATTTAGGGATGATTTGTAACTTCCTATGTATTGGAATCCTACAAATAGAGGACACTTTGTCTATGGAAAACACACTTAAAACACTTTGAGTATACAAGTTCTTCCTTCTCCTCTCATATACTTTTGTCTTGTTCTTATACTATTTTACTACTCCCTCCGTCTCAATTTATGTGGCACTATTTGACCGGGCACGGAGTTTAAGAAAATAGAGGTTGACCTTGTTAAGTATCAATTTTACCCTTGGAAAAGTAAGAGAGAGAAGATTTGAGTAATAAAATAGTTGTTGGTAGGTTTAAAAGTATGTAGGGCCCAACAAGGGTAAAATAGAGATGATACATTAAATAGTTGTCAAATAAGGAAAGGTGCCACTTATTTTGGGATAAACAAAAAAGGAAATGGTGCCACATAAATTGGGACGGAGGGAGTATTATTTTACAACAGAAATCAGATTTTGCATTTCAGTGACTTTAGACGCCCATAAGTTTTCTTTACTAAAGAATAGTTCCAATTGTTATGGTATAAAGACTTTCATGATATTATTGTTATCAGAAACACAATGCATCAAAAATTGTTATATGCTCCCTTCTTCATGGAAATATAGCTCAAGCGCATGCTCAGTGAAATCTTAACTGAGCTGAGAAATTTGACCAATTGTACTCATTCAAACTTCCCAATCTCAGGATTATTAATCTTAACTACTATGTCATTACAAGAAATCTAAATCTTAACTGAGCTGAGAAATTTGACCAATTGTACTCATTCAAACTTCCCAATCTCAGGATTATTAATCTTAACTACTATGTCATTACAAGAAATCTACTTGTTTTGGAGCCTCAGATGGTTCTTTACATTGAACTGATTTTTCGCTTCGCCTAATTGACCATATAAGGCAGAAGATATAAATTTTAGGACGAAAAGATGATGAAACCAAACTTTAAAGGCACATTGATATCTAGTAGCATCTCACAGAGTCGAAGTAGTTAGGGTAGCACATGGAATAAAATACTCTTGTTCTTTCATAGAACTAGAATGAACACAAAAAACCTGCTCCAGTTCAGAAATGGAGTGTGACCTTAATTTTACATGCACTGTTTCTGCACACTTGCCATTTATAATACTATACAGATCTTTCTTGCTTTCTTTGAGGAACAAAACGCCAGAGGTCCACAGCGATGTCGACCTCCTTTTTCTTGTGAAATTTGTACAGCTGGGGCACATCATATCGAAGCTGCAATTGGAAGAGATTAGCCCACATAATATCCACAATGCTATACCACATTTCACTCAAAGTCACTAGCATTATGAAAAAGCAGAAGAAAAGTTTGAATGTCCTTGTAACTTGAAAAATGTAACATTCAATAGAAATATAAATTTGTACCTCACATATAACTTCAGCGCTTTTGGCATTATAATCCCGCAAGGCTACTCTTTTCACATGCTGTTGTAAACATAGAAACACAAGAATAAAACAACAATATATATTCTTCCTAGAACTGACAAATGTCAATCAAGACCTAGATCAGAAAGGAGGGACACATAATCATCTGAAATGAACTTCAGACATTACATGCAGTGTTTCTTGAAAAGAAAATTACAAACATCATAAACCAAGACAAACAGATTGGTGAGACAAGATTTAGAGGAATTATAGCTGATCTTGGAAAGAACCAAATACTTGCATAAGAAAAGGAACTGATCATTCTAAGCACCAACAAGAGATGCGAAACATCAAAATATATTTAATTTGGGACAAAGGAGCAATGTTTCAATGAATCATTCATTTCATTAAATATATAATGCGTCGGACTCCTTTCGACAGGCCAAACCTCACTAACTTTCTATTTAACATCCTTCAGTCCCCTCTGCTAGCCAAATTGTGATCTAAGCTTCCATAATTTTGGAAACACCAACGACAATTACTTCAAAGGCAATGGATACTTCCTTGAACGAATTTGGTATGTTGAGGATGCTTCAGTTCATATGATTCCCTCTCCTCCCATCAACTTACTCCACCCCAACCCCCAAAGTACACCAAAAGTATACTAGTTTTCAATTGGAAATGGTAAACCTAAGCTTCTTCATTAACTTTGGGCTCAACATTCAGCAAAGAAGTTAAACATTCGAACCAATGTATTTGTACAATTGGCAAGTTTTTGTTTCCTTTTCCTTTCGGTGATAAGCTATAGTAACTAAATGACTATCAAAATGATCAATCACCACTAACTCAAGTACTTTTTTAGGAGATTTCTGAGCCATTTAGAGTGGATGCGACATGGAAAAGTCTTTTCACAAATCATGCCCTTTGTTATGGCAAGACAATAGGGAAGAACTTACTTCTCTTGTTGTGGTCTTATGCAAGGAATAAACTGCTTGAGAAGCAACCTGATACAGAAATAAAATCAGACATCAAAACCTAGGAAACAGGTGAGGACTAAGTGCCAATGTAAACCATAAAGGACGATATAGGAATAAGAATATAGCAAGTCTCGGATAACAGAAACATGCAGAGCACACCCACACCTTCATCCCGACAGAAAGAAAGTCCATGTCAGCACCTTTCCTCCGTGTTCCAAATGGTGGATTCATAACCACCGTGTCAACAATCTGACCTACAAGAGTTGAATATCAATAATACATCAAGTTAAAGAGATTCTCTTTTCGGAAGAGAAAATGGGTGGTTGAGAGATACCTCTCCAATTTAAGTTTCTGATGTCACACTGAATAAAATCCATTTCTATCTGCAGATGAAATAGTAAAAGAAATGAATGAAAAGTTGACTAGCGTAAGTGAGATTTTAATATGGTATGCTAATATTATCAATCAAAATCAATGTAAAAGGAATAGAGTCTCGGAAGCTTCATCAAACATGCAACTCAAAAAGAAAAACTACAAAAATAACTTAACACAAAAAGAACAACTACCTCAAGCTCATCAGCATTTTCGGATGCAATTTCAAGAGACTCAGCATCAATATCAAGCCCTATAACATTTCTGTGCACAAGAAAAAGGACATGTAAACAAAAGACATAAAATTTCAGTCAAAATTGATAGTCCAGAGAACAGAGCAAATAGTAGTAACCCCCAGGTATTGGTTTAGTGGTATGAGCCACCTTTGTGATGCAAGGATTAGGCGCACGTCACGGATTCAACTCCTACCGAAGATAAGAGCAACAACAACATACCTAGTGTTATCCCACAAGCGGGGTCTGGGGACGACGGTGAGATGTATGCAGACCTTACCCACCAAGGTGGGAGGCAGTTTCCATTAAATCCCTCGGCTAACATAAAACAGTTTAAAAAACATGTTCGAGAAAACAAGTTGAAAATACCGAAGACAAGAACAAGGTATATAATGGAGAAGGATAGAGGGTGGGGCTCACTATCAACCGAGTTTCAAATCATGAGCCACGGGCTCTCGGGATTTCTCCGTTATCTAAAAAAAAGACTAAACAAAACACAGAGAAGTAATGAACTTACTCAGCTCCCAAAAGACCAGCAGCAATGCCTAACGTACCACACCCACATCCAAAATCTGCTACCACTTTACTACTCACATCCTCAAATGAATTCTCAGCCTAAAACAATTAAATTTTCACAAGAAATTAAAAAGAAATACCGTAAAACAAAACTCTAAAAATAAAGATTAAAGCAATAATGAATAAAGGGTATCTAAGAAGAGAGGGAATAAAAAGAATTACAGTGTAAAGCATACGAGAAGCAATATGGGGTCCAGTAGGATATTGTTCTAGATCAATCTGTAAAACCAAAAAAGAAAAAAAGAACATGTCTTTCTGAATTTAGAAATCAAGAATCACAAACATGGATAAAAAGTGTAACACCAACTAAAGGAAAGTGCAAACAGATGTATATTCAAGAGAAACAAAAGGGGAACCTTTGGAGTGGAGAACTGTTCAAGAGTACCAAGAAGACCTTCTAATTGCTTTAGCTTCATCTTCACTTGTTGACTGCCAAAAGTTTATGCTGTATGTGTGAGACACGGAGAGAGAATTTTGAGACACTCTTATAGACCCATAATTCTAGCGTAATTTTGATGGTAGCCATTTTTGGACACGCTTTTTGGGGACTATCCATTATTTCAAAATTCATTGAACAATAGTAAAAAATTACGCGCGCACTTAAGCTCCATTAGCATTGGAAAAATACCTCAGACTAGTCCATTAACAAAATACTTGAGCTTTGAACAAGTTTTGTTCAAAGTCCCAGTATTTTGTTATGGGACTGAAGAAGTCCCATAACATAATTATCCCATAACAAAATAATGGGACCTTGAATTAAAAGTCCCATAACAAAATAAGAGGATTTATTCCTATAAAAAAAGTGTCATCAAAGGGATAAATCTCATTATTTTGTTATGGTACTTTATATTTAAAGCTTCAGTCTCATAACAAAATGCTGGGGCCTTGAACAAGTTTGTTAAAGCCCCCAGCATTTTATACTGGGGTTAGTTTACTGAAGCTTCCCAGCCCATAACATAATTATCCCATAAGAAAATAATGGGACTTTGAACTAACATGTTCAAAGGTCTCATTTATCCCATAACAAAATAATGTGATTTATTCCTATAAAAAAAAGTCTCATCAAAGGGATAAATCCCATTATTTTATTATGGGACTTTATATTTAAAGCTTCAGTCTCATAATAAAATGTTGGGGCTTTGAACAAGTTTGTTCACAGCCCCATCATTTTGTTGTGGGACTGAAGCTTTATACAAAGTCCCATAACAAAATGCTGGGGCCTTGAACAAAACTTGTTCAAAGCCCCAGTATTTTATACTGGGGTTAGTTTACTGAAGCTTCCTAGTATAAATACTGGGGCTTTGAACAAAATACTGGGGCTTTGAACAAAACTTGTTCAAAGCCCCAGTTTTTATACTGGGATTTATCCGGAGGTGGCTATTTCTCAGCGAATTTGTTTTTGACGGCTACAAATCAATTAGCGCGCGCCAAACAGGCCCCTACACGAAATTTTTACTAATTCTAGTCCAGCACTTTGGGAGATTTACAAAAATAGGACATTGTCGGTAAAGAATTTCACCACATGTCCTCACAAACGCTTGGTGTTGCCTTTGTATCCTCACTTAAGAATATTTTAGCAATTGGCCTCTATTTCACCCGGAGGTAACACTTCAAGTTATGAATCGACAAGTGCCGCCTCTTCAAAAAAAATCAAAGGGCAAGTGTTGCATGCGAAGAGATTGAAAGGGCAAGTGTTGCTCAGGTAACACTTCAAGTTATCTGGGAGAATGTGGAAGAGATTAAAGGGCAAGTGTTGTCGATGCAATGGGGGATCAAAGTCAAGTGTTGTCTAAGAGGCACCACTTATGAGAAAGGAAGGGTCGGATGCGGGAGTCATTATAAGATTTCATAAGGGTATTACCATCCAAAATTTATTCATTAAAGTTAGCGGAGGTCATTCTTGCAAAACCACTTTAAACGGGGTCAATAAAGCAAACCACTGCCTATGGTGTCATAGTTTTACAATTGAAAAAATTACACATAAGTACAAATTGGGGACTTTTTTTATAAAACTAGTTTCTCGGCACGTGCGTTGTACGTGTATGCCGAGTTTGGTAGTATACAGTATTTTCGTAAGTGGTTAGTGTGTATCATCCTATCAATTCTTGTTTTCGAGGTTAAAATGATTGGATATGATTTGAATTTACAAAATTGAAAAATGAACTTATAGTTTAGATATATAGAGAGAGGGACAATATTTAGTATTAGTATTTTTCAACTCGATTATCGCTATAGTTTGTCGTACACAATCATCTGAGTTGATACCAATATTTTTTCTCACTTAGTTAATTTTTTTAAAATTATTTTTTTAGGTAGTCTACTCCCTATCCACATTAAAGAAAATTTCTGCAAATAGAAGTACCCTGCAAATAGAAGTACCCAAAGTTATACAATGCAAATACATATATATATAACTCATGCAACAAAGTAATGTTTGAATTATAGGTATTCTTCTATTATAGCAAATATTCAGGTTGACTACTTCTTTGATTTAAGAATTTCAACTACATAGTGTAAATATAAATATGAGCAGTGTGGATATGATTGCAACATTTCTAATCGAGCATTAATCCTTACGACCTTACTTTATCAACAATACAAATGAATTCAAAAACAAAAAAATATGATATTTTTCTCATAAGCTATACATTATTGACAAAATCTTTATCTAAGTACTCCAACTGATTAATTAGTACCGGATTGAAAATCCTAAACACAAAAGCTTGACACAACAAATACACTTCAAGACTCATTAATTTTTGGTTATTCCTTTCTAGTGATTCATATTCCTAGCAACCACACAAAATATTAACCTATATAGATCATCTAATAGTCTAAAATCTATGAGATACTTTTGCTACTTTTATTCTAATTTGAGTCTGCCAAAATTATTGGTGACAGCTCATCGGCAGTAGTAGGAGTATATGAATAAAATGAAAATACAAACATCTCTGTTGATAAATATGTACAAACTGAGCTTGCAACCAAGAAACTATTTGATGTTGTAATGTATGCATGCAGTTGTTAAAACATGAATTTTTACCTTATCTCATTGAGGTCGAATCGTCTTAACTTAAGCAGAACATTGTCCATCACAATTTCATTTTTCTGCGCAACATTTCTCCATTGATAAGCATGTTCAATAACTGCCAAACATAAAGCAATATTATTATGGAGATTTATAGAGATAATTTTCTACTATATGCCAATAATACGTAATGCAGATATGTAAAAATATTGATCTTAAAAATGAATATCAATCAACCATAATCCAGCGCTATCTGAAACACATTAAATAAAAATAACCCCGTTATAAAGTAATGGGTACCAGGATGACTGAAACCAAATGATCAATCGCAATGATATGACTATGTAAGGGGATAAAATAAGTTGAAGGTTCAGAAACACAAACACATCATTTCACTCATTGTGTACAATGTTTCACACATATATGACATTAGCAAAGTAAGTCAGGAAAAGCATTTTGAACATCACAATATGAAAGAGTTCATTATGTGTCCGGAAGTGATTTAACCTGCTTCTTAAGATTCGATGAATAATCCTATTTATAAACGATAAATCAGAAGAATGGCCATACATCTAACCGTAAAAGAGTCTAATAAATTTACAATACATCGTAAGAAAAATTATAATCACCTCGATCTTCTCCTGTTAGACCTCTAAATACTGCATATCTAGAGTTGGTGACATTTCATACAAGGTCCGCATAACAGGTGTTCACATGAGGTATGGCCTCTTGGGGAGATTGAATGGTTCAACTTTCGACGAACTGAGAATGGGCAGAGAGGCCTCTTCATTGCTTCCTAAGGGAACCAGTAAATGTTATAAAAGGACATTTAGTTGCTCATTAAAAAAACACATCCCGTTAGAAAAGACACTTACAAAATATTGTAGTTTTCTTTATTTTTATAAATATACTTTTGTTAACTATATTTAGTTGCTCACTAAAAAACACACCCCATTAGAAAAAACACTTACAAAATATAGTAGTTTTCTTTGTTTTAATAAATATACTTTTGTTAACTAATACATTTATAATAAATTGTGTATTTAAATTATTTAGAAGGGTATTTAAGTAATCTGACTTTTGACTTTTTGAAGACATGTTTTTATAGTAATATGATATGATATAGAGACATTGTAGTACAATAACACAATATAAAGGAAATAAGGACTTATTTACAAAACATAACAAAAGCATATAAACTGTAGACAGAACAAAACTCTAGCCTTCTCCTGTCATTTCTCCCATTGTCTCTCTATCACCCCCCAGCACTCCCAACCTCCCGTCGCCGACACCGCCGAAAAATAAAAAAAATACATTTACTTTCTCTATTACAAACTATTTTCATTTTAGCTATTACTTTTCCCAAATTCTCGTAGAATTGGCGTAGATCTAGCATCAAAGTTTCGGCCAACACCTAACTCCGACCACTAAGTCACTTTTCAGATAAGTTTTTACATATTTTCTATTCTTTCACCCTCCTCCATCACCTTCCATACCCCGATTTTTCATATTTGATGTTTTTTCGTTCAAATATGATGATTTTTGAGTAAAATTTGGTATTTTTTTTTGCTACATCTCATGCTTTCCAGTCATTTTTATGTTTTCTAGTCAAATCTGTTATTTTTCGGGTCAAATCTAGTATATTTAATATTTTTATTTTATTGTATCTCATTATATCTTCACTATTTTTCCGCTGTATCTAATTATTTTTGGACTAATTATGTACTTTTTCTAATAGTTTCTGGAGTGTTTATGACTTTTTGCACTGTATCTAATTATTTCTACACTGTATCTAACAGTTTATGGACTATTTTTGCACTATTTCTGCAGTGTCTCTATCTGTTTCTGCACTATTTCTGTGTTTCTGCACTTTTCTGCACAGTTTCTTCACTATTTTCTGCACTATTTTTGCCTATTTCTGCACTTTTTTTGTATTGTTTCAGATTGTTTCTACACTGTTTCTGCATTGTTCCAGTCTGTTTCTGCATTGTTTCAGACTATTTCTGTTTCTACATTTTTTCAGTATGTTTCTGCATTGTGTCAGATTGTTTCTGCATTGTTTCAAACTGTATCTGCACTATTTCTACTGATCGAAGGCGGCGACGACAGTGAGGTCAGTAGGGGGCAGGGGGAAGGGATGTGAGGTGCATGCTTGGATTTCCCCTTTCAAGTTGTTTGTAGCAACTTGTATATAAAAAATAATGTATGGGTAAGAAAACGCCACATATGATTGCGAGGATATGAGCCCAACTGTCGTAACTAGGCTTAGCCTACAAGTCACCGGGTGTAGAGGATACACGCATGCTCTACAAAGCCATGGCTGCTTAGCAGGCATGGGCCATGGGTGGAAGGTATACATCCCGCCGCCTTAGGGTTTACAGTCTCCTAGTTAGGGTTAGCTTATATCACCGCCTTGAATAAACAAGTTCACGACCTTATTACAACAACAACAACAACATACTCAGAGTAATCCTACAAGTGGGTTCTGGAGAGAGCGAGATGTACGCTGCCCTTATCCCCACCAAGGTGAAGAGACAACGACCTTATTAGTCTTTGTATTTTACTGTTGAAGGATGAGTTTTGAAGATGACAAAGGACCTGGTGCTAAGTGGACCATGAAAAGGTTCACAGTTGATTTGCGAAGACCAGCTGTTCAACGAGGTGATCAATTCAGAGTTAAAAAAGGAAAGAAGAGAACGGCTGGAGTCAAAGTTCCAATCCTACCAGAAGTAGAAGAAGCTAGAGGCGGTGCTGAGAAAGGACGCGGTTCCTAAACGACAATGGATTCGAACATAAGACAAATTAACTTAGGTTTTAAATGAGGAAATATGGGTAACCTTGTTTAACCTGATTTCAAAGAGGAAAAGGATTCCTAAACTTAGTTGGATCCGGCTAAGTCTAGTTCCTATATATACAAGTTAATTTGGCCAAAATCCGAACATACAAAAGACATCTTAACAGAGCTTATCAAGTACAATCGGATCGTGAGAAGCTTTGTGTGCAAGAACAAAGGCTGAGCAGCAGAACCTTATGAAGGAGCAGTTTCATAGATAAGTCTGTTGTTTTAGCTTCTTTGTTATAGGCTATTGAGTTGTAATCTATCAGCTTGGTTAGAAGCATTAAGTAAAGATTACTTTTTGAGGTTAAGTATAGTTAACCTTACCAGCTAACGTGTGGCTTGGAAGGTTCTAGGTACTAGGGGGTTCTAGTTCCTTGATTACATTACATTGTAGTCTAAAACTTGCTCGGATTTTCCTTTAGTGGAAGAGTTGAAATTCCAAGAGTTTGGGTCGTGATTTTTTATCCCTTAAGCAAGGATTTTTCCACGTAAAGATCTCTGTGTTCTTTACGTTTCCGCAATTTGTTTAGTTTCAGAGATAGGTGAAACTTGCAAGGAATCTGGTTCCTTGTGAGTTAGGCGTAGAAAGTTAAAAGCAAGTTTTAGAATTCGAAAATCGGGTAAGGACACTATTCACCTCCCCTAGTGTCTTACAAAGGTGCACCAAGTGCAACAAGTGGTATCAGAGCAGGTTCTCTCGAAGAAAGATTAACATCTTGAGAAGGATCTGAACAATGAGTGCACTACCGATAATCACCAAAGGACAATCTATCAACAGGCCTCCTTAATTTAATGGCCAATACTATGGATGGTGGAAAGGCAGAATGGAAGACTTTGTTCAAGCTGAAGACTTTCAGCTATGGATCATTACTAAGGATGGACCTCTTATTCCAATCAAAACTGTTGGACAACCACCCAATCAGTAAACTGTTCCCAAAGAGATATCTGAGTATACTGATGCTGATTTCAAGATGGTGGAGAAGAATGCAAAAGCTAAGAGGCTCATCATATGTGGACTTGGTCCTGATGAATACAACTGAGTTTCTTCATACAAGACTGCCAAAGAAATTTGGGATGCTCTACAAATTGCTCATGAAGGAACTTCACGTGTAAAGAAGTCAAGGATCCAGATGCTGAAAAGAAAGTTTGAGTTGTTTTCTATGGGTGAATCTGAGTCCATCCAGGATATGATGACCAGGTTCAAAATCATAACAAACGAGATGAAGTCACTAGGTATGGTTCTAACTAATGAAGATTTGGTCGAAAAAGTGATCAGGATTCTACCTGATTCATGGGAATCAAAGGTTACAGCTATCATTGTGTCCAAAGAACTGGACAAGATTGAGCTAGATGAACTCGTTGGTAGTTTGAAAACCCATGAGCTTATGAAACAATCAAGGATGAAGGTGGAACCCAAGAAGGAGAAGAACCTAGCTCTAGAGGCAACTGGAGGTTCTAAGTATGAAGTATCTGAGCATGAGATGGACTTGGTCAATGCAGTACAAAAAACCTTAGGCTTCAAAAGAAGAAGAACCAAAGCCACTCTTGCCAAGCACAACATATTTGAAAATCCTGACTACTCAGGGTGTTTTAAGTGTAACAAGAAGGATCATGCTATAAAGGAGTGCCCATTGTGGGATATCGAATGGAAAAGGTCTGGGGCTTCAAAGGAGAATGAACCTAAGAAGAACAAACGTCCTCCTAACTTCAGAGCATTAAGGAGAAAAAAGAAAGAGGCGTTCTATGCAACAGGGGGACCTTCTGAAAGCGAAAGTGATGAAGAAGAAGAAGAACTAGAAGACGACTCTCCTTTGGCACTAATGGCTGATAATGAACCTTCAATTGATGATACACCTGAGGTAAGTCTCGATAAACTAAAACCTAGACTTCGTAATTGTTCACCCATTGAATTAAATTTGCTTGCCCTGACCTTAATTGAAGAAATTGAAAATTTAAGGTCTGAGAAGGAGCAAGCACTTTATGAGAAGGACCAAATAATGTCAGTTGCGTTTGAGTTTTCAATGAAAAATAAAAACTTGGAAAAAGCTAAATCTGATCTTAAAAAGGAATTAATTGCTAGTGAAGCTCAAGTTTTGGAATTAAATCAGAAAGTCTCAGCCCTCGAATTAGAAACTCTTCAATTAAAGGAACAGGTGCTTTGTGAGAATAAGCTAGGTTCTGCACTCGAACTTGAGAATAAAAAATTGAAAGAAGAGTATGGTAAGCAAGGAGTTAGTGAGGCTCAAATCAACCTTGAAGCTGAGCTTGAAAAGAAAAACCAGGCTCTGCACCAGGAAACTGAGAAGAACCGGGTTCTTCAGGAGAAGGTTGAAAAAGCTAGCTCTGAGCTCAGCAGACTCACTAAATGGAACAAGTCTTCTGAAGCTTTGAATTGGTTGCATGAAAATCATAATAGAGGCAAAACTGGATTAGGACATAGGAAACCTTTACCTGCTTGGAACCCTAATAGTAAATATGTAGGACTTCCTTGCAACAAACTCTGCTTCTTGTGTGGTAAAACGGGACATATTAAGAATGAATGCAGGGTTGCAAGAGATGCAGTGAAAAGGAATAAAAAATCAGTTTTATCTTATTGGGCTAGAAAAGATTTGATTCATCAATTCGATAACAAAAAGGGACCCAAGCTAGTCTGGGTTCCTATTACTAACCCTTGATTTTCTTGTGCAGGCTGGAGTGAGATGGAACAACCCAAGCTGGATTCTTGATAGTGGGTGTTCCAGGCACATGATAGGAGATAGAAGAAACTTTGTCTCACTCGCTGTATTTCAAGGGGGGTAGTGTGGCTTTTGGAGGAGGCAAGAGCGGTGAAATTGTTGGTATTGGAAAGGTTGGGAGATCCCTCAATCATGCTATTGACAATGTACTCTATGTGGATGGATCGAGGCACAATCTTCTAAGTATGTCTCAACTATGTGATAGAGGAAACTCAGTGAGTTTCACATCTGTAGGTTGCACTGTGAAGAACCTGCATACTGGTGAAGTGATAATGAAAGGGAAACGAGCTAATAATGTGTACAAGGTGACATTAGGGTCTCTTCCTGAAAATAATTTGACTTATCTGAATGTGCTGGAGAATGATAGTCAGTTGTGGCACAAGAGACTAGGACATGCAAGCTTGACTCAATTGAATAAGTTGGTGTCAAAGGACCTGGTTCGTGGAATGCCAAGCAAGAGGTTCAATGACATCAAGATTTGTGATGCTTGTGTGAGGGGGAAATATGTAAGATCTTCATTCAAGTTAAAGAAAGTGGTTAGTACTTCTAAACCACTTGAGCTGGTTCACATGGACCTGTGTGGACCAATGGAGGTAAGGAGCAGAGGAGGTAAGAGGTTTGTAATGGTAATAGTTGATGACTACTCCAGATACACATGGACCTTGTTCCTCAGATCTAAAGATGAAGCATATGATATGTTCGAGGACTGGGTCAGAGTCTATCAGAAGAAATTGGGGCTTCAACTAGTGAGAATAAGGTCCGACCATGGTACAGAATTTGCGAATGCTAAGTTTGCTGAATATTGTAACAAACATGGTGTGGATCACAACTTCTCTGCACCAAAGACCCCTCAGCAGAATGGTGTAGTTGAAAGGAAGAATAGGTCCTTGGAGGACATGGCTAGAACAATGTTGCTGTCAAGCGGTTTATCAAAGAACTTTTGGGCTGAAGCAGTCAACACTGCTTGCTACTTGTTGAATCGATGTTCTATCCGTCCTTTGCTAGAGAAAACTCCCTATGAGCTGATCAGAGGCAGGAAACCTAATATTGCACATCTCAGAGCGTTTGGGTGCAAGTGTTTCGTGCATAACAATGGGAAAGAACCTCTAGGGAAGTTTGATGCTAGAAGTGATGAAGTCATCTTCTTAGGATATTCTTCACAAAGTAAAGCTTATAAAGTGTTCAACAAGAGGACCTTGACTGTAGAAGAAAGTGTGCATGTGGTATTTGATGAATCTGAAAGTGTTACAAACAGACAAGAAGATGACGATCAGGAGATCGGTCTTGCAAGATATGAACCTGCTGAAGACCCTCAGAATTTGAATGGAGTTAAAAGTAATCAGGATGATAAGGATCAAACTCAGGGGGAACTACAAGGCAATCAGACAGGGGGAACTGAAGAGCAAGATGAAGAAGAGTTAGATAGCTCAGATCCTCTTGGAAACGACACTCAGCAGATTCAGCCTAAACCTTGGAGATATCAAAGTTCTCAGCCACTGGAGAACCTCATGTCTGATCTAAACACTGGAGTTGTTACCAGAAGAGCTTTAAAGAACTTCTGTGCTTTTTTTGCGTTTCTGTCCTCAATAGAACCAAAGAATGTACGTGAAGCACTTGAGGATCCAAATTGGGTGATTGCGATGGAAGAGGAACTTCATCAATTTGAACGAAGTAAGGTATGGAACCTGGTCCCTCGACCAACGGACAGGTCCATCATTGGTACTAAATGGGTATGTAGAAACAAACTGGATGAACATGGCATAGTGACAAGGAACAAGGCAAGACTGGTGGTTCAAGGATATAGTCTAGAAGAAGGAATCGATTATGATGAAACCTTTGCACCTGTTGCTAGAATGGAGGCCATAAGGATGCTTATTGCTTTTGCAGCTTACATGGAGTTTAAGCTGTACCAGATGGATGTGAAGAGTGCATTCCTTAATGGTTATTTGAATGAAGAGGTGTATGTGATTCAACCACCTGGCTTTGAAAGTACAAAATTTCCTGAAATAGGGTTGAAACAGTCTCCTAGGGCTTGATATGAAAAATTGTCTGGGTTCTTATTGAAGAATGGGTTTACTAGAGGCAAAATAGACAATACTTTGTTTTTAAGGAAGAAAGCCAAGGACTTGCTGATCGTTCAAGTGTATGTAGACGACATCATCTTCGGTGCTACTAATGTGAACCTCTGCAAGGAGTTTGTCGACCTGATGGGAAGTGAATTTGAGATGAGTATGATGGGTGAGCTAAATTTCTTCTTAGGCTTACAAATCAAGCAATCTCAGGAAGGCACAATGATCCACCAGTAGAAGTACATCAAAGAGCTGTTAAGGAAGTATGATATGAAGTCTGCTAAGGATATGAACACACCCATTGCTCCTGGAACGAAGATAGATCTGGATGAAACTGGTGCTTCAATCGATGAAACTAAGTACAGAGGAATGATTGGTTCTTTGCTGTACCTAACTGCAAGTCGCCCAGATATTGTTTATAGTGTAGGATTGTGTGTAAGGTTCCAGTCAAAACCAAAGGAGTCACACTTAACTGAAGTCAAGAGAATCTTGAGATATTTGAAAAGAACTCAAGATCTTGGCTTATGGTACCCAAAAGGTAGAAGTTTTTATCTAATTGGGTATGCAGATGCTGACTATGCTGGTCACTTGGTTGATCGAAAAAGTACATCTGGGATGGCACACTTCCTAGGTCCTTGTTTAGTTTCATGGGCTACAAAGAAACAAAATTCAGTGGCATTATCCATAGCTGAAGCTGAATATGTAGCAGCTGATTTATGTTTTTCACAGTTATTATGGATCAAGCAGAAGCTGGAGGACTTTGGAATCGAGTGTGGACCAGTTCCAATCTTTTGTGACAATACCAGTGTAGTCAATATTGCCAAGAACCCGGTCCACCACAAGAGAACAAAGCACATTGATATTAGGCATCACTTTCTAAGGGACAATGTTGAGAAAGGCCTAATTACTATGAACTTTTGCAGGACTGCGGTCCAAATTACTGATATCTTCACTAAGGCATTGAACAGGGTACAATTTGGAAAGAACAGGCTTGAGCTAGGGATGGCCAAGATACAGTGAACGAAGCAGCACCTGGTTCTCCCAATGATTGGCTAGTGAAGTTTCCTTGTTTTATTTAGCTTAACTTTGCCTAGTTGATTCTACATATGAAAACATAATTGTTTTGCTTGCTAACCTGTTTGGAACCGGTTTTCATGACTTGGATACTAGCAAATCTGAAATAAAGGATATTGTTGAAGAAACTGGTGTGTGAACTTTTAGGTATACATTCTATGTTACTTACTGAATATAACGTTGTCTTACGTGGCCTAATTTGTTACCAATCACCCTCACTTGGTGCCGGATTAGTGTAAGCTTTTAAAATTCAAATTCTTTGAACCTTGATGGCGTCAGCTCCTATGCGTCATAATGAAAAGCAGCTTTTTCCAATCCCATCAACCCATTCCCCTTCCCAATAAACCTAAACCCGTCTCTATTCCACTACTTGATCAAAGACATTGTTTCTATCGTCTGAAAAAAATTAACAACTCTCTCAAAATATTTTCTCTCTAAAATGAAATTCTCTTTAAAGGAAAAATTTCGACCTGTTCTAAAGTAGACTCTCAACTCTCTTATCCAAAACTCAAATTATCTAAACTAAATCAAAAGGCAAAGCAATTAGCAGCGAGTCGTTCTGTGGCTATGGCGAGGAAGTTTGCAAAATTGAGACAAAAGAAGTTATCAGAGGAAGCAACTAGTAAGGGGGAAAGCGTTCCAGAAACTGGTACGGAGGAAGGGATCATTGAAGCGACTCAAGAAATCATCCAAGAAACTGAAAAGGTAAACCCTAGTTCTCCTACTGGTACTATGGTTGTCGATGCTAGTTTACCTATTGTGCCTGTAAATTTAACAGAGCCTGTTATGTTTGTAGTTGGGGAGAAGGAGGAGGTAGTTGTAGAGAATCTTGAAAAGGTCGTTGAAACAGAGGATGACGTTGTTGTTACTAAAGAAACTGAGAAATTATTGAGGATCCTGTTCCTGAGACAGTTCCTATGGTAGAAAAGACTGTTAGTGGCAAGGGAGAAAGAACATTTGCTGAACCTGCTAAGGAACCTGAGAAATAACCTGATTCATTCTCTGGTTCTGTAGCAGGTGATGACGCAGATCTGAGAGATATTGGTGACTATGTGGAAAAGAATGTAGAAGGCGTAGGTTTTACTGAACCTTTAGATGCTGTGTTGCCTGAGCCCAATCCCACTCCTCAAGCTAGTGAAGGTTCCTCTAGTGAGACAATTCTGTGGTGGTGGAGGAACAAAGGAGATTGGGAAAGAGGCCTGTGGTTCAGGAACAAAAATAAACTATGAAGAAACGGAGGTTAGTGAAGGAGGAGAATTTGTAGGTAGTTCCAAAATGGGAAGTTCTGGAGATGCAGAGGGCATGGGAGAAAGTAGTAGAAAAACAGGGAGTCATGTGAGAAGACCTGCGACTCATGGCTCTGTGAGAGAGCAGCATGAGAAGATTGTGGAGGAACCTGAAGTTCGTATGAGAGGTTCCAAATCAAAGCTGGTGATTGGAGATGACAAGGAAGACAAGAAGAGGAGGGTGGCCTACTTTAGAGGTCTACCAATGGTGAAAGGTAAAATTCTAACTGACCTGGAGCTAGAGGGTATGACTCAACTTGGTGCTAAGTTGAGAGCTCAAGGTTGGTTGAACCTATTCAGTGATGGTGCTAGACAACTGAGGGAGCAAGAGGTTCGAGAATTTTATTCCAATTGCACAGTGAGTGAAAGTATTGTGACAACCATAGTCAAGGGGCTGGTAATCCAGTTTGATAGTGTGGAACTGGGTGAGATTTTGGGTGTTCCCTCTCAGGGCTACAGCGAGTACATGAGGAACTCGTGGCCGGCTAGAGGAGATGGTGTGTCTGCTTTGGAGGTGACCCGGAAATTTGCAGGGAGACCTAGACTGGCAAGGGCTACACAAGTAAAGAAGAAGGCAATGCAACCCTTCTACCAGTTGCTCTTTGAATTTGTGCTGAAGAACCTACTGCAGAGGTCGGAAAGGAGGAGTGAGGCCAACTTTCTGGATATGACCTATATGGACTTGCTAGATCGAGAGGTTCGTATTAATCTGCCTGAATTGATGATCAAGCACATTGGTAGAGTAGCTGATGTGGGGTTAGGCAAACATGCGCTGGTTTATGGGTTTCTTCTGTGGAAGGTGTTTGATTTCTTTGGGGTGCCTGTTGGTAAGTGGACTGAGCCGGACCACAATAACTTGTTTGGGAGGAACATTCTTAAATCCTGTGACTATCTGTTGGATGGTGAACCTGCTGATGAACCAGAGCATATGGAGGATGATGCTGAGTAAAGGAGGAACAACAGAGTAGATAGGAGAATTGAGGGGTTTCGGAGGCAGCTTGAAAGGCAAAATGAAATGCTGGCCTGGATGAATGCTCTAAACACAAGGCTGGATGCGGAGCAGGAGCGTGAAAGAGAAGGAAACTCCCGTCGTCTCGCCTTGTTGCTTGCTCACTTTAACATCCCTGATATTCCCCAATTCTGAACCAACTCCTTTCCCTAGTTCCCTCCCGATTCTTTTTATTTGGCCTGTTTTAAAGACAATTTTATATTTTAGTTTGTAATATTTGAATGCTGCTTTGGATGTTTAAGCCGGTTTGGCACCGTTTGTTGTTATAAATATCTGCTAGTATTTATTGTCTGAATTAGGTTCCGGACGTTTAAAGGTTGGCTTGCTGCCTTTGGCACTAGAGTCAACTAGACTTAATTTAAGTAGAGCAGGTTCTGGCAACTGTGAAGCTTTTCGATGATGCCAAAAGGGGGAAGTTAGATGTATGTTAGTCCATTATATGTTTGTGACCTATTTTCGCCTAACTGTTATTACCCTGGTTCGTGGTTAGTGTTTGATTGTTACAGGTTCTTGAGAGTATAAACCCTCGGTGAGACAACATAGTTTGTAATCATCAAAAAAGGGGAATTTGTTGAAGGATGAGTTTTGAAGATGACAAAGGACCTGGTGCTAAGTGGACCATGAAAAGGTTCACAGTTGATTTGAGAAGACCAGCTGTTCAATGAGGTGATCCAGTCAGAGTTAAAAGATGAAAGAAGAGAACGACTGGAGTCAAAGTTCCAATCCTACCGGAAGTAGCTGAAGCTAGAGGCGGTGCTGAGAAGGACGCGGTTCCTAAACAACAATGGATTGGAACATAAGGCAAATTAACTTAGGTTTTAAATAAGGAAATATGGGCAACCTTGTTTAAACTGGTTTCAAAGAGGAAAAGGATTCCTAAACTTAGTTAGATCCGGCTAAGTCTAGTTCCTATATATACAAGTTAATTTGGCCAGAATCCGAATGCACAAAAGACATCTCAACAGAACATATCAAGTACAATCGGATCGTGAGAAGCTTTGTCTGCAAGAACAAAGGCTGAGCAGCAGAACCTTATGAAGGAGCAGTTTCATAGATAAGTCTTGTTGTTTTAGGTTCTTTGTTATATGCTAGTGATAATCTATCAGCTTGGTTAGAAGCATTAAGTAAAGATTATTTTTTGAGGTGAAGTAGAGTTAACCTTACCAGCTAACGTGCGGCTTGAAAGGTTCTAGGTACTAGGGGGTTCTAGTTCCTTGATTACATTATGTTGTAGTCTAAAACTTGCTCGGGTTTTCCTTTAGTGGAAGAGTTGAAATCCTAAGAGTTTGGGTCGTGATTTTTTATCCCTTGAGCAAGGAGTTTTCCACATAAAAATCTCTGTGTTCTTTACGTTTCTGCAATTTGTTTAGTTTCAGAGATAGGTGAAACTTGCAAGGAATCTGGTTCCTTGTGAGTTAGACGCAGAAAATTAAAAAGCAAGTTTTAGAATTCGAAAATTGGGTGAGGACACTATACACCCCCCAGTGTCTTACGAAGGTGCACCAAGTGCAATATTTACCATAATTAAGACTGGCAAATCTATAGCTGTAAATTCTCCTCCTTACATTGTATTGTACATCAAGTGATTTTCCAAAAATCCGACTTTTCTCAAGGAATACAACTCTTTATTTTTCATGTATATTACTTTTCCTTTATATTTACTGTATTGCTTGTGACCCTCTTACAAATTTATCTGTTTTATATTTAAGGTAAATTTTAGGCATAAACAGTTTGGCGCCCGCCGTGGAGCCCAGAAAATTGTAGTTTTTACGAAGGAAAAGCACGACCATGTCAAACAGCGACGATGATATCTTATAGAACACTACTAGAGCGGTTGATACGGTTGAGAACTCCACGAAGGATCCTATCGATCAAGATAGACAGCCGAAGAACACCCCTAAGGACCCGATCTCTGTTGGTAGTGATGGTGAGGATGATCAACCACACGGAAGCAACCCCAAGCTTCAGGACTTCATTACCAATTTCCTCAAAGCTCAAGCGGCGCGAGCACAACTAAACTCGACCAACCTGGTCGAAAGCATGGCTCAAAAGTTAAGAGCAATTCTTGTTGGTTTGTTTCAGAGGCCAGTGTCCCCACGAAGACCCGCGCCCCTGAATGATTCACCAGCCATCCACGGCTAGAAACCAAAGTATTGAAGGAACACCTATCATTTAGGACATCCTAAAAAAGCTAGTAGCCATCCACGACTGGATCGGTAACGTGTCGGGTGGTCCACCCCAAGTTACCGTTGTAGATGAGCAAAAGTTTTTCAAACATGCCTACAAAGCGAGCGCTGCACCAGTACGCATACCAAAATACTTCCGCTTGCCGGATAACCTTAAGTACGACGGAACCACTGATCCGGATGAGCAAATCGCTGCATACTACATAGACATTATAGAGTAACGTGATCACAGAATAAGAAACACAATCTGCCTTGGTGAAAAGGTTTAGTTTAACCCTGACTAAGGGGGCCCTTACATGGCATAATCAGCTGCCGTTGGGATCTATTGAATCGTTCACCCAGATGCTCGATCTTTTCAAAAAAACACATTCTGGTGTCCGCAAGCGAGAGAAACGCATGGAGGATATCTTCGAGATCCGACGACATGATGGTGAACTATTAAAGGAATACTTGGAGAGGTTCCAGAGGGAACACATGGAGCTACCCCAGTGCATGATAGTATTATTGTGGTTGCCTTCGGCAAAATTGTGAATGCCAAGGGTTCGCTAGCCACCCAAGAACTGCAATGGAATCTTATTCAACACTCGGTGACCACATGGGATGCCCTGCACAAATGGTACAATGAAAAGCTCTCTCTCAAACTCAAATCTCCCTTGGAATCCAGTGATGATGCTCAGAGAAAGTGAGCAGGCAACCCTACCCTTGAATCGAAGAAGTTAGCTGGATAAGGACAAAAGAAAGAGCGTAGTATCAAACATATATCGGGAAGACATCGGAATAACAAAACAGCCCAGAGGAGCAAGGTCCCACGAGAAAAGTTTTGAGCAGCATAATTTAATGTATTTTTGGGCTACGATTAAGTGCAGTAGAACAAGTCAGCAATCACTTTGGGAAACTAGGCTCTAGGGCGCACTGGCTACCTACTATCAAGAGTGCGATCTGGAAGAATTCAACGGCCTATTGTGATTTTTATCGAAGTAACAGCCATAGCACAGTTGATTGCAAAGCTCTAGTGCTCGAAATCGAACATCTACTGAAAGAAGGATGCCTCAAGGACCTGATCGCAGAAGGAGCAAAATGGACCAGGGTATCTGATTCAAAGGAAAGACGGAGTGTCAATGCAATCTTTACTTCACCTGGACTGGATGAAGCTTGGAAGACTGCAAAACTGGGGCCCCTTGTTGGCCCAATCAAATTCAGTTTGGAAAGCAAGTAGGAGCGTGGCAACCCCCGTCAAGAAGCCTTGATTATCGCGATCAAGGTGCTCAACTCCCAGATTAGGAAAGCTCCAGTTGATCCAGGGAGCAGTGTCAACATCATTCGATAGGAAGTAATACAAAGAATGGGTCTTCATCAACATATAACCTCAAGTTTTTGCGAAGTGACTAGCTTCAACAGCATAAACGAGAAGCCACTCGGGAAAATAGCTCTACCAGTCTTTATCCAGGACGTGATGAGCATAACGCCTTTTCAGGTAATGTCTTGCAATTTCTCGTACGATTTCATCTTTGGAAGACCCTTGATGCATAGAATAAGGGGAGGACCCTTAACACTTCATCAAGTCTTTAGATACACGACCTCGTTAGGAATAAGAGAAGTAGGATGTGAGCAATTCCCACTCACAGAAGGTTGTGCGCCCGATCCCGATACTAGTGCAAGTCAGGAAGTCAAAGTAAACATGGTCGAAATTGAGCCAGAATGGGATACTCAGTAGAGCGAAGGGCCAGAGCTGAAATAATAGAACTCGGAGAATGAATCTCCGCAATAACTAATCTGATTCACCAGTCCGCTGAATTGTGGTATCAAGTTTCTGAAGTACTGGTGAAGCATGAAGACCCTGAATAGCCAATGCTCTGCTGCGGAGTGCTAACAGGGATGAATGAGAACCTTAAAGGACCCCTAATGTTAACTAATCCCATTCGTGATGAGCATCTCTTCATGTATGTCACGATCTCAGAAGTAGCCGCGAATGCAGTCCTTACGCAGAAGAAGGTGGAGTGCAGCTTCCTGTGCGGTATGCCAGTAAGTTGCTTTTGGGTGTGGCATCACAACTTCCACCTCCAGACCAGCTAGTACTAGCCGTGAGCATGGTGCTGACACCGAAGGCTGAAAAATCGATGTAGGTCCTAGAAAGAATCATCCCTGTAGAATAGATATTCTATACAGACGTGGCACTAATTAACAAGGGTCCGACCTCGACATACTGGTTAAGTCACAACCTGGAAAGATCTTCCGTAAGGTCTCGAGATACTCGTTGACTATGAGCAATGAAGCGGAATATGAAGCTGTAATCCAGGCCCTGGAACTAGCTTACATATTCGAGGCCATGGAGATCAGTCTCCATAGCGGCTTCCAGTTGGTGGTCGATAAAATAAACAGAGCCCTCTCGGTCATGGACGTCTGTATGCAAGAATCCCTAGCCAAAGTAGAGGCCCTTCTGAAAAAGTTTCACCAGTGGAAGTTTATTCATAGAAATGAGGATTCAGAGCTCGACACGCCAGTTAGTCCAGCGACCATTGCAGATGCAAATACAGGCAGCCTAGAGACGGTGATCAAGCTAACTCACTCGGACTTGATGAGCATTGAAGTTCCCACCACAATACTCGTCTCAAATCCGCGCCTCGCACTAATTGAGTACATGGACAAGGGAATACTCCCTGAAGACAAGGAAGAAAGCAGACAACTGCGAAAATGGACGGCTCAATACTGCTTGATTAATGTAGAGCTATATCATCTGGTGGTCAGCGGCCCACATGCTATGTGCCCGTGTCCAACACAAGCTAACGAAGGATCTCCACATAACACTCTAGAGCATCTCAAAAGTCGGCCCTCCATAAAGCATAGTGCATCACCATCAGGAAAGTAACGCCCCCAAGAGCACAAAAGGAACATCCATCCCTTGGCTTAAGAAGTACAATTCTTGAAAGGTCAATGGACCGTCATACTCGAGACATGTATTTCTTTTTTCTTATTCTTTTATTTCTTTTAAGGGGTATCTAGCCCACATCATTGTTACTTAAAGTTTTCTAAGACTTCCATTGGCTTCATGCCACTTTTTTATCAATAAAACTACTATTATGCCTAGTCAGTTTTATTAGACCCATCTACAATCCAAACCCTAACCATATTTGAGTCGAAGTTATACATTCGCTTTTTCATTACAAAAAGAGAGTAAACTACTCGCTCAAAGCTAGATCATTTCTAGTTAAGCGCCACTAGACATTATTGTAAGTTGAAATCGTCAATTCAACACTTGCACCAATATGTCACTGGGGACACCACCCACATCGTTTTGTTAAAGACTTAAGCACTCGAGTAGACAAGCATAACCATTCTAGCTTGAACGTAAAATGCCCTGTTACATATAACGAGCTAGAGATGTCCCCTTGTGGGCGCGGGCCTTGCCCTAATTAAAGACGTCTATCAAAGACGCAATCTAAGCCATCACTTACAGATGCATAAAACAACGTCTAACCAGCACACACTCGTCTTAAAAAGACAAACGCCTAGAAAGGCACCTAAACCGCTACTTGACTACATTACAAATAAATACGCAAGTATGCACAAAATATTGTTGAATGCTTGTTTTTATTAATACCAAGAAACCTATAGGCTACAACATACAATCAAGTTCTTTCGAATACAACATTATTCATTACAGGTGTTTATAAGAAACTAAAAAGTCTCGGGGGACAGTCGTTGAAAAGTTCTCTTGAGCTTCGCACAGCTGAAGTTCCCCAACAATAATAGACACTCCTAGCAGGAAATATGTCGGCCCGAGCATTCTTCAGTACACGACCACTAATACCACCAATACCCCTACGAGGATTACTGCATCACATCAAATGCAAAGGACTTCGAAAGTGTCTAAGTATGGGCGAGTCATTCTTTCATCATGATGAAAGAACTCGAAGATTCGCTTAAACCTCTACTGGTCAAACGGTAGTGCGTATCCCTAGCAATCTTCAAGCATAATTGGGAACTCATTGAAAAGGAGAGGGTTAAAGCTGGAAACCTATGCAAGTGAAGAGTTCTTCCCTAAGCAATCCACAGCCAGCAGCCGACGAGACGTCGCAATAGCAATTCAGCCAATCCAGCCAAACAAGGAGACAACCTTGAGCCACAAGTAGATTTAGAGCTTAGTGACACCTTAATCTACTAATGGTGTAAGGCTAAGAAGCCGCTTTTATAGGCAAAATGAGATAAGGACATATTGAGAGAGTTTGTGATTTACACATATTGAGAAGCCGCTTTTATAGGCAAAATGAGATAAGGACGAGGCACGAAATGGTCAAAATAATTAATGACCTTGAGATATGGAATAGTTTGGCTTAGTAAAAGGAAATTATAGGAAAGGTGCATGGAATCGACAGTAGCCAAACATGTGAAGACCCGCATGATTCCAGAAGAAATCATGCGTCTATCTCTGTCAAAGAGACTGCGAGTTTCAAGTAGTAAGTAAGATATCTTTTCACACATCTCTTTCGCATCTTCTTGAACTTCATGACCGCTTACGTCAGCACTCAGCAAGTGGGGGGGATTGACTGTGTGGGAAAATATATGCCACCTATGTTACAGGGATACGAGTTCAGCTGGCGAAGACTAGACTTAACTTACAAGTCACCGGGTGCAGAGAATATACACCTGCTCCATAAAGTCGCGACCGCTCAGTAGGAACAGGCCATGGGTGCAAGGTAGACATCTCGCCCACTTAGGATTTACAGTCTCCTAATTAGGGTTAGCTTATATCACCGCCTTGAGTAAACAGGCCCATGCCCTTATTAGTCTTCATATTTTACCATAATTATACAGAGTAAATCTATAGCTATAAATACCCCTTCTTACATTGTATTGTACATCAACTGATTCTTCAAGAATGTGACTATTGTCAAGGAATACAACTCTTTATTTTTCTTGTCTATTACTATTTCTTTATATTTACCGTATTGCTTGTGACCCTCTTACAAATTTATCTACTTTACCCGTTAAGGCAAATTTTAGGCATAAACAGATAATGCTATATTTTATAATATTAATAATATTGCTATGTTTTTGTAATTACGGTTTCAAAATTGTATATAAGTGTAAATACCCCTTTTTCAATTTATCCAATACTGCCATAGATAAAACTGGCCCAATAAACTGTGTGTTTGTAGAAGAGGCCGATAATTTAGAAAGTTTCACTCAATGTCCCCAAATTTGACTCATTTTGACGGATTGTCCTTATTTTTCATGGCTTTAAGTGAATGACCTCCAGCATGGCAAGTGTCAGCTTGCCAAGATTCACATTAATTTAGCTAGGAGAAGGGGTGAAGGAGCCGAGGGCAAGTACCGCTTATTTTACAAAATTTTAGGGCAATTAAGTTTGGAGAAAGGCGTGAAGGGGTCAAGATGGCCGAGTGCAAGTGTTTCTTATTTGCCAAGATTTTAAGAAAACATGATTAAAGATGGTGGGAAGAGGTAGAGGCTAAATAATGATCTACCAAGACTTTAAGAATTGCTTATTTGCTAATATTTTAATTGGATACATGGATGGAAGGGGTCGATGATAAGTATTGTCCCACCAAAATTTCAAGGCAATTTAGCTGAAGAAAGAGGAAGGAAAAAAAACTTCTTTAATTAAGTCTTATAGGGTATTCTAGCCGAATAATATCAACAATGGGTCATTTTTACTAAATCATGTTAAATATCAAAGACATCGACACCTCTTATTAGTTAAAGACTATTTGCACACCTCATGTATGCCAAGAGTAATTTTTCTAGCTAGGTATTTGACAATTTCAAACTCATCAAATTTGGTGAATGACTCTCTTTTAATGTGGAACATTATATCAAAAAAAAAAAAAAAAATGCACATCAACACAAAATATGATTTATATCTAAAAAATGCCAAATTATACAAAACAAACATAGAGGAATGGGAGGTGGTCAGCCTCTAAGGAAAATGAAAAGAAGGTTTGATGTGGTTGAATCTACAGTGGTAGAAGAAGAATGGGAAGAGGGGTGCGGCGGGGGGATTTTTATGGTGGCTAAATCTATAATAGTGACTTGGGTAGAAAATAAGGAGGAAAAGAAACTAGGTGGTACCTACCAATCTGAGAAGAAGAGGCTGGTAATGCTGCTGGTGGAGGCCGAAAGTAAGTGATTCAAAAAAAGTTATCATAAAAATATGATCATGAATTAAATTTTGCAACACAAAGTTCATATTTTTCCGCCATAATCACTTAATGTAGTGAAAAACACTTGATTTGTCACATCACTAAGGAGTTTTTAATAGACACTATTTGGATGTACATGAGGTGTTCAAGAGTTACGTGATGATCGATTGAGGTACTGATACGGTTAAAGTCTATCTTCAAAAGAGAGCGATACGGCGAATACAAATATATCAGTTCTTTAAGTATAGATTGTAATATCGACAGAGAGCTAGCTTGTTAGAGGAGATATGATGTCACGACCCTAATTAGAGTAGTGATCGATGCTAAGCAAAACTAAGCCTATCTAGAAAGCCTACACCTTTTCACGCAGAAATTCGGCAGAGTTTCCCCTGTAGCTGGAGCAATTCAAAAATTGTATACCTGTCAACAAATAGCCAGAACCAGTCTAATAACTAATATCACATAATTACGCATACGTAAAGTCTATAGAATATTCAACAATACCAGATCCACATTGTCCACGACAATAATTTTACTATGAAGTACTTTAGCACTAACATTAATCCAAACGATATCCCAAGACCAACTAAGGAGCAAAACTCAAGATTAAACAAATCAACAACTTATGTAATCAGAGAATAAATAATAGCCTACGTGAAACAAATGTGTGCTTACTAGATCAATCCTCAACTCTGCCACTCGTCTTGACTAAAGTATCAACATCAACTAGCTTATCTGTGAGCGGGGAAAAGAAAAGGGTTGGTCACCAAACTAAGTGAGGACAACATCAGCCATAACATTTTTTTTGCGGGACAAGCATATATAAGAACTTATGCATAAATATGATAATTAACAATACTTACATTGAAAATTTTAATCAAATCTTTCAACCATTATAGCACATATTTTTATATAGTGGGAGGTTCGTAAACTAGAGTCGAATAATACTTTCCGACACCATAAGTTTATTATGGCTATCTGACTACCCCGTCAGCTGGGTTCCTTTCTAGAGGGTGAACTAGTTCTTTCCTACTAGCGGAGGAGAAATACTGAACAAGGTGCATCAGGCCTAACGATCCTAATGTTAGATAACGGCGATCTGGCTAAGCAGATTCCAAAAATATTATTTAGTTTATAGTACAATATAGCACATTTTTTCTCTTTCTTTCTAATAAGATATCAAATCACAATACCAAGAAGCTCATACATAATTTACGGTATCGAAATATATCAATTGAAGTTACAACTAAAGTATTAAAATAACATTCAGATTATATGAACATATTAGTTATACTACCGCTCGTCCTATGCAACTAAAATAATTTGATTAAAATAGTATTGATGCTAGAAAATGAATTTTAAACTTGCTATACTTGAAAGTCAACTACAGAGGCTATGGTTCGCTTGTTCCACAATCTAGAACAAATTATCACCATATGTATGTTATTTCCCAAGACACACCACTTATTACTTAAGGACCAGTTTTTTCAATGTGTTTCTTTACTTTGTTGAATGCAAAATTAAATAAACTGTAAGTAAATGAACACTTGATTTTAGTGTGAAAAAATCCCGTTAACTAGGGATCGAAAAACCACGACCTACTCTTTCAAGTAGGATTTCAACTTCATTATTTGAAAGACTCACTTGGTTACAAGACTACCTTCTTACTAATTTAGGACTAACTCTAATCATATAGTGACCCCTTTCACAATCAGTGAAGTTTCTCCAAATACAAGACTTGAACTCTATAGTACCTACTACGATGAACTAAGACTGAACTTTGACAAGACTCAATGTAAGGAACATGTTCTTTACTTAGTTCCCTGTAGCTTAATGATTACGCAAATATGATAAAGACTCTTTCAATGTTATAGCTCGACTCTCTCTGTATTTATGCAAACTTCAATATCTGAGATGCTTCTATTTTTATAACCTCGCAATCTAAGAAGTCTTGAACAATTAGAACTCCAAAGCTTCCAAGAGTTTGAGTCCTAATTGAACTCCTTTGCTAGGGTGACCGAAATCCTTTAGCTCTTATCCTATCTTGTGCAATCTTTTCTTCTCTCGTGCAACCCTGAATAATTATCAAGATAAACATTACATTTTAGGATAACAATTAATTTTTCCGCTTAATTAATTTTGCATAATAATTTATTCTACTGCAATGTTCCAAAGGAACATGTCCTTGGATCTATTTCTTAGTCATCAATCAAAACTCCAGGCTTATCCAAGCAAATATTTTCCACCTTTTTGATGATGACAAACTCATAGACCTTGCTTCATGTCCTTAATGTCTTGAACCACAACTTGTAACTTAAAAGCAACATTAGTAGAAACTTATTTCATTATTAAGGATCAGGTTCTTAATCAGGTTATAAATATCACAAGCAAAATCAGACTTACTCTTCCCCCTTTTGGCATCATTGAAAAGGTTGCATAAGTTAGAATTTATCAAGCAAAAGAACAAACAGCTCATAGCCGTTGAGGCAACTCAAAATGCAAGCATAATTCAACATAAAGAAACTGCAATAAAATGATATTAGCCATCGAAGATAATTCATCATTAATAAAAAGATTTCAACTAGGGGATATAAGCAGATACTACAAAACTATTCAAAAACTAGAAAAGGAAAAGACTAAGGCACAAGAACTAGTCTAAATTCCACTAGACAAAAGATGGATTTTTGGTTTAGGTTATCAGGTTGTGGAAGGACCAGGTCCCTGAGACTTATCCTGCAGCAGCTCAAACATCTTTTTGAGCATCCCTAGCTTTAGTAGCCTCAGCTTTCCAGTAGTCCCTTTCTTCCTCCAACCTAGTTATTTCAGTAGCTTGAATGGCAACTTGTTGCCTCAAGGCCCTCACCTTGAATTTCAGAGGTTGTTTACCAACTCCAACCATCGGAGGATCAACTTATACATTCAGATCACAGCTGATCAATGTAGCAATGTCAAACCTCTCCTTCTTAGTAGAATTTATCACACCTTCCAAAGGAATCCCCAATTTGGCAAACATATATAGGTCAAGATAAATCCAAATGGCAATGAGTGCTTTTTCTTTCCAGTAATGACCCTCTTAATTAGGTGAATCATGAACCTGAGCCAATTTATCTGCATATCACCGTCCAACAGTTCCATAAGGACCCATGAAACTGGCTACCCCTCTCTTTTCCTGCCTTGGCATCATTATCTTTTTCACAAACTCAAACAACAACTAGTGTTGAGGGTGCATTTTACTCTTTTGCACAGCCCTTGGCTCCTCCTCCTCAGGATTTTTAGCAAATTTTCTGGTGATTTCCAGACCAGTGGGAAGGTTTGTCAAATCCGGCCAAACCTTTTTGATGTAGTTTTCATACCCCACAGAAGGGATACCAAGCATTTCACCTAACTCCTTTGTGTCAAAGGTTATTTCTCTGTCATGGACAGAGGTAGTGATCATGTCCCTCTTGATAGAGCAGTTATTATAAAATCCTGAACCATAACCTTGGCACAGATCCCCTTGATCTGAAGGACCATGTCCTTCCAGCCTTGCACCTGCAATTTTTGCAACAGCCAGAGCATACTCTCTTCCTCAACATTAGAGACCATTCTACCTTTCAAAACTTTTCTTGTCATAATGTCATCATTCACAAAATTTTGAACCTCATCTCCCTCATCCTAACTCTCACTATCCTCACCTTCAGCAAACTCTTCAGAACTAGAATAAGAACTTTCATCAACTAAAGTTCTCTTTGAAGACCTGGTCCTCTTGGAAGTTTTACCAACAGTGGCTTTGACCGAACTTCTTGTCACTCGCCCTTGAGTAATTTTCCTCTTCTTAGGCTGAAGAACAACTTCCTCCACATCATCTTCTTCATCATCAACCTCCCTTTCTTTCTCAACAAATTCAGTTTCTTCTGCAACTACAGAATCAACAACCTGCTTGCCTTTCCCTTTCCTACTTCTTTCTAATGCACAAGCCATTATTTCATCAACAGCCTTTATAGAACTTCTAGTTCTTCTAACCCCACTAGCAGGAGTTGAAACAGAAGGAATAGTTCTTTTTGCCTTAGAAGAACTTTTACCCTATTTTTTCTTAAGACCTGGCTTATAACTATCACCAATTTTCTTCTACTTTGCATTAATATTGGCAACTAACTTTGCATCAATTGGACCTTTTCTAGCTAATTTTCTCCTCATACTTCATATGTTTATGAGATCAATTATTGGTCGATCACTACACTTAAAACATCATCATCCACATCCACCACATTCTCATCCTCCATGGGTGCTCTAAAAGCAACCTCTGGAGACGCTGGAGACCCATGCATGGAAGCCTCCAAACGCCTCACATCATCCTTGTCACCTTCCCCCTCAGGAACAGACCCAAACCTCTCTACCGTTTCTCCTTGGTCATCAACTACATTAAAAGGTGCAACATAGTTTACCTAAAATTGGTATACAATCATGGCCCTTGACAAGTCATCCACTTGTTCTAAAATAGATTCTACAGTGGGAACTGGTCCTTCCCTCTGAATTTCAGGCTCAAAGCTTTGTGGAATTGGGTTTTCAGGGTTTGATGCGGTTGTATCCATGGGTGAAGGTGGGTTGCGAATTGGTGGTTGATCAGAAGTGGGGTTGGAATAGGTGTTTTCATGTGAGAGAGACATGTCAATTATATGACTTAGGAGTTAATTCACTATTCTTTCTGAAATGTTTGAAAAATTTTAAGAGAACAAAGTGAAAGAGAGTTGGTGATTCTGTGAGTTTTTATAGAAGTAAATTAGGTAGTGGAGTTTAAGTGTAAAACGAATTCACTGACCTCAGTAATTGTATTTCACACGTTAAGGACTCTTGATAGTCTCCCAAATATAATTGTTATGATGTGAGAGACCTAGAGGGATTAGTAACTGTTTCTTCGATGGGACTCTTATGCAGAACAGATAAATTCAAGTTACCTAGTGCGATTCTTCTTAAATTTAAGTTAGCTAGTGGGATTCTTCCTAAATTCAAGTTACCTATAGCCTTTAACCTTTAATATAATCTGAATAATAAAGAGTACATACCTGAAATATTATCACCAAAACAATGTCCATCCCAATTTAATCAAAATTGCTCAATCTGAAATTCTAAGAACATAAGGGTAACATCATTAAAATTTAGCAACTTTAGTAGAAATCATGGCATAGGAATATACAATTAAGTATGAAACTGAGCTGAAACTTCAATTTGACTTTAATAGAATTCATTTTTAAGCCAAATTTTCTAGCCAAATTTGAAGCTTAGGTAGACTTAGGTGAATTTAATCATCCTTAATTCTATCATGTTTCTTTCAAAATGATCTCTACCTAAGGCCTTTGTAAAAATATCAGCAATTTGTTTATCAGTAGGAAAAAAAGCTATAGTAATCAAATCCTTCTCATAATTGTCCCTAGAAGTGATGTCTTATGTCAATGTGTTTAGTCTTTTTGTGATGCACTGGATTTTTAGTCATGTTAATTGCACTAGTGTTATCACAATAGATAGGAACAGTTCCTACATCAATACCAAAATCTTGTAATTGTTGTTTAATCCACAACAATTGTGAACAACATGAGGCAGCTGCCACATACTCAGCTTATGCAGTGAAAAGTTCCACTGAATTTTGTTTCTTGGTTCCCCATGAAACCAAACACTCACCAAGAAAGTGTGCCATACCTGAGGTAGTCTTTCTATCAACAAGAAAACCTGCATAGTAAGCATCAGTATACCCAACAAGATTAAAATTTCCACCTTTTGGATACCAAAGTCCCAAGGAACCTGTTCCTTTCAAATATCTCAACATTCTTTTAACAACTTTCTAATGAGATTTCTTAGGATTTGACCGAAACCTAGCACATAAGCCAACACTAAACACAATGTAAGGTATACTAGAAGTTAAGTAAAGCAAGGAACCAATCATGCCCCTATATATTTTTTGATCAACTGTAATTCCATGTTCATCAAGATCTAATTTTGTGTCAATTGAAATGGGTGTATCAATTTCCTTAGTATTATCCATGTCAAACCTTTTAAATAATTCCTTAACATATTTTTGTTGATGAATCATAGTTCTATTTGAAGTTTGCTTGATTTGTAAATCCAAAAAGAAATTGAGTTGACCTATCATGCTCATTTCAAACTCACTCCTCATCAAGTTTGTAAATTCCTTACTCAGATTTTCACAAGTAGCACCAAAAATTATATCATCTATATAAATTTGAACAATTAAGAGATGTTTACCTTTTTATTTCAAAAATAATGTGCTATTAATTTTACTTCTTTTATATCCCAGCTGAAGTAGGAATTTTAATAGACGTTCATACCAAGCTCTTGGTGCCTGCTTGAGTCCATACAAAGCTTTGTCTAACTTGTACATATTTTCAGGGAACTGTTCATTCTCAAAACCTGGTGGTTGTTTGACATAGACTTCTTCCTTTAAGTAGCCATTTTGAAATGCACTCTTAACATCCATTTGATGTAGAGGGAATTCCATGTAAGTAGCAAAGGCTATAATAAGTCTTATTGCTTCCAGTCCTACAACTGGAGCAAAAGTCTCATCATAGTCAATGCCCTCCTCTTGGCTATGCCCCTGAACGACCAACCTGGCTTTATTTCTGGTTACCATACCATCCTCATCAAGTTTGTTTCTGAAAACCCATTTTGTTCTTATAATGGACCTGTTCCTTGGGTTGGGTTCCAGATGCCAAACTAGACTTCTTGAAATTAATTCAACTCCTCCTGCATAGCATTGATCTAATCTGCATCCTTTTTTTTTTTTTTTTTTTTTTTTTTTTTTTTTTTTTTTTACATTTTCAAGCTCAATAAGAGATAAGAAGGCACTAAAGGCACACAAATTGTGATTCTTGACTACTGATCTAGTTTGAATTGCAGCAGCATTTTCTGAAATTATCCGATCCACAGGATGTGAACCTTGATACTTGTAAGGCTTGTGTATCAGTCCATCCTCAGAAGCACCTTGCTTAGGAACAGTTCCTGATGTAGTAGCACTACAGGTTTGAGAGGTGGAACCAGCATTTGTTCTCCCTGTTTATGTGCTACTCTCTTTAGATCTATCTTGAGGAACAATTCCTTGTGCTTCATTTCTCACAACATTCTCATCCAATGCCTGCATTTATTGAGGACCAGGTTCATCATACCTCAGCATTCCAATTTCCTCATCTTCTTGTACCTGTTCTGGAGATAAATTTTTAGATTCATCAAATTTAACATGCATGCTTTCTTCAATTTTCATAGTTTTCTTACTAAACACCATATATGACTTGCTATTTAAAGAATAGCCAACAAAGACTCCCTCATCACTTATAGGATCAAATTTCCCTAAAGCATCTTTCCCAGTATTATAAATGAAACATTTACAGCCAAAAGGTCTAAGATGTGAAATATTAGGCTTTCTTCCTTTGAGTAATTCATAGCGGGTCTTTTCCAACTAAGGTCTTGTCATGCATCTATTAATTATGTAGCAAGCAGTGTTTATAGCTTCAGCCCAAAATTTTGTGGAAGATTTCCAGATAACAACATAATCCTAGCCATTTCTTCTAAGGTCCTATTTTTCTTTTCAACTACTTCATTTTCTTTGGAGTTCTAGGTGAAGAGAAATTATGATCAATGCCATTTTCATTACAAAAATTGAAAAACATATGTTTTTCAAATTCAGTTCCATGATCTGACCTAATGGCAACAATATGACTATCTAGGGTTCTTTGAGCTTTCTTAGCAAATATTGAAAATGAATTAAATTCTTCTTCCTTAGATGCAAGAAACATAGTCCATGTAAATCTAGAATAATCATTAACTAGTACCATAACATATCTCTTACCACCACGACTCATTGTTCTCCTTGGTCCACAAAGATCCATATGGACCCGTTTTGAAGGTTTGGTAGTACTTACCAGTTTCTTTGGTTTAAAGGAAGATTTTACATGCTTCCCCCGGCACAAGCTTCATAAAATTTTTCATCCTTAAACTTGATGTTGGGAAGACCTATCACCAAAACCAGCTTATTTAATTGTGAAAGACTAGCATGACCAAGTCTTTTGTGCCATAGGAGGAGATCATTTTGCATTACACTTAGACAATTCATGCTTCCATCAGCTAGTGTCAATAGATCTACCTTGTAGATATTTCCATGCATATTTTCCTGCAAAATAATCTCTCCAGAAGTTTGGTTAGTCACAGTACAACCAGTAGATGAAAAATTAACATTATTACCTTTGTCACACAATTGAGATATACTCAATAGGCAATGCTTCAAACTATATACTAGAAATACATTATCTATGCTATGTGAATCAGATCTATCTACCTTTCCAATGCCAATAATTTTTCCTTTCTTACCATTACCGAAGGAAATACTTACTGAGAGTGAAAGGAACAGTTCCTTGTATCCTGTCATATGCCTTGAGCAACCACTGTCCATGTACCATTTGTGGTTCCTCACCTTCACTCCAGCCTGCAAAAGAAAACTAGGGGTTAATTTTAAGAACCAAAACTAGTTTGGGTTCCTTTCCTTGAGAAAAAGGATGAATCAGATCTCTTTTAGCCCAGAATGGTAATGATTTCTTTGTGTGAACAGTTTTCTTTGTCACCGAATTTTTTACAGGTTTATAGGACCTGTTCCTTTGTGCAGCCTTTGCCAGAGATTGGTAATTTCTTTTCAAGTGACCAGCATTCCCACAGTATGTGCATAACCCATTTTCAGGAAGAGTTAGATACTTACTCTTTGGATCCCATTTGGGCAATGACTGAGATTTCATAAACCTAATACCCTTCCTATAACTACTATGATTTTCATGTAACCATTCTAGTGCTTCAGAGGACTTGTTCCATTTTACCGTTTTGCCTAACTCCCTTTTTGTTTTAACTACTTCCTCTTCCAAAGATCTTATCTTTTCATCTTTCTTATACAGTTCATCAACTGTGACTTTCAATTTCTCTTCAGCAATGAACTAATGAGAATTAGCAATGCCATTACCTTTTTCAACTGTTTTGACTTGCAATTTCTCATTTTCTAGTTCTTGAACTGTTGATTCAAGTGTGAGGACCTGTTCCTCTAGCATGCTAATTTTTTTTTTTAAAGTGTCATTTTTAATTACAAACTTTTTGTATTCTGTTTCTAAATTTTCAATTTGATCATGCAGTTGATCTTTACCATCTCTTAGAGATTAAAATTCATTTAGCACAATGTGAAACACTTCAACTAATTTCTCTCTAGGCATGTTTTTCACATCCTCTTTGAGTCTAGAAACATATACCTCAACATCTTCTTCATTATCTGAATCTTCAAGAGCCATTAGAGCAAGCTCATCATCCAGATCATCATCAGATTGCTCATCTTCACTATCTTGCCAACCAACAACCATAACTTTAGGATTTCCATTTTCTTGCGGACCTGTTCCTTAGCCTTTCTTCTTTCCTCAGCATATCTCTTTCTCCATTCTCCTTCCATAATTGGACATTTGCTGATGTAGTTCTCCATGCTTCTACATTTAAAGCATTCTCCAGCCCATTTCCTGTTAGAAGACCTACCCTGTCCACTAGCCCCCTTTTTCTTATTCAAGTATCTTTGAACACTCTTAGCTATAAGGACCAGTTCCTTGTCATCAACATACTTATCAGCAGTTAGGCTAGGTTAGGTTCAGTTTTAACTGGTTTTCCTATGTTCTTAACCTTTTTCCTTAGTTCATAAGTTTTCAGATTACCTATAAGCTCATCTAAGGAAAGTGTGGTAAGATCCTTACTTTCAATAATGGCACAAGCCTTAATTTCCCAAGAGTCTGGAAGAATTCTAGTTAGGATTTTTTCAACTCTATCTTCAACAGTTAAAACCCTTTTCAAAGAGATAAGTTCAGATGAAATAGCATTAATCCCAGTGTACATTTCAAAATTTGATTCTCTTCTTTCATTTTAAAACTTTCATATTCAGCAAAAAGAAGTGTACCTCTAGATCTTTTCACTTGACTTGTTACTTCATGAGCAACCTGCAAAGCATCCCAAATTTCTTTGGCTGTGATGTAACCTCGAATCCTTGTGCACTCATCAGGACTAAGTCCACAGACAAGCCACTTTCTTGCTTTGGCATTCTTTTCCCATTGCCTCAAGTCTTCAGCTGTGCATTCCTCTCTGGTTTTGGGACATCATTCCCTTTAGCATCTTTCTTCATTGGAATCATGGGACCTTCAGTGACTATGTCCCATAACTCATAGTCCTCGGCTTGAAGATGATCTCTCATCCTTTCTTTCTACAATGAGTAGTATTTTCCGTTGAACAAAGGTGCTTTAACAGTAGACTGACCCTCACCATTTTCTTGTGATGTACTCATTCTAATCCTATTTGTTAGCCTCTTCAAGGATAACCCGCTCTGATACGAATTGTTAATTCTCAAGACATACCACTTATTACTTAAGGACCAGTTTCTTCAATGTGTTCTTTTACTTTGTTGAATGCAGGAATTAAATAAACTGTAAGTAAATGAACACTTGATTTTAGCGTGGAAAAACTCCGTTAACTAGGGATAGAAAAATCACGACCTACTTTTTCAAGTAGGATTTCAACTTCACTATTTGAAAGACTCACTTGGTTACAAGACTACCTTCTTACTAACCTAGGACTAACTCTAATCCTATAGTGACCCCTTTCACAATCAGTGAAGTTTCTCCAAGTACAAGACTTGAACTCAATAGTACAACTCGATAGCACCTACTACAGATGGACTAAGATTGAACTTTGACAAGACTCAATCAAAGGAACAGGTTCTTTAATAAGTTTCCTGTAGCTTAATTATTACACAAATATGATAAAGACTCTTTCAATGTTATAGCTCGACTCTCTCTGTATTTATGCACACTTCAACAGTTGAGGTGCTTCTGTTTTTATAGCCTCGCAATTCAAGAAGTCTTGAAAAATTAGAACTCCAAAGCTTCCAAGAGTTTGAGTCCTAATTGAACTCCTTTGCTAGGATGATCGGAATCCTTTAGCTCTTATCCAATCTTATGCAATATTTTCTTATCTCGTACAACCCTGCATAATTATTAAGCTAAACATTAGATTTTAGGATAACAATTAATTTTCCTGCTTAATTGATTTTGCGTAATAATTTATTCAACTGTAGTGTTCCAAAGGAACATGTCCTTCGATCTGTTTCTTAGTCATCAGTCAAAACTCCAAGCTTATCCAAGCTAACAATGTAAGTTAATTACAGAGATCAAATGGTAGACGTATTCACTAAGACTTTGAATTAGGTAGTCTCAAGTCACTTGTTTTTTCCATACATATATTTTTGGAACCTGCATACTTTCGTAAATTTTTTTTATGCTTAGTTAATAAATTACTCATGTTGCTATTTCACCTTTCATAACTGCTAGTGTTCTTAGCTTCAACAAATGGTGACATCATCTCCTAAACTAAAATTCCATAAGCCAATCTTTATCAAAATAAATCAAAACTCACATACCATTCATGTTTTTCCATGTTTCATTCTCCCTTACTTCATATGATAATTCTCACAGTCAAATATCGTATCTTTCACTAGGAATTAGTACCTAAGACAAGGAATTTATGACAAAACTATCATGGCTTATGTTGCTTCTTATTCTTTCCCTCTTTTCTTTTTTAAACTACAGTTTCTATCCCTCACAATAAGAATTTCTCCTTACAAAGGATCATTAAGAAAAATTTATGAAATTCTTGTCTAATTTACCTTGGACCAAGTTAAGAAGGAATCAAAGAATGCTATAATGGCTTCCAAAAGAAAACTTTTTGTTTGTTCTTGACCTGTACGGTGCTGCTGCCAACTTTGCGTTTTGGTTTCTTTTGCTCTTTTTTTATGTTCTTTGTTCTTTGTTTTGGTTTGAAAGTAGGTCTAGAAAGAAATGTAGATGGGCCAATAGTCTTTACCTTTGGGCTCAAATTTTACCGTACCACTCTACTATTTTACTATTGTAGATACTATTATTATTGCCTATATATATGTATCTATTATATTTTTGGGGTTACTATATTCCCTCTTAGGGAAATTCGCTCCCCGAATTTAAAACATAAACGTACTCGCAGTTTCGAATAGGTGAGGATATTTGACTCACATCTCCTCCTCATCTTCCCATATTGCCTCATTCACGGTGTGGTTCTTCTATGCAACCTTCACCTTTTCAATCTCTTTTAACCGTAACTTTCTCACTTGCCTATCAACCATGGCCGCTGGTTGTTCCTCATAGTATAGGTTCTCATCTAACTGAATATTTGGTGCTGTAACCACGTGAGAAGTGTCGGGAGTATACTTACGCAATATGGATACATGGAATACTGAACGGACGGAAAACAACTCGGGAGAAAGTGCAAGGTATTATGTTACATTTCTAGTTTCAAATATCTTATATGGTCCAATGTACCTCGGTCTCAATTTCTCATTTTTTCCAAATCTCACGATGCCTTTTATCGGTGAAACCTGTAAGAACACATGATCTCCTACCGAAAGCTCTAACTCACGATGCCTCTTATCTGCATATGCTTTCTATGTACTCTAAGCTGCCAGCAACCTCTAACTGATCAATTGGACTTCGTCAAGTGCTAACTGTACCAACGCCGGATCCAATATCGTAACTTCACATATCTCGAATCAGCATAGGAACCGACATTGTCTTCCATATAAAGCCTCGTATGGAGCCATCTGAATACTTGCTTGAAAGATATTGTTGCAAGAGATCTCATCCAACGGTAAGTACTTATCCCAACTACCACCAAAATCAAGGTCACACGACCTCAACATGTCTTCCAAAGTCTGTATGGTTCGCTCAGACTGCCCATTTGTCTACGCATAGAATGCAGTACTCTGATCCACTAGCATAATGTTAGGTGAACTAGGACCCTCTATAAAAAATAATAGACACAGGAACTCCATGAAGCTTTTTGATCTCATCTATATATAACTATGCATAACGTGCACCATTGAATGTAGTCTTAATTGGAAAGAAGTGTACTGACTTCATTAGTCGATCCACAATCACCCATATAGAGTCAAAACCCTTAGGTGTCCGTGGCAACCTAGTCACAAAATCCATAGTGATTTGTTTCTACTTTCATTCCAGAATCTCAAGCCGCTGCATCAACCATATAGGTCGCTGATGCTCTGCCTTAACTTGCGGGCAAGTCAAATAGCTTTTGACATAATCTGCAACATCCTTCTTCATACCTTCCCACTAGTATAATTGTCGAAGATCTTTGATACATCTTGGTGGAACTAGGGTGAATCGAGTACTTCGAGCCATGTTCTTCCTCGAGCACAGTCTGTCTTAATCTATCAACGTCAGGTACGCAGATGCACTCATCAAGTCGTGATATCCCATCATTATCAACATTGAATTCTTTTCCCTTACCACTAGTAATCTCATCTCTGACTTTGCATAATTTAGCATCCTGATACTGCTTTGCCTTGATATTTTCAATCAAACATGACTTATCTTGAACACATGCTAGTAATGTACGCGTAACTCTCATCTCAAAATGTATTCAACTTTCATTTAACTTGTGGATTTCCCTTGCAATATGCCTCCTCACTGGTGCAATGTGTGCCAAACTGCATAAGGATTTTGACCAATGCATCTACCACAACGTTAGCCTTGCCCAGGTGATACAAGATCACACAACTTAGTATTTTAGTAGCTCCACCCATTTGCGTTGTCGTATGTTCAAGGCTTCAGGTTGGAAGATATATTGAAGACTTTTATGGTTAGTACAAAAATCTCACATTTCTCACCATTTAGATAATGACGCCAAATCTTGAGTGCAATAATAATTGCGGCTATCTCTAGATCATGGGCAAGATAGTTTTGCTCGTGTTTCTTCAGCTGTCTCAAAGAATAAGCTATAACTCGTTCATTTTGCGTAAGAACACACCCAAGTCCTACTCGAGAAGCATCAGTATAAACTACAAAACCTCCAGTTCTGGATGGTAGAACTAAAACTGGAACTGTAGTCAAGCATTCCTTTAGTTTCTGAAAGCTCTGCTTGCACGCGTCTGACCATTGAAACTTACATTCTTTTGAGTCAATCTAGTCAATAGTGCAACTATATTTGAGATATCCTGCACAAAACTCCTTTAATACCCTGCAAGATCCAAGGAGCTTCGTATCTCGGACGCGGTAGTTGGCTTTGCCCATTTTTGTACAGCTTCCACCTTCTTCGGATCAACCAAGATGCCTTCTTCAGAAACACAGTGACCCTAGAAAGAAACTATGTCCAACCAGAACTCGCACTTCGAGAACTTAGCATATAGCTTATGCTCCTTAACTGTCTTCAATACCAACCTCAAGTGTTGTTCGTGCTCCTCATTCATCTTAAGATACACGAGGATGTCAGGCATGGCTTAAACACCCTATTCATCATGTCTATGAAAGCTGTTGGTGCATTAGTCAATTTAAAAGGCATTACAAAGAATTCGTATTGCTTATATCTGGTCTTGAAAGCTGCCTTGTAAATGTCCTCCCCTTTAATGCGTAACTAATGGTATCCTGACCTTAAGTCAATCTTTGAAAACCTCTTGGAACCCTGTAGTTGATCGAATAAGTCATCAATACGTGGTAATGGGTACTTGTTGCGGACTGTTGATTTATTTAGATGTCTATAATCAATGCATAGCCTTATGGATCCATCATTCTTCTTTACAAATAAAACTGGTGCACCCCAACGCGAAGTACTAGGCCTTATAAAACCCTTGTCCAACAGGTTTTACAGTTTCTCCTTCAACTATTTCAAATTTACTGGTGCCATACAGTATGGAGGTATAGATATAGGTTGTGTGCCAGGTACTAGATCAATACCGAAGTCGGTTTCTCTAATAGGAGGTAACCTAGGTAAGTCTGCTGGAAACACATCCGGGTATTCCTTAACCAATGGGACAGTCTTTAACTTTGGTACCACAATCTTCGTATCTTTGATGAATGTCAAAAATCCACGGAAACCTTTGTTCAACATACATGTTGCAACCATGAATGATATCAAGTTGTCTGGAGTCGACCCCCGTTCACCCTATATGAAAAATTCTAGTTCATTCGGGATGTCATATCGACTGTCTTAGAATGGCAATCAACAATGGCATGACATGAAGCAAAATCAAGATAGTCAAAACAAATGTGTTGGTATTCTTATTTGGACTAGACCACATAAAACAAAATCATGAGAGTAAAAAAAAAAAGAGACAGATGCATCCTATCCGGTCGTTGTAGAGTCCCGATCATATATATGGGTGCACAACATATACACAATTAAGTCTCTACCATAACTGATGCCCCTTAGTCATATCCTAAACCTAGAGCTCTGATACCACTTTGTCACGATCCTATTTATAGTCGAGATTAGCGTTACGTAAGACTAAGCCTACCTACCAAGCCTATACCTTTTTGCGCAGAAATTCGATAGAGTTTCCCCTGTACCTGGAGCAATCCAAAAATTTTATACCTGTCAACAAACAGCCAGAACCAGTCTAATAATGACCATCACATTATTACACATACGTAAAGTCTAAAGAACATTCAACAACACAAAATCCAAGTTGTCCACAACAAAAATTCTACTATGGAGTACTCTAGTACAAACATTAATCAAAATGACATCTCAAGACTGATTAAGGAGCAAAACTCTAGATTAAACAAGTCAACAACTTATGTAATTAAAGAATAAATAAATGCCCACATGAAACATGTGCGCGGCTTACTGGATCAATCATCAGCTCTGCTACTCGCCTTAACTCAATGTATCAGCCGCAACTAGCTTATAATTGAGTGGGAAAAAAAAAAGGGTTAGTCACACCGACTAAGTGAGGACAACATCAACCTTAACCTTTTTTTTTTTTGGATAAGCATATATAAGAAATCATGCGTAAATATGATATTTAAGAAAACTTGCATTGAAACATTAATCAAATCTTTCAACTATTTTTTCTCATATTTATATATAGTTGGAGGTTCCTAAGCCACAGTCGAATATTACTTTCTGACACCATAAATTTATTATGACCGTCTGACTACCCCGTTAGTTGGGTTCACTTCTAGAGGGTGAACTAGTTCTTTCCTACTTCGAAGGAGAAATACTGTACAAGGTACACAAGGCCTAACGATCCCGGTATTAGATAACGATGATCTGGCTAAGTAGATTCTCAGAACGTTATTTACTTTATAGTACAATATAATATAATTTTTCTCTTTCTTTCTGACATGATATCAAATTACAATACCAAAAAGCTCATAAGTAAATAACGGTGTCGAAATATATCAATTGAAGTTACAACTCAAGTACTAAAATAACATTCTGATTCTATCAACATATCAGTTATACTAACGGTTTTTCCATGTAATTAAAACAATTTGATTAAAATGATATTGATACTAGAAAATGAATTTCAAACATACTACAGTTGAAAATCAACTATGGAAGATATTTTACTCATAAGACTAGCTTCCTTTGTCCCGAACGTGTGTTCGGAGGTTATGGTTTGCTTGCTCCACAATCTAGAATAAATTATCATCATTATGTGTGTTAATTACAGAGAACAAATCGTAAACGTATTCACTAAGACTCTAAATTAGGTAGTCCCAAGTCACTTCTTTTTTCTATACATATATTTTTAGAACCTGCATATTTTCATAATTTTTTTATACTTAGGTAATAAAGTACTCATGTTGCTATTTTATCTTTCATAACTACTAGTGTTCATAGCTTCAACAAATTTTGACATCATCTTCTAAACTAAAATTCCGTAAGTCAATCTTTACCAAATTGAATTAAAACTCACAGACCATTTAAGTTTTTCCATGTTTCATTCTCCCTTACTTCATATGATAATTCTCATAGTCAAAAAATGTATTTTTCACTAGGAATTACTACCCAAGACAAGGAATTTATGACAAAGACTATCATGGTTTAAGTTGCTTCTTATTATTTTCTTCTTTTCTTTTTAAACTGCAATTTCTATCCTTCACAATAAGAATTTCCCCTTACAAAAGATCATTAAATTTTTTTATGAAATACTCGTCTAATTTACCTTGCACCAAGTTAAGAAGGAATCAAAAAATTATGTAATTGCTTAAAGAAAAACTTTTCATTTGTTCTTGGCCCGTACAACGATGCTGCCAACTTCGCGTTTTGGTTTCATTTGCTCATTTTTGATTTTTTTTTTTACAATGTTCTTTGTTTCTTTGTTTTGTTTGCAAGCAGGCCTAGCGAGAATTGTAGATGGTGACAATAATCTTTTACTTTAGGCCTCACATTTTACCGTAATATGGACCACTGTTGCTCCCAAACGCACATGCAAGTATGCGTGGTCGATAAGTAATATAGTAGTTGGTTGAGTATCATTCTCACGAGGACTAATGTAATAATTGTATTCGTGCAAACAATTTTCTAAAAACAATCCAGAGATCTTTTTCAATAAAGGTTGTGATTTTTACTAATTAAAGAAAAAAATAATTAAAAATAAGTAATTGAAATCAAGTATTCGAGAGCAAATTATGAGTTGTTATCAATAAGAGAGAACTGTTCCAGAGTCAGAGCGACAAACAATCCAGTTGATTCAACTTCTTGGTTTCCTAGATTGCTAACAGATTAAATATATTCATGAAAACCTGTCGACTCTTCACGACTCTATGCAAGCTACTCTAATGCCTATATTTATATGGAATTAAATCACCTGCATGCATTAATGAACTCTGTATTTAGCTAAGCAAGGCAAATAGGTATATGTCTATCGAAATCGCAAATCGATTCCCTGATGCCCAGGTTCGTAATCAAGTCCTATTCTTTCTTATGTGCGATCATAAATTCCCTATGTCGAGTTCAACTTATGAACTGTAGATAGAGTTTAATTAACGGGACCTAATAACCAAACAATTAAGCGCAAGAAAGAATAAACAATTTGTAGCGGTAAATCAATAAACATAAATCAACTTTCAAACATCAACCTCATGTAATTTCTCTAACTCTAACAAACTATAGAATTAAGCAAAAGAATTAGAGTAAGGGAGAAAGAACTCGTTTAGAAGACATCTAGGACTCCTCTGCTCTCCTCAACGTTCCACTCCTCTAAAAACCTAAGTTATTATGTGTTTATAATGTTTATAAAGTGCTAGGATAAATTAAATCAAATCCAAAACTAGTTGGGAAAACTTGTTCTCACCAGACTCGAATCTTTTTGGAAGCCCCGCTTGTTTAACCGTAATTTCGTTTATTAGGTTAAGTCACAATTAAATTTATAAAGCGGAGTCATGATCAATAATCAAGATTAAATGCTTAGTGCGAAAAGATATAAATGATTATAGTAAATATAAAGAAATAAAGACACAATTAATGCGACGTAATAAATGAAGATTTAAATAATAGGAACCGTGTTCAGGCCGTATAGACTTGATCAAACTTCCTTCCTCGTACTCTTTATGATATTTAAGCAGCGGAACAATAAATGAAATCACTTGAATATGAGTAGTAGCAGCAGGTATTGACAGAAGGTGAAGAATCGGGCATTAATTAATAGTTGGAATACAGATGTATGTTCAGAGAAGAAAATTCGATCCAATGCTTGTGACTTAAATTACAATATATAAATAACTAAGCGTCCGTTCACGAGCAGTTGTAACTCCTTAATCGAGCAGTTACGTTGCTTAAGGATAAGACTTCTATTTTGAATTGGCTTGATGACGAGTTGCGACTATTCTGGCCGTGGTGACTGTTCATCTGTCCGTTATAGTTGTCCATCTTCGATTCTATCCGTTGCCTTTATGCCCATTCGTAGCCACGTGTCGTCTATACGTCATCCTATGTGGATGTTTAGTCACCAACTTTGGTGACGACGGATTTAACCCAATACAGATAGTCCCCGCACTACTCGGGCAGAGAATCTGGTCGAGGAGTGGAAAACGAATTTTGAGCGAGAAAAAACTCTTTGGAATTTTTCTCAAGTAACACATTTGAGTCTTTGTATTCATATTTGGATGCTGCCCGTTGAATTCCCCAAAGGCTTTCGATTGATTGACATTTTATAAGTATAAGCATTAAATGCTCTGCTAAAGAGAAAACGTGCAAGTTGTCAATTCCGCTCCACTTTTTACTGAAAAAGTGACTGTCGCGTGTTCCGAGGCTGCAGGAGTGATGATTGAACTGCGCCTACTCACGTCTTGCACGTCCCAAAGCAAAAACCATCATTTCGATTTTTATTCTTTTAACGGCTGGATTTATTTACCTCTTGCGCGGATGCTTGCCACGTGTAGGGGCGGGTCGGGTTTTGCGAACCCTATAAATACGATTTCTACCAGCTTGAAACCTTTTTACTTCATTCCAGATTTCATTCAAACCTTCAAAGCTTCAAAACACCTTTCCAAAAATCCCTAAAACGCAAAAAAATTCTTCCAATCTTCTAATCCAAATGTCTCCGAAAGCCAAGAGAAGTTTGAATATGGATGCTGCGGCTAGTAGTTCTTCAGCAGCAGGTGGTCAATCTACGAGTTCCCCAACTTCGGTTGCTGATGTGATTCCGAAACTTAGGGGAAGCCTTGAAAATGATTGTTCAATCAGCTCGTTCAGTCACTATGGCAATATAAGGTCGTGGCCTTTAAGCCGATTTAAGAGTTCAATTACTCCTGACCTTTTGCCTAGGGTTAAGGTAGATTGTGGCTGGGACGATGATGTTATAGTTTCTTGCCCTTATCCAACGGAGAATATTACTTCTGCGAGAACTGGGTGGACAACCATATCCACATATCCATTCACGATAGGTTGCACGCTCCCGTTGCATCCTGTTATAGAGGATATTTGTAAATACTATCTTATCTGCCCGGGGCAGCTGTGTCCGAGCATTTATCGAATTATTTCCCTGCTACAATGGTTTGCCGATGAGACTGGGCAGGACTTTGAATTTAAGCATTTCGTCTCTTTGTATAGCCTTCAGGTTGCGAGAGATGGATACATTAATGCCCGTATGAGAGGAAGAAAAGCTCTAGTGAGCAAATCTGAAGATACAGGGGATAGGGGTTGGATGCACAGGTATGTTTATGTGCAGTCTAAATTCCTCACACGTGGCTGCAAAACTAATCTTTGCGAGGTGTGGAACAAAACTCGTAAGTCCCCGAGTCTTTGTATTGAATACTCTTTGAATTACGTATTTGCACCCTCTAATTTTTATTCTTTAATTGTTAGCTGACAAGATTCCTTACGACGGTCTGATCTCCGAGGAGGAATTGTCCGCTTGGGTTGAACCTATTTTGGCAGAGTTTCCTCACGAGCAGAGGCAGTGGCCTTACTATGCTTCTTTAAAAAGTTTATCGAACCCGAGCACCCATGGTAAGCTGATTATCCAAATTCCTGCTAGTTTATGCAGAACTCACCATGGTATTAATATGATTTTACTCTCAGGTTTAGGTGTTGGTGGTAGTTATTTTCCTGCTCCTCCTCCTGTGGAGGTGACCGTTGACCCCGTGGCTGAGATCAATGAGGAGGCAGCTGCCATTCTCCAAACTGCTGTAGCTATCAAGGCCAGGGAGGGTGGTGAGGAGGTCCTCGCGAGTTTGAAGAGAAAGAAATCTGACTCTGAAAAGAGTAAACCCAAAAGAAAACAAGGACAGCCCGTAAGACTCCTCAACCCTCTGAAAAAACAGTTGAAACCAATGTTGCTGCTGTTGATACGCCCAAGGCTGGGCAAGAGAGTGTTAAAAGTTCGGCGGCTGCCCCTGAATCTGCTGAGCCTATGATAGTTGACATTTCAGATTCAGAGGCCCCCGATGTGAGCCTGACTCAGAGGAAGATGGCGTCTCTTCGGGGTGATAAGAGGAAGGATGTAGAGACTTCTTCTTACGCTTTTGAGGAGAGTCCCCGAGTTGGTGATGAAGGAGATAGAGCTGAAGAAGTAGGGGAAGAAAGAATGCATGAAAGTTTTGCCTTCTTCCCCGAGGACCCAAAGCCGGATGAGCCTGAACGGGTTGGTGGTCAACAGGGTGAGCCTGAACAAGTCAGCCACAGGCGACCTGGCAAAGAGCCGATGAGAGAAGAGGATGAGGGGAATGATGAAAAGGTTGATGAGCGGAGGAAGACTGAGGGGGAGGCTGAACCTCAGATCTTTCACTACAAGGATATGATGAACTTAGCTGGTGATGAGGTGGCACCAGTTTATCTGCAAGAGTGCGACACTCTGGACCCTGATGAGACAGGTGACGTTGAGGTCTCTCGCACAAAGCTTACTAGGAGAGTATCCCTGGGAGGAAGGATTGGGGCGTACTCCGTTAAGGGTATTCGTCACAAATTTGGTCCCCAATACCCTTCTAAACAAGCGAGGGAGCCCAGGCCGTGTATGAGGGAGTGTGACTTCACCATTCCCCCAGACACAGATTTTCTGACGAAGCCTGGCCACTTGGTTAAAGTGATGTCCAACCTGATCGGTCCTCGCGAGGAGTGGAACATGCGCAGCATGAGCGACGAGCAGCTAGCTTACGCAATCGCTGAAGATATTGCTCGGGTAATGTTTCCCTCTTTACTCCTTTATTTTTATTGAGACCTTAGTCCTGATTGCCTGCGTATTTTCACTTGTTGCCAGGCAAGTATGATGGCGGCCGAGATCATGTTCCGCTCTAGGCTGAACAATCAGGAACAAGTCCTTGGCTTAAAGAAAGACCTTTTGAAGGCTCTTCAGGACAAGCAGGCCTTAGAGGAGGAGAAACAGGCTCTGATCGGGGAGAAGCGGGTCCTGGAGGGGAGGCGTGGCTTCTTTGAGGATAAGATAGACAGGTTGGAGAAATCCAACACTGAGGCTAATGACAAGATAAACGCCCTCCTCGAGGAGAGGGACCGTCTTTTGGATGAGAAATAAAGGTTTGCACTATCCTTTGAGGATCTGAAAGCCAAGATGAATGAACAAGGTAGCCAGATTTCTCAACTCGCCCATGAGCTTAATGTGAAGGAAGCCACTTTGGAAGGCATCCGTAATGCTTCCGACCTGATGTTGAGAAATATGAACAAAGCTGAAGCTGAATCTCAGGCTGCTCGAGGAGAACTGCAAGAAGCCAAGAATCGGGTTGAGGAATCTGCGAAGATCCAAGAGCTGTTGACGATGGAATTGGCGAATCTGAGGGATCGTTATACAATCGACTCCAAACTGGAAGCTCTTGAAGCCAAGAAGAAGTTGCTCATTCAAATGCAGCGTGGCCAAGTTAATGTCGACTCAGTCCTCGATCAGACCATAGCGACTATCATCGATGTCAAGCAGGCCTTGGGCATGGAAGTAGGAGCCGACGATGATGATGATGATGAAGAGGATGATGAAGGCAGTGAGGATAATGAAGATGAAGATTTGGGTGGAGATCCGACTGATGGAGCTAGTGCATCAGGTCGAGAACCTGGCCAAAATGATGACTGACGCCTTATCTAGTCCTTCTTATAATTTTACCGGATGTTGTTAACTTTGGATATTGCTAACTTGTGAACGAATGTATATTTGATTGTCTTTTGTCTGACTGGCGAGGCTTGATGACCATTTTTGATCTCAAGTCTTGCTTATATGAATGATGTTGATATTCGTTGTTTAATGAGGTTTTCAGAAGTCAGAATTATGTTTCAAATCCTAGTGTCTGAGTTCCCTCTTTGGTGTTAATCTGCGCAGATGTTTGGAATAAAATTTGATCATAACCAAGTTAAGTTGCCCTTAGTTAAGATGAATGAAATCAGGTCTTCTGGGCTGGACGAAACCAGGCCGTTTAGGTTGACTGAAATCTGGCCGTATAAGATGGCCTTGCGATAAACTTTGCTTATCATTTTTGACAATTGAAAGTTTTCGCAGAAATTTTTTTTTGTTAAGGTTGAGGTTTTACCCTGTTATTTCTATTGAAAAGAATAGGTAACCCAATGAAAGATTGAGGTTTTACCCTGTTATTTCTTTTGAAAAGAATAGGTAACCCAATGACCAAAACACAAGATTGTTTGGTCGTAAAATTTGTAGAACTTGGGCGAATACTGGTCGCAAAATGTAAGAATAACGTAGCACAAGTAAAATAGTTCTATTGAACTTACTTGATTCTGCTTAGTCGTGGACTTGGCGAATGATCATGACTTTGCTCTGTTCGAAGATCACTCATATTAGCCGGGACTTTGGCCTACTGGGGCCCTCTCCACCCCCCTGTTTTTATGTTGAAATTTCGTAATTTCAGACATAAAAAGACAATGGGTGAAACGCTGAATCAGAGAACACATATAACTAAAAGAGGAGTGTGTCTGTTGTGGGATTTGAACCCACAGCCGCGAAGCACGAGGACTTCGAGCTCTACCAGTTGAGCTAAACGGATCTGGCCTTTTGAAGACCGTTAGTACCATTTAGACAAAGATACGAAAATAGAATAATCTTAAAAGAAAACAATAGCAAGTAAGCAACAGAGAATGGATAGAAACACTAACCCATGTACTACTTAGAAGTAGTACCTCTTTAGGTGAGTCACGTTCCAACTGCTAGGTAGAAGCGATCCATCTGGTCGCGCCAAACGATATGAACCCTTACCAACGGATGCAACCACCTTATAGGGACCTTCCCAGTTTGGACCAAGTTTGCCGACGTTCGCTTCTTGCGTATTCTGGGAGACTCTACGCAATACAAAGTCCCCGACTTCAAAGTTACGCAGCCTAAGTCCCCGATTATAATATTGTTCTATTCTTTCCTTCTGAGCTACTACTCGTATAAGTGCTAATTCTCTACGTTCCTCTAGAAAATCCAATTCCTCGGAGAGGTTGACTGAATTAGATTCTTCAGTTGCATGAGCATATCGTAGACTTGGCTCGCCGATTTCGACTGGAATCAATGCATCAGAACCAAACACTAAGGAATAAGGCGTCTCCCCGGTACTCATTTTTGTGGTTGTTCTATATGCCCAAAGAACCCCGGGGAGTTCTTCCACCCAGCACCCTTTGGCCTGCTCGAGACGTTTTTTGAGAGAATCCACTATTATCTTGTTGGTTGATTCTGCCTGCCCGTTCGCCACTGGGTGATACGGGGAAGAAGTGATCCTTTTAATATGCAGATCCTCAAGGAACTTTGTGACCCTCTGACCAACGAATTGAGGACCATTATCCATGACAATCTCTTTGGGTGCTCCGAAGCGACAAATGACATAACGCCAAAGGAAATCAACTACTTCCGTTTGACGTATCTTTGAATATGCTGCGGCTTCAACCCACTTTGTAAAGTAATCAGTAATAATTAACAAGAAACGTACCCCTCTAGGTGCAGTGGGTAGTGGCCCAACGATATCCATCCCCCATTTCATAAACGGCCACGGGGAGATGATTGAATGCAAGGGTTCTACTGGTTGATGGAGGAGATGCGCAAACCTTTGGCACTTGTCACATTTTTTGACAAACTCGTTAGTATCCTTTTCCATTTTGTCCCAATAATAGCCTGCTCGTATAAGCTTTCGTGCAAGCGCCTTTCCTCCCAAGTGATTTCCACAGCAACCCTCGTGAACTTCCCTCATCACATACTCAGTTTGGCTGGGACCTAGACACTTGGCGAGTGGGCCTGCAAAAGTCTTACGATAGAGGATACCATCTATAATTGTATACCTGACAGCTTTTATCCTCAGTTTTCGAGCAGCCTTAACGTCTGATGGTAGGGTTCCATGTAGTATATAATTGATTATCTCATTCCTCCAATCCCAAGTTAGACTGGTCGTGTTGACTTCCATTGCATCTTTATCGATTGTTGTACATAGAAGATGAGCCACGGCCACTGAACCTGCTGCTCCAATGTCTGCGACTGAACCCAAATTTGCCAAGGCATCAGCCTCGTGATTTTCCTCTCGTGGAATCTGTACGGCTTCCCAATTGTCGAATTATGCTAGCAAACCAGTGACTCGGGCAAGATACCTCTGCATACGAGACTCCCTTGCTACGAAGCCTCCAATTATTTGATTGACGACCAGGGCAGAATCACTCTTAAGGCGAATTCTGTCTGCTCCATAATCTCGAGCCAATTTTAATCCTGCAATCACGGCCTCATATTCGGCCTCATTATTTGTAATAAAGGGACATTTTATGGCCTGTCTAATGGTCTCCCCCGAGGGAGTGGTAAGAACTAAACCTAATCCTGATCCCTTTACACTGGAGGACCCGTCAGTGTGTAAGGTCCATATCCCTGGCTCCGATCCGGCGAACAGAACCGCCTCACGTTGAGCATCAGGGTACATAGTAGCACTAAAATCTGCAATAAAATCTGCTAGAGCCTGAGATTTTATGGCTACCCGGGGTTGATAAGATATATCAAACTCACTTAATTCTACTGCCCATTTTACTAACCTGCCCGAGAATTCAGGTTTGTGTAAGATGCTGCGTAAGGGGAAAGTAGTAACTACAGCTATTGAGTGACTTTGAAAATAAGGTCTTAATTTACGGGCAGCGATTACCAAGGCTAGTGCTAATTTCTCCAAAGGTTGATAGCGAGTTTCAGCATCTACTAAGGATTTGCTAATGTAATAAATTGGAAGTTGCTTACCTTTGTCTTCTCGAACCAGAACTGCACTTACTGCAGACTCAGACACGGCCAGGTAAAGTAATAGTTGTTCACCTGGTTGGGGCGTTGAAAGTAAAGGCGGGTTCGACAGGTATCGCTTCAAATCCTTAAGTGCTTGCTGACATTCAGGGGTCCAATCGAACTCCTTGTTCTGTTTCAGTACGTCGAAGAAGCTTTTGCATCGATCAGATGAGCGAGAAATGAATCTCCTTAGCGCTGCTACTCTCCCGGTCAGCCGCATTACATCTTTTCTGTTGTGAAGTACGTCGGGGATGGCTTCTATTGCTTTTATCTGGGCGGGGTTTACCTCGATCCCTCGCTGGGAAACGACGAAACCAAGAAATTTCCCTGAACCTACTCCAAATGCGCATTTCTCCGGGTTGAGTTTCATGTTGTATTGATCAAGGATTCGAAAGGCATCCTTCAAATGTGCTAAGTGATCTTCTGCCCGTTTGGACTTGATCAGCATGTCGTCGATGTAGACCTCCATGGTTTTGCCAATGTGGTTGTGAAACATTCGGTTGACTAACCGTTGGTAAGTCGCACCTGCATTTTTAAGTCCAAAAGGCATTACTTTATAGCAATACGTACCTCGGCAAGTAATGAAGGAAGTTTTCTCCTGGTCGTCGGGATCCATCAAGATTTGGTTATAGCCTGAATATGCGTCAAGGAATGTAAGTACTTCGTGCCCGGCCGTCGCATCGATTAGTTGGTCAATCTGAGGTAGTGGATAAGAATCTTTCGGGCAAGCTTTGTTCAGATCAGTGAAGTCGATGCAGACCCTCCACTTGCCATTTTTCTTTGCCACTACGACCACGTTGGCCAGCCAATCTGGATACTTGACTTCTCGGACGGAGCCAATCTTGAGCAAGCGGTCAACTTCGTCATTTATGATCTGGTTCCTGAATGCTCCTTGTTGGCGCTTCTTTTGCTTTACTGGGCGATGGTACGGATCCACGTTCAGCTTATGAGAAATAATCTCCGGGGAGATTCCTGTCATATCTGCATGTGACCACGCAAAGGTGGTGTGCCGCTCTTTGAGGAAGTGCAAGATATCTTTGCGTAAGTCTTTGTTTAACTCTGCTCCCAAATATACTTTTCTTTCATGCACGTTATCGAAAAGTTCCTCTGGTTCTAAAGCTTCAATGGTTGGCGCGTACTCTTCCCGTGCATCCAACTTTGATATGAATTCCGGGACTTGGTAGTCTGATGCTTTATTGTTTGACTCTGATCCCGGGTTCTTTAATTGCTATTTTGCCTCCTCGGGGAGCTTGACTGCAACTGAGTAGCAATCTCTAGCGCAACGCTGTTCTCCCCGAACTTCCCGTATTTCCCACTCTGAAGGGAATTTCATTACTTGATGATATGTCGACGGGACTGCTTGCATATCGTGTATCCATGGCCTCCCAAGGATTATGTTGTAAGCCATATCCCCATCAATGACATGAAACGTTGTTCGTCTCATAACGCCTTCGACCAGGGTTGTCAAAGTAATTTCTCCCAACGTCTTCTCGCTGGAATTGTTAAATCCTGAGAGAACACGAGAAATTGGTACAATCTCATTGTATAGTTTCAACTTCTGCACGACCCGAGTTAATATGATGTTCGCTGAACTGCCTGGATCAACGAGTACTCTCTTGACATCAAACTCTTCCACTCGTAATGTTATCACTAAAGCGTTCATGTGAGGAAATTGCAAGCCATCTGCATCTGTTTCTTCAAAAGTAATTGTATCCTCAAGTCGTGGTCGTTTGGTCTTTGTAATAGATACTTTGGCGTATTTCTTTGCTGTGTATGTGACTGCATCAACCTCAATACCACCAGAGATGACGTTGACTGTCATTTTTGGAGATGATACTCGGGGAGGTTCTGATTTATTTTGCTGGGCCTTTGCGTGAGTTTGATTTCCTTTTTCTGTCAAGTACTCCTTGAGATAGCCCTGTTTCAATAAGTTAGCGACTTCGTACCTTAGAGCCTTGCAGTCATCCGTTGTGTGGCCGTGATCGCGATGGAATTCGCACCACAAGTTTTTGTTGCGCTTGCTGGGGTCACCCTTCATATCCTTAGGCCATTTGACCTTTTCGCTCATCCCCTCGAGCACTGCTACGAGTTCGACTGCTCCGATGTTGAAAACGGGCAGGGTTGGAAGTCCACTAGAAGTTGAAGCGGAATCATTGCCCCTTGCAAGGCCTTTGTTGTTACGGCCGCGTCCATTTGAGTTGTTACGCGACCGACTGGGATATGGCTCGTGCCGTGCGTCTGGCTTATCTGTCTCGATCTTTCCCCCAGCGCCATTGGTGCGAATCTGGCTCCGTCCCCGGGCACCTGTGCCAATCAATTTATCTTCGTCTATACGTACCTTTGAATTATAACGATTGTAGACATCCGACCAGTTTGCTGCAGGATATTCTCGCAGGGATTCATACAATCGCCTGGTCGCTTCAGAACTCTTGACGTCCAAGCTGTTAGTGAATGCAATAGCCGCCCATCGATCTGGAACTTTGGGTAGCAACATACGTTCACGCTGAAAGCGATCCACATACTTCCGGAGAGACTCCCCGGGCAGTTGTTTGATTTCAAAGATGTCCTCAACTCTTGTTTCTGTTTTCTGAGCGCCTGTGTGTGCTTTGACAAATAACTCCGCCATCTCGGCCAAAGATCCTATTGAATTTGGTGGCAGCATTGAGTACCACCGTAGAGCGCCATCTGGCAAGGTTTCTACGAACTTCTTCAATTGTACTGACTCGATCTCCTCGTCGGTGAGATCGCTTGCCTTTATGAAATTGCTGAACATCATCAAGTGGTCGTTGGGGTCAGTTGTTCCCCGGTATCTTGGTATGTTTGGCATTTTGAACGTTTTGGGTATTGCCTTTGGTGCTGCTTCTTTCTTCCAAGGCCTTTGAGTATACCGTTGAACGTCAACTTTCTTCAATTTGGGTGGTGCGCCAGGGATCTGATCAATCCTCTCATGAAGAGAGCGTTGCAGGGCCTCCTGGCTCTCTTTGAATTGCCTGGTGAGGGCTTCCATGACCTCGCTCATTTCTGTTGGCACTGCTGATCCTGCATTCTGATTTTCAGCGCGTCTCGAGGCATGGGATGGTGAAGCATCCCTCAGACGTCCCATGGGTGGATTTCCTGCTTTTGGCAGGGTTTGTCCTCGTAGGCTGTCGATAGCTTCCCGTATTTGCCTGTTGACTTCAGCCTGTTGCCGTATGAATTCAAGGACGGCGTCTCGAGAATTCCTCGAATTCCCAGGACCATTGGGTCTTCTAGGTCCCCCAGGCCCTTGATCGAAGTTTTCTCGACCAGGAGGGCGGCTATTTCTGCTACCCTGCTGGCTGTGCTCGTTTTCCTGTTCTGCTGGGAGCACGTTCTCGTCCTCTGCAATGGGGATTACGTCGTCGTCTGCAGGAATAACATCTTGCTGCTCGTCCCCGGCCAGATTCAAGTCTATTTGCTCCGCAGCGTTGAGGTCTTGTTGCCCGTCAATGGGAGCGTTGTTGTGTGAGTTGTTATCTGCCATTTTGACAAAAAGAAAACGAGGAGAGCCAACGAGCAAGAAGAAAGCGAATAAAGAATAATACGATAAGCAATTAACCTACGGAAGTTATTGACCGGCTCCCACTGTGGTCGCCAAATTGTTTAACCGTAATTTCGTTTATTAGGTTAAGTCACAATTAAATTTATAAAGCGGAGTCACGATCAATAATCAAGATTAAATGCTTAGTGCGAAAAGATATAAATGATTATAGTAAATATAAAGAAATAAAGACACAATTAATGCGACGTAATAAATGAAGATTTAAATAAAAGGAACCGTGTTCAGGCCGTATAGACTTGATCAAACTTCCTTCCTCGTACTCTTTATGATATTTAAGCAGCGGAACAATAAATGAAATCACTTGAATATGAGTAGTAGCAGCAGGTATTGACAGAAGGTGAAGAATCGGGCATTAATTAATAGTTGGAATACAGATGTATGTTCAGAGAAGAAAATTCGATCCAATGCTTGTGACTAAAATTACAATATATAGATAACTAAGCGTCCGTTCACGAGCAGTTGTAACTCCTTAATCGAGCAGTTACGTTGCTTAAGGATAAGACTTCTATTTTGAATTGGCTTGATGACGAGTTGCGACTATTCTGGCCGTGGTGACTGTTCATCTATCCGTTATAGTTGTCCATCTTCGATTCTATCCGTTGCCTTTATGCCCATTCGTAGCCACGTGTCGTCTATACGTCGTCCTATGTGGATGTTTAGTCACCAACTTTGGTGACGACGGATTTAACCCAATATACCGCTTCCAGTATAGCTTCAAAATTCAAGGCTATCTCTGAAGCTTTCTATCAAAACAGCTTCCAATCTTCAGGGCTTTATTGGAGGCTTTGCATTCAAAATAGCTTTCAAATCATCACTTTGGTCCAAGCCTTGCTTTTCAAAGTATTTTGCTCTGATTTATTTGTTCTTCCCTCGAATTCATCCAAACCATTCCTAAAATCACAAATACAATAAGTGAGCCCAAGAATCACAATTATCACATATAATGGACGAATAAAGTGCCAAAATGCAAGCAATTATTAAGGTAAATTAGGCGAATATCGCCGAACATCAACCACTATAATATTTTATTATTATTATTATTATTATTATTATTATTATTATTATTATTATTACCTATATATATGTATCTATTAGTTTTTCCGAGTTATTACCTATGAGTTCGCCAATTTGAGTAACTCCAATGTATTCCCAAATTCAAAATTTATAACGAAGTACTAATTTTAAATTAAAGTAATGATTGATAGATTAAAACTAAGAATTTCAAATTAGAGTTTATTTTTAATCGGGTAAAAGACCTAGCTTCCAGCTAGCAAAAAATTTTATGCAGTGCCCTCCAAAAGCACTGGTCTTATCAATTTGCCCCCACTTTCAAATATTTTAAGTAAATGCCTTCCACATCATCCCTCACTATGCGAAAAGACTATTTTGCCCCTGCCTAAACCCAATTCACATAGAACAGTCTCCTTCTCTCTTTCCTCATTCCTTTCCTTCTCTCCCTCCTCCTTCATTTCCTTCTTTCTTCTTTGTGTCCTAGAGAGATTTAGAAAATCTGTAAAAGTTTTATTATTTTATTATTTTTCTTTAATTTGTGTTATAATATACTTTTTATTTTTCCTAATCCTTTATTTGTATTTTTTTTCTGTATTTCTTTTTGGTAATTATTATCTATACACTTATCTGTAACTTTTTTCCATTTTGATTGATGGTCGTTGAATTAAATTTGATGTTCCTGTGAATTTTTTCTACTTCTTATGCTTGATTAAGATGATTTTAAAGTTCTTATCGATAATAACAATTAGATATAGTTTTTGATCATTGCGCAGAGCTTAAAGTCTTGAGTATTTTCATTAATGCAGAGACTTTTTCTGCAAGTAGTCTCTATTGCACAGAGATTAAAGTCTTGGCAGAAGAGACTTTCTCTGCAAGTTGCCTATTGCATAGATCTTAAAGTCTTGGCTATTGCCAATACTTGCAAAGACTTTGTCTGCAGGTTGCCTATTGTACCAGATCATAAAGTATTGGCAAGTGCCAATACTTTCAGAGACTTCCCCTACAAGTTGCCTCCTACTACCCGACTTTAAAGTGTTGGCTATTGCCAAAAGTTGCAGAGAATTTAGTAACATCATTTGGGTTGTGTTACCATTGATTAAAGAAGTTGGTTTCTTGATTTGTCCAATGATAAGTTGACCCTTAATGACGATGTTCGTGACTTTCATTCAATCTTGTTTTTATTTTTCTTGTGTTAGATTCTACTTTGATTTCCTAGTTAAGGCGCCCATTGCACCAGAGCTTGAACTCTTGGCAATAACCAAGACTTGCGAAGCCTTTCTCATAAATTACCAAATGCAATAAGGCTTGAAGTCTTGTCAATTTTCAAGAAGTCTATGCAAGATGCCCATTGCACCAGAGCTTGAACTTTTGGCAATAGCCAAGACTTGAAGAGACTTTTTCTTCAAATTACCTACTGCAACAGGGCTTGAAGTCTTGGTAATTGCCAAGAAGTCTGTGCAAGGTGCCCATTGCACCAGAGCTTCAACTCTTGGCAATAGCCAAGACTTGCAGAGACTCTCTCTGCAAATTGGCCACTTTAACAGGACTTGAAGTCTTGGCAATTGCCAGGAAGTTTTTGTAAGGTGCCCATTGCACCAGAGCTTAAACTCGTGGCAATAGCCAAGATTTGCAGAGACTTTGTTTTGCAAGTTTTCCACTACAATAAAGCTTGAAGTCTTGGAAATTTCCAGGGAAGTCTGTGTAAGGTGCCATTGCACCAGAGCTTAAACTCTTTGCATATCTAAGACTTTCAAAGACAAGTTGCACATTGCAACATGGCTTAAAGTTTTTGCAATTACCAAGAAGTGTGTGTAAGGTGTCCATTGCCAAGAAGTTTGTGTGAGATACCCATTTTCATATATTTGTTATAAGGTTATCCAAATGAATGTAAGAGAGTAGGAATTTTAAGGAATTAAACCTTGAATCTTCGTTTCAATGGAGGAATCTGTAAAAGTTGTAGGTTTTTAGGGTTTAGAGATTGTTTGAATGGAGAAAAGGAAGGGGAGGATAGTGTAGGTCTTGTTATTAGTTGTGAGGGGCATTTTTATCCGGAATAAGTTTTATTAAACTAATGGAGGGTAGTCTTGCTAAACCACTGTTATTGAGGGTATTTTGGCAAACTATTGCTTCCCGTGTCATATTTTTGCAATTCAGCCTCCACCTAGGCATGCTCCCAATGATATTGTCAACTAAGCTTCCTTTTAATTGTTTGTTGAAATTATGGTCTCGTACTAATGCACCCACCCAATATTTTTTAATTAATAGGTAGCTAACCCTAATGACACTCTTGATGCAATAAGATTTGCATGAAGTATAAGCGATATGAAGAACCAAGTCAAGGAATTATTATTTCTAGTTCAACTTTTTAAAATGAGTTTATAAACCTCTTTAAGACTCAATTTCCTTGCTATCTAATTTATCCAACATTTATTCAACTCTCTCAAGTGTGGTTGAAGGTAAAAATTGAAATAACTTTGAACCATCATTTATACAATAAAGAATGAAGTAGATACATAATGCAAAACTCAATATAAAACAAAAATGTAATATAACCCGTTAAGAACACTGAAGTTCTCATAAAACTCCCTCACTTCCTCCGCATACAAACATCTATCTTCTTTTGAGAACAACTTAGTCCAACCCTGAGCATTCACCTTCTTAATCAAAGGTTTCATCTTGGGCTCTTTTAGATCACACCATACACTCCCAGGCAGCACCTGATGCCTAGCAAAGAAAGCCACTCTATCTACCTCTACTCTTTTTTCTTTCTTCTTCTTCTTCTTCTTTGAATCCTCAGAGGTTTTAGAGTCTGAGTAATCTGGGTCCACAAACTCCCTATCCTCATCACTGCTTTCTTTGTCATCAACATCCTGCTTCTTTTCAGCCTCTTTGGTTTTTTTTTCTGAGAAAATTTTTCCAGGTTTTCAACCTGCTGCTTAAGAGCTAACCTAGTAGCCACCTTCCTAGGAACCACTGGCTTCTTCATGCTCTGATCAGACTCAGAGTCTCCTTCATCATCACTCTCATCAAAGAGCCCCTTCTTTCCCACAACTTTTATTCCTTTCATCAACTTCCTTTTCTTCTCTTTCACTGGCTTTGTTTCACTTACAAACACTACCTCCTTCTCCTCTTCTTCTAACAACTTCTCATCCTCTTCACCGAACTTCTTTTTGACACTTTTCTTTGGAACCTCCTCTAGTTTCCTAGAACCTAAAACTTCTTAAAATGTATCCTCCTTTCTCTCAGCCTCGGAATCAGTCCATTCCAGTTCTGCATCATCAGTTACAATAGGAACTGAGGAAGAACCAGGTTCTTTCTCAGGTTCCTTAGTAACTTCAGCAGAACTTGGTCCTCCACCAACTGGACCACTGATATCTACTTCCACATGTTCCTTTTCGAAGGGAGTAGCCTCCGAACTAGGTTCGTTGACTGGACCCTTCTGAGATTCTATGGACTCCTCCGTATTCAACTTTTCAAGGACAGATTTCACATAATCTATACTGGCTATCTCTTGAGCCATACTTAGAAACATTTACTTCTCCTAGGTTCAACAGCTCATACTTCAACATTATTTTCCTTCTCATCTATATCTTTTCCCCTATTAGTTTCACTACCTGACTCCACAATATTCGCAGTTTTAAGAATTTCATCCAACCAGTCACTAAGATTTCGGTGCTCAATTTTTCAGGGCTAAAAATGAAATCTAAGATGGTAGAACTTGTTTGAGTCATGTCAGGTCTTACCTCTATAGATTGCATGTCTGAGACAGTGGGTGTAGTTGACGAAGCAGTTGATTTTGAAGTCGATTTCCTAGGTTCTTTCTTTCCAACCTTCTTTTGAACCTTTAACCTTGCCCAAGCGATTTTTTAAGCCAAAGTGGTAGGCGTAGGTTTCATTGTAGGGTTTTATAAGTTTGGGTTTCAGAAGTCTTGGTGGATGAGGGTGAGGATGATTTTGCTTGAGACATTTTTTAGATTTTTGGAAGATGTTGGAAGAGAGGATTTTCTTTGTTTCGGATGATTTGTAAGAGAGAGAATTGAGGGGAAATGTTTTTGTTGATCTTGGAAAGACAATACAATGACGATAATTAAAAAGTAGAACACCTTTTAAGTGTTTGGGAACCGGGAAAGTGGGCGATGTGACGGTTATGAGGGAATTGACATTAAGTCTCCTTTTTCAAGTGGGGTAGGATTAAATTTGAATGTGTAACTGATAAGGAATATCCAATAAAATGGGACAGTTACACATAAATGGAGGGTTTTAGGATGCACGTTCAAGAACAATTCAATTTCAGTCAGATACTTAGCATAAGAACCACATAGGCGTACCTGGACATGATTCCTCATCTTGTTCATAGTTCCTTCTAATAAGTTCTTCACTGGAAGCTCATTAAATAACTACTGTAGGCTTAGTCAAACATATATACTTACAACAGTATAATTTTAGACTGGACTATGGTAAAAAAATTCGAAAACAGAATAGAAGAATACTTAACTATCCAAAATCTTGGGGAATTAGGTGCTGGGTCATCCATGTATTTTGGTCATCCCCAGCTCCAACCTGTTCCTCACAACTGAACTTTTTTCAAAGCCTTGGTGAAGATGTCAGCAATTTGGTCTTCAGTCCTGCATGAATTCATAGTTAATAGAACTTTTTCTACATTATCTCTCAAGAAATGATATCTAATATCAATATGCTTGGTTCTGTTGTGTTGGACTGGGTTCTTGGCAATGTTCACAACACTTGTATTATCACAGAAAATAGGCACAACTCCACATTTATTTCTAAAGTCCTCATGTTGTTGGTTAATCCATAATAGTTGAGAACAACATGAAGCAGTAGCAACATACTCAGCTTCAGCAGTAGAGAGAGCTACTGAGTTTTGCTTCTTTATAGCCCAATAAACCAGACATGGACCTAGGAAATGTGCTATTCCTGAAGTGCTTTTTCTGTCCACTAGATGTCCTACATAATCTGCAACCCCAAGAAGAAAATCAGTTCTCCCATCATCCTCATCTCAAACTCACTGCCCATCAATTTAGCAATTTCCTTGCACAAATGCTCATTAGTGGCACCAAATATGATGTCATCAACATAAACCTGTACCACCAGTAGATCCTTTTTTTTTCTTCTTCAAGAATAGTGTGTTGTCAATCCTTCCCCTTGAAAAACCATTTTTAAGCAAGAAACCTGACAACCTCTCATACCAAGCTCTGGGTGCTTGCTTCAAACCATGGAGAACTTTGTCAAGTTTGTATACATGGTCAGGAAAGTCACTACTTACGAAACCAGGAGGCTATAACATATACTTCCTCATTCAGATAGCCATTCAAGAATGCACTCTTCACATCCATCTAGTGCAGTGTAAACTCCATGCAGGCTGCAAAAGCAATCATTATTCTTATGGCCTCTATCCTAGCCGTTGGTGTAAAGGTTTCATCATAATCAGTTCCTTCTTCTTGTTTGTAACCTTGAACCATCAACCTGGCTTTGTTCTTGGTAACTATGCCATGTTAATCCAGTTTATTTTTGAACACCCACTTGGTTCCAATAATTGACTTGTCCTTTGGTCTAGGAACCAAGTGCCATACTTTGCTTCTCTCAAATTGATGTAGCTCCTCCTGCATGGCTATCACCTAGTCTGCATCCTCAAGAGCTTCCTTAACATTCTTTGGTTCTATAGAAGATAGGAATGCAAAGAATGTACAAAAGTGTTTCAAGGCAGACTTGGTCATAATCCCAGTGTCTAATTCAGATAGCACATTTTCCAAAGGTTTCGAGCTGTGATGTTTCAAGGGTCTTGGCTGAATTTGAGGAGAAGGACCTGCAGCTGTATTGTTAGTAGGTCTTTCTTCCTCATTTTGTTCATCATCCTGATCAGCTGTTCCCCCCGACATGTTGACTCTTTGTTCCGCCTGAGTCAATTATCCATTTCCTTCACTTGATTCTTCTTCTTCCTCTGGATTCTCTGTTCCTTCAACAGGGTCTTCTCGAGCAAGCTTGATCATCTCCATCCTTCTCAGCCACTACCGTATCTGATTCATCAAGCACCATATGCATGCTTTCTTCAACAGTCTGAGTTATTTTGTTGAACACTTTATAAGCTTTGGTTTGAGTAGAATAACTCAGAAAGATAGTTTGATCAGTTCTTGCATCAAATTTTCCAAGAGGCTCATTGCCATTGTTGTGTACAAAGCATTTGCATCCAAATGGTCTCAAGTAGGAAATATTGGATTTTCTTCCTCTGAGTAGCTCATATGGAGTTTTGTCAAGGATTTCTCTTATAGAACATCTGTTTAACAAGCAGCAAGCTGTCTTCACCACTTTAGCCCAGCAGTTTCTTGCTAGACCACTTGACAACAACATGGTTCTTGCCATATCTTCTAAAGATCTGTTCTTCCTTTCGACAACTTCATTTTGCTGTGGAGTTCTTGGTGCAGAGAAGTTATGATCAATGATATGCTTGAAAGAGGACTCACAGAATTTAGCATTCTCAAATTACGTGCCATGATCAGATCTGATGCTCACAAGCTCCAAACTCAACCTTATCTGCACAACGCCAGCCCACTCTTTGAAGCTATCAAAAGCTTCATCCTTGGAAGCAAGGAACAGAGTCCATATGTATCTTGAATAATCATCAACTATCACTAACACAAACCTCTTTCCTCCTCTGCTTCTAACCCTCATTGGTCTACATAGGTCCATGTGTATCATCTCGAGCGGTTTTGAGGTACTTACCACTTTCTTTGACTTGAAGGGTGATCTCACATGTTTCATCCTGACACAAGCGTCGCACATCTTAATTTCTTCAAACTTCTTTATAGGCAAACCACACACAAGATCCTTCGATGTAAGCTTGTTAAGCTTTGAAAGACTAGCATGTGCCAACTTTTTGTGCCACAGTTGTGAATCACTCTCCTGAACATTCCAACAAGTCAAATTGTTCTCAGGAAGTGATCCCAACGATGCCTTGTATACATTGTTCACCCTTTTTCCTTCCATGACACTTTCTCTACTCCGTAGGTTCTTCACAGTGCATCCTACAGATGAGAAGCTAACTTCATTTCCTCTGTCACATAGTTGAGAGATGCTTAGTAAATTGTGTCTGAGACCATCAACACAATATACATTTTCAATAGCATGATTCAGTGATCTCCCAACTTTTCCTATGCCAACAATTTGACCACTTTTTCCTCCTCCGAAGGCCACACTGCCTCCTTCAAATGCTGCGAGTGAGAAAAAATTTCTTCTATCTCCTGTCATGTGCCTTGAACACCCACTAACTAGAATCCAGCTTGGGTTGTTGACTCTCACTCCAGCCTGCAAAACAGATTAAGGGTTAGTTTTAGGAACCCAGACAAGCTTGGGTCCCTTCTTATGAAAGAATGGATGAATTAAGTCCTGCTTAGCCGATCAGGTAAAGCAAATTTCTTGTTCTTAGTTTTAGCCTTACTCATTGCCATGCAATTTTCTTTAAAGTGACCTATATTACCATAGAAAGTGCAGAGCATGTTGCAAGGTAGACCTACATATTTGCTTTTTGGATCGTAGGCAGTGGTTTCCTAAAACCTAGACCTTTCTTTCCTTTGTTATGGATTTCAAGAACCCAGTTCATTGCCTCAGAAAAATTAATTCATTTGGTTAACCTGGTTAGTTCATAATCAGCCTTTTCAAACTTTTCTTTGAGAATTCTATTATTTTCACTTTCCTGATAAAGAATCTCATTTATTCTCTTTAGTTCATTCTCAAGAAAGGTTTGAACGTCACTAATTATATTTCTTTCCATTTGGTTCCTTCAGTTTTTCAATTTTTAGTTCAAGTTCAGAGATTTTAAAATTTGATACAAGATTCTGTCACTTTTGAGAAGCATTAATTTCTTCAAATTCATCATTAGCTTCTTGCATCTAACTTTTAAATCCGACAGAACTTCAGATAGTTGGTCTGTCTCAGACTTTAACTTTTCATAACCCTCAACTAAAGTGGCAGTTATTAACAACAAGCTATCAGGTGAGTATGTGTGCAAATTATCTTTCAGATCAGAGAGACATACCTCAGCAGTGTGAGATGTTTCTTCACTATCAGTCGCCATGAGGGCAGCTTCCTTATTCTGACTATCTCCATTGTAGATCTCCTTCAACTTCTCCTATATTTCCTTAGCAGACTTGTATTCTATCACTTTGGCTAGAACATTAAAGGTCATTCCATTCTTCAACATCAGCATAGCTTTGGCATTTGCTTGAAGCCAGTCTAAATCTTGAGGATCCAGTTCTTCTACTAACTTAGGTTCTACAGATCCATTAGCATCTCACTTTACAGGTACATGGGATCCTCTTTTCACGATTAGCCAAAGACTATAATTTATAGCCTGAAGAAATACCTTCATCTCTTTTTTCCATTCTCTGTAGTGGACCTCTTCAAACAGTGGAGGCCTAGATGGATTCCTTCCCTCAGAGATTTCAAAAGAATTATTTTTCCTCGAATTATCATTTGTTAATCCTATAAAAGCCAGTAGTGGCTCTTCATCTAAGTCCTTTTCTCCATCAGATTCACTATCAGTTGGTCCCCAAGTTGCATAGAACACTTCCTTCATCTTTTTTCTTTCAGCTTTGAAATTAGGAGGACGTCTGACTTTCCTTTTGTCCTTATCTTTGTCCTTGGAAGTGTCCTTCTCCTTCTCCATTATTGCTCTGTTCTTCATCTACTCAACTTCCTACATTGGAGAATGCATAAGTGCATGATCCTTCTTGAAGCATTTAAAGTAGCCTGAGTAGTTTGGACTATCGACTATATTCTTCCTCCCAGAGTTGTACTTTGTATTCTTCTTGAATCCTTTGAGCTTCCCAAGATTGAATTGTTGTCTGAGTGCACTAACAATTGCCGATTCAATAATTTGCAAATCAACTTCAGGTTCATCAGTTGCCTCAAGAGCAATAGTCTTTTCCTTCTTGGGTCCTGATTTGTTCTTAGATTCCTTCATCATTTCATGAGTCTTCAAGATCCCCACTAATTCCTCTTGCTTGATAGATTTTAGCAGCTTTGACTCAATGATAGCAGTCATCTTTGGTTCCCAAGCATCTGGAAGCACATTTAACACTTTATCAACCATTTCGACTTCTGGAAATTCCATGTCTAGAGATCTCATCTCATTTGTGATACTGGCCAGCCTAGTCATCATATCCTGAATGGACTCTTTTTCACCCATTGTGAACAACTCGAATTGTCCTTTCAGCATTCTTCTCTTTAAGTCCTTGACTTCAGTGGTTCCTTTATGAGCAACTTCTATGGCATACTAGATTTCCTTGGCAGTCTTACAAGATAAGACTCTGTTGAATTCCTCAGGACCTAGTCCGCAGATTACAAGTCTCTTGGCCTTATGATTCTTTTCAATCATCATGTAATCAGCTTCATTATACTCCAATCTTTGCTTTGGTTCGGTATGAGCAACAGCTTCTTCACCAACCATCTTAGTTGGGATCAGATTCCCTTCAGAAACGATTATCCATAATGGATAATTCTCAGCACAGATATAGTTTTCCATTCTACTCTATCACTAGGCATGGTATTGCCCATTAAATTGTGGCGGCCTTAGTACGGACTGTTCTTCAGTGATGGTAGGTGGTGTACTCATAGTTAGATCCTTATCAAGGTGTTAACCTAGCAACGAGAAGACCCGCTTTGATACCACTTGTTATAGTCTATGCACATCCTATGGACACTAGAAAGGGGAGGGGTAGGGGGCGGGTTGAATAGTGTTCTCCAATTTTCGTCGAAGAACCTGACTCTTGATCATAAGAACTCAAATCTTGTGTCGTTACTCCAATAAAAACACACTACACTGAAAGTAAAACTGTAATAAAGAACATGGTGTTTTTACGTGGAATACTCCTTACTCAAAGGAGAAAAACCATGACCCACACTCTGGGATTTTGAAAACACTTTCACTAACATAAAGAGTAAGTTTTAGATTACTAACTCTGTAACCAAGGGGCTACACTCTAGACCCTAATTACTCAGAAAGCTAAACTCTAGCTTTTGCAAAGTAATCACTCAAGGTTCACCTATTACAATGGCTTCTAAGATAAGCAGATAGGTAAAACAATCAATACATAACACTGAGACAACTTCAATAAAGAACCTAAACTATTTGCTAAGTATGCTCCGAATTCTTCAATGGTTGTCACCACAGTTAATTCACTCCAAGAATTATTGTTTTGCCTTTTGTTTGCTATTAACTCTCGTAGTGAATAACTGAGATCAGCTACCACAATTACTAGCTTTTATATAAGCTTTGTAACCCTAGCAGTGTTTCACTAGGAAACCTCACAATTTTGGTAAATCAAGATTGTCAGAGATAGACTCCTTGTTTAGTATCAACTCCCGTTCATACTTCAATGAGACAACCACAACACAACTTCTTTTGCTGACTAGGATATGCACATGCACACCCGCCACTACTCTTAGTTCTGCATGGATTTGCATCCCACAATTTTTTGGATTAGTCATGCCTTTCTCCTCAAGGACTAGGTTCTCCACTAAGTCCTTCGCTTGTCATTCTTCAAAACAATCATCTCAACAACTACCATTTAATATGATAATAAAAATAAACTGTAGAATTGAAGTCTTTCAAAGAAACAAACACACCCGTTTATCTCACTAAGCAGCTCAATGGAATTTTTTTATGAAACATATTAGTGGCTCTTATATTTCTTTTAACTCCGAAACCTTCGGCCTCCCAAAGTTAATGAGATTAGGAGTTTCTGAATCACCAAATAAAAACTACTACAAGCATCAAATTTCTGTAGTAGGAGGTAATAAACAATCAAAATTTTCATTAATAAAGGAGATACATAACCGCTAAAAAAACTACCGTGTACTAAAAACCAAAGACATTCTCCTATTGAGCTCAATTAAGGTCAATCAATAGCAATGATCCTTGAAGGTGAATGCTTAATGCCAATGATTCTTGAATATTTTATAAGTTTGTTCAAGATTAGAATAGATGAAACTTCTCCGGTATAAAATATGATAACTAATTTTATATATTTAATAAATTATAAATAAAAATATCTTTATTACAAGTAGCACTTAAATGAATTATATATATATATATATATATATATATATATATATATATATATATATATATGAAAAGGATTACGTGTGCACATATGTAAATTTGAATGCATGAAAGATTATCATAAGTCATCTATATTCATCCATATTTGATTTCAAGACAATAAAATATGTGAACGCCATATTTGGGTCCACTAATTTGATTCCTTCATTACAAGAATAATTATTTGGGACGGTAGAATCCATCAAAATCTATTAAAAATTCAAGTATCACAGCAAAACTGACATAAATTGCTACAAATCAATCACAAATATTCCCTACATTGATCAACTCTATCAATCTTTGATAACCCCCATCTACATATATGCTAAATATTGGACACGAATAAGTATTTCTATAAAATTTTGAAGTTAAATTTAAAAATAGACAGTTGATAGAAGTAACATATTCATAGAGAATTGGGGTGTTTGGACTACCTCACTTCTTGTAGTACAAAAGAAAAATTGCATTCCAGAAGGGAAAAAAAAGAATTTATCTAATCTAAGAGATAACACTGTCAAATTGAGAGTGAGCATGATTAAAATATACTTAGCAGATGCCACTATACACTATAGTATTCATTCATCCGTTTACACCTTTGATACTCTATCTACCTTAAGTATCCTCGACTCTCCTCTCTAAAATTTTCATAACTTGTGAGAAAGAAACATTAATAGGAAACAAAAGTCAATGAGCTCATTATACTATTCACCCACTAAGCACGTCGTAAGCCGTAGGGTTAAAAGAAAGCCCTCACTATAAAAGTTATAGCATAACCTATGGACACACACATTATAGAGCTTTATAAGAACTTCAAAAGCAGTAGTGCAAAAGTAGCAAAAGAGATAATTAAACCAAGAATTTATTTAGTCAATTTTATTACCTTCATTGTTGGAAATTTGTGGCACCTCCAGAACTGGGCTCTCTATGACTTTAATGGACTGTCATGTCAATTTCATTATGCTTTTTATGCTTTATGTTTCTATTCTAAGAATATAAAAAGGAACTTGACTGAAGAGTAAAATAACAATACCAAATAAAATGTTATATCAGTCATTTAATTAAATGTGCACAGAAGAGGTATTCTAGACCAAAAGAGACAATTTCCTTTACAAAATCCCTATTCTTGGAAGATTTATCGTGTATACCGTGACCACCTACCAAAACCCAAAGAAAGCAAAGCAATTAAGAAAAATAATTTCTTCCTGAAGTAATGAACAAAAGGGAAAAAAACATATAACAATAGTAAATGTAAAGAAACGTCTATAGCCAAGTTATCAGAAAAGTATAGATACATTTTATGTAATCAATTTCAACAAATGTTCTTCACTGTTCTTTCTTCCCCTCGCTGCTCCTTACAAAATTAGAGAAGGAAGATAGTATAAAAATAAGAATGGATTTATTAGTAAAAGTTGCAAGAGAGATAATTGGTTTTTATGCCTGAAATACTATAGTATAAAATTAGAGAAGGAAGATAGTATAAAAATAAGAATGGATTTATTAGTAAAAGTTGCAAGAGAGATAATTGGTTTTTATGCATGAAATACTATATATAACATCAGATGGCTCTTCCTTTTTCTCTTCAATAAAATTTTTGATCATTTACATTTTTAAGAAACTAGTTCTCTACACGTGCGCATGTGGATTACTCAGTTCTCAGCCATTTCGTTGAAGTTTTTGGATCGCTGTAAAAAGTTATGAACACATATTTTGGTAACAAAAGAGCAATTATAAAATTAACTACTGTGTTGGCCTAAATCGAGATAGGAGAATAAATTGAATTTATTTTGGGTTTAATTGATAATTTACTTGTATCAAAGTGATTCGAGCTAGGATCAGATTCGAAATAGGCAAAAGCTTAAAAAAGTAAACAAGACAAAGAATAAGCTAATAATAAACGAGACAAAACATAAAAGTATAAGTTGAATATTGTATTTTTCATGCCAAACAAGTGGACCCTATTTATAGTCAAGGGAAAGAGTAACATTATAACATAATAATTGTGCCAGTAATGACCATTAGTCCGTATTTAATTCGTGTTCAGCTCATAATTTTTTTTTTAAATGTAAGAGCAACAGACGACGGTTATAGAAGGCCAAATCTCGTTCGTCGAGGTGAGTCACCTCCTCGAGGGGTCATCGTGTTGGTTGTTCTTAATCTCAACTGGATTCTTCTCGAGGCGGTGCAGGCAATTTCTCCCCTCGGGAAGATGTCCTCGTAAGCTTCGTCTTTTTCATGGCCCGAGGCCTCACCTCGAGGTGGTGGGGTTTTTACTCAATACAGATAGTCCCCCCACCCTTTGGATAATTGCCAGAATTCTCTGAGGGGTGGAATTGAGTTTAGGCGGGAGAGTGACGTGGCGTGTTTTTGGCCAGAAAATTTAAAAAGGTGGGCGTCGTTTCAACGTCTCATCTTTTGCACGTGGCTCAATTTTGAACGGCTATATTTTTTCATTTGGTCTTCCCCATGTAACTATCATCATGACATTTTATTCTACTTGTATTTCGCTATAAATTGGCCATTTTCTTTGTTGTATCTTTATCATTCCATAATTTTCCTTGGAGCCATTCGCATTTCTTCCCCTCTTTCAAACTTTCAAGAAATCTCATCATGTCTTCTCCATCCAAGCATGAGAACATTGTTGATGTTGAGACTTTGGCTTCGACCCAGGATTTATTAAATTCTCCCCCCTCAGCAATTTTTTCTCGTTCAGAAGATAGCCCTAGCGCAGCCAGCCAAGAACCGTCCATCGGCGATGATGAGGTGGCGGCTGAAGGGGCCATTGATGGTTATGATGATAACGAGGCAGTTGGGACCTCACCACCAAAGAAGAAGAAAAAGAAGCAAGTTTATCAGAGGGAACTTAAACCTCAGTGGGTTATTCCAAGGCGATTCGATTCAAGCAAGGATTTAAAAATGAGGGGGCAAACGACCTTGAATGTTGTTAGAAAAAGGAATCTCCCTGTTCGACTTTCCCCTAGCCTTGTCTCGGAGGAACATATAGCTCTAATTCGAGGGGAGTGTAATTGGAGCCCCGAGGTCCCAATATCGATTCCTACCCCCAAGCAGCGCACGTGTGACAGTGTTCCGGGGTAGTCTTTCATTTATAATTATCCCTTCTAGATAGGTTTTTCTCTCCCTCTTCATCCCATAGCAGACACCTTTTTCAGGTTGTACAATGTCTGCTTGGCCCAGCTTGGCCCCAGCTTCTGGAGGGTCGTTCAGTGCCTCGACTACATTAGTCGTAAAGTCGGGGTCACATTTGGGCATGACCACTTGATTTCTTTATTCTCTCCTTCTTTGCACAAAGATGGGGTTGTGTAGTTGAACACGCAAGGTCAGTTTTCTCTTATTACCAAGAGCGATGACACCGAGGATCGAAGTTAGTGCGATTGATTTGTCCTCCTTCCCACCTCTTCTCTTTCAGCCGAGCCTGGCTTCCCCGAGGCGTAGAATAAGACATGTAAGTTTTTTTTTGGTTTTTTGTTCTTTATTTGGCTTCAACGAATGTGGAAAAATTTACTTTTTGTCGTATTTTAATAATTTCTTTTTTCATAATTCTTCATTTCTAACGTTTTGCTTCGATTTCTTCAGCCGAGACAATCTCAATTACTCCTCCAGAAGATTTGACTGCCCGGGTGCAAGCTATTATTAATGCAAAGCCAAGGGAAGAAAGATCGTGGATGTTCTTGGCTTCTTTGAGCGAAAACTAAGGGGCGTGCAAACGTCATGGTGAGTGACACTTTACTTTTGTCAAGTTTTTCCTTCAAAATTTATTCTTTGTTAATCTTTACCCTACCTTTTGTAGGTCTTCATAAGAGAGCGGCTACCGAGCCGAAGGAGAAGAAAAAGAAAAATAAGGAAGATAAGAAGAAGAAAGTTTCCGAGACTGGAGAGGCTTTAGGTGAACTCGAGGATTTGATTGGAAACCTCGAGAAAAAGAAAGAGAGAAAGACAGTCACTGAGGGGTTCGGACCAGGGTACTTCAAAAGGTAATAACATCTTCTCTGTTTCTTTTGAACTTCTCTTTATCTCTTCCAATACCTCATTCTTCACTAAATCCTAATCTCTTTCCTCTCTTTTGAAGCTTCAAAAAGGAAGGGACAGGCATCGAAGAAATATTCTAAGGCCAAGCGGGCTAGAGTAGAGGAAAATCATGTTTCCAATCCCGAGGCAGTTACTCCTCCTCGCAGGGGTTTGGTAGATAAGCCTATTGATGAAGAGGCTCAGAGGGAAATCGAAATAACCAACCCCAAGGAGCCAACCCGGACTACTGATAGAGTTGGGGAGCCAGTCCCTTCATCAGCGACTAAGGAAAAGAGCGTAGATGAGCCCCCTCGTGATGAAGAGAGGGCTTCGCGAGCTGCTTTCGAGCCTGCTAATGACTCAGTTCCTCGAGGGCGATTTAGTAGCATTGAAATTCCCTCTGATCTTTTCCTTTTAGATGATGATGTGGCTGTCCCCATTAGTCTTCGAGGACTCCTTGGGCCGCTGGAGTTAGAGCGTCTCGGGAGGTTGCCCACTGCTAACATTGACGGCTGACTCAGCTCAGTATGCAATTCAGGTATTCGTCATTTCTATTTTTCTTTCTTCACATTCTACTATTTCTCCATTGCCCTAACTCCTTAGCCACACCTTTGCAGGGCTACGTCTATGCAATTAGGGTTTCCGAGATAGAGGCCTATCGAGCTTCTAATCTTAAGAGGATCAAGGATGAATGAGATCAAACAAAATCTGGCCTTGAATCCCAAATAGTCGATCTTGAAAAGCGACTACTTAACTCCAAACTTGAGCTAGATGAAGCTCGAAAAGCTGCTGACAAATCTGACCTCAAGGCAGCTAATGCTCGCGAGGTTGTTTCTTCCTCTGAGGCCAGAATAGAAGCCTTAAAAAAGTCTTGCAAAGCCGAGTTGAAGAGAATAACCGATGAAGCCAGTGTTACTATCACCAAAAATGCTGAAAAGTACCACTCCAAGCTGAAGGAAAACTTCCTCAGAATAAATGAGCTGGCCGATGAGGAAAAGCAAGTCGAGGCTGAGATTGAGACCCTTTGGGGTAAAATCACGTCTTCCTCATTGAAGCAAAAAATGAGAGTGACAAGAGCCAAAGTTGACAAGAATTGGGCCATCATCCAAACGAAGTTGAAAACTCTCAAGCAATCCCAAGTCGGGGCGAATTTGGACGTTGAGCCAAGGCGGAAAGTGATGTTGCCAAGGCTCAACAACTGATGGATAGACTCCCTTCGAGCAGTGAGAGCTCGGATGATTAAGCTGATGATGAAGAAGAGGGCTCTAAAGCTAAGACTTCTAGTGCCGAAGAGTGATAACTCTTTTTCTGCTTTTCTTCTATTAAGGCCATCGAGCCTTTTTGTATAAAACCTTTTGGCCTTCGGGCCTTCATCAATGAAATTTCAATTGCTTTTGCCTTTACTTTGCTTGGAAAGCATTTGACAAATTGTACTCAGGATAATTTGCTTGCAAGACTTAAAAAGAATTAATCTTAAGTTAAGGCTAGCTTAGAACGACGCCTCATTCTCGAGTCCTGGCATAAAAGGAAACACTCAGCTATAAGCATCGAACAGAAATAAAAAAGATGTCGAATCAAGTTTTATTTCACTGACAAAATTCGAGCCAATCTTACATGAAACCTAGTCATAATGAGACTTAGGCGAGTCTTCATTACAAAGCCACTTCGGGTGATTGCAATAACTAACTAAGCTAATCCCTACGAGACAGTCCCCATGTGCGGATAGTTTTTCTTCGGGTTTCGTTTGTTGAAGTCCTCGGTTAAGAAGCTTTCAGTTGCAAGATGACTGCATTAACTCCCTTTGCATCCCCCAGTGATCGGTTGTGAAAAATAAAGACCCGAGCAGTGTGTATCGTTCCCTCCGCTTCCTGAAAACATCAAGCAAAGAAAAATGAGGGGTTAGCATCATTCGACCTAAGCGTTGAAGCATTGACAGCTCGGTGTCGTAGGTGAAAATTTTTATCTGACGAAGCGTAACGTACCTCAATGTCAAAAATAATAGCGCTTTAAGTTGGAGATATTCCAGTTTAAAGGTTCTTGTTTGCCTCGGAGATCTTCTAGCTGATAAGATCCTTTTCCTACGATGGCCTTAATTCGATAAGGCCCTTCCCAATTAGCGGCCAACTTTCCTGTATTCTTCTCCTTAGTTGTTTTATTTGAAGCCCTTAGAGCATAATCACCAACTTTAAATGCTCTGAATTTAGCCTCCCTATTCAAGTAAGCCTGGATCTGTCATTTTTGAGTTGTCAACCAAACCAAAGCCATTTCCCTTCGCCCTTCAAGTAAATCCAATTCCACGTGCATAGCTTGCTGATTTGACTCCTCGGTTGAATGAGCATATCGAAGGCTAGGCTCACCAACCTCGACAGGAATTAACGAGTCAGTCCCATAGGCGAGTGAAACTAGGGTCTCTCCAGTGCTGTTTTTCTCTGTAGTACGTATTGCCCATAACACCCCTGGTAATTCATTGGGCCACGAGCCTTTGACCTCATCCATCATTTTCTTAAGATTCTCTACAATTATTCTATTCGAGGACTCAGCCTGCCCATTAGTACTGGGATGGTAAAGTGTCGAGACCACTCTTTTCATTCCCCATTTTGTAAAGAAAGTGGTGACTACTGAGCCAATGAATTGTGGGCCGATGTCACATGTTATCTCCCTTGGAACTCCAAATCTACATATGACATTCTTTCAAATAAATTCGATAACTTCCTTTTGTCGAACCTTAGCAAAAGATCCTTCCTCGATCCACTTGGTAAAATAATCAGTGAGTACAAGAATAAATTTGACACTACCCTTTGCTTTGGGGAATGGGCAACCAATATCCATTCCACATTTCATGCATAGCCACGATGATACGATTGAATGTAATGGCTCGGCATGCTGATAAATCATCGAAGCATTGCTTCTGACATTTGTCACAGTTTTTGACAAATAATTTAGCAACTTCACTCATCTAAGGCCAGTAGCAGCCAGCTCGAAGAAGCTTACGTACGAAGGCCTTTCCCCTGAAGTGGTTCCCACATTCGCCGTCGTGCACCTCTCTCATCACATATCCATATACCCCCGGATCCAAACGTTTAGCCATCGGGCTGTAATAAAGCCTTTTATACAATCGTCCCTACGCAAGTGAGTATGAGACCACTTGCCTTCGAAGCTTTTCAGCTTATCTTTTATCCGCCAGTAGGATTCCCAAATCCAAATAGGAAACAAACTTGGTCCGCCAATCCCAATGTTTATTTACTGCATTTACCTCCAACTTTATTTGTCCCACCGTCGATGTGAGTATTTGAACCTCCGCATCAGTCCCCGAGTCCCCTTCTTCGATAGCAAAAGTCAAATTAGCCAATGCATCAGCTTCGACGTTTTCTTCTCGGGGAATTTGCTGAAATTTCCATTCCTGAAATGCACCGAGGGATTGTTGTGCTTGGATCACAAATTATTTCATTATGGGATCCCAAGCCAAGTAGTCACCGAGGATCTGATTCACAATTAACTGTGAATCACACCTCAGCTCGATTTTCTCAGCTCCCATTTTCTTTGCAAATTCAAAACATGCTATCGCAGCCTCGTACTCAGCTTCATTGTTAGTCAGCTTCCCAAATTTCATAGAATACCTCAACCTTCCCCTGGTAGGAGCTATGAGCACTATTCCAAGGTCCGAGCCATTGGAATTAGTTGCTCCATCAGTGTAAAGTTTCCAAACCCCGGGGGTTGGACCTTTTGAAAATAGATTCTATCTTAGCACTGAAGTCAGCCACAAAATTAGCCAACACTTGAGATTTTATGGCGGTTCGTGGCTGATATACAATATCATACTCACTCAGCTCAACCGCCCACTTAGACAATCTCCCAGGCAATTTAGGCTTACACAATATAGTTCTCAAGGGAAAAGTTGTAACTACGGCTATAGGATGACATTGAAAATAGGTCCGAAATTTACGAGCTGCTATAATCAATGCAAGTGCTAATTTTTCTAGATGAGGGTACCTTATTTCGGCATCGAGAAGGGTCTTGCTTCCTTAATATATTGGTTGTTGCTTCCCATCCTCCTCTCGAACCAAAAAAGCACTAACTGCCACCTTGGAGATAGCTAAATATACCAACAATGTCTCCCCGTCTTTTGGCTTGGCGAGAAACGGCGTGTTAGCCAAATAATTCTTTAGCTCCTTCAACGCTTCTCTATATTCGGGAGTCCACTCGAAGGTAGTGTTATTTTTCAAAATAGAAAATAACTTATGGCACTGCTCGGAGAGCCTCGAGATAAATCTACTTAGAGCGGCTAGCCGGCCAGTTAAGCGTTGAACTTCTTTTGGGCTTGACAATTCCTCGGGAATTTCTTGAATAGCCTTGATCTTATCAGGGTTTGCATCAATGCCACGCTCAGAGACAATAAATCCTAAAAACTTTCCCTAGCCAACCCCAAAAGCACATTTTTCGGGATTGAATAGCCTTTTTCTTCACGCTAGCGTGCAGCCTTTTCTTTTGTTTCAGTGGAGGGTGGTTAGGATCCACATTCAGCTTATATGTCATTATCTCAAGGTCAATCCCAACCATGTCGCATGAGACCAGGCGAAACAATCATCATTAGCTTTCAGCAATTCGATAAGAGCTCTTTTTGACTCGGGATCCAGCTCCGAGCCCACTGACACCTTCCTTTCTTGAAATTCCTTTGATAAAGCAAAATATTCCAACTCTTCAAATGTAAATTCCTCGGCCTATTGCTTCCGAGGCTCTTGTATGAATGCCAGGGTCTTCTCCACTTCCTTTTGAGAGCCTACTTAAAAAACCGAGCTCTCTTCCTCATCAGACCCCTTGATAAGTAATTGCTATTTCGATGGCCCAACCGGAGTGATTCCATTCTTTATCACAACTGAATAGCATTCACGAGCTATTCGCTGCTCACCTCAGATTGCATGAATTTCCCATAGGGTAGGGAGTTTGATGACTTAGTGCAGAGTAGATGGCACAGCTTCTATGACACGACCCGAAATACGGTTAGGCCGTGCGGGCACCCGACGTCCTCCCCTAGACCCGTTGGGCGAACCCTTACCAATTAAATTAGGAAAATAAATATAATAATTCATAAATAAGGACAATACTTAAAACAAAAACACAGACATACTGATACCTCTAAGCTGTACAAAAGAAATTACAGCTGGCTACCAATATACTAGGTTTAGGGTTATCCAGACTAGACATCTAAGAGTACAAAAGAAGACAAATACCTCCTGAAGAGAGAGCAAAATGCAACTGAAATAATAAACAATAAACTGGTGGCCATCCGGAATAAAAGCTGGCTCACCCTGACAGCTGAAGTCGTCTTCGCTCTTTCACAACGTGGTGAACTCAATCCTGGAGCGAACCTGCCGAAACGAAATAGATAGACAAGAAACAAACAAAAAATAAGGGTGAGTCAAAAGGACTCAATAAGTGGGGCAGACTAGCCACCTCAAAGAATAGGATAGCTAGCCAGGGAGAAAAGAAATAAATAAACCAGATTCCTCTTATTTAAATTATGAAAAGGAAAAGCCAGATAATAACTAGAAACACGTATGGAATCGCAAGCTATTCAACAACCAGGAACGTAAAACAGCCAGAACATATAGGTATCCCGAACACATCAACAATCAGAAATACATCCTGTTGCAGCGTGCAACCCGATCCCCGCAACCCAGAATACGAGCCAGAAATATATAGAAAATAAGTAATGCACGTATAAGCAGAACAGTAGTTATGTACCACAAGTCTACACAATGGTATGAAATGAGATGAAATGAAATGATGCAAAGGGTCACATGTGCCCATAATCCCATCCTGAAACGGAATACTCCTACATTCGAGGGGAATCCAATCTGATAACCAACTGGAGCGGAATACTCCTGCTCCTGGGGCGGAATTCTCATGCACCCGATATAATATAAACCAAAACCAGAGGCGGAATACTCCTGCACTCTCCTGGGGCGGAATACTCCTGCACCCGATAAAATATAAAGCTGAGGCGGAATACTCCTGCACTCAGTATGATATGCAATGTGATGCAATAATAACCCTTCACCGGCACAGGACTCTCACCGACAGCCGGGAAGCAGATGCCAATTTCAAGCCAAAGTACAATACTCAGATTCCTAATGCCATAGCAATAACAGGACATAATATATAATATAGAATGTAAATCTAAAGCTAAGGCGTAATGAGTACGCCTATCGGCAGCTACATACGTAAGGAATACGTGGTAGAAAATCCACGAGGCCAGGTGCCTCCAAAGAAATGGATATAAACACTTACCTCTTCCAAAAGTTAGTACGGCTAATCAACAACCGCTTTATTCTTTGAATTCATTGCCAAACGATCCCACTGTGTTCAATAAGCAGAAAAATATATCAATTTAGGCTAAAGGTTTCATTCCTCACATCTTAGGGCAATCCGGTTAGGAACCTGATACCTTATTCGCATACGCAATACGCAGGCCAGGCCTATGTACAGGGTTTATGGTCACATAACCAAACCCTAAATAAATTACATTTATATGTTGCCCACAACTCACTGAGTATGAATATATAGTCAATTCCATTATCGGGGTCCATTTGGCCCTTTAAACTATTTATTGAACTTATTAAAACGATGTATAATATTCCAAGTTTTACCGTTAAAACATATTCAAACACATGTAATAAACTCAAATAATGCATTAAGATCATTACCTGAATGTTTCAGGGTGAAAATTCTATCTTTCCTCCGACTCTTTTCTCATTTTCTGGTATTTTTTTTCATTTGCGCCTCACCTTTCCCGTTTTCATTCATTTCTCTGTTTCTAATACCATCCTTAGCTAAGCTAAGGACACCGACTCATTTCTTTCTTTCCTCTTATCATTTTCTTTCTTTTTTGTCTTTTTCTCTTTTTCTTTTCTTTTATTTTCTTTTCGCGACAAAAATTAAAACGGTACCCTGCGATATTTGAAATAATTCTAACTTTTGCATACAAGTTATAAAAAATATATGTAACATACTCGCAAAGGCGGATCTCAAATCGGACTCCCGAAACTCAAGGTGCGAATTTAAATGAAGAAAGTTAAATTATTTAACTTTCGACATTTTAGCGGAAACTAGCCGAACAACATCGAAATTCACTTTCGAAAGTTCACAAAAGTCACAAATAATCATACGAACCTAACGGCGCTTTCGGATTTCGAATCGAAGCTCATTCGCCAAAACCGAGCTCGAAAATCTCTTTTTAATATTTATCGACAATAAAAATTGAAACCTTCTTCCGACGCCTACCAAACGAGGTCTGATTTAGCTCAAATTTTACAGATAAGTCCCAATGGATATTACGAATATTTTAAAATAATCGGCACACCAATCGGAGTCCTAACTTTCGAAACGACTAACCGAGGTCGTTTCATTCTCCTCACTTAAACTCTCGTTCGTCCTCGAACGAGCCTAAGTCTAAAGCAAGATTCACGCTGATAACAAAAGAACTTGCACGACCTTCATAAACTATCCCACAGATTTTTCTTATGATTAAAAAATCAAAATTATAACACGAACACCGAACTCTTGGAATATAACATATCTGGATAATATGATAATACCATTGCCCCGATTATTCTAACTAAGATGATCCTTCCTCGATCACGAGAGGAGAGTTCTACATTTTCGAAGCAAAGATACACGGAACTTTGAATGGGTTAACATGATTCAGCCGATAATCACCTCTTCGATATACCTTTCCATATAGAACAGATTGATGGAACTAAGAATTAGCTCATGCTTGATGCAATAGGGGGAGCTTTTGAAGTACCTTGTCACTACACACTATAGAGTTGATGTTAGTGTTGTTCCGCAAGCTCCTTGTGGGAATATAGTTACTCATTTCTTAATGTATGTCAAAGGTTCATCAGAACAGGGTCTATTATATAAGGATAAGGATCATGCAATTACTACTGGATAGTATAATGCAGACCAGGAATGATCTCCAGACTGAACATCTACATCAGAGTATTGTCTTTGAATTGGAAATATTATGACTTGAAGAAGTGAAAATAAAAGAGATATATAGTTGGACCATGAGCTGATGTAGAATACCAGCAACAAAGTTGATTACATGTGCATTTATAACGCTAAAGTAACTTCTCAAAGAGTTGAGGTGCAAATGAGATATGCCAATGATGGATGGACGATAAGCTGCAGTAGACCTTTAACTCTAAATTTCCATGAAGTGAAACAGCGTCAGTATGAGGATCCAGGTCTAGTTGAATACAAACAGATAGCCAGAAGAAAACTGAAGTCACCATACAGGGTTACTACTGACGGTGTTCTCATGTATAAAGATAGACTTTGTGTTCTAATTGCCAGCAAGTTAAAGTCGTGTCATCTTTCTAAACTTTATGCTTTCAGCAGATAGGTACATATATATGATTGGGTTGCCAGCTTATCTCTAGCATTAATAGATTATTAGTGGGTTTAGCAATGATTGACACTCATTGTAGGTTGCTGTCGTGGCCCTAGGTTGGGTCTTGACAAAAGTGGTATCAACGCCTTAGATATTTAGTATTACCATTCAGTATTTGGAGGAAAACTCCTCCACTTAAAGCACCAACTCATGCAGCTATTTGAATAGGAATAACCATCCTCGCACAGTCTGCTGGACTAAAGAAGATTCAGCTAAAAGCTGAACGTAGGCAGACTTAAGCTAACAACTACCCTTTCGAGTTGCCAAACAGATGCAACTCTCAAGTTCACAACTCTATACCTTTGTCGTAAACACCGCCGCCTGATGGATGGTACTTCTATATAACAATTTCGGCAGAGTTTCCCCTGAAACTGGATGATCCGCAAAAACAGAACTAGCACTATACTATACATGGGAATGGATACCCGGATAAACTGATATCCAAAATAATAATGTGCTTACCCGGCTACAATAACACGTACTCTGGCTTAACATAGGGAACGTCACAAGCGGCTACCAATCGCCCAAGCTCACTAGTGCTGGACGAAGAAGAAATAGGAAATGGATCGAGGATAGAAATAATTAGAGCTTCAGGAAGTTTATCTTCTTGTTTACTTGGCTACCAAAGCTAGACTACTTCCGAGTCAGGCGAGCCAAAGAATCGCAATTGAAGAGATAGACATTAAATAAGCTTTATGAAAAATATCCATACCAATTTAACCTGCCAATAAGAAGGAAACTCTGACAATTTACCAGAATACCCTTTTATAACTAAGACAAGCTCATAGAATAACATGACTCTACTAGAATCTCGAACCAAGAGGAGACACATAGATCGAGCAATGCTTACCAGCCACTTTACACCAGAAGAAACAACGACACTTCCTGATGGTGACGAATAAGAATCCCATCATCCTATCAACACTGATTTACGAGGAGAGAGGTAAAATGACTTGATATAATAACACGAGGTGGCATAACAGGATGCCAAGCAGGCAATAGCAATACTCACCGTCAAATCTCTCATATTTAAATCAGATAAACTAGTAGGGTCTCATAAATTCCAGGAATAAATCGTATCAGAAACTCACCCCTCTACCGCAACCGATTCTTAATTACGACAATATCCCAGGAAACTGTCGAAACATGATAAGACACACCATTTCCAGATCAATCGGAAAGATAAATCTTACTTACAGATAAGGGAAGAAGAAACACATGGGTCTACTACATCGGATGCCTCAGCATCCTGCCAGACTAGCAGTTCATAGAACTGCCTCTGCAGCTGAGTCGAGCCACTACCCTGATAATTACTTCCAGAAGAACCACTACCACCGCGCTCTCGACCTCTACTGGATGGTAGCATTTATCTGATTGATTAAAATTTAAATGAAATTCCTGCGACTGATGTTTGGCATTTTATGCCAATGTTTCCTTAATATTTCCGCATGTTTGAGCTTGTTATTCGCTCGTTTTATGGTTTATGAATATGGTTTTGCACTAATTTGATGTCGTGCGTGTGTAGGTTGTTACGCAGTGCATTTGGAGCTTTTAGAAGCGTGATTGAGCAAGAAATGATTGGAAATTGATTGAGGATTGGATTGAGCACACGAGGGCACGACACGAGGCGAGATTTTGGACCAAAGAGCAAGCAGTTTTGCCTGGCGCTTTGGGGCACGTGGCGCGCCAGCTATAGCACCCAGTTCCCCAGCTCGGTTTCCCACGCGGCGCGCCCCTAAGGCGTGCCAACTTCGACGGCTTCTGATTGTTGTAGCGCGATCGTGGGCGCGGGGCGCCCGTTATAGCGCCCCTGGAGCGGATTTTTACTTCCTATTTCGTCTAGGCTTGGGTCTAACTTATTACCAGACCTTTGTAAACCTTATAAATACTATTTTACTTAGTTTTTGATAGGAGTTCATACTTTGGAGCAATTTGAGAGCACCATACTTCATTGAACAAGGGTTTATTCCTAATCTTTCATCTATTACATCATTTACATCATTATTGCATCAAATCTTTGCCTTGTGATTATGAATATGCGTGGCTAAACATTACGTTCTAGGGTTAGATTATTACATGAAAGTTGATTGTTTGAGGATTGATTCCCATTAATTGAATCTCATAACGGGTTGCTTATTCTTTCTTGATTTCACTTGCTTAATTATTAGAGCTCGATAATTATGCATTATCTATGGTTTTTAGATTGAACTCGAAAGAGAGAATTTAATTACGTTATAAGAAAAAATTGAACTAGTTTGAGAACCCGGGCATCGGGGAACCAATTCGCGAGTAGGATAGACATATACTTGCTCGCCTAGTTTAACTCATTACAGAGTTCGTTAATGCGTGCATGTGATTTAACCCATAGACATATAGGGATTGAAGTAGCTTGCATAGACTGTGAAAAACTTTCGTAACCCGGAATTTAAGAAGTGGAATCAATTGGAAAACTCAACTGGATTGTACGTAACTCTGACCCTGGACCGTCCTCTTAATATTGTTAACAACCAAAGTATTACACCATTGCTTGACTACACTTCTAGCACTTTAATTACTGTGTTTTTGTTATAAAAACTCTCACCATCAAAGAAAAAGATCCCTGGATAGTTTGTTTAGAAATTGTTTGTTAAGTATTAGTCTGCATAGTTCTCGTGGGAACGATACTCGATTTTATCACTTTATTACTTGTCGACCGCGTATACTTGCGTGTGCGTTTGGGAGCAACAAGTTTTTGCCGCCGTTGCCGGGGACTATTACTGACTAATTTCTTTTTGAACGATTACTTAATTTCTATTCAGGTTTAATTTTTTGTTGAGTTTCTTGTGCTATTTCAGGCTACAGGTTTACATGCAAAGGAATAGAAAAGGACGAACCACTCGCACCTTTTGATCGCGAGCCTGAAAGAACCTTGAGAAGGGTAAGAAGAGAGGCGAGATATCGAAAAGCACTAGCAATCGTACTTGCTTTTTTACCTATTGAAATGGTAGAAGAACGATCAGTAGCAGTGCGAGATGTTGCTCTTCCTAGCCTGGGAGGAGTAGCGTCAAGTATTGTGAAGCCCGCTATTACCGGGAACTTTAAGATCAAGCCCAGCATGATTCAGTTGCTGCATGTGATGGGGCAATATGCTGGATTACTTCATGAGGATCCGCAGCAACACATTCAGAACTTTCTGGAGATCAGTCATACTTATACACCAGTAGGTGTTCCTACTGATTATGTTCGCTTGACTTTGTTCCCATTTTCACTGATTGGGACAACAAGGAATTGGTTAAAGGCTGAGAAGCCTGGGTCTATCACTACTTGGGAGGATTTGGCTAAGAAATTCTTGGCTAAATTTTATCCGTCTGCCAAGACAACCCGGCTGAGGAGTGAGATCATGTCCTTCAGGCAGATAGAAGGAGAATCATTGTATTCAGCTTGGGAGAGATTCAAAGCTCTATTGAGAGATTGTCCACACCACAACCAATCTAATGAGGTTATTGTACACACTTTTGTTGAGGGGTTGAACCAACACACCAAGATCGTGGTAGATGCTGCTGCTGGAGGCCAAGTATTAGCTTTAAATTTTGATCAGATTTATGATTTACTTGACAAGTTTTCGCAGAGCGATCCTGATTGGCAGGGTGTTGGTAGAGCTACTACGCAGAAGTCTGCTGGGGTGCTTCAATTGGATGCAGTTACAGAGCTAAGGGCGAAAATGGATGCCATTTCCAATCAGATCAGCAAGCTGACTCTGCAGGCTAAACCACCAGTAGCTCCAGTGCAACAACTTCAAGTCTTTTGTGAGGTTTGTGGAGAAGATCATACTACTGAAGCCTGTCCATCTAACCCAGAGTCAGTGTATTATGTGGGTAATAAGAACAGCTCACAGGGTCAGAATCGCAATCAGTATGGTAATAGCTATAACACGGGTTGGCGTAATAGCCCAAATTTTTCTTGGAGGGACAGTCGTGAGCAGCCTCAAGGCAATGAGAGATCCCAAAATGCACCACAGCAGGGGTCACAGTCACAGACTCAGCCACAGCAGTCTAATGCAGTGGAGGATATGCTTAGGAAAATTCTTGCAGGGCAGCAAAAGCTCATTGATGATCAAGCATCTCAGGCACAAACAATTAAAGATTTGAGCAATCCGCAGAAAGACCTTGAGAGACAATTGGGGCAGCTAGCTGGAGCACAAAATAATAGACCTCGGGGTGCTTTACCGAGTGATACAGAGAAGAATCCTAAAGAATTTTTGCAAGCAGTTACTTTGAGGAATGGAAGAGCTCTAGAAGAAGTTCCCCCAAAGCCAAAGAAGCCTGTTGGTGAGTTAGAGCCTAATGCTGATAGGGAAGTGGAGAAAGAAGCTGAGAAAGTGATTGAAAAACAGCCCGAGTCTGCTATTGTGAGACCACCACCACCTTTCCCTCAGAGACTTCAGAAGCAGAAAGTTGATGCAGCATGCAAGAAATTCTTGGAGATATTGAGTCAGATTCAGGTAAATATTCCTTTGGTGGAGCTTTTGTGGGATGTTCCCAAATATGCTAAATACATCAAGGATATTTTTGCTAACAAGAGAAGACTGACTGAGTTTGAGACAGTTGCACTCACTGAGCAGTGCAGTTCCAGAGTTAGAAGCAAGCTTCCTCAGAAATTGAAGGATCCTGGCAGTTTTACTATTCCCTTGAAAATTGGGGAACATGAGGTTGGTCGAGCTTTGTGTGATTTAGGTGCTAGTGTGAATTTAATGCCTTCTTCAGTTTTCAGGAAGCTAGGCCTGGGTGAACCAACGACCCACTACTGTGACTCTACAGCTGGCTGATAGATCATTGACATGCCCCGAGGGGATTATTGAGGATGTGCTTGTACAAGTGGGTCAGTTTATATTACCTGTTAATTTTATTATTCTTGATTATGAAGCTGATCCTGAGGTTCCTCTCATATTGGGAAGAGGATTTTTGGCTACTGCTGATGCTGTTATTAGAGTCAGAGCTGGAAAGATGATCATGAAGGTAAATGGGGAAGAAGTTGTGTTTAATGTGTTCATAGCTACCCAGCTTCCTTCTCATTATGAAGAGTTGTCCATGGTAAAAGTGGTAGATGATGAGTTGACTGCTGATGAGAGGTCATTCTTGGCTTCTAATGTTGATTCTTTAGAAAGGGCACTCTTATGTGATGATGATGATATCCTGAAGGATGATGACATTGAAAAATATTTGGAGGTTCTTAATATGCAGAGTAGATTCATCCCAGGGTGGAAGAAATTTGAGGAGCTTGATAGACCGTTGACCTTAACTCCTGCTGTACCGTCTATTGAGAGAGCTCCTACTCTTGAGCTCAAACCTTTACCCGCGCATTTACGTTATGCTTATTTGGGTGAAGGTAATACCTTGCCCGTGATCCTTTCTTCTTTGGTTTCTGATGTGCAGGTTGAAAAGGTGTTGAGGGTATTGCGGGAGCACAAGAGAGCTATTGGCTGGACTATTGCTGATATTAGAGGGATTAGTCCTTCTTTCTGCATGCATAAAATTCTCTTGGAAGAAGACCATAAGCCATCTATAGAGCAGCAGAGGAGACTAAATCCAATTATGAAGGAGGTGGTGAAGAAAGAAGTTATCAAGTGGCTGGATGCTGGTATTATTTTTCCTATCTCTGACAGCAAGTGGGTGAGTCTAGTGCAATGTGTTCCAAAGAAGGGGGGCATGACAGTGGTGAAGAATGAACAAAATGAGTTGATACCTACAAGAACAGTTACAAGGTGGAGAATTTGCATTGATTATAGGAAGTTGAACAAGGCCACCAGGAAGGATCACTTCCCACTCCCTTTTATTGATCAGATGCTGGATAGACTTGCAGGGCACGAGTATTACTGTTTCTTGGATGGGTATTCGGGCTACAATCAAATTGTGATAGCTCCTGAAGACCAAGAGAAGACTACTTTTACTTGTCCATACGGCACCTATGCATTTAGGAGGATGCCATTTGGGTTATGTAATACCCCGGGGACTTTTCAGCGGTGCATGATGGCTATTTTCACGGATATGGTGGAAAAATTTATGGAGGTATTCATGGATGATTTCTCAGTGGTTGGTGACTCTTTTGATGAATGTTTGAAAAATCTTGATGTTGTGCTGAGCCGTTGTGAAGAAACAAATCTGGTGCTGAATTGGGAAAAATGTCACTTTATGGTTCAAGAAGGCATAGTACTTGGGCACAAGGTGTCAAAGCAAGGGATCGAGGTAGATAAAGCGAAGATTGAGGCTATTGAGAAATTACCACCACCTATCTCTGTTAAGGGGGTGCGTAGTTTCTTGGGACATGCAGAGTTCTATAGACGTTTCATAAAGGACTTCTCCAAAATTTCCACTCCCTTGTGCAAATTGTTAGAGAAGGATGTGAAATTTGTGTTTAATGATGCTTGTCTCAAGGCATTTGAAGAGTTGAAGAAAAGGTTGGTGACCGCACCAATCATCATTGCTCCTGACTGGTCTTTGCCATTTGAATTGATGTGTGATGCGAGTGATAATGCTATTGGGGCTGTTCTAGGCCAAAGAATTGGAAGAATCTTTCACTCCATCTATTATGCAAGCAAGACTCTTGATGCAGCCCAGTCTAATTATACCACCACTGAGAAGCAGTTGCTAGCCGTAGTGTATGCTTTTGATAAATTCAGATCTTATTTGGTTGGCACTCGCGTTGTTGTCTACACTGATCATGCCGCAATCTGGTATTTGTTTGAAAAGAAGGAATCCAAGCCTAGACTCATTAGATGGGTTCTCCTATTGCAAGAGTTTGATGTTGAAATTCGAGATCGCAAGGGGACTGAGAATCAAGTAGCTGATCATTTGTCAAGGCTGGAGAATAGAGATCATGTAGATGAGGGGCCTGAGATTAAAGAGGTATTCCCTGATGAGCAACTTTTTGCTCTAGATGCAGCTGAGGTGCCATGGTATGCTGATATAGTGAACTTACTTGTGAGTAATGTGTATCCCCCTGGGGCGACTGCTGAGCAAAAGCGTAAACTCCTCCATGAGAGCAGATTTTATGTGTGGGATGAGCCCTATTTGTACAAGATAGGCGTTGATCAAGTAGCTAGGAGATGCATTCCAAGGGAAGAAGTAGAGCCGATTCTACAGAGCTGCCATTCCTCTCCTTATGGTGGCCACCTTGGTGGAGATCGAACAACTGCAAAGGTACTTCAATCTGGTTTCTTTTGGCCTACTTTATTTAAAGATGCTCATGTATTAGTGAAGCAATGTGATCGTTGCCAAAGAAGGGGTACTATTTCTAGGCGTCACGAGATACCTTTGAACAATATCCTGGAGATTGAGCTATTTGATTGTTGGGGGATCGATTTTATGGGTCCATTCCCACCTTCTATGGGCCATAAATACATCATCGTAGCAGTTGATTATGTGTCTAAATGGGTAGAGGCTGTTGCACTTCCAACAAATGATGCGAGTGTGGTGGTGAAGTTCGTGAAGAAAAATATTTTCACTCGTTTTGGGACACCGCGGGCTATAATCAGTGATGAAGGTACGCATTTTTGTAACTGGGTGTTCAATAAATTGTTGGCCAAGTATGGGGTTCGCCACAAGGTGGCCACTGCTTATCATCTCCAAACTAGTGGCCAAGTGGAAGTATCTAATAGAGAGATCAAGCAAATCTTTGAGAAGACTGTGAATGCCTCGAGGAAGGATTGGGCTATGAAGTTAGATGATGCTCTCTGGGCCTATCGAACTGCGTTTAAAACACCTATTGGAACCTCTCCATATAGGCTTGTTTATGGTAAGGCCTGTCACTTGCCTGTTGAACTAGAGCATAAGGCGCATTGGGCAATTCAAAAGCTCAACCTTGATATGGCCTTAGCGGGTGAAAAGAGGATGCTCCAATTGCATGAGCTTGAAGAGTTCCGGTTACATGCGTATGAAAACGCGAAATTGTATAAGGAACGGACAAAGAAGTGGCATGACAAGCATATTGAGTGTCGTCAGTTTGAGCCCGGGCAGCTGGTACTGTTGTTCAACTCGAGGTTGAAATTATTTCCGGGCAAGTTGAAGTCTAGATGGTCGGGGCCTTTTGAAGTTGTTCGTGTTACCGCACATGGAGCGGTTGAATTGAAAGCCCCGGATTCTGAGAACACATTCTTGGTAAATGGTCAAAGGGTGAAGCATTATTGGGGAGGTTCGGTGAATCACCGTACTTCCATTACTTTGAGGGACCCTTGATTAATACCCGTCGTGCCACGACGTTAAATAAGGCACTTCTCGGGAGGCAACCCGAGTTTGTACTTGTAATAGTTTAGTATTCTTTTTGTTTTATAGTGTCATGTAGTTTTTTGATTTTGTGTGTCGTTATTGTAGGTATCGGGAGAGCTAAACAAGGTGAAATTAATGTATTGAGGGGTACGGGACGCCTCGAGACATGTCCCGCGCTTGGGTTCGCACTTGGAATCAAAAATTGGTGCGAAAAAATGTGCTCGGGCGCGTTCGGGAGTGCCCCGCGCCTCCCAACGCGCGAAATTGTAAGCTGAAAAAATGGCCTGGCGCGTTTGGGAGCGCCCCGCGCCTCCCAACGCGCCGGGTTAGGCAGAATGTTCAAAGTGGCTTGCGCGTTTTGCCCGCGCCGAAAAGGCCAACGCGCCCGGCCAATTTTTTTTTTAATTTTTTGGGTCAAACGGGTCTTGACCCGCGACCCGGTTTTCCCCAACCCCTTATACCCGATTCCTACACTATTTTCTTCACTATTTTCTCTCTAATTATTCTCTAAACACTCCCCAAATCACCTCTAACACTTGGAATCATTCCCAATATTGTTGCAATCCATCCTAACACTTTCAAGTAAGTAAATTCCTACTTTTCTCTCTCAATCACATGTAAGATGAACTAATTCTTTTTCATGGTAGGTTTCTTAGCTAGTTGCAAGTTTATGTATAAATTTTACTCTTGATGTGCTTAAATTGTTCATTGTGCTTGATAGTTAGCTTGTGACTTGTAAAAAGAGATCTCCAAGCAATTTGGGAGGGTTAGCACATTACAAAAATCATTGAACTTGATAGTTTCAAAGTGTGCACACCAAGTGTTTGTGAGAAAGCCTCAATGATGAAAATTGTATGACATTGTGAATTCTTGAGTAGCAATGCATTCCTTAGGCTTATTATGAACATTAAGTGTCGCATACACATAAGAATTGATTATGATGCACCCACACTAGCTTGATCTTGAAAAACCACAAACGTGGCATACTTTGTCCGAAGCTAGTTTTGTTTAAGTGTGGGGTTGCTTATGCTATTGAGTTGAGTTGATTGACACATAGAGTGTGTAATAAGTGTGGGGTGGTACCCTACCAATTGAGCTTGAATTGTATTCTTGGTGCTTAGTTTGACATCTCACATTGATCTATTGTTGTGTAGGTACCATGGTGACCACACCTCTACCAAGCAAGAGTTCTTCATCCGCCTCGGCCCCGAGGAGAGCACTCCAAGCCGAGCCTTCTTCTACAAAGCAAAAGGGCAAGGCACCGGCCAAGCCCAAGGCCAAACAAAAGGCAAAGGCCAAGGCAAAAATCCCTAAGGACGCGGTGCCGATACCACGACCCGGGGGAAAGACACGATATGGCATCACTTTTGTGAAGAAAGGTGAGTGCCAAACGTGGTACAAAAATGTGAGGCTTGCGGGGTACATCCCTGAGCAAGCAATTGACAAGTGGAGGGTAATGCAAAAATTTCGAGGGGTGGCCGATGCGATAGTTGCTTTACATTGGGACTCGGTATTTGAGAGTCCGGGGCATGCCAACCTTGATTTAGTGCAAGAACTTTACGCCAACTGGGAGCCGGAGGAGGCATGGAAGGTGGATGACATGGTCACAGTGAGGGGGGTGAGAGTGAAGCTAGACCACACGGCATTGAATGCCTTTTTGGGGGTCGAGGACCCTGATTATGATGATCTGAAAGAGTTCATTAAAAAGCCTGACTATAAGGCTCTGCGGGATACTCTTTGTGGTGAAGGCTCCACTCATAAGTGGGAGCGTAGTGTGTCCGGAAGACACAAGTATATGTTCTTCTCGCAGTTTCTCAAACCGGCTCGTGTATGGATGCGGTTTATAAATGCACACATATTACCATCTTCTCATTATTCCGAGGTCACCAAGACTCGGGCGTGCATGGTATATTTCTTTATGACCGGGAGGCCGGTCAATATCGGCTACTACATGTTGCGAGTGATGAAGGAGCAACGGGGGCTAGATTCATGTAGTCGCTTGTATTTTGGGAACATCCTGACCCGGTATTTAGAGCAGGCTGGAGTCCCCGTGGATGAGATTGGGGATCGTATTGTCCCTGACATCGGGAAGCCATTTGATATTGCCTCGGTCAAGGGTGTGACCACTACTGCACCGGTGAGACTGACAGCTGACGAGTGGCGGGAATCAGATGCCAACTTGTCTGCGCGTCAGTATTTGATGATGGAGCAGATGGCCCGGCGGTCGGGCGTGGATATGACAGCTATTGATCGCACTGTGCCTCTACTGGAGACCTCGAAGCGCCTGCTAGGCATGACTCGAGCAGTAGAGATACCTCCGGAGGAGGATGAGAACACTGATTCGGATATTGTTGATCGTGATCCGGACAGTGAGGCTATGGAGACTGATGCTGAGGGCGGTGGCTCTGATGAGGAGGAGGACTAGATCCGCACTCCTGCACACTACCCAGTATTGGTCAGCTAGATTTCAGGGCAGTTTTCTTTACTTTTGCACTTACTTCTTTGTCGCACTGAGGATATTGCTTAGTTTAAGTGTGGGGTGGGGTACTGCCCTTTATCTTTTTTTGAGGTTAGGGATGCATGTACCGTAGGATTTTCTTTTGTCACTTGACTTTATTTTGATTTATTTCTTGCTTTAATATATGGAAAAAATTGAAAAAAATTAGAAAACCGATGAAAAATTCCAAAAAGATTTTCCTTTTAGTTTTATTAGTGGTACATGTCATCCGCCCCATGGTTTTTCTTATGGCTTCGGTTCTTTTCCACAGGGAGACCTTTGAACCGGGTAGTTTTTTATTTTTAGGATTAGGATAGTTAGTATAGGTGACCCTAGACGAAGGAAATAGGTAGAATGCTAGGTGCCTTTGATTTGTTTGTTACCGGTGGACTTGAATTGATTGCATGTGCTATTTGTGGTGTCCTTGGGTTTTAAATTGTGATGCATGCCTAGAAAAAAAATGGAACGACCCCCTTGAGATGCTTGAGTCCACTTGTTCGACTTTATTGTGAACCTTTGTGCATTAGTGCTTAAATTTCCACAAGTTGCACTCTAGATGCTTGATTGAGAATTGTTGATGGAACCTTTTTGTGTGGATCATGTGCAACGTGTGTGTGAGGAATATTCTTGTTTGCTCCATGTTTGCATATTAATGTCTAGAACTTTCCCCGTGTGTGTGCAAAGCGAAATCCTAGGTTTGCTCTAGTCGGTAAATGATACAAGGCTTTCTTTTGAATTGCCTACCCTTACACATACACCTTGAAAAAAATGTTGTGATTTCTTTGACCCTTTTTGTTGGCACTCACACCCCGAGCCTACCCATTTGTTCTAAATTGTCTCTTTTGGCCCTTTACTCCTTAAGCACTTTAGTTGATATTGTGTTATTATTTTGGAGTTGTGGTTGGATATTGGGAGGTTTTTGAGTGGAACTAATGAAAGGGAATACTTGTGAAAATTGTGTAGTAGTTGTTTATGAGCATTGGCAAGGTTGGAAAATAATGAAATTGAAAAGAAAAAAAGAGCAATGTTGAAAAGAAAAGAAAAATTGTGGAAAAAGAAATAAAGAGAAAAGAATATCCATTCCTTGCTAGTGTGTGCTTGAAAGAAAAATGCTACTTGTTGAGAAGGTGTGTGTGTGGAAGTGTTAATTGGGTGGCTTGATGAGAATTGTGTTGGAATAATTGTGATGTATTAAAGTGCTTAGGGAGGTAGTCACTATTACCATATGTATCCTACCCGCCCCTTAGCCTACATTACGACCTTTCTAAAGTCCTAGTTAATCCCGATTGGAGTGAGCTTACATTAGTGGAGTCCTACACTACAGGCAAGCCTATGGTACATTGTGTGTGACATGTGAGATTTTCATGAGAGTGAGTGAATTCATTTGTTATTGCCCCCGTTCTATTCATGATATTTATTGTTGTGTGTGATCTTTGGGGGGGGGGGGGGGGCACTCTTTTGCTTCATATTGGTGAGGGCACATGGTTTGCACGAAATAGGTGAAGTTGATGGTTCTTGGTTGAGTAGATAGGTGTGATTTTGTGGGAGCATGGTTGCAATAAGTTGAGTTTGTGCATTTGAGCTATTTTGGGGTGGTTTTTCTCATATTTTTGAGTTTGGTAAATTGTTGGCATGTTTGTGGATCCATAGTAGTCATGTGTGCATTGGTTCAATGGTCGGTATCAACCGTAGTCATAGGCAGACCTTTTCTACCTAGGTTGGGAAGTTAGTTGTGACTTGCTCGAGGGCGAGCAAAGGTTCAAGTGTGGGGTGGTGATGTTTGGCATTTTATGCCAATGTTTCCTTAATATTTCCGCATGTTTGAGCTTGTTATTCGCTTGTTTTATAGTTTATGAATGTGGTTTTGCACTAATTTGATGTCGTGCGTGTGTAGGTTATTACGCAGTGCATTTGGAGCTTTTAGGAGCGTGATTGAGCAAGAAATGATTGGAAATTAATTGAGGATTGGATTGAGCACACGAGGGCACGACATGAGGCGAGATTTCGGACCAAGGAGCAAGCAGTTTTGCCTGGCGCTTTGGGGCACGTGGCGCGCCAGCTATAGTGCCCATTGCCCCAGCGGGGTTTCCCATGCGGCGCGCCCCTAAGACGTGCCAACTTCGACGGCTTCTGATTGTTGTAGCGCGATCGTGGGTGTGGGGCGCCCGTTATAGCGCCCCTGGAGCGGATTTTTACTTCCTATTTCGTCTAGGCTTGGGTCTAACTTATTACCAGACCTTTGTAAACCTTATAAATACTATTTTACTTAGTTTTTGATAGGAGTTCATACTTTTGAGCAATTTGAGAGCACCATACTTCATTGAACAAGGGTTTATTCCTAATCTTTCATCTATTACATCATTTACATCATTATTACATCAAATCTTTGCCTTGTGATTATGAATATGCGTGGCTAAACATTACGTTCTAGGGTTAGAGTATTACATGAAAGTTGATTGTTTGAGGATTGATTCCTATTAATTGAATCCCATAACGGGTTGCTTATTCTTTCTTGATTTGACTTGCTTAATTATTAGAGCTCGATAATTATGCATTATCTATGGTTTTTAGATTAAACTCGAAAGAGAGAATTTAATTACGTAATAAGAAAGAATAGAACTAGTTTGTGAACCCGGGCATCGGGGACCCAATTCGCGAGTAGGATAGACATATACTTGCTCGCCTAATTTAAGTCATTACAGAATTCGTTAATGCGTGCATGTGATTTACCCCATAGACATATAGGGATTGAAGTAGCTTGCATAGACTGTGAAGAACTGAAAGGTTTTCATAGTTACATTTACTCTGTCAGTTAGTAACCCGGGATTTAAGAAGTGGAATCAATTGGAAAACTCAATTGGATTGTACGTAACTCTGACCCTGGACCGTCCCCTTAATATTGTAAACAACCAAAGTATTGCACCATTGCTTGACTACACTTCTAGCACTTTAATTACTGCGTTTTAGTTATAAAAACTGTCACCATCAAAGAAAAAGATCCCTGGATAGTTTGTTTAGAAATTGTTTGTTAAGTATTAGTCTGCATAGTCCTCGTGGGAACGATACTCGATTTTATCACTTTATTACTTGTCGACCGCGTATACTTGCGTGTGCGTTTGGGAGCAACAGCGACTGTGCAGGTGCCTGAGGCCAAGAAGAAGGACGATTGTCTACTTGCTGGAGTAAGGAAAAACTCCTCAAAGGATAACCAGACTCATGACAATGATAACACCCTTTTCCTTAAAAATGGAAATTGGATAGATTATAGATAGCTACAAAGAGAAAACTGAGTCTATCTTGATGAACTGCTAGCGCACTTTGAGAATCACGCTCTATGAGCTGAGATAACCTGGAAGGTAACCTCCCAAAATAATCAGAACTCTTACCTCCAAATGAGGTACCATGGTTGCAGACAAGGGCCACGGGATCTCTTGCTCTCCCGCTCTAACTCATGGTATGCCTAATACCTTTGAGCAATATCAACAACGACATCAAATGAGATCCCGACCTCAATATCTCGAGCCATCTGGGATCTCAAGGAAGGAGAAAGGTCATCAATAAATCTTTTAATCTCTCGAAAGGCTCATGGACTAGTTCTAATGCATATTCAGCCATTTTATAGAATTCAATCACCTATTCTGAAACACCAACGGGCTAACCGACAGGCTACCCTGTCCAATCCACTCAAACTGGCAACACATTTCATCTCGCTCACCACTCGAAAGGAACTTTTCCATGAATCAAGAAGAAAAACCAAACCAAGTTAGCTAATAAGAGAACAGTCCACCAATCCAGGGCTGGACCTTGAAACTGGAAAGAAGAATAATCAACACCATACCACTCGATATAATCAAGAGCCTGAAGGATACGCTGACATCATTTTATTTTAAAAAGAATCACGAGGTTTAGATGCATTGCTTAAGAATATCGGAAGGTTCAACCGCGTAAAATAATGCAACCTCTTTAGGCACTCTGACCGAACTGATACCTCGGCTGGCTAACCAGCCAGAACAATTAGAGGTACAACACATACTACCTCCGGAACATACTTTACTGCGGTAATATTAAGAACTGGAATAGGAGCTCCCTAAGACCGAACGTCAGCATCTGCGGCAACCTGATAAGCTGCCTAGCGAATAATAGGCTCTCGCAGTATCTACGTCGCTAAGATTCTCGTAAAAGAATCATAGAGAGCCAAGGGAACCACAAGGCCCTACTCCCTTACCCATCGCGAGCTCGTACAACTGGGGCCTCCGTAACTAGGTCTTCAGCACGATAAAAAAAATCTTGGGGCTTCGTCAGTGCTAGCCCCGCACTAGACTGCTTCGTCTTGAACTCATACCGTTTGCTGATTTGTCGCACGAGGGTTCACAATTACCATGAAGGAATAAACGAATTAACGAAAATACTTTTGAATCCTAGACCGACGCACGATCAGAAATAAAGGAAGTGAAACTTCCTAAATTCTATCATAGCCTCTCGTAGATAAGTACAGACGTCTACGTACCCATCATCGAGACTCTACTAGACACTGTCTTAGTCTGGATAGACTCTAAACATGGCTGTGATACCAACTGACACGACCCAAAATCCGGTTAGGCCGTGCGGGCACCCGACGTCCTCCCCTAGACCCGTTGGGCGAACCCTTACCAATTAAATTAGGAAAATAAATATAATAATTCATAAATAAGGACAAGACTTAAAACAAAAACACAGACATACTGATACCTCTAAGCTGTACAAAAGAAATTACAGCTGGCTACCAACATACTAGGTTTAGGGTTATCCAGACTAGACATCTAAGAGTACAAAAGAAGACAAATACCTCCTGAAGAGAGAGCAAAATGCAACTGAAATAATAAACAATAAACTGGTGGCCATCCGGAATAAAAGTTGGCTCACCCTGACAGCTGAAGTCGTCTTCGCTCCTTCACAACGTGGTGAACTCAATCCTGGAGCGAACCTGCCGAAACGAAATAGATAGACAAGAAACAAACAACAAACAAGGGTGAGTCAAAAGGACTCAATAAGTGGGGCAGACTAGCCACCTCAAAGAATAGGATAGCTAGCCAGGGAGAAAAGAAACAAATAAACCAGATTCCTCTTATTTAAATTATGAAAAGGCAAAGACAGATAATAACTAGAAACACGTATGGAATCGCAAGCTATTCAACAACCTGGAACATAAGACAGCCAGAACATAGAGGTATCCCGAACACATCAACAATCAGAAATACATCCTGTTGCGGCGTGCAACCCGATCCCCGCAACCCAGAATACGAGCCAGAAATATATAGAAAATAAGCAATGCACGTATAAGCAGAACAGTAGTTATGTACCACAAGTCTACACAAAGGTATGAAATTAGATGAAATGAAATGATGCAAAGGGTCACATGTGCCCATAATCCCATCCCGAAACGGAATACTCCTGCATTCGAGGGGAATCCAATCTGATAACCAACTGGAGCGGAATACTCCTGCTCCTGGGGCGGAATTCTCATGCACCCGATATAATATAAACCAAAACCAGAGGCGGAATACTCCTGCACTCTCCTGGGGCGGAATACTCCTGCACCCGATAAAATGTAAAGCTGAGGCGGAATACTCCTGCACTCAGTATGATATGCAATGTGATGCAATAATAACCCTTCACCGGCACAGGACTCTCATCGACAGCCGGGAAGCAGATGCCAATTTCAAGCCAAAGTACAATACTCAGATTCCCAATGCAATAGCAATAACAGGACATAATATATAATATAGAATGTAAATCCAAAGCTAAGGCGTAATGAGTACGCCTATCGGCAGCTACACACGTAAGGAATACGTGGTAGAAAATCCACGAGGCCAGGTGCCTCCAAAGAAATGGATATAAACACTTACCTCTTCCAAAAGTTAGTACGGCTAATCAACAACTGCTTTATTATTTGAATTCATTTCCAAACAATCCCACTGTGTTCAATAAGCAGAAAAATATTTCAATTTAGGCTAAAGGTTTCATTCCTCACATCTTAGGGCAATCCGGTTAGGAACCTGATACCCTATTCGCATACGCAATACGCAGGCCAGACCTATGTACAGGGTTTATGGTCACATAACCAAACCCTAAATAAATTACATTTATATGTTGCCCACAACTCACTGAGTATGAATATATAATCAATTCCACTATCGGTGTCCATTTGACCCTTTAAACTATTTATTGAACTTATTAAAACGATGTATAATATTCCAAGTTTTACCGTTAAAACATATTCAAACACATGTAATAAACTCAAATAATGCATTAAGATCATTACCTGAATGTTCAGGGTGAAAATTCTATCTTTTCTCATTTTCTGGCATTTTTTTCCATATGCGCCTCACCTTTCCCGTTTTCATTCATTTCTCTATTTCTAATACCATCCTTAGCTAAGCTAAGGACACCGACTCATTTCTTTCTTTCCTTTTATCATTTTCTTTCTTTTTTGTCTTTTTCTCTTTTTCTTTTCTTTTATTTTCTTTTCGTGATAAAAATTAAAACGGTACCCTGCGATATTCGAAATAATTCCAAATTTTGCATACAAGTTATACAAAATATATGTAACATACTCGCGAAAGCGGATCTCAAATCGGACTCTCGAAACTCAAGAAGCGAATTTAATGAAGAAAGTCAAATTATTTAACTTTCGGCATTTTAGCGGAAACTAGTCGAACAACATCGAAATTCACTTTCGAAAGTTCAAAAAAGTCACAAATAATCATACGAACCTAACGGCGCTTTCGGATTTCGAATCGGAGCTCATTCGCCAAAACCGAGCTCGAAAATCTCTTTTTAATATTTATCGACAATAAAAACTGAAACCTTCTTCCGATGCCTACCAAACGAGGTCTGATTTAGCTCAAATTTTACAGATAAGTCCCAATGGATATTACGAATATTTTAAAATTATCGGCACGCCAATCGGAGTCCTAACTTCCGAAACGACTAACCGAGGTCGTTTCATTCCATCTCATGAATCCTAGGTCTTCCGAGGATAACATTGTAAGCTATATCCTCGGCCATTACTTGAAAAACTATTTTCTTATCAACCTCCTCGGAAGTGGTAGTGAGAGTGATTTCTCCTAGCGTCTTCTTCGTGGAGTTGTTAAATCCTGTTAATATGCTTGCATTCGGGACAACGAGGTCCTTCAACCACATCTTTTTTACAGCTCTATAATTGATAATATTTACAGAGCTGTTAGGATCAATCAAGACTTGCTTGACATCACAATCATTAATCCTTAATATGATCACTAGAGCATCGTGATGGGGAAATATTATCCCATCACAGTCTTTCTCATAAAAAACTATCTCACTACCCGACCCACCAGCTCGGGTCCTTTTCTTATGGTGATTGAAAGCTTTGCGAATTTCTTCACAACAGTGACGTTAACATCATTCACCTCAAATCCCACAATTATAACATTCACAACTCTTTTATGAGACTAAACCCTCGATGGTTGTCCCCCTTCCCCAGAACAAGCAATACCGTTTGTTCCAACTCTTTTATGAAATTCACAATGTTGAGTTTGATCTCTTTTTCCTGGGGGCGTTCTCATATCCCTCGGCAATCTTACACCTTGATCTATCATCCCTTTTATTGTATTTACCAACTCAGTAGTTAAGATGTTGAAGTTGTAGTCAGGGATTCGGGGCAAGTCTTTATCCCTTGATACCAGAGATGGCCCCGAGGAACTCTTTTGGTTAGTTTTCATGCTAATATTACCCCAAAGTCTTTAACTTACATGTTGCCCTCCAAGGCGCTGGCTCACATGTTGTTTCTATGAGTTATAAGGCTCGAAACGACCCTTTGAGTTTCCTCGTGGCGCGTCAAGAAGATTCTGGGTGATTTCTATAAGAATTTTATCAACCTATCTCCCTACATTTAGCCTCTTCGAGCCTAATCTTGGCAATAGCCCTGTCGTGCAACTCATCCCAAGTTTTTGCCTGCCACTGCTGAAGCTCTCTTTTTAACTCAGCAGCAGCCTCAGAGTTGCTGACATTTATATTCCTTTCAAAAGCCATAATCGCCAAATTATTCTCCATTATTGGCAGATCTATCCTCTCAGCCTGAAACTGCTCGAGAAAATTTTTGATTGGCTCGAGATACTTTTTCTTAACTTCGAAGATATCCTCCATTCTTTTGAGGATCTTCTGAGCTCCAATGTGAGCTTTGAAAAGCATATCAACTAGCTCTTCAAAGTTTGAGATTGACTTGGAGGGGAGATGAATATACCTATGCAACGCTCCTTTTTCAAGGATATCCCCAAACTTTTTAAGGAACATGGATTCCCTTTCCACCGGGGTCAAATCGTTGCTTTTGACCATGGCCATATACTCGGTTATATGGTCAACTGGGTCAGTTGTCCCATCATACTTTTTTAAGACTTGCAGCTTGAAGTGTTTGGTAATGGAAGCAGGAGCAGCCTCGGGCTTGAAAGGCTGTTGCCTGTATCTTTCATTGTCCAACATTCGCTGAGGCTTTCTGACACCGGGGACGTTCTCGAACTGTTTTTCGAACTATGTTTTGAAGTCCTTTCTCCACTTTTCAAAGTCCAACGAGATGCTTGTTTCAGCCACTGTGGGAACTGCCGTGAAGGGTTGAGTGCCTAATGGAGCCACTATAATATTTTAAGCCTTTAACCACACTTGAAAAGTGTAGTGTAAAGTAACACAAAGGCCACACTTTTGAAGGCAACACTTTTCATGGGGTGGCCTAAACGAGCGTAGCCTTTTCCCTAAGGCCACACTTTTCATTGACCTAAGACCACACTTTATAATGGCAACACATTTTATATCCTACAGCCAGACTTTTGTAGTGTCGCCACTGTTACCTTATAGGCAACGCTTTTTAGGCGTGGCACCTAAACCAATATTTATAAAGTGTGGTCTTTGGTGCTATATAGACAAAAAAAACTGTGGTTACAGAATAACTTTTGTAGCATAATATATGCTACAAAAGTTATTCTGTGGTTTATGCTACAAAAGTTATTATTGTGTAACCACAAAATTGAGATTATTCCTTAAATATGAAGATGCCTAATTTACTAATAGATAAAAAACATTGTTTTAATTGTAAACACTTGCACTTAACCATAAAAAAAAAATATATATATATATTACATTAATTAATAAAGCAAAGTGCACTGACATGTGTACTCAACGACGAAGTTAAAGAAGACAATCATTTACTATTAACTAAAACAATTGCCATTGATAGTCTTGAGGCTCTGCTTTAGTGTGAAGATCTCCGTCAAGACCCAAAATATACAACCCTTGTCAGTTCTTCAACATGTTACATGTACAGCCTTGTTCAGTCTGATCTCAGAATTTGACTTTCCTGGAGCAAGAAAAAATAGAAAAGTTAACAATAAGCTTCATCCGATACTTCCATAGTCTTTCTACAAATCTGAATTGAAAATCAGTTTATAAATTTTCATAAAGATTTTGCTAACTTTACTTATCTTCTTTTCTGGTAGAGTTTAATATTGATCTGGATCCTAAGACTTGGTCGCTTGAAATTTATGAAGGAATATAAATAACACATGTTCACTGTAAATCTGGTTTACATAATATAAATTTGTTAGTATTCTTGAGGTGACAACTAACCAGAATGTATATTTTGGCTCTTTTAGTATTATACTATAAATCTTTTGGTCCTCCTACTATTTGTGTGTCACATATGTGCTGACTGTTCAGAAAAGTAATATACCATGTAATCAGGTATGAGGTCAAACCTGAATCTATGAGGAAAACACTAGTATGAATGGCTGGTAGAAGGATGAGAAAATAGAGCAATCCATGTATCCTAGGAAATAAAGTGCTTACCAGGTATCGTCCATTCCCACGACCAATTGTAACCAATCAGTGAAGCTGTAAGCTAGTGAAGAAGACAACATAGTAGGGACTACTGACTAGCAATAATAATTTTCATAGCTTACACAACAAAATAACTTGGAGGCAAAACAAATATAAGAAGCTTGAGGAATATTAAGAGAAAGAATATAGTCATTTCTCCTATTGCAGGCTTTATTTTTATCAGAAGAAGGAAAAACTTTATTAATCCTAGTATGTAAGCTGCTATCAAAAAATAAAGTGATTGAGCTATAATGAGAAATGTAGTTGCTACTTACTATGTAAGAGTAATAGATGGAGGACCTTAGTAAATATGATGGAGTACACATAAAAATATATAAATATGATATTTCAGTCAAGAATTCAAGTAAAGAAATCAACAATGACCAAATCCAGGAACATACAACAGAGAAAGAGATCATAATTATGTAGTGTTGAAGAACTTGAATTGTTTGTACCTGAGATTTCAGTTTGCAAAAAGCCACTAGCTAGTGAAACAATTGATGATGCTAATATATCCTTGAAAGAGGAAAATGTGGTGGCACCAAAAATATCATCAAACATTACTGCATAAGAAGTCATTCTGTCACTCAAGAAACAAGGAAAAGTATAGCCAAAATTTCTTTCTACTCCTTGACTAAGCAACTTATTTTAGCTTTACAACCAGGGGTAATAGCCACCAAAAGTAAAAGAATTACTATCAAGATATGCATTAAGTTTCCTCTGTTGCATTAACTGTAGTCAAATGATACATAGATCATATTCTTGCTCATTCAGTAACTTTCAATAGCTTATTATTTCGTACCTATCAATAAGTTTTTGTTACATCAATAGAAAGATCACTTCATACAAAAGAGAACCTTTTCTTTTCATATTTTCACATAATACACATATTTTATACGCATGTAGGGAATTTTACCTGGTATATATGTACCCCTGACACAGGGGTAATATAAATTGCATTCCAAGTTGCATAAGATTTCAGGAGGTAGACCAACAAAGCAGCCAAGTTGGAATTCCCTCTGTTGTTGCGTCTGTAGGAACAACATTCGGTATGCTCCCATTAAGACCAACAGGTTGAGCCTTGGTGGGATTTGTTGAACTTCTCCCATTTCTAGAGAGAGCTTGCAACGAGCTATGAAATTCATCATTAAAAGTTGTTTGAACAGCAAATTGGTCCTGAAACCATTGTGTAGGTAATTAAAGGGGCAAGAACAACGAATTGTGTACCTTGTTTTGCAGCGGAAATTGTTGAATTCACCACCGTAAAAAATTACTCCAAGTCAAACCTTGAATCACTAGGAAACAAGATATATATTTCACCAACTAAGTTCCTTGTTTGTGTGTTGATATGGAAGAACAAAGAAGTAAAATTGTTTCTTTCTTTCTTATCAGATTCCCAAGAAATAGTTTCTCTCTCTTATAATGGAAGAGAATACCAGTTCCATATTCAAAAGAAAACTGCCCCATGACCTGTACGTGCGTTAACTTCCTTATAGAAGTTATCCTCTTTTTTTTCTTTTATTTTTTTATCTGATTTCCTTCAAAACCGGGTCGGGTCAGTCCACATGTGCGACCCACGACCCAAGCCCAATTTCCAACATCTCCCACTTCGCACATGATGGGCTGGATCTGAATCCATTCCAAATCAATCACACATGTAATTCATACAGGCAAATAGTTCGTGCGACCTGCGAGCATTATCAAGAGCTAAACCTATTAAGGTTGTACAACGGCTCCTTGTAGAAAACCAATCACATACGGAAAGGATTCACTATTAACATGAGGATCTTATTACTCGCAATACCCCAGACTTTATACGCTACTCTAGTAGCTAGTTATCCGATCCCTCATCCTCGAACGAGGTGAACTCGAGTTCCTATTTAACTTTGTATCACAATTACACTTGAAACCCTCATAGTCAATGTAATGGTCGACCTATGAATACAAGTTAAGTTGTAAATTGTTTTAATTGTCTTCCCTTTCTACTTGAATCTATTCATCCCAAATCAGCTGCTTTCCTAGACATGCACCGCATTGCCGAATCACTCGTGGCTATTAGTAACATGCTAAAGTAGCAACACAGATTGGTACTTCAAGAGACAGTAAAAGGTCAAAGGGTATTCCAATGAAAAATCATATTAATTTTTCTTAGGGTCTCACACAATGAAGAAGCAGGGATCTTTTCTTCTATTACCCTATTGGTCGATCAGCACACGTGGTATGAAACACATGCTACGGTGTTCTTGCCTAATTTGGCGCGTGTGTCTTATTTCTAAATATATAAACACCGTACAAATCTTGGTCTAGACACTTCTAAATGTCTAACCCGAGCTTTTCTTCAAGCAATCCTCAAATCCAATTTGTTTGAAAAAACTCACATCTGTCTTACAAAAACAAGTCATATAGGATATACTAATCCATAAGTCTGAAATCTAATCAAGACCGACCATTTAAACTTTTTATGACCTTGTACAATTCAAGGTTCTAATTGGTCTCATCTCTGCACGTTCCTCGACGTCAGAGGCGATCGCCCGTGTGAGAGAGCCGATCTCGCGACTTGTTCGACACACTTATCACAAATAAATTCCATCACATGCACATGAGATTTAATACAAACTCAATAATATATATATATATATATATATATATATATATATATATATATATATATATATATGACTATAACATTCAAATCCTTTTAAAATACATAAAACTAGTCATATCCTACGCAAACCTAGAGCCTTAACATGTTTCTCAAACTGGTCTCTAGATATTGCCTTTGTAAAAGGATCAGCTACCATTTTCAGCGTAGGCATGTATTGTATTGGAACTTCACCACTTGCAACTATGTTTCTCAAGTACTTATACTTGATGTCAATGTGTTTGGTCTTTTCATGATGCTTAGGATGTTTTATAAAATCAATAGCCGCCTGATTATCACAATATAAAATTATCGATCCTTGAGGATTCTTTGCAATATCTAGATCCTCAAAAAATCTCTTCAACCAAACAGCTTCTTGTACTGCATATGTATAAGCTACAAACTCAGCTTCCATAGTCGAAAGAGCAATACAAGTTTGTTTCTTACTTTTCCATGAAATGGCTCCACCATTAAGTAAGAAGCATATCCAGATGTTGACTTTCTTTCATCCAAGTCACCAGCCCAATCAGCATCTGTATAACCTCTCAACATCAAATCAGATCCACCATAGCATAGTGAATAGTCTGCAGTCCCTTTCAGGTATCAAAAAATCCTCTTCAGCGCCTTCCAATGGTCTCTTCCAGGATTGGATTGATACCTGCTAACTAGACCTGCGCGAGTACACAACATAGCGTACATTAAGCTCCCGATAGCACTTGAGTATGGAACTCGAGACATTTCTTCCTTTTCTCTCTGAGTTTGTGGACACATTTCAAAACATAAAGCTTCACCTTTCGCTACAGAAGTATCCATGGGTTTGCACTCACTCGTCCGAAAGCGTTCCAGAATTTTCTTTATATATGTTTCTTGAGACAGACTCAATAATTTCTTAGAACGGTTTCTTTGGATCTTAACTCCTAGGATATAGTCTGCTTCACCCATATCTTTCATGTCAAATGACTTTGAAAGCCATGACTTGATAATCTTTAGATACTCCAAATTATTTCCAGCTATCAATATATCATCCACGTAAAGAGAAATAATTACAAACATATCATTGGACCTTTTAACATAAATGCAATGGTCTTCATCAAACATAGTAAAATCATATGAGATCATTTCTTTATGAAATCTCAAGTACCATTGCCTTGAAGACTGCTTTAGACCATAAATAGATCTTTTCAATTTACAGACCTTATTTTCTTGGCCCTTAACGATGAAACCTACAGGTTGTTCCATGTAGATTTCCTCGTTCAATTCTCCATTGAGAAAAGCTGTCTTCACGTCCATTTGATGTAATTCTAGATCTAAACGCGCAACAATAGCTAGAAGTAAGAGAATTGAGGTAAACTTCACAACTGGTGAAAAAGTATCCTCATAATCAATTCCCACTTGCTGAGTGAAGCCTTTTGCTACCAGTCGTGCTTTATATCTTTCTATCGATCCATCCGCTTTACGTTTGATTTTTAGAACTCATTTGTTCTTAATTGCTTTACGCTCAGGCAGAAGATCAACTACGTCCCAGACTTTGTTGGTTCTCATGGACTCTAACTCTTCTTTCATTGCTTTCATCCACTCATCCTTTTCAGGGCTCGATAAAGCCTCGGCAACGGAATTTGGTTCATTCACTTCCAATGCCGATACCAGGAAAACGTAATCCTCTATATCATAAGTACGTTTAGGTACACCTTTCCTGGTACTCTTTCTTAATTGAAACTCAGATTCACAAGAAGGATCTTGTATTGAAAAGCTCCCACTCGGATCAGCACCATATTCTTGATCAATTAGATCATCAAATGTGTCAGAAGACACTTGCTGACCATCTGAGTTCAACATTTTATAAAGAGGCTCCCCATCCTTTACTTCACCCTTCTTAGGAAAATCATTTTCTAAAAATGTGACATCTCGTGATTCAATTTCAGTAACACTTCCATCCTCCAATTCACCAATAAACACATACCCTTTGGAGTGTTCTGAGTATCTTATAAAGATACATTTCTTGCCTTTTGGACTCAATTTACCAAACTTGTTAAAAGAATCTTTTATAAATGCAGCACAACCCCAAGGTCGTAAATAATCCAAGTTTGATTTTTGGCCGGTTCATAGCTCATAAGGAGTGGAAGGAACTGACGTAGAAGGCACTCTATTCAATATATAGGCTGCAGTTAATAACGCATCTCCCCAAAAAGAGATAGGTAAATTAGCTTGCGCCATCATTGATCTTGTCATATCCAATAGAGTTCTATTCCTCCTTTCTGCTACACCATTTTGCTGAGGTGTATAATGAATAGTTAATTGTCTGGTGATTCCTTTTTCACTACACAAGTCAATAAATTTTCTTGAAAGATATTCATGCCCTCTATCAGTTCTTAGAGTTTTTATACTCTTGTCTAATTGATTCTCAACCTCGTTCATGTATCGTTTGAAGCACTCAAGTGCTTCGGATTTATGAGAAATCAAATAAACATAACCAAAACGCGTGAAATCATCAACAAACGTAATGAAGTACAAGGCACCAGATCTTGCCTTCACGTTCATTGGACCACAGATATCTGAATGGATTAATTGCAATGGGAAGTCAGCTCTCTTAGCCTTCCCAAAAGGTTTACGTGTAATCTTTCCGGCAAGACATTGTTCACAAGTTGGCATTTCAATTTTCGAGAAAGAACTCAAGTGTCCTTCCTTCGCCAATCTATTCATTCGATCTTGCCCAATGTGACCTAATCTAGCATGCCATCTAATAATGTCAACATATCTATTACTAGAAGAACATGTGTTGCTCCCAACGCACACGCAAGTATACGTGGTCGACAAGTAATAAAGTGATAAATCGAATATCGTTCCCACGAGGACTAAGCAGACTAATACTTCGCAAACAATTCCTACAAACCACTCAGGGATCTTTTTCTTTGGTTGTAAGAGTTTTTATAACTAAAGTACAGTAAGTAAAGTGCTAGAGGTGTAGTCAAGCAATGAGAAATACTTTGGTTGTTAACAATATCAAGAGAGCGGTCCAGGGTCAGAGTTACAAACAATCCAGTTGATGTATCCAATTGATTCCACTTCGTAAATCCCGGGTTACTACTAACAGAGTAAATGTAACTGTGAAAACCTTTCAGTTCTTCACAGTCTATGCAAGCTACTTCAATCCCTATATGTCTATGGGTTAAATCACATGCACGCATTAACGATTCATGTAATCTGTTAAACTAGGCAAGCAAGTATATGTCTATCCTACCCGCGAATTGGTTCCCCGATGCCCGGGTTCACAAACTAGTTCTATTCTCTCTTATTACGTAATTAGATTCCCTCTTTCGAGTTCAACCCAAAAACCATAGATGATGTATAATTATCGAGCTCTAACAATTACACATGTGAAATCAAGAAAGAATAAGCAACCCGTTGTGGGATTCAATCAATGGGAATCAACCTTCAACAATCAACTTTCATGTAATACTCTAACCCTAGAACGTAAAGTTTAGCCACACATATTTATAATCACAAGACAATAATTTGGTGTAATAATGAAGTAAATGATGTAATAGATGAAAAATTAGGAATAAACCCTTGTTCAATGAGTATGTAGCTCTCAATATTGCTCCAAAGTATCAACTCCCTTTCAAAAACTAAGTAAAAGGCTATTTATAGTGTTTACAAACACCTAGTAATAACTTAGACCCAATACTAGACGGAATAGGAAGTGAAAAACCGCACACGGGGCGCTATAACGGGCGCCCCGCGCCTCGGAAAGCGCCAAAACAACCAGTAGCGCCATATTTTGGGCGCCTTAGGGCCGCGCCACGTGGGTTATCGCGCTGGGCAGTGGGGCGCGGTTGAGGGCGCGCCACGTGCCCTACAGCGCCCAGCCAACTCGCCTTCTTCCTTGGCCCGAAATCATGTCCGTGTCGTGCCTCCGCGTGCTCAATCCAATCCTCAATCATCCTTCAACCAATTCATGTTCAATCAAGCTGCAAAAAGCTCCAAATGCACCGCGTAACAACCTACACATGCACAACATAAAATCAGTGTAAAATCACATTCACAAACTATAAAACGAGTGCAAAACAAGCTCAAATATGCGGAAACATTAAGGAAACCTTGGCATAAAATGCCAAACATCACCACCCCACACTTGAACCCTTGCTCGCCCTCGAGTAAGTCACATCTCACTTCCCCCACCTAGGTAAAACAGGTCTGCCAATGACTAGGGTTGATACCGACCATTGAACCAATACACACATGACTACTATGGATCCACAACATGCCAACAAACTAACAACATCCAAAAATATAAGAACAACCACCCCAAAATAGCTCAAGTGCACAAACTCAACTTAATGCAACCATGTTCTCACAAAATCACACCTATCTACTCAACCAAGAAGCCATCAACTTCACCTATTTCATGCAAACCACGTGCCCTCACCAATATGAAGCAAAAGAGTGCCCCCAAAAATCACACACAAAATCAATATCAGGAATAGAATGGGGGCAATACAAATAAATTCACTCACTCTCATGAAAGTCTCACATGTCACACACAACGTACCATTGGCTTGCCCGTAGTGTAGGACTCCACTAATGTAAGCTCACTCCAATCGGGATTAACTAGGACTTTAGAAAGGTCGTAATGTAGGCTAAGGGGCGGGTAGGATACATATGGTAATAGTGACTACCTCCCTAAGCACTTTAATACATCACAATTATTAAGCATCAATCTCATCAAGCCACCCAAATCAACAACTTCTACACTCACCTTCTCACAAGTAGCATTTTTCATTTAAGCACACACTAGCAAGGCATGGATATCTTTTTCTCTTTATTTCCTCTTTTTTTTTCTTTTCACAATTTTTTTCTTTCTTTTCAACTTTGCTATTTTTTTCTTTTATTTTTCAATTTCATCCAACCCTGCCAATGCTTTTCACTACTTCACAATTTTTCAATTATTCCCCTTCTTTAGCTCCACTCAAAAACCTCCCAATTCCAACCACAACTCCAATCACACAAAATATCAATAAAGTGCTTAAGGAGTAAGGGCCAAAAGAGTCAATTAAGAACAAATGGGTAGGCTCGGGGTGTGGGTGCCAACAAAAAGGATCAAAGAAATTACAACAATAATTTTTTTCAAGGTATATATGTAAGGGTAGGCAAGCAAAAGAAGGTCTTGTATCATTTCCCGACTTGAGCGAACCTAGGATTTCGCTTTGCACACACACGGGGCAAGTTCTAGACATTAATATGCAAACATGGAGTATAATAAGAACATGCCTCACAACACACATCGCACATGGTCCACACAAAAAGGTTCCATCAACAACTCTCAACTAAGCATCTAGAATGCAACTTGTGGGAATTTAAGCACTCATGCACAAAGGTTAACAATCAAGTCAAGCAAGTGGACTCAAGCATCTCAAGGGGGTCGTTCCATTTTTTTTCTAGGCATGCATCATTATTAAAACTCAAGGACACCACAAATAGCACATGCAATCAAGTCCAAGTCCATCGGTATCAAACAAATCAAAGGCACCTAGCATTCTACCTCTTTCCTACGTCTAGGGTCATCTACAACTAACTATCCTAATCCTAAAAATAAAAAATACTACCCGGTTCAAAGGCCTCCCCGTGGAAAAGAACCGAGGCCATAAGAAAAACCACGGGGTGGATGACATGTACCACTAATAAACTAAAAGGAAAATCTTTTTGGAATTTTTCATTGGTTTTCTAATTTTTTTTCATATATAAAAGCAAGAAATAAATCAAAATAAAGTCAAGTGACAAAAGAAAAATCCTATGGTACATGCATCCTAACCTCAAAAATAGATAAAGGGCAGTACCCCACCCCACACTTAAACTAAGCAATGTCCCAGTGCGACAAAGAAGTAAGTGCAAAAGTAAAAGTATAAGAAAACTGCCCTGAAATCCGGGTGGTGCGCAGGAGTGTGGACCTAATCCTCCTCCTCATCAGAGCCACCGCCCTCAGCATCAGATGCCTCAACCTCACTGTCCGGATCGTTAGCAACAACATCTGAATCCGTGTTCTCATCCTCCTCCGGATCCACCGCTCTAGCTCGAGTCATGCCAAGCAGACCCTTCGAGGTCTCCAGGAGAGGGACAGTGCGATCAATAGCAGTCAAATCAAAGCCCGACCGTCGGGCCATCACCTCCATCATCAAGTACTGACGCGCAGTCAAGTTGGCGTCTGCCTCCCGCCACTCGTCTACCGTCAGTTTCACCGGCGCGGTGGTGGTCACCCCCTTGACCGCAGAGATATCAAAAGGCTTCCCTATGTCAGGGACAATGCGATCCCCAATCTCATCTACGGGGATGCCCGCCTTCTCTAAGTAACGGGTCAAGAGATTCCCAAAGTACAATCTACTACATGAATCAGACTTGCGTTGCTCTTTCATAACGCGCAACATGCAGTAGCCAATGTTCACCGGCCTCCCAAGCATAAAGAAGTACACCATGCACGCCCAAGTCTTGGTGACCTCGGAGTAGTGGGAAGATGGTAGTATACGTGCATTTATGAACCGCATCCACACACAGGCAGGTTTAAGAAACTGCGAGAAATACATGAACTTGTGTCTTCCGGCGGCACTGCGCGCCCACTTATGAGTGGAGCTCGCGCCACATAGGGTATCCCGCAAAGCCTTGTAATCAGGCTTTTTGATGTACTCCCTCAAATCATCATAATCGGGGTCCTCGACCCCCAAAAAGGCATTCAATACCGTAGGATCCAACTTCACTTTCACTCCCCGCACTGTCACCACATCATCCTCCTTCCAAGCTTCCTCGGGCTCCCAATTGGCATACAATTCTTGTACTGTATCCAAGTTGGCGTGCCCCGGACTCTCAAACACCGAGTCCCATTTTAGAGCAATGATCGCTTCGGCCAAACTTCGAAACTTTTGCATCACCCATCTTTTATCAATGGCTTGCTCGGGTATGTATCCCGCAAGCCGCACACTCTTATACCATGTTTGGCATTCACCCTTCTTGACAAAAGGGATGCCATAACGGGTCTTGCCTCCGGGACGTGGTATCGGCACCGCGTCCTTAGGAATCTTAGCCTTGCCTTTAGCCTTTGGTTTGGCCTTGGGTTTGGCCGGTGCCTTGCCGTTTTGCTTGGTAGTGGAAGGCCCGGCTTGAAGTGTTTTCCTCGAGCCCGAAGCGGAGGAAGAGCTCTTGCTTGGCAAAGGGGTAGTCACCATGGTACCTATACAACAATAAAAGATCAATGTGAGATTGATAGATAGGTACCAAGACTATACAATTCAAGCTCAATTGGTGGGGTGCCACCCCACACTTATCACACACTCTATGTGTCAATCACTCAACTCAATGGCACGAGCAACCCCACACTTAAGCAAAACTAGCTTCGGGCAAAGTATGCCACGTGTTTGAATTTTGAAGATCAAGCTAGTGTGGGTGCATCATGATCAATTCTTATGTGTGTGCAACACCTAATGTCCATAATAAGCCTAAAGAATGCATTTCTACTCAAGAATTCACAATGTTATTGAATTTTTATTATTGAGGCTTTTTCACAAACACTTGGTGTGCACACTTTAAAACTAGCAATTTCAATGAGTTTTGGAATGTGCCAACCCTCCCAAAATGTTGGGAGATCTCTTTTTACAAGTCACAAGTCATCTATCTAGCACATTTAACCATTTAGGCACAACAAGCATGAATTTTATGAGTCAACTTGTAACTAGCTAAGAATCATCCATAACAAGAATAAGTGCAACTTACATGTTAATGAAGAGAAAAAGTGAAGAATTTACTTACTTGAATGATTTAGAATGGATTGCACAAGATTTGGAATGATTCCAAGTGATAGAGATGAAGTTGTGAGTGATTAGAGAGTGATTGGGAGTGAAAATAGTGAAAATTTGGGTGTTAGAATCGGGTATAAGGGGATGGGGAAGACCGGGTCGCGGGTCAAAACCCGTTTGACCCGGCAAAACTCACAAACAATTGGCCTTGCGCGATAGGCAGCACGCCACGGCCCAAACGCGGGCAAAATCTTGAGCTACTGATCAACCTGGCGCGGTGGGGGGCGCGGCATGCTTCCCAACGCGCCAAGCCCCTTTGCTTCAGCGAATGTTTTGCGCTTTGGGAGGCGCAGGGCACTCCCGAACGCGCCCGAACACGTTTTTTCGCACCGATTTTTGATTCCAAGTGCAACCCCAAGCGCGAGACATGACTCGAGACGTCCCGCACCCCTCAATGCAATAATTTCACCTTGTTTAGCTCACCCGATTCCTAAAAAAACAACACACAAAAACAACAAACTAAGTGACACTATAAAAACAAAAAAAACTAAACTATTACAAGTACAAACTCGGGTTGCCTCCCGAGAAGCGCCTTATTTAACGTCGTGGCACGACGGGTATAAATCAAGGGTCCCTCAAAGTAATTGAAGTGCGGTGATTCACCACACCTCCCCAATAATGTTTCACCCGTTGACCATTAACCAAAAATGTGTTCTCAGAATCCGGGGCCCTCAATTCAACCGCTCTATGTGCGGTAACACGAACAACTTCAAAAGGCCCCGACCATCTCGACTTCAACTTGCCCGGGAATAATTTCAACCTCGAGTTGAATAACAATACAAGCTGCCCGGGCTCAAAAGAACGACGCTCAATGTGCTTATCATGTCATTTCTTTGTCCGTTCCTTATATAATTTCGCATTTTCATACGCATGGAAACGGAACTCTTCAAGTTCATGCAATTTGAGCATCCTCTTCTCACCCGCTAAGGCCATATCAAGGTTGAGCTTTTGAATTTCCCAATACGCCTTATGCTCTAATTCAACCGGCAAGTGATAGGCCTTACCATAAACAAGCCTATATGGAGAGGTTCCAATAGATGTTTTGAATGCGGTTCGATAGGCCCAGAGAACATCATCTAACTTCATAGCCCAATCCTTCCTCGAGGCATTCACAGTTTTCTCAAGGATTTGCTTGATCTCTCTATTAGACACTTCCACTTGGCCACTAGTTTGGGGATGATAAGCAGTAGCCACCTTGTGGCGAACCCCATACTTAGCCAACAATTTATTGAACAAGCGGTTACAAAAGTGCGTACCTTCATCACTGATTATAGCCCGCGGTGTCCCAAAACGAGTGAAAATATTCTTCTTTACAAACTTCACCACCACACTCGCATCATTTGTTGGAAGTGCAACAGCTTCCACCCATTTAAACACATAATCAACTGCTACTAGGATGTACTTTTGACCCATAGAAGGTGGGAATGGACCCATAAAATCAATACCCCAACAGTCAAACAGCTCAATCTCCAAGATATTGTTCAAAGGCATCTCGTGACGCCTAGTAATAGTCCCAGTTCTTTGGCAACGATCACATTGCTTCACTAAGGCATGAGCATCCTTAAATAAAGTAGGCCAAAAGAAACCAGACTGGAGTACCTTCGCAGCTGTGCGATCTCCACCAAGGTGGCCACCATAAGGAGAGGAATGGCAGCTCTGTAGAATCGGCTCTACTTCTTCCCTTGGAATGCATCTCCTAGCTAGTTGATCAACCCCTATCTTGTACAAATAGGGCTCATCCCACACATAAAATCTACTCTCATGAAGGAGTTTACGCTTTAGCTCAGCAGTTGCCCCAGGGGGGTACACATTACTCACAAGTAAATTCACCATGTCAGCATACCATGGCACCTCAGCTGCATCAAGAGCAAAAAGTTGCTCATCAGGAAATACCTCTTTAATCTCGGGCCCTTCATCTACATGATCTCTATTCTCCAACCTTGACAAATGATCAGCAACTTGATTCTCAGTCCCCTTGCGATCTCGAATTTCAACATCAAACTCTTGCAATAGGAGAACCCATCTATTGAGTCTAGGCTTGGAGTCCTTCTTTTCAAACAAATACCGGATTGCGGCATGATCAGTGTAGACAACAACATGAGTGCCAACCAAATAAGATCTGAACTTATCAAAAGCATAAACTACGGCTAGCAACTCCTTTTCAGTGGTGGTGTAATTGGACTGGGCTGCATCAAGCGTCTTGCTTGCATAATAGATGGAGTGAAAGATTCTTCCAATTCTTTGGCCTAGAACAGCCCCAATAGCATTATCACTCGCATCACACATCAATTCAAACGGCAAGGACCAGTCAGGAGCAATGATGATTGGTGCGGTCACCAACCTTTTCTTCAACTCTTCAAATGCTTTGAGACAAGCCTCATCAAACACAATTTTCACATCCTTCTCCAACAATTTGCACAAGGGAGTGGAAATTTTGGAGAAGTCCTTTATGAAACGTCTATAGAACCCTGCATGTCCCAAGAAACTACGCACCCCCTTAACAGAGATAGTTGGTGGTAATTTCTCAATAGCCTCAATCTTTGCTTTATCAACCTCAATCCCTTGCTTTGACACCTTGTGCCCAAGTACTATGCCTTCTTGAACCATAAAGTGACATTTTTCCCAATTCAGCACAAGATTTGTTTCTTCACAACGGCTCAGCACAGCATCAACATTTCTCAAACATTCATCAAAAGAGTCACCAACCACTGAGAAATCATCCATAAATACCTCTACAAAATTTTCCACCATGTCAGTGAAAATGGCCATCATGCACAGCTGAAAAGTCCCCGGGGCATTACACAACCCAAATGGCATCCTCCTAAATGCATAGGTGCCATACGGACAAGTGAAAGTGGTCTTCTCTTGGTCTTCAGGGGCTATTACAATTTGATTGTAGCGCGAATACCCATCCAAGAAACAGTAATATTCATGCCCTGCAAGTCTATCCAGCATCTGATCAATAAAGGGAAGTGGGAAGTGATCCTTCCTGGTGGCCTTGTTCAGCTTCCTATAATCAATGCAAATTCGCCACCCTGTAACAGTTCTTGTAGGAATCAACTCATTGTGCTCATTCTTCACCACTGTCATCCCCCCCTTCTTAGGAACACATTGCACTGGACTCACCCACTTGCTGTCAGAGATAGGAAAAATAATACCAGCATCCAGCCACTTGATAACTTCTTTCTTCACCACCTCCTTCATAATTGGATTTAGCCTCCTGTGCTGCTCTATGGATGGTTTATGATCTTCCTCCAAGAGAATTTTGTGCATGCAGAAAGAAGGACTAATCCCTCTAATATCAGCAATAGTCCAGCCAATAGCTCTTTTGCGCTCTCGCAAAACCCGCAACACCTTCTCAACCTGCACATCAGACAACAAAGAAGAAAGGATCACGGGTAAAGCATTACCTTCACCCAAATAAGCATAACGTAAATGCTCAGGTAAAGGTTTAAGCTCAAGATTAGGAGCTCTCTCAATAGACGGTTTGGCAGGAGTTAAGGTCAACGGTCTATCAAGCTCTTCAAATTTCTTCCACCCTGGAATGAATCTACTCTGCATATTAAGAACCTCCAAATACTCCTCAATATCATCATCCTTCAGGATATCATCATCATCACATAAGAGTGCCCGTTCTAACGAATCAACATTAGAAGCCAAGAATGACCTTTCATCAGCAGTCAACTCATCATCTACCACTTTTACCATGGACAACTCTTCATAATGAGAAGGAAGCTGGGTAGCTCTGAACACATTAAACACAGCTTCTTCCCTATTTACCTTCATAATCATCTTTCCAGCTCTTACTCTAATAACAGCATCAGCAGTAGCCAAAAATCCTCTTCCCAAGATGAGAGGAACCTCAGGGTCAGCTTCATTGTCAAGAATAATAAAATCAACGGGTAATATGAACTGACCCACTTGTACAAGCACATCCTCAATAATCCCCTCGGGGCATGTAAGAGATCTATCAGCAAGCTGCAGGGTCACAGTAGTGGGTCGTGGCTCACCCAGGCCCAGCTTCCTGAAAACTGAAGAAGGCATCAAATTCACACTAGCACCCAAATCACATAAAGCTCGGCCACCCTCATGTTCCCCAATTTTCAAAGGGATGGTAAAACTGCCAGGGTCCTTCAATTTCTGAGGAAGCTTGCTTCTAACTCTGAACTGCACTCCTCAGTAAGTGCAACTGTCTCAAACTCAGTTAGTCTTCTCTTGTTAGCAACAATATCCTTGATGTATTTAGCATATTTGGGAACATCCCGCAAAAGCTCCACCAAAGGAATATTTACCTGAATCTGACTCAATATCTCCAAGAATTTCTTGTATGCAGCATCAACTTTCTGCTTCTGTAACCTCTGAGGGAAAGGTGGTGGTGGTCTCACAATAGCAGACTCGGGCTGCTTTGCTATTACTGTCTCTGCTTCTTTCTCCACTTCCCTATCAACATTTGGCTCTAGCTCACCAACAGGCTTCCTTGGCTTTGGGGGTACTTCTTCTAAAGCTCTTCCATTCCTCAAAGTAACTGCTTGCACGAATTATTTAGGATTCTTCTCTGTATCACTCGGTAAAGCACCCCGAGGTCTATTATTTTGTGCTCCAGCAAGCTGCCCCAACTGTCTTTCAAGATCTTTCTGCGCACTGCTCAAATCTTTTATTATTTGTGCCTGAGATGCTGAATCATCCATGAGCTTTTGCTGCCCTGCAAGAAGTTTCCTGAGCATATCCTCCATTGCATTAGACTGCTGTGGCTGAGCCTGTGACTGCGACCCCTGCTGTGGTGCATTGCTTTGAGTAAATTGGGGTCTCTCATTACCCTGAAACTGCTCACGGGTATCCCTCCAGGAAAAATTTGGGTGATTATGCCAACCCGTGTTATAACTGTTACCATACTGATTTCGATTCTGACCCTGTGACCTGTTCTGATTACCCACATAATATACTGACTCTAGGTTAGATGGACAAACCTCAGTACTGTGATCCTCACCACACACCTCACAAAAAGTCTGAATTTGTTGCACTGGAGCTAATGGTGGCTTTGCTTGGAGAGTCAGCTTGCTGATTTGATTAGAAATAGCATCCATCTTCGCTCGCAGCTCTGAAATTCCATCTAGTTGAAGTATCCCAGCAGCTTTCTGCGTATTAGCCCTGCTAGCACCCTCAACTTGTGTCGTAGCTCTGCCATCACCCTGCTAATGAGGATTGCTCTGTGAAATCTTATCAAGTAAGTCATAGATCTGCTCAAAATTTAAGGCCAGCACTTGGCCTCCAGCAACAGCATCAACCACAATCTTAGTATGTTGGTTCAACCCCTCAACAAAAGTGTGTGCAACAACCTCATTAGATTGGTTGTGGTGTGGACAATCTCTCAATAAAGCTTTAAATCTCTCCCAGGCTGCATATAATGATTCTCCTTCTAACTGCCTAAAGGACAAAATTGCGCTCCTCAACCTAGCCGTCTTGGCAGACGGATAAAATTTAGCCAAGAATTTCTTAGCTAAATCCTCCCAAGTAGTGATAGACCCAGGCTTTTCAGCCTTTAACCACTTCCTTGTTGTCAGAATCAATGAAAATGGGAACAAAGTCATTCGCACATAATCAGTAGGCACACCCGCCGGTGTATAAGTATCATTGATCTCCAGAAAGTTCTGAAGGTGTTGCTGCGGATCTTCATGCAGGAATCCACCATATTGCCCCGTCACATGCAGCAACTGAATCATGTCGGGCTTGATCTCAAAGTTCCCAGTAATAGCAGGCTTCACAATACTTCAGACTAGGAAGAGCCACATCTCGCACTGCTACTGCTTGTTCTTCAGCCATTTCAACAGGTAGAGAGGCAAGTACGAATGCTAATGCTTCTCGATCTCGCGCTTCCCTTTTTGCCTTTCTCAAGGTTCATTCAAACTCGGGATCAAAAGGTGTGAGTGATTCGTCCTTTTTATTCCTTTGCATTCAAAACCTATTGCCTGAAACAGCACAAGAAACTCAACAAAAAAATTAAACCTGAATAGAAATTAAGTAATTGTTCAAAAGAAAATAGTCCGTAATTAGTCCCCGGCAACGGCGCCAAAAACTTGTTGCTCCCAACGCACACGCAAGTATACGTGGTCGACAAGTAATAAAGTGATAAATCGAATATCGTTCCCACGAGGACTAAGCAGACTAATACTTCGCAAACAATTCCTACAAACCACTTAGGGATCTTTTTCTTTGGTTGTAAGAGTTTTTATAACTAAAGTGCAGTAAGTAAAGTGCTAGAGGTGTAGTCAAACAATGAGAAATACTTTGGTTGTTAACAATATCAAGAGAGTGGTCCAGGGTCAGAGTTACAAACAATCCAGTTGATGTATCCAATTGATTCCACTTCTTAAATCCCGGGTTACTACTAACAGAGTAAATGTAACTGTGAAAACCTTTCAGTTCTTCACAGTCTATGCAAGCTACTTCAATCCCTATATGTCTATGGGTTAAATCACATGCACGCATTAACGATTCATGTAATCAGTTAAACTAGGCAAGCAAGTATATGTCTATCCTACCCGCGAATTGGTTCCCCGAACTAGTTCTATTCTCTCTTATTACGTAATTAGATTCCCTCTTTCGAGTTCAACCCAAAAACCATAGATGATGTATAATTATCGAGCTCTAACAATTACACATGTGAAATCAAGAAAGAATAAGCAACCCGTTGTGGGATTCAATCAATGGGAATCAACCTTCAACAATCAACTTTCATGTAATACTCTAACCCTAGAACGTAAAGTTTAGCCACACATATTTATAATCACAAGACAATAATTTGGTGTAATAATGAAGTAAATGATGTAATAGATGAAAGATTAGGAATAAACCCTTGTTCAATGAGTATGTAGCTCTCAATATTGCTCCAAAGTATCAACTCCCTTTCAAAAACTAAGTAAAAGGCTATTTATAGTGTTTACAAACACCTAGTAATAACTTAGACCTAATACTAGACGGAATAGGAAGTGAAAAACCGCACACAGGGCGCTATAACGGGCGCCCCGCGCCTCAGAAAGCGCCAAAACAACCAGTAGCGCCACATTTTGGGCGCCTTAGGGCCGCGCCACGTGGGTTATCGCTCTGGGCAGTGGGGCGCGGTGGAGGGCGCGCCACGTGCCCTACAGCACCCAGCCAACTCGCCTTCTTCCTTGGCCCGAAATCGTGTCTGTGTCGTGCCTCCGCGTGCTCAATCCAATCCTCAATCATCCTTCAACCAATTCATGTTCAATCAAGCTCCAAAAAGCTCCAAATGCACCGGGTAACAACCTACACACGCACATCATAAAATCAGTGTAAAACCACATTCACAAACTATAAAACGAGTGCAAAACAAGCTCAAATATGCGGAAACATTAAGGAAACCTTGGCATAAAATGCCAAACATCACCATGCCATAACACAACGGTCCACATAATAGTCATAAGTAGAAGGATTACAACTTAATACAAAGAAACCATCGTAAGGATGTCCAGAACCATAAAAGACATTGTCTAGAGTAATTCTCACAACATTGCGACTAAAGTTCAAACAGAAACCTAAATTAAGAAGGACAGACACAGATATTAAGTTCTGTCGAATTTCTGGAGCATATAGGACGTCATGCAACATCAAAGTACGGCCACCACGCAAGTCAATCCTGCAAGTGCCAAGACCTTTGACTTCAACCTTCGCATTATTTCCTACGTATATCCACCTTGATCCAGATGGTACTCGACGGTACTCCACAAACGCTTCTCGATCACGGGTCACATGGTCGGTGGCCCCTGAGTCTACAATCCACACAGGATAAGATTCAGTTAATAAAACTATACTAGAAACAAATGTAGTACTTAGAGATGCGTTTTGAAATGCTACCTTTTTCGGCTCAGTGCATTCACGAGCAAAGTGTCCCGGCACTTGGCAGTTGTAGCATTTCATCTTGCTCTTGTCTTTCTTCTTAAAGAACCGTTTTCCCTTCTTAGGTTTTGGTTTCTTTCTCTTCTTTGAGGGTCCCTCACTAGTCTACTTGCCCTTTCTGCCTTTCTTCCATTCATTTTTACGCTTGAATCCTGAAGCCTTTTTACCACTTGATTCTGCCACATAGGAAGTGGATATAGCTTTTTCAGCACCAAGCCGCTCATCTTCAAGCTCAACATGGCGAGCAACATCACCAAAAGTTTTGATGCTGTCATTGTGGGTCAAGTTTACTTTCAGATGTTCCCAATTACTTGGAAGAGACCGGATCACTGCCTGAACCTGTTGCTCATCGGAGAGAATATGACCAGCACTTTTGAGTTGAGCTATCATGTTTGACATCACCCTAAGGTGTTGTTTGACACTGTGGTCATGACGCTTCTTGTAAGTGTCAAATTTGATAGTCAGCTGTCTAAGGCGGGTCACAGTAGTACCCCCATATGTTTCTCTCAAATGTGCCCACATGGCATGAGCAGTAGGAAATTGTTCACATTCATGAATGAAATCATCCACAACCGAGCTTACAATGATTCCACGAGCAGTGGCATCTTTCTTTTTCCAAGAACTGTAAGCCTGAAGATCTCTCTTATGTTGGGCAGTGTTACCCTCCTCTGGGCAAACCATGGCTTCTAGAGCATCTTGCGCTTCCAGCACATACCACATCTTACGGCTCCAAATGTCATAATTCTCGTCGTTCAGTTTGTCACCCTTGTTTAAGTCAGCAATGATAGTTTTTGATGCCATAGTCTGTTAAATGAAACAATAATGCAAGTGTATTTATTACTCATCATTCTCGCATGTGATATACACACTTAGGCAAATCAATATAAATAAAATATTAATTTTACACTTAGTATAGAATCGAAAGGTTACTAAGTTTCCATTCATCATCTCCAACTAAATGTTCAACTAATATTTTATAAAATCATTTCTCATAGTGTGTATCTCGTTAAGATTTTCAATATCATGTCATACTTATTTTTAATTGCCACGTATAAAAAATTAAACAAATAAAATGACATGTAATCTTGCAAACAAATAACAAAGTTTCATTAATTAAAAAAAAAAATTACAAGTAGTTGTGGAGACGATTCTCCCATTCGGCTTCAAATTTAAGAATATAAACCCAAAAAGATTCACTTGGCCAAACCTCGTGATAAATATCAGTTAAAATGCTACCTAAAGGTTCTCCAAGTGAATCTACTAAAATTGCTAAGGCTTCCCAATCATAAAGTTCAATTTTGCCAATAGCATCAATTAATGCATCTCGGGTAAACTGATAATGTTCAATTTGATCAGCTAGTGAAGCCCTAAGCTCTCTAAATTTCTTTTCTCTTTTCCTTCGTATAGCCGTTGCATCCCTTAGCACATTTTGTATCGTCCTGGAAACATCATTCCTATGACTTCACGTCCTCGGGAATATGTCATATGACGACGTACTCTTCTACGTTGTCCTCTTGCTCGATTTCCAATACCACTCCCACTTGGAGCAAGTCGAGCTTGTCCCTGTTCAGCCATATCTGAAATAGGAACAATGAAATAATAAGAATGGACATACCATTCAATGTGACAACATATGCCACATTTACTTGTAGAAGATTGCATGTAAGGGTTATATACCATTATAATAGTTTGGCTATTACGAAGTCATTCGAAGAGAAATATATTTATAGGCAGAACTTCAACACTTCATATCTCACTCATTTTAAATCCGTTTATCATCATATAATATATCAACGGAAAGCTTGTGACGAGTAGATTCTGAAAATATACAATCCATATTTTAATTCTAAACCAGTAATTTGCAGAAATCAAATTACAGAATGCAGTTTTTAATAAAACTGTCACAATTTTCAGCATAACTTCAAAAATTCGTATCTTACTCGTTTTAAATCCATTTTTGATGAATAATATATCAACGGAAAGCCCTAAACGAGTACAATCTAAAACAAAATATGTATCATACCGAAAATTAGTTATGGGCTAGACTAATTTTAATTTTCAGACATTATATTATGCTGTTAACATTCAATCCATGACTTGGAAATAATTAACAAGAACCCTAGGCTCGGATACCAATTGTAGGTAATTAAAGGGGCAAGAACAACAAATTGTGTACCTTGTTTTGCAGCGGAAATTTTTGAACTCACCACCGTAAAAAATTACCCCAAGTCAAACCTTGAATCACTAGGAAACAAGATATATATTTCACCAACTAAGTGCCTTGTTTGTGTGTTGATATGGAAGAACAAAGAAGGAAAATTGTTTCTTTCTTTCTTATTAGATTCCCAAGAAATAGTTTCTCTCTCTTATAATGGAAGAGAATAGTAGTTCCATGTTCAAAAGAAAACTGCCCCATGACCTGTACGTGCGTTAACTTCCTTATAGAAGTTATCCTCTTTTTTTTCTTTTTTTTCTTTTATCTGATTTCCTTCAAAATCGGGTCGGGTCAGTCCACATATGCGACGCACGACCCAAGCCCAATTTCTAACACGTTGCAAAGTGGCTGTTACGTAAATTTGAAAAGGATCATTGGAACCTGAAGAAGAGGGATCAATTAGTGGAGGTGGAATGATCCCAGCTGTCGGAGTTAAGCCAGTTGGTGGAGTTAAGCCGGCGGGTTGAATTGGCGTTCCACCACTTGGTGATGTGACGCCAGTTAGTGGGTAGGAATTTCGGATTGTGATGTTATCAGGGTTATTAGTGTTGTCTACCATTGACAAGAATCAACAAGGATGATATTAAAACCTTGAAACGCAACCTTGGAACAAACGGTATTGCTTGTACTCCACAGACAGCGTAAATTTGTGTTGGTCTAAATCTGATTAGGAAAATCAATCGAATTTTATTTTGAATTAACAAGCAATTATTCATATCAACGTTGTAATTAACATGAACTAGACAAGTGAAATGTGGAACAAGAGTATAAGCTTTTTTGGATACATTTTTTAATGCCCTTTCATGATTACCATGTGACTAATTATAATATACAAGGGTGAAAGAACAATAAATATAATTAATGGCTATTACTCCACGTTCGATCATGGCCAGTCCATAATCTCCCTCTGCAATACAGTCATAATGGGCAACAGCTACGAAATTAACTGCATTAAAGAATAACGGCTTCTCCTAGGGTTGTATCAATCACCTCGATGAACCAAGCCTCCGCATATCCGAGGCATGGACTTCATCAAGGCTTGCCTATGCATCTTGCCTTCAGTTCTCCCTTCGACGTGTTAACTCAAATGGTGTCCGTTGAAACTTGCCTCGAGCTCTGGGCCCGAGGCACGGTTGATTTTTTACCCAATACACATGTGAATGGTGGCCATTCAGACATTTCACATCACCTGGTTATGAACCAGAATTACTATATATATAGATATAGATTTTATATGTTTTTCATATTTTAAACATTTTCATCCGCTACTTTCATTTACCAAACTATTTTAGTCAATACACGTTCCCAAATATGTATTTATAATTTCAATTTCCATGTTTATAATTATAGCCACTTACTCATCCCTTCAAGTGAAATGATCCACTTCCATGAGTTGATACTCTCTTCGTTCCACAAAGGATGTCATAGTTTAAGGGTCAAGGTTCCTAATTTGACCGCAAATTTAAACTTAAATTCTTCATATTTTTTAAGATACACTTTGCATATTTAAAAACTACATAAGAAGTAATATAAATTAAAATAGTTAATAATTTAAACTATTAGAAAAATATTAAATAAAACTCGGTCAAAGAGTATCTTCTTTGACTCTCCAAATAGTAACTACCACATCTTTTGTGGAATGATTGGAGGACTCAAGAGGGTAAAGAACGTGAGTCACATGGTCAAAAGGCAAATATTGCAAACTAAAGTGAGTGTGTTATCCATCACTCGATTTGTCTCCCTCAATCCATTCTTCCTATCCAGATTCAGAGGCTCATTAAGTGCAAACAAATGGGGCCTAAAGAGCATACATACCTAGATCAAAGTATTGCATTTCATCCACTAAAAGATAAGCAATTTGATCTGATCAAATAAATCCTAGAGGACACGTTGATGGAGATAGTTGGGATTAATTACTATTCGATTTGGAGTGAAAGAGTGTGAGTGAGAAATTGAGGGAAATTGAAAAGTCTCATTTATAAAGGAAAAGAACTTTGTCCTAGATAAGAATAGGAAAAGTGTTGTAAATCCATGTATTTGTGTTAATGTGGATGACCACTACTCACCACTAACTTATGATTTACTACCCCACTTTCTCCTACTTAATTCCTCCTCACTTTCTCCTACTTAATTTCTCATTTAGTCACCTATTAATTCTTGTAACCTTTGAGATGACTTGTAACTTCCTATGTATTGGTGTCCTATAAATAGAGGATACTTTGTCTATGGAAGACACATTTGAAACACTTTGAGAATAATACAAGTTCTTCTTTCTCCTCTTATATATTTTATCTTGTTTCTTGCACTACTTTACTATTAGTTTTACAACACGTTATCAGCACGAGTCTCTAAGTTCATTTTCATATCATCATCAAAGAGCTAAAACAGAAACCAATTCGTGGCCTGCTCCAAGTTGTTGGCGGTCAAGCATTGGTTATGGCTAACTTCACCTTTTAATTTAATTGACCAAGTAATATGTTCCAATATTATTCTACTTTCTATTGATTTGTGATTCCTAGACGTTTTCTCTTTAATGTTAAGCTGTACTAATTGTAAGAGCTCTCAAAGGTTGACTTGGGAAAACAAATCTTGCCCAGCGAATGGTAAACATTACTCTAGTACGTAGTTTGTTCATGTTTAGTTAAAACTCCACTAGTACAAAATTATGGTATCTTTTCTCTAATTTATATCATTTGGAGTTTTTTTCAGAATACTACCATACGCGTAACATGTGAGTTTGTATTCCTAAAATCTATTTGAACGCCTAAGTTAGAATATGTTTGTCCCATCATTATTTGTGCATTGCACACATAAGAACAAAATCATCTAACAAGGATCTATTAGTTATTTGTGATCAATTTACAATTAAGTTTGTGCAGGTGCTATTTTCTTAATGTATAATATACCATGACATGATTTCGATGTTAGATTGATAATGGAATTTTATTAGACGCTATTTAGTATAGCAAAGCCTATTTATTTGACGCTATTTTTTTGTTGAAGGATCCACTTTCCAGAGTAAAATAGTTAGAAGGTCAAATTTTATATTGCCCTGATTACAATTGCTTCAGTATGATCGAAATTTGTAGTTGTCAGCCATATATGATAAAGATGTTGACAACCGTATATGGTAAATATAAGCGTCAGTAATCTTTGGATAAGGTAAAGCTTAAGGTATATTTTTTCCTTGGAATTAAAATTGTAAAAATCCCTACTTGATGTGAATATTGATTTAAAAGTTTGTATAATCTATAATGAGAATATTTAATTCCTCCCATTTACTCATAAAATTACAATATTTTGAAAAATAAAAAGAATAGCATGAAATATTGTGAAAGTGTGACTTCATAATTATGGCTCCGGGGAGAACCCCATCGCACTTTGGCCTATAATACATTATTATTTGTGGACGTCGGGTCCAAAGTCCAAGTGCACCATGATGATAAGATATTTGGGTTTAAGTCCCAACATATTATTATCTTACATGACCTTTTATGGTTAAGACATTGAGTTCAGATCTCAGTGCACCAAATTGATGATATAATGATGACTGAGGCAAAGTAATATGCTTTTGATGAGAAATAATGAAGCCCGTCCACTAAATAGGCTCCATTCATAGAGGTGAATGTGGGAGCAATATATGCTCCATTCCCTAAGAAGAATGTGGGAGCAACACATGCTCCATTCATGAATATGGATGTGGTAGTAATTATGCCTGAAAGAAGGCAAAATAATTTCATGCCTAAAAGAAGGCTCAATAGTATTATGTCTAAAAGAAGACAAATAATTTTATGTCTGAAAGAGGACAAAGTAATTACCATGGTAAAGACCATGGTTGTGGACGTGGCAAAAGAAAAAAATCATCATCATTGTAAAATAAATAAGAGAACAATAAGGGTTCTCAAATTACCATTTACATGGTAATGATAATAATGTCATCGTTGTGGTATGTGACTATGAGGCAAGTCCATATGATTATGGTCCATTCCTTGAAGCGAATGAGACAATTTACTATAAATTTTATTATAGACTCATTCCCAGAAGTGAATATGGACGTGCCCATGAGTGGTTGATAAAGTACCACAACTCACCTCTAGAAAAGGTTCGACTATAATAATTCTATTATTTATTGTGGCGTAAATGGTCATTGCTCTCGTACAGAACGTACGCCATAATTATGTATTATTATGAATTACATAAGAGCAAGTGAAGCGAGAAATCGATCTTGTCTATAATGATTTTACATGAGAAAAAATAATATGATTTTCTCCTTGAATGGAGATATTCACCATATGGTTGGTGTAATAAAATATATGGTAGTACAAAGCTATTTGAGTCCTCCAGAAGAGCCAAAATATTACTACCTGGAGGAATGAGATCGATGAAATTTTATTGTAGTATCTCTCGAAAGAAACTTATTAAGTTTCAAATACATTTGCCAAAATGGCTAAGAGACTAAATTTGATTGAAAGATATGAATATCTTTATATTACTACTAGAATGTCAGGTGAGATATATGTGCTTGAAAAGCTCCCCACCTCTTTCTCGAGTATGTACTACTCAAAATATAAGTGTGGTAAAATTATATGTGCATGCCACAATAAACTTTTAGTTTATTGTTACAATGCTCATGCTATCGTAAACTTCTAATTTACTAGATGAATAAATTTATAAGTTGGCATGACCGGTTTGACCATCCCGGTTCAAATATGATGCACAAAGTATATAAATGAGAATTCGCATGGGTATATACTGAAGAATCAGGATTCTTCAAGAATTCTTTTTGTGCTGTTTGTTCTCAAGATAAATAAATTATTCGACCAACTAAATTTGGGATTAGGATCCCCGAACTTCTGGAATGTATAAAAGGTGAATATGGGCCCGTTCACCTGCCATGTGGACTATATAATTATTATAAATAGATGCATCTATGATAAGGTCACATGTGCGTTTTATTACAAACCGGCAATGATACTTGCGAGGTTAAGTATTTGCTCAAATAAATCTTATTATGAGCATATTTCCAGATTATGCAATCAAGACAAGTTATCTTGATAATGTTGGCAAGCAAGTTCAGCAGATTCATATATTGAAAGCCTTTAATTGCTAAACCATGTATATGAGAACAATGCTACCTAAATCAGGTATGAGGTAGGGTATATCCATAAAGCAGCACTTGTGCTCCCCCTCATAATTGGTTCAGGGTCAGGAATTAAATATTTTCCATCTCATAATTTAATGTGTGGTATATTGTCAATTGCTCCACCGCAACGCACAAAGATGGATCCCATATAAGGTTGGGAACGAATGTTAGTTTCGCTAACATTAGGGGGAGAAATTAATGCAGCTGAGGAATAAATAAATTAAATTATCATTTGATTACGATCCTCATGTAAAGATAATGCAAGTCACTGCCAGACGCATTACTGACCCAAAGAAAAATATTATATTCCAGCTGCTAATACTCCTGATGTCCTGGTGAGACAATCTATTTATGTAAATGAGTCTAAGGTACGCCTGAAGCGTGGTAGACCATTCGGTTACAAAGGTAACAGTTCTTGAAAAAGTAAAGGAGCAAATATTTGAGATGGTCAAATAAGGAGGCAGGGCTCTAAATAGCTCATGACATAACACTTCATAAAATCTCATCAGGAGAGGTTCAGGTACCTGAAAATTTATGAATGTGAAGAGATCTCAATATGTTATGTTGGATTGGGAACCGAGATATGATATTATGGTCGACGATATCTTAAATATATTATAAAGCTCAATATTTATATGATTATGAGGATCTTGAGCTTAAGTCTGTTAGGAATACAGACATGAAATTATTGGCCAAAAATAGCAAAACACATTCAAGTAAAAATTGGCTTCACTTGAGTGACGTGAAGTTTTTGGACCTATAGTCCAAACACCTGAAGGTGCAAAGCCAGTGGTGTACAAAGTTTTTTTTGTGCAAAAATATTGATAATAATAAATCGTTAAATATAAAGAACGACTTGAGGCACAAAGATCTGACATTGATTATATGGAGCTATATTCTCCTTTGGTGGATGCAATCGCCTTCAGGTATGTTATAGGTCTGGCAGTGCATGAAAGACTTGATATGCGTATCAACTGGCTATTTATGTCTTGCGGGTAAACATCTATATTATGGCACTATACAAAATAAATTGCTGCTGCTACTTCTTCAAATTATGAAGAGATAATGATCCTTCATCAAGCTAGCTGACAATATAAATGATTGAGACCAAGGGCTCAACTTATTCAGCAACAATGTGTCTAGTCTGTGAAGACGAAGTAAACAATATTATATGAAATATTGCATGGATAATTCTGCTAATAGGAAGATACAACTAAAGGAGACAAATATTCAGTAGGATTCCTTTTCAATCGTGATCTTTAGAAGAATGATGAAGTTAATACTGAAGAATTTATTTCAGTGATAGTTTAGCGGATTTGTCCACTAAGTCATTGCCAATCTCAACATTTGAGAAGCTGATTTACAAGATTGGAATATGTCGTCTTCAAGATATTGAATGATGTTTTCATGAGGGGGAGTAAAATACGTGCTGCACTCTTTTTCCCTTAACAAGGTTTTATCCCACTTGGATTTTACTTGTAAGGTTTTTAATGAGGCAGCTCTAAAGGCGTATTAAAGGAAGTGTGTAACTTGAAACACTTTGAGAATAATACAAGTTCTTCCTTCTCCTCTTATATATTTTATCTTGTTTCTTGCATTACTTTACTATTAGTTTTACAACAAAAAGAGTTTTGTTGGGTTTGAATAGAGAAGCATAACTACTAACTCTTGAAAGGATTGATAAGAAGGAAAGCTTCGCGCCATCATCATCACCACTTGCACCACTCGGCTTTGGCTTCAGCTTCAGATTCAAATTCGAACTCACTAAAATGATATGATTGATTGATTAATTTTTTGAAAAAAAAATATATTATTTATTAAATTTTAATATTAATATTCCTGATCGTTTGTGTAATAGTATTAAAATTTCGTTGGCCTTTCTTCATAAATAGACACTTCAAAAAGGATGTTATTTGAATGATACCTTTTCGTTCCACACAGCTAAATTCATTCAAATTTTTTAATGCAAAAAAATTCTAAATCATCTCCTATTCTCTCTGCAATGCATTCAAAAAATTAGTGAGTGCGTCGAGTAATTTTACTCCGTTGTTTGAGTTTGATGATAACTCTGTGGTTGAGGTGCCACTACCACAAAGTTGAGTAATTCCGTTCTATCCTGAATAGTATTAATCTGTGAACCTTGGAAAATGATGATGTAATAAGATTCTTGAAGGCAGCACAAGCAACCTGTGGCTCGAAATTATTATTCATCTGCATTTTACTGCTTCTGTTTTCTATTTTAATTTGTCTCGAAAACCACAAAGATAACAAGCTTAAAGAATCAAATATACCTTTGTGGTTTTCTACTCCTAACATTATGGTTTAAGTTTTTTTTTTTGTTTCTGTTCATATTGGAGATTAAAATCTGCCTGAACCATAATATTAATGTTGATTTGAAGACTAAACATTTCATTGTGCTTTTAACTTTTATAAAATTCAAAAAGTTCACCATTTAATGAATCTATTTGTCTTATCTAAAAAAGGAATGACAACATAGGTAGGTTTTGTTTGATTTTTTCATTTACCAAACCAAACCAACTTTGTCGGTTTTATAAATCTATAAACCAAATCAAAACGCATAAAGTCGATTTTTGCTATATTGGTTTTTCTCAATTTTTTCTTGATTTTTTTGAGGTTTTTAATTTGGCAAAGTCTCCACGCCACAAAGTATTTAAATAGTACTGCTAATAAAGATAATTTTTTTTTTTATAAAACACGTGTTCCTTATGGGCAATTATGAAAATGAACATATCCTGGAATACTAATAATCACGATGTTAAAATAACATGTGCTAATAAGCATTAACAAACTAAAAGAACTAGATCTAACATGGCTAAATCAGTATTTTTGTTAATTATAATACATAGCTAAAACACTAATAAAAAAATTAAAATTAAATCATGCATTTTTTCCTATCCAAACCGATGCAAAGCCAAAAAGGTTATATCTAACGCAATTGTCTATAGGTGGTCACTGTATCACTGATTAGGAGAAAGAATCATAGCACTACATAAGCTTCTTAATGCATTGGGCTCATTGATCTATTTCATCAAATATAGCCCAAGCCTAGAATATTATCTCAACAAACAGAAACAATAGAAAAGTTTATAATATATTGTATAATTTTACATTATAATGAATATTCTAATGTATAAAAATTTTAAAAATGGTGTACATATTATGTTGGTTCGATTTGGGGTCTGCTCAATTTGTTTTTTTTTTTTTTTTTTAGTTAAAACCAAACCAAACCTAATATTGTTGATTTTTCCTTTCTAAAACCAAACCAACTCAAACCACATGTCATTTTTTTCGGTTTAGTTCGATTTGTCAGTTCAGTGCGGTTTGCCGGTTCGGTTTGAACACCCCTAGTTTGAATTAATGATTTTGTTAAAAGCAACTTGTTTATTGAAGGTTTGGTGATAAATGACATCTCAAGTAGCGATGATGATCTGCCTCTAGTATGGAAGGACTTTAAGAGTTACCTGAAACATAAGCACAAGGAGATATCACTTGAGGATTTGATTGTCTGCTTACGGATTGAAGAGGATAACAAGTCTACTAAAAAAGGCATGTGAAAACACAAAAATAGCGGGAGCAGACATTGTTGAGCACACCCCAGAGGAGAATAAGAAAAAGATGTCTTCCAGAGAAAAGAACTACCTTGATAAGAAAAAGTTCAAGGGTAATTGTTTCAATTGTGGCAAGGTTAGATATAAGTTCTCGGATTGTCATGCCCCAGACAAGGATAAGGACTAGAACATGAAAAATGAAAAGGGACAAGACAACATAGTTGAAGGAACAAGATGTCCCTAGGAGTGCAAGATGTTGATTTGTATTATGATTTCCAAATACAATTTGGTCGGAAATATTAAGGAATGATGGAGTAATTCTAGAGCCACTGGCCATGTTTGTACTGTTAAAAAAGCTTTTGCTTCATATGCTTCCGTTGGACCCGATGATCCGCTCTCCATGGGAAGTTCTGCAAATGCCAAAATTGAATAATGTGGAAAGATATGCCTCAAGATAACGTCTGACAAGGTTGTGACTTTGAATAATGTTCCTCACATAGCTAAAATATGCAAAAACTTGGTGTCTACTATACTTCTCGTTAAAAATGGGTTTAAGTCACGTTTTTATTTCTAATGAAGATGTAATAAGTAAAAATGAAATGTACGTAGGAAAAGATTACCTAACTGAATGTCATGGTCGTTGATAGTATGAATATAATTTCATCTTTTGGTTACTTGTTTAAGCCAAATATTTTATGGCATTCTCGTTTGGAACATGTCAATTATAAAACCTTGCACAAAATGATCAATTTGGATGGATTGCCTAAATTTAAATGCAAAAAAATCAAAATGCCAAATATTATTGAGTCTAAGTATGCTAAATATCCTAACAAGTCAATTGAAGGAAATTCTTAACTCTCATGCGTAATTGACAATGACATGAAGTCAATACCATTTTTCGGTGGAAAGAAGTATCATATAACTTTTATTGACGATTGCACTCACTACATCGATAACGAAGATTTCATCTATGCGGATGTTAATAGCATTGGAAATCATGTATGGTCTTGAAATCCATCAAATTGATGTTAAAAAAGCCTTCTTAACTAAGCACCCAAATGGTCTGTGGTTCGTGAAAAAGAAAAGAAGATCTCTAGACTTGAAAGTTTTTTTGGGACTAAAATAAGCACCCAAACAATGGAATGCAAAAACTTGACCATACAATATTGTCATCATTTTTTAGATTAATGAATGTGATAAATGTGTTTACATTAAGAATACTCCAAACCAGATGACCTGATGGTCTGGCTTTGTCTCAATCTCATAACATCAAATCAGTACTTGACAAGCTCAAGTATTCATACTTCAAAGTTTAAAAAATTCCAATTGATGTAAACCTTACTCTTAAGAAGAAAAAAGGTCAAAGTACCTCTCAATTGGATTACATGTGTGTGTTGCGATGTTTAATGCACATCATATATTGTACATGGCCAGATATAGTTTGTGTTATATAAGCTGAATCGATATATGCACAATCAAGATCAAACTCATTGAATGTCAATGCAACGAGTATTGTGATCTCTGCAATATATCTAAGACTTTGCTCTACATTACAGTAAGTATCCTACGATTATTGAGGGATTTTTTGATGCAAACTGGATCACCGGTTCAACTGATTCTGAATATACAAGTGGATATATTTTTGCAATTGGTGGAGGAGCGGTATCTTGGAAATCGTTCAAACAAACATGTACAACACTCTCTACAATGGAAGCTGAATTAATAGATTTGGACAATACCATGAAGAAGTTGAATGACTTCAAAATTTCTTGGAAGATATTTCATTTTTGCCAAAAGCATTGAGACTGATCTGCATATCGATAATAGAAAGGGCTAGGGCGTGATGTATAATAAAAAACATCGTCACACATGATCAGGACATACAACCTTTATACAACTACTCTTTAAGGGAATTATCATGATCGACTATGTAAATTCAAAGGATAATATGTCGGATTTGCTTACAAAAGGCCTAACTAGAGAGGCAATTGATTGGTCATCGAAGAATATGCGACTATGGTCAAGAAAAAGTTAATCATGTCAGTAACTCTACCTAGAAGACTGGAGATTCCATGATCTAGGTTCAAGGAGCTCAAAAAAAATTATGAATGACGGTTCAGTATTGTCAAATAAAAGTTATTTTAGTCCATTCTCATGATGAGACAATGTTCAGTACCAAAAGTAGAAAGTTAATGCTTTTAAATGGTTTCTAAGTTGATAAGAAACTATCAAATAGTGTACATCTATGTGATTACACATGTAGGAAAATATATGTAAGTGTGAAGTGGAAGAGTAAGGCAAATACTCTATGAATTTATAAAACCATGCGATGTTTATGACAAAAATAAATACAGCCATGAGAACCAAAGACGATGAAGGGTTAATTGTGTAACTTGCATTGTCTAGGTGTATACAAAAGCTTGACGGTTCAAAGATATTAAATTTATCAATCAATTGAGTACATCCATTATATGTTTACTAATAAAATTTCATACTTAGCCCGATATAATTAATCCTTTCTTATCAAATCACCATGTTTTTTGGGCATATTTCAATCGTATAGTACTCCCTATTTGAAACGACCTCGGTTAGTCGTTTCGGAAGTTAGGATTCCGATTGGCGTGCCAATAATTAAAAAATAAATTCGTAACGTCCATTAGGACCTGTCTGTAAAATTTGAGCTAAATCAGACCTCGTTTGGTAGGCATCAGAAGAAGGTTTCAGTTTTTATTGTTGATAAATATAAAAAAAAAAGATTTTCGAGCTCAGTTTTGGTGAACGAGCTCCGATTCAAAATCCGCAAGTGCCGTTAGGTTCGTATGATTATTTGTGACTTTTGTGCTTTTTTCGAAATTCGATTTCGAGGTTGTTCGGCTAGCTTCCGCTAAAATGCCGAAAGTTAAATAATTTGAGCTTTCACATCTCTTCACTACTACAAGTATGTAACAGATCGTTGCTTAATGCTTCTACGTACTTCATTTAACATTCGAGGACGAATGTTCCTAACGGGGGAAGATTGCTACACCCCGTATGTCCAAAGTGACGTATATCATTCTAATGACATGTTAAGAATGATTTAAGTGATTTTAAAGTCATAATATTACCATATAAGATGTTTATATATTGAATATAAAGTTTTGGAAAAATCGGATTTAAGTTGCGGAAAAACCGACTAAGGAATTACCTTGTAACGAAGCTTTTTCATAAATTAATTCCATGTGTTATATGAGGTCTTTTGGGGACATATCATATACAAAATTGAAGGTCTTGGAGTGTAGTTTCCAAAAATTTTGATGGTTTGTTCATAAAATATTTAGATAAAAAGATATGAGCGTCAGAAGTCTGGCCAGAAAAAGGAACATAAGCGCAAAAGAGGACTAAAACTGAAATATTTCAAGTATAAAAAGAAAATTTCCCCCATATCTCGTCACTTCCAGAAAAATAAAGAGAGTAACAGTGTGTTCTTGAGTATTGAAGCCACTAATATCGTTTTGAAGGATGGACGTCAATCTTAACTCGAAATCGAAGACAGATTGCGTCAAAACGCTCTACGCGATTAAGGTAAACTTATGCTACCTTCAATTTCGTCTATAGCTTGAGTTTTAGAATTACTTCATGGCTAAGGAAAGTACCTAAATGTTGTGTTATAGCTTATATAAGCTTTAGAAGGTGTGGAATTCAAATGAAACAAGGTTTAGAAGCAAGAAACATCAAAGGTATGTAAGGCTAAACCTTTCTTTTGGCAAGGCATGTATATGTTAGCTTTTGAAGCTTTCTTAGTTCTAAATTTAGTGTTTCTTGTGAGAAACTGGTATGGTATCAAGGAAACCTTGTATATACTTAATTTGGTACAAAAATCCAAGGTGAAAGACGTCAGAATCAGCAAGACAAAACGTTTCAAAATCTGGAAAATCATTTTGATCTTTCGACAGTTGTTAGTATATTAATCATAACTATCTGTACAAAATTTCTATTTAGATTCTTTAAGAATCCCCAGAACCCTAAGACATATATCTAAAACTTTTATGAAGACTATGCTACACTCTGGAAATTAGGTTGAAAATCAGGACAGTGGTGCTGTCCAGACATTCTACCTGCGGATTTGTTATGTCATCCAGTTGTCTCATCTTGTTATCCGTTTAACATGTTTATGTTATCAGTTTATCTGGGTATTAATTCCCATGTATAGTATAGTACTGGTTCTGTTTTGCGGATCATCCAGTTTCAGGGGAAACTCTGCCGAAATTTTTATAGAAATTCAAAGAGAGTGACAAATTCTGAGTTCTAGCTTGTGTCTATAATTCTATCCAGAGTTTTACTCTCATTCCTTTGAGTCCATATCTATTCTTGCCACATGTTTTATGCCTCATACATTTTTATACTTATATTTTGATCATGTTATGTGTGATTTGGAGTCCCCTATAGAGGCAGGACATTGGACACACAGTCCGGTCGCGTGGGTATCAGGTTCCTAACCGGGTTGCCCTAAGATGTGAGGAATGAAGCCTTTAGCCTAATTTGATATATTTTTCTGCTTATTAAATAGAGTGGGATCGTTTGGCAATGAATCCAAAGGACAAAGCGGTTATTGAGTGGCTGTACTAACTTTGGGAGAGGTAAGTGTTTATATCCATTTCTTTGGAGGCACCTGGCTTCGTGGATTTTCTACCACGTGTTCCTTACGTGTGTAGCTGCCGATAGGCGTACTCATTACGCCTTATCTTTGAATTTACATTGTATACTATTTTTTATGCCCTGTTGTGGGTATTGTATTGAGCATATGAGCATTGCACTCTGGTTTTGAGTATTGCATATACTTTCCGGTTGGCGATGAGAGTCCCGCACCAGTGAAGGATCATTATTGCATATACTTCCCGGTTGGCGATGAGAGTCCCACGCCGGTGAAGGGTCATCCTTTCATATACTTCCCGGTAATCGATGAGAGTCCCGAGCCGGTGAAGGGTCATTATTGCGTATACTTCCTGGTAATCGATGAGAGTCCCGAGCCGGTGAAGGGTCATTATTGCATATATCTCCTGGTAGACGATGAGAGTCCCGCGCCGGAGATAGGTATCAGGCATATGTGACTGCATTACATAGTACCGCATTCATCCCATTTCATTGCACCGCATACTGACTATGGTGTGTATTGTGTTGTGTTTTAAGTATGCGGTATGTATACTATGTCGTGGACATATCTTAGTTTGTCTATATATTTCTGGCTCGTATTCAGGGTTGCGGGGATCGGGTTGTACGCCACGACGGTATAAATATAAGGATCGGGTTGCAAGCCGCAAGGGTATAAATATATGGATCGGGTTGCACGTCGCAACGGTATAAATATATGGATCGGGTTGCACGCCGCGATAGTATGAATATATGGATCGGGTTGCACGCCGCAACAGGAAGTATTCCTAGTTGTTGATGAGTTTGTGATGCCATACGTGTTTCTAGTTATTATCTGGCTCTGCCTTTTCATAATTTAAATAAGAGGAATTTTGTTTATCTGTTTCTCTTCTCCCTGGCAAGCTATCCTATTCTTTGAGGTGGCTAGTCTGCCCCACTTATTGAGTCCTTTTGACTCACCCTTGTTTTTTGTTTTCTTTTGTCTATCTATTTCGTTTCGGCAGGTTCGCTTCAGGATTGAGTTCGCCACGTGGTGAAGGAGCGAAGATGACATCAACTGTTAGGGTGAGCCAGCTTTTATTCCGGATGGCCACCAGTTTATTGTATATTATTTCAGTTGTATTTTGCTCCCTTCAGGAGGTATCTGTCTTCTCTTGTACTCTTACATGTCTAGTCTGGATAGCCCAAAACCTAGTATGTTGGGTAGTCAGCTGTAATTTCTTTTGTACAGCTTAGAGGTGTCAGTATGTCTGTATTTTTTTTTTAAAAGTCCTGTCCTTATTTATGAACTTTTGTATTTATTTTCCTAATTTAATTGGTAAAGGTTCGCCCGACGGGTCTAGGGGAGGATGTCGGGTACTCGCACGGCCTAACCGGATTCCAGGTCGTGTCAGTTGGTATCAGAGCTTAATTTAGAGTCTACCAAGACCAAGACAGTATCTAGTAGAGCCTCGCTGATGGGTACGTAGACGTCCGTACTTATCTACGAGAGGCTATAATGGCATTTAGGAAGTTTCACTTCCTTCTTTTACGATCATGCGTCGGTCTTGGATGCAAAAGTATTTTCATTAATTCGTTCGTGGTAATTGTGAACCCTCGTGCGATAAATCAACAAACAATATGAGTTCAAGACGGAGCAGTCTAGCCTGGGACTAGCACTGACAAAGTCCCGAGAGTTTTTTATCGTGTTGACGATCTAGTTACGGAGGTCCTAGCAGTACGAGCTTTATGATGGGCAAGGGAGCAGGGCCTTGTGGTTCCCTTTGCTCTCTGCGATGCTTTTATGAGACTTTTGGCGACGCAGATATCGTAAGAACCTATTACTCGCTGAGCAGCCTATCAGGTTGTCGTAGGTGCAGACGTTTGGTCTCAGGGAGCTCCTGTTCTAGTTATTAATGTTACCGCAGTAAATTATGTTCCAAAGGCAGTATGTGTTGCGCCACCAATTGTTCTGGCTGGTTAGCCAGCCGAGGTAACAGTTCAATCCGAGTGCCCAAAGAGGTTGTATTATTTTACGCGGTTGAACCTTCCGATATTCTAAAGCAATGCATCAGATAAACCTCGTGATTCTTTTTAAAATAAAATGATGTCAGTGTATCCTTTTAGGCTCTTAATTATATCGAGCGGTATGATGTTGATTATTCTGCTTTTCAGTTTCAAGAGTCCAGCCTTGAATTGGTGGGTCGCTCTCTTATTAACTAACTTGGTTCGGTTTTTCTTCTAGATTCGTGGAAAAGTTCCTTTCGACTAGCGAGCGAGATGAAAAATGTTGCCAGTTTGAGTGGGGTAGCCTGTCGGTTAGCCTATTCGTTTCAAATATGAGATTGAATTGTATAGAATGGCCGAATATGCATTAGAACTATTTCATGAGCCTTCCGAGAATGTTCAAAAATTTATTGGTGACCTTTCTCCTTCCTTGAGATCCCAGATGGCTCGAGAAATCGAGGTTGGGACTTCATTTGATGTTGTTATTGATATTGCTCAGAGGTATTAGGCATACCATAAGTTAGAGCGGGAGAGCAAGAGATCCCGCGGCCTTGGTGGGCACCATGGTACCTCATTTGGAGGTAAGAGTTCTGATTATTTTAGGAGGTCACCTTCCAGATTATCTCAGTTTGTGTCACGTGATTCTTACAGTGCGCGGGTAGTTCATCAAGATTAGACTCAGCTTTCTCTTTGTAGCTTTCAACAATCTGTCCAGCTTCAATTTTCACTGAAAAGGTATTATCATTGTCGTGAGCATGTCATCTTTGGTGGAGTTCTCTCTTACTCGGGCAAGTAGGAAGTCGTCTTTTCTCTCGTCATCAGGCACCTGCACAATCGCAGGCGATTTCATTTAGATCTCAATCAGCCGGAGAAATTCCACCGTCCAGTAGAGGTTGAGAGCGTGGTGGCAGTGGTTCTTCAGAAGGTTATTATCAGGGTAGTGGCTCAGCTCAGCTGCAGAGGCAGTTCTATGAACTGCTAGTCTGGCAGGATGCTGAGACATCCGATGTAGTATACCCATGTAATTCTTCTTCCATTATATGTGAGTAAGATTTAATTCTTCCGATCGGTCTGAACTTCATTTATCTTACCATGTTTCCATGGCTTCCTTGGATATTGTTTCTATTAAGAATCGATTGTGGTAGAGGGGTGAGCTTCTAGTATGATTTATTCAGGGAATTTGTGAGACCCTACGAGTTTATCTGGTTTAAATGTGAGAGATTTGTGAGTGAGTATCAGTATTGTTTGCTTGGCATCTTGTTGTGCCTCATTCTGTTATAATGTCAAGTCAGTCTACCTCTCTTTGGAACTCAGTGTCGGTAGGATGATGGGATTCTTATTCGTCACAATCAGAAAGTGATATTGTTTCTTCTGGTGTAAAGTGATTTGTAAGTGATACTCGATCTACGTGTCTCCTCTTGGTTCAAGATGCTAGTAGAGTCATGTTATTCCATGAGCTTCTCTCAGTTAGGCTACTAAGGGTAATGAGAGGCGTCATTTGACCTTTGATTTGATCCATCAGGCGGTGGTGCTTATAGAAAATGTATGGAGTTGTGAACTCGAGAGTTGCAGCTGTTTGGCAACTCGAGAGAGTAATTTGGTAGCTCAGGTCTGAGCCGCGTTCTCTACTCAGCTAAGTCTTCCTTAATCCAGCAGGTTGTGCAAGGATGACTATTTCTATTCAAATTATTTGTATTAGTTTATGCTCTAAATGGAGGAGTCTTCCTCCAATTGATGCCGAATCATAATATTAAATCTCTAAGACGTTGCTGAAGCGTAAGCTAATTCTTTGTTTCATCGACCTGTTCTATATTGAAAGTATATCGACGAGGTGATTCGTTGGTGGAATCATGTTAGCCCATCAAGAGTTGTGTGTATCTTCATTTCGAAAATATAGAACTCTTCTCTCATGATCAAGAAAGGGTCATATTAGTCCGAATAAGTTGGGCAATGATGTTACCATATTATCCAGATATGTTTTATTCCAAGAGTTCGGTGTTCGTGTTATAATTCTGATTCTGCAATCATGAGATAATGTCCGTGGAATAGCTTATGAAGGTCGTGAAAGTTCTTTTGTTATCTGTGCGGAATTTTCTTTAAACTTAGGCTCGTTCGAGGACGAACGAGAGTTAACGTGGAGGAGAATGAAACGACCTCGGTTAGTCGTTTCAGAAGTTAGGACTTTGATTGGCGTGCCAATAATTAAAAAATAAATTCGTAATATCCATTAGGACCTGTCTGTAAAATTTGAGCTAAATCAGACCTCGTTTGGTAGGCATCGGAAGACGGTTTAAGTTTTTATTGTCGATAAATTTAAAAAAAAAAGAGATTTTCGAGCTCGGTTTTAGTGAACGAGCTCCGATTCAAAATCTGCAAGCGCCGTTAGGTTCGTATGATTATTTGTGACTTTTGTACTTTTTTCGAAATTCAATTTCGAGGTTGTTCGGCTAGCTTCCGCTAAAATGCCGAAAGTTAAATAATTTGAGCTTTCACATCTCTTCACTACTACAAGTACGTAACAGATCGTTGCTTAATGCTTCTACGTATTTCATTTAACATTCGAGGACGAATGTTCCTAACGGGGGAAGATTGCTACACCCCGTATGTCCAAAGTGACGTATATCATTCTAATGACATGTCAAGAATGATTTAAGTGAGTTTAAAGTTATAATATTACCATATAAGATGTTTATATATTGAATATAATGTTTGGAAAAAATCTGATTTAAGTTGCGGAAAAACCGACTAAGGAATTGCCTTGTAACGAAGCTTTTTCATCAATTAAATCCGTGTGCTATATGAGGTCTTTTAGGGACATATCATATACCAAATTGAAGGTCTTGGAGTGTAGTTTCCAAAAGTTTTGAAGGTTTGTTCATACAATATTTGGATAAAAAGATATGAGCATCAGAAGTCAGGCCAGAAAAAGAGACATAAGCGCAAAAGAAGACTAAAATTGAAATATTTCAAGTTTAAAAGGAAAATTTCCCCCATATCTTGTCACTTCCAGAAAAATAAAGAGATTAACAGTGTGTTCTTGAGTATTTCAGCCACTAATATGGTTTGGAAGGATGGACGTCAGTCTTAACTCGAAATCGAAGACAGATTGCGTCAAAACGCTCTACGCGATTAAGGTAACGTTATGCTACCTTCAATTTCGTCTATAGCTTGAGTTTTAGAACTACTTCATGGATAAGTAAAGTACCTAAATGTTGTGTTATAGCTTGTTTAAACTTTAGAAGGTGTGGAATTCAAAGGAAACAAGCTTTAGAAGCAAAAAACATCAAAGGTATGTAAGGCTAAACCTTTCGTTTGGCAAGGCATGTATCATTTAGCTTTTCTTAGTTCTAAATTTAGTTTTTCTTGTGTGAAACTGGTATGGTATCAAGGAAACCTTGTATATACTTAATTTGGTACAAAAATCCAAGGTGAAAGACGTCAGAATCAACAGGACAAAATGTTTCAAAATCTCAAAAATCATTTTGATCTTTGGACAGTTGTTAGTATATTGATCATAACTATTTGTACAAAATTGATATTTAGGTTCTTTAAGAATCCCCAGAACCCTAAAACATATATCTAAAACTTTCATGAAGACTATGAAGTCTATAACTTTGATCTACACTCTGGAAATTAGGTTGAAAATCAGGACAGTGGTGCTTTCCAGACATTCTATCTGCGGATTTGTTATGTCATCCAGTTGTCTCATCTTGTTATCCGTTTAGCATGTTTATGTTATCAGTTTATCCGAGTATCCATTCCCGTGTATAGTATAGTGCTGGTTCTGTTTTGCGGATCATCTAGTTTCAGGGGAAACTCTGCCGAAATTTTTATAGAAATTCAAAGAGAGTGACAAATTCTGAGTTCTAGGTTGTGTCTATAATTCTATCCAGAGTTTTCCTCTCATTCCTTTGAGTCCATATCTACTGTTGCCACATGTTTTATGCATCATACATGTTTATACTTATATTTTGATCATGTTATGTGTGATTTGGAGTCCCCCATAGAGGCTGGACATTGGACACACAGGCCGGTCGCGTTGGTATCAGGTTCCTAACCGGATTGCCCTAAGATGTGAGGAATGAAGCCTTTAGCCTAATTTGATATATTTTTCTGCTTATTGAATAGAGTGGGATCGTTTGGCAATGAATCCAAAGGACAAAGCGGTTATTGAGTGGCTGTACTAACTTTGGGAGAGGTAAGTGTTTATATCCATTTCTTTGGAGGCACCTGGCCTCGTGGATTTTCTACCGCGTGTTCTTTACGTGTGTAGCTGCCGATAGGCGTACTCATTACGCCTTATCTTTGAATTTACATTGTATATTATTTGTTATGCCCTGTTGTTGGTATTTCATTGAGCATATGAGCATTGCACTCTGGCTTTGAGCATTGCATATACTTTCCAGTTGGCGATGAGAGTCTCGCACCGGTGAAGGATTATTATTGCATATACTTCCCGGTTGGCGATGAGAGTCCCGAGCCGGTGAAGGGTCATTATTGCGTATACTTCCCGGTAATCGATGAGAGTCCCGAGCCGGTGAAGGGTCATTATTGCATATATCTCCTGGTAGACGATGAGAGTCCCGCACCGGAGATAGGTATCAGGCATATGTGACTGCATTGCATAGTACCGCATTCATCCCATTTCATTGCACTGCATACTGACTATGGTGTGTATTGTGTTGTGTTTTAAGTATGCGGTATGTATTCTATGTCGTGGACATATCTCAGTTTGTCTATATATTTCTGGCTCGTATTCTGGGTTGCGGGGATCAGGTTGCACGCCACGACGGTATAAATATATGGATCGGGTTGCTAGCCACAAGGGTATAAATATATGGATCGGGTTGCACGTCGCAACAGTATAAATATATGGATCGGGTTGCACGCCGCGACAATATGAATATATGGATCGGGTTGCACGCCGCAACAGGATGTATTCCTGGTTGTTGATGAGTTTGTGATTCCATCCGTGTTTCTAGTTATTATCTGGCTCTGCCTTTTCATAATTTAATAAGAGGAATTTGGTTTATCTGTTTCTCTTCTCCCTGGCTAGCTATCCTATTCTTTGAGGTGGCTAGTCTGCCCCACTTATTGAGTCCTTTTGACTCACCCTTGTTTGTTGTTTGCTTTTGTCTATCTATTTCGTTTCGGCAGGTTCGCTCCAGGATTGAGTTCGCCACGTGGTGAAGGAGCGAAGACGACTTCAGCTGTCAGGGTGAGCCAGCTGTTATTCCGGATGGCCACCAGTTTATTGTTTATTATTTCAGTTGCATTTTTCTCCCTTTAGGAGGTATCTGTCTTCTCTTGTACACTTAGATGTTTAGTCTGGATAGCCCTAAACCTAGTATGTTGGGTAGTCAGCTGTAATTTCTTTCGTACAGCTTAGAGGTGTCAGTATGTCTGTATTTTTTTTAAAAGTCATGTCCTTCTTTATGAACTGTTATATTTATTTTCCTAATTTAATTGGTAAGGGTTCGTCCGACGGGTCTAGGGGAGGATGTCGGGTGCCCGCACGGCCTAACCGAATTCCAGGTCGTGTCACTATTTATGTGGGAGATTGTTAGGTTTGGAGTGGAAGAGTGAATGGAAAATAGAGGGGAAAGTGAAAAGTCTTCATTTATAACGGAAAGGAACTTTGTCCCACATAGGAAGAGGGAAAAAATTTGTTGGGTTTAAATCTAAAAGCACTTCCACTAACTCTTGAAATGGTTAAGAAGAAGGGATGTCTCGTGCCGTCGCCATCGTTGCCTGCTCGGATTCAGATTTGGATTCGAACAAATTATATGATTGATTGATTAATTTTTCGGACTAACAAAATTATAATATTTATTAAATATTAGTATTTTAATGTTAATATTTCGACCATTTGTGTAACAGATTCCTTTTTGTTTTAAATTTTCTGGTGGCTTTTTGGTAAAAACCACTAGAGTGGATGTTTCTACCATTTTAATGGCACCTTTTCATTCCACACTGCTGAAATTTCCTTTAACTTTTTTACTGCGAAAACCTTTGAATTCATCTGCTCTTTCTTTTTCCATTGCTTTCAAAAGCAACAGTGAGTATATCATGTGATTTTACTGCGTCATTTGAGTTTGATGATAACTCTGTGGAATCACACAGTTTCTCTTCTATTCTAGGAAGAATTAATCCGCAAACTTTGGACAACAGTGAGGGGATTAAATTCTTTAAGGATGCCAAAGAAACTTGTGGGCTTGAACTTTTTATTCATCTGCATTTTTCTGCTTCTGTTTTCTATCTTAATCAGTCTCAAATATCATAAAGATAATACTTCCTCCGTATCATTTCATATGGAAAAGTTTGAATCGACACGTTATTTAAGAAAAAAATGACGATTTTTGAAATTTGTAGTCATAAACAATGCTATATCATTGTGTGCATATTGGTGCTTCACATCAAAGGTAAAGTTGAAATTTTAAGTTATTTTATTTCCTAATTCAAAAGTCGATTTGTTTTCAAATGGATTAAAAAAGATATTGCCAAATAAATAGAAAGAAAGGGAGCATCCACATTTGACAATATTCGCATAAACTAATTGCTATTAGACAAGCATATAGGTGGAACCGTGTGAGACCTCATAGGTTAGACTTTGTTGGTCTTATGCAAAATGTCTATGCAAATAAGAGATATTGAGAGCTATATTTTTCAGTTGGAGATCATGTGTTCATATGAACAACACTAATAGAGGGTATCTTGAGATTTGTGAAGAAAGAAAAAGTGAGGTGCAAGTAAGTTGTACCATATCGGCTAGCCATAACCTGAGTTATCCTATGTTATTTTTTAAGTAGAAGAAAGTAGCAAGGGAAATAACATAGAAATAAGAAGAAGCTTTAGGACAAGTCTGTTAAAACTAGTAGAGCTAATGGTGTGAACATAAATAGTAATATTTTTTTTATTGGTAACATGAATGGTAATATTAGGAGGGAAATGTCAATAGGTGGAAAATATTGATATGAGGGAAATGCCTAGTTGATCAATCATGCACTGAAAATATCTTCTACACATAAGAAATCCATTAAGAATTAGAAAACCACCTGGGAATGTAGTATTGGGGGGCGGGGGTTGTGGTATGGTCAAGCCTAGGGCTGGTGTCTTGGTTCTCTTGCCAAACAAGAGCAAATCCTCCCATGGGTATCCCTAGTTCAAACCTTTCCCTTCAGAAAACTTCCTCTTGTTTCTCATCAGAGACAACCTCAACATCAATAAACTAACATCAATTCAATCCTTTCCCTTATGGGAATCATCATCAACAACCTATTTTAAAATCACAAAAAAGGTTTTGAACAGTTTACCAAACAGGCAACACTAAAAAGAAGTTGTAAATGTTATTTGATTTCATTGACAAAAATAAATATCATACAATACATTCAACAACCACATTTGGTAAGAAAGTACATAGAACAATGACTTTGACTATTATATAATCAAGGGATTTTTGACACAATTGGGCAACAAAGTCAATATTTTTAGCATTAGCTAGAATTCACAACATGGGGTTTAAGGCAAATAAGTCAATAATTTTAGAATTAGCCAACAATAAAAATAGGGGGTTCAGAGCTTCAGATCCAATATTTCTCTCAAGCATTTTATCGAACATTTGATAGGGTTCACTGAAAAACTCAGATTCCACATAAAGAAGATCAAAATGAGAAGAGAAAAAGATAAAAGGAGAAAGATAAAAAGATAAGAAGGCAGGGACAAAGGAATATTCGAGAAGGAAAGAAGAATCATCAAGAAGGAAGGTAAAGTATAGAAACAGAGCACATGTTGTATTCTGGTCATGAAAGTAGTTAATTGTTCTTGGATTTTTTTTCCATTTCAACCTGAATTCTCTTCTACTTCTAGATTTATGTTTTCACGCTCCTCGTCCTACTTCCTTTTGCAGCTCCCCTTATATATTCCTTTTCTATTCGGCAATTATTTGTTTATATTCTTCTTCAAACTTTTGATCCATCTTGGCCTTGCATCTGTTGACACACAATTTGAATCGCAAAAGATATGTTAGTCTCTAACCAAGAACGGAGGTTAAAATCTCTTCTAGAGTCATAGGATTCTCTACATCTTCAGACTATTGTTGAGCCACAAGTTCCTGGAGTTGGACCTGCAATAATGCACAATCTTTTTACAATGAAACATAACAAGCCATATATAAACAAAATAAAAGAGGAAAGTTAAGAGAGTTACATGAACACCTTGGGATATTAAATCAGACCACACTAATTCTCCTTCATCATTTTTACGGGTATGTTGGATCTCTCAAATTTTATTTGGTTGGTCTTTTTTCCAGTTTGAGCATTTCTTACAATATAGTCAATATATCAACATTATTTTACAATGTAGCTCAATATGAAAACATGCATAAGCAAATAATTTGAAGTATAATAATAAAGAAATACATATGAAAGTAGGGAATAAACGTATTTTGACTATAAATTCCTTAACTGATGCAAAAGACTTTGTACCATATGAATACTTAGTTATTTGCTTTTTCCTCTTTTTTTAATTTCTCTCACATATAACCTGCAATAAGTAAATAGATTAACAACCATTATTCAAAAACTAACTTACATAAAACTGTTTATTAAGTTTACCTTGAAATCCTCACTTCCAAAGTATTCTACTAGACATTTCCAGTCCTCGAGCTCAACATCTTCAGGTCGATGAGACAATTTGTCTGTATCTGTGTTGTAGCCAGTGTGGTGATTGCTTAATCAAGCTTTCTATGCTCTAAAAAGCCTTTGCATAGTGTTGATCACAAAGGATTGAAACACATGTTGTCGAACACCACTACTAATTTCTATTTTATCATGAACACATATATAACATTAATGTTGATAATTCTAACTACCTAAATAAATTATGTGATCTAAAGTCAATACAATATTGAACTAACTAGTTACCTTGACCTTCAACAACATTGCTTTACCGTATTTCAAAAAATTCTCTTACCTATTCCCATCTCATAACAGACAGTGCTCCTCATGATCAAACCATAGTAAAACAATATCTCTAACCCTAGAATTCACTACTCTATCTATGTCATCTGGAATATTAAATGCGATGTTGTTGCTACACTTGGTTTTAATATCTATATTATTAGATTTATATTTCACTCTTCCCTCATTTTATTGCTGCAAGAACCTGTAAAGCAAAAAATATACATCTCAATATACGTGAAATGAGTAGATCATTTTTTAAAATTAAAATGTGAACATCATATAGAAAACACCATTACTGAACATCTTTATGCTGAAGAATTCTATTTTCCTAATTTCTTAATTTAGATTATGAAGAAGTCTACATTTCTAAATCAGAAAACTAACTTACACCACTAGTTTTAGCTTCTAGAGATGAATTTAAGCTTTGAATCCCTGATGATTATTATTCAATTAGTTCTTGACGACGACTTGGTATTCCTACCTCTAGAATAGGTGTTTGATGAGGACTTGATTGTCCAGACTCTAGAGACACTTCAGTATTCATACATCCTTGATTAAAGGACGACACTGCTTTAGAATTTCCACGTCCTTATTAAAGGATGCCACTACTCCAGAATTTTCACGTCCTTGACACGTCCTGCGCTACCTCACCCACTTTTATTTCGTTCTATCATTTTCTGTAAAAACACACAAAAGAAGATGTATCATGTATTGAATATTAAAGTTGACAAAAAATTATTGTAATACATGAAAAAAGATAAATTGACACAAGCATTTTAAATAAATTAAAGATAATAATGAAAATCTATAAATAGACTATAACTATCACGTCCTTATATATATATATATATATATATATATATATATATATAAAAGAAAGATATATATATATATATATATATATATATATATATATATATATATATAAAAGAAAGATTGTGTTGGATGTCAAATACAACCTTCAAAAAGTAAAAAAGAAAGAAAAAAAAACGTAGAGAAAATAGAAATCCCCCAAAACAAAAGTAAAAAAGGATTCTATGACTTCAACGAGTCTCATACTTATTTACTATGCATTCTCTAGACCAAAAAAGGAAAAGTAATATATATTCAGCCACAACCAGTAACTTGTTCTAAAAACCAATCAAGAGAATGTATCACTGTCCCCTCCAATATTATCATTAAAATACCCTTCATTCACATACATCAATGTCACTATCATTAATGAAATTATCTTCATCATTAAGCGTTATGTTTTGAGCTTGTTTACTTGTATGATTCGAACTAATACTATATGGTTCAACATCATCCCGATGTAAAACACTTCAATATCATTTACTTGGTCATTGTTACGCAAAATATTAAATTCAACTTCCTTTTGCTGGTAAGCTTCTTCATTTACTAATGCTTCTTCCTTCACTTTTGAAGAAATATCAGCCCGATCAGGCATATTTAAAAGGTCGTGAGAATTTGTGTTCACAATGACAAGCCAATTTTTATCAATCATTTCATTTAGGTAGAAGACTTGTTCAGACTGAAATCACAAAATAAATGGCTCATTTGTATTCAAGGCACAAAGAGCATTCACACTTGTGAAGCCATATATTTCAATCTTATATCCTCTTCCTAAGCGAACGAAATCCCACCAATGACATTTGAATAGGTAAACTTTTCTATTTCCAATATAAGATAACTTATAAATATTCTCTAATACGCATAATACTCCTTATTAGAGTCTGAATCATATCCTCTCACAAGAACTCCACTATTCTGTATTTTTCTTCTCAACTCAAGATCTTTTATGTGAAATCTAAATTCATTCACCATATATGTGGAATATCGATGCACCGATGGTAAAGGATCGGCAGCTAAGCTTATTAGCTCATCATTTGTGCACCCTTGAACTCTTTCTTTCAATCTCTCGCGTACTCCTTGTATTTTAATAATGGAGTTAGTTTAGACAATGTAATTGAACTACAAAACTACGAAACTATTTTGGATTTGATAAAAAACTTACTCCATGAATGGAGAAACCTCTTCACAATTTTGAAGCACATGCATACATGCTTGTTTGAACTCATCATGAGGTAACTTGATGCTTTCTGAACAACTTTTTGTTTGCCTACTTTAAAAAAAAATAGATATCTCATCATTTAACACATATCCATCGTCATCTCTAGTTGGTTTATTGAGCTCGATGGGGATATTCTTTAAGTATCGTGAGCAGAATGTGAGACATTCCTCTGCCAAATGACCTTATGAAGTTGACCCTTCTGGACGAGCTTTGTTGCGGACATACGGCTTAAGTGTTCGCAAATACCTGCATGCAAAGACTCATCATTAAAATAATATTCATGACATTCTAAAGGTAGAAATTATTAAATTCATTTACCTCTCTATAAGGTACATCCACTAATATTGAAGTGGTCCATCAAGCTTTGCTTCTCTTGATAAATGAATTGGAAAATGAACCATGACATTAAAAAATGTCGGAGGAAAAATCATTTCATGCTTGCATAATTTGATAGCAATTCCAACCTCCAGTCTATCAAGATCTTCAATTGTCAAACACTTAGAGCAAAGATACTTGAAAATTTTGCCTTGTTCTATAATTAGTTCATCGACTTCCTTACACATGAAACCACACATTGAAATTTGTAGAATGCCTTACAACAATACATGGTGATCATGACATTTCATTCCGTACATCTTTTTATCTTTTACGTTAATACATCTTGAAATGTTTGATGAAAAGGAGTCAGGAACCTTTAAATTAGCCAAGAAATTGCAAAACATAAATTTTTCTTCCTTAGATAGCGCATAACATGCTGCAGGAATATATCATCCCATCCTCAACTAGATGCAACATTTTCTTAATACCAAGGTCCACTAAATCATATCTACTTTTTGGTGTGTCTTTTGTCTTTCCAACCATATTCATTACGCGAAACGACCTTAGATAGTGGTTTCAAGAGTTAGGACTCCGATTGGTGTGCTGATAATTTTTAAAATTTTATAATATCTATTAGGATTTGTCTGTAAAATTTGAGCTAAATCCGACCTCGTTTGGTACGTATCGGAAGAAGATTTCAGTTTTTATTGTTGATAAATATTAAAAAGAGATTTCGAGCTCGATTTTGGCGAATGAACTCCGATTCGAAATCCAAAAGCGTCGTTAGGTTCGTCTGATTATTTTTGACTTTTGTGAACTTTCGAAAGTGAATTTCGAGGTTGTTCGGCTAGTTTCCGCTAAAATGCCGAAAGTTAAATAATTTGATATTTTTCTATTTAATTTGCATATTGAGTATTGGGAGTCCGATTTGAGATCTGCCTTAGCAAGTATGTTACATATATTTTGTATAACTTGCTTGAGAAATTTGGGGTCATTTCAAAATTCGTAGAGTTCCATTTTATTTTTCATCGAGAAAATGAAAAGAAAAGAAAATCAAATAAAAGAGAAGAAAGAAAAGGGAAAAAGGAAAAGATATTTAAGATGGAGGCAGTGGCTAACCTCATCTTAGAGATTAAAAGAGTCCATAGCATACATACGAACAAAAACGGAAACGAGAAATGAGAAAATGGGAACACAGCCGAAAAAAATACCAGAAAATGAGAAAAGAGTCGGAGAAAGAATTTTCACCTCGAAACATCCAGGTAATGATCTTAATGCATTATCTTAGTTTATTACGTGTGTTTGAATATATTTTGACTGTAAAAATTGGATATTAGATATCGTTTTAATAAGTTCAATTAATAGTTTAAAGGGTTAATTGGATCCTGACAATAGAATTGAGTATATATTCGTACTCAATGAGTTATGAGCAATATATAAATGTAATTTATTTAGGGTCCGGTTATGTGACCTTAAACCCTGTACATAGTCCTAGCTTGCGTATTGCGTATGCGAATAGGATATTAGGTTCCTAACTGGATAGCCCTGACACGTAAGGAATGAAGCCTTAGCCTTATGTGATATATTTTTCTGCTTATTGAACACAATAGGGGTGGTTTGGCAATGAATCCAAAGGACAAAGCGGTTATTGAGTGGCTGTGCTAACTTTGTAACAAGGTAAGTATTTATATCCATTTGTTTGGAGGCCCTTGGCCTTGTGGATATTCTACCGCGTGTTCCTTACGTGTGTAGCTGCCGATAGGCGTACTCATTATGCCTTAGCTTTGAATTTACATTGTATATTATATGTTATGCCCTGTTGTTGGTATTGCATTGAGAATATGCCCATTGCACTCTAGTTTTGAGCATTGCATATACTTCTCGGTTGGCGATGAGAGTCCCGTACCGGTGAAGGATCATTATTGCATACTACTTTCCAGTTGGCAATGAGAGTCCGGCACCGGTGAAGGGTCATTATTGCATATACTTCCCGGTTGGCGATGAGAGTCCCGCACCGGTGAAGGGTCATCATTGCCTATACTTCCCGGTAGTCAAAGAGAGTCTCGCACCTGTGAAGGGTCATTATTACATATACTTCCCGGTAATCGATGAGAGTCCCAAGCTGGTGAAGGATCATTATTGCATATACTTCCCGATAATCGATGAGAATCCCGAGCCAGTGAAGGGTCATTCTTGCATATACTTCCCGGTTGGCGATGAGAGTCCCGCACCAGTGAAGGGTCATTATTGCATATACTTCCCGGTAATCGATGAGAGTCCCGAGCCGATGAAGGGTCATTATTGCATATATCTCTTGGTAGACGATGAGAGTCCCGCGGCGGAGATAGGTATCAGGTATATGTGACTCCATTGCATCATACTGCATTCATCCCATTTTATTGCACCGCATGCTGACTATTGTGTGACTATCACGCTGTGTTTTGCATATGCAGTATGTATCCCATATTGTGGTTATATCTCAGTGTGCCTATACATTCCTGGCTCGTATCCTGGGTTGCACGCCGTGACAGTATGAATATATGAATCTGGTTGCACGCCGCAACAGTATGAATATACGGATCGGGTTGCACGCCGCAACAGTATGAATATAGGGATCGAGTTGCACGCCGCGAGAGTATGTATTCCTGATTATTGATATGTTCGGGATACTTAATAACATATATGTTCTGTCTATCTTATGTCCCTGGTTGCTTATGAGTTTATGATTCTATACGTGTTTCTAGTTATTATATGGCTCTGCCTTTTTATAGTTTAAATAAGATAGATTTTGTTTACCTATTTTTCTTCTCTCGGCTAGCTATCCTATTCTTTGAGATGTCTAGTCTGCCCCACTTATTCAGTCCTTTTGGCTCACCCTTGTTTGTTGTTTGTTCTTGTCTATCTATTTCATTTCGGCAGGTTCGCTCCAGGATTGAGTTCGTCATGTTGTGAAGGAGCGAAGACGACTTCAGCTGTCAGGGTGAGCCAGCTTTTATTCTGAATGGCCGTTATGTTTATTATTTTAGTTGCATTTTGCTCCCTTCAGGAGGTATCTGTCTTCTTTCGTACTCTTAGATGTCTAGTCTGGATAGCCCTAAACCTAGTATGTTGGGTAGTTAGCTGTAATTTCTTTTGTACAACTTGCAGGTATCAGTATGTCAGTGTTTTTTTCTAAGTCATGTTCTTATTTATAAAAATTATATTTATATTCCTAATTTAATTGATAAGGGTTCACCCGACAGGTCTAGGGCAGGATGTCGGGTGCCCGCACGGCCTAGCTGGAGTCCGGATCGTGTCAGTTGGTATCAGAGCCTGGTTTAGAGTCTATCCAGACTAAGACAGTGTCTAGTAGAGTCTCGCTGATGGGTACGTAGCGGTCCGTACTTATCTACAAGAGGCTATGATGGCATTTAGGAAGTGTCACTTCCCTCTTTTCTGATCATGCGTCGGTCTAGGATGCAAAAGTATTTTTTATTTAATTCCTTCGTGGTAATCATGAACTCTGGTGCGACATATCAGCAAATGGTATGAGTTGAAGACGAAGCAGTCTAGCCTGGGGCTAGCACTGAAGAAACCCCGAGAGTTTTTTATCATGCTGACGATCTAGTTACGGAGGTCCCAGCTGTACGAACTTGCGATGGGCAAGGGAGCAGGGCCTTATGGTTCCCTTGGCTCTCTATGATGCTTTTACGAGAATTTTTGTGACGCAGATACCGCAAGAACCTATTATTCGCTAGGCAGCTTATCAGGTCGCCGTATATGCTGATATTCGGACTTAGAGAGTTCTTGTTCCAATTTCTGATGTTGCCCCAGTAAATTATATTCCAGAGGCAGCATGTGTTGCGCCACCAATTGTTCCGACTGGTTAGCCAGCCGAGGTAACAGTTCGGTCCGAGTACCCAAAGAGGTTGCATTATTTTACGTGGTTGAATCTTCCGATATTCTTAAGCAATACATCAGATAAACCTCGTGATTCTTTTTAAAATAAAATGATGTCAGCATATCCTTCAGGCTCTTGATTATATCGAGCGATATGGTGTTGATTATTCTGCTTTTCAGTTTCAGGGGTCCAGCCTTGAATTGGTGGGCCGCTCTTTTATTCGCTAACTTGGTTCGATTTTTCTTGTAGATTCGTGGAAAAGTTCCTTTCGCGCAGCGAGCGAAATGAAAAGAGTCGCCAATTTGAGTAGATTGGATAGGGTAGCTTGTCGAATTTTAGAATATGAGATTAAACACTTTAGGATG